>OY821754.1:62545233-65332733 GCA_963682095.1 Potentilla sterilis
TTGCTTTGCTCAATTTAATGCGTCATCGAGAATGAAATATATATATAGGCCGACAAGCACAGAGGCTTCTGCCTTTTTTCTATTTTTGTATATGAGAGGAAGAGAAAATTGCTGAGATGATGATGAGAGTGAAATGAGCAACAGTGGTTTGTGTGCTATTATGTATTATGCTCGTGGCTGGAAAGCTGAGCCGGTTAGCTAGGGTTGAGACACAAACGGAGAGTCGAGTAGTACGTTGTAGAGACCACTGACCCACGTGACGAAAAGGGCGGAGGCACGTGGGGATTGAGTCCTCAGCCAATGGTATTGGACAAAGTACAGGATGTCCTCATGCTCTGTCCACTCCAAGCCTCGTGGTCTGGAGGCTTGAAAGGAAAATGACGACGGGGTTTATACATCACGTGGGCTTTTTCAACTATTCTGGAACAAGGACCACTCCCTTCCCTCCATCTCCGGTTAAACCTGCAAAACGCCGATCCAGATTTGTTAACTTTTCACCCTTGATAATATGCTCTAGTGTTCAGGGTTTAGGAGTTGGGGTTTCATGTAAACTTTCTGATGGAGTATGCAATTGAACTATGAGTTCTTGAGTCATCTATGAGTTCACTTTTCTGTTTTAAGTTCTAAACCATAATATATTTCTAATGGACTATTTAATTGAACTACTGCGGAGAAAAATCTCATCCATATGGACTTGTCTATACAGATGCATAGAATCATAAGTGCACAGCGGGCAACTACATTTACCAAATGCTTAAATGGTTTGTTCTTGTTAATAACTATGTTGGGGTCAGAAAAAGCCAGAAGATGAGACACTGCGTTGATACAAGGACGGACAGACTTCTTTCGGGCGACTCACGAATTTGGTTGGTGCTGATATTTCACTCTGGTCAGAAAAATCAGTCCCATCTTTAATTTTTGGAGGGGTGAGAGCATCTTAGCTAGGAAAATGCCACAAAAGCAGAACCTGAGCTAAATAGTAGAGCTACGTACAACTCACTTGACAAACATAAACCATTGGTTGGGACATCAATATCATCAAAGCCAAAGCCATGCCGTGTGGGCACTCCCAACCTAGCACCGACTGCTTCGTTCATTGCTAAATCTGCCTGGACTGAGACACTGCCCAGACAAAAGAAACGACATGCAATGCACCCCTATATTAGAAAAATACTAATTTAAGTAATTCGAAAAACTAGAAGCAGCTAGATGTGAATTATGGAGGAGGGGAGTGAGAATCCTATTCTTTCCGGGATGGTGATAGAGTGCTGTAAGGCCACAAGAGGATAAAATGATTGAAACAGCAAGAGCTATCACAAACTTGCATCAGATGGGTTATGAGACTGGTGTAGAATCCAAGACGTGGCTGCTCATGAGCTAGTGGTTTGATGCATTGGCGTTAAAATGCAACAGATTTTTTTAATACATCAGTTTTGGAATTGTAACTATAAACCAGAGACGCAGAATATATAACATTGTAACTATAAACCAGAGACAGCAAGAAAGTCCCCCAATGAAAAATAAATAAAATTAAAAATTAATTGCAGCAATCTAAATAAAAAATAAGTTGAGCAATATTTTCTTTGAATGTTTCATTTCGTCTTGCAACGAATTCTCCAAGGAAAAAGAAAACTAAATGCAGCAATTGATAATCACATTCATAAAGAGTGTAAATAAATACATCATGCCTACAATAAAGAGTGGCCGACTACAAAATTTACCTTACAAATGGACAGAGAAACTAAGGTTCAACATGGTGTTGGTTGCTGTTGGTCTTGGGTCTTGGGTCCAGCCACACTACACTGCACTTGTCATTTTGGTCTTTACCGCACCCAGAGCGTGGTCCCGTTTATCGGTTAACTAACACGCTTTGTTCAGTCCCGTCCATCAGCCACCAAAGCACAGTGGAACAGTAAGAAGATATGATCGTCTCGAAGACAAAAACTAACTCTGGTCCAGTTGTGAGGCTGTAGACAGAGTACTAAATAAGGTTAATTATGGTTTGTTTTGGTCACGGTGGCCCTCGGTTCGGTTGTTTTCAACAAAGATCTAAATTCTTGTATAAAAGCCGATCCAAACTAGGGTTTTTGTTTCAACTGTCGACCCCAAGTCTAACGCAGAAGTGGGTGGGTGAAACTCCTTTCAGTCCTTTGCCTTTATTTTAAGTCTAGACTAATTTTATCCTCTTGCTGCATTCTGTTTTCCTGAACAACTTCATCGTCTACACCAAACCCTTTTCACTTCTTTCCCTACTCCAGGTATCGAACACAACATATATCACAATCATCAAATCATATAAATGGGTTGGTTGGGGTCCGGAACATGGAAGAGGGAAAATTTGTAATTCGGCCAGCTATAACTATTCAAAGCCAAGAAAAGCATAAATAAAAACAGGAGTGAATGGTAAAGCAGTGAGTGCAGAAATCACTCGGTAAAAGAAAATTGAAATCCCTTCCATATTTTTGGTGAATGGCATCTAGCTATGAAAATGTTAGAAAAACAGAACCTGAGTTAGTAGAACTTGGTGAGAACCATGGGTTGCTTCCTGTAGCCATGATTAGGAAAGCCAAGGCAAAGCCAATTGCATGTGGTCACAACCATGGTAACGGTTCATCGCTAAATATGCTTGGATTGAGACAGTCATGACAAGGCAAAAGATAACCAAATAAGACATACTAAATAAAGCAATCCTGAAACATATGAGCTGCCAGAAATTAATAATGGAAAAGTACCTTTTTATCTATCCAGACATGTTGATAGAGCCATGGATGGTCAGAACAGAAGAAAGCAAGAATTATCACAGCCTCCAGTAAATGGTGATGAAACTGATCTAGAAACAAATGTGTGGTTGTCCACGAAAAAGTCACTTGCTACCGCATTCCACAAATGCCTCAGAATTTTGAAAAGATAAATCAGTTATACCGACAAAGCAGAATAACTTGCTGCTAACTAGGGATCCATATATTATGGAGAATAATAACCTGCTGACCCTAAGTGGTGTGATCTAAAGATAGATCGGGCTGATTTGACAGGGCAACAGAGGTGTGTCATACTAATTGATCAAACCAGGTAAATTGCATTCCAGATTCAAGGAATTCATTCCTAATATTGCACCCTGCTGTCAATTTTTCTAACCATGAACTTATAAATTTACTGAATCTCTAGTTTTTCTTCTTTAGCAAAAGCAAACTCCTAAGAACCTTCAAGGAATATCACTATATCAGTATCAAGAAAAGGATTAGACATTTGGCTCAGCAAATGTCCTGGTAAAAATGACCAAATAAATCATTCTCTGAAATGTGACTAATCCAGTTGCTCCAAAATATCTAATGAAAAGCAGTCCGAGATAAAACGAAGTGATGAAATTTAGAGCCTCAGATTGTTTCAAAGAAATGATCACAGTACCTTAATGATTCTGCAGAGATATCAGTCTGGTCAAGACATCATTTCATCTACACTTTCTTCATGAGGAAGATAGTTCATGGATGCACACTGGCTCCCACTTTTCTTATACTGCATTGGTGTATCAGCAAGTGTCTTAGTTCCAGAATCCAACTCTTGAAGGGGATTACCACTTACATTCCAGCACCCATTATCATTTTATAAAGTCTGCACTGCAAGGACAGTTAGTAACAAAACTTCTTTCACATTTATGGAAGGTTGTCTGAACATTTCCTAACCAACTGCGGATCCTAAAGAAAGCAGTAAAAGTGAAATGAAAAATCCTAATTTGTGCGTGGTTATGTGTTTGTCTATTGAAACACCTCCCAGTCTGAAGTAAAATGTAAGGGAATTCGATAAGCTTGGTCTGGGTTGTTTCTTAGTGTTGCACAAAAGGAACATGGCAAATGCTAGGAAACAAGCATATCAACAAATAGAAGTCAACAAATAATCATGAACTTTATTAAGACCAACGGTACAAAAATCAGCCATTTCATTAATATTTTGACCAGAAACTATGTATGTACATAGATTGAGGGAGAATAATGAACTGAGCCTACTTAAAGAGAATAAACATACACAGTACAACCACCAAATAGTAAAAGTCATATCAGTCTAATTCATCAAGTTTTATCTCTTGTTGTTCACCAGTAGACAGAATTTTTACACCCACCATACCCCTTTGCCACTCTGAATCTCCTACCAAGATCAACCTGTTGGCATTTATTCGTGAAGCACGCTTGAATACCCTGGAAATAGAACAAATTTCATCCATGAAAGTATGGGAAAATAACAAATTAGAAAAAGCTGATTGATATAGAAATGTGCAAAGAGCTATAAGACGGCAGAAATACCATTTAAGTGGTTTGCTCTCCAAGACTAAATCAACACTTTGACCTTTCTCCCTAAGTATGGTGGCAACTGTTGCAGCTGCTCCTTGCAGACCAGGATCCAGAGCACATACAATGTTCTCTACTTGCAGGGCAAGTTCTGGTAGTCATTACACAAAATGTAAATTGAAATAACAAGTCGAGATGCATATATATATATATATATATATATATATATATATATATATATATATGCAAGTAACTACTAGACTCCCATAATGAATATCTGTGAAGCAAAACATCTTAAAAAGTTGAACATCATATGTATGTCAATAAACTGCAGATTATGCCACTAGGCCCACTATAGGACAAGACAATTCCTAATTAAAAATGAGCAACTATACGACATCAAAATAGTTCAAAAGGCCATACACATTGAAGCGCAAAACGTACAAGTTAAAGGCTACTTGTTTAAATAATTAACAGAACAAGTCAGACACTGATCAGAGATCGTTCCTGATAAACAAGCATATAGAACACTTATGCATCACAGCTATACCAAAGCAAATCCATTTAAAGACATTAGAGTGAAGAATTTGAATCCTCGTGTCTCCTTGGCTACCTTTCATCAATTGGTTTTCTTTTTTATTAAAAAAAAATGACACTAGAAGTCCGTCCCTACAAAATCAAAAAGGAATGAAGCACAATAGGTGGTACAAACAAGACTGGCACATATTTTGCAACCCACAATCTTGAATCATATGTGAACCTCACAAATAGCACATTTTATTTTTCTGCTAGTATGCATTTTCTTTAAGGGTTTGAACAACATAGAAAACTTCTGTAACTCTTAAAAGCATACATAACTAGGTCAATCCAAAAAAGTATGGCAGCATTTTCTTTTCTAAATCACCGTATTATGCTGGTATAAATATTCAAATGCAATTCAATAGAAGAAAATAACTTCATCACACAAAGAGGTAGAAGTTTTAACTCACTTCTATTATGACAGCATTGCCAAATCCAAAGCCACAAGCAGGAATATCATCACCGCCAAAGGTAGAGAGCAACCGGTCATATCGCCCACCACCAGAAATGGCTCGCAACTTTCCTCCTCTATCAAAAGATTCAAAACCCGAGTATAATTGATCTGTTAGAGACTGTTTACAAAGTAGCAGCATTTCTCTAAGAGATCTAAGCTTCATAATTGATAAATATGCCTACAGCAATTGTGTACTGGCTACTTAATGTTCTTTCAGGTATTCAAAGAAGTGGAGACTTTGGTGTTTGCAACATCTAAGAATTTAGTGCGACAGGCTTCTAGATGAGAACATGGGTTGTGTGGTTGCTTCAAATAGAAGGAATTACAGTATCATAGCCACTCATATTCTAGTGCTATATATGATAACGATGCTCATGATGGTTCTTCTCAAAAGTAACATTTCAGTACTTTCCAAATGGATAATTGTACTAGTATGCAATACTTTCCAAATATTGTCTACAAACATCATGTTCATTGCTATACTGATGGCCAAAATTGAAATGCAGTAACAGGTATGATTCTAAGGGCATTATTTATACCCAAAAAGGTCAAAAAAATAAATAAATAAATAAAAACTAAACAGACTATAAAAGAACATCTCAGCATACACTGACAATCCCCAAGGAAACAGGACATAAAAGCTTACGGATAAAAGGAAAATACTTGTGTCCATACCAGTATGGACGTGTGCGTCCATACTCTCTCTAATTTGCACATTTTAGGCAATGTTATCAACGATTTTAACCGTTCAAAAGTTGAATTAATCAACAAAGATCATCTCTGTAAAAATTTGGAATAAACCAAAATCGTTTGCTAATTCGATTGTATTCGATTGTATCAAACAAATGGACGGCTGATCATGAGACTCCCAACTTTCACTATAACTGTTCATTTGTTTGATGCAATCGAAACAATCGAATTAGCAAACGATTTTGGTTTATTCCGAATTTTTACAGAGATGATCTTTGTTGATTAATTCAACTTTTAAACGGTTAAAATCGTTGATAACATTGCCCAAAATATGCAAATTTGAGAGAGTATGAACGCACACATCCATACTGGTACGGACACAAGTATTTTCCCGGATAAAATCATTGAACAAATATAAACTAGGTAGAACTAATACTCGAATGTCGAAACTGTAGAGCTCAGGGAAAGCATGAATATCTAACCTCGAAGACTATACCAGTATAGTAGGCAAGGCCACGAACAATAGAAGCATCGAACTGAATCCATTCAGAATAACCAAACTCCCCAGAATCTCCAAGTCTACATAAACACAAACACAAACATTAACGGATACTAAGAAACGCACTACCAATTTGACCAGCTGTCAGCACTTGCAAAGGATTGGCAAAACACTCACCCCTCCTTAACAACATTCTGAAACAATTACGAACCTAATCTATAATAGTTTAAAATGAAAGGAAAACTCATGATTGTGAACTCAGTTTATATGAACTTATCCTCACTGCCACTTTATCTTGCCATCCCATATCCCTTTCAAGTTCAAAACTATCACTTCTCTATGTTCTACAAGTAATTACCAACTCTTTAATTTAGCGTCACCACTATTCATATGTTACAATTGCTAGTACAATAGAATCATTTGGATTTTCGGATTAAAAAAAGAATCCTTTGGATTAAAGTTATCTAACTTTCAGGGGAAGAACTGATTATTCATTTGGGCATGTGTCACTGTAACATCACAAGACGTGAATGAAAAAAGGCACACATAATGGAATAGAATGTGTAGATCATGTATCTTCAATATTATCAGTGTAAGAGTTACTTCTGAAAGCTCTACACAGGCTTAGTTTTCTCTATTCTATGCCCTATATAACATACCTACTATCTGACTTACAAACAACGACATTTCTAAGGGGCTCTACTGCACCCTAAGTAACCTTTTCTAATTAATTGGAAATCTTCCTTTATGTACAGGGATATGCGGGCCAAAATATTTTCATAACTGTTAAAATTGCAATCTGAGAACTTGCCAACTCTGCCAATGACTTTATGGAAAGAACTTGCAATAACTGCTTTATTGCCTCTTCTAATACACAACGGATTCTAGCTCTTTTTTTATTTCTGCCAATGGAAGCTTCTCTATCTGTTTACCATCAAAACACCCTAAACTGATTACAAAATCATAATAAAATTTACAATCTAGTAAAATGTATGGTTATGTGAGTATGTCCAAGCAGATAGAAACTTTTTTGAACTGAAATCTGTAAGATCAAATTCATTTTTGCGAGAGATTCAAAAGAGCAAGAGATATCCAAAATGCCAACAAAGTATAATTACAACAACATGCACATGCACACACATGCTGGAAATGTAAGCAGAATACTGCCACCATTGAATGTGGGAATCATATGATAAATGAAAGAGAGTTTGTCAACTCAAAATTGAAACAAATTAAACTAATAAGACTGATCTAAATTATATTGAAAAATAAATGGGATGCTGGTTGTCATTGAATCAAATTTATTTCTCAGAGAAAAACAGAGTAGTTTAATTGTGCATCTGCAGATGTAACTTCCCATTTTTATTACTAACAGCTTTATTTATGCTATCAAAAGAGTACCAATAACGAGAATCTGTGCAATCGTATAAACCACCTTGAGGGAATATGGATAGATAAATAGAGTAGAGTCCGCTGCATTCACTTGCAACTTGAGTACCGCCTCAATACTTCTTGTAAAACCTGTAGAGTAAAGAAATAATATGATTCTCTCTAGATCCAAAAGTCATTAATGAACTGATAGTTTTAATGTAATGGATGTGTGGATCAGATGTCAAAAGATTAACAACGTAGACTATGAACCGGAAAAATTAAACATTCTTCAAAACTGAAATGAAAACTTGTTTTAACGAAATAAAACAATAGAGATATATTTTTTTTTATTTTTTTAGAGAAGTAATCTGAAGTTATGCAGCTTCTGGAAACCATAATGAGTAACTCCTAAAATCCGAAAATATATTATGTAGAACAATATTGGGAAACAAAATGAGATGTATCTGCTTTTTCCTTTTTCCATTTCTGAAGGACAAGTTGAAAAGTACAGGGTGAAACAAAGCCTTAGGAAACCTTAAAACCACTTTAAAAAGGTATTGTATTAAACATTACTATGCGACGACTTAATACAATAGTCTTAGTTCATACAAAGGATAACCATCCACACCTTTCGACTTGAAACCCTTAAATCCAACATCCGAAGCTGTAATTCCTAATCGCTTGAAGAAAGTGACAATTGCAGAGATATGTTCAGCTTCAGTCTAGTATATATCAAAATCAACAACAGAATGTACATCATGTGTAAAGATTGAAAACTCAAATCAATCCTAAACAGCATACAGGAACTGCCAATTAAAACTATATAAAAAAAATAAAATAAAAAACAGCAGAATAATAAACGCAAACCAAAAAATCGCTTCTCACCGTAACTTCAGGTACACCAATTATATCCATATTCCACTGGTAAGGCTCCCTGCGCCGTCCCCTTGTCATTCTCTCGTACCGCCAACACTGCCCCACCGCAAACCATTTTAACGGAAGCGATAGAGATTTTCTTCACACATAGATATAAAAAAATATACAGTGATCAGGTCACATTTAATACAAAAATCGTAACTAAACTAAAAAATAGTACAAGACCAACTCTCTCACTAGCAACAAAGCAGCACAGTCAGAATTTGCAGTACCCTTTCGGTATCACCAGCCTCGCCAGGGAAGGAGTAAGCTCCGGCCTCAGCGCCACACGCCGATTTCCCGTCTTCGAAACAATACAGCTACACAATGCAGGAAATGTACATATGATTTTGCAATTGAGACAATGCTAGTAAACCAAGAGCTCGACATTTGAATTATAAGCAATTAAAATTGAACCACACCTGGTCTCGAATCTCCTCGCCGGCTTTTCGAATAAACAGAGCCTCCGACTCGAGCACCGGAAAATCGACCTCCTCGAATCCAAACAGCCGCGAAACCTCTCTGAAATTGGAGAAGAGCCAGCCGCGATCCTCTGCACGTCCTCCGCCGGCGGCGGCATTGTTGCTTAAAGCGGCGGTTGATAGAGAAGATAAGGACCTAGGGTTTGTGGCGAGGGGTAGTTTGGGGATGGGGAATCGGAGAGCGCGGGTTGAAAATGAGGAGGGAAGAAGAAATAGTAGAGAGCATGGCTCTGCTTTTGGTTACTGACTGTTTTGGTTCAGCGAATTGACCCGATTTGGACCAGCGCGCCTTCGGCTAAACGGGCCCAGTTTTTTTATTTGGGCTTTTGACTCGTAAATCAGTAAGCTTGTTGAGATGTGCTTGTTTGGCTCATATTGATATTGGAGTGAGCCCAGGTTTCTAATATGATTGCAACTAAAAAAATTACACAAACCTAGTTTGTCCTAACTAAATTTCAACCCTCTACTCGCTATTTAGACTAATCCCAAACATATAATAGGGTTCCTTTTCAACGTTATATCTTCAAAAAATGGAATGTCAAGAACACATACTATTAAAAATTTGCTCTCATGACATTTTTTCAATGTCAAACGCTACACCATATTGAGCTATTTGATGATGCATTTTACTATTCTTTTTTTATGAATGATAAATGATGCATTTTACTATTCTAGAATCCCATCGAAGATTATTATGCCAATCGACCTTCTATTTTATTTATTTATTTTATGGGTGAGACGTGAATAATTTGGTCTAAATTGGCCTACTTATGTCTTCATGCTTGTGTCAAGAATCACATTTACATTACATGAGGTACATCAACATTCTTAAAAGAAAGCAAAATATTTTCGTTAATTGTACGAGATTCATAAAATATCATATCAATAAATAAGGTTGGAAAAAAAAACCCACATCTAATTTCTCGAATTTCTTAGTGCAACTTGTTCTTATCTATTGAAAAAGAAAAAGGGAAAAAAAAAAAAAAACACCAAGAGCACGCGTTCATTCAATATTTTAGTGCAGATGAGATAGCGCGCAAGGTTGTTGACAATTATATAATCCTTCTCCGTCTTCATATCTGCCGCACACACAATATAGATAACCTAGCTAGAAGTTCTATTTATAAATTGTTTTCCGGCATTGTATTATCAACATAATCGTGCTTGCGCATGCTCTCTGTAATTTTAAAACTATGCACGAAACTGTGATCAATATTGAAATGTAAGATAATATCTTTTCATGTGAGAAATATATCTCTTCATGTGAGGAAATAATTGATAAACATGTTCTATATTAATAGTTATCTAGTTCAATTATTATGGTAGTTCGGCCATGTATAGAAAATCAAAATTGGTGACATCAATCTCATGTTTATCACGATCGGTAGCCGTTTTCTTTTCTTAGTGGAGGTCCCAAAATCTCCATTGTTCTTCTTGACTATTTTGATTGGAATCACTTCCCCATAAAACAAGAAGAAGTTTATATATATATATATATATATAACTCATCATCACTATCCCAATATAATTTATGATTCGCAACGAACAAATATATTTTCCCTTCGAGAAGAAGTTCTCTAGGGTAATGACAATTTAGCTAGTGTAATGCATTAGTCTTTACTTCGTTGGAAAATATATGAGGTTGAGGACTCTAACTTCTTCATGATTGAGATTTTGATCCTGGCTATATTAGTGCTATAATAATTAATTAATTTAGTTAAAAAATTTCAAAATTGATCGACTCACGAAAAATTAACAAACTAAATTAATGATGAAAAATTTGTCTAAAGACAAAGCATGATTAGTTTTGTATTATGAAACTAACCGACAAATTAGCTATGGTGAACTCCATATTTGGCATAAACCCTCATACCGAATAATCCAGTCTCGCGATTAAATTATAGATGCAACGTACATTACCACTACCTGATGAACAATCGATATCATAGCTACCGGAGTATTGAAACACATGCACTTATATCGATCGGTTTTTTCGAGAGAAGGTATATATCATTTCCCTTGGTATGGTGTTTACAGTCTGGTGTACCCATTGCTTTTCGTCACATCTACCTAGCTTGCAAGAGATCGACAAAAACAAATATCTAATAAGTACATCTTACCGTCTTAGATTCCTACACGAAAACACAAAGAGCCAAAACCCTTTTAGCATCTCTCTTGGTCCCTGCCAGCCAACTTCACCATTTTAATCGAAAGTCCTGGAGTTGTATTAGTGACCCTTTTGGATCCTCGTAACAAAGTCAAGCACTGCCTTTCTGATTTTGTCACTACGTTTTTAGTGTTATCTGGGTTTTGGTTAGCAAATTACGGAACGAGAACCCTAGCCATATAATTACGTCCTCGGTCTGCACCTGATAACAACAATCGCATGATGTTGATCTAGCTTGTAGCTAGCCGATCGAAACGATTGAGATACCAAAGCAAGGCGAATACGCAATTGATAGCTACGTAAATTGATGCATGATTGTATTGGAATAGCTAGTTAGCTACGGCTTTGGAGTGTTTTGGTTGGAGGAGAGCTAGGTTGCTGAGCTCGAAATAGAATTTAGTTAGAGAAGCACTTGGGTCTAATTCTAGTGGGAAAGTTAGTCAATCAGTGTCTGCATAAACTTGTAGGAGAAGTCCAGAGAGGACTAATCAATCTTGATGAACAAGGAACGTGAGGATAAGGGTTTGAGTGAGAAATGAGCAGCATGACATGCATGAGATATGGTTCAGACAAAAGAGCCACCATCGGTCCATGCCCGCAGACAATGTTGATCGATTGCAACTCGTTCATGTATTGATCTTCTATTACTTGTTTGGTACAGAACCAGACGTAGAAGGTGCTCTCTACTCGGACTTTTATTTACAAACAAGGACTACTGCTCTAGCCATGCATTTTTGCGTAACTACTGACGTCAGCATTCTTAGCTATTATTAGCTAGAGATTTTATGCCCATCATTCAATTGTACATTTGATTGATTTTAGGTTGAATCTCAAATTTAAAAATGGCAAACGTTTGTTTAGTCCCTGTATTTCTGGTCGGTCATCTATTCAGTCCCTGAAGTTTTAGTTTCATCTAAATAGTCCTTAAAGTTTCAATTTTTAATTTGAAAAGTTCATTCCGTCAGTTCCTCCGTTAGTGTGATGAGATGGCAGTTAAAAATCCTCAAAAAAAAAATTACCAAAATACCCTTGTATCAATTTCCCTTTTTATTTTCTTCAATATTTTCGTTTTTTATGAATGTTGCTTTTGACAGTAGCCATAGAGAGGCTACCCAGACCCCTAAACCCGCAACCTGGACCCGGCCCAGGGCCCGGGCACCTACACCCGCGCCCGGGCAGGTCTTACCTGCGACCTGGGCCCGGGAACCGAGGACGGCAACTCCCAAAACAGGGGCCGAAACAGTACAATACTATGGGCAGAAGGGGATCAGTCCCACATAAAAGGGTGAGACCAGTCCTCACACCCGACAGGCTATATATGAGTCTCAACTACCCTCATTAATAGGTAATCAATACTCCAACTACTCATTCCCACTTAAGTTATCAATTTATTCCAACTATACTGACTTAGGCATCGGAGCGGAATAGACCGGCCCCGCCCGGTATTCCCCTAGTTAGCAGGATTTGCAGGTTGGAGTCACACCAAAATCCACCAGTATCTGTGAGTCTACGGATTCAGACAGAAACAGTTGCTATTGGAACCTCCAGATTTGTTCACTTGACCTCCCTCTATTTTCAATTATTGAATTACATTTATATCCTCTTACATAAAGATTATTGAGAACAATAAGTGTATAAAAAAAGTATTATATTTATTGTCTATAGACTTTCTAATTCAATAATAGTGTTATTTATTATTTTCCTTATCAAATTTATTCTCCGATTTCAGTAAGTGTTGAAACTAAGCGAATTTACAAAATATAAGATTGTTAATGTGACATAAAGTTACTGTAATTATACATGTTTAAAAGCATATACAAAATATAAGGTCAAGAGTAAGTATTGAAAACTAAGCGCATATATTTTAATAAGCTTTGCAACATGAAAAAAAAAATGTCAAATGTTTTGATATATATAATCTTTTTATACATCTTATTAGACCTTAAATATATTTGCAATACACTAGTAACTATTGAAATAGTATAAGGGCATATGCTAGTGTGTTTTGAAATATTTTGTATATCCTATGTTTTGATTTTTCTCATTAGATCTTACACGAAAGAAGAAAAAAAATTAAGAAATAGAGGTCTAATGAGTGAATAGGAGGTTGAATGAGTAAGTTACTTAAATATATGTGAATAACATATTTAAGGTTTGTTGTCAGTAGCCATAAAAGAGGCTACCCAGGACCCCAGACCCGCAGCAAGGGCTCCTGGATCCGGTCCAAGGCCCGGAAGTTCAGCACCAGCACCTGGTTCGGCACCCGGGTGAACCTTACTGGTGAGCGGGACCCGGGAAAAGGGGACAGCAGCTCCTCAAGTAAGGGCCGAAACAGTTCAGTAGTATATGCAGAAGGGGGTCAGTCCTACATCGAAGGGTGAGGTCAACCCTCACGCCCGACAACCTATATGTAAGTCCCAACTACCCTCATTAATAGGTAATCAATACTTCAACTACTCATTCCCGCTTAAGTTATCAGTTTATCCCAACTATACTGACTTAGGCATCGGAGCGGAATAGACCGGCCCCGCCCGGTATTCCCTTAGTTAGCAGGATTTGCAGGAAGGAATCACACCAAAGTCCACCGATCTCTGTGAGTCTACGGATTCAGAAAGAAACAATTGGCGTCGTCTGTGGGAACAATTTAAAAAGTTTGTGTTGTCCTACTAGCAGGAAGGGTATCTGTCAGCCCGGGAAAAAAAAAAACTCCACCAAAGGGTTACGAAGTAACTATGTCCGAAAGTATAGGGGACATGAAGGGAATAAGTCCAGAGGACCGGTGGGTTCTGGAGCCGGTGCTAGTCCAAATCCCGGGGGCAGGAGCAGCCCGCTGGGGATGGCAGTCAGAACGCTGTTACCAACCATGATCCAGGCGGTACGTCCGGTGAACGCGACAGAGATCTACACGGGAAGGGTCCGACGGACGATCGCTAAGTCTTGGGTCTGGAACCCGCACCGACGTCCCCCTCGGCCCCAAACACTACTGGGCCCGGACGATGTCTCCGGTCTCGACCAGTAAGATATGGTGGGAGAGATAGAAGAGATGCGAGCGGAAGTAAACCGCTTGTGAGCAGAGAGTGACCGGGACAGGGCAGAAGCCACCACCAGGTATCAAGACATGGAAGCTGTTAATGCCGCACTGGTGGTTGTCTTGGAAAGGGGCCAGCAGCGCAATGCTTCTCTGACAAAATCATTCGCGCCACACCCAAGAGAGCCTACCCACCAGGAAGTGGGCCAGTCAACGGGAGGGGAGAGGGACACCGGCGTGGCGGGAGACGTGTTCCCAGCGGACACGGTGCCACCAAAGATCGTCCCAGCCCTTGGGAGGAACAGCGGCTCATTCGAGGAAGATACCATCAGCTCGACCGCACGGGCACTGCAGTTACTATCTGACTCGGTGTCATATATGAAGTCCCAGATGGAGGCCAACGAGAGAAAGGCTGCGAGACCGCCGGAGAGCGCACGATTCAACGAGCGGGCCGGACCCTTCTCACTCCGGGTTCTGGAATCCGGAAGATCTGGCACCCAAAAGTTGCTAAAGATGACATACTCCGGGGCCGGCTGCCCATTCCAACACCTGGACAGCTTCCTGTCCCAAACGTGTGCTAAGAGCTACTCCGACGCCGTTTGCTGCAACATATTCCAGGAGACCCTATCCGGAGAGGCGCTCAGCTGGTTTTACAACTACCGGCAAACTCTATAGAGGCATTCGAGCAACTGGCCGAAAGATTCGTGGGCCGGTTCATATTAAGGGTCGAAGGGGCCCAGACCTCGACTGTCCTCTTTAACTGCAGGCAGGCAGATGGCGAAGGGCTGAGAGATTTTATTAACCGATGGCAAACGGCCACCGCTGGGGTCAGGGACCTGGACAAAGGGATTGTCAAATTAGCTTTCAAGCAAGGTCTCCGGCCCGGAAAGTTCTCGTACGCTGTGCGGGTGGAGATCCCGCAGGGTTATGACGACCTGATGGCAATGACTATCAGGCACGCCCAAGCAGACCACGAAACTTTCGGGAGTCGTCAACACAAGAGAAGGCAGGAATAGCCCAAACCCGCCCGACATGAAGCCAGAAACTAGCAGCAGGGCCGAGACCGAGGAGCCTCGACCGACAAAAGACCAAGAGGTTAGGGGAACCAGCAGTGCCGGAGGGACTATGTCGACATCCCCCAACGAGCAGGGAACCTCCCATCCTACCAGTAGCAAACCCGCCCCCTAGCGGTCATGCCAGCAGGACGACAAGAGGTATTCTCTATTTTGACCTCTTCCTACGAGGATATCATGTACGAGAACGGGAACGACATCCCTCCCCCACCAAAGAGAAAGCACCCGAAGGGAAACCTGACCAGGGCCCAGACCGGTAGGTACTGCTCCTACCACAATGAAGCCACGCACCGGACAAATGATTGTCTTGCCCTAAGAACGACGATAGAGGGACTGCTCTGCCGCGGCAAACTGCAGCAGTATCAAGGATAATCCGACACCAACGGACTGCGCGAAACCGCGCCCTCTGCTCCGGGAAAACTCTTCTCGTGTAACCGGGCGTAATCTTAAACGGGTGTAATTTCACAAGTCTACTCCAACTTTGTTTCAACTAAGTACAAAGGTAAATCATCGGCAACCAGGTCAAAAGAGCAAATTGAAACAGGCGTAACACAAGCTCAGACAAAATCTTCATTCATTCAAACTCAGGACAATGTTTACAGGGGCCTACGCCACCGGCGTGCAACCGGTGGGAGTGCAAAAAAACAACAACAAAAAAGGGAGGGAATTGTACAAAGAAGGGAGCCTACTATGGCACTCCCGCCTACTCCCCCTCTTCAGCAGCTGCTCCTTCAGCATCCGCTCCTTCGGCAGGCGGGTTATCACCCGCTGTGTCCCCCTCGAGCCAGGCCAGCTCGCTCCCTTTCTCTAATTCCGGCTCCGGTAGCTTTGAGGTGTCGAGATAGCCCTTAGCCTTCCAGTCGTCAAAGGCATAGGCTATCCCCGCCTCCCGAGCCCGTTCCAGCAGATCAAAAAGCTCATCGCTTTCCTGATACTTCTTGACTGCCCGCTGGTACAGCTCCGGGTCATTTTCATCGACCGCCCCGCCAGCAGATACGGATACCGTCGCCACCTCCCGCTGGAGCTCCTCGACCTTGGTCTCCAACTCGATCCTCTCCTCCTTCAGGCCTTTCTTCTCCTCTTCAAGAGACTCGACCTGGGCCTCTAGCTTGGCCACCTGTTTCCTGGCCCTCTCCTCCAACCGGGCCTTCTCCCGTTGGAGCTTGGATTTCTCCAACTCCAAGAGGTCCCGAGCGCTTGTCAACGCCGCCATCTGATTCTTCAACTCCTGCAGCTCTTCACTTGCACTCCTGCAACTGTAGTGGTACAACAGCTACAGTTCAACAGACACCGGTTAGAAAGCAACAGAGCACGAAATAATGTTCAACGGATACCAGTGACAAACTATCCTTACCTAGAGGGCCATCTCCTTGGTTTTCAGCCGTGCTCCTCCGGTCGCCCTCCCGGAGCCCCAATTTTCTCCATCTCCATTCCCTTCACATCCATGAGCAGGCTCCGGGCGAAAGAGTCGTCCGGGCAACTATGCTCCGGGCCCGGCCCCGCAGCAGGAGTCTTCTCCACCCCCGATGCTTATGTGTCGGCAGCAGCAGAGCTAGTGGCCGCACGAACATCGCCTTGGGCGGTAGTTGTGCCACCAAGCGTCAACTTCAATCGCTTGGCCAAACTCTTACCAATCGATCGGCCGGGGAAGGTAACAAGCGCGGAGGCCATCAGCTCCCGAGACCTCTTCCTCCTCTCACCCAGATCAACCTGTAAAGAAGAATATTGGGCAGCAGATAGTGGGGACCTGGTGACAGTTGGCACCGGCCCCAACCGGTGTGGAATCCTTGCAACACCACCCGGGGGCTTGGAAGGCCCACCAACAGTCTTCCTCGATCCAGACGCCGCTTGGGGTCCCCTAAGCGTGAGTCTTTACGCGCTTTAAAACGTAGTCCTCGTCCGCAACATCCAGCGAAACGGGTTTATCATGTACGGTCAACTCCCTGGTTCTCCGGTCAACCTTGGACTGCGCGGAGGCATCTCCCTTCTCTTTCAGCTTTGAGACAAGCTCCTGATTGTCCATCGACAACGTTTCGTGGGCTTTAATGGTCGTCCGGGAAGATACACCTGCAGAACACAAGGAAAAGAGGTTAGACAACACCAATTCACTCAACGAAATCAGAGACAGTCAACCTACATTCTATCACCCATCGGGATTCCCCCCCAGGTTACACAGTTCTAGCACCTTCCGTCGGATGAAATTGTACAAACTCTGCTGCAGCTCCGACCATTACCCAAATACCCCGGCGATCCTATCCCTCTCTAGGTCCGACAACTGATACTATTGATCGCCGATCGGCTGAAAGACCCCGGGAACCCTGTAAGTCCTATTCCTCTTCTGCCAGCTCCCCCCCCCCCCCCCCCCCCCCTCCTGCCATCACCACCTTCTTCCTCTAGTTATTGTTGAGCCAGGAGGCCAAGCGGGTTATCACCGGCTTAAAGTCCCGAGCGGAAAAGCTGACACACCCTCAGGCCTTCCTCTTATTCGAATACGTCAACCGATATAAGGCCCGAAACTCGTTTACCGTTGGGCAACTCATATCACTCAGCCAATAGAGATAGCCTAGGCTCAATAGCTACATCCACTAGTTCCCGAGAAGCTGTGCCGGTGATATCCTGATGGCACTTAGCAGGTATTGCACAAAGTCGGGCAGCGGGAGCGATAACCCATGCCGGAGTTGGTCCTTGTGCACAGCAACCCAACCCTTCTCCGGTTTGCAGGCTGACTCTCCGGCATGCAGAGGCCGCAGATCTACCTCTCCGGGAATATTCTACCTTGCCCGAAAAGCAGTAATCTCCCCGGGAGATAAAGAGCTCTCCGGCTCATCACATCTTATGGTTCTATCCCCGTCAACAAGCATATGGCGTGTGGCGCCTGCTGGCTGAGCGGGGTCGAAGGACACTCCATAGGGAGCATCCTCCTGTCCTAGAGACCCGGATGTCGACGCCTCACCGGTCGAACGAGCGATGGCGTCTGGCCCCGAGGACGAGGAGGCAAGTCAGTCATCCATCCTCTCTTGGTCGTCCGACACCGGTCGCCTGGCGGCCGATTCAGAGGCCTCACGGGAACTTCCAGAATCCATGTGACCTAGGGAAAAGAAAAAAAAAACCCTATTACCGGTCAACAATACAACCTAAACAACGACTGCGGCGCAGCGCGAAGTATGTGACGCCACGACACAGCCCCGCAACAACCACGAGGCTTGTCAGCTGAAAAATCCCAGGTCTTGCAGAGATTCGGTCCCAGCGGGGTCCCATCCAAAGGGAAAACAATAATACAACTAGGTGCCAATCGGATCGACCCACAGACAAGACAAAAGGAATTTTCAAAAAAAAAAAAATACAAAGACAGAACTCACCAATTAGTATGCACGACGACGAAAACTCAAGAGGAAAACATCGAGCAATTGTGTTCAGTAGGCTAAGCAGGGGAACACTTCTTAAACCAAAGGTAAAATGCATGAAGTAGCATGGGATTATATCCAGGTCCAGTATCCTGAGCGCCCCTCGAGTTCCCCCCAAACTACCCAGTAGGGCAAGTAAAACGCCCACGGATCCGGGCCATCCTTCCCTCACCGTCTCCTGGCGACACGTGTTCCAGTATTGGTAACTGTCCAGGCCATAATAACCAACGCGACTGATGGAAAACCCTCATTCAATGCATGTCACACTTGCCTCGCATGCAGAGGGTAGTTGAAAGAACAGGGAACATCACCGAACCATCCTGCCTACGAGCCTACCACCCAAGAACCATATATTCCAACGGTACGGGGCATTCCACCAGTCGAACCTATTGCACCATTACAGCCACACAACAACGGCTCGGTATTGGATGCGGTTTCATTCACACAGGAAAATCATTCCCGCAGGCTAAAAACTATGCAGCAATATTATGTAGAGGCTACAATATTCCAACCGTAGTGCCTGGTCCAGTTCAAGGCTATCCTAGCCGTTGGTCCATCCAGCTTCAACTATTGGATGCGGTTTCACACAGGCAATAATTGCACTCATCGCTATCCAAAGGAATAACCGGTTGTCCCAACCGAGAGATTCCTACAGACAGCCTTGTACGACCTAAGGGATCAATGTACCACCGGGCTTTATAAACCCGGGAGACTTTATCCTCTCATATAGGACAACTCTTCCCGCAGGCTAAAAACCCTGCACAATACCTCAGACCTGTAAGAACAAAGGCTGGGAAACCATCGGGGATGTTGACCGATTCCAACACAGGACCGCTTCACCCCGGGAGACTTGATCCTCTCATACAGGATAACTCTTCCTGCAGGCTAAAAACCCTGCACATCATATATGCCTGTAGGAACAAAGGCAGCAGGACACGTGGGGACAGCGGTCGAGGCTCTCTTGCCCACGCCACCCCACCGGGAACTCCTCTAACACAGGACACGTTTCCCGTTGATACCGTGTCACCTCGTCAACCACTGTTTAAATCAATTGTTGCCCTCTGCGGCTACGGTTCTAAAATATAGGGGACTCGTTCATCTCGTGCACAATATCCACCGGGCTTTTCCGGAACATAGCACTGCACGGCGGATTTCAACGCCACATTATCATAACCATGCAATAATTCTCATGCTCGTATGCATCTGTCATCATGAACATCATAACCATGCACGCATCGCATTACGCATCATCATAACAGGTTCATTCGAACGCCCGGCCAAGCCCAATCTTAAACGTGGACTTGGGGGGCTAGGGCACAGTAGGGTAAGCATCCATGCGGGTTTGCAGGCCTGTAAAGCAAGACAGATTTAAGTCCCCATTCAAGATAGCACTTGACCGGGAACTTGGCGGACTTGTTGACAGTAGCCATAAGAGAGGCTACCCAGGCCCCCAGACCCGCAGCAAGGGCTCCTGGACCCGGCCTAAGGCCCGGAAGTTCAGCACCAGCACCTGGTCCGGCACTCGAGCGAACCTTACTAGTGAGCGGGACCCGGGGACAGGGGACAACAGCTCCCCAAGTAAGGGTCGAAACAGTCCAGTAGTATATGCAGAAGGGGACCAGTCCCACATCGAAAGGTAAGGCCAGCCCTCAAGCCCGACAGCCTATATATGAGTCTCAACTACCCTCATTAATAGGTAATCAATACTTCAACTACTCATTTCCGCTTAGGTTATCAGTTTATCCCAACTATATTGACTTAGGCATCAGAGCGGAATAGACCGGCCCCGCCCGGTATTCCCTTAGTTAGCAGGATTTGTAGGAATGAATCACACCAAAGTCCACCGGTCTCTGTGAGTCTACGGATTCAGACAGAAACAAGGTTATTTTGGTAATTTGAATGGAGGTCTAGTGAGTAAATGCTTATATTCAAAAGTGTAATTGAGGTGTAGAAAGTATTGGAGGTCTAATGAGCAAATGTGGAGGTCCCAATAGCAATACTCTTTTTTATTGTTTTCATTTTATTTTAAGCATAAGTGAATGTCTTTACTCACCAAAGTTTCTTTCCATTTATTTCTTTTGTCTACATCGGATTAATTTAACTTAAAATAAAAATGATAAATTTATTTTAAATACTTAATAAATATCAAAGGGAATATTATTCTAGGAGTATGTTAGTCATTTTACAATTTTTTAAATGGTCTTTAATGGATGAATTGACGGAATGAACTTCTTAGATTAAAAGTAGAACTTCAAGGACTATTTAGATGAAACTGAAATGTTAGGGACTGAATAGATGACCGACCAGAACTACAGGGACTAAACAAATGTTAGCCCTTTAAAAACGATTGTTTCCGCGCATTTCATACAATGAAAACAGAAAATGTAATATTATATTTTATAAGTCTAATGTTAGTGTTGTTTCTAATAATAAAATTATTGAAAATTTTATCTTAACGGCTGTCATTTTCTGTATATTTTGAATGTTATAACACTGATAAACTTTTTTATTCTTCTTTTTGGCAATGTACATTGACTAACTTAACGGCTGCCGTTTTGATCGCCGGGATAGCTAGCTAGTTACTTGGTGAGGTCGTTAGCCAATTCAACAATCTATTTCCTCACTGATATATAAGTTCATTGGTTATTAGGCAAATAGTCCACAATCCACATGTAGGACCGATCTTTGGGGTACCTCGATCTTTTATTGGATTGTGTCTCCAATTGTCGACATCAGTTCTGAAAGAGGTAAGTTTTGTTAGTATTTCTTTTACTTATTGCCGATCAGTTTTGATGAGCTTCTAGTCTATTGAGATAGGTTGGTAAATTTGTCATCCAACATAACTAGAAACGCGGTGGACCAGTTAGTCCCTCGATCTTGCAGGTTGCAAGCATTGCTATGGTGATTTTTATGAAAATAAATTTAGTTTATGAATAATTCACCGTATTGTCTTTTTTAAATTTTTTATTCATAATATATGTATTCTCAAAATATTTTGATACAAAGATATTTATATTTCAATTGGAATTTCCATTGTACAAATTTTGTTTATTTTGAGTGAGAATTACTTGTAGAGAAATACATTTGGAAATGAAGAGATGATCTTACTCTTTAAAATATTAGAACTAGCAACCTAGTTAACACCGTTAATAATAACGTGTATTAAAATTGAGTCCAAGCCAAAACCTGAAGTACTCATGCAATAGTTTTCACATGTGAGATGAAAGTTTAAATGAATTTCCCATTATACCTCGTACTATACTTTTACTAGTTTGTACAGTTGACATGAGTATTTTATGCTTACTTTGCAAAGCAGAAAAATGAGTGGTCAGTTTTACCGGAGTACCACCTCGTTTTAGGGGCAGTGAACCTTAAGAAAAAAGGAAAATCAAAACTTTTACACATAAGAGTCTAGTCACAGTTAGATGACTTGTCACGCTGCCGTCGTTTCTCGACAACCATTAGTCCAACACGACGGCATTCCACCCAAAGGCCCATATACAAAATTACAGCCCATCTATGCTGACCATCATCATAAAAAACAAAACATCCATCAGATACATCCATACATACATCCATACATAAACAACCGACTCACTCCCTCTCCCTATATATTCTCACCTCCTCCTCCTTTACATTTCCTTCAATTCACTCCAGCAACCAGCACCAAAAACCTAAAAAGGTCTTACAGTTGTGTCTAGAAAGATCCTATCTCATACCAATGGGCGAGGTCGGTGTCCTAAACCTCAATCTAAACCCCCGACGCAGATTTTTGTGTCGTATTTTCTTCAATTGTGCAATTCTAGCTGTGTTTTGTTATTGACCGCGGTGTTTTTGATTTGTCGCAGAAAGTGGAAGGCGCGAAGAATGAGGGCGAGAAGAAACCCGCCGATGCCGGAAAGAAGGTCGACGACGGCTCAAACACTGTCGTTTTCATGACCGATATGCATTGCGAGGGATGCGCCAAGAAAATCAAACGAGTTGTCAAACACTTCCCCGGTATGATTTCATTTCTCAGATCATATTTTTTCATTTCTGAGGATTTTTCTTCTTCTGATCTCAAAATTTTAGAGTTGAAAAATGACCCGAGTGGTCCAATTCGTAGAGTTAAAGGCCATAAATATGAATTAATTTGTGATAAGATTTCAATTCTGACTTTAATTGCATACATTGCATCAATGGGAGTTACAATTGCTTACCAAACACGGTTGATTATTATAGGCGTTGAGCAAGTGAAGACAGATGCTCCGGCCAACAAGATGACGGTGACCGGGAAAGTGGACCCCGCCGCTCTGAAGGCGAGGCTGGAGGAGAAGATTAAGAAGAAGGTCGACATCGTCTCTCCTCAGCCGGCAAAAAAGGAAGGCGGTGGAGGAAGCGGCGGAGGGGACAAGAAGGCGGAGGAAAAGTCCGAAAAGCCCTCCGAGAAGAAAGCTGAGGAGAAAAAGCCTGCCGATAAGCCCAAAGAGAAAGAGGCTGCTGCCCCTAAAGAGGTAAAATAAATTAAACGTGGCGTTTGTAAAGCCAACGCGGGTAGAAATTGGTGAGCTAACTTCGTTTTCTTTGTTTGGTTGTTTCAGAGCACTGTCCCTTTGAAGATTCGGTTGCATTGCGAGGGTTGCATCCAGAAGATGCGCAGTAAAATCTTGAAGTTCAAAGGTGTATTTTTTGTTTCTATTTTTTTTATCAAACAAGTTTTTGTTCGGTACATTGGATTAGCTTAATTAATCTAAGAATGACGTACGGGAACAAAGTTTAATCAAATGAATTATAAAAATTAGTTGAAAGTCAGTGGTGTTTCATGGTCAATTCAAGTTCACTAACGAAGAAGTTTTACTCGCAGGTGTTAGCACGGTGAGCTTTGACATGGCCAAAGATCTGGTCACGGTGGTGGGTACCATGGACACCAAACTATTAGTTCCTTATCTTTCGGAGAAGTTCAAGAGACCCGTCGACGTGATAGCGCCGGCGAAGAAGGACGACGGAGCTGGAGCTAAGAATAATGATAAGAAACCAGCTGCCGGTGGCGGCGAGAAGAAAGAGGGCGGCGGTGACAAGAAGGAAGCAAAGAAAGAGGAGAAGAAGGAAGCTGCCTCCGGAGGTGAGAAAAAAGAGGAGAAGAAGGAAGTTGCTGCCGGCGGTGGTGGAGCCATGGTGGTGAACAAAATGGAGTATTCCGGCTACCCTTACCCGGCGTCGACATCGTACTGGTACGACCCGGGACACGTTTACAACCACAACAAGTTTGTGATGGAGGCTCAGGAGCACCAGGCGCACGTGAGCCAGGGCTACGGGCACTACGCAATGCCGATGGAGCACTATCCGGCGCCGCAGATGTTCAGCGACGAGAACCCCAACGGTTGTTCGGTGATGTGAGAGATCCACGTCCGGCGTTGGTTGATGACAATGAGGCTGAGGGCCAAAATCGGAATTTCACGAAAAAATGTATATAATATGGATAGTATATAAGAGATCGAGGGAATGCAAGGGTTATATGTACGACTACGATTTAGTTAATTAGTGGTGGAATTTTGGGGTTACGTACGGTTTAGGGTATTATAGAGATAGACCGACCGGCCGGCTGGCCTGCTGGTTGGCCGGTTCAGATGTTGGTGTGGCTGTTGTTGGTTCAATCAAATCTTCAATATGATTAAAATTTTCGGTTTAATTCTTTTTAATTCTAATTTATGATTATTCAATATTAAATCATATCGTTTAAATTTTAATCATGAAATCGGTGGGTTGATGTTTTAATTTGTGGCATAAACAAGCGGCCACATGGGTCTCTTGATGATTCTTAATTGGACAATGCTTGTGTCTATACTAGTATGGACGGTGTGCGTCCGAGTCTGAACTCTCTCTAATTTGCATATCTTGACAATGCAATCAACGATTTTAACCGTTCAAAAGTTGAATTAATCAATAAAGATCATCTCTGTAAAAAATGAATGTAAACAAATATCATTTGTTTAACCGATTGTATCAAACAAATAAACGGTTGATAATGAGACTCCCAACTTTCACTATAACTGTTCGTTTGTTTGATGTAATCGAATGAGCAAACGATTTTGGTTTATTCTGAATTTTTGCAGAGATGATCTTTATTGATTAATTCAATTTTTAAACGATTAAAATCTTTGATCACATTCCCCAAGATATACAAATTAGAGAGAGTTCATACACACAGTCTATACTGGGTGGACACAAGTATTTTCCCTCTTAATTAAAGTTGGGATTACAAAATGTGGTTAAGCCTGTGCCCCGTATATAATAACAAATTAATTTCTATGTAAATGAGAGGAGGAAGTGACTACTTGGCTTTGTTGCAGAATGTGGGGTTAACTGGTGGGACTCTAATTTGGTAGAGTAGCTCCTTTCACAACTTCGATTTCGCGAAGGCTTTTGCTTTGTAAAGAGGCAAAGAGATTCATTGGCGTTTGGGCAGAGCAGAACAACTTCTCTTTTGTTTCCAAATGAAACTAAATCATTAGAAAAGGTATTACTTATACATACTCTAATTATCTTATCAATCGTGATTGTAGAACTTGAAAACATATATAAGTAATTTTCATATTGACTATCGAGAAATAGAAATAGTTACAATCGAAAAATATAATGGTTTTGGAACCTAAACTCATCCTTAGGATTGTTACGATAGACATTAAGACAAACACAACTATCCAACTTGACACTATCGAGAAACATACAGGAACCTAGGACATTATTTTTGCCTCCCTCCATAACCAACTAGCGTTAATTTCCCTCTCAATTTGTTAATGGTACTAAAAGCTACGACCCAAAGACGATACAAGTACGTAGTATAAGTAGGCGAAGGTAGCTAGTACGTCTATAATTTTAACAACAACATTTTCTTTATGCGAAACCACAACATATTTAATTGGTGAATGTTGTCAATTAGTTAGTGTATCAATCCTATCTAACTATATGGCGGGAATTAATTTTTTTTTGAAAATCAATTAGATAGCACTCTAGAAGAATAAATTTCATTATCTCCTAATACAATCGGTGCGTCGACTTTACATACCCGGGTGTTTAAATATGTAGTACGTATTAGCTTTTCTTTTTGTTGGCATGCAGAAATGAATCAACTAGAAAAGGTGGTAGGTGCGTAGGCCAGTTACATACATCAATCTATTTCAAATATATATTACCTTTTCGCGTCGCATATTCATAATACTATGTGGGTTAGTTGAGAACTGGGGCCTAAATGTGGTAATAATCTTCATGATAACAGTTAAATAGTGTATGAGCAATATCAGTAATATATAATTACATCACCAAGATTGCAAAAATAGTGTATATATATTGTATTATTGTAATATTAGATAAATAATTTAGGAAAAAAGACAAATTAGTCAAAAACATGATTTTTTTTTTCTAGTCCAATGAATCTTGGCAAAAATATCAAACTACCATATACTAAAACCACATATATATATATATCTCTCTCTCTCTCTCTCTCTCTCTCTCTCTCTCTGTGGTGACGCCTATGTGCCTCAACAACGTAGACGCCGACATGCCTCAGTAAAGTCGACGCCAACGCCGACACATCGGGGATGGGCTTCACATCTACCCAAGCATCTCCATGCTTCACTTGCAACCCACCTGCTTCACAGCGGAGCGGGGAGCGGAGAGATCGATGGTGGGAATGAGTGGTTGGGAGTCAGGTCGGGTCGTGGGCTGTAATTGGTGTATAGTTTCAGGCGGGTGGATAAAGATCCGGGGGATGGTGGAGAGACCCGAGTCGACGAGGTCTTTGACTCCGAGCTTAGAGTCGTCGAATTGCTTCACTTCGACGGCAAGGAATTGGATCTCAACCTCCGTCTCGGGGTCAGTAACCTGATTACTGAGAGTCAATAACTTGATTACTGGAATCTGTTAGTTGCTTACTGGGGGTCAGTAACCTGATTACTGAGAGTCAATAACTTGATTATTGGAATCTGTTAGTCGCTTAATGGGGGTCAGTAACCTGATTACTGAGAGTCAGTAACATGCTTAAAGTCAGAGTCAGTAATTTAATATTGGAAAAAAAAATATCCGGCGAAAAAAATTTGGTGACCGGAGTCCGGTGACTGGAATCCAGCGACCGGCCATCAGACGCCGGCGGAGTTAGGTGACCTTCCGGCAAAGTTTTCTCTATCTTCCACTTTCTCAGCACGTTATAATTCAAAAATATGTTAGATAGGGCAGAAGGGCAAAAAAAAAAGAAAAAATTGTACTAGAGTTGAAAAGATTTGTTGAAATGGGCAATATGAGTTTTTACCTTATGTTTAATAGGGGAAGAAACTAGGGTGGTCATTGGAATGGGTAATGAGGGGGCCAAATTTGTACTAAATTGACATTTTCTAAATAGTTTAGTTACGACTAAATTTTATTGAGTCTAACTCACAATCTCGCTTTACTTAGAAAAAAGAGACTATAGTTGGATCTCCAATTTATAAAAAGGCTAATATTATAAGACTTGGTGACACTGAATAAATTTTAAGGAATGTGAAGAACAAATGCATTTGAACCGTATAGATTGAATTAAAACGCTAAAGTATAACAATTCTAAACAATGTATTCAGGGCCGGACCAGAAATTTTCAAACTTGAGTTGAACTCTCAAAAGTGGGCCCTCAAATAGTAATGTGAATTTTTTATTTTATTTTTGAAAATTTTCAAGAACTAAAACTATAAACTCAAAATCTAACTCTTCTATAAAAACAAAAAACAAAAAACTCTCAAAATTTAACTATAGAAACAACAAATGACATGTATTAGATTTTTTTTGGGAATGGAAATGACATGTATTAGATTCTTTTTGGGAATGGAAATGACGATATATTATATGTATATACAATTATGTCTTTGGGCCGTTTGTTATGTCAATATGTCATCCGTTAATTTTTTTTTTTACTATCTCAACTTTTAATTGTTGTAAAATAAAAAGAAGGTGTTGTATCTTTTCTTCTATTGATTTAACTGTATTCTATAGTGGAAAAATGTGTAATTTCGTTTTTGGGCCCCCTTAGAACCCGAGTCCTGAGTTGACAGACTCTTTGGACTCATATCAAGTCCGGGCCTAAATGTATTTATGTGTTTCTCACAATCTCTTAAAATTATCATCTAAACGAGTACTCATCCACAAAATGTGTAGATGAATATGAAATGTTGATTGAAGTGAAGTATCATGTACACTAATCGATTAATATGTGGACGGGAGGCCTCCGATTAAGTGTGCGCTCATTACATCAGGTGAGAAAACCTCTCGAATAACTAAGGTGTGTATAGTATAGAATATAGATGATTTTGAAATGCTGATTGAAGTGAATAATTATGCAAACTAGATTAATACTGATGTACAATAATCGATATATGGACGGGAGGGCAAAGCTAGCTTGTAAAGTAAATGACGTTTCAGTGGTTCAGGTAAAGCCGCAATTCCGTTGATCAGATTTTTCAGTGACGATCTCTTCTCATATTGATTAACATGTTAATTGACCTTTAAGACTTCCCAACAGCTACACATAACCACAATCCTTAATAACCTTAACCTATGCATGCCCAAACGACCATGAATACATGGCATGGCTTTTCATTAGAGTAAAGGATCATGATCGAACGCGCGGCAACTATAACGAATGGTTTGTAAATTTAAAACTGATTCTGCGTGTCAAAATAAGTATAAGAAACCTTCTTCGTTTTTTGACATACATATGCAGCTACGTACTTGGTGTATACGTTAAAAAAATGTTGAAAATCGATAGTGATACGCACGGGTGATAGGGAAAGAACTCAAGTTGTAAAGTGACAAATCAAATTATATTTTCTTTCGATTTGAGAAGGTAACGTATAGTGGCATAAACTTAGACAACTAGTTATTGTATAATCGAAAAAATGATCAATTGACACCTGAAAACTCAAATTGTCACATAACACTGATAATGAATTGTGTAGGCTTTTGTCATGAGATTTCTTACTGTGGTACTCCACTATTAGTGGAGCTGTATCTTATTAATTTTATTGTTAAACTTAAGCTCAACTTAAGTTGAGTATAAAGAGAAATTTGAACTTCAGAAAATGAGTGTAAAGTTCAGAAAATGAGTTATGTTTTTTTTTGTTTTTTTTGTTTTGTTTTGAGACTTGTTATTGTTGCTGCTTAGCAGTATTAATGGGAAGTTCATTGCTAAAAAAAAAAAAAAATGTGTAAAGGTTGTTATAGGAGAAAAAGAATAGATGCAAAGCTTAGTCTCTATTGATTGATAAGGAGGCCTTTATATAGACATTACATCAAGTATCCCGAATAATCATAGATTCTCTATCTAATAAGGTAACTACTAATCTAGTCTAATTAGGTCAAGACACACGTAGGAAGTTACGGAATTATCCTTCCTTGAACACTCCCCCTTGTGTCGCGTACCTAATGTGACACGGTGCATGCCATGTTGCCTCGCTAAAACCTTGCCAAGCAAAACAAAACCACTTGGGTAAAAAATAAAAACCTTGGTGGAAGGGAAAAGAGCACAACGCACTAACTACAATTGAAGATTACATGTGAGGTAGACTCCCCCTGATGTCTACAAGACAACTCCCCCTGATTGGTAACCCAATATCGGAGTTAAGATAAATGGCGCATGCAAACGCTCCTCACAAGCTTCAAAAGTAGGTTTGGCCAATGATCGAGTAATTAAATACGGCCACATTATCCTTGTATTAGACCAGCTATACTTAGCTTTACTTGGTCTTAAGGAATAAGGTTGCTTAACAACTCAAAACTAAAATTCGCGTTGAAAATCAGATTCACGTGCAGTATGACCTTTGTGTACTTAAACAGTTATAACACCTTCGATACAATAGGTATGAACAAACCGTAAAGAGTTCTGGAAACTAGACACCCATATATTTCCGGTGATATAAAGTACACAATATGGTTCGTCCGGAGCTGATCACAAAGCTTCGTCGAACATGACTGATCTGCAAATTACCGGACAGATTCGTCATAATTTGCCAAAACAGCCATAACTCACTCAATATGATAGCGATGATCAAATGGTTGGCGTCCCTGAAAAGTAGACACATAGACCTTTCCAATGGTACCAATTTCACCATTTTATAACGAGTGGGATGTCCTATAGGTCTCAGGAAAGTCGACTTACAGATTCAGGCAGATTCTGGAATTGCCTTTTGATGTGTCTTTCATGATGGGATTGAATGAGCCTAAACCTTTCTCTCTTGAAAGAAAGTACCGCCATATACCATGGTATTGCGTGGGCGTGTCTAGCTATTACCTTGGCTTTATAAGTTTATAGCGAATGAGATGTCGAGTCTAGCATATTATGACAAGTACATGATTGCGCACATGGTACCTAGATGGAGAGTTTCATCTCCCAAGACTTCTCGTCATATAGACGAAACGAGTCTTCTCAAGACATCGACTGATCATGGGATACAAATAGACTTTGGTTTAACGTCCTTTAGATAGCCATAAGTCGATAGATGAACAAGTTCATCACTAACGGTTCTCACATTCGAGACCAAGTATTCCCAAGATCTTTTCATTCTTAACATCGGATTAGTGATATCTCAATCACAATTCATCCGGAATTCGCACCCAAATAGGCATGATTCTTCATATTTCATCTCCAATCAAGTAGTGACTCAACCGCGTTGTACAATATCCAACCAGAAGATTTGAACCCATATAGAGAACATCCTAATATGATAGCATACGCACCACGAGGTTTTTGCTCACTTGGGTGAAAACTGATCCGTTCATGATATTTATGTACATCTCTTTACTTAGTCCCAATAGAGATGATTCATAAGCTGCATGTTCAGTTTTTCGGAACTACCTAACTGACAAGGTTGTGGAGTGTGATATGACTTCATTACGAGAGCATATGTCATCGTAGTCGATTCCAGGGCGTTTGTGAGAGACATTGCGCCATAAGGTGAGTCTAGGCTTTTTTTCTCACTACGCTTTCCATCAAAGATTATCGATAGGGTTTACACTTGCGGTGTTGGCATCACCTGACCAAGGACCTATCTCTTTATGTAAACTGGATCGCATATCTTTCCGTGTAGGCCAATTCACAACGTTGGTATTTGCTTCAATGAAGTGAGTGTGTTCGATATCTAACTCATAAACCATGTTCTCATGTACACTAGTGTAATTAGCATTTATAGAGATCTCTATATGGATTGGCTTCTCATTGAGGCGTCCCCCAATGATGACCTTAATCCAGAAAATTCATGAGACGAATGAGTTGTCATTGATCCAAGGATCAAGTTGTGCCATACTCACATTCGGCGAGTGTATATCGAACTAAGTGCCCTCTCTACACTTCTTGTGAGAGTCACGGCCTAGTGACACCATCTACCACTTTTGTGGAGTCACCAATGACTCTGAAATTTTATGAGCAGGTAGCCATGGATATTAGGAATCGGTGGACCAAATTTCACTTCCAGAACCGGCCTAAAAGTAGGTAAACCGGTCCTCACAATGACGAGTCCGCGAGCTGAAAAACCATAAATTTTAGGTTTTTGCTATTTTTCAATCATTGTGAAGGTGCTTCATAACATCTATGTGTTATGGTTTGAGTTTGAAGCATTAGGTAGATCACCAAAGTATTATTGTGTCTCAAAATTGAACCATGATAGGGCATCAAAGCCATCATCTTATGTATCATTATTTTTAGAGTAGGAGGGCGTTACTCCAGAACTTTGCTAAAAATTAAGCTTCCATATATTGAGCATAGCTAACGAAGGATCACAAGGGGGATCATATGCACTATTAAGTGCATAACTAGTGCTTCCCTTGACTTGGAGGAAGACTTGGGCGACGTTAATGTCGGCTTTAAGTTTTGAGCATTGCTCATGACGCTTCCAAATATTCTTTTGGTCATCTTTAATCCCAATAGCTTCTTTGCTCAAAAGAAACGATGTCCATGACTTTCTTGCATATATGGATCATCAAAACATGTCCAAAATTTCGGACGATGTATAGAAGAGTCTACATGAAATGCCGATTCAAAGAATCCGAATCATAGTATACGTGAAATATATTCACAATATTGACTCATAAGTTGTGCGCATTCATCAGAAGCGATACATAAGAAATATTTTCAATTTTTCACAATGAGTTTCAAGGTGATAAACGTTGGCACCAATATCTTTCAGTGGTGAGCAAGGTTCGATGAAGATTAGCTACACACTCAATGTCTCTATGATACATTCATAGGAGTGTAGAGAGAAGGTTTTATGCCAAGTCATATAAACCGGAATATATACTCAATTTCGATAGAGTGTGTTACATGTCGTGTAGTATCACAAGATAAAACATAAGCATGCTTAAATGCGTAGTAAATACATCCGTTAACGCTCAAAAATAGATCCGAAAAACGACCAAATGAGACAACATCGATACTATATAGACATAAATGTCGAAACCAAGTATCCAAGACCGAGGCCATGAGCTAGCTATCCGAGCCCGAAGCCAAGGTAGAGTGGAAGCCAAGCCGAAGCAAGGCAAGAGAGGGCCAGGTTCAAGCATAGGCGCGTGCTAGGCTAGCCAAGGCCGAAACCGAGGTAGTGCACGGGCGGGCCGAGGCCGAGGCCGAGCAAATGTCAAGGCTCACCAAAGGCTTATAGGGTCGAGGCTCGATTTTGGAGTTGAGGTCATGCGAGTTGCCGATGGCTAGCTAAGGCTTATAGAGACATAAAGAAAGGACCTGACAAGGTCGATGCTATGCTAAAGATCCAAAGGCATGCCGAGGCCGAAGCCAAGACATGCCGGGGCGAGTGCATGGGCTTATAGGGCCGAGATGGGCAGCGGGCCGGGTAGTGTGCAGGCCGACACAAGGGCCGAGGCCGAGGCGGGCGCGTGCATGCCTCATTGTTTGGTTGTGGCGGAGCTATTGTCCAAGCAGCGCGCAAGCCAAGCCAAGGCCAAAACCGAGGCTAGGCAAGGCGGGCTTTGGTGTGCGCAAGAGTGCCGAAGTCGAGGCCAGGCAATGCGCATACATCCGCGCATGTACGCAAGCATGTCTATTTGTTTCTTGACGAGCATAGACTCGTTTATCTTTGTGATTTTTAGTGTTAACATCACCAATTAGATTGATGAACTCAAATCAACATGTCATGTAAATGTGTAATGCGATTCATTGCATTCACATATAGCTTTTTAGGGAATCGAACCATGTATGCATCAAAATGCCAACGGTTACATCGAGGTCTGGACCATAAAGAGTGTATCGACTAAGTAGCATTAGTCACACATGTGATGTCTATGCCTTCACAAAATAAACAGATATGTAGTCACTTTGACTATGAAATTGAAGTCATATGCTTCATATTTATCGCAAATTATCTTTTGCTTTTGAAATCCGTAATCATGAGGATATACTCTCATCTTATTCCATGTATCTCTTGTATACATTGACCATATGATTACATTATTTGTAATTATTGAACCGATGTAGAACTATATCAATGACATGATTATCTTTTTTTTTTTTCAATGGCCCTTTTTTTTTTTTTTTCTGTATGACATGGGAGTTTCGAGGCGTAGCCTCCCCCTCTTTTTCTGGGTGCATTTTGTGGTCAATTTTTCTTTTTCTCAAAAGAACAAGAGGAAGGTATTGAATGGTCGAGACCAAGAGCATGGTAACTCAATTCAATATCTGTTGTGACAATTTCCGTCACATATCGATGTTACAACGACAATGTTCGTCGCACATCATGAGTTTGTCCCCTTTGTGACTCCCTTAGGATTGTCACAAGTATCGACAATATTCTGTCGGAATCGTGATAGTCACGAAGAGTTGTGGTTCACAGTGACATCACAGCCACAAGCACAACTTTGAACGGTAACATAATAGTTACCCCGTAAATACTGTGATACGCTGGGGTGGGTGGGGCCCCTTTGTATCATCCTGAAAAACACACAAGTTCCAACATACAAATTAAAATAATTGAAATTGTGAAAAACGATAACTTTTATTAAATCATACTTGCTAGTTCGCTAAATGAACTGCGTAGAAATATAAATTGCGCTTGAGGACTCAATTATGATCCTTGTGGAAATTTGGGATGCTCTTCCGTGTACGTGCAACGATTAATTCTCGCAATTCCATCGCGATGTATCGTGCAATAAATTACATGGAAAAGAACAAGCATATGGTTAATCATATTCACCATATACAATGCAGTAAAACTAATTAGAGAATTACTACAATAATTGTTTTAACCCGTAGGGTAAATTTCTTTTAATATGAGGTAAAAACAATTACCATGTTGGACTGGGTCGGATCAAATGATCTGGGTCGAAACCCGTTGCAGACGGGTCGGGTCGGGTCGGGCAGAACCGGGTCTGCTAGATCTGTAGCAGATCGGATCCGGATCGAGCGACGTTGTCGGGGCCGGCCCTGCGTTCGTCTGCGCTTGCTGCAGAGGGTGGCGTGCTGGGCTGGGCTAGCGTCGTCGACATGGGGCTGTGTCGAGGAAGATCCGAACGGCGCAGGATTGGTTGCTGGCGTTGGCTTGAACGGTGTGCTGGACTGCGTCGAGGAAGGCTCGACCAGCGTCGAGGAGAGGCTGCGATGGACGCCGAATTGGAGAGAGAGAGGAGGTGGGTGCCCAGAGAAGATTTATGGGTTCCCTGAGCATATTCCAATCTCTGCCGACAAAATCAACTGGGATTCGACTCTTTCATTCTTTTCCGACGAAAAATTTGTCACCAGAAGTACTATTCCACCTTTGTTGCCGACAAAGTGTTTGTCGGCAGAAGGTAATTTCTTAGGGGTGCTTTCTTTGCCGACAAACGGGTTGCCGGCAGAAAAGAGAATTTAGGGTTTCTGAAATTTTTTTTTTCAGATTGGAAACCTTGGGTTTATGAATTTTTCAGGGCTATTAGACGAAAGCTAAAGCCACGTGCTGATAACGTGTTGTAGGAGAAAAAAAAATAGATGCAAAACTTAGTCTTTATTGATTGATAATGAGACATTTATATAGGCATTACATCAAGTATGCCGAATAATCAGGAATTCCCTATCAAATAAGGTAACTACTAATCTAGTCTAATTAGGTCAAGACACACATAGGAAGTTACAGAATTATCCTTCATTGAACTAATGTATATATTTTATAGTTTTAACTTTTAACTAGATGATCAACTAGATATTTGACTGCCCGATCGAATACTAGTGTCAAATTCAAAAGCTAGCTAGCTTTCTTATATTTGCTGTTGGAGAATAGAATTTGCTTGGACTATTTGGGTTTGACAAGACTCGTTACCGCCAAAAAACTAGCTATCAAGCCACGAATGTAAAGTGCCTTTACAAGAGACAATGTTTCTTAAAGCTAAAAAGAGTAGTCACCCATTTTCGTTATCTTTAGCTAGTGACATCAAGATGACAATATTTTAAAGCATCCCAAATCATTTTTCTGGTTGATTGCAACTCGTGGATGATTGAATCAAAGAATGAGCAAATAAAATAGGACACAAATTGATTATAAAGAAATGTAAAAGAGACGTGAAGTTAGGTGGTTTATACTTAATTTTCTTGGTTGGAAGAGGACGAAGGAGCAGCCAATCATTCCAGGGATTAGAGTTTTGGTTAATTACGTATCTGAATGCATCATCATGCAAGCTTCTTGCTTCTTTGCCAGAATGCCAGTGATCGATCACTGTTGCTCATGCTCCATTAAATTGTTTGATACTGCATCCAAAATTAATTAAACAAAAGAGGAATTAGTTTATGATCGATAAGGATATGGCCAAACAGTATATGAACAAACATATATCGATCACGCGATTCATAGCACATTATGAACAAAATATAATTTAAGCAAATAATTCGAGTTTGTGTATATATATATATACATAATTTTCTGTTCAATTCTTTAATATTTCATTCACTCATATTTTTTTCAAGAGGAAACTATGAATATTGCTGCCATTTTACTCATTTAGGTCAGAGATAAACTCAAAATATTAGATGGTGTAGTTACTTCCCAGGTTTTGTTCTTCATTATTTATACTTTGATCAGGTATATGATTCCAAGAGATTATTTTAATGTGTTTATTGCTTTAATTTAAAGATAAAAACAATATACATTACAGTATGTATGTATACAAACCACTTGTCTTCATTTCATTTCATATTATATTTATTTTTGTTTTGCCTTTTCCTCCAAGCTATTTGATTTTGATATCTATTCTTTTTCTCTTTTTAATAATTCATATCGCTCGAGTTGTGTACCAAATAATGGTGGGTTTCTGATCAATCTGATGAGGGATAAGAATGACTATCATGCGTTCCAATCTATCATTTGTTTAAGCTTGCATGATCATTATGGGACGATAGACTTCATCTAGGGCCATCATTTTGATTGCAATACTGAGTATACTCTGTAATGGAAATGATCATGAACTTTTGTGAAGCTCCTTGGTCTATTGGATGAGTAGTTGAGAAGGGTATTAGCATCTTAGAATTGAGTTCACGAGCATTTCCTTTCGGTAAACTTTCACGGTGGCCACTGGCCAACCACTACCAGAAAAAAGGTTTTTCCCGACGAAATAAAAAAAAACGGCCGACGACTAAAAATTTTCGTCGGTAATTCTATAGAATAGCCGACGATTTTATTTTTCGTTGGTGGAAAAACAAAATCGTCGGCCATAGTTTAACCATAGCCGACGATACTGTTTTTTCGTTGGTATAAACAAAAATCATCGGCTATATTCATATTTCAGTCGACGATTTTGGATTTTTGTCGGCCTTTCTCTGAAACATTAGCCGACGAAAACTTTTGAAATTTTGGCCGACGAAATTGACATTTTCGTCGGCTATAAATCTATATATTTTCAGATCTAGACAGCAGCTGCTCATTTAAAAAAACGAAAAAAAAAAACGGGAGAAAGAGTGAAAAATCTGTGGGTATTGTTGAAATCCGTCCTCTCTTACATTGTGGAGCTATATATAGGTACGTATATGTGTATATAAGTTGATTTTGAGTTTTAGTTGAGTTGATTTTGAGTTTTAGTGATTTTGAGTTAGTAAGTGATTTTTTGTTTTGTTGTTGTTTTAGTGTTAGAATGTATGTATATATGTTGATTTTGAGTTGTAGTTGAGTTGATTTTAAGTTAGAGTTTAATTATGTGTTTTAATTTGATGTTATTTTAATTAGTGTTAATATATATATATATATATGTGTGTGTGTGTGTGTGTGTGTGTGTGTGTGTGTGTGTCTGTGTGGAGTTTAATTATATATATATATATATATATATATATGTTAATTAATGGTTGTTGATAGTGTAATTAACTTAAATAATGGTTGATATATAGTGTAACTTAAATAATGGTTGTTAATGGTATATATATATGAGTTGATGTTGATAATAATATATATTGTAATGTAATTAATTATTAAAGATTTATATATATATATGTATGTGTTAATTAATTTCTTATTAATTAAAGTTATATATATATATATATATTATTTTCAGGCTATATATGGATCCGGATAAGAGTTGGATTTCGCTTCCAAGGCATGACCGACGATACACTACAAGAGTTGTGAATTTTTTGCAGTTCGTCGAGGAAAATGCAAACGGGAATGAATATCATTATTGCCCGTGCAATAAATGTAGGTGTCGCAGTGATATGTGTCGATTTCCGATTAGGACAGTATGGGAGCACCTAAAGAGTAATGGGTTTTGGCCGAAGTACAAACGTTGGATATATCACGGTGAGCCATCATTAGATGGATCGCATGATCATGGGCTGTTTTTTGAGGCGGGCAGTAGTAGTACATCCAACGATCCAACAATGGCATTCGTCAACGACGTGTTTCCTTTTAAAAGCGGTGTACGTGGGGAACAATATATGCATGACCCGGTGCAGCCCTTCCCACAAGTTGACAACACTGCTGCCTTTGACAAGTACAACAAAATGATTGCATTGCAACAGACCCCTGTGTCTTCAAGTTCTGAGAAGACAGTTCTTGAAAGTGTGATGGAGGTAATGAGGACTAAAGTCGAGACAAAATCGACTATCAGGCAAGTGGATGAATATCTACAGTACACTTCTTCGTTGTTGGAGGAGGGTCATCGTAATCCTACCAATCACCGTCAGGTCCGAAGTATCCTCAAAGATCTAGGGTGTTCCTATATTAAGATCAATGCATGCGCATTTGACTGCGTTCTCTTTTGGGGTAAAGATGCAGAAGGGAATGACCTTGCTAGCCTTGACGCATGTCCGATATGTCATTCTGACCGATATAAGTTGATGGGAGCAGGCAATAGGAAACTTGTGAAAGTGCTTCGGTATTTTCCGTTGAGAGATAGGCTTGAGCGGTTGTACATGTCAGAAACCACCGCAAAAGCTATGAGATGGCACGGTGAGCGGGACTTGGGAGACGCAGATATCATGACACACATCTCTGACGGAGTGGCTTGGAAGCATATAAACAATGAGTTTCCTCATTTTGCGTCAGATGTCAGAAACGTCAGGCTCGGGCTCTCAACCGACGGGTTCAACCCTTTTGGCACCATGAGTCTTTCATACAGTATATGGCCGGTGATTTTTGTACCTTACAACCTTCCTCCGTGGATGTGCATGAAGAAGGAATATAATATGTTGACGTTGTTGATTCCGGGGCCTAGTTACCCAGGGAAATGTCTCGATGTGTATATGAGACCATTGATTGAAGAGCTTAAGGTATTGTGGGACGTTGGTCATCCCACTTTTGACAAGTACAAGGAGGAGACGTTCCAAATGCATGCCATGGTTATTGGTACCATCAATGATTTTCCTGCTTATGAGATGTTGTCGGGCAGCGTTGTTAGGGGATACAAGGCTTGTCCAGAGTGCCTCAGCGATTATGGGAGCACCCCTCATTGCAACAAGATATGTAGAATGGGTCATCGTGTGTTCCTTCCGACAAATCACCACTGGCGTTACGAGTCCGCCGCATTTGATGGAACCGAAGAACACGGTGGTCCTCCCAGAAGATGGACGGGAAGAGAAATTTTAGCAGTGCTTAATGAGTACGATTTTGGGCCCCTCAGCAATCATCCCGATATTGTAGCAGAAATACCTGAAAGACCTGAGGAGTACAAATTCTGGACACATAAGAGCATATTGTGGGAACTCCTGTACTGGTGTGAGTTGTTGATCCGTCACTTCCTAGACGTTATGCACATAGAAAAAAATATTTCTGAAAGTGTGGTGGGCACAACGTTGAACTTGGAGGAGAAGACGAAAGACGGTCCTAAGGCTCGCACTGATCTGCAAAACATGAATATCAGAAAACAACTATGGTTGAAACAAGGGAAGAGAAAAATGCCTCAAGCTCTTTAGACCGTCAAGCCTGAGCATAAATCAGGAATTTTCCATTGGATAAGTCGGGCCAAATATCCTTCAGGCTTTGCTGGAAATATAGCCAAGTGTGTGAACAGACAATTCAACAATCTTTACGGGTTGAAAAGTCATGACAATCATATCCTGCTACAACTTCTCTTCCCTGTTTTCATTCGACCGTTCCTTCCCCGTCACGTTATGGAGCCGTTAGTAGCGTTGGCAAGATTTTTCCAGAAGGTATGCACACGGGAAGTGAGAAAATCTGACATCCGGGAAATGCAACAAGACATCGTTCATATCATGTGTAAATTTGAGATGATATTTCCTCCAAATTTTTTCGACGTCATGCCTCACCTCATGATCCATCTTCCTCGGCAGTTGTTGCTTACCGGTCCTGTGCACTTCACTTGGATGTATCCGATGGAAAGGTACGTACTTTACACCTTATGTTAATTTTCTCATCAATATATGTGATTTAGTATTAATGTATTATCATAACACTTTCAAAACTTGATTTATAGGCAACTTGGACAATACGGTGATTTTGTCCAAAACAGATCCGCACCTGAAGGATGTATAGCTGAAGCATATATTGCGCACGAGTGCGTCACCTACATGAAGCTGTATTTAGGAGCGTTACAGGAAAGCATACCGGAAGATGTACCTTCACAGTTCAATCTTTCCATACTCTCCGACGATGTTGTACTCGGTGGAAAAATGCCAGTTTCCTACAAGTTGAAAGATTATGAGGTAGCCATTGCACATTGGTGGGTACTAATTAACTGTTTTGAAGTTCAGTTTTGGAAGAACATGCATCTAAACTGTGAACAAGTAGGAGGTGATCTCGATTACCACAACCGGACATTTGCAGAGTATTTCGGCCGTTGGGTACGTAACTTTAATATTATTATATACGTATTTATATATTATTGTGTATAATTATTCATATTTATAGTTGATTCTGATGGTTGCAGATGGACCTTATTAAAAATGATAATTACCCAAATTGGTTGCACGAACTCAGACTTCTAGCGATGAAGCCGGTCTATTCAAAAGTTTATGCGACGTGCAAGGTGAATGGTGTGTTATTTCGATGTGAAGAGAGAGACATCAGACTGAAAACACAAAATTCAGGGGTTATGGCACATGGTGGGGATGATGGAGTTGACTATTACGGTGTTCTCCATTCAGTTGTGGAACTGCATTATGGGGAAGGCATGAAAGTGCACCTTTTCAAGTGTAGATGGTTTGACACACGGCCGCAGAGCATGAAAACCGATCAATACAGCATAACTTCTGTGAACACTAGTACATCATGGTATGAGGATGACCCGTTTGTTTTGGCCACATGGGTGAAACAAGTGTTTTATCTTGATGATCCCTCTAAGGGTGACCCGTGGAAAGTAGTCAACACTATCCACCATCGCAACATTTACCGGGCGTCTACACTTGGAGTGGCTGAAGAGAACGAGGAAGGTGGCACCGCGTATCAAGAGCCCAACTCAAACGGTATTCCTGACTCCTCTTTTATTCGCCTAGACACGCCGGTGCAAATTCGACGTGAAGAGTCACTGCTTGTTGATGTTGATCCAAATGAAGAAACTAACGAGGACTCTAGTGGTGAGGAAAGACATAGATTACCCCTATCGAGCAATTCAGAAACCGAAGAAGACTCATCCGATGATTCCGATTACAATCCGACGGATTAAGTAATTTAGATGATGTAATCCTTTCATTTGTAATCTACTAATTTCTAATGAACGGGCGTGGGGATGAGACTCCCAGCTAGGCTGGGTTCCAAACCCCTTAAAAAAAATTTTGAAATATGTTGACTGCTGGGTTTCTGTTTTCTTGATGTTCAATTTTAGTTATATATGAACAGGAAATAGGAATACGAGAGGTGTAAACCTATTGATTTTTTTTACCTTTTTCATATAATAGCCGACAAATTTTTTTTATTTCGTCGGCTATACTCATAATAGCCGATGAAAAATTCATTATTTCGTCGGCTATAACTATATTGAAAAATACATATTTTAGTTTAGACAAAAAACGACAAAAGAATAGCCGACGAGTACGAGTCTCTCGTCGGCTATGATTTAAAAAAAAAAAAATAACCATATTCCATTTTCTATCACTAACGATAAACCATTGCTTCATCCTTCAAATGCAAAATTGTTGTGAAATAAGATATGACCGAAATAATGAAATACGTCTACAATAGAAAAATGACAAGATTCCGATAAAATCTGAGTGTCGAAAGATGCGGTCAAAGGTTTTATTCCTTCGTTTCCCTAATAGTAGCATTACCTTCGGTAAATATTTTGAGGAAAATTTTTATACGATTAGTTGCATCTCATTGATTTGAAACTATTATATGTTGAAGGTCAGGCCAAAAAACGTCATTTAGACAGTCCAATTACCATTTCTAAGCGTTTAGAGGTTTGACTCACCCGGTTGACCGTTCCGATCGAGCTTTTAACGTTGTCAGCTGAAGTTGGATTTTTTCCCATACATGTATTTAATCTTAACGGTGATATCTGACAGTTGGAATAGATTTTCTAAACTTTTAGATTCAAAATCAGAACATATGCACTAATGTTCCTTAACTTGTTTACTAAGTGTTTAAGTGAATGTATAGTTTCAAATAGTTACTATACGTAGACTCTTCAAATGAAAAAATGTTGTGAAATAAGATATGACCGAAATAATGAAATACGTCTACGGTTGAAAAATGACAAGATTCTGATAAAATCTGTGTGCCGAATGTTGCGGTTCACTGTTTTTTACTTTCGTTTTCCTATGGGTAGCCTGACGTTCCTTAAATCAATTTTGTAAAATTTTTATATGATTAGTTGCGTCTCATTGATTTGAAACTATTATTTGTTGAAGGTCAGGCCCAAAAACGTCATTTAGACAGTCCAATTACCGTTTTTAAGCGTTTAGAGGTTTGACTTAGTGGTTTGACCTACAGTTTAGCCGACTAAAATTATATTTCGTCGGCTAAACTCTTGCGATCCGCGCCTTTTTATTGTCCGCCGTTGGATGGCTCAGATCAGACTGCTGTTGATCTTCCAAAGTATAGCCGACGATGTTCATAGAATAGCCGACGAGATTCAAAGAATAGCCGACGATATATTTTAAATCGTCGGCTATTCTCAAAGAATAGCCGATGAAATCTTTTAATTCGTCGGCTATTCTCTCTGCTATAAAAGCTGAAAACCACAGTCAGCCCGACTTTTTCAACCCTAAATCCGCAAAAACTCCTCCTCCACTCCTCAAATCGGCCGCTCTCCTCCTCCAATCCGCCGCTCTCGTCCTCCTCCTCCTCAAATCGGCGCCGGCCTCAAGCTCCTCCTCCATCCGGCCCTCCTCCTCCATCCGGCCTCCATCCGGCCTCCTCCTTCCCCTCCTCCTCCTCCTCCGCCAAAACAGATCCCGAAGGTTTTTTTTTATTTTTTATTTTTTCAATTTATTTTAATTTTATAATTTAGGTATATAATTTAGATATTTAAGTGTGTGTTAAGTTGTTATATATATTGGTTATATGTATAAATTGTTAGATTAATTATATATATAAATTTGTAGATTAATTATATAAATTGTTATATATTTGTTAATATTGGTTATATGTTAATGTATATTTTAATTGTTATATATAAATTGTTAAATTAATTATATATATAAATTGGTAGCCTAATTATATAAATGGTTATATTTTTGTTAATATATAAATGGTTATTTGTATGTATATATATGTTAATAATGAAATATAGTTATATTTGTATATAAATGGTTATATTTAGGTTAATGGTTAGTATTATTTAAAATTAGTTAAAATTTAAATATTAATTTGTTAGTATGTTTTAAAATATGTTAGTATTATTGGTTATTATATTAATTAGAATTTTTTATTTAATGTAATATAATTAATATTAATTAATGTATTAATGCCTCAAGCTCTAGATGGCCGATGCATTCAGACAGTTATTCGGAGGCCGTCGTTCTTCCAGATCTAGGGGTTCTGGAAGTTCTGCCGGTTCCGGAGACTCCGAGAGGACCCTTAGCCAGCCTGAGAGGACCACCAGCCAGCCGCGGAGGAGTGTGGATTCATCCCAGCCGCGGAGGACTGTGAGTTCTCGGCACCAGACCCTTTTATCGGCGGGGCGGCCGTCGAGCAATTCACGTCCCCCTCTCCGGCCAGATGCTCCGAGGTCGAGTAGGCAGCTATTTGAGGACGAGATAGCTCCAGACGTTCATCAGGTCCGTATGCCTGAGGTTCATCGGGAGCCGATGACGAGTCCGGCGCCGTCTGCTGCTGACTCGACTGAGGGGCCTACTGTCCCAAATCAACTCTACCTCCCGTACAACATTTCTGCCATACCCGAGGTCGACCAGCGTGGTGTGCCCATATGGCCTGATATGCCTCAGTACGTGAGTGTTGCGGAGGCATACCATCATGAGCCATTTGAGAGACCTGAGCTCATGATTTCAGCGAGGAGAAAAGGAAAGTCGACAGACGGGTCATCGAGTTCAGGTAACATTTGATTTTATTAATTAAATGTTTTATTAAAATTAACGCACTAATATTTAATTTTATTAAGCAATCGTCGTTTATGTGATAGGGACAGCCGCTAGCAGTTCAAGCAGGAATACGAGAGGTGTTATATGTTTTGATACGCTCAGGAGAACTGTTGAAAGCAGGGGGAGGATCCAGATCAACGAACCCCCTAATCAGGATGTTCAGGGGAAAAAACGCCGCGATTACGCGGGTTGCGTGGGGGCACTAATTAGGGATAGAGTCCCTATGTTGTGGACACGGTGGGCTGATGTGCCGGAAGAGATCAAGAGGGAGGTCAACAACGCGGCGTCGATGAGTAATTTAAAAAACTTAATTTCTTTATCGTAATATTTAATAATTTTCGGTATTGTTATAATTGTAAAACTAATAAAATATTATCTTTCAGGCATACTTCGAGATTGCCGAACACAAGCAGGCTTGGGCGTACGCTATGCAGAACTCGAGGTATGTTGGGAATTCCTCATCTTATAATTTGAAATATTTTATGATATTAATAATATTTCTAATGCACTTTTGTTTTTATAGTAGGTTCAAAGAGTGGAAGAACGAGCTCCGTACTCCAAGAGAGTTCATGTTCAGGGAGTACGAGTGGCGTTGGTTGAAGACAGTAGACTTCAACAACCCACTTATGCAGGTAAATACTAAACTTAACTATAAATGTTTATTTTGTTAATATTTTAATTATTAGTTTAATTATTTTATAATTATTACACTAATATTTTTTTATGCATTTTTCTAATATTTTATTATTTGTTTAAAGGAACGGTCTCGGATAAACTCTGCGAACCGCCGCCGTAACACAACCCCCCATCATGGTGGTTCTAGGCCATTTTCACAATATCAGGAGGAGGGGCTTAGAGATCATCCTGATAGAAACCCGTACGTAGAGACGTTCAAGAAGGCTTATCCATTAGTGACAAAACAGCTTGTAAGTCGTTGATTACGATTTTAAAATTTTAATTATTAATTTTACTTAATTATATATTTGTTAGAATATTAATTATTTTTTTTCCCGTTCAATTAGGAGAGGGTGAACCGGGCCGAAGAAGAAGTGTTGCAGGAAGTAGTTCGCGAGACACAACCGAACATTTCAGAGGCAGATCTGCAAGAAGCCCTGAGCCAGGTCGACCGATCGAATGTCCAAACTGCAGCGCGGATATTCGATGCAGCCTTCCCACAACGGTCAAACGACTACTACTGCCGGGGTTTGGGAAGTTCTGGAATAGGGGTCCTGAAGACCACTAAGGAAGCTCAAAAGAAGGGAAGCGGGGACACCCAACAGATGAGGGGGGAAATGCAGAGATTGACAGAAGAAAATACAAGATTGGCGGCCGAGTTCCAGAGATCACAGGAGCAACACCGCAGAACACAGCAGTATCATTTGAAAATGTCCAGTTGGCATGCTGAATGCGAGAGAATTCGGCGACATAACTACGCCGACCAACAAAACTGGTGGTATGCTATGTTCGAGGCACAACAACAAGGCCTTGAACCCCCGCCCCCGTTTGAGCTGTTAGATGAACCTCCAATGCCTCAACCTCCCGAGTTCATTCAGCAGGATGACGAGCATGATGGATAGCAGGATGCTGGGGATGACGTGGAGGACTTTAGTGCTTTAGGTGATGATTAGGGTTATATTTTATGTATATTGGAACAAATTAAATAATAAGTTATTTAGACGTGTTTCTTGTTGGTGTAAATGCATGGATTGTCATTGTGAATTGCAGGTTGCTTGGAATGGTAATTTAGAAATTAATTTAATTTTTTTCCCAAAATGTAAGAATAGCCGACGATATTGGCATTATTTCGTCGGCTATAAGTGCTATAGTCGACGATTTTTACCTAATTTCGTCGGCTATAACCGGTATAGCCGACGAAAATGACATTATTTCGTCGGCTATAACTAATTAATGCCTATTAAAATATTAATATATTCTGACGAAATAACCGACGAAATAGATGAAATCGTCGGCTATATTTCAGAACAAATAGCCGACGAATTTCGTCGGCTATAGTTTACGATATCGTCGGCCATACTTGAAAATATCCGACAAATTTCGTCGGATATTTTGCCCAGGTTTAGTCGACAAAATGAATTTTCGTCGGTGATAATTTTTGAATGGCCGACGATTTCGTTATTTTTGTCGGCCATTTGTTTTACCGACGCCTTTTTAACGACGAATTATAGTCGACGAAAGTTTCGTCGGTAGAAGGAATAGCCGACGAAAATTTGACATAGTAGACGAAATTTTTTTCGTCGACTATTCTGTCCGATCTGGTAGTGAACATGAATTTTTTGGTTATATCGACCACAACTACAAATTAGGTGTGATAACGAGAAATTGTATGAGATTTCTACTTTTATGTGGAGTTGAAATTTAAAAGTTTCACAAGAAATTATTATAAATATGTCATTAATAATAACGACAAAATTGAATATAATGTAGACTGTTGGACGATAGTGTCGCATTTTATTGATGATAATGATACGGGCCATATCATATCATTGTCATCATCGTATTCCCTAATTTTATTAGTGTTTTTGTAATTAGTTTAGTGGCACAACCGCATTTCCATTCTCGAATTTATTGTCATTTCCGTAGCTTGTAGCTTTTGTCTTTGATGGATAATAAAAACCGCTACACATAGAGATTATATACTAATCAACAATAACCTCCACAAAGTCAAGGGTAATATTATTTTCTGGTGCTGCAAATCGATCAGGGGGTATTATTGTTTCTTACCCCTGTTCTAGACAAACTACGTACAACCAGAATCTAGCTAGTCAAACAAGAAAAAACGCAAGTATTTTAAATATGCCCGGATGATTCTGTCACGTCCCGAATTTGGAAAGATAAAATTCAAATTTGAAAACGTGTTATTCAATAATCACAACTACTAAAAACAAATAAAATACAATTTACTAAATATTATTGAGTCCAAAGAATTGCGACTCCAGCGAACACAATTATTACATCATCAATCTTTACACAAGTTGTAAAATATCAGACAATGTAAATGTTCGCTATTAACTCACTATACACTGACAGATGAATTGGTACACCGGGTTGTAAACAACAAACCCGGTAAGCTGTTTAAAACTCGTATGAGTAAACTTATTAGCAATTACTCAATCGACACATGCTACAATTTCCCAAATAAACACAACAACACTTAAATCGTAGTATCACTCGCACACAAAAATACAAGGTAAAATTCAGACTTTCCTGCATAGAAGAATAGTTCAGGAATGTACAAATTTTACACAATTAAAATCGTGACTCCTGCATAAAACTTAGTTCAGGAAGTCACGCAATGAAAGTAAAGAAGAAATCCGACAACCCCAAAATGAAGCCAAGATATTGACAACTTAAACTCAAGAAAAACAACTCACCCTTGCTTTCTTTTAAAACCCAACTCCTTTTACACATCAAAATTACAAGTCAACTAGTGACAAAATCACATATTTTCACGGCAACACTTGTAAATAAAGAAATTTATCCCTCTTGGATAACAAAGGAAAACACAAATAAATTTCTTTAAAAAAAAACATGCACTACACAATCAACCAATAAAGAAGTAATTCAACAATTACTCTTTCAATACATACGCGCATGAGACCCAGATAACCCCCCTTGATTACCTCTCATGCGGTGCAATGGCAGACATACTAGAGCTCTAACTGATCGTAACCAATCACCCTGCCAAACACTTGGTTCCCGATATAAATGCCTCGCCACATCAGTGACCGTCCGAAGACCAAAAATACACTTTACAACAGTGACCGTCCGAAGACAAAATAAAACGTCACAACTGTGACCGTCCGAAGACCATAAATCAATTTTAAAGTCTCACTTGACTTAACAAAATCAGAACGCAGGTTACTCAACCACAACATCATATATCAATCTTACAGATGTAATTGTACCACCCACAATTCCAACAAGTTCACAATTAACACATAGTCTAAAATTTCACTTCACCAAACACATAAAAACACGATTCCACATCGATAACACATATATTTCATGTTCCATGTCATCAATAATATATATATATATATATATATATATATATATGTAGGCATTCGCTCAGGAACTGCCCTCTAATACCAATTATAGTTCATTGATCGCAAAACCACTTTAAAGTCATTTTTATATCAAAACCATTTTACTTACCCATGAACCGTAGTCGATCAAGTTCATATGATTTAAAACAAATATTTATTTTCATAAAATGATTTCACATTTAACGATTCAATAACTATAACGTAACTCGTTCATGAGAACATTGTGAGGTTAACTCACCTTAGCCTTCCACTGTGTCTTCTCACAACACGTGCTAATGCATAAGACATACTAACCCAAGCACCTAGAGAATAATGAAACCTCAACTTAGCATAAATAGGAAGCAAAAGACTTCAACTCGAAACATTCTCAAAACTCAATTCGAAGACTTGTCACTCGAGACAACCCTCCCTTAGAGACCTCTAAAGGTCACTGAGACACAATGACAATCAATTTATAACCATTATACAAATGGTCCACTGGTCGGATTCCAGATAACCGAAAACAGAGAAACCAGAGCTACAAAAACCCTAGTATGCTCAAACGATAAGGGGAATCTACAAATAATACTTTGAAACGCTCGTATCGACGAGCACATAATGATAGAGCACAGAAGTACTCCATATGGGGCTAGTGGTGTCGTCGCAAACTGCCACAAGCGGCCGCACGTACGTCGCCGCCCCAAAAACTCTACATTCTTCATCATTAACTCCAACCAACCAGTAGATCATGACAAAGGAAACATTTCTCATACCTGAGCCACCACCAATGTGGCCGGAACTACCGAACTCACCGCCATGATGGGAAATCCCAACTCAGCAACTCTACACCTAGAGTCGAGCTCCAATGCCACCAAGAATCGAACGTTGACACCCCAATCACCCTACCATGACCAGTGCCATGTCGTGTCGTCGCCGGTGGCGTGAAATCCGATCGGGACTTCAAGGTAGTGCTTCGGATAGGAGGAACCCACACGGAATGGCACGAGCTACTCCCACAACAGGCTCAGAAGAAGGAGACGAACAAGACTGGACCGGTGCCGATGCCTAATTCCACTGTGAACAGCTGGAAAAGCCAGGTCGGGGTCTGTTTCTGCACAAACCCGTAGGCCTGACAGAAGCACAATAATAAAGGTAGAACATGAACATAAGGATATATAGTGGTTCACCGTGCCATCGGAGGGCACGGCTACGTCCACTTGGAATATACTATAGCCGGCTAATAAGCCATCGGTGGTACAAGGGTGGAATGCCTTAGAACCAACTTAACTTATATCTAAGGGGGGAGCCTTCTATTTATAGGGAAGGAAGGCTCCCTCCTTTACAATGTTTCCAATATGAGAGGCAAACCCACTTTTCCTACTCACGAAGCTATTTCAGGAGCCCGGTGGCACGGCTTCCGAGTGCGTTTCCGGTGATGTGGAACAATGGAGATGTAGTCGGGGTGCTGGTCTACCCGATGGATGCAGAAAGTAGGACCTATGACGCTGGATGCACGGTCTACGAGGTCGCCAGATGTGCTTGGCGGTGTACCATATATACTTCCAACAAGTCCCCCAAGTTCCAGAGTAAGAGTGCAATCTTACTTGGAGAGTTATCATCATGTACCCCAAGCGTGGGTGACGACCGAGTGACCCCTATTACCACTAGTCCCCCAAGTCCCTAAGTGAGATTGGACTCTTACCGGGCGTTCGAATGCCGAGTCCCACCCCTCCGCCTGAGTGTTACTGATGTGCTCCCAGTAGTAGTCCCCCAAGTCCGTGTTGGAGATTTGACTTGGCCGGGAGTGATGTTTCCATGCTAGTGTCCTCTGTGTTTGGTCTTGCTCGGGGGTGTACTGAGTTGCCGGGTTCTGATCCTCACCTTCTGTGCCGGGTTCTGGAGCGGCGGTGGGTGCCCAGGGAGGATCCGGGTTTGACCGGTCCTGACTCGTTGAAGCTTGATCGGGCAGACTGCTGCTGAACAGAGCCGGGTCTGTTGAATCTGGGGTGACCCGCTGGCCGAGGTGATTGCTGGACAAGACCGGGACTGCTGAATCTGGGGTGACCCGCTGGCTGAGGTGAACCGCTGAACAAGACCGGGCAGGAGGGTGAGCTGATAGACTGACTGGCTGAGCTCATGAGGTCGGAGGTGAGGTGTAGCGTGAGCTGTGGTGCAGGGGTCGAGGCTCTAGCGCAGCGGTGCGAAACCGGGGTGCCCATACAATAAATGTGGAGCGGGGTGAAACCCGGACGAGTGCATGGGATGATGATGTGGCGTTGAAATCCGCCATGCAATGAATATGGAGCGGGGTGAAACCCGGACGAGTGCATGAGATGACAATGTGGCGTTGAAATCCGCCATGCAATGAATATGGTGCGGGTTGAAATCCGGACGAGTGCATGGGATGATGATGTGAGGACTCGACCGGTGGACTGCTATGTTGGAACGAGTCCCCCAGTAAAATTACTGCCAACGGCGAGGCAGGCCGGGGAGTAGCCCTGTGGTTCGGCCCGCTTGTGCTGGAATAAGCGTGGGGTAATGTGCAGGGTTTCTACCCTGCGGGGAGACTTGTTCTGAGTTAGAGAAACAATCTGCCCGGTGGGGTGGCGTGGAGATAACAAGTCTCGCCATGGATCCCCATATTTATTACAGTTCAGTGTGATGTAGGGTTTTTAGCCTGCTGGAAGAGTTTGCATGTGTTAGATGTGAACTCTCCCGGGTTTATAAAGCTCATGTGTTTGAAGCCTTATGTTGTTGCTGACTTGTCCTTGCCCGCAGGGGCGAAGGAAAGTGGCAAAACCGGTGGAATGTCATGGAGCCGGTTGAATGGTACTTAACCGGTGGAATGTCATGGAGCCGGTTGAATGGAACCTAACCGGTGGAATGCCATGGAGCCGGTTGAATGGTACATAACCGGTGGAATGCCTATGAACTGGTGGAGTGTTCCATGACCGACAGAATGGTGTTACCGTAATGCGATGCATACTGATGCGCGCACTGAGATGCGATGCATTGTAATACCATGCACTGAAATGCGTGCACCGTAGTGCGATGCATTGTAATGCGATACATACTGATATGCGATGCATTGTAATGTCATGCACTGAAATACGTGCACCGTAGTGCGATGCATTGTAATGCAATGCATACTGATATGCGATGCATTGTAATGTCATGCACTGAAATGCGTGCACCGTAGTGCGATGTATTGTAATGCGATGCATACTGATATGCGATGCATTGTAATCTCATGCACTGAAATGCGTGCACCGTAGTGTGATGCATTGTAATGCGATGCATACTGATATGCGGTGCATTGTAATGCGATGCATACTGATATGCGATGCATTGTAATGCGATGCATACTGATATGCGATGCATTGTAATGTCATGCACTGACATGCGTGCACCGATGCATAATGATATGTGCAGCACTGAGAAACGCATAATGATATGCGATGCATCTTGGACCATGCTCGTGCTTTTATCACATGTCTAATTATTAATATTTCCAAACAGATTATGCACAGGTGAAGCATGCGTTGAGTAATAATAAATGAGTTGGGATACTTAGCTTTACTGGAGGAGAGCAGATTGATTTGCTGCTGGGACTGGGTGTCCAAAGGAGACTGATGGGTATCCAGAGGAAAATGATTCCAGTCAAACCAGCGTTGAACCAGGCCTAAACCCGCTGACCCGCTGGGCTGATGACCAGGCGGGTTGACCCGCTGACCCTTTTTTTTTTTTTGATTCTTTCTTTCCCGCTCTTTTTTCTTTCTTTCTCTCGCTTACTGTTTTTCCCGCTCTTCTGCATGGGCCACCATTCTTCTCTCCTTCCTCTGGTTTCTTTCTCTCTTCCTTCCTTTGGTTTCTTTTGGTCTCTTTCTCGTCGTGCCAGGAGATGAGAACGACTGGCCGGCCTGGAGAGACGAGCCACCGGTCGAACCCGGAAAGGTTCACCGTGCCATCGGTCCGGAATGGAGAGGAGCGGTGTCCGGAGAAGAGAGGAGAGGAACCCGCACTGGAGGGGACGAACCCGAACCGGAGGGGGAGACCATCCAAACCGGTGAGGAGGAGCCTCCGGCACCTGGAGAGGAAGAGGAACCCGAACCGGAGAGGAGGGGCCACCGGCGTACAGAGAATACGACCAAGCCGGAGTGGGAGGCGTCAGCTGACCTGGAGAAGGAGGAAGGCGCGTCGGCGCCCGGAGGAGACGATGCACTGGTATCCGGAGAGCAAACTCGTCGAGGAACCCGGAGAGGAAAGCTCATCGGGAAACCGGAGAGGAAGCCCACCTGATCCGAAGATAATACTCGGCCGGTCCATGAGCTAAACCCACCGGTCCCAGAGTTGATCCCGCAGTTCCCGGACGTCACTTCTGCACTGCCGCAGGTCGAGGCGTGACATTAACTTGCGCGCCGCTGGCCTCGAATCTCCCGCGTCGAACTCCCGCTCCAGAGGCATCATGCAGATAGCACCGGAGGAAGTTTTGATTGCTGGGCCTTACGGCCTGCTGACTGGGCTGGATCCGTTTAGACCGGACGGCTAGGTTGGTGGCCTGCTGACCGGGGCCTGGTGCAGCACGAGAGGGAGCCTTGGAGTGGATGGTGACGGCAGTGGGTGTCCAGAGAAATCTTCACCCTGGCGCTGACCACGGTTGGCTACCGCTGGACCTCTGACTGACTCCGTGCAGTTCACTCGGGCTGGGCTGCCTGCTCGGATGGAATAATTGGGATAATTGCGGGCCAGTTGATTAACTTGAACTGCTGCCCGGGTAACTCAACCAGTAGAGCACTATGAACTTTCTGAAAAGTTTCCCACAGACGCCGCCAATTGTTTCTGCACAAACCCGTAGGCCTGACAGAAGCACAATAATAAAAGTAGAACATGAACACAAGGATATATAGTGGTTCACCGTGCCATCGGAGGGCACGGCTACGTCCACTTGGAATATACTATAGCCGGCTAATAAGCCATCGGTGGTACAAGGGTTGAATGCCTTGGAACCAACTTAACTTATATCTAAGGGGGGAGCCTTCTATTTATAGGGAAGGAAGGCTCCCTCCTTTACAATGTTTCCAATGTGGGAGGCATACCCACTTTTCCTACTCACGAAGCTATTTCAGGAGCCCGGTGGCACTGTTTCCGAGTGCGTTTCCGGTGATGTGGAACAATGAAGATGTAGTCGGGGTGCTGGTCTACCCGATGGATGCCGGAAGTAGGACCTATGACGCCGGTTGCACGGTCTACGAGGTCACCGGATGTGCTTGGCGGTATACCATATATACCTCCAACAGGGTCGCTCTTTTGCGGCTTCGATTTGCTCGACTTGGTGCGAAATGGTGCAAACCACCACCACAAGGAGGCTCACACCGAGGAGGCGAAGAAGTCTTGACCAGTGTCGGCATTTGGAACCGCCGGAATCCGCCGGAAAAGTCAGGTCGAGTCGCCGGGTTTGGGTTGGGTCGCCCAGGTATCTTGATACTGAAGGGGCTGCGCGGGAGAGAAAAGAAGGAAAGAGATTTTTTTGTTGCGCAATAATGAAACCCTAGGGAAAGCTTCTATTTATACTTAAAATTCTCGAAGCATAGAAACTTCCGTTGACTATAACTTCTTCATACGACCTCCAAATTATGCGTGCCGCATATCGACGAGTTCTACGACTTTCGTGAAGGAAGTTTCTTCAAATTCTCAACGAATCGAAAAGTCAACTTTTAACCCATCAGAATTAAACGTTTTTTAGATTTTAACTCTCAAAATCACTTCCGACGTCGAACAACGACTAATTAAAAGAGTATGAAATAAGAATTTCTCACCCTTCTATTAGTCTCAAGAAATTTACGAGAAAATGAATTAAAATTAGAGTTATTACATTAATGATTTCAAATAAACTTTCGGAATTAATAACGGGTTTTCGAGATATTACAGATTCAAAGATGTCAATTTCCTCCGAGACAAGAGGAGTAGTAGTGTTGCAGGTGTATTAGCGCTTACAGTTAAATAGGTAAGCTAAGTTAAATGGGTACAAGAAGATCAATTTTATAATCTCTGTTTGGACAAGAGCGTGGCAACAGCCACTGAACTCATATATATATAGTCGTTTTGGTAAACATCACACAAAGCTAGCTTTGTCACCTTGATCGAGTAGCTCTTTCAACACGAAGTGCTCGACATCTTCTTTTGCTGATCATCAACAAGAATAAATGGATGGCTACCCTTTATTTCCAACAAATCTGATTGTTCGTTTAACATTTTCCTCAAGTTAAAACTTGACGTTTCTAGACCATAAGAAAACCCTTAGTATATTGAGGATTGATTTGGATGTGTAAACTCATTAGATCCAAGTGTAAGGTTCAACATACATGTTCACGTACTTAAGTGAAAGTTAGACGTTAATCACAGATATTCCTTCTAACACCATGAGATGCATGAAATGCAATCTTACTGACCACACAGAGCTTAGTAGCGGAATAACCTACTAAACAAGATGATCGTTACATACATAACATTCAGCTGTCTCTAATTCTCCAAACTAGAAAGTTCAAGTAGTTCAGTTAAGAGAATCGCTTTGATACATATAAACAATCTATATTCAAAATAATCGCTCGCTTTGATACGTATATATGTTCACGTACTAGAAATATCAGGTTGTAGAAGAGTTTATTACCGTCGACACTACAACAAATTCACCAAATTGGGACACAATTTTGCTGAAAGAAGGAGTATCCGCTCCTCTCAAACTCTATTGTCAAAACTGTTTCTTTCGACTTGTTAGGATGTGACTACTCTAGAGACAACTCCTCGTAATATTAATATTATTAATTTATTTTTTTAAAGGAGCTCCTCGTAACTTTTTATGGACGACAAAAGATTTGGTAATCTTGGGCGACAATTAAGAGCGAATTTGGTAAAATTATTATGGGGGTTATGATCATCCCATATCGATCACCCTTGACTAATCCAACCACCACACTACGTTTACTATGTCTTCTTTTAACAACTTGGCTCAGTAGTATTTTATTAGTTAATCCAATATATATCATCATCTAGAGCGGTATTTACCAAACCGTAGGCAACCCAGCCCCGTAATTGAAAAAGATCATTCGCGAAGAAATATTGATACATCCAGAAGTTGTAAACTGCCATCCAAAAGTTCGTTAGTTTAAAATGGTTAAAAGTGGGACCCCGACACACACATATATATATATCACTGATCATATTTTAGTTTTCAAGAACCATCGCTAATTTAATAGAAATCTCACCGCTGTAAACCCGCCATTCCTGGTGTTCTCCGGATTCGAAAAGGAGATCGGCATTCTTAATAAAGAGGCATGACTCATGCATGAGTGAACCATGCCATTTTCTCAGTTCTAAGCACACAAGAACCAGTAAACAGGTGTATGATTGGTTCGAATAATGCATTGTTAAAATGCTAGCTAGGCAGAAGGCCCAAGGGTTTATTTATTCCAAAATCTTTCTTGAATGATAGATAGTTAGTTCTTCAGTATCAGTGGAGATGGATCTTCTTACATCCAGATTTCTCAATTATTAATCTATCTATATGTTTCTGTCAGAATTCAGAGACTCTAATAAAAACACAATAAAGATAGATCGACACAAGAATTTATAGTGGTTCGTCATGCCATCGGCGGGCATGACTACGTCCACTTAGAATATACTACGATCGGCCAATAAGCCTTTGGAGTGTTACAAGTGTGGAATTCTAACTCTCCTAGATCTCTAGGAGAAGCCTTCCTTTTATAACTAAGGAAGGCTTCCTCCTGTTACAAGTTTCCGATGTGGGACAGATGTGCACAATATCTACTTATGAAGCTTCTTGCGGAGCCCGGAAGCATGGCTTCCGGATGCGGTACCGGTGGTCTTCCACAATGGAGATGTAGCCGAGGTTGCGGTTTACTCGATGCATGTCGGAAGCAAGACCTATCGCGCCGGTCGGCCGGTCTACGAAGTCGTTAAATATGCTTGGCGGTGCACCATATCTACTGTCAACACTACATATGTAGTAGCTATACATTACATGCATGTACACTACCACTACCTTGTCTGAAATTTTTATCACACAATCATCAGGATTAGTATCCTCAAAAGCTATTTCTCTAAACAACAAGATTCTAGCACTATGCCAAAAAATGCGTCCAAAATCAGAAGCACGATATGAATCAATGAATAGAGGGAGTGAGACCAAAGTATGTATAATTACTTAATTAGAGATAAATAGTCTATAAATTTGTCTATGCACGCCGTGCATGTACACGAAACAATCTGAGATTTTGAACCGTATATGTGTTTTGACCTACATGTATCTATATGAAAGTTTTTCGATTTTAACCATCAACTATGAATTGTATATTTACACGTGCACTGAAAACTCTTTGTAATGACACATGTACGCTAATGTTTGTCAACAAAAAATTACTATATGTAAGAAACTTGCTCCTTTAATTAGTAGGCAGATGGCTAGGGAAAAACTTAAAAGTGCGTCCAAATTTTAAAACAATGATTCATATGTCGCATTAAGGCGTGAAGAAAGATTATATTCAATAGATCTAGCTCGCAAGCTACTCCCTTCACTAGTGACACCGAAAACAAGTAAAAACTTAATTATAAGCGATTTACCTAATTTAGCAATAGAAGGAAGAGATAATTAAATTAATTAAGAATGTGATGTCTTTGGTCACTCATTTTGTCACCATCAGCACAAGTGTATAACAAAGACAAACACGTTGGGGGGACACAATTAGAGAAAACGAGAGGAAGATGAGTCATGAATGAGGGTCTCCAATTCTGACTCATCCATGACTATGATGCAGAGAATTGGTGCTGCCTCTTCCCCAGTCGTGCCACTTAAACTCGATGAAGGCCACCATGATGATTATGAGTCATGGCCATGTATGGTTTTGATGATCATGCATGCATGTGGTGCCGTCGACATCAAATTCGTCTGAAAAGGGTTAGGGATTTCGGGGATCCTGCGAGCTGTGAATTTGACCCATCACCAGAGTTAGGGTTAGCCTCCTCGACAAGAAAGGACTCCGGCAGGGCCCTCTCCACGTCAGCCCTACGGCGATGCCGTGTTGGAGTTTGATTCTGTACGCCAAGTGTGGGCTTCTGCTTCATTCAAACACGTCTCTTGCCACATTCCTCTGGGTTTTGACCTTCTTCTGATTTTAGGGTTTTATATTTGCGATATGGAAAACCAAATCATACCTGTGACTTTTTCCGGTAGGTTTTGTTTAGTCTTTAACTAATTTAAGCAGCAGATGTTTTTTCCATACCTAGTTGTTTTGGGTTTTCAACTTTCAACCAAGTAGACGAGGTCTAGACAGCAACGGTTTCTAAAACTTGTTCTTCTAATTAATCTAGAATTAGCAACAAAAAAAGAGAGGGTAACACCGTTTCGTTTGTCTCAGCAGCCATAATTAGTCTCTGCCCTATCGTTTCGTTCACAGTCGTTACACTTGTTTGAAAACCTTGTTTCTTCATCAATTCTAGTCTATTCGATCAATTCTGTAATTAAGGACGTTGGAAGGAGACAAATTAATCAGAAATGAATTAGCCGCCATTAGGTATATTTGTCGTCGTATTCTATGAACAGATCTCTAGAAAGTTCCTGCATGATCGAGATAAAGAATTGAAGTTGGTTTTGATTTTTGAGTACATACATTTGACTCTAATTAGAACATTATTAATTAGTAGAGTAGTAGCATATGGGAGACAAACCAAACGTGCGTTTACTCGAGCTGTTTTTGACATTTGAAAATGGTGGATAAGCTTAGTTTCTTGGTTCAACTGTGAATATGATTTAAGAGATAAGGTTGAATTTCTTTACAATTTGGGAGTGTGGTCTCATTTCACCATATATATAGTTATTACTTTTTTCGTCATGATTTTCTTTTTTCTTTTTCTTTGACAACAACTGCTTCATCATGATTCAAATAAAGACCAGGGACTACTAGCGTTCTTTTGCTAAAAGCATGAGATCGAAACGACTTTTACCAAACTCTTGTTACAAAAAGAGGAAAACTATTTTTTACTGGCCGGTATCATATCATAATATATTATATTGATTCTACCTGGCGGGCACCTATATGACGCCTATATATGTTCTGTTTGATTAATTTGGGTAAGAAATTAACTAATTGGTAGATTTATATATATATATATATATATATATATATATATATTTTAAAAGATGATCTAAAGATTTCACACCTATCTCTATCGTGACTCGAACCCAGGACCTAATAACTATTTCCTAGGTAGTGGTGTTTTTTACCAATTGAGCTATCTTTATCTACCCCTTGCTGAACTTTGCAAAAACTTTCTGGCGAGACCGGAACTGTAATCCTAGCTATATTCACTCCATCACGAAGTTATCCCGGCACGAGTTAATTTTTCTTGTTTAAAAACTAAAGTTGGTGATGGTCAATTCCAACGGCCGATGAGTCCAGAAGGAGTCGATCGATGTAGTGATCTACGTACGTACTTACTGACGATAAGATCAGGATCCTGGTTAGTGAAGCCAGTCAAGCCACATTTAGCCAGCTAAGATATAACTGGATAAGTAGGACTCGGAGTTTATGTGTAAATTGCAATCTTTTGTTTAACATTTTCACTTAAAGGTTTGTTTGTTGTTTGATCTTCCAAGTAGTTAGGATTAGAAGTTTAGAACAGTTCATTTCAGTGATATTTTTGAGAAACTATATTTATACAATATATTGATTAAAATGAAGATTCATAGTATTCCAATTGTACGTGTGATCATGCAGATTGCATAATCAAACTATGATCAAAACCAAGGTTAGACCAATCACCAATGCCAAAGTTGATGTCGCGCGCTGCATGATCCACTTGAGACCAATTCACTGGAACGAAGCAATTTGCCCCGAAATACTAATATGCAGCCTTAACTCGGCAGAAACTCACTAAGACCGCCAACGATCGAGTTACAAACAACACAGTGAAAACAGAGAAAACACAAGAAACACAAAGCAGCCCAGATCGTAACCTCTATGAAAATAGTACATAAATAAAAAACAAATTAATAAATGATAAGGTAGTACATTTCAGTTCCACATCTGACCTATTATTACGGTTCTGGACAGAAGTTAAAAATAATTGAAACAAAACTAATGTTTGTAAAGACTGTTTTGAAGATGAAATTCAATTGCCAACACTGTTTTAGGCTCTTCTAGCGGCCCAAGAGTTTACCGGCAAGGCTGTAAATTAATTGGAAAACAAACAGGGGCACAATTGTCTATTCCATAATCTATCCAATTGCCTCTGGCGCCTTTCCGGGCATATCCGGCGCGTATCCGACGCGTGCCCAAGCGTGTCAAATCTCTTCATCGGAGAATACACTTGGATATGCGACGGAAACGGTTGGAAACGTGCTGGACACGATTGAATTCATTCGGAGGTTGTTATTGAAAAGACAATTATACCCCTGTGTGGATGTATGTAGCACCCACTTCTCTTCACCAAAATGTGTTTGGGCCCAGACGCGCAATAGTACAAATAAAAATGAAAGCCCAAGTTTGCCAACAAAACCAGTGTCACACTCGGCCTGTTTTGAATGCCCAAGCAAATGCCAGCTCTTTCTAGAAACCACAAAGATGAAGCAAATGCCTCACAGCCTCGAGAAACCTCCTGAAGAATCAAAACCAGAGTATAAATACTCACAGAATCTGAAATCGTATGGCATCAGCAGTCCCACTTAGGCCACTGACATGTCAACACGGAACCAAACTCCTCGTATCTCGGAACAAATGTACCCAAATCACCAATGCTGCTAGTTCTCCTCTCAGACTCATCACCCATCTCACTAATCCTCACCATCATCATCTTCATCTTTCTCTTCCGCTTTGCCCTCCTCTTCTTCTACCTCGCCCTCCTCTTCCTCCTCTGCTCAGACCTCGTTCACCTTACTTTCAACCTTCTCGGACCCTCATGACCACCACACAGGCCGCCTCTACTCCCCCACAGTCCTCCACCAAAACGGTGAGTTTTGATTTCTTTGATCAGTTTAGAGTATTGGGTTTGTGTTGATTTGGGATTTGGAGTGATGGGTTTTGGATGAGCAGGTGAGGCTTGTGATCAAAGGGAGGGTGCAGGGTGTGTTTTATAGGAATTGGACTATTGAGAATGCGACCCAATTGGGGTTGAAGGGTTGGGTGAAGAACAGGAGAGACGGGTCTGTGGAGACCCTGCTCTCTGGGAACTCTGATGCGGTTCAGGAAATGGAGCAGAGGTGTCGACGCGGTCCTCCATCTGCAATGGTTACTGGGCTTGAGGTTTATCACAGCACTGATGACCCTGGTTCTGGATTTGAGCGCAAACAAACGGTTTGATCCCATTTAGCATCCATTTTGTATGTATATTATAGACTTTTTCGATGTGTAGTTGTGCTTTTATGGTTTTGGACCATTAATAAGAATCGAGATAAATCACGAATTATGTGGTTTTGTTGTTCAAATAAGATACCACTGGACGACTTATAATTGTGTTTCAACTTTCTAGTTGGGTGTTGTTGTGTTGATGAATATTTTGCATATGAAGCTTTAGAAGAACCATGATGGATAGAACAAAGTATGTATGGCACACTATGCTTGTTCAGCTAGAGAAATAGGGAATTACTTGATACCTTGGGATAATGTAGAAGTTGATTGCTAGAAGTATCTGAGGAGTTTACTAGCCTTTTTGCTTTGTTATTCACCCTATAAGTATGGGAATGATTCTGGCCTCTTCTATTATTTCCTAAATGAAATTCTTATCCAACTGCATTCTGCATAATAATAAAGTAACAGAAATTTCGATGATAAATAAGCAGAAGAAAATGAATGAGTGTCCTCATTTTACGTCCGTCTCTCCTACAAGCGAATATTTAGAAATTAGTTCTAAGGGTGAGTAAGATCTTAATGAAGGTTCAGTAAACACAGGTAAGTTTCTCCTTGAATGATTTGAACTTCTTCCTAGTTCGCTAGGCTGACTTCACACTGTTTATGTTCCTTGGTTTGGAGAAACTTAGGCATGAAGGGGCTGTTTAGTTCAATAATGTCCTTGGTCAAGGAAGTTATGATTTTTTCTGGTATAACGGTTGGTGAACTTCTTAGGCCCGTAATTCTCAATAATGAAATATTTTTTGATTGGGTTTTTGGTTAATCACCATGAACATTGTTAGAGCTAAAAGTTGCTAGTTAGAAAATTGAAAGGTGAAACACTGTAGACTGGGAATGAGGTGTAGCTCTGTCTGTGAGCAGCTCATATTCTGGTTTTTCAAAAATTTGCTTAACCTGAGAATGGTTGTAGTCCAATAATCACAAGATTATAAGTAAGTAGACAAATTGGAAGTCCCATTTTGCTTTCCAATGGAAGAAATGCCATATGAATGTTACAGCACGCACGCTATGGGGTTTTCTTATGAAGGATCCTGCACTCCTGCATAATACTTGAGTTGGACTCTTGCAAGTGGATTAAGGACCGTCATATAAAAGACAGCTTTGTGGTGTTTGCTGTGGTGATGGGGAACTTACATTATCGCAGTATCACCACTGGTATAGGGTCAATGTTGATGCATAAAGATCTTACACTACGTACACACATATTTCAGCTGTTTTGATTTTTCTCCATTTTATTTGTCCTACCATCTGTGTGCGGAGTCTCATCACTTATTGTGATGCAACCCGGAAGGATTAACCGAGCGTAGTTTAACTTTTGCTGGAGATGCTTAGAATAAGAGGGGGGGCTCTTGTAATACCTAAGGACTTGAGGACTTGGGAGGTTGCTCCAGAGATTCAAAGGAGACCAAGGTTCATTCTTTTAGTAAGTTAGTAGCCACATCTGCAGCTGATTGCTTTTGTGATTTGAGTCCACTGTCTGAGGAGCTGCCGGAGGGGGATGGTGGAGGAGCACTCCTCGCACCACTGATGGTGTACGGATTATGGAATTCGATTTTTTGAGGTCCGACTAAATAATTGGTGCCTACCAAGGATGTAAACAAGGTCCTTTTCTCATACAGACTCACATAATCAGAATCTGGGAGGTGAATGTGAGGGGGATAACCGTAACTGTTGCTGGTTCTCATACATAGTTGAATGACTGAAATTACGATACGACATTGACAAATCCACATCAATACCCTTTCTATAGAAGGGGCAAAGTACGAAGGTACCATTACTATGACAACCAAGCGTTATTTTGTTGTACGTTTACTTGATTCTGAGAGGCTCAAAAGATCTGATTTTGGGAAAGACTGGAAGCTTGATCGAACCTCTCATCGAACAAAAGAACATCCACATGGGTGCTGTGGAAAATACAAGTCTGTTACTAATTTTTGGAGCAGATTGGATATGCGGTTGCCGGACGAAGAAGCAGTAGGCCTTGTTTCTGATGCACTTTCTATCCTGTTATCTGTATAAAATGCTTCTCGACCACATTTTATCAGGCAAAGAAATGACTTCAAGAAGCCAACTTGGACTCGAAGGGGTGCAATAAAACCAATCAATTGATTATACTACATCATATGTCCCATCGCAACTTTCCATTCGGTACAGGTTACCAAATGATATGCAATGATAAATTGATAACTGATTAGTAAGTTTGAAGACGAGTTTAATCTGGTAATCTATTATTGCCCGATTCTTATCTTCATCCGTTTGGTAAGAGACGAAGTGTAATGGATCGGAGCTTCAACTGTAAGTAGGCTACTCTTCATGAATGTACTCATAGTACGTCCTTGGAGGTTGAGAAGATATTTTTAAGGGAAAGGAGATGAGAGTTGAGACTTTAAAAGGTTCTTGCCAAAATTATATGATTGGTTTTCAAGCATCTTTTGTAATTTTGGTCTGAGCCATTTTATACTACAAAAAATTCTCACTCAAAGACTACTTCCTAAGATTTGGATGCTCTATTAAGACAAAAAGAGTTGGTGATTCTTGTTTTACATAGCCTGTAAAAGGAATAAAAAAGGAAAACGTTTTTTTTTTTTTTTTTTTTTTTTTTTCTGAGGTTGAGTAAGCACGCAATGTAAATTTCTCCGTGAAGAGTTGTATTCATCTGCTAGACTGACAGTAAGTTCCTTGCTGAGGTAACTATATGGTTCTCTTGATGTGGTATATGTATGATTACATTGATAAGGATAACTCATGCCAATATCTCATTTTAGACTGATCAATAGACACTGTATAAGGATCAATGTTTTAAAACGTTAAGGCGTACCTCAAGGCATTTCCGTGAGAGCCTTGAGGTGTATGAGGCATAATAGACATTGTATAAGAAGTTAAGAACCGAGAGATGAACACATGCAATATATATGGACATATTCAATAATTCAAGGTGAAAAATTACTATATGCAGTAGGAATATTTACATGTAGCTCAGGCCTCAGTAATTGCCACACGGCTTAATTAGGCTGTTTTTGATCGGAAATATGATTCTAAACCTGAGGGGCTGAGGAACTGAGGATGCTTCGCTACATCACTAACTCGGAATGTGTTTAGCTGGTGATGCCTTCTATTGGTATTTTGTTTTGGTATCCTGCTATATATACTTCTCAGTCAACTCAATCCATTAGCACAATTTGGAGGGATGACTTGCAAGATTTGAATCTAAATGTCTCTGATACAAACTTGGGTCAGTCGGGTGGCATAAACACCCCTTTGCAATTTCCAAATATGGAGAGTGTTCACTACGGACGTACTTCAATATAGCATCTGAGCTGGTTGTGTTGGCCAAGTTGAACAGCCCTGTATTTGTCACATATGGACTTAATAATATGATCTATTAACAAGAGGTGAAGCTCGATAAATAATCTGTAAGTGCTGTAGCAGACATATATGCACATGGCGGTGTTACTTCATAGCAATGGCGTATAGGCCTTCTTTCCCAGGTACTTTTGTCTCCAGTTTTTCGTTTAAAGTGCATCTCAGACCCCATTTCCACTAAGCTCATCAGGAAAGACAACCCAATCGGACCCAGAAAAATCGTTGCAATGAAATTAAAGTGATGAGTCGATCTCACTTCACATGCATATTTGAGAAAAATGTGAGACAATGAATGAGCGATGATAGGTAGCAGATTGAAGATAACTATAACGTACCCGGCGGCCATGTCCATATCTGTCGTCCTGCCGATGAAATAAACAAGCGCGCACATGTCAATGATAAAATGATCGGAAAAGATTGTATCCTCCGCTACCCTTGAGGCATTACCCACATTTATGCCCTACAATGCGTGATAGTATGGCATGGGTTTTCCAGCACAGCTAATTAGAAGATGCATGCAGTTCATGCAGGAGCTAAGTTCTGCAGATAGGTACGTATTTGAAACCTAATTTGAAACGATAAGATCGTATACTCCACTCCTCCAGCTGTTCTACTAACTTGGCACGCAAGCTATTAATCATGCAAACCAAGGCTCTCACATATATTCAGAATTAACTTGAGTACTTTTATGCACACGACGATTGATTTAATAGAAGTGAAAATTTCAAGTTGGTCTATCTAGACAATGTTTGATACCACTACCATTCCTCATTTCCTCATTCCTTTCGAATTATCACCTTTACGTTCATAAATTAAAAATTACAAGGTGCTCTATTTGTAGTTTTGTACAATTATCACTGCTCACAAATATCTTGAGGTCAGACAAAACACTTCCAGATCACAGTTCAGAATTAGTTCAACAGATGAATCACTGATGACATCAAACATTTGGAATTGACTCCTCAACACTGAGGGAATTGACAAGTCGTCGATCACGATTACATTAATGGCTCCACTCTGATCACTGATCCTAACAGAGACTTAATTCCTTCTAGCCAGTCGTTCCATGCTAATTACTTTCCTTCACACTGCCACTATAAATATCCAAGCTCTCTAAAGAGCTGAACATCAAAACTCAAACAAGCTCATATTGAGTATTCATCACTGTCTAGCAGAAGCACATAAAAAAGAAGAAGCAGAAGATCAGGTTCCATGAAGCTCAGGCTCATAATCGAGAAGCTACAAAAAGGCCTCTCGCTCCTGGCAACCAAAGGCCCTCACGATGACCATGACAATGAATTCGATGAAGACATGGAGGTAGCGACGATGGTACCCGAGGATGTAAAGGAAGGACATTTTGCAGTGTTGGCAGTGAAGGGTAAGGAGCCAAAGAGGTTTGTGGTCAAGCTAGAGTCCTTGAATAACCCTGCATTTTTGAAGTTACTGGAGCAGGCCAAGGACGAATATGGTTTTGAACAGAAAGGTGCTCTTGCAGTTCCATGCAGACCTGAGGATCTGCATAAGATTCTGGAGAACAGGAGGGAGAAGAGTAGGACTGGTGCTACAATTAATAATACTAATAGTGATACTCTTAACCTCATCGAAGGATACTAGCTAGCTAGCTATTTAATGTATCAAATTAATTTCATGTACGTTTTAGTTCTCTCCCAGTTTACAATATCTAGTATCCTTCCTTCGCCACTTATGCAATTAAGATACTCTAAGACTTCAACTAATTATCATATTCTTATCTCCTTGACAAAAGACGAGACATCAAACTGGCATATCACAGAAGGTTCTTGGATCGCCTCATTAGGCAAAGGCCTAATTAAATATCTGGACCTGGAACTCGCTTCCACCTTGGCTCATGCATGCTGGCCGGTTCCCCGGCTGTTTTTGTGGTGGTTGCGACGGTGATTGGTGGTCCGGTTTGCCATATTTTTGGAGGGCTCTGAGACCACTACAAGTCTACAATACAGTAGTACAATGCCGTACTGATTTGTAGACTTCTGTGACACTAAATCGTTGTGGTCCAAGAAAGCAATTTCTCTAATGAAGGTTCTAAAGTGCCAAAAATTAGTGTGCACCAATTTAAGTCTGCATATATTGTGGACTACTCTAGGCATCCTGTTTCTTAGTTAAAATTTGACTTATTTCTGGTCCGCGCGGAGAGTCTCTGTACTGTTGTTTCTTAAGTCCGTTTTCATTAAGGTGTTTTCATCACTTAACGATTTTTTATTCCACTACTGGAAAACAAATATGAAGCGACGAATATTGAAAAGGGAACATCAAACTTCGTCGCCTCAACACACTGAAGCGACCGATATTGAATTTGTCGCTTCAGAAATCGTGAGCGACGAATTTTGAGCAATAGTCGTCGCTCAAAATTATTGAAGCGACAACTTTTGATATGTTGTCGCGTAAGAACAGTGTTGTGTAAACTGAAGCGACGAAAATTTAACTTCGTCGCCGACTCAAAATTCAAGCGACAAAGTTCAAGATCTTCGTCAATATTCGTCGCTAAGATATGAAACGAAGCGACGAGTTTTCAAACTTCGTCGCACCATAATAAACGAAGCGACGGATTTTGTACAATCTTCGTCGCTTCAACTTTTGAAATCTGCTATAAAGCCCTCAGTTTAGACAGAAGACAGTAGGTCGAAGAAATGCAGCAAAACACTGTAGCAGCTGCGAAAAATCTTCAAAACTCCTAATTTCGTCAATTTCGGGGTCCGGAAGCTTGGGTGTTCTCTTCCAATTGCTTTGTAGGTTAGTATAATCTATCATCTTCATTGGAATCACCATATTTTGGTTTGATTGGTTGAATTTAGTGTTTGATTTCTTGAGTTGGATTTGGTTTATAATGTGCTTTGTGTTGTTTTTAGTGTTGGGTGTTTGAATATATGCTGGAGTTGGGGTTGATTTTGGTGAAATTGAGATTATGTTAGTTAATTTGTGAAATTGTTATATTTAGTGAAATTGAATTTTAGAGAAATTGGGTGAAATGGGGAAATTTAGTGAAATTGGGAAAGTTAATGAAATTGAATTTCAGCTTAATTTAGTGAAACCGTAAAATTTAGTTAAATCCAAATATAGTGAAAATGAAATTTTGTGAAAGAGTGAAATGTAGTGAAATTAGAATTTTACGATGTAATTTGTTTGTGTTGTGTGTGGATTGTGGTAGTTATGATTTCTGAAACATGCGAGTGGCTTAGTGAGGGAGTGTGGTGCCGTGTGTAAATTTATTGTTTCGTGTTATATATAATTGTGGTGTTTATCAGCTTAGAACTCCCGTTTGAGAATCAACAACGCATCTAGTTGATCGAGATGGGTTGTTGATTCTCGAATTGTCCCATTTTTTGACACTTTAGGCGAACACGAGTTTGTTGATCCTTTTGTTATTCATGTGGTTTCAGTTTACGTTTTGGGATATAGTTTCGACATTGTCTCTCTACAATGTTCCTCGAGTGCAAATTAGGTTGTTTAGATTTTTGTGCACTTGAGGAACTGTAGGGAGATGCTGCCGAAATTTCTCAAAACTGTAGCTGAAACCACATGAATAACAAAAGGATGAACAAACTCGTGTTCGCCTGAAGGGGATAGGACCCAACCCGGAGGCATAAGGAGAAGAAGTGTTGGGACAGGTTTTGATTGTTTCATAAATGTTGTGTGCTAACCTTATGCATATTGTCTGTTTATGTTATGACAGGAAACATGGATGATGTCCCCGACAAATCTTGGATGAATCTTCACTTTATACACCCTGATTACAGCACAGGCTTAGTTAACTTCATCAATTTTATTTCCGCTCGCACTGCTGGAATCGAATTTCTCCCTTGTCCGTGCGTAGTTTGCAGAAATGGTCCTTATTATAAGAGACTGATAGAGATTTATCATGACTGCTTGCACCGTGGTTTGGATCCGACTTACACAGTTTGGCACCTACACGGGGAAGTTTCTGCTCAACCGGCAATGATCAGTAAACGGAGACAGTGGCTTCAAGACAGAGCCCAGGCTTCCAGTGTTGTCGGTCCTTCAGTGATCCCGCCTGTGGAGATTATATAAGATGTATTTCCATACTATCCTGGATACCATGCAAATGCACCGCATAATGTCGTTAAAGATGACGCTGAAGTTCAGTTCAATGACATGGTAGATGATGATTATGCTAAGTATGAAAGGCTTCTAAAGGAGTCTCAAACCCCATTATATGAAGGGAGTGAAGAAACTGTATTAAGTGCCATATTACATGCAATGGAAATTAAAGTTGAACACGGATGGTCGGATAAGAGTCTTGATAAATTGTGCAGATGGTTGCATAAGTTTTTTAAAAAACAAAATTTCCCTGTCAGTTATTCGAGAATTACAAAAATCCTAAAAGATCTTTCCCTTGGATATGAAAAAATTCATGTTTGTGAGTTCAACTGTTACCTATTCAGAGGGGATGAAGATAAGTACCGTCGGACTTGTCCAGTATGTGGTGCTGAAAGATATAAGCCAGATACGGATGCCATTCCAAAAAAGGTAATCTGGTATTTCCCTGTCACTCCAAGGTTGAAACGCCTATTTATGTCTCCACACACAGCAAAGCATATGCGATGGCACAAGGAGAGGCGAGTAGATGAAAGTACCCTCCGGCACCCATCTGATGGAGAATCATGGCAACATTTTAACAGGACATTTCCCGGTTTCGACGACATTAAGGGAAGAAATGTGCGGCTTGGACTGGCAACTGATGGTTTTAGTCCATTTGGAACAATGACAACCCAGCATAGTACATGGCCGGTGGTTGTGATGCCATTTAATCTACCCCCTAATATGTGTATGAGGAAGGAATATAATATGCTTGCCGTCTTGATTCCTGGCCCTAAATCTCTAGGAAAGTGCCTTAGTGTACTCATTCGTCCACTGATCGACGAGCTCAAAGATTTGTGGGAAAATGGAGTCCCTACTTTTGACAGAGTCGACAATGATGTATTCATGATGAAGGTAGCGCTGATGTGTACGATAAGTGACTTTCCTGGTTTATGGATGCTTGCAGACTCAACAGTGAAAGGGTACAAGGCATGTCCAATTTGTCTACATGAGCTTACGGCGGAGCATATTTGTGGGAGAATCGTTTATGAAGGGCATCGAAAATGGCTTGACGAGAATTCACCAATGCGATCCAGTTTGGCATTTAACGGAAAGCCAGAGTGGCGAAAAAGACCAGCTCATATGGACGGGAATGAAATCTTGGAGGAAATTAGGTCACACCGTTACGCCACTCTTAGCCAGCATCCTGATTTTCATGGCCCTTATAATCCAAACAACATACAATGTTTCACCAACGAGAGCGTTTTCTGGATCCTTCCCTATTGGTCATCTTTGTTACACAGGTACTGTTTAGATGTCATGCACATTGAAAAGAACGTGGGTGATAATATCCTTGCCACCATTCTTGCAATTGAAGGGAAGACCAAGGATGGTCCAAGGGCCCGCGAAGCGTTGGAGAAAAGGAAAATCCGCAAAAGGCAGTGGTGTTCGGAAGCTCAAAAGAGGACGGGAAAGGTTCCTCATGCACCCTTTTTAGTTGAAGAGCATCTCCGTGAAGAAGTATTAGAATGGTTTCGCGGTGTTAGGTATCCACTTGGCTATGCGGGAAGTTTGAGAAATAAGGTGAAACTATCCGAGAAAAAGTTCTATGGATTGAAGACGCATGATTACCATGTCCTGCTTCAACGTCTTCTTCCAGTGGTTATCCGAGGATTTTTGCCAAATAACGTCGTGAAGCCATTGATAGCATTGTCAAATTGGTTTTGGAAATTATGTGCTAGGGAATTGAAGAAGGCTGAGGTTGCACAAATGAAAGATGAGATAGTGATCATTCTGTGCAATTTAGAGTTGATTTTTCCTCCACATTTCTTCACCTCTATGGTTCATCTCATGGTTCACCTTCCCGAACAAGTTATGCTTACAGGCCCAGTACATTTTACATGGATGTATCCGACAGAAAGGTATACGCACTAACAAAAAATGTTTCATTTGTTCAAACTAAATTTACAATTACGAAAGGTATATGCACTAATTATATTCATCATTTTATAGGCAATTAGGTGATTATAAACAGTCAATGAGTAATACACGTTATCCGGAGGGGAGTATTGTAGAAAGATACATATCATGGGAGTCGGTGACGTACTGTAAGTTTTATTTTCAATTGGAAGATGTAGAACAACCCTATCCCCCAATATGGAATATTAGCTGCGTTTCGCAGTTAGTGCAGCCGTGTATTATGGATACTACCAACAATATCAGGTTAACAGAGCAGCAAACGGCTGAGGCTCATTGGCAAATTTTGACCGATACAGAAGAGGCTCAAGAGTACATGTACACTCATTTGCAGATGTACATAGAGAAACATGGTGATGAGTATGACGAGCGTCTCATGAGGCGGAGTTTCCACCGATGGTTCTTAAGATATGTACGGAAATTTAGGGACGTTTTTTTTTTTTTATTCCTAAACCCTAAATGGTATAACACTAACACCATTTTTTTGCAGGCAACCCGTCGTCGTGATGCTGAAGACGTTAATTATAACAAGGGAATATGGTCATTGGCTCGAGGTCCGCAATTCACTCGGATTTATAAGGCGTGCTATGTGAACGGTGTCAAGTATGTTTCGTTCGATAGAGATCGAAGGCTCGTGACTCAAAATAGCGGGGTGATGTTAACCACGAAAGCTGGCAACATGTCCCAACACTTCTATGGCCATCTTGACTACGTCGTCGAGGTATGTTATCCAGACAATCTCTCGGTCGTATTGTTCAAAGTTATATGGCACAACACCACTGACGATGAGACCGCCGAAGACATTGACACCATCAAGGTAGATCATGGTCTGATCTCAGCGGATACAAATACTACTTACTATGAGAATTCACCATTCTGTCTTGCTGTCAAGACAAAACAAGTTTTCTACTTGGACGATCGTATAGCAGGTGGTACTTGGAAGGTGGTGCAACAAATGTCGCACCGAAATGTATACAGTGCCGAAGTCCTAGCAACAGAAGGTGGAATGCCTCCTTCAGGGAATCAAATTCCAGAGCCTTACCAAGAGGACACACTTAGTTCAATGCAATTTTACCATATTGATACATCTAATCTCCAACTCGATTTAGAAGTACACGAACAGAATGAAGAATCAAACGGTGAGGCATCGGAATATGGAGACGATGAATTTGATGACGACGAGGAAGATGAAGACAATGAATTCGATGATGACGAGGAAGATGAAGACGATGATAGCGGGGACGACGACGAGGAAGAGTACTAGTAAATATGTTACCAGCTGTAATATGATGATGATGATGATGATGATGATGTAAACCACGTGGTGTTGTAATTTGATATTCATGTCTAAAAAATTCTAGTATTAAATAAAAAAAAAGTATATATATATATAAGCATAATCTTCATATGTTTAGTATGCTCATTTAAAGTGAAGCGACGCGCTATGCCAAAAGTCGTCGCTTCATATTTGATATACTGAGTTTCACACTCGTCTTCCTCATTAGCCCGATTTCAACAATCTCTCCCAAATTTTTCCTGCTCTCTCTCTCTCTCATTTCCCCTAAACCGAAACCCTAACCCGTATCCCCAATCCCCCAAATTGGGACCTTCAAACCCCCAAATCCGGACCTTCAAACCCTAACCCCAAATCCGGTCCTTCAAACCCTAACCCCCAAATTCGGACCTTCAAACCCTAACCCCAATTCCCCAAATCATCAATGGCACCTGGTTGTAGTGCCCAGAAGAGGAAGAAGGAGCTCGAGGCGAGGAGGGAGAGGATGGCGGCAGAAGCTCTCGCCAGAGAGGCGGCCGCGGCGGCGAAGATGGCGGCGGCGACGGCGTCAGATACGGAAAATGCAGACATGACGGGAGCGGCGGTGGGGACCTTGGTACCGGCCCCATCTTTGGACGAGACAGACGCGTTGGGGTCGGGCCCTGCTGGAAGTGGCGCTAGCGGAGCCGGAGCTGGCTGAAGCGGAGCTGGCACTGGCGCCACCGCTGGAGCCGGGGCTGCCGCCGTGGAAGGGCACACCGAGGCCGGTCCTCCGTTACGCATTCGGACCAAGAGGGGTCCGAAGCAGCCGGGTAAATGGTCATCCCTATCCCTTGATTCCTTCCTGTTTTTTCTTTTCTGTCCATAAATTAAGCCCATATACATTCAATACACTTGCAGAAATTGAGGCATTTCCTGAATTCATTTTGCATCATTTGCATGACAGAATTTGGTAACTGAAGAAAGCTCGTATAAAGAGTACTATTTTTTGCTGATTGTTATTGTCCGATTGATATGTTTCAGTTTGAATTGCTTTGCATGTGAATCTCTATGTTTATCTTGATAGCTTATGACAGAGGAGATGAGAAAATAAAGGTTTTGTCTTTAAATCTAGGACCGAGATTGTTTTAGAGAATATGCATACTACTTCAAATTTGTTGTGAGATGTTGTAGAGGTATTTTTTGATTGATGCTGTCATTTTATGTTAAAAAAATGAACATAATGTTTTGACTTGGTGCTTGCAGCTTTTGAAGTTCTTACATGAGGGGACAAAACATCTGCTTTCCATTTTTCTTAAAATTGAAACAAGTTTGTCTTAGATCTGGGGCTTTTTTGATGAAATTGTCAATTGTCAGTTAAGGCAATTGGATTAGAGGGACGATGAACATTGGAAACAAAGTGGGGTTTAGAGGTTTAGAAATATTAGCATCCCATGAAGAAGAATCTGATTGATAGGTTCAGTAATTAGTAAAAAAAAAGGTTTTACTAGAGGAGATTAATTTCCTGTGTGCTAAATATATTTATTTAATTACCATGTTGATTGGCAGGGGGAAACTCCCTCAAAGCTTGCTTTGGTTTCTATTGAGTAAATATAAAACCATGTCTTCATACATTTTTTTTCTTCGATAAGTAACCATGTTTTTATACAAGAACTCACTAATCACCGGAATTGTACATATAGTGTCCATTGCTGCAAATCCAACAGGGTGAAATCTAGATAAAATGCAGCATATGGCAATGACATATCTGATATCATAATAAAAGATAAAACTGAAACGATTCAATACTTCTAGTTTACAAAGATTAGGATTGATAAACTGAAAACTCTGTTGGTGCTTGGGGTCATTACAAACTGCATTGCACTGCTTCCTTTTCATGTGCTCTTGACTGAAAATATGGATTATTTCACTATCTAGGTGGATTGCACTGCTCTCTTTCTTTCTCTCCGGATTGAGTGGATGTTCTTTCTTTCTTTTTATTTCTGAGTGGATGTGCTCTTGACTGAAAAATGCTTCTACTTACACTGTTACAGTCTTACAGAGAAGCATTTGCAATGGAAATTGAAAATTGTGTTAGGGTGCATTTCAAAGTCCTTGTCTTGTGCATTATTATAACTATTATAAAATTAGCTAAACACAGTAGCAGCCTCCCTCATATTAAACCTGCTATGCTTACTTAACTACATTTTGCATTTGAACTGAAGCTTTACCCAACTTGCTATCATATTATTAGTCGGCAGGTAGTGGCCGTATAATACTATTTCTTGCACCAAATCCAAAGTTTCTGTTTGTCTGAGATTTAATTTACACCGTCTCTTTCATCGATTATTTGTTAATTCCTCGAACCTCTATATCCCTATCGATCTCCTTGGTGGGTTTATTCATTTGGCATTTGCAGTATCTTCTTACCTGCCTGTCAATTGTAGACTTGGAGTTTCTTCTTTCCTGTTCTTGATTGCCTCTTGTTTTGATTTGGTGGTTTTCCAATGCTTTTGTTGATTAGACAGCAACTCCTTTAATTAGTTGCTGAAATTCAGCGCTTAGTAGTTTCTTTCCCTACTGTTAGCTGGACTTGGTCCAGCAAAAAAGCACACCTGGTTGCTGTGTTGCTGAGTTATTGAACAGTTAGGATCTGTCCACTAAATTGGCCCCTCCCTCCTCTTTGGTTTCATGTTCTTTTTTACCCTGCTGAGTGCTGATGAGGGATACCATACTGTTATTTTTCATGTTCTTTTTCATGTTCTTTTCCCTACTGTTAGCTGGACTTGGTCCAGCTTTTTTATGCTGCTGTGTTGCTGTGTTGCTGGTTACTATTGCATATTGTTTCATTTGTGCATTATATTGGCAGAGATTGTTAATATGTCAACAGGGGAAAGAGTTGAAGTGGAGAATGAGAAGCTTGGCATCATCACGGGGACAAAGACGGCATACTTGAAGGGGCTAAACAATAACCAACCTCTGAAGGTTGTGTACGCGGAAGAGCATAAGGGTCCGAAAGAGTTGAAGTGGAGGACATTGATGTCTCGAGACATCGGCTGCGCCGTCCGGACCAAAGTGCCAATGCTGGCGCCGTCATATGCAGAGCTGGCTGAGGAGCACCGAGAGCACTTACCCATTATATGGAGGTAAAATTTCTATTTTAGAATAATTTCGGATTTTTTTTCTCAATATTTCTAAAGTTGAAATATGATGTTCAATTTCTAATGGATTTTTGAACAATTGTTGTGTACTAGATGTGGTATGACCTCCCTGCCACCGAGACAGGCATGTGGAGATACATCGACGAGACCGCTGTCAAGATCTACAAGGACTGGAAGTACGACTGCCACACGCACTACGTCGAAGTATCAAAGGCGACGCCTTGGGAGTTCATCCACCGACCGGAGCAGTAGGAGTACCTCAAAGCCCACTTTGAGGACGACGCTTACAAGGTAAAGAATATTTATGTATAGCTACACGCTTAGTTAATTAGTTCTCCCTAATCTGATATATTAATTATATGATCAACTGTGTTTTGCAGAGGATGTGTGTCCGGAACGCGGCTAACCGGAACAAGGGCAAGGAGAAGGGGTATGCAATCAACCACCACTCCGGCACCACTCCGTACAGCTACCGGGTCACTGCGAACGAGGAGAAAGGGCATCCTGTGCCTATACTGCAAACGGTATGCGATGTTTATCAAAAGTCGCAGAATGCACAAGAGAAAGTGGTGAGTCACTTCTCCATCGGCTTGTGATTTCGGTTTTTTTGAATTACAATGTATAATAACCGGAGTCTCAAATTGTTTTTACTTGCAGGCAAAGGTGAAGAGGAAGATGGACGAGCTATGTGCGAGCCGAGTGAGTGATGAAGCGGGCGGCAGTCAGGTGACGGGCGGCGTTAGCGTGGCCGACCAGATGGCAATAGTGGAGAAGGAGTTGGGTGGGAAGCCGGGGACGAGGGTCCGAGGTACTTTATTTTTTCACCCAAATCTTTTGCAAGTTTCAGTGTTTAGAAGCGAAATGGTTTTTGGTTTGACTTCTCTTTTACCATTGTTGCAGGGTTAGGGGGTGCGTTAAGACGCCCGCCAAAAGAAAGAGGCGGTGCACGCGTGTCCAAAAAAGATGAGGAGTTGAGGACCCAACTAGCAACCGCCATCCAACAGAACACCGAGATGCAACAACGTATGAGAGAGATGGAGGGTCACCTCCAGGTTTTGATGGCGGCCCAAGCCGTTGCGGTACCAACAGCTCCACACCCTGACAAATCCTCATGTGCTAGTGCTTGTTTAGGTATCCCCGATGATGACCTTGAGTAGGACAATTTTTTTTCAGTCTAAAATAGCTTTGGAGCTTGATGGATATTATAGAACAATCCCGAGGATTATCGGCATCGTAATTATGTAACATATTCTAGATTTAAATAAAATTTTAAACGTTTGCTAATGTAATGTGTGTGTAATGTTGGATGTGTGGTGTATGTGATTTGAATGCAGGTTTTTTGTTATTTGATCGATCCTGAAATGAGTGCAAAACTGACCAGAAACATTTGTTTCCAATCTGTAACTCAGAACGAAGCGACGAATATTGATCCATATTTGTCGCATCACATCTGAAGCGACAAGCAAACTTCGTCGCTTCCATGTTGTATTCCAACATTTCCTTCTGTAGAACGTCAGACTAAGCGACGAATTCTGATTCAAAATTCGTCCCCTCAACATATCAAGCGACATACAATATTCGTCGCTTCACATTGTACGACGAAGTTTTGTAGTCGTCGCTTCGAACTGAACGACGAAGTTTGGAGTCGTCGCTTTGACTAAACGACGAAGTTTGGAGTCGTCGCTTGATATTCTGAGGCGACGACCTGTTGCACATTATTCGTCGCCTGGTGTCGAGACGACGACTTTGAAGCGACGACCGGGAAGCGACGACTTTTCGTCGGTACAGATCCGAGGCGACGACTTATTGCTCGAAGCGACGACAAAAAGTCGTCGCTTCATTCGTGCCCTGCAGTAGTGTTCTCAAATTTCATTTCTCTAAAACTTCAATACTCAAAAGCACTATATATAGACATCCCAATATAATGTACCATTTAGATCTCTTTCTTGGGATACTTTCTTTGTCCCATAATTCGTATAAAGTACTTGTCCGACCCCATTACAAACACAAAGTATCGGCATCTATAGTTCAACCAAATTAATTGGACCTCCAACAAAAAAGGGTGGCAATGAAAGTGATAAATCGGTCGTAATAATAATAATACACATGCACTTGCCCCATTTCGATTCCTTTTCAGATTTTGGAGAGAATGTGTTTTGATTATGAATAAGCAATGACTACTAGCTAATTTGATCGATAACAACAAGGCTTAGTAAGCATGTACGTACGTACGTTTGTCTTACCGTACTAAACTATCTATCTTCATCACAGATCCAAATGAAAATGCTTGTATTAATTAGATTGTGATCATGGATCAGATTAAATTGTTAATCCGCTGCGATCCATAGGGCTCTTTTCTATAGTCACTATCAGATTAGAGGTTTACAAGTTAAATTCGCTGCAATCCATAGAGTTTTTTGTAGTTGCTATCAGATCAGAGGTTGAAAAAGAAAAAGAAAAAGAAGCAAGGGAAGACCAAAATGAGGAGCCGAAGCAGCTAATGCAGTCCAAATTGTTCAATATATATCTTTTGAATTGTATGGAATACTCCATAATTTCAACTTGATGATATATGCAGTTTTTGAAATATTTTCAAGTGAACAATTGCACGCTACTTCCTTAATTTTATATGACCAAATTATGAGATTAAGAGTATTATGTTGGCATTAGTATTGAACTCATCATAAGCATTAAGACTAATACGAGTTGAATCAGAATTCAATCATAGGAGTTGTTATTCTCATTCATTTTGGTTTGGTTAAGGATTAAGTATATCAATCCTTAAACGTAAGAGAGTCCATATTCTATACTGCTAAGGGTAATCAGTATTGGTATTGCATAGGGATTTCTGTTTAGAGAGAAACTTGGACAGCAAGACAAGTTCTAATGGGGGACTACTTGTTGACTCGATGAACTCTATATAAAGAATGTTTCGGTCCCTGCTCTCTACACAATCTAAGACATACAATACCTATCCCGTTAATGGTGTCTAAAGCTTGTAGAGAGGAGAAGACTAAGACAAAGACGATCAACAACATTGACGTGTTATCTGCTCAACTCAAAGCTATGGATATTCAACAGAATGAGGGTATGTTGCTGATATGGTTTTAGTTCATATTGTTGCTTTTGTGTGTTGTGTTTATGCTTGCAATCTGATCTTGTTTATGCTTTTGTGTGTTTATGCTTAAGAAGAAAAGGTGCTTACAGATCTACAAAATTACTTGAGTTAATACATACTGACATTTGTGGACCTTTTAGACATCAAACAATTTGTGGTAATGTCTATTTTATAACCTTCATTGATGACTTTTCTAGATACTGCTACATATACTTACTGTCAGAAAAATCACAATCACTCGAAGCTTTCAAAATCTTTAAGGCTGAGGTTGAACATCAGCTAGAAACAAAGATTAAGATTGTGAGGTCTGATAGGGGGGGAGAATTTTTTGGTAGATACACAGAGCAAGGCCAGCACAAAGGTCCTTTTGCATTATATTTGCAGGAACTTGGCATTAAGGCTCAATACTCTACACCTCATAACCCTCAGCAGAATGGAGTAGCAGAAAGAAAGAATAGAACATTGATAAGCATGTTTAGAAGCATGATGTGCACTTATGGTTTACCAAAATTTCTATGGGGAGAATCATTAAGAACAGCAAATTATATTTGCAATAGGTCCCCAAGCAAGTCCATAGAAAAAGATAAAACTGCTTTTGAATTATGGACTGGTAGAAAACCAAGTTTGCATCATTGTCATGTTTGGGGTTGTCAAGCTGAGGCTAGGATATATAATCCTAGATTAAGCAAGCTTGATCCAAAGTCAGTAAGTTGTAACTTTGTAGGATACTGTGAAAAATCTAAAGGGTTCAAGTTATATTCAGCTCATCATACATCTAGAGTTTTTGAAACTCATCAAGTTAAATTCATAAATGAAAGTATCTTCAATACAAACTTTGAGGATCTTACCTCGGATTTTGAAGAAGTTGAAGAAAATGAGTTTGATGTAACAGTAGCACTTGACACTCAAAATACTTCTAAAAACAAAGTTTCTGTCCCTGATAAAAACTCAGTCCAAGAAAGTGTCGACTTAAGCTTAGAAAAACAAAATCCTTCCATTACAGAAAACTTAGGTAAAAATCTGAACCTAGGACATGATTCAACAGCCGAACCATCATCTGCTATAATATCAGAACCTAATCCAGACTCTCAGCTTACTCAAACCTTGCCTCAAGACCATTTTGTGGAACCTAGAAGATCTCACAGAGCTAAGAAGCCAAGATATGGAGATAAAGATGATATCTATGAAGTTTTTCTGAGTGAAATAGAAAGTGCATTAACTGATGACAATGATCCAACATCTTTGAAACAAGCCATAGAGAGTCAAGAGTCTGAAAGTTGGCAGGAAGCTATGAATGCAGAGATTGATTCCATGTACAAAAACCAAGTATGGGAATTAGTTAAACCTTCACAAACACAGAAGCCTATTGGTAGTAAATGGGTGTTTAAAACAAAAAGAGATGCTAAGGGAAATATAGAAAGACATAAAGCTAGATTAGTAGCTAAAGGTTTCACACAGAAAGAAGGAATAGACTTTACAGAAACCTTCTCTCCAGTTTCTACAAAAGACTCATTCATGATAATTATGGCTCTTGTAGCTCATTTTGATATGGAATTACATCAGATGGATGTAAAGACAGCTTTTCTAAATGGAGAGCTAGAGGAAACCATCTATATGGCACAGCCTGAGGGTTTTATAGAGAAAAGGAAGGAACATTTGGTCTGTAGATTGAAAAAGTCTATTTATGGACTTAAACAAGCTAATACGCAGTGGTATAGGAAATTTGACTCTGTGATTTCATCTTTTTGATTTTTTGAAAATATAGTTGATGAATGTGTTTATCTTAAAGGGATTGGTAACAATTTTATTTTTCTTATTCTCTATGTTGATGACATTCTTTTGGCCAGTAGCAATTTAAAGTTGCTGAAAGAAACTAAAGAGTTTTTGTCAAAGAATTTTGACATGAAAGATCTGGGAGAAGCTTGTTATATTTTAGGCATTGAGATTAAGAGAGATAGGAAGCAGGGGTTATTGGGATTATCTCAGTACAATTATATTTCAAAGATTCTTAGAAGATTTGGAATAGAAACCTGCAGTAATGGAGAAGCACCAATATCTAAGGGAGATAAACTAAATAAAACACAGTGTCCTAAAACTGATGTTGAGAAAAGGAAAATGGAGTCAGTACCATATGCTAGGCTTGTAGGTAGTCTTATGTATGCACAAGTTTGTACTAGGCCGGATTTATCTTTTGCTGTTGGAATGTTGTCCAGATTTCAGTCCAATCCTGGATTTGATCACTGGACAGCAGGTAAAAAGGTCTTAAGATATCTTCAGAAAACTAAGGCATATATGCTTGTGTATAAACGTGTGAAAGAACTTGAACTTGTTGGTTTTACAGATTCAGATTTTGCAGGAAATTATCCTGCATCCTGTAAATCAACTTGTGGCTATATCTACATGCTTGCAGGTGGTGCAGTAGCATGGAAAACAATGAAACAGTCATTGGTAGCTACTTCAACCATGCAAGCAGAAGTTATAGCATTATATGAAGGAATGGATCCGGAATTTTATTTTGGATACAGAGATACTCAGTGATCTGATTGAGAATAAGTTGAAGGTATTTTGTGATAATGAAGCTGCCGTTTTCTTTAGCAAGAATAGTAAGAGGTCTAATAATTCCAAGCATATAGACCTCAAGTATTATAGTGTAAGGAAGAGGGTAAAGCATGGTGAAATTGATGTCTGCAGAATCAAGACTCAAGATCAGTTAGCAGATCCATTTACCAAAGCTTTGCCTGTGACTGCTTTCTAGGAGCATTGCAAGAATATGGGAGTGTTGTCAAGTTTTAAGGATGCTTAAGTTCAGTGGGAGCATTTTAAGTTAGAAAAGAATTTTCTGTTGTTTTGATTACAGTTTATAGTTTCTATGTTAAAGTTTATGTATTTCAAGTTGTGGTTAAATAAAGTGAGACATTTTCAAATGTTTCGTGCAGTAGTTAATTCTTAAATGATGTGTTTTCTACTGTTTTGGTTTTCAGTTCATGTTATCAAGTGGATGTGTATATATATGCATATATTCAGTACAGAAGCAAATTGTTTGTTCACTTGAAATTTTGTTAGTTTGCATTGTGATTTTGATGTTCAAAATATTAGGTTGGACTATTTGTTAAATGATGAGTTTTACCTGTGATATACATTTTCATTTAACTGCAATACATTAAGTTTGAGTTCGTGTGCGATATGCAGATAGTTACAGTAGTCTGGAACAGACTTGTTCATATGAACATGATTATTTCCAGGTTCTGTTTCTGTGTGTATATTTTGACTGAACTGTATGGATTTGGAATGATTTATTTCTCATGCGCACTTCAGCTTATTTTTGATGATGTTTTAACTAGTATTATGCTTTAAGGAATGATGGTTCAAAGTGGGAGATTGTTGGCATTAGTATTGAACTCATCATAAGCATTAAGACTAATACGAGTTGAATCAGAATTCAATCATAGGAGTTGTTATTCTCATTCATTTTGGTTTGGTTAAGGATTAAGTATATCAATCCTTAAACGTAAGAGAGTCCATGTTCTATACTGCTAAGGGTAATCAGTATTGGTATTGCATAGGGATTTCTGTTTAGAGAGAAACTTAGACAGCAAGACAAGTTCTAATGGGGGACTACTTGTTGACTCGATGAACTCTATATAAAGAATGTTTCGGTCCCTGCTCTCTACACAATCTAAGACATACAGTACCTATCCCGTTAATGGTGTCTAAAGTTTGTAGAGAAGAGAAGACTAAGGCAAAGACGATCAACAACATTGACGTGTTATCTGCTCAACTCAAAGCTATGGATATTCAACAGAATGAAGGTATGTTGCTGATATGGTTTTAGTTCATATTGTTGCTTTTGTGTGTTGTGTTTATGCTTGCAATCGGATCTTGTTAAGCTGATTAAGTCTTACATATTAACTTTTAACCCTCTGGTATAGTGATCATTAGTCTTCCGTTCGTAAGAAGAAGATGAAGTTGCAGATAAAATGTATCGAATATTGTGTTTTTTGCTACTCTATAAAGATAAGGAGAAAATGTTAGAGATGCTTTCATGCACCTCACTGACAATGTACTCATTTAACCTGGTTCTCTGGTCTAAGCCACCTGCTATGTTATTTTCAAGTATATGATCATCATTCTATTAGTTAAGTGAATCTCAATCTAAGCACTGCATTGAACTGATTGAATGTCCACATGGTGGTGTTACTTTCCTTCCAATGATTATACATAAAGATCCGTCGTTTCTTGGGTTACTTTTATGCATGTCCTATAATTCGAATAGATTGGCACTAAAGATCCAAGTCCAACCAAACTAATTGGACACCAAAGAAAAAAAGGGTGGAAACGAAAGTGATAAATCCATCGTACTACGTCCAGTGTACACATGCACTTGCCCCATCTCAACTCGATGCCTTCTCACATTTTGGAGACAATTTTGATTATGAACAAGCAATGCTGACTATGTTGATAACAACAAGACTTGGTATGGTATGTACGTTTTACTTACCGTACTAAACAATCCATGCAATCTTCATCACACATTCAAAGGATTTTTAAAAAAAAATTAATTAGTGTATGATTCAGATTGATAATTGATATTATGGCAATCGATTGAGATTAGACTTAAACACATGTTTAGAGATGAATTATAAGTTTTTCTTGTTAATTGGGTGCAATTCATATATAGAATTCTTTCAAATTGCTAGCAGAACTGAGGTTTAGAAGAAAAATTATGGGGGAACCAATCAAACTGATGAGACAATGCAGTCCAGAGTTTTATTTAGATTTGAAATTATAGAAAAATCCATTATTTGGTTTTAAATACAGTAAAACCCCTCTAAAGTGATACTCTTGAGACCCGGGTCCAAATATCACTTTAGAGAGGTTATCACATAAGAGGGGTTTACATTTTTTTTGCTCTAAAATGATTAAAATTGTGTTTTCAGCCACTAAATACATATACATATTTCTTTGTCTATATTCAACTCACCAAAATTGAACATTCATGTAGTTATTTCTTTGTCTATATTCAACTCACCAAAATTTCAATAATTTCTTGGATTTCCAAAAGATTTACTAACATTCATGTATGTTAACACTTTCACCCCAAGAAAGTACTTTCTATAAATTAGATAACATTTAGATAACATTCTCTAAGTTTATAAACACTTCCACAAAGAGATATTTCTACTACAACAAGACGGGGATCGCAAGGACCAATTGAAGACAATTCAGAAGATAAAGGATGATGTAAAAATTATTAGACAAGCAAACCTAGCACAAACTAGTATCATGAAATATTTTTCAAATTCTTAAAGTATATAAAAAAATATGTATTTAATCGAAAATATCACTTTATGCGAAAGTTAGGACCGAGATTTATCATTATGATTTTCTGAAAAAATATTAATTATCACGATAGAGGGGTTATTAAATTTTAACACTGGTCCCGACTTGGGACCGAGATTTTTTATCAGTTTAGAGAGTTTATCACTTTAGAGGGGATCACTTTAGAGGGATTTTACTATATATGACTATATGTTTTACAATAGGTGATCGAATTACTGCATCTCAAAATTATGGTTAGAAATGAATAACTGATACTCTGATAGTCTCATATGGTGCATCTTGCAATGATATGAACTCAGTTTTACTAGTCAGCTAGTTGTTTTTGGAGCTAGAGTTTATTTTTATATATCCGGCTGCCACTAGTCAGAAAGTCGGATTCTTCAATATGTTATCACTTCATCTTCTTTCTAATTAAAACGAACTTACATTAAAACAAGAGGGAAAGTACAGGAAACTAACCAACATAAAACCGAAGAGGATGCTTGTTATCTCACTATATTTAAATTTTAATATAGATAGACTACTGGAATCACATCAATAGCTCACACTTTATAACCCAGGTAGGTTCATGGATTATCCATTTTACATGTTCTTGGCTAGCTAGCTACTGTTTCATAGGTCTCGTCTGGTAGTGGCGGTGAGAATTTTTTAGTTATTAGTCTTTCTGCAGCTATATATGTTCCGTGAACAAAAACAAAAACACAACACCCGGTCGGTTACATGTTATTCAACGCTCAATGTGTACAAATATCTGATATGCCTGGGCAGCATGGTAAGTCGAGATTCAAGACCAATCTCTCTTTTCTGGATCACATCCACAATTCCCGATCGTTAAGCAAACTCAGCAATGACCTGGGTTCTTCGTGAGGTCAACATTCAGAACTGACTTATCATGCATGGCATTAATCACATGTCGTCGATCACAGCTACATGAGATGGCTCCACACTGGTGGCCGACCCCTACGAAACTTCCACCATTCGAATTCTTTGTTTTCATTTCCTTCCACATCCCCTATAAATTTCCCGCGCTCACCGCAAAAGCTCGACATCAAAACTCAAACAAGCTCGTAAATATGAGTCCTGCACAGTTTTCCCAGACCAAGAACATGAAGAAAGCAGAAGACAGTAACTTAATGAAGCTCTGGCTCATAATCGGGAAGCTACAAAAGGGTCTCTCACTCCTAACCGCAAGAGGCTTTCCTGATCATCGTTGCAGTGGATGTGATGAAATACTGAAGGTAGCAGCGGTTGTACCAGATGATGTAAAGGAAGGATATTTTGCAGTGTTTGCAGTGGTGGGTAAGGAGACAACGAGGTTTGTAACTAAGCTAGCGTCCTTGAATGACCCTGCATTTATGAACTTGCTAGAGCAGGCCAAAGACGAGTATGGGTTTCAACAGAAAGGTGCTCTTGAAGTTCATTGCCGGCCTGAGGAATTGCATTCGATCCTTGAAAACTGCAGGATGGAACAAAGTAGGTTTGATGCTACAAATGATGATGATATTCTCACTACCCTAGAAGGATACTAGCTAGCTTAACTAGTACGTACCATGTATTGTCATGTGTGATTTGCTCTATAATTTTTTTTTTTTTTTTTTGAGATGAACTCTCAAGATTACAATCGAACTGCATGTATCAATTAAGTATCATGTAAGATTTGTACGTTAACTATTATACATCTATGAACTTTATGTACTTGTTGTAATCTAAATGCACATGCAAGAGAATGAGAATGTGATCCAAAATAAAAATGTAACTCTCTCATATTGGAAATATATAACTTTGTCTATGGGTTTAGAAGAATTTGTATCGACACTTCACATTACCGAATGGTTTTTAAAAGAAATTGTCACACACGCATGGGGCCTTTGTTGAAGATGTAAATCAAAAACTATTTAACTTTGCGTTGATAACCCGCTGCTCTATCACCTCAATGCCCCATTAGGCGGGAAATGATCATATGTTTGGAATTTGGACATGGTCCTTTCTAGGGCTTTGAGAGACGTCCTTATGCGCTATCACGTTTAGATAAATTGCATTCTCTGATTAGCATGGCCGATATGAGGACATTATATGGTAGCATGATCTGATGGTCTTGCCAAGTTTTCCTGGGCGTTGGTAGCTGGCATGCATGGTCGACTCTCCGATGACTCGCTCAGTTGAAGCTGTAGGACCTCCGTTGATATGTCTAATAGTAGATTGGAGTACAGTTGTAGAACAGTAATGAGAAAATTCAAAATTTAGGAGGGGGCAAAAGTTTGTTATTGAAGCCATCATGTTGTCATCTCGAAAGGCAATGGTTCGGGTGCATGGTCCATCGAAAACACCTAGTTTTATCGATCTGTGATTCGATGGCTTTGAATTCACGACGGTAGCTACGTTTACTTCAATGACGGTATGGATATACACTGTTCACCTTATCGATCGCCACCAGCTTGTGATATTCACGGTGATGACGGATGGTCGCTCCCTGCTACTGTAACGGATCTAAGTAATATTGGGAATGTTGATCGACAACGAACAATTGTCTTTGGTGAGGTAGACATGTTATATATCCTCATGCAAACATGTATGATGTGTAGCCAAACTAGTGCTCTTGTGTACATGTACTGATGTGCATGCATATATAAATAATATCTTCTTAACAATTACAAGTTTTCACGATCATGTCAATATATGTTTGTCTACGGTTGAGTTATGGCAGATGGTGACATGTACTTACGTACTGTCTTTCTGTACACTTCTTTAGCGATGGTTTCGTTTTCAATTTTTCATGGCCATATCATGCCAAATATGTTTGTCTAAACTTATCTGCCCGCGTAGTTGGGTTAGGGTTATGTTCGACTCCTAAACATCCTACCTAATTAACTTATCTGCCAGCTTGAGACCCAATGATGTATCTATGAAACGGAGATACAAGTTCTTAGTAAAAATTGATGAAGAACGAGACTAGTTTTTTCTTTTTCTGCTTTGGGGCCTTGGCATGATATTCTTTTGAAACAAGAAAAGAATATTAGTAACCACAACATGCGGTTGAGTTATTGGTAAGAACCTATGTATGGTAACCCCATATCCAGGTTCGAATCCCTCGACTATAATTGGAGTTTAAATCTCAAATAATTATTGGTTACTATGACGAAGGAAACGGTTTCACATGCAAATTAGTCTCACTTCACATGACCCAACAGTTTCACTGACTCTAATTTGGATAAATGCTTGTCCTTGAAGTTTTTTTTTTTTTTTTTTAATCACACCATAAAATTAAAATTAAAATAGAACAAAGGAGGGGGACATGAGACCAAAACCTCTAAAAAGAAATAAACAAATATAATGAAAATTAGGCTACTTACAAAAACGAAAACGAGCGCGGAAGACCCAATTGATCATTCCTGTAATGCGAAACGATAAGTAGAGGCGGCCAATGAGGTGCACTTTCTGGCTAGTTGGAGATCTTGTGGTTTTTTTTTTTTTTTAGTGAGATAATGTGGCATTTTTATCATGTTGCAAAGCTCAACCCTACGTACCTTACCTGAGTGTTTTTTTGAATGAGAGTACCTTACCGAAGTTTAGCTCAAGCTAAAGCCACACGATACAAGGAATTCGATCATTCGAGAATATCTCATTATTATTATTTTTTTAGAAGATTCCTATTTTAAATTTGAAATTAGCATTTTTAAAAAATCTTTACTTGATTGGTGCTTTTTGGGCAAATATTAAGAGTGTTCAAGGAAAAAAGATAATAGGGAGAACTTATGTTTTATTGATTGATAGAGAGGCATTTATATAGGCATTACAATAAGTATCCCGATAAATCAGGGATTCCTTATCTATTACAGAATCAACTATACTAGTCTAATTAGGTCAAGACACATCCAGGAAGTTACGGAAATAACCTTCCTACAACACTCCCCCTTGTGTCGAGCGCCTAATGTCTTCATGGTGCTTACCATGTTGCCTCACTAAAACCTTGCCAGCAAAACAAAACCTCTTGGGCAAAAATAAAATGCATGGACGAAGGGAAAAGAGCACAACACACCAATACTACACTTGTGAATAACATGTGATGTCGACTCCCCCTGAACTCTAACAAACTTAGAGCTCTGATATATGGCGCATGCCTAGGCTCTTCACATGTTTCACATGCATAGATTTTCCCAAAGACTTGGTAAACAAATCTGCAACATTTGCATCTGAACTCACTTGATTAACTTGGATGTTCAGGAATTCTTGTTGTTGCACATTGTAAAAGAACTTAGGCGATATATGCTTAGTGTTGTCACCTTTGATAAAACATAACTTCATCTGCTCAATGCAGGCAACATTATCTTCATAGATACACGTAGATTTATCGGTGGTAGACACTAATCCACACGAATCACGAATGTGGTGAATAACTGATCTTAGCCAGACACATTCTCTAACAATCTCATGGAGGGCAATGATCTCTACGTGATTCGATGAAGTCGCAACCAAAGTTTGCTTGGTTGATATCTAGGATATCGCTGTATTTCCCATGGTAAAAACATAACCATTTTGGGAACGAGCACGATGTGGGTCAGAAAGATACCCAGCATCTGCAAAACCAACTAACACGTTGTTGGGAGTCTTTGAGTAAGGGAGACATCCAGAAAAGGGCACATTTGAGTGGCCGGACGCGTCGCCATCATCATCTTCCACGCCGCCCGAGCCAGCGGCATTACCATGGCGTACCATGGCACTACTGAGGCAGCCGGAAGCGTCGTTGTGAGGAGGGTGATCGCTAGGATCTTATCTCTTTGTGCTGAGGGGATAGAACAGGCCCAAATCAATAGAACCTTTCAGGTAACGAAACAGATGTTTGATACCGTCCCAATGACGAAGCGTAGGCGCTGAGCTAAATCTAGCCAGTAAGTTCACAGCGAAAGAAATGTCTGGTCTAGTGCATTGTGCCAAATACAATAGTGCCCCAATCACACTTAAGTATGGGTACTCAGCACCAAGAATCTCTTCTTCATCCTCCTTCGGACGGAATGGATCCTTGTTTATGTCCAGACTACGAACGACCATGGGAGTAGACAATGGCGTACATGTATCCATGTTGAAACGCCTGAGCATCTTCTGCGTATAAGCAGACTGGTGAACTAGAATAACCTTAGTTCTATGCTCTAACTCAAGTCCTAAACAGAACTTAGTCTTCCCAAGATCCTTCATCTCAAACTCGGATTTCAAGAATGAAACCGTCTCTTCAATCTCACGTGAAGTACCGATGACATTCATGTCATCAACATAGACAACTACAATGGCAAATCCAGAGTCAGTCTTTCTAATGAACACGCATGGGCATAACTCATCGTTCTTATAACCCCTCCCAATCAGGTATTCACGTAGACTATTATACCACATCCTTCCGGATTGTTTAAGTCCATACAGTGAACTTTGCAGTTTAACTGCATAAGCACTCCGAGGTTTGGTGTCTTCTGATTGAGGTACTGGAATTCCTTCAGGAACTCTCATGTAGATATCGGTATCTAGATCCCCATATAGATACGCAGTAACTACATCCATCAGTTGCATTCTCAGTTTTTCAGACACTACTAAACTGATCAAGTAGCGGAAAATAATGATGTCCATTACGGGAGAGTACGTTTCCTCGTAGTCAATACCAGGATGCTGCGAGAAGCCTTGCGCCACGAGTCTTGCCTTATACTGCAAGATCCCATGCTTCTCATTGCGCTTACGAACAAAAACCAACTTATGTTCGACAGGTTTAACGCCTTTAGGGATCAATTCAACAGATCCAAAGACTTGTCTTTTGTCTAATGAGTCAAGTTCTGCTTGTATTGCTTCTTTCCACTTCGGCCAATCTGCTCTTTGTTGACATTCAGTCACTGAGCGTAGATCAACTTCGTCGTCATGGATGATGTCTTGTGCGACGGAGTAAGCATATATATCATCGACGTGTGTGGAGGCTATATCCACTAAGAGACACGCGTTATTCAAACTGAGCACGATTTCTTTGTTCTCTGGAGTCAACATTGGATCTGTGTCATCCCACAGATATGATTCAGTTGACTCATGGACATAGCTATAGTCAGAGACAATCTCATGCGATGGATTCATATCGTCGATGATAAGCGAATTTTGTGCCTTCGCTCGCTTCTTTCGAGGGTTTTTATCTCGAGAATTTTTCGGTCTCCCCCTCTTCCTGGTGGGAGCCGAGGCCGAAGCCGCTGTCCCTTCAAAGTTCATCAAGGCACCGTTGCGATCTGATTCAGCAACAGCGACGACGTCCCGTAGGGCAGCGCCGCCGCCGGCGTTACCCTCTCCTGACGATATGCCGACGGCACTAGGTCTTAGGGCAACCAAAATGGTCCCATAATTCGGGACCTCCAACCTTGCCGGTACGTTTGCAACAGGTACGTGTGATCTTGTCACTTTCGCAATATCAGTGAAAGCGTCGGGCATTGATTCCGCGACTTTCTGAAGATCGATAATGCGTTGCACTTCAAGCTCAATTTGAGCAGTGCGAGGATCATGAAGAGACAAATCGTTGGGGGCACACCATGTCAAATCCTGACGTTCATTCGGAATGAGTGCATTCCTATCTCCCCCTAACGGCGGGAAGTGTGTCTCTTCAAAGTGACAGTCTGCGAATCGCGCAGTAAATAGATCACCGGTGGTTGGTTCTAAGTAGCGGATTATCATTGGTGAGTCATAGCCAATATAGATGCCTAAACGTCGTTGTTGACCCATTTTGATACGCAATGGAGGCGTAATTGGTACATATACTGCATAACCGAAAGTACGTAAGCGCGATAGATTGGGTTCAAAACCAGTTACCAACAGGTAGGCACTAAACGCATTGTTGACAATGGGTCGGAAACGAATAAGCATCGCTGCATGCAGTATTGCATATCCCCAAGCAGAAACTGGAAAATTGGTTCCCATAACCAATGCCCTAGCCACTAGCTGGAGTCGCTAAATGGTGCCTTCTGCAAAGCCGTTTTGAGAATGAACATGAGGAACAAGGTGCTCTACTTCAATCCCAATGGACATACAATAATCATCGAATGCTTTGGAGGTAAACTCGCCAGCATTATCCAACCTAATAGATTTGATAGGATGGTCAGGGTGGTTAGCCCGTAACTTGATGATTTGAGCTAAAAGCTTGGCTAATGCAGCATTTCTTGTAGACAACAACGCGACGTGTGATCAACGCGTCGATGCATCAACCAACACCATAAAATACTTGAATGGGCCGCATTCTGGTTTGATTGGTCCACAAATATCACCTTGGATCCGGTGTAAGAATGGTATATTTTTAGTTGAAGCTTTGGCGAATGAAGGCCGAGCGTGCAATTTAGCAAGTAAGCAAGCCTTATAAAATGAGCGATGGACATTGGAAATTGCCGTTGTGGCATAAGATGACACGTTAGGTGTCGCCCCATGTCCCTGTGAAGGGTGGGACGACATGACTTGAAGCGTAAAGGCCACTTCCTCTTTGGCCAGGTGCTCGGCCCCGAAACCCTGTGAAGGGAGGGGTGGTGGCGAGTGTGGCGTTAATGCCACGGCCTTGCGAGGAGCTTGGCTTATGCGCACATCACGACGTTGAGTCGCGGTAAGGGGTTCTTCCAATTGCTTTTTCGACTTGAAAAATGGATGTCCATGGGAGTTCTTTAGAACCCGGATCATCATATCACGGTCGGGGTGGCCTAGTCGAGCATGCCAAAGCGTGTATCATTAGTATCACAAAAATTATCAGTGACAGCATATGATTCAAAACACTGGCTGTAGTGAGATATAAGTCATTGTCTTCAATGCACGACATTTTCTCTAAGATACGGCGACGGCCGTTTTCTTGAGAAGTAATGCATAAGTATTCTTCACCATTCTCAGCATAGGTATCCAAGTGATAACCGTTGGCACGAATATCCTTAAAACTCAGCAGGGTTCGATTTGTTCTCGGCTCATAGAGAGTATCAATGACATTGATAACGGTACCATTTGGTAACATAAATTCAGCGGTTCCTCGCCCTTTGACAACCGGCGAGGTACCTATCAATGTTGTCATTGATAAGCGACACGACATTAAATCCGTAAACAACTGCCTATTCCTTAGAATAGTGTGGGTAGTTCCACTATCAGCTAGACATTCAACTTCACCGCGAGACATCTACAAAGAGAAGAAAACTTGGGTTAGTTTCTCGCGGGACATAGTCTATTCACTACACCGTAACATAGAGACAGAAAGGGGATGAAATCCCATCGAGTATATCACATGGCATTTGGATATTATAACTTCGACTTAAGTCGGAAAGTGCAAGGTTGAATGTTACATAACCAAACAATCATCAGAAACCAAAACGAAGCCGAGGCTTCGCACATTGTGGTATGGAACACCTTTGGTAACTGGGATAAAACGAGGACAAGCCTCCTAGGATTGGTGTTAAAACACCTCTCTGGCTGCACACTAGCCAAAACTGTGGATATCAATAGCACATGGTGCCGTGGCACCAGAGTGTGGCGAGTACCAAGCCTACTTCACCTTAATGAACCGATGGCGGCTCGTTTGTTTCCCTTTATTTTTATTATTTTTTATTTTTTTATTTTATTTTTTTATTGAGCGTAGGTGGGATTATAAGTCCAAAATATAGAGCCAATGTAACCCAAAAGTGGCATCACAAGAACCACGTGAGTTGTTAATACACGAACCTGATTGTATAAAAACATAAAATTTCTCACAATATGGGAAAACAGAGAAATTTTATTAAGTGCCAACTTGAATACATCAACTTCTAATTCTAAAATAAACAGACTAACAAGAGTCATAAAAACATGGTGAGTGCCATTACAATACTTGATAAACTAGAAAAGCCTAATACATGGACTAATCAAAATCCGGGACATCAAGAGTTTGTGGTTGCGCCTTTGGTAAATCCACATGATGAGCATAATTGCTTTCTTCAGAGAGAAACTTCTTGTACTTCTTGTAGGCATTTAACATCTCCTTACTAGCTCGACAGTCGCGATGGTAGTGTTTAGAGGAACCACACTTGTAGCACGGAGCAAATTGGGCATTCCGGTCGTTGCTATGAGGTCTAGGAGGGTTTGGTACCGGGCCTAGACGGGGTCCGTGACCGGTCCGGCCTCCCCCTGAAGGTGGTGCTGTTTCGCCACCTTCTCGCCTCCAAGTGTTGGAGCGTCGTGTTACTTTGTTTCCAGCATTTTGATGTCTTCAACGTACCGGATTGTACTGGGCATGGCGGCCTTTATTTTTCTGCTTTGAAGCCTTCCCATAATGAGCCTGTGGTGTTGGAATTGGCTTTGTACCAACAGGTCTCTGGCTACTATTGAGCCTAATCTCAGAATGGCGCTCTTTTTTAGCCAATATTGCCATAAGGTCAGAGAATGTCCTGATTCTGCCTTCATCAACTGAGATCTTATACTGATGTCCGATGACATCGTAGGCCATGGGGAATGTGTTAAATGTCTTCTCCAGAAGATCTTTATCGGTTTTGATGACGCCAACCGTGCCAAGATCCGCCTGTAGACTAATCATATCCTGATTGTATTTGTCTACTTTGTCATAATCCGAGAAACAGATTTGTTCCCATTTAAGGGTGAGCTCTGGAAGAAGCATGTCATGGACATTGTTGAATCGTTGCTGGAGCGTGTCCTATAAAATTTTGGGATCTTTTACCGACAAATATTGTCGCTTCAGAGTTGGGTGGATATGGCGCCTCAAATACATGAGGGCCTGAGCCTTGGTATGGTCCCCAAAATGGGTGTTGGCGGCTGCATCAGTCAGAAGGGCTGGAAAACCTTTGTTTTGGAGAGCAATTTCAACATCGGAAACCTATCGATGGTAGTCTTTGCCTTGAAGATCTAAGATCTCAAAATCAGAGCGTGACGGTGACGACGACGACATCTACAAGAGAATAAAACGTCGGATTAGTATCACTCATAAAGAGGTACTATCAAGTATATATTGGAATTAGAAGGGATATATTCGGTCACATAAGTGATTTTTTTTTTCAATACAAAAGCATTTTTGATGCATAAACCGGTGACATCATATCGCACCTTCAAACAGTGGCGTACTCAGACATCCACATAAGCATCTTTTTCTTTTAATTCCCTTTCAAACGTGATTCCCCCAGGACCATCACTTAAAACTACGACCGTAGGGGTGATGAATTCCCCATTCTAGGTCTCATCGGCGATTTAAGAATGGCCGGAATAGGAGTAGAAGAAAGGCTAATAGTGTCTGATATAATATATCTATAGTTCAAAAACAGGAACTTTTAGAAAATTGTTACCTGTTGGAATTGATCAAAAGATTGAGTGCGTAAAGCTTGTTCTTCGACTCTTGTCTGATTCTCGAGCCTCTGCTTGCGCGAGAAAGCTGGAGGAGCTATCTTGAAGATTTGATGGCGAGCGAATGTGCTGGCGGCCAAGCGAATAAGCGTGGCGGCCGAGCGAATGGGCGTGAGGCCGAGCGAGCGAGCGGGTTGGCGGCCAAGCGAATGAGCGTGACTGCCGAGCGAGCGAATGAGCGTGACTGCCGAGCGAGCGAGCGGGCGGGCGAGCAAGCGGGAGGGCGAGCTAGCGGGCTGGCTAGCGAGCAGGCGAGTGAGCGAGCGGGTGAATAAGCAGGCAGACGTAGGGGGGTGCGGCCTAGGAGAGACCGAGAAGGAGTCACACGGGTCCCGAGAAGGGAGGTGCGGTCGACGGAATGGATGGAAGAGGAGGAAAAAGTTATCAGAGTTTTTCTAGGGCTCAGGGAGATTACGTGCTGATAACGTGTTCAAGGAGAAAAAATAATAGGAAGAACTTATGTTTTATTGATTGATAGAGAGGTCTTTATATAGGCATTACAATAAGTATCCCGATAAATTAGAGATTCCTTATCTATTACAGAATCAACTATACTAGTCTAATTAGGTCAAGACACATCCAGGAAGTTACGAAAATAACCTTCCTACAACAAAGAGAACTTTAATTAAAAAAAGAATAATAAGAGACCCGAAGATATTGGGAGGATCCTCTCCTGAGCAAATAACCCACCTGACTTTCTGACCTTTCTATATGATGCTGACACATGTCACAGACTAATCCAATGGCTATAATCTCTCTTATTATATCACTTATCTGTTTCTTACCTTCCGCTTCTTCTGTCTCTTTCTTTATGTGTTCTTATTTCTCTCGTCATAAATCGATGTCCTCCTCTCGTTCATGTCTCTGCCGCCGATTTCGATCATAGGCCGGTTCTTAAATCAAGGACGACAAATTTCTATCCGACCCGATCGAATCGAATAAGGCAAACACAACCGAGTGCATCTAAATTAGCAATTCACCGATTAGTTGAGTTGAATGTTTCATTAATTGATGGGTTTTTCTTCGTTGTAAAATTTCACTCATGAGAAAATCAGAACTTATTAAAAGTCGGGAATTCCAAGCTATTCCCTTTGCCATCCCTATATTGCTTGCTGCTTCATCTTGACTCTTCTTATATTACATTAGAGTTTCATACTTTACAAAAAAAAAGATGAGCACTCATGTAAACCTACCTGCTGTTCCAATGGTTTTGGCTGCCGGTGATCGGGAATTTGCTGCAACTCAAGGAGAAGAAATCATACAAGACTTTCACGAGGTGGGTAGAGGAGCATGGTCCAATCTATTACATCTAGTGCTTCCACCATAATCGATCTCGATACCTCTGAAGTTGTCAAAGAGGCTATGGTGACCAGATATTCATCCATCTCAACTTATTAAAAAGCCTGAATGGAAGGAATTTGGGCAGTTTGTGAAAGTAGAGAGAAGGAAATAAAAAAAGAAGGGAGATAGTTTGATCCATTATAAGCCATTAGATTTGTCAGCGTCATATAGAAAGGTCAGGAAAGTTGGGTTATTTGCTCAGTCCTCTCCCGAAGATATTAATCCTACTGCCACAAACTAACGTCAGCACCGTCACGTCCCTATCCCTTCATGCATGCTAATCATTCGTCCCTTCGATTCGAACTCCAAATTTAATCCAGGATTGGGCTGTGACCGCAACTAGTCCCTCTCAAGTCTCAACTGCGACACTAATACCTGCGGCTTTTCTTATTTCTTTTTGCAGGTCCTAGATAAACACTGGCTGCAGGTTTTACGTACACTTTGTTTTAACTGTGACATATCTGTAAAACCCTGTCGTACTGCCTGTGATGTCAGCGAATGATTCTTTTGGTTAAAAAGACCTCAAATTCCATTTTTTTTGAAGACGATTTTAAACTTAATCTTTTGTACAAATTAACATAGATTCAGTTTCAAACTTGATCAGTAGTTAAGACGTATGAGATCGAGAACACTGATCGATTACTACAGTGCATAGTTCATATATTACACAGAAAATAAAAATACATGCAAAGGTTACGAAACTTCAAAGAGCGAATCCGGTAAACAAATACAAGCGCTACTGAAATACCAAATTAAGGTCTCCGAATTTGCATATTAGACAAGTACAAAATGTGTCATTAGTATGCTACGATTCAAGGATCAGAGCGAGGCTTCTTGGGGGCATTGCCATTGTGGTGAAGTGGATCTGGACCAGATGGAACCTTCCTTAGCTCAACACCAACAAGCAGCTCCTTCTGCTCTTTAAGATCAGCAACCATCTGTGTATTTGCATGCAGACAAATCAAGATCAGTAACGATTCAAACAGTATTAGCCAATAAGATAGATTAGATTACGGATCATAGTAGTGTGATCGAAGACCTTTCTGTTCTGAGACTTCAGAGAAACAGCACTCTCAGCAGGAAAGCAACCGAGACTTGAGAGCTTGCAATCTGCTAAAGACATCATTATGTAGATTTAGTCTACAAAATAGATAGAATAAAAGAGAGGGAGAGAAACAAAAAGAGACACTGACCAGCAGCAGCAGCAGCTTCGACATCCATGATCAGTACAAGGCTGCAGGTAGCCAAAACCAGGAAGAAGGCTATAGACTTCGACGCCATTGTAGAGCTTAGACGAATATTAATCCTGTTGAAGTAGAAAGAGTTTCTCGCTTACTAAGAATAAACACTTCCTTGCTGACCCGGACAATTTATAGACGGAGTAGATGCTCTCAGATGTGAACCCTAGTTATTAGTTAGCGCACAAATCATTACTCTTGCAGCCAATATTTCCCTATAATTATTACACTGAGAGAGAGAGAGAGCTCTTCAAATTAATTCCTAAGACATCTCCAGGTGTGAGAGTGACAGATCGATTGCTGACAGCGCCGTCTTAAAGTAGACATGCATCATTGGCAGCAGAACAGCTGAGCTAGGTATAGGTATAGGAACGTCACTCCACGGCTTAGATATGGTTCAGTTACTTCATAATGTACAACGAGGCCAAATATGTACTAGATTCCTTTCCTCACTGCCATTGCTAGCCGCACATATCACCTGGAAGTAGTGCAACTCAAAATCTTACTGCTACTATATGCAGGGATGCCAATGGCATCATATCTAAAAATCTGAGTACTTCAGGAAATATGATGTCATATATGCCAAGCAGTATCTATTTCTAGATTTCAAATACCATCTGTACCATCATATTTATATGCTTATCGGTTCTCGTTATTACTTATGATCTATATATGCAGGGGATTAGCAGGAATTTTGTACGTATCGTACGTGTACTCTTAGTTTACTGGCTCGTTTGCAGAGACCTGAAGGGGTATAATCACCAACGATGATGATAGTGATGGTGATGCTGCATCATGGTCAAATGGACTTATGTGTACTGGATCCCAAATAGCGAGATCAACTAGCAAGATTCTGCAGGATTATATATTCAATTTTCATGGAAAGAAGGGAACCGATTGAAACGATAGATGGGAGTTTTGCTTTTTCACAGCTAATTACTCTTCACTGGCTTTGATTTGAACTTGTAAATTTATTAGTTACCTAGAAGAGTTATTAAGCTAAAGACTTTTGATACTGAGACCTGATGTCACACACTGGATTTGGCAGCTGGCTGTAACTTCATGCAATCTTCCGTTGGCAAATATATCACGTCAAAAATATAACTAGTACTCCAGTGCTGTAACAGAATGCTGATTCCGTCTCAAAATAATAATGACGGTGAGGTGAGATAATATGTTATTATATTCCACTACAGAGTACAGAGTTCAGGCTAAGCCTAACCTTTTTTTTCTAACTTCAGGTTAACCTACGGCTGCTATGAATACCAACGAGGGAGTCCCAAGAATACCATAAGTTAACCTTTCGGTTTTTAGACTAAAAGAGAACCCAGGCCCAAACCTACAACTCATGGACCTGAAGAGACATATATATATATATATATATATATATATATATATATATATGTGGATTAAATTCACCCATGGTTCCTAAACTTATCTCGCTATAAAAGAAAGGTACCCGAATTTGAAAAACGATCACCATAGTACTTAAAGTTTTAAATCCTATTATAGAGGTACCTAGCGTGTTTTGACCGGCTGGCTTCTCTGTTTTCGATGACGTGGCAGTTCGTATTTTGATTCCGAGGGGCAAATCTGTAATCTCCGTCTAACAAACTACGAGCGGAGAGAGAATGGGAAGTTCAAAGATTAAAACCCAAAATGAACAACAATCATAATTGCTCCGGTTTGAGGGGCAAATCTGAAAACCTTGCTGATGATCTTTTGAGGTCACTGCAGCTTGTCTTGAAGCTTGATGCTCGGGTTGCCGATGCATACTGTGAGCAAATCACACAGGAAGTCAGTCGACTGGTAAAGGCAAATGCCTCTCACATCAGATCTCAATTGGGGTGGCCGTGCCGCAGGGGATCGTGCCGGTGCTGGTGTAGCTGAGTGAGTCGTTGTTTTGTATTATTGCTCATCTGATTTTGCTTCTAATTGTTGGCAGCTGGCCCCGGGAGCTTGTTTGGCTGCAAATGATGACATAAGGAGTCAATGTCGAGGAGAACACAGGGTATGGTACTCAAAAGGGTGTCCTAGCAAAATTGGTATCTTTGCGGTCATTTTGTTGGGATTGTACATCATTGTGTACGCACCTGGAATGGGAACTATTCCTTGGATTGTGAACTCTGAGATATACCCACTGAGATACAGAGGCACTGGTGGAGGGATTGCTGCAGTTTCCAACTGGACTGCAAATCTCATAGTGAGTGAGACATTTTTAACCCTCACCAAGGAATTGGGTTCGGCTGGAACTTTTCTCCTATTTGCGGGGTTTTCTACTATCGGACTTATATTCATCTACTTCCTGGTTCCTGAAACCAAAGGAATGCAATTCGAAGAGGTCGAGAAGTTGCTCGAGAAGGGTTTCCGACCCAAGTTATTTGCTCCAAAGGACACCAAAGGCAAGCAGAAGGTTGAGGGGTCTGTTTGAGCTCATCCACAACATTAATTCGCCGGTGAATTATTCTAAGAGGGGAAGGGACCATATTGGCGTATAGGATCTCTTGGTTTCAAACTTTCAATAATGTGCATGTGGGAGCTCGCGTGCTATGTAATCAGACAGTTTCGCTAATAGTAGATTGCACTATACGAGCTTATCTATGTCCTGGTGCTATCAATGGGGAATTTGTAAAGGCTAACTGAAATGAGATTACATGGTTCGAAACACAGTTTCAAAACAAACATCTTCAGCTTGACCTGAACAAATTGATGCGCTTTGGCAAGAAACTAGTGAAAAGTTAAACAAGCATCCCTGTAAACTTGAGGAGGTGGCTAAAGATTCTTAAGGCTCACCGACACCTTGCCATACAATTCAAAGCTCCAGTGTCGAACACGCGCTTTATGATGCTGTTGGACTGCACAGACTCCGTGGGCGGCGAGAAAAGCGGGGGTGGTGAAGCGGAAAGAGCGGAAATGTTGACAGGTGGAGTGGGGTCTTGCTGGTGGGGTAGGGGTAGGGGTAGGGGCTGGGAGGGAGTGAGAACACGTGAGATGCAAACGCGGAGGTCGGAGGTGGAGACGGAGAAGCGGGAGGGGAGGAACTGGAGGATGGTGGCGAGGGTGCAGAGAATGAGGAGGGCGGTGAGGAGGAGCTTGAGCTCGGCGGTGTAGTGCCAGACGATGCCAACGTAGAGCTTCTTCTCTTCTTTGCTCTGCTTCTCTTTCGCCATTGGAGTAGTGATTATGTGTGTTTACAGAGAAGGAGGAGGAATGAATAAGAAGAAGAAGAAGAAGAAGAAGAAGAAGAGAGAGAGATGGAGCTGTGGCTAGTGGGTGGTGAAGTTTGGCCTTTCAGGAACGACGGCTCTCGGGGTTATAATGGACATTTGCCCCTCGGAATCAAAATGCGAACTGCCACGTCATCAAAAACCGGGAAGCCAGCCGGTCAAAACACGCTAGGTACCTCTATAATAGGATTTAAAACTTTGGGTACCATGGTGATCGTTTTTCAAGTTCGGGTACCTTTCTTGTATAGCGAGGTATGTTTGGGTACCATGGGTGAATTTAATCCTATATATATATATATATATATATATATATATATTGTTGTACGAAAAACAATAAATAAATAAAGCGTTGTTTCATTGATTGATAAAGAGATTTTTATATAGGCATTACATCAAGTATCACGAATAATCAGAGATTCTCTATCTACGAAAGATACTACATATCTAATCTAATTAGGTCAAGACACACATACAAAGTTACTGAATTATCCTTCCTTGAACATTCCCCCTTGTGTCGAGTACCTAATGTGACACGGTGCATAACATGTTGCCTCGCTAAAACCTTACCAAGCAAAACAAAAACCATTTGGGTAAAATAAAAGATTAGTTGAAGGGAAAAGAGCATAACGCACCAATTACAATTGAAGATTACATGTGAGGTAGACTCCCTCTGATGTCTACAAGACAACTTCTCCTGATTGGTAACCCAATCTCAGAGTTTAAATTAATGGCGTATACAAACGCTCCTCACAAGCTTCAAAAGTAGGTGTGGCCAATGATCGAGTCATTGAATACGACCACATTATCCTTATATTAGACTAGCTACACCTAACTTTACTTGGTCTTAAGGAAGAAGGTTGCTTAATGATGTAGGATGGATGGCAGCCAACATTGAAGAGCAGATTGACCGTTGCAAGTCAAAACCCGTTCGCCAGAGACGTCCGTCCGCCAAGGGTGGTCCATCCGCCAGACGACATCCGCCAGGGGTTCATCCGCCAGACGTCATCCGCCAGACGACATCCGCCAGACGTCGTCCGCCACCAAGTTTAGAGCTCGGTTTACTACAGTTTTGGCATCCGGCGTCCGAATGACGATTGTGATACCATTCCGGAAAGGGAACGACGCCAGGAATCAATCGTCGCTTTGCCATGACGTGTGGGCCTTTTCGGGCTTTCGAGTTCGTTTAGGGCCTCAAAACAGCAGTTTAATATGTTTTCAAGTTTTAAGTTTTCTAATTTGTTGTGGACTTGTTTTGTTTTAATTCCTTGGGCTTTTAGGTTTCCTTGTTAGTTGCCCTAGGGTTTCTTTTCAGTATTTAAGCATCCCTTTGGGATCGCATACAAAGAATTAATCATATTTTATCAAAACCCTAAGAGTTTTTCTCTTGATTCCTGGTGGATTCCAGACATGTTCTTTAGAGTACGATGTTGATTGTACTCTCCATTCATTGAGGGTTCGACGTTGATCAACCATTCCACACTTCTACTGCGTCACTTAACAACTCAAAACTAGAGTTCGCGTTGAAAATCAGATTCACGCGCAGCATGACCTTTGTGTACTTAAATAGTCATAATGTCTTCGATACAGCAGGTATGAACAAACCGTAAAGAGTTATGAAAACTAGACACCTATATCTTTCCAATTATATAAAGTACACAACGTGGTTCATGCGGAGCTAATCACAAAGCTCCGTCGAAGATAACTGCTCTGCAAATTACCGGACAGATTCGTCCTACTTTGCTAAAACAGTCATAACTCACTCAATATGATAACTATTATCAAATAGTTGGTGTCCCTGGAAAGTAGACACATAGACATTTCCAACGGTACCAATTTAACCATTTTACAACAAGTGATCTGTCATGTAGGCCTCAGGGAAGTTGACGTACAGAATCAGGAAAAATCTAGAATTGCCTATTGATGCGTTTTTCATGATGGGATCGAATAAGCCTAAACCTTTCACACTTGAAAGAAAGTACCGCCATATCCCATGGCATTGCGTGGGCGCGTCTAGCCATTACCTTACCTTTATAAGTTTATAGAGAATGAGATGTCGTGTCAAACATATTATGACAAGTACATGATTGCGCACATAGTACTTAGATGGAGAGTTTCATCTCCCAAGACTTCTCGTCACATAGACGAAACGAGTCTTCTCAAGACATCGACTGATCATGGGATACATATAGGCTTTGGTTTAATGTGCTTTAGATAGCCATAAGCCGATTGATGAATAAGTTCATCATTAACGGTTCTCATATTTGAGACTAAGTATTCCCAAGATCCTTTCATTCTTAACGTCGGATTAGTGATACTTCAATCACAATTCATCCTGAGTTCACACGCAAATAGGCATGATTCTTTACATTTCATCTCCAATCAAGTAGTCGCTCAACCGCTTGTACAATATCCAACCAGAAGATCTGAGCCCATATAGAGAACATCATAATCTGATATAGCATAAGCACTTCGCGGTTTTTTGCTCACTTGACTTGGGTGAAAATTGATCCGTTCATGATGTTTATGTACATCTCTTTACTTAGTCCCAATAGAGATGATACAAGCTGCATGCTCAGTTTTTCGGAACTACCTAACTGACAAGATAATGGAGTATAATATGACTCCATTACAAGAGCATATGTCATCGTAGTCGATTTCAGGGCGTTTGTGTGACACCTTGCGCCATAAGGTGAGTCTAGGCTATTTTTCTCACTACACTTTCATTCAAAGATTATCGATAGGGTTTACACTTACGGTGTCGGCATCACCTGACCAATGGCCTATCTCTTTGTTTAAACTGGATCACATATCTTTCCGTGTAGGCCAATTTACAACGTTGGTATTTGCTTCAACGAAGTGAGTGTTCGATATCTAACTCATAGACCACGTACTCATGTACACTAGTGCATTTCGTATTTGTAGAGACCTCTATATGGATCGGCTTTGCATTGAGGCGTCCCCCAATGATAAGCATATTCCAGAAAATCCATGAGACGAATGAGCACAACTTGATCCAAGGATCAAGTTGTGCCATACTCGCATTCAGCGAGTGTATATTGAACTAAGTGCCCTCTCTACACTTCTTGTGAGAGTCACGGCCTAGTGACACCATCTACCACTTTTGTAGAGTCACCATGTCACCATCTATGGGTGACAATGTGTCCATTTATCTGGACATCAATCCTTACAAGCATGTTTGATACAAGAGGACTATTCCGATCTTTTTCTTGAAAGACCAATAGTTTACTCTTTGCAGCATGTATATCAAGTCTCGTCACTTTGATTTATGGGACTTAAAGGGACACGATGAGGCACAGTGGGGACAAACTACGGCAATGCCAAGTCGTTCTACTTGAATATACTTGTTCTTATCTTCCCCTAACGACGGGAAGACTGACTCATCAAAAAGTGACATAAACAAGATCGCCTGTTAAGGTTTTCGTATAGCGGACTATAAGTGGAAGCTTATGTCTTTTTCAAAGACAAATACCCATCATTAAGAGCTTGTAGCGGTGCAATATGACACATAAAGTATGTGGACGGTAAATGGTATTGATCATTAACACTTATATGTTAACAAGATGCATTCCGTTACAAAATGTAACATGCATGTATGGTTCCTGGAACGTTTCACTAAGTTCCGAGATACTAAATGAAACCAAATTTTAAAAGTAGGTAGACACGTGTGTTAGGATTCTAATGCCGTCGGCCTTATTGTCGGAACCGGTCGGAAACATACCGAACCGGTCAGAACAGTCTTCGGAGGTCAGTGAACGTTTATGTCGAGCGGTTCACCATCTTCCAGCTGTCCAATGGCAGGTAGTCATGGATGTTAGGAATTGGTAGACCAAATTTCACCTCAAGAATCGGTCTAAACGTAGGTAAACCGGTCCGTCCAATGATGAGTTCGCAAGCTGAAAAACTGAAATTTCTAGGTTTTCTTCAACTTTTCAATCATTATCAAGGTGCTTCATAACATCTAAGTGTTATGGCTTGAGTTTAACCAATAAATGGATCACCAAAATATCATTGTGTCTAAAAAACAATTTAACCATGATAGATTATTAAGGCTATCATCTTATGTATCATTATCTTTAGCGTAGGAGGGCGTTACTCCAAAACTTTGCTAAAGATTAGACTTCCATATATTGAGCATAGCTAACGAACGATCATAAAGGGGGATGATATGCACTTTTAAATTCATAAATAGTGCTTCCATTGACTTGGAGGAAGACTTGGGTGACGTTAATGTCATCTTTAAGTCTTGAGCATTGCTCATGACTCTACCAAATATTCTTTTGGTCATCTTTGATCCCAATAGCTTCTTTGCTCAAAAGAAACGATGTCCATAGCTTTCTTACATATATGGATCATCAAGTCATGTCCAAAATTTGGGACGATGTATATTGGAGTCTATATGAGGCGCCGATTCAAAGAATCCTGATCATAATACACGTGAAGTACATTCACAATGTTGACTCATAAGTTGTGCGCATTCATTAGAAGCGATACATAAGAATTTTTTTTTCAATTTTCACAATGAGTTTCAAGGTGATGAACGTTGACACCAATATCTTTAAGTGGTGAGCAAGGTTCGATGAAGATTAGCTACACACTTAATGTCTCTATGATACATTCATAAGAGTGTAGTGACAAGGTTTTTATGCCAAGACATATAAACCAGAATATATACTCAATTCCTATAGAGTGTGCAACATGGCGTGTAGTATCACATGATAAAACATAGGCATGCTTAAAGACGTACTAAACACATCCGTTAACGCTCAAAAATAGAGCCGGAAAACAACCAAATGAGCCAACATCGATACTATATAGACATAAATGTCTAAGCCAAGCATCCAAGACTGGGGCCATGGGCTAGCTATCGGAGGTCAAAACCAAGTTAGAGTGGAAGCCAAGCCGAACCAAGGCAGGGGAGGGCCGGGGTCAAGCGTAGGCACGTGCAAGGCTAGCCAAGGCAGAAGCCGAGGTAGTGCACAAGCGGGCCAAGGCCGAGCAAGTGCCAAGGCACGCCAAGGCCGAAACCAAGGCGTGTCGAGACAAAGGCAAAGGCTTATGGAGCCGAGGCTTGATATTGGAGTCAAGGTCATGCGAGTTTTCGATGGCTAGCCGAGGCCGAAACTAAGGCTTACCGAGGCATAAAGTAAGGACTTGACAAGGCCGATGCCATGCTAAAGGGCCAAAGGCATGCCGAGGCCGAAGCCAAGACGTGCCAGGACGAGTGCATGGGCTTATAGGGCCGAGAGGGGCAGCGGACCGGGCCGTGTGCAGGCCGATGCCAGGGTCGAGGCCGGGGCGGGGCTAGACGGGCGCGTGCGTGCCAAGGTCTGGAGACCGAGGTGTGCCTCATTGTTTGGTTGTGGCAGAGCTGTTGTCCAAGCAGCGCGCAAGCCAAGCCAAGGCTGAAAATCGAGGCTAGGCAAGGCGGGCTTTGGTGTACGCAAGAGTGCCGAAGCTGAGGCCGGGCAATGCGCATGTACGCAAGCATGTCTATTTGTTTCTTGACGAGCATAGACTCGTTTATCTTTGTGATTGTCAGAGTTAACATCACTAATTAGATTGGTGAACTCAAATCAACATGCCATGTAAATATGTAATGTGATTCATTGCATTCACATATAGCGTTTTAGGGAATCGAACCATGTATTCATAAAAATACCAACGGTTTCATCGAGGTCTTGACCATAAAAAGTGTATCGACTAACTAGCATTAGTCACACATGTGAGGTCTATGCCTTCACAAAATCAACGGATTTGTAATCATTTTGACTATGAAATTGAAGTCATATGCTTCATATTTATAGTAAATTATCTTTTGCTTTTGAAATCCGTAATCATGAGGATATACTCTCATCTTCTTCCATGTATCTTTTGTATACATTGACCATACACTACCAGAAAAATGAGTTTTGCCGACGAAAAAAAAAAACAATGGCCGACGAAATGATTTTTCGTCGGCTATTCCCAGGAATGGCCGACGAAAATTTTTTTTCGTCGCTAAAAAAAAAAATCGTCGGCCATTCCTATAGAATGGCCGACGATTTTTATTTCGTCGGTAAAAAGTAAAAATCGTCGGCTATTCTACAAGAATGGCCGACGATTTTTATTTTCGTCGGCTATACTCCAAGAATGGCCGACGAGTTAATATTTTCGTCGGCTATAAAACTTTTGGAGTATGGCCGACGAATTTTACAATTTCGTCGGCTATAAGTCTTTATATTTTCAGATCTGGACAGCAGCTGCTCATTTGCAAAAAACGGGAGAAAGAGTGAAAAATCAGTGGATATTGTTGAAATCCGTCCTCTCTTACATTGTGAAGCTATATATAGGTACGTACATGTGTATATATGTTGATTTTGGGTTTTAGTTGCATGAGTTGATTTTGAGTTTTAATATATGTTTTGATGTTATTTTAATCCTAAAGAGTAATCGGTTTTGATGTTATTTTAATTAGTGTTAAAAAAATAATGATGATGTTAGTGACACTTCGGGTAGCATAAGTCCTCTTTCTCGTGCTTCGATAAAAGGAAAACAGAATATCTGACGGTTTCTGGAGCTTTTATCAAAACAGAATGATGATCAGAAGGTCATCCAGGCTACTAAATTGGTCAAACCGAAAGATCCTTTTTTCGCAGTTATCTTGCAACCATTCAACTTCATTAACTGCTATCTGGTGAGGATTAAGTAGTTAATGAAGTCGAATGGTTACAAGATAACTGCGAAAAAAGGATCTTTTGGTTTGAACATTTTAGTAGCCTAGATCACCTTCTGATCATCATTCTGTTTTGATAAAAACTCCAGAGAGCTTGGCATTCTGTTTTCCTTTCATCGAAGCACGAGAAAGAGGACTTATGCTACCCGAAGTGTCACTAACATCATCATTATTTTTTTTATTTTTTTCATAGAATAGCCGACGAACAATGCATCATTTCGTCGGCTATAATAATAATGGCCGACGAAAATTAATTATTTCGTCGGCCATAAGTTTTTTTAAAATAAATATTACATTTATGGCCGACGAAAATTAATTATTTCGTCGGTAAAAATTAAAAATCGTCGGCAAAAAAAAAATTTCGTCGGCCATACACATAGAATGGCCGACGATTCATTATTTCGTCGGCCATACACATAGAATGGCCGACGATTTAAAGTTTTTCGTCGGCTATAATCCTATAATGGCCGACGATTTAAAGTTTTCGTCGGCTATATAACTTTGGGAAGAATGGCCGACGAAGTTGGCAATTCCGTCGGCTATAAGTCTTTATATTTTCAGATCTGGACAGAAGCTGCTCATTTAAAAAAAAAACGGGAGAAAGAGTGAAAAATCTGTGGGTATTATTGAAATCCGTCCTCTCTTACATTGTGGAGCTATATATAGGTATGTATATATATATATGTGTATATATATATGTTGATTTTGAGTTTTAGTGATTTTGATATAGTAAGTGATTTTTTGTTTTGTTGTTGTTTTAGTGTTAGAATGTATGTATATATGTTGATTTTGAGTTGTAGTTGAGTTGATTTTCAGTTAGAGTATAATTATGTGTTTTAATTTAATAATGTTATTTTAATTAGTGTTAAAATATATATAAATATGTTAATTAATGGTTGTTGATAGTGTAATGAACTTAAATAATGGTTGTTAATTAATGGTATATATATATATGAGTTGATGTTGATAATAATATATATTGTAATATATATGTGTTAATTAATTTATTATTAATTAAAGTTATACATATATATTATTATCAGGCTATATATGGATCGAGATAAGAGTTGGATTTCGCTTCCAAGGCATGACCGACGATACACTACAGGAGTTGTGGATTTTATGCAGTTCGTCGAAGAAAATGCAAAAGGACCGTACCATTATTGCCCGTGCAAGAAATGTAAGTGTCGCAGTGATATGTGTCGATTTCCGATTAGGACAGTATGGGAGCACCTAAAGAGCAATGGGTTTTGGCCGAAGTACACACGTTGGATATATCACGGTGAGCCATCATTAGATGGATCGCATGATCATGGGCAGTATTTTGAGGCGGGCAGTAGTAGTACATCCAACGATCCAACAATGACATTCGTCAACGACGTGTTTCCTTTTGAAAGCGGTGTACATGGGGAACAATATATGCAGGACCCGGTGCAGCCGTTCCCACAAGTTGTCAACACTGCTGCCTTTGACAAGTACAACAAACTGATTGCATTGCAACAGACCCCTGTGTGTTCAAGTTCTGAGAAGACAGTTCTTGAAAGTGTGATGGAGGTAATGAGGATTAAAGTCGAGACAAAATCGACTATCAGGCAAGTAGATGAATATCTACAGTACACTTCTTCGTTGTTGGAGGAGGGTCATCGTAATCCTACCAATCACCGTCAGGTCCGAAGTATCCTCAAAGATCTAGGGCTTTCCTACATTAAGATCCATACATGCGCATTTGACTGCGTTCTCTTCTGGGGTAAAGATGCAGAAGGAAATGACCTTGCTAGCCTTGACGCATGTCCGATATGTCAGTCTGACCGATATAAGTTGACGGGAGCAGGCAATAGGAAACCTGTGAAAGTGCTTCGGTATTTTCCGTTGAGAGATAGGCTTGAGCGGTTGTACATGTCAGAAACCACCGCAAAAGCTATGAGGTGGCACGGTGAGCGGGACGCGGGAGACACAGATATCATGACACACATCTCTGACGGAGCGGCTTGGAAGCATATAAACAATGAGTTTCCTTATTTTGCGTCAGATGTCAGAAACGTCAGGCTCGGGCTCTCAACTGACGGGTTCAACCCTTTCGGCACCATGAGTCTTTCATACAGTATATGGCCGGTGGTTTTGGTACCTTACAACCTTCCTCCGTGGATGTGCATGAAGAAGGAATATAATATGTTGACGTTGTTGATTCCGGGGCCTGGTTACCCAGGGAAATGTCTCGATGTGTATATGAGACCATTGATTGAAGAGCTTAAGGTATTGTGGGACGTTGGTCATCCCACTTTTGACAAGTACAAGCAGGAGACGTTCCAGATGCATGCCATGGTTATTGGTACCATCAGTGATTTTCCTGCTTATGGGATGTTGTCGGGCAGCGTTGTCAGGGGATACAAGGCTTGTCCAGAGTGCCTCACCGATTATGGGAGCACCCCTCATTGCAACAAGATATGCCGAATGGGTCATCGTGTGTTCCTTCCGGCGGATCACCACTGGCGTTACGAGTCCGCCGCATTTGATGGAACCGAAGAACACGGCCGTGCTCCCAGAAGATGGACAGGAAGAGAAATTTTAGCAAGACTTAATGAGTACGATTTTGGGCCCCTCAGCAATCATCCCGATATTGTAGCGGAAATACCTGAAAGGCCTGAGGAGTACAAATTCTGGACACATAGGAGCATATTGTGGGAACTCCCGTACTGGTGTGAGTTGCTGATCCGACACTTCCTAGACGTTATGCACATAGAAAAAAATGTTTCTGAAAGTGTGGTGGGCACAACGCTGAACTTGGAGGGGAAGACGAAAGACGGTCCTAAGGCTCGCACTGATATGCAAAACATGAATATCAGAAAACCACTATGGTTGAAACAAGGGAAGAGAAAAATGCCTCAAACTCCTTACACCGGCAAGCCTGAGCATAAATCAGAAATTTTGCATTGGATAAGTCGGGCCAAGTATCCTTCAGGCTTTGCTGGAAATATAGCCAAGTGTGTCAACAGACAATGCAACAATCTGTACGGGTTGAAAAGTCATGACAATCATATCCTGCTACAACGTCTCTTCCCTGTTTTCATTCGACCGTTCCTTCCCCGTCACGTTGTGGAGCCGTTAGTAGCGTTGGCAAGATTTTTCCAGAAGGTATGCACACGGGAAGTGAGAAAATCTGACCTCCGGGAAATGCAACAAGACATCGTTCATATCATGTGTAAATTTGAGATGATATTTCCTCCAAATTTTTTCGACATCATGCCTCACCTCATGATCCATCTTCCTCGGCAGTTGTTGCTTACCGGTCCTGTGCACTTCACTTGGATGTATCCGATGGAAAGGTACGTATTTTACACCTTATGTTAATTTCCTCATCAATATATGTGATATAGTGTTAATGTATTATCATAACACTTTAAAAACTTGATTTATAGGCAACTTGGACAATACGGTGGTTTTGTCCAAAACAGATCCGCACCTGAAGGATGTATAGCTGAAGCATATATTGCGCACGAGTGCGTTACCTACATGAAGCTGTATTTCGGAGCGTTACAGGAAAGCATACCGGAAGATGTACCTTCACAGTTCAATCTTTCCATACTCTCCGACGATGTTGTACTCGGTGGAAACATGCCAGTTTCCTATAAGTTGAAAGATTATGAGGTAGCCATTGCACATTGGTGGGTACTAATCAACTGTCCAGAAGTTCAGTTTTGGAAGGACATACATCTACGCTGTGAAGGAGTAGCAAGTGATCGCGATTACCACAACCAGACATTCGCAGAGTATTTCGGCCGCTGGGTACGTACCTTTAACACTATTTTATACGTGTTCATATATTATTGTGTATATTTATTCATATTTATAGTTGATTCTGATGGTTGCAGATGGACTTTATTGCAAATGATAATCACCCAAATTGGTCGCACGAACTCAGACTTTTAGCGAGGAGGCCGGTCTATTCAAAAGTTTATGCGACGTGCAAGGTGAATGGTGTGTTATTTCGATGTGAAGACAGAGACCTCAGACTGAAAACACAAAATTCAGGGGTTATGGCACATGGTGGGGATGGTGGAGTTGACTATTACGGTGTTCTTCATTCAGTTGTGGAACTGCATTACGGGGAAGGCATGAAAGTGCACCTTTTCAAGTGTAGATGGTTTGACACACGGCCGCAGAGCATGAAAACCGATCAATACGGCGTAAGTTCTGTGAACACTAGTACATCATGGTATGAGGACGACCCGTTCGTTTTAGCCACATGGGTGAAACAAGTGTTTTATCTTGATGATCTCGCCAAGGGTGACCCGTGGAAAGTAGTCAACACTATCCACCATCGCAACATTTACCGGGCGTCTACACTTGGAGTGGCCGAAGAGAACGAGGAAGGGGGCACCGCGTATCAAGAGCCCAACTCAAACGGTATTCCTGACTCCTCTTTTATTCGTCTAGACACGCCGGTGCGAATTCGACGTGAAGAGCCACTGCTTGTTGATGTTGATCCAATTGAAGAAACTAACGAGGACTCTAGTGGTGAGGAAAGACATAGATTACCCCTATCGAGCAATTCAGAAACCGAAGAAGACTCATCCGATGATTCCGATTACAATCCGACGGATTAAGTAATTTAAATGATGTAATCCTTTCATTTGTAATCAACTCATTTCTAATGAACGGGCGTGGGGATGAGCCTCTCAGCTAGGCTGGGTTCCAAACCCCTTAAACAAAAATTTGAAATATGTTGACTGTTGGGTTTCTGATTTTTTATGTTCAATTTTGGTTATATGTGAACAGGACATCGGAATAGGAGAGGTGTAAAACCACTGATTTTTTTGGTTTTTTTTTCAGAGAATGGCCGATGAAAAATGCATTATTTCGTCGGCTAAACGTAGAATGGCCGACGAAAAATTCATTATTTCGTCGGCCATAATTTATTAAAAAAAAAATATTTTACGAACAATGACCGACGAAAACTAAATATTTCGTCGGCCATAATTTATTAAAAAAAAATATTTTACGAACAATGGCCGACGAAAACTAACTATTTCGTCGGCCATAAGTTATTTAAAAATAATTATTTACGAACAATGGCCGACGAAAAATAACTATTTCGTCGGCCATAAGTTTTTAAAAAAATAATAATATTACGAAAAATGGCCGACGAACATTATATATTTCGTCGGCCATAAGTTTTTAACAGAAAACGACAAAACAATAGCCGACGAATACTAGGTTTGATTTCGTCGGCTATGATTAAAAAAAAAACAAAAAAAGAGCTGTTTCCATTTTCTATCACTATCGACAAACCATTGCTTCATCCTTCAAATGCAAATGTGTCGTGAAATAAGACATGACCAAAATATTGAAATACGGCTACGGTTAAAAAATGGGAAGATTCCGACAAAATCTGTGTGCCGAATGTTGCGGTTTGCTGTTTTTTACTCCCGTTTTCCTATGGGTAGCCTGACGGGCGGTAAATATTTTGGGGGAAATTTTTATACGATTAGATGCGTCGCATCGATCTGAAACTATTCTCTGTTGAAGGTCAGGCCAAAAAACGTCATTTAGACGGCCCAATTTCCGTTTTACAGCGTTTAGAGGTTTGACTTTGCAGTTTGACCGTCCCGATCGAGCCTTTAACGTTGTCCGATAACCTTGGAATTTTTTTCATACATGTATTTCATCTTAACGGTGATATCTGACGGTTGAAATAGATTTTCCAAACTTTTAGATTCAAAATCGTAATATATGCACTAATGTTCCTTAACTTGTTTACCAAGTGTTTAAGTGAATGTATAGTTTCAAATACCTACTATACGTAGACCCTTCAAATGCAAATGTGTCGTGAAATAAGATATGACCGAAATATTGAAATACGGCTACGGTTAAAAAATGGGAAGATTCCGACAAAATCTGTGTGCCGAATGTTGCGGTTTGCTGTTTTTTACTCCCGTTTTCCTATGGGTAGCCTGACGGGCGGTAAATATTTTGGGGGAAATTTTTATACGATTAGATGCGTCGCATCGATCTGAAACTATTCTCTGTTGAAGGTCAGGCCAAAAAACGTCATTTAGACGGCCCAATTTCCGTTTTACAGCGTTTAGAGGTTTGACTTTGCAGTTTGACCGTCCCGATCGAGCCTTTAACGTTGTCCGATAACCTTGGAATTTTTTTCATACATGTATTTCATCTTAACGGTGATATCTGACGGTTGAAATAGATTTTCCAAACTTTTAGATTCAAAATCGTAATATATGCACTAATGTTCCTTAACTTGTTTACTAAGTGTTTAAGTGAATGTATAGTTTCAAATACCTACTATACGTAGACCCTTCAAATGCAAATGTGTTGTGAAATAAGATATGACCGAAATATTGAAATACGGCTACGGTTAAAAAATGGGAAGATTCCGACAAAATCTGTGTGCCGAATGTTGCGGTTTGCTGTTTTTTACTCCCGTTTTCCTATGGGTAGCCTGCCGGGCGGTAAATATTTTGGGGGAAATTTTTATACGATTAGATGCGTCGCATCGATCTGAAACTATTCTCTGTTGAAGGTCAGGCCAAAAAACGTCATTTAGACGGCCCAATTTCCATTTTACAGCGTTTAGAGGTTTGACTTTGTAGTTTGACCAAAAGTATAGCCGACGAAAATTCTATTTCGTCGGCTAAACTCTAGTGATCCGCGCCTTTTCATTATCCGCCGTTGGATGGGGGAGATCGGACGGCTGCTGAGGGACGAAGACTATAGCCGACGAATTATGTAATTTCGTCGGCTATGCCATAGCATGGCCGACGAAAAATGATTTCGTCGGCTATGATATAGTATGGCCGACGAAATCGCTGTATTCGTCGGCTATACTATATCATGGCCGACGAAATAGCTTTATTTCGTCGGCTATACTATATCATGGCCGACGAAATAAAGCGATTTCGTCGGCTATACTATCGGGTATAAGTAAAATGCAGCCGAACCCTAGCCTCCATTTGCCCGATTTTCCCTAAACAATCTTCCTCCTCGAATCCGGCCCTCCTTCATCCGTCGATCCTCCTCCCTATTCCGGCAGCCCGGCGCCTCCTCCTCCTCCTCCTTGGTTCGGCAGCCCGGCGACTCCGATCCTCCTCCTTGGTTCGATCCGCCGCCCCTCCTCCTCCTCCTCCTCCCTGTTCCGGCAGCCCCGGCCGACCCTCCTCCTCCTCCTCCCTGTTCCGGCCGCCTCCCCCTCCTCCTCCTCCCCGATTCGGTACCGGCCGGCCTCCTTTTTTTTTTTTTTTTTTTGTTATTTAATTGTTAATAAATTAAATTATGGTTAATAAATTATATATAATTGTTAATTTAGATATAATTGTTAATTTAGATATAATTGTTAATTTAGGTATAATTTATGTATTTATATGTTAATTTGTGTATAATTTATGTATTTATGTTAATTTATGTATTTATGTTAATTTAGGTATAATTTATGTATTTATATTAATTTAGATATAATTTATGTATTTATGTTAATTTAGTTATAATTTATGTATTTATGTTAATTTAGGTAGAATTTATGTATTTATGTTAATTTAGGTATAATTTATGTATTTATGTTAATTTAGTTATAATTTAGGTTTTTATGTTAATGTATGTAATTTTTAGGTTTTTATGTTAATTTAGGTAATTTTTGTAAAATTTATTTTAATTGTATATAATTTAGGTGTAATTGTATAATTTATATGTATAAATTGGTTTTTATATAAATCGGTAAATATTAAAATATGTTAGTATTATTGGGTATTATATTAATTAGAATTTGTTATTTAATATAATATAATTTAATATTAATTAATGTATTAATGCGTCTGGCTTTAGATGGCCGATGCATTTAGGCAGTTGTTCGGAGGTCGTCGTTCTAGATCTAGAGGTTCTGGAAATGCCGCCGGTTCTGGAAATGCCGCGGGTTCCCCAGACTCCGAGAGGACGGCTAGCCAGCCTGAGAGGACCACCAGCCAGCCGCGGAGGAGTGTGGATGCAGCCCAGCCGCGGCGGAGTGTGAGTGCTCGGCACCAGACCCTTCTCCAGGCGGGGCGGCCGTCGAGCACTTCACTTCCGAATGTCGGTCCCTCTGTGGCGCCGAGGTTTAGTCGGCAGCTGTTTCACGAGGAGATAGCTGCCGACGTTCCTCAGGTTCGTATGCCTGAGGTTCATCGGGAGCCGATGCCGATGCCGAGTCCGACTCAGTCTGCTGGTGACTCGACTGAGGGGCCTACTCTCCCAAACCAGCTCTTCCTCCCCTACAACATTCCTGCGATACCCGAGGTCGACTATCAGGGTCGGCCCCAGTGGCCTGATATGCCTCAGTTCGTGAGTGCTGCGGAGGCATACCAGCAGCAGCCATGGGAGAGCCCTGACCTCCTGATTTCGGCGAGGAGAAAAGGAAAGTCGACGGCAACCGAATTATCGGGTTCAGGTAACATTCGATTTTATTAATTAAATATTTTATTAAAATTAACGCACTAATATTTAATTTTATTAACCAATCGTCGTTTATGTGATAGGGACAGGCGCTAGCAGTTCAACCCAGAGGAATACCAGAGGTGTCATCAGTTTTGAGACGCTCAGGAGAACGGTTGAACGGAGCGGGAGGATCCAGATTGACGAAGCTCCTAATCAGGAGGTTGGGGCGAAAAAGAAACGCGACTACTCGGGTTGCGTGGGTGCACTCATTAGGGACAGAGTCCCTATGTTGTGGGCTCGGTGGGCTGATGTGCCCGAAGAAATCAAGATGGAGTTGAACAACGCCGCGTCGGTGAGTAAATAAAAAAATTTAATTTAGTTATCGTAATATTTAAAAATTTTCGGTATTTTTATAATTATAAAACTAATAAAATATTATCTTTCAGACATACTTTGTGGTTGCGGAACACAAGCGGGGTTGGGCGGACTCCCAACAGAGCTCGAGGTACGTTGGGAATGTCTTATTTGATAATTAGAAATATTTTATGATATTAATCATATTTCTAATGTACTTTTGTTTTTTTCGTAGGTTCAAAGAGTGGAAGAACGAGCTCCGTTCCCACTATAACGAGTACGGCAACCGTGGTCGTATGGGTACTCCCAGAGAGTTCATGTTCAGGGAGTACGAGTGGCGTTGGTTGAGGACCGTAGTCTTCGACAACCCGGCTATGATGGTAAATACTAAACTTCACTATAAATGTTTATTTTATTAAAATTTTAATTATTAGTTTAAATATTTTATAATTATTTCAGTTATATTTTTTGATGCATTTTTCTAATATTTTATTATTTGTTTGAAGGAACGGTCTCGGATAAACTCGGAGAACCGCCGCCGTAACACAATCCTCCATCACGGCGGTTCAAGGCCGTTTGCACAATATCAGGAGGAGGCGCTCAGAGATCATCCTGATTGCAACCCCTACGTGGAGACCTTCAAGATCGCTTATCCACAAGCGACAGACGATCTCGTAAGTCGTTCATTATGATTTTAAAATTTAAATTATTAATTTTACTTAACTATCCATTTGTTAGAATATTAATTTTTTTTCCCCGTCCAATTAGGAGCGGGTGACCCAGGCCGAACAAGAGGTGCTCCAGCAAATAGTTCGGGAGACACAACCGGACATCTCAGAGGCAGATTTGGAAGAAGCCGTGCGCCAGGTCGACCGCACCAATATCCAAACGGCGGCGAGGATGTTCAACGCAGCCTTCCCACACCAGTCCAACGAGTACTACTGCCGGGGTTTAGGAGGTTCTGGACAAGGGCTCCTGAAGACCACTAAGGGAGGTCAAAAGAAGGGAGGCGGCCAGACCCAACATATGAGGGGGGAAGTGCAGCGATTGGCCGCAGAATTGGCGACCTCGTCCCAGACAGTAAAGGAGCTGCGCCGCAGACAATATCAGTACCAGCAGTATCAGTTGGATATGGTCCGTTGGAATGCTGAGTGCGCCAGAATTCGGCAATACAACTACGACGGCCAGCAACAGTGGGTTTATGAGATGTTCGAGGCACAACAAGAAGGCCGTCCACCCCCGCTCCCGTTTCAGCAGTTAGTGGAGCCTCCAATGCCTCAACCTCCCGAGTTCGGTCAGCAGGATGATGCGCCTGATGCTGTAGATGACATCCTAGACTTTAGTAGTTTAGGGGATAATTAGGGTTATATTTTATGTATATTGGAACGAATTTAATAAAAATGGTATTTAGACGTGTTTCTTGTTGGTGCAAATGCATGAATTGTTTTTGTGATTTGCAGCTTGCTTGGAATGGTAATTTAGAAAATAATTTAATTTTTTTTTTCCAAATGCAAGAATAGCCGACGATTTTTGCATTATTTCGTCGGCTATAACAAGTATAGCCGACGAATTTTACCAATTTTCGTCGGCTATAACTTGTATAGCCGACGAAAAGTGCCTTATTTCGTCGGCTATAACTAATTAATACCTATAAAAATAGTAATATATTTCGAGGAAATAGCCGACGAAATTTTATTAAATCGTCGGCTATAGTTAAAATAACATAGCCGACGAAATTTTATTAAATCGTCGGCTATAGTTAAAACAACATAGCCGACGAAATTTTATTAAATCGTCGGCTATAGTTAAAACACCATAGCCGACGAAATTTTAGTAAATCGTCGGCTATAGTTAAAACACCATAGCCGACGAAATTTTGGTAAATCATCGGCTGTAGTTAAAACACCATAGCCGACGAAATTTTGGTAAATCGTCGGCTATAGTTAAAACACCATAGCCGACGAAATTTCATTAAATCGTCGGCCATACTTACTGGATTTCGTCGGCTATACTCAAAAATACCCGACGAAGTTCGTCGGCTATTTCACCCACGTTTGCCCGACGAATTTTTTGACTCGTCGGCCATACTTAACTATAGCCGACGAAATTTTTTTTTTCGTCGGCCATTGGTATTACCGACGGCGTATTACCGACGACTTATGGCCGACGAAATTTTCGTCGGCAGAGGGTATAGCCGACGAAAAAATGGAATGGCCGACGAAAAAATTTTCGTCGGCTATTCTTCCGTATCTGGTAGTGATATGATTGCATTATTTGCAATTGTTGAACCGATGTAGAACCATATCAATGACATGATTATTTTTTTTTTTTCAATGGCCCTTTTTTTTTTTTTTTTCTATATGACATGGGGGTATGGAAACGATAACTGAGGTAAACTAATAAAAGAATTACTGCAGTACCTGTTTTAACTCGTAGGGTACAAACTTTTTAACTGAGGTAAATACTATCTACCGTTTTGTCTGGGTCGGATCGAAAAGTGGATCCGAGATGAGCCGAACCGGGTTGGGCGACGAAACCGGGTCGAGCATATTTGTTGACGGGTCGGGTTCAGGCAGACGGATCGGATATTCAATCTGGGTCGAGAACGTCGGGGGCGGTGCTCGTCTGCGTTTCATGCAGAGGGTGTCGGGCCGGGCGACGCTGGCTTCTACGACGATGGGCTGGGGCGGCGCCGATCGCACTTTCGATCTTGGCTTCTTCGATCTGTGCAGTCGCCATCGGAGTGGAGGGAAGGGTCGCCGGCTTTGGGGCCGCACGGGGATAGCTGCGCTAGACGGGTTGGCGTCGTCGAGTAGAGGCCAGAGGAAGCCATCATCCAGGGCCGCGACGGGATGGCATGGGTGCCCAGAGAAAACTTCAATCTCTGCCGACAGCTGGAAAAGGGATTTCAGGATAATGCAAGATGTTGGATAAGAGGATAATTCGATAGATTTTGTTTTTACCATTAAAATTCTAATATAAACTTACTAAAATTGTGTATTTATTCTTAGTCGTTAGATTTTCACTCGACTCTCGTATTCTCTCAGCTAAGTTCACTTTGACGTAACTGATCAATGATGCATAACCTGGTGAGACTAGTCGAACGGCCTAGCATAAAACCTCATGTTTGAGTCCCAACTCCCACCAATTCACCAAGTTCAAGTTCATGAGGCAATTGGATTCATGCGTCTACGATAGGGGTACTTGTGGCTTTGCTGGGATACCCTCGAGAATCTCCGTCCTAATACTGACTCTGTCAGGTTGTTACTAAATAAGGTACTAGAGATGGTTTGTTACTTCACTCCCAACCAAAGCTTGAATGCTTTGAAGAATCTAGAATTTAAATCTGGAAAGGCATGCTGTGCGGATATTAGGACTTGAGTCAGAAAACTACAAGGCAATAGCTCTGCCACATTAGACTCTGAATAACAATCAGCTGGAAGAGTTCCATATAAGCTCTATTACACTTTTAAGTTGTAACCAAGCCAGCAGACTCGAATGACGCTGAAAAGTCTTCCCCGAAAAAACAGATAGAATTTCAGGGGTTCTTTTACTAGTAGACTGGCGGGTAGTACCAGATCAGAAACATAGAACTTTAACTTGAGGATAACAAGACCAAACGATTTGCTAAGACTGCTGATATTCACTAGTAAAGCAATGAAAGGAGCTGAATCTTGTTGCAGCTCAGACAGTAAAGTTATCCAGTCAAATCTTCTACAGCTTAGGTGTTTTCACAAACTGGTACCAAATTAAATAGCTTGACATAATCTAGAAATCAAGACTGTTTGCACAGCTCATATCTTCATACCATAGAAAATTGATGCAACTACCCTAGGATTCATACTAACAATTTAGAAGAATAAATATGCATTATTACCTTCTGAGGAACAAAAAATTGATATTTCCATACACATACATCCATGAATAAGTGTATTAACCAACCATCAACATCGAATTGGTCATTAGAACAGCAGAAATAGCCGATATTAGCAAGAAATCATCAAACACAAAATTCAACCAGAACAACGAAATGTCTAAAAAACGAGGAGATTCGATTCAAGCTTTCCGTACAAAAGAAGCATGATAAAACCATATATCACCTTCAGTCTAAGACAGTTTCAGCTTAGGACAATGATATAACAGTTGAAATAGCATAAACAAGATCATCACCAGAAACAGCTAAGGGAAATAAATCGGCCAATTGAGATAGTAAGCATCTCTCTCCTCCTTGTCCATGTACTCATTCCACTGCAAGAAACAAAAATATCACTACCGAATCTAATTCACACAAACAAACCCAGCACCAACAAGATTGAACCTCTAAAATCCTAAAACAGCATTAACATACCATAAATTTATAGGGCTGCTTTTTCTTCAATGCCCTCCTCCAGTGATGCTGCTCAAACAGCATTGCCTTGTCATGCCAACTGCAACCATTTAAACAAAAAAATCAACACAATACCAAACTGGGTCTCCCCCAAATCACAAACTAGGTACCAATCCGAAACTAAAAAAAAAAACAAAAACAATTAACATACTTGAACTGATGGTTGAGCTGCCAAATGTAGGGATTGAACAAAGTGAGCACAGAGAAGGCAGCGGACCCGATCCATATGTTCACAAACCTCTCCGGGTCCGCGTGTGGGACCCCCGGGTCTCCTCTATACGCATTTCCAAAGTACTTCTCCATTTTCCCTTATCTTCTCCGATGAGAGCACAAAGCACCCTTATATATATATATATATATATATATATATATATATATATATATATATATATATATATATATATGACTTTATTGGGCCGGGTTGGTAATACAAGGCCCAAAAGCCCATTATGACTCCTTTAGTTTAGTGAGAGAGAGAGAGAGCCTCTATAAAACAAACTCGGGGGGTCTTTGCCTTCTGCATCGACCTCTTCTCTTTTCTTCGCTTCGTTCCCAAATCTCATTCCCTATTTTTGAATTTCGATCTCAGCTAGGGTCTTTCCCAATTTCAATTTTTGAAATTTTGTAAATTCCCTCCATATACCTAACCTCCTCTCCAAAACCCTAACCCTAGATTCTCCCGCGGTTAGGGTTTCCGTCGATTCTTCCCAATCTGATTCGCTACTCTGCTCGATTCATGTTTCGGAGTCTTCGAATTGCAGAAAGACTCCGGAAATTTTGATTCTTTTCAACCCAATTTGTCAGCCGAGTCGGGTTCCCGGGTTTTCGAATTTTCTAGGGTTTCGGAGTGAGGCTTTGTCCTCTGCTTATATGATTCTGTTAGAGACGGCGGAGGAGAAGGAGGGGAGATGCGCGCGTTGCGGCGGCGGTGACTTTTCGGGTTACGATGCCGGTTTTAGAAGAGGCTGAATTTGATATGAGGGTTTGAATATGAGCCATGGAGATGCGGAAAGTAGCAGAGTGAATGATTCTGGTGATTTTGCGCCGAGAAGAGCAGCGGAGAAGCAGTCAGGAGGCGCCGATGAGTTTGGGCGGGCGGTTTCGAAGGTGGCTGTGGCGCAGATATGCGACGGCGTCGGGTTTCTTGGCTGCAAGGAGTCGGCTCTCGACTCCCTCGCCGACATTGCCATCAGATACCTTCGTGACTTAGGAAAGATGTCGAATTATTATGCTAACTTGGCGGGTAGGACTGAGTCGAATGTGTTTGATGTTGTTAGAGGGTTGGAGGATTTGGAGTCTTTGCAAGGGTTTTTGGGTGCCGGGGAGGTGAGGCATTGTTTAGGTGGGTCGGGGACGATGAAGGGGATTGTTCAGTATGTGGGGACTGCAGAGGAGATTCCGTTTGCTCAGCCGTTGCCGAGGTTTCCGGTGGTGAAGGACCGGAGGTTGATTCTGAGTTTTGAGCAGATGGGGGAGGCGCCGCCCGGGAAGCATTTGCCGAATTGGTTGCCGGCTTTTCCTGATCCTCATACTTATGTACATTCGGCGATGTGGAATGAGAGGAAGACGGATCCTAGGGAGGATAAGATTGAGCAAGCCAGGCAGCGGAGGAAGGCTGAGAGGTCTTTGTTGAGTCTGCAACAGAGGTTGCTCTGCAACGGTACCGCTCCGGGTTTAGCTTCAACCTCTGTTCCAGTCTCAGTGGTGGGTAATGACGGGAAGGGATTACAATTACAAGGGGGGGAGAGTAATCCCTTCCTTGAACCACCTCTCCAGCCGGGCGAGAAAGATGTGTCTCCAGTTGTGTTACCATCGAAGCTTTCAGATGAATTGGCCAAAGGGAACAGTTCTTCAGTTTTGGATGCATTTGCCCCTGCCATTCGAGCAGTGCAAAATGGGGTATGGATGGATGGGGAGGGAGAAGGAGAGGAAGAGAGAAAGCTACTTCCGAATGCTAGGCCCCCTGTTCATTTAAATTTCAGACCTGTGAAGAAGAAATTTCTTGGCGAATCGTCTGATATGAGCCTCCAAAAGAAGGGTTCAGGGAGACCAGCAAATTGGGTTTTGCGAGATCATGAGAGGGATGACAAGAAGAGGAGAGCCGAGTTTATCCTTAGACAATCCATGGAAAACCCACAGGAGCTCAATCAGGCATAGATTAATCCATTTGGTGGGATTTTCAATGGAAGCTCTGCCGCTGGCATTTGCAGTGGGCCTATCGGTCTTCGGGGTAGAGGGGATCTTGGCTATTGATGCTCAGAGTAGAAGAGTAGCAGTGGGGCTATGGACCTTCATTTTAGAGGAGGTTTGCGGCTATTGATGCTCAGAGTAGAAGAGGACTGTACTGTGTTGTTCTAGTATGGATAATGAGACGTAGTGACTAGTTGTAGTCAGTCCCACTCTAACAATTCTTCTTAGATATGTGGATGTTGCTTTCTTTTCATTACTTGTTAGCCTTTTGCTGTTTTGGCCAGCACTTGAAATTGAATCACATTGAATGAATTCTATTATTCTTGAGTTTATATAGCGACAGCAACTCTCGCTGCCTTTCAATGCTATATGCCGCTGCCTTTCAATGCTATATGCCACTGCCTTAAAATGCTATATGCCATATTTAAACCTGCGATGACTACCAAATTTAGGTGATGGGCTACAAACAAATCCCATTGGCCATTGCAATTCTAAATAGAAGAGCTGGAAAAGCAAGTAGTTCAAATTACTAAGGCTTAGTTTGGGACAGCTTTTGAAGCTGCTTTTGAGACTGTTTTAGCTTTTGGAATTAATGTATGGTGTTTGGTAAAGTCCCTAAAAGCTGCTTTTGGTCAAAATAGATTTCCCCAAAAGCTGAAATCAAAAAGCTAGGAAATAGAGCTTTGGAAAACAGCTTTTGAAGAAATGGTGGTGCTAAGAAATATGATTGCACAAAGTTTAATGAATGCAATGTAGTTGTAATATTAATAGACTCTAATATATTTTGTGTAATGGTTCCATTTGATTATGGTGGAAAATACTTTGTCTAATATTATTTTAGATGAATTTGGTTTAATATTTAAGAATTCTTCGTAAATCTTTTATTTGGTCCAAACAACTAGTCATACATTGTAAAAAATTATACCAAAATAATTGCACAAAACCATAGTCTATAATTTAGAGAAGTAATATCCATTTTAATAAAACTTTAAATATTTAAGATTATTTTGATAAATACACCCACTCAAAATATTTTTTACTTAGAACTTACCAAACACAAAAAATTACTTTTCGTTCTCACAGCACTTTTGAAAACAGTTTACCAAACATCTAAACTGCTTCCTCTCACAGCAAATTCAAAAGCCATTTTACTCACAGCTGATTTAAAAGTCATTTTACTCACAGCACAGCTGTCCCAAACTAAGCCTAAGTAACATATAAAGTGAACAGGTATCCAATGGTTAGAAGAAGCTACATAAGTAAAGGCAAAATACAGTAATATACTCCAAGTAAACAAAAACAAGTAGAGAAGCAGTGTTCATGATTTTCCCGATGCTGTCAAATGCACTAATGCACCACATGCTGCCATTCTTCTCTCTGAAGGCCAGAAAATTAACTAAAAACAGTGTTCTGCTTGAATAAATTGAAGACCTTAATGTTTCAACTTCAATTCCATCTCCACGGGAAATACTTTGCCACGATGGTTGAAGACCATAAAGTCTAGGTTTGCCGGTAGAGCAACTATCCTGCAACTCACAACAATAGGGTCATCACTTAAAAGTCAAACTTCAGACTTCAATTACAGAGAACGCGTATAAAATCGCAGCAACTGAGATTTTGCATCACCAAAACTAGGCTTTTGCAAATCATATACATACAAATCGTAATATGAATATGCACTGCAGTTTAAAAATTACTTCTAGGGGAGGAAGAATAAAGGGTTTTTTACCCAAAACTACAATTTTGTATAAGTATTTACCACTAGTAAAATTGCTTTTTCAAATTACCACTAGCAAATTTCCATCCAAAACTAACAGAATCAGTTAACTCTAAAATTACAAAATTACCCTCAGTGAGTCTAATGCTACTGATCCTCAGAACTCAACCTAATACTACTAACTCTCAGTAGCTCCGCCGTCTTAATACTACTGACCCTCAGTAGCTCCGCCGTCCTCCGCCGCGCTCCAATACTACTGACCCTCAGAAGCTCAACCATAACCAACACACAAGCAAAAATCCCAACACACAACAATCAAATCGCTAAAGAATAAAGTGATTTGAATCAACATTGAACAAGATTTCAGATCGGGAAGCTAAAAATCAAAATAAGACAAGAAAAACAATTGAAAATTGAAAAATCAGTAGAGAGAGAGAGAGATGGACTCGTCATCATCATCTTCCTCCGCGTCATCAACCTCCGCTCTCAACCTCGCCATGGCTGCCTTGGTCGGCGCCTCCCTCATGGCCGTCTCCGCCTTCTACATCCACAAACGCAGAGTCGACCAAGTCATCGACCGCATCATCGAGATCCGCCGCAAGCCTCCCTCTCGTCTCCACCCCCACGCCGAAGCCGCCTCCGACGGCGAAGAACAAGAAGAAGATTACATCAAAGAAGAAGACGAGCATGCAAGACCGCGACACCGTCACCGATCGCAAAACGACGCCTTCGTCCACCTCGCGCCTCCGCCTCTGCCCTCTCGCCTTCGCTGCCTCACTCGTCGTCGTCGTCCACCTCGCGCCTTCGTTGCCTCGGGCCTCCGCCCTCGCGATTGGGAAGGAGAAGAGGAGAGTTTCGATGGCTCCAGATCGGGAAGGAGAAGAGGAGAGGAGCAGATCTGGGTTTGTGAGTTTTTTTTTTTTTTAATATATATAGATGGCATATGTTGTAATTTTTAGATTTTCAGGGTTAATTATGTCATTAAACATTAGAGGGATTAACAGTTTATTACTGTTAATTCCTGCTGATGGTATAAAAAAATTAGGTCTTGCTATTGGCAAATATCACCACTAAAATGTAGTTTTGGGTAATTATTTAAAGAATAAACTTGAAAACTGATACCAACTATAGTGCTGTATATCCATAATTGAAATTTTTAAGTAGCATCTGCCCATGCAAGAATGGGCTACAAAGACTACAATATATGAATTTAGTACCTCATAACCAAACAAACTCAGTACCTTTTATCATAGAAGACCATGAAAAAATGTTTTTAGGTTTCTAAGAGCTATTATGATAGCTGATATGTGCCTAAAGGGAAAGCCGTTTTGCTCTCTCCCTCTTTTTGGTGCCTGAATTAAAGGTATTTTTTTTGTTTTTGGTCGCTATCATTGTAAAGAATTACTCTACTCAATCCTACTACTGTCACTTTGAACTCTCTCAGTACTTAAAATTCAATTGAACTATGTTAGTTTGTTATGTCTTTCCAACAACTCTTTTCAGAGTGCAGACATAATGTTTCCGTCCTACATTATGAAGCTTGAAGATAACTATGAAGGTAAACTATGTGCTACATCATTACCAGAACCATCTAACACTCCCTTGCGGCAAAATGTATCAAAAGTTAAGCAAAGGTTCCTTTTCGATTGGTAGGATATGCTATTGATCTTCACAACATGCATGTCAACAGGTAATAACTCTATCAATAACCCCGGGAATGAAATATAAAATGAAGCTTGTACACTATGCTTGTTCTACCAATATCTCCAAAATGTCCTACATAACAAATCGACCCAAAATGTATTCTGTCCTCCTACTATATCGCTCAACCAAACACACGAAAAATCTCTAACTGACCAATCACACATATTGTTAGATTTTTGGAGTTGTAAATAAGACAGTGCAAACTTAACCATTAACATCTGTTATGTCATCAGCCTTCCCAACTCAAACAATAAGAGAAAAATAACACACGCTCAACTTTCAACCGAAGGGACTGCAAAGTAATCAAATCACACCACCATGAAACAACTAGTCATCGATATCGAACACTCAAAACACTTAAAAACATACCTATTCTCTTCAGACTGGGGATGTATCGACAGAAACGTGCCCGGAACCGTAAGTCCTGCCCACAAACTCAACACTAACCCTATCACCAATTCAGCCACCACCTGTTTATCCCAAAATTAATCCAATGTCAGATACACACACTTACAAACAAAATCAAACCCAATTTAAACCATTAAAATAATTCATTCTTAATCTTACAGTGATTGGAGGCCCAGAAAACTCCTCCTCCATTATCTTCAACAATCCCCTATCTGCAAAACCCAAATCAAACCAAATCTCAGAAAACGATTCAACAATCAAACCACTATGAAACCCTAGAAATCACAATTCAATTTAAGCTTACACTGAACAGTTGAGTAAGCGGCGTGAGAGAGAATTAGAACCCCGAAGATGCCGACCAAGAATCCCAAACTGAAACCCATTTTATTATCTCCGATCTCCGGCCAGCTAGAGCTCTCCGGTATCGGACTCTACGACGTCGTTTACGATATTGATCCAAATTGACTCCTCTTCAAATTCTAAGACTTCAGCTTTTGCTTTGTTGCTGAAGGCCTGAAGCTGTGCGTATGTATTATATGTACTGGCCGCCCTCCCTTATAAACGACGTGGCGTTATAATATTAACACGGCATGTCGTTCATTGTCATCTACACAGCTTAAAACCTCAGCCAGAAGTCTTGATGGGTCTACTTGTGAATCTTCTTCACCTCCATTCAACTCTCTTTTTATGCAACTCTGCATTTTCATCCATTGCTTACAAAACTCACTGTGTTGAATATCCCAAATTAAATGTAACATGTGGGTATAAGGTAAGACTGCAGTAATACTAGTTTTACTTGGATAAAGTTCATGTTTTTCTTGTTTATTGATATGAGTCTGTATTTTCCTGAACTGGGTTTTTGCTCTTTTAGGCCTATGGAGAATAATTGGATGCATTGCCACACGTGCAGACTCTGAGAAATAGTTGTCATCGTCAGATTTGACTCTACCCTTTTGCTTCAGGAACAAGTACAGGAACAGCAATCTCAATGCAATTCTGTTTTAACCGTATTTACAGCAGTCACCGGGGCTAAAGTAGTTCTTGTTAGTGATTGGAGTGCTAAAACTAATCCGAAAGTGTTTGCAGGTATATAATGCTTGTTGCTCATTATTAGTTTCATTTTGTTACTAGCATTGTTTATATAACAGATGATTGATCATAGTGGAATTGAACTCTGATCAAATTAAGTAAGACAACATGTTAACTGATTTAGTACTTAAGGGCTTGGTATTTCAGATTTGTTGTCATCAATTCTTGACTGCCCAGTTATTCGAGTTCAATGCATTTCTCATAACACGGTATCAGAGAGAAAAGCCTTGAAAGAGAAGATATTCTTCTCGTTGAGAATCTTGCTGATTTTAGAGGGGAAGTTGGCAGTTGTTCAGAATTTGCTCAAGTATTGTTATCAGGAGTTGATATTTTTGCCAATTACTACATTTCCCAGTCTCATAATATTTTTGTCGACTTGTGGAGTTGCTCGTTTCGGTTATGCTTGTTTAGCCGGTTTTCTCTTTGAGGAGAGCCTATATCACCTCAGAAGGCTTGCAGAAGCTAGTACAAAAACATATGTAGCAATTGTATGTCAGCACTGCTTATTTATGAGTTCTACATGTTGTGTTTTTCTCCGATCATACTGTAAACTTATAAATTTTGATAATCTTTGGCGATGCAGATTGGAGGCAGTAATAGCTTTGATAAAGCAGCTTCTTTTGGCTAGTGTCGTTGGAATGATGGCATTCCAAATAATGCATGCATTACGGCTATCAGTCCTGTTGAATTTGGTGGAACATGGAGCACTTAAAGAAGCTTTAGGTATAGTTAGGTTTGCACACAGAAGAGATGTACAGATCCTATATCCAAAACTTTGGTGCAAGAATGATCATCATCCAAAGCAATTGTACAGATCCTATTTCTTGGGCATGGTGTTCCGGATGGTGAGACGGCATTTAATTGACCAAAAATATGATGCCATTCCTTTCCTCAATGATCAAAACATGTAAGAATTGAGTATCTCACTAACCTCTCTTGTTGTTATTAAGTTTACATTCAAATTTGAGTATCTCACTAACCTCGCTTTAAGTTCTGATGTTCTAGATGTGTGTTACATGTCCATCGATTCATTATATCAATGAATTGTGGAACTGAGTTTAAGATTCAATTGTTTCCCCTCTTTTAGGGTGGGTACCTGTTGTATTGGGCCTGAATCACTAGATAAAATAAACTCCTTTCTCACTTAATGCTAGGTAAGTTCAAATACTTTTGATATATTCTTTTACAGATGAAGAATTATATATTAGCTTTTAAATATCAATTACATCTAATCTTGAGGTGACAGCATAAAGCTGTACAGTTTTAAGGTATATTAGCTTTAGTACATTTATTCTTTTGTTTTACAAATTTCAATATTCTAACGACAAGATTAAAAGCAGATTCAGTCAGCACTACCAATTGAACAAAGTTAGATGTAATGACTCCCATCATGGTTGGAAAAAAACATCTACTAGTGTAGTTTGCTTACCAGTATTGCTATGTTAGTGCATATGTACTATTCAGAATGTGAAACCCTCATTGTATGATTGTTCCTCAACAGACACCTGCATGGAACTATATTAACTGCAACATCAGAGGACTCTTGCCTCATCATGATGATGGTACTAGTTCCTACTATTAGGGCCTCATTATACTTAGCTTAGATAGATATCTAGGAAACAAGGAGCTGTTGCATCAAAATATGATTTCCTCATAAAAGAGTTAAAGATCATACATTCGCTTCAAGATACTGTAGTAGTCCAGAGCGCATTGCATCCTACTGTACTAAAATTGTTTCAGATTTCTTATAGTAGTCCTTTAGTGCAGGCATACCCTTTTGATATTGATCGGAAAGTTGCTTATTCAGATCCAGCTCAACCTTTGGTGGTTGACACTGGAAGTGGTATAGTACTTCATCTTCTTTCCTCCATTCAATGAGGCAAGTCAACCTGAAACACCTCTTGGCCTAAATCTCTGTTATATATTTATATACATGCACTCTGTGTTAATCATTTTTGTCCAGAAGAGAACTTGAAGGTGGTGGCAGAGTTTAGTTCTGGTGCTTTTGGCTCCATGGAAATGAGAAGCTTTGTGTTGCAAGGACTCCATGGATGATGGTTCATGTTTTTTGCTTCAATGCTAATTCTCTCCGTGGCCGGAGCAACCTACATGTTTGGTCTCTACTCCACAGACATCAAAATCTCACAAGGCTATGACCAAACAACACTCAATCTCCTCAGCTTCTTCAAGGACTTGGGAGGCAATGTCGGAATCATAGCCGGTCTAGTTAACGAAGTCACAGGTCCATGGGTGGTGCTCTTGATCGGTTCAGTCATGAACTTCTTCGGCTACTTCATGATCTGGTTAGCTGTCACTGGCCGAACCTCGAAACCACGCGTGTGGCAGATGTGTTTGTACATTTCCGTAGGTGCGAATTCTCAGACGTTCTCAAACACAGGAGCTGTAGTGAGCTGTGTGAAGAACTTTCCTTCTAGTAGGGGAAGTGTTCTGGGGCTTTTGAAGGGACTTGTGGGTTTGAGTGGTGCTATTATCACACAGCTCTACTGTGCTTTCTATGGAAATGATTCTAAGGCTTTGATCTTACTAATTGCTTGGCTTCCAGCTGCTGTTTCCATTGTGTTTCTTCCGATCGTTCGTTTGATCAAGATCGTTAGACAGCCGAATGAGCTCAGGATTTTCTACAACCTCCTTTACATTACTCTCAGCCTAGCAGGGTTTCTCATGGCTTTGATTATCATGCAGCACAAGCTGAAGTTTTCTATAATTTGTTTCATTGGAAGTGCTTCAGTTGTGCTTATGTTACTCTTTCTCCCAATCCTGGTTGTTATAATCGAAGAATTCAAGCTCTGGAAGGCGAAAACCAAAGCCGTGAATGAGCCAATTCAGCTTATAATAGCTGAAAATCCGGCTCCTGCTGAATTAGCACCTGCTGCAACTCCAGAAACTCCGCAGAAGAATAATTCTTGCTTCCAAACTGTCCTCAAGCCCCCCGTTAGAGGTGAGGATTACACAATTTTGCAAGGACTTTTTAGCATAGACATGTTGATCTTGTTCATTGCTACAATCTGCGGTCTTGGAGGCACTTTAACCGCGATTGATAATCTTGGCCAGATTGGGAGCTCATTAGGCTACCCAACTGACAGCATTAGCACTTTCATATCTCTGGTAAGCATATGGAACTACCTTGGAAGAGTCACTTCTGGCTTTTCTTCAGAAGTCCTCTTGAAGAAGTACAAATTCCCAAGACCACTTATGCTCACTCTAGTGCTTCTCTTATCATGTGTTGGTCATCTCCTAATTGCCTTCGGGGTCCCAAATTCTCTCTACTTTTCTTCTGTGATTATTGGGTTCTGTTTTGGAGCTCGATGGCCATTGATATTCGCCATCATTTCCGAGATCTTTGGCCTCAAGTACTATGCCACTCTGATCAATTTTGTTGGTGCTGCTAGCCCTATTGGGGCATACATCTTCAATGTGAAAGTGGCTGGAAACTTGTATGATGCAGAGGCTTTGGGGAAGGCTAGAGAAGCAGGAAAGGACTAGACTTGTGTAGGAGTGGAGTGTTACAAATTGGCTTTTGTTATAATTGCTGCTGTGGCATTGTCCGGGAGCCTTGTTTCATTTATTTTGGTGATCAGAACAAGAAAATTCTACCAAAGTGATATTTATCAGAAGTACAGAGAGGAAGTTGAGACAGCCGAAGCGGATTTCGCTAGAGGCATTGTTGGTGCCGATACTTCCAAACTCATCAAAAGCAGCTCATGAGCCAGAGGCAGACTTGGATTGAAAAAAAGATATAGGTCGGGGGAAAACAAGTAAGACAGCCCCTGGTGGTGCCGATATTACAAACTCATCAAATGCAGCACAAGGGCCAGAGGCAGACTTGGATTCAAGAAAATAGGTCAGGGGAAAACAGATAAGACAACTAGCTAATTGCCCTTTATTTCCTTAATTGTTCAGAATGCACCATATACTAGTGTTGTGTTTTTTTTTTTTTTTTTGGCGATATACTAGTGTTGTGCTTGTAACTTCTGAAGAAACCATTTAAGAATTTGATGGTAGTGTGATATGACTGATATCTAAGCATCTATATACAAAGCTTTGTGTTTATTAATGAGATAATGGTTCTGCTTATGCTTTAATTCCCCATGTAACTTCAATCTTAAAATGACTAGGCCAATTTGCATGATGAATCAAGCCAAAGAGGCTAAGATAACGACAACTTGACAACCTAGCTAGTACGGCACGCACGCCTCATTTACAAATCCTTTTTTAGATCAAAGGTCACTTCATTAATGAAAACGAAGATTACATTAATTGCGGAACCTAGAGCAATCCCATTTTTCTGAATTAGATAATCAGAAAAATCGTTTCACAAAATTTTTACAAAAGAAATCTGATTGTACTCACATAAAAGAAAAGAGGCGTAAACCACCACAAGTGGTAGAATTGGTAAGAATGTTGGTGTGAGAATCCCTCGTACCCATGTTAGAATCCGTCGACGCTAAATGGAGTTAAATCTCAATTTATTCTTGGTGATCGAGGGGAGGAAGCGTTCTGACAAAATCTCCCGACACATTAGTCTCTAAAAACCTTTGATGATATTGTAGTTGATTCTACAAAAATAAAATTAAAACATAGATTCAAATCCAAAAGACAAACCCATCAATAGTCAAATACAACCTAAACAAGCGACTCAAAAAACACTAAACCATAACGATCATGCAGACCAGAACGTAGACAGGGTCAGAAAGGAAAATACTTGTGTCCATAGCAGTATGGACGTGTGGGTCCGAATTCTCTCTAATTTGTATATCTTGGGAAATGTAATCAACGATTTTAACCGTTCAAAAGTTGAATTAATCAATAAAGGCCATCTCTGTAAAAATTCAGAATAAACCAAAATAGTTTGCTCATTCGATTGTATCAAAAAAATAGACGGTTGATCATGACTCCCAACTTTCACTAGAACTGTTCATTTGTTTGATGCAATCGAATGAACAAACGATTTTGGTTTATTTCGAATTTTTACAGAGATGATCTTTATTGATTAATTTAACTTTTGAACGGTTAAAATCGTTGATAACATTACCCAAAATAGACAAATTAGAGAAAGTTCGAACATGTGTATGGACACAAATATTTTCCTATCAGAATATGTTCCGGGACTACACACACCTATTCGTTTTAGTTTTACACGACATGTCGTTTTATTGTCATCTCCCACCGGATAATAGCAGAGAAATCCAGTTGGGTTTCAGAGCTCCGGTTCTTTGCTTTAGATGGGTCTACTTGTGAACCTTCTTCACCTTCACTCAACTCTCTCTTTCTGCAACTCTCCTGCATTTTCATCCATTGCCTACAAATGTCACAGTGTTGAGTATCCCAAAGTAAATGTGAAATATAAATGTAAGGTAAGACTGCTGTATAACTAGTTTTACTGGATAAATTTCGTGTTTTGATTGTTTATTGGTATAGGCTTTAATTTATCTGAACTGGGTTTTTGTTCTTTAGGCCTACGGAGGAGAATTGGTTGCATTGCCACACGTGCAGACTGAGGAAATTTCCAATGGAGGAGCTTGTTGAAAAAGTTGTCCTGGTTAGATCTGACTCTACCCTTTTGCTTCAGGAAGAACAAAAATCTCAATGCAATGCTGTTTTTACGATTAAGTATTTACACCAGTCCGGGGCTAAAGTAGTTCTTGTTAGTGATTGGAGTGCTAAAACTAATCCTAAAGTGTCTGTTGCACAGTCTGTTGCAGGTATATAATGCTTGTTGCTAATTATTAGTTTCATTTTATTACTAGCATTGTTTACAGGATAATGATGATTGATCACAGTGGAGTTGATGATATGATCAAATTAAGTAATAAAACATTGTATTAACTAATTCAGTGCTTAATGGTTTGATATTCAAATTTGTTGTCATCGGTTCTTGACTACAAAGTTGTTCCAGTAGAATGTATTTCTCATAACATGGTATCAGAGAGAGAAGGCTTTGAGAAAGCAGATATTCTTCTCCTTGAGAATCTTGCTGATTTTAGAGGGGGAGTTGCCAATTGTTCAAATTTTTCTCAAGTATTGTCATCGGGAGTGGATATTTTTGTGAATGACTACTTTTCTCGGTCTCATAAGATTCTTGCATCGACCTGTGGAGTTGCTCGCTTCTGTTATGCTTGTTTAGCTGGTTTTCACTTTGAGGAGAGTCTACATCACCTCAGAGGGCTTGCAGAAACCAGTACAAAACCTTATGTAGCAATTGTACGTCACCGCTGCTTATTCATGAGTTCTGAATGTTGTGTTTTTTTTTCCCAGTCATTCTGTATATTTATAAATTTTATAATCTACGACAATGCAGATTGGGGGCAGTAATCTTTTTGATAAAGCAGCTGCTTTGCATACCTTAGCTTCCACATGTGATGGGTTAGTGTTTGTAGGAATGATGGCATTCCAAATAATGCATGCATTACGGCTATCTGCTCCGTTGAATTTGCTGGAACATGGAGCACTTAAAGAAGCTTTAGATATAGTCCAGTTTGCACACAATAAAAATGTACAGATCCTATATCCAAAAGATTTTTGGTGCAAGAATGTCGTCATCCGAAGAAATTGGAAGTATTTCCTGGGCATGCTATTCCGGATGGTGAGACTGCATTTAATTGACCAAAACTATGATGCCATTCCTTTCCTAGATGATCAGAACATGTATAAATTCAGTATTCTCTTGTTATTTATGTTTACATACAAGCTGGTTTCAAGTTTTGATGTTCTAGATGTGCATTACACTGCCATTGACTCATTATGATGTGAAACTAAAATTTTTGATTCAATTATTTTCCTTCTTTTAGGATGGGTACCTGTTGATATTGGGCCTGCATCGCTAGATGAAATAAACTCCATTCTCACTAAATCCAAGGTAGGCTCAAATACTTTTGAAATATACTTCACAGATGAGGAATTATGTTTAGTTTTTAAATACCAATTATATTATATATTGATGTGATAGCAAAAAGATGTACACGCTTTAGGTATAGAATGCATATTAGTATGAACTTGTTGCAGTACTATATTCAAAGTCTAAGTCTATCAGATTACAATGCATACTGCAGCCATGGAAACGGTCTATCAGGCTTAAAAATAATAACCACTTGGCTCAAGTTTCATTTTGAAGTCATATGGTTTTCCTTTCTTGATTGCTTTATGTCCTCTTCATGTTGAACGTCCTAGTATGCATAGTTGCCGGCTTTGTCATGGACACATGGTCTGACCTTTTTGGTACTTCTCATTGAACTGCAGAAAGTTACCTGGATTGGTCCAGTAAAATTTCATACAAACAGCTGCACAAAAGGAGCTTCTAAAGTAGCGCAAATGCTTAATCAGCTAAGTCGAAGGGACAGCAACGTAACGGTCGTTGGGAATATGGCATGTGAAGCAATGGTGAAGAAATCAAATTCTATCTTTCACTTCAATATGATTGAGAATGCTTCAGTAGTATGGGAGTTTCTCAAAGGAAGAAAACTTCCAGGCATCATGGCGTTAGATAAAGTAAGTCTTTATTTTATTTTATTTTTATTTTAAATTTTTTTATATATAAAAAATCAATGTTTTAAGGGTAAAAACCTAAAATGGTACCTGGACTATTGCGAAAGGTACTTTTTGGTACTTACAAATTTTTTCTACCTGAAATGGTACCTCAACTATTGCACCGTTACCTAATATGGTACCTCCGTTAGTTTTTCCGTTAAAGTCGCCTACGTGGCATGAATAAATACCCAAATGGTACCCAAGCTATTTCAAAAACAATTTTTGGTACCTATATATTTTTTTTCTAATACTTCAAATAAAATCTCTGAATTTAGTTTATGATACCAAAACATATACTAGTTAAACTCATAAACAAATTATTATTATTATTATTACTATTTTGATAGTAATAAAAAATATTATTATTCTGATATATCAATATTTTCTTTGTAAAAAAAATCTACAAATTTGTTCTATTTATAGAGAAATTCCAATATTTGGTAATGGAATAATATACGTTTATAATAATAATATTTTTAGACATCGATCTCTATCATAAGGATACAATACAACATATAACTTTATATTATGTTTATAAAAGAAAATATATTTAAGAGTTATAATAAAATAATGTGTTTATGTGTTTAAATTATATATCTCTAACCATTGATCATAAACTAAATTTTGAGTTTAAAAAAATAAACTAAATTTTGAATTTAAAAAAATATAGGTACCAAAATATTTTTTTGAAATAGCTCAGGTACTATTTTGGGTATTTACCAAATTCAAATTCATGCCACGTAGGCAACTTTAACGGAAAAACTAATGGATGTACCATATTAGGTAACGGTGCAATACTTGAGGTACCATTTCAAGTAGAAACATTTCGTAGGTACCAAAAAATACCTTTCGCAATAGTTCAGGTACCATTTTAGGTTTTTACCCATATTTTAACTGCAAGCTTAAAAGAGGATTCATTCAGGACTATCAATGGAGCAAAGTTATATGTACTGTGTCCCATCATTGTGATGACTGTTCCTCAACAAACCACCTGCATGGAACTATCTATATACTGCTAATTTACAGACTTACCTCATATTACATGGCGTTGGTACATGTTCGTACCAGTAGGGCCATTAATTTAGTACAATAAGCTTAGATAGACATCTAAGTAATATGGATCTGATGCATCAAATTATCATTTCTTCTTCCCTATAGAGTTGAAGACATCACTCATACATTCACTTCAAGATAGTAGAGGTGCGATCTGTCCATCATTGCGTCCTACTGTTTTGAATGGTTTCAAATTTCTCATAATAGTCCTTTAGTGCAGGCGTACCCTTCTGATATTGACTGGAAGGCTGCCTATTCAGATCCAGCTCACCCTTTGGTAGTTGATATCGGAAGTGGTATACTATTTATCTTCTTTCTCGTGGTTTTCATTTTCCGCTTTTAAGAAAAACAAAACAAGTAATAAAAAGGTTCAAGTTTTTTTTTTCTTCTTTTTTTTTGTTTCACAAGGAGCTAAAAGGAAGTAAAGTGGTTGATTGGGAGAAACAGATTCCAAGGCTTGTTTGCTGAGTATAATTTTGGAAAATCCTTTACCATTTAATCACAAGATTTTTTTGGGTCTAGGAATTAATCAGAAATAATAGTAGTTTCGTGTTATATCCTAACTCCGTATAATAATTGACAGGTAATGATATGTTTCTTTTCGGGATGGCGAAAACAAGGAAGGATTTGAATTTTCTTGGTTTGGAGATTAATAAAAAGGTCTCAGGGATTTGTAAGTTTTGTATCCTATATGCTTAAATTCCTAATAATTCACTAATGGTACATTTTCAACTCTTTTTCAGCTGGTAAAACGTTGTCTGGATTCCACTCACCACTGTGGTATAAGAAATGGGTAAGGTTGTCCCTTAACCATTACAAAAATTATAGCCATGTGGATTTCCAGGCCTAATTGCCTTCTGCATAACCTTAATGTGATCACTTTTCTATACTGCATTCATGTCTGAGTTGCATGCAGCATAAATGTGTGTTCATTTAGTGTATTGCATAATTTGAATGGAACCAGCTGGTCTCTGTGTGTCTGTGTGTTGTCGAGTTTAAGGTTGGAGAGTAGGAGCTGAAGTATACCCATGGATACTGAAAAATATAGTGTTGAGCATATTGAAAAATTTGGTTATGGCTTCATCATCTGAGCCATGTTTAATTACCTTGTTTTTGTCTACATTAGGTACTTCATTGCAACAAATGCAACATCAACATTCCACTCCATAGTTTCCAGTTACCCTGGAAAGCTAGTACTTGTGTCAATACAGGTTGGTATTTCAACTTTGTCTCTATTATCGACTTGCAGCAGGAGTATCTTGTTGATATAACTGTGCTTATTAGACATGGCAATATATTATCTATTATGGTTCAGTAGCTACAAGTAGATGTCTTTTAATGAACATGCAATGTCATTTGGAAAGAGATCGTTAGCCATGTTACTTTCTTTTCAAACTTTCTTTGATGGCATGGTGTATTCGATTCTTATCATCTTTCATCATCTTCTCTTTAAGTTGTGTGATCACTTCCAAACAATAGCCTTTATGATAATGACCTGGTGTCGCATCCTGTTATGAGTTGAGAAAGATACTATGTTAAAAAGGATTATTGAGTTTGTTAAGTTGTTCTCCATCACTACTTGTAATGACATAGCAAGTAAAACACTGTGTTTGATATGACAAATTAAACGCATTTACTTTTCTCCTTGCCTTGAATGCTAATAAGTGTCCCTGATTTGAGCCTGGGTCCTGAAAGTGGGTTTGGGGGATTTCTGGGTATCAACCGAAGAAATTAAATTATTCTCCTCCTATTTAGTGTCCAAATCCTGATTTCAACGAACCAGAACATCGATGGAGAATGCTGCAAAGGTCATTAGTCGAAGCAGTTGCTGATCTCCTTACAGCTGATGGGAAGGTAAGACTAACTTTGCAACTGCCCTTCAGTGACGCTCCATATCAAATCCATAATCACTCCCTTCTTTACCTCAGAACTACATAAATCTGGAAAAATGATTAATGTTAGCCACATGAAAATTCTTACTCTCATTTGCTAGGTGTATCTGCAATCTGATATAGAGATTGTCTCTGTGAGAATGAAGGAACAATTTCTGAAATATGGCAAGGGCAATCTTATTGTGCATGAGCAATGTTATGCCATTAATAATGAAGGGTGGCTTAAGGAAAATCCATTTGGAGTTCGATCAGATTGGGAGCAACATGTCTTAGATCGTGGGGACCCTATGTACAGATTAATGCTTTGTAAATCAGCATCAAGTGAATAAAGTTACTGCAGCAACCAATGGACGAAGCTGGCTACACCTTATGCCACTGGAACTAAATGGATACATCTTCTCAAGTCAAAGTGGTCTATGATCCTTTCTTGGTGGCATCGATTTGTTTCTTCAAGCAATGTTGTCTTCTAATGGTAATGGATGTGAGTTGCTGTCTTTTTTGGGGTCTTTTTAAACTATGCCTAAGCACTAGCTAGTTCCAGATTCCTGGCATGGACTTCACCTAATAAATGGATGTATTTTTAGATTGTCTTGTTGTATAACATTGTTCTAGGTTGAGTATATTGAAAATTGTCATTAAACTGAATATGCCGAGCAAATATGCAAACTGCAGGGTTCGAGAGATTTCAAAGTATAAGAAATGATGGTGGGATGGATGGGTGGAAGCTATTAGTGAAGCAGATACAGTTTCAATAGAATAAGGACTGAATATGTTTGAGAATGCTACCACATGATTAAGCAAAGGAAGCATCACACAGCTATCTGATGTGTCTGTCTGTATTATTTTGACCATTTGTGACTATCATTATGATTGTTGTAACTAGTCCTTAACAATTTTTTGGATGCATATAATATAATTCCCTTGGTCTCGGATCAATTTAGTAATTGCCAAAATAGCCTGCGTAAACATGTCTGCAAACCAAAAGTTTTGCAACAAAATCAGGAAGGGGTTGCTTGCTTTAGTTGCTACATTCTGTATAGCATTTGATAAGTCTAATTGAAGTCAACATTTGCGTTTGGCAATGGCATGAAAGGCTATAGGAACTTTAAGATTAGATTTAGGATTTGGAAATTTTCTTGTAATAAATTATTGAATGAGCAAAACCACAAGATCAATTCATATAATCACAACTATATGTTAGTCAATACAATCAAGAACTATACTAAATGGCTTTAAACGTACTACCTTCTTCATGATCGAGAGACGTGACTTCAAATTGTTGCAAAAGATTAGCAGTAGCAGCAGCGTTGATCTTCTGCTCGTCTCTACACTCAGACACCATCTATGGAGCAGGGCCTAATGTCTCAATGCTGTAAAGCCGGGACCAACACACCTTATTTATAGAGACTAAGAGGCACCAAGAGATCTCCCATAAAGACTACTTGGTATCTAAGTTAGCTCTGATCTATGTTTCCTTTTTCATTACTAACATACATTACATAATGCCTATGTGATGGAATGCTCAACAGTATAGGTTAAATATCCTTAACCTGATGGGATATCTCCTACTAATGAATCCTAATTTGATTCATATTTACATAGATTATGATCTGTCCAATTCAGTCTAACAGTTTCTATATAGCAAATTGATCAAGTCTAATTAAAACCTTGTTTGATATAATCAAAGCTTTTCTGTAGGGTCATGAGATGCCCTCTTCTTTGGCTCTGTCTTTCTTTTGACATATAACATGTTGATATCCAATACTAACACAACATATGATAGAATAGAGAGGTTCTCTCTTTAAAGGTAATAATATATGCTTCTTTTCTCAGAGATGCTACTATCATTAGCTGCATTGCATGTGCCAAGTCCACTGCTGGACTTCTTTAAGCAACATTGCCTTCATTGTAGGTAATTCATCCTTTGGTTGAAGCATTCATTGATAAAGTTAAAAGGTATCAGTCTTCATCATGTCAAGTAACATATTCACCCACCCTCTTCATATGGTGGAAATGAGACTTTAGTTTGAATTCATGACCCATCATTAAGAATAATGCCCTTCAGCTCTTGTTAGATTCCTTGTTCAAACTATAGTAAGTTTTTATATTTGAAAGATATTATCTTGATCAACCTTTGTTCTTGACATATAACTTGTACAATCTATACAAATACAGAGAAATTTTATAGTGTTATATAGTATTAGAACTTGAGTTTTTTTTTTTTTTTTTTTTCCGATTAAATTAGAATTTGAGAGTTGAGAGTTGTTAGATTAGTCATTGTTTCTAGTGTGTTCTACACAGTAAGATAATCTCACGACTCATAATTAGTTTTGGAGTATCAAAAAATTCTGAAATTTGAGGCTGTTGGATTAACTACTAATTCTGGTGTATCAATGAGCTAATCCAACGACTCTCGAATTCCTAAACACTTTAGAGAACACCTACAGAACAAAGCATATGATCCTAGCTTCTGGTATTATTGGAATCAACAGAAGTAAGAGTTTTACAGATCACAACTGTCAAAACTAGGCCATGACACATCAGACACATTCAAAGTTGTAAAAAATTAGGTCACGTTTGAGTAACCCCCCAGATGTTCATGTGTCTCAATAACCTTTAACACACACAAAAACCCAGTTGTGATATCATGACATCCCAAATAAATAAATCAAATTTTCGACCCCCCTCTTTTTTCCCTTAGTGTAAAACCAAAAATAAATAAATTTAATAAATAAAAACCGTTTCTTTTTCTGGGCTTAAACGTCTGTCGGAAAATTGAGCACTGCATTTTCATCGATCGCCGGCGAAGCTCGTTCCATCTGTTCTTGGGTTCTCTGGATTCCCCGAAGTCTCCTTCAGGTAATTATGGCTCTGAATTTTTCCAGATTCACTGAGAGAGGTTTTAATTGATTCTAAATGTTTGTATAGCTCGAAACCCTAACCCTCGTTTTGGGTACTTCGAAAGTCGAAGAAATTCAAATTGGGGGAAATTTCTAGAGGTTCTGTAATTTTTTTCTATAATTCAATTAAGTTTTTTGGGATGAAGGTAAATATTAGAAACTGTGTTGCAGAATTGAGTTGAGGTTGTGATTTTGTATCCTGGATCTGTAGAACTAGTTTTTGCAGAAGAGAATTATCGTTTTCCAGAATGTCCAAGAATACCAAACACAGTTTTTTTTTTTTTTTTGTTCATTAGTATTCAATTGGTTGCTTAAATTTGCTGAACTAAAATGTTGAATATGCCCAATGTAGGTTCTTGGATGGTTGATAAGGTTCTGAATTTTGCGAGTATGATGTGAATTCTAGTATTCATGGTCTGTTTGGGTCGATAGATTTGTGTGTGTTAGTTTCTTAAACAGATTTTGTGTTATACTTGTGAAGCTTCAATTGTATGCTTGATGGAGTCCTGTTTGTAAGGATTGGGATTCGGCGCTTGTGAAATTACCTGGACTAGGGAAATTTTATAACCGAGAGGATTTCAAATTTGGATTTCCTATGCAAATGGCTCTGTAATGCAACATTGGTAGCAATATCTTGATATAACTGAATTTGTGATCACGAGGTGAAGGGTGAATTATTAGGTTGCTGCTTCCTACTGGTTTTAACTTTGTCTCTGTTTAATGTTTACTACACAGAGAAATACATCAGAAGCTAACTCATTAAACAATTGGATTTGCAGTAAGTTCAAGTCAATATAGTATTGGTCGAACCAGAACATGAGCATGTAGGCTTGGGTTCAACAGAAATCATGGACTCTGAGGTACACCCGCGTCAAGAGAGTATATTTGTTCAGGGAGATCCCACTTTAGCCCCATTCACCTCAAATCATGTTGCCGTGCAGCAGCCTGGTATGTTATTGTAATCAATTATGACACTCATTTTAATTATATTGGTTTTCTGTTGGTTAAATACCTTCCGAGGTGCAATCCAAGGTGCAACTTTGCATTATTTAATTGTTGTGAATCTGCAGTTAAAAAACCAACACGGCAATGGGCTGCTTGGACACATCAAGAAGAGCAAAGTTTCTTTGCTGCACTACGACAAGTTGGCAAGGTATGTCATTGTCCTTTCTTATCTTGGCAATAGATTATTTTGGCATATACGGATCCCTAACTTATGTACTTTGATTGCAGAATTTTGAAAAAATCACGTGTCGTGTTCAAAGTAAAAACAAGGATCAGGTATTTACTAAAACAATTATTTTTGACTGTGTTCAACCAGTGATTCATGAAGTCTTCAACATCTTGATTTTGATTTCTGTTTTTTTTTGTGTGTGTGTCTTTCCGTCCATGCTTTCCAGGTCAGACATTATTACTATCGTCTTGTGAGGCGTATGAACAAGCTGCTGGGTCCAGAATTATATTTGGATTCCAGAAATTCTAAAGATACTAATGCTGCTATGCTTAGATGGTAAGATTAATCATTTAACAGGTTCAGTTAGCTATGTATATGTTCTACAATTTTAGATATTGAAGTTGGATTTTAATTTTATCAGTCACGTTGGGCCTTTGGGGGAATTTGACCTTTAATCTTCTGAAGAGAGCTGTTGTTGATATAGGGCTTACAGACAACATGATTGAGAATTATCTGGTTTTCTTGACATATAGGAACGCAAAATGATTTGCAGTTACATATAGGTTGTACTGTATGAGTTCTTGTCTTTTGATAAAATTGTGCATATGTTTCTTATAATTGTGTGATGTTGTTACAGGTGGTCTTTGTTGGAAAAGTATAGCTGTAAAGCATCAAAGCTTCACTTGAAGCCCCGACGATTTAAGATTTTTATGGAAGCATTGGTTAGTTCACACTACTATTTTTGTTCCATGAATACTTTCTTAAATTCGATACTGGTAGAGTATACTTCTGCTCACCAACATTAAACCTTGATGCACTGTTACCTCTCCACTCATCATGTGCCACGTGTTTTGACTTTCCTTAGAATTTTTATTACACTTATTAACCATGATTATCCATGAGAGGGTATGTGACACCTGATGGAGAAGTGGTGAGCAAAATTGACTATATATAATAGTGATTTTGCTTATGCTGGACCAACTAACATGTTTTTCTTTTAAAGGAACACCAACTCCTGAAAGACCGGAAGAAGACTGTCAGGAAACGGCCTTCGCAGGGTGAAAACTGCCCTCCTGAGGCTCCCAGTAGTTTCCCAAATCAGAATAGACCATCTGTACTTGACCGTCCGGTTAAACTTGTTCTTGTTGACAGTCACAATATTCAGAAATCAGGACCTGGAAAAGCATCATTAAAGCGTAGTGGAAGCATAGGTGTTAATCGTGGCAACAAAGGAGATACAAGTACCGTGAAACCTGCTAGACAACGACGTAAACCAGGTAATCTTTCTGTTTGTCTACCTACTTTGTAGATACTCCATGGTCACTTTCTCTCTTCAGATGTTAAGAAATCTGGCCCTCACATTTCGATTAGGTTTTGGGGGTCATTAGTTGCATTTACAGTCTTCTTGCTAGAGTTCAGAATTATATTCGGAGTTTATGCTTCGTCTCTCAGCTGTGCAAATTGTCTTCTAAGTCGTTGATGTGCCTTTTGTTTATATTTTCACAGTGATATAAGGATGGGAATGTCCTCTTTTGGAAAGAAAAAAAAAATCTGGTTTCCTCTAAATAGAAAAGAGGACAATCCATTGCATTTGGACTTTGAACTTTCTGAGTACAGTTTCTTTTATACAAGTTGATACAATTTTTCTTCTGTTTTCAATCTAACACACTCCATTGTCAAGTGTAATTGCTGTTGTAGTCCCTTTTAAAATTGACTTGTCTTCCCTTTAAACCGAAATCAATTCAAATGCTATGATTTGGTATTGCTTCCTGATTCAGATTCAATTTGTGGTATCAATTATTTTCTAAAACTGTAGTTCTCAAACCCAACAGTACTGCCTCATTTTCAATCTAAGTAAAACTAATATGCTCACACACTCACCTTATTGAGTAAACTCTAATTAATTAGCAGGTGTTGTTCCATCCACAGCAGCATATAAAAAGTGGGAAAAGGCTGCAATTGCTGGGGTGTCTTTGGTTGCAGATGCTGCTGAGCACTTGGAGCGAACAATCGATAAAGAGGTTGGACAAGACAATAGCAGTGCAGGTGAATCATTTTCTACCCAGTTTGTCTGTCATCTATGTTTATGAATAGACAAAATACAAATGGACACGGTTCTGAAGTATTTCTAAATGGCGTTGTTTTGTCCATTGCATTTCCAGAGAGAAGTAGTGCTGTTCCAGTGGGAAACTTTCTGCCTCCTATACCCAATTTTCCACAAAATATTTATACAGAGAACATACACAATTCTATGAAACTTAAACTCCAGTTGTTCCCAATTGATGATAGTACAAGAAGAGCCTTGGAAGTGGTGAGCAGCAACATTACATTTCGAGTTCAATTTGGAATAGAGATTTATGACCGTAACAGCTCTCAGCTTATGTAAACAAATTTGGCTTTCTAATCCATCACAGGATAAACATAATCCTCACCTGGAGCTTACGGTCCCTACTCGGAAAAAGATATCCTCAATTATGGAACACCTGAATCGCAAATGGGGCAGTTCAAGTGTGGCATCAGGAGAGCTAATGCTTTTTCCTAATAGTGTCCAGCAGGATAGTCCGACCGGTTATCTGAGATGGACGCAGGACTCAAATGTCAGTGCAGGAGATGTATATGCAATGATTGGAAGCCCTCCAGTTTTCCGTTTAAGGTTCCTAATTTATATTTCTTTTCAACTCCCAGATTACAAAACAATAATTCACGTCTCTATGTAATCACTGAGTTACAATATCTCCTTGCAGGTATGGTTGGTTCTCCACTTCTGAGATGGGATCTGTTTCATCGCAAGCATCTGTAGCATCTTGCAGGATTCTAGGTGAGCATGATAATGTGGAGAAGACGAAGGACCCTGTAATGGAATCAGCACCAACTTCTCCACCATCAGCTAGTCATAAATGTGGAGACATCCTCAATGACCTCTTAACCTCGGTGACAACTCTTGCTCAGACTTCAGCTGATGAGCCCAATCAGAAGAATAACCTTGTGGGAGACTGTACAGATCAGGGTATCTTAAGACATCAAGGAGAAGTGGTAAGTTAACCATTGTCCCATGCTTTAGATGTTAATACTCACTGTCAGCTGACTCAGCTCAACGCCACGCATATTTTCAGCTGGTACACTTATACACAGAAGTGAAACTTTTTAATGTGGTTTTTGTGCGAGAAATGCTTTACAAGAATTTTTCATGTAAACTTGTATCTTATCTCTTTTTTCTGAACATTTATTTTGTTTTCATATACCCAGGATGGTCTGAGATTACATAATGGCACTGCCCTATCAGCCAAAGAGTGGGCTGATAGCCTAACCAACATTAGTGTTGGAGATCTTCTTACTGGGCTGCCTCATGATTTAGATGCTAACTGCATTGATCAACCTCTCACTGGAAGGTCTCAGTGTCTTTCACAGATCCCATTTAGCTGTGATTCATTTGATGCTGCGATTGCTGCTCATATTTCTAAACAGAAGAACAAGATGGGATGTGAGCCTACTATGGTATCTCATGTATCTTCCATCTGGGATGCTGAAGAAACATGTGATGCCTTTGTTTTTCAAAAGAATTCAGCTTTTCGTCAACAGTCTGCCAGTTCATCTAGTGTTGCTCCTCCAGGGGACTGCAAACAGATGGCTAGTACAAGCTCAGCAGGCTGTGATCGCATGGTTGAGGTATCACTTCATAATATTTTCTTTTCGGGTGGACATAAAATTTCTGTTTCTCAAGTAATCTTAGTGGCTGAAACATAGGAATACTAACACGAGTAATCATACAACTTTCCTGCAGGACTTTCATGTAGTAGAGAGGCCACTTATAGATCCTCAAGGAGATCCTATGGATGAGTGTCAGTCTGATCCACATATCCTAGAAAGTTCAGCGAAAGATTTCAACGCTTTAGCAGATATATACTGGGTATGTTTCTTTTCCAGCGTTTTGTACCAACTTTGAAAGCTCCATTTCCCTCAAAAAAAAAAAAACAAACTTTGAAGCTCCATGACCTTCCTATGACTTACTGAATTCTGCTCAAAGCTGCCCCTCTTGTTTCGTCAAGAAACAGGGTCATTTTGCTGAAGCTAAACAAGTGTATTTATGTGTTACTTTACTGAAAGCCTGTCAACAAGGGCTAATGGATTTTTAAATTTTACTTATAGATATGCAGGCATTTTTCAGCTATTTTTTGGATATTTCTGATTTTTGTTTTCCTCTTTTGTGCAGCCTGAATCATTAGGACCCCTAGATTTGGAGCTACCATCATCTAAATACCATAATGAAAATTATATTCTGAATGATAGTCTCAGTGGGCTGAACCGCCTTATTGCCAGCAGTCTGGATGCATTTCAAAATTGCTCTTTCTTTGGTTCAAACAAGAAAGAACCACCGCCAACAGTTGAGGCCCGAGAAACTATTTCCTTCTCAGATTTTAAAATTTTGAAATATGCAGGAGCTAGTAATAGGGATTAGATTTTTCTTCATGCTGTGGCTTCAATCGGAGTTCAGTGACTATAACATTTTCTCAGTTTAGCCCTGACTTGAGGATCGCATGCCAAAGGTGTCCATGCTAGCCCAAACGGAATTCTAGCTGGGTGTACATTACTCAGATCAATCAACTTAAAGTTGTACAAAATAGACATGACATACTCTAAAGTACTCTGCTCGCCTTTTTCGGTTTGTTTTTCTTTTTGTAAATTGTATCTCAGAGCTGATGTATGATCTCTGCAAGCTGAACAGATGAACTTGTTAATGCTATCTGTACATTCTTTCCATCATTGTTTGTTCTGTAGACTCTGTAGCTTATGTCGTCGATTTTGTTTAGATTTTTCAGATGCATTCTTGGTTACATTCTTCTTATAACAGTGATGTGGTACATGTTATTGAAGGCTTTTCCTCGAGAAAATTCATATGATTTTACAATTCGATTTTTTACTGTTCTGTTTTTAGAAGAAGCCTATGACAGAATACAGGTAGGTAATGGATGCAACAACATTATTGATTTCTAGAATTATGAAAATTCTAATTGGACTTGATGCATCAAAGGAGGGACATATTCTTTGCTGAACATAAAATTTAGGACTGAAACTTCTCACATTATTGCCTCAATGTGAAGACGACTAATCATCAGTCCACATTGTCTAGAACCACATCCCTACTATGTGGCCTAAAATATGTCTAAACAACCAGTGGTCGATCTAGACAAGCTTGATAGCTTGAATGATAAGTTCTTGGTATATTTCACACTCTCTTTTTAGTTTGGACGTACCCTTTCTTAGTTCTTACCCAATAACATAGATAACAATGACAATATGAGGATGGTGAAGCAGAACTGCATCGTGCCAATGTGGAAGCCTGACATTGTGTCGGTTTTATGGAACCTCTCTTATGAGACTCGTTATTTCAGAAACATATAACTGAAAACATATACAAGAATGTCTAATTCTCAAATTCGTGTTTGAATTTTGGCTTTTACATCACTGATAAATTGGCCTAAATTCTGTTGTGATGACCCATTTACAGCCAAAGCATCCTCCAATGTCTGCCTTGCCTTCTTGATCTCCTTCTGCACCACTCCATCACCCAAATTTCCATTTATCAGACGGTTGACCTTCTGTGCTACCTCCAACCTTGTGATTGGCTTCCTATCACAAAGATTGAGACCAATCTTCCAATCATCAACCACTAGTTTCCTATTAGTGATTTGGTCAGTATTAATAGGAAAGCACAACATTGGTACACCAAACCACATGCTTTCAAGTATGGAGTTCCATCCACAATGAGTTAAGAACCCTCCTATTGCTGGATTTGAGAGCACCTCAATCTGAGAACACCAAGGCACCATTAACCCTCTTTCACTAATCTGGTCTTCAAATCCAAAGGGAACAACATACCCTTCTTCCTCATAGCTTATAGTGTCAGGGCGTAGTACCCAAATGAAACTCACTTTACTAATCAAAAGCCCCTGAGCTATTTCCTCAAACTCATTTCTAGTAACTTGACAGTAGCTACCAAATGAGACATACAAAACCGAACCTTGAGGCTTGGTTTTGAGCCATTGTGTACAGTCAGTCTCGGACATCAGATTAGTAGCCACAACACTCTTGGTGGGTTCAGTGGGGAAGACAGGGCCAATTGCATATGTAGGTTGCTTCTCTTGCAAGGCTGAAAGAGTCTCTGCTTCTAGCTCTTGAACTGTATTACACAGTATAAAATCTGCCTTCTGAGCTTCTCGGAACGCCTTCTTAACGATTCGCAGCATCGGAGATGAGGTATCAGTAATGTATAGGTGTGACATCAAGTCCTTTGGTTCAATAGCCTGCACGCCAGGTATGTAATCAATGGTGTCCTCACAGTTATCTGATAAATTAACCAACAAAAACAGATTCAGGTAACAAATACATAACTTGGTTAATGATCTCTCACCAGCTAGTTTGAACCTAACACGTTACATTATCAGACTGAGTTCATTTCACAAATTCAAACAAGAATCCACATGATCAATCATACCTAGACAGTCGGACAATATAACATGTTTTTAATTTCTAACATACTAAATGAAAGTTACACATTCAATGAAAAATCAACAATAACTATTTTCAGATTCCCCAATCTTGGACAACATAACATGCTTCTCAAATCTAGCATAAGCAAAATGTAGGGAGAGAGCAACATACCATGACAACCAAAATGACCATGTTGTTTGAGGAGATCCAAGTGGTAGTAAATGTTCAAGACTAAAGCTGGTTCAGTCCAGAAGGAGATATTGATAAGGTTGTACTTGTTGGCTATCATTACTGGCCATGTGTGGAAGGTGTCAGCAATCAAACAATTGATTGAAGGGTCAGACTGGACCAAGTCTCCAACAAGTTCATCAACATGAGCAGGGAAGACATGGATAGCACCCTCAAGAAACTGGTCAAGGTTCTGATACCGATTGAAGGACAGTGGGAAAGCATCACTCACTGTTCTGTAGCGTATGTCAAGGCCGGACTCACGCGCCGCGGCAAAGATGTGATCTTGATCTTTCTCTTGCTCTTGTATAGTGTTGTTGCTGAGTTTGGATTTGGTTATCAGGTGATGAATGTAATGAGTGTTGACAAAAGTGATGGTGAAGCCATTTGAGGCAAGCTTCATGGCCAAGTGGGTGAAGGGGTTGACATGGCCTTGGAGAGGAACTGGTACCATGATTGCATGAGGCTTTGGGTGATTGGCCTCCATGGTTTCAAGTGTTTGCTCTCTCTGTGTTGTGTCACTTGTGTGAGGAACTGAGGATTGAGCAAGAAGGTCAAGGCTGAAGCCTCACCAACCCTTTTTAGAATTTTTAATAATAGCAGAATTGAATGATAATGCAACAATGAAACAAAAACGGGTTTTGTTTTTTCTCTCTATCGTATCTAAAGGCTATATTGATCAGTTTTAGTAATAAGCTACTAAGTACTAATTACTAAGCTTTGTCTTCTTGGGAAGTTTTGATCCAGAAGGCAACAAGAAGACTTGGAAGAAAGAATCTGTATTTTTCTTTTGTTGAAAAAGCATTCCACTGAGAAACAAGTAAGACTTGAAGGAATAGTCACAGACTCTCGCTCGCACATGGAACCATAAAGCAATTAAACATGAAATTAACCCAAAAAGAAAGATGATAATGAGCTTTGATTCTAAAGACTCTGTAGAAGCTCATAGCAAAAATGTAATTTAGGTTGTACCCAGTTGGTCTAGTAAAAATATTTTCATTAATTGTAGATTTTTTCTTTTTTCTTTTGAGAAAGCATTAATTGTAGAATTGAGCGGACGCTTGCCGGGAATCTCCTGGTTATAATAGGAGGTTTCTTGTTCGAAATTATAATTTGTGAAAATATTCTTTAGAGAGTGTCATCCTTACTTGGGACTCGGAGTGGTAAGTTAGTGTCTCACTCAATCACCCTTAGTCTCACTGGTATTTCTAACTTCTAAGCTTCACATATACATGAAAGCCTAAGACAAGGAAATGTCCTTGGAAAATATCCAACGAATATTTTTATCGCAGCTACCATTCCAAACGGAGAAGTTTCTCCTGGGCTACGAGCTTGCCGGTGAGTACCTGCCAGCCTGAGATGCATACGAGCCTTGATGTTGATTTCACATGCATTTACGATCACAAATTGCCCCCTCGGCTGCGATGGCAATTGTTTCCTAGTTGTAGATTGTATCTATAGTTCTCATTTCAGGTTGAAATACAAGTATAGTCGACTCGAACTTTTTAAGTTCTTAAGATCATGAGCGAACTATATATATAAACGTCTTTTTATTTTCATGCATGTCGGTTCTAAGTTTAGGATGTGATCATAAATGTCCTAAACTATAATCACGCATCCTACAGACTCCAAAATATATGTCATGATAGTACTATACCAAATAGTTTAATAACATAACGTACGTACATGTGTATCTCGTGAGTAAAAATATACTACGTACGTACATAGTACATATACATTTAAATAAGACCTATATAATCACTTGGTCAGATTCGACTACATACTGTATATAGTATATTCAGACAAAAAATTATAGTCTCAATAATGCAACGACGTACGTAAACACAGTTTAAGGGTACTTGTGCGAGGGCTACATATACCATGAAAACCTAAACGACCGTGCTTTATTAGGAGGTCCCTCAGGTAGTAGATGTTAGGTCAAGACTCGAGCTGGTTCAGTCCAGCTGAAGGAAATGTTGACGAGGTTGGTTGTACTTGTTGGAAAAATTCTAGACCATTATTCCATGGAAGTTATAACTAATTAAACAATTGACTGAGGGATCATCAGATTGGACCGAGTCTCGAATAAGGTCATCAACTTGCATGGCTGAGAAGATGGAAAGCACCCTCAAGAGTCACGTACTGGTGAAGGTTGTGAAACCGATTGAAGGACGGTTAGAAAGCATCACTCAAGTACTGTTCTGTATACTGTGGTGTATGTCTAGACCGGACACGCTCACTGCGGCGAAATGTCATGCCGGTCTGGATGTTCAAGTAGTTCAGTGTTTTTGGGTATCGATTAGGTCATCTGGTGATGAATGCATGCATTGGGACTTTGGGTGTCGACAGAAGTGATGGTGAAGCCTTGCGATACAAGCTTCATCGCCAAATGGATGCAGGGGGGGTTGGCGTGGCCTTGAAGAGAGAGAGGCACCATGAATCCATGATTGCATGAAGCTTTAGGTGATTGGCTGCCATGGTTGTGAAGATGTTTTGAGCTGTTTCTACCTGGGGAAGGAGGGCAACTGGTCCTCAAATGACATCTACCCTAGCTAGCTTCTTTAGTATATATTCTATATAATGGTAGAATGATAACAGGCTAAACCATAAAAGTAAACAACCCAACCCCATCGCGCGCTGAAGCTAATATATACATCAAGGAAACACAATGCCGGACTTGTAATCATCATGAGTTCATCCCTCAAATGCATGGTCTGGATTCTGGACCATTGCGTGTACGCAGCTAGCTACCATTCATAGTTAAGGAGGGGCCTCAATATTGATTCTGCATGCGTACATTTATAGTTGAAAGTTGCTCACCTATGTGCGCCAGTAAACTAAATTCTTTGGATCTACTATGTTATTTGATGTCATGTAGATTTGCCTGTAACTATTGTTTCGCCTATATTACATTAAGGCTTTTCATTTTCATAGTTTTAACCATTGGGTAAATTCCTCCTATGATTTAATTTTTTATTAAAAGAAAAAATATGAATTAAACTTTTGAGTTATATATGTTGAAGGTGTTGAAGGAAAAACGTATTATGTGCCTTCGTCAATGTAACTGACGATAGATAATTATGTAGTCATTATTGTCATTAATGTATTTCCTATTACCGTTGTAATACTCACCCTATATAAAGGGGATTATCAATGAAATGAGTAGACCAATTCCGATTATTCTACAACACGTTATCAGCACTTTGCTTTAGCCAGAAAAAAAAAAGAGAAAAAAACCCTAGGTCTTTGTCTCTGAAAAAAAACTCCAGCAAAACACTTCTGCCGGAAAAGAAGACCTCCTCACCAGAAATCCCTTCTGCCGACAACCACTTTGTCGGCAACGATGACTTCTGGCGACAACTCGTCGTCGGAAAAGGAAGAAAAATCCAGGCTACCACTCTACCGACGATAGGCTTGTCGGCAGAGCATAGCATCTCATCGGCACACCCAGAAATCTGCTCTGGGCACCTGCACCTCTCCAGATCGCCTCGCCGCCGTGCAGATCGGACTGCCCCAGCTCGGCCCGCCGCCGCTAGCTGCACCAGCAGCTGCCCTGCTCCTATGCCAGCCCACCTCCGATGACGACATCGATCCAGATCGGACCACATCCCGCGCCGACGACGCTGCCTCGCCTGGCTCGATCCAGCAGCCCAGACGACGCCAACCTCCGATCGGCCTCGACCCAGTCGCGGCGAAGACGTCTGCTCTCTCTGTGGCCCAGCCGAGCGCCGACGACGCCAGCCCAGCCGAGCGCCAGCCCAGCCGATTTGCTCACTCTCCGATCGGATCCAACCTCCGATTCGTCCGACGATCGGCCATCGCCGCTCGGCCTAGTTTCTGACACGCCTCGATGCCCTCCGATCGCCGCTGCAACCCGGATCGTCCCCCCCCCACCGATCCAGTCGATCACCTGCATCGACCCCCCCCCCCCCGATCCGGCCTCCTCCAGCGCCATCGACGCCGCTCCAGCAGCCCCGATCCGGTCCCCCTTCGTCCAGCAGCCCCGATCCGATCGCCAGCACAGCCAAGATCCGATCCCGCTTCTACCGACGACAACTCGTCGGGTAAGGCTGCCTCCCAGAAGTTCTACCGACAAAGCTTCGTCGGCAGAAGCTTGACCCGACCCGGTCTTGTTGGGCCTGACCCGGATCTGCTGACCCGACCCACGAAAAAAACAGAATTTTCTTTTTGGGATAAAAAATTTAAAGGTAATTTTTGAAATTACCGCACAGTAATTTATATTTACTTTACTGTGTGACTATTTACTTTATTACTATTTACTGTTTTACGAACTTAATGGTAAATGTGAAATTGCTTAATTTATATGATAAATGTGAAATATATATGATTAAAGTGACTAATCATATGAATATTGTTTTTATGTGGCATAACAATTACGATGCGGCGATCAATACGTGACGATTACTTGGAGACGGAGATAAAGCAATCGCTTCATATGCAGTTTATTTGGCAAACTTACAAGTAATATTTATATTGACGCTCTGCTTTTATTATATTTTGTTTCAGTTATTTATATGATATAATGCTCTATTAAATGTGAAATTGCATTAGTATTTTATATAAATGTGAAACATGAAGCGTTATATGTTCATTTTATTAGTGTTAAATAATTGTTTTATTTAACATATTATTTAGTTTGAACACTGCTCTGATAATGTAATTTCATGAGCTTCGTAATATAAAGAAAAAGTGACAAACCTATAATGTGGAAAAGTATTTTCACGAAGCAAGAAAAATATGACCATTACAAATTTCTCTCTAGAGATCCAATTTTTATTTATTGAAAATTTTTCAACATGGATATCTTATTTATTGTGTAGAAAGCAACGATAATGGAATTTCATTAAACTTCACATGCAATGAAAATGGAAAAATCAAAATTTTATTGGGATAACGAAATTTCACGAAGCATCGGAGTTACCATAATGTATATTGGTTTATATTAGTCGTCGTGCATGTCATTTAGACTACGAGATTAATACATTATATTCTTCCTCTATTTTAAAGATGGTTTAACCATCACATTTTAGTTTTGACATATTGGACTCTGAAGAATTTGAGTACCAAATTCCCCTATTAAGCCGACTAAGGCTTGAGCATGGTATATTTATGCAAATTGCTTTATGTAAATAGCTAAATAAATAATTTCAATATCTTGAACGACAATGTAAGGTCTAAGAAAAAAATCCCTGAAATTTAAATTATGCAAAGTAATGCAATCACCCTAAAACAAAGGGCAATGATGATGTAAGTTATGAGAAAACAAAGAGTAATGACGATGTAAGGTCTTAGACAAAGAAATTTCCTGAAACAAATTATGCAAAGTAATGCAACAACCCTAAACCAAAGGGTAATGACAATGTAAGGTATGAGAAAAAGAAATTTTCTGGAACACATTTTGCAAAGTAATGCAACAACCTTAAATCAAAAAACAATGACGATTTAAGGTCTTAGAAAAATATATATATATTCTTGAACAAATTGGGCAAAGTAATGCAACGACCCTAAAACAAAGGGTAATTACCATGGACGTAAAATTCATATAATCATCCAAAAGTAAGTGGAAACAATGTAACATTTAAAAGATGACATAGGGGACATGTCATGTGCAGTGAAGCACTCTGCCATTGTTGTAATTCAATGAACTATTGATACGTACATTATAAGCTAGCAAAGAATTAGCTACGACTTTCAATAAATATGAAGAATCATATGAGTACGCGGATTTTGGAAAAGTATCTTCAATATCCAACAGTAACATTGAAAATGAGTTTACAACTAAAAACATAATATCTGGGAAGAATATGTTAAATGACAAATCTCATCATTGCAGCTATTAAAAGAGCAAAAAGGATCTGGCTCAATCCAAGATAGACTTTGATTAGTCTACTTTAAAAATTTTAAGATATCCTTATAAAGGCCATTACGCCTAAATACGACTTTTGGTCCTAAATTAGACTTTTGGTCTTAAAATTTCTCTCTCTAAATTGGATAAGACTAAATGTAATCGTTGGCATGTTAATTTTTTGAATCTTCTCTAAAGGAATTGAGATTATTCAAATTTTATTCATAATACACATGATTTAATTTTCTACATCTAACTTTGCAAAGTATTGTATAAAGTTAAGCAACACATCATAATATAGGCATGAAACAAAGAACCGTGTGCAAAGAAACGCACAATGTAATCCCTAAAATAATAGTACTGAAGAACAGTAACACTATATCAATAGTATATGATAATGATTAGTATATCAAAGAAAGTGATAATGATCAGTATATATTTTCCTTTGGGATTCATAATACACCTGCCTAATTGGGATTACAATACCTTTTCATTACAATCCCCATCGATTTACTCTAAAGAACTTGAGTTACGTTTCGATGTATATATTGAGCATATGTCAAATTGACAATTTATGCGATAAAAGAAAATTGAATTTTGTTTTCCACATTATAAAGAAATTTACGCCACGATTTTTCATGTGAAAAAGATACAAGTGAGAATTCATTTGAGCTCCTTTGCATTACCTCTAAATGACTGCGAATGTAAACGAGTATTAGAGAAGATTATATGTCAACTTAGTAGGTTCTAAGTAACCGCTAATTAAATCCAACGTCATAAGAAAATGATCTTTTGGAATTCTGACATAGATTGGCTTTGATATGGTGATCCATACATTAAAGAAACTACTATGGACACCCATATTTTTGGAATAAATAGAAGCAAACACCAGAAGAATATGGTTCACACACGAATCTGAGGACGATCAATGAACATTTTATCCTCAAATATTGTCATATAGGGTTGAAGACGTATGTTCAATTCCTAAATTCCGCCGCTCCCCCAATGTGGCATTATAATATATTTGATGCACAAGCATATGCATTTATACCTTATTATGCTTCTCCTATCCGTCATGATTTTATGGATAAAAGTACATCATTCAAAGCCTATTCGTTAAAGCAATTATGATTGAGATCATCATATGCAAAGGACACATGAGTTTCTCATTATGTTGTTATATTGAATCAAAAGAGGATTCAGTGGATCGATTCAACCAACTTGCGGACACCATAGATATTTTATGGTGTTGGTTGTTGTGTCGACACACTGGTCACGTGTCATGACACCATCCACAATTAAAATTTATGCTGCTTATGCTAGAAAGTCAAAGCACTTAGGCCGGGTTAATTTCCGTAGGTGTGATGAATTTATGGCTTATTATATGGGATTTGTAATGGACATCATATTCCTATATATAAAAACTCAATTGGTCTCACGGAAAACGACTACAGTAATAGTCTTAATATTGGTAAAGCACACCAATACTTCCGTTTTGGGTTATGCAATTTTTGCATGCAGCGTTACTTTTTCATCTATGGCCATCATCATTGAACCAATTTACACCATAGCTAGTGACTATGTGTGAGGATTTTAAAGGATTTCAAACGAACTTGTAATCCTTGAGCTCTTTTGGATTGACACGGATCTACAATCCTTGAGCTCCATTAAATATTTGTATGTGCCAAAATTGCGCCGCCACAGCGCACAATGATGGGTCCATTGAGATGAATAAATATTTATGCTGGATATGAACTTCCAGCTATAGTCCGCTATGTCGAAACCTTGACAGGCGATCTCTTCACCGCTAGATTTGCGGAGTGTCACTTTGATGAGACAGTCTTCCCGTCGTTAGGGGGAGATAAGAACAAGCATGTTCAAGTGGAACGACAGGAATTGTCGTGGTTTGTCCCCACTGTGTCTCATCTCGATCCCCAAAAATCACACAAAGTAAGGTGTGTAGATATCTTATACATTAAAGTGACGAGATCACATAAACCTGCTGCAAATATACCTGCAAGGATTGTGTTTTATCAAAAGGACATGGTACCACCCAAGAGGAATTGGGTATTGCACTGCCACCATGGATGGTGGCATGGTGACGCCATAAGTGGCATAAATGGTGTCACAGGCCGTGGCTCTCCAAGGAAGAGGGGGAGGCCACCTTAGGTTCGATACATACTTGTGTAAAGGAAGAAAACAAGTTTGGCACAACCTGATCTATTGATCAGTGATACTCAAATCCGTCTCATGAGAATATTTATGGATTGTGGTTATCATTGGGGGACGCCTCAAATGTTAGAACCAATCCTTAAAGTATAGAGATCTCTACAACCACATTACACTAGTGTACATGAGGACGTGGAATAATGAGTCTACTATCGAACCATACTTCGTTGAAAAATGTCAACTTAGTAAACTGGCCTAATGGAAAGAAGCGATCCAGTATAAATAAAGAGATAGGTATTTGGGCAGGTGACGCCGACACCGCAAATATAAACCCTATCAAATATATCTTTATTAGAATGCGTAATGAGAATAAGAGTATGCAAACTCACCTTATGGCGCAAGGTCTCTCAAAAACGCACTGGAATCGACTACGAGGAGATATTCTCTCGTAATGGACTACGATGAGACAAACTCTCGTAATGGATGTCATTGCACTCCACTACCTTGTCAGTTTGGTAGTTTCCGAAAAACTGAACATGCAGCTTACGAAAAGTGATCAAAACATACATCTCTATGGGGATCTAAATTAAGAGATATACATGAGGATCCTAAACGGACTTGATCCACCCAAATCAAGTGACTCTAGATCACATGAGTACGTTTGCAAAAGAAATTGAAACGTTCACTAAAGTGACTACTTGATTGGAAAGGGATTGATGAATTATGCCCTTGCGTTTTCATTATGGATATATATGAACTCTAAATGAAATAAGAGAAACTCAGTGTATTGTAAATCCTAAGTTGAGAATGAAAAAGATTTTGGGAATACACAGTCTTGAAATGGAACTCAAGGACTGTAATGATGGTGATCATCCATCAATCGGCTTAGGCACTCTAAAGAATAAAGTGAGACCTACAGATATTCCCATGATCAGTCGAAGTCTTTACTCTAACAATAGATCCGTTTTTCATCTAATGGAAGATGACGAAGAAGTATTGGGAAATGAAATTCCTATACAAGTGCAATGACGCATGATTGTACTTAAACATAATATGTAAGACTCGACCTCTCATTCGATGTAAATTTGTAAAGCTATGTCTAGCTATGCGCCTACGCAACGCAAATCGTTCTTTCATTAAAGATATGAAAGATTTGGGCTTATTCAATCTCTACATAGAATGTGACATGATAAAGAAATTATCCACGTCATAGCTAACTATGCGTAAAGAAAAACGCATTAAAGGTGAGATAAGAAAATCTGTTATCACAGATCAATTTCAAATCTCTTAATGGTTCACTCATACTCTAGACGAAGTTATGACTATTTTGTTATATGAAGGTCATACCACGAGTGAACCTGATGTTCAATATGAACCTATGCATTCAGTTCATGAACAACCTTATCCTCAAGATCAAAGTAAATCAAGTTGGATCTGAGGACGATGTGGCAAAATTTAGTTACTAAATCATTGCTCAAAGTCATATTTGGAAAAACATGTGAAAATGCATAACTATGCTAATGTTACTGAAGCTCCCTTGATCAAATGAAAGAATCAGGGAGAATCCCATGATTAATGTAAAAATCAGGGGGAGGTGTAGACATCAGGGGGAGTCTAGCACATACATGTTGTTTTCAAATGTAATAGGTGCGTTGCGCTCTTTTTGTCCTTCGACCAAAGTTTTATTTTCTCCCATTGGGTTTTTGTTACTTGGCAAGGTTTTTAATGAGGCAACACCACATGCACCATTCAATCTCTGACTCGGCACAAGGGGGAGTGTTGAAGGAAAAACGTATTATGTGCCTTCGTCAATGTAACTGACGATAGATAATTATGTAGTCATTATTGTCATTAATGTATTTCCTATTACCGTTGTAATACTCACCCTATATAAAGGGGATTATCAATGAAATGAGTAGACCAATTCCGATTATTCTACAACAGAAGGTAAAATAATTGAAATTTTGTTTAGGATATTTAGTATTTTTGATTTGAACACCCACGATAATACATTTGGTTGATTAGATATAGCTCTACGGATTAGTCTTGTGAGTGTTTACATTACCACGATTGAATTTTTTAACTTATGTTTCTAACATAACTAAAAAATATTTTAAAATGCATGTTTTTAACCAAAAAAAATAAGAAAATGCAAGTTTTTATTGTATTTTTATAGATTATTCTTAAATGTCAATTTTACCTCTTATATTTAACAAAGAAGTCAACATAAGTACCAAAGTGTCACATAAAATTTAATTTCATGTACCAAACTGTCATCTTTGAAACGTTGGGTACCAAAATGTCTAATTGGTCATACGTCAGGTACCATAGGAGGAATTTACCTTTAACCATTCCCAGTAGGTTTCCAATCAAGCAGTGGCATATATGTACGTGTTGAATTGTCGTTATTCATTTTTTTGACTAGTACAATCGATCATGCATCGATCCAACAAACTAATTAACAACATGAGCATGACACCCTGATATAGAAAGATGGATGATAGACGGACATAAGCATAAGCAACTTCATATTACTGATCAGCAAAGCTTTATCAGCTAATGCCATGGCATATCTCAATCCCAATTATCTTTCACTGATTGCATGATAGGTTATTTGAGCACAAGCGTACTTGTTTGACTGGTACCACGAAAGCACATCGTGAAGCATCCAGTGGATTGCATATTAACTCTCTTGTCTTCTTAGAATAGAGACAGGTTAAGCAATATGGCCGGCCAAGCCAAGTTTTATAGCCAAAATGATCGGCTAGAGAGTTATTTCTAATCAGTTAACCGTGGAAGGTCCAACCAGGCAACCACCATCTGCCATTGATGTAAAATGACAAGGTGTGAATATATGTCGGCAAATTAACCTTACTAGTTACTATACTTGTATATAACAGCTCCAGTCTTAATGGGAGCTTACACTCTTTAACTTCGAGTTCAAAATACCCACTTAATTAGCTTGTGAGCATTTTCATCTTCCTCTCTCCCAATACACAAGCAGCTTCTGAGATCATGAAGAACAATCACTCAAAGCCTCATGCTGTTATATTTCCCTACCCTCTCCAAGGCCATGTAATCCCAGCAGTCCATCTCGCAATCAAGCTCGCATCAAATGGCTTCACAGTCACCTTTGTCAACACTCAGGCAGTACATCACCAAATCATCAAGTCCCAAAATCTCGATACCACCATGGAAGACGTTAACATCTTCCACGGGGTTTGTAAACTGAGCCTCGACATACGTTATTTAACGATCAGCGATGGTTTTCCTATCGGATTTGATCGATCCCTAAACCACGACCAGTTTTGGGAAGGTGTTCTGCAAGTTTTCCCAGCTCATGTGGATGAGCTTGTAGCAGAACTAGTCCGATCCGACCCACCGGTCACCTGCTTGATAGCAGACACTTTCTTTGTGTGGCCAACAATGATAGCAAAAAAGTATAACCTTGTGAACGTGTCATTTTGGACTGAACCAGTTCTGGTCTTAACCCTTTACTACCATATATACCTCCTCAGAGAAAATGGTCACTTTGCTTCTCATAGTAAGTGTCGCAACCATCTCTATTACCTGCTTCTTGTTTTCTCCTTCTAAGATCTATATAGTTCATAGTTTTGAGTCCAGCCAAATTGCTAATCTCATTACATCGTATGAAGTTTTGTTTAGGGTAAGGCAATCATATTTTAGGTTAATACTTAATAGTGTGTCAACATAACTCAGATATTACATCATCTTCAGGATAAGGCAATCATGCACAGAGGTTTTAGGTTTATTTACTGAGATTGATTTTTTATGTAGATAATCATCGCCAAGATACAATCGACTACATTCCAGGTGTCAAAGCAATTGAACCAACAGACTTGATGTCATACCTTCAAGCTATTGAGGTCACATCTGTAGTTCACAGGATCATATACAAGGCATTTGAGGAAGTTAAAGGGGCAGATTTCATTCTTTGTAACACAATTCAAGAGCTTGAATCAGATACCATGTCTGCCTTGCAAGAAAAGCAACCTATATATGCAATCGGCCCTATTTTCCCAAATGGTTTCAAAAAGAGCACCGTGGCCACAAGCCTGTGGTCCGAATTTGACTGTATCGAATGGCTCAACGCTAAACCGGATGGTTCAATTCTCTATGCCTCATTTGGTAGCTATGCGCATGCTAGCAAAAGAGACCTAGAGGAAATTGCCGATGGACTTATGCTAAGCAAAGTTGGCTTTATTTGGGTTCTTCGGCCTGATATTGTTAGCTCCAATGAAACCCAAATTCTACCCGTCGGATTCGTAGATGAGATCAAGAATCGAGGGTTGATCGTGCCATGGTGTAGTCAAATTGAAGTCATCTCACACCCTGCAGTTGGAGGATTCTTAACACATTGTGGATGGAATTCCATATTGGAAAGTATGTGGTGCGGTCTTCCATTGTTGTGCTATCCATTGTTGACTGACCAATTCACCAATCGGAAACTAGTGGTCGACGATTGGAGGGTCGGGCTTAACCTGTGTGATCGGAAGCCGATCACAAAGGAGGAGGTGAAAGAGAAGGTGGACCGTTTGATGAGTGGAGAGTCAAGTGAGGAGTTGAGGAGGAATGTCAAGAAGGTCAAGAACACATTGGAGAGTGCATTGGATCAAGATGGTTCATCAAATAGAAACTTTGATGGATTCATAGATGATGTGAATGCTAAAATCCAAGAGAATTATGGTCGTCTTAGCTTCAAAGACCAATAATGTCAATCACTGGCTAGGGTTCTTATAATGTGGCAAATTCCAATTAATAAGCCAATGTCGTCGGTTTCGTTTATATTCTTCATCAGATACAAGGTGGGCTGGTGCGGCGCTTACGTTCATGTTTGTCCATTTTCTTGAAATAAAGATACATATTGCAAATCTATGTCACTATTATGGGTTGCCTACTATCACATTTTCGTGCAGCTTTGGAATTCTAGTGCTACAGATTGACATACGAAGAGATAATTTAAATATATGCCTTACCAATCAAAGTTATGTGATTCCATGGTACTGTTATGGCCCATTCCGTTATAAAATGAATCGACCATTGAGCATGTTGACGGACAATGAATGTGTTTGTTTGCAATGGAACAAAGGCGTCCTAAATCTTCAAAAGTTGTTTCAAATACATTCTCGGTACATAACTGCTGATCTTTAATATCTTGTTACCTCCAATATATTTATTAACCTAACTAGTTTTGATATATTTGATATATTTTTTTCTTTTATATTTTATTTGGAAAGATTTATGGAGAGTTGGTAAGGAAGTTTTTTTTACAGATGAAGATAGTGGGAAGTTGTACAAAAAGTAGTTATCTAATTTATTTAATTTTTTTAAAAATATTATCTTATTTACCTTGATGTCCTTCAAATATTAAAATTTGATTAAAAATAAAATATTGTGCGAGGATGTCTATGTCTTTTCACAGGCACTTTGGCTAACAAAATAGATTTCTTTAATAATAGTATAGATTCATATAAATGTTGCATTTATTTGTAATTCTAAGCAGTAAAATGAATAAGCTAAAAGTTACATATTTGACATACCTTTAGATTTCATTTTATTTATTATTATTATTAATTTTTTTTTTAGAAAGACATACAGTAAAACCCCTCTAAAGTGATAACCTCTCTAAACTGATAAAAAGTCTTGGTCCCAAGTCGGGACCAGTGTTAAAATTTAATAACCCCTCTATCGTGATAATTAATATTTTTTCAGAAAATCATAGTGCTAAATCCCGGGTCCAACTTTATCATAAAGTGATATTTTTGATTAAATACATATTTTTTTATATACTTTACGAATTTGAAAAATATTTCATGATACTAGTTTGTGCTAGGTTTGTTTGTCTAATAACTTTTACATCATCCTTTATCTTCTGAATTGTCTTCAATTGGTCCTTGCGATCCCCGTTTTGTTGTAGTAGAAATATCTCTTTGTGGAAGTGTTGATAAACTTAGAGAATGTTATCTAATTTATGGAAAGTGTTGATAAAGTTAGAGAATGTTATCTAATTTATAAGTAATTTATTGGGGTGAAAGTATTAACATACATGAATGTTAGTAAATGTTTTGGAAATCCAATAAACTATTGAAATTTTGGTGAGTTAAATATAGACAAAGAAATATGTATATGTATTTAGTGGCTAAAAACACAATTTTAATCATTTTGGAGCAAAAAAAAATGTAAACTCCTCTTATGTGATAACCTCTATAAAGTGATATTTGGACCCGGGTTCCAAAAATATCACTTTAGAGGGGTTTTACTGTACTATTAGATTGGTTCTCTCAAAACTAAAAATGCCGGTACCTTCATATTAGAATTTGGAAATGTATTTAAAAAATAAAAGAGACATACTGATTGGAAATGACCGAAATGTATGGAGAAACTTATATTTTTAGTTCTTCTAGTGGGTTGGGTGCTTAAAATAGGTGGCCTACTTGCAGAAGGCCCCAGCCCAAATCCCATCTCTTTCCTTTTCCTTTTCCTTTGGAAGTCCAAACCCAAGCTTTAGCTATGATAATTACTCATTAAGTTCATTACTTTCCTCTTTTCTGAAATGAGAGGATCATTACTTTCTTAAATGAGGGTTAAAGGGATACTTGGGATAAAATTTTATCCATCTATTTTCTTCCTCCTTTCTGAATCCATCTTATATAAACATACATGATCAAAGGGAATGTATTTCCAGTGAAGCAATGGGATCCGGATTCTCTCCTCATGAAGGAGCTCCTCATATCTCCTCATGAGATCTGAGCCGTCTAATTTTAATTTGACGGCCCAGATTGCTTTGCAGGGAGAGTTGTGTGAATAGTAACAGATATTGTGAGCCATCAAATTGAAATTGGACGGTCCAGATTGTTTTATGAGGAGATATGAAGAGAGAGTGATGAGGAGATGATCCCATTTCGAAGCAATGTGGCCTTCTTAGGGTTATTGACTTATTTCTATTAGCCAGTGTTATGGTTTTCTTTTCAAACCATCTTTCGGCCTAAATAACAAAGGTTAAGAGAATCTCGGATCACAATCCAAAACCTATAATAGGTTTGGGTTTTGCAAAATATCATCTTCGATAATCTAAAATGTTAAGAAAAAACATATTAAATGCTCTGAAGTACTTTGAGGGTAGAGCGACTCAGAAAACCGGAGGGGCGGCGAGCTTTGTGCTTCCCAGACCAGGCAGTGGTACTACTTCGACGACGCGGGCACGGGGAGGCTATAACAATTTTAGCCTTTTGAGTTGCATGTCTACTTGTCTAGTGTAAGTGTTACACAAGGCACGTCTAATGTTTATGAACTATTCATGTTACGGGTCAAACAAAACAAAATATTGCAGATTCCATATATGACTTGTCTTATAATTCAGGTAAGATTAATCTATAAGTTTTCTTCGAGTAATCTGCTCAACATTTGAACAATTAAAGAAACATTTTAGAGTGATGGCCTAGTGCCAGACTGCCAGGCATGTGGTATGATAACAACTAAGAACACAATGTTATCATAATTTCTCCAGCATAAATTACTGTACATGATAAGAGTTTTCACATGACAATGGTAATTCACCAATATTTCCAAAGACTTAAGAATTATATCCCTCGTAAATAAATAGCAGCCCCAATTTTGTTGGATGCAAAGACCAACTGATTTGGTTTAGTCGGCGTCCACACCGAGATAAAAACAAGCAGATAGAACATTCTAGATTTTAAACAATCCCTACGGTTGAGTTTACATGATTATTTTTAAAGCCATAACCAATCCAAAAAAGAGAACAATTCATCCTCTACCTCTAATGGAATCAAAATCAAAATCAAATACAACCTCAGCAAACCCATGAATTCATGAGTGTAGTATGATTCATTATTCAACATGGAGTATTGATTTTGCAATTGAAAAATACCCAAAAATTACAAATTATGATTAAAGAGTGAAATCAAAATCAGAATCAAAATATGATTTATATATATATATATATATGTATATATATATATATATGTATGTTTTTAAAGGGGGCGTTAGTCCATTAAATGTTACATAATAAAACTCACCCAACGAGAGAGCTACAACAAAATTGAGTCATCCTTAGAAAGCCCTAATTAATCTAAAACAAAGATATACGATGTTTAGACAACCTAAAATGCAAGTACTACAGAGTAAGATAAAAAAAAACTCAAATGCGATTTATGATGATGCTAAAGAAAGAGCCGGACTGGAACAAAGCACTTCCTCAAGTTAGTCAAAGAGGAGTTAAAATAACCATTTCATAACGTATTTTATTGTGAAACTATATAACGCTGCGAGTAATATTATAACCACCTTTAAAGAACACATCGTTAGTAACAGAGGGTGTCTCTCCTGTCTGAAAATCAACAAAACACGAATAGCTATTAGCTAGCTATACGGTGAGCAACACTATTTACTTCACGGTATACAATTTCGAATCGAAAATAATGAAAGATAAAATAGTTTCTGTTCTAGGAGAAATAGACTGATAGTAAACTCTCTCTTTATTGATTGATAAGGAGGCATTTATATAGGCATTACATCAAGTATCCATGGTAATCAGGGATTCCCTATCTAATAAAGTATCTAGATTACTAGCCTTATTAGGACAAGACACACCACGGAAGTTACGGAATTAACCTTCCTTGAACACTCCCCCTTGTGTCGCGTCCTCAATGGTGCATGAACTGTTGCCTCGTTAAAACCTTTGCCAGCAAACAAAAACCTCTTGGGCAAAAATAAAAGCATGGTCTAAGGGAAAAGAGTACAACGCACCAACTATAAGTATGTGAGACATGCATAACTAGACTCCCCCTGAAGTCTAGACGAGAACTCCCCCTGATAGTCAATCAGTCTTTGAGTTCGGATAAGCGACACATACCAATGCGCTTTACATGCTTCACAAATGTAGATTTGGGTAGAGACTTGGTGAACAGATCAGCTGCATTATCTTCTAAGCTGACTTGCTTCACTTGGATATTCAAAGTCTCTTGCTGCTGCTGATTGTAGAAGAACTTAGGCGAAATGTGTTTAGTATTGTCACCCTTGATGTATCCCAACTTCATCTGCTCAATGCATGCTGCATTATCTTCAAATATGCAAGTTGGTCCCATCGTAGTAGACTCAAGTCCACTAGACTCTCGAATGTGAGATATAACTGAGCGAAGCCAAACACATTCTTTGACTGCTTCATGTAGTGCAATAATCTCAGCATGGTTCGAGGAGGTAGCAACAAGGGTTTGTTTGGTTGATCTCCAAGATATCGCCGTATTCCCAATGGTAAAAACATAACCGGTTTGGGAACGTCCTTTGTGTGGATCTGACAAATATCCAGCATCAGCAAATCCTACCATCACATCATTTGGTGTATCTGAGTAGGAGGGGGTATCGCCAAAGCCGTATCGGGACCACGACTTAGCATCCTCGGGTCCGGATATGTTGGCGGATATGGCTGCAGGATGACGGATGGCTGAGCCAAAGCCAGTCTTGGCGGATATGACTGCAGGATGGCGGATGGCTGAGCCAAAGCCAGTCTTGGCGGCTGACCGGTGGCAATCCGAGCCACGGTTTGTGCTGTTAGATGCAAGAGATCGACTAGGTGTCGAATCCTGATGAGTGTATCGATAGTACAAGCCCATGTCAAGGGTTCCTTTAAGGTATCGAAAGATGTTCTTGATTCCAACCCAATGACGTTGTGTTGGCGCAGAGCTAAATCTAGCTAACAAGTTCACTGAGAAAGCAATTTCTGGTCTAGTACACTGAGCTAGGTATAACAAAGCTCCAATTGCACTAAGATATGGATATTCAGCTCCCAAGACCTCTTCGTCATCTTCTTTCAGATGAAAGGGATCTTTGTTGATATCCAGACTTCTAACGACCATGGGAGTGCCTGTAGGATGCATAACTTTGTCCATGTTAAATCGCCTGAGCATCTTTCGGACATATGCAGATTGGTGTATAAAGATTCCACCACTTCGGTGCTCTAGTTCTAAGCCTAGGCAAAACCGAGTCCTTCCCAGATCTTTCATCTCGAATTCGGATTTCAAGTAGTTTGCGGTCTCATTGATCTCATTTAGAGTTCCAATGATGTTCATATCGTCAACATAGACGGCTATAATGGCAAATCCTGAACTTGTTCTCTTTATGAACACACAAGGGCACAACTCATCATTCTTGTATCCTTTCCCAATCAAGTAATCACTTAACCGTGTGTACCACATCCTACCAGATTGTCGAAGTCCATATAGAGATCGTCTCAACTTGATAGCAAATGAACTTCATGGTTTTTGCTCACTTGACTTGGGTAACGAAAGTCCTTCTGGCACTTTCATGTACATCTCTGTATCTAGATCCCCATAAAGATACGCTGTTACAACATCCATAAGCTGCATATTGAGTCTCTCTGAGACTACCAAACTGATTAAGTATCGGAAGGTAATAGTATCCATGACAGGAGAATACGTATCCTCATAATCAATTCCAGAGCGTTGAGAAAAACCTTGCGCCACGAGTCGAGCTTTATATCGCTGGATTTCACCATTCTCATTACGCTTTCTGACAACGACCCATTTATGTCCAACAGGCTTTACGTTCGGCGGTGTAGGCACAACCGGTCCGAATACTTGCCTTTTCTTTAGAGAGTCTAGTTCAGCCTGGATTTCTTCTTCCCACTTCGGCCAATCCGCCCTACGTTGACACTCATCAACAGTGCGGGGTTCCATATCGTCGTCGTCAATGACTTCTTGAGCAACGGCGTAGGCGAATGCATCATCGATATACATGGAATTCCTTTCCATAAAATTGTGCATGCATAAGTAGTTTAGTGAGATTTCATTGTTCTCCAACATCAACGGTGAGTCTGAGGCGTCCCCCAGATGATTCAGAGTTGATTCTTGGACATAGGTATAGTCGGAGACAATCTCGTGTGACGGCATCACAGTATCGATGATGAACGGATCGCTTTGTGCCTGGACACATGCCCTCTTTCTAGGTACATTGTCCTTGGAACCGATTGGTCTCCCCCTCTTTCTAGGAGGATCCGAAGTCGACGCCGGCCCTCCACTTGGAGGTGCCGAGCCTAGGCTGCCGACGGCACCTAGGGCTGCTAGTCCGAGACCGGCGGCGCGTGCTCGCGCATGGCGAGGAATGTTGAGCCTTGCAGGTACATTCGCAGCAGGTATGGTTGATCTTGTCACTTTTGCAATATCAGTAAAGGAGTCGGGCATCGAATCCGCCACCTTTTGTAGTTCCAATATGCGTTGTATTTCGGTCTCACACTGAGACGTACGGGGATCATAATGAGACATAGTGGGAGAGAACCACGTCAATTCCTGACGTTCACTAGGGACGGATGCGGCCCCATCTCCCCCTAACGGCGGGAAGGATGTCTCATTAAAGTGACAATCTGCAAATCTTGCAGTAAACAGATCACCTGTCATAGGCTCTATGTAGCGGACAATTGTTGGTGTTTCATATCCAACATAAATAGCTAATCGTCGTTGTGGACCCATCTTGGTACGCAGTGGAGGCGTGATAGGCACATATATGGCACAACCAAAAGTACGCAGATGCGAAATATCAGGCTCGTAACCAGTTACCAACTGGTACGCACTAAATGGTTGGCTATCTATGGGTCGTAGACGAATAAGCATAGCTGCATGTAATATTGCATATCCCCATGCCGAAACTGGCAAGTTTGTGGCCATGACAAGAGACCTAGCTACAAGTTGTAGTCTCTTAATGGCTGCTTCTGCAAGACCGTTCTGAGAATCAACGTGGGGCACGAGATGTTCAACTTCAATCCCAACTGACATGCAATAGTCATCAAAATACTTTGACGTAAACTCTCCAGCATTATCCAGTCTGATTGACTTAATCGGATTGTCCGGGTGGTGAGCCCGAAGCTTAATGATCTGAGCTAGGAGTTTAGCAAATGCAGCATTCCTCGTGGACAACAACGCTACGTGTGACCAACGCATTGACGCATCAACCAGAACCATGAAATATCTAAATGGTCCGCATTCTGGTATTATAGGTCCACAAATATCACCTTGTATTCGTTGTAGGAACGGAATATTCTGTTTATTATCAATAGCAAAAGATGGTCTTGCTTGAAGTTTTGCTAGTGAACAAGCTTTTCAAAATGAACAATGAGCATTAGACATCGCTACAGAAGCATGAGAAGCAGAAGGAGGCCGAACCTCTCCTTGGAGCCGAGAGGCGGCTATCGACGGCATGGCGGCCGAACCGAGGCCGAGGCGCCCTCTGTGCTTTTGTGATCTGAAAAATGGATGACCGTGTGAGCATTTCAAAATACGGATCATCAGATCACGACCCGGATGACCGAGTCTCTCATGTCAAAGCTTGTAAGCATCTGAATCTCATAAGACAACAACATGAGATTCATTGGCTCTAATGGTTGTGAAATACATGCCATTTCGAACACGCTTACACTTCTCCACAATGCGAGTACGCAAATTCTCAGTGAAGGTGATCAACAGATATTCAGTTCCATTTTCAACATAAGTGCTGAGGTGATAGTCGTTGTCACGCACATCCTTGAAAGCTAGCAAGGTTCTTGGCGTCTTAGGCGCATATAGGGCGTCTTCTACCCGAATTTCAGTGCCATTTGGCAATAAGAATTGAGCAGTGCCACGACCCTTAATTACGGGTCCAGTTCCTGTCATCGTAGATAACGACGATTCTCTTGGCAAAAAATCCGAAAACAATTGTCGATTCCTCAGAATCGTGTGAGTTGTTGCACAATCCAATAAACACTCAATCTTGCCTTGATACATCTACAAAAACAATGTAAATTGAATCAATAGTCTACTTTAGACTTTGGCGAACACTTTAAAGTAAGTGTACTGAAGCAACATATCATCACAAAATGAAGTGCATTAAGGCCAATAACATAGTCATGGCATCGACATAACTTGAGAGAAAGAGATAAGCCTTATTTTAATCACCGAATACCAACATTGAGAGTTAACATAGCCTAAGTCAGAGATTGAGACCGGACACCGTCGTAGGTGGCGTGGCCGAGCCATGGCCGAGGCCAAGGCAAAGGCCGGGGCCAAGCCAAAGCTGAACCTGTGGTAAGGCCGAAGCTACCCTGAGGCCGAGCCGAAGCACGGCGAGTGGTGAGGCTCGGTCAGGCATTGAGGCAATGCGATGCCACGGTTGAGCTAAATCCAAAGCATGGCGAGTCCGAAGACACGTCGTTGCCGAGCCATTGATGCAAAAGTTGCGTTTGTTCGATAGGCTATCGATTGTTGGTTTCAAAAACTGGATTCGGTGTTGAGCCAAGCTTGGTGAGTGGCCATGGCGAGTGAGGCCTGACGGATCGCGGCCAAGTTGGCGAGTAGCCATGGCGAGCGAGGCCTGGTGGATTGCGGCCAAGTTGGCGAGTAGCCATGGCGAGCGAGGCCTGGCGGATCGAGGCCAAGTTGGCGGATCGCGAGTCTTTCGTTTTGTCTTTGTGATCTTATTTCGGATATGAGTTAACATCACCAGAACTGTGGTGAATTCAAAATAATTATGCCATTGAGAATTGGACGCATTGAACCATTTATGCTTTCATAGGGGTGTAAAAATCTCAAATCATTCGTAGAATAAGAGAAATATTATTGATGACAACTCAAAAGTACATCAAGGTTGTTCTAAAATAGAGCGACTTATCGAACAAAGTCGTGATTTATTGACTATATTATGTCAAAATAACAAGCAAAATCAAACTTGAACATGTATCTCATGACCTAAGTCAAATACTTATTCATAATCCGGAGTATCATACTCCTGAGTCCTACGTTTCTTGGTATGTTGGAAGTCATCGATGGTGAAGTTGGTATCTTCCTCATCGTATTCTTCTTCCTCAAAGTCTCCTACATATTTCGTTTCTTGTTCTATGTATTGTTTGTGTTTCTTGTAAGCGGCTTGAATCTTTCTACTTGCTGTGCAATCGCGTTGAAGATGATTCTTAGAGCCACATTTGAAGCAAGGAGCCGAAGCATTGTTCGGCGTATGGCCACCACGCCTGGGACCGGAACCAAAACTGTTCCTCCCTCTGGGAGTGGCGGCGCCGCCACCATCCCTTGTCCAAGAAAGCTGTCGGCCACGGCCGGCGCCTCTTCTCCCTCCTCGTCCGCCACGTGTTGCTCTTGGTGTACGTGGTGGTGGTGCTTGACGTTCATGATGTTGCTGCTTTTGCTTAGAAGCTTTACCACGGGCTTGATGAGATTCCGTAAAGAATTTCGGTCCTCGAGGCCTCTTATTGGTGGTAAGAATCAACTCATGGTACCTCTCCTTTCTTTGAAGTACATTCATCAAATCACTGAAGGTTTTGATAGTGCCTTTCTCACGGAGATCGCGGTACTGATGCGACAACATGGACGCAGATTCTGGGAACGTCGTGAAAGTCTTCTCCATCATATCGTCATCGGTCTTTTCGACCCCACAAAAGCTCAAATCAGATTGCAAGTTTAGCATAGTCTGATGATATTCCTGGACGGAATCAAAATCCAATAAGCGGATTTGCTCCCAATCTGACATGAGGTCTGAGAGTTGTGCGTCATGCACATTGTCTAAGCGGTCCTTGAGGATATCCCATAGCTCTTTGGGATCGGTTTTCCTCAGGTATTGCTTCTTGAGCGTTGGATGGATATGGCGCCTGAGAAACATCAGGGTTTGTGCTTTCTGTTCAGGAGAAGCTTGTAAGCTTGCATCCTCAGGAGGGTTGATGGTGGCGGTAAATCTTTTACCAATGAAGGTGTTCTCTACATCTGAGATCCACCTCTTGTATTCCTTGCCTTGGACATCCAAGATGTCAAATTCTGGACGCTGAGTGTCAGCCATCTACAGAACACAAACAGGGAGACGTTAGTATATTTGAATACTAATCAAGTTTGATTGTTCTTTTAGAACAGTGCCAAGATATATCATGGTCACATAAATCGATGCTTAACGTGACTTCAAGTCACAATCGATATCTTCCCTTTGTTTTCTTAAAAAAAAAAAAGAATATGTTATGGTTCACAGTGACATCACAGTCACAAGCATAACGGTGGCCGGTAACATCACAGTTACCCAAAAAAACGTTGGCACCGGGGTGACTAAATCCCCTTATGCCGTCCCGAGAAGCGATAGAATCGGGATGAGGTAGCAGGGACACGAAAAGGTCCCGGAAGAAAAAAAACAAAACCCAACTTATTGAAAATTCAGAAGCGGGAACGTTTATAAAATATTTACCTCTTCAAGAGAAGCTTGATCAAACGAAACTTGACTCTTGGGGAAACTTGTTTTCTTCGATTATTCTTGATTTCTTCTCAGCAACGAACTAGGCTTCAAAAGCCACTTGCTTGGCTTGCGAGCAATCTTGAATCTTCGGGTATGTGTGCAAGTTATGGCACGCAAGGGAGGGGGGGGGGGGGGGGGGTGGGCAGGCGGGCAGCGCAGGTGCTGCTGAGAAGAGGCCGACGGTGCCGAAGGGATGAATCGGCGGCCAACGGTAGGTTAGGGTTTCGAAAAAAATTTCGGAATTAGGGTTTTAGGGCTATTAGACGGGAGGCTAGAGCAACGTGCTGATAACGTGTTCTAGGAGAAATAGACTGATAGTAAACTCTCTCTTTATTGATTGATAAGGAGGCCTTTATATAGGCATTACATTAAGTATCCCTGGTAATCAGGAATTCCCTATCTAATAAAGTATCTAGACTACTAGTCTTATTAGGACAAGACACACCACGGAAGCTACGGAATTAACCTTCGACAGTTTCTAAACAATAAGAATCGTTTAGTAGTATTATTCTTGGACTAAAAAACAAGTAAACCCAAAAGCTTTTCTTTCCAAACAAGAAATTGAGTAGTCTTGATGGGCTCTCCTATATAAATATCCCAACCCCCAACACACCACCCACTCTCTCTTCTTCTCTTCAAAACTCATCTCTCTGCTTCGTCTTCATCGGTCTCCCTCCTCTGCTCTCTCTCCAACCATGACCGATAAAGCTGAATCGTCCGACCCGTAAGCCCCCAGATCCAATTCCCCTTCTTCTCGATTTTGACCTAATTTCTTTAATTTGGGGATTTCTGATTTCTAATTCAATTTGATTTTGTGATTGCAGTAAGGGGACTAAGAGAGATTTCAGCACTGCGATTCTCGAGCGGAAGAAGGCGGCAAATCGCCTCGTCGTCGATGAGGCCATCAACGATGACAACTCCGTCGTCGCTCTTCACCCAGAGACCATGGAGAAGCTTCAGCTCTTCAGGGGCGACACTATTCTCATCAAGGTTTGATTTTTATGTGATTTGTTGGTCTAATTTTGAATTTTGATGAAAGAATCTGGTGGAATTTTGGTTTTTGAGCTAGGGCGGATGGAAATTAGGGTTTGGGTAGTGAGGGAAGGATGGGATTGTAGTTGAGTTGGTGGGTTTGTTTGAGATCTGGTGATTTGGGTGTTTGAAAGTTAGAGTTTTGATGTAAATTATGCTTTTATACTAGTTCAGGTGTTTTGGACTGTTTGTTTATGACTGAATGTTTATGAGTTCTAGTTTCGCTACAAATTTATGTATTTGAGCTGGGATTTAGATTGATGTTGGAATTATTTGGAAGTATCAGAGCTAATTATTTAGCTGTTTGTATTCAGGGAAAGAAAAGGAAGGATACAATCTGCATTGCCCTAGCTGATGATACTTGTGACGAACCAAAGATTAGGATGAACAAGGTTGTGAGGAGCAACCTAAGGGTTAGGCTTGGGGATGTTGTTTCTGTTCACCAGTGTGCTGATGTTAAGTACGGGAAGCGTGTGCACATTCTCCCTGTGGATGACACTATTGAAGGGGTCACTGGAAGCTTGTTTGATGCCTACTTGAAACGTGAGTGCCTTTCTAAACCTTTCTATTTCCTGCTTTAACAAAAGATAAAACTGAATACATGAGATGAGATAGAAGTGACCTCTAAAGTTTTGAGCTTTCTACAGAGATATAACAGTAGCGAACTATTATAAACAAGTTCAACCAATGTTTTAACTCCTGTAGTTAGGTACTGCCGATTTGTTATATCTGCATGGGTATAGTACTTACAACTGGGCTGTGATCAGATAAAGTAATAAGTTGATTATCTATGTACATCATAGGTACGTGTAAAGTATCTACTGGAGTTTGTTTAAAGAGTATGCAAAGGTGAAAATATTTTGGATATCCTTGTCATATAATGCATTCTATACCATGTGACAGTCTCTGTTGCTTTTGAGTTTCGAATATCGAGATTATTACAACTATGCTGTAGCTTATTGCCAGTTTAATTCTCTATGGCTTGTATACTTACATACTCTTCTGATCTCTGTTGCAGCTTATTTCCTGGAGGCCTACCGCCCAGTGAGGAAGGGTGATCTCTTCCTGGTAAGAGGAGGAATGAGGAGTGTAGAGTTCAAGGTTATTGAGACTGATCCTTCTGAGTACTGTGTTGTTGCTCCAGACACTGAAATCTTCTGTGAGGGCGAGCCTGTAAGACGTGAGGATGAGGATAGATTAGATGAGGTTGGTTATGATGATGTTGGTGGTGTTAGGAAGCAGATGGCTCAGATTCGTGAATTAGTGGAACTGCCATTGAGGCATCCTCAGCTCTTTAAATCAATTGGTGTGAAGCCACCAAAGGGTATTCTTTTGTATGGGCCACCTGGATCTGGTAAGACTCTAATTGCCAGAGCTGTCGCAAATGAAACTGGGGCATTCTTTTTCTGCATCAATGGACCTGAAATCATGTCAAAATTGGCTGGGGAGAGTGAAAGCAACCTCAGGAAAGCTTTTGAGGAAGCAGAAAAGAATGCACCATCAATTATCTTCATTGATGAGATTGATTCAATTGCTCCCAAGAGAGAAAAGACACATGGAGAAGTTGAGAGGAGAATTGTATCCCAGCTCTTGACACTTATGGATGGACTTAAATCCCGTGCGCATGTCATTGTTATGGGGGCTACAAATCGTCCAAACAGTATTGACCCAGCTCTCAGAAGGTTTGGTAGATTTGATAGGGAGATAGATATTGGTGTCCCAGATGAAGTTGGGCGTCTTGAGGTCCTTCGTATTCATACAAAGAACATGAAGCTTGCTGAAGATGTATGATTAAATATAACTCTATAACTCCTTCTATTCCAAGTTGTCCTAATTTTTTATTCCTTGATAAAGTGCTAAATAACTGGTTTTCTCTATATAGGTTGATCTGGAAAAGATTGGCAAGGAGACACATGGTTATGTTGGTGCTGATCTTGCTGCTCTATGTACTGAGGCTGCACTTCAGTGCATCAGAGAGAAGATGGATGTCATTGATTTGGAAGATGAGGAGATAGATGCTGAGATACTCAACTCAATGGCAGTTACAAATGAACACTTCTCGACTGCTCTCGGAACAAGTAACCCATCTGCTCTTCGTGAAACGGTAAGTTTTTAGTTTATTTCTGGTGATGGAGTTTTTCTTTTATGGTTGAATGCATTGTCGAATGGAAATCATAACTTAGTGTTCATGTTTTTGTCGGCCAGGTTGTTGAAGTACCCAATGTATCTTGGGATGCTATTGGAGGTCTTGAGAATGTTAAGAGAGAACTTCAAGAGGTAATAATATTATATACAAGATCATTTATTACTTCTAAGATTTATTCTACATAACAAAACATTAATATCTATTGTCTTATGATGCAGACTGTTCAATATCCAGTTGAGCATCCTGAGAAATTTGAGAAATTTGGGATGTCACCATCAAAGGGAGTTCTATTCTATGGCCCTCCTGGGTGTGGTAAAACTCTTCTTGCCAAGGCCATTGCCAATGAGTGCCAGGCAAACTTTATCAGTATCAAGGGACCTGAATTGCTTACTATGTGGTTTGGAGAGAGTGAGGCCAATGTGCGGGAAATCTTTGACAAGGCTCGTGGATCTGCTCCATGTGTCCTATTCTTCGACGAACTTGATTCCATTGCTACTCAGGTTTGGGCCTTGTCTTTATTCTGCTACTGCACTTGGCTACTAAGTTTAATTATTGCAATAATCAGCCAGAAGTTAAATATGTTCAATGGATTCCTTGAATATTCATTGTGTAGGACATATATGCACCTATAACCTCAGCAGCTCTGAAGAGCTTCATCCAAAAAGAGCACTTCACAATGTTACTTTTAATTTTTTTGTCCTTTGCTAATCTCGTCCTCTATAAGTCCGTCTGGACCTATGCTCATAGTATGCTAATCTCATGTTATTTTCTTCACTTTTAATTTTTTTGTCCTTTGCTAATCTCGTGCTCTATAAGTCCATCCGGACCTATGCTTAAAGTATGCTAATCTCATGTTATTTTCTTCAGATGCTATCCTCATGATGTGTATTATCTGTACATATGCTTATCACTCTATCTATGCATGTGCTTATTTCTTTACATGTACGTCTTGTAGAGAGGTAGCAGTTCAGGTGACGCTGGAGGTGCTGCAGATAGGGTTTTGAACCAGCTCCTTACAGAGATGGATGGAATGTCTGCAAAGAAGACTGTTTTCATTATTGGTGCCACTAACAGACCTGACATCATAGACCCTGCACTTCTACGTCCGGGCCGTCTGGATCAATTGATATATATCCCTCTCCCTGATGAGGAATCCCGTCTTCAAATTTTCAAGGCAGCCTTGAGGAAATCTCCAGTTTCTAAAGATGTGGATCTTACTGCCCTTGCCAAGTACACCCAAGGATTCAGCGGTGCTGATATCACTGAAATTTGCCAGCGTGCTTGCAAATATGCCATCAGAGAGAATATTGAAAAGGTATGAAATTGGACTTCGCGGTTACTGTTTTTTCTATGACCAAGATAAATGTGAAATTCTTTGTGAGTAGTAACCAATACTTTCTATTTGTGCAGGATATTGAGAGGGAGAGGAGGAGAAGTGAGAATCCCGAGGCTATGGAGGAAGATGTGGAGGATGAAGTACCTGAAATCAGGGCAGCTCACTTTGAGGAATCAATGAAGTTTGCTCGTCGCAGTGTTAGTGATGCTGATATTCGCAAATACCAGGCATTTGCTCAGACATTGCAGCAGTCAAGAGGATTTGGAACAGAGTTTAGGTTCCCAGAAAGTGGCTCTGCTGCGGCTGCAACTGGATCTGACCCTTTTGCAACTAGTGGTGCTGGGGCTGATGAAGATGATCTTTACAATTAGAATAGCTCCCTTGTGAACACTTTTGTCTTTTTAATTTCAACCTGCATTTTGGATTCCATCACACTTCTGGTGGAAGTGTCCATTTAATCGTTATTGTGCTGGAAAAGGCCGTGGGGTTCTTGTAGCCACTGGATGACCCAAGGATAGTCTAAGTTAAACAGTGTTATCTTTTGATAATTTTACAATGGATGATGTAAAGACTGCACCATTTATTTCAGTTCGACAGTTCCATGCTTTTAAAGACTTTTTCTGGTTTTTGTGCACCTTTTGCTGCGTACTACTATGTGTATTTTACTGCTATCAGGAAGGTATCAAGGTTCTGGGTTTATATCCTCAATATAATGGAAAAGCAGGCCTCTGATATTCCTCTGAATAGTTGCCCTGGCCGCTGTGACATGTTTTCAGAGAACTGCTGCCAACAGTTTCTGTGTGTGTCCAGCACTCGCCACCCACATTCCAACACTCAGATCTTACTTCTCAGTTCACATCACTCAACCAATCAAGTGGCACACCTTCAGATATTCAGTCCTTGCACAGTTTCACTCAGTCTGTCACCGAAGATTTTCAAGTTGGATAAGAACTTCAAGGTAAGCCTAAAGTGAAACACCGCTGCTCCATGGAGGCGCATGAATGTGTGCTGGTATGTAGTATCTCTAGTTGCAATGGATGTGCAAGACTGAGGAAAGATGATAGCATTGGATGTAGCAGATGAAAGATCCAATAAGCTTCAAAGTGATGACACCGCCTAAATATTGCGGTGTGAAGTTTCAGAGAATAGGTGATGAAGCGGGTAGTTTTGTACTTGTGCTGCCCTAATGGATATGAAGAAACAATGCATCAAGTAGACAAGTAGTTGGTTTTAAACGACTACCAAAACTAGGCATATGAAGTTACAACGTCTTCAATCTCGGTACCACGTAGGAGGGTCGGTGTGTGCTCATAAAATGATTGAACCTAAGAGAATACATCAGCTTGAACCCATATTGTTTTGAAGACTGCATCCGATCCTTCTTCCAACTGCAATTGGATTTTTCATTTTGATTTCTCACACCACCTGCATTGGCAGGCCAAATATCAAATTCATTTAGCCTACCATATTTGAAAATATTTATCCTGCAAGATATCCATTTGCTTATCAACAAAAAGTAGGCTTTAGGCTTGCCATCATATGCCCAATTCTATAAGCTAAAATTAAAATAAATCTCCAACTTACGGCTATATATATATGTAGGGTAATGGTTAGATGATAGTTGTTCAAACAAAAATGCCTTTACGACCTAGGGCTTTGCTAGGGTTGAAGGAGCGCCGCTCTTGGCCTCACTACCCCTGCTTCCGTTATCGATGGATAGCCTACGCTACGCTCTTTGCGTCGGCCCCCCTACGAGCGGCTCCTGTCGGTTCCTCGACTAAGAGCACATGGACCAGTGTACTGAAATGTTGATTGATTGAATAAAAGAAACAAAAGCTGAATGCAACAGTTGAAAATTGGTACAATCAATTAGTGGGTCCCACCAGTACCACCAATCTAATGACCATTTCTTGGTCAGTCTTTCTAACACAGTAGAAGAATGGAGGGTTTACAAGCGATAAACCCAAATAGCAACAAATGATCTCAAGCGAAGAACCCTAAAGATAAACTCTGGAAAATAAGAGAAAACTCTTGTTTGATTGAATGATGATAATAAAATAGGTCGTCCACACTCGCTTAAGGATGCTTAAATACTGATAAAACAAACGCTAGGGCAACTAATAACAAAACCTAAAAGCCCAAGGGAATAAACAAAACAAATCCAAAACAAACTAGAAAACATAAATTCTGAAAATATATAAAACTGCTGTTTTGAGGCCTTAAACAAACTCGGAAGCCCGAAAAAGCCCATACATTGTGGCAAAGCAACGAGTTTGACTCCTGGCGTCGTTCCCTTCTCGGAAAGGTATCATATCATCAATTGGACACCAAATGCCAAATATGCAACTCACCAAACTGCAACTTTAATTACGGTTCTGCCACTGATCGCCATATTTGCAACAAACTCGATTTTCCTTTACTGCGATCAATCAATTCCTCAACTTCCTCCGCCATGCACTCTACATCACTTTAAGTATGGCTGATCACTGGGTCCCACATATTGGGCATTGCAGTCTAAACTCCAACCCAAACAACGGTAACATACTTTTCAACGGCTATATAATTGCAACCGTTGGATCTTTAATCCGACGGCTGCAATTAAATGACCGTTGTTTTTTTTAAAACTTTAAATATCAGTTTAATTATGTTAAAAAAAAAACGAAATGAATATTTTTCCTAACCCTATAAATACCCATTTTTTCATCTATCACCTAGTTGTTCATTTTCTTAGTTAGTCTGTAGCCTCTTCCTATCTTTTTCCAACATCAATTAGTTGTTCATTCTCTTCAATTATTATCCAACAATGGGAGATGCTGGTTCAAATTGGCAAGTTGATGAAGAAATTCAACTATGCAATTCGTGGGCTCATGTGACGGTATGCCCTATCAAGGGTAAATCCACCCTTTGATGATGGTGGTAGCGATTGCTACATACCACCCTTTGATGAGGAGATTTAGTTTTTTTTTAAGCTAATGTAATCCGAATTTCACTTTTGTAATTTTATTTTCATGAAATAAATTTTTAATGCTTTCATTATATTAATTAACACTATTTAGCTCAATAGTCACGTGAAATTAATTACCCTATCATTGAACATTGATGATTCTAGGGTTTGGGCAGTTAGTAATTGCTTACAGGAAGTCAGTAAATTGCTTACTGAGGGTCAGTAATCTGCTTACTGGGGGTCAGTAATCTGCTTACTGAGAGTCAGTAACCTGATTACTGGAATCTGTATGTTGCTTACTGGGGGTCAGTAATTTGCTTACTGGGGGTCAGTAAATTACTTACTGCGAGTCAGTAACTTGCTTACTGCGGGTCAGTAACCTGATTACTGAGAGTCAATAACTTGATTGCTGGAATCTTATTGATTTTATTTAAGCCAAACCAAACTTTATTGTTGATCATCGATTAAAATTACAAAGAAAACCAAACTTTATCAAATATCTTACACATATTTTTAGAAGATCAGGAAATCTGTAGTTGACACGTGTCATTTGAACATTAGACAATTATCTTATTAGAAATCATAAATAATTTATATAGCATAGAAATATCAAAAGTCCACAAGTGACAAATAAAGATTGGTCGGTAATTTTATCAAAAAATAATTTTATTAATTAACTAATTAAAAATTAAATATGTAATATTATTTTTATGAATGAATTATTCAAATTTAAAATATAAATAGTGATTGGCAGTAGAATTGGCAGTCAAATTGGTTTTAGTGGTGTATTGTGTAAAATAGAGACAATGACTAATTTTAAATGAATAGGGGATTGGTAGTACTTATTTTGTTAGTCAATTGGTATTTAGCCTTAGTACATGGGTGCATTTGCTCTAAGTCATGGTTGGTTCTTACATCTACGACTCATCTCTCTCCTTCAACGTGCTCTTTGAGGAAGGATATTGAGGTTGATGCTCGATCTCCCTGGTTCAAATCAGAGAAATGGTTTGGACTTTGGAGGCCTTCATCATGAGGCGCTGAGAGTTCCTTGGATCCGGTCATGCCATGCGTCTGAAGGTGCGGTTGGTGTTTTCGTCGTTGGTTATCAACTCGTCGTTGTGTATTGAAGAAGCTAGCTAGATTCTGCTATGGGGCCACCTATCTAGGGGACCCTTGGTCTTGGATTCAGACCCGGTTCCTAAATTGCGTCTTTTGGTTCTGGCCTCTTTTTTTTATTCTGGTATTGAATTCGCGACTCAAAATTATGGTTCTTATGCCAACACGGTCATGCCTGGTTTTGTCCTCGGCCGGCTTCGATTTACTAGGTGCAAGAGTGCGCCCATTTGTATGATCCTGTTGCAAGAGACGGTCCCTCATGACCAAATCGAAGTTAAAAGAGTAATAAAATTACATCTATAATACTCATTATTCAAAGTTCGAACAAACTAAAATAATTGAAAATCAAAAATACATATAATAAGGGAGCTGAAATTTTGTACTTTTTATTTTGTAAAGACGTTACCAAAATACAAAATTTGTATTCTCTAAAAGACAAATTTTAAATTTTATTTTAAAATAAATACAAGTTTAAATCTTCAATTTGTATTCTGCATATTCTTACGTGGTTCTTTTTATCTTTAAAAAATTAAGAAAAAAATAATATATAAAAATATATAAAATCCTGAATTGCACCGCCTAAGCATGTCCAGAGACCACCTAGATGTCGTCTAGACCCACTAGAGACCACCTAAACCCCTCCTAGATGCCGCCTAGTCCCACCTAGAGGCTGCCTATACTAAACACCAAAATGCCAAAAACCTCCGATTAGTCATTGTTCTCCCAGGTCTCCAATAGAAAATAGTAATAAAATGAAATTTCCCCATGATCATTTTGTGTGTGACTACATTATGGTTGTCAAGACAGGTTTTAATAGTCAATTGACTCAATTGGTAATGCATGAGTGTCTAGACTTGTACTAGTATAGAGTGAAGGGAGTCATTCATGTCCATTAATGATTAATGTGTTGTCCATACTAAAGTAGGCATGGATTTAAGAAGAGGGTTATTTGAGTAACCACATATAGCTAAGTTGGGGTTTAGGAGGCACAGAACATTAGACTGTGCAGGGCACCCCCTAAGTGGAAGCAAAGGTATATGAATGGTTCCTCATTTGAAGTAATCTTGGTATTGATTAACATCCATTGGTTTGCTCCCCTATTGCAGTGATTGGACTCCCATTCCAGCTGATAATTAATGATGATGATGATAACTTCATCTTCTAGCTAGTCCATGTGATAAGTAGGGCAAGACCTCTCCTCCCCAAACACACCCAGATCGAACAGCATGATGTTTCTGAAACGAGAGGACACAGCTGTTAGTTGGTAAAGTTTCACCAAATAATGGTAAGCACAACACATCAAATCATATCATAACCAAAATAATGAAGTGAGAAGCAGATAGATTTCAATTATGCCTGTTGCCAAATCTTGCACCCCACCACATTTCTCATCTGCATTCCATTTTCCTCCCAATTTATGTAATTAAGGGCAACCCTACACAGGGGTCCATATCCTACATTATATGACTCAGCCTGCACATCGATCATGGGCGTTTCATTTCAACAATGCTCACTTCTGTTAGATTCGAGTAACATAATCCATCATAATAAGGCTATGCATAATCGAAAACAGTTCAATGGGCAACCAACCCTGGCCAGGTAGTAGTGTACTAGTATTGTTGTAATGTACGTATGCAAATATATATGTAGTGTAAACTCATCAGATCAGATTACTCATATATAGTGCATGTACGATTGATTTTGATTCTCGAAACTAAGAAAAATGTGTTCGGATAAATTGCTTCAAATATCAATGGTATATCTAATATCTAGCTCTACATACATCAGTAGTTCTTCATTTCGTCTTTCTGGTATAACTACGAACGCACGTTCAGAATCTACCTCAGAAGCTTACTTCTACAGCAGTACGAGCTCCAAACTTCACAGAATGATGCACATACAAGGTAGTTGACGGCATACGTTGATGAAATGACTCATGGGATCGACAACTGTCAACTGAGTCATCACGTACTGACATGCACGTAAGGGGTTAGAGAAGATGAAGATCAAGAAAGAGAGAAAGAGTTAGGGTTCTGTAGCTGCTTTATTAGGTCTTTTCCCCAGTACCTCTCTGGTGCACTCACACACGTGTGTCTGCTGCGCATCAAGTTTCAACTTTCAATGGTTGTTGTTGCAGACACTTGCAGTAAAGCATTGCGTCAATGGTGACTTTTTGGATCGATCGACCACACACCGTAACAGATCGGGTGTAGCATCAATATTTCAAGTTTTCAACCATGTCAGGGATGCACGTGTAGCTCTACTGCCAGTGAGCAGCATATTGTACGTTCTTGACTTCAATTTACATTCACATTTTCATCTTTTGGCATATGACATGCATATCATCATTGAAAGATAGACTTGATCGTTTCTTTTCTGGGAGAGTAAATATGGAAATTCTGTGAGCTCAGAGCACCCTATATATCGTTTTTGCTATATTAAGTACGTAGTACTCCATCTGACTATCTATGTTATCTGTTGCAAACTTGCAATACATGTGACTCAACGTACTAAAGAATATATACTTATTCAATCAAGTGTGTTCAGAGTTATAAATTTCATCACTATAGTAATCCGTATGATTTCTTGTGCTATAAGTCATTATTTAATAAGAATTAGCTGCTATATATTGGCTTTGATTGTCTTTTAAATTCTTATATTGAGGAGTATATATAATAGTCGGTTAATTATAAGATTCTACTTTTCATCCCAATATATTCCTTCAAAAGTATATATGTTTTGAAATTCTTATTCTTAATTGATACCGTTAATTAAATTTGTCATACACTTTATTTATTTATTTTTAAATAGATGATTTGTGCGGCTAGTTTACATTCTTCTTTGATATAACCCAAATTTTCTTCCTATCTCAAACCTTTCAAAAGGTGCAAGTATACATTTCCTACTCATGAAAACTCCACGAACACAAAGGAAACAAAATCCAAGCTAGATGCACTTCAAACAATATATTTGTTCCTATAGAATTCTCCCCCCTCTGGATCCATTAGCTTTTTGTGTAGGACTGTGATGTTAGATCGACTTCTAACTCAATATTCCGAAACACTATCATATACATCTAATACGAAAGTGCATAATTTACCTCCGTAATTGCCAAATGATTAAATGTCAAAGGTAATGTCTCCATCTAATAATAGAGTCGAAGGAAACCACACCTTGATGGGAAATTTTACCTTCCAAAACGCAAAAAATTGACCAGCCAGATCGATGGGAGGTCGGCGATCGGATTGTGTGCTTAAAAAGAGAGTAATGTGGTTTAATCACAGGGTCAGAAATGAAAGGAGTGGTAGACCCAGAAAAAAGTACTGAAAGAGAAAACTGAGACGATGGCCGCACGAGGGGGGTGGGTGGAAAAGTGGAAACTCTGTTTCAGCTACACTACCTGCACCTGATCCTGCCCCATCTCTCTTTACGATTCTCGCTGTCTCTTGCTGACGTACATTCTGGGCCACTCGTCTACGTAGCATGGGCCACGGGCCATACACCCGAGCATCTTCTATCCTCACCGGAGAACTGATCGGGCGCTCGTTTTATCGTTCGGAAGTGTGGTCGATTCTTGACGATAAGATGACCTTCACTTAAGTTCATGTTTTCGTTGCATATGATATGCATGTTTGTAATCTATATGCTTGGGTTATCAATTCAATGTGTGTGAAAGCCTTAATCTTATGGCTCAACTACGCTCTATTCCGATTCTTTTTTAAACGATTAGATAACAGTTTTTGTATACAAATGTACTTATAAGTCGTAAGTAAGTTTCATACAATATATATATATATATATATATATATATATATATATATATATATTGGTTGTAGATGTGTACTATAATCCCTAAGCTAGTTCCGTATAATGAAATCTTGTAGACTATGTATAAATAATTTTATGGTCTACAAATTTTTATTGTTTTGAATAAGTCTGTCTTGAGTTCATAGTTCATTTGCTGAGAACTTTTTATGATTCAGATACACGTATACAAACATGTCTGTGGCACTCTCTCTTTTAAACCATGAGATTTTGTTGCAAAACAAGGAACATTAATATCAAACTAGCTAACAATATACAGTTAAAAAAAAAAAAAAAAACTATATACATGAATGGTTTCCTTGCTGGTGTCTGGTGTTCCCTAAACAGGAGGAGGCCACTTGTGATTAGATTGTCTGAATTGACAAATTATGTAGGATCTATGGGGTATGGGCAGCATCATTGTTATCTAAATGCATATAAGTATAAACAATATGTCACTTAATTCCATGCATTAATATATACAAACCACCATATATAGGACTCTTAATTATCTCAAACACGGGAAGGCTTAATTAGTTGGACAGTACTTTAAACTACAATGATAGAGCTGGATAATTAAAGGGGGAAGAAAGGACCTGATTGTTCTTCGTTTTTTTCTTCTTCTTCTTCAATGACCATGAAAAAAAAAAAAATTTCAAACTGGCCACCTTTAATACGTAATTATAGTATTTGAAGTAGTAAGAGCTTGAAAATTAACTCCTGCTTTTAAACCTCAACTTGCAGGGAGCCAAAAGGAAAACAAAAAGAATCAGAATGCACTACTGTTCGCTTCTGTTTCTGCAAAAATTTTCAGTCCTGGTTTTAGAAGAAGTTATAGTGTGTCGACTGTCCAAACAATTAAACCAGAGATTTAAATCTAAACAAGGGCAACCTTTATCCTTTTTGTTTTCTTTCCAAACAGTACTCCGAGTTCACATAATGAAAGATAAAGATCTATCACCTAAAACAAGGCAAACTCACCTTTCAGGAAAAACCCAGAATTCGTTCCATTCTCGTTGATCCATTGGTGAACTCCACGAGCTCGTAGTTCCACACAGCACCATACAAAAATGGTGGAGATAGAAGAGGAGTACTTGGCAGATAAACAAACAGTAAGCTGAAACATGAAATAAGATCCAAGTAATATTGAACAGAAGCAGATCTTGATGTTTTCATAAAAACAAAAGACTAATTATAATTCCACGACGAACAAGTTTTAATTACAGTCCCTAGATAAGATATAAGTAGAATAACACTTAGCAACACTTGTAATAATAGCAGGGATAATAGATGAACCAAAACTAACAATCTGCAGCGCTGCAGCTGTATATAGATTATAAAGGAAGAGGTGAGCTAGCTATCAAGCTCGATGGATCCTCAGGGATCATTACGTTCGTGCCAGCAGAGAAGCATTGCTATGCAACGTCGGAGGATGTAGAACTTGGTCCTCTGCTTCTTCATAAGATGAGTGCACTTTTGACCAAAAGATCTGCACGGCTCGCATCCGCCATTGTTGTGCAGATTCCTAGTGACATTATTGAAGCTAGCAGTGGTTTTAGCAGTCGTAGTGGTACTGTCACTTTCCTTCATTTCCATGAGGATGGATAAAGGGTCTCTCGCCTGCAGCTTATTCTGCTACTATAGTTTTGTCTACTACTAGTCCACTAGAAGCAGTAAAATTATTGAGGAAGGTAGATATGGTGGTGCATATGCTTCCTCTATTTATATAGAAGATGGAAACCAATTGTTTCACTTTACATGCAAACATATACAGAGGCAGAAAAAGTAGAAATTGTTTCTTACCATAAAAGTATGCAGAATCACATGATATGATAGTGCAAACTGCAAGTAATTCGATCATGGTAGAAACAAGGTACAACAAACCCCAAGCTAGCAACAGAAGTAAATCTAGTCCCCAGCAACACATGGATGAACCAGAAAAGAACACGCCACATTTCTCAAACTTTTTTGCATTTTTCATTTGCGAATGCTGGAATGGAACTAAATAAAACAACTAAAAGATGATAAGTTTACACGATGTGCGCTCGCGTAAATAAAACTCATTTTACCTAAACCCTGAACCTGGCCTTAACACTGGCATTCTGTTTTGTTATAATTAATCAATATTGTGAGAGGTTTTTCCTTATATCTCAAAATTGTTTGATTTTCATCTTACTTACTAAAAACTTTTGGATTCATCATGGTTAACTGATTATGTGTTACACTTTGTTTTCTTTCTTGCTTTCTTATTTCTAAAAAGGAAAAGGAAATTGGGATTGGGACTGGGGTTTGGGGTCAGGGGGGCCTGTTGGTGTGATTGAATATAGAGCAGAGAAGGGACCCTCTGAGACTAGAACTTGCCTTTGGTAGTTTTAGGTTGTAATTATATCATCTATATGAACTGTGAACACTGCAATGTACCAGCTGCCAGAGAAGGATAGTTACACAGCATATGGAAAACACAGAATGGGGCATAGCTTCCATTTCTATATAAATTTTTCACCTGAAATTTTAAGAAATACAATTCACCTTTAACCCCTTGCCACTTCCAAGTTCCTCATCCAAGCCAGTTAAACAATACATATGTATATGATTAATCGTGCTAGTGTTTCTTGGTAGCAGCTAACAGGCGTGTGTCATATATCAGCCCATGACACACCTCTTGGTGAGTTGATGTTGCACAGAAGATTTTGGTTGAGGCATTCGCAGATTCAAGATATTTTCTTCATCATAATTGTGAACATAATGCATGTTTTAGTTTACTGAAGTGTTTCATCAATCCACTGTCTGTAGAAACTTTTCAAAATACCAGAGCTAAATTGCCCCAGATTTAAGATTGACATTGCTACATGAGACAACAAATAAGCTAGAGTAGAGGTCATTTGAAATGTGTAGGAGTACTAGTGTTTTAATTTTAGGTCAGCAAATGAATAGAATCTTTGACCATGCCCCCACACATATAAATGCCTTGAACTCTTGACTACAGAGAGTGCTGTGCTATGGCTTACTCAGTCCAACTATATGTGTCATTTTCCTTGCATTGTAGTGATGAGAGAAATCAGAGAAATTGAAAGACTAAAGACAAATCTGATTGGTAAATACGCACATAGCTTCTAATCTTTGTTAGAGAGATATTTCTAGAATTAACAGTGTTGAGTGTTCACCAGTAACCAATATATATATATATATATATATATATATATATATATATATATTTTTTACCATTAATATTGGTATTACATGGTAATTCTAAGCAAGTATTAACCATTTTTGAGTTTCGGCTATGAAGTTCCACTACTCGAGAGCACCGTAAAACTTTCACAAAGGTTATGTACATAATGGTTCCTCATGCCATGCTTAAGCCAAACTTTGAGGCTTTGATGAGTTGAGGCTACCATGATCTGGTCTAGGAGGAGAAGACTCAATAATTTCTGATGCTCTTCTTGGTCTTAGGGAACCTTTTATTCTGATGGGTCTCCATCTTCTGTGATACAGCATCACTATCATCACCATCTGCAATGATCATAACTCGATCAAACTATCTGCAGTTTTAAAGGCTGGCGATAAGGCATCTATGGTTTCAACTTCTATTAACCCTTGTCCCTAACCCCACGCCCCAATATATATCCACAGTCAAAAGCATCTTGTCTTTGTGGCTCCAGTCAGATGGTTTACAACGTGCTGCTTATGACTGGTTTACAATGTTTTTCTTCTTAGGGCAAACACGAGATGAAGATGCATATCATGCATATTGGTTTTCTTATGAAATTGTCTTTGTTTAGGCTTATTGAGACAATTTATCAAACATCTTATACATGCGAGACCTTTAATCCCTCAACACATTCTAATCATATCTAACTATTTCGTTCCATGATATAAATTCAAACTACATGCAGAATTAAAGTCGGCCAACCGGCCAGTCATCTAAAGGTTTGGAATTTTCCATCACGTACGTAGCCCTAGTCATGGTTTTTCTTATTCAATGGTCCGTACTCGTGTCTTTCTGAGGCAGTCTATTGAACCCTGTGTTCTTGCCTCTTTCAATAGGAGCTACTCGATCACTCTGTTAACACCTTCTCTTATGCATAAGGAGTTCCATGCATATGTATCATAGACCTCTCATTCATTTCAAACGGTAGCTTCTTTCCCAATGGACCACTGCTTTATAAATATTTGCAGGCGAGAAGGGCATCTATCTACTATAAATTGGACCAGTACGTTATATTTGTGGTATGGATCGATCGAGTTGCGTTAGATATATTTCAACCCCAACTGAAAGTCACATGAACAAAAGAGAAACATGGTTTTAGAAGTCTAGAACAAACATGAACAGATCTTGAATCGAAAGGAGGTTCCTAATCTGAAAAAAAAAAAATGCAAGTAGCTAGAGTACTGAACCACTGTGTCGATCTTCTAGTATGAATTTTATGTTTTCCGAAGAGATCTGTAAATGTTTAAATGAATGATGAATCTATAAATGTTGGGGGATTCTGAATGATCATTTTTACGTGTGCGTGGATGGTACCTCTTCTCTTGGATGCTATTTGTATCATTTATATTTGTTTTCCCATGAGCTATAAATTTTTGCACGCCATAACTAACTGTGTGCGTGGATGGTACATTTTGGAAGAATGGGGAAAATACCTAGCGCTCTGCTAGGGTTGGGAGAGTGCCGCCGCTTGTGGCCTCTCTGTATCGATCTCCATCTCAGATGGAGTGAATCTGTGGCGCCGAGTTCTGTATCGCTGCCTAAAACCTCTCTTTCCTTCTTGTTGTCTACTCAGGATGAAGGCTTTCGATCTCATGCACGACCTTTGGGGATAAGGGCTACCCCGTGGGTTGAGGGGATTTGTCCGATCAGGGCGCGGCTGAAGGGAGAAGAGGTTGGGGTATGGCCATGGAGACCGAAGCAGACGACAAACCTTCTGGGGGTGGCGACGTCAATGGATTCGAAGGATTTGCTAGATTTGGGATCCGTTTCGTGTCGACTGCATATCCATCTTCGATCTCCATTCTCTAGAAGTCTGGAGTTCGTGACTGAATCGGCAAAATTTTTGATAAGGGTCACCCGGAAGATTTGGCAAGGCGGCGACGACGCTTATGGTGATACAAGGTGGGGATCCTCTTCAGCTGATGGTGATATCGATCTACTACCGCAATCCGACAAATGGTGGTGGAAATTCGGCTCAGAAGCAAATTGAAGGTGGAGTCCGCTTTGGATTGCGGGTCGGATCTAGCTTCAGATATGGAGTCGGGTCTGGGTTTGGGACTCGGGTAGACTTTGGATATGGGCCTGGGACCCAGGAAAACCTTGGACCTGAGACCAATCCCGAAATGTGTGCTTGATCTTGAACCAATATAGGTGGTATTAGTCACCATGTTGGTTGGTATATTGGTTGACGGACCCACAATTATGGTACCTGTTCGTTAATGATCGTATGTCATTATGGCCATGTCTAGATCTGTCATTGGTCGGCTTCGATCATTTAGGTGCAAGATTACCCTCAATCGTATGTATGATTGTGTCTCAGCAGTTTGTACGTACGATTTGGATGGGTAGTCATATCACCGACTACTCATCATTTAACTATACGTATGCAGTCCGTAGTGTATACCCGGACTGGCGTCGACGTCTCGACGTAACGATGACTGCAATATTTAAATTTCCTAAACTTTCAGATGTATTTTTCTTATTTTTTCTTTTGGTCTGTGTTTTTCCATTGATGCATATTTGCATCGTATATGTGTATCTCTATTTTCAATAAATTTTTATCAACTAATTCAAAAAAAAAAAAAAAAAAATTAAATCTGAAATTTATTAGAGTAAATATATATATTTTTTTCCAAAGCGACTTAAGGGCTATTCACCCTTAGCTGGAAATTTATTGAAAAGCCAAAAGAATACAACATAAGCAGGGCATTCTCCTTACTTGGACTAAAAACTCTAAAGTGATACCAAACATCTTCCACAGAAATATTACGCATACTAATGAAACCTATAAACTGTTGTTGATGACAAATCTCTCCCAAATATCCGGTCAATGAAAGCAGGCAGACCATCCCACCATTTATACCCAACATTACGGGCACCAAAGTTAGCCAACGCGTCCGCCACCACATTTCCTTCCATATATATATGAGAAACTCTACAATGCATCTAGCGAGCAATGTAGAGGCAATTACTCCAATCAACTCTCAATCGCCATGACACAAGCTTAGGATTCCTGAAATAATGAACGACTAAGGACGAATCAGTTTCTAGCCAGAGACGAGTCCATCCCTTTGCCCAGGCAATCCGAAAAGCCTCGATCATTGCCAAAACCTCTGCATCAATGGCACTATAAACCTCCACCTTTCTTGCAAAAACCCCCATGAACAACCCCTCATGATTTCTATAGATACCACCAAAACCCGCGGTAACAGAATCACCAAAAGAGCCATCAGTATTGACTTTTATCCAATTATCAGGAGGAGTATCCCATCGGACATGAGTGAATTTCGGAGCCTTAAGACGTAACGAAGAGAGACGAAGCACCTGAAACATATCCTGCACTCCTGAAATTATTTCACAAGGAGCAAAAGAAATCAAAGCAGACTCCCTCAGGGCAATCAAAAAAGAATGCTTGAACCTCAGTAAATCAAAAGCTGTCTCCTCAAATCTAATCCTGTTTCTATAAGTCCATATGCACCACAAAGTATTACAGAAAGCAAAACTCCATAGCTCTCTGTTACTACATGACATACTGTCTAAGAACTCCGGAGAGATTAGATGCAAAAGAGGAGTACTTGAAGGCTTGAATCCTATATATATAGGTGAAACAGGCTTGAATCCAATGGCTACGTTTTAACGGTGAGATTCGACGGTTGAGATCGCATCGCATGATTTTTTCTTTTTTATTTATATTTCTTTACATTCAAACTTTAGAAAATCATTATAAATATAACTCAGAAATCTGAGAAATTCGCTTAAAATTATCACAAACTCGTCGTGACGTGCATTTTAATACCAAACTCTTAAATCAAGATTTTCACCTAGTGAAAAATTCTGAAAAAAAAAAAATAAATTGACGGCCATCATTTAATTACTGAGATCGTAAAATAATTCTAACACGCTCTCAACTTAGCATGTCAATATTTCCGGGGCTCACAGTATTCAAAGGCAGTTGCACAGCACTTATCCGACCAGCAATATCTGGAAAGAAAAAAGTAAACAAGGAAGGCAACGCCCATTGTTTATTTTTAATAGCACCACTAACCTTGATCGGCATGAGAGATCTCGACACTGGAGAGATGCAGTGAAGCCTCCATATAGGAGAACCGAACCAGTTATCTGAGCAGAAATCAATGTTCTTCCATCCCCCACTATCCAATATAACTTGGAATAAAACTTACTCCAAATTTTTTTAATCCCAAGCCAAACCGAAGACCGCTGATAATACTCCAGGACTTGCATAGAATATGAGAGAGAAAACGGCTTCAAAGGAAAGTTGCAGACGAGGTGGAAGCGGTCACAATGTTCCAGCAATTTTTTAGAAGAAGAGCCTGGTTCAGATGGATCATATTCTTTAAACCTAAACCCCCTTGATCAAAAGGAAGACAACAAGTGTCCCAGGCGACAAGAGCCGAGCCTCTCTTCAAATGATCACCAGACCAGAAAAAGTTAGGAGCCCAACCTTGCACCTTCAAAAGAAGAGATCTCGGCCAAGCATAAACTTGAAAGCTGTGAATGAGCAGACTCTGAATCACCGACAATATAAGTTGCAACCTAGCAGCCTGAGATAACTGCTTACCTTTCCAAGATGAAAGCCGACATCTGACTTTGTCTGTAATGGCTTGAAAATTAGAAGACTTTGGACGGCCCTGGAAGATAAGAACTCTGAGATATGTAAAGGGGAAGGAAGCTTGTCGAATACCTAATACCTACTGAATTACAATCCGGCGCTTGAGCGTATACTTTCCAAGAAACACTGATGACTTGGCTTTGTTCACTACCTGACCCGAATTTTGGGCATACTCATCCATAAACTTCATCAGATTGCGAAGACTCCGAGGATTACTTTGCATGAAGATCATTACATCATCTACAAAAAGGACATGCGAGGGGGGGCTGACCTTCTTAGGAGCCGCAATACGAGTAATGTGACCTCTAGAAACCAGCTGGGACAACCCCCTACTCAAAACCTCCTCAGCCAAGTATAAAAGTAAAGGTGATAACGGATCTCCTTGTCGAACCCCAAGGGAGCACTGAAAAAACCCACACGACTGACCATTCACTTGAACTGACAGCTAAGCAGACTGCATGACTTTTTTAATTCAAATTTATAAAAACCTGATCAAACCCAAAAGCTTTCAGAACACGAAACAGAAAGCTCCAATCCAAGGTGTCAAAAGCTTTGCTAATATTCAACTTTAAGGCAATGTTGCCCCAATTAGATTTTCTGTCTAAAAGATTGACACACTCAGAAGTAAGAATAATTGGGTCTGTTATTGAGCGGCCCTTGATGAACCCACTTTGATTGACAGAGACAATGCGAGAGGCCACTGCACCCAGCCTGTCAGCCAGAATTCGTGTAATAATCTTGAAGATAAAATTAGCTAAAGCAATCAGCTTGAAATCTGAGATATTGTCTGCTTCCTCTTTCTTGGGAATGACAGTTACCAGATTGAAATTAAGATGTGGCAGGATAAATCCATCATCAAAGAAGCTAATAACCGCTGAGACAACATCCTCAGCAACTATCCCCCAACAAGAATGGAAAAAACACCCACTAAAACCATATGGACCTGGAGCGCTAGACCCATCTAAACTCATAACAGCCTTGTGAACATCCGCTGCATCAGGTTTACTAGTGAGACAATCATTTTCCACCACAGTCACAAGAGAATGAATAACACGTTCCACTAGCCCAGAATCAACAATATTAGAGTCCCTAGAGAACAAAGAGCTGAAGTGATCAATCACGTGGGAGGCAATCTGATCATGACCATGTAATCTCTGTTGTCCCACCTTAAGAGAGACTAAGGATTTATGAACCCGCTGGACCTTTAACATATTATGAAGAAAAGCAGTATTCCTATCACCCTCCTCTAATCAACGCACTTTTGTCTTACTTCTCAAAAGAGACTCTTGCATAAACAAAGCACTCTGATACTCCACAGTAGCCTCATCCTTTCTTCTCAAGCGATCTTCTTTTGCCCCAAAACTGAGATTTCCATATGTACATAATCTAGTATTTGCTTCGCAGAATTGAACCGAATATATATATCCCCAAAAGAGCTTAAGTTCCATTCCTTCATTCAAGGCTCGTAATTTTACAGCCAAAACAAACATAGGACAACTAGAAATAGATTGATTACGCCAAAAATCACTTACCATGTCAATGAAACTTGGGTGCTTTAGCCACATACTCTGAAAACGAAAAGAAGCTTTGGGCACGAAAGACAATCTGGAGCAAGTCACCAGGAGAGGATGATGATCAGAAGTGGTTTTGGTGAGAGTCCGGCATTCAACTGACATCCATGCTTCAAACCATTCTAGATTTGCAAAAGCCATGTCCAACTTAACATCTGTAATGTGGTTCGTCCAAGTGAAGAAAACTCCCTTAGTGTCCACCTCCAACAAACTACAAGGCGTACACATCTGCTGAAAATCCCGGCAAGCAGTAGCACTAGGCACGTTGCCACCTCTCTTTTCATGAGCTCCAAAGACACAGTTGAAGTCTCCTAACACCAGCCATGGGCCCTGAACAAAATTCTGCTTAACAATCATTCCATAATTGTCGACGACCTCTAATAGTTGTTTTAGCATAAACTGCTGTTATCAGACACTGCACCCCATCAATAGAGCATACAACTGTAACTTGTTGATCAATGGAAGAAAGCAACGTAGGCCTGATACTGTCATGGCATAATAACCACAAATTGGGGTCTTGCAATCCCCAGTCATTAGCAGAAGAGAAAAAAAAAACAAGTTCAAAGACCTCTAAAAAGAGACTTGAATAGCACCCGGCAAAACAAAAGGTTCAGAATTACAAGCAAACAAAGGTTTATGAGTACGCACCAACTTCTTAAAGCCCCTTGCGTGTCCTCATTACCGAAGCCACGAACATTCCAGTACAGAACTGACATTAAAACCGGTGTTGAACACGAGCACAAACAGATACTGTTCCATGGACTTTACGCTTCGATTTCTCACTTTTCTCAACTCTTTTCAACTGTTTCTTCAACTTCTTGGAATTAACTGGTTTGAACTCCCCTTCTTCTTTACCCACCTCACTATCATTTTGAGTTGAACTTACTTCAGTAGCTTCATGTAAAGATGTTGTGACTTCCGAATCAGCCAAATCTCTATGCTTCCTCTGAAATCAAGGTGGGATACTGTCAATAGAGGAAGATTGGCCATCCTGTATCTGTATTGGTGCAATAGATTCATCCAACCTCACCAATTTCTCTAGCACATGTTGTGACTCTATGATCTTTTGCACCTCCTCCAACATCGGCTGCTCATGTACCGCAGATGCAGGCAAATTGAGATGAGAAGCCTCATTACTATCATCCACCCCATAGGACGGCAAGCTGTGCTTCCTTGTAACTAACTTTCTTCTTCTAACTTTGGAACGAGTACGAGACCGAACACGATGTGTACCCTCCAATGCTGCCACAGGTTTGACTACCCGACAAGTACATTGCAAGTGACCAACCAGACCACACTGAGAACAGACATTTGGTAACGCCTCATACTCCACACTGACAAATATGTGGTCCTCATTCTGACGATTAACTTTAATCTGCTGCAGCAATGGTTGAGACAAATCTACGTCAACTAACACCCGAGCATACAAACCTACACTTATGTCATCCGTCCTCGGATCAATCTGTAATGGCACCCCCAGACCTTTTGCTATCTCAAACAAGGTTTGAGTTTCCCAGTAGGCAAAACTGAGGTCCCATAGCCGAATCCACACTTGTGCACATGTATTCTTATAGAGGTACAAGGAGAAAACCTTGGAGACCATTTGATTAATCACAAGAAACCCTTAGCCAAATTGAACGAGCCTGGCGCCCAAACGGATTGCATGTCATCTATATTCTTAAACTGAATCATGAAAAATCTGCGACCCAAAGGAGAAATCGACTAACCTTGTAAACTCGGCCATCGAACCACCAATTACGAAACTAATTCATGTGTTTTGATTGATGTCGAATTACGTGGAAGTACTACATTTGCGACTAGGCATGATTTGCACCTCTCCAAACCTCGGAGAAAAAGAGCCTCGGATATGCAGAATGAGACTATGTCATTCTCAACGCATGGCGAAGGAAGATCATCAATGTTAAAGCCAAGAGGAGGACCGGGCTTGGACGCCGTTACAGAAGCAAAATATGGTTTCACAGGAGGCATGGTCACATCATAGACAGCGGCAGCCATGGCAGCAGCAACATAGGCAGTAGCAGCAGGGGAAACGGTGACAGAGTTATTGACGGCGGCATTAGAGACGGCAGCAGCAGGGGCAACTGGGGAAGCAGTAGTGGCATTAGAGACGGCGGCAGCAGAAGGAGCAGCGGCAAGGGCAGCAGCACCGGAGACAACTGCGGCAGAGGCAGCGGCAGGGGAAACAACAGCACTGAACGCAGAGCCGAGGACAGGAGAAACACCGAACAGAGGCCTGGACACAGAAACTGATTACGAGGACACGTGGCCGCAGAAACTTCAATCCTTGGCGTGCGAGAAAACGACGGCTTCAATGCAGGCTTGGACACGGCCAACAATGGCGTTGCCTGCGCCGGACTTGGTTTCTGCAGAAATCACGATACAGACGACGTCACACCGATTCTTGAGGACGACGACTTCCACGAAGGCATGCTCATTGCAGAGGCCGCCTTGCCTGCGCCGGAGGGGACGGCAGCCATCGACGGCGGAGCGTGCGGCAGAAGGCAGAAGGACGATTTCACGTTGCGAAGGAACCCTAGGTCGCGTGTGAGGCGCGTTCTTTTTTCTTTTTTTTCTTTTCTTTTTAAGGATAATCTTCTATTTGTTCACAACCGGCGAGGTTCTAATCGATATAGTCATTGATCATCTATATTGCACATAATACTTAAACGACTGCATATTCCTTAGAATAGTGTGAGTTGTCCCACTATCAGCTAGACACTCAACTTCACCGCGAGACATCTAAAGAGATGAAAAACTATGGGTGGTTTTCTCGCGGGACACAGTCTAATCACTACGTCGTAGGATAGAGAAAGAAAGGGGATGAAATCCCATCGAGTGTATCACATGGCATTTGGACTTTATAACTTCGACCAAAGTCAGAAAGTGCAAGGTTGAATGTTACATAACTGAGCAATCATCATCAGAAACCAAAACGAAGCCGAGGCTTCGCACGTTGTGGTGTTGAACACCTTTGGTGACCGGAAGAATGGAGGCTTAGCCTCCTAGGATCGGTGCTAAGCACCTTCTCGGGCGGCCATGGAACTGAGGCCGAAGCCTCCTTGAAAGCACGCTGCCATGACACCTTTGTGCTGCCGAAGCCGAGGTATCATCACCATGAGGCCGACATCAGCCACTAGGCTTGTGACGTCGAGCCTAGCTCCAATTATTCTTTGATTTTGATTTTGATTTGAGTTGAGGTGGAATTATAAGTCCAATATACTAAGCCAATGTGACCCAATAGTGTTTCAGAAGAACCACGTGAGTCGTTAAAACACGAATCTGGATTGCTTAAAAACATAAAATTTCTCACAATATGGGAAAACAGAGAAATTTTATTAACTTGCCAACTTTTAATACATCAAAAGTAAGCTTCTAATTCCAAAGAAAACGACTAAGAGATCAAAGTCTATAAGATATGGCAAAGCCATTACAATACTTGAAAAATTCTTAATGAAAAGTCAAACATAAAGACTAATCAAAATCCGGGACATCTAATGCTTGAGTAGGCTCTTGAGTCTTAACTTCAGGAATGAAGTGCTCAGCCACGAGATTAACGTGAGGTTGTCATCACTAGTTCTCACTCAGCATGATAATTCTCTTTGCTAGAATGATCTCTTGTAGGCATTAATCTTCTCTTTGCTAGAATTATACATGTGGTGCATATGCTTAGAGGAACCACACTTGTAACAAGGAGCATACATAATGCTGCTAATGTTGGACGAGAAAAGAGGTGGCGCATGGCCACCTTGACGGGTTCTATGGCCGAATTGGCCTCCCCCTGAAGGTGCGGCATTGCCGCCATCTCGTCTTCAAGTGTTGGAGCGTCGTGTCACACAGTTTCTATCATTTAGATTTCCTCCACGTATCGGTTTAGAAATTTGTTGATACGGGGCATTCTGATTCTTATTTCTTTTATTTTGAAGCCTTCCCATAGTGAGCCTGTGGTTCATGAATCTTTTTAATTCCAACATGTCTCAAAATTATTGTTATTTATTCAGCCTAATCAACCGAATTTCGGTATGGGTGTCATAAGACATCATAGGCTATGGGGAATTTATCAAGAGTCTTATTGATAAGATCTCTATCATTTTTGTTATGCTAACAGTGTCAAGGTCATAATCCAAAGAACCGAATGGTTTCCCATTTCAATGAAATCTCTGGGATAAGTATGTCATTGACATTATTTAATCGCTACTGGAGCGTGTCTCTTAATTTTTTTTTTTCTTTAGGGATCTTTTATCGACAGATGTTGTCGCTTCAAAGTTGGATGAATATGGCGTTCTCAAAAATGAGTGCCTAGGCCTTGACATAATCCCCAAATGGGGTAGTGGCTACTGCTTCATTCAAAATGACTGAGAAACCTTTGCTTTGAAAAGTAAGCTATACATCGGAAACACATCGATGATATTCATTGCTCTCGAGATTAAGAATCTTAAAATCGGGTCGTGACTACGACGACATCTATAAGAAAAGAGATACGTCGGATTGGTATGAATATGACATATACCATTCAAGTATGTAGAACGAAATTAGAAGGGATATGACGTATATGGTCATAAATTTATCTTTTCGATGCATAAAACCGGCGACATCATATCGCACTTTCAAATAGTGGCGTACTCAGACATCCACATAAGCATATTTTTTCTTTTAATTTCCCTTTCAAACGTGATTCCCCCAGGACCATCACTTAAAAACTTCGACCGTAGGGGTAATTACATCCCCATCTTAGGTCTCATCGACGATATAAGAATGGCCGGGATCAGAGTAGAAGAAGGCTAATAGCGCCCGATATATATATCGTATATGTTCAAAAGCTGGAACTTTTATAAAATCTTACTTGCTAGTTCGCCAATGAACTACGTTGTAATATAAAATGCGCTTGAGAACTCGGTTCTACTCCTTTTGCAAAATGCAATAGTCGCTTCGTTCTTTAAACGAATGCAGAAAATTGTTCCTCACCTCCATGGCGTACACATCGTCGTAACATGTCGATGAATGACGATTTTTCCTATAAGCACGTAATACATAGTTATTGTTTCTAAGCCTGGAACTTGGCTGACGGAAACTAGTTCCCAAAAAGCTTTTTTCTTCTAGTTTCTCTCAATTCAGGTTGAGTAGACCAGAAATTCAAAACTTTAAGATCTCTTTTCAGATTGGTGACATAGTCTTTCCAAGTTCCTCACATCCATTACTTCGTTCAACCGAATCTTTTACTGAGTTTCTTTTGTTTGGAATAAAAGTACAACCTTGTTTATTCCTTTTAGTTATTGAGTTTTATTTTTATTTCAAGAAGAATTTAGTTTAAAAATACATGTTGGATATTAGTAGGATTAAGATGATGACGTGGAAACATGACACGTCATTCGGTATATGATTTTTGTATAAATTTTTGGTGTCTTTATAGAGAAATTTTATTTGGAATAAAATTTTCAGATTGGTGACATAGTCTTTCCAAGTTCCTCACATCCATTACTTCGTTCAACCGAATCTTTCACTGAGTTTCTTTTGTTTGGAATAAAAGTACAACCTTGTTTATTACTTTTAATTATTGAGTTTTATTTTTATTTCAAGAAGAATTTAGTTTAAAAATACATGTTGGATATTAGTAGGATTAAGATGATGACGTGGAAACATGACACATCATTCGGTATATGATTTTTGTATAAATTTTTGGTGTCTTTATAGAGAAATTTTATATACACTTCCCAAAACTCTTAACACACACCCTCTACTCAATACACTATTACTTTAATTTCTCATTCTAATATATCACTAAATACACTACCGAAAGTAACTAGAATGTCCCTAACCACAAAAAAAAAATATATATATTATTATTTGACTATATATTATCTAGTATGATTAGTATATATTGATATGATGTCAATATTGATTTTTGTGTTGTTTTTAAAAATCATTGAAATTTATTATTGTTCTTCAAATCATAAACATAAAATAATAAATACTATGAAGAACACAAAACTCAATGCTTCATGGGGTGTGGTGAGATGAAGAAGAGTCAAAGGTGTATACGGATGAAGAGAAAAAGAAAAAGATAAAATTAATGAAATGAGTACGCAATTGATCTCTTAAGTCTTAACATGAATTACCTTGAAAATTAAATTAATTTGTGCAAAGAAATAAATGAATCGACTAATTATCTAAAATTTTCATATTGTTCCAGGAGAAAAGGAATAGATGTAAAGTGTTGTTTTATTGATAGATAAGGAGGCCTTTATATAAGCATTACATCAAGTATCCCGAATAATCAGGGATTCCCTATCTACTAAAGATACTACATATCTAGTCTAATTGGGTCAATACACACATAGGAAGTTACGGAATTATCCTTCCTTGAACACTCCCCCTTGTGTCGCGTATCTAATGTGACACGGTGCATAACATGTTGCCTCGCTAAAACCTTGCCAAGCAAAACAAAACCACTTGGGTAAAAAATAAAAAGCTTGGTCGAAGGGAAAAGAGCATAACGCACTAACTACAATTGAAGATTACATGTGAGGTAGACTCCTCCTGATGTCTATAAGACAACTCCCCCTGATTGGTAACCCAATATCGGAGTTAAGATAAATGGCGTATACAAACGCTCCTCACAAGCTTCAAAACTAGGTGTGGCCAATGATCGAGTCATTGAATACAACCATATTATCCTTATATTAGACCAGCTACACTTAGCTTTACTTGGTCTTAAGGAAGAAGGCTGATTAACAACTCAAAACTAGAGTTCGCGTTGAAAATCATATTCACTCCCAGCATGACCTTCGTATACTTAAATAGTCATAACTCTTTCGACACAATAGGTATGAATGAACAGTAAAGAGTTCTGGAAACTAGACACCCATATTTTTCCAGTGATATAAAGTACACAACTTGGTTCGTCCGGAGCTGATCACAAAGCTCTGTCGAAGGTGACTGATCTGCAAATTACCGAACAGATTCGTCCTACTTTGCTAAAACAGTCATAACTCACTCAATATGATAGCTATGATCAAATGGTTGGTGTCCCTGGAAAGTAGACACATAGACCTTTCCAACAATATCAATTTCACCATCTTCTAATGAGTGGGCTGTCCAGTAAGGCTCAGGGAAGTCGACGTACAGAATCAGGCAGATTCTGAAATTGCCTTTTGATGTGTCTTTCATGATGGGATCGAATGAGCCTAAACCTTTCTCTCTTGAAAGAAAGTACTGCCATATACCATGGCATTGCGTGGGCGCGTCTATCCATTACTTTGGCTTTATAAGTTTATAGCGAATGAGATGTCGAGTCTAGCATATTATGACAAGTACATGATTGCGCACATGGTACTTAGATGGAGAGTTTCATCTCCCAAGACTTCTCATCATATAGACGAAACGAGTCTTCTCAAGACATTGACTAATCATGGGATACATATAAGCTTTGGTTTAACGTCCATTAGGTAGCCATAAGCCGATTGATGAATAGGTTCATCACTTGTGGTTCTCACATTTGAGACCAAGTATTCCCAAGATCATTTTATTCTTAACGTCGGATTAATGATATCTCAATCACAATTCATCCGGAATTCGCACGCAAATAGGCATGATTCTTCATATTTCATCTCCAATCAAGTAGTTGTTCAACCGCGTTGTACAATATCCAACCAGAAGATTTGAACCCATATAGAGAACATCCTAATCTGATAGCATACGCACTTCGAGGTTTTTGCTCACTTGACTTGGATGAAAACTGATCCGTTCATGATATTTATGTACATCTCTTTACTTATTCCCAATAGAGATGATTCATAAGCTACATGTTCAGTTTTTCAGAACTACCTAACTTACAAGGTAGTGGAGTGTGATATAACTCCATTACGAGAGCATATGTCATCGTAGTCGATTCCAGGGCGTTTGTGAGAGACCTTGCGCCACAAGGTGAGTTTAGGCTCTTTTTCTCACTACGCTTTCCATCAAAGATTATCGATAGGGTTTACACTTGCGGTGTCAGCATCACCTGACCAAGCACCTATCTCTTTGTATAAATTGGATCGCATATCTTTCCGTGTAGGCCAAATCACAACGTTGGTATTTGCTTCAACGAAGTGAGTGTTCGATATCTAACTCATAGACCACGTACTCATGTACACTAGTGTAATTCGTATTTCTAGAGATCTCTATATGGATTGGCTTCTCATTGAGGCGTCCCCCAATGATGACCTTAATCCAGAAAAACCATGAGACGAATGAGTTGTCATTGATCCAAGGATCAAGTTGTTCCATACTCGCATTCAGCGAGTGTATATCGAACTAAGTGCCCTCTCTACATTTCTTGTGAGAGTCACGGCCTAGTGACACCATCTAGCACTATTGTGGAGTCACCATGTCACCATTTATGAATGACAATATGTCCATTGATTTGGACATCAATCCTTACAGACATGTTGATACAAGAGTACTATTCCTATCTTTTCTTTGAAAGACCAATAGTTTGCTCTTTTCAGCATGTATATCAAATCTCGTCACTTTGGTTTATGAGACTTTGGGAACATGATGAGACACAGTGGGGACAAACCACGGCAATGCCAAGTCGTTCTACTTGAACAAACTTGTTCTTCTCTCCCCCTAACGACGGGGAGACTGGCTCATCAAAAAGTGACATAAACGAGATCGCCTGTTAAGGTTTCTATATAGCGGACTATAAGTGGAAGCTTATGTCTTATTCAAAGACGTTATTCATAATCAAATAACCCATTATTGAGCGCTTGTGGTAGCGCAATATGGCACATAAAGTTTGTGGACGGTAAAGGGTATTGATCGTTAACACTTATACGTTGACAAGATGCATTTCGTTACAAAATGTAACATGCATGTATGCTTCCTGAAACGTTTCATTAAGTTCTAGAACACTAAATGCCACCAAATTTTAACAGCAGGTAGGCACATGTGTTAGGATTCCAACGCCGCCTGTATCATTGCCGAAACCGGTCGAAAACATACCGAACCAGTCGGAACAGTCTCTGAAGGTCAGTGAACGTTTGTATCGAGCGGTTCAGCATCTTCCAGGTGTCCAATGGCTCTGAAATTGTATGAGAAGATAGCCATGGATGTTAGGAACCGGTGGACCAAATTTCATCTCAAGAACCGACCTAAAAGTAGGTGAACCGGTTCTCACAATAATGAGTCCGCGAGCTGGAAAACCGGAAATTTTAGGTTTTTGCTACTTTTCAATCATTGTCAAGGTGTTTCATAACATCTAAGTGTTATGGCTGGAGTTTTAACCATTAGGTATATCACCATAGTATCATTGTATCTCATATTGAACCATGAGAAGGCATCAAAGCCATCATCTTATGTATCATCGCCTTTAGCGTAGGAGGGCGTTACTCCAAAACTTTGCTAAAGATTAGGCTTCTATATATTGAGCATAGCTAATGAAAGATCATAAAGGGGGATTATATGCACTTTTAAATGCATAAATGGTGCTTCCATTGACTTGGAGGAAGACTTGGATGACGTTAATGTCATCCTTAAGCCTTGAGCATTGCTCATGACGCGCTACCAAATATTCTTTTGGTAATCTTTGATACTAATAGCTCATTTGCTCAAAAGAAACGATGTCCATAGCTTTCTTGCATATATGAATCATCAAGTCATGTCCAAAATTCCGGACTATGTATATTAGAGTCTATATGAGTCGCCGATAGAGTGTGACATGACGTGTAGTATCACAAGATAAAACATAGGCATGCTTAAAGACGTACTAATCACATCCGTTAATGCTCAAAAATAGAGTCGGAAAACAACCAAAATGAGCCAACATCGATACTATAGAGACATAAATGTCTAAACCAAGTATCCAAGATCGAGGCCATGAGCTAGCTATCTGAGGCTGAAGCCAAGTTAGAGTGGAAGCCAAGAAGAAGCAAGGCAAGGGAGGGCCGGGGTCAAGCATAGGCGCGTGCTAGGCTATCCAAGGCCGAAGCCGAGGTAGTGCACGGGCGGGCCGAGGCCGAGCAAATGTCAAGGCATGCCAAGGCCGAAACCAAGGCATGTCGAGCAAAAGCAAAGGCTTATGGGGCCGAGGCTTGATGTTGGAGTCAAGGTCATGCGAGTTGTCGATGGCTAGCCGAGGCCGAAGCTAAGGCTTACCGAGGCATAAAACATGGACCTGACATGGCCGATGCCATGCTAAAGAGCCAAAGGCATATGCCGAGGCCGAAGCCAAGACGTGCCGGGACGAGTGCATGGGCTTATAGGGCCGAGAGGGGCAGCGGATCGGGCCGTGTGCAGGCCGAAGCCGAGGCGGGGCTAGGCGGGTGTGTGCGTGCGTGCCAAAGGTCTAGAGACCGAGGAGTGCCTCATTGTTTGGCTGTGGCGAAGCTGTTGTCCAAGCAGCGCACAAGCCAAGCCAAGGTCAAAACCGAGGCTAGGCAAGGCGGGCTTTGGTGTGCGCAAGAGTGCAGAAGTCGAGGCCAGGTAATGCGCATGCATCCGCACATGTACGCAAGCATGTCTATTTGTTTCTTGACGAGCATAGGCTCTTTTATCTTTGTGATTTTCAGAGTTAACATCACCAATTAGATTGGTGAACTCAAATCAACATGCCATGTAAATGTGTAATGCGTTTCATTGCATTTACATATAACTTTTTATGGAATCGAACCATGTATGTATCAAAATGCCAACGGTTACATCGAGGTCTGGACCATAAAGAGTGTATCGACTAAGTAGCATTAGTCACACATGTGAGGTCTACGCCTTCACAAAATAAACGGATTTGTAGTCACTTTGACTATGAAATCGAAAAATCCGTAATCATGAGGATATACTCTTATCTTCTTCCATGTATCTTTTGTATACATTGACTATATGATTGCATTATTTGCAATTATTGAACCGATGTAGAACCATATCAATGACATAATTTTTTTTTTTTTTTTTTTTTTTTCCAATGGCCCCCTTTTTTTTTTTCTGTATGACATGTGGGTTTCGAGGCGTAGCCTCCCCCTCTTTTTCTGGGCGCATTTTGTGGTCAATTTTTCTTTTTCTCAAAAGAACAAGAGGGAAGGTATTGAATGGTCGAGACCAAGAGTATGATAACTCAATTCAATATCTGTTGTGACAATTTCCGTCACATATCGATGTTACAGCGACAATTTCCGTCGCACATCATGAGTTTGTCCCCTTTGTGACTCCCTTAGGATCGTCACAAGCATCGACAATATTATGTCGGAATTGTGATAAAATAGTCACGAAGAGTTGTGGTTCACAGTGACATCACAGCCACAAGCACAACTTTGGACGGTAACATCACAGTTACCCCTTAAATACTGTGATACGCTGGGGTGGGTGGGGCCACTTTGTATGGTCCTGAAAAACACACAAGTTCCAACATACAAATTCAAATAATTGAAATTGCGAAAAACGGGAACTTTTATTAAATCATACTTGCTATTTCGCCAAATGAACTGCGTAAAAATATAAATTGCGCTTGAGGACTCGGTTCTGATCCTTGTGCAAATTTGAGATGTTCTTCCATGTACGTGCAACGAATAATTCGCGCAATTTCATCGCGATGCGTCGTGCAATAAATTTCATGGAAAAGAGAAACATATGGTTAGTCATATTCACCATATATAGAGCAGTAAAACTAATAAGAGAATTACTGCTGTAACTATTTTAACCCGTAGGATAAAAACTTTTTATCTGGGGTAAGTATAATTACCGTTTTGCCCCTTTACCCACTGAGTCGGGTCGGATCGTACCCAATGGACCGGGTCGGGCTCTGCGTCACGGTTTCACTGCCGAGTTAGAGGGCGGCGCTAGCCTGGGGCGTCGGAGGAGGAAGCACAGGCTGCGTCGACTAGGTTGGGGAGCACTCGGGCTTCGTCGAAACAGGGAGGAGGGCAACCGAATTTGGAGCGGCACGGGGCTAGGGCGTCGACGGCGCAAAGCTTTTGACTGCTGGCGTCGGCTTGAGCTGTGCGTTGGCGTGCAAGGCAGCAGCATCGGACTCAAGGCAGTGGAGGCGGCGCTGGACTTCGTCGAGGAGGGACGCCGGCAAGTGGAGGGGAGCCGCTTCAGGGTGGAGAAGAAGTCGGGGTGCCCAGAGAAGATTTCTGGGTGCCCTGAGATTTTTCATCCTTTGCCGACAAGAATGTCGTCGGCAGAAGTGCATTGGGGGAATTGCTTTTCTTTGCCGACAGAATGTGATTTCTGGGGAGGGCCTTCTTTGCCGACAAGCAGTTGCCGGCAGAAGAAAAAGCTAGGGTTTCTGAATTTTTTTTTTTTTTTTTTCAGATTGGAAACCTAGGGTTTATGAATTTTTCATGGCTATTAGACGAAAGGCTAGAGCCACGTGCTGATAACGTGTTCTAGGAGAAAATGAATAAATGTAAAGTGTTGTTTTATTGATAGATAAGGAGGCCTTTATATATGCATTACATCAAGTATCCTGAATAATCAGGGATTCTCTATCTACTAAAGATACTACATATCTAGTCTAATTAGGTCAAGACACACATAGGAAGTTACGGAATTATCCTTCCTTGAACACATATAAATTTCTATTATAATAGATTTCATCTCAAATTTCCTTGTATTTTTTTTTTCTTTTACTACATTAATTAATTTTTTTAAATTGATTTTAATTTTTATATTTTAATTTGTATTATCGATATACTATTATTAACGGAAGAGGTTTTGTTAACCAAAACATAAATGTTTTACAGTAAAATCCCTAAAAGATTAAAAAACTTTGAGAATGAATTAAATCACAAGGACAATAACGACATTTATAAAATAATTTTTTTAAATAAAATAAAAAGAAATTCACAATTCCCTATTTTCTCTCCATCTCTCCCACTATCTCTCCTATAACCGTTTTCTTTTCAGAAAAAAGAAGACAAAAACCAAAAAACAAAACACTTACGCATGTGTGATAAAGCTAGTATTTTTTAATTTATTATATATAAATATTTTGATTATTTCATATTATTATAAAATCTGATTTTAATTATAAACTATCAGAGATGTGTATTAAGTGTTGAAGGAAAAACGTATTATGTGCCTTCGTCAATGTAACTGACGATAGATAATTATGTAGTCATTATTGTCATTAATGTATTTCCTATTACCGTTGTAATACTCACCCTATATAAAGGGGATTATCAATGAAATGAGTAGACCAATTCTCATTTTCCTACAACACGTTATCAGCACTTTGCTTTAGAAGAAAAAAGAAAAAAAATCCTAGGTCTTTGTGCCTGAAAAAACCCCAGAAAAACACTTCTGCCGGCAACTTTTTCGTCGGCAAAGAAGATCTCCTCCCCAGAAACCCTTTTTCCCGACAAATGCTTCGTCGGTAAAAGAAGAACCTAAACTCTGCCGACGACTGATTTGTCGGCAGAGAATGAAGATTCTCAAAATTGCTCTGGGCACCCTTACGCGATGCAGATCGGCCACCCATCCTCCCCGAGCTGCAGATCGGACCTCCTTCAGCCCACCCCCGATCCGGCACTAGTTCATCTCGTCGACGAGATCAACCACCAGCGCCACCGTCGCCTAGCGCCTGCAACCCTCGACGCCGCCATGCCGGCGAATCCCAGCCATGCTCCGGCCACGTCGCAGGACGACGTCTCCTTCTACCGATCCCGATCCCGATCCCGATCCCGCCTTCGTCGCCTCCACCTGCGTAGCCCAGCATCAACGACGTCGATCTGGCTTTGTCCTCGACGCCGCCCGCGCTTGCGAATCCAAAACCGGCACCCATCGTCGATGCACGCCGTCCCAGCCGCTCCAGCCTCCAGACCTTTGCCGACAAAGCTTCGTCGGCAGAAGCTTGACCCGACCCGGTCTTGTTGGGCCTGACGCGGATCTGCTGACCCGACCCACGAAAAAAAAACAGAATTTTCTTTTTGGGATAAAATTTGAAGGTAATTTTAAAATTACCGCATAGTAATTCTTATTTACTGTGACTATTTACTGTTTTATGAATTTAATGGTAAATATTAAATTATTTAATTGATATGGTAAATGTATGATTAAAGTGACTAATCATATGAATATTGTTTATTTTATGTGACATATCAATTACGATGCGGTGATCAATATGCGACGACAATTTGGAGTCGGAGATCGAACAATCACTTCATATACAGTTTATTTGGCAAACTTACAAGTAATATTTACATTGAAGTTTTGCTTTCGTTATATTATGTTTCAATTATTATATGATATAATGCTTTATTCATTATTGATCGCATTAATATTTTATATAAATGTGAAACTTGAAGCATTATATTTTCATTTTGTTAGTGTTAAATAATTGTTTTATTTAACATGTTATTTAATTTGAGCATTGCCATGATAATGCAATCTCATGAGCAATACAATATAAAATGGACAAACCAACTATTGTGATAAAGCATATTCACCAAGCAAGAAAAATATGACCATTACAAATTTCGGTCTTGAAATCCAATTTTTATTTCTTGAAAAATTTTCAAGATGGATATCTTATTAATTGTGTAAAAAGTAATGATAATGGAATTTCATTAACTTCACATGCAATGAAAATGGAGAAACCAAAATTTCACTGTGATAACGTAATTTCACAAAGCATCGGATTTACCATAATGTATCTTGGTTTATATTAGTTGTCGTGAATGTCATTTAAACCACGAAACTAATACATTTTATTCTTCCTATATTTTACAGATGGTTTAACCATCACAGTTTGACTTTGACACATTGGGCTCTGAAGAACTTGAGTACCAACTTCCCCTATTGAGCCAAATAAGGCTTCAGCATGGTATATTTATGCAAACTGCTTTATGTAAATAGCTAAGAAATAATTATAATATCTTCAATGACAATGTAAGGTCTGAGAAAAATAAATTTCCTGAAACAAATTATGCAAAGTAATGCAACAACCCTAAAACCAAAGGGCAATGACAATGTAAGGTATGAGAAAAAGAAATTTCCTGGAACACATTTTGCAAAGTAATGCAACAACCCTAAATCAAAAGGCAATGACGATGTAAGGTCTTAGAAAAATATATATATATTCTTGAACAAATTGGGCAAAGTAATGCAACGACCCTAAAACAAAGGGTAATTACCATGGACGTAAAATTCATATAATCATCCAAAAGTAAGTGGAAACAATGTAACATTTAAAAGATGACATAGGGGACATGTCATATGCAGTAAAGCACTCTGCCATTGTTGTAATTCAATGAAGTATTGATACGTACATTATAAGCTAGCAAAGAATTAGCTACGACTTACAATAAAATATAAATAATCATACGAGTACGCATAATTTTGAAAAAGTATCTTCAATATACAACAAGAACATTGAAAATAAATTTACAACTAAAAGCATACAAAATGGGAAGAAGATGTCAATGAAACGACTCATCATTGCAGCTATTAAAAGAGCAAAAAAGGTCTGGCTCGATCCAAAATAGACGTTGATTAGTCTACTTATAAATTTCCAAGATATCCTTATAAAGGCTATTACGCCTAAAATTAGACTTTTGGTCTTAAAGTTTCTATCTCGCAATTGGACAAGACTAAATATAATCGTTGGCATGTTAATTTTTGAATTTTCTCTCAATGAATTGAGATTATTCAAATTTTATTCATAATATACATTATTCAATTTTCTGCATCTAACTTTGCAAAGTATTACATAAAGTAAAGCAACATATCATAATATAGACATGACACAAAGAACCGTGTGCAAAGAAACGCACAATGTAATCCCTAAAATAATAGTACTGAAGAACAGTAGTACTATATCAATAGTATATGATAATGATTAGTATATCAAAGAAAGTGATAAGGATCAGTATATCTTTTCCTTTGGGATTCATAATACACCTGCCTAATTGGGATTACAATACCTTTTATTATAATCCTCATCCAGTTACTTTAAGGAACTTGAGCTACATTTCGATGTATATATTGAGCATATGTCAAATTGACAATTTATGCGATAAGAGAAAATTGAATTTATTCCACATTTTAAAGAAATTTCTGCCACGATGTTCATGTAATAAGACATAGGTGAGAATTCATTTGAGCTCCTTTGCATTACCTCTAATGACTACGGATGTAAACGCGTATTAGAGAAATTTATATGTCAACTTAGTGGGTTATATGTAACCGCTAATTGAATCCAAAGTCATAAGAACATGATATTTTTGAATTTTGACATAGATTGGCTTTGATATGGTGATCCGTACATTAAAGAAATTACTATGGACACCCATATTTTGGATGAATAGAAGCAAACACCACAAAAATATGGTTCCCACACGAAACCGAGGACGACCAAAGAACATGTTATCCTCAAATATTATTTCGGGACAATCCATGTAGAGTTGAAGACGTACGTTCAAACCCTAGATTCCACCGCTCCCCTAAGGTGGCATTATGATTGATGCACAAAGTACATGCACTTATACCCTATTCTGCTTCTGATATCCATCGTGATTTTATGAATAAAAGTATATCATTCAAAGCCTACTCGTAAAATTATGATTGACACCATCATATGCAAAGGACACATGTATTCTCATTATATTCTTATATTGAATTCCAAGAGAATTCAGTGGATTGATTCAACCAACTTGCGGACACCTTAGATATTTTATGGTGTTGGTTGTTGTGTCGACACGCTGGTCACGTGTCATGACACCATCCACAAATTAAAAATTTATGCTGCTTATGCTAGAAAGTCAAAGCACCTAGGCCGGGTTAATTTCCGTAGGCGCAATGATTTTATAGCTTATTATATAGGATCTGTAATGGACATCATATTCCTATATAAAAACTCAATTGGTCTCACGGAAAACGACTACAGTAATAGTCTTAATATTGGTAAAGCATACCAATACTTCCGTTTTGGGTTATGCAATTTTTGCATGCAGCGTTACTTTTTCATCTATGGTCATCATCATTGAACCAATTTACACCATAGCTAGTGACTATGTGTGAGGATTTTAAAGGATTTCAAACGAACTTGTAATCCTTGAGCTCTTTTGGATTGACACGGATCTACAATCCTTGAGCTCTATTAAATGTTTTTATGTGCCAAAATTGCGCTGCCACAGCGCACAATGATGAGTCCATTGAGATGAATAAATATTTATGATGGATATGAACTTCCAGCTAGTCCGCTATGTCGAAACCTTGACAGGCGATCTCCTCACCGCTAGATTTGCGGTGTGTCACTTTGATGAGACAGTCTTCCCGTCGTTAGGGGGAGATAAGAACAAGCATGTTCAAGTGGAACGACAGGAATTGTCGTGGTTTGTCCCCACTGTGTCTCATCTCGATCCTCAAAATCACACAAAGTAAAGTGTGCAGATGTCTTATACATTAAGGTGACGAGATCATATAAACCTGCTGCAAATATACCTGCAAGGATTGTGTTTTATCAAAAGGACATGGTACCACCCAAGAGGAACTGGGTATTGCACTGCCACCTTGGATGGTGGCATGGTGACGCCATAAGTGGCATAAATGGTGTCACAGGCCGTGGCTCTCCAAGGAAGAGGGGGAGGCCACCTTAGGTTCGATACATACTTGTGTAAAGGAAGAAAACAAGTTTGGCACAACCTGATCTATTGATTAGTGATACTCAAATCCGTCTCATGAGAATATTTATGGATTGTGGTTATCATTGGGGGACGCCTCAAATGTTAGAACCAATCCTTAAAGTATAGAGATCTCTACAAACACATTACACTAGTATACATGAGGACGTGGAATAATGAGTCTACTATCGAACCATACTTTGTTGAAAAATGTCAACTTAGTAAACTGGCCTAATGGAAAGAAGCGATTCAGTATAAACAAAGAGATAGGTATTTGGGCAGGTGACGCCGACACCGCAAATATAAACCCTATCAAATATATCTTTGTTAGAATGCGTAATGAGAATAAGAGTATGCAGACTCACCTTATGGCGCAAGGTCTCTCAAAAACGCACTAGAATCGACTACGAGGAGATATTCTCTCGTAATGTACTACGATGAGACAATCTCTCGTAATGGATGTCATTGCACTCCACTACCTTGTCAGTTTGGTAGTTTCCGAAAAACTGAACATGCAGCTTACGAAAAGTGATCAAAACATATATCTCTATGGGGATCTAAATTAAGAGATATACATGAGGATCCTAAACGGACTTGATCCACCCAAATCAAGTGACTCTAGATCACATGAGTACGTTTGCAAAAGAAATTGAAACGTTCACTAAAGTGACTACTTGATTGGAAATGGATTGATGAATTATGCCCTTGCGTTTTTCATTATGGATATATATGAACTCTAAATGAAATAAGAGAAACTCAGTGTATTGTAAATCCTAAGTTGAGAATGAAAAAGATTTTGGGAATACACAGTCTTGAAATGGAACTCAAGGACTGTAATGATGGTGATCATCCATCAATCGGCTTAGGCACTCTAAAGAATAAAGTGAGGCCTACATATATTCCCATGATCAGTCGAAGTCTTTACTCTAATAATAGATCCATTTATCATCTAAAGGAAGATGATGAAGAAGTGTTAGGAAATGAAATTCCTATACAAGTGCAATCACGTATGACTGTACTTTAACACAATACGTAAGGCTCGACCTCTCATTCGATGTAAATTTGTAAAGCTATGGTTAGCTCTGCGCCTACGCAACGCAAATCGTTCTTTCATTAAAGATATGAAAGATTTGGGCTTATTCAATCTCTACATAGAATGTGACATGATAAAGAAATTATCCACGTCATAGCTAACTATGCGTAAAGAAAAACGCATTAAAGGTGAAATAAGAAAATCTGTTGTCACAGATCAATTTCAAATCTCTTAATGGTTCATCCATACTCTAGACAAAGCTATGACTGTTTTGTTATATGAAGGTCATACCACGAGTGAACCTGATGTTCAATATGAACCAATGTGTTCGGTTCATGAACAACTTTATCCTCAAGATCAAAGTAAATCAAGTTGGATCTGAGAACGATGTGGCAAGATTTAGTTACTAAATCATTGCTCAAAGTCACATTTGGAAAAACATGTGAAAATGCATAAGTATGCTAATATTACTGAAGCTCCCTTGATCAAATGAAAGAATCAGGGAGAAACCCATGATTAATGTAAAAATCAGGGGGAGGTGCAGACATCAGGGGGAGTCTAGCACATACATGTTGTTTTCAAATGTAATAGGTGCGTTGCGCTCTTTTTGTCCTTCGACCAAAGTTTTATTTTCTCCCATTGGATTTTTGTTACTTGGCAAGGTTTTTAATGAGGCAACACCACATGCATCACTTTACCTCTGACTCGGCACAAGGGGGAGTGTTGAAGGAAAAACGTATTATGTGTCTTCGTCAATGTAACTGACGATAGATAATTATGTAGTCATTATTGTCATTAATGTATTTCCTATTACCGTTGTAATACTCACCCTATATAAAAGGGATTATCAATGAAATGAGTAGACCAATTCCCATTTTCCTACAACATTAAGTAGTTAAAAAGAGTGTATTTAGCATTTTCCCCATTTTATACCGCGCCCAAGAACGTTGTTGTATTCCAAAACCCCAAACCCAATGTCTTCCTTGAAGAAACTCATCCCCTCAGAAAAAACAACCATGAAATCAAACCAAGAACTCGCTCAGAGAATCGCTAAAACCCTAGTCGACTCAGGTCTCCAACACCTCAAAACCTCCTCCCCTTCTCTCCTCTCCAATCTCAACCCCCACATCACCAACCTCGTCCTCACCGACCCAATCGTCCCACCCCAATATTGCTTAAACCTCTTCAACTTCCTCAGAAGAAACCCATCTCTCAAATCCCACAGACCCAATCTCCAAGCCCACCTAACCCTCTTCTGCAGACTCCACGAAGCCAACAGATTCGCCCAAATGAAAAACGTTGTCAATGCTATTGTAAACCACGACCGTCTCCGATGCCCATTTTCCGGCATCGTTTCTTTAATAGATAACGGGCGTTATGAGCCCAAATCAATCGAGAAGCTATGTGATATGCTGTTGAGGGTTTATGCCGACAGCAAAATGTTTGAAGAAGCTGTTGCGGTTTTCGACTATGTGTACAATAATGGGCTTGAGATAGAAGAAAGATCATGCTTTGTGGTTTTATTGGCTTTAAAGAAGTTTAATCAAAGTAAATGTATGAGTTTCTTCGACCGAATGCGCGAAAAGGGTTTGGTCACTGTTTACTCCATGACATTGGTGATCAATGAGCTTTGTAAGAGAGGAGAGTTGGAAATGGCTAAGAATTTGATGGGTGAAATGGGTGGGAGAGGAGTTGAGGCTAATGTTTATACGTATAACACGTTCGTGAAAGCCTATATCGAAAGGAAGGATTTTGATGGGGTTAGTGAGGTGTTGAGAATGATGAAGAGTAATAATGTGGAGTACAATGTGGCGACGTACACGCTTTTGATTGATTGGCATGGGAGTTGCGAGAAGATTGGGGATGCAGAGAAGGTGTTTGATGAAATGCGTGGGAGAGGGATCGAGGCGGATGTGTATGTTTACACTTCGATGATTAACTGGAATTGTAGAGGTGGGAATTTGAAAAGGGCGCTGTTTCTGTTTGATGAAATGACTGAGAGAGGGCTTGTTCCAAATGATCATAGTTACGGCGCGTTGATCAATGGAGCTTGTAAGGCAGGGGAGATGGAGATGGCGGACATTTTGGTGAAAGATATGCAGGGTAAAGGAATTGCTGTGAACCGGGTTGTGTATAATACACTGATTGATGGTTACTGCAGAATAGGGATGATAGAGGAAGCTCTGCGGTTTCGGGATGTTATGGAAAAGAGAGGGTTGAAGGGTGATGTGTATACTTACTGCAATATAGCTAGGGGATTGTTTAAATTGAATAGGATTGAGGAGGCAAAGCGGTCCTTGTTGACTATGGCTGAAAAGGGTGTGGCTCCAAATGCAGTGTGCTTCACTACTCTGATAGACATATATTGCAAGGAGGGAGACTTTGCCGAAGCAAAGCGGGTATTTCAGGAGATGGAAAGGAAAGGAGAGAGACCTAATAATGTAACATACAATGCTCTAATTGATGGGCTTACCAAGAAAGGGAAAATGAAGGAAGCATATAAGATGAAAGAGGAGATGGAAGACAAGGGTTTGATGGCAGATTCGTATACATATTCATCGCTCATACATGGTGAATGTGTTGCTGGCAACATGAATGCAGCCCTGAAATTGTTTGATGATATATCCCAGAGGGGTTTAACTCGTAACGTTGTCACATACACGATAATTATATCGGGTTTGTCGAAGGTGGGGAGAAAAGAAGAAGCCTTCAAATTGTACGATGACATGAAGAAAATAGGCATCATACCTGATGACAGAGTATATCATTCACTTGTAGGAGGCCTATATACAGACAAGTCTAGCTCTATGACAGATGAGTAGCATTGTGGCTGGTGGCACTTAGGTGCGGTGTTACGACATGTCTGAAATGACTATTACGGCGTCAGGTGGCTTCCTGCTAGAAATAGCCTGAATCTGCCTCACCTTCATGGCGATATGTCAGACTTTCTAAATTTATCTTGTGGCACGTAAATTTCTGGGTTTACCGAACTTTATTCAGTGGCCTGTGCTTCTTTGGAAGGGTAAGGATTTGTTTGACTCTGGTGAAGAAGCTGCGGTTGGAGGTTAATATGTATGCAAAATGAAAGGAAAGGAGGCTAGAAATTTCAGCAACGTCCAATGTCTTATCATCTACTAACACCACCAGAGGGTGTTCTGCTGTTCCATTGGAATGCAGGAACTGTGCGCCTCTGCGTTTCTTTTTTCAACATGCCAGCCTTGTCCTCCTTTAGGCTTGGGGCTGCTAATAAATTTGATTTCTCAACACAAGAAAGGCATGTGTTCAGTGCTTTGTTACAAAATGGAAAATGCATCTACTGAACTCTAATGGCTCTATCCTCGCCTACCGAATTCAAGCTATTGCGAGTAAACTAAATTGATTGAATTTTAGCATATTTCAATATGAAACTAAAGAATCATACTACTTTGAACCGTGAAAATCTAGGCAAATAGATACACATAAAGCATCCACCCCTTGTTTTGGAGTGCTGGCTTCGATTAAGGATATGAGAAATATACAATGACTTACAGTAGTTTCAGCTCTTCTCCAGAAACGGAAAGGAAAGAAAGCCGTCATTATAGCATGGAAGCATAGGATCTAGCCAGAGCTAGCACACATTTTTGACCCCTGAACCTAACATATTGGCCGCTCTCCATATTATAGGCCACGGCTTGCTGTACATTCACCTCAAAAAACTGGAAAGCTCAATAACTGAACTCCAGATTTCCTTAAAAGATACCAGAAATCTGAATCGATGAGGAGATACTTAACCAAACGAGCAATTTTAGTCTTTTACACAAGCAAAGGAGCATAAGCCCCAAGTCCTTGGGTGCCAAGTGAATCCTTGAGCTTCAGGAATGCTCGGCTCTCCAGCTGCCGTACCCGTTCCTTGGACAATCCAAAAATTTCACCAATCTCTGATAGTGATCTCTGCTTACCATCTTCAATACCATATCTTAGCCTGATTATCTGCCTCTCTCTTTTTTCAAGAGTGTGTAGGAGATTGCGCACATGTTGCCTCATCAGCTGCTTTGCGACAGTCACATCAGGGATCTCAACCCCAGTGTCAGCAGTTACCTCCTGCAATTATAAATGAACAAGAGTCTTACTATTCTTAAACCATTGGAATAACATCTCGGTCAAACTTGCATATGACATACAAAGACATATGACCTGGAATAATTAGACCTGGCATTTGGACGGGTTGGACGGGGTACGGGGGGCGGGTTGTGACGGGTTCGCGGGCTAAAAGGGTTCAACCCGTTATAACCCGTTAAGCTTAACGGGTTATAACGGGTTCAACCTGTTGGGTTCGCAAGTTACATGTTGGAACCCGTTAAGCCCGTTAAGGTCTTTTTTTAATTTTATTCAGTTTATTATAATATTTTCATAATATTCTTTTTTCTATGTAATTTTTTTTATTTTTCAATGTAAGAGCAAGACGAATATGTTAAATCTAACTGATAACAACTTTATTATTTTACCAAATACTAAAACCTTTTGAAAATCACCCTCATAAAGTCAATAATTTAAATCTAAATATATATGTTAAATATGTTTTACTCATAGATCATCAAATCATATAATCAACACATCAAAAGTCGATAATACAACATAAAGTGATGAAACCAAATGTGCAAAGATCTACATATCACCACATTAATACATCAAAAGTCGATATAAGTATATGAAGTGGTGAAACCAAAAGTGCAAAGATCTTCAATTTGTTTGACTTTGTTGATCTATTGTTAAGTCCAACACATGTTCAGTGAGTTGCTCCAAATTAGCTTAGTCTTCGTTTAAAATAAATACTAGAAACAAAACACACTGTGTGTAATTAATAAAAATATTTATTAGAGAAAAACGTGGGTGTTGGAGAAAACGTGGAATCTGGAGAAAATCGTGGGAGTGGGAAGTTGTACAGTTACTGAGAGATTTCAGGAGAAAATTCATCAGAATTTTTTTTTAATATTATTTTACTAATTGTTGTTTTGTCTTTTGTTTATTAAAATTTATATTAATATAATATATAGTGAAAGGGTTAAAACGTATTTTCACATGTCTTTTGGCTAACAAAACCTGTTTCTTTAATAATAGTATATATAAGGAAAAAAATTAAAATGAGATAAATAAATAATCACATGAAGATATGACGAGAAATGGTAACAAAGGATAGAATAGTCAAATGGCTAAACAAGTCTTTTAGGTTTTCAAAAGGTTTTATTTTCTTAACGGGTTCCATTGGGCTGCTTCCGCCCGTTTGTTAATGGGTTGTTAACGGGTTACTAGCCCGTTAACCGAAAAATCTTAATGGGCGGGTTTTCACGGGTTTTTAATGGACGGGTATTGGGCGGTTAACGGGTTCGCGGGCTGAAATGCCAGGTCTACCTGGAAATGAAGACAAAAATTATATGTGACCTGGAAATGAAGAAAAAAATCTCTACCTGGTAAGTGGTATCTTGGTCTGCCCACACCGTTTGTTGCATTGAAACTGGCATTCTTGTACAATATAGCAATTTTCCCAATTTTTCAACTGACATTCCAACTCGTCTTGCTAATTCTTCTCTGCTTGGGTTCTGATGCCCTTCCTGAATATATGATTTCTTTGCCTCCAATACCTTGCCAAGGAGGGTGTACACATTCTCCTGTGAAAGAATAATATATATTGAGATTCTGTCATGCTTATCAAAAGGTTATTTTTGTTCTTCCACACGCTATGTAGTAGTCAATTTTTTTGTCATCAGGCGTGGAGTAGAGGACATTGGTATGTCAACATTTGTAGATCTCTACCGCAATAAGTGGATATCCAAGCTATGAATTCAGGATATAGATTTCAAGAGCATCAGTACTTTCAGTCAACATTAACATTACCCATCCTAGATTTCATTTGAACCACAATCCCAGTTATAACACTTCCACAGAAACATTTAAGAAGAGGCACAATGGTTGAATCGAGCATAAAAATATGCCAGCGAAGAAAACATTGAACATGAATTAGTTGATAATTGAAGACCAGAGAGATGATAAACATGGTTATTACCGGCAAGCGGATAGTCCTGGAATGTTGAAAAATGGCCTTCCTGATTGTTTGTCTCACCCACCAGTATGCATAAGTAGCAAAACGGCAACCAGCTTGGGGTTTGAACTTCTCAACACTTTTCATAAGACCCATACTTCCCTCCTACAGAAGTATCAGATGAGAATAAGATAGTATTCATTTACTTCTGCTCAAGGTAAACAGCAATGATTGTCCAGGACTTAATCTGAAAATCTAGAAAACGTTCAAATTAGTAACTACGAAGTTAAAATAGATAACCTCCGACTCTAACCTATCAAAACAGCTGTCCAATTTTGCCATCAGCAATTAGATAGAACTTATGTAGAATGTATGTCGTGGTATAAGTTGGTGATAATGTCAAGATGAGAATGATGATATCCATTAAAATAGGCATGCAGTATAGTCTATATGTGCAGGTGGCACAAACTTTAATGTAGGACTTGCTCATACAATTTCATCATCTGTGGCAATGTTTCACTGCATTCTAGAGCGAAAAAGGGTACAAGTTTCATGTAGAACTCAAAAATCCTTCAGAAAGACTACAATTTACTTTGTAAGGAAAAAAATGTTCCCAAAAAGTTACCTGCAGTAAATCCTGGAGGCCAAGACCTCGGCCTTGATACTGTTTAGCAATGTGCACCACCATACGTAAATTAGCATAGATCAATTTTTCACGGCTGCTGGTACCAGAGCGAAGCTGTGATTGCAACATCTGACAACTAATTCCAACAGCTTCAGCCCATTCAATTAAAGTTGGTTCTCGGCCATATTGAAATTGAAGTTTACTCTTCACTGCTTCTAACTTGAATACATCCTGTTAAATAAACTCCTCGTATCAATACAGTATCAGACCTTTAATAACCAGTCATGCTGAAAATGAGCACAGACAACAATGATTTAGATATGCACCTGAACTCGAGCAATCAACTCAGTCTCTTCTTTAAGTGTCAAAAGTTGTCTTGTTTCAGGACCCCACAAGAATAACCGCAGGGGATCATTAGGATTTAATCCTTCACTATATTTTCTCCGTACATCTGGACTTCTAGGACTGCTAGTGTCATGAATTGGAACTTTTGAGTTGAGCAAATTCCTTTTCTTGAGTCGCTTGCGCCGCCTCTCTAGAAGTTGGGTTGACCTTACAGTTTCCTCTTCCCATCCCAAACTAAAAAATAAATATTCAACTTGAGTTCCAAGAAATTTACATGGATATATTAATTAAGCGAGTTAGTGCCACAAAACTGACCCCAGAGAAATAGACTCATCAAGACCAGAACCGATTGATTTGGAGGTCTCAGCTAAAGAGGCCGCTTCTATTGAGGCTGACAAAGCACTTTTAGCTAGGGCCAATACATCGCGGGGCTCAACATCCATATCTTTATAAGCAGTGGTATTAGATTCCGGAGCCAATGCTGTGGGCGGATTTTCACCTGCTTGTGAGGGTGTACTGGAATGCGGAATAGTAAAAGCAGAACTACGTAAGGATTCAAATTAAGTAGTAACACTGAAGTCGACTGATGCAAGTGATGAGAAAGAAGAGGTTTATTCTCTTACACATGCAACTGACGGAAGTCTTTGACCAACTTGTAAAATTCATCAATGTTGAAATCTTCCTCAGCAGTAGTATTTTCTATCTGCATCCGATGTAATGTAGCCTTTATGAACACAGGCATTGGTACATAGATCAGGAGTTTCCCATTAGAAAAAGGAATTAGTATGAGTTCTAAGGAAGCAACTCCAAGTATATGAGCTGAATGAAATGAAGAAACCTCCAACAATCTTTTTTGTTGTTATTATTATTATTTTTATTATTTTGAAAAGAAACATCTTTTTATAAAAAAGAAAAGCAAAGTACAAGGATACAGGAATTATGTTGGCATTTAAAAAAGAAAGATCGCATGCTCGTTATGCATAATTTGAAATGAGGAACACAGAGGTTTAACTGAAGATTGAGGATTACACAAGTTGTGCAGTGCTCTAACCTGAGGTGTTTTCTCTTCCTTAAATATATGCAATAGAGGCTTGAACTCGTCGCGCTGCTCTTGTAAAAGAACTGAAGTAGGAAAATGTCGAGTTATAAATGTAGACGGCACAGAAGCAACTGCAGGAGCTGCTTGCTCATGAAGCATCAAGACAGCAAATTAGGGTACCAAAAATTGACAAAATGGGAGTAAATTATCCCTCATTCAAATATTTTTGTACACAGTTTCAATTTCTTTCCAGGGTGCTGTAAATTAGTCAAAAACTATCACTTCATTCTACCTGTCTATCATTATATCCCACAGTGTCAGACTATCTACAAACTTGAAACTCTGACTCTCAAAACGTTGTCATCTCATGCCATTCTAGATCTTATTACTCAAACACAAGAAACAAGAAAACACAATTCAACACACTAGAACACATAGCTAATTATCCACTACTAGTCTTTGTATCCACAACTGAACACATACAAATTCCAAGGATTGGCATTCAAACACAAACATCCAACACCTTTAGAACCCATATCAAAACCACACAGACTCAACGAACCCACTAACCGGTTTAACCACTATTGCTGAATTCCAAAGTCTACAACTTTACCCGGAAAATTTCCCGGCCAAAAAAAACAGAGAAACTGGGCTAAGCAAACATGAACTGAGCAAAGAAGTTTACCTGAAGTAGAAGGAGAAGAAGGAGGAAGAGGATGCCTGAGTTGAGTTGTTGATGGAAATGCTGAAGATGAAGAGAGAAAATGCCTTCCAGCCTCCATTGGATTAGTAAGAGATGGATAGATATATATATATATATATATATATATATATATATATATATATGTAAAAGTGTGTTAAGTATTAGTAGAATAGTGTATGAGAATGAAACACAGAGTATCAGAGCTTGCAGATAATGTTGTAGGAGAAGGATGAAGAGATTCTGCGCCTGCTCTTTTGGAGGCTATTTCGCACCTCTAAATTATTTCCTTGATTTTTCCCATATGGATCAGGTTCAAATTTTTTTTAGAGAAATTGGGCTCATACGAGTCAGTACAGGCTTTGCACATCTGGCCCATTTGCTTCTTTCCATTTCTTCTCTTTACTAATCCAACCACCTAGGTATTCTAAATATCGCTTATCGGCATCGTATCAGTTCAGGGGCAAAAAAATAGATTGGGGATATATCGAAATATATCGGATATATCGGATTTTCTATTTTTTAATTAATTTTATTATATTTATATACATAAACTCCAAACGGTACCAAATAAACTAAAGAAAAAAGGAGTGCTTGGTTTTTTTCGACAATAATAATATACAAACAATACCAAATAATCAAAAATAGCAAGGTTGAGCTTGAAATTCTTACTTCTTAGCGATAGGTTTTCTTTTATTTTTTTATTAAAAAAAACTAATAAAAACTAAAACAATTAAAAAATATATTTAAAATAAAAAGTCCAATTTATCGGGTCAACTCGAGTTTGACCCGATATATTAGAGTTTGACCGATATTTTGAGTTGAACGATAAATCAAACCGATAAGGGCGATATCGTATCGTTTTCTAAATATCACCTATATATCCACGATATATCGGCTGATAAATCTGATATTAAGAACACTGCATACAACATATCCACGAATGCATTATCTCAACAAGAATTTTTTTAATTGACATTATCAAAGATGAGGAGCACTCTAGACTCAACTAGTAAGCTTCATAATACGAAGCTCAATAGCATTTAGACCAAGTTTTATGTCATGTGTTGACATCTTCACCGTTCAGTTTCTAGTTTTCAATGGGTAGATCATTTTTGAAAAATTTCAGCCAAATTGATAAACATATGGGTATTCATAATTGTGATTTACTTATTATGAACACTAATGGTTCATGTTGAACTTATTTAATTCATCTATTAATTTGATTTAGTACGATATCCAAACGCTTATCAATTTGGCTGAAATTTTTTCTATGAACTGACAATGTATAGAATCTAAGCTAATACTATACATGAGTATCTTGTAGATAAATTGAAATCTATATCTTGTATATTTGCCGAATCACGAGTTCATTGCTCATAATCATAAACGAGCGTGGGTCGATAAGTAGGTGAAAGTTATCAGAACCCTTGGCCGTCACACCATTATTAACTCAGTACAAGTAGGGAGAGCTTGAACGAAAAACCGAGAGGTACAATCAGGGGCATGTTCGACCTTCCGCTCGCAGAGCCCGACAATGGTCAAAGTGTCAGCGTGTGAAACAAGACTCGAAATTTGACAGCAAAGACCTGAACACACTTTACAGTGCTCGATACCCTCCTCTATAGCGCGTGGACAAGACACCACCCGGGCCCGCGTCGCTCAGACCCTTTTCCCGTTTCAATTTCTTTTTTCGTTTAAAAGTTGATAAATACGAATCTGGTCAGCTTTTTAACTCACGATGATCTGAACCGTCTCGTTGCCAAGGGGCACTTCCGTCTTTCTACCCACCCAAAAGCAGAAACTAATAATCAGCGTCTTTACCCGACGTCCATTCCAGCGCGTGGGAACTTTTCTTTTAACACGTGACAAGACTTAACTCGACCCCACCTAACACTAGGCCTTTCAATTCCTACACGACTCGAAACCCGCATGAAATAAAGCGAGTTGAACCCGCACGATTAAAAAGCGGGTCAGCAGCGGGTCAACCCGCTATGACCCATTTATTAAATGGGTCAACTGCGGGTCAACCCGCCAACTCAAAATTAACCGGCTTAACACGTTTATTAAATGAGTCGGGTTATATTATATATAACATGCATACATGACCCATACATTACGTGTTTATAAAGGTCGATTAAGTCTTTTCTTACAATTAGGGTTACCGTTAACACAATAAATTCTCTTGTTTAAGCCTTGTATCAACACAAAAACCCCAAGTTCCACCGCACATCAGCATCAAAACTTCACCTTTTCTCGAGAAGGTATTATCGTCAAGCCAATGGTACTTTTATATATGAGATATGTTTATCTGATACTTGATTTTGATCAACTCTTGTTCTAGATCTTCCAGTTCAAAACTGGGATGAGATATATGATTATTATATATATGCTATCATAAGGAACTTAGGGTTTATATATATGAATTACAGATTATTAGATAGCATGTTCAAACTCTAATAAGATTATTGTATTCATGTTTGTTCTCGTTTTCATGATCTTGCTTTGTTATAGGTGGTGATTACTTATTCCTTTTATGCTGAATAAAGTGAAGTAGTGTTTGCAAGTTAGCATTTAATGCTTTACATTCAAATTTAAATTTCAAACTCAGTTTATGAATTATGTATATTTTTTTTTATACGATGGATGAATTTTTTAGTTTTAAACTTATGAGAGTTTTTAATTTTATGAATGGATTTATATATGAATTACAGATAATTGTGGTATTGTGTAGTTTGTTGTGAATTTAATCAAGTCATTAGTTAAATGAGTCACAATGTTAATGTGTCATTTGTCCAACATGGTACGACCTATTTATTAAATGGGTTAAACGGTTGGAAACGGATAACCCGTTAATAAATAGGTTAGATTTGAATTTAAATTTTCGACACAATTATTAAATGGGTTGGATTTAAATTTGTGTTTTGTGACACAAAAAAATCTTGACCCGACACGATACGAACCCGACCCACAGCCCTACCTAACACCTTTCAAAATTTCCGCTGGGGCCATAAAGGGAGCCACAGCGCGGAAACAGTGAGACCCCCCTAGATCTCACTCTCGCAAATAAAAAGGGCCCTTTCTCTCTATTTTGTGGGGTCGCTTAGAATCCAATCCCTCTCGCTCTCTCTCTCTCTAAAAAAAAAAAAAAAAACCCTAAAATTTCTCCGGCGGAGTCCAACAACCACCATGGGCTCCGAGATGGCCCTCCAAGACTACCTCTCCCCGGACCCACCACACCGCCACCTCCTTCCTTCACTCAAGCGTGAGAACTCTACCCAAAACGTCGCCGTTCCGGCGGCGGTGCTTACCCCCACCACCACCGTGACCACAGTCACGACCGATGACAACAACTCAGCCAGGACGACCACTCAGCTCAGCCGCACACGGAGGTCAACCAACACCAAGGACCGCCACACCAAGGTCAACGGCCGGGGCCGCCGTGTCCGAATGCCGGCCATGTGCGCCGCCAGAATCTTCCAATTGACAAGAGAGCTCGGCCACCGCTCCGACGGAGAGACCATCGAGTGGCTCCTCCACCACGCCGAGCCCTCCATCATCGCCGCCACAGGCACAGGCACCCAACCAGCGCAGCTATGCACATCCACTCCCTCCATGTCCTCCTCAATGCCCTTCCGCCCCACCGCCACCACCTCCGCCGGCGCCAGTCAGTTCCTCTACCACCACCACCTCCAGTTTCCCGTCTCTCAGCCCCACCAGCAGCAGCTGAGCTGCCGGCTCGACTTGTGCCAGCCGCTGCCGGGTCTGGACTACGCGGTGGCGGCCGGGAACAACAACGGCGGGTATGAGAACAGCCACGGCTACAACGACCATGGATTCACCGCGCTGCTACTGCAGTCTGGAGTCGGCGGCGACGGGGGAGACGCCACTGCCTCGGCAGAAGGGTCTCAGGGACTAGACCAGAGAACTTGAGAGTCTGTATAATCAACAAGAGATAGTATAGCAAATAGAAATGTAATGGATGAAGGTTAGAGGCTGTGTTGTACACTTGTACCGTCTTAAGGGGGTTTAGAATGAGGGTTGTGTTTGTTGTTCATTGTTCTATGTTTGGTGTTGTAGTGGTTGGTAGAACTAGGCTGTAATGTAAGGGATCAAATCCAAATGAAGTAAAATGAAAATGAATGGGTTTGATTGGAAACCAATCTTGGATGAGTTTAATAAATATTGCATGAGCTACTTGGGACTACTTCACTCAATCTGGAGGGGACCATGGTAGTGAAGGAAGATTATTTGGACCCACCATTGTTGAGCTGCTTCCTTCAAATTGTTTAAGGACCAGGGCATTCATTCTCCAGCCAATCACGCTGATATAATATTTAACCTGATTTCTTCAAAACACTACTAACATTCATCTTCATGCTTAGTTCTGAGTATTTCATAAAAAATAAAAATAAAAGAAGAAACTTAGTTCTGAGTACAACATATTCAACCATTCGGCACTGCAACAGGAAATCTGTATTCTCTTTACTATTATGAATCCAGCAGAGTTATGAATCAAAATGAATATATACTTGAACGATATTCAAAAAGCAAACATGCTTCTGAAGCACAAAGAACATTCACAGTTCAAATTGAAAGAAAAACCTATATCTATCATACTGGTTTTGCGCTAGCTATTTCTGAAACTGCACCAGTCTGCATTTAAACATATACTTCACCAGCTATAACTATTAAAAGCAGTGAAATAACGGACCGCCACCATTTCCAAATTCAGTTGGGTGTCACAGGCTGCACACTGTTTTATGAAGTGATCGAGATGCGGTAACACGGTAACAAAGCGTGTGAACGTCCAAATCACTATAGCAAAGAGTGACAAATTTGTTGTGCTTCATTGAATATGTATCAAACTAGTTCTAATATTACATGTCTAAAGGTGAGCAATTAAGTAACTCAAACCACAATAAAGAAGGTAAGATAACGCTTCGCTCTTTCATGAGGGAGAGATAAATTTTCTTATATCTGGAATTGATAATAATTCAACAAGGACTACTTCCAATCAAGACTTGTATCATATAAGCAACATATCCGGCAGATATACCATATAAAGACAAGTATGTTCTCCAACTTCCAAAATATATACTTTGAATCACTGTTCCTCCAGTTGGAAGTGCAGCATATATTTCCCGATACAAAAGAATCAACTATACAAGATAAAAGACCAAATGGTTATAACAACCTTCATTCCCATCTCTATATCTAACAAAAAATCCAGATTCTAACCATTGTCTATGCTCATCAGGTTGGTCCTCTTCATCTCACTATGGCTATGGCTATGGCTATAGACCCAATGGCAGAACCATTTGCTTCATGATTATTGAGCTTTCCATTTCGTAGTTCTCACCGACTACATTTATTGCATTTTATCTGTCCTTATAAAGCATATCATTGCATACTTTCCAAGATACCGATACTTTAATTCTTTTATCTAATAAATGTATGTTTCACATTCTTTTCTTTTATGGCCAGGTATAAACTAATTATCCTACTTTATCAGTTAGATCAACTTCAGACGGTACTAGCATGCTGATAAAATTCACACATGCAACCATTTCTAACTGATTGGGAAGTTTGAAAAAGAGAAAAGATACTAACTCGCCAATGATATAATCCAGCCTGGTGGGTCCTGAGCCAAAGATCTACACAGATCAGGAAACAGTAATAGCAACGTTGTCCAAAGATTCTTAGTTTTTATTCCCAAATATCCACCACTTTTTCTTCTTTCTATACTCATGTGAGGGTGTACCTGAAACAAAACAAAGCATAATCAGAGAAGCAATAGGGATAATGAAGCTGTAAGGCAAAAATGAGGAAGCTGTCTTTAGGAAACTAAATATACTCAAATCTGGATATGTCTAGATATATAACGTGTCCGCGTATTAAAAGAGTTAGGTGCACCACATTAGCTACATAAAAGCATTACTCATTTCTAGTTGACTTTAGCTAATCAATCCCATGCTGAGGTTTGCATTATATTAATACAGCAAACTACACATGTACATGAAAATGAAAACATTTACCTTCTTCAGAATATATTGAATTGTAATGCACCTCAGCCCAGAAACTCAATATAATAGCTGCACAAAACATAAGAATTTTTTGTGAAGCTTATTATAAAAAAATAAAGAACAGATATCATATGCAATAATTTCAGTGATTAAAATTTCAAGAAACCTGTTTTTTGCAAGTATGATGCTGAGACAAAGATTGAAGTCAAGACAGTAATATAAGATATGCAATCACAATCAAATTATTCAAGTACAGACGCAGAATCATTATGAAATTTATCATACACAAAAGTCAATTTAATGATTAAATATCCAACTGCCTATGCTAAAAACACAACAAGCTTACCTCGTTTTGACGTTTGGACATTAGGAAGAATCTCTATGCAACATGTATCCTTAAATGAAGTAAAGACAAGAATTTTCACACCATACTGCAATAAATTTATTCAGCAAGTATCAGTCACTGTGTAATTAGAGCTGAAAAGTTGGAAATAGATCCAGTGAAGTGTTGGACAAAAAAAAAAAAAAAAAAAAGAGTGCCTAATAAAGTATACAATAGAATCGATGCTCAAGGAAAATGTTCATACCGAATCAGCAGCAGCCTGCAATGTAACATGGTCACCCCACTCGCCACTCCTAGTCGAATCACATGAAAAGGTATTAATTTTGTGATCCCAAAACTTAATAACATGGAAAAACAAAAACATATTATAAATTCGACTAATACTTTGACATCTTCTCCAAATACTCATCATATGCCATAGGAACATATCCCTCGTAAATTTCAGGGTGAGACTTAAGCTGGTCAGAGTAAACAATTCAAAAGAAAAATCAGAATCCTCGGAAGATCCACAAAATTCCATCACAAAAGTTCAGTTGAACAAAATAGTATCATATCTCTGACCTGATTTACTACTTTCCTTCTCACATCATTGTGGTAGTCTGGTGAGTGATACAATTGGTCTGATAAAGCACGAAACTGGAAAACAAAGGAAGTTATAAACATGTATTCTTGGAAAGAGCTAAGTCAGCTTCCAGATCTAGGGGCACGAATAAGACAGATTGATGTGATAACGATAAACATGTCAAGCAAGCATGATAACCAACACAAACATGTCAAGCTGGAATTTACGAACCTGACAGTTACCATCTCCTTGAACCTTATGCTCAACAACACCATATAATTGCAGTCTACATTCAAAGACAAGAAATACTTTTAAAACACCGCGAACTCAATTTCAGATAATAATTGGAAGAATTGATAGTGCACATATTTCTACTCCTATAGATGAGACCAGCAGGTACTACCTGTCAAGCAGCCTTTGATGATCTGATGTTGCTTCATCAATTGAAGGAATTTCTCCATTAATTCTTGGAATATGCTAAACCATATAAAGGCAAAAATTAATACTTGTGTATCAACATTTTACATTACACCATATGTTGATAAAATATTAGCAATCTAAATACAATTACAATTATTGTGAAATTTCAAACTGTACAATCCTCTTGACTCTTGACATGTCTACACAAGTCCCCAATCTACATTCCATGCCCTCAATATCAGATTATTGCTTAACACATATATATGCAATGTGTAAAATTTTCTCTGAAGTAACTCCTTCAAATGGTTGTCTTGTTGATGAGTAAACCAGTATCAATAATTTGAGACTAGAAGGTGACAGGCTGAACAAATAGTGATAAATGAACTAGATATGCGTGTGTGTGGATGTGGGTGTATCTTCAATATCTATAGAAAAGTTGAACTAACAGAACATATCCTTACAGGAACAGACATCATTTCATTGAGGCTCCAGCCAACTTCACCGTCAACTGCACACTCGTCATTTTGCTCCACCTGACCCGGGCTAGAACATGAACTAGAAGGCACTACTGTGCACGCTCCTTCATTTGGATTATCACCATCTGCATGTGCAAAATGCCTATCAATAAAATGATGAGGGAGAAGGTGCAATAGTTTGTATAATCACCATCTTCATTTCATTGCTTGCACCTTCTTTTTGTCTGTGAAGGTGCAAGCAATAGTTTCTGAATACCTGAACAATAATTCCTTCTAGACAGACCGTGCCAATCATCTCCATAAGTAGATGGTTGTGATTGCTCTTCATCTCCATGCGAGTATCCAGAGGCGTCTGCTACAGATAGTCGTGAATATTCTTCTTGAAGTGTGTGCGCAATGATCTCATCATTCTCTACATGGTTAGATTCGGCACCATATTGACCTCTAATATATTGTCCGCGATAGATGTCATTAGCATCATGTTGTATCATGTCACCATACTGAACAGAATTATAAGTTGGATCGCCATCAAGAAGACTAAGAGCCCACTGCATAATACCTGACTCAGGCTCTTGGCCAGCCATTTCCTTAAAAGTGCATATGATGGAAAAGAATGAGTTGATCTTCTCCCTAAAGTAACTATAGAATCCCTCAGAAGTTCGACTTATAGTGATACCTGACCATAAGCAACCAATTATGTTAGAGAGACAATCAATGCTTCAGCATGCTTTGACAATAACAGTAACCAACAATGATATGTACAGCTGCCCGAACCTTGAATAAAGCATCAATATGCATAATTATTCGATTCAAAATTGCAATTTAATAGCACACCCTAATATAATAGAGCAGTTGACTCACAGAATACTGGACAAACATAGAATACAAGTTCTACTTGCAATTGTTTGAATACCTAACAGAGAAAAAAACTAGAGTAGCAATATTTGTGAAAATGATGTATGCCCAAGCAAGCATAATTTAAATCTTGCTGGGTACAATTATGTTTATTGTCAACATTAAATAACACTTGCACGTCTAAGCAACTATACTGAAATCAGCAAGGGCATCGCCAGACCGTCAAAATACCATGGAAAACAATGACCAGCAGGAGACTTTGATTATCATTAAACTAAAGTGACGGATAAACCTGTGGACCTAACAACGCATGCTCAGGAAGAATAAAATACTGCAAAGAAAGATAAAAAAAACCTAATGTAGCCTGACTTTCGTGATTTGATCAAGATGGATAACAAAGAAAGAAAATGATAATTCAACAGTAAATCAAACTGCTCAGAATCCTAACATAAAACTTACAAAGAATAACCTTTTCCCAAAAATAAGCAGGGAAACGAATCAAGACCTACCAAATAAACTTTCACACTACTACAATAACCTTCCAGGAGACATTTAATATACATAACCCTTTTTGACATGTTTTGCAAAAACAGAACAGAAATGCTGATAAAGAGGTAACCACACAACCAAAAATAAAATCCAAGCAGATACAAAAGAATTTGCGAGAAACCGCTACAATTAAACTCTTGTTTAAAATTCATTTTACTCTAAAATAGAATTTCGTTAACTACATGAGTCAACTTTTCGCCAGCACAAGCCAACTGCTCCATGCACACACACACATATCATGCTTTCCAGTTTCCATATTATCATCATCATAAACACACTCACTATTCTATATTCTCTCCAAAAACATCAAACTAACACCAAAAATAGAAGCTAAGAAATAATTCATTCTCAATTTCAACAATCCAACACCAAACTAACACAAACAAATTGAAAATTCTGCACTCTACAAACTGGGAATTAAATTAAATAAAAATTTAAAAAATTCTTCACCAAATCACAATTATAATCCAGAAATTAAACAGCAACCTATAACATCACCAAGATTCTACAGAGATTATAAAAACTCACCGAAGCTTCTCCGACTCAGAAACACTTCTTCCCTGAATAAAAACTGAAGACTTCTAGACGGAGATGAAAACAAGGAGAGGGTATAAATGCGATTAAGGCTTAAGAGGAGGACGACGCATATTTGAACAAATAAGCAAACAAGGAAATCGCACTGACTTCACCTCCGAGAGACTTATATACAGTTCCTGGCGTCGTTAAAAGTCGAGCAAGTCCACTGCAGAGACGGCTCTGATTGACGCGGTAACTGCTCGAACGGGCGTGGCAGTTTAATGGACGGCGGAGATTTTGTCGCGTGAGAATGGCGGGTGGTGATTGGAGGGATGTTTGGTACGGAATCGGCTGCTGCTTGGGCCCAAAAGTCGTTTACGACCTTTCTATATAAAGAGCAGGAGGCCTCTCTTTTTTTTTTTTTTCGGGGAAAAAAGAATTTAGAATTAAAAAGGTCCACACATGGGGACCGTGCGGATGTCATACATTGTTGTTTATGATATTTTGATTTTTTTTAATATTGCTATGAAATTATTTTTAAGTAGCGTGACACCATCTAGATTGTGTAGTACTAGTGAAAACGATTACTATGACACGCGTGTAAATACACTATTATAGTTGTAGTTAATACATTTCTTAATCCACATGTAAATACAGTGATAATGAGGTAATCATTGCTGCGTTTACAGATTTTTTTAAAAGTGTATTAGTGATTCATCTAATTTAGAATGAAAATATGTGAAAATTTTATGGAGTATATAGATATTTTGGTAGGGCGCATTGCAAGCATAAGGGACTTGGAGCTTTCGATATTTACTTTTCACAATCATTATCGATCACTTAATGGTCATTTACTTGAACATGTGATCTTGCTTATTTTACTTAATAAGGAATCAAAATACTTAAAATCTTAATTGTTGTAATAACTGCATGCGGTGGGTGTTGATTGTTAGTTTACAAGATATGTAGAAGAATGATTAGAAGATAAACACAATGAATGGACATTAATTGATCTAAGGCAAAATAAAAATGCAACTTTGTTTCCAATACATATGATACGACCTCTACACATAAACACTATTCCTTAACCGATAAGTAGAGGGCTAACACTACTTAGGCCCAGTTTGGGATTGCTGTGCTGTGAGCAGAATTGCTTTTGAATTTGCTGTAAGCAGAATTGCTTTTGAATCTGCTGTGAGTAGAATCAGCTGAGGTGTTTGGTAAACTGTTTTTAAAAGTGCTGTGAGAACCAAAAAACAATTTCGTGTGTTTGGTGAGTTATAAGTAAAAATTGTTTTGGATGGTATAATGACAAAAATAGGCATTGTTATAAATTGATATTAAAATAAATAATTGTTTCTTTTGTATATAATTATAAAGTTAATCCACAATATTACATAAGATTTCTTAACACCATAGTAAATGATTAATTATTATTTAATTAGATTAATATATCACAATCTAAGAAAAAATAAATATTACAATTTGTTACAAATATAACTGATTCCTGCAAAAGCATCTCTTACCCTGCTTCTCCAAAATCCACTTTTAAGAGAATCAATTCTTCTAAAATCAGTTTTATGCGTTGTTACCAAACACTTAAAATTAGGCCCAGAATCACTTTTGACCCCAAAAGCAGCTTGAGAATCAATCCCAAACTGGACCTTAGCTTGCTTAACCCTAATTTGAAGGATTGAAAGTGCTTGTCTGGTTGGCATTGAGCGTCTTCCCAAAGCTGCTATTCTACGCCACCATTTCTTCCTTACCACGTTACACACTCATCTCTCTTTTGCTTCTTGCCTTTCCAAGTTTAGATTTAATGTTTGAGTGCTACACATAAATTGTCAAGACGTGTGATTTGGGAAAACCTTGAAAGCTACACAATTTAATGCAAGTCATATATAACCACACCAATTCTTAGAAAGCGAGCCACGAATGAAGAAAAGTGAATACCACCCCTAGATTTTATTTTTGTCACTCATTGGAGTATTTTCTTTCGAAAATTATACCGACATATGCACATAATTTGGCAATAAGTCGACTGAGAAGAAGGTAAGGTCGGGTTTGTTCGCGTCGGATTTTACTCCTGTCGAACTGTCAACTCGTTGTGGTGGCGGACGTATGCTTCAGTCCTGATGTGTTATGCGTGGGCGTGCCAGTATCTTTGGGTTAGATACAACCTTGGTGCGGACGACCTTTGGCGAGCGGATGACGCTGGCGAGCGGATTACCCTTGCGAGCGGATGACCCTGGCGAGCGGATGACGCTGGCGAGCGGATTACCCTTGCGAGCGGATGACGCTGGCGAGCGGATTACCCTTGCGAGCGGATGACCCTGGCGAGCGTACTCGTTTGCTCGGATTACCCTTGCGAGCGGATGACCCTGGCGAGCGTACTCGTTTGCTCCCTACTACCTGACTTCTTGATCAAACGATTGTTACGCGGGCGTTGACATGCCGGCGTAGAAGGCTCGAACAAGACCTAAGTAAACATTTACTAGGATTTTCTCTCAACCTTTTGCAGATTGAGTAATCTTACTTCGATCCTGAGATGCAAAGCAGAGCTTTAATCAAGACCGCGGGAAACGGTTTGCTTCCAACCTCTTGCAGATTGGCTTGCAGATTGTTTGTCTTCCAACCTCTTGCAGATTGGGAATAGTTTGATCCAACCTTTGGCAGATCGGGACCATATTACAGACGTTGCAGATTATCCTGGCGGATGACCCTTGGTGAGCGGATTATCCTGGCGGATGACCCTTAGTGAGACCGCGGAAAACGGTTTGCTTCCAACCTCTTGCAGATTGGGAATCTTCCAACCTCTTGCAGATTGGGAAAGGTTTGATCCAACCTTTGGCAGATTGGGACCATGGCTTTGTTACCGGAGTAACGACTCGATTTGTCACAAGGTGTGACGACTAGACTCGATATGTCTCTGCGATGCTTCGACACGAACGCAAGGCACTCTCGACAACAACGGCAGGTATACGGCGACCAGATGTGGTGGGCGTAGGTTTGCGGCTAGGTTGGAGCGGTGGTTTGCAGTTGGTGGAGGCAGTTCACGAGAGACTGCTGCTGCGACCGAAACTTGGTGCATGGCTGCGACTCTGAGTTTGGTGCAGGGAAGCGACAAGCACTCTGGAGAGGCTTATGCCCCGGAGGGACTTTGGTTTGCGTTGCGCAAAGGTTTTTGTGTGGAGGAGCTCTCTTTTCTTGTACACCATGATCCCTTTATATAGAGAATGCAGAACCTCAATACTTGTATATCAAGCATAATAGATTCTGAGATCAATTAGGATTTGATTACCCAAAACCATCTCTTCTTGGATTCCTAGAGGAACCCTAATTCTTTTCCAAGAAGGAAAAATACATCAGATTATTCCTTAATGAATAACCTCTTGGGCCTTGTCCCACAAGCTCGGACAAATGTAAATTTGGGCCCAAACATTGCCCCCCAGCCTTTGAAATTGAAGGCATAGTGAAATTGATAAAGGCTAGAAAGCCCAATCCGAACCAACTCTAGCGGATGCAACTTTTTTGATATTGTCCCACTGTTGCCCCCCCAGTTTACTTGGTTGTGGCGAATATAAGGAATATGAAGCAATGCCAAGAAAACTAAGTGAAGTTGCCCCCTGGACGAGCAATGTTAGGAAGAGGATTGCCCCCCAGCCTAAACTATAGCGAGTGAGGTCACCCCAATTGGATGTCCTTTCTTATCAATTCCCTCAATCCTGAGAGGTCTGATAGCGCTATACGATATGTAGTAGATCCCGCAATCTTGACACAGATCCCACCGGGCGTGCCAAAAATGTTCGCGTCGGATTTTACTCCTGTCGAACTGTCAACTCGTTGTGGTGGCGGACGTATGCTTCAGTCCTGATGTGTTATGCGTGGGCGTGCCAGTATCTTTGGGTTAGATACAACCTTGGTGCGGACGACCTTTGGCGAGCGGATGACGCTGGCGAGCGGATTACCCTTGCGAGCGGATGACCCTGGCGAGCGGATGACGCTGGCGAGCGGATTACCCTTGCGAGCGGATGACGCTGGCGAGCGGATTACCCTTGCGAGCGGATGACCCTGGCGAGCGTACTCGTTTGCTCGGATTACCCTTGCGAGCGGATGACCCTGGCGAGCGTACTCGTTTGCTCCCTACTACCTGACTTCTTGATCAAACGATTGTTACGCGGGCGTTGACATGCCGGCGTAGAAGGCTCGAACAAGACCTAAGTAAACATTTACTAGGATTTTCTCTCAACCTTTTGCAGATTGAGTAATCTTACTTCGATCCTGAGATGCAAAGCAGAGCTTTAATCAAGACCGCGGGAAACGGTTTGCTTCCAACCTCTTGCAGATTGGCTTGCAGATTGTTTGTCTTCCAACCTCTTGCAGATTGGGAATAGTTTGATCCAACCTTTGGCAGATCGGGACCATATTACAGACGTTGCAGATTATCCTGGCGGATGACCCTTGGTGAGCGGATTATCCTGGCGGATGACCCTTAGTGAGACCGCGGAAAACGGTTTGCTTCCAACCTCTTGCAGATTGGGAATCTTCCAACCTCTTGCAGATTGGGAAAGGTTTGATCCAACCTTTGGCAGATTGGGACCATGGCTTTGTTACCGGAGTAACGACTCGATTTGTCACAAGGTGTGACGACTAGACTCGATATGTCTCTGCGATGCTTCGACACGAACGCAAGGCACTCTCGACAACAACGGCAGGTATACGGCGACCAGATGTGGTGGGCGTAGGTTTGCGGCTAGGTTGGAGCGGTGGTTTGCAGTTGGTGGAGGCAGTTCACGAGAGACTGCTGCTGCGACCGAAACTTGGTGCATGGCTGCGACTCTGAGTTTGGTGCAGGGAAGCGACAAGCACTCTGGAGAGGCTTATGCCCCGGAGGGACTTTGGTTTGCGTTGCGCAAAGGTTTTTGTGTGGAGGAGCTCTCTTTTCTTGTACACCATGATCCCTTTATATAGAGAATGCAGAACCTCAATACTTGTATATCAAGCATAATAGATTCTGAGATCAATTAGGATTTGATTACCCAAAACCATCTCTTCTTGGATTCCTAGAGGAACCCTAATTCTTTTCCAAGAAGGAAAAATACATCAGATTATTCCTTAATGAATAACCTCTTGGGCCTTGTCCCACAAGCTCGGACAAATGTAAATTTGGGCCCAAACAGGGTTGCAAACTTGTAGTTTGGACTCTTCGACGCTCTACTCCAAATTAACGAAAATAAGAAAGGCAATGATGGGCTTAGTAAAAGAAGAGATGCGATGAAGGTAATTTAAAGTAAAAATAAAAGTTATTTTGTTTATTCCGAAAAATAATATTAGAAGTTCAACCGAAGAAAATTATCGTTATAATCTTTTTCTTTATAAGATTTTCATATGTAATTTATATTTTTTAAAGAGTGTTGCTATTGGGACCTCTCAATTTGCTCATCTTACCTCACATACTCTCTACACCTCCTTTTGACTTTTAAATAACACACATTTGCTCACTCGACCTCCTCTTAAATATCCAAAATAACCTTAGGTAAATAAATTGCATAATTTACCTTTTATTCACTCACTTTTATTGCTTGCATTTTTTTTTCATTTTTTTTTTCTTTTTTTGCATGCAAATATCCAGTTCTTGAATAATTTTTTTTTCCTTTTTTTGCAAGCAAACCTCTATTTTCTTTTCTTTCAGTATGTACCTCATATTTCGATAGATATTTACTTAATTTTTAAATTAATATATATATATATATTACATCATCATGTTTATATATGAGTTATATATATTTATATATAATTTTTTTTATGGCACAAGCTAGTTCACCATCATACTTCTAATTATAATTAACTAGTAATAAACACACCCAATGGATGTAGGCAATTATTTCAGAATTATAGGGAAAATTGTTTTGATTTTTTTTTTCTTACTGATTTTTCAATACGTGGGTAGTTTTTGAAGATATGAGTGAGTGATTACTGAAGATATGGGTGGGTGGTTACTGAAAATTATTTCTTTTCTTTTTTATTATCTGCTATTTTGTAATTTGACTATTTTATCCCTATCTATTTTTTTAGCATTAATGTTTTTTAATGTTTCAAGGTTAAAATGGTATATTTTTTCTGTTTTGACTAACAAAGCCTGTTTCTTTAATAATAGTATAGATTTTATAGATGTCTATATATTAAGCTGCATGAAAATATATAAAAATAGATCAGAAATAAAATGTATGTAATGTTGTAGAATAATCGGAATTGGTCTACTCATTTCATTGATAATCCCCTTTATATAGGGTGAGTATTACAACGGTAATAGGAAATACATTAATGACAATAATGACTACATAATTATCTATCGTCAGTTACATTGACGAAGGCACATAATACGTTTTTCCTTCAACACTCCCCCTTGTGCCGAGTCAGAGATAAAATGGTGCATGTGGTGTTGCCTCATTAAAAACCTTGCCAAGTAACAAAAACCCAATGGGAGAAAATAAAACTTTGGTCGAAGGACAAAAAGAGCGCAACGCACCTATTACATTTGAAAACAACATGTATGTGCTAGACTCCCCCTGATGTCTGCACCTCCCCCTGATTTTTACATTAATCATGGGATTCTCCCTGATTCTTTCATTTGATCAAGGGAGCTTCAGTAACATTAGCATAGTTATGCATTTTCACATGTTTTTCCAAATATGACTTTGAGCAATGATTTAGTAACTAAATCTTGTCACATCGTCCTCAGATCCAACTTGATTTACTTTGATCTTGAGGATAAGGTTGTTCATGAACTGAATACATAGGTTCATATTGAACATCAGGTTCACTCGTAGTATGACCTTCATATAATAAAATGGTCATAACTTCGTCTAGAGTATGAGTGAACCATTAAGAGATTTGAAATTGATCTGTAATAACAGATTTTCTTATCTCACCTTTAATGCGGTTTTCTTTACGCATAGTTAGCTATGACGTGGATAATTTCTTTATCATGTCACATTCTATATAGAGATTGAATAAGCCTAAATCTTTCATATCTTTAATGAAAGAACGATTTGCGTTGCGTAGGCGCAGAGCTAAATATAGCTTTACAAATTTTCATCGAATGAGAGGTCGAGTCTTACATATTATGTTTAAGTACAATCATGCGTCATTGCACTTGTATAGGAATTTCATTTCCCAATACTTCTTCGTCATCTTCCTTTAGATGAAAAAACGGATCTATTGTTAGAGTAAAGACTTCGACTGATCATGGGAATATCTGTAGGCCTCACTTTATTCTTTAGAGTGCCTAAGCCGATTGATGGATGATCACCATCATTACAGTCCTTGAGTTCCATTTCAAGACTGTGTATTCCCAAAATCTTTTTCATTCTCAACTTAGGATTTACAATACACTGAGTTTCTCTTATTTCATTTAGAGTTCATATATATCCATAATGAAAACGCAAGGGCATAATTCATCAATCCCTTTCCAATCAAGTAGTCACTTTAGTGAACGTTTCAATTTCTTTTGCAAACGTACTCATGTGATCTAGAGTCACTTGATTTGGGTGGATGAAGTCCGTTTAGAATCCTCATGTATATCTCTTAATTTAGATCCCCATAGAGATATATGTTTTGATCACTTTTCGTAAGCTGCATATTCAGTTTTTCGGAAACTACCAAACTGATAAGGTAGTGGAGTGCAATGACATCCATTACGAGAGATTGTCTCATCGTAGTCCATTACGAGAAAATATCTCCTCGTAGTCGATTCCAGTGCGTTTTTGAGAGACCTTGCGCCATAAGGTGAGTTTGCATACTCTTATTCTCATTACGCATTCTAACAAAGATATATTTGATAGGGTTTATATTTGCGGTGTCGGCGTCACCTGCCCAAATACCTATCTCTTTGTTTATACTGAATCGCTTCTTTCCATTAGGCCAGTTTACTAAGTTGACATTTTTCAACGAAGTATGGTTCGATAGTAGACTCATTATTCCACGTCCTCATGTACACTAGTGTAATGTGTTTGTAGAGATCTCTATACTTTAAGGATTGGTTCTAACATTTGAGGCGTCCCCCAATGATAACCACAATCCATAAATATTCTCATGAGACGGATTTGAGTATCACTGATTAATAGATCAGGTTGTGCCAAACTTGTTTTCTTCCTTTACACAAGTATGTATCGAACCTAAGGTGGCCTCCCCCTCTTCCTTGGAGAGCCACGGCCTGTGACACCATTTATGCCACTTATGGCGTCACCATGCCACCATCCATGGTGGCAGTGCAATACCCAATTCCTCTTGGGTGGTACCATGTCCTTTTGATAAAACACAATCCTTGCAGGTATATTTGCAGCAGGTTTATATGATTTCGTCACTTTAATGTATAAGACATCTGCACGCTTTACTTTGTGTGATTTTGGGGATCGAGATGAGACACAGTGGGGACAAACCACGACAATTCATGTCGTTCCACTTGAACATGCTTGTTCTTATCTCCCCCTAACGACGGGAAGACTGTCTCATCAAAGTGACACTCCGCAAATCTAGCGGTGAAGAGATCGCCTGTCAAGGTTTCGACATAGCGGACTATAGCTGGAAGTTCATATCCAGCATAAATATTTATTCATCTCAATGGACCCATCATTGTGCGCTGTGGCGGCGCAATTTTGGCACATAAAACATTTAATAGAGCTCAAGGATTGTAGATCCGTGTCAATCCAAAAGAGCACAAGGATTACAAGTTCGTTTGAAATCCTTTAAAATCCTCACACATAGTCACTAGCTATGGTGTAAATTGGTTCAATGATGATAGCCATAGATGAAAAAGTAACGCTGCATGCAAAAATTGCATACCCCAAAACGGAAGTATTGGTGTGCTTTACCAATATTAAGACTATTACTGTAGTCGTTTTCCGTGAGACCAATTGGGTTTTTATATAGGAATATGATGTCCATTACAAATCCCATATAATAAGCCATAAAATCATCACACCTACGGAAATTAACCCGGCCTAGGTGCTTTGACTTTCTAGCATAAGCAGCATAAATTTTAATTGTGGATGGTGTCATGATACGTGACCAGCGTGTTGACACAACAACCAACACCATAAAATATCTATGGTGTCCGCAAGTTGGTTGAATTGATCCACTGAATCCTCTTTTGATTCAATATAACAACATAATGAGAAACTCATGTGTCCTTTGCATATGATGATCTCAATCATAATTGCTTTAACGAATAGGCTTTGAATGATGTACTTTTATCCATAAAATTATGACGGATAGGAGAAGCATAATAAGGTATAAATGCATATGCTTGTGCATCAAATATATTATAATGCCACATTGGGGGAGCGGCGGAATTTAGGAATTGAACATACGTCTTCAACCCTATATGACAATATTTGAGGATAAAATGTTCATTGATCGTCCTCAGATTCGTATGTGAACCATATTCTTCTGGTGTTTGCTTCTATTTATCCAAAAATATGGGTGTCCATAGTAGTTTCTTTAATGTATGGATCACCATATCAAAGCCAATCTATGTCAGAATTCCAAAAGATCATTTTCTTATGACGTTGGATTTAATTAGCGGTTACTTAGAACCTACTAAGTTGACATATAATCTTCTCTAATACTCGTTTACATTCGCAGTCATTTAGAGGTAATGCAAAGGAGCTCAAATGAATTCTCACTTGTGTCTTTTTCACATGAAAAATCGTGGCGTAAATTTCTTTATAATGTGGAAAACAAAATTCAATTTTCTTTTATCGCATAAATTGTCAATTTGACATATGCTCAATATATACATCGAAACGTAACTCAAGTTCTTTAGAGTAAAGCGATGGGGATTGTAATAAAAGGGTATTGTAATCCCAGTTAGGCAAGTGCATTATGAATCCCAAGGGAACATATATTTAGATTCTTATCACTTTCATTATAGTACTACAGTTCTTTAGTACTATTATGGTAATTTTTGTGATATATTAGTACTATTGTCCTTCAGTACTATTATTTTAGGGAGTACATGGTGTATTTCTTTTGCACACAGTCCATTGTGTCATGCCTATATTATGTCTTTGTACACAGTTCTTTGTGTCATGCCTATATTATGATATGTTGTTTTACTTTATGCAATACTTTGCAAAGTTAGATGTAGAAAATTGAATCATGATTTATGAATAAAATTTGAATAATCTCAATTCCTTTAGAGAATTTTCAAAAATGAACGTGCCAACGATTATATTTAGTCTTGTCCAATTTAGAGAGAGAAACTTTAAGACAAAAAGTCTAATTTAGGACCAAAAGTCGTATTTAGGAGTAATAGCCTTTATAAGGATATCTTGTAAGTTTAAAAGTAGACTAATCAAAGTCTATCTTGGATTGAGCCAGATCCTTTTTGCTCTTTTAATAGCTGCAATGAGATGTGTCATTTGACATATTCTTCCCAGATGTTTTGTTTTTAGTTGTAAACTTATTTTCAATGTTATTGTTGGATATTGAAGATACTTTTCCAAAATCCGCGTATTTATATGATTCTTCATATTTATTGAAAGTCGTAGCTAATTCTTTGCTAGCGTATAATGTACGTATCAATAGTTCATTGAATTACAACAATGACAGAGTGCTTCGCTGCACATGACATGTCCCCTATGTCATCTTTTAAATGTTACATTATCTCCACTTGCTTGTGGATGATTATAGAAATCTTTACGTCCATGGTAATTGCCCTTTGTTTTAGGGTTGTTGCATTATTTTGCACAATTTGTTCCAAGAAATAATAATTTTTTTTTTTTTTCAGACTTTACATCGTCATTACCCTTTGTTTTCTCAGACCTTACATCGTCATTGCCCTTTGTTTTAGGGTTGTTGCATTACTTTGCATAATGTATTTCATGAAATTTATTTTTCTCATACATTACATTGTCATTCAATATATTGAAATTATTTATTTAGCTATTTACATAAAGCAATTTGCATAAATATACCATGCTCAAGCCTTAGTCGGCTTAATAGGGGAATTTGGTACTCAAATTCTTCAGAGTCAAATATGTCAAAACTAAACTGTGATGGTTAAACCATCTGTAAAATATAGGAAGAATAAAATATATTAGTTTCGCGGTCTATGACATTCACGACAACTAAAATAAACCAATATACTTTATGGTAAATCCGATGCTTCGTGAAATTTCGTTATCACAATAAAATTTTGATTTTTTCATATTCATTGCATGTAAAGCTAATGAAATTTCGTTATCATTGCTTTTTATATAATCAAGAAGATATCCATGATGAAAATTTTTCCAGAAATTAAAATTGGATCTCAAGACCAAAATTTGTAATGGTCATATTTTTCTTACTTCGTGAAAATACTTTTTCACAGTAGTAGGTTTATCCATTTTTCTTTATATTACAATGCTCATAAAATTGCATTATCATGGCAATGGCTAAACTATTAAATAAAGTAATTATCTAACAGTAATAAAATGAACATATAATGCTCTATATTTATCATTTAAATAAATATTAATGCGATTTAATAAAAGCATTATATGATGAAATAATTTAAATGAGATTTAACGAATGCGGTAAAATTCATACTGTAAGTTTGCCAAATAAACTGCGTATGAGGCGATTGCTCGATCTCCGACTCCAAATTGTCGTCACATATTCATCACCGCATCGTAATTGATATGTCACAAAAAAATATTCATATGATTAGTCACTTTAATCATACATTTACCATATCAATTAAATAATTTAATATTTACCATTAAATTCATAAAACAGTAAAAAGTCACAGTAAATAAGAATTACTATGCGGTAATTTTAAAATTACCATTAAATTTTACCATAAAGGTAAAAATCTTTTCCTCTTTTTCGTGGGTCGGGTCAGGCCGATCCGGGTCGAGACCAGGCCCAAAGGAGCCGGGTCGGGCCCAAAAATCCGGGTCAGGTCAAGCTTCTGCCGACGAAGCTCTGTCGGCAAAGATCTGAGGCTGCTTTTTCCCGACGAGCTGTCGTCGGTAGAAAACTGAATCGAATTCCTGTGGTTCCGGGCTGCTGTGCTTCCGGGCTGGCGTGGCTCGGGTGTCGACGCAGCGGCGAATCGGAGGAGCCGAGCGGCGATGGCCGATCGTCGGAGATTGGAGTCGGCGGCGCGGGAGGTCGAATCGGAGGTGAGCGACGCCGATTGGAGGCCTCGGGTCGACGGATTGGAGGCCAAGGCCGGGCGACGCCGATTGGGTCTAGCGGCGTGGGATCGTGCTCGATCGGAGGAGGAAAGTAGATCGAGTCTGGAGCGGATCGCGACCTGGAGGGCTGCAGCTTCAAGCTTCAACGGCGACGGCGGAGGAGGGTGCCCAGAGCAATTGTCTGGGTGCGTTGAGCATTTGTACCCTCTGCCGAAAAAAATGTCGTCGGCAGAACATGGTTTCTGTGGTTTTTTTTTCAGAAACAAAGGCCTAGGGTTTTTTCTTTTTTTTTCTTTTCTCTGGCTAAAGCAAAGTGCTGATAACGTGTTGTAGAATAATCGGAATTGGTCTACTCATTTCATTGATAATCCCCTTTATATAGGGTGAGTATTACAACGGTAATAGGAAATACATTAATGACAATAATGACTACATAATTATCTATCGTCAGTTACATTGACGAAGGCACATAATACGTTTTTCCTTCAACATGTAATAAATTATTATTCAATGTGTATGTAGTAAAATTAGAAAATTAAAATAGATAAGGAAAATAATAAAATTACAATCTATTATTTTACTGAATTGAAAAGTTTAGAGAAAATAAATATAATATGTTTTTAATATAATTATTGTCCTTAATAGTCATTGTATAAGAGGACATATATGTAATCTAGTAATTGAAAACACATGGAGCGGTCAAGTAAGCAAATGTGGAGGTCTCGATAGCAACACTTTTTTTAAATTATGAGATTTTGAACTCGTTAAATTGAGAAACTCTGACCTCACACCAATATTATAACACGTACATAATTGAACCCAAACCCGGAAAATGACAAAAAATCTGAGATATATGCAGAAGTAAATTGAAGCGGCTGTCGACTAGCTCAACCAATTTCCAAGAGCATGCTTCATTTTCTGAAACAAATTCAAACGTCCCCAACATGAATCAGCATGCTTTATACTGTCGGTATATGCCGCCTGAACCCATAGTTTATATCAGGTCGCACACCAGTTGGGCGCCACAATTGAAACTGAGGTGATGATATTCTAATTTTCTATATAAGCAAAGGCCAAATTTACAGTGTCTTTTGTTCCATGAACATCCAAAAATGGAAACTTGTTTTATGAGATGAATAAGAACCCAGAAACATACTATGATACTAATCCATGGTCCAAATAACACCATCTACAGGCCTTATGAACTTCAACTAGTCCAATCCAAGGCTCCAAGCTGATGTTATGGCTAATGCAGGCCATAATCATGCTGCGCAGGCATGGAAGAATACTTTACCTCCCTCTGCTACTTATAAGATTCTTTTTCTCATTGAAAGAAACAACATTTATTATTTATATATGCATAATTGAGTGATTTCTTGTACCCAAGTTTTGCTTCCAGCAATACCCCAAGTTCATGACTTGGATTATTGGAAGCATTCGTAACATGTAAGAGTCTTGTCCCCATTCAGATTCATATAAAGAGATGCACCTTCATAATCAAACATTCCAAACTCCAGTGTAAAGTTCCACAAATTTGTGACTCTTAAGATGAAAATATAGTAAAATCCATAATTATACAAGTTAGAAGAAAGATTTACAGTTACAAACAAATGGTGATTAAAACTCAATGTCATCTGTGATTTTCCAGGTATTCAAAGAACCGATCACAACCAAGCTGTTCATCTGAATTCAGACCATTGCAATCAGCATCTCAAAGCTTCTTGCACTACACATTTACTTACCAAAATAACTTGTATCAGCTTTGAAACAGTCTCAATCCATCTGCCATTCTATTCTTGGTGCAATGTCATAAATTTTTGTAGAAGGTTACAGATCTATAAGTAGATTTTGGAAACACAGAATTGGAAGATGAGGGGTGTTATTTACACGAAAATAACTTATCTGTGTTTTTCATGCTATATATGCATCAGATAAGTTAGGGGGATAGTTACCAGGAGCAGTGCACAATTAGCATGTCCTTAAAAGCTTCGGTGTCCACACACGAGATAGCCAGCCAGTTTCTCCCCTCCTCATTTCCACATTTCTTTTCCTCACAGTTTCATAGTCCCTGGATGTTTCTATTGGTGCCAAATTCACTGGTGGTAGTGGCAGGCTCGCGGTTCCTGTTGGTGCCTCCATGACCTTACTTTGGCCAGATGGTACCTCCTTAATTTTGTTTTGGCTTGATGCTACCTCCTTGAATTTGATCTGGCCCGATGGCACCTCCTTGCTTCTTTTCTGACTTGATGGTGTCTCTATAATCTGATTCACCATTTCCAACACCTCACTCATCTTTGGACGGTTCTTAGGGAGTCTGACCAAACATCTGTTGGCTATGATTGCAAGCTTTTGAACTGACTTGAGGGGGTATTTACCTTCAAGCCTGGGGTCTATTATTAACCTGAACTTCTTCAAGTCTGATAGGTATGGCTTTACCCATTCTAAGAGCTTCTGCTCACTCTTGGGCCGGTTTCGATCCAAAGGACGCCTACCTGTAATGAGTTCATAGAGAAAGACCCCATAGCTCCAGACATCATTTTTGGATGTTAGACGTCCGGTCTGGATATACTCAGGTGCTGCATAACCCATGGTTCCAACAACCTGATGAAAAAAAAAACAATAAAAAAATCATCAGTACTGTAAGTGCAAGATGAGTATGTGAATGGATCATAAGTGCTAGTGTATATCTGTTTCATTAAATGGAAAAAAGCTGAAGAATTGTGTTTCAACTTTCAAACAAGCTGAAGACAGTAATTAGAGTATCAGAAATTCTTCTATGCTTTTACTTGAGCATGAACTAGGAATCCTAAAAATGTGAAGCAGAAGAACCGCTAAATGTATGATTTCATATGAACATTTATTCAGAGTTCTCAGCTACTAAAAGCACACTGTAAGCTGCACAAGTAATTAAGATTTAAATCCTAAACTTCTGGATATATGTTAACTTTGATGAAGCTCCATGAACACGGATCACCAATTATTCTGAGCAACTTTGTTTCACAGCTTCATGAATCTTGCTTTGTGAAGCAAAATGTACCAAGTATCCGCAAAAAGTAAATATTCATAATTTAAACGTTGAAGTAATTATGATGGCCTGTTTCAAGTTTAAGTAATCTGACTATCTGATTACTGCATAGGCTTGGCTATGAGGAATATATTGCAGGTCTGACAAATCATAATTGACGCACAACAATACATAAAGTAATCCATCAGCAGTCCTTTTTTTTTCAATATTCCATTAGACTTTGAACTTGTTTTAGCAGAAAGCCCATGAACTTGGACCATTTCCTATTATAGAAATACTTGTGAATGCAATACATAGCAAGTATAATTAGAGCATTCGTGAGCATACCGCTGTTGAGACGTGGCTCACTCCTTCTGCTGGTCCCAACCTAGCCATTCCAAAATCTGATAGCTTTGCATTCCATTCCTTATCCAGCAGGATATTTGATGATTTGAAATCCCTGAAAATGATCTAAAACAGGATATAAACAAGAAGTCAGTATAAGAGAACTGCATTCACAAAACCTATTTCCCCCATCTCCTTCTTTTCAGTATTTCTTTTTCATCAAGATTGGGATTCTGAAACTTAAATGTAAACATTGCGATAATACAAAGTATTAAAAACCTTACATATAACGAGAAGAAAAAAAAAATTTAGTACCTGAAAATCCATCTCTTCATGAAGATATGTTAAGCCACGAGCAGCATCTTGTGCTATTTTCAGTCGCATAGCCCATGAAAGAGGTGTGTCTGAACGATTTGATAAATGGTTCTCTACACTTCCATTAGGCATATATTCATAAATAAGAAGCCGCTGGATTCCTCTTTCATCATCCTCAGCACAGTACCCGACTAGTTTGACAAGGTTTGGATGCTCAACCACCCCGAGAACATTAACTTCTGTCACCCATTCCTTGTGCCCCTGCAACCAAACGGTGTGATAGAATAGATAAGCATAAATCAGATGAAAATGGTTGAATCAACTAAACCAGCAATCCGCATAATAAGCACAAAACCAGGTCGACCATGCCATTATGACACAAAAGTTGCAGAAACAAATAGGAAGTGAAAGAGAAGATCCAGTGTACTAATAATCTAAATCAACAAAAGAAGAAACCATATAAGAGCCTATGTGATAATGGATCACTACCATCCAATCATTGTCAGACATCAGGAATCTTTATAGCAATCTAAATGTGTAACACAGTACGACATTTCGTCAATTTACTATAATGTAACTCATAAACAAGGTTACCATTAATGAAAAGGAATTTATCTAAATTTTTGACAAAAGGAAAGCAATCTTGCCTGCAACCCTCTTTTGCTGAGCTGTTTCACGGCAACTTCAATTTTTTGGGATGGATCTTCTGAACTCCTAATCTGCCCTTTATAGACGCAGCCAAATCCACCCTCTCCAACCATGCCAGATCGGCTGAAATTCTTAGTGGCCGACTTCAGCTCAGAAACTGTGAATATTCTAAGGTTGCTGGGTCTCTGAGAGAAACTAGGATATTGGTTCCTCCTCAAGGACTCTGAACTAGCGTCAGATATATTCTGGGAATCCAACTCAGATCCAGATCTCTTCATGTCACCATCCGTAAATGTTGTCATTGGGCTCTTTGGTTCATCTTTTTTGTCTCCAAGATAGAATGAGAAGCACTTCATAGCTTCCAACAGAGTACAACACATAATCCTCACAAAACTCAGCAGCTGAAAATGACCATAGAGTCAGAGATCCATCAATTTCAAAACCAATCAAAGTTGTTAAAAAGAAAAGACTTCAAAAGTGTTACTCAGAATGAGACTCCAATTCTGCAACAGTAAACACTATTATTATCACCAATGATCACAAAGCTCAAATTAAAAATCAAACCTTTCACAATTGCTGATTACCGTTCTAATACAAGTTTCTTAAAGTACCCAGAATTTATGCACATGTCTGACAAAGGACCCAAAATGTCCTTATTTAGTCACTTGATTAAACAAAATCTCAACTCCTAATTATGCCCACCCTATTTTTTCATTCATAGTCTGTAATTTCCTTCTTGTTTTTCGTTCTGTTTTTAGCTATATAGATTAGAAACTCACTGCATGTTCTTTTCTCTGCATAAATCCAACCACTTGTACCGACCCAATTTCAAATAAAGAACACACAAACAGACTAGAAAACAAAATCAAGAATCAATAATAAACTAGGTTACAAATTCGATGATTATCCGCTATATTTTGCCTAAAGCTCCAATATTTCAGTTCCTCTACAAGACTCGAGACATCAATTTCATCAAATATCTTAATCATATAGTGTGAATCTAACAAAACAATCTCAAGGTTAAACAAGAAAAAACAATGATATAGATGGTTTAGCTGAAATTCTCAACCAAAAAAAGAAAAGCACCTTGCTTTAACGATCTCAGTTCGATTGCACAAAAATATGTCCTTGATTCTCCTACAATTCACAAGAATCCTACCAATAAGGAGCGAAGAAAGAAACCCAGCTCCATTTTGTTTCAAAAGACTTCCGAGGCTTCAGAGAAAGAACCAAGAACGCGCAGTGTGTACTTCTGAAAGACGGAAACAAGAACTGGTCAGCTTTAACCTTACCAACCAAAGTACCAAACAAGTAGAAACATCAAAACCAGCTAACTCTTTAAGACATAAAAATATAAATACACCAACTTGTCACGATCATTTAACTTTTTAAAGATGTTTTCACAGCTTGTAAATCCAATCAAAGTGAGAATGGAGGGTTTGAAAAATGAAACGTAGGAGAGACTGGTAAAAGGACAAAGCTTCAAGGAGGGAGAAAGTCTATGAGAGAGAAACGGGAACTCGGAAGGGTCAACCAAGTCCCGCAATTGGGATTTTTTTTTGATTCAAAGATGATAATCCGCAAACGGGATTTGGAAACGTTAAGCTAGGTTATCCAGATCATTACATTATATTTTATTATAGCTGCTTGTGCAGGTAAAAGCAACGATGGAACATTTCCGATTTCGACGTCTCATGCTTAACAGCAGTTGCATAGAGAAATTGTCATTCAAGATGATAAAGTGATTCAAGTATGTGTTAGGAGTATTTTAAGATTTGTTTAAGATATGAGGAAAATATAACATCTCTTTGACTATTTGTCGATTGCATCTTTTTGAATTATTGATGTGAAGTGTGGCAATTTAAAATGCTACAAGTTAGGCCGTTATATACCCATCACTGAAACGATAAATATATAAATAAATGTATATATAATGGTAGTCACATAAAGTGATATATGTAAAATAGACCAAATATTACATTTCCATACATAGAGGCAATGACAAGCTCCCATAAGGTGAGAAGAGGGCTTTGATCGAAAGTGCAGCTAGCCAGCTAACAAGTCAGCGAAGGACCTCATGGACAAGCTAAATGAGGTACATGAGAATGCTAACCCCGACGTCAAAGGGAAGGAGAAGGAACATTTCGTAGTCATGGAAAAACCTCTAGGATTACCTTCTGCCACAATTGCGTTATTGGTAAGCTAGACTTAGATGGAAGATTTACCATAGGGGACGAGTTTTTTTTTAGTTTTGCACTTTTGCGTAAACTAACTTAAATGTGATCGAGCTCAATTTTAATAGTATTTAGTTTGCTATTAATTTATAGGTTCACCGGTTTTTCTTGCCGGATGCTTTGTAAGTTCTGTTAGATTATAACCATAATTATATTTGTTGTTCTAATGCAATAAATAATTAGTTTTTTTAAAGGGGCAAAAACCCCAACCTAACATAGAAAGCCAAGAGGGTCAAGGAGAATGATAGGATAATTCTACTGGAACTATAGAAACTAGGATTCTAAGAAACTAAGTTAACATACTTCATTCCTCCATCGTCTGCAAATGCAGTTACATAGTACAGATATAGAACTTCTCCTACAGATTTGGGAGCAACTGCTCAACCGACTACAAGTACATCTAAGAGACCAGATGGGCCTGACAACCTACCTACTGAACTGGACTTGGTTATCTAATACTTCTACACTACACCAGAAGAGATCTTACCTACACATAATAGCTATATATAACAAATAAGAGTGTAGGCTTATCAAGTACTCCCGCCCCGAGAGGCAGACCGTCCTCGACTGCCAAAGTTGGGAAAACGAGAAGCAATGTCATGAGCTAATTCCCAAGAAGAATCTTCCATAGGCATGCCATGCCATTGAACAAGCCATTTGGTGACACGACGACCACGAGACTGCTCAACGTGCATATCTAAAACCTTCTCCGGATAAACTTCACATTTATCATTGAACTATGGTAAAATAGAGGAAGTGGGAACAAAATCACCAACTCGTAACTTTAACAAAGAAACATGAAACACCGGATGAATTTTTGAAGATGGAGGAAGATCTAATTTGTAAACAACATTCCCAATACGCTCCAGTACCCGAAAAAGGCCATAAAAACGTGGAGATAACTTATGATGAGGACGCTTCATTACAGAAGATTGCCGATATGGATGCAGGCGCAGAAAAATAAAGTCACCAACTTGAAATTGACAGTATGTTCGACGCTTATCTGCTTGTACCTTCATGTGTTGCTGTGCTTGAGACATATGAAATTTGAGAGATTGCAGTAAAGAGTCTCTTGATTGCAACCCTGTATCCACGGCAGGAACTGCTGCAGTTCCAGCCAAATAGCGATCAATTAAAGGAAGAGCGACTCCATACAAAGCTTGAAATGGCGTCATACGAATGGTTGAATTAAATATTGTATTGTACCAGTATTCTGCCCAATGAATCAATGTACTCCAAGAAGAAGGCTTATCAGCGACAAAACATAGCAAATAATGTTCCACCGACCTGTCAACAACTTCTGTCTGACCATCTGTATGTGGGTGATATGCAGAGCTCTTACAAAGTGTAGGTCTGATATGAGCATAAAATGCTATGTTATTAATGTTATAACTCTACACTTTACTTAGTTATTTTCCTTACTATATAGTATTTAACTTTGTTTTATTATTTTAGGTGTATTTTGAAGTAAAGGAGAAAATATAGGAGAATAGATGCATTAAAGGCTAAATCCAGAATTCTGCCTTTACAGGTCAGCCAACTTCGACAGAAGCCTGAGGCCAGCTCAAGACGAAATAAATTATGAGCCATATATCAATGGAAAGCTACAGACGTCTATTTTCCAGAACATTTTGCGGTTTGTCAATACCTATTTTGTAGAGAAGGTTATGAATGATTTAGTACCCAAAGGTCAATCTGACACGAATCTGATATCATATCAAATAAGGAGAGTTTGATAATAAATCTTCTTTAGACGAATTTTCTGTGCAATTCAAGACACCACAATCATCAAGGAGATGTCTTAGAAGAATTCTACAAGATTATAGTTTGCTTTTGTGCACCAATTATAAGAGACCTCATGCAACTAGGGTTGTTTATTTGCTAGCTCTATATATATAGCATCTTAAAACTTGTAAAGGGGGAGACGACACCCTACACCTTCTCTTCTATTTTTTCTTATTTACAATGTTTAATTAAATTTCTTTAGTTATGGGCTGTCCTTGAACCCCGTTTATGCAAAGCTCTTGATTATGTTTTCTTAGTTTATTATTTGATTTCTATGTGATTGGTGTGTCTTGATTTGTGCTATTGATAACTCTTGCATCTTTATTTTCTTTGGTGCGCAACTTAAATTATATACATGTGATTGCAGCTAGGGTTTAAGAGATGTTTCACCTCATTGTTATGTTTCTTTCTCTCACCAAGTAGCGACTATCTCACTTGTGGAGGTAAATCAAGGGATGCTTATTGATTTGGGTAGAGAGTGCTTTCACCCTATTTAGACTTTAATCAACAAACAAACTTTCATAGATCATAATGATTTCTACTTGATTTGCTAGACTACTGCTGTCAGAGCTAGTGGACCTGTTAGGGAATGTTTCTAACGAAAAGTGCTGTCACGGCGTTAGATAATATTTTGAAAGTAAAAAGGATAATTTCAATGTTGTCAGGGTTATTCTTGTTTGTTGTCAATCATTAGTAGTTGAATGTTCTCTAAGGTTAATCAAGGGTGGAGTATAACAGTGGTGAATTGTTGTAGTTTCTAACTTTTTCATCTCATTTATTGAATTTATATTTATTTTATACTTTTGCCTCAATTTCCAAAACTCCATATTTAATTTTTTTATTTTTGTTGTTAACGTAAATTGTAAGAGTACCCACAATCCCCGGCTTGAACGATACCCACTTCCGAATGATACTACAACTACACAAGAGGGTTGATTGAACAGCCAATCTCGGCCACGTCAATTTTGGCGCCGTTGCCGGGGATTGTAAAATCCCTAACAATTTGTGTTACTTTGTTTTGTATATATTTCTGATTGTATATTTACTAACTTTGATTTTTGTTTTGTGTTTTAATGTGGCATCAATCTTACGAGTTGTGTTTCATATGCTCCATGGTAGGTCACTGAAAGGAAACATGTCCAAGCATCCAATATCAAGGATACTACGATCAAAGTACCATGCTTGGAGGATTTAAAGACAACCCATGGTATTGGAATGATTATTGTTCACCGCCAAATGATCAAGTATAGAATTCTTCATGGAACAACAACCCCAACATGCAACAAAATTCTTTCAACGAGTATGCAGCTTCTCCATGTGTGTACAATGATTATTGGCCACAAACACCACCTCAAATCTCAGATAAGTCAAATCGTTACGATGCTGATTGAGTCTCTAAATGCTTCTACAAGGAACATCAAGCTCTTGATGATGAGTGGGCATAAACTAAAAGAAGTTTGGAGACCTTAATGTTTCAGGTGCACTCTTCTACAATGACTCAACCTCATGATGTATTCTATGAATCAACAATTGATGAGGATGAAGTCAGGGATTTGGGTGAGTGTTTTGAAGATCAGTGCAATGTTGAGAGTTGTGAGGAACATGAAGTACAATACGTAGCGGAGTTTAAAACTTGGGAGTATGAAGACTCGTCTGATGATGAGTTGTTCTACAATGAAGAAAATAAGGATGTGCTTCACGATATTGAGTTTCATGTGCTGGAAGCAATAACAATGGATCATGACAATCCAAAATGTTATGAGACCACAACGGAGGAATGCTTAGAAGAGGAGTTCATTAAAACCCCTACGTTTATTGATTTTGTCGATCATGTGGAGATGGTGGTATGTGAACGTGTCAAATCAAATGAGGAGATCATTCTTGCCAAGATTGTTAAACTTAAGGAAACTTGGAGACAGTGGAAGAGGAGAAAGAAAAAGAGAAGCATTAAATCCTGTCTTTCCATTGCTCCCAAGTTATTCAAATTGTTGCCAAGAGACCATGAGAGATCTTTGAAAAGGGTTGCACATTTGAAGGAACCAAGACCTAAACCCTCTTATTATTCTTGACATGTGAAGATCGTCATGCTACAAGACGTTAAAATAGCGCTTGTTGGGAGGAACCAAGACCAATCTCTATCCCTTTTCATTTTGTCTTTGTTTTTGTTCGTTTTGATGTGTTTTGTATGTGTGCAGGTGGGATTGGAAAGAAAAGTGAAGAAAAATACCAAATTTTTGCTCAAAACAGAATTCCGGCAGTGCAGTACTTCAATTTTGGAAGGTCACCGTTTTCAGCTCAGATGACCTGGGAATTCATGCCATACACAGTTGAAAATGTCTATGAGTCTACTTTCAGTAAGTTTTTACAGAATCGAATTCGGAGCCTCGAGCTGTTCCCAGTTTCAGTTTGAGTGCAGCAAAGTCCATCCAGTAAAACAGAAATATGTGCAGTTGGGTCTGATAAAAGGTAAAACAAAGAATACTTCTGGTGATCAGATTGAGGCAAACTTTATACCTCTGGAAAGCTTTATGTGTCTGCTACAACTTGTATATAGAACACTTTTGCATTAGATCACTGGAACATATTGAAATTCAGGTATTAAAAAGTAAAGGTCTTGTCTGTCTTACTGTGAGATTTTCTACTTTTTGGCTAACTTTGCAGGGGCGTATCTCTCAAACCGTTTGGAGTTAGGAAACGTGCCACATATGCACGAACAGCCAGCAACATCAACTTTTTATTCCAAGTGGTAGATTTACCATCCGAGAGTCCATGCCAATGTTATTTGACGGGGAAAACAGCTTGTTGGAGGTCTTCAAGGGGGATATTTTCTTCAACTTTTTCTTTTCATTCTTTCTATTTCCCGTTTTCTATGCTTGAATTGTGGTTTGACATATTATTCATTCATTTTGCATTGACGACAATGCAAAGTTCAAGTGTGGGGGTGTAAATGCACACTTATTAGTTGTTTGTTAGAGTCATATTTTTTGAAAAACCCAAAAAAATTTGAAAATTTCAAAAAAAAAAAAAATTATTATGTATTTTGTTTTGTTTTTGAGTCTTAGGAGCCCTTAACTGGTCTAGGATGATCTATATTTCCTCAAATCATGGCTAAGAGAGGATCATAAGATTGAGATGATTTATGAATGTTATTCTTTGGTTAATTGAAATGCATGGAAAACATATGGATATGTAGTAGATATGGTTTTGTTACATTGGTACAGAATGAGCATGCTAAAACAAGTTTGATTCATATAACCCTTATATGAGAGTTTGAGCCTATATATGTGCTTTCTTTTCTGAGTGATCATTATATTCTCAATTTTTCTTGACTTCGTTATTTTGTGAACCTCATTATTCTTCTTTTTGATTGATTACATAGACATAGCTCCTTAATGGACCATAGTCTTGACTAGAACTTGCTCTTGATGATTTTCGAAACTTATAGTCATAATATGCCCTGATTTTGGAAAGGATTGAATGATCTTTTTAGGGTTACCACCATAGCCAAATAAACCTGTGTCCATATTTGTGTGCGTAGCACACCCCTTAGTAAAACCCTTTGAACCAACATTTTAGCCTTTTTGTCATCACCCGCATAATCTTCACATTGAGCTTAGTATAGTTATATATATACCCTTGTCCTTAGGGCCTAGTAGAGTTGATTTGTGATTATGTTGTGTGAAGGGATGATGAGAAAGAAGTGTGGGGGAAGGAGATTTATCCAAATTGCAAAATAAAAAGAAGTTCTGCTGTGAAAAAAAAAAAAATTCAGAAAAAAAGGCAAAGAAAAAGACATACGGTTTGTTTTATCTGGCCTTTGTTCTTTTTCACAATGTTTGTTTTATGGAGACATAAGGTGTTTTGTGAGCTCTACTAGGTTCTTAGGATATTTTGAATTTCATATTTTTTGTTTCTTATTAACCTTGAGCCTTGACCCCATTATAACCTGAAACAAAGACTTTCTTGATCCTTAAGATGGGAAGCCTTTGATCTCTGGATATTTACTCAAGAGTCAAGCATATGGTGTGGGTCCAGTTGTGCATTTAATTGGTATCTTTCATGAGGTTTTATAAGTTATTCCACAAAATACTTTCGTTTCTTACATATGCAAGCTATTTGAATGTTTTATGATATTTTTCTCTTGCATATATATTTGAATGAATATGCTTTTAAGTATGAGCCAGAAAATCTGAGTGAAGATAGAGTGCATACCTTTGTAGGTTGAATTGTGACTTATTTGAAACATGCTGAGCTCCACCATATAACCGTTGTACTCCCAAGTCTTATGTGTTTATGTGTGACCCATGCACAACAATTAGCTCTCGAATTTCTTCTAATGATTCTTGGTTGAGTGCTAATCTTGCTGCCATGAAAATAGGAGATTGTTGAGAAACATTGTTAAGGGCATTAGAGTTGTTTTTAATTAGTTTGAATCTAGAGTCTTTTTAGTTTTATTTTTACTAAGAGACTAGCAAAAGTTAAGTGTGGGGGTATTTGATATGAGCATAAAATGCTATGTTACTAATATTATAACTCTACACTTTACTTTGTTATTTTCCTTATTATATAGTATTTAACTTTGTTTTATTATTTTAGGTGTATTTTGAAGTAAAGGAGAAAATATAGGAGAAAAGATGCATTAAAGGCTAAATCCAGAATTCTGCCTTTGCAGGTCAGCCAAATTCAACAGAAGTCTGAGGCCAGCTCAGGATGAACTAAATTATGAGCCATATATCAATGGAAAGCTACAGATGTCTATTTTCCAGAATATTTTGCGGTTCATCAATACCTATTTTGTAGAGGATGTTATGAACGATTTAGTATCCGAATATCAATCTGACGCGAATCTGATATCATATCAAATAAGGAGAGTTTGATAATAAATATTCTTTAGACGAATTTTCTGTGCAATTCAAGCACCACAATCATCAAGGAGATGTCTTAGAAGAATTCTACAAGATTATGGTTTGCTTTTGTGCACCAATTATAAGAGACCTCATGCAACTAGGGTTGTTTATTTGCTAGCTCTATATATATAGCATCTGAAAACTTGTAAAGTGGGAGACGACACCCTACACCTTCTCTTCTATTTTTTCTTATTTGCAATGTTTAATTAAATTTCTTTAGTTAGGGGTTGCCCATGAACCCCGTTTATATAAAGATCTTGATTATGTTTTCTTAGTTTATTATTTGATTTCTATGTGATTGGTGTGTCTTGATTTGTGCTATTGATAACTCTTGCATGTTTATTTTCTTTGGTGTGCAACTTAGATTATATACATGTGATTGCAGCTAGGGTTTAAGAGATGTTTCATCTAATTGTTATATTTCTTTCTCTCACCAAGTAGCGATTATCTCACTTGCGGAGGTAAATCAAGGGATGCTTATTGATTTGGGTAGAGAGTGCTGTCACCCTACTTAGACTTTAATCAACAAACAAACTTTCATAGATCATAATGATTTCTACTTGATTTGCTAGACTACTGCTGTCAGAGCTAGTGGACCTGTTAGGGAATGTTTTTAACGAAAAGTGTTGTCACGGCGTTAGATAATATTTGAAAAGTAAACAAGATAATTTCAATGTTGTCATGGTTATTCTTGTTTGTTGTCAATCACTAGTAGTTGAATGTTCTCTAAGGTTAATCAATGGTGGAGTATAACGTTGGTGAATTGCTGTAGTTTCTAACTTGTTCATCTCATTCATTGAATTTATATTTATTTTATACTTTTGCCTCAATTTCTAAAACTCCATATTTAATTGTTTTATTTTTGTTGTTAACGTAAATTGTAAGAGTACCCACAATCCCCGGCTTGAACGATACCCACTTCTGAACGATACTACAACTACACAAGAGGGTTAATTGAACAACCAATACCGGCCACGTCAAGTTCCTTGGAGTTTAAAGAAGGCAATCAAAAAACGACTAAGGAACACAGGATCACGATCATAAACAATGGAGCGTGGCATTCCATGTAAACGGAAGACCTCTTTGAGAAACACCTCGGCCACTGGAGATGCAGTGAAAGGATGGGACAATGGAATAAAGTGATCGAACTTAGATAGCCAATCAACGATCACCAGACTGGCGTTCCTGCCCTTCGACAATCGCAGACCTTCGATGAAATCCATTGAGACATCATAAAAAACTTCTTCAGGTATTGGCAAAGGCTGAAGCAACCCTGGAGGATTAATTGCTTCATAATTTTGACGTCGACATTGATCACAAGAGGTAATGAAGGCCTTCACATCTTTCTACATTCCTGGCTATGAAAAGTTTCGAGATAAATACACCAAAGTACTTAAATAACGAGAATGTCCTGCTACTAGGGAAGAATGAAATTCATGTAACACCTTTGCACGCAACTCAGATGTCTCAAGAATAAACCAACGGCCTTTATACAACAACTTTCCATTGAGCAATGAAATTTTTTTCTTTGTCTGTCGCCCCTGCTCTAATTCTTCCAAAATCTTTTTGGCAAATGGATCACGACGACAAGCTTGAGCAATGAGTTGAAGGCTCTCAAAGATTGGAGAATATATATTTTGCGGAGCACAAAGCTCATGACGCCGAGAAAGTGTGTCGGTCACAGTATTGAGTGCACTTGAACGATATTCAATTTTGTAATTGTAACTGTTGACAGTAGCCACATAGGGGCTACATAAGCCCACAGACCCGCATCCAGTGCATCCGGGGCCGGACTGAGGCCCAGAGCAGGATCACCAGCACCCGGACCCGAGGTCCAGCAGTCTACCTTGTGACCAGGGGCCCGGGGACCGGGGACGCCAGCCTGCTGAACAGGCCGCCAGAGCTGTCCTTTTGTGTGCGGACAGAAGGAAACCAGTCCCACATCGAAGAGTAAGGCCAGACCCCACGCCCGACCACCTAAATAAGGGCCTCGGCTACCCTCTTTAATAGGTAACTGATCTCTCCAACTGCTTATCACTCTTGCTTAAGTTATCTATTCATCCCAACTGTACTAACTTAGGCATCGGAGAGGAGAAGACCGGCCCGCCCGGTATTCCCCTTAGTTAGCAGGTTCGCAGGAGGAGATCACATCTTGATTCATCAGTTTCCACTACGCCTACGGGTTTGTGCAGAAACAATTGGCGCCGTCTGTTGGAAACTTGAATAAAAGTCACGTAGGCATCACCAAATGACAGAAAGCTCAGAAGCGGGCCAGGAAAGAAATACAACTGAGGGTCAGCGGGTTGCACCAGAGCAAGTGCTCATCTCCACCCCGGTCGCTGTACGGGAGCAGCGCGGCGACCAGGACAACCAGGACGACGGCAGCTATGGGAGGTCGAACAGCATGCCGGGGGCATACAACGATAGCGTGCGGGAAAGGCCCGGCGGAAGGTGACCAACCGACGCACCGGGGTTTTTCGCTGACATTCTCGGACGATCCGAGCGACAAAGAGGAGAGTCTGCTCGGTGACAGCGACCGAGACACCACGTACAGCCCCAACCGGCACGATATGGCGGGGGAGATACGGGTGATGAGGGCAGAAGTCGATCGCCTACGCTCGGAGAGCGACCGGGATAGAGCAAAATCCAATGCTCGGTATGAGGAAATGGAGACGGTAAACGCTGCCCTGGAAAGAGGACAGCAGCGCAACGCCGCTATGGCAAGGGCACGTACACCCGCGCCAGGCCAACCTCAGCGCCTTGAGGTGAGACAGTCATCGGGAGGAAGGTCTAGCGACCGCAGGAGGGCGGAGTCCCCGGGCGGCGCGGTTTTGCCGATGAGCACGCTAGTACCCCCGCAGTCGCACGTTTCATTCGAGGATGAAGTCGTCACCCCGACCGCATGGTCATTACAGGTACTCACCAACGAGAGAAGGGCGGCGCGGCCGATGGAAGGCGTGCCATTCAACGAACGCATGAGCCCCTTCTCACACCGGGTTCTGGAATCAGGGAGGTCTGGTAACCAGAAATCCTTAAAGCTCACATACTCAGGATCCGGCTACCCATACCAACATTTGGATAGTTTCCGGTCCCAAATGTGCGCCAAGGGCTATTCCGATGCAGTGTGCTGCAACATATTCCAGGAAACCCTATCTGGAGAGGCGCTCAGCTGGTTCTATGAGCTCCCAGCAAACTCCATCGAGGCGTTTGAGCAACTAGCCGACCGGTTCGTAGGCCGCTTCATCCTCCGGGTCGAAGGAGCCCGGACATCAACCATCCACTTCAACTGCAGACAGGCACCTGGCGAGGAGCTAAGGACGTTTGTCAACCGCTGGCAAACAGCGACGGCCGGGGTTCAGAACCTCGACAAGGATATCGCCGAGATGGCGTTCAAACAGGGGCTTCGAAAATTTTCCTACGCCGTACGGGTGGAACTCCCGCAGGGGTATGACGAGCTAATGGCGATGGCCATCAGGCATGCTCAGGCGGATCATGAAACGTATGGGCAACACCTGTTGAAGAGAAAACGGGAGGAGCATCCCCCGGCCGGCGGAGAAAACAAGGCCAGCCAGCGGAGTGAGAACCGAGGCGCCCAACCAAGCAGACCCAGAAGAAATTGGGGAAACCAACAGCAGCAGAAGCCTTATCATGACAAACCCCATGGCGAGCACAAGCCGGCGCAGTACCGGCAAGAACGCCCCCTGGCGATCATGCCAGCAGAACGTCAAGAGGTCTTCACCACTCTAACCTCTTCATACGAGGACATCTTGCACGAAAACGGGAACATCATTCCCCCACCGCCGAGGAGCAAGTACCCAAAGGGGAAACTTACCCAGGCGCGAACAGGCAAGTACTGCTCCTACCACGATGAAGCTACCCATCGGACGAACAGTTGCTTCGCCCTCAAGATAGCGGTGGAGGGTTTGATTAACAGCGGTCAGCTTCAGCGGTATATAGGGGAAAGGAGAGCAGATCCCGACCGGGAGCAGGGCCAGGGCTGGTAAGCGCGCCCGGACCCAGTGAAGGGTTAGGTGTTAGAAATTTCAAGCAGTTAGTTTGGCATATCAACGGTTCAACCAACGTAACATCATAAGATATGTATGCCAACTATTTTGAGAAAAATCCAAGGAATTCCACCGGTGCAAAAATGTATATCCAAAGGGTATAATACAAAAAAACCGTTCCAGCAGATTTACAAAAAAGAGAGAGCAAAACAAAAATCTTAAGGAGCCGCATCTCCCTCCTCAGCGGGCATCCCACCAGCTTCCCCAGATGGAGCCACCGCATCCTCTCTAGCGGGTGCAGATGGTCGAAGCCCGCCTTCCCCTTCCAGCTGCTCCTCTTCTGCCAGCTGCCCATGGGTATCGTCACCGGCCCCTGCCTTCGACATTCGTGAGGTATCCAGGTACCCCTTCTCTTCTCACTCCACGTAGGCATCGGCGATACCCGACTCCCTAGCCTTTTCCAGGAGCTCAAGAAACTGATCACTATCGTGATATTTCTGGATAACCAGCTGGAAAAGCTCTGGGTCCTCTTCTCCAGCCGCAGCGGCAGCGGCGGCACGCACAGCGGTAGCTCCCACCTGGAGCTCATCCACTCTGGCCTCCAGCTCGGCCCTCTCCTCCTCAGCCTGCTCCTTTTCCTCCTAGAGGCTCCGAACCTGGTCTTCTAGCTTGGCCACCTGTTTCTTGGCCCTCTCCTCCAGCCTGACCTTCTCCCGCTCAAGCCTGGACTTTTCAACTTCCAGGCACTCACGGGCTCCTGTCAGAGCGGCCACCTGTCTCTTCAACTCCGACAGCTCCTCACTCGGGTCAATCTGGTACAGATTGTACAATAGCTACAGAACAACAGGGAGCCGATTAAGCAAACAACAAAAATAACGAAACCCGGCAGAAGTTATGAACGGTGCCGTGGCACCAAGCAATTCTTACCCGGAGGACCGACTCCTTGCTCTTCTGGCAGTTCTCCCCCGACAAGGCTCCAGCGACCCCAGGCCTATCCAGACCAAGGCCAGCCACATCTGCCGCCAGACTCCGGACGAAGGGACTCTCCAGACCTCCCATCTGTTCCTCCGCAGGAGTGGGGCTACCCTGCTGACCGGGAGAGTTTGAGGCAGCAGCGGCCTTGTCCCCAACGGAACTCGTCGCACCGCTGGCCAACTTGAGCCGTTTCGCCAAGTTCTCATCAGACGACTGGCCAGTCAGCGTCACCAGCGCGGACGGAGGGACGTCCATGATCCTCCGCCTCTTCTCACCCTGGTCGACCGGTGAAGAAGATTGTGCGCCTGTCCGAGTGATCCTGGTGACAAGCGGGACCGATCTCGGCCGGTACGGAATCCTGTTCGTCCCACCAGGAACCTTTGGTGGTCCACCGGTGGTCTTGCCCTTTCCGGGTCCCGCCTTGGACGCAGCGGGGTGAGTCTTCACACGCCTTAGGGTATAGGCGTCGTCCACAACGTCCAAGGCCCTCGGTTCGGCATGAGCGGTAAGCCGACCGGACTCCTCATCCACCGAGGTCCGTGAAACGGCCTCCCCTTTCTCCTTCAATCTCGAGACAAGGTCTTTACCGTCCATGGATAGTGTATTACCGGGCTTGACGACCGTCCGGGAAGATGCACCTGCAGAACAAACAAAGGGTTAGTATCAACTCGGTCAGCAGAAACGCCACCATTAAAACCCTGCTACGCACCGGGATCCCGCCCAAGACAGCAGTACTCTAACACCTCCCGCCATATGAAGTTGTAGGAGCTTCGCTCAAGATCGTCCCAGCACCCGAGTATCGTCATAATCCTATCCCGCTCCAACTCGGACAATACGAACGATTGGTCGCCAAGGGGCTGGAAGGCACCAGGAACCCGGTACATCCTCCTCCTTTTCTGCCACTTCCCACCCGCCATCACCACCTTCTTCCTCCAGTTATTGTCCACCCAGGAAGGCAGGTGGGTGATGATAGGCTGGAAGTGTCGGGCGCTAAAGATCAGACAACCCCGGCACCCTTTCTTCTTCGAGAAGGACAGTCTGTACAGTGCCCGGAACTCGTTCACCGTTGGCATGCTCATCCCGGACAGCTAGTACAAACAACCAAGGCTCAGTAGCTGCCTCCACTGGTTCCCCGGAAGCTGCGCGGGAGATACTTGCAGAGCGCTAAGTAAGTACTGCACGAAGTCTGGCAGCGGGAGGGAGAACTCGTGACGAAATTGGTCTCCATGAACAGCAACCCAACCCGCCTCCGGGTTACAGGCCGATTCTCCGGGATTTAGCGGCCGTAACGTCACCTCATCAGGGATATTCCACGTCTCCCGGAAGGTGGCAATCTCTGCAGGGCTCATAGTACCCTCCGGTTCATCGCACGCTACAACCTCTTTCCCACTCCCGATAGTGTAGCTCACGGGCGGAGTACCAGGAAAGCGCACCCTGTGTGGGATGCCCTCAAAAGCCAGAGACCCGGAAGACGAGACCCCACCCCGGGAGCGGTCAGCGGCTTCGGACTCCGGGGAATCCGAACTGAGCCAATCCTCCAATCTTTCCTCATCGTCCACCACGGGACGCCTGTCGGCCGGTTCGGAAGCCCCATCAGAGCTCGCAGAAGCCATTTAACCTAGGGGGAAGAAAACAAAACCCCACCACTAGTCAGCAATAAGCTAGAACAGCGCCCTCTGCGGCGGCTCCCCAAGTTTGCCGCAGACGCCCCGCTAAAAACGATTCACAGTCGGCGACAGAGCACCCCCCTCGCCACAAAACGCCAACCAAAAAGAAAAAAACACGAAGTAAAGAAAGCAAGACTTACCGATTACTATGCACAACCGAGGAAAGTCAGTCCTACGAAAACACCGAGCAATGGTAGGCAAGAACCAGAACGCTTGAAGCACGAATAGCGCGAGGTACCTCCACAGAACTTTCGCCGTATTCCTCTCCAACCTTCTCTTCTTCTCTCTAGGCCAAGAGCAAAAAACAGAAGTAATGAAGACAAAGGAGACCTTTTTATAGACGGGTCCGATGCCCTAGGCACCCCTGTAATCCCCCCAAATACTCAATCGGGGCAAGTCAAACGCCTGCTGATAGGAGCACAATGTGCGACGATATTATATGTTTATGCCCTCATTTATGCTTTGTTTAACTCTTATTTGTCTAAGATTGAGTCATAATTTAGTTTAGTGTTAATTTGGTAGAGTTTTGGTAAAACGTGCTTAATTGTCCGAAAAATGACTAAGTATAAGAAATCTGGAAAATAGTGCAAAATATGTCTTTTTCGTGATTTTGAGATGAGTAAAAATATGATCTATCCTTGTCCGAATTCAATGAAATTTTGTGTGCTTAATATTCATATACTGATGAATGTTGTGTTAAAATTTCAGATCAATCGGAGTTAGGTAAGTCACCCAAACGATGGCTGCAACTCAGCAGTTCGAGCAAACCAATCCAGGGACTTCCAGGATTTTCTTGGGACACACGAAAAATCATTCCCGACGACTCACAAGGAATTTGATCAAACTGTTTTATATGAAGGTTGCTTTGTGTGTCTAGTTTATCTGAGACTTGGAATAGCATCAATCAGAGCTCCGAGGAGGGAGATATGCCGGAGTTACTGCAACAACATCTGTTCTGCCGATTCCAGGAACCTACTGCCTCCTTTTTGCGATTTCTGTTTTTTATGGACCAAATGGTGTACAAATGCATATGTGATGATGGTACAAGCTTAAGGAAGGTTAGAGGATGACACCAAGCCAAGGCATTGAAGAAAAAATCAGAAAAAGAAGTTTCCTAGAAGAACCAAGAAAGGAAGGAACCAAAACCTTGTTGCACAAGGATTACCTTTGCTGATTTGGACTAGGTTTTCTACCTAGGGTTTCTGCCGAATTTGCCTCTATATAAAGCCATGTTTTCCTACAGAAAAACTGGTCACATTCCAAAGCAAAAATCTAGCCAAAGCTCTACCTAAATTTCCTAAGAATCCTACACAAAAACCCTAGCCAAAACCACCTCCACCACACCCAAAGTTTCTGCCGAAACCTTGGTACCTTGCTGCTGACACCTCCAACTGCCGAGCAGCAGCCTTCATCCGACACCACCAACCACCGGATCCATACACGACGAAGTCTCCAAGGTTTCTAATGTGTGATCCACTCCCTACTCTTGGTTATGTAATTTTTGTTGTAGCTATGTTAAACTTTGTCTATGAAGTTAGCATGAATTCTTGGTTTCAATTTTTATGTCTATGTATGAATTGGATTGAAATTTGGTTTTATGATTTGCATGTTCAATTTGTTTTCTTTATCTTTAGTTGGAGTTTGGATGTAAGAATACGGATTGCATGCTAAAGAGTAAGGAAAATATGTAATGAATTAGTAAGTAGGATAATCGGCAAAACATGTGTTGAATTGATTTTAGGGTTTTCTTGACTTGTTCTTTAAATTCGTATGCTTAAAGATTGGTAGCTATGTAATTGCAATACGTAGTTTATTAATCTCATTAGCCGAAAATTAATATGGATTAAGTAATCAACGAGTTACTTTGTTTGTGTTGTTTTCACGAGGGCTAGAGTAATTTAAAGAACATGCTTGTTGATGAGATGATTGACAACCTTACTTTATTAACTTGTTTCCAACTAAAAAGACCTTGTGCCTAATTACTTTGCATGTTTGTTTTCGACGATAAGTGTTCTCAAATATGTTTTGTATAACTTTGGGGTTAGACGATAAGTTAATCTTGAAGTACTAGAGAGTCTTAATTGGTAAACCGATAAGGAGCTAATTGGGTTGGAGTTAAGTTGAGTCTAGAACGCTTTAATACCTTACAGTGAGTCCTATTTGCTTGTTTGTTATGTGTTTTGATTGTTTTCGTGTTAGTGCTTTGTGGAAGAATGTCGACCAAACTTGTAAATATTAGACTTAGGATTTATTTTCAGCAAGTTATTTCGTGCCTAGCATTAGTGGCAGCCTTACTGCCGAACTACCTATCCCCCATATGTGTGACGTTTTTGTATATATATGTGTATATATTTGTCTAACAATTCCATATTTCAGGTACCCTTAATCCCCGGCTTAGAACGATCCCTACTTATGTCTATACTACTAACGATTGCAGGGTTTATTATTGCATGCGAGCTTCGGCTCACGTCAATTTTTGGGGCCGTTACCGGGGATTATAAAAGCTTGTTTTATGTTATTGTTGTGTATATAATGTTGCTGGAAATTTTTGTTGTATATGTGTAAAGTTGTAATTTTTAATTTTATTTTGGGATTTTGTAAAGTAGAAATATGCTTCGGCATGTAGAGTTTAAATTTTGGAAGTTGCATGATGTATATTGATGTATGCTTGTGATCACTTAGTTTAATTTCTAGGAAGTTGATAGTGTTGTGTATGTTTGAGTTTATTGTTGTTTCTAAAGTGTAACATGTAGGTAAAGCCACTTTTGTTGATCATAACCAAAACTCTTCATGTGAATGGTGCTATGTTGGAAACCGTTTCTATGTAGATTGGGAAACGCGGGATACTTCCCCCCCCACGCATATAAGCGACTTTTCGGCAATAGTATTACTTCTATGAGGTTAAGGGCGGTTTTAATCAACACTTGTAGACTGCTAGGGATCCGTGTTTGTTTTACAAAGTATGGGGAAATTATTATCATAGATATGGTTCTCAGGTTTGTCTAACTGGATCTCAAGGCCCACAGACTGATGTTCATTCTCGGTGAGTGAGTCGATAGGGGGTTCGCCCTCCTTGGTGTCCAACAACGAGTCCTGCCTGGTTCCTGTAGGGGGTTCGCCCTCCGTGATTTTAATGACCTTTGAAACGTAAAATCCGCACGACCTAGTCGACAGCTTGTGCCGAAGCATCACCTCACTTTAGACGCTAGAACATAACTTGACATATGTGGCCTATTTTCTTCAAAGATAAAACATGTTGTGTGGTTCAACTCTTGATGTATATCGGGTTAAGCATGATACTACCGGGGGCTGTATCAGTCCATTGCACCGTTATCTCCTCTGCTCCACGTACTTCGAGAGTTAGAACAAATTTTAAAAGAAATTAGACTTAGCAATTACATGATCATGGACGTTTGGATTTTTGCTCTCTATTGCCGAAATTTGTTGATGCTTTGCCGAACTTGTTTGTGTGTGCCATTGTTTGAAAAATATTGTGTAATCGCTAATGCCGTGGCTTGTAATGATGTATATCCTTGCTTTCTATTTCTTTACGATGTTCTAACTTATTTAAATGTTGCAAATTTCAGAAATAATGCATGTCCGAATCTAATATTTGGACAAGAGATCTTCAAGGCCGTTTGCAACGTTTAGATCAAGAACTCGCTATTGCTCGTTTTGTGCCATTACCGCCAATGTCACCAACCAGTTCATCAGTTCCATCACCAACCTTGCCGTCATCACCATCATCGCCATCCAGATTGCCATCTTTGTCATCCGGTTCTGATAGTTTGCCGAGCTCCCCTTCTATTGTTTCATCATCGTGTGATCTTGGAAATCCAGAGTTTGAAGCTTTTGCCGAATCAGAGGAAGAAGAAGAAATAATGGCTTCAATCCGATCACAGAATGGTCATGTTGCTGGAGCTGGTGTTGCTCCTTCGAATATCACTTATCCTCCCTTGGAAGCTGACAAGACGAGAGAGATTTAATTGAGGAGTGGATTCCTCCATAAGCTGAAATCGTTTTATGGGATGCCAAGTGAGGACCCTAACAAGCATCTACAATGGTTTAACTTCACCACGGAGTCTATGTGTCCGAGAGGGACTGATTTGCAACACTTCAAGATGAAGGCTTTTCCGTTCTCATTAGAAGATCAAGCGAAGGAGTGGTTGTTTGAGGTGCCTAGTGGTCGCATCGTTTCGTGGAGTTCTATGATGGATGAGTTTTTGCTCAAATATTTTCCCGCTTCACGTATCACTGATCTAAGGAAGCAAATTACTAGTGTGAAGCAAGCCGGAGATGAGACTTTCTTCGACTACTACAAGAGGTTCAAGTCCCTAGTTTCTTTGTGTCCATCGCATGGCATTAGCGATGGGCTCTTGCTACAATATTTCTATGAGGGATTGCGTGTCATGGAGAGAGAGTTTCTTGATTCGGCCGCGGGAGGTAGCTTTTTGGAGTTGAACGCCGGTGCGGCAAAAAGTTTGTTGGAAGTTCGTGCTTTGAACAATCAACAATTTGACATGGCACGAGGCAATGTGCAAAGGAATGAGAAAGTGCATGAGACGTCTTCGAGCTCAAAGTTAGAGGAGAAAGTTGATAAGCTTACCGACTTGGTGAGTAATTTGATGAAGAAGAGTGCCATGGTTTGTGGAATTTGCACCGAGAGCCATGAGACCGAACAATGCCCTCAATTTGGAGTTAATGAGGGAGTAGAGGAGTGCAATGCTATTGGCTTTCAAGGAGGCCAACGGTTTGGAAATTTCAATCCGAGGTTCAATGATCATCCTAACTTTCGATGGGCGAATAATGACAATGTGCTTAGGGCACCTATGCAACCGAGAGAGGGAGGATCACCATTTGCACCGAGAGCACCCTTTGTGCCTCGGCAACCATTTCAGCCGAACCAGGGACCTTATGCAGCCCTGCCGAACCACACTCAAGGAGGGCCGAGCCAAGGCCAAACCGCACCGAGCAATCCCAATTATGATGCTTTGCTCCAATCTTTGTCAAGTGCTACTCAAGCATTGCTCGCGGGGCAACAAAATCATCAAAAAGACATTGGTGAGCTCAAAACTCAAATGGGCCAAGTTGTAGACTTTATGGGAAGATTTAATGAACAAGGAAAGTTGCCAAGTAATACGATTCCCAATCCGAGGAACGAGCAAGCCAAGGTGATTCAAACTCGAAGTGGAAGAGAGTTGTTTCCTCCAACAAGCCCAAGGAAGAAACAATTAACATTTGATGTAATTGATAAAGCCGAGAGGGCTGCCGGACCTGCAATTGCCGGCAGCCATGGAGATGGGAATGAAGGGGCTGCAGCCAGCAATGCTGCAGCCGGGAGACATTCTGCCGAGAGTGATAGGGCAACCGGCAGCCATGCTGCCGAGAAAGATCATGCTGCCGAGCATGGTAGAGATGCCGACAACAACAATGTGAAGAACAAGGGGCTACGCAATGAGTTTGAGTATGATCCCGCAACATCAAAGAATGAGTTAGTGCCGAGCCAAGCAAGCAAGGGAGGAGTGCCGACATCAAGCATTCCATTCCCTTCTCGCTTTGCTAAAACGAAGAAGGATAAGTCCGATGAGGAGGTATTGGAGATTTTCCGGAAAGTGCAAGTCAACATCCCTTTGTTGGAGTGCATTAAGCAAGTACCGAAGTATGCTAAGTTTTTGAAGGAACTTTGCACGGCTAGAAGGCATACGAGGGAGACTCGTGTGGTGACTATGAGCGAAACGGTGTCGGCCGTTATTCAAAGAAAGTTGCCACCAAAGATGAAGGATCCGGGAAGCTTCAATGTGCCTTGTGTGATAGGCAATACTCGTTTTGAGGATGTGATGTTGGATTTGGGAGCATCGATCAATGTCATGCCACTCAATGTGTATCAAACGTTGAGTATAGGGCCTCTCAAGAAGGACAATGTCATCATTCAACTTGCAGATCGCTCAAGTAAGTATCCGGAGGGTTATGTGGAGGATGTGCTTGTGCAAGTCAATCAATTAATTTTCCCTGCCGATTTTTATGTGGTTGAGATGGAGGATTCGCCGGTCAATAGCACTCAATTGCTACTAGGGCGACCATTTATGAGGACGGCACGCATGAAGATAGATGTGGCCGAGGGCAACCTAACTATGGAGTTTGATGGTGAGGTAATCAAGTTTAATGTATTTGATGCCATGAAATTCCCCAATGTTGATTTGAAGGAAGGTTGTGCCATTGATGTTTTGGAGGAGGTCGAGCAAGTTATGTCGACCTCGCTCGATGCATAGCAATTAGCGATTGAGCAAGGGGTCGGATTTGACAAGAAGGGAGAACGAGTCACGTTTGAACAAGAGAAGGGCTGCGTTGCCGAGCCAAGCATTGCCTAGCCATACACCATGATGCCGAGTCTTAAAGAGGTGGTTGCCGAGCTTGACGCCACTCCAATATACACAAAGAACTCGTTCTTGTCAATTCCAAGTGCCACAACAAAATTTCGACCAAGTGTGGAAGAGGCTCCGAAGTTAGAACTTAAAGAACTCCCTAATCACTTAAAGTATGTTTATCTTGGAGAAGAAGATACTCTACCGGTTATTGTGTCTTCAATGCTTAGTGAGAAGCAAGAAGTTGATTTGATAAGAGTGCTTAAGAAGTACAAGACCGCCATAGGTTGGACCTTGGCGGACATCAAGGGAATAAGCCTACTACTTGTGTTCATCGCATCTTGTTAGAAGAAGGAGCTAAGCCGACAAAGGAAGCTCAACGTCGACTTCACCCTCCCATGATGAAAGTTGTGAAAGAAGAAATTATCAAGTTGCTTGATTGTGGGGTGATCTACCCAATTTCGGATAGTAAGTGGATATCTCCCGTGCAAGTAGTGCCGAAGAAGAGTGGTGTAACGGTTGTCAAGAATGAGAAGAATGAGCTTGTGCCACAAAGACTTGTAATCGGTCATCGGATGTGCATCGACTATAGGAAGCTCAACGCTACAACGAGGAAGGATCACATGCCTTTGCCGTTTATGGACCAAATGCTAGAGAGGTTAGCCGGCCATTCTTTCTATTGCTTTCTTGATGGTTATAGTGGCTACAATCAAATCATGATACACCCGGATGATCAAGAGAAGACCACTTTTACTTGTCCATTTGGCACGTTTGCTTATCGGCGGATGCCATTCGGACTATGCAACGCACCCGGCACTTTTCAAAGATGTATGTATGCTATCTTCTCGGATTTTATTGAAAACATTATCGAAGTGTTCATGGATGATTTTAGTGTATATGGAAGCACTTTCGATGCATGTTTGGGGAACTTGGAGAAGATACTTGAGAGGTGTGTAGAGACAAATCTTGTGCTCAATTGGGAGAAGTGTCACTTCATGGTCACGCAAGGTATTGTACTAGGGCACATTGTTTCGGCAAGAGGCTTAGAGGTTGACAAAGCCAAGGTGGAACTAATACAAGCATTGCCGAGCCCTAGGTGTGTGAAGGATGTGAGAAGTTTTCTTGGTCATGCGGGGTTTTATTGAAGATTTATTAAAAACTTTTCTTCAATTGCCAAGCCATTGAGCAACTTGTTACAAAAGGAGGTGACGTTTGAGTGGACGGATTCGTGTGAGACTGCTTTTTGCAGATTGAAGGAGCTATTATGTTCGGCGCCGATCTTGGTGTCACCGAATTGGGATGAGCCATTTGAGTTTATGTGTGATGCTAGTGATTATGCACTTGGAGCGGTACTTGGACAACGAATTGAGAAGAAGCCATGCGCCATTTACTATGCTTCAAGGACTCTCAACGATGCTCAGCTCAACTACACCACAACAGAGAAAGAACTCTTAGCGGTAATTTTTGCTTTGGAAAAGTTTCGTTCATATCTTTTGAATTCCAAAGTTATTGTTTATAGTGATCATGCCGCTTTGAGATATCTTATGACGAAGAAGGATGCTAAGCCGAGGCTCATTCGATGGATTCTTTTGCTTCAAGAGTTCGATATTGAGATTAAAGACAAGAAAGGAGTAGAGAATGTTGTAGCCGATCATTTGAGTCGCCTTGTTAAAGATGTGGATCGGCTGCCCCTATTGGAATCCTTTCCGGATGAGCAACTTTTTCGACTTGAAGTGCATGAGCCTTGGTATGCCGATATTGCCAACTTTCTTGCCACTCAGACATTCCCATGTACTTTACCACGCCACCAACGTGAGAAACTCAAGAAGGAGTCACGTCATTATCTTTGGGATGATCCGTACTTATGGAAGCAATGTAGTGATCAAGAACTTAGAAGATGTGTTGCCGAGCACGAGCATAAACCGATTTTAACATTTTGTCATAGCGAGGCGTGTGGAGGGCATTTTGGAGCAAAGAAGACCGCTTTGAAGGTACTTGAGTGTGGATTCTTTTGGCCTACAATTTTTAAAGATGCTTACATGTTTTGTAAGTCATGTGATCGATGCCAAAGAATGGGGAATATTGGACCACGGGATCAAATGCCATTACACCCCATCACTTCTATTGAGATTCATGATCTTTGGGGGATTGACTTCATGGGACCCTTTTCCTTCGAGTAAGGGCTTTCTTTACATATTGCTTGCGGTTGATTATGTGTCAAAGTGGATTGAAGCCAAGGCTACACGCACCAACGATGCCAAGGTGGTAGCCGAGTTTCTCAAGACCAACATCTTTTCACGTTTTGGAGTTCCAAGAGTCTTGATTAGCGATGGAGGATCCCATTTTTGTAACCGCACCATTGAAGCCTTATTAAAGAAGTATGGAGTCACTCATAAGGTATCTACACCTTATCACCCCCAAACAAGTGGAATGGCCGAGGTAAGTAATCGAGAGATCAAACAAACACTTGAGAAAACCGTTGGACCTTCAAGGAATGATTGGAGTGATCGTCTCGATGACGCTTTGTGGGCATATAGGACTGCGTACAAGACACCGATAGGTATGTCACCTTTTCGGTTAACATATGGCAAAGCATGTCACTTACCGGTTGAACTTGAGCATAAAGCATGGTGGGCGGTGAAGGCTTTCAACATGAGCATTGATGAGGCCGGCCTTCATAGGAAGCTTCAACTCAACGAACTTGAAGAAATACGGAATGAAGCTTATGAAGCCGCATGGATTTACAAGCAAAAGACTAAAGTTGCTCATGATAAAATGCTTCGACGGAAGAAGTTTGAAGTTGGCCAAAAATTTCTCTTGTATCATTCACGACTCAAACTTTTTCCGGGTAAGTTGCGCTCTCGTTGGCTTGGACCATTCATTGTTCTTCAAGTATTTCCTCATGGAGCCATTGAGATTCGGAATGTAGTTACGGGAAACACATTCAAGGTAAATGGACATAGACTCAAGCCGTACTACGAGCCATTTGAGCCTCTAAATGATGAAATCATTGTCCACGATCCTCCACGCCAAGGGGCTGCCGTAGCTATTGTCCATGCCGAGACACTTGCGGCCGAGCTGCAGCCTTCGCAAGCATCCACTGCCGAGACAAGTGGCCGACCACCTACTGCCTCCAAGCCACCACCGAACCAAGCTGCCGGACCTGCAATTGCCGGCAGCTTAAGCACCACAACGTCGGACACGCTCCACCTTGCTGCCGAACAGCAGAGTCCAACTCCAGCCACACCTCCACCTCCTGTCGGACCTGCCATTGCCGGCAGGATTGATGAGATGATCCAAGAAGCACGGAACTGCCACACTGAACCACAGGATACGCTGGACACGCCTGGATTATTACCGGACACGCAGCTTCTGCTGCCGGATACGCTATCCTCCACAAGTGCCGGATCGGATACAACTTTCAACGAGCTTCTTCTTGAGCTTGTTCATGCCGATTTGAGTTACTTTGGAGCAAGATGAACACATGCAATCAACACACGGTGAAAAGTCTAGGCTATGGACTATAAACACAAAGCGCTACTTGGGAGGCAACCCAATTCGATCAAAGAAAAGTGAAGGAGCCATCACCGAGAGTTTGAAATTTCTTAACCCTTCTCTCTTTCTTTGATTTGTGATGATATGTTGGCTTATGTTAGACTATTGCATGTTTAGGAAATTCGTTGATATATATTTGTGCTTACATTGAGGACAATGTAATTTTCTAAGTAATTTTCTAAGTGTGGGGTAGGATAACATATTCCGTTTTTGTTTTTTATTTTTGTGTGCTTAGTTTAGAAAAAGAAAATTTCAGAAATTGTTCCACAAAAATAGAGTGTTTAATTTGTTTGTTTCGAGTCTTAGGATGCCCCTAATATGTCAATGATGTTTTTCTCCTCTTTGCATACATAGATGATGGTTGTGCATACAATTAAAATTGTGAGTTTCATGGATTATGTGCATTGGTAGGAGCATGAAGGACTTGTTGATTATCAAGCATGCATGTTTTAGCTAGTTTATTTCCTAAACAACCTATGTGAGCTTTTGTGCCAATTTGCTTTCTTCTTGAGCAATAAAAAGATAAAATTCAATAGATTCGTAGGAAGCATGAAACCTCATAATTCTTTGCATATTCGATGACTATGTGCCATAACTTTTTAATGAACTCTAGTATGCTAGAACTTACTCTTGTTGATTTTCGAAACGTTTATATCATAAAATACTTTGATTTTGAATATGATTGAATAAAGATCATTTAGGTTTACCACCAAAGCCAAATAAAGCATGAGCCATATTGGAGCCCGTCGTGGGACACCTTAGTAAACCCCTTTGAGCCTACGTTGAACTTTTCTTTCATCACCCTTAAACACTCTCCATGAGCTTAGTATAGTTGTGCCTTTACCCTTGATCAAAGTATTGGCAAAGCTTGGATTTATGAAAGCGTTTTCGCGTGTGTGATGAAGAAGAACAAGTGTGGGGTAGACTTAGCCATGAATTTATATGAAAAATGTATATGCATGTCGTGCCTTAGTAAAAGAAAGAAAAGAGAAAAAGTGTGCTCGGATCAAAAGAAAAAGAAAGAAAAATGCCGAGAGCAAGAAAGAAAATATGAGATTGAAGGGCACGGCATAGGCATGATAAAAAAAAAAAAAAAAATTGTGCATGGCTATTGTCATGAATTTTGTTGTAATATTATGGGAAGAAAAGAATGAAGTATGGGTCCAACAAGATGAAATTTGACCCTTTCGGCGAGAAGACATAAGGAGATTTGAGCTTTGCCAAAGGCCATGGTGACGTTTTAAAACCTCCTTATCCAAATATCGAATACCTCTTAGCCTAGCCCCATTACAACCTTTTTTATTGATCTTTTTCATGATTCTTAAGATGGTTAAACTTGATTTGTGGAGATTATCTGAAGAGTAAGCATATGGTTTTGGTTCATTGGTGCATATAGTTGTCATATGAGGTTTTTCCATAAAAATTCACAAAGTGCTTTCGTTTATTTGACATATGCAAGTTACTCTTCGTAATTCATTATCTTTCACTTGCATATGCTTATGTGTGAATAACCATGCTTCGAGAGAAAAGAAGAGAGTATGCCTAGTGAGGAGGATTGGATTAGCTTTAACATATTTACATGCTTACCTTTTGCTCTTATATGCTTCTATTGATGTTACATGTTCATGAAACTTGGAATTTTCGTGCTTATCATTCTCATGCATTTACTTGAAAGCTATGTGTACATACGAGCCTGAGACAAATTGTTAGGGGCAATAGTTTGTTTAGAGTCTAGTTTAGTTTAGTTTGCTAAGGGACTAGCAAAGGATAAGTGTGGGGTAGTTGATAGGAGCACAATGTGTGACGATATTATATGCTTATGCCCTCATTTATGCTTTGTTTAACCCTTATTTGTCTAAGATTGAGTCATAATTTAGTTTAGTGTTAATTTGGTAGAGTTTTGGTAAAATGTGCTTAATTGTCCGAAAAATGACTAAGTATAAGAAATCTGGAAAATAGTGCAAAATATGTCTTTTTCGTGATTTTGAGATGAGTAAAAATATGATCTATCCTTGTCCGAATTCAATGAAATTTGGTGTGCTTAATATTCATATACTGAGGAATGTTGTGTTAAAATTTCAGATCAATCGGAGTTCGGAAAGTCACCCAAACGATGGCTACAACTCAGCAGTTCGAGCAAACCAATCCAGGGACTTCCAGGATTTTCCTGGGACTGTGTCCCAACTTCGAAAAATCATTCCCGACGACTCATAAGGAATTTGATCAAACTGTTTTATATGGAGGTTTCTTTGTGTGTCTAGTTTATCTGAGACTTGGAATCGCATCAATCGGAGCTCCGAGGAGGGAGATATGCCGGAGTTACTGCAACAACGTCTGTTCTGCCGATTCCAGGAACCTACCGCCTCCTTTTTGCGATTTCTGTTTTTTATGGACCAAATGGTGTACAAATGCATATGTGATTATGGTCCAAGCTTAAGGAAGGTTAGAGGATGACACCAAGCCAAGGCATTGAAGAAAAAATCAGAAAAAGAAGTTTCCTAGAAGAACCAAGAAAGGAAGGAACCAAAACCTTGTTGCACAAGGATTACCTTTGCTGATTTGGACTAGGTTTTCTACCTAGGGTTTCTGCCGAATTTGCCTCTATATAAAGCCATGTTTTCCTACAGAAAAACTTGTCACATTCCAAAGCAAAAATCTAGCCAAAGCTCTACCTAAATTTCCCAAGAATCCTACACAAAAACCCTAGCCAAAACCACCTCCACCACACCCAAAGTTTCTGCCGAAACCTTGGTACCTTGCTGCCGACACCTCCAACTGCCGAGCAGCAGCCTTCATCCGACACCACCAACCACCGGATCCATACACGACGAAGTCTCCAAGGTTTCTAATGTGTGATCCACTCCCTACTCTTGGTTATGTAATTTTTGTTGTAGCTATGTTAAACTTTGTCTATGAAGTTAGCATGAATTCTTGGTTTCAATTTTTATGTCTATGTATGAATTGGATTGAAATTTGGTTTTATGATTTGCATGTTCAATTTGTTTTCTTTATCTTTAGTTGGAGTTTGGATGTAAGAATACGGATTGCATGCTAAAGAGTAAGGAAAATATGTAATGAATTAGTAAGTAGGATAATCGGCAAAACATGTGTTGAATTGATTTTAGGGTTTTCTTGACTTGTTCTTTAAATTCGTATGCTTAAAGATTGGTAGCTATGTAATTGCAATACGTAGTTTATTAATCTCATTAGCCGAAAATTAATATGGATTAAGTAATCAACGAGTTACTTTGTTTGTGTTGTTTTCACGAGGGCTAGAGTAATTTAAAGAACATGCTTGTTGATGAGATGATTGACAACCTTACTTTATTAACTTGTTTCCAACTAAAAAGACCTTGTGCCTAATTACTTTGCATGTTTGTTTTCGACGATAAGTGTTCTCAAATATGTTTTGTATAACTTTGGGGTTAGACGATAAGTTAATCTTGAAGTACTAGAGAGTCTTAATTGGTAAACCGATAAGGAGCTAATTGGGTTGGAGTTAAGTTGAGTCTAGAACGCTTTAATACCTTACAGTGAGTCCTATTTGCTTGTTTGTTATGTGTTTTGATTGTTTTCGTGTTAGTGCTTTGTGGAAGAATGTCGACCAAACTTGTAAATATTAGACTTAGGATTTATTTTCAGCAAGTTATTTCGTGCCTAGCATTAGTGGCAGCCTTACTGCCGAACTACCTATCCCCCATATGTGTGACGTTTTTGTATATATATGTGTATATATTTGTCTAACAATTCCATATTTCAGGTACCCTTAATCCCCGGCTTAGAACGATCCCTACTTATGTCTATACTACTAACGATTGCAGGGTTTATTATTGCATGCGAGCTTCGGCTCACGTCAATTTTTGACCCGGGTTCGATCCCCGGCAACGGCGCCAAAAATTGACGTGAGCTTATGGGGCCGGACTGAGGCCCGGAGCAGGATCACCAGCACCCGGACCCGAGGTCCAGCAGTCTACCTTGTGACCAGGGGCCCGAGGACCGGGGACGCTAGCCTGCCGAACAAGCCGCCAGAGCTGTCCTTTTGTGTGCGGACAGAAGGAAACCAGTCCCACATCGAAGAGTAAGGCCAGACCCCACGCCCGACCACCTATATAAGGGCCTCGGCTACCCTCTTTAATAGGTAACTGATCTCTCCAACTACTTATCACTCTTGCTTAAGTTATCTATTCATCCCAACTGTACTAACTTAGGCATCGGAGAGGAGAAGACCGGCCCGCCCGGTATTCCCCTTAGTTAGCAGGTTCGCAGGAGGAGATCACATCTTGATTCATCAGTTTCCACTAGGCCTACGGGTTTGTGCAGAAATAGTAACCAAGTAGCTTAGAAAGCCATTTATGCTGGGAAGGTGTAGAAATCATTTGATCAAGCAGATGTTTCAATGTAGCATGATCAGTAAATATTGTAAATTCACTACCAAGCAAATAAGGACGTCATTTCTCGACTGCATACAAAATCACAGTATTGAGTGCACCAGAACGATATTCAATTTTGTAATTGTAACCAATTAAGTAGCTTAGAAAGACATTTATGCTGGGAAGGTGTAGAAATCCTTTGATCAAGTAGATGTTTCAATGTAGCATGATCAACAAGTATTGTAAATTCACTGCCAAGCAAATAAGGACGCCATTTCTCGACTGCGTGCAAAATTGCCATCATCTCCTTATCATAAACAGAAAGAGTATATTTCTAGGAGAAAGAGTTTTACTCAAATATGCAATCGGATGTTTGTGTTGTGATAGGACAGCACCAATCCCAACCTTATTGGCATCAGTTTCTAAAACAAATGGCTCATTAAAATTTGGCATAACAAGGACCGGTGCCGTAGTAACAGCTTCTTTCAAAAGTAAAAAGGCATTCTCTACTTCTTTTGTCCAATAAAAATTGTCTTTCTTCAACATGGAGTTTAGAGGCTGTGTAATAATACCAAATTTTTTAACAAACCTTCTGTAATAACCTGCCAATCCGAGGAATCCTCGAAGACCTTTGATTGTTGTAGGTTTAGGCCAGTCTTTTAAGCTCACCACTTTTTCTTGATTGATAGCTACACCATCGCTGGAAATAACATGTCCCAAGCATTGAACAGACCTTTGAGCAAATGAACATTTTTGTTTCTTCACTTTTAGCTCATTCGCCAACAATATCTTAAACACTTCCTCCAAATGCAAGAAGTGAGATTCCAAATCAGGACTATAAACCAAAATATCATCAAAGAACACCAGTACGCATCTCCACAAAAGCAATCGAAATAAAACATTCATGAGAGCTTGAAAGGTAGAAGGTGCATTACAAAGACCAAATGGCATCACCACAAATTCATAATGTCTATCATGTGTTCGGAAAGCTGTCTTGTGAATAACCGCTGTGAATGCAAAGGGATTCAAAAAGAGAGAAGCTACACATCGTGGAAAACGTTGAGCAAAGGGAGGTTTTGAAGCTCAGTTAAGCAAAAACAAAAAGAAGCCCGCACAGGTTTTATATTTAACTATAATTGAAGTCATTATTTACTTCTTGCTGAATATAGTCATTATTGATGTCTATGCAATGATAGGTAACTAAAGTTCTAAGACATTGTGATGCAATGGACCAATCTCATGTAACTTATTCACAACAATCTCAGGTTTCAAAACAATGCTTCACATTATGTTGTTGATCTACTGATCTAATGATTAGGATGAGTTTTTGCTATAGTTCATGTGTGGCCGCACCACGATTATGTAAAATAACCTTTAGTTATTGATATTGTAATAGGTCAGTGAAATTTTAAATAATACCTCTGGCATAGAGTTATGTGGTCAGACTTCGTTACCTCTCAATAATTCATCTCAGGTATATTTTTACTATTCTGTATAATGAGTTTTCAAACAACTTTAGTGTTATATGATTCAGTACTATCAATTACAGGTACCTATGCACTCTCCTATGATGGTTGGTAATGGTAGATATATGCCAATGCTCTTTCATCCGTATAACGTGAGTGTGTGTTTGCTATAAATATATGATTTTCTTTTTTACTATCTGTTTATATTACTGGTATTTTGACAGATACATGGGCATCAATTGAATATGTCAAACCAAATGTCTTGGATGCCTTATCAAGAATTGTCTGAGCCAAGTTCACAAGAATTTGTTCAATCAAATATCATGAGATTTTCATCTACACAAGACCCAGAAAAATCAAATTATGAGGAAAACTAGTGCATGGGTATATTGACAGATATGTAGTGCAAGGATACTTTTGTAGTGCAGGGATGAATTGGTAGACTAGTGGGTATTTTTGTTGTGCTCGGACACTTTTGTTGTGCAGGGACATATATTGGCAGAATAGTGGGTAGTTTTGAAGTGCAGGGACACTTTTGTTATGCAGGGACGTAGATATGTAGTGCGGTTCATGTAAAGCTATGGCAAACTATTATCCATCATTTAATAAGAATTAGAATATATCAATGTGGAATCATAAATTGATTCAGTTTGAAGCATACTGGAAGCAAGCTGTGTAATACTCATGATCAGAATTATGAGTATGAGAGTAAGTAAAAACTTAATTAAACAGAAAGCTTGGAAAGAAGAACATAAGTCAAACATCAACTTTTAATAAGCAGACCTGGACATGATACAAAATAAAATTAGAGCAATTACAATATGCAAAACCTGCAGAATCTCATAAATAAAGCCACCACAATCCACAAATAGTTTTTACACATTGACAAGTCTACCAACTAATACAACAATGAGATATGAACTCTCAATAAGTATTCCACATGGTAATTAATAAAGTGTATATAAGAACATGAATGCTGATTAGCAATTACAAAATGAGAGCTCATCTAGCAAAATGGGCTGGTCCAACATGCATGAGGCAACAAAGGAGAGGGTGGAAGCTAGGGGCTTGTCCAACATGCATCTAGCAAAAGGGGCTTGTCCAACACCTACAATTACAAACATGTATCAACATATATCAGGTAAGAGTTATCATAAAGTGAAAGTTCAACATACAATCAGAGTTTGATAAAATCAAAATACAAATCCAACCAAATATTGATAACAAATACAAACCCAAAAGACATACAAATTCAAATCCAAACTGAAAGCAAGACAAAAATTTTCTAAACACAGGAAAGTTATAAACACAGGAAGGTATTGAACTATAAACACAGAAAGTTATAACAGTCAAGCAGTCAGAAATTAAGTTATAAACACAGAAAAATTAGTCTGTTTTTAGATCCATGAACTTATATTGGAACATACTAATTAACTAACTAATAGCATTGGCAAGCCAACAATCCATTGATTAACTAACACGAGCTATTAATTTCACAAATTCTAGGACTCCACTGCAATGAGAAGGAGAAGTAATGTCAAGTAAACCAGCAGCCCTCACAATTTTGCATTGTCGATCTCCATATACTGGTCATTCAGAACCCATAAACAATCAAATTGATAAAATATCAGAAAAAAGAAATTAAGCACAACATTACAAGAACAAGAACAAAAACCCAACCATAAAATTGATCAATTCATAGCATACCCATACACCAAATCTTTAATCAAACCGCAAAAAAAACTACAACCCATAAACATTCATCAATAGATAATCAATCTTTGGTGAATTTTCAGATCAAATCAGAAAAATAGAGGCAAAGAAGAGGGTTGTAGACGAGAGTGGTGAAGATTAAACTCAAGAGAGAGTATGAGAAGACTAGAGATTGCACCTGGAGGAGACAGGCGGCGGGCTGCGGAGGACGCCGGATGGCGGAGGTGGGCGAGGATTTGAAGGAGGAGGCTTCCGGTCGACGCGAAGGACAACGGAGAGAGATCGCTGGCCGGCACCGTGACGGAGGAGGCCGTCGCTGGCTGTGACCGACGAAGAGAGGCGATGAGAGCGCGGGCTGTTTGAGAGTGAGAGGGAAACGAATTTTTTAGCGTGAGAGATTGGGTTTGCAGGTTTAATAGATTAAGAGAGATCTTGGTCGTCGATTTATTAGTCTCACAAATATTTAAGCGTGAGGGAAACGAATTCTCTCCTCTTGATAGTCTCACAAATTCACGCGCAAACAGTCAATGTATCGGACTCCCTTAAACTTCCAAAATATAACCGCACATTCCTCCCCGCCTTTTCTTCACACCCTCCTAAATCCAGGCCCTCCTTCAGAAATCAGAATCCACACCTTCCCCTCTTCCCCCTATTGTCTTCCCCCTCCGCGTTTTCGCCTTCATCCATCCTACATTGCTCGGCAGTCGGCATCAAGCAACCGTCTCTTTTGTTTCTTGCAAACCGAGTATTCCACTATCAATTGCATTGTCATTAGTTGATCCAAGGCCTCATTATTTGATCGAGTTTGTTGTTTCATTATTCGAGTTGTGCTGTTTTTCGCAATTTGTTGCGTTAGTGGGCGGTGTGTTTAGGCAATGAATACGACGACGTGGCAGAGAATTTGAATTCAAAGTTTGGATGGTGCTTGTATAGGATAATGTGATATGGGGAGCTACAGAGTGAGGATCAAAGCTTGTTGGTTTCCCCATGTTGTGTTCATCGTCGTCTTGAGCTTGTTGCTGCCGTGCATTTTGTGCCGGGGCGATGATGATACCCAAGACAAAAGCCCAACTCAGATTGGTACTGTTACTCGGCTCATAGAATCCAAGCTTTCATATCTAACTAAGTTTCTAAGCAGTGACGTTAAGGGTATAATGGGGTACTGCATTAAGAATTGGTGAGTATTAATACCCAACTCTCCCTTTTCGTCATCTTAGATTTTGGTACAAAAAATGGTGGCTAAGTGAGCTACCACCCGCCCAAGTTGGGGTTCGAACCAAAGACCCCTATAAATAGGAGAATTCTTGCAGCGTCCGCTCCACTTGCATCATAGCATTCTTCTTCTTTGTTTTTTTGCTATGCATTGTTTGGTGTCTATCGATCACTAAAGGTTGGTTAGTTTTCTTGTATCTCAGGCAAAAGGATTGGGATGGAGCTTTCAATTATTCGGGGAACATCGAATTCATTTCTAATTGTGTAAAAAGCTCAAAAGGTATGAGCTTTAGTCAATTCCCAGGCATTTTCTCTTTTCATTGGTTGATGACATTATCTTCAAATGAGTTTGTATGTGCCTATTGTACAGTTCCTAATGACATGCTGCCTTAATTCTAACAGGAGATATCAGTTATCGAATATGTACAGCAGCAGAAATTAAGTACTATTTCTCGAGTTTCACTAACATTGGGACACCGCATCATTCAACCTACCTGAAACCAAACCTGAACTGCAATTTGACCAATTGGAAAAGCGGATGCGAACCTGGCTGGGGTTGTAGTCTCGATGGTGAGGGAAAGATTGACCTCAGAGCTACACGCATTCCTGCTCGAACTTCTGATTGTCAGCCTTGTTGTGAAGGTTTCTTCTGCCCTGAGGGCATCACTTGCATGATGCGTAAGTTGATTAACAGGGTTATTGTTATTTTTTGATAGACAAGTTCACATAGTTTTCTTGTTGTTAGTATCTGTTAATAGGTTTTGTTTCTTAACTTATTAGTACTATTACGTGATGCATTGCTTTGTCCTGCTGCTTTCATTCTTAATTAGTTAACTGTCATTGTTTTAGTTTCATGCTTATTGGATCTTAGACCAGGTTTTAATCAAAATCTTTGCTTCTACAAGGTCTTACTTTCATGCCTATGTCTTGCACCATACATGTGATGCTTGTTTAAGGCCAAAATCAAAGTATATCATAACATTTGATGGTTTTACAAGTCATGTTACCGAGTGAAAGATAGACATAACTCGTCATACCATTTCATTGTTGGGTTTTTTTTTGTTTTTTTGCTTGTTTTGGGAAGTTTTAAGTCAAGTTATACATTTTGTTATCAGGCTTGCAAATGATGATACCAATGAAACCTAATAACTCTTTTCCTCTTTAATAAAGCTTGTCCTAAAGGTGCGTACTGTCCCCGTGGAACACTAAACAAAACGAGTGGATTATGTGACCCGTGAGTTTATACCTAGTCTTTGCTAATCTTCTGATGCTTCCAAATGGTTTGTACTATGCATCAATGTTCATTGCTGGATTCATTTTGCAGTTATACTTACCAAGTACCAGCAGGAGATCCAAATCATACTTGTGGTGCTGCAGATGTTTGGACTGATGCAACTAAAATTGATGTGTTTTGTTCACCTGGATCGTACTGCCCCACTACCATAAAGAAACACACTTGCAGTAGTGGGTATTGATTCTCATCCCAACACTTAAATAACTTGCATTTGCAGCTGTTACTTGCTGCAAGATGATAAAGCATGAACTTACAATCTTTATGAAATAAATGGACTTCTCTTGTTTCATGATTTGAGAGAATGAGCAACTTGTTGGGCTGTCCTCAGGATCAGTATTTACTAATTTTATCGTCTCAATTTCAGATCTTACTGTAGGATGGGTTCCACTAATCAAAGAAGTAAGTTTTGCTTTATTCCAAGTCTTTTCGATTCCATACGTACTTTTCTTAAATACAGCAACAATAAATTAAGTAGATTTCATGCACCATTTTTCTGTAGACCTCTTACTAACACTGGTATGTCTGTTGACTATTTTTCTTAGCCATCTATCATTTCACACTCATTCTATGCACTCCAAAGGTTTTGCCTTAATATTTCCAATTTAAAGGTTTTGGTGGATAATTCATGTAACATCTGTTCTCACCACCCATTTGCAGCATGCTTGAAGTTGACTGCCTGTGGTAGAGGAACTGCAAATCAAAAGATTCATGCATATGGGATTTTCCTTGTTGTAAGTGTTCTTCTATCTGCTGGAAAATGAAAATTTTGAACTACACAACTAGCGCTATTCATGAGTACGCTGCTTATTGTTATGAAGGGTATCGACCTTGGTTGTGCCGTTGAATTGAGTCTTTAAAATATCTTTTTTTATTAAAAAAAAATTTAAAAAAAAAAAACTTACTTTACCCTCCATTATTCCACTATGCATTCCTTGTAATTATTTGAAACAATTTTTCATTTTCAAAGAAATGCAAGCAAAAAAGAAAAGCAATGGCATACATCATGACATCAGTAACACAATCTCCCAAATCCAGAGTTTATGTTCTTCAAAACTTGATTCTGCACATAGTTGTGGAGATGTTGTTGTATATATGCTCCTCTCTCTCTCTCTCTCTCTCCACACACACACACAAAACATACATAGATGTAGACAAGATATTTGCACAGAAATACACACACACACACACATATATATTTATATAAATATATGCATACATGATTAATCTGATACTGTTGATTGTGTCTCCAGGTTGCACTGAGTTTTATTTTGCTCATACTTTATAACTGCTCTGATCAAGTTCTGCTTATTCGGGAAAGAAAAGCAGCTAAGTCTAGGGAAGCTGCAGCAAGACATGCACGAGAAACTGCACAAGCACGCGAAAGATGGAAATCTGCTAAAGATGGCTTTAAGAAGCATAAATTGGGATTGACACAGCAGATGTCCCGCACAATTTCTCGCAAAAAATCTGTAAGGAATTCAGAGCCTCTAAAGGTTTCAGGTCAATTTAAACCTAGTACTAGTACAGAGAATACTTCAACACCACCTACAATACCTGGTACATTAAGCTCCTCCGAGCAATCATCAGCAGCTTCAAAAGCAAAGAATAAGGAACCAAACAACCTTACCAAAATTATGCAATCTCTACAGGATGATCCGCATAGTACTGAAGGCTTTGATCTTCAGATTGGTGATAAAAATATAAAAAAGCAAGCCCCAAAAGTTAAAAATCTGCATACTCACAGTCAAATTTTTAAGTATGCATATGGTCAACTCGAGAAGGAGAAAGCTATGCAACAAGAAAGCCAAAACTTGACTTTTACAGGCTTAATCCAAATGGCCAAGGACACTGAGGTCAAGACTCGCCCTATGATTGAAGTAGATTTTAAAGATTTAACTCTGACTCTGAAAGGAAAAGACAAAAATCTTTTGAGGTGTGTTACCGGAAAACTTTGTCCTGGCCGAGTTTCAGCAGTCATGGGTCCTTCAGGAGCTGGGAAGACAACATTTCTTTCTGCATTATCAGGAAAAGTACATGGATGCACTGTTACAGGTTCAATTCTAATAAATGGAAAATCTGAACCAATGACTGCTTACAAAAAAATCATTGGCTTTGTGCCTCAAGATGATATAGTGCATGGAAACTTGACCGTCGAGGAGAATCTTCGATTTAGTGCAAGGTGCAGGTATGTGATTCACATGTTCATAAATTTCCCCATCATTTCTTGAAAGAAAGAAAAAAAAAAATATTGAATATAGTTTCACCATTAATTTTTGTGTCAATCAATGTTTTGCTTTGCTTCACTCGGGTAGCTATTACATCTTGTTGGTGGTCACCTTGATAATGCAGACTGTCTGCTAACATGCCAAAACCTGATAAAGTCCTGGTTGTTGAAAGAGTTATTGAGGCTCTGGGACTAGGGGCAGTGAGAGATTCACTGGTCGGTACTGTGGAGAAGCGAGGAATCTCTGGAGGGCAAAGGAAACGTGTTAATGTTGGCTTAGAGATGGTCATGGAACCTTCATTACTCATCTTGGATGAGCCTACCACAGGTTTGGATAGTGCATCTTCCCAGTTACTTCTTAAAGCCCTTCGACGTGAAGCTCGTGAAGGGGTAAACATCTGTATGGTACTTCACCAGCCAAGGTAAACATCTCTTTCTAAAATACCACTACATGCATGAGGAATACCTTAGAGACCACATAAACTGACCACATGATGTTAAGTCGATATGAAGTTGACAGTTGGTGTTGATTTATTAAGTTGCAATCACCAGTGAGTATAATTCATGTGATCAAAAAGAAGAATTGAAATTAACCACTGCTATATCGTTCTCTCCAAAGTTTCTGATGAAGAGTACGATTAGGGAAGAGCACATCATTAGTTGCATTTTTTTTTTTTTCAATTAATTAATGTTCTGGATCTAGTGTTTTGATTGTTTGACTTTGGTGGTTGGTGACAGCTATGCCTTATTCAGGATGTTTGATGATTTCATTCTTCTAGCCAAAGGCGGTCTTACTGTATTTCATGGATCTGTAAAGAAAGTTGAAGAGTATTTTGCTGGCATAGGGATTGTTGTACCAGACCGTGTTAATCCTCCAGACCACTTCATTGACATTTTGGAAGGTATAGTGAAACCAGACTCAGGTGTCACTCATGAACAACTTCCAGTTAGGTGGATGCTACATAATGGGTACCCTGTACCTCAAGATATGATGCACCATCTGGATGGAATTGCTGCAAGCTCAGCCGGCCCAAAACCTGTAATGAAGCGAGATCAGTCTTTTGCTGGAGATTTGTGGCGGGATGTGAAGAGTAATGTTGAGGTGAAAAAAGATCACTTAAGACATAATTTCTTAGTGTCCAAGGATTTGTCAGACCGAGTTACTCCTGGTATCGCCCAGCAGTACAGATATTACCTAGGAAGGTATAACCATATAACCATCCATTCTTAAAAATTTATACCATTTGCCTATACATATTCTATCATATCAACAATATACATTGGGAGGTGCAATACCTGCCCACGGCTCAGAATATATGCTAACTGAAAAGACTGGTCGACCAGATGTTCAATATCATGGGGTTACAAATTCGTTAAATGCAACTTGCTTTTCAGGTTCAAGTCCATGAGTCATCTATTCATCAGTTTCCCTTTTTTTTTTTTTCCCATGCTGTTGGCACTTTTAATCAGAGAAGTACTTGCATATGCTATAAGAATGGTCCTTATTGAAGATTGAAACTACAGTTTGTTGGAAGAAGTACAATTGGCATTGCTTGTTTGGCAGCCAAAGTTCATGGCCTTTTAGCTTTTGACATGAAATTCTTATAGTTAACTTGTTTCAGGGTACGTAAGCAGCGGCTACGAGACGCTCATATGCTGGCAGCAGATTATCTGATTTTATTACTTGCTGGTGCCATCTTAGGGATCTTCTCCAAAATGAATGATGAGACATTTGGTTACAACGGCTACACTTACACTGTCATTGCTGTCTGTAAGTAACACAAACTTTTTGTTAATAATGAGTTTGCTGTTTTTTTTTTCAATTAAGACTGTAATTTCATTTGGAGATCGATAATTTCTTCATGTTTCTGATCTTTTCACATAGAAATCATCATTCTGTGGCAAAGTTGTAATGATTATTACGTGCAATATATAGAGTAGATAGTTTTCTTAGCTTCTGTGTTGGCTCTGTGGATATACATCTTAGTTTTAATCTTTACCTTGTGCCTTGGCTCTTTGCCAATAATCTTAATTTTTCCAATTGCAGCACTTCTTTGCAAAATATCAGCATTGAGAACATTTTCTCTTGACAAATTACACTACTGGAGAGAGGGTGCATCTGGGATCAGCAGTCTGGCTCATTTTCTGTCGAAAGATACACTGGACCATTTCAATACAGTCATCAAACCATTGGTGTATCTATCCACATTCTATTTCTTCAGTAACCCAAGGTCATCGTTTCAAGACAATTACATTATTTTGCTCTGCCTTGTGTACTGTGTGACTGGCATGGCTTACGCACTTGCCATCTACCTTGACCCGAGTCCTGCCCAACTGGTACTTATTGGAAGATCAATTTCGTTACATGTTTATGTTGTGTTGTACATTTATATATTTTCTTTACCTGATGAGTTGTTTCTGTTCATATTTTCTCCAGTGCTCGGTGCTTCTTCCCGTTGTCATGACCCTCATTGCAAATCAAGCAAAAGATAGTGAAGTTGCAGGGGCTGTAGCAAGGTTCTGCTACACAAAGTGGGCACTAGAAGCTTTTGTTGTTGCAAATGCTGAAAGGTTTGTTGATTGTGACTTGTTTCCTCTTGAGCTAGCTACTGGTTTTATCAACCCTGAGTTAAATTTACCCTCTACATTTCCTGATCAGGTACTCTGGGGTGTGGCTGATCAGTCGCTGCACGACATTATATAAACGAGGCTATGACGTCAATGACTGGATGTTATGTCTGATCATCCTCATGGTGATCGGTTTACTTAGTAGGATCATGGCTTTCATTCTGTTGTTGATTACTCAGAAGAGGTAGATTCGTTCGCACGCCACCCTCTCCATTGATCCTACAGGTCAAAAATTAATGCTGTTGTAATTGAGTCATGGTAACTGATCCAACTGGGCAACATTCTTTAGCAAACAGGAATTGATGGCTAGCTAACATTCTAAGCAGAAATGTCCATGTCTAGATGAGTAGATCAGAATCCCACACCTCCCTTTGTACAAAACAGGAACATTATTCACCTCACTTTCTTCTTTATGTATAGCTAGTAGTTTACATCCAAAACTGTGTATTCTTGCACTGAAACTCTAATTAGTCCCCTTTTCATTTTTTTTTGGGGAGAAATTTCAATTGATAAAGATATCATGCAACTAACCTTACCCATATGGCCATAACACAGAGGTGCAGGGGAGAAACCTGTCAATTTCCTTTTAATGCTAAGGTAGAAGTCTAATTTTTTTGAGTAGCTCCACAAACTAATTTAAGTCTCATGTCCATCTTGTTGCCTCTTCGTTAGTCCCTCTCATCCTAAAAGCGCATCTGAAAGAATCAATAATAAAGGATTCGAATATTAGTTGAGGTACTATGATAGAACCACCCTTTAAAATTGACTAGCTCTATATTAACCACATTTTAACATGGAATGAAATGTGAATTGTAAAACGGAGAATGGACTTCGACGTTAAAAAAAAACTAAAATAAACACAAAGGCTGTGTTTGGTAACACGGATTGGATTTGATAAGATATCCAATCCTGATAAGACTTGACTAGATTGGATTGTACATATCTAGTCCCATGTCTAGTATCATGTTTGGTGGACATTCATTTATGGCTGATTGGACAATCAAAAACATGCATTTTAAACATTTTTCTTCTTTTTATTAATTCGTTTTTATTTTCTTGCAATCATTCATAAACATTTTGGTATATTTTTATTTCAAAACTATGGGTTTGTACTTTGTAATTACCAAAATAAAAATCAAATCAAATTTTTGGACATGTATTTATCAAATGAAAAAAAAAATCTAGACATATAAAAGCAGTCATAATCTAAGATATGAAATTTATAACAATAGTCTGAACATATAATTAGTCGATCAAAATTAAAAACAAAAACATGCTAATAAAATGATAAATTTCAGAGCAAAACTAACTGGTTCTTTGAAGTATTTCAATACTCAGAAGTACAATTACTAAAATATAAGAATGAACTACAAAATTTGAACGATTTATAAAATGAGTCATGGCTAACAAATAATTTGCAAGATGAACTCCATCTTTTCTTCCTCTATATCTAGAGCCAAGAAAAATTCAGCTGAATCAGCCATAAGAATCTTCAAGGCTTTGATACGATCTTTCTTTGAAAGATCTAACTTCAAAAGCTCAGCCCACAATTCATCTTTTTTTGCTCGTATCTCATCTTTTTTGCTACCTAGTGACTACAAGCGTTCCTCAAGAAGGCGAATATGCTCATTTGAAGTTTCCATCACCACTTCTTTAAATGTTGCAGCAAACTTGTCTAACCCGCGAGATATATTATCATCATTATCTCTGTTTCTCTTCTTACTTGAGCTACTAGACTCTAATTTAGTAGCATGAGTTTGCTCTTGGTTTCCAAAGTCTTCATTAACTTCCTCTACTATTTCAGCAAGTAATTTCAGCAAGTACTTTTGCAGCATTTCCAATAGCACGGTCAACTCCAAATATTTGAGCAAATGTTTCATAATGTGGGAACAGTTTGCCCCTCCATCCATCAGCATCACTATGATGCTGAAAACAAAAAGAAACCTTGAGTAACTGCTATATTTATGTCACATGATTAAACAATACTCGGTATAAATCCAGCGAAGGTACAAGAAGCAAAACCACAAATCTGTTTAGTTTTGTCTAATACTTTTATAATTAAACAACTAGATAGACTAGTGTCATTTATGACTATAAGTAGCATATGTACCAGGGGTGAAGTAATGCTACTGACTGAAGGAAGTTTTCCAAATGGACAATAGCAAAGGACACAGACAAGGTTAAACGCAGACAACAAAAGGTTTTAAGTATACTAGGTTTTAGGCCGCGTGTTGCACTGGCATTTTCTAATGTACTGTAAATGTTTACTATGAAAATTAAAGTGCAAGTACTTATGAAGCTTATTATTGTTGAAACACATATTCATATCTTTATAGATAGCCAAAACTTTGAGTAGCACAATAGGAAGCAGTTTCAAAAATACAATAGAGCATACAATACGATGGTGACGACAAACTCCTTAAAGTCTTAGCCCTGTACTTAAACTGTAAGCATATATTCAACAACTGGTGTATCATAAAAGTACAGTTGTGGTTATGTCAATGGAGGTCAACTGGACAAAAGATGGTCTATAAAATCATACAGTGGAGCAGATCACATTGTAGGTGGTGTCGAGGAAGATGTAGCCTCTTTGTGGTGCCTACTATATGAAATTTTAAGAGAATGTTAAAGGCTTTATTTGAAGTGCAACAACTAAACAGCTACATCTGTAGTAATGATTTTGCTTTGACTTGGTATAAATACGAAAGAGGTTTGATTTTTTACCTCTGTATTCTATCACCCATTGAGATTGTATCATTGCCAGCCTCATTTTGAATGGCTCTCTTTTTCTTTTGGTTGGCATTGACCATTCAACTTCAACTATTTTTTTTATCTGGTCTATTGTATTGACTGGTATTGGTTCAACAATGTCATCTTCTTTATGGCTGCGGTTAAGGTAGACTGCTTGTATCATGAGATTCTCTCCAGGTTGAAATGTGACTTCCCATATATAGCATTGTAGAAGCCTGTCTGCCAAGAGCTGTGGAAGCCTTTTCATATCTTTGTGTCCTAGTTCATTCACCAACGTCTGACATTGTGTTCCAAACAGAGAATCTGCAGTTTTTCCTTTCAGCGATACCTCAACCGTGCCACTGTGATCCTCAAGACAGATATTAACTTTGTATCTGTTAAGATATTCTTTCGTTAATATTTATCAGTTGATATTCAAATACAGTGAGAAATGGTAGATGCATAGTAAATAAGTAAATAGAACATAGCAGTTCGGATCACAACTGTGATGCATATATACTTACTGTAAATAGCGGCATAACAGTTCAAATAGGTGCGAATTAATAAAGTTATCAAAAATAAAAAAGCACACCTGAAGATAGAATATCAAGAAACTAACCAACCAAAAAACCACATAATAATACACAATGAACTATAGGCTTAAAGGAAAATAACAACATAATAATACACAATGAACTCTAGGCTTAAAGGAAAAGAAAACTGAACAGAGAATAGATAGGTGTATTTGTTTAAACAGGTGTGAACTAATAAAATGACCAATAAAATCAAAGCAATAATAGCAAAAATAGGCATAAGTACTTAATGAATACCTTTAATATAAGACGCAAAAAAATATGTCCTGTAACTACCAGAGATATAGCTCTAAGTTGCCTGACTGTATTCATAGGGAACTATGAGAGTTCTGCTCAAAGTTGTTTTGTACAAACCAAAAGTAAGAACAATAGGAAGGATCAGTAAATAGGTAAGTAGATGTTCATATATATATATATTAATTTGTTCCTGGAAAGCAGTATATATATGTTCACATTCTTATCTGTTTTTGTATTTTGTAGCCATAAACATTTATAAATGAAAGAAAAAATTATATTGAGCTGTTATTTTCAGTGGCAATCCTTCTTGAGCACCATGTCTTTCACAGGTCAGAACACTGGTATGTGGTTGTTGTTTTAGCTCTCTGTTGCAAGTCTTGCAAGCCATGTAGTACCAGCCATTAATAAATTCAACTGTTGTAATCTTTTCCCTTGTAATAAACACATCATATAACACATGCTGTCGAATTAATATAGTAGAGTTAGTTATGCAGATTTAAAGTTATTATATAGTAGAGTTGGTTATGCAGATTTATACCTTAATATCTGATGTTGTTATATGAGTTGCCTGAGATTGTATAATACTGCTGTGTTCTTGAAAGCTACATTGGAACAAAGATTTGTTAGAATCGAATGAGATAGTTTATATAGTGATTTCAGTTGTTCGCTGTATTTAAAATTTGTCCACCTCGCTCTTAGTTCATGTGTTCCACTGATCCATGGATTTATGAAGATGCATGTATTAATAGTTGACCTCAATATAATGTCATCTAAAAAAAAGCATAGAGCAGTTAGTCACAATTGAAAGGAATAAATTGAACTATAGTGATTATTACAACAGGTCTGGTCTGTTGTTTTAATACCTTGGCATTTTCTGACTATTGTACTGGTAAATGTCGCTACTATCGGAGGAATAATACTTGTCATAGTAGCTGCATTGAAGTTCTGTGCAGCGTTTTTTGTGAGATTCACTGTTATAATCTCATTCTTGCATATATATTAGACAGTTTGTTTAGTGAGTTGATACAATACAGTTAAACTGGAAATGCAGTTATTTATCTATACCGTAAATCTTGTATGTGCACTTTGCAACCTGCTGATGTTGTTGGATTTGTAGTCATTTCTTCAGTTGGATAAATACGAACGACTCGTCCAATAACATCTTATTAAATTGATATAGTTGGCTTAGAAACAATTTGATTACCGTGTATTCAAGTGCATATATAAAGTCAATCAAAACTTTACCTGAGAGGTTTGTATCATCATTTATCTGTGCTTTAAGTTGGCCGAAAGTAATTCGAACCAGTAAAAAGGTAGTAAAGGGTAAACATATGGAACGTGTTGGAACTGAGTGTTGCTGTCAAATAACAATTGATTGGTATGTGGGACAATTATGTACTTGTCCAGGTTTTTCATACAGTGGAATTTTGAAATTTTGTAAATCAGTCCTTGAGTGATTTTCTGTGAATCTTGTTGATATCTCATTAAAGCATGAATTGCATGGTTCTGTATGTTTGTTAAAATTAGGATTAATGAATAAGATTATATTAACAAATATTTGGAAGCAATAAAGTATTATTGATAGTTACCTGATCATCGACCAGGACAAACTGCAAACCATCATTTTCAAGGAGATCTCTTTTTTTTCCATTTCCATATTCTGCAGATACAAACAACCAGCACCATATCCTTATGTGCAAAGTTGATATCACTGATTTTTGTCGTAGCCATTGTCTGAAAACTGAAATAAAAGTGTCATACATGCAGCTGCTAAATTGGCTATAATTTTACAGGTTAAGATGTATATCAAATACAGAATGATAAATTCGGCCCAAATGCAGTTGGGTTTTTGGAAAAACGAACATGCATAGTTGTGAGACAGTCAAACAATTGTGATAACAGGAGATCTATTAGTAATCAAGAGAAGCTGTGTTAAAGACGGTTTCAATTATTAGAATGAAAGGAAAAGATGAAAATGACTGAATCATTTTTCTTAGATTCAAAACGTCAATAAAAGCTGTTTGGATCATCGTTACTGTACTGTGCTCGTGCAATGTACAAACACATAAAAAAGAAGTAGACATGGAAAATGTATTGAAATTGAAAGGACATAATTCGATCATGATATAGTTAAGTTATTTGATGAGGAGGCCGGAAATTTGATTTGGGAAGGGCGCGAGGTTTACCTGGTGAGAAGGTGTGGTTTTTGGCAGGTGAAAAGACGAAGACAGTACTGAAAGGAAGCTGTTTAGTATTAGAAAACCACTGTGGAGTAATATATATTTTGCTATTGCAACTTAAATGGCAGTAAAGTGTTTATTTGTATAAATGTGTGGTGCACAAAAAGCAGATGTGAATTAGACAACAAAATACAAAAATTAATATGAAAATATATAAACAGAGATTTAAACTTACATTGTTTTTAGATAAGATTTAAGATAATAGTTTGATCATATGAATAATGTTATAATGTTACATGGACACATTCAATATAAGACACATATTATGATCAGACAACCATAAGAAAATTTAGAAGACGTATAAGCATACATATGTTGCCACATGATGATTATTACAATAGGAATGAGACATATCATTTGTAGAACAATAATTAGGTGCATGGATATTGTTAAAAAGAGGAAAGCATTTCCTTAAAACTGCAGTTACTTTTTACATGTATTAAATTAATAGGTGACGCTTTAAAAAGAAGTAACAATGAAAAATGAAAAAAAAAAAAAAAATAGACATTTAAACACATTGTTTTTAGTGGTTAAATAGACATTGTGAAAACGTTGTTGTCATATTAAAAAAAGTATTAAGTAGTTAAATAGTGGTTCTTAAAAGTACATTCCAACTCGAAGATGGAGTTTGTTAAATCTTGTTGCCAATTGGAAAGCTAAACATGAAAGTGAGGTATGTATTGGTTGATGTCGATGATTTTTCATGCTGGCAAAATTGTTTCAAATGTATAGGTCAATTCGCTCTAGGTAGGGCTGGGCAAGGGCCGGGCCGGGCTGAATTTTTTGTGAACCCAAACCAAAGCCCGAAATATCGGGCTCAGGCCAGTTCGGGCTTTCAGAACCTCAGGGACAGACCAAAGCCCGTTCGGACCGGTTCGGGTCGAGTTCGGGCTTTTTTCGGGCCCAAAAACGGAGGCGAGACGAGGCGAGGCCGGGCGAGGCTGAGGAAAGGCTGGGCGAGGCTGAGGCGAGGCTGGGCGAGGCTGAGGCGAGGCTGGGCGAGGCTGAGGCGAGGCTGGGCGAGGCTGAGGCTGAGGCTGAGGCTGAGGCTGAGGCGAGGCGAGGCAGAGGCGAGGCTGGGCGAGGTGAGGAGACGGGTCTGCAACGGGTCTGCGAGACGGAGCAATCTCAGAGAGCCATCTGGAGGAGCTCATCCTCGTCTTCACTGCCACTCGACATTCCTCTTCGTCTTATTCTTCTTCTTCTTCTTTGATGTTGGAGTGTGGGACAGTGGGACTGTGAAGACGAGACGAAGAGACAATGCGGTTGAGGAGTCAGGAGGTGGACTAGGGTTAGTTTTTTTTTTTTTTTTAAATTAATAATCGACCAATCAACAACTGACACATGGCATCACATATAAGTATCGGGCCGGGTCGGGCTTTCGGTCCAAGAAAAAATAGGGCCCGAGCCCGTTCGGGCCTACACGCATTCGGTTCGAGCTTTTTCGGGTTCGGGCTTTCGGAAATCAAAGCCCGGCCCATTTCCGGCTTTTTCGGGTCGGGCTTTCGGGTCCTCGGGCCAAAACGCCCAACCCTAGCTCTAGGTGCTTGATAAATAGTCAAACTGTTATTTCTACACTAATTGCAAAACCAATCACAAACAATCTTCAGAACTACGTAATTATGTGAAATATCTATTTTAAACCAGGAAATCACTTTAAACAGATACAACAAAGAAATTGAAAATTTAAATGCATACACTAACAAATAAATATTATCATAAGAAAAAGATAAGGATATATAAGTGCAGAAGTAAAAACCATAATGATAGTTTAAGTGTGATGTTAATTACAAATCACACATATCTCAACTTCTTATCAAAATGCAGTCTACACAGTTTGCAGAAAATATTATCAGCACTATCACAATCAAATGAGCTGAAATAGTAAAATTACTTCAGCATGTCAGCAAACACCAGCAGACACCTTGGTGGTGTGTTAATTTTAATGCCATGATGTATCCATTCGAAACCTTCTGTGCCAAAGACGCCATAGGAAGGCTTTTCTTCTGGAGAATATAAAAGAACAATATAATAATTCCAGCCATTTAAAGATTAAATTGTCCATTTTAACTTTTGTTTTCCAAGAAGTTCATAATCAATATTGTACATTCATAATGCACCGACACTGCCACGGTACAGAATTCTCTGAGTTTCACCAATAGAAGTCAATCCTAACGAAAGGAAAAAAAAACATTGAAGTTGCTTTCTTGCCTTTTTAATGCTATAAAATCTTACGGATTCACTCATTAAATGACATGATAACCTATCTCCCTTTCATGTTTGTTTACTTTAGCACGTGGGCATCAACAATGACATGTTCACAAAACTAAGATTCCAAGATTATCAAGACTAACATGTATACAAAAGATTACCATGAGTTTTCTTAAAATTCTTAAGTTTTTCGATATGAAGTTTAGGGGTGGTACAGAATCCTATGGTTTATGCTGTGTCCTAGTTTACAAGTGAAAAGTGATCTTGAACTCATTATCTGATCACCTATTATGAAATCAAAATATGCAAAGTCAGATCCATTGAGAAAGCACAAAAATAACCAATTCTCAAAAGAAAGCATCTTTTTAATTAACTAAACTCAAATCTAAGCTAATATCTGTGATTCGAGCAGTTGATAGACTGTTATTGTTGACAGATAATAACATATAAGTTATGGCATCTTCAAGTTCTTCAGGGACCACGCCATCAAACAGCTCTAATTGAACATAGTAAGTACCATAACAAATTCTAAACTCAACAACCAACGAAAAAGTAAATATGTTTTAGAAAAAACTGGCAACTTGTTATGACTGCGGATTGTAATTTAATGATATGTTACAGAATTAACTCCTAAAATAGTACAACTTCTAGAAACAAATGAAGATAGATTCAAATAGTACCCTGGAAATCTCATTACTCGCGTGTGACATCGTGTAATGCAATGTCGAAAACTTGTCGTTAAACAACTCCATCTCCTTCTCTGCCGTAGCAAAAATCTGCACAATTTATATATAAAGCATGAGTTCCAGGACAACAACTCATTAACAAAAAATGTCTATCTTTTTAACCATATCGCCCCATACTAAGCTCTTAGTAAAGTCGTTTGTCATTACTATCAAACAATCATATAATGACAGATAATATGCCAAAATTAATTGCACCATCATATGTCAGATACCAGATCAACACAAAACAACTTATCCGGATTCGATTCCTCATTTTGCTCACACATTCATAGGCAGACACAAAATTCATAAGAACTATACAACTTGTGTGTAAAGCTTGCAAGTTCAGAGAGTTACATTTTAGGATTTTTTTAGGGAGCAATCTAAACAACCAATCTAAACATTTTAGGATTTTGTTGATAAACCCTGGTCAGGTGTTGAAATTGAAAGGCAGCTATGTTGTGTTGAAGTGATTGACTTCTGTTTGCAACTTCATCAATCACTAACTTCTCTAATCCTCAATATTTCAAGTCCACCTTGGTTGTTGCCTACGTACATGACAAATTTTTTATACCAATAAGCATCACTTTAGATTAATTTAAAAGATAAGATGCAGATCCACATCAGGTATGTTACAATTTTCTACTTTTTAAGTTACAGGATTAGAACATATTGAGATTTAACACCTTGTTCATTTTATTAACCGAAAGAAGCAACTATTCAAAATAGGAAATTAAATGCAAAGAAGAGTATAAGACAACTTACAGAGATTGAGCTAATTTCCACAGTTTTTTTTTTTTTAATTTACCTCAATTTATTGATAAAGAGAAAATAGTACATAAGAGGTGGAGGACGATATCAAAGCCACACTCCAAAAAATAACCAAATAATACCCATGAATAATGAGCTAATCTCCACTATTTTTACTTCCTCTACATGAAAATGAGCTTGGAGCGGCTCAAACTTAATTTGTATTAGTTCCTTCATGTGAAGGGCTGCATATGCATACCATATTTCATATTCGACAACACAACTTTGTCAACGGATGAGAAAATCATGAAACTGTTTAGTATCTAAATAACACTTATTATGGAAAGCAACATAAACTACATTGAAAATAAAACCAATCAAAAATTAAAAAACAATAAGCTACTACATTGAAGAAAAAAAAAACCAAAAAGAAAAAAAAATTAAAACAGAGATAGCAAAGACATGTTTAAGAGAACATAATACTGTGTTCTGAGAGCTTTGAATGATCCTTTCAAATCGCAGTACTTTCAATGCAACAGCTCAACTACCCCAAAAAATCTCACCCATCAAGTCATAAGGAAGTCATATTGCAAATACATAATACAAATTTTTGTAAAATAATATTCTCAATTCAAAGATGACAACTGTAACTTAACACCAATGACATTAAATTTGAGTTATATATTGGATAATTGTTATTGATCGACAGACAATAAGACGTGAACATAACCAACGAAGCTAGAAAGAGAACTACATATTTAAAAGTGTCAGCTATTGCATGTTTATGAATTGTTGATGTCTATGAACTCAAAATCTATGCAATGAAACCGACCCTATAGAACAGAAACAAAAAAATTAAGGTAAGCTGTTTAAATTCACCCACATAAATAATAGGGCAAAAATCATATCTTTCTAAGAAATTCCAAATTCCAGACATCAGGTTTTCTTTTTATTAAAAGGTAGTTTTAATTAATATGCTAGATCAAACTGTTAAGTGTTCGCAAATTTGTTCATTTGGTTTATGGACCTTACTTATTATGTGCATGTCGAAATGAAAACCAAAGCAACTGTCAAGTTATACCTCGTTAAAGCAGTTCAACTCTTTGAAGATCAAGTTATTCAAGTTACGTAAAGGCCACATCATGAATCCAAGTCATTTATTCTTTACCTCATCTCCTTTCTTCACTTCTAACCATGATATTTATATTCTCAGCTTTTGGCATTCTATGTACTAATGGGTTAATAAACCATAAAAGCCTACGACAATGAATTCATCTATAAATCTTTCAGTTGGTTGAAATTTTTCACTCTAACGGAAGAACCATATCTTGAAAAGAAATTTTGTAAAACTATCAATGCTCTTTTACTATTGTTCTTATTTTCTCATCGAAGTTGACATTTGTTCCATGTACTGGTAAATCAAAGAAGTTAATTTATATAACCACAGCTATATGCAGCTAACCCCTCTGCTCCATGACATGTTATAGTATAATTAGTCAATGCAGTCAAAAATCTGTTCGAAAGATTGAAAATTGGCCTATGAATGATAAAACATTACACATTTGCCTCAAAAAAGATATAATCCATATTATACCAGGACAAAGCACTCATAAAGGCATTTGACATACCTTAACCTCCCACCCTCACCAATCTGAACCAAAGATTGGCTACTCATTAATGAATTTGAAATGTATACTGTTTATATTAAACGTAAATTAATTATATAATTAAAAAGAAAACACATCACCATGATAATACGATAAGAGCTTTCTGGTGACCTTGTTTTCCTGATGGAAAATTTAATATTGTAAAGCAAACTTGCATCTTCAAGATATTCAAGATCCCTGACATCTACTAATCTAGGGAAGCATCAAATTTATTATCATAGGCCATTATATTTTCTTAAACCTTCAAAAATCTCATGCAAAGTCATCGTTCAAAACACTGCTTGTTATGAGTCACTCTTCTCCATATGTAATTTTAATATACATCTACTCTAGATTTTCATTAAGCTCCATTGCATTTGAGAAATAAATTATTGACAATATAGATAGTGAGACCTTTGGGTCAACTACAGTAACTATGATTGTAACATCTTGGTAATAGCCAAAAGTCCAAAACTCATTCTCTATCTTTTTGTGCCATTGGTGCAAAAGAGAGCACTTAGTTAACAAAATGTGAAAGTTTTTAGTTGATTATTTTTACCTTTCCAATGCATGATGTCCAAGCTGAGCCATTATCACTATTCTGAGGGATGTTTATATACCACCTTCTTCTTTTTCTTCTTTTTAGTAAACTTATGGTAACATCTGCAAACAACAAAAAGCAGAATATTAGCAGTAATCGAGGGATTCAAGACATGGTAACTGACATTACAACCACCTAATTTTACAAAAATTTCTAGGAGATTTTAACATCGAAAGGTAATATCACTTCATTACCCAGTAATCGAGGGATTCAAGACATGGTAACTGACATTTCAATCACCTAGTTTTATTAAAATTTCTAGGAGATTTTGACATCGATAGGTAATATCACTTCATTACTAAAACTACTGAGAAAATGGAAAGCTACAATGAAATGTATATAGTGATACATATAACTATAAAAGAAAACCAACTAATACTTAAGCATTAGCGGACAAAATTAATACTTGAGGGGGGAGGATTGTTGTCTTGACTCCAAATCAAATGTCAAAATTTCCAAGATAGATTAAAAAGGATATCTAAATTTGAAGATTAACCTTCATAATGTATTGATATCTTCTATCACACTACCAGATATGGGAGAATAGCCGACGAAAAAAATTTCGTCGGCTATGCTAATTTTTCGTCGGCTATACCCTCTACCGACGAAATTTTCGTCGGCTATAAGTCGTCGGGAAAACCCTGTCGGTAATACAATGGCCGACGAAAAAATCAAATTCGTCGGCTATAGTAGAGTATGGCCGACGAATTTACCGACGAAAATATTTTTCGTCGGCCAAACCTAGGAGAAATTGCCGACGAATTTCGTCGGGTATTTTCGAGTATGGCCGACGAAATTCATTAAGTATAGCCGACAAAATTCGTCGGCTATTGTGTTTTAACTATAGCCGACGATTTATTAAACTTTCGTCGGCTATTTCCTCGAAATATATTAATATTTTAATAGGCATTAATTAGTTATAGCCGACGAAAATTGGTAAAATTCGTCGGCTATTCTTAAATTTTAGGGAAAAATAAATAAATTATGCTTTGGATGGAGGAGGGGAAGGAGGAGGAGGCCGGAGGAGGGGAAGGAGGAGGAAGAGGAGGAGGGGAAGGAGGAGGAAGAGGAGGAGGAGGAGGAGGGGAAGGAGGAGGCCGGAGGAGGGGAAGGAGGAGGAAGAGGAGGAGGGGAAGGAGGAGGAAGAGGAGGAGGAGGAGGAGGGGAAGGAGGAGGCCGGAGGAGGAGGAGAAGGAGGAGGAGGGGAAGGAGGAGGAGGAGGCCGGAGGAGGAGGAGGAGGAGGCCGGAGGAGGAGGAGGGGAAGGAGGAGGCCGGAGGAGGAGGAGGAGGAGAAGGAGGAGGATGAGGAGGAGGAGGAGGAGGGGAAGGAGGAGGAGGAGGAGGAGGAGGCCGGAGGAGGGGGGGGAAGGAGGAGAGAAAAAAGGCGGGAGGAAGCGATTTAAAAGATTTAGAAGGAGAATAGCCGACGATTTAAAAGATTTCGTCGGCTATACTTTGGAAGATCAACAGCCGTCAGATCTGAGCCATCCAACGACGGACAATAAAAAGGCGCGGATCAAGAGTTTAGCCGACGAAATACAATGTTTCGTCGGCTATACTTAGAGAATAGCCGACGAAATACAATGTTTCGTCGGCTATTCTATGAAAACATACTAAACTGCCGTTTTGAGGCCCTAAACTGCCGTTCCTGGCGTCGTTCCCTTTCCGGAATGGTATCACAATCATCATTCGGACGCCGGACGCCAAATCTGCAGTAAACCGGGTTTTGACTGATTTCATTATTTCGGCACACGGATTTTATCGGAATCTTGTCATTTTTCAACCGTAGACGTATTTCATTATTTCGGTCATATCTTATTTGACGACATATTTGCATTTGAAGAGTGTACGTATAGTAACTATTTGAAACTATACATTCACTTAAACACTTAGTAAACAAGTTAAGGAACATTAGTGCATATGTTCTGATTTTGAATCTAAAAGTTTGGAAAATCTATTCCAACCGTCAGATATCACCGTTAAGATTAAATACATGTATGAAAAAAAATTCAACTACATCTGACAACGTTAAAGGCTCGATCGGGACGGTCAACCGGGTGAGTCAACCCTTTAAACGCTTAGAAATGGTAATTGGCCTGTCTAAATGACGTTTTTTTGCCTGACCTTCAACAGATAATAGTTTCAAATCGATGAGACGCAACTAATCGTATAAAAATTTTCCTCAAAATATTTACCGACCGTCAGGCTACCCATAGGAAAACGGAAGTAAAAAACAGTTAACCGCAACATTCGGCACACAGATTTTGTCGGAATCTTGTCATTTTTCAACCGTAGACGTATTTCATTATTTCGGTCATATCTTATTTCACGACACATTTGCATTTGAAGGACGAAGCAATGGTTTGTCGATAGTGATAGAAAATGGAAGCTGTTTTTTTTTTTTTTTTTTTTAATCATAGCCGACGAAATCAAACCTAATACTCGTCGGCCATACTTTCAAAAATTTTCGTCGGCTAAAGTTTCATAGAAAGGCCGACGAAAATTCAAATCGTCGGCCATTCTAGGGGAATAGCCGACGATTTTTTTTTTAGCGACGAAAAAAAAAATCGTCGGCCATTCTAGGGGAATAGCCGACGAATTTTTTTTTTACCGACGAAAAAAAAATTCGTCCGCCATTCTTGGGAATAGCCGACGAAAATTTTATTTCGTCGGCCGTTTTTTTTTTATTTCGTCGGGAAAAACCTTTTTTCTGGTAGTGTCACCACAGGTTGCATTCCCTATAGACCAGCAACAATTAAACACTGCATAACACAATTCAAACAAAAAAACACAACAAATAAAAGCCGAATTAAAGAAATTCAAATTCAAATGGTACAATAAAATATCAGTCATCCTAGAAAATATGTCTGATTGGATATATAAAATGAAATGTGAATGCAAATTGGAAAGTTTAACTAAAATTTGGCGTCAGGAATAGCTAAAATAATGATCTATGCTCTATCGGAGATTGGCTTTTCCAGGATTCTAATTGAATCCCACATAGTAGTGAGGCTGAGAGACTGACAAACAATAAACAAAACCCTATTAGACACCATGCCAGATCGCCAGATCACCAAGTCACCAAAACCAATAAAAGAGAAAAAAATGGAAAATGATAGAGAAAACATGGAAAAGTATTATGGCTTCATATATTTATGTACATTCATAAAAAACATAATAATAGTCCCTCTATTTAGAGAGTTGAAATATATAGGAGTTGAACTGCTAATACACTTTCTCTTTGACACTAAAATCTCACCAGCACAAAAACCGCAAATCCTAAACTAACATGAAAATTACATAGCTGATTTAGTTGTATCTACATTGCACATAGTAGATTTTTAACAATAAGAAAAGACATCAATTCGAGGATTTCCTGAAAACAAAGCAAAAAGGTAATGTAAATGCCATCAATTTGAGGATTTTCTGAAGTGGAGATATAAATTTGTACAGAAACAATAAGGAATGGCACAACTCAAAACATTTACGTATACTCAATCAAAATTCACAATTGGATGTAAATGGTATTACACTTCCTCTAAAAAAATTGTTTTCACTTTGACAAAAGCTCTTTCGTTTACCCAAGGATATTTGTAACCCATTTAACCATATAATAAAGAATACATCAGAACTCAGCGGTTACAATGGAGTAAAAGGAATTATTATTATTCCTATAAATAAACTTACCTTAGGCTTCAGGGCCGGGATTGGGATTCCATTTACTCCTCTCTATGAATCACGATTGCACAAACCTCACCTTGTAATAAATGACAAAAACATGTGTAAATTGATAAACTGCTTTGAGTATGTATCATTATCTTACAAAAGAAATAACCCTCATAAATCATCGATTTCAACTTACAGGAAAGTTACAGAATTCAATCTAAATTCAGTACATTCAATATGAAAATCTCATCAACTCGGTACTTTTCACTGAAAACCATAAACATTACGCCTCTTTCTTTTCTTTGTTTCCAGTCCAAACTTCACCCTCTTCAATATATACAACCTCCATATGCACATCAAATGAGGCCCAAAACTTAAAATTCGTAATACAGTTGATTTGAAAGATAAGTAAATAGATGGCCAATTAAACTCGAAATGATAAGAAGAAAATAAAAAAACAAAAGCACAATCATTTACCCACATTGAAAAACCCATCCCCAAAGGCTTCTTCCTCACCCCAAAAGCCAATACCTGGAATTGCATTCTTCATGACGGGTTTCACCTGCAAAAATTATAGATTAAACTACAAAGACCAATCATCTAAAGCTTTAACTGATTAGGGAAAAAAAAAATTGCCAGAAACCATGAACTGAAAAGAGAATTGACAAAGCATTTATTCAGGTAATAGAATGCACTTAAAATCTATGCTCTTAAAATCTCCTAATAATATAGACGGCACATAAAAATCCATATGTTGAAGAATGCATGGTATCCCATTGTCGACCATGAAGATGTCTTTGAGGATATGTATTGATTCCAATAAGCAATAACAATGATATTAGAATCACAGCCAAAAGGGAAGCCGTAATAAATACTGGTACATAATTGATCAATAGTTATAGTAAATTGGTCCTATCCAACAATAGAGCATGAGAGCTAATGAATAGACAACAAAAGATGTCTTCTTCGTCCTCAAATTAAGAGCCAAAACCCAACATTAAGAACTAAAATGCCCTCCCAACACACAACACCTTAAAAATCAAACTTTTTAACTGAAAAATTAAAACTATGAAAGTCAAAAAGGGACCAAAACTTGTAGCAGAGAAGGGCAAACCCACCAGATCGCAACGGCCAGCCATTCTTCCATTCATGTGTTGCGATTGTCCCAAATCCAATCCCTGAAATCAAAACCAAAAACCCACAATCAAAATCCAAAAGCCAAAATATTCCAGGATAAAAAATAAGGCAAAAAAGAGGAGAGCAAGAGAATGAGAGAGAGCGTGCGGAGCGCAGTGAGAAGAAAAGAAGGTGTTTGTGGGGGGGGGGGGGGGGAGGGGATCATCGTTTTTCGGTCACCAAGAGAAGAAGATCAGCGCACACAGAAACAACGAAAAAGAAGAAATAAGATCGGGAGGCTTACGAATTTGAGGGCCGAACAACCTGCTCTCCCTTCTTCTCCTAATCAAAACCCAATTCGCCAACTCCGACAACAAAATTCAAAAACGTCACCAACATCAAGACCTGAGAGAATATCCAAAAAATCGATCAAACACTGAATTGAAGAAAACCAGACACAGTAAGACATCAATTAAACCGTAAATCGAACGAAACACCACCCAATAACAACATGCAATACTGACCAGGCCGATCCACCAATTCTCAGCAACACTCTGTTCCACAGTTGATAAGAGAAGCAGAATATGAGAAGCAGTTCGATGACATCGATCACTAAAGAACGCAGAACAAAAGAAAAGAAAGGATCCCAACCTCGTGTGCCGCATTTGTGAAAAATGGGGAAAACATCACAGAGACACGCAGGAGCACACGCGTCACCACCAAAACGCAGCAGGCCCAACCCAACCAACCCATAATGCAGCAAGCCCAACCCGGCCCAAAACAAATGCTACAGTAACGGGTGACATTTTTGTAATAAAACCGACTATAGCACGCTTAATATATAGGAAATATATATACACTAGCGGCCATGGACATGAATATCAAGATGTTTGTTTAATTGAGGCATGAACATAATGGACATCAAATATATGATCAGAAATAGACTCAAATGCAGCCTTATTGAGTTTTAGTATGAATTATTATACTAGCAACTAAGATACAAACCTGTCAATATTATCGATCAAGTTAAAACATCTCACAGCAACGAACATTGTTCTTTTCTTAGAGTTCAAGCTAAGAATACTTTAACCCCTATTGTAATCGGACTATGAATACTTTCACCTCACCCCAATTTCCAAATTTGGCCGAAAGGCCGGTATGTCGTCATAACCACCAAGTTTAATCCTAATTTGTTTATAAGAGCATGCCCAAGTGCATTGACTATAGTAGTCCTAACCTTGAAATGTTCATCAGTGATGTGTTTATTTATCAACTATACATCAGCCTCAAGAGATAGAGAGAAGGGTACCTCTCAATCAAACTACATTGAGATAGAGAGCTTACCCGAAGATAAACGAATACAGGAACCTGATGTCATGAGTCCAGATCTATAAAACCTAGAAAACAAATCTCAATTAACTGAAATTCATACAAGCCCATTGTTGACAGTAGCCACATAGGGGTTACATACGCCTACAGACCCGCAGCCAGCACGTCTGGGGCCGGACTGAGGCCCGGAGCAGGATCACCAGCACCCGGACCCGAGGTCCAGCAGTCTACCTTGTGACCAGGGGCCCGGGGACCGGGGACGCCAGCCTGCCGAACAGGCCACCAGAGCTATCATTTTGTGTACGAACAGAAGGAAACCAGTCCCACATCGAAGAGTAAGACCAGACCTCACGCCCGAGCACCTATATAAGGGCCTCAACTACCCTCTTTAATAGGTAACTGATCTCTCCAACTGCTTATCACTCTTGCTTAAGTTATCTATTCATCCCAACTGTACTAACTTAGGCATCGGAGAGGAGAAGACCGGTCCGCCCAGTATTCCCCTTAGTTAGCAGGTTCGCAGGAGGAGATCACATCTTGATTCATCACTTTCCACTAGGCCTACGGGTTTGTGCAGAAAAAATTGGCGCCGTCTGTGGGAAGCATTTGATCCACGAAAAAGTAGCGTTGCTCTACCGGAGGGTAGAACCCGATCGATCCTTTGAAAGGCAGTTTGAAAGCAAGTCCACGATCCGGACGTCATGGAGGGAAGGAAGATGAAAGCTGGCAGGAGTGGGCTGAAAGAGCGAGGCCGGGTCCCCGACCGGGCCCAAAATCCTAAAACTGAGGTCAACGCGAGGTTTGTCCCTTCTCCCGACCGGGACGGAACCCTCGAACGCCGGGGCTCAGGCAACCCTGACCAATACGATGAGGGGGAGGGGGGGATATAAAAAAGATGAAGGCAGAAGTCGCGCGATTGCGAGAGGAGGGCAATCGAGACCGACTAAGGGCGGATGCCCGGTGCCAAGAGTTGGAAGCGGTAAACATCGCCTTGTTGGCGGCCCTGAGGAAGGGACACCAGCAGGACACCTCTCGGGCGGCATCACGGACCGCAAAGAAAGGTGACGAATTCTCACACCTAGAAGTGGGACAGCCTATGGGAAGGAGAAAGACTGCGCATTTGCCCATGCCACTCTTTCCGGAAGCTCTGAGGAATGCCGGGCCGGTTGAGCCGCCATACCGAGCGAACTTGGCATCGGGCGAGCAGGACAGGTCTACCGCGAGGACGCTTCAGACGCTCTCCGCCTCGGTGTTGGACATAAAGGACCGGTTGGAGGCCAGCGAGAAAAGGACAGTGCTACCGCAGGACAGTGCGCGATTCAACGAACGCACTGAACCTTTTCCACACCGGGTTAGGGAATCCGGAAGATCTGGTAACCAAAAGTCCTTGAAACTGACGTACTGAGGAACGAGCTGCCCATACCAACACCTGGACAGTATTAAGTCACAAACGGGCACAAAGGGCTACTCAGATGCCACGTGCTGCAATATGTTCCAAGAGACGCTGTCGGGGGAGGCATTAGGCTGGTTCTACGAGATGCCAATAAACTCGGTGGAAACATTCGAACAGCTGGCTGACAAGTTTGTCGGCCGATTCGTCCTTAGAGCCAAGGCTGCCCAAACGTCAACGATCCTTTTCGATTGCATGCAGACTGACCGCGAACCGCTGTGCGCTTTCATTAACCGGTGGCATATCGCCACGGCCGAGGTCAGGAACTTGGATAAAAGGATCGCTGAGATGGCATTCAAGCAGGGGTTAAGGCCCGGGAAACTCTCGTACGCCCTGCGAGTAAAGGAGTCACTGGGGTACGATGAGTTGATGGTCGTGGCCGTCAGGCACGCCCAAGCGGAACATGAGACTTATGGGGATAAGATGCCCAAGCGAAAGTCGGGCGACCTATTACCAACACCCTCCCGTGAAAACAAGGTCGGGCGACAGGATCGCAATCGTACGCCTACGACCAGTAAGAAAGCCGAAGTATGGGAGGATTGGCGACCCCGCCGGAGCGGCGACAGCAGTTCATGGGCAGGTGGAAGAACACCGTCTTTGCGACCGACACGGTCCATGGCAGCAGCGCCAGCGAGGCGACAACCGCGGGCCCTGGCCATTATGCCAGCAGGAAAACCCGATGACCTAACCCTCCGGACTAACGACCACCGAACCCAGAGAACGGTTGTGGATGGCCGAGTCCGAACAGATGACCCGCAAGGGGACATGCAGGGTGCCCGAGAAGTAGGAAGCATACACACCCGAGTCCCCGGGGGGATCGAGGTGCATGGAAGCATAAATATGATACATGGTGGGGACCACATAGATCGACTCACCCGGAGCTCGAAGAAGCGGTGCTTAAGGTCGATCCGGGGAAATGAAGTATATGCCTTTGGGGGAGGAAGCGGCTAGGCCGCTAAAACCGGATGGAACTAGGTCACGTTCTATGAGGAAGAAGAACCGGAGGATCTGATCCAACCGCACAACGATCCCTTCCTCATTACGGTCCAAATAGACCACTGGATAACCAACCGCATGTTAATCAACACCGGGGCTTCTGTCAATGTGATGTTCCTAGAGGCATACAAGGGGCTGCACCGAGAAAGGGGCAAGTTATCCCAGGATAACGAGCCGCTGATAAGCTTCTCCGGCGAGGTGGTCCAGCCTTTGGGATCGGATTATCTGCCGTTAATCTTCAGCGAGGGAGACAGGACGAGGAAGGAACACCTGGAGTTCATCATCTTGGATTGCTTGTCCTCATACAATGGCATAATTGGTCGACCGGGGATGTGGAGGCTGAAAACATTCATAGCCGGCCATATGCTGATGTTAAAAATGCCTTCACCCGCCGGCGTCACTACCATACGCGGGGACCAGAAGATCGCTCGCAAATATTATGCGGAGGCCCTGGCCCACTGGAGAAGCGGACCGAGGTCTTCACGGTTACTCAACAAGCGCCAGTACCAGATCCGAGTATTGACCCCCGTGATGACACCGACTCCGACGACGAGAAGCTAAAACGACCGTCGACTGTGGAAGAAACCGAAGCAATCTCTATTTCGGAGGATCACCAGGAACGAAAAGTGGTGATAGGAACGAAGCTCCCCCCGGCTGTCAGGCAAGAGTTCATCACCTTTCTCCGAGACAACAGTTCAGTTTTCGCATGGTCCTACGAGGACATGCCAGGCATATCCCCAGAAATAGCCGTCTACCAGCTAAATTCGTTGCCCAAGGTTCCCCCGGTGAGGCAGAAAAGGAGGTCCTTCAGCCCGGCAAAGTATGAGGCGATCAGAGAGGAAGTGCAGAAGCTGAGACGCATAGGTTTCATCCGGGAAGTCCAGTATCCTCGATGGCTCGCCAACGTGGTTATGGTCCCAAAAAAGGGAACCGACCGGTGGCGCATGTGCGTTGATTTCACCAACCTAAATCGGGCGTGCCCAAAAGACAGCTTCCCGCTCCCCCAAATAGACCATCTTATAGACTCCACATCCGGTTTTAAACTACTCAGCTTCATGGATGCCTACGCCGGATACAATCAGATAAGGATGAGCCCGGACGATGAAGAGCACACCTCGTTCACAACTGACCGAGGGACCTATTGCTACAAGAGGATGTCGTACGGTCTAAAGAACGCTGGGGCCACATACCAACGGATGGTAAACCACATGTTGGAGCAGGAGATGGGTAAAACGGTGGAAGTGTACGTGGATGACATGCTAGTCAAAAGCTTGACCGCAGGGGCCCACGTCCGAGACTTGGCAGTAGTCGTCGGTAAGATGCTCAAGTTTGGGATGCGCCTGAACCCAAAGAAGTGCATTTTCGGTATTTCAGAGGGCCTGTTCCTAGGCCACATTATCAGCCAGCGGGGGATAGAAGCTAACCCACTGAAGGTCCAAGTGATCCTCGACATGGAAACACCAGGGGAAAGAAACTAGGTCCAGATGCTGACCGGCCGACTAGCCGTCCTGGCCAGATTTATCTCCCGCCTGACCGATAAGTGCTCCCCGTTCTTTAAACAGCAGTTCAAGAAAATTCACTGGGCGGTGGAGCACGAGGCGGCATTTCAATCCATCAAGACATACATGTCTGCAGTACCTCTCCTATCCAAACCGGTGCCGGGCGAGATGCTATACCTCTACATAGCTGCATCAGAAACAGCCGTCTCTGCGGCTCTCGTCAGGAAGGAGGGCACGCTCGATCTCCCGGTATACTATGTAGGGAAGGGACTTGCCGGAGCCAAAAGTCGATACCCTGACATCGAAAAACTAGCTCTGGCCCTGATCGTCAGCGCCAGGAAGCTCCGACACTATTTCCAAGCTCATTTCATCACCTTGTATACCAATCATCCTCTGTGGCAGATCCTGCAAAGACCGGATACTAGCGGCAGACTCGTACGTTGGGCAGTCGAGTTGGGAGAGTTTGATATAACTTATGCCTCGCGAACGGCCATCAAGGGCCAGGCCGCTGCGGATTTCATATACGAACTCACCCCGATGGCAGTAGAAGCGCATTCCGGCCGATCCGAGGGCACCGAAACAGTTCAAGCCATAAAGGTCGAACCAGGCCTCCCAGTGGTTGGAAGTTTTATGTGGACGGCTCTGTAACGAGTAAGCGGAGTGGAGCCGGCGTCATGCTAACCTCACCCAATGGCCAGTCATACGAGTATGCCCTGCGGTTCCTTTTCAATACTTCCAACAACGCCGCTGAATACGAGGCCCTCATAGCCGGTTTGCAGCTAGCCAAAGAAATGGGGATCCCATCTTTGGAAATATACAGCGACTCGAGCCTGGTGGTAAACCAAATGAACGGGTTGTTCGAAGTCAAGGAACCCCAGTTAGCCTCCTACCAGGCTTTGGCCAAAACCCTGATCGAGCCATTCCAGGGCGCAACGATTCAGCATATACCCCAGGAGGCAAATAGGCATGTGGACGCCCTAGCAAGGTTGGCAACCGGAAACTACCCACCAGAGTACCGAAGAGCTAAGATTGAAACCCTCCAGAAACCGAGCATAAGCAAGACCATCTCCGAGATATTTGCGGTAGAGGAGGCGCCACCGAGCTGGATGGATCCAATAATTAAATACCTGGTTAACAAAACCAGCCCCCAGGATAAAGTAGAGGCTAGGAGGCTACACCTCCGGTGTGCCAGTTACAGCCTCCTCGGCGGCAAGTTGTACCGAAGAGGGCACAGCTTCCCCCATCTAAAATGTGTAACTAAATAGGCGGGAGAAGCCATCATGCAAGAAATCCATGAAGGAGTGTATGGTAACCATTCTGGTGCCCGATCCCTGTCTCATAAGTCACTATGGGCAGGATACTTTTTGCCAGACATGGCAGCAGCGTCGAGAAAAATATCAGGCGGCTGCCACAAGTGCCACATGTATGCCACTACACCTCATGCTCCGGCAATCGCGTTGTCAATTCTGTTGGCGCCATAGCCTTTCGCACAGTGGGGGCTAGACATCATCGGCCCTTTCCCAATAGCTGTGGGACAATACAAGTACGCCATTGTAGCCATTGACTATCAGACAAAGTGGGACGAGGTGGAGCCCCTAGTCAAGATTACCGAGGAACGGGTAAAAAAATTCCTATGGAAGAATATCTACTGCAGGTTCGGGGTGCCGCAGACCATAGTCACGGATAACGGGACACAGTTCAACAATGCTGATCTCATCCAGTACACGGCCTCCATGGGGACCCGGATGTTGTTCGCCTCAGTGGCGCACCCGCAAACCAATGGCCAGGTTGAAGCGGTCAACAAGATTATCAAAAGTCTCCTCAAGAAGAAGCTCGATGACAAAAAAGGATGTTGGGTTGAGGAACTCTCCGCGGTTCTATGGGCTATCTGGACGACAGCAACCCAAGCAACAGGGGAGACCCCGTTCTGCATGGCATTCGGGAGCGAAGCGGTACTCCCCGTAGAGACCGACATGCCCAGCGGCAGGGTCGAGAGATACGACGCTGAAACAAACATCGATGGCATACGGCTCAACCTGGATCTCATTGAGGAGCGGCGCGACCAAGCGCATATGCGAAACCAAACATACAAGCAACGGGTCGCTCGATACTATGACAGAAAGGTCCGGAAAAGGGAAAGGAAGTTGCAAGTGGGGGATTGGGTGATGAAGAAAGTTCAGAAAAAGCCGCTGGCCTTGGAGCCAACGTGGGAAGGGCCTTACCAAATCACCGCAGCCGCAGGTCCGGCGACATTCCACATCATAGACACCGAAGGCATCTACTCCACCCGCCCATGGAATATCCAGCATCTGCGGTTCTACCCTAAGTGAGATTACTGCCTTAAAATTGGACAGTACTGTATTTAGTACGAACGTTGCAATACAGATAGTCACTGCCTCTAGAATGAACTACAGCTGGTTACAAAGTAGATACATCTGCCAAATATATATTAAAAAAAAAAAACCCCCCGCTAATCAGCACCACCGGAGCCTCTAATCCCTGACCCACCAGCCTTGAGAGACCGCTCTTGCTCCAACTTCTCGGCCAAGGCTACCTCAGCCTCCATCCCCTTGGCATCAAGTCACCCTTTCTCCCTCCACTCCGGATACGCATCATTTATACCCTTCGCACGGGCAGTCTCCAGCATCTCTGCAAGTTCCACCGACTCCCGGAAATCGTCAATAGCTTTATCAGCGGCTTTGGCAAGTTGGGACTCTACGAGCTTCTCCCCTCCCTTGAGGACTGTTGTTACTTGGGTCTGCAGCTCCAAATTCTTCGCCTCCAATTCCATAATCCTCTCTTCCCGAGCGACCGCCAGTCGACTGGCCTCCTCAAGCTTAGCCTCCGCCAATGACAGCTGCATGGTGAGGTCCTCCACTTGCCCCTCCAGAACCGGAACCCCCTCACTAGGCTCAGCGGCGTAAAGGTTATGAACCAACTGGCACAAGTACACAAAAGAAGAACATCAGCTCGTAGCACAAGAAGACAGAGGGAGCGCAGAAGAACCTCAGTCCCACACAGGTACGCGATCAGACATACCCGAAGACCCAATTCCACAGCCTTCTTCCTGCTCTCGCCCGGCCACACATCTCAGGGGGCTTCCCCATCAAGTCCCAAGGCCTCGATGGTAGATGCCACGAACCTACCAAAACCACCATCACCAGAGCCGCGATCGGCTTCCGGCTAAACAGTTTCCCTACTCCTTCGGCCACCGGTTCCCTCTGCCAGAACAAATGCTGACCCCCCCTCCCCCCCCCCCCCCCCCCCCTTGACGCCCCGGTATCAAACATCCTCGCCCTCTTGGCCGGAGCTTCGCCAAGACCACTTCTGCGGTACCAAGTCATCTCCGCTGCCTCTCTCTCCCGCGGGGCTCGTATCCCCACAGGCCGAGCTAGAGGTTCCGGACCTGGTGAGCCCACCGGTCCTACATCCCGAATAACAAGTGGGGCATTCTCCTCACCGCCCGGCCGCCGACCGTAGTGGGAATCCGAAAACATGAGCGGCACAGGATTACTATGCACCGTGCTCTCTAGGGTGTCCGGATCTACAATGGTTTTCGAGGCCATCTCCCCCATCTCCATCAACCTTTGGGCCACAAGTTCGTCATCCGCCTCGACAGTCTCCTCGTTCCGAACAGCGATCCGGGGGGCATTAGCTGCAAATCAATAAACCGAGCGGTTAGAATAAAATACGACCGCACAAAACAACAGTGCAAGGCACTTTACCAGGTTTCTTTCCCATCTCGCATATCTCCAACACATTCCACCGGATGAAATTGTAAGAGCTCCGGCCCAGACTGTCCCAGCAAACAAAAAGCCGGGCTATCCGTTGCCTCTCCAAGTCGACCAATCGGTACGACTGATCCCCGATAGCTTGATAAGCCCCGGGCACCCGAAAGCTCTTCGAATTACGCTGCCACCTACCCCCGGCCATCACAACCTGTCTCCTCCATACATTCGAAACCGACGACGGCAGATGAGTGATGGGAGGATCGAAGTCCCGCGCGGCAAAATTGACACAGCCGGAGTCCTGGGCCTTTTTGCAGTAGAGAATCTTATACAGCGCCCGTAACTCATTTATCGTGGGCCAGTCCATGTTGCTAAGACTGAATAAGCACCCGAGACCAAGCAACTGCCTCCACTGGTTGCTAGGAAGCTGGGCGGGGGAGACATTTATCAGGCTCAGCACGTACTGGACAAACTTCGGCAGCGGCAGAGATAGCCCGTGCCGAAATTGATCCTAAAAAACGGCAACCCAACCCTCCTCCAGGTTGCAGGCCAGTTCCCCGGGATGCAGGCCCCGGAGCTTAACGGAGGAGTCAATGCCCCACTTCACCCGAAAATCCCTTATCTCGCCAGCAGTCATGCTTCTGGTCGGCTCGTCGAAAAAAATCACCTTGTCGCCATCCAACAGCTGGTACCTCACGGACCCTCCCGTCGACGCACGGCCGGCACCGACAGGATTGGCTGACCTCCCAGATTCCATAAAACCTAAGAACAGAATTTACCCTACACCCAGTTAGTTGTGTAGCAAGATAACAACACAGACAGACGACAGACGAGGAGCCGAGCTTCAACAAAATACGACAGGAAGAGAGGAGGGGGGTGCGAAGCATCTTATAGGTGGAAAAACTACACCTTGTTGATAATTAGGGCAATCAAAAAGGAGAGGCAACCCCAGCTGCAGATTCCCTCCATCTCAGACCGCTCCCTACTGACACGTGTCCCAGTATCGATAAAGTTCCCACGCCATCATAACTGATGGGACTGATGGGCTCTCTCCTTCATTGCATGTCAGCCACCTGTCTCATCTACAAGCGGGAGTTAGGGGAGGTAGGAGCGAGAACCGAGGCGTCCAGCCCCCCCCCCCCCCCCCCCCTTCCCCAAGAATCAACCTCAAATCAAGGAAAGACACACCACCGGTTATGTAGTATTCAACCGGCTCCATGGCATCCCACCGGTTATGTAGTATTCAACCGGCTCCATGCCATCCCACTGGTTATTTACCATTCAACCGGCTCCATGGAATTCCACCGGTTTAGTCACTCTCCTTCGCCCTTGCGGGCAAGGACAAGCCAGCAACAACTCAAGGCTTCAAACACATGGGTTTTATAAACCCGGGAGAGTTTACATCTAACACATGCAAACTCTTCCAACAGGCTAAAAACCCTGCATCACACTGAACTGTGATAAATTTGGGGATCCATGGCGAGACTTGTTATCTCCACGCCACCCCACCGGGCAGATTGTTTCTCTAACACAGAACAAGTCTCCCCGCAGGCTAGAAACCCTGCACATTACCTCACGCTTATTCCAGCACAAGCTGAGAAGAACTAGCAGGTGTTAACTGGTGCTTCAACATGGCCGCAACACCCCACCGGGGTACCTGTTGGCTTATTCCACGCTCCAACAGGCCTCCCCGCAGGCTAGCAACCATTTACATTACCCCACGCTTATTCCAGCACAAGCTGGGCCGAACCACCGGGCTACTCTCCGGCCTGCCTCACCGTTGGCAGCAATTTTACCTTGGGAACTTGGGGGACTCGTCCCGACATGGCAGTCCACCGGTCGAGTCCTCACATCATCATCCCATGCACTCGTCCGGGTTTCACCCCGTTCCATACTCATGGCACGACAACACTTGAGCACAATACCATTAGTATTGCAAACATACTCATAACTATCGCACGTCATCATTAATAGGTACTCACATCACCACGCCTTCTCTACCCGAACGCCCGGTCACGCCCAATCTTCAATGCGGACTTGGGGGACTGGGCACCGTTGGGTCGGTAACCCTGCGGGTCTGCGGGACAGGAGCGAGACATATTAAGTCCCCATTCAAGATTGCACTTGACCGGGAACTTGGGGGACTTGTTGACAGTAGCCACAGAGGGGCTACATAGGCCCACAGACCCGCAGCCAGCACGTCCGGGGCCGGACTGAGGCCCGGAGCAGGATCACCAGCACCCGGACCCGAGGTCCAGCAGTTTACCTTGTGACCAGGGGCCCGGGGACCGGGGACGCCAGCCTGCCGAACAGGCCACCAGAGCTGTCCTTTTGTGTACGAACAGAAGGAAACCAGTCCCACATCGAAGAGTAAGATCAGACCTCACGCCTGACCACCTATATAAGGGCCTCAACTACCCTCTTTAATAGGTAACTGATCTCTCCAACTGTTTATCACTCTTGCTCAAGTTATCTATTCATCCCAACTGTACTAACTTAGGCATCGGAGAGGAGAAACCCGGCCCGCCCGGTATTCCCCTTAGTTAGCAGGTTCGCAGGAGGAGATCACATCTTGATTCATCAGTTTCCACTAGGCCTACAGGTTTGTGCAGAAACACCCATGAATTAAATTCACAATAGGGGACGAAAACCCATCAAATTAGAGAGAGATATCATTACATAGGAGTAGGACTGAAGTTGAATATCAAGAGAGAATTACAAATTTAGAAACACAAATAAAAGTTATCTATGATGAAAAATATTACCTTAAAACAACTGAATCTGATCGGGGAAGGTTGGAGGCAGTCGAAAATGGCCGTAGAAGACCGAAAAATAAGGATGGAGCTGCTGCGGTAGAGAGAAGAGAAGAGAAGCGGATGCGTTTTCGGTGTTGTAGTTGTGCGTGTGAAATGAAGCTAGATTAATTTTATGACACCTTTTTAACAGGATTTGTAATCATGGTATGACAAGATTTGAATTTTCTGGCCCAACCATGTCTGGGCCTCCAAAGTGGTCAGATTGCCACAGTAGCAGGTTAGTAGGGTTGACAGTAGCATCTTGCCTCAGGGTTGACAGTAGCATCTTGCCTCAGGGTTGACAGTAGCATCAATTTTTAAGGTCGGCAACGACATCTAACTTTCACGGTCGATAGTAGCATCTAGGTTCTCTATCGACAGTAGCATTTAGTTTCTTTATCGACAGTAGCAACTAGTTTATCTATCCACAGTAGCAGTTAGCTTCTCTATCTACAGTAACAGCCTTATGATTGGTAAGGTTGTAAGGAGGTGACTAAACACATATATAAATAGTTGCAGTAGCAGAGATGGAAATAATAGTATCAACAACTTCTTAGTCGCAGTCACTAGTAGCAGCCATGCCACTTCCCAAACGACAATAGCAGTAACTTCCTAATCAATAGTAGCAGCGTCTTCCCAATCAGCAATAACAGAAGATTCCCAGTCAACAGTAGCAATGACATCCCAATCGACAGTAGCAGCTATATAGTCAGCAGTAATAGAAGCTTCACAGTCAACAGTAGCAACGACTTCTCAATCGATAGTAGCAGCTACATTCACGATAGACAGTAGCAGTTAGCTTTGCAATAGACAGTAGCAGCTAGCTTTGCAATAGACAGTGGCAGCAACTGAGACTAAATGCATGCTTGTAAATATTAAGGGAAAAAGAGTAAATTGGTTGATAACATGTGGCAGCTTGTCATGCACATGATATTGATTTGTAAATTTTTGTCCTAATTTGTTCAATTCAATATGCATGTGATCTATTTGTTAAACAAATTATTGTCATGCACGTTTTTGTAGTTTGTTATGACACCTTTTTAACATGATTTGTAATCATGGTGTGACAAGATTTGAATTTTCTGGCCCACCCATGTTTGGGCCTCCAAAGTGGTCAGATTGGCAAATTTTAATCAAATCCAGGCCTTATATCCTGGCAAACAAACATAGCCAAACAGTAAATGTTACGGGTCGGGCATCGGCCCATTCTATCCTGGGTTACTGGGACTCGTAGCAACCCCTCCTACGCGCGCAACACGTATTCATAAAACACAGAAAAAGTAACCCGAAATGAAATCAGCGTTTCGAAACGGTTACTTCCTCACTCTCTCTCGCTCCTTAAACCCTAACCCTAACCTTCTCCCCTCTCTCTTCTCTCTCCATCTCCTCCCTCCTCACTCACCTCCGTCCACCTCACAGCCGCCGTTCCGCGCCGTCTCCCCGATCGCCGGAATCTCGGGCCGCTCCTTCACCTCCATGGCCGGCGCTGAGCCCCACGCGCCTCCACCTCTGGAGAAGCAGTTCGAGGACTTCCGCGCTCAGCTCGAAGAGTCCGGAACACTCCGCGACCGCATTCGAGTCGTCGTCACGGAGATCGAGTCCACCACTAGGCTTATCCACTCCGGCCTCCTCTTGGTTCACCAGTCGCGCTCAACACCAGGTACGGCGCCGTTTTAGTGTCAAGTGATTGTGATGGGTTTTCGTTTTGTGATTGTTATTAGGTTAAAGCACCTGATACGGCGCCGTTTTGTATGAAATGATTGTGATGTGTTTTTGTTTTGTGCTTGTTTATGGTTTAAGCAGAGGTTTTGGAGAAGCCAAAGGCTCAAATTGTGGTGCTGAAGGAGCTCTACAATCAGCTAGCCGGAATTATGTGTGAAAGCCCTGGGAGATATTACAGGTTTGTGGAATTGAGCTTTCAGATTTTTTGTCGAAATTGGAGTAATGTTTGTTATAGGCTAGTGGAATTGCAGCTCTACTAAAAAGATAGGAAATGTGTGTACAGTTGTTATAGGTTAGTCCGTTAGTGTGAGTTTGCGAGTGTGTTTCTGGATATAGAGTTTTGGTTTGGATTTTGGGGCTTTGATGTGTTGCTTTTGTTTAGATATCATGGGGACTGGAAGGGTGAGACGCAGACTGTGGTTTCACTGCTTGCTTTTATGCATTGGTTAGACACAGGGACGCTTTTGTTGCACACTGAAGCTGAGGAGAAACTTGGGTGTATGATTCTTATCTCTGTTTTAGTTTATTTATGAATACATTATGGATAACATGTGCAGTTGGATTTTAATTTCTCCAAGATTGATTCTGCATATAAGCGTATAACTGGTAATGATTCTGTGATTAGAATTAGCAACTGTTTCCTAGTTTCTCAACCAAGTATTTTACATCAAGATTTCATCTTGATCTTAGTGACAGATTTCATATCTCTATTTTCTAAGCTCTATGTCTACCTTTTTTTCAGTGAGCGGCTCAGAATTTGGTTTGGATGTTGAAGACTATCTTGTTGGTGAGTTTGTAACATTTTCAATAATCAATACATAGTTGCATTACAGTGATTGTTCTGTGAAACAAGTCAACCAATTAATTTTTGTGCAACAATGTTAAGGCACAAGATTTTCATGTTCTAAGCAAACTTAAGGTGAGATTTTGTGTTTCTGTCTTTAATATGTCCCAGGAGGCTTGTATAAATTATTGAAAACGCTGAGTGATCATTTTAATAAGCATTGTTGGTTATTATTTTTTTTCATTCTTTTTGAATGTACACTGATGTGAAGACTTTTTTTATATTGCAGGTATTTGCTTCATGTCTAATGAATTGGTAAGAAATATCTGCTGTAGCTTTTCTTTGTTCTGCACTTCTGCTTATTCACACAACCTCAAAAATTGGCTGGAGTTTTATTTCTGTTAAGTTAAAAAAATAAGGAGTAAATAATATTTTCAGCAGGCTAATGCAGATGATATAACTAATGTGTATCTTCCTCTTTACATTAACATATTGAAATCTAACTAAATGAGGGTTAGAATGGAATCATAGAATAACATAGAAGTGGGTTCATTGTGTGGTACATTGCTGCAGCCTAGGTATGTGGTTAACCAAGTGACAGCTGGGGACTATGATTGCCCAAGAAAGGTGATGAAGTTTTTGACAGATCTCCATGCATCATTCCGTCTGCTCAATCTTCGAAATGACTTTCTGCGCAAGAAATTTGATGGTATGCTATTCATTACAATTCTATTTGTACCTGATCCTCTTCCCCTCTGCAAGCCTCCCGACTGACTGCTTAAAATTCATTTTTGTATTTCCCTTAACTTGAGTCATTTGTAAACTGATGCAGGTATGAAGTATGACCTTAGGAGAGTTGAAGAGGTTTACTATGATGTAAAGATCCGAGGCTTGGCGGCCAATGGGGAGTCTGTGGAAAAGCCAGCAGCATGAGGACAGCCATAGAGCGCATAAGTAGTAGACTTCCTCTTTGTTCCTCTTGATTAACGCATTCTAGTATCCTGCTTTTGTAGAGAAGCAGATTAGCTTTCTAGAATATTGTGTCAGAAACTTGGGATTGTGTTGGACCAAGCGAGAGTTCTGCTTGTAGTTATACTGCAGAAAGGTTATGTTTAGGCTTCTATATGTTATATCTTGAAACATCATTGAGGAAGAATGAAAGTCAAGGGGGTTGGATGCACAATGTCCATGGTCATACATTGTTCCAATTATTGGTCAGTTTAGTATTTACTTTCAGAATCGTGTTGATTCTCAACTATGGCATTGAAAAGTGGAAGAATATACTCTGAAGCCAGAAGCAACAAAGGGTGGACTGGCCGAGTATCGTTCGCTTGGTTGTTACCTTTATTTACCTCCACTGTAAATATATGGACACCCGTAAATTGGGGGTGAAAATCATGGATCATGCATTAAAATTGAGATACTCGGCCAGTTAAAAAAAACAAAAACATAAATCCCACCCAACGCCGTACCTAAACCCTATTTGAATGTCGTCCGCCTCTCTTTCCTCAGATTCTCATTTTCGTTTTGCGCTTTCGATTTCCAGCGCCGTCTCCGAGATATCACAGATCGGCGTCGTTCACTTCCGCTAGGTTTCCTGACGGTCCTCCGCCAGGTACACTGTTCCTTTTCCGATCTCTCATTCTTTTTTCTTTTACAGCCAAGCTGAGGAAACAAAGCTCCGTAAATCAATTTTTCTTTATGACTTTTGCCAAGGAAATGAATTGGCTTTGACTTCATTCAACTGATTACCTGCACTACTTTCCTGTTTATCGGAGCTGTAACTTTTTTTTTTCTTTCAAATATTTATGCACTTCCTAAGTAAACGAATCGGAGCTTTTGGGTCTTGTTTTCTTTTTCTTTAGAGCAAAATGCTGAATGTCAAGGTCGGCTATATTTTTTTTGCGGTTTAAGTAATGATTTTTTTGGTTCGTTGTGATATGGTACTAATGTGATTTTAATTAATTATGCCTGAGATTTTATTTAGTTTTAAAATATCTAAGCCAATCAATCAAGACGTTTGTAGCGTAGAAGTAGTATGATGGCTAGTGGTGGTAATGCAGCCACATTATACACCCTCAATTTGAATGTTTCTATTTGGCACCTGAATTTTACTAATTCCCCATTATTGATCATGCTATTGTAAACTATGAAGTGAGTACAGAACATCGCGTCTTCTTTGCTATATGAAATGAATTCCAGACTAGAAGTTCTAGTCTAGAACAAAGTACCCGGCTTGATTATGTAAAATGATAGGCTTTCTGCTTTAAATAATTAGCTGAGTTGGATCGTCTTCTGAAAATTCTTTGGCTGTGGTGATGTTTTGATCAATTGAATCTGCATAGGTTGATTATTTGGGAGGGAATTTTGAACTATGAGAACTAATAATTGCTTTCAATTGTAGGATCAACCATACTAGCTGTAGTATGAAACGGATCATGAAGAACAGTCGCGCAAGAAGTGTGTCAACATGAATTCCCAAGGGTGAGAAAGATCAGAATAACTCCATTAGGGTGAGACGTACAACATCTTTTGACCTTGTAGCACTTTATGGGAATCAGACATTACCCACAAACATATTACTCAAAAAGTGCTATAAGTTCTATTAAAAAATTAATGAATGGTAAAAATGAAACAGTGTAAAAGATGTTGTATGTCTCTCCCAGTGGAGTCATTCCCGTCATTCTATTAGCACGATCAAGTATTCACCCTTCTTCCAACTGTTACAACATTGTTTTCAGTTGTATTTTTGTTAATTTTATGAGGAAGAAATGTCTTCAGGATGAGGCTATTGCAGACGATATAACTAGTACATATGTTCCTCCTCACATTGGCATAATTTAAATCTAAAGTCTAAATTGAAGGTTTTGTTGGGAGTCATGAAAATAGTATAGAAGTGGGTTCTTTGTGCGGTCCGCAGCTTACGTATATGGTGAACCAAGTGACAAATAGAAATTATGATTGCCCAAGAAAACTTGAAAAGTGATGAAGTTTTTGACAGATCTCCATGCATCTTTCCGTCTGCTCAATCATCGAAATGACATGACTTTTTGCGCAAGAAGTTTGATGGTACGCTATTCATGACAATTCAATTTCTACATGGTCCTCTTCTCTAAGCCTCATGACTGCTAAAAAATAATTTTTGTATTGCCCCTACATGCAAGTCCTTTGTGAAATGATGCAGGTATGAGTATGACCTAAGAAGAGTTGATTAGGTTTACTGTGATGTAAAGATCCGAGTCTTGGCAGCCACTGGGGATTCCGTGGAAAAGCCGGCAGCATAAGGACAACCATAGAGCGCAGTAGTACATTCCCTCTTTGTTCATCTTGATCATTACATGTTCTAGCGTCCTGCTCTTTTAGAGAAGCAGATGAGCTCTCTAGAGTTTTGTGTCAGAAACTCAGGATTGGATTTGATCAAACTACATTTCTACTTTTACTTAGGGCATCTCCAACCATGAAGTCTTATAATGGGGTCTTATACCTATAATAGGACTTCACTTGGACACTATTCATTATAGGACTTTAACCATCTCCAATGGTAAGGTCCTATAATGAGGTCTTATATTTATATATTTGATTTTTCTTTATTTTATGTTGTAATTAATAATAATTTATATTTATAAACTATTATTGTACATGATAAATAAATATAATATTCATTTGAAAAAAAAAAATTCCGCTTGTGGTGTCCGTGGTTTTTGTGCCCCTCTCTTTGGACCCATGGTGCTAAAAAGAAAAATTAAATTTTGCTATATGAATAAAAATGATGGGGAGGAGAGAATGTTTGAGAGGATGTAAAAAATGGTGTGGAATGAATGAAATTTTTAGTTGGTATTTATAGAAGAAATGTACATCTACTGTAGCAACGGGGTAGAAATTTTTTAAAAAATATTTTATTATTTTTTTCGTTATTTTTATTATTGTTATATATAAAATTAAAGTTAGTTCAAATTACAACTGTCGATTAATCTGAAACATTTATCTTCAACCGTCAGATCAAAAATTTATTTAAAAAAATTAAAAAATTAAAATATTAAAATAATTCGGGGATGAATTGAGGCCGTTGGATTGGAAGAAGATTAAATGGCGGCTGTTGGATCGAAATGACCGTTGGGGTGAAGAGGGGGGGGGGGGGGGGGGGCAACGGCTCTCTGGCCGGCCCACGTGGATTGACCTAATGCGGGACCCACTGCAGCAGCAGTTGTCTGCTGCTTTCCTCTTCAGCCGCTCGTTGCGCGTGATGCCTTCAACATTTTTTTGTCGCCTAGCTCGTCTCTTCTCCACTCCCTCTTCCGTGCGTCTCTTCTCCTCTTCTCCTCTCTCCTCTGCCAAACCATGTGCTCTTCTCCTCTCTCCTCCGATTATAGGACGCGTCCTAAACAAAGTCTCATTTTGAGACTTCAGATGAGACGAGGTCTTATAATTATAGGGTATATGAGATGACCCGGCCTTAGGGTGAATTGTGTGGACCTGACTTGACCTGGCTATGGAAGCTAGCAAGTAGGTAGGTCACAAATCCCACATCGTCCGAGGGAGAGTGGATGCGATGCTTATATGTGCAGGGTTAGCACAATACGTAGAGACGCGTTTTGGGAGCTCAATGGCTTCGGAGGGGATGGGAACTCCGAAGTTAAGTTTGCTCACCTCGTAGCAATCCCAGGATGGATGACCTACTGGGAAGCTAGCAGGTAGACAGCTCCCGAAGCAAAACCGTGCGGGGTGATTCTCAAAGCGGACAATATCTCTACTACGCGTGCCGGACCGTTACAAATGGTATCAGAGCCTGTCCTCGGTCGGAAGTGTGCCGACGCGGACGTCAGACCCTAAGGGGGGTGGATTGAGATGACCTGGCCTTAGGGTGGATTGTGTGGACCTGACTTGACCTGGCTATGGAAACTAGCAGGTAGGTAGATCACAAATCTCACATCGCCCAAGGGAGAGTGGATGCGATGCTTATATGTGCAGGGTTAGCACAATACGTAGAGACGCGTTTTGGGGGCTCAATGGCTTTGGAAGGGATGGGAACTCCGAAGTTAAGCTTGCTCGCCTCGTAGCAATCCCAGGATGGGTGACCTACTGGGAAGCTAGCAGGCAGACAGCTCCTGAAGCAAAACCGTGCGGGTGATTACCAAAGCGGACAATATCTCTACGGCGCGTGCCGGGCTGTTACAGTATAGGACCCCAATTTCTCACCATTGGAGAGTAAAAAAAGTTAGGACCCCTAAATTTTAGGGTATAGGACCTCCCATTGGAGACTGAAGACGGCAAAGGTGTGAAATCCTAGAGGTTATCTTTAGGCTTTTATATGTAATCCTGAAAACATCCTCGAGGAAGAATGAAAGTCTAGATTTGAGAATCTATCTCTTCGTTGCAAAAGAGTGTTGGATTTTATTCTGCTTCTACTCCAGGAGAACAATCTCCATGCTTTTACATTGTTCCAATTATTGATTAGTTTACTGTTTGCTTTCGTGTTGGTTCTCAACTATGGCATTGAAAAGTGGAAGAATATGCTCTGAAGTCTTAAGTGAGAACTAACAAAGGCCGGTGGGCCTGCTATGGATATAATCGGACTTGAATGATTTGCCTAACCTGTCCCATCCAAACTTTTTTCATCATCCTCATCTCGTTCGGCTAACCTATCATTAGAGAAATTTTATATACACTCCACAAACTACTTAATACACACCCCTCTTATTTTATATCTCAAATCAAATTCTATAACTAGGTTAAATGACCAAAATATATATCAATTATCATGAGAAATAAAAACTAAGAAAAAAAAACTAAATGACGCAATACAGTTGTAAACCTAGACATCTTAATTTTAAAATTTTATTTTATCCGACTATTGATTGATGTTGGAGTTGTAACAACAGTTCTCGATTTAATAATGTCCGCATAAAGATGAGAGGTTTTCTCTCCCTCAACCGTAGCCTCCCCAGCTTTCAACTATGGTGGCCTCCTCTGGTCTCTGCTATCAGCCATGTTCCCATGGCTCTCCAAGGTCGATCTCCCATGTTGACCCCTCTATTGAACAACGCAGCCTCGTCAATCTCTTTGGCAAGTTAAATCCATCAACCATGATCTCCAAAATCTCAACTAAGATTCTCAACTGAAATCGTTCATCCTCCGTTGGGGTGGTATAGCCTTTCGGCGTTTGTTTGCTGGGATGGAGAACTCAGGTCGGGCCCGACCACGACGAGCGAGACTCTAAATTTTTGGAGCGTCCAATTCCAAAGGCTCGAGTGTAAAGGCGATCTGGTTTAATCCACCACATCAGATATATTGTTCCGATCTGGTTTGGTGGTGGGTGAGCAAGGCGATGATCTTGATGAGGATTGAGGCAGCTTACATTGTTGTGGCCAGTGTAAACTTCAAGCCACAAAATCATGAAGGCTGGTCGTCCTGGGGTGCGTCGGTAAGCCAAGGCAGTGCAAAAGAGAGATGACCAAGATGGATTCGTATTGCAGGGGCGACGGCGGAGCAAGGAGGAATGCCCAGATCAGATGACGCGGTGGATGGCGGTGCAGTTTTGGTCATGACTGCGATGGAGGCTGAAAATGTTTCGGCGGCTGATGGAGGACTGAATTGGGTACCCAAATCTTTGGGTCAGCCCACCACTATTTAGATGCCCAAATTTATTGGGGTGTCCAAATCAGTATGAGTGCTCATATTGTTTGACAAAAACATGTGGGGGAAGTTTTGGGCCCAACTATGGCCCCAACAAATAAACTCTAGCTCTCTAGGGTTTCGAATTTGGGATCCTGGTGGCTTGATTCAGTATACTAAGTTCTGTTTTAATATTTGTGGTACCATCGAATCTTCTAGAATAGTTTTGAGCTATTCTGTAAGAGCGGAGCATGGAGTGTTCAATGAATGGACCTATTTCTATATATCATCCTGGGTACTACCACAACTTCTTGTTATGTCTGTATATGGCAGCGGGAGGGTATGTAACGACCATTCTGCCTTGAGGCTAGAACAAGTTTATATTGTTTTGATGATGCTCCATAATGTGTTCTGGATGTATTATGATACAATTGTATTCGACTCGATAGATTGAGTCATATTTTACTATCTATAAAGTTCTTTTCTTGATTAAAAAAAAAAAACAGTTCTCAATTTAATTATCAATTGACCAATGATCTTTTGAATTGAAATTTTAAAAATTTATAAACGAAATTAGTATAAAGTATGTTAACAAATACCTGAATATATTCTTAAAAATTCAGTATATATTAATTATCACTTATATTAATTAACAAACTACAGGTATGTACATGACGATACTTTGTTTTACAAATAACTCACTTACATATTCAATTGAGCAATTTAGGATTAAAATTTACAAATTAGTACAAGATGCTATTAAGCTGCCACATGTCACTAGCAATTTGACATTTTTACCCCTCTTTTATACTAGAAGAATGAAATTTGAAATCCTCTTTCGTAAAGCAATTGCAATCCAATTCTTCACATACTTCTCAGTAGCAGCTCCTTCAGCTTCTTCATTCTCATTATCATTACCAATCTCAATCGCATCTCCTACAGCTTCTTCATTCTCAGTAGCAGCTCCTTCAGCTGCATCACCTCTCTCAGTAGCAGCTCTTTCAGCTGCATCATTCTCAGTAACAGCTCCTTCGTTGGCTGCTACTGCTATTGCTAGTGCTACTTCACATGAAAGAAAGCTAGTACAGCCTCCAACATGCCTCAAAACCTGTCAATTTAGTGAATTTGTTATCGAAATCGATTGATATAAGTCTAGTTTTTACTACTGTGCAATTTAAAAAAAAAAAATCAAATCAAATCAAAATTTGTACTACTGTGCTACTCATCGATTGAAGACGAAGAAGAAGAATATTTGATGCTACTGTGTCAATGGCCCACATGAAGGTTCACGGAAGGTTCACGGCTTTACCTAATCACGCTTCATGGAACTTCTTCAATCTCAATTTTTTTTTCTGCTACTGCTACTGCTCCATGGAACTTCTTCACCGATCAAAACCTTACTACTGCTACTGCTCCATGGAACTTCTTCACCGATCAAAACCTGCTACTGCTACTGCTCCATGGAACTTCTTAACCGATCAAAACCTTGCTACTGCTGCATGAAACTTCTTCACCAATCAAAACCTGCTACTGCTACTGCTCCGTGGAACTTCTTCACCCATCAAAACATGCTACTGCTACTGCTCCGTGGAACTTCTTCACCCATCAAAACCTGCTACTGCTACTACTTCGTGGAACTTCTTCACCCATCAAAACCTGCTACTGTTACTGTGGCTCGTGGTGGTTGAAATTCAAAATTTCAAAGTTTCTCAAAATATATGTAACACTATATTCAAATGAAAGCCCATGAGATGAAGAACAATTTTGTAGTTTGAATCTTCTCTAAATTGTCGACGGTTTGGCCGGAAAACTTGAAACTACCGGAAATAACTCAAAAATGAGGAGAGAGAAACTTGTCAGTTAGTGGAGTGACAGCATTGTAATTTTGGCGAAATTAGTGGCATTTTAGACATTTCAACCTTAATTATTCAATCAGTTTTGAATCCACTCGATTTTGGGCAAGACTTATATCCTTTTTTGTTTAAAAATTATTAGAAGTGAGTTATTTGTGTTTGTAAATTTAGTCGGGTGCTACTATATAATTTACTATATAATAATAGGATATTTCATGATTTTTTTAGCATAAGGGTATTTTAGGTATTTAGGGATGTGTATCTAGTCTAATATTGAAATAAAAAACTTAGGAGATAGTGTATGAAGTAAGGAGTGTGTATTAAGAGGTTAAATGAGTGTATTTAAAACTACTCATATCGTTAAGGTTGTACGAATGCTAGATCGATATAGATGTGTGTGTTTATTTTTATTTTTTGTTTTATCAGATTAAGATGTGCTGATCATTCCTATCCATCCAATCTATAATTATTCTCACTTTTCCCTCTCTAATTTGTTGTAGGATAAGTCAATAAGTCATTCTCGGGAAAAAAAAAAAAAAAAAGACACGTCAATAAGGATCAAGGACTGAAATTTCGATTTTTTCGCCGAAATATCGGCGAAAATTTCGTTTTTTACAGATTCCGATATTTCCTCGACAAACTTTCCTTTTCTGGGGCGAAATTTTCGAAATTCAACTGACACATGTCAGCCTGCTAAAAACCCACAAATTTGGGGGTGAAGTAAGATTCGAACCCCTCACCTCTCAGCTTACATGATAAGTTTAATGAGAATGCCAATTGAACTGAACTCATTTCTTGTTCAATCTCTTCATCTTATTAGTTATATAATATGTTTACTGAAATCCGAAAAAAATGAAAATGACAAATTATGTCCTATCAAAAATCAAACTATTTGTTTTGGTAAAGATATGGTCTTACACTCTTACGTGTTCCACACCTCTTATCCTTGATTTTTTCATACTATCAATTATGTGCTTGATTTTTTCATACTATCAATTATGTGCTTGTTGGAATTTTTATAACTACAAAACAAATTTTTTTCCTATAAATAATCTCAATTGCAAATGCTTTCTTACACTTTCATCTTTTCTTTCTTCTCCGGTTGCTTCAATTCACTATTTCTATATCTCATTCTCTTCTTCGTATTTAGCTCATGCATTGATCTCAATTTTATGCTCTCATGCTATAATAGTTAATTAGTAATAGACTTTGGTAAGTGGTTACTTAGTAATATTAGTATTATTAAATATTCCGTTCTTATGGTTAATTTTATTGTTTTGATTATTTGTAATTAGTATTATCTTGATACACTCATACATCATATAGATCTTCTATGTGGTTCTAAATTATTCATGTAATGTCATGTTCAATGTAGTATATGTGTATAAGGCGTGATGGCCTAACCTCCCTTTGGGTTCCCAGCCATAAAAAAAAAAATAGATGTTAGTATATATTTTTATTAGAATTTTCAACGATTTAGCGTTTATATATTTCACCTTATATCACTACAACTCATTATAGACCAATGTCCATATAAGATTTTCTTATGAAATATGATAGATAATAGATTAAATAAACATCTCAGAAAGTTTCATTTAAAATTTCCATGTATTTCTTAAAATTTCCGTCAATTTTATCAATTTTTTTCTGCTATCGATATTTCCTCGAAATTTCCATCGAAATTTCTATTTTTTGGACCTTCGAAATTTCCGTGATCGTCGTAATTTTAGTCCTTGATAAGGATACCTGGTAGTTGGGGTGAAAATCATCTACCGTATTACCGCCCTAATCTAAGTAAATAGATAAGTAAGCACATGTTCCACACTTTCATCAACAATCGGAAAAGGTTAAAAGTCGTCTAAATACAGCCCACTGACGGTAGCCTAACTACTGTCAGCAACATTTGACCGCAATTTTACTCGGGCAGTGAAAAAAATCTCGCCATCCCACACATTCCGATAGACTCACACACGCCTCGCTAAACACACACAAATAATAATATTAATATTAAAAAAACCAATAAATTCCCATCAAACGCCGTAACGTGGATGAGCGCTCACAAGCCGCAACCACCCCATTTGAATGTCCTCCACGTGTCACCGGACCCCAAATCCCCATCCGGGTCCGGACTGCCAAACCCGAGAAACAAAACCCGAAAATTTCATAAAATAATTTAAAAATCCCCAAACGTACCCTAAACAACCTCTTTCATTTCGTTTAGTGACCCTTTTTGGCGGTTTTGAGGCTCTCGGTTTCGAACATTCGCACGAAAATCTCTGACGCCTCTCTCGAGCGCTGAGTCACACTCCAAGGTCAGATCTCGACCCTCTCTCTTCTTCTTCTTCCTTGTTCCTTCTCTCTTGATCTCTCCGCTCAGATCTTCATTCTCGTTTCGATTTTTCCAGCTCGGTTTCCGAGGGATCACAGATCGCCGCCGTTCAGCTACCTCTAGGTTTCCGATGCTCTTTCGTCAGGTACTGTTCATTTTCCGATCTGAGGCTTTTTTCCTGTACAGCTGAGCTCGGCAGATTAATTTTTGTTCGAGTTTATGATTGAAATGAATTAGCTTTGACTTGATTGAAGTGATTAGCTGTCCAAGTTTATTGTTTCCATTTTTGTCCCTGGCTGTGTCATAATTAAGCTGACAAATAACATTAATCAGAGCTGTAATTATTTTTAGTAAAATTATTTATGCACTTTTGAATTAACGAATCGGAGCTTTTGGATCTCCTTTTCTTTAACTGTCATTTATTTTTTTTTCCTGTTAAGAGAAAAATTACTGAATGTCAATGTGGGCTTTATGGGAGGTTTTCTTTTAATGGTTGAGATAAACTGATTAGATGTAACTAATGTGATCTTAGATAGTTAAGCTTGAGATTCATTATTTTTTTTTAAAAAAAATAGATTTAAAAATAGATATGCTAGTTGATCAAGAGGTTGTAATGAAGAAGTAGCAAGACGCCTAGTGGGTGGTAATGCAGCCACATTAGCAAACCTCATTTGGAGTTTCTGTTTGTGACTTGAAATTTACTAATGCCCCATTATTGATCATGCTATTGTACACTATGAAGTGATTACGGAACATTGTGTATTATTCGCTATAGGAACATTGTGTATTATTCGCTATACTAATGCCCCACAAGGACTGATCATTGCTTTCTTAAATTGCTTCTAGGCGCCCCCATTACGTATCATTTTTTTTCCCTTGAATTTACAACTTGTTTGATATTTTTCATCTTTTTCTTTGCAGGTGGAAGTGGAAAGTTCTTTTGCTCCTTCTCTTGATGATGAATCCGAAACAATCGAGCACTTACTAGCAGAACCTAAAGCTGAATATGTTACTGTAGATGGTGTCTTATCTTTTGGCAAGGAAAATGTAGAAAAATGCTTCAACTTTGATGATTTTTCTTCTGGATTTGACTATGGACTGAATACATTTACTGGTAATACTACTAAACTATTCACAATGTCAAGTACTTACTGATTTTATAAATTTGCATAATGCCCTGTCGTTAGGTTTTAACCTCTTTACTTGGGAGCACCTTGTGGGTACATCCTTGCAAACAATTTTAACATGGTTTATTTAGCCTTCTGACTTTTGAACCCTAGATTGAAATTCTTTCACCATTCATAGTGATCCTGTTGCATGGAGAAACCTTAATTATACAGAATAAAAATATTTCTTTCAATTGAAATTGTAGACATTTTGCACCTGCAAGCAATGAACTCACATTTCTAGGATGATAGAATAAATACCAAATAGTGTCTTTTCAAATTTCTCCTGTGGACACTGGAGATGCATTGTGTTAAACAGTTTGATATTGTTCTAATGCTTTATACTTTCTGGTTTTTGTAAGGTGGGCGGCATTCTGCTCATCCTCGCGGGTTGCGTTCTACACATCCCCGCCAAGGACACTATGAATTAGAACTTGGAGTACGTACCTAACTGCTTTGCCCTTTTTAATGTTCATGTCAAGAGTTATTCTCGGCATTGTATTTCCAGAAATCAGCTCCAATTTCAGCTTCATCCCTCATTTTGTATTTAGATGCATTTAAACCATTGATTTGGGAATTTGGATTTTATTACATTTATATTTGCTTCCATATGTGAGTGCTCCTTTGATGAGATAGTGATTTAGTAGGTTCTTGATGGATTGCTGGATGAAGTTGAAGAAGTGGAGGATATTGATGCAGCAAATGGTCTTGCAAGTCCATGTGATGATTTTCTTCTAGGTGAATTTTTTTACCTCTTTGTCTTTATTGTGATGGCTTAATATTGTGAGATCTTGTATGGTTCTTTCTTTTATTTTCTTGTGTCGTCTTTTTCTGTATGCAGATATTGGATTTACAGGAAAAATTTCTGAACTGGAATTTGGTCCTCATGAAAGATCACATCGTGGAAACACTGAAAGTCGGTCTCCAGGGTTAAGTGGCAGTAGTAATAGTGCTGTAGGAGTTTCAGAATCGTCAACGCTGACAATTCAAGAATTTGAGTGCAAAAATCATTCTCAGCCCAAGGAATCACCTCATAAGTTTCCTGGTGATTTTAGGCAGAAAAAAAGACGTCAGACGCCAGTTAAAGGAAGTGCCCGCCCTACTTCATTTAGTTTGCAAAATCTTAATGAGTTGGATAATGATCAGAAACCTTTAACAAACCGATTACGTTCCAGTGAAAATGACAAGAGCTCTGTTGATGCAAACAAAAGTGGTGCCATTTTGAAGAAGATAAGACTGCCTAAAATTACTCAGAGACTGGTTGAAAATTCTTCAAAGAGGAAAGCAAAAGATTTAATTGGAAGTGAAAACATTTCTCATCTTGCCGCTACAGTGGATCAGTGCTTCAATGCTAGATCTCAGAATAAACTTCATAATACAAGACCGAGGACATTGTCATCAGTTCCTGAGGAGGATTCAATTTCAGATAATCTGACGCTATCTGAATTCAAGATTCGGGTAGCCTGTCCAAAGAAGCAGGTAATAGTTCTTGTAGGGAAACCAATCATCTTTATCTTTGTTCCAGTAATAACTTAGGAAAAAAGTATGGAATCGCCTTCTCTCTCTCCAGTATTGCTATTTGTTTGGTGTTTCTGTATTTTTGTTCCGTTTTATTTGCCATGTCAAGCTATCAATAGATTAATAAATAGCTAACTTTAAGAGTAATATGGGTACTGTTGTCTCGGGGTCACTGCATTGGAATATGTGAGATCATCTGTGTCATGACTATCTGCAGAAGATGAGCCTATGCCATCAGGCAGTACTTTTGGTCAGACCCTGGTTAATTTTACATCTCTTGTGTGGAGGATGTGCTGCTTCCTTTCTGTAGCTTATTCTATTGACTACATATAGCCAAAACATTTGTGGTATTTTCTTAGGTACCATCTGGGTATAGGTGTTCTTGTTGCACTGAAGGCACAGCTGTCCTGATGTACATCAACTTAAAAGCATAAAATATGGAATCAGAATGAAAGCAGCAAAGGCATTTCAGAGTACTTCTCTTAACAGTTTCTTTGTCATGATTGTCTAACAGTTTTAGAAATTTTATTGGCACAGGCAATTCGGACTGAATTTCAACCCATTACATCTGAATCTGAAGATGAAATTGTGAGAGTGACGATACCCGAAAAGCATGATCGAAGGAAGCATCATCCTCTTAAACCCAAGTCTGGAGATGACACGGTGATTACAAAGCTATCCAAAAAGCATGAAAGATGGAAGCATCAAGCTAATAAATCTGAGTCTAAAGATGAAACTGTGACAAGGAGAAGATCTACAAGGAATAATCGAAGAACGCATCAGCCTGTTAACTCTGAGTCTGAAGATGAGATTGTGGAAAGGAAAAGATCTAAAAAACATGATCGAAGGAAGCATCAAAGGATGTGGGATATCTCCGAGGTGATGGCATTGGTTGATGGTATTTCTGAGCATGGAGTTGCACAATGGACACGTATAAAGAGGCTTCTATTTACAACTTCTTACCGTACGCCTATGGATCTCAGGGTACACCACTGTTTCCTACCTATATAAGGAATATGATCTTTTCATATCTACAAAAATGGAGAGGGCCAGTTCTCCAATCTGAACTGCTTAATGCTCAAGCCGTCCTGAACTTGGGACCGGGCACGTGAACGGTCTCATGTGCAATCTACGGTCCAGATTTTAACTGGCTTTCTCCATCTTTAGTGAATTTGGAAGAAGCTTGGTTTTAAATTTAACAGTTGCCTTTTGTGTTATTAAGTAATTCAATTCACTACTTTTGCATGCTACAGGATAAATGGAGAAATCTTCTGATAAGAAGCTGTGGCAGGAAACTGGAGAAAGAGGCAAGATTTCTGTGTCTATTTGTTATTTCATCAGTTGGGGTATTGAAAATGTAATGTAAACTAAAAGTATTTGTGGTATGGTTTGGTGTGGCTCACTACAGCTCGAGGAGGAGAATGGCATGCATCTTCCGAAATCACTGATATACCGAGTCCGTGAGCTGGCAAAGAAACATCCATATCCAAGGCAGCGTGGTAAAAAGTGTTCCCCTGCCATACTCCCTGCTGAAAGCAAAGGTGCTTCATCTGACCGCATCATTAAGTATGTGAGAAGGAAGAACCGTTCTTGAAGTCCACTGTTGCAGCAACTCAATAGTCAGGACCGTACTTGTAAAAAGTCTCCGTTGTTGGTATTAACATGCTTCTCATTAACATCCTGTTCTCGGGTCCTTGGAAAATACGATTACTGAATTCAGGCCGTCAGCTCCAGTGGGCTGAATTTTCTTTTGTAATCCTTCGGGATAATTAGATAATTATGTCATACAAGAGGAGTTATATTTGGCATTAATGCACGTCTTTATAAGGAACTTACTCATGGGTAACTCACAAACATTGTTGCTGGACAAACTTGTAAAGGTATACATTTTGTAGGTGGTTGATCGGCTGACGGTTGTTTTACCCCGAGTCTACTGCTCGTTAGCGTCTTCTGTGTTCTGTAGAGAAAGTGTTCTAGAGGCTCAGAAAGGCGCATGAAGCCTTGTGTTTTCGGAATATGATGCTGAGCAAATTTAGTGATGCCATGGAGGTTTTGAAATTTACTTGCATGGCCTAGGGGGAATAGGAATGCCATAATTTTTTACAACAAAACAGATGGTTTATGTAACCATCACTTGTACTATTTTTTATGTGTATAAATTTATACTGGTAAATAGAGAGCATGACCTCTGACACAACAAAACAGAAACAAGAAGAAAAGATTCACTTTCGGTAATTTTGCGGATACTATATATTTCCCACTTCCTCATAATAGCTACATAATAGGACTACTCCATTTCATAAAAAGTTTACAGGGCAGATATATGCAAGGTTACAGGGCAGATATATGCAAACAAGAGCTTATATTTATAGGACAATATCAAAGACAAGCAGGCATATATTCATCATATGCTAATGCTATAATTACATGTCACAGAATAAGCGCCATCTTTCATCGCCCAGTTCCACCATCACCATCTCCTGGCGAAGAGCCACTTGGATCATTGTAATACTGTCTAGGTATGCTGTGATGGTTGTCGATTTTGTGGTTGTCCATACGACTTCCTGTGTAGTCACCGTTGCTCTTCTCCACCGTATTTTTGGTGCTTTCACCGCGGTGGTGCCGCTGCTCTTGTCCATATATTCCTCCCAGCATAGCTCTTCTTGGTGCTCCCAAGCAAGAGCTTGCCATAATCATCAATACCAAACATAGTACTGCTACCACCTTCATTGCACAAGTTTGTAGATGAGCACGAATTGAATCAAATTGATGTGTCAGTCACTTTGATTGTTGAGAAGGGGGTTTGTGGAGTGTGATATTTCCTAGGTTGAAATGTGTCCCAGAAGCCAAAATGTGAGTAGATGAAGAGAATGTTGGAGATTGGTGTTTTGGGGGGTGATGGTTAAATTAGCTAGGAGTTGGTTGATTATATAGAGGAAGCTAAGGAACTTACTATTGGAAGTCGGTATTAAGATTAGTAATTATGGTGTCTCCACTAAATATCAGACAAGATTAAGTGGGTTTTCCGGATTATTGAGCTTAATATATTACCTGTTTGTGTGTAAAGATCACTTCTTTGTCTATAGCCACTTCAATAGGGAAAATCCACTCTCCAAGTGGGAATTATAGCATTCACAATTACAAGTCAAATCCAGCATAATGGGTTTTGCTGTTTCAGACACTTTCTTATGTCACTTCACAAGTCTACATATATTGCCAGACAAAGTGTTAGATTTTAGGTAAGACATGTTATAATCACATTTTAGCCATCTGTCTAAATGCTTTCTGGCCAACTATGAACAGAAGTTTTCTATTGTTAACCTGAACTCGTACTGAAGCCATCTGTCGTAAAATATATAGAAGACACTGAGCAGTAGCACTGTCACTAAATTTACTAAGAGAAACAATATGCTACTTACCTTTGAAAAGCATATCTTTGATCTCTAGTATATCCTTGATCACTATCTCTGATCTTTGAGAATCAATTTTACAAGTTTTAAGAAAAAGTGAGTAGTGATAAGTACAGTAAGTTCTGATTTTACATAATCCCAAAGATCAAGTTGTGCTTGATTTTATTATCAGTGTTTCTGTTTTTCTTTCTGCAACTGCCTGGAAAACAATAAAAATGCAAAAAATATGCCCCCAGTTATATGTAAATCCTAATCCCACTACCAGGGGACTCAATTTCAATGTCTGAATCAAGCATCCACAAAAATCCATCTAACCCTTTTGAAGATATTAATAAGTTTCAAGCCTAACCATGCTGTGAAGGGCAGACAACTACCAAAGAAAATGACTTGTGTATGGAGCAAAGCATGACATGTGGTTGTCAATTAAAATATGTTCAAGTGGCTAAGATATTCTGAAAGCAATACATGTTGGGCCAGTGATTAGATCTAAACCTGTTGAATCCATACAAGAATGAAATGGTCTTTTCTTGAGTGCAGGTCAGATATGGTGTTATGGTGGAACAAAGGCAAAGCCGTCAGATTCGGCGGTGGATACAGTGAAGAATGGGTGTGCCATTTCTTCATTTCTTGAGTGCCCATAGCAGATGAGTCTGGACACTTTTTTGGACCTCGGCTCATGTCCTAGAAGTCTTTGGTTTCGGTTATGTCTGGTGCAAATGTGTGCCAGATGGGCTTGGCTCCGTTTTGGTTCCTTTGTGTCAGGAAATTGCCCTTCGATTTTATTGGTGTAGTTTCATGTTAGGTTGTCTAATTATTGGCCAGTTATGACTTTCTACGGATGACCTTTTATTTATTACTACTTTTTTTTAAGGGCAAATGATAAAAACCTACCATATCTACATACTAATGATAATAATTAGATCACTCATGTTTTTCAAATGTTAAAAAAGTCATCTATGTTTATAACAAATGATAAAATAGTCTAATTATCTTATATTAAATGATAAAATGGTCAGAGTTTATTTTTTTGTATGACTGTTTTACCCTCAGTTATAACAGGTCTACACTTTTCTCTTCTAACAGAATACCCCATTTTCTTAGCTCCCACGTTATTTCCTTTCTTTCCCATTTTGAATTCTGAATTAGCCTTCGTCACTTTCGCCGATCTCGACTCTCTCTGCTGCCTCTTCCTCTAGCTCCAGGACTACGAGTGCTCCGCCGTCAACAAAGCCTCCTCATCTGCGCTGTCCTTCCCGACGATCGCCGCTTCTTCGAAGCCTTCATCGATTTTGATTCCCTCTGTTGCCGCACCGGTCGCCTTTTCCTCTAGCTCCAAGACTACGAGTGTACTGTCGACAAAGCCTCCTCATATGCGCTGTCCTCTCCGACGATCGCCGCTTCTTCGAAGCTTTCATAGATTTTGATTCCCTCCGTTGCCGCTCCCGTCGCCTCTTCCTCTAGCTCCAGGACTACAAGTGCTCTGCTGTTGACAAAGGCCTCCTCGTCTGCGCTATTTTCCCTGACGATCGCCGCTTCTTCGACGCCTTCATCGACTAGGTCAGTTTCCTCATTTTACCTCTCTCTCTCTCTATCTCTCTCTGTCTCTCTCTCTCGTGTCTTGCATGCCTAATGAAACCGCTGCAAACTTTGTTGAAGATTTGCAACACCACTGAACAGAATTGATATATACATTATATGAACTTTTCAGTGATGTGGAATTGGTATAAATATAACAAAAATAGACCTACGTTTTCAGTATGATGTTTATAGTCAACAACAGGTACATCACTAGTTACACAATTACTTTTTATAGGTACATTACTAGTTACGTTATTCTTCTTATTTGCTTGTAGTTACACTAGTAGTTACAGAACCAATTACATTTTATAGGTACATTACTAGTTACATGAAATTAGGTGTTTATAGTCAGCAACAGGTACGTTACTACTTACACCGTCACTTTTTATAGGTACTGTTGATAGTAGCTACAGAGGGGCTACATAGGCCCACAGACCCGCAGCCAGCACGTCCGGGGCCGGACTGAGGCCCGGAGCTAGATCACCAGCACCCAGACCCGAGGCCCAACAGTCTACCTTGTGACCAGGGGCCCGGGGACCGGGGACGCCAGCCTGCCGAACAGGCCACCAGAGCTGCCCTTTTACGTACGAACAGAAGAAAACCAGTCCCACATCGAAGAGTAAGACCAGACCTCACGCCCGACCACCTATATAAGGGCCTCAACTACCCTCTTTAATAGGTAACTGATCTCTCCAACTGCTTATCACTCTTGCTTAAGTTAACTATTCATCCCAACTGTACTAACTTAGGCATCGGAGAGGAGAAGACCGGCCCGCCCGGTATTCCCCTTAGTTAGCAGGTTCGCAGGAGGAGATCACATCTTGATTCATCAGTTTCCACTAGACCTACGGATTTGTGCAGAAATAATTGGCGCCGTCTGTGGGAATCAATTGATCCACGAAAAAGTAGCGTTGCTCTACCGGAGGGTAGAACCCGATCGATCCTTTGGAAGGCAGTTTGAAAGCAAGTCCACGATCCGGAGGCCATGGAGGAAAGGAAGATGAAAGCTGGCGGGAGAGGGCTGAAAGAGCGAGTCCGGGTCCCGGACCGGGCCCAAAACCCTAAAACTGAGGTCAACGCGAGGTTTGTCCCTTCTCCCCACCGGGACGGAACCTTCGATCGCCGGGGCTCAGGCAACCCTGACCAGTACGATGAGGGGGGGGGGGGGGGGGGGGGGGAGAGATAAAAAAGATGAAGACAGAAGTCGCGCGATTGCGAGAGGAGGGCAATCGAGACCGACTAAGGGCGGATGCCCGGTGCCAAGAGTTGGAAGCGGTAAACATCGCCTTATTGGCGGCCCTGGAGAAAGGACACCGGCAGGACACCTCACGGGCGGCATCACGACTTGCAAATAAAGGTATCGAGTTCCCGCACCTGGAAGTGGGACAACCTACGGGAAGGAGAAAGACTGCACATTTGCCCACGCCACTCTTTCCGGAAGCTCTGAGGAATTCCGGGCCGGTTGAGCCGCCATACCGAGCGAACTTGGCATTGGGCGAGCAGAACAGGTCTACCGTGAGGACGCTTCAGACGCTCTCCGCCTCGGTGTCGGACATAAAGGACCGGTTGGAGGCCAGCGAGAAAAGGACAGTGCGACCGCAGGACAGCGCGCGATTCAACGAATGCACTGGACCTTTTCCACACCGGGTTAGGGAATCCGGAAGATCTGGTAACCACAAGTCCCTGAAACTGACGTACTCAGGAACGAGCTGCCCATACCAACACCTGGACAGTTTTAAGTCACAAACGGGCACAAAGGGCTACTCAGATGCCACATGCTGCACTGTGTTCCAAGAGACGCTCTCAGGGGAGGCATTGGGCTGGTTCTACGAGCTGCCAGTAAACTCGGTGGAAACATTCGAACAGCTGGCTGAAAAGTTTGTCGGCTGATTCGTCCTTAGAGCCAAGGCGGCTCAAACGTCAACGATCCTTTTCGGTTGCATGCAGACTGACCGCGAACCGCTGCGCGCTTTCGTTAATCAGTGGCATATCGCCACGGCCGGGGTCAGAAACTTGGATAAAAGGATCGTTGAGATGACATTCAAGCAGGGGTTAAGGCCCGGGGAACTCTCGTACGCACTGCCAGTAAAGGAGCCACTAGGGTACGACGAGTTGATGGCCGTGGCCGTCAGGCACGCCCAAGCGGAACATGAGACGTATGGGGATAAGATGCCCAAGCGAAGGTCGGATGACCGATTACCAACAGCCTCCCGTGAAAACAAGGCCGGGCGACAGGATCGCAATCGTACGCCTACGACCAGTAAGAAAACCGAAGTATGGGAGGATTGGCGACCCCGCCGGAGCGGCAACAGCAGTTCATGGGCAGGTGGAAAACCACCGCCTTTGCGACCGGCATGGCCCATGGCAGCAGCTCCAACGGGGCGACAACCGCGGGCCCTGGCTATTATGCCAGCAGGAAAACCCGATGAGCCAACCCTTCGGACTAACGACCACCAACCTCAGAGAACGGTTGTGGACGGCCGAGTCCGGACAGATGACCCGCAAAGGGACAGGCAGGGTGCCCGAGAAGTAGGAAGCATACGCACCCGAGTCCCCGGGGGGATCGAGGTGCATGGAAGCATAAATATGATACATGGTGGGGACCACATAGATCGACTCACCCGGAGCTCGAAGAAGCGGTGCTTAAGGTCGATCCGGGGAAAGGAAGTATATGCCTTTGGGGGGGAGGAAGCGGCCAGGCTGCTAAAACCGGATGGAACTCGGTCACGTTCTATGAGGAAGAAGAACCAGAGGATCTGATCCAACCGCACAACGATCCCTTCCTCATTACGGTTCAAATAGACCACTGAATAACCAGCCGCATGTTAATCGACACCGGGGTTTCTGTCAATGTGATGTTCCGAGAGGCATACAAGGGGCTGCACCGGGGAAGGGGCAAGTTATCCCAGGATAACGAGCTGCTGATAAGCTTCTCCGGCGTGGTGGTCCAGCCTTTGAGATCGGATTACCTGCCGCTAATCTTCGGCGAGGGAGACAGGACGAGGAAGGAACACCTGGAGTTCATCATCGTGGATTGCATGTCCTCATACAATGGCATAATCGGTCGGCCGGGGTTGTGGAGGCTGAAAACATTCATAGCCGGCCATATGCTGATGTTAAAGATGCCTTCACCCGCCGGCGTCATTACCATACACGGGGACCAGAAGATCGCTCGCAGATATTATGCGGAGGCCCTGATCCACGGGAGAAAGCGGACCGAGGTCTTCACGGCTACTCAACAAGCGCCAGTACCGGATCCGAGTATTGACCCCCGTGATGACACCGACTCCGACGACGAGAAGCTAAAACGACCGTCGGCTGTGGAAGAAACTGAAGCAGTCTCCATTTCGGAGGATCACCAGGAACGAAAGGTGGTGATAGGAACGAAGCTCGCCCCGGTTGTCAGGCAAGAGCTCATCACCTTTCTCCGAGACAACAGTTCAGTGTTCGCATGGTTCTATGAGGACATGCCAGACATATCCACAGAAATAGCCGTCCACCGGCTAAATTCGTTGCCCAACGTTCTCCCGGTGAGGCAGAAAAGGAGGTCCTTCAGCCTGGCGAAGTATGAGGCGATCAGAGAGGAAGTGCAGAAGCTGAGATGCATAGGTTTCATCCGGGAAGTCCAGTATCCCCGATGGCTCGCCAACGTGGTTATGGTCCCAAAGAAGGGAATCGACTGGTGGCACATGTGCGTTGATTTCACCAACCTAAACCGGGCGTGCCCAAAAGACAGCTTCCCGCTCCCCCGAATAGACCAGCTTATAGACTCCACATCCGGTTTTAAATTACTCAGCTTCATGGATGCCTACGCCGGATTCAATCAGATAAGGATGAGCCCGGACGATGAAGAGCACACCTCGTTCACGACTGACCGAGGGACCTACTGTTACAAGAGGATGTCGTACGGTCTAAAGAACGCCGGGGCCACATACCAACGGATGGTAAACTGCATGTTGGAGCAGGAGATGGGTAAAACGGTGGAAGTGTACGTGGATGACATGCTAGTCAAAAGCTTGACCGCAGGGGCCCACGTCCGAGACTTGGCAGTAGTCGTCGGTAAGATGCTCAAGTTTGGGATGCGCCTGAACCCGAAGAATTACATCTTCAGGATTTCAGAGGGCCTGTTCCTAGGCCACATTATCAGCCAGCGGGGGATAGAAGCTAACCCGCTGAAGGTCCAAGCGATCTTAGACATGGAAACACCAGGGGAAAGAAACCAGGTCCAGATGCTGACCGGCCGACTGGCCGCCCTGGCCAGATTTATCTCCCGCCTGACCAATAAGTGCGCCCCATTCTTTAAACTGCTCAAGGCACAGCAGTTCAAGAAAATTCACTGGGCGGTGGAGCACGAGGCGACATTCCAATCCATCAAGACATACCTGTCTGCAGTACCTCTCCTATCCAAACCGGTGCCGGGCGAGATGATATACCTCTACATAGCTGCATCAGGAACGGCCGTCTCTGCGGCTCTCGTCAGGAAGGAGGGCACGCTCGATCTCCTGGTATACTATGTAGGGAAGGGACTTACCAGAGGCGAAAGCCGATACCTTGACATTGAAAAACTGGCTCTGGCCCTGATCGTCAGCGCCAGGAAGCTCCGACACTATTTCCAGGCTCATTCCATCACCTTGTATACCAATCACCCTCTACGGCAGATCCTGCAAAAACCGGATACTAGCAGCAGGCTCGTACGTTGGGCGGTCGAGTTGGGAGAGTTTGATATAACTTATGCCCCGCGAACGGCCATCAAGGGCCAGGCCGCTGCGGGTTTCATATGCGAACTCACCCCGATGGCAGTAGAAGCGCATTCCGGCCTGTCCGAGGGCACCGAAACAGTTCAAGCCATAAAGGTCGAACCAGGCCTCCCCAGCGGTTGTAAGCTTTATGTGGACGGCTCTGTAACGAGTAAGCGGAGTGGAGCCGGCGTCATGCTAACCTCACCCGATGGCCAGTCATACGAGTATGCCCTGTGGTTCCTTTTCAATACTTCGAACAACGCCGCTGAATATGAGACCCTCATAGCCGGTTTGCAGCTAGCCAAGGAAATGGGGATCCCATCCTTGGAAATATACAGCGACTCGAGCCTGGTGGTAAACCAGATGAACCGGCTGTTCGAGGTCAAGGAACCCCAGTTAGCCTCCTACCAGGTTTTGGCCAAAACCCTGATCGAGCCATTCTAGGGCGCAACGATTCAGCATATACCCCGGGAGGAAAATAGGCATGCGGACGCCCTAGTAAGGTTGGCAACCGGAAACTACCCACCAGAGTACCGAAGAGCTAAGATTGAAACCCTCCAGAAACCGAGCATAAGCAAGACCATCTCCGAGATATTTACGGTAGAGGAGGCGCCACCGAGCTGGATGGATCCAATAATTAAATACCTGGTTGACAAAACCAGCCCCCAGGATAAAGTAGAGGCTAGGAGGCTACACCTCCGGTGTGCCAGGTACAGCCTCCTCGGCGGAAAGTTGTACCGAAGAGGGCACAGCTTCCCCCATCTAAAATGTGTAACTAAAGAGGCGGGAGAAGCCATCATGCAATAAATCCACGAAGGAGTGTGCGGTAACCATTCTGGCGCCCGATCCCTGTCTCATAAGTCGCTACGGGCATGATACTTTTGGCCAGACATGGCAGCATCGTCGAGAAAATATCAGGCGGCTGCCACAAGTGCCACATGTATGCCACTACACCTCATGCTCCGGCAATCGCGTTGTCAATTCTGTTAGCGCCATGGCCGTTCGCACAATAGGGGCTAGACATCATCGACCCTTTCCCAATAGCTGTGGGACAATACAAGTACGCCATCGTAGCCGTTGACTGTCAGACAAAGTGGGTCGAGGCAGAACCCCAAGTCAAGATTACCGAGGAACGGGTGAAAAAATTCCTATGGAAGAACATCTACTGCCGGTTCGGGGTGCCGCAGACCATAGTCACGGATAACGGGACATAGTTCAATAATACTGATCTCATCCAGTACACGGCCTCCATGGGGACCCGGATGTTGTTCGCCTCAGTGGCACACCCGCAAACCAATGGCCAGGTTGAAGCGGTCAACAAGATTATCAAAAGTCTCCTCAAGAAGAAGCTCGATGACAAAAAAGGATGTTGGGCTGAGGAACTCCCCGCGGTTCTATGGGCCATCCGGACGACAGTAACCCGAGCAACAGGGGAGACCCCGTTCTGCATGGCATTCGGGAGCGAAGCGGTACTCCCCGTAGAGACCGACATGCCCAGCGGCAGGGTCGAGAATTACGACGCTGAAACAAACGCCGAAGGCATACGGCTCAACCTGGATCTCATTGAGGAGTGGCACGACGAAGTGCATATGCGAAACCAAACATACAAGCAACGGGTCACTTGATACTATGACAGAAAGGTCCGGAAAAAGAAGTTGCAAGTAGGGGATTGGGTGATGAAGAAAGTTCAGAAAAAGCCGCTGGCCTTGGAGCCAACGTGAGAAGGGTCCTACCAAATCACCGCAGCCGCAGGTCCGGCGACATTCCACATCATAGACACCGAAGGCATCTACTCCACCCGCCCATGGAATATCCAGCATCTACGGTTCTACCCTAAGTAAGATTACTGCCTTAAAATTGGACAGTACTGTATTTAGTACCAACGTTGCAATACAGATAGTCACTGCCTCTAGAATGAACTACAGCTGGTTACAAAGTAGATACATCTGCCAAATATATATATATATATAAAAAAACCCCGCTAATCAGCGCCACCGGAGCCTCTAATCCCTGACCCACCAGCCTTGAGAGACCGCTCTTGCTCCAACTTCTCGGCCAAGGCTACCTCAGCCTCCATCCGCTCGGCATCAAGCCACCCTTTCTCCCTCCACTCCAGATATGCATCATTTATACCCTTCGCATGAGTGGTCTCCAGCATCTCTGCAAGTTCCACCGACTCCCGGAAATCGTCAATAGCTTTATCAGCGGCTTTGGCAAGTTTGGACTCTACGAGCTTCTCCCCTCCCTTGGGGACTGCCGTTACTTGGGTTTGTAGCTCCAAAGTCTTCGCCTCCAATTCCATAATCCTCTCTTCCCGAGAGACCGCCTCCTCCCTCTCCTGTGCAAGCTTAGCCTCCGCCAATGAAAGCTGCACGGTGAGGTCCTCCACCTGCCTCTCCAGAACCGGAGCCCCCTCACTAGACTCAGCGGCGTAAAGGCTATGAACTAGCTAGTACAAGTACACAAAAGAAGAACATTAGCTCGTAACACAAAAAGGGAGAGGGAGCGCAGAAGAACCTCAGTGCCACACAAGTACGCGATCAGACTTACCCGCAGACCCAATTCCACAGCTTTCTTCCTGCTCTCGCCCGGCCGCACCTCTCCGGGGGCCTCCCGATCAAGTCCCAAGGCCTCGATGGTAGATGCCACGAACCTACCAAAACCACCATCACCAGAGCCGCGATCGGCTTCCGGCTCAACGGTCTCCCTACTCCTTCGGCCACCGGTTCCCTCCGCCAGAACCAATGCTGACAACCCCCCCCCCCCCCCCCCCCCCCCCCCGACCGAGCTTGACGCCCCGGTATCAAACATCCTCGCCCTCTTGGCCGGAGCTTCGCCAAGACCGCTTCTGCGGTACCAAGTCATCTCCGCTGCCTCTCTCTCCCGCGAGACTCGTATCCCCACCGGCCGCGCTAGAGGTTTCAGACCTGGTGAGCCCACCGATCCTGCATCCTGAATAACAAGTGGGGCATTCTCCTCACCGCCTGGCCGCCGACCGTAGTGGGAATCCGAAAACATGAACGGCACATGAGTACTATGCACCGTGCTCTCTAGGGTGTCTGGATCTACAACGGTTTTCGAGGCCATCTCCCCCATCTCCATCAACCACTGGGCCACAAGTTCGTCGTCTGCCTCGACAATCTCCTCGCTCCGAACAGTGAGCCGGGGGGCATTAGCTGCAAATCAATAAACCGAGCGGTTAGAATAGAATACGACCGCACAAAACAATAGTGCAAGGCATTTTACCAGGTTTCTTTCCCATCTCGCATATCTCCAACACATTCCACCGGATGAAATTGTAAGAGCTCCGGCCCAGACTGTCCCAGCAAACAAAAAGCCGGGCTATCCGCTGCCTCTCCAAGTAGACCAACCGGTACGACTGATCCCCAATAGCTTGATAAGCCCCGGGCACACGAAAGCTCTTCGAATTACGCTGCCACCTACCCCTGGCCATCACAACCTGTCTCCTCCATACATTCAAAACCGACGACGGCAGGTGAGTGATGGGAGGATCAAAGTCCCGCGCGGCAAAATTGACACAGCCGGAGGCCTGGGCCTTTTTGCAGTAGAGAATCTTATATAGCGCCTGAAACTCATTTATCGTGGGCCAGTCCATGTTGCTAAGACTGAATAAGCACCCGAGACCAAGCAACTGCCTCCACTAGGTTCTAGGAAGCTGGGCGGGGGAGACATTTATCAGGTTCAGCACATACTGGACAATCTTCGGCAGCGGCAGAGATAGCCCGTGCCGAAATTGATCCTAAAAAACGGCAACCCAACCCTCCTCCGGGTTGCAGGCCAGTTCCCTGGGATGCAGGCCCCGGAGCTTAACGGAGGAGTCAATGCCCCACTTCCTCCGAAAATCCCTTATCTCGCCAGCAGTCATGCTTCTGGTCGGCTCGTCACAAAAAATCACCCTGTCGCCATCCAACAGCTGGTACCTCACGAACCCTCCCGTCGACGCACGGCCGACACCGACAGGATTGGCTGTTCTCCCAAATTCCATAAAACCTAAGAACAAAATTTACCCTACGCCCAGTTAGTTGTGTAGCAAGATAACAACGCAGACAAACGACAGACGAGGAGCCGAGCTTCAACAAAATATGACAGGAGGAGAGGAGGGGGGTGCGAAGCATCTTATAGGCGGCAAAACTACACCTTGTTGATAATTAGGGCAATCAAAAAGGAGAGGCAACCCCAGCCGCAGATTCCCTCCATCTCAGACCGCTCCCTACTGACACGTGTCCCAGTATCGATAAAGTTCCCACGCCATCATAACTGATGGGACTGATGGGCTCTCTCCTTCATTGCATGTCAGCCACCTGTCCCACCTACATGAGGCAGTTAGGGGAGGTAGGAGCGAGAACCGAGGCATCCAGCCCCCCCCACTTCCCCAAGAGTCAACCTCAAATCAAGGAAAGGCACACCACCGGTTATGTAGTATTCAACCGGCTCCATGGCATCCCACCGGTTATGTAGTATTCAACTGGCTCCATGGCATCCCACCGGTTATGTAGTATTCAACCGGCTCCATGGCATCCTACCGGTTATTTACCATTCAACCGGCTCCATGACATTCCACCGGTTTAGTCACTCTCCTTCGCCCTTGCGGGCAAGGATAAGCCAGCAACAACGTAAGGCTTCAAACACATGGGCTTTATAAACCCGGGAGAGTTTACCTCTAACACATGCAAACTCTTCCAGCAGGCTAAAAACCCTGCATCACACTGAACTGTGATAAATTTGGGGATCCATGGCGAGACTTGTTATCTCCACGCCACCCCAACAGGCAGATTGTTTCTCTAACACAGAACAAGTCTCCCTGCAGGCTAAAAACCCTGCACATTACCTCACGCTTATTCCAACACAAGCTGAGAAGAACTAGCAGGTGTTAACCGGTGCTTCAACATGGCCGCAACATCCCACCGGGGTACCTGTTGGCTTATTCCACGCTCCAACAGGCCTCCCCACAGGCTAGCAACCCTGTACATTACCCCACGCTTATTCCAGCACAAGCTGGGCCGAACCACCGGGCTACTCCCCGGCCTGCCTCACCGTTGGCAGCAATTTCACCTTGGGAACTTGGGGGACTCGTCCCGACATGGCAGTCCACTGGTCGAGTACATCAGAATCCCATACACTCATCCGGGTTTCACCCCGTTCCATACTCATGGCACGACAACACTTGAGCACAATACCATTAGTATTGCAAACATACTCATAACTGTCGCACGTCATCATTAATAGGTACTCACATCACCACGCCTTCTCTGCCCGAACGCCCGGTCACGCCCAATCTTCAATGCGGACTTGGGGGACTGGGCACCGTTGGGTCGGTAACCCTGCGGGTCTACGGGATAGGAGCGAGACATATTAAGTCCCTATTCAAAATTGCACTTGACCGGGAACTTGGGGGACTTGTTGACAGTAGCCACAGAGGGGCTACATAGGCCCACAGACCCGCAGCCAGCACGTCCGGGGCCGGACTGAGGCCCGGAGCTGGATCACCAGCACCCGGACCCGAGGCCCAGTAGTATACCTTGTGACCAGGGGCCCGGGGACCGGGGACGCCAGCCTGCCGAACAGGCCACCAGAGCTGCCCTTTTACATACGAACAGAAGGAAACCAGTCCCATATCGAAGAGTAAGACCAGACCTCACGCCCGACCACCTATATAAGGGCCTCAACTACCCTCTTTAATAGGTAACTGATCTCTCCAACTGCTTATCACTCTTGCTTAAGTTATCTATTCATCCCAACTGTACTGACTTAGGCATCGGAGAGGAGAAGACCGGCCCGCCCGGTATTCCCCTTAGTTAGCAGGTTCGCAGGAGGAGATCACATCTTGATTCATCAGTTTCCACTAGGCCTACGAGTTTGTGCAGAAACAGGTACATTACTAGTTACATTATTATTCATGTTTGCTTGTAGTTACACAAACAGTTACATTTTATAGGTACATTACTAGTTACATTATTATTCATGTTTGCTTGTAGTTACACAAGCAATTACATTTTACAGGTACATTACTAGTTACATTATTATTCTTGTTTTCTTATAGTTACAGATGCAATTACAAAAGCAATATAACATGCACAATTACTTTTTATAGGTATACTACTAGTTATATTATTATTCCTGGTTGTTTATAGTTACAGAAGCAGTTACATTTTATAGATACATTACTAGTTACACTTTATAATTATATTTTTATGTTTTGTTTTTGCAGGCGCAATGGAGTGTAACTACACAGCAAGATGGGTTCCAAGATTATAAAGTATGTGATGCTTGAAAAGCTTCGAGAGAATCCAAACAAGACGGCTACAGATGTATGTCGAGAGTTAAAAACTGATTTTGGAATAGATGTTCCTTATCGTATAGCGTGGTACGGTAAAGATCGTGCAAGGGAAGCTGTGATTGGTGATGAAGGAGAGTCTTATTCTGAGTTAGTGTGGTTTTCTGAGCAGACGGTGGAATCCAACCCTGCCTCTAGAATCGCACTGAATATTTGCTCTGAAACAAAAAGGTTTCAACAGATGTTTGTTTGTTATTCTTCTTGGATGAAAGGTTTTCTATCATGCCGATCCCTTTTGTTCATAGACGCTACATTCATCACCAATAAGTATCAAGGTCAGCTTATTGCTGCAACAGCAAAGGATGGTAATCAAGGTACTTGTGTGACTTTCTTCACTTCCTTCTTCTGTTTTTTTTTTATCAATTTCTTGTGTGACTTTGTTCACTTTCAGCTACATTATTTATTTCCAGTTACAACTTCAGTTACTTTAATAGTTACAGATTTCTGCTGAAAGTTACATTATTTTATTTCCAGTTACTTGTATAGTTACAAATTGCTTTTAACAGTTATCCTGACAGTTACACCAGTAGTTACAGAATCAGTTACATGCACAGTTACTTTTGATAGCTACATTACTAGTTTTATTGTCTCTTTAATCAGTTATATGATGGAACGATAATGCACATAATCAATTGCATGACATGACCAGTTACTTGTGTAGTTACAGAGTCACTTACATGACCAGTTAGTTGGGGTTACAAAAATCAGTTACATGGGTAGTTACATGACCAGTTATTTGTGTAGTTACAAAGTCAGTTACATGACCAGTTAGTAACTTGTGTGACTTTGTTCACTTTCTGCTACACCAATAGTTACTGTAAACATGTTTGTAACTATTGATGTAACAAGTGTTGCATCTAACAAAACTGACATCATTTTTTTTTCTTTCCAGGTATGTATCCAGTGGCTTATGCTATTGTGGATTCTAAATCTGAGAGCAATTAGACATTTTTCCTCCAATGCTTATATGAAGAGTTGGCTAGGTATTCTACAAGGCGGGTCACTTTTGTTTCTGATCGTAATAGTGGTCTTCTTAGTGCATATCCAAAAGTGTTTCCTAATAACCTTTAGGATTTTGTTTTAGGCACCTTTTTAAGAATCTGACTCAATTGTATTCTAAGGATTGCTACCTAAAGCAGAGAATCCCGCAGTTGTTTATGTCTTGTGCTTATTCTCGCACACCGAATATGTATGAGAGCAATATGGCATTGTTGAGGGCAGAAGGTGGCAAACCAGCTGAAGATTTTTTGAAGGATCTTCCGAAGGAGAGCTGGTGTGTGGCTTTTTTCAATGGGGACAGGTTTGGTGAAATGACAACCAATCTGGCAGAGTGTTTTAACAATTGGCTGTTGCCTTTGAAATGTCTTCCTATTGTTGAGATGAATGAAGGTATTCGTGTGAAGAACATGGAGATGATTTCTTCTCGAAAAGAAGAAGCAAAAGAATGGTTTTCTTTTTTGTGTCCGAAGATGGAAAAGAAGCTTAAGGAAAACTTGGCCGAAGGAAGATATTGGAAAGTTAGTAGATCAGATACTAATCTCTATGAAGTTCATTGTCAGAAATATAGAGTTATAGTGAATTTGGCAACCTCATATTGTTCGTGTGGTGAATGGAGTTCTCATGGTTTTCCTTGTTCGCATGGTCTTGTTGTTATGCAAAATGCTGCTGCCTCACTGTATTCATATGTCACTCCGTTTTACCAGGTATTTTTCTCATCCTTGTTCATCTTGTTAGTTTATTCCTTTATTATTATTATTATTATTATTTGTTTCTGCCTAAACCCAGGGGTCTAGTAGATACAGGTGAATCCTCCAAGTGATCTCCTGCGAACCTGCTCACTAAGGGGAATACCGGGCGGGCCGGTCTTCTCCTCTCCGATGCCTAAGTCAGTATAGTTGGAATGTATATAACTTAAGCACGTATGTAAGCGGTGAGTGAGATCAGTTACCCATTTATGGTGGTGGTTGAGGCCCATATATAGGCGGTTGAGGGTGAGGGCTGGCCTCACCCTTCGATGTGGGACTGGTTCCCTTCTGTTTGGACATTCTGGTGCCCTCTTTGGCAGGCAGGCGTCCCCGGTCCCAGGACCCCTGAAGGCAGGATAGAGTGCTGGGCCCCGAGGCCTGGTGCTGGTGATCCGATCCTGGGTCCTGGGCCGGGCCCCGGTGGCCTTGCCGCGGGTCTGTGGGCCTGCTGTAGCCCCTCTGCGGCTACTGTCAACAAGTCCCCCAAGTTCCCGGTCAAGTGCAATCTTGAATGGGGACTTATCTGTCTTGCTCTTGTCCCGCAGACCCGCGGGGTTACCAACCTATCGGTCTCCAGTCCCCCAAGTCCGCGTTAAAGATTGGGCGTGACCGAGGTGAGTACCTGTTACCGATGGCAAGTAATAATTTATAAGCATGTTTGGTAATGTAACTAGGACTGTGCTCGAGTGTTGTGGTGTTTGAGCATGGAGCGGGGTGAAAACCCGAAGAGTGCATGAGATGATGCCATGCGATAGATGGTGCATAGAATGATGATGAGGCGTTGAAATCCGCCATGCAAGAGATTAATGCATGGACTGATGATGAGGCGTTGAAATTCGCCATGCAAGAGAGTAATGCACGGATTTGATGATGAGGCGTTGAAATTCGCCATGCAAGAGATTAATGCACGGATTTGATGATGAGGCGTTGAAATTCGCCATGCAAGAGATTAATGCACGGATTTCTGATTGGGCCTGCTGCCCTATCAGAATGAAGCGGAGCTCACTGATCCCGTACCGGGCATCCTGCCAAATCGGAAGGGAGCGGAGCAGACTGGACCAGAACCGGGCGTTCTGCCAAATTAGAACGGAGCGGTGCAAACTGGGCCAGAACCGGGTGTTCTGCCAAATCAGAACGGAGCGGTGCAAACTGGGCCAGAACCGGGCGTTCTGCCAAATCAGAACGGAGCGGTGCAAACTGGGCCAGAACCGGGTGTTCTGCCAAATCAGAACGGAGCGGTGCAAATTGGGCCAGAACCGGGCGTTCTGCCAAATCAGAACGGAGCGGTGCAAACTGGGCCAGAACCGGGTGTTCTGCCAAATCAGAACAGAGCGGTGCAAACTGGGCCAGAACCGGGTGTTCTGCCAAATCAGAACGGAGCGGTGCAAACTGGGCCAGAACCGGGCGTTCTGCCAAATCAGAACGGAGCGGTGCAAACTGGGCCAGAACCGGGTGTTCTGCCAAATCAGAACGGAGCGGTGCAAACTGGGCCAGAACCGGGCGTTCTGCCAAATCAGAACGGAGCGGTGCAAACTGGGCCAGAACCGGGTGTTCTGCCAAATCAGAACGGAGCGGTGCAAACATTTGCTAGTTCTTCTCAACTTGTGTTGAATAAGCGATGAGGTAAATGTGCAGGTTTGTTAGCCTGCGGGGAGACTTGTTCTGTGTTAGAGATACAATCTGCCCGGTGGGATGGTGTAAAGATAACGAGTCTCCCCCCATGTGTTCCCAAAGGTATCGCAGTTCAGTGCGATGCAGGGTTTTTATCCTGCTGGACAGTATCGCGGTTCAGTGCGACGCATGGTTTTTATCCTGCTGGACAAGAGTACATGTGTTAGATGTAAACTCGCCCGGTTTATAAAGCCCATGCGTTTGCCATGGAGGCGGGCGGACTCGACGGGCGACATGCCATATCGAAACGAGTCCCCCTGTGAAAAGCCATGGGTCCGGGGTGATTATGTTTCCAGAAAGTACTCTCGAGCTGGTTGGACATGACGGAACCGATGGGCTGGACCTCGCCCGGGCATTCTGCCTATCGGTGTAAGGCGGAGTTCATGGGGATCGACGGGCGTTCTGCCATATCGAAACGAGTCCCGGTTGAACTTTGCAGATTGGACCTCGACCGGGCGACATGCCATATCGAGACGAGGTTTCCAATTAGATAGAATTGCTACAGACCAAGCGATCTCGTACGGGCGACATGCCATATCGACACGAGGTCGTTGGTGCAATGTGACGAAGATGCCATGGAGCCGGTTGAATGATCATAACCGCGAACTGCCATGGTACCGGGCGGGACGCGCACGGGCGACATGCCATATCGAAACGGGGTCCTGCTCATACCCGGATAGATGCTCTCGAAGCGGTTGGATAATCATAACCGGTGAGAGGTCTTCAAGCGGTTGAATTTGCAATAATGATGGCGTGCAACCGTGGAATCTGGGGAAGCGTGGGGGAGCCTGACTCCTTGGTTCCTGCTCCTACCTTCCTGTCGCCAGCGTGTGGGACAGGTGGCTGACATGCATTTAAAGAGGAAGTCCATCAGTCCTGTCAGTTATGATGGCGTGGGCAGTTTACCAATGCTGGGACACGTGCCATCAGGGAACGGTTTTGAGATGGAGGGCCTGGATTCGCAGGCGTTTGAGTTACTCTGATTGCGTTTTTGGAGGGATTTCAAAATGCCTAGGGCACCGGTCCCCTCTATAAATAGGTCTCTTCTGCTCTTCTTTCCACTTTTGCTTCTTGCACTTTAAGAGAGACTGAGAAAAAGAGGTGGTCCGGCGAAAAAAAACCCTAAGTTTATTTGCCCCCAAGAGATCCGGTGTTTCAAGCGCTCCCAAGCCTCCTCTTACCATTGCTCGTTGCTTTCGTAGGGCGGACTGTCCTCGGCTGAGCATACTAATCGGTAAGTTGTGTTATTTGCCCCGGTGTTTTCTTGTTTTTTGATTTGTTGTTTTGTGGCGGGGAGGGAGGGATCTGTGTCGCTGACTGGGTTGCTCAGCGGCAAACTTTTGGGGAGAGGCCGCTGAAGGTGGTGTTGTAGTTTGTTGCTGACGAGCGCTAGGGTCTTGCTTTCTGCCCCTAGGTTTAAGATGTATACTTCGAGCTCGGAGGGGGCTTCTGAATCTGCCGCAAGAAGTCCTGTCGTGGATGATGTGGAGAGGATGCAGGACTGGCTTGATTCTGAAGCTCCGGAGCATGAAGTCGCGGACGGCTCCGGGAGCGGGGCTTCGTCCACGTCCTCAGATTCCGGGTCAGATTCCTCGGAAGCTGAGATACCGCACGAGGTGCGCATGGCCGGTGCTCCCGTTGAAAGCTACACTCTTGGTAGGGGAAGAACTGCCGTGGTGTGTGACGAACCGGAGGAGAGCATGACTCCTGCGGAGATTGCCGCGTTCCGGGAAACGTGGGGTATCCCGGACAATATTTTTCTGCGTCCATTGAACCCTGGAGAGTCAGCCTGCAACCCGGAGGAGGGTTGGGTTGCCGTGCATCCGGACCAGTTCCGGCACGGGATGTCGCTACCGCTGCCCGACTTCGTGCAGTATATATTGAGTGCATTGCCAGCGTCGCCCGCGCAGCTGCCCAGTCTCCAGTGGAGGCGGCTGCTAAGTCTAGACTGCCTATACGACCTGTCCGGAATGAGCATGCCTACGATCAATGAATTCCGGGCGCTGTATAGGTTGTCCTACTCGAGGAAGGCGGGGTCCAAAGGCTGCTTATCCTTCAACTCCCGCAACAATCAAGCGGTTATCACCACTATGCCTTCATGGGTAGACAACAGCTGGAGAAAGAAGGTGGTGATGGCTGGCGGGGCTTGGCAGGTGAAGAGGAGGATGTACCGGGTGCCTGGCGCCTTCCAGCCCATAAGCGACCAGTCGTTCCAGCTGTCCGAGTTGGAGCAGGAGAGGGTCTTGACTATTCTCGGCTGCTGGGACCACCTGGAGCGAAGTTCGTACAATTTCATCCGGCGAGAAGTGCTGGAACACTGTGGGCTTGGCGGGATCCCGGTGGGTAACAAACCCTAGCGGTGGGACTTGTGCTAGTTTTTGCTCAACAATTTAACATTTTTCTTGTCCTGCAGGTGCGTCAACCCGGGCGGTGATCAAGCCCGAAAACACTCTTTCGATGGACGGGGAAGACCTCCTGAGGCAGCTTACGGAGAAGGGTACGAACGTCGCCCGGTCCTCGGTGGAAGAGGACGGGCGGGTTACGTTGCATGCGGAGCCCCGGGCCCGGGATATGGACGAGTCGTCCTACCTGCCGGAGCGGGTGAAGACCCATCACTCTGCGGCAGCAGCGGTGCCTGGGAAGGGCAAGAGCACCGGGGGACCGGTGCGGGTTCTTGGGGGAGCAAATAGGATCCCCAACCGTGCGGCGAGCCTGACTATCGCTGCTTTTGTTCCTCGTGTAAACGCACGTGCTGCTTCTCCCGAAGGGCGGGGAGAGAAGCGGAAAGGACCGGACGGTCCGTCCCCCCTGCTGGTGACGCTAACCGGCGGGTCATCCCGGGAGGTCCTGGCGAAGCGGGTTAGGACAACCAGCAGCGTACCATCCAATGCTGGGGAGGGAGCCGGAGCTGACCGGCAGAGCAGTCCTGCTCCTGCGGAGGCGGCGAGGGGAAGCCCGGACAATGCTCTCGTCCGGCAGATGATGGCGGACCTGGCCAGCTTCGGCCTGGACAAGCCCGGGGTTGATGGCGTGCTGGCGGGTGGCAACCGGCCAAAATGCAAGGAATCCATCTTCCGGGTAAGTACCGCATGGTACCACCGTACTGCTTATATCCTGCCTTCTTTCTTTGCCACTTGACTGCCTTTGTTGCCCTGCAGCTGCCCTACAGCCTGTACCAGCCGGATGCGAGCGAGGACCTCCCGGAGATGAAGAGACAGATAACTGTGTTATCCAAGTCTCAGAAGCTTCTGGAGGTGGAAAAGTCCCGCTCGGATCGGGAGAAGGCCAGGGCGGAGGAGAGGGCCAAGAAGTTGGAGGAGAAGGCCAGGAAGATGGAGGAGAAGGCCCGGGAGCTGGAGGAGCAGAACCGGAGCATGGAGAGGGAGCGGGAGCGGGCTGACGCTGAGAGGGCCGAGCTGGAAGCCAAGATAGACGAGCTCCAGGCACGTGCCACCGCTGCTGCTGCTGGGGGAGATGACCCGGGACAGTTCAACCGGTTCGTTCTTCAATACGAGGAGAGCGATCGGTTCCTGGACTGCCTGGACAAGGCCCGGGAAGAAGGCATCTCAGATGCGTACACGGAATGGGCGGCGAAGGGGTGGTTAAATACTTCCCTGATGCCGGGTACCTCTGCCGAAGGAAATGCTCCTGTGGAGCCGGTCGTCCAGCAGCTGGCGGTGGAGGAACAACCAAGAGCAGAGCTTCGCTCGCACTTGGATTCTTTTACCAACGGTGCCGAGCCTACCGGAGCCACAGCCGGATCCCAGGTCGACGACGAGGCTATCGCTGGAGATGCGGCTGCGTAGGACTTGGATTCTTTTACCAAGTGTACCGAACCTGCCGGAGCTGAGGTCGACGACGAAGCTATCGCTGGAGATGCGGCTCCTTAGGATGTTTTCCTTGCTCTTGCTTGTAAAAAAAAAAAAAAAAACCCTCCGGAGCGGTTACTGCTTGAATACTTCAATTGATTATGAATATATATCTGAGCTTACGGGGCCAGAGTTTTCAAAAGTAGTTTGCATATATTTGATCTTTACAATCGGTCGAACCGGCGATATGCCAAACTAACCGCCTGGACCCAGCGGGTTTACCAAGCCGGGTCACTCTCCCAGTCGGGGTCTGCTCTTCTCTCCCCTACATATCTCTGGAGCTGGCCGCTATCAATCAAGCCCTGCACTGCAGTCTTGAGGGCGAAGCACTGGTTCGTCCGATGAGTTGCCTCATCGTGGTACGAGCAATACTTGCCCGTCTGCGCCGTCGTAAGCTTCCCCTTGGGGTGCTTTCTCTGGGGCGGTGGGGCAATGACGTTCGCATTCTCCAGCAGGATGTCCTCATAGAATGCGGTGAGAGTGGAGAAGACTTCTTGATTAGCTGGGGGTGCTGGCATAATTGCCAGGGGGCGCTCTTGGCGGAACGGTGCAGGCTTGTTCTCGGCCCGAGGCTGGGGCCTGTCAGAGAAGGGCCTCTGCTGCCGCTGCGGCCAGGTCTTGCCGTTGTTGTTGTTGTTGTTGTTGTTGTTGTTGTTGTTGTTCCGGCTGGGTCGGCGACTCCCGTGCTCGGCTCGCTGGCCGGGTTTGCTCTCTTGACTGCGCGGGGGATTCTCCTCCCGGGGATGGTCCAAAGACTGCTCATCCCGCTTCCTCTTCAGCAGGTGGTTCCCGTAGGTCTCATGATCAGCCTGGGCATGCCGGATGGCCATAGCCATCAACTCGTCGTAGCCCTGAGGGAGTTCTACCCTGACGGCATAGGAAAACTTCCCTGCCCGAAGCCCCTGCTTGAATGCCATCTCGGCGATGCCCTTGTCCAAGTTCTGAACCCCGGCCGTGGCCGTCTGCCACCGGTTGACAAAGGTTCTCAACTCTTCCCCGGGGGCTTGGATGCAGTTGAAGAGGACGGTGGACGTCCGTGCTCCCTCGACTAGGAGGATGAAGCGGCCTACGAACCGGTCAACCAGCTGCTCGAATGCCTCGATTGAATTCGCAGGAAGCTCGTAGAACCAACTGAGCGCTTCTCCGGACAGGGTCTGATAGGAGCACAATGTGCGACGATATTATATGCTTATGCCCTCATTTATACTTTGTTTAACCCTTATTTGTCTAAGATAGAGTCATAATTTAGTTTAGTGTCATTTTGGTAGAGTTTTTATCAAATGTGCTTTAGAATCCGAAAAATGACTAAGTTTGAGAAATCTGGAAAATAGTGCAAAATGTGCCTTTTTCGTGATTTTGAGATGCGCAAAAGTGCGATCTATCCTTGTCCAAATTCTATGAAATTTTGTGTGCTTAATATTCATATGTTGAGGAATGTTGTGTTAAAATTTCAGGTCAATCGGAGTTCGGAAAGCCACCCAAAAGTTGGCTGCAAAACGGCAGTCCGAGCATTCCAATCCAGGGGCTTCCAGGATTTTCCTGGGACTTTGATTCAACTTTGAAAAATCATTCCCGACGACTCACAAGGAATTTGATCGAGATATTTTATGGGGAGATGGCTATATGTGTCTAGTTTATCTGAGATTTGGAATCACATCAATCGGAGCTCCACAGAGGGAGATATGCCGGATTTACTGGAGCAAGGTCATTCCAGCCGAGTTGCTGCCGGTCTTGTGTTCTTGCGGGTTTGGGGCATTTTTCCATGGACCAAGCTCACCAAATGGAGTTGTCAAGCCTACAAAAGAAGTCCATGAAGCATTGCAGCCCAATCCAAGGAAGAAAATCAGCAAAAGAAGTTTCCTAGAAGAACCAAGGAAGGAACCAAAACCTTGTTGCACAAGGATTGCCTTTGCCGATTTGGACTAGGTTTTCTACCTAGGGTTTCTGCCGAATTTGCCTCTATATATAGCCATGTTTTCCTACAGAAAAATCATCTCATCTCAAGCATAAACACAAGGCTTAAACTCTACCAAAATTCCCCAAAGATCCTAGACAAAAACCTTAACTGAAAACCACCTTCACCTCACCTCAACCAAGTTTCTGCTTTGCCGAACCTTGGATTTTCTACCTCCATAACCTACTGCCGACGTGACCTATTGCCGTGCAGCCTCACCCCAGCCTCCATACTTCGCCGGATCCACACGACGTGAAGCTCTCAAGGTGTCTCAAAGTGTGATCCACTCCCTTCTTCGGTTTAGTATTTTTTTTGTTTAGTTATGTTTAGTTTTGTCTATGAAACACTCATGTATGTTTGGTGTTGGTTTATATGTCTATGTATGAATCGATTTTGGTTTTATAAATTGTATGTTAAAGACTTGTTTGAATCGATGCTTAGATTTATGTTTAGGTTTCGACAAGAACAATGAATTTTGCATGCTAATTTGTAATATGTAACTTGTAAATTCATATGTTAGATAATTAGGACAGTGGTATAGATGCATGTTTTAGGTTCGAAATTGGTTAGTATCTAAGGATTGGGCATGAAAATCGGTACTTAGTGTTGTCTTGAACATTGATCTAGGTGCTAGGTTTAATCAGCTAGAGTAATTACGAACGTTGCCATACTCAAAAGGTCGCTCTGATTTGTGTTGCTCACTTAGGGTTTAATACTTTAGATACTTGCATGTTTAAAATAAGATGATTGACAACCTTACTTATTTTGCTTGTCTCCAATTTAGACCATTGCGCACAATTGTTAAGTCTCAAAAGGATTAACATAACTTTAGGGCCCATAACCAAAAGTTCGGTCTTAAAACTTGAGAGGTCTTACAACTAAGTTGTAGTTGGAACTAATTTTGAACTTAAGCATGTTGGTACTTGTTCCTTACTTTCTTGCATGTGAGTTTATATGTTAAAGAGTCTTTGGTGCTAAATGTTTTGTGAGAGATGATGATCACTTGTATATAGTAGTTTAGGTTTATTTTCATGTCTAGGAATTTAGAGGCAGCTTTGCTGCCGATCCTATCTCAATCCCCCTTGATTTCGTGTGAATATGTATATATGTATATAAGTGTGACAATTGTGTGCATATATGTTTGTGAATATTTGTGTTAACATTCTCATGTTTCAGGTACCCTTAATCCCCGGCTAGAACGATCCCTACTTATTCTATACTATTAACGATTGTAGGGTTATTATTGCTTGATGCTCGCTTCGGTGACTCATCAGGGTCTCCTGGAAGATGTTGCAGCAGACTGCATCGGAGTAGCCCTTGGCGCAGGTCTGGGATCGGAAGCTGTCCAGATGCTGATACGGGCAACCGGACCCGGAATAGGTGAGCTTGAGGGACTTCTGGTTGCCAGATCTCCCTGACTCTATGACTCGGTGTGAAAAGGGGCCCATGCGCTCGTTGAACCGGGCGCCTTCCAATGGCCGGGCTTCTCTCCTCTCGTTTGCCTCCATCTGGGCCTTCAGATCCGACACGGTGTTGGCTAGCAGTTGCAGCGCCCGGGCGGTTGGAGTATCCACTTCATCCACGGACGAAGCGTGCGGCTGGTGGGAGGCGGGCGTGCTCTTCGGCAGGTCCTCGCCGGCTTGTGACTTCTCTTGCATAGGCTCACTGGGCCGGGCGCCCGAAGATTGCCCTGCCTCTAGCTGCCGGGGTTGAACTGGCAAGGGTGCGGCTTGCGCCTCGGCCATGGCGGCACTGCGCTGCTGCCCCCTCTCTAGGGCGGCTACCAGGGCGGCGTTCACTGCCTCCATTTCTTCGTATCGGGCCTGGGACTTGGCTCGGTCCCGGTCGTTCTCCACTCTGAGACGACTAACCTCTGCGGCCATTGCCTGTACCTCTCCCGCCATGCCGTCATGGTCGGGGCTGTACGTGGGGTCTTGGTCCTGGCTCTCAGACTGATCACTTAGATCATCCGAGAACGTCAGGGATAGGCCACGAAGCACCGGACTGCCTTCGTCCTCTATCGGGTCTTTCCCGTGCGAGCTCTCGTGGCGGGGCTCCGGATCACCGGAGGGTCCTCCACGGCTCCTTTCCAAATCGCTGCCCTGCTCGCCACGCGGCTCCCGCGTGATGACAGGGGTGGAGGCGAGCGTTTGCACAGTTGCAACACGCCCCTCCTCAGTGGTTCCTCTCTCTTGACTCATTCCCACAATCTTAGCCAGCGGTGTTGCTTGCACGGCTTCTTGTTCAGAGTTCCCACAGACGGCGCCAATTGTTTCTGCCTAAACCCAGGGGTCTAGTAGATACAGGTGAATCCTCCAAGTGATCTCCTGCGAACCTGCTCACTAAGGGGAATACCGGGCGGGCTGGTCTTCTCCTCTCTGATGCCTAAGTCAGTATAGTTGGAATGTATATAACTTAAGCACGTATGTAAGCGGTGAGTGAGATCAGTTACCCATTTATGGTGGTGGTTGAGGCCCATATATAGGCGGTTGAGGGTGAGGGCTGGCCTCACCCTTCGATGTGGGACTGGTTCCCTTCTGTTTGGACATTCTGGTGCCCTCTTTGGCAGGCAGGCGTCCCCGGTCCCAGGACCCCTGAAGGCAGGATAGAGTGCTGGGCCCCGAGGCCTGGTGCTGGTGATCCGATCCTGGGTCCTGGGCCGGGCCCCGGTGGCCTTGCAGCGGGTCTGTGGGCCTGCTGTAGCCCCTCTGCGGCTACTGTCAACATTATTATTATTATTATTATTATTATTATTATTTTTTATAGTTACACTAGTAGTTACATATTCAGTCACATGAAAAGTACTTTTTAGGTACATTACTAGGTACATGAAATTAGGTGTTTATGGTCAGCAACAGGTACACTACTAGTTACACAGTTACTTTTTATAGGTACATTACTAGTTACATTATTATTCATGTTTGTTTATAGTCAGTAACAGGTATACTACTAGTTACATAGTTACTTTTCATAAGTACATTACTAGTTGCACCAGTAGTTACAGAATCAGTTACATTTTATAGGTACATTACTAGTTACATGAAATTAGAAGTTTATAGCCATCAACATGTACGTTACTAGTTACACAGTTACTTTTTGTAGGTACATTACTAGTTACATTATTATTCTTGTTTTGTTGTAGTTAAGTTTGAGCTAATCATTCTCTTCTTTTTTGCTTCAAGGTGAAGAAATACCGTCAAACCTATTCTTACACAATCAATCCTGTTTCTTCTATTGCCAAGCCATTGGAGCTTCCAAAGTATAGTCTTTTCGTACAACCACCATTGACAAGGAGACAACCCGGAAGACCAAAAAAATAAAGGTTCAGAAGTAAGGATGAAGTACTGAGAAAACAGATAAAGTGCGGCAGGTGTGGAAAATATGGCAGGCACAACAGAACAAGTTGTAAGAATCCGATATAGCGACAGTTACCCTGACAGTTACATTTCTAGTTACGCTGATAGTTACATTATAGCTATTTGGTTTCTGACTTGGATTATATTCGACATTAGGAAAGTGAAAGAATCTTTGACTTGTTCTTTCATTCGTTACTTTATCTCAATAGTTACATCATAATTTTTTTTCATTTCCAGTTACATTTCCTTAAGAAATTTTCTTCTACATATATTCATTGTGCAGCGGAACGCTGCCATTGCGGTGCAGCGGCACGTTGCAAAGTTTAAAGGAAATATATGAAATATATAAACTCTAGAAATCTTGTAATGTTCATGTGGTGAATGGATTTCTAAAGGATAGTTACTGCTAGTTACATTTATAGTTATATTTATAGTTACTCTATACCCAGGATAATTACGTGCACAGTTACCACTCCAGTTACACTGCTAGTTACATTTATAATTATATTTATAATTACTTTATACCCAGGATAGTTACGTGCACAGTTACCACTCCAGTTACACTGCTAGTTACATTTATAGTTACATTTATAGTTACTTTATACCCAGGATAATTACGTGCACAATTACCACTCCAGTTACACTGCTAGTTACATTTATAGTTACATTTATAGTTACTTTATACCCAGCATAGTTACGTGTACTGTTACGACACTAGTTACATTGCTAGTTACATTTATAGTTACTTAATACCCAAGATAGTTACATGCACAGTTACGACACCAGTTACATGTACAGTTACACTACTAGTTACATTTATAGTTACTTGATACCCAGGATAGTTACATGTACTGTTACGACACTAGTTACATTGCTAGTTACATTTATAGTTACTTAATACCCAGGATAGTTACATGCACAGTTACGACACCAGTTACATGCACAGTTACACTACTAGTTACATTTATAGTTACTTGAATACCCAGGATACCGAAGATAGTTACATGTATAGTTACGATACTAGTTACATTGCTAGTTACTTAAATACCCAGGATAGTTACATGCACAGTTACACTACTAGTTACTATATGCTAGTTACATTGCTAGTTACTTAAATACCCAGGATAGTTTCATGCACAGTTACCACTCCAGTTACATATGTACTATATGCTAGTTACATTTATAGTTACGTGCACAGTTACCACTCCAGTTTTTTTTCATTTCCAGTTACATCTTCAGTTACATTTCTTTACGAAATCTTCTTCTATATATATGCATTATGCAGCGGAACGCTGCCATCGCGGTGTAGTTTAAAGGAAATATATGACATATATTCATGTTTGCATGTAGTTACACCAGTAGTTACACCATGTACGTTGCTAGTTACACTGTTACTTTTCATAGGTACATTACTAGTTACATTATTATTCATGTTTGCTTGTAGTTACAAAAGCAGTTACAAAAGCATTTTATATATATTCATGTTTGGTTGTAGTTACACCAGTAGTTACAGAAACAGTCACATGCACATTTACTTTTGTTAGCTACATTACTAGTTACATGAAACATCTCTTTTTGTCACTTTAATCAGTTATATGATGAAACGACAATGCACATAATCAATTGCATAACCATTTACTCTAGTTACATGACCAGTTACCTGAATTGTTACAAGTCAACAATTTTAAATAACTGTGAATATAACATAGTTCCCTAAAAGCATATGAAAATCAATGAACAGTCTACTTAAACGACACTGTTCTTCTCCTATCTTGTATCGATATCCAACTTTTCTGATGATTCAGTAACTTCTTGATCACTTCGGATCGAAACTTCGTAATATCTGGCTTATCTTCAAAATCTCTCTCATTGGCAAGCCTGTTCATGTAGTACATTACAAATGCACCGCAATCTAATCTGTTTGACAAAGAAAAAATATAGTCAGTTACATATGTAGCTACAAAACAAAGCCCGTTACTGTAAAAATTAAATTTCCTGTTACATACATAGTTACACATTTACCCTGTCAGTTATATTATTTATTTCTAGTTATATCTTCAGTTACATTTTTTCTATATGACTTCTGTGCATAGACCTTAACTTATAAGTTGAAAAACCTTTACTTACGAGGAGGGTTGTTGTTGAGGTGGGCTTTCTCTTTTTATTGTTTTGAACTTATGGATACAGATCTCGCTCTCTTCAAAATTTGCTTGGATGTATCTGATCGTCTTCACATCTTTTGCAGTGAGCTTCTTTTTCTTCAATATTAATTCTTCTTGGGTGCTTGAATCGTGATACTTCATCCTAAAACCCTCATTAAGCATTTTCCCTGCTTGATCTTTTACTGCCTTAATCCAAATTTCAATCATTTTTGCCTGCAATTTAAGTGTCATAAAACGACCATGAGAAAACTAAAGAAAATACTTTCTCGTTGCATGCAGTACATATTAGACTTGGGCAAAATCTGCTTACCATTTTTTTTGCATCTTTCCAAGCGTTGTCACTATTTATTCTACTTGGCTGCAATGAGTCGAGGTGGAAAAATTGGGGCGGATCCGTTTAAAACATTAATAACGTGTGGTGAAATTGATTCTGATGTGTCATCGGGAAAAACAACATTGTTGATTCTCCTAAATGTTCAAACAGCTTCTCACACATGTAATAGTGAAGGTTCCTCGTATGTAGATTCTCCACCGAATGTTAATTCAAGCAAAACAGTTACACAAAAGTATAGTCAGCAACATGTACATTCCTAGTTACAAAAACACTTACTTTTTATAGGTACATTACTAGTTACATTATTATTATTTTTTACTTGTAGTTACACCAGTAGTTACAAAAGCAGTTACATTTTTTAGGTACATTACTAGTTACATGTAGTTAGGTGTTTATAGTCAGTAACAAGTACATTACTAATTACACAGTTTCTTTTATATTAGTACATTACTAATTACATTATTATTCTTTTTTGCTTGTAGTTACATTTTTCAGGTACATTACTAGTTACACCGGTAGTTACAAAAACAGTTACATTTTTTAGGTACATTACTAGTTACATGTAGTTAAGTGTTTATAGTCAGTAACAGGTACATTACTAATTACACAGTTTCTTTTATATTGGTACATTACTAGTTACATTATTATTCTTTTTTGCTTGTAGTTACATTTTTCAGGTACATTATTAGTTACACCAGTAGTTACAAAAACAGTTACATTTTGTAGGTACATTACTAGTTACAGGAAATTAGGTGTTTCGAGGACCTTACCCATGACAAGCTTGGCATACACCTTGGTGTAGGGTGACCTAAAGAATCATGTACATAATATTCGTCGTTTAAAACACCTCCATAGCCGTCTATCACGTTCATTCCAATTGCTCCATTCTCTATCAACAACTCTTTCAGATCATGTTTTGAAACTTCCAACCCAAGCATCGTCCATTTCCAAACGAATTCCCTACAGAGACGAATTATAGTAAATATTAGAAAGGACAGTTTCATTGCGAGTAAAAAAAAAAAAAAAAAAGTTTAAACCGAGACTTCAAGTTTGTACCCATATGGTATAGTGTTCCATAATCTTGTCCATTTCCTCTTTGTGCTGTCATCCATGAGATTAAAAACTCTATAACTCGTCCAGTTCTCAATTTCTATGTGTGTAGGCTTAGGGATTTCAACTTCACTGTCGCTGATAACTTCTATTATATCTCCTTTTTCATTGAATTCATACTTCTTTTCATTAATAGCATTGCCTCCTTTTCCCTTCACTTTTCCCTCTTGTTTCTCTATTTGCTGTTTCATCTTCTTTTGGAGTTCTTCTCTATCCTTTGCTCTCTTCTCTCTGTCTTTCTTCACCTCTCCCCACCAATATATTGTTTTTGTATCTCTTGTCTTCACCCTTTTTCTGCTCTTAATCCGTGCTATATATGAGTATGAGTACAACCCCATCGACTCTGTAGTCTTGCCAAATACTGCATCTCTTATCTTCAAACGGATCTCTTCTTTCTTCTTCGTTACCACATCCTCAGGATACATATAGCTGATAGGAGATGGTTTTGCAACTATTTGGTAATTTTGCGGCTGAGCATCCATGTTGCTGATTTAAGGTGCTGGTGGGGTTTTCTAAGATGTCCAAGGAGAGATGATGCCTGACATGAGATCAAATGTCGGCATTTCGGTCACTGGTGTTTTCGGTGACGATCTAGCTTCTTTGGGAATTGAGTGAGGTGGAGATCGTACTTGTGATTTCATATTTTTCCCTGTGCAAAGTAGGGAACACTGTCAGTTACAACAACAGTTACATGAAACTGGAGTTACTAAATTAACAATCCAGTTACACCAACAGTCACACGAACAGTACACGTCAGTTACAACAAAGTCACAAAGATAAAACATGTTATTTAACTCATAATAGAGTACTATATTAAAAATATTAAGAATAAGCAATCACCTTTTCCCTGTGCCTCTCGTTCAATACTTTTGACAACCTCAGAAATCACTGTATCTATATTTTCTGTTGTCGTGTAATCTGCAGAGTAAGGAACACCGACAGTTACTAATATAGTTACATATTAAACATACATAATATGGCCAGTTACACTGTGAGTTACATAAATAGTGATAGACCAACACCTACAGTTCCATGTCTTCTTCACACACATGCATATCACATTTTTTTTTCATAGATAATTACATAATTTAGCATGGTAGATTTGATGAATTACATACCATTCTCAGTTTCTCGCTGTGCCGCCTTTTCCATATGATCCCGCTCGATTTCTTCCATAAACTTCAACACCTCTCTTTCTAGATCTTCATCCATCGAGTAACCTACAAATTAAGGAATATTGACAGTTACTGATAGAGTTACAACTCTAGTTACACTGACAGTTACAATTCTAGTTACACTGACAGTTACAACTCTTGTTACAAAATTAGAAAGATAATCCCAACAACAACAAAAAGTTCTGAGATTACCCTCCTCCTCTGCCTTTTTCTGTCCATCTTGTTCAACATTTTCCTCAATTTCTTTTCGAATACAATCACCTGGACAATTGCCAATTACATATCAAATCACTCACTTAACATAAATAGTTACATATGTGTCAAAATACAGTTACATATAATACTTGATTTAAAGTAGATTTCAATACTTTATACTTGATTAAAAAGTTAATTAAAATACCAATCCAGAAATTTGTCTAAATACAACTCTAAATAAAAATAGAAAAAGAACACATAATCTAAACAATCTCTTCAATTTGTTTCCGTTTCCTCCTTTGGTACGTCTTAGATGAGAAATTACCCTTTTTCTTAGCTTCCTCATCTTTTTGCGCTTCAATTTCTTCACCTTGTTGTGAGTTTTCAGAGTTGGACAGTGCATCAATAATTTTGTGTAACTTTTTTATTTCTTCATTCTTTTCAATTTCTCTCAACATATCTTCCTTTGTTCTGCTCATCTCTTCTTTGTCCTCTTCCAACTTCCTGATCTCTTCCTTCTGCTTCATCATCTGTTCTTGAACTTCTTTGCTGCACATCCCCAATCTAATCTCATTCAAACTCCCATTTTCCAACCACAACTTCTCATGTTGCACAACCAACTCTTCAACCTTTCTCTTATTTTCCATCCGCTCTTTCTCCAAGTGTTGGTTGGCGAGAAGTATTTCTTGAATAATCTTATCCTTTTTTCGCAGCTCTCCATCCTTAACGGTCAAATCCTCAATCAAATTTGATCTGGGATTTGCCTCTTCATTTTCATCATCGCTGTCTTTAGGATCTGATATCGCATTGGTAAACAATCTCTGAAATAAATTGCGGCAAGCAGTTAGTATGCAAGAATTGTAGTTACATTGCTAGTTACAATGCTAGTTACATTTATAGTTACTTAATACCCAATATAGTTACATGCACGGTTACCACACTAGTTACAATGCTAGTTACATTTATAGGTATTTGATACATAGGATAGTTACATACACAGTTACGACACTAGTTACATTGCTAGTTACAATGCTAGTTACATTTATAGTTACTTAATACCCATGATAGTTACATGCACGGTTACCACACTAGTTACAATGCTAGTTACATTTATAAGTATTTGATACATAGGATAGTTACATACACAGTTACGACACTAGTTACATTGCTAGTTACATTTATAGTTACTTAATACCCATGATAGTTACATGCACTAGTTACAATGATAGTTACATGTACAGTTACCACACTAGTTACAATCCTAGGTACATTTATATTTACTTGATAGAGAGTAAAAGAACACATACCGTATATGCTTTGAGATCATAGTTCATTAATTTTTTTGCCAATGCTTTAAGGTCCCATTTCCTCATTAAGTGTCTTTCATGTTCTCTTCCCTCAATGGGCGCCACAACTTTTGTCTTCTCGCATAGCCAATACTAGAAAGAAAATTAAAAATATTTGTTAGTAGTCAATATGTGGCAGTTACATTCATAGTTACAAACATAAAGAAGTTTATAGAATCGAAAAAAATTACCAGAATCAGGAAGACACATCCTCCAGAGTTGATGCTTTTGGTTATCACCCGCTTGTTTTTCTGTCGTAAGATGGTCTTTCTTAAAAAAGCTCCAACTTCAACAGCCCATGCAAAGTTTCCATAATCACCCCAAATAGCTCTCACGAATTTTCATGAAAGAAATCCAGAAACAATGGGGAAAAGAAATTCAATGCATATCTCTAAAACAACAAGTCTGGCTAGATTCTTAATCTTTCTCTTTCTACCTTCTTCACTTTCCGGCTTCTGATCATGTAGTTTCTGAATAGCACTTTGAACCATGTCTCTTTGAACCCTGTCTTCTTTTTTCTTCCTCTCACCGAATAACTGAACCAACATATCTTCAGCCTCTTGGTCCAATTCAGCAGTTTCTACCCGATCTCCAGTCTTTGGCAATCCAAGAATTTCAGATGTAATAGTATCAGTAATTATGTACTTCTTTCCACCAAACACAAACACCTCTTCTTTGGGGTCACTACCAGTTTTGACAGAATAGCCGACGAAAAAAATTTCGTCGGCTATTCCTTCTACCGACGAAAATTTCGTCGGCTATAAGTCGTCGTTAAAAGCCCGTCGGTAAAACTAATGGCCGACGAAAATAACGAAATCGTCGGCCATTCCAAAATTATCACCGACGAAAATGAATTTTCGTCGGCCAAACCTTAGCAAAATATCCAACGAAATTCGTCGGATATTTTCGAGTATGGCCGACGATTTTGGCAACTATAGCCGATGAAGCAAATCAATTTCGTCGGCTATTTGTTCTAAAATATAGCCGACGATTTTGTCTATTTCGTCGGTTATTTCGTCAGAATATATTAATATTTTAAGAGGCATAGCCGACGAAATAATGTGATTTTCGTCGGTAATAAAAGTTATAGCCGACGAAATTTGGTAAAAATCGTCGGCTATTACAGTTATAGCCGACGAAATAAGGTCAATTTCGTCGGCTATTCTTAAATTTTGGGAAAAAAAAATTAAATTATGCTTTGGTTCAACTGAATATGCAATCTTCCATAGTTATGTCTAACTTCCATGGAAAAGGAGGAGGAGGAGGAGGATGCCGGAAGAGGAGGAGAAGGAGGAGGAGGACGCCGGCGCCGATTTGAGGAGGAGGAGGAGGAGAGCGGCGGATTGGAGACGCAGATCGGCGGAGGAAAGCGGAGGAGGAGGATGCCTGAGGAGGAGAGGGAGGAGGAGGACGCCGGCGCCGATTTGAGGAGGAGGAGGAGGAGAGCGGCGGATTGGAGACGCAGATCGACGGAGGAGAGCGGAGGAGGAGTTTTTCCGGAGGTGGAGAGAAAAAAGGCGGGCTGAAAGATTTAAAGCAGAGAGAATAGCCGACGATTTAAAAGATTTCGTCGGCTATACTTTGGAAGATCAAAAGCCGTCGGATCTGAGCCATCCAACGGCGGACAATAAAAAGGCGCGGATCGCAAGAGTTTAGCCGACGAAATATAATTTTCGTCGGCTAAACTTAGAGAATAGCCGACGATTTACAATATTTCGTCGGCTATTCTATGAACATCGTCGGCTATACTTTGGAAGATCAACAGTCGTCGGATCTGAGCCATCCAACGGCGGACAATGAAAAGGCGCGGATCGCAAGAGTTTAGCCGACGAAATATAATTTTCGTCGGCTAAACTATAGGTCAAACCACTAAGTCAAACCTCTAAACGCTTAAAAACAGAAATTAGTCTAGTTAAACGACGGTTTCTGACGCAGTAGAAGTGTGGAAGGGTTGATCAACGTCGAACCCTCAATGAATGGAGAGTACAATCAACGTCGTACTCTAAAGAACAGGTCTGGAATCCACCAGGAATCAAGAGAAAACTCTTAGGGTTTTGATAAAATATGATTAATTAATTATATGTGATCCCAAAGGGATGCTTAAATACTGAAAAGAAACCCTAGGGCAACTAACAAGGAAACCTAAAAGCCCAAGGAATTAAAAGAAAACGAATCCAACGGCGGACAATGAAAAGGCGCGGATCGCAAGAGTTTAGCCGACGAAATATAATTTTTGTCGGCTAAACTATAGGTCAAACCACTAAGTCAAACCTCTAAACGCTTAAAAACAGAAATTAGTCTAGTTAAACGACGGTTTCTGACGCAGTAGAAGTGTGGAAGGGTTGATCAACGTCGAACCCTCAATGAATGGAGAGTACAATCAACGTCGTACTCTAAAGAACAGGTCTGGAATCCACCAGGAATCAAGAGAAAACTCTTAGGGTTTTGATAAAATATGATTAATTAATTATATGTGATCCCAAAGGGATGCTTAAATACTGAAAAGAAACCCTAGGGCAACTAACAAGGAAACCTAAAAGCCCAAGGAATTAAAACAAAACGAATCCAAAACAAATTAGAAAACTTAAATCTTGAAAACATATTAAACTGCCGTTTTGAGGCCCTAAACGAACTCGAAATCCCGAAAAGGCTCACACATCGTGGCAAAGCAACGAGTTTGATTCCTGGCGTCGTTCCCTTTCCGGAATGGTATCACAATCGTCATTCGGACGCCGGACGCCAAATCTGCAGTAAACCGGGTTTTGACTTGCAACGGTCAATCTGCTCTTCAATGTTTGCTGCCATCCTTCCTACATCAGTTTCTGGCCTCACTTTCAACAGATAATAGTTTCAAATCAATGAGACGGAACTAATCATATAAAAATTTTACAAAATTAATTTAACGAACGTCAGGCTACCCATAGAAAAACGAAAGTAAAAAACAGTTAACTGCAACATTCGGCACTCAGATTTTATCGGAATCTTGTCATTTTTCAACCGTAGACGTATTTCATTATTTCGGTCATATCTTATTTCACAATATTTTTGCATTTGAAGAGTCTACGTATAGTAACTATTTGAAACTATACATTCACTTAAACACTTAGTAAACAAGTTAAGGAACATTAGTGCATATGTTCTGATTTTGAATCTAAAAGTTTAGAAAATCTATTCCAACCGTCAGATATCACCGTTTAGATTAAATACATGTATGGAAAAAAATCCAACTACATCTGACAACCTTAAAGGCTCGATCGGAACGGTCAACCGGGTCAGTCAAACCTCTAAACGCTTAGAAATGGTAATTGGACTGTCTAAATGACATTTTTTGGCCTGACCTTCAACAGATAATAGTTTCAAATCGATGAGACGCAACTAATCGTATAAAATACCCACAGATTTTTCACTCTTTCTCCCGTTTTTTTCGTTTTTTTTTAATAAGCAGTTGCTGTCTAGATCTGAAAATATATAGACTTATAGCCGACGAAAATACCAATTTCGTCGGCCAAACTTTCAAAAGTTTTCGTCTGCTAAAGTTTCAGAGAAAGGCTGACGAAAATTTAAATCGTCGACTAAAATATGAATATAGCCGACGATTTTTTTTTTTTACCAACGAAAAAAAAAATCGTCGGCCATTCTTGGGAATAGCCGACGAAAATCTTATGTCGTCGGCCGTTTTTTTTTATTTCGTCGGGAAAAGCCTTTTTTCTGGTAGTGGGTCAAATGCTTCCAAAATCAGCCACACTTGCCTGTCGACTTTACCAATCACCTTGCTGCTTACTTTTTGTTCATAAACGACTTCAAACAACTTATAAAACGGCCCGTTCTTTAATTCTTCAACCACCTCTTCATTTATTCCTTTTTTGAATGCTGCAAAGTTTGGCAGACGACATCTGTATTGTATGCTTTCTATTTTCCCCACTCTTTCGTCTTCCATTGCAACTTCTTGCTCATCCTCACTCTCTTCATTTCTTTCTTCCTCAGATCCTTTCTTCTTCTTCTTCTTCTTCTTCTTCTTCTTCTTCTTCTTCTTCTTCTGTTGATTTTGAGCATCTTCTCCATCATTACTAGATTCCGCAACTTTTCTTTTAGCTCTTGTTTGTTTTTTCTGCACATTGTTGTTAAAGAAGGAAAAATATTAGCATTTGCAAATGCATATACTTGTAAGAACAGTAGCCCAAGTAATTGTCTATGTAACTGTACTATCAGCGTTACATGGACAGTTACATGTCATCTACATTTCTAGTTACAATAACAGTTACATTACCTGCTGCTCCGTATCAGCAACTATTTTTTTTTCTTAAAATGCATAATTCTCAGTGATTTTCTTGTTCTCAAATCATTCTTCATTTTGGTTATGTTTTCATAGTCCATGTCGTCATCGGATTCAATGTTTTTACCCTTTGGTTCTGCCATTGTGTTCCTGAATAGTACAATAGCAAATAATAGTTACAACGATAGGTACACTAATAATTATATGTCCAGCAAAAGAGAATAATAAAAAAGCACAACAGTTGTTAATCACAAACAAACTTAACAACAAGATCAAATAGAGATTACATCTAGGTATACCAGTAGTTACACCAGTAGTTACAAAAACAGTTATTTGACATGTAGTTACACCAGTAGTTACACCAGTAGTTACAAAAACAGGTTCTTGACTTGTAGTTACACCAGTAGTTACACTATTAGTTACAAAAACAGTTATTTGACATGTAGAACAAACTCGGTCCTTTCAAAAGTCCAGCAGATGTCAAATTTCCAAGACAGTTTCTCAACAAAAATGACACAACTTCACACTGAATAAAGAACTATCATACATAATATGACATTTCAGTTCCACAACTGTATAAATTCGTAAACAAACCTTCCACATTGTATGAGCCATGCCAAAATCTGAATGTTTCATAAACAAATTGAAGCGGAAATTCAATTTGAAAACAAACCAAATTCACATGCACCAAATCTCACCAAATCAGAACAAATCATATAGAAAACAAACCGAAATTCACATGTAAAATTAAATTCGAACCTAATGTAACTGAAATTCACCAAATTAAAACCTAAAGTGAATCCCTAAATTGAATTCGAACCTTAGAAATCCCTAAAGAATGCAATCAAACTCACTTGCTGGACTTGAGGACGTCGGGGTTGGAGTCGGGCTTGGCTTTGACGCGGCCGAGAAGGATGATGAGTTTGGCGGCGTTGAAGTCGGGCTTGGCTTGGACACGGCCGCGAAAGACAGTGAGTTTGGCGCGTCGGAGGATTAGAGAGCGGAGATTGGAGACCTTGACGTAGGGGTTGGCAATCAAACTCACTTGCTAGACTTGAGGACGTCGGTGTTGGAGTCGACCTTGAAGACGACGCCGGCGCTGAATTAGGGAATGGCACGATACAATGGAATGGCATGAGACAATGGAATGCGGTGTAGAGAGGGTGAATGAAATTAGGATTGGGAATAACAAAACCGAGCAGTTATACACAGTGGCACAAATTGTAATTATTTACAACTTTGTGGGTAACAGTTTAAGAATTTTTATTAAGTGACTTAATTATCATTATCAAACAGTTACTGACCTTTTTATCATTAAGTGGAGTAAAATTGAGTTTTTTATCATTAGCCCTTTTTTTAACCCTCTTTGACTGAGCTATTTATGAGTAACTATTACATATATATATATATATATATATATATATATATATATATATATATATATTTTTTAAGGAAAAAACGACATAATTATATTAGATGGAATCTAAGAAATACATAGCGCGATGCAAACACATCGAAGAGAAAAGCTAATACATAACAAGATGCACAAACGCATCTGAAATAAAATAATGAAAGATAACAAGATGCACAGACGCATCTAGATTGAAAAGTAATCATGTAACTTGATGTCGTAGGACATCGCTGCACTGCATATGTCATAAAAGCAGTGTAAAAGTAATCACGTAACTGTAACCATGATCATATCTGATACTGTGATCATGTAGAAGAGATGATCCGTCCATTAGAAGTTCGAAAGTAACCAAGGGTGTCAAAAACTCGAAAATTAGCAAACGAACTCCTAAGAACCATAACCGATACCAGATCATTAAAAGCCGCTGTCTCATATCCAGATTCATGAATTGAACACGACTTGGGTCCCAAATACGAATCCACATCTGGCCAGAACCCAAAGTCAAGAAAACAAAAGCAATCTTGACAAAAGGTACGGCCAAACTGACTTGGGCACACAAATAATCCCTTTGTGCACCCAAGAATCTGGAATCTGGTCTAACACCGCATATGTGCAGTGTTCGACCACACCTTCGCACCGGTGAAAGGTTGAGGGCTGAATCTTTTTGTAAATGAGATCTCCACCGCGCGCCCAAAGAACCTAACTTGAATGGCCACCAGAAAGTCCGTTGGTGAAGAAGATGCAAAACCAAAGGCACCATCTCCTTTTTACGTCCAACTAGATCTCGGCACATCTCAAACGCCATCGATTAAAGGAGCCCGGATCCCATGTCTAATTTGGATCCACAAGGCCATTTTTCGGCCACCCATCATCATCGCAACCAAGAGCCATGGGTAATGAACCCCATTGCCGAAACAACGAGATGAGGGTACAACAACCATGAGGCTGAACATAAGAGATGCACGGCTCCAGAGAGCGCGCCAACCAAGAACCACAGACACCACCGTCGTGGTTCAAGGGAAACAATCGACTAAACCATAGGGTTAGACGAAAAGAAGAGAGAGCGAGAGCCAGAGCCCTCATTTTGTTGTTTGGTTATTAGGGTTTTTGTTGGAGAAGACGCATCCTTGGCCTTATTGGGGAAGGGGGAACAGAAAAGGGGATAGAGGCATATTGTCTTATACTATTACATATTTCATAAATTGATGTCCTCTTCTCAAAAGAAGAAAAATATGATATTGATCTACCTTAAAAGTTTTCAGTTGTTTGGTTTTATTTTTAGTTATTTTTTATGATCATTTTTGTAAATGAATTTGTTGCTGTGTAGTTTATACTCCTGTTTTTTATAAGACGATTATTTTATTTGTAAATGTGTCCTATTATGTTATTTTAATTCTTTAGAGAATCCATTTTGGACGAATACTTGGTCACCAAATCTGATTCCATTCATATATTCATCCTTTATTTAATGTGTGTATTGGCACATCTTTTAAATCGATCTGCTTCTAGTTATGCATCTGTTAAGTTCATCCTGTTGTCAGGTCATCATGTTCTTCCCATATATAGCCATAATAAACTGATAGAGGGCATTGTCATTTTCATATATACAGTGGTGTAGTGGGACTCCATATACTATACTTGTACATATATGCACAACACTAGCTTCCACAGACTCTCATCAGTTCTGACTTCTGATGCAGTAAGTAATAACTAAGGAGATCGATGGTGAGGATCTTGGCAATGATTGGTACTGTAGAATATGCATGTACGTAATGAATAGTGATGATGATGATAGGGTTCATTTACTTCTTGTATCGACTTGGAACTAGCTATAGAGAGGAGGCTCGACGTAAATGATCGATATATAGTGTACGTTCGACACTCTCTATTGAAGTTATGAACATGGCATGGTGTGTTAACGCTGTGGATTGTTTATTTAGCTCAATACATCAGAGCAATCAATAATCCAATATGGCGAGTAGATTTGACTGCCTTTAAAATATGGTGAAGTTTAAGCACCTCCTGTATCTTTGTTCTCAACCTGATCACAGCATCTGATGATTGATACATGTTCCACAGGACCACAAGCAATTTCTTAATTTGTAATTCATTATATATTAAGGGAATATTTGACATCTAGTTAATATTGAACATGATGCCAATACAAAGAAATATTGAAGTACGTACGTACATGAATCGAATAAACTGACCTAGCCAGCAGCTAGCACTAGAATCCATTTCTATGACCATTTACGTAATTTAGGCTTTGGGACAAATGGTATCATTAGTATGGCATGCAAAAGGATGGGACGGCAGTTAGGGTGGATCTGTGCTTAAATTGAGTTTATGTAGATTGGCAGGCTTACGTAGTTGTTTAATCATCTCTTCGATCGAGCTCTAGTTCTGGATGTGGAGTAAATTTCTTGAACCATAATTAGTGATGGTGATTTAAACTCATGATGACAAAGAGAAGAAATGCAGTTGAAAGATGCATGGTACGTTGTTTCAATCTTTCATGCGCATATATCTTACTAATCGTATTTTATCAATTACTGAAGTATCGAAAAGTGAAATCAGTGAAAAGAATCAAAGTCTTAGTGATAAATCATATTGCAACGGTATTATTGTACGTAGACTAGCTCTTCATATCGTACCACTTACTATGAACGGAAGTTAGTCTATCCATACATATATATACGATCTGATCTACGCTAGTATGTACATTAATGTACTGGAGATAATTAACAAGGAAATAGTAAACAAAGGGAAACAAGCACGGCATTGCTTCTTCGGAGGAAGCATGGGGAGCAATTAATTGCAAGTTATGGGAGGCACTGGTTGAAGGTGAAGGGCCAGGAGAGACAGCTAAGAAGAGCTGACGAATACACGTGCATGCAGAGATTATGAGATTCCAAATAAATCATTGCTATGCAGATTGGCTTGCATGCTGGCTGCAAATGCATGATCGACTTTCTTGAGGTCTCGCGCCCTTCACCAACTAACTAACTTAGCTTCTATATTTACTTGTTTGCTTCTTCCATCTTCTTCTTCTTCTTCTTCTTCTTCTTCTTCTTCTTCTTCTTCTTCTTCTTCTTCATCATCATCCTCTCCTTCTTCTTTTCTTCATTTTTATCAATCTATTATATCTATGCTTCTGTATATCTTTGGAGGTTCTCACCCACCCGTGAGCTTAATTGGCCCAACCTCGTGTGCTTTTCTATCTTTACCTCTCGATCTCTCTGACCCACTCCACACAAGAATCCACCATGCTTGTTAAGTTTTTGGTTTCTAGATGATATACGTCCCCATATATGTCGATCAATCGATCATGCATGCTATTACAAAGCAAGATAGAGATGTGATCTTTCAAGAAGATAAATGTATAGGCTTGCGTTGTAGCACACCCCACATTCGTTTAAATACGTAGATAGTTACTCTCAATAAAGCAGATATTCATCAAACAAGCATAACTGCATTAACACTGACCCTTAATTAAACAGTTCCTGCATAACTGCATTAAGGTTTAATGACATAGACGCCTCCGATTAGGTTCTTGTGTTTTCACATATATAACTGAATTCCTAGCTAGCTAAAAGATGGAAAATAAGAAACACCCATTTAGGCTTCACAAAGTTATCTTATAATTAGCTTAATAGTTGCGATTTTAACCCCACAACTTTTATAGTCCTTAATTAATTAAAATTTGTCATGAAGATGATGTTTATCAGTAAGTTATCAGCTTATCCAGACGCGTTACTTTGCCCTAATCAGAAGCCGGCCATGTACGTTAGACAGCTTGCATATTACCTAAAGCTTCTGCATGCTGCAGCTAACTCTTAAACTTACGGCAGTTGAAGAGTGAAGAGAATTCGAAAGAAGAAATTAATTTCTTTGTTTCCTTTTTAGAAAGAAAAAAAAAATCAAACAAAAGAAATTAAACTAAAGTTGGATCTTACAGCTGAAGCATGAAGATGTTGATTGACATTTGACAGGAGGACTAGTCAATTGTCGTGGATATTAATTCACTTCCAGTCCCTCTCCATGTCTGCAGAACTGTGGGCAGTTTAACTCAGAAACGAGTGAACTCTGGCTTTCAAACAACCTAGCACAACCAACTTTGTCTTCGGGGGATGAATCAGTGTGCTGGCTCTCTCAGAGTCTCATTCATATCTGAGCACCCAAGAAACTTCAAGCTCAAACATCTGAACGCACCCTGAAGCTAGCTGCACCATTCAGCAATATATATCACGATCGATCTAGTACTCTCCAGCTAGCTAAGTTACGGATCAATTTGAGCAAGGTTATTTAAAATTTGTCTTGTTTGATTTGTACTCCTGAGCTGTTCGTAATGTACTCCACAAGAACTAGGAAGAGGATCAGATAATATGAATTTCACGTACATATGTGAGTTGTCCTAGAAAGTGCATGAATGAACAGTCTCTTAACTCCTTTGTCCATGCAGAATGAGATATTTGTGTGTACGAACAGTGTTAACTTGATACATGTATATATGTTGGTATTGTTTCTCAAAATATAAGTGGTTCATAATTTTTATAACTCGATCTGCTGCTTTCTACTTTATACTTGTTAATTAGCTGTGTATTTGGATGTCGAAGAATTTGAAAGTGTAGTGTTAATGTGGTATCTGAGTTATCATTTCTTCTAAAAAAGAAAACAAAATACTATATATAACTTTCTTTTAGGCTTCATTTAGAGAAGATTTTCGGTTTGAAATGTCAAATTCATATTGCACTTCTTTAGTTTTCTTGGCGCGACGATTTCCCTAAATAATAAGAGAGTTTGCATTGACATTTGAAATATCGGATACACTTCAGTGTCACCACTTCCCTGTTGGTTGCTTGGTTTGCAAGGTGCACTGAGTAAATTTACTGTTTTTTTTTTTCAGGCATAAAAATTTTCATCAGTAAAAGACTCTAGTCCAAATTCTCCACTTATCTGTTAGTTGTCAAGGTGCAGTGTTACGTAGATGTTCTTAATCCTGCTGAGTTTTTACAGTCTAATAGTTAGCTAGCAAGGATATAGCTTAGTTCTTGATGGCTTACAATTTAACATTTTGCACGTACTTGGCAGATTACAGATGAACACTGGAAAATTTTCACTATTCACTATATACAATCGATCTGAACCATTTTTTGTTTCCAAACAACCACCAACCTAACTCTCATCGAGAGCTACGAAACCTATGCTTACAAATTCATTATATCCATATATCTGTGATCGATATAACATATGCAGATGGATAATGAATTTGAATAGAGAAAAACCTTAAGAACATTCATCTGGTGGTTGAGGAAATACAGAATGCCAGAATGTTTCAACGATCGATGAAGACTGGGAATTTGAATTTGTTTTCTGTAAGATTCAAAACGCCATGACCTCCATCCCTTATGCTATATGCTTAGCCCATCTCCTGCTTTATGTCACAAAGTCAGACTGCAAAGATACGCAAAACTTATCCCAAATCTGCTACTGCACAGAAAGCACCAGTACTACGTAGTGCGGTACGGATTGTACATGCATGCATGCTCCTGATTATTATTAATAAACTTCCATAAGTGAATGATGCGTATAAACTTCCATAAGTGGAAGATTTAAAAGTACGTTTGCAAAGGATTTGGTCAAGCCAAATATAAAAATCACCAACTTCATGTACACAAACCTAAATCTGTATCTGTAAAATTTCTCAGAGAGGAACTTGGAAATGTAACATGAAGGGTGCAGATGCAATTCTGTGAAGATTGAGATATATTAAATTTGAGCAACAAAATCATTGGAGTAGTGCAAATAAGTTGGATCATACACTTTGTCCAAGAAAGCTTATCCCATACCTGGTTTCATATCTTATCTTTTCCATACTCCAGGTGGGGTCTTAACGTCGAGAACTTCGAAATTATCACTCACTCATTATCATCATCATCAAGCACCATTCTTTCCTTTTTTGATAAAGTGGGAGGAAATGAAAGCTGCTGTGCTAGTGTGACATGTTCATGGAGATATCCATGTCCGTACAAGATCGTATGCATAACTATAAAGGAGGAGTTGAAATTTGAAGGGTACTGCACGGTATAGGTCACAGCGCATAACATTGTTCTTGGGACTCAAGTCTCTCGGCTCTCACAGGTTGCACAGTTGTATCAATATTGTTCTCAAATAAATTCTTTTGATTGAGTTTAGGTGTGAGATTTGTACTCATTTCTCTCGCAATATTTGCGTTGTTTGAAAGATAATCAACTTAAGATTGATCATTTATCGACTCGAGAGAGTTGTCTTTGACACAAATCTTAAAACTAGTGTATCACCTTGTATAAATTGAGAAAGAACCATCTCTCATTCTCTACAATAAGGAAAAGTAAACGCATGAATTTCGCCTTTATCATTCACGACTTAAGTAACTCGTTTGATATGAGAGTATGAGACATTTTTACGAATTCTAGAACTATATATCCTATTAGGCTATTATAATTACATATTTACATGCGTCCATATTTGAAAAGGAAATATCATCGCTCTTTGGCGTCCATCTTAGCTACCCTATCATGTAGACCAATGACCATTTAATGCTCCAAACACTGCCTTCTCTTCCACACTATATATATACCTCTCACCATTGTACTTTGTACCAGCATCTCCATCTATTAATTCAAAGTCTTTCTCCACTCTCTCTCTCTCTATACACAAACATGGTGAAGGGGGAATTTGCAAGGGTGTGTGCAAATAAGTTGAGGAAGATAGGGAGTAAAGGGAGCATATCTTCTTCTTCCTCGTGCTGCGAGCAATGCTGTCAATGGGCTCTGTGGCCAAACTCCATGCATGAAGAAGACTCGATCCCAAAAGATGTCCCGAAGGGTCACTTGGTAGTTTATGTAGGTGAAAACCACAAGAGGTTTGTAATCAAACTCACCTTGCTCAATCATCCACTCTTCATTGCACTCCTGGATCAAGCTCGAGAAGAATATGATTTCAATGCTCACTCGAAACTCTACATACCATGCGATGAGAACCTCTTCCTCGAAGTTGTTCGATGCGCTAAACTCTCCAGATGAGCAAGGAATTGCTGCCGATGAGAATTCAGTACTAATGGAGAACACTGATGTTTGTATTAATTGATTCATCATGAGGTCTGTGTTACAGTAACCATGCAAGCATATAGCCCTATTTTGTTGTAACTGTAGAGATGTAAAATTAATGTATTGATCTAGGGAACCTATGTAATTCAGTTCAAGAATGGTAAATTCTGTTCTGCTAATTACTTGTTCAGGGATACTGTGTTTCTACTTTCTATGAGCTTGAAAAAGACTTTGAAACATAACTGGTCCAGACAGCCAAACTACATTCATCAAAGCTAAAATTTGGATGCTCAAACTGGACCACAGTAGATCGGAACCCAGCAAGAGTGAGAACGTTGACACTTTAACAGTTATACTTGGCCAAAAATCTTAAATTCCTCATGGCAAGAGTAGTCAGAACAGATGGATTGGAGTGAGAGTTCAAATGTGCCGCCCAAGGACAAAGTGGTTGGATAGTCGTATGTATTTCACCTAAAACTTCAAGAAAAAGATAATATAGAATGTAAGAATGAAGAACTTAATCGTGATCTGGTAATTTTCATTCAAATTATGTTATTACCACATTATGTATAATTTTAATGCTCAGAAAACAGAGTAACTGGACGAAGCTGTTGAAGCAGAAGCAGAAGCAATACGAACTCAAAGGTATGCGAATTATGCCATCTGCAGATTTATCATATCTTTGAGTTCTTATGTGTCACCAAGTATAGGTAATATCCAACACAAGTGTTTCAGACTTTCAGATGTCCAACTTTACCATTCAGTAATCTGTTTATTTAGCAGTACTTGTATTTCAAAACCTTCATTTTTCAACCAAGTTACTGTCGGATGCCAAAAAAAAAAAAAAAAAACACACACACACACACAAGTTATTCTTCTGTTTATCTATATAATCGGATAAATAGTTCATGCCTATGTAAACAGCAGTAGTATTTCTGGTTTATGAATTATGAAGTATGGGCAGCTTAACGAACTTTCCCCTGCACACAGAATAATACTCATAACCAACATAACTCTCCAAGTTTCAATCTAACAGGATGCTGGAAAATAGTTCCACAAGATCAAAGCTGCCATGACCACAACGAACCAAGTTACATCACTGACATGCTATGGACCAACAATACATAGGATTGTATTGAAAGCTGGCTAAATGCTAGTGCTGTTCAGCAGACTTCCAAACTTGGCTTCTTCTAAAGAAATTAAATACTACTCAATCTTTGACGAAAAATTTGCAAAGACCACAAAAGAATATAGATTCAGCAGCAAACTTTCCTAAATAATGTGTTCATCAATATTTAGCACTAGAATCTCTGCCATTTAACTTGGTCATTTGCAGTTTCTGAGCAACCTGGACCACATTTGCATAGCCTTGAGTTCCATGAACAAAATGCCACACAACCTCACTGGAGAAAGTTAGGGTGTGATACACTGAACTTGTTACTAAACACAAGGGTCCTGAACCTACAGTAACTATCAGACCAAAAGACGAAAACAATCATTTCTCGTTTCCAAAACATGAATGCAGCCTGGCAATGTAATCCACAAAACGATTGAAGTTTCAAATATATCATTCCCAGAACATCAACAAAGTCACAAAATCTAGCAAACAGATAAGCACCATGGGAACTCATAAATCCACTCATGTGGCCACTCAAGTGTATTCCAAGACAAATTCTAGCTCCAAACAAATCTCACAAATGAAACTGAGCATGTTATGTGAATCTCCAACATCAAAATGCTACTTAAGGTGAGGCAAGCACATAATAAACTAACAGTTGGCTCCCTCCGAGATAAAAATTAATCCATATTGCAAATTTCTCATACAGAACCTGTTCTAGTAGCCTCACCAAGTCACCAGTCACCACACATGCCAGGAAAACCATATCAGAAGTATATGACAAAATCCCTTGTATAGATTACTATGGTTGTATAACATAATAACCCTACATTCATATATCTGGCCGATATTGTCTAAAGAATGCACACGTATAAACTCTCCAACTGGTTATCAATTATATCATCTAATTTATCTTACTGCCAAATAAACATTAGTACATAGTGCATACCTAATCTGTCCCTTATATGTTTATAACATTCATAACCAACATAAAAAAGCAATCATGAAAAAAGATATTCCTGCATAACACAAATGATTGAAAAAATGAAGGCTTGATTACTACTATACTTACAATGACGATTCAGGTTTCTTACATCATGATCATCACATGTACTGCAGGAAACTAGAACAATGAATGCAACATCATTTACATATGAAGAATTCTCGTGCAAGAAATACACAAGTAGTATATTGCCTTGTGGTAAAGTACATATAACAACACTGTCTAGCAACCACACCAAACAATGGCAGTGCTGAATATCAGGAAATCCTAAACAGGAACACACAGAGCACTGAATGATTTACCAGTAATGCCGTGTTTACAATTGAAGCCTGCAAGAGGAGCCCGTCAGTTGATTAATGCCAGGTATCATCAAAGTCCCTCAATGAAGTGCTCCAATTCTATCCCCCTGAGAGCTAGCATCCCTACACCTCGCCCTCGCGGCAAAGTAAAATATTAACCACGCCACCATAAAGTAAACTTCCACAGTCGACTGAAAGAACTTAGCAAAAAAATTTCCAAAAACTCGAGTCAGACCCCACTTTACAGACGTCCCGCAAAATATAACCTCCAAACACTTAATCTGCAGAGCTTGGGTGAACATTGATCCCACCAACTGCAAACCCTCCTTCACAATCTCCTTCCCGCTCTTCCTCGAATCCACTATAGCAATCCAAGCATCCACAGCAAACACAAACGCCACGACCGTATCAACAAATATCCACATTAACAAAAACCCTGAAATCTCCTTGTCGAAACCTCGAATCCAGGGTGGCATGACCGAGAAAGGCATCAACTTCAACCTAATAAATAGCTTGAAAAAAGAGTAGTGATCCTCAATCTCTCCGAAATACCACAATCCTAAAAGCTGGGTGAGCGCGTCTCTCACAGCCCACCTCATCAAAATGAACCCTGATAATCTCTTGACTCCTAATCTAGACCCGTCCCAGACTAAACCAATAAAACAAGTGAACCTCCCTATAAGATCATTAACAACAGTAGTGAAAACAATGCCAAGAACCCATGAATACGTCACCAGAAACCCTAGAATAACCCAACCGTAAGCAGCAGACAGGAAACTCACAAGGAAGAACAAGGCCGCCACGTCACGTTGACCCAATTCCAATCCTCTAATGAAGAATTGCAAGTCCACAATCCGATTCTCTCCCATTTCTGAATTTTCTTTCTCGTCTTTTTGTTCTTCTAATTGTTGATTAGAGTTCTCTATTTCTCGCTGTGTGTCGAGGCCGGAGCGGGCGAGGTCGGAAACCCTAGAGGCGTTAAACCCTAGTTTGGAGGAGGAGAAGATGAAGATGGGGGCTTTGAAGAGGGAGTCGTCGTCGTCGTCGCCGGAGAAGAAGTCGTCGTCGAGGGTGAGGTGGAGGAAGGGGCGGTGGTGGCGGCGACGGAGGGAGGAGTCGGAGTCGGAGGAGGAGGAGAGGAGGGACTTGAGGGAAGGGTCACGGTCGATGAAGGAGGTGAGGAGGTGGGTCCCATTTTCGACGACGGTGCGGAAGGAGAAGATGAGGAGAGAGAGGAAGAGGAAGGTGAGGAGGTTAGAGGCGAAGGAGGAGGAGGCTTGACGGAGGAGCTGCGGTGTTGATTTCAGGTGGTGGAGGCGGGGCTGATGGCTCATTTCTTTTCTTTTTTTGTTGGGTTGGGTTGGTTCTGACTGAGGGAGAGAGCGTGTGCGTTTGTGAGTCACACGGGTTTTGAATGCAGAAGCATCAAACAAATCAACTGCCAAATGCTACAAGCTGCATTTCATATTTTTATCACTTCATTTTTGTTTATTGATAAAATACAACAGCCTCAGCCTTTCACTTCTGTTTAGAATTTTGAACAAAAGGACTGTGCCAATTCTATTTTGAATCTGAAATGAAAAATCCAACTAAATATGAATGATTCAAATCAGATTCTACAGGGTTGCATAATCAAGCCTATGCAACTAACATAGAAAAAGAGCGACTGCTCAATGCTAATGCTGACCAGACTATAAAGAGAGAGGAAAATAGCAGTAGAGTTCTCAACAATCAAAACTTCAAATAAAGCATAGGTAGGAAGTAGGAATCATGGCTCAGTTAAAATCAGGCTTATCCGGGTAGGTACAGCCAGACCTCTGGATGATCACACTTGCAGCATAACAACCGGCTCTCACACACTCTTCAGTGGATTTTTCTTGAACTAACTGCGATAGAAAGCCACCAACAAACGCATCCCCTAGACCCAGAATAATATCAAGAAATTAACAAACAATCTATATGTAGTGTTTCCATCAGTTAGTGTGAAACTCTGACACATATATAACAGATATTTATCTATACAACCTACATATAAGAGATACCTGCTCCAATAGTATCAACAATCTTTTCTTTGGGCACTTGTACCACTGGAAACTTCTTCACTTTCCCATCTTCAGCGACGACTACAGGATCTGCTCCCTGAGTAATGACAGTAATCCTCTTGTGTGCTCCTGATGCTTTCGGCCACTGGGAGATCTTTACAGCTATTTCTAAAACATCATCACTCTAGTCAATCAAATTATCCGATCGACATAGGTTAAATATGAATGAAACTACATCAATTGGTAACATGACTAACTTCTATCTAGTACTAAAGAAACCATTTACCTCCCAGCCATGAACTTGTGAGAATGTCCGTGCTTCTGTCTCATTCCCAAAAACATAGTCTACATATCTACATTTCAAAACAGGCATCAGCGAGTCTATATTACTTGATTGCTACTATAAGAGGAAAGAAAAATGCTAACGGCAAAGCTTTCTCCTGAACATCCTTGAAAAACTCGCAAATAAACGTAGCAGAAAGGTTCATGCCGAAAATCTGCATTTAAATGGAAGTTTCAAGACTATTTCTAGCAAAAGCTATTGAAAACAGGAACTGATTGAAACAAAAATTTTGATGAGATGTTAGTTTTTTCCAATACCTTGTTATTACTGGCTGCGTGTTCAGCAACAAGCTGTATGGATTCTGGCAATACATTTAGGAAAAAACCAGCAATATACAAGTACTTGGCTTTCTCAACTGTGGGGCCAAACAGGATTTGAACACAAAGAAATCACTTCAGAGAAATGCGTTACTAGGAATTGAAATAAAAACATAGAACACAAGGCTGAAAGGGTACCCACCCAATGCCCAGTTTTCTGGTCTTTTCAAATGCTCAAATTTGTAGCAATTAGCAGCAGACAAATTGGCAACAAGTGACCTATATACAAACTAACAAATTGGTAGGTATAATCCGAAATTATTCTGATTAGATACTTATATGAAAAACATTCAGTAAAGCTACAAAATTGGCAAATCGGCAGGCATAATCTGAAAATTTTTAAACAAGCTTAAACTTGAGCTCACCTCCCATCACCCACGATACAAACAGCACAAGTTCCTGTTGGTGCAGACTCATCCTCGTAAAAGTGAACCTGTTTCCAGAAAGGAACAGTAGTAAGGGGAATATATATTTGTTGAAGGTGCAAATTTGGAGGAAAACTAAGATTTTACTTGCAGCAGTTTATTAGCACCTTGGAGGATATGAGTTCCAAAAGTTGGTCTATATACTACACATTATAAAGGAAAAGGCGACCTACATTAACACCAGCAAGTTTTGAGTTATCCTTCATCTCATCCCCATACTTGTCCTTTCCTATGCTACCCATATAACTTGTTGCACCGGGTACTTGAAGCATCCACTGCAGAAAGTAAAGACAAATCAGTTTACAGTGAACATATGTTCATAACTAATAAAGGATAAAATGAAACGATCGGATAACTTGAGTATCATAACAAGAAATTCTTCAAGTACCTGGGCAACTCGAATGGATTTGTTAGTAGCACCTGCAACAATGAAAAGTTTCATTCTTTTTAGTTTTCACTCATCATATCAGTAACTCAGTTGTACATATCTGAAAAAATAATTAAAACAAATTGAGATATTCACAGTAATAATATTGAAACCCGAAACAGTGTAATCCACTCTTTACCTCCAGCAGTGTACTCCGCGTTGGGGTTGGAACAAAGTTCTTCATATCTGATATATACAGGCATGAGGTTAAAATTTTATCCAGTAAAAAGCATTTTAAAACAAAGGAAGCTGCTTAGCAATCAGACAACTTTCTCACAGTAGTGGTTTAATTTCAACGTGGCATTCCTACTTTGGGTAGTTCTTAGAAACTTATTTGAAAGCACTACATAGTACATAAAACCAAATGCCTTACATGGGTAGGTGCTTGTCCTCTGCCAGAATCGCATTGTTGAGTTGGAGATCATATCTGTTGCACAAAAACAATCACTACCATTAGGACTCAATTCATTCTCATGCCACCAGATTTCTGAGTATAAAGCTAAACCAGAAAACCAAAGCCTAAGCAAAAGATCATTTAGTTTGTACATGGGATGAGAATAAGCTGAGGAAAAGATATTACTTACTTTTTCAAGAAGTCTTCGTCGACGATGGCAGAGATGTCAAGGAGGGGGTTGCCCATCCCCAACAGGATTCCTTCGGAGGTCATTTGCAGAAGCTGAGGATCGAGTTTAAAGGGATTCGTAGAGTAGTTGATAGTCAGAGATAGAGAGAGAGGATTGCAAGATTCAGTCATTCAGATAAGATCTACTGAAGCAACATTTCTCTGCTTTTATAGGTAGAGAACGTGGCTGATTGGCTGCAGTGAACCACCGAAGTGTTTTTCTGCAGTAAAATCTGCCAAGTATTGCAGATGTGGTCACTCATACGGACATACCTTCTTTCGTCTTTTTTTTCTTTCGAAAATGAGGTCTTACCTTCACCATTGATGAAACTAAATTCGCATTCATAAGTTCACCCCTAACTGAATACGAAGGCTCACCTACTTGCAGTTAACGAATTCTGATTATGTATTTCCTGATCCACAGTATATTTCGTATAAACGAAGGCTCACCTAGTTCGCAGTAGAATTCAATCAGCAGAGAGGTCATTCTCATAAAGGTCATATGACCAACTGCATGGAGTTCCAATTGGACAGCAAATCATCTTTAGGTCATTCTCGCAAAGTTGTTAACCAACTGCATGAAGTTCCACTTGGACTACAAATCATCTTTCATCGCAAGTTTTTTAACGAGAAACATTTTTATGCAGGCACAATTCTGTTTTGAACGTCTTGGGTTCTTATTGGATTTCTGACCTATGAGACTATGGGAAGGAGGGAGAAAGTTAATATAAACCGAACCAGAGACTATTGTTTTTGTTTCCAGTTTTCTGTGGGATATAGGGTCCATGCGGCAAGCAGATGATAACAATACAAAAGGAACGTAAATTGCTGGAGTATTCGTATATTTCACAATTTCAGTTTTGATTGTAGATTGAACAAACAGAAACAGCTACTGCATTACGCTTCTGTATAATTTTGAGCAAAACAAAGTGTGGAAGCCTATAAGAAACTTGACACAAGTTGTATAACTGGATATATTATGATTGGAACCAATTGATCAGCCTGTTCAATGCTCGTCGCCAGATATCAAGGGATACTGGATTTAATTTTCTACCAGTAGAATACAGTGCGTATAGTTCTATCCCATCTTCAAAGGAAGGGACAGAGGCAATCCAATAACTGGGTTTAGTAGGCTAATCATGCATCCACTAAGCAGGCAATACTTGATAAGCAAATACAGAGACGCAAAAATAGCAATAGACTTCTCAACAATCAAAATTTTAAATAAAGCATAATAAGCAGATAACAAAAGGACATGGCTTAGTTAAAGTCGGGCTTCTCTGGGTAAGTGCAGCCAGACCTCTGGATGATCACATTTGCAGCATAACAACCAGCTTTCACGCAATCTTCAATGGGTTTGTCTTGAACTAACTGAGATAGAAAACCGCCAACAAAAGCATCCCCTATACACAGAATAACAAAAATGAATTAAAAATAAGTTTACGTAGCATTTTGGAAATATGCTGTTTTGATAGAATAGAATAGCAGCTACAAAATCACTTTCACTAAATCCTTTCAAGGGCACACCTGCTCCATTGGTATCAACAAGCTTTTCTTTAGGCAACAGTATTACTGGGAACTTCTTCACTTTCCCATCCTCAGCAACAACCACAGGATCTGCTCCCTGAGTAATAACAGTGATCCTCTTGCATGCTCCTACTTTCGGCCACTCGGAGATCTTTAGAGCTATTTGCTCAACATCATCGGTCTGGTAATTCAAACAAGGAATTCAACAATATGAATGCAAGCCATTAAACTGGAATTACTCTAGTAATAAGACCATTACCTCCCAGCCGTGAACTTTTGAGAAGGTCCTTGCTTCTGTCTCATTTCCAAATACATAATCCATATACCTTAGTTTATAAAAAGGCATGTCCATCAGCCTATTCATATTACTTGATTAATTCATGAAATAAAATAAAAGGTAAAAAAACAAAATGCTTACGGCAAAGCTTTCTCCTGGACATCCTTGAAAAACTCACAGATAAATGGGGCAGAAAGGTTCATGCTGAAGATCTGCAGATAAATGCAATTGTCATGACTATTTCTTACAGAGGTTATTAAAAGCAGCAAATAAGACGAAGACAGAATTTTTAAGGTATGACAATTCAAATACCTTGTTATTTGCCGCTGCATGTTCAGCAACAAGCTGAATGGATTCTGGCGATACAGTTAAGAAAAAACCAGCAATATAGAAGTACTTGGCCTTCTCAACTGTTCAAACAGAATCAACAAAAAAAAAAACTCAGTTCATTAAAATGCATTACTAGAGAAATGAAATTATTACCCTAAAACAACTGCCTGAAAGGGTACCCACCCAATGCCCAGTTTTCTGGTTTTTTCAAATGCTCAACTTTGTAGCAGTTAGCAGCTGCCAAATTGGCAATAAGTGACCTGCATTTACATACCAACCATAGTCAGTTCGGCGTACTGAAAATTTTGAAGCATTCTTTATGGTTATATGAACAATAGACTACACCTAGAATATTGGCAAGCATAATATGAAATGTATATATAAAAATAATAATAACAATAATAAAAAAAAATATAATAAAAAAAAAGCTTGAACTGAAGCTCACCTTTCACCACCCACTACACAAACACCACAGGTACCTGTAGGTGCAGACTCATCCTCATAATAGTGAACCTGTTTTAGAGAAGGAAATGGTAGTGAGGAAAGATATATGTTGGCACAAATCTGGAGGGAGACTAATTAAGATTACTTGTTACAAGTCACAAAGTTCCAAAAGTTCATGTCTTTGTTCGTTTACATAATTACTCATTATATAATGAATAGAGGAAAAGAAGAAGGAACTCACATTAACACCAGCAGCTTTTGAGTTCTTCTTCATCTCCTCCCCATACTTATCCTTTCCAATGCTGCCCATATAACTTGTTGCACCAGGTACTTGAAGCATCCACTGCAAAATATTAAAGAGATCTTTAGTTCACGTTATCATAAAAATTAAAGACGGGATAGAAATGATCCAATTACTCGAGTATCACAAAAAAACAATTCCTCAAGTACCTGGGCAACTCGAATGGAATTTTGAGTAGCACCTGAAACAGTGAAGACTTTCATCCTTAGTCATCATATATAGTAACATAAGATACATCATTGGAACCCAAAACTAAGTGCAATCCATTCTTTACCTCCAGCAATGTACTCGACGTTAGGGTTAGAAGCAAGTTCGTCATACCTGAGATATACATCCGTGTTTGCCGGTTAAGATATCATCAAAAGAAAATGCTTTCTGATCAGACAATCCAAGTTCTATACAAAAGAAAATGTTTTCGCCGACAAAGTAGGTACTGGATCTATCTTTAATCGTTAGTAGCTTAGTTCATATTCATATTTGTCCAGTAAACTAGCAAACATACACACTAAATTACAATCAGTCAATGCAGTGAAATCAAGATAAACTTGATTTATTGAAATCGGCAAATCAAGTTCAAGCACAACGAACCACTTAAAATAGAATTTCCCATCTAGATTCATATCAAGACCAAAAGATAAAAAAATTATATACAAAGAACAAAGTTGCTTACATGGGAAGGTGCTTGTCCTCGGCGAGAATGGCATTGTTGAGCTGGAGATCATACCTGTGGTAACACAAAATCAAACAAATCATTAGACAACAAATCAGAGAGTAATTGTAGATCTGAGTTGGGGGAGAAGAGTGTTACTTTTTCAAGAAGTCATGGTCGACGACGGCAGAGATGTCGAGGAGGGGGTTACCCATGCCGAGAAGAATACCTTCGGAGGCCATTTCGAGAGAATTCGAGATCAGATCTGCTGCAACCCAAATCGGGTGCTCACTGCTTTTTATAGCAGTGCCCCTCTCGCTATTTCACCAACTATTTACCTACTTTTACGTTTCTTTTTTTTTTTGAAAGGTGCGATGTTTTATTTGATAAAATGAAATCTGTAAAAAATTTCCACCGACACCAGCAGCTTCTACCTAGATTTATGATGTTGCAGAGTGCAGACTATTGATAAAATTATACGGCTTCTTAAATCGATAAGCTGTAATCAATTAATCATGTTGAAAAAACCTATTTTCCTTTGGTTACCAAGATACAACTCGATACCGTAAAACCAATTCTAACCAACATCATGAAACCAGAGAATGAAGTCATTTCTCCTAAAAGGTTTTAAAAAAAAAAATAAAAAAAAAAAATCTCAAGAGAACTGGAAACCTGATGCACATACATATCATTAATCAATACCATATGACTGAAGATTCAAACATCATAAGTCCGGGCTACAAAATCATTTGAACTGCAGTATTCTCCATACTCCATGCAACTTTGACACACTGATGCCCTTATTTCATGATACATTAGGCACAAGCCGCACAATACCACTGGAAAACCATGATAGAACGAGTCCCATAAACACAATATCATATGCTTACTGTCAGATACATTGCATGGAAAAAGTTATGAGTATATTCATTGTAGCAGTGTAACTTTTTGTCCCTCAAAGATGAATCTCTTTATAGTCACCAAATTGATGTGAACTTATTCCCCATCAGAAACAACAGAAATGTGAGAAAAATTTTGAACCGTGGCTCCGCAAGGAGTCACAACAAATAATAGGTTAACTACAATGCAAAAACCGAAATCCTAGCAATCTCCTTTCAAAGATGATCGATAATTGCTTGTGTGAAGTCAGTAGTTGTTGATTTTCCACCAAGGTCAGCAGTACGATACTTGCCCTCTGCAATTGTGTTCAGGATTGCATCCTGGATCCGATCAGCTTTATCATGGAGCTCCAAATGGCGAAGCATGGTAACAGCACTCAAAAGCAGAGCAGTTGGATTTGCCAAATTCTGCAAACATTCAACCACAAGAAAAATGATTTGGGCGCGTACATATTATTACATACAAAAGCTATTTTGTAAACAAAGGAGTACCGGCCAAAAACCACTAACAAAAGGAACAAATCATAATAATATGTACTCAATGAAACCAAGGATGAGAAGGCTTTCATTATCTAGTTGCTAGCTACAGCCCTACAACATCGGTTAACTATATAGAAAAGTACCATGAGAACAAAATTTCAGAGCTAACTTCCAAGTTCCAACCCATCAGTAGAGTAGAAATGTCAAACACCACTAGACGACACAAAAAGATCACAGGTACATAACAGTTTTGTAACCATCTCAAACTGGCTAAGGACAGCTACACTTCAATAGTAAGCTCCAAAAAAAAAATTCTCATTCATTAGCCACGTTGACTTTTAGGTTAGGGTACTAGGCTGCTTCTTTCTGTTTCACCAGAATGACCTTAAACATATGATTTTAGTGCAGGGAAGGCAGTCAATTCCTTCCATTGCAGAGCCATAACAATTTGATTCATATATGTTATACGTCTTAGCATAACTACATTTACCTATTCCTGCTAACAATGAGATGTGTGACGGAGCCAATTAGAGTTGTTGTGCCAGTATATAGGTAGTAAAACTTCACAAGGTTCAAGAATGTTCACCTTTCCAGCAATATCAGGTGCCGATCCGTGTACAGCTTCAGCAAGGGCAATACCTCCCTCACCAATATTGCAGCTGCATGTATAAAGCAACAATGTAAGAAAATCCACATTGAAGAAGAAAACAAAATCCATATACTCACACATATTATGTGTGGATCCATATACTCACACATATTATGTGTGTGTGTGTGTGTCTCTGTAAATCAAATGTAATACCTTGGTGTTAAGCCCAAACCCCCTATCAACCCAGCGCAAAGATCACTTATAATATCACCATATAGGTTAGGCATCACTAACACATCAAAAAGTGCTGGATTCTTGACAAGCTGCAAAAGGTAAAATAATTAGTTAGAGCAGCTTTAGTTTTATTTAAACAAAAAAAAAATCCCATGATATATGTTTAAACTAAAGTTGTGAACAAGCTGCAGGACCGGACATAATTAGTTCTTAATTCAGAATACTGTAGCTTTTAATTTCGGACCTATTTATCCCCACCTGACCTCTTATTCTCCTGATCTAGTGTTTTGATTATAATTTTACCCTCAACTTTCACTTTCATATCAGCAGTTCAATTTATATTCCCACAGGATATAAAGATAAAGATATTTCATACCATCATACAGCAATTATCAATGACAACTTCCTCATATACTATATCAGGGTACTTCTCTGCAACCTCGCGGCAACACTGAAAGCAAAGGTCAAATCAGCTTTAAGATACAAATACTAGGGAAAATAATCAAGAAAATTATCTTACATATGAATCAACAATTGGTAAACCTTTAGGAAAAGACCGTCGGTTTTCTGCATTATGTTTGCTTTGTGTATTGCAGACACTCTTTTTCTACCATGGGCCTTGGCATAATGAAAAGCATACTCAGCCACCCTCAAACTAGCACTACGGGTAATGATCTTGAGGCTCTCAACAACACCTCTCACCACCTACCATTAAAACAAAGAATTTAATCAAACAAATTAAAACATAATATTAACATTCATCTACTTATTCTTTAATTGCTTACTTGATGTTCAAGTCCACTGTATTCCCCCTCCGTATTCTCACGGATAGTGATAAGATCCACATCATCATATCGAGTCTTGTAGCCAGGAAGACTGTAACAAGGTCTAACATTTGCATACAAATTAAGTTCCTTCCTCAGTGTAAGGTTCAATGAACGATGACCTTTCCCAATTGGTGTGGCCATCGGCCCTTTCAAGCCTACCTTGTTCCTTCGTACTGATTCCAAACTTTCCCATGTCAGAAAACTCTGAGTCCTGGGATCTATTTTCTCCCCAACATAATGTTCTTCCCATTCAATCGACACTTCAGCTTCTCTAAATATCTGCATCACCGTAATTGCAAACTCCGTCATCACTTTAAACCACAACAAAGTAATTCATATTCACATCAAACAACCGACATCCATTCAAAATTTCGATTACGACATTGCATTAAGCATGCAAGCACTTTCATGTTCACCAGCTAGTTCATTCAAAATGCTAATGCGCCGTCATGATTCAAGAAACTTCACATCATGTTTAAGAAAACAAATTTTTTTAGAGACGCCTTACACAGTTTCACACGGAATCACATCATCAAATTGCAAACAGTAACCAACAGAAACACCTGATCAGGCAATAAAATTATCCTAATAAGAAACTAATCAAATATTATTCTATATCAAAACCCTAAATTCAAGTTTATCGAGTGCGACTGTACATAACTAACTATACACAGATGCGTAGACAATCATATACAACTTCCGATGCAAGATAAACGAGGCGCTGATGAAAATTGGAGTGCGGAAAGTGAATAACGATCGAAGGGGGGACCTTTTTGACGGACTCGGCAATCTCGGGGCCGATGCCGTCGCCGGGGAAGAGAGTTGCGGTGATCGGAGTGGAAGAAGAAGAGAAAACCCTAGCTGCCTGAGACGATGACGAGGAGAGCAAGGACGGCGAAGGAGTGGCGGCGCCGGAGAGGAAGTGGGTGGTGGAGCGGCTTCCGATGACGCGCCTCAATAGCTGGGAAGCCATGCTTTGGTTTGCTTGGTTCGTTTGGGCGATCGAAGAGAATAAGTCCTGACCTTTCGGTTTATAAAATGAACAGAGACAGCTAGTGGGATTCTTTGACCCCCAATTTTTTTTTTTTTCTCGAGATTGCTATTCAATATTTTATGACGTGGAATATTGTCGACTTTCTTTAGGGTTTTTTCGGGTCGACTCAGTATTCGCGTGGGCGTCCAGTTCAAACTTATGATAAATCATTTGAAGCTTGTCGCGAAAATAGCTAGGGATTATGACAAGCTTGTTGGCTCTTAATTTTTGGATGACCAGTAGGTTCGTAGTCTAGTTTTTCATCTTCTATCTATCGACTGAAAAAAAAAAAAAAAAAAAAAAACCCACAAGCATTAAGAGTTTTGAGACAATAAATCTTGTGCCGAAATAACATAAGAGTCGGAATTAATGGATATTGTAAGTTCTTAACGTAAGAGTCGCCTCGACGCTTACAATCAAAGAATTAGGTAAAGGAAAAAATGGTCTTCCACCAAACTTGAATTTAGCTCTCAACATCTTGAAGTCCAATTGTCTTATAAACTTGCCTTCATGCTCCCCTAAATTGAGTGAAATAATACCAGGATACTCTAAATTTGACAAGTATTCTAACAAGCAGCAACTAGTAAAAAGTATTGCTCTACTAACAACTTTATTTGTTGTAAACAATAGTGACATAATGAAAAGATTACTAGATGTTTCTGCACAAACCCTGGGGCCTGGTAGATACAGATGAATCCAACTTGATCTCCTGCAAACCTGCTTACTAAGGGGAATACCGGGCGGGCCGGTCTTCTCCTCTCCGATGCTTAAGTTAGTATAGTTGGAATATATAACTTGAGCACGTATGTAAGCGGTGAGAGAGATCAGTTACCTATTACTGAGGGTAGTTGGGGCCCTTATATAGGTGGCTGGGGGTGAGGGCTGGCCTCACCCTTCGATGTGGGACTGGTTCCCTTCGAAGGGCAGTTCTGGTGACCTCTTTGGCAGACAGGCGCCCCCGGTCCCAGGGTCCATGGCAGCCGGATAGACTGCTGGACCCCGAGGCCGGGTGCTGGTGGTTCGGTCCTGGGCCTCGGGCCGGGCCGGGCCCTGGTGCACTTGCTGCGGGTCTGTGGGCCTGATGTAGCCCCTCTGCGGCTACTGTCAATAAGTCCCCCAAGTTCCCGGTCAAGTGCAATCTTGAATGGGGACTTAAGTCTGTCTTGCTCTTGTCCCGCAGACCCGCAGGGTTACCAACCCAACGGTGCCCAGTCCCCCAAGTCCGCGTTGAAGATTGGGCGTGACCGGGGTGAGTACCTGTTTACCGATGGCAAGCAACAGTTTATAAGTACGTTTGTAATATAAGTAGTACTGTGCTCAAGTGTTGTGGTGCTATGAGCATGGAATAGGGTGAAACCCGGAGAGTGTATGAGATGATGATGCCATGCAAAAGATGTGTGCATGGGATGATAATGGAGCGTTGAAATCCGCCATGCAATAGATGTGTGCATGGAATGATAATGGAGCGTTGAAATCCGCCATGCAATAGATATGTGCATGAAATCTCGACCGGGCACTCTGCCATATCGGTACGGAGCGGAGTTCACTGGGCCACTACCGGGCGTTCTGCCATATCGGTACGGAGCGGAGTTCACTGGGCCACTACCGGGCGTTCTGCCAGATTGGTACGGAGCAGAGTTCATGGGACTTCGACCGGGCGTTCTGCCATATCGAGACGAGTCTCAGGTGAACTTAAGTACTGGACCTCGACCGGGCGTTCTGCCGTAACGAGACGAGGTGGAGTAAAGGACCTCGACCGGGCGTTCTGCCATATCGAGACGAGTCCATATTGCTAGGCTGCAGGGAGATTACCCCGGTGTTGCGGGCTGTTTGAAGCGCCGGTGAACACTTGCTAGTTCTTCTCAGCTTGTGTTGAATAAGCGTTGAGGTGGGGGGGTGGCGTTGAGGTGACAAGGCTCGCCGTGCAGCCCCACGTTCATCGCGGTTCAATGCGATGCAGGGTTTTTATCCTGCTGGACAAGAGAACATGGGTTAGATGTAAACTCACCCGGGTGTATAAAGCCCATGCCGGTCGAATGTTCTCATGACCGGGGTCATGCCATGGAGTCGGGCGAGACTCGACCGGGCGTCCTGCCATATCGAGACGAGTCCCCCAGTGAAATGCCATCGGGCCGGGTGGATCGCGTTCTCGGAAAATGCTCTCGAGCCGGTTGGATGCTACGTAACCGGTGGGTGGATCTCGACCGGGCGTCCTGCCATATCGAGACGAGTCCCCCAAGAGAGATGCAGCTGGGTGGACCTCGACCGGGCGTTCTGCCATATCGAGACGAGTCCCCCAGTGAGATGCAGTGAAGATGCCATGCAGCCGGTTGAATGATCATAACCGCGAACTGCCATGGTGCCGGGTGGATGGCTCATACCCGGAACGATGCTCTCGAAGCGGTTGAAAAATCATAACCGGTGAGAGGTCTTCAAGATATGCAGCGAAGAAGCCATGCAGCCGGTTGAATGATCATAACCGCGAACTGCCATGGTGCCGGGCGGATGGCTCATACCCGGAACGATGCTCTCGAAGCGGTTGAAAAATCATAACCGGTGAGAGGTCTTCAAGATATGCAGCGAAGAAGCCATGCAGCCGGTTGAATGATCATAACCGTGAACTGCCATGGTGCTGGGCGAACCTCGACCGGGCGTTCTGCCATATCGAGACGAGTCCCCCAAGAGAGATGCAGCTGGGTGGACCTCGACCGGGCGTTCTGCCATATCGAGACGAGTCCCCCAGTGAGATGCAGTGAAGATGCCATGCAGCCTGTTGAATGATCATAACCGCGAACTGCCATGGTGCCGGGCGGATGGCTCATACCCGGAACGATGCTCTCGAAGCGGTTGAAAAATCATAACCGGTGAGAGGTCTTCAAGCCTAGGGAAGTGGAGGGGGGCCTGACGCCTCGGTTCCCGCTCCTAACTACCCTGTCGCCAGCGTGCGAGACAAGTGGCTGACATGCATTTAAGGAGGAAGTCCATCAGTCCCATCAGTTATGATGGCGTGGGCAGTTTACCAATGCTGGGACACGTGCCAGTAGGGAGCGGTCTTGAGATGGAGGGCCTGGATTCGCAGGCGTTTGAGTTGCTCTAATTGCGTGTTTGGCAGGATTACAAGCGCCTAGGGCACCGGTCCCCTCTATAAATAGGCCTCTTATGCTCTTCCTTCTACTTTTGCTTCTTGCTTTAGAGAAACTAAGAGAAAGAGAGAAATCCGGCAAAAGCTCTGAGCCCCTTGCCCCACGAGATCCGTTTTCTCGAGCGCTCCCTACTCTCTTCCTACCATTGCTCGCTGCTTTCGCAGGGCGGACCGTCCTCGGTTGAGCATATTAATCGGTAAGTTTGTTGATTTCTTTGCCCCGGTGTTGTTCTTGTTTTGGTTTTGTTGTTTTACGGCGGGGGGGATCTCTGTCGCTGACTGAGTTGCTCTGCGGCAAACTTGGGGAGAGGCCGTAGAAGGCGCTGTTGTAGTCTGTTGCTGACGAGCGCTAGGGTTTTGTTTTCTTCCCCTAGGTTAGGATGTCTTCTTCAAGTTCTGACCGGGCTTCCGAATCGGCTGCCAGGGGTCCTATCGTGGACGATGTGGAGAGGCTGGAGGACTGGCTCGGTTCGAAATCCCCGGAGACGGAAGTCGCTGACTGCTCGAGGAGCAGGGCTTCGTCTCCGGCTTTGTCTTCGTCTTCCGGGGCTGAATCTTCAGAGACTGAAATACCGCACGGGGTGCGCCTTGCGGGTGCTCCGGCCGTGAGTTACACCATTGGCAGAGGGAAGGATGCCATGGTGTGCGATGAACCGGAGGGTAGCATGACCCCTGGAGAGATAGCTGCGCTTCGGGAAACGTGGAGTATCCCGGATGAGGTTCTGCTGCGGCCCCTGAATCCTGGAGGGTCAGCCTGCAACCCGGAGGCAGGTTGGGTTGCTGTGCACCAGGACCAGTTCCGGCATGGATTCTCACTCCCGCTGCCAGATTTCGTGCAGTATATGCTCAGTGCGCTGCAAGTGTCGCCCGCGCAGCTTCCTGGGCTCCAGTGGAGGCGACTACTGAGCCTCGACTGCTTATATGAGCTGTCCGGAATGAGTATGCCAACGGTAAACGAATTCCGGGCCTTGTATAGGTTGTCCTACTCGAGGAAGCAGGGGTCCCGGGGTTGCCTGTCCTTCAACGCCCGGAACCATCAACCGATCATCACCAATATGCCTACATCGGTAGACAACAGCTGGAGAAAGAAGGTGGTGATGGTGGGCGGGAGGTGGCAGGAGAGGAGGAAGATGTACCGGGTTCCTGGCGCCTTCCAACCCATTGGCGACCAGTCGTTCGAGCTATCCGATCTGGAGCACGAGAGGATCTCGACCATACTCGGATGTTGGGACAATCTGGAACGGAGTTCCTTCAACTTTATCCGGCGAGAAGTGCTGGAATACTGCCAACTCGGGCGGGATCCCGGTGCGTAGCAGGCCTTAGCGGTGATACTTGTGCTAGCTCTTGCAAAATACTAACTGTTCGCTTTCCTTGCAGGTGGATCTTCCCGGGCGGTCATCAAGCCCGAAACCACTCTCTCAATGGACGGGGAAGACCTCCTTAACAAGCTGAAGGAGAAAGGCGAGACCGTCTCGCGGACGTCGGTGGACGAGGAGTCCGGCCGGCTCACGACTTATCCGGAACCGAGGGCCATGGATGTTGATGACGGCGCCTACATCCTGAGGCGGGTGAAGTGCCATCCTGCTGCGTCCAAAGCGGTGCCCGGAAAGGGCAAGACTACCGGGGGGCCAGTGAGGATTCCCGGTGGAGTGAGCAGGATCCCCAACCGGCCGGTATCTGTGCCGCACGTGGCACGTGTCGCCCGGGTAGGCGCACGATCTTCTTCTCCGGAAGGCCGGGGAGAGAAACGGAAGGGCGGGGACATTCCTCCCTCCGCGCTGGTGACGCTCACCGGCGGGTCGTCACTGGAGAACCTGGCCAAACGGTTCAGGGTAACCAGCGGTGCACAACCTAACTCCGCTGGGGAGAAGGCTGCCGCTGCTCGGCAGAGTAGTCCTGCTCCTGCGGAGGCACCGAGGGGAAGCCCGGACAGTGCATTCGTCCGGCAAGTGGCGGCGGACTTGGCTGGCCTTGGTCTGGACAGACCCGGGGTTGCTGGAGCCCTGGCGGGCGGGAACCGCCCAAAATGCAAGAAATTCGTCCTCCGGGTAAGCACTAACTGGTGCCACTACACTGCTTGTAGGTTGTTTCTCTTACTGCCCGATTAACTGTTTCTGTTGTTGTGCAGTTACTGTACAGTCTGTACCAACCGGACGCGAGTGAGGAACTGCCGGAGCTAAAGAGGCAGATAGCTGCTTTATCAGAGGCCCGACAGCGCCTGGAGGTGGAGAAGTCCCGCTCGGATCGGGAGAAGGCCAGATCGGAGGAGAGGGCCAAGAAGCTGGAGGAGCAGAACCGGAGCCTGGAGAAGGAGAAGGAGCGGGCCGAAGCTGAGAGGGCCGAGTTGGAAACCAAGGTAGATGAGCTCCAGGTGGGAGCCACCGCTCTGCGCGCCGCTGCCGCTACTGCTGCCGGGGAAGAGGGCCCAAGACAATATGAGCGGTTCGTTCTCCGATACCAAGAGAGCGACGAGTTGCTGGAGTTCCTGGAGAGGGCCAGGGAAGGGGGCATCTCGGACGCGTACACGGAATGGGCGGGGAAGGGGTGGTTGGACACTTCCCTAATGCCGGATGCCGCTGCTGAAGGAGACATCCATGAGCAATCAGACATCCATCAGTAGGCGGTGGAGGGGCAGCCGGAAGAAGTGACTCGCTCGGACTTGGATTATTTTACCAACGATACCAAGTCTCCCTCGGCCAGAGCCGGCGCCGGAACTGAGGTCAACGACGAGGGTACCGCAGGAGACGCCGGCGGATTGCCTGCTGAGGGTGGAGTCGTGGCTCCTTAGGATTTTCCTTGCTCCTCCTTGTAATCTTTCCGGAACGGTTACTGCTTGTATACTTGCTTGATTATGAATATACTTGAACTGGCGGAGCCGGTGAAATTTCCTCAAAAGTAGTTTGCATATATTTGTGATATTCTTTACAACGGTAGAACTGGTGATATGCCAAACTAACCGTTCGGAGATTCGGCGGGTTTACCAGGCCTGGTTATGCTCCTGGTCAGGGTCTGCTCTTCTTTCCCCCACGTACCGCTGGAGCTGGCCATTATTAATCAAGCCCTACACCGCTGTCTTGAGAGCACAGCACTGGCTCGTCCGATGAGTAGCCTCATCATGATAGGAGCAGTACTTGCTCGTCTGCGCCGTTGTAAGTTTCCCCTTCGGGTACCTTCTCTTGGGCGGTGGGGGGACGACGCTCCCGTTCTCAAGTAAAATATCCTCGTAGGAAGTGGTGAGAGCGGTGAAGACTTCTTGACCGGCCGGTGGTGCTGGCATGATTGCCAGGGGCGTTCTTGGCGGTAAGACGCCGGCTTGTGCTCGCTCTGGGGCTTGTCAGGATAAGGTCTCTGCTGCCTTTGTGGCCAATTTCTATTGCGCCGGCTCGGCCGGGTGGCACGGTTCTCGGTCCGCTGACTGGGCTTGTCCTCCTGGCTGGGCGGGGGGTTCTCCTCCCGGGGATGGTCTTCCTGCTGCTCATCCCGCTTCCTCTTCAGCAGGTGGTGCCCATATGTCTCGTGATCGGCCTGAGCATGCCGGATGGCCATTGTCATCAACTCATCATACCCCTGCGGGAGTTCTACCCGGACGGCGTAGGAAAACTTCCCTGACCGGAGCCCTTGCTTAAACGCCATCTCGGCGATGCCCTTGTCTAGGTTCCGAACCCCGGCCGTTGTCGTCTGCCAACGGTTGACAAAGGTCCTCAGTTCCTCCCCGGGTGCTTGCATACAGTTGAAGAGGATGGTCGACGTCCGGGCTCCCTCGACCCGGAGGATGAAGCGGCCTACGAACCGGTCAGCTAACTGCTCGAATGCCTCGATCGAGTTCGCCGGAAGCTCGTAGAACCAGCTGAGCGCTTCTCCAGACAGAGTTTCCTGGAAGATGTTGCAGCATACTGCATCAGAGTAACCCTTGGCGCAGGTCTGGGACCGGAAACTGTCCAGGTGCTGGTACGGGCAACCGGATCCTGAATAGGTGAGCTTGAGGGACTACTGGTTGCCAGACCTTCCCGACTCTATGACCCGGTGCGAGAAAGGGCCCATACGCTCATTAAACCGGGCACCCTCCATCGGTCGCGCGGCTCTTCTCTCGTTGGCCTCCATTTGGGCCTTCAAGTCTGACACAGTGTCGGCTAACATCTGCAATGCCCGTGCAGTCGGGGTCTCAACTTCATCCACAGACGAAGTGTGGAGCTGGCGGGAGGTTGGCGCGCTCTTCGGCGGACCTGCACCGGCCGGTGACCTTGCTTGCTCGGCATCACGGGGCCGACCGCCTGATGACTGCCCTGCCTCGTACTGCTGAGGTTGGACTGGCGGGGGTGCCGCTTGCGCCCTGTCCATAGCGTCGGTGCGCTGTTGTCCTCTCTCTAAGGCGGCTACTAGGGCAGCGTTCACCGATTCCATCTCTTCGTACCGGGCGTTGGACTTGGCTCTGTCCCTGTCGCCCTCCTCTCTTAGACGATTGACCTCTGCGGCCATTGCCCGTATCTTTCCCCCCATACCGCTCCGGTCGGGGCTGTACATAGCGTCCCGGTCGCTGTCACAGAGCGGGCTCTCAGATCGGTCGCTCGGCTCATCCGAGAACGTCAAGGAGAAGCCCCGGTGCACTGGACTGTCTTCATCCTCTGCCGGGCCTTTCCCGCGCGAGCTGTCGTGGTGTCCAGGTCCCGGCATGCCGGACGACCTACCACAGCTTCCTCCTTCCTGATCGTTGCCCTGGGCGCCATGCGGCTCCCGCGTGACGCCCGGGGTGGAGATGAGTGTTTGCACCGCTGCAACACGCCCCTCCTTGGTGGTACCTCTCTCTTGCCTGGCTTCCGAACTCTCGGCCATGGGTGATGCCTACACGGTTTCTTATTCAAGTTCCCACAGACGGCGCCAATTGTTTCTGCACAAATCCTGGGGCCTGGTAGATACAGATGAATCCAACTTGATCTCCTGCAAACCTGCTTACTAAGGGGAATACCGGGCGGGCCGGTCTTCTCCTCTCCGATGCCTAAGTTAGTATAGTTGGAATATATAACTTGAGCACGTATGTAAGCGGTGAGAGAGATCAGTTACCTATTACTGAGGGTAGTTGGGGCCCTTATATAGGTGGCTGGGGGTGAGGGCTAGCCTCACCCTTTCAATGTGGGACTGGTTCCCTTCGAAGGGCAGTTCTGGTGACCTCTTTGGCAGGCAGGCGCCCCCGGTCCCAGGGTCCCTGGCAGCCGGATAGACTGCTGGACCCCGAGGCCGGGTGCTGGTGGTTCGGTCCTGGGCCTCGGGCCGGGCCCTGGTGCACTTGCTGCGGGTCTGTGGGCCTGATGTAACCCCTCTGTGGCTACTGTCAACACTAGATATGCAACATACTTATACATTCTAATGTAATAATCCAGGCTTCTGATTATATATGTTGCCACTTGAAGAAATATCCTGATGTAGGACGAGAATGAATCCAATTTAACCAGAAGAAGATAAAAATAAAGAAGTGGCATACGGTGAAGGAGAATGATTTGCGAATAGATAACTCACGAATATTGAGACTCTTAGCCGCTGAAATATTTAAGAAGTTGTTGTTTTGGAGATTTCGAGTTACTCGTGCGAAAAGTCAGATTTTAGGTGTGAATAAGATATGAAGCAACTTTTGGCCAGAACGTCTGTTTGGGACGTATAATACCTTTATGGAATAGGAACGACGAGATCTACAAGATTCACCTTAGTGAGCCCTGTCAGATTTAGGCTAAAATATGTCATCTTAATAATCTGATTCGGGATTTAATAATCTTTTTAGGTTTTCTAAGTTGTTTTGAATTTTATTTGTTTTCAACCCGTGGACTTTTAGGCTTTATTGTTAGTTGTCTTAGGGTTGTTTTATCATTATATAAGCATCCTTAAACGGGTGGCGTACTAATCTATCTTATTATTATCAATTAAATTGAGAGTTTTCTCTTATTTCTAGTGGACTCTAGAACTTTTATCTAAACCCTCCACATTTCCTACTGTGTCATATACATAATTATCACTAATCTTTGCTCCATTGTTTCACATGAAAAGAGTACTTGAACATGTGATTAGGTTCAGACAACGATTTGATTTCCCTATGTAAGTACTTATTATGGCAGTAAATCTGTTCTGTACTCAGAAACCTCATAATTATGAAGCGAATTTCGCGTGCGGCGTGCATATATAGGGAGAATTTAGAAGAGGAAGAATTGTGGAGGCCACTAGTAGCAAAATCTGGCCCATTTCTTTAGGGCCTATTGGGTCGAGGACTCGTTTTGTTCAGTACCCATAAATAGATGTTTACTTGTTTATTTTAACGGCGACAAAATTCTAAAAACTTCAGATAAATTCAACGAAATGAAACTATCAATGTTAGGGCTGGGCATGGGCCGGGACGGGCCGGGATTCACCTGATCCCGGTTCTTTTCCGTGAAATTTTAAACGGGACGGGACGGGAAGTTCATTTGTTCATAAATAAAACTAAACTCTTGCAATTCAAAAGCAAATATCCACAACATAACAAATCACATATTGAATTACATAGCAAATCTCATACTGAACAACATAGCAAAGTTAATGTCCAGGTAACATAACAAGTTAATGTCCAGGTAACGTAACGTAACAAGCTTCTTCATTTCGCCGAGCAACAAGCTTCTTCCCTCTAGCAATCAATTGGAAGACAGGAAGAGGATGGCCTGCAACAAAACCAGATAGACAAACTTTAACTCTTCACTACTTCAAATTGACATAAATTTCAAATCTTTATCCCAAAACTCCAATTCAGTACAATAAAGTCTATAACTTTCTAAAACCCAAATGAAACAAACAGCTGCCCACAAATTTCAAACAAGAAAACAAGAGCTTACAGAGTCACTGAGCACAAGACCACCCTGGTGAAGTTCTTTCAGTCTGGAATACCTTGCCTCATATAAATAGTTAACACCAAAAGAGAGTTGGAGTCCTTCTCAGTCCAACCAGAGAACAACATATATGAAGTATGGTAACATACCCATCCTCAGTTTTTTAGGACCTACTCTACCAACAACCATAAAAAAAAAACACCAACATCAACTGGAGTTGGTGGTTTCTAGTTGAGAATTAAAATATCAATTGGAGACTTATCCAACCCACCAACTGCCTACCAAGCCCTTTGAAGAAGGAAAGAGGCATACCCCCTTTGTGTAAATCCAGTTGAAAGAGAGCAAAAGTATGATCAAGATGGAGAATATAAATGCAGATAAAGATGCTGAACAAAAGGACCAGAAAAGAAGTAGGCTTTGATGGAATTCTAGAACAAACAAACTCACATTATATCATGTTCTCCTTGTGAATGAAACTCATGTAATCATCCTCATCATCCATAAAATTGCAATTCAGTTAGTATAACTGATATAAAACTCAAAATGATAATGCCTAAACAAGAAACTTGATAAAAAACAAAAAAGAGCGCAAACTTACTTGTTCCCAACACCTAAATAGACCGAGTCAAATGACTTTTAGTGCATCACCTTTGAAGCCTTGCTAAGAGGTTGCCCCAGAATTTGAACTGCCTGCAAAAGTATTGAAGCCAGTATTGATCAAAGTGTACATATTGACAATTGCAGCCGGTTGAATGATCATAACCGCGAACTGCCATGGTACCGGATGGATGGCTCGTACCCGGAACAATGCTCTCGATGCGGTTTGGGAAACCATAACCGATGAGAGGTCTTCAAGCCGGTTGAAAGATCATAACCGTTGAGATGCAGCTGGGTGGACCTCGACCGGGCGTCCTGCCATATCAAGACGAGTCCTCCAGTGAGATGCAGTGAAGATGCCATGCAACCGGTTGAATGATGATAACCGCGAACTGCCATGGTACCGGATGGATGGCTCGTACCCGGAACAATGCTCTCGATGCGGTTTGGGAAACCATAACCGATGAGAGGTCTTCAAGCCGGTTGAAAGATCATAACCGGTGAGATGCAGCTGGGTGGACCTCGACCGGGCGTCCTGCCATATCGAGACGAGTCCTCCAGTGAGATGCAGTGAAGATGTCATGCAGCCGGTTGAATGATGATAACCGCAAATTGCCATGGTACCGGATGGATGGCTCGTACCCGGAACAATGCTCTCGATGCGGTTTGGGAAACCATAACCGATGAGAGGTCTTCAAGCCGGTTGAAAGATCATAACCGGTGAGATGCAGCTGGGTGGACCTCGACCGGGCGTCCTGCCATATCGAGACGAGTCCTCCAGTGAGATGCAGTGAAGATGCCATGCAGCCGGTTGAATGATGATAACCGCAAACTGCCATGGTACCGGATGGATGGCTCGTACCCGGAACAATGCTCTCGATGCGGTTTGGGAAACCATAACCGATGAGAGGTCTTCAAGCCGGTTGAAAGATCATAACCGGTGAGATGCAGCTGTGGAGCCTAGGGAAGTGGAGGGGGGCCTGACGCCTCGGTTCCCGCTCCTAACTACCCTGTCATTAGCGTGCGAGACAAGTGGCTGACATGCATTTAAGGAGGAAGTCCATCAGTCCCATCAGTTATGATGGCATGGGCAGTTTACCAATGCTGGGACACGTGCCAGTAGGGAGCGGTCTTGAGATGGAGGGCCTGGATTCGCAGGCATTTGAGTTGCCCTGATTGCGTGTTTTGGAGGGATTTCAAATGCCTAGGGCACCGGTCCCCTCTATAAAAAGGCCTCTTCTGCTCTTCTTTCTGTTTTTGCTTCTTGCTTTAGAGAGACTAAGAGAAAGAGAGAAATCCGGCGAAAGCTCTCAGTTCCTTGCCCTACGACATCCGTTGCTTTCAAGCGTTCTTCCCTTGCTTCCTACCATTGCTCGCTGCTTTTGCAGGGTGGACCTTCCTCGGTTGAGCATATTAATTGGTAAGTTGTTGCTTTCCTTGCCCCGGTGTTTGTTCTTGTTTTTGCTTTTGGTGTTTTGCGGCGGGGGGGAGGGATCTCTGTCGCCGACTGAGTTGTTTTAATCGGAGCATCTGCGGCGATCTTGGGGAGGGGCCGCAGAGGGCGCTGTTCTAGCATGTTGCTGACCAGCGCTAGGGTTTTGTTTTCTTCTCCTTAGGTTAAGATGTCTTCTTCAAGGTCTGATGGGGCTTCCGAATCGGCTGACAGGCGTCCTATCGTGGACGATGTGGAGAGATTGGAGGATTGGCTCGGTTCGGAATCCCCGCAGATCGAAGTCGCTGACCGCTCCCGGAGCGGGGCTTCGTCTTCGTCTTCGTCTTCGTCTTCCGGGTCTGAATCCCCGAAGACTGAAATACCGCAAGGGGTGCGCCTTGCCGGTGCTCCGCCCGTGAGCTACACCATTGGTAGAGGAAAAGATGCCGTGGTGTGTGATGAACCGGAGGGTAGCATGACCCTTTGAGAGATTGCGGCGTTCCGGGAAACGTGGAGTATCCCGGATGAGGTTTTGCTACGACCACTGAATCCTGGAGAGTCAGCCTGCAACCTGGAGGCAGGTTGGGTTGCCGTGCATCAGGATCAGTTCCGGCATGGATTCTCGCTCCCGCTGCCAGATTTCGTGCAGTATATGCTCAGTGCGCTGCAAGTGTCGCCCGTGCAGCTTCCTGGGCTCCAGTGGAGGCGACTACTGAGCCTCAGCTGCCTATATGAGCTGTCCGAAATGAGTATGCCAACGGTAAACGAATTCCGGGCCTTGTATAGGTTGTCCTACTCGAGGAAGCAGGGGTCCCGGGGTTGCCTGTCCTTCAACGCCCGGGCCTATCAACCGATCATCACCAATATGTCTTCATGGGTAGATAACAGCTGGAGAAAGAGGTGGTGATGGCGGGCGGGAAGTGGCAGATGAGTAGGAAGATGTACCGGGTTCCTGGCGCCTTCCAGCCTATTGGCGACCAGTCGTTCGAGCTATCCGAGCTGGAGCAGGAGAGGATCTCGACCATACTCGGATGTTGGGACGATCTGGAACGGAGTTCCTACAACTTCATCCGGCGAGAAGTGCTGGAATACTTTTGTCTCGGGCGGGATCCCGATGTGTAGCAAGCCCTAGCGGTGACACTCGTGCTAGCTCTGTTTTAAAATACTAACTGTTTACTCGTCCTGCAGGTGCATCTTCTTGGGCGGTCACCAAGCCCGAAACCACTCTCTATGGACGGTGAAGACTTTCTTAACAAGCTGAAGGAGAAAGGCGAGACCGTCTCGCGGATCTCGGTGGACGAAGAGTCCGGTCGGCTCACGATTCATCCCGAGCCGAGGGCCATGGATGTTGATGACGGCGCCTACATCCTAAGGCGCGTGAAGAGCCATCCCGCTGCGCCCAAGGCGGTGCCTGGTAAGGGCAAGTCTACCGGGGGGCCAGTGAGGACTCCCAGTGGAGTGAGCCGGATCCCCAACCGTCCGGGGGCAGCCCCGCTAGTGACCCGGGTCACCCGGGTAGGCGCACAATCTTCTTCTTCTCCGGACGGCCGGGTAGAGAAGCGGAGGGGCATGGAGGTTCGGCCCTCCGCACTGGTCACGCTGACGGGCGGGTCGTCCGGAGAGAGCCTGGCCAAGCGGCTCAAAGTAACCAGCGGTGCACAATCTAGCTCTGCTGGGGAGAAGGCTGCCGCTGCCTGGCAGAGTAGTCCTGCGCCTGCGGAGACACCGAGGGGAAGCTCGGACAATGCATTCGTCCGGCAGGTGGCGGCGGACTTGGCCGGCCTCGGTCTGGACAGACCCGGGGTTGCTGGAGCCCTGGCGGGCGGGAACCGCCCAAAATGCAAGGAATCCGTCCTCCGGGTAAGCACTAACTGGTGCCACTACACTGCTTGCAGCTTGTTTCTCTTACTGCCTGATTAACTGTTTCTGTTGTTGTGCAGTTGCTGTACAGTCTGTACCAACCGGACGCGAGCGAGGAACTGCCGGAGCTGAAGAGGCAGATAGCTGCTTTATCGGAGGCCTGACAGTGCCTGGAGGTGGAGAAGTCCCGGTCGGAGCGGGAGAGGATCAGATCGGAGGAGAGGGCCAAGAAGCAGGAGGAGCAGATTCGAATCCTGGAGAGGGAGAAGGAGCGGGCCGAAGCTGAGAGGGCCGAGCTGGAAGCCAAGGTGGACGAGCTCCAAGTGGGAGCTGCCGCTCTGCGTGCCGCCACTGCTGCTGCGACCGGGGAAGATGACCCGGAACTCTATGAGCGAGTTGTTCTCAAATACCATGAGAGCGATCAGTTCCTGGAGTTCCTGGAGAAGGCCAGGGAATCGGGCATCTCAGATGCGTACGAGGAATGGGCGCAGAAGGGTTGGCTGGACACCTCCCAGATGCCGACTGCTGCTGAAGGAGATATCCATGAGCAGTCGAACATCCATCAGCAGCCGGTGGAGGGGCAGCCGGGAGAAGTGATTCGCTCGGACTTAGATTCTTTTACCAACGGTACCAAATCTCCCCGAGCTAGAGCCGGCGCCGGAACAGAGGTCGACGAGGAGGCTATTGATAGGAGCACAATGTGCGACGATATTATATGCTTATGCCCTCGTTTATGCTTTGTTTAACCCTTATTTGTCTAAGATTGAGTCATAATGTAGTTAGTGTCAATTTTGGTAGAGTTTTGGGAAAAATTGGTTAAGAATCCGAAAAATGACTAAGTTTGAGAAATCTGGAAAATAGTGTAAAATATGTCTTTTTCGCAATTTTGAGATAAGCAAAAGTATAATCTATCCTTGTCCGAATTCTATGAAATTTTGTGTGCTTGATATTCATATGTTGGGAAATGTTGTGTTAAAATTTCAGATCAATCGGAGTTAGGGAAGTCACCCAAAACTTGGCTGCAAAAGGGCAGTCCGGACATTCCAATCCAGGGGCTTACAGGATTTTCCTGGGACTTTGTCCCAACTTCGAAAATTCATTCTCGACGATTTGCATGGAATTTGGCCGAGATATTTTATGGGGAGATGGCCCTATGTGTCTAGTTTACGTGAGACTTGGAATCGCATCAATCGGAGCTCCGAAGGTGGAGATATGCCGGAATTACTGCGACAAGGTCAAAGCTGCCGATTCCAGGGACTGATTGCTTCCTTTTCACAAGCGCTTCATTTCGATGGACCATATGATGTACAAGAGCATTTGTGAAGATATCTCAAGCTTATGGAAGGAAGGAGGTCGACACTTAGCCATGACATTGAAGAAAAACATGAAGAAACAAGTTCTCCTAGTCAAGCTAGGAGAAGCTGCCGATTCTGGCAGATTTAGTGTCATTGTGAGCTGCCGGCATTATGGGGCATTTTCGATGGATCAAGACCTTTCAATTGAAGTCCAAGACCATTCAAGAAGTCCATGAAGATGTGAAGCCCAAGCCTTGAAGAAAAATTCAGAAAAAGAAAACCTAATTGAACTAAGAAAGGAAGGTTGCAAAACCTTATTCCACTAGGTTTTCTGAAATCCTTTTTGCTTAAGGGCTGCCGGCACCCCTCTCCTATATAAACCCTCACTTTTTCTACAGAAAAGACATCTCATCTCAAGCATAATACACTAGCCTAAAGCTCTACCAAGTCTTTTCAAACACCAACACATAAATACCTAGCCGAACCATCACCACCATAACCATATAGCCGAACCCTTCCACCTTTGTTTCTGCCGATTTCTGTTCTTGCCGAGCACCAAGGAGCAGCAGCCGAGCCACCTTGTCACCTTTGAGGAATCTTCAAGGTTCTTAAAGTGTGATCCATTCCCCTATGGCTTTTGTATTTATTTATGTTTGGTTGTTTTGTACGAATTTGTTTCGATTCTTGGTTTTTCTTGAAACTTTGTATGAACCGAATATTGTATGTTATGCATGGTTTTTCTGAAATTTAACTTATGGATTTTGTATGTTGGATAATTAGGGCAGTGGTATTAGAAGCATGTTTAGGATTTAATTTGGTTAGTAATCTAAGAGTGTGCCTTATAAACCGAAACATTAGTTGTGCTTAAGCATTTGTTGTTTGCATGTGAATCTAGGTGTTAGGTTTCATTTAACCGAGTAATACGAATAAGTCATACGTTGGAGTAGTTTGTTTTGTGTTGCTCACCTAGGGTAAAAACCTTAGATTACTTGCATGTTAAATAAGATGATTGACAACTTTGCTTGTTTACATGTCTTCGATTTAGACTCACATGCTTAAATGTTAAAACGCGTAAAACCGGATTAGCATCACCTTAGAAGTCATACGTTGGAGTAGTTTCTAAGAAATTAAGAAGTCTAACAATTGGAAAACCGTTGGAGGCTCTAGTTGTGTCGAAACTAATTTAGGTCTTGAACATGCTAAATACTTGATCCTTACCTTCTTGCATGCAAATCTATGTGTTAAAGAGTCTTTTGTGTGAACTGTTTTGTGTGAGAGATGATGATCACTTGTATATAATAACTTAGGTTTATTTTCTGTTTTAATACCGTGCTTAGTATAGGGCAGCATTGCTGCCGAATCATTATACCCCAATATGTGACGTTTTTGTATAGATGTAAATATGTTTTGTGTCTAACAATTTCATATCTCAGGTACCCTTAATCCCCGGCCTAGAACGATCCCTACTTGCTTATACTACTAACGATCTTTTGTAGGGTTTATTATTGTGTGCGAGCTTCGGCTCACACCAATTTTTGGCGCCGTTGCCGGGGATTATAAAAGCTTGTTTTATGTTATTGTTGTGTATATAATGTTGCTGGAAATTTTTGTTATGAAGTTGTAAAGTTGTAATTGTAAATTTATTTTGGGGATTTTGTAAAGTAGAAATATGCTTCGGCATGTAGAGTTTAAATTTCGAAAGTTGCATGATGTATAATGATGTATGTTGGTAATCACTTAGTTTAATTTCTAGGGAGTTGATAGTGTTGTGTATGTTTGAGTTTATTGTAGTTTCTAAAGTGTAACATGTAGGTGAAGCCACTTTTGTTGATCATAACCAAAACCCTTCATGTGAATGGTGCTATGTCGGAGGGCGTTTCTATGTAGATTGGGAAACGCGGGATACTTCCCCCCCACGCATATAAGCGTTTCTTCGGTAATAGTATTACTTCCATGAGGTTGAGGGCGGTTTTAATCAACACTTGTAGACTGCTAGGGATCCGTGTTTGTTTTACAAAGTATGGGGAAGTTATTATCATAGATATGGTTCTCAGGTTTGTTTAACTGGATCTCAAGGCCCATAGACTGATGTTCATTCTCGGTGAGTGAGTCGATAGGGGGTTCGCCCTCTGTGGTGTCCAACAACGAGTCCTGCCTGGTTCCTGTAGGGGGTTCGCCCTCCGTGATTTTAATGACCTTTGAAACGTAAAATCCGCATGACCTAGTCGCCAGCTTGTGCCGAAGCATCACCTCACTTTAGACGCTAGAACATAACTTGACATATGTGGCCTATTTTCTTCGAAGATAAAACATGTTGGGTGGTTCAAACTCTTGAGGTATATCAGATTAAACATGATACTACCGGGGGCTGTATCAGTCCATTGCACCGTTATCTCCTCTGCTCCACGTACTTCGAGAGTTAGAACAAATTTAAAAGAAATTAGACTTAGCGATTACATGCTCATGAACTTTTCGATTTTTGATCCCTTATTGCCGAATTATATTGATGCTTTGCCGAAATTTTCTTGTGTTGCCGATTGTTTGTGTGATTTTGCCGTGTGTACTTATGGCTTGCCGATTGTGATTTTGTGTATCATTGTTTGAAATTTGTTGTATCGCCAATGCCGTGGCTTGTAATGATGTATATTCTTGTCTTTTATTTCTTTACGATGTTCTAACTTGTTTAAATGTTGCAAATTTCAGAAATAGTGCATGTCCGAATCTAGTATTTGGACAAGAGATCTTCAAGGCCGCTTGCAACGTTTAGACCAAGAACTCGCTATTGCTCGTTTTGTGCCATTACCTCCATCATCACCAACCAGTTCATCAGTGTCATCATCCTTGCCGAGTTCACCTATTGTGCCGTCAGTTTCATCATCATCTGTGCCGAGCTCCCCATCAGTAGTGTCATCGTCATGTGATCTTCAGAATCCAGAATTTGAAGCTTTTGCCGAATTAGAAGAAGAAGAAGAGATCATGGCATCAATCAGTTCACAGAATGGTCATGTTGCTGGAGCTGGAGTTGCTCCTTCTAATATCACTTATCCTCCCTTGGAAACTGACAAGACTGGAGAGATTGAATTGAGGAGTGGATTCCTCCATAAGCTGAAATCGTTTTATGGGATGCCGAGTGAGGACCCTAACAAGCATCTACAATGGTTTAACTTCACCACGGAGTCTATGTGTCCAAGAGGGACCGATTTGCAACACTTCAAAATGAAGGCATTTCCGTTTTCTCTAGAAGATCAAGCGAAGGAGTGGTTGTTTGAGGTGCCAAGTGGTCGTATTGTTTCGTGGAGCACTATGATGGATGAGTTTTTGCTCAAGTACTTTCCTGCTTCACGTATCACTGATCTGAGGAAGCAAATAACTAGTGTGAAGCAAGCCGGAGATGAGACTTTCTTCGACTATTACAAGAGGTTCAAGTCCCTAGTTTCTTTGTGTCCATCGCATGGCATTAGCGATGGGCTCTTGCTACAATATTTTTATGAGGGATTGCGCGTCATGGAGAGAGAGTTTCTTGACTCGGCCGCGGGAGGTAGCTTTTTGGAGTTGAACGCTGGTGCGGCAAGAAGTTTGTTGGAAGTTCGTGCTTTGAACAACCAACAATTTGGCATGGCACGAGGGAACGTGCAAAGGAGTGAAAAAGTGCATGAGACGTCTTCGAGCTCAAAGTTAGAGGAGAAAGTGGACAAGCTTACCGACTTGGTGAGTAATTTGATGAAGAAGCGTGCTAGTGTTTGCGGAATTTGCACCGAGGGACATGAGACCGAACAATGCCCTCAATTTGGAGTTAATGAGGGAGTAGAGGAGTGCAATGCAATTGGTTTTCAAGGAGGCCAACGTTTTGGAAATTTCAATCCAAGGTTCAATGATCATCCGAACTTTCGATGGGCGAACAATGACAACGTGCTTAGGGCACCCATGCAACCGAGAGAGGGAGGAGCACCGTTTGCACTGAGGCCACCATTTGTGCCTCGGCAACCTTATCAGCCGAACCAAGGAGTATTTGGGGCATTGCCGAACCAACAACAAGTTGTGCCGTACCCAAGCCAAGCAGGGCCGAGCCAAGGCCAAGCCGCGCCAAGTAACCCTAATTACGATGCTTTGCTTCAATCTTTGTCAAGTGCTACTCAAGCATTACTCGCCGGGCAACAAAATCATCAAAAGGACATTGGTGAGCTCAAGACTCAAATGGGGCAAGTTGTGGATTTTATGGGAAGATTCAATGAGCAAGGGAAGTTGCCGAGCAATACTATTCCCAATCCGAGGAACGAGCAAGCCAAAGTGATTCAAACTCGAAGCGGAAGAGAAGAAGCGAGTGACTTTCAAGGGCATTGATGATGACGAGAGGGCTGCCGGACCTGTCATTGTCGGCAGCCATATTGAGGGAAGCATGAAGAATGCTGCCGAGCAGGGTGTTGATGCCGAACATGATGATGCCGGCAGAGTTGCTGCCGAGCAGGGCAAAGATGCCGAGAGAGGCAGGGCTGCAGCCGGCAAGGGCCATGATGCCGAGAAGCATAGTGAGGCCGGCAATAATGTCAAGGGAGGGGTGCCATTCCCTTCACGTTTTGCTAGAACGAAGAAAGATAAATCCGATGAAGAGGTATTGGAGATTTTCCGGAAAGTGCAAGTCAACATTCCTTTGTTGGAGTGCATTAAGCAAGTGCCGAAGTATGCTAAGTTTTTGAAGGAGCTTTGCACGGCAAGGAGGCATACTAGAGAGACTCGTGTGGTAACTATGAGCGAGACGGTGTCGGCCGTTATTCAAAGGAAGTTGCCACCAAAGATGAAGGATCTGGGGAGCTTCAATGTGCCTTGTGTCATAGGCAATACACGGTTTGAGGATGTTATGTTGGATTTGGGAGCATCGATCAATGTCATGCCACTCAATGTGTATCAAACGTTGAGTATAGGGCCTCTCAAGAAGGATAATGTCATCATTCAACTTGCGGATCGCTCAAGCAAATATCCGGAGGGTTATGTAGAGGATGTGTTGGTGCAAGTCAACCAATTGATTTTTCCCGCCGATTTCTATGTGGTTGAGATGGAGGATTCGCCGGTCAACAACACTCAATTGCTTTTAGGGCGACCATTTATGAGGACCGCGCGCACAAAGATAGATGTGGCCGAGGGCAACCTAACTATGGAGTTTGATGGTGAGGTGATAAAGCTTAATGTTTTTGATGCCATGAGATTCCCCAATGTTGATTTCAAGGAGGGTTGTGCCATTGATGTTTTGGAGGAGGTCGAGCAAGTTATGTCGACCTCGCTCGACGCATAGCAATTAGCGATTGAGCAAGGGGTCGGATTTGACAAGAGGGGAGAACGAATCGTGCATAAGGATGAGAAAGAAGGGCCGGCCAAGCCAAGAAGTGCCGAGCAAGGTATCATTGCCGAGCCATTTATGATAGAGCCGAGTTTGATGAAGGTTTGTGCCGAGCTAGAGGCTCGGCCCTATGCCCCACCCTATAATTCGTTCTTGTCAATTCCAAGTGCCACAACAAAATTTCGATCAAGTGTGGAAGAGGCCCCAAAGTTAGAACTAAAAGAACTCCCTAGTCACTTGAAGTATGTTTATCTTGGAAAAGGAGACACACTACCGGTTATTGTGTCTTCAATGCTTAGTAAGAAGCAAGAGGAGGAATTGATTTGTGTGCTTAAGAAGTACAAAACCGCCATAGGTTGGACCTTAGCGGATATTAAGGGAATAAGCCCTACTACTTGTGTTCATCGTATTTTGTTGGAAGAAGGAGCTAAGCCGACAAAGGAAGCTCAACGTCGACTTCACCCTCCCATGATGAAGGTTGTAAAGGAAGAAATTATCAAGTTGCTCGATTGTGGGGTGATCTACCCAATTTCGGATAGCAAGTGGATATCTCCCGTGCAAGTAGTGCCGAAGAAGAGTGGTGTAACCGTTGTCAAGAATGAGAAGAATGAGCTTGTGCCACAAAGACTTGTAACCGGTCATCGGATGTGCATCGATTATAGGAAGCTCAATGCTACAACGAGGAAGGATCACATGCCTTTGCCGTTTATGGATCAAATGCTAGAGAGGTTAGCCGGTCATTCTTACTATTGCTTTCTTGATGGATATAGTGGCTACAATCAAATCATGATACACCCGGACGATCAAGAGAAGACCACTTTTACTTGTCCATTTGGCACGTTTGCTTATCGGCGGATGCCATTCGGACTTTTCAACGCACCCGGCACTTTTCAAAGATGTATGTATGCTATCTTCTCGGATTTTATTGAAGACATTATCGAAGTATTTATGGATGATTTTAGTGTGTATGGAGGCACCTTCGATGCATGTTGGGGAACTTGGAGAAGATACTTAAGAGGTGTGTAGAGACAAATCTTGTGCTCAATTGGGAGAAGTGTCACTTCATGGTCACGCAAGGCATTGTTCTAGGGCACATAATTTCGGCAAGAGGCTTAGAGGTTGACAAAGCCAAAGTGGAGCTCATACAAGCATTGCCGAGCCCTAGGTGTGTGAAGGATGTGAGAAGTTTTCTTGGCCATGCGGGGTTCTATCGACGATTTATCAAGGACTTCTCTTCAATTGCCAAGCCATTGAGCAACTTGTTACAAAAGGAGGTGACGTTTGAGTGGTCGGATGCTTGTGAGGATGCGTTTTGCCGTTTGAAGATGCTATTATGCACGGCGCCGGTTTTAGTTTCCCCAAATTGGGATGAGCCGTTTGAGTTGATGTGTGATGCTAGTGATTATGCACTTGGAGCGGTACTTGGACAAAAAAAAGGAGAAGAAGCCATGCGCCATTTACTATGCTTCAAGGACTCTCAACGATGCACAACTCAACTACACAACAACGGAGAAGGAACTCTTAGCGGTAATTTTTGCTTTGGAAAAGTTTCGATCATATCTTTTGAATTCCAAAGTCATTGTTTATAGTGATCATGCCGCTTTGAGATATCTTATGACGAAGAAGGATGCTAAGCCGAGGCTTATTCGATGGATTCTTTTGCTTCAAGAGTTCGACATTGAGATTAAAGACAAGAAAGGAGTAGAGAATGTCGTAGCCGATCATTTGAGTAGACTTGTGCAAGAGGAGGATCGGCTGCCCCTATTAGAGACCTTTCCGGATGAGCAACTTTTTCGACTTGAAGTGCATGAGCCTTGGTATGCCGACATTGCCAATTTTCTAGCCACAAACCGATTTCCTAAGGAATTGCCGAGCCACCACCAAAGAAGAATAAGGAAGCAAGCTCGACACTTCTTGTGGGATGATCCGTACTTATGGAAGCAATGTGGTGATCAAGTTATTCGAAGATGTGTGCCGGAGAATGAGCATCGCTCCATCCTTGCTTTTTGTCATAGTGAAGCTTGTGGTGGGCATTTTGGACCTAAGAAGACGGCTTTGAAGGTACTTTCGTGTGGATTCTTTTGGCCTACGATTTTCAAAGATGCATTTATGTTTTGTAAAGCTTGTGATCGGTGCCAACGTGTGGGGAAGATTAGTGGGCGTGATCAAATGCCGCTCACGCCTATCCTTGTGGTGGAAATTTTTGATGTTTGGGGGATTGACTTCATGGGACCGTTTTCTTCAAGTAAGGGTTTTCTCTACATATTGCTTGCGGTTGATTATGTGTCCAAATGGATCGAAGCCAAGGCTACACGCACCAACGATGCCAAGGTGGTAGCCAAGTTTCTCAAGACCAACATCTTTTCACGTTTTGGAGTTCCAAGGGTCTTGATTAGCGATGGAGGATCCCATTTTTGTAACCGCACTATTGAAGCCTTATTGAGGAAGTATGGAGTCACACATAAAGTTTCTACACCATATCATCCCCAAACAAGTGGCATGGCCGAGGTGAGTAATCGAGAGATCAAGAACATTTTGGAGAAATCGGTTGGACCTTCAAGGAAGGATTGGAGTGATCGTCTCGATGATGCTTTGTGGGCTTATAGGACTGCGTACAAGACACCGATAGGTATGTCTCCTTTTCGGTTGATTTATGGCAAAGCATGTCACTTACCGGTTGAGTTAGAACACAAAGCATGGTGGGCCGTTAAAAAGTTCAACATGGACATCAATGAGGTCGGCCTTCATAGGAAGCTTCAACTCAATGAACTTGAAGAAATACGCAATGAAGCATATGAGGCCGCTTGGATCTATAAGGAGAAGACAAGAGCGTACCATGACAAGATGATTCGGGGGAAGAAGTTTGAAGTTGGGCAAAAAGTTCTCTTGTTTAATACACGGCTTCAACTCTTTCCGGGAAAGTTGCGCTCTCGTTGGATTGGCCCCTTTGTCATCACTCATGTGTTCCCTCATGGAGCCGTGGAAATTCGAGATTTGCAAACCCACAAGACTTTCAAGGTTAACGGCCATCGCCTCAAGCATTATCATGCACCTTTTGATGCATTTGAGGACACAATCATTCTTGGAGACACCCCACAAGCCGAGCTGCCTTCACAATCACATGATGCAGCCATGCCACCACCGCACCAAGAGGCTGCCGGACCTGCAATTGCCGGCAGCATCACAACAAAGCCGGACACGGACACACAAGACGTGTCCGATACCACCCTGCCGGACACCCATCATTCTGCCGAGCTGCTGCCGCTGTTTTCAGCCGAGCTACCACCCCCTGCCGGACCTGCAATTGCCGGCAGGGTTGACACATCACCACAAGCGGCCGGATACAAGGACGACACGCCCTCGGATACGCCAGATACGGCAGCACAAGGGCCGGACACGCCACCTAAACAGGACACGCAGAATGCAGCCGGATCGGATACAATGTGCAATGAACTTCTTCTTGATCTTCTTCTTGCCGACTTGAGCTGTTTTGGAGCACGATGAACACATGCAAAACACGGTGAAAAGTCTAGGTTATGGACTATAAACACAAAGCGCTACTTGGGAGGCAACCCATGTCGATCAAAGAAAAGTGAATGAGCCATCACCGAGAGTTTGCAATTTCTTAACCCTTCTCTTTCTCTTTGATTTGTGATGATATGTTGGTATATGTTAGTCGATTGCATGCTTAGGAAATTCATTGATATTGTTTTGTGCTTACATTGAGGACAATGTAATTTTCTAAGTGTGGGGTGGGATAACGTATTCCGTTTTTGTTTAATGTTTTTGTGTGCTTAGTTTAGAAAAGAAAAATTCAGAAAATTGTAATACAAAAATAGAGTGTTTAAATTTGTTTGTTTCGAGCCTTAGGATGCCCCTAATATGTCAATGATGTTTTTCTCCTCTTTGCATACATAGATGATGGTTGTGTATACAATTAAAATTGTGAGTTTCATGGATTATGTGCATTGGTAGGAGCATGTAGGACTTGTTGATTAACGAAGCATGCATGTTTTAGCTAGTTTATTTTGATTACAACCTATGTGAGCTTTAGTGCCAATTTGCTTTCTTCTTGAGCGATAAAAAGATAAAATTCGATAGATTCGTAGGAAGCATGAAACCTCATAATTCTTTGCATATTCGATGACTATGTGCCATAGCTTTTTAATGAACTCTAGTATGCTAGAACTTACTCTTGTTGATTTTCAAAACGTTTATATCATAAAATACCTTGATTTTGAATATGATTGAATAAAGATCATTTAGGTTTACCACCAAAGCCAAATAAAGCATGAGCCCTATTGGAGCCCGTCGTGGGACACCTTAGTAAACCCCTTTGAGCCGATATTGAGCCTTTTCTTTCATCATCCTTAAACACTTTCCATGAGCTTAGTGTAGTTGTGCCTTTACCCTTAATCAATGTATTGGCAAAGCTTGATTTTTGAAAGCGTTTTCGCGTGTGTGATGAAGAAGAACAAGTGTGGGGTAGACTTAGCCATGAATCTATATGTAAAGTGTACTAGATGCCGTGCCATAAAAGAAAGAAAGAAAAAAATTATGCTCGGACCAAAAGAAAAAGAAAAGAAGCCGAGAGCAAGGAATGAAAAATGTAGGGCACGACTTGAAAAAGAAAAGAAAAATTCTGTGCATGGCTATTGTCTTGAATATTGTTGTAATGTTATGGGAAGAAAAGAATGAAGTATGGGTCCAACAAGATGAAATTTGACCCTTTTGGCGAGAAGACATAAGGAGATTTGAGCTTTGCCAAATGCCATGGTGACGTTTTTGAGCCTCCTTATCCAAATATCGAATACCTCTTAGCCTAGCCCCATTACAACCCTTTTATTGATCTTTTTCATGATTCTTAAGATGGTTAAATTTGATTGTGGAGATTATCCCAAGAGTAAGCATATGGTTTTGGTTCATTGGTGCATATAGTTACCATATGAGGTTTTTCCATCAAAATTCACAAAGTGCTTTCGTTTCTTTGATTTATGCAAGTCACTCTTTGTAATTCATGATCTTTCGCTTGCATATACTATTGAGTGAATAACCATGCTTTGAGAGAAAAGAAGAGAGTATGCCTAGTGAGGAGGATTGAATTAGCTTTTAACATGTTTACATGCTTACCTTTTGCTCTTATATGTTCATATTGATGTCACATGTTCATGAAGCTTGGAATTTTCGTGCTTAGCATTCTCATGCATTAACTTGAAAGCTATGTGTACATATGAGCCTGAGACAAATTGTTAGGGGCAATAGTTTGTTTAGAGTCGTAGTTTAAATTAGTTTGCTAAGGGACTAGCAAAGGATAAGTGTGGGGTAGTTGATAGGAGCACAATGTGCGACGATATTATATGCTTATGCCCTCGTTTATGCTTTGTTTAACCCTTATTTGTCTAAGATTGAGTCATAATGTAGTTAGTGTCAATTTTGGTAGAGTTTTGGGAAAAATTGGTTAAGAATCCGAAAAATGACTAAGTTTGAGAAATCTGGAAAATAGTGTAAAATATGTCTTTTTCGCAATTTTGAGATAAGCAAAAGTATAATCTATCCTTGTCCGAATTCTATGAAATTTTGTGTGCTTGATATTCATATGTTGGGAAATGTTGTGTTAAAATTTCAGATCAATCGGAGTTAGGGAAGTCACCCAAAACTTGGCTGCAAAAGGGCAGTCCGGACATTCCAATCCAGGGGCTTACAGGATTTTCCTGGGACTTTGTCCCAACTTCGAAAATTCATTCTCGACGATTTGCATGGAATTTGGCCGAGATATTTTATGGGGAGATGGCCCTATGTGTCTAGTTTACGTGAGACTTGGAATCGCATCAATCGGAGCTCCGAAGGTGGAGATATGCCGGAATTACTGCGACAAGGTCAAAGCTGCCGATTCCAGGGACTGATTGCTTCCTTTTCACAAGCGCTTCATTTCGATGGACCATATGATGTACAAGAGCATTTGTGAAGATATCTCAAGCTTATGGAAGGAAGGAGGTCGACACTTAGCCATGACATTGAAGAAAAACATGAAGAAACAAGTTCTCCTAGTCAAGCTAGGAGAAGCTGCCGATTCTGGCAGATTTAGTGTCATTGTGAGCTGCCGGCATTATGGGGCATTTTCGATGGATCAAGACCTTTCAATTGAAGTCCAAGACCATTCAAGAAGTCCATGAAGATGTGAAGCCCAAGCCTTGAAGAAAAATTCAGAAAAAGAAAACCTAATTGAACTAAGAAAGGAAGGTTGCAAAACCTTATTCCACTAGGTTTTCTGAAATCCTTTTTGCTTAAGGGCTGCCGGCACCCCTCTCCTATATAAACCCTCACTTTTTCTACAGAAAAGACATCTCATCTCAAGCATAATACACTAGCCTAAAGCTCTACCAAGTCTTTTCAAACACCAACACATAAATACCTAGCCGAACCATCACCACCATAACCATATAGCCGAACCCTTCCACCTTTGTTTCTGCCGATTTCTGTTCTTGCCGAGCACCAAGGAGCAGCAGCCGAGCCACCTTGTCACCTTTGAGGAATCTTCAAGGTTCTTAAAGTGTGATCCATTCCCCTATGGCTTTTGTATTTATTTATGTTTGGTTGTTTTGTACGAATTTGTTTCGATTCTTGGTTTTTCTTGAAACTTTGTATGAACCGAATATTGTATGTTATGCATGGTTTTTCTGAAATTTAACTTATGGATTTTGTATGTTGGATAATTAGGGCAGTGGTATTAGAAGCATGTTTAGGATTTAATTTGGTTAGTAATCTAAGAGTGTGCCTTATAAACCGAAACATTAGTTGTGCTTAAGCATTTGTTGTTTGCATGTGAATCTAGGTGTTAGGTTTCATTTAACCGAGTAATACGAATAAGTCATACGTTGGAGTAGTTTGTTTTGTGTTGCTCACCTAGGGTAAAAACCTTAGATTACTTGCATGTTAAATAAGATGATTGACAACTTTGCTTGTTTACATGTCTTCGATTTAGACTCACATGCTTAAATGTTAAAACGCGTAAAACCGGATTAGCATCACCTTAGAAGTCATACGTTGGAGTAGTTTCTAAGAAATTAAGAAGTCTAACAATTGGAAAACCGTTGGAGGCTCTAGTTGTGTCGAAACTAATTTAGGTCTTGAACATGCTAAATACTTGATCCTTACCTTCTTGCATGCAAATCTATGTGTTAAAGAGTCTTTTGTGTGAACTGTTTTGTGTGAGAGATGATGATCACTTGTATATAATAACTTAGGTTTATTTTCTGTTTTAATACCGTGCTTAGTATAGGGCAGCATTGCTGCCGAATCATTATACCCCAATATGTGACGTTTTTGTATAGATGTAAATATGTTTTGTGTCTAACAATTTCATATCTCAGGTACCCTTAATCCCCGGCCTAGAACGATCCCTACTTGCTTATACTACTAACGATCTTTTGTAGGGTTTATTATTGTGTGCGAGCTTCGGCTCACACCAGCTATTGCAGGAGAGGCTGGCGGACTACCCGCTGAGGGTGGAAGCGTGGCTCCTTAGGATTTTGCTCTTGCTCTTGCTCTTTTTGCTTGTATAATTGCTTGACTTATGAATATATTTGAACTTGCGGAGCCGGTAGAATTTTCTCACAAGTAGTTTGCATATATATCTTGTGGTGTTACAGCGGTTGAACCGGATGTATGCCAAACTAACCGGAGGCTTGGGCGAGCCTACCAGCCCTGGTCTTGCTCCCGGTCGGGATCTGCTTTCATTTCCCCTACGTACCGCTGGAGCTGGCCGTTATTAATCAAACCCTGCACCGCTGTCTTGAGAGCACATCACTGGCTCGTTCGATGAGTAGCTTCATCATGATAGGAGCAGTACTTGCCCGTTTGTGCTGTGGTAAGTTTCCCCTTCGGGTACTTTCTCTTGGGCAGTGGGGGAATGACGTTCTCGTTCTCAAGCAAAATATCCTCATACGAAGAGGTGAGAACGGTGAAGACTTCTTGATCGGCCGGTGGTGCTGGCATGATTGCCAGGGGGCGTTCTTGGCGGTACGGCGCCGGCTTGTGCTCGCCCTGAGGCTTGTCAGGATAAGGCCTCTGCTGCCTTTGCGCCCAGTTTCTGTTGTTGTGCCGGTTTGGTCGAGCGGCGCGGTTCTCGGTCCGCTGGCTTGGCTTGTCCTCTTGGCTTGGCGGGGGTTCTCCTCCCGGGGATGGTCTTCCTGCTGCTCATCCCGCTTCCTCTTCAGCAGGTGGTGCCCATATGTCTCGTGATCGCCTGAGCATGCCGGATGGCCATTGCCATCAACTCATCATACCCCTGCGGGAGTTCTACCCGGACGGCGTAGGAAAACTTTCCTGGCCGTAGCCCCTGCTTAAACGCCATCTCGGCGATGCCCTTGTCTAGGTTCCGAACCCCGGCCGTTGCCGTCTGCCAACGGTTGACAAAGGTCCTCAGCTCTTCCCCGGGCGCTTGCATACAGTTGAAGAGGATGGTCGACGTCCGGGCTCCCTCGACCCGGAGGATGAAGCGGCCTACAAACCGGTCGGCTAACTGTTCGAAAGCCTCGATCGAGTTCGCCGGAAGCTCGTAGAACCAACTGAGCGCTTCTCCAGACAGAGTTTCCTGGAAGATGTTGCAGCATACTGCATCATAGTAGCCCTTGGCGCAGGTTTGGGACCGGAAACTGTCCATGTGCTGGTACGGGCAGCCGGACCCTGAATAGGTGAGCTTGAGGGACTTCTGGTTACCAGACCTTCCCGACTCCATGACCCGGTGCGAGAAAGGGCCCATACGCTCACTGAACCGTGCGCCCTCCATTGGTCGTGCCGCTCTGCGCTCGTTGGCCTCCATTTGGGCCTTCAAGTCCGACACAGTGTCGGCTAACATCTGCAATGCCCGTGCAGTCGGGGTCTCGACTTCTTCCTCGAACGAAGTGTGGACCGGGCGGGGTGTTGGCGTGCTCTTCGGCGGACCTACGCCGGCCGGTGACCTTGTTCGCTCGGCATCACGGGGCCGACCGCCCAATGACTGCCCTGCCTCAAACTGCTGAGCTCGGACTGGCGGGGGTGCCGCTTGCGCCCTGTCCTTAGCGTCACTGCGCTGTTGTCCTCTCTCTAGGGCGGCTAACAGGGCAGCGTTCACCGCCTCCATCTCTTCGTACTGGGCGTTGGATTTGGCTCTATCCCTGTCACCCTCCTCACGCAGACGGCTGACCTTTGCGGCCATTGCCCGTATCTCCCCCGCCATACTGCTCTGGTCGGGGCTGTAGGTAGTGTCCCGGTCACTGTTACAGTGCGGGCTCTCCGATCGGTCGCTCGGATCATCCGAGAACGTCAAGGAGAAGCCCCGGTGCACTAGTCTGTCTTCCTCTGCCGGGCCTTTCCCGAGCGAGCTGTCGTGGTGTGGCCCCGGCATGCCGGACGACCTCCCACAGCTCCCTCCTTCCTGACCGCCCTGGTCGTCAAGCGGCTCCCGCGCGACGACCGGGGTGGAGATGAGTGTTTGCACTGATGCAACACGCCCCTCCTCGGTGGTACCTCTCTCTTGTCTTGCTTCCGAACTCTCTGCCATGGGTGAGGCTTACACGGCTTCTTGTCCAAGATTCCCACAGACGGCGCCAATTGTTTCTGCACAAACCCTGGGGCCTGGTAGACACAGATGAATCCTCGTGTGATCTCCTGCTTAAACCTGCTTACTAAGGGGAATACCGGGCGGGCCGGTCTTCTCCTCTCCGATGCCTAAGTTAGTACAGTTGGAATAGATACAAGTTGAGCACGTATGTAAGCGGTAGGGGAGAATCAGTTACCTATTAATGAGGGTAGTTGGGGCCCTTATATAGGTGGCCGGTCGTGAGGTTTGGCCTTACCCTTCGATGTGGGACTGGTTCCCTTCAAATGGCAGCTCTGGTGACCTCTTTGGCAGGCAGGCGCTCTCGGTCCCTGGGTCCCTGGTAGCAGGATAGACTGCTAGGCCCCGAGGCCGGGTGCTGGTGGTCCGGTCTCGGGCCTCTGGCCGGACCCTGGTACACTAGCTGCAGGTCTGTGGGCCTGCTGGTGAAGTTCTTTCAGTCTGGAATACCTTGCCTCATATAAATAGTTAACACCAAAAGAGAGTTGGAGTCCTTTTCAGTCCAACCAGAGAACAACATACATGAAGTATGGTAACATACCCATCCTCAGTTTTTTAGGACCTACTCTACCAACAACCATAAAAAAGAAAAAACACCAACATCAACTGGAGTTGGTGGTTTCTAGTTGAGAATTAAAATATCAATTGGAGACTTATCCTACCCACCAACTGCCTACCAAGCCCTTTGAAGAAGGAAAGAGGCATACCCCCTTTGTGTAAATCCAGTTGAAAGAGAGCAAAAGTATGATCAAGATGGAGAATATAAATGCAGATAAAGATGCTGAACAAAAGGACCAGAAAAGAAGTAGGCTTTGATGGAATTCTAGAACAAACAAACTCACATTATGTCATGTTCTCCTTGTGAATGAAACTCATGTAATCATCCTCATCATCCATAAAATTGCAATTCAGTTAGTATAACTGATATAAAACTCAAAATGATAATGCCTAGACAAGAAACTTGATAAAAAACAAAAAAGAGCGCAAACTTACTTGTTCCCAACATCTAAATAGACCGAGTCAAATGACTTTTAGTGCATCACCTTTGAAGCCTTGCTAAGAGGTTGCCCCAGAATTTGAACTGCCTGCAAAAGTATTGAAGCCAGTATTGATCAAAGTGTACATATTGACGCGTAAAATTGTATTACCCTAGTATTCTTGTATAAATTGTTCATTATGAATCTTTAATGTATAATGGAATATGTGTATATTGACCCTTGTTTCTGTTTAAACTCACAATGTATACATCATGGCCTTAGTTCTAACGAAGAAGAAAACTAAACATCATGAACATTGTATCACACTGCCCTAAACTAGTTGGCTAGTTGCATTTAGCGAACACCCAAGACTCTAAATACTGTTAATTTGAAACAGTAAAAGTAAATACTATATCATCCAACCTTACAGTGCCACAGTGTTGGAGGATCAAACAAATGAATCAATGATCAAAGATTCAAAATCACAGTAGAACATTTTTTAAATGGAAACAAGCAGTGAACAAAATTTGATACCAGGGAGCCAGAGGTGATATAGAGGCATTTGAGGAGAGAAGCGGAGAGGCCGACGAGAGCGGAGTCGTCAGGAGAGGCCTATTTGGGGATTCGGCCGGCGGAGAGTCGGAGGATTCCCGGTGGGAGCAACTGGAAACCTTAAGGAAGATGCCAAGCTCCGACCAGGAGAGGAAGAGGATTTGGGATCGGAGACAACGGAGAGTCAGAGGACTTGATGGGAGAGGAAAAAGACTTGGGCTCGGAGACGACGGAGAGTCGGAGGACTTGACGGGAGAGGAAGACGAGAGAGGAGACGAAGGAGGTCGACTGGAGGAGAGGACGAGGGCTCAAAATGATGGACTGGTCGAGGAGACGAGGACTGACGAACTGAGTTTCAAATAGGCAGACAAGGTTTAATTGAATCAACTCATCAACGGTTGAATGTTTTTTATTTTTTAATTCAACGGCTGAGATCAAGTCAATATATATATATATAATATAATTATTTTTATTTTTATTTCATACGGGACGGGACGAGACGGGACGAGATTTATTTAGCTGATCACGATCCCGTCCCGTCGTTTTAAAACCAGATCGGGACGGGATATGTATTTTTCAAACTTGAATTGGGATCGGGATTTCTGGACCAAATGTCCAGCCTTAGTCAATGTTCAAGCTTGGTTCATTTTTTCTATTTAGTTTAACTCGTAAGTATGTATGTAAAAATAAATAAATAAAAATTGTTATACGTGCATGTAGATACACAAAACTGAACACTTATGATAAATTAGTCTGGAGTTCCAATCCAAAACCAATTGGTAATAGATAGAGCAATTCAAACCCTTATAAACCCACAGGCTATGTTCCATTTTCCCATGTGGGATTTATATCTCAACACGTCCCCGCACGTGTGGCGAACTTTTAAACCATACTCGTGGACAACTATTTGGGTGAGGTGGAGTCTGTGTGGCTCAGGAGGGAGAGAGAGAGAGCAGAGAGATAAAAAGCACACACGTGGGTAACCTGACTTTGATACCATGATAAAAAGTAGTCTGGGGTTGTGGGATTTAAATGTCAACAACTTCAACATACCCAATACCTACCTTGGTACACAAGTATCCATCAACATACTTGTTGACAGTAGCCACAGAGGGGCTACATAAGCCCACAGACCCGCAACCAGTGCATCCGGGGCCGGATTGAGGCCCGGAGCAGGATCACCAGCACCCGGACCCGAGGTCCAGCAGTCTACCTTGTGACCAGGGGCCCGGGGACCGGGGACGCCAGCCTGCCGAACAGGCCACCAGAGCTGTCATTTTGTGTGCGAACAGAAGAAAACCAGTCCCACATCGAAGAGTAAGGCCAGACCTCACGCCCGACCACCTATATAAGGGCCTCAACTACCATCTTTAATAGGTAACTGATCTCTCCAACTGCTTATCATTCTTGCTTAAGTTATCTATTCATCCCAACTGTACTAACTTAGGCATCAGAGAGGAGAAGACCGGCCCGCCCGGTATTCCCCTTAGTTAGCAGGTTCGCAGGAGGAGATCACATCCAGATTCATCAGTTTCCTCTAGGCCTACGGGTTTGTGCAGAAACAATTGACGTCGTCTGTGGGAACCATTTGATCCACGAAAAAGTAGTGTTGCTCTACCGGAGGGTAGAACCGATCGATCCTTTGGAAGGCAGTTTGGGAGTAAGTCCACGATCCGGAGGCCATGGACGGAAGGAAGATGAAAGCTGGCGGGAGAGGGCTGAAAGAGCGAGTCCGGGTCCCCGACCGGGCCCAAAACCCTAAAACTGAGGTCAACGCGAGGTTTGTCCCTTCTCCCGACCGGGACGGAACCCTCCATCGCCGGGGCTCAGACAACCCTGACCAATACGATGAGAGGGGGGGGGGGGGGGGGGTGAGAGAGAGAGATAAAAGAGATGAAGACAGAAGTCGCGCGATTGCGAGAGGAGGGCAATCGAGACCGGCTAAGGGCGAATGCCCGGTGCCAACAGTTGGAAGCGGTAAACATCGCCTTATTGGCGGTCCTAGAGAAAGGACACAGGCAGGACACCTTTCGGGCGGCATTGCGGCCCGCAAATAAAGGTGACGAGTTCCCGCATCTAGAAGTGAGGCAGCCTACGGGAAGGAGAAAGGTTGCGCATTTGCCCACGCCACTCTTTTCGGAAGCTCTGAGGAATTCCGGGCCGGTTGAGCCCCCATACCGAATTAACTTGCCACCGGGCGAGCAGGACAGCTCTACCGCAAGGACGCTTCAGACGCTCTCCGCCTCGTTATCAGACATAAGGGACCGGTTGGAGGCCAGCGAGAAAAGGACAGTGCGACCGCAGGACAGTGCGCGATTCAACGAACGCACTGGACCTTTTCCACACCGGGTTAGGGAATCCGGAAGATCTGGTAACCAAAAGTCCCTGAAACTGACGTACTCAGGAACGAGCTGCCCATACCAACACCTGGACAGTTTTAAGTCACAAACGGGCACAAAGGGCTACTCAGATGCCACGTGCTGCAATGTGTTCCAAGAGACGCTCTCAGGGGAGGCATTGGGCTGGTTCTATGAGCTGCCAGTAAACTCGGTGGAAACATTCGAACAGCTGACTGATAAGTTTGTCGGTCGATTCGTCCTTAGAGCCAAGGCCGCCCAAACGTCGACGATCCTTTTCGATTGCAAGTAGACTGACCGCGAACCACTGCGTGCTTTCGTTAACCGATGGCATATCGCCACGGCCGGGGTCAGGAACTTGGATAAAAGGATCGCTGAGATGGCATTCAAGCAGGGGTTAAAGCCCGGGGAACTCTGGTACGCCCTGCGAGTAAAGGAGCCACTGGAGTACGACGAGTTGATGGCCGTGGCCGTCAGGCACGCCCAAGCGGAGCATGAGACGTATGGGGATAAGATGCCCAAGCGAAGGTCGGATGACCTATTACCAACACCCTCCCGTGAAAACAAAGCGGGGCGACAACATCGCAATCGTATGCCTACGACCGGTAAGAAAGCCGAAGTATGGGAGGATTGGCGACCCCGCCGAAGCGGCGACAGCAGTTCACGGGCAGGTGGAAGACCACCGCCTTTGCGACCGGCACGGCCTATGGCAACAGCGGCAGCGGGGCGACAACCGCGGGCCCTAGCCATTATGCCAGCAGGAAAACCCGAAGACCCAGCCCTCCGGACTAACGACCACCGACACCAGAGAACGGTTGTGGACAGCCGAGTCTGGACAGATGACCCGCAAAGGGACAGGCAGGGTACCCGAGAAGTAGGAAGCATACGCACCCGAGTCCCCGGGGGGATCGAGGTGCATGGAAGCATAAATATGATACATGGTGGGGACCACATAAATCGACTTACCCGGAGCTCGAAGAAGCGATTCTTAAGGTCGATCCGGGGAAAGGAAGTATATGCCTTTGGGGGAGGAAGCAGCCAGGCCGCTAAAACCGGATGGAACTCGGTCACGTTCTATAAGGAAGAAGAACCGGAGGATTTGATCCAACCGCACAACGATCCCTTCCTCATTACGGTCCAAATAGACCACTGGATAACCAGCCGCATGTTAATCGACACCGGGGCTTCTGTCAATGTGATGTTCCGAGACGCATACAAAGGGTTGCACTGGGGAAGGGGCAAGTTATCCCGGGATAACGAGCCGCTGATAAGCTTCTCCGGCGAGGTGGTCCAGCCTTTGGGATCGGATTACATGCCGCTAATCTTCGGCGAGGGAGACAGGACGAGGAAGGAACACCTGGAGTTCATCATCGTGGATTGCCTGTCCTCATACAATGGCATAATCGGTCGGTCGGGGTTGTGGAGGCTGAAAACATTCATAGCCGGCCATATGCTGATGTTGAAAATGCCTTCACCCGCCAGCGTCATTACCATACGCGGGGACCAGAAGATCGCTCACAGATATTATGCGGAGGCCCTGGCCCACGGGAGAAAGCGGACCGAGGTCTTCACGGCTACTCAACAAGCGCCAGTACCGGATCCGAGTATTGACCCCCGTGATGACACCGACTCCGACTGTTGGAAGCTAAAACGACCGTTGGCTGTGGAAGAAACCGAAGCAATCTCCATTTCGGAGGATCACCAGGTACGAAAAGTGGTGATAGAAACGAAGCTCACCCCGGCTGTCAGGCAAGAGCTCATCACCTTTCTCCGAGACAACAGTTCGGTGTTCGAATGGTCCTACGAGGACATGCCAGGCATATCCCCAGAAATAGCCGTCCATCGGCTAAATTCGTTGCCCAACGTTCCCCCGGTGAGGTAGAAAAGGAGGTCCTTCAGCCCGGCGAAGTATGAGGAGATCAGAGAGGAAGTGCAGAAGCTGAGAGGCATAGGTTTCATCCGGGAAGTCCAGTATCCCCGATGGCTCGCCAACGTGGTCATGGTCCCAAAGAAGGGAACCGACCGATGGCGCATGTGCGTTGATTTCACCAACCTAAACCGGGCGTGCCCAAAAGACAGCTTTCCGCTCTCCCGAATAGACCAGCTTATAGACTCCACATCCGGTTTTAAACTACTCAGCTTCATGGATGCCTACGCCGGATACAATCAGATAAGGATGAGCCCGGACGATGAAGAGCACACCTCGTTCACAACTGACCGAGGGACCTACTGCTACAAAAGGATGTCGTACGGTCTAAAGAACGCCGGGGCCACATACCAACGGATGGTAAACCGCATGTTGGAGCAGGAGATGGGTAAAACGGTGGAAGTGTACGTGGATGACATGCTAGTCAAAAGCTTGACCGCAGGGGCCCACGTCCGAGACTTGGCAGTAGTCGTCGGTAAGATGCTCAAGTTTGGGATGCGCCTGAACCCGAAGAAGTGCATTTTCGGGATTTCAGAGGGCCTGTTCCTAGGCCACATTATCAGCCAGCGGGGGATAGAAGCTAACCCGCTGAAGGTCCAAGCGATCCTAGACATGCAGACACCAGGGGAAAGAAACCAGGTCCAGATGCTGACCGGCCGACTGGCCGCCCTGGCCAGATTTATCTCTCGCCTGACCGATAAGTGCGCCCCATTCTTTAAATTGCTCAAGGCACAACAGTTCAAGAAAATTCACTGGGCGGTGGAGCACGAGGCGGCATTCCAATCCATCAAGACATACAAGTCTGCAGTACCTCTCCTATCCAAACCGGTGCCGGGCGAGATGATATACCTCTACATAGCTGCATCAAGAACGGCCGTCTCTGCGGCTCTCGTTAGGAAGGAGGGCACGCTAGATCTCTCGGTATACTATGTAGGGAATGGACTTACCGGAGCCGAAAGCCGATACCCTGACATTGAAAAACTGGCTCTGGCCCTGATCGTCAACGCCAGGAAGCTCAGGCACTATTTCCAAGCTCATTCCATCACCTTGTATACCAATCACCCTCTACGGCAGATCCTGCAAAGACCAGATACTAGCGGCAGGCTCGTACGTTGGGCAGTCGAGTTGGGAGAGTTCGATATAACTTATGCCTCGCGAACGACCATCAAGGGCCAAGTCGCTGCGGATTTCATATGCGAACTCACCCCGATGGCAGTAGAAGCACATTCCGGCCGGTCTGAGGGCACCGAAGCAGTTCAAGCCATAAAGGTCGAACCAGGCCTCCCCAGCGATTGGAAGCTTTATGTGGACGACTCTGTAACGAGTAAGCGGAGTGGAGCCGGCGTCATGCTAACCTCACCGATGGCCAGTCATACGAGTATGCCCTGCGGTTCCTTTTCAATAATTCCAACAACGCCGCTGAATATGATGCCCTCATAGCCGGTTTGCAGCTAGCCAAGGAAATGGGGATCTCATCCTTGGAAATATACAGCGACTCGAGCCTGGTGGTAAACCAGATGAACGGGTTGTTCGAAGTCAAGGAACCCCAGCTAGCCTCCTACCAGGCTTTGGCCAAAACCCTGATCGAGCCATTCCAGGGCGCAACGATTCAGCATATACCCCGGGAGGCAAATAGGCATGCGGACGCCCTACCAAGGTTGACAACCGGAAACTACCCACCAGAGTACCGAAGAGCTAAGATTGAAACCCTCTAGAAACCGAGCATAAGCAAGACCATCTCCGAGATATTTGCGGTAGAGGAGGCATCACCGAGCTTGATGGATCCGATAATTAAATACCTAGTTGACAAAACCAGCCCCCAGGATAAAGTAGAGGCTAGGAGGCTACACCTCTGGTGTGCCAGGTACAGCCTCCTCGGCGGCAAGTTGTACCAAAGAGGGCACAGCTTCCCCCATCTAAAATGTGTAACTAAAGAGGCAAGAGAAGCCATCATGCAAGAAATCCACGAAGGAGTGTGCGGTAACCATTCTGGCGCCCAATCCTTGTCTCATAAGTCGCTACGGGCAGGATACTTTTGGCCAGACATGGCAGCAGCGTCGAGAAAAATATCAGGCGGCTGTCACAAGTGCCACATGTATGCCACTACACCTCATGCTCCGGCAATCGCGTTGTCAATTCTATTAAAGCCATGGCCGTTCGCACAGTGGGGGCTAGACATCATCGGTCATTTCCCAATAGCTGTGGGACAATACAAGTACGCCATCGTAGCCGTTGACTATCAGACAAAGTGGTCGAGGCGGAACCCCTAGTCAGGATTACCGAGGAACGGGTGAAAAAATTCCTATGGAAGAACATCTACTGCCGGTTCGGGGTGCCGCAGATCATAGTCACGGATAACGGGACACAGTTCAACAATGCTGATCTCATCCAGTACACAGCCTCCATGGGGACTCGGATGTTGTTCGCCTCAGTGGTGCACCCGCAAACCAACGGCCAGGTTGAAGCGGTCAACAAGATTATCAAAAGTCTCCTAAAAAAGAAGCTCGATGACAAAAAAGGATATTGGGTTGAGGAACTCCCCGCGGTTCTATGGGCCATCCGGACAACAGCAACCCAAGCAACAAGGGAGACCCCGTTTTGCATGGCATTCGGGAGCGAAGCGGTACTCCCCGTAGAGACCGACATGCCCAGCGGCAGGGTCAAGAATTACGACGCTGAAACAAACGCCGAAGGCATACGGCTCAACCTGGATCTCATTGAGGAGCGGCGCGACCAAGCGCATATGCGAAACCAAACATACAAGCAACGGGTCGCCCGATACTATGTCAGAAAGGTCCGGGAAAGGAAGTTGCAAGTGGGGGATTGGGTGATGAAGAAAGTTCAGAAAAACAAGGGCCCTACCAAATCACCGCAGTCGCAGGTCCGGCGACATTCCACATCATAGACACCGAAGGCATCTACTCCACCCTCCCATGGAATATCCAGCATCTGCGGTTCTACCCTAAGTGAGATTACTGCCTTAAAAATGGACAGTACTGTATTTAGTACCAACGTTGCAATACATATAGTCACTGCCTCTAGAATAAACTACAGCTGGCTACAAAGTAGATACATCTGCCAAGTATATATATAAAAAAAAAACCACTAATCAGCGCCACCGGAGCCTCTAATCCCTGACCCACCAGCCTTGAGAGACCGCTCTTGCTCCAGCTTCTTGGCCAAGGCTACCTCAGCCTCCATCCGCTCGGCATCAAGCCACCCTTTCTCCCTCCACTCCAGATACGCATCATTTATACCCTTCGCACGGGCGGCCTCCAGCATCTCTGCAAGTTCCACCGACTCCCGGAAATCGTCAATAGCTTTATCAGCGGCTTCGGCAAGTTGGGACTCTACGAGCTTCTCCCCTCCCTTGAGGACTGCTGTTACTTGGGTCTGCAGCTCCAAAATCTTCGCCTCCAATTCCATATTCCTCTCTTTCCGAGCGACTGCCAGTCGACCGGCCTCCTCCCTCTCATGCGCAAGCTTAGCCTCCGCCAATGACAGCTGCATGGTGAGGTCCTCCACTTGCCTCTCCTCACTAGGCTCAGCGGCGTAAAGGCTATGAACCAGCTGGTACAAGTACACAAAAGAAGAACATTACCTCGTAGCACAAAAGGGGAGAGGGAGCGCAGAAGAACCTCAGTGCCACACATGTACGCGATCAGACTTACCCGAAGACCCAATTCCACAGCTTTCTACCTGCTCTCGCCCGGCCGCACATCTCCGGCGGCCTCCCGATCAAGTCCCAAGGCCTCAATGGTAGATACCACGAACCCCTACCAAAACCACCATCACCAGAGCCGCGATCGGCTTCCGGCTCAACGGTTTCCCTACTCCTTCGGCCACCGGTTCCCTCCGCCAGAACCAATGCTGATCCCCCACCGGCCGGGCTTGACGCCCCAGTATCAAACATCCTCGCCCTCTTGGCCGGAGCTTCGCCAAGACCACTTCGGCTGTACCAAGTCATCTTTGCTGCCTCTCTCTCCTTCGGGGCTCGTATCCCCACCGGCCGCGCTAGAGGTTCCGGACCCGGTGAGCCCACCGATCCTACATTTCGAATAACAAGTGGGGCATTCTCCTCACCGCCCAGCCGCCTACCGTAGTGGGAATCCGGAAACATGAGCGGCCCAGAGTACTATGCACCGTGCTCTCTAGGGTGTCCGGATCTACAACGGTTTTCGAGGCCATCTCCTCCATCTCCATCAACCTCTGGGCCACAAGTTCGTCATCCGCCTCGACAGTCTCCTCGCTCCGAACAGCGAGCCGGGGGGCATTAGCTGCAAATCAATAAACCGAGCGGTTAGAATAAAATACGACTGCACAAAACAACAATGCAAGGCACTTTACCAGGTTTCTTTCCCATCTCGCATATCTTCAACACATTCCACCGGATGAAATTGTAAGAGCTCCGGCCCAGACTGTCCCAGCAAACAAAAAGCCGGGCTATCCGTTACCTCTCCAAGTCGACCAACCGGTACGACTGATCCCTGATAGCTTGATAAGCCCCGGGCACCCGAAAGCTCCTCGAATTACGCTGCCACCTACCCCCGGCCATCACAACCTGTCTCCTCCATACATTCGAAACCGACGACGGCAGGTGAGTGATGGGAGGATCGAAATCCCGCGCGGCAAAATTGACACAGCCGGAGGCTTGGGCCTTTTTGCAGTAGAGAATCTTATACAGCGCTCGGAACTCATTTATCGTGGGCCAATCCATGTTGCTAAGACTGAATAAGCACCCGAGACCAAGCAACTGCCTCCATTGGTTGCTAGGAAGTTAGGCGGGGGAGACATTTATCAGGCTCAGCACGTACTGGACAAACTTGGGCAGTGGCAGAGATAGCCTGTGCCGAAATTGATCCTCAAAAACGGTAACCCAACCCTCCTCCGGGTTGCAGGCCAGTTCCCCGGGATATAGGCCCCGGAGCTTAACGGAGGAGTCCATGCCCCACTTCGCCCGAAAATCCCTTATCTTGCCAGCAGTCATGCTTCTGGTCGGCTCGTCACAAAAAATCACCCTGTCACCATCCAACAGCTGGTACCTCACGGACCCTCCTGTCGACGCATGGCCGGCACCGACAGGATTGTCTGACCTCCCTGATTCCATAAAACCTAAGAACAGAATTTACCCTACGCCCAGTTAGTTGTGTAGCAAGATAACAACACAGAGACGGCAGACGAGGAGCCGAGCTTCAACAAAATACGACAGGAAGAGAGGCAATCAAAAAGGAGAGGCAACCCCAGTTGCAGATTCCCTCCATCTCAGACCGCTCCCTACTGACACGTGTCCCAGCATCGATAAAGTTCCCACACCATCATAACTGATGAGACTGATGGGCTCTCTCCTTCATTGCATGTCAGCCACCTGTCCCGCCTACATACAGCAGTTAGGGGAGGTAGGAGCAAGAACCGAGGCGTCCAGCCCTCCCCACTTCCCCAAGAGTCAACCTCAAATCAAAGAAAGACACACCACCGGTTATGTAGTATTCAACCGGCTCCATGGCATTCCACCGGTTATGTAGTATTCAACCGGCTCCATGGCATTCCACCGGTTATGTAGTATTCAACCAACTCCATGACATTCCACCGGTTTAGTCACTCTCCTTCGCCCTTGCGGGCAAGGACAAGCCAACAACAACTCAAGGCTTCAAACACATGGGCTTTATAAACCCGGGAGAGTTTACATCTAACACATGCAAACCCTTCCAGCAGGCTAAAAACCCTGCATCACACTGAACTGTGATACATTTGGGGATCCATGGCGAGACTTGTTATCTCCACGCCGCCCCACCGGGCAGATTGTTTCTCTAACACAGAACAAGTCTCCCCGCAGGCTAGAAACCCTGTACATTACCTCACGCTTATTCCAACACAAGCTGAGAAGAACTAGCAGGTGTTAACCGGTGCTTCAACATGGCCGCAACACCCCACCGGGGTACCTGTTGGCTTATTCCACGCTCCAACAGGCCTCCCCGCAGGCTAGCAACCCTGTACATTACCCCACGCTTATTCCAGCACAAGCTGGGCCGAACTACCGGGCTACTCCCCGGCCTGCCTCACTGTTGGTAGCAATTTTACCTTGGGAACTTGGGGGACTCGTCCTGACATGGCAGTCCACCGGTCGAGTCCTCACATCATCATCCCATGCACTCGTCCGGGTTTCACCCCGTTCCACACGCCTTCTCTGCCCGAACGCTCGGTCACGCCCAATCTTCAATGCGGACTTGGGGGACTGGGCACCGTTGGGTCGGTAACCATGCGGGTCTGCGGGACAGGAGCGAGACATATTAAGTCCCCATTCAAGATTGCACTTGACCGGGAATTTGGGGGACTTGTTGACAGTAGCCACAGATGGGCTACATAAGCCCACAGACCCGCAGCCAGTGCATCCGGGGCCAGACTGAGGCCCGGAGTAGGATCACCAGCACCGGACCCGAGGTCCAGCAGTCTACCTTGTGACCAGGGGCCCGGGGACCGGGGACGCCAGCCTGCCGAACAGGCCACCAGAGCTGTCCTTTTGTGTGCGAACAGAAGGAAACTAGTCCCACATCGAAGAGTAAGGCCAGACCTCACGCCCGACCACCTATATAAGGGCCTCAACTACCATCTTTAATAGGTAACTGATGTCTCCAACTGCTTATCATTCTTGCTTAAGTTATCTATTCATCCCAACTGTACTAACTTAGGCATCGGTGAGGAGAAGACCGGCCCGCCCGGTATTCCCCTTAGTTAGCAGGTTCGCAGGAGGAGATCACATCCAGATTCATTAGTTTCCACTAGGCCTACGAGTTTGTGCATAAACAATACTGTATATTCTCTTTGCCCTTGGTCCAAATCTCTACCACTCCCATGCCAGGCCACCACGAACAAAACCATGTGGAGATATTGATCATCATCAAAGTAATTAATTCAAGGTCCAATGGCGGATGGGGATCCGTCTTCACATTCGAGGAAGGAATGGGAACTCCACAATTGCTTGGTGTTCTTCTTGTACGTACGAACCTACCAATTTTAGACTAATGAGTATGGTTGCCATGTGGCCAGATAGATATATGAATTGCCCGGACTGAATTTTGGTTCCGATCAATCTTGAAATTTCTAACAATTATGGCACATTCTGTTACCTACCACACTGCATCCAATCTTGTACGAGTCCACAAGTATGAATGTGAGGTAGGTTAAAGGGCAATGACATGAAGCTTGGTAATAGGGGTGGACACGCGGACCCGAAAACCGAAAAAAACCGAGCCCGAAACCGAACCGTAACCGAAAAAACCGAAAACCGAAAAAAACCGAACCGAACCGAAGTAGTTCGGGTTGGGTTTCGGTTTCAGTCTGGCAAAACCCGAACCAAACCGAACTGACCCAAACTGACCCGAATTCAAAACGACGTCGTTTTATTGTATGATCTCTTTAAGGTGTATGTGGAAGAGGCAAATTTGGGGCAAAGTGTTAGTATTTCTCAAGATTCTAATCAAACTATTGAAGTGGTCCCTTTGGAAAAAGGCCTTACCGAGTTTCAAAGGAAGTTGAAGAGAAAGGCAAAGAAGGCCGAGGTGATTTATAATGATGTGGATAGATATATTAGTGATCCCGTTGAAGGAGATGATGGAACTCATGGAAGGTTTGAATTGTTGACTTTGTGGAGAGTGTTTGGGATGTCTAAATACCCTACATTGGCCCGCATTGCAAGAGACATTCTAGCTATTCCGGTTTCAACTATATCTTCCGAGTCTTGTTTTAGCACTAGTGGGAGAGTAATTAATCCACTTCGTAGTTCTTTAAGTCCTAAAATGGTGGAAGCATTGATATGTACTCAAAGTTGGCTTAGGGGTGAACATATTGCTTTGCACCATGTGCCTACTATTGAGGAGATTGAGATTTTTGAAGATGCGGAAATAGGTGATAGTTTTGTTTTTTTCTTATTGAATATTTGAATTGCTTAATGTGATTTGGTTTTGTGTTATGCATGATTATATTTTATTTCTATTTTTCTAATTGTATGCAACTATGCATGTAGATGAGTTGGTGAAGAGCTTGCAGCATGGCATTAGAGACGATCGTGCCGAGAGTGGATCAAGTGGTATGCTACCTCCAAGATCAAACTCATTCATGCGAGTGTGAGGGAGAGTTGAGAATTGTGATGATGTCAAATTGTCAATCATGTCATGGACTCTCATATTGTTCTATTTTTCTCTTCCTTATTTAGTTATATTTAAATATTAAACTTTGGACTTTGATTTTATTTTGATGGACTTGAAATTGTTGAATTATGGAGTATGGACTCAAGCTGAACTTTGTACTTTGAAATTTTTGACTTATAAACTATGAAATTTATATTTTTTATTCGAACTTGAAAAGTGGGTAAAACATAAAAAAAAAAACAGACCGAACCGAACCGTGCGGGTTGGGTCGGGTTATGGGTCACTGACTCAAAAATTAAAAAACTGAACCGAACCGAACCGAATTTTAAATTTGGGTTGGATCATGGGTTTTGTCCAAACCCGAACCGAAGTGACCCGTGTCCACCCCTATTTGGTAATAGAGCTTGTTAGGGTGCAAGAATTACTGGAATTTTGTTTTTAACTGGGTTGTGTTTCTTGCTAACGGTAACTCGAAAGGTACTTGAGACGGATCAGAAAGCCTGATCCAAGAGAAGGAGATCATATCAATAATAGTGCACTACCTGAGAGGCTGAGAACGTGCATCTTTTGCTTTCTTATCAAGTAAGTAAATGGGAATACAAGACCGGGCGGGATGTTAAACAACAAGAAGTGTGGCGCGTGGCTCCATATTTCCAATGTTCTAAACTGATATAGTTTAATTTCTTAGCTTCCAACAAATCTTTCTGAAATTCGCCTGTTCATGAGTGTGCTCTGCGGATTAGTAGTAATTCAAGGTCGATCAACCCTTCAACATATATATACGGAATAGCGGCAATCGCTTTCTTCCCTTTGCCTTTGGTTTCAAAATTTTAATCGATCACCACCAGATCCAAGCCAAATCATGCATGTGAAAATAAACCAATTTTCAAGGCTGCTGTCTACTTCGTATTGAAGGAAATCATGTGAACTTTAAGGACTATGTCTCGTTTAGGGCTGGGCACGGGCCGGGTCGGGCCAAGAATTTCGTGAACCCGAACCAAAGCCCGAAATATCGGGCTCGGGCCGGTTCGGGCTCTTCAACAACTCAAGACCGACCCAAAGCCCGAAATAACGGGCTCGGGCCGGGTCGGGCTTTTTTGGGCCCATTTTACCTGGAAAACAAATCATCAAAATTTGTTGGCGAAGAGAGGACTCGAACCCCTGACCTCGAAAAAAACAAACACACTCCAAACCACTAGAGCAAAAGTTGCTTATGTTTAAGTAGTTACAAATATTATATATATTTATGCATTATAGACAGAACAACAAATCATCAAAATGAAGTTGGAGGAAATGGGACTCGAACCTCAGACCTCTTACAAAACAAACAAGCTCCAGACCACTAGAGCAAATGCTATTTCTGTTTACATAATTACAAATATTATATTTATTTATGCATTTTCGGGCCGGGTCGGGTTTTCGGTCCCAAAAATTTCAAGGCCTGAGCCCGACCCGATTTTCTTGTTTCGGTTCGGGCCCAAATTCGGTCCGGGCTTTTAACTTGAAGGGACCGGCCCGTTTCGGGTTTTTTCGGGTTTTTCGGGCCGGGCTTTCGGTCCCTCGGGCCAAAACGCCCAGCCCTAGTTTCGTTTGTACATGATATGAATCTGTTTTATCAGTTCCACATACTTGTCATCAGTCCCCCTGCAACCAAGAACAAGAATCGTCCTAACCAATAATTTAAAACCAACGAATTTAGTTGGAAGTAGGCATTGTAATTTTAGTACTTTTTCGACAGTGAAATTTTAGACTCGAGAGACTGACTAATCAGGAGGTTGATACATCGATCATACATTACGTTGGCACCGATCGGTTTCATAAGGCACTTGTACGCCGTAACAGGGCCCTTTAGAATGATGTATAGCAATCAGGGAAAGACTCACACCCCCTGAAAGGGAAGCAGACACCCCGGAGCCAGGGCGCTTATTTCTCCTCCACGCTTACCACACACCCTGGAGTGGAAGCAGATCACCATGGAGGACAAAGAGGCTCAATTAGACTGGAAATTGAATATTAACTCCGGATTTTTGTGTGGTAGAGTAGCTTAATTGTGTTGTATACTGATGTTAATTTTTTTGTGTTATGTTAAGAACACTTTCTGCGTGTTGTGGTTGGTGTTCAAATAACATTTTTTGATATAAATTGTGGTGCAGGGAGGAATCTAGGAGTTAATCACTAGCATATTGGCCGAAATAGTGCATGCCAGTAGTGAAGTTACCTAAAGCTATACTGAACAAGAGTGACATGCCATATTTTGTTGCTTGAGAGTTTTACCGAGGTTGGTTTCCAGGACGTTATTGAAGAAGACAAGGCCTGAGCAGTTGAACTAAAGCACATCAAACTTCCACTACATTTCTGGTCTGAACGTCCACTACATTGTCATTGTGGCAGCAACCAGGCATATAGATATAGATTATTATCCTTTATTCTTCCCTTTCAAATGCAACAGAAATTTTGTGTTCGAGAATGTGCAGCCTAGAATTCTTTTCCCCTTTATTTATGGTCTCAAATTGGCATGCTCAGATAAAAGGGCATTATTCATTTTGTTAGTGGAGGCCGAGGCACTATTCAAATGGTCCCTCTGCTCAATCATGGTGTTAAATATGATTGCAGATTGCCCATATGTAATTCTGGTGCAGAATCTGATGTGGGATTTTCATTTTTATGATTGCTCTTTTGGGTTGAACCAGTTTATAATCTTTGCAGCTCTGTGTCAATAGTTTGTTGATATCAAGAAGATAGACGATCTCTGTCAGAAGAAAAAGTGGCAAGTGAGAAAGAACTTTTCAAATAAACAGATGGTTTTACATTTTATTAGGTATTATAGTCACACGATTAAAGCTAGCAATCCTCATCAAACTTATAGACTATGGAGACAGAAGAATTGGAATAGAATGACACACATCCACTAGAAACGGGCAGCGAAAGACTAGCAGATCGGAAGAGGTTCACCGTTCCAACCGCTGAGGCAACCGAGAATTGGATCAATGATTTTCCCCTGGCACATAGCTGTGAACACCTTGTCACACTCCTCCCCGGGTGACCTGACCTTTTCGCCTGTCAGGAATTCTCCCCCCAACTCCTCCCTCACGAATTTGTACAAAGGATAAGACCTGCACTCGATGATTCTGTTTGGAATGGCAGCATTTCCGCTTTCGTATGCAGCCCTTGCGCTCTCAACCTCCTTAGGCAAAATTGTCTTCAACTCTTCCTCAAATGCGGAAATCTTTTGGAAAATTGAAGTGTTTGCATTCTTCTCATTCTCACCATTTGTCAAGGCGTGTTCAACAAGCACTTGCCTTAGCCTTTGCATCAAGGGATATGTGGCGCTGCAAGGATCGTCAATGTAGGTGAAAAGGTGCTCCCTTTCGACAACCATAAGCAAATCCTTCTCGCAGAATCTTGAAGGGTGGAGCTCTCCATTAACCCCGGTAGTCAAAAGCCTCTTGGCCAATTGACTCACAGTGTTCTTAACCGTGCTCTTCAAGTTCTCCTCCAAATGCCTCAAGTCAATGGCTTGGCAAAGCGCCACCAAAAATGTGGAAGACATGAGCTTCAGTATGTCAACAGCTTCTGCTGTTTTTCGTGACGAAATCAGCCCCAAAGAGTTGACATCCTGGTTGTGCTGCTCGGCACTCTGGACATGGTTGGTCACTGGATTTGCAAGAAACTGAAGCTCAGAACAGTAAGATGCCATGGCAATCTCAGCTCCCTTAAAGCCGTAATCCAAACTTGGGTTCCTTCCACCGGACAAATTGGATGGCAGGCCATTGTTGTAAAAGTCATTGACGAGTTCCGAAAATTGAGCAAACATGAGCTTCCCAATGGATGCAATAGCCAAACGGGTGTTATCCATGGACACTCCAATTGGGGTACCCTGGAAGTTGCCACCATGCAGTGCCTTGTTCCTCGACACATCAATCAGAGGGTTGTCATTAACAGAATTAATCTCCCTTTCGATAGATTTAGTCGAAAACCGGATCACTTCAATTTGTGGACCGAGCCACTGTGGTGAGGTTCGGAGAGCGTAACGGTCTTGTTTAGGCTTCTGAAGAGGGTCCTGCTCATGTAGCTTCTTAGCAGCCTTAACGTAGTCACTGCCATCCAAAATGTATTCCATAATTGCAGCTGCCTCAATTTGACCAGGGTGGTGCTTTAACTTGTGTGTCAAGTGATCGGTAAACTCAGGCTTCCCCTGCATTACTTCAGCGAAGACAGCAGACAAGATTTCGGAAAGCAAGGCCAAAATGTTAGTCTCGAAAAGAACCGTGGAGGCCAAGCCAGAGCCAACAGCAGTACCATTAACAAGAGCAAGTCCTTCTTTAGGCTGCAACTCAAAAAACCCTGTGCTAATACCGGCTTGTTCAAAAGCCTGAGCAGCATTGAGAGTCTCGCCTTTTGGCCCGACTGCCTTGGAATTGGGGCGGCCTGTTAGAAGTCCGGCGATGTAGGACAGCGGCACAAGGTCTCCGGATGCGGTGATGGTGCCGCGGAGAGGCAAGCAGGGAGTAATGTTGTGGTTGAGAAACTTGGTGATGGCTTCTAAGATTTCAAATCTTATGCCGGAGTAGCCTTGCAGGAGAGTGTTGATTCTAACAAGCATGGCTGCTCTTGTTGCAGGGTGAGGCAGAGTGTGAGACTCTGTTCCACTGCCAAATACTCCAGCATTCAAGAATCTGGACCAAGAAACGAAAAAGTTTGATCAGTTCATAAGTAAGTGGATCAAGAAGAGAATAAATTAAGAACCAAATTCCACCTAAACTTGATAGAATATGCAAATACTTATTACGGGTCCAAATCGAAAAGGACAAGTTTAATTAACTAGAAACCCAGATCTGATCAAATTCCATATTAACTAGGTGGGATTTAGAAATCCCAGGTGATCAGGTGTACATGGCAAATTCCTCGAACCTTAAACTACTTCTACTACTCATGAGATATGTGTGTACCTCATTTGCCGTCCTATATACAATTCATGTCGGTTTTGAGAACGATATTTAGGTGACAAGGAACCGTCTATTTCAGCTGGTGACAAATACCTTAAGCTTTTCCTAAGTAAAACTATCTCCCCATTAAGAAAAACTTCATTAGATTGATTTCGGAACTAGGTGTATTCCGATAACAACAAAACTACACAGTTCACAGGATTGACACACGAAATCCTTAATGACACTAAGAAAACACAAACATGAAAGAATAACACAGACGCAAATAAGACCGACTCCAACAGAAGACACAAAAGCCAAAACATAGATACAGCGGCTAAGAAGCTTCTCCAAAACAGGTCGTAATTTAGGTTATCTATCCATCTTGATAACATATTCATTGAAGAATTTTCGAACGGTTAATGAGTCAATAACATAAGTTACTTTGTCAAACCGTAAGCTATAATTTACTATACCGTACGTGATGTTGACGCTTTATGAATTGTTTGACGGACTTAACATACTAAAATGAGGTAAGTACGTGACGATCACTTTCAACAGGTAATTAACATCTAAAAGAGTACTATTCCAAAGGTAACTTACCTAATTAACTCTTTCTGAAGTGCAGCTCCCTGTTTGGTTCGTCTGTGGGAGGTCGCACCGAACCCAGTGGTGACACCATAGCTGTCTGTTCCTTTGTTCATGGAGTCCATGACCCAGTCACTACTGGCCTTCACACCAGCCCTGGCAGACTCAGCCAGCTCAACCTTGACACCAGAGTCATGGTTGGCTATGGCAGCGACCTGAGAAATAGTCAAGGTCTTTCCACCGAGCTTCACGACGGGCTTCCTGTACTCGGCCACCATGCGCTTCACTTCATCAAGGTGGCTGCCTGTCATAGACTCCGCTGCAGCTCCCCAGTTAAGCGGGTCCGCAACAGAGTACTGCTCGGCTTTGAGGGACTCTGTTTTGACGCAGAGAGCGTCCATGGAACCGTTTTGGAACCCATTCTGCTGGTGTCCATTGACTCCATTCTGGGTTATGGTCTCCATGTCTGTGAGAATATAACCCAGAAGTGTTTGCAGAATGGGATTTAGAGGAGAGGAGAGGAGATGAGAGAGATGAAAGCTTGTGTTTTTTCTGAGGAAGTGGAGGGAGGAGAGGTGGGTGCTTAAATAGATGTATGGAGGAAGGCAAGAAGGAACGGAAACGTTATAACGGGGAAGGAAGGGTGAAGTGGTATTTGGTAGGTGAGCATAAGGGTGGCAGAGAGCCACACGAGGGTTGGTTGAAAATTAAATGTGGCCGTGAGATCGTCAGCTGATCCAGCGGTGGGCTACGTTGCTACGTGGCTATCCGAGGTGGAGGACTAGAGGGCCTTTTACTTCTTCGTTGCTTTGTTGATTGAAATTGGATCATCTCCTCATAACTCTCTCCTCATATCTCCTCATAAAACAATCTGGGCCGTCCAATTTTAATCTGACGGCTCACAATCATCTATTACTATTCACACAACACCCCTGCAAAACAATCTGGGCCATCGAATTAAAATTGGACGACCCAGATCTCATGAGGAGATATGAGCACCTCTTTCATGAGGAGAGAATCCGGATCCTTGTTGATTGGGGTAAAAGTAAGAGACGACAGACAAGGGGGGAGTGGTTGGTGGGGATTGGTGTGAGAACATGAAAAAGGATTTCCTCCTTTTTTTTGTTTGTTTTTAGTTATGTATTCATGATAAATACTAGGGACCTTTCAAAAAGAGAGTTTTAAAGGAACCTTTCAAAAAAAAAACAAAAAAAAGTTTTAAAGAACTGTAAGACACAAGTATGAACAATCATATAAGAATTAGGGTCAACACTAGTAGTAGTAGTTTTTTTTTTTTTATTAAAACTCTAGTAGTTCTAGTAGTTAACAAATATATATAAGAGTCATTAACCCTTGAGGTTAGTGTAAGTGATAAGTGAAGATGGAGAATTGAATTAGAATTAGATTTTGTTTAAGTTCCTTGGCTTTATGTCAATACATGCCTCTATTTTCATGTTGGTTTTGGGTCTTAGATCCTAGCAACAGTGCAATGAGCGATACGTAGAAAGTGTATTTAGCATCTGAATCAGACTTTTAGATGTGATCACAAATTAACTAATGTCGTCAACTCTTGCTTTTGAACTCATTATTCGTATGGAACTCAAATTTTAAAAATCGGGTGATGTGATGGTGGTGGCATGTTTGAAAATTTGGCACTAAAGCATCAAACTAGAGTAGTAGACAACAATAGTCGGTGTTAGGCGATGGTAGTCAGTGTCGCGCTCCATGAGTAAGTGTTAATTTGGTATTGCGGCGATATAAAAAATAAAATTAAAAACTCGTTGTTGTTGTGTTGTAAATTGAATCAACTGCGAATTAAAACTGTTTTTTATTTTCTATGACAGCAGCTTCTGAAAGCAATCATGAAGTTGCTTCTAATATCTGCTGCAAGTTACCTTTAAATTTAGGAAAAAGCTACTTTTATTTGATTTACCAAACATAATAAAATTTAAAAATTTACATAGAATCTGATTTTTTCAAAAGTAAAGCTATATCAAACTATGCCTAAACTCTCATTCAAGATTGCTTTACTTAAAAAATAATAATAAAAAAGCTTTAATTGAAAATTATAGGTAACTGGTAGAGCAGTAGTAACTTTTAGACGCAACCTTGGAAACTAATTTCAAAGAAAACACACGAAAATAGTATTTATGTCTTGACAACTGTTTCAAAGTCATAACAAAAACATAAGTGATTTTTCTTCAAAGTCATAACAATCACAAAGGAGCCCTAAGAATTTTTGTGTATATTCTCATCGAATATGAAATTTTTTGATTCATTGTTGTTATAAGAAATGCACTATCCTATAGACTAGCATTTTGTCTTTCAGAAGGGAAAAAAAAAATAGTCATTAACAAAATACCAGACATTATATTCTAAGAGCATCACTCATTAAAAACTTTATCCAATTTGAGTAGTAATTAAGAAAGATTATCACACTCTTCATTTAACTAATTATCCTCAATTACATGGTTTTTGAGGCGGGAAGGACCTACTTCTTTCAGTGTCCTCACTGGATATATCCTTCAATCACTATCTTGGCAACTTCATATAGAGTAGGATGATTGTTTGCTTCGATCGTATTTGAAAAATGAATTTCGTTCTTCTCATATATTTTGTGAAGAGAATCAATTAAGTAGGGGATGCACTTGCAAATTTTATAACTACTTCCTCTCAGGCAGTGGTGTAACCAGAATTCGTACTTGGGATGCAGAAATCAAAACCTCCAATAAAATTTCTGCTCTAACTTCAACAAATCTTCTATTTTAAAAATTCTATAATTCTTCCATAAATCGTTCTCTAAAATCATAGAGATTATTCATAATTTTGTTTTATCTCTCTATCTACCTATAGAGATTTCATTGCCTCATTGGAGTAAATAACCATTTGGAGAAAAATTATAATGTGGGAAACTGTTGAAGTTGCTTTAAGCAAATTCTTGAAGAAGAAAAAAGGGTAAAGTACAAATAAATACCCAAATTTTGAAGCTCATTTCAATTAAATATCTCATATATATAAATTATTTCAAATAAATACCCGAACTTTAAAGCTTATTTCAATTAAATACCCCATCAATAAATTATTTCAAATAAATACACGAGCTATACAAAATCTTACAAAATTTCAACTTCGTTAGACATCCCGTTAAAACAACCGTTAACTTGTTTATGAGAGGTGTTTGACTTATTGACTGGACCCGCCATTGAGGGTATTTTAGGCAACACAAACTTATTGCAGCTCAGTGTCTTCTATAACCCTAAATTTTCAGCAATTTCCCTCAATATTTAAACTTAAACGAAAATAGTACATTGTAAAATGGAAATCAACATTATTGTATGTTAAGTTGATTTCCATTTTGCAGTTTGCAATGTAGTACTTTCGTTTAAACTTAAATGTTGAGAGAAAAAGCTGAAAGTTTAGGGTTATAAGACATACTGAGTGAGAATATAATTAAGTTTGTGTTGCCTAAAATACCCTCGATGGCGGGTCCAGTCAATAAGTCAAACACCCCTCATAAATAAGTTAACGGTTGTTTTAACATGAATGTCTAACGGAGTTGAAACTTTGTAGGATTTTGTATACCTCGGGTATTTATTTGAAATAATTTATAGATGAGATATTTAATTGAAATGAGCTTCAAAGTTCGGTATTTATTTGAAATAATTTATAGATGGAGTATTTAATTGAAATGAACTTCAAAATTTGGGTATTTATTTATACTTTACCCAAGAAAAAATACCATGATCAGCCACTTACTTGATGCACATCAATAGCGAGAAGATAACCAATTTGCTTTCTTTGAATGATGCTTGATGATTTACGATTTTGACAAAAATCAGGATTCATTCATTATAAGTAGAATTAAATTTGAATGTAACTATGTAAGGCTTACCCGAATTATTAGGTTAGTCTTTTATGCATCCATTCTGTTTCTTCGATACCTTGTTGATCATCACATGCATATCATATGCATTCTAGTCTTTTAATGAAGAAAATAAAGGTTACTCAAACTCTTGTATGGAAATGGTTTATGCCTTAGACTATTTAAATCGATAAGAGGTTTTGTAGCTCGTGATGGTAGACAGTGTGGTTAGAGGCTGGGTCAATTGGTTCATGGATGTCATTAATAATGACGGACTCGTAACTCCATTTTTTTTTTCAAATAACAAAAATACAAATTTAATTCAAAAAATTTTTTTTGAGTATCTATGGAATTATTTTCTTAAAATAAAAATAAAATTTAAATTCAAAAGTTTACCACATGGCAAACATATGTTTAATTTCAGCTGTGACACACGTGTGTTAGTGCAAGTGCTACAATAGTGTGCCAGAAGTAGCACAATGGTGCTACAATAGTGTGCTAGAAGTAGCACAATGGTGCTACAAATAGCCCTTTAATGCTACATGTAGTACACTTTTGTAGCACACTAGCTAGCACAATAACCCATGAATTGGAGACCAAGTGTGCTACATTGTAGGAATTGTGGCACACTAGTCATGGGTTGGAGATGGCCTAATTTCATCTATATCCATTCTAGAAAAAGATGATGCACATTGAGAATCGACCAAGTATTAACGCAATGTTAGTAAAGTAATTTTGGATAACCATTCAGAATTTTACAAATGGGGTAACAAAAACAACTTATAATCATCAATATGAAATGAAACACTTTTATATTCACAACCATTTAACTTAGCTCAGTTCATAAAATATGTCGCCTGTCAAATAATAATTAGTGAAATGATTTTTTTTTTTATTAGGGCTTATGTGCGAGAATCATAAAATAAATAAATAAAAGTTAATCAGCTGTCTTAGTTCCATTGAATATAGTGGTCCAAAATTCCTATTAATTGTTTACACATGGAATTTTGTCAACTAACTATACGGAAGACAAGATTCTATAATTAGCTTTGTCTACTCAAAAAACCAGTTTGTCTGTTCACTTGCAATTTGTAAAATAATTTTCGGAAACATGACAATTTGAACTCCGTGGGGAATTCGTTTGAAGAAAAACAAAATGAGAAAGAAAAAAATTATGCGGGAAAAAAAAAATTGAACAAATTAGAATTGGACTCCAACATCAAAGAAGGGTTACCCGCAGAATTGGACCATCCCCTTCACATTTGCCGGTTGGTTGCCGGAAAAAAATGAAATAGTTGGGCATGCATGCATAATGCATACTAATGGTTGTTAGTTCTTATATAAAAAATACTATTTGGTTATTAATTAACTTCTGAAACCAGTTTAGTTTGCATCTACTTATTCATGTTGATACTTATAATCAAACTAACAATATTCTCCTAATCTCCTCTAGTACTCTCCAAACGACTCAGATTATAAAACAATTCGTGAGATCCTCTTTACAAGATGAAAAAAGAATGTACTATATGATTGATCATTTAAATATGTTACATAAATGATCGATAAATGAACTTAGTTTGATATAGAGATTGAATAAATTTGCTTATATTCGGACGTTTTGTAGAAATAATCTTTTCATGCGTAATCGATCCAAAAGAAAAGAACATTACTAGCATTGCTTAAATCTCCAAATTAACTCTGTGTTTCATAGTTCAAGACACAGCGTTCTTGATAATCTGAATATAATCATTCTCAACATATCATCCATCTCATCAAATCGTTAATATTAAACTTGTTTGATTGATTCCGATGGAGTCTTCATAAGTAAATTTTCTCACGAACATCTGGTCAAGTCCTACTCTTTAGTGAGTTAGTGGGATGGTTGTTGTCACATTTATCTTTATACATTTTCCAATCGACTCGAGTCAAGACTAAGAAATCGTCACGACTCACTAATTTATTTTCTCAGGGGTCAAGTATGTGTGGACAGACACCAAAATAACGTTTTGTATGGAAGAATTGACTTGAATATTAATCGGTCTTGATTGTGTACACTAAGGCACTTTTCTAGAGATTTAGGGCCAGGAATCAACACGGCCAGCATATTATATTCCTTCCTCATACACATATTAGGGGGTAGATTGTATGACATCACAACCACGGGCCACGTACTATGCTGGGTTGTCATTGTTCCAAATGGACTGAAACCATCAGTTGCCACTCCAAGCCGCACATTTCTTCCCTTAATGTCGTCGAAACCTGGAAATGTCCTGTTAAAATGTTGCCATGATTCTCCATCAGATGGGTGCCAGAGGGTACTTTCATCTTGTCGTCTCTCCTTATGCCATCGCATATGCTTTGCTGTGTGTGGGGACATAAATAGGCGTTTCAACCTTGGAGTGATAGGGAAATACCATATTATCTTTTTTGGAAGGTCATCCGTATCTGGTTTATATCTTTGAGCACCACATATTGGACAAGTCCTACGAGTTTTATTTGCAGCCCCCCTGAATAGGTAACAGTTGAACTCACAAACATGAATTTTTTCATATCCAAGGGAAATATCTTTGATGATTTTTTTAATTCTCGAATAACTCACAGGAAAATTATTGACTTTAAAAAACTTATGCACCCATTTACATAATTTATCAATACTCGTATCCGACCATCCGTTTTCAACTTTAATTTCCATTGCATGTAATGTGACACTTAATACAGTTTCTTCACTCCCTTCATACAATGGGGTTTGTGACTCCTTTAGAAGCCTTTCATACTTAGCATAATCATCATCTACCATGTCATTGAACTGAACTTCAGCGTTTTCTTCAACGACATTATGCGGTGCATCTGCATGGTATCCAGGATAGTATGAAAATACATCTTGTATAATCTCCACAGGCGGGATCACTGAAGGACCGGCAACACTGGAAGCCTGGACTCTGTCTTGAAGCCACCGTCTCCGTTTACTGATCATTGACGGTTCACCAGAAACTTCCCCGTGTAGGTGCCAAACTGTGTAAGTCGGATCCAAACCATGGTGCATACAGTAGTGATAAATCTCTACGAGTTTCTTATAATAAGGACCATTTTTGCAAACTGCGCACGGACAAGGCAGAAACTCAATTCCAGCAGTGCGAGCTATCACAAAATTGATGAAGTTAACTAAGCCTGTGCTGTAATCAGGGTGTGTAAAGTGAAGATTCATCCAAGATTTGTCGGGGACATCGTCCATGTTTCCTGTCACAACATAAACAGACAATATGCATAAGGTTAGCACACAACATTCATGATACAATCAGAACCTGTCCCAACACTTCTTCTCCTTATTCCTCCAGGTTGGGTCCTATCCCCTTCAGGCGAACACGACTTTGTTGATCGTTTTTCTATTCATGTGGTTTCCGCTACAGTTTTGGAAAATTTCGGCAGCATCTCCCTACAGTTCCTCAAGTGCACAAAAATCTAAACAACCTAATTTGCACTCGAGGAACATTGTAGAGAGACACTGTCGAAATTATATCCCAAAACTGAAATCGAAACCACATGAATAGCAAAACGATCAACAAAATTGTGTTCGCCTAAAGTGTCCAAAAATGGGACAATTCGAGAATCAACAAATCATCTCGATCAACTAGATGATTTGTTGATTCTCAAACGAGAGTTCTAAGCTGATAAACACCACAATTATATACAATATGAAAACATAAATTTACACACGGCACCACACTCCCTCACTAAGTCACTCGCATGTTTCAGAAACCCTAACTACCACAATCCACACACAACACAAACCAATTACAGAATTAATTAATAATTTCAACCTAATTTACCCTAAAATTCTAATTTCACACAATTTAATTATTTCACAAAATTTCATTTTCACTAAATATCTCTATTTCACTAAATTTCAAAATTTCACTAAATTACACTAAAATTCAATTTCATTAAATTTCACAATTTCACAAACTAAACCTAAACTTAATTTCACTAAATTTCACCAAAATTCAAACATTTTCAATGAACCCATTCCATGGTTTATCACAATTTCCATATTCTAACACTAAACCAACAACAAATCACCAAATTGAACACCCTAAATCCAACTTCCATTAAACAACATAGACAACCATTTCTCATGAATTAATACTTAATATGCTCACAATGAGGGATAGATATAAGGAAATTGCACTAACCTTACTTAAGAATCAAAGAATTAGCAACCCAAGTTCAAGAATGCACAATTTCTTCTAATTTGTCCCTCTTCTCCTTCTTCTCCTCTAACATTTGATGCAGAACCCGTCCTCTTTCAGTACCTAATTTTTTTACCTATATATATATAGCTGTCATTTAAGAGGAAGTACAATGATTGGTGGAAAAAAATTGAAGCGACGAATATTGACAAAAAGTCGTCGCTTCAATTACAGTTTAGTGACGAAAAAAAAAACATTTGTCGCTTCAATATTTTCCTGGCGACGAATATTGAATAAAACCAATATTTGTCGCTTCAAAAATTTGTGAGCGACAAATGTAATCAAAAGTCGTCGCTTCAATATATTTCAGCGACGACTTTTGAGTAAAACCAATATTGGTCGCTTAGAAATATTCAAGCGACGACTTTTGAAATGCCGATTTCAATCTTCGTCGATAATTAAGCAGATGATACTGTACGTATTTGGGAATATGTTGTTGGTGATCACATTTCACCAATCTAATCAAGCATGCAGGCACCAGCTTAGGGAAATTATTATCCTTTCCGGCTTCCTAATTAAACAATGAAGTTTTCTTTATCAAATTTAAAAGAATTTTCTATTTGCTGAAGTGAGGCCAAGAGAAATACCTAACCCCTCACCCACTACTACGAATATACAAAGAACGGTTGGCTGATGCATGCCCAAAACCATGTAATTAACTAACCAGTTCATTTCTAGCTAGCAAAAGAAACCAATGTGCGCATATGAACTCATTTCTGGTCACCATAATTTGGTCTCAGATTTTCTTTACAAAAATACGCAAATATATATAAGTTTTCTCATAAGGACACAAAAATTGACACTTCAGATAAAGTCCCAAAACTAGCATCTCTATAAAAATTTAGACCGTGAGCTCTTTAACTATGTTAGTGTTCCTTGATGCCTTATATGTTGGGTCTTGTGGATGTCACTTTTTTTGGCTTTGTTTTTGTGATATCTATTGTTGCTGAGATTGTGGCTGCTCTCCAATTTACTATTTTTCTCTTTGAGTATAGTATTTTACAACTTTATCTTCACACTTCCTCGAATATTAGTATCATGTGAATAGTTTGTGATTGAATGAATAGAAAATGTCCATTTAGTACTAATTTGGCCCCCTCATTACCCATTTCAATGACCATCTTATTTTTCTCCCCTATTGAACATAAGATTACAACTCTATTGCCCATTTGAACAAATCTTTTTCAACCCTAGTACAATTTTAATTTTTTTCTTCCTATTTTGTCATTCTATCTTATCTAACAGATTTTTGAATTATAATGTGCTGAAAAAGTGGAAAATAAAGAAACTTTGCAGAAAGCTCACCCAACTCCTCCGGCCTCTCATGGCCGGTCGCCGGAGTCGTCGGATTCCTCTCACCAATTTTTTTTGAATTTTTTTTTCGCCGGATTTTTTTTTTTTTTTTTTTTATAATCAGGTTATTGGACGATGGTTACTGACCCCCAGTAAGCAATTTGCAGATTACAGATTTCCAGTAATCAATTACTGACCCCCAGTAATCAGATTACAGATTCTATATTTTCCAGTAACTATGTTACTGACCCCCAGTAATCGATTACTGACCTCCAGTAATCAGGTTACAGATTCCATATTTTCCAGTAACCATGTTACTGACCCCCAGTAATCGATTACTGACCCCCAGTAACCATGGTTACTGACCCCCAGTAATCGATTACTGACCCCCAGTAACCAGGTTACTGACCCCCAGTAATCCAGGCATGAAGTTGCAAAACTTTAATCACCAAACATCCACATTATCCCAGAAATTGAAATTTAATCACCAAACATCCACTATAATCACCAAACATCCAAATTTGAGAAACTCGAATCTATGAAATTGAAATTGCGGAAGCATAGAATCTCAGAAGCACACAGCCACAAGAACATGACCATGACTACATATTATTGACCCCCAGTAATAGTTTTACTGATTAGGGTAAATGTTAAAGAAGAATAGCTAAAACATGTGCCGACTCCGTTTCCTACCCTCACCTCCCCTCTCATGCATAGCCTTGTATTTTCAATCGCGTCTTCAATTTCAACCATTATAATCAACTATAATCAAATCTAGCTTCTCTTCCTCTTAATCACGAAACCCTAGATCACCCATCGAACACCTAATCCCGGATGGGCTGGGCTGGGCTTTCATTCCCCGATCGAATTGAACGTCATATCCAACAACCACGTTCAATTCCCGACTCGCGAATTTGCTGGGCTGAGGGCTGTGTCGTCGGCGCTCGGCTGGGCTCGACATCAACAATGTGGGACTGTTGGGTCGACGCGGCGGAGGTCCGATTTGGGTTGAGCACAAGCAGTGGCTTCGATCTGGGCTCGATGTGGCGAGGTCACGGGTGCAGGAATCGGGTGCAGGTGTTGATCCGAGATCGGGAGGGGCTGCTGCGGCGGTGGAGGTCGAGTTGGTGGAGCAGATGAAGTTGGAGGTTGTGGTTTCCGGCGGTGAGGTGGCAGTGGAGAAGAGGAGGAGGAGGGTGAGGGTAGTGAGGATCGGAGAGTGATTGAGAAAAGTGAAACTCTAGCTTGAGAGAGATATATATATATGGTTTTAATATAGGATAATTATGTAATTTTACCAAGATTCATTGGAATGAGCAATAAACATTGGAATGGTAAATTTTTAACTCATTTTTGTGCAAATGGTCATTATCCCGTGAATGAATGACTAAACTTACATTTTGTCGGCTCACTTGCATCTCATTACATAAAATAATTTCCCGTAAACCATTTCATTTATACAACACCAATGATCAGTTTACCGCTACTTATTATCTTAAATATTTCGAGATTTCAAGAATAGTAAGATTGTGAGTGAATGTTAGTAAGGACTAAGGACTCCACACTTTAAGCTAAAACGTACAATGTAATCTTATACCGGATCGTTCTCGCAATAAGAAAGACATAAACAAGCTGGTTGTTTTATAAGGTAAATGAATCCAACTATGAAAGTATTGCAAATCATGTCTTAATAATTAGAATTAACGTACAGTAAGTGATTTTATTTGGAAAAAAATTAGAACGTGTCTCACGCGCGACCTAGGGCAAGCTTCGCGACCTCTGCCTACCGGCGCAAGCGCTGCCTCCGATGGCTGCAGTCCCCTCCGGCGCCGGCAAGGCTGCCTCTGCAGCGTGCGGGACTCCATGGACGCCGTCGACCTCTAGTTTTGGTGCGCCATCAACTGTATCGGGACACCTGCAAAAACACAAACCGGCGCAGGCAACACTATTGCTGGTCGTCGATCCCTCAGGCGCAGCCGTCACCTCTGGCGCGAACGGGCCTACCCTACAGACGACACTTTCATACAGGTCATGGGTCAAGGCTTCCTCCGGTGCTGCCTCTACCGTGGCCAGGTCGTCCCGATCTGCTTCCGCCGCTTCCGCCGCCATCTCCGCTGCTGCTGCTGTGGCAGATGCTACTGCTGCATCTGCTGTTGCCGCTCCTACTGCCGATGTTGCCACCGCTCATGCTGCCAACGTTGTCGCTACTGCCGCTGTCATCGCTGCTTCCACAGTTCCTGCTGCCGCTGCCGCCGTTGCTTCCACAGTTCCTGCTGCCGCTGCCGCTGCTGTCACTGCCTCTGCTGTGCCCATGTCTACATTGAAACCGTCTTTTGCTTCTGTAACGGCGCCCAATCCCAGTCCTCCTCTTGGCTTTAATATTGATGATCTTCCTTCACCATACGTTGAGAATGGCGTAGTCTCAGTCTGTATATCCGAGGCTCCTTTCCTCCGAGGTTTAGAGAGATGCAAATCTTGCTTGTTCGCAAAAGTCGTGCTTCCGCGTAACTCGTTGCCAATCAAAACACATGAATTGGTTTCGTAATTGGAGGCTTGATGGCCGAGTCTACAAGGTTGGTCGCTTTCTCCTTTGTGACGTGGTTTTTTCATGGTTCACTTTCAGAATATAGATGACATGCAATCGGTTTGGGTGTCAGGCTCGTTCAATTTTTGCTAAGGGATTCTTGCGATTAATCAAGTGGACTCCAAGTTTTTCTCCTTCTACCTATAAGAACACATTCGTACAGGTGTGGGTTCGGCTATGGGATCATAGTTTTGCATTATGGGAACCTCAAACTTTGTTTGAGATTGCAAAAGGTCTGGGGGTTCCATTAAAGATTGATCTGAGGACAGAGGACAGAGGACAAAAGTGTAGGTTTGTATGCTCAGGTGTTAGTGGACGTAGATTTATCTCAACCATTGTTGCAGCAGATTAAGGTCTATCATCAAAATGGTGATCACATATTTTTCAGTGTGGAGTATGAGGTGTTACCAGACGTCTATTCTCAGTGTGGTCTGGTTGGTCATTTGTATGAACTTGTCGAGTAGTCAAATCTGTGGCAGCTTTGGAGGGTACACATCGTCCTTTGGAGGGTACACATCGTCCTAGGTCTCGTACTCGTTTTAAAATTAGAAGGAGAAAGTCAGTTTCAAGGAAACACAGCCTGATGTCCCATGGGGTGGATGATAACAGTGAGACTGCTCATCTCAGATTTTGCCTGCATCTGCTATTCAGGAGCAACCGGTGTTGGAGGCGGTGCAAGAAATCAATGAGTCACAGCATGTGCCAGAGAAATTGGGGAGGTTGGATGAATCTTGTTGACAGTAGCCACAGAGGGGCTACAACATGCCCACAGACCGGCAGCCAGTGTACCCGGGGCCGGCCCAGGGCCCGGATCATCTGCACCCGGACTCGGGGTCCAGCAGTCCACCTTACGACCAGGGGCCGGGGGACCGGGGACGCCAGCCTGCCAAAGAGGTCACCAGAGCTGCCCTTTGGTGTGCAAACAGAAGGAAACCAGTCCCACATCGAAGGGTGAGGCCAGACCTCACGCCCGACCACCTATATAAGGGCCTCAACTACCCTCATTAATAGGTAACTGATCTTTCCTACTGCTTATCATACGTGCTTAAGTTATCTATTCATCCCAACTGTACTAACTTAGGCATCAGAGAGGAGAAGACCGGCCCGCCCGGTATTCCCCTTAGTAAGCAGGTTTACAGGAGATCACACTTGGATTCATCTGTCTCTGCCAGGCCTACGGGTTTTAGGTACGAACAATTGGCGCCGTCTGTGGGAAGTGATACGATAAAACCACGTAAGCATTACCAATGGCAGAAAGCTCTGAGGCAGGCCAGGAAAGAAATACCACCAAGGAGCAGCGTGTTAGGCCAGAAAAAACGCTCGTCTCCGCCCCGGTCAACACGCGAGAGCAGCGCAGTGACCAGGATAACCAGGAAGGTGGGAGCTGTGGGAGGCCGACCGGTACGCCGGGGCCATACCTTGATAGCTCGCGCGGGAAAGGCCCAGTGAAGGGCGACCGACCAGCACACCGGGGTTTTTCGCTGACATTCTCGGACGATTCGAGCGACAGGGAGGAGAGCCCGCTCGGTAACAGTGACCGGGACACCACGTACAGCCCCGGCCGGCTCGATGTAGCGGGCGAGATACAGGCAATGGCAGCGGAAGTCGGTCGGCTGCGCGAGGAGGGCGACCGGGATAGGGCAAGATCCAATGCCCGGTATGAGGAAATGGAGACAGTGAATGCTGCCCTGGTAGCCGCCCTGGAGAGAGGACAGCAGCGCGGCGACGCTATGACTAGGGCACATGCACCTACACCGGGCCGATCCCAGCGGTTTGAAGCGGGACAGTCATCGGGCAGAAGGCCCCGCTGCCCCGAGCGAGCGGAGATCCTGGCCGGCACACTCCCACCAAAGAGCGCGCCGACCTCCCGGCAACCACACGCTTCATTCGAGGATGAAGCCACGACCCCGACTGCACGGGCACTGCAGATACTCACCGACACTGTGTCGGATCTGAAGGCCCAAGTGGAGGCCAACAAGAGAAGGGCGGCGCGGCCGATGGAAGGCACGTGATTCAACGAGCGCACAGACCCTTTCTTTCACCGGGTTCTAGAATCGGGGAGATCTAGTAACCAGAAATCCCTAAAACTCACATACTCAGGATCCAGCTGCCCGTACCAGCATTTGGACAGCTTCCAGTCCCAGACATGCGCCAAGGGCTATTTCGACGCAGTATGCTGTAACATTTTCCAGGAAACCCTGTCTGGAGAGGCGCTCAGCTGGTTCTATGAGCTTCCGACAAACTCCATCGAGGCGTTCGAGCAGCTGGCCGATCGGTTCGTAGGCCGTTTCATCCTCTGGGTCGAAGGAGCCCGGACATCGACCATCCTCTTCAACTGCATACAGGCACCCAGCGAGGAGCTGAGGACCTTTGTCAACCGCTGGCAGACGGCGACGGCCGGGGTTCGGAACCTCGACAAGGGTATCGCCGAGATGGCGTTCAAACAAGGGCTCCGGCCAGGAAAATTTTCCTACGCCGTACGGGTGGAACTCCCGCAGGGGTATGACGAGCTGATGGCAATGGCCATCAGGCATGCTCAGGCCGACCATGAAACGTACGGGCAGCACCTACTGAAAAGAAAATGGGACGAGCAGTAGGAGGAGCGCCCCCGGGAGGATCACCCCCCTCCCCGCCAAGAAGACATGGCCAGCCACCAGACCGAGAACCGAGCCGGCCCAGCAGATATTAGGGGCAACGGCAGCAGAGGCCCTATCATGACAAACCCCAGAACGAGCACAAACCGGTGCAGTACAAGCAAGAACGCTCCCTGGCAATCATGCCAGCAGAACGGCAAGAGGTCTTCACTACCCTAACCTCTTCATACGAAGACATCTTGCACGAGAAAGGGAACATCATTCCCCCACCGCCCAGGAGAAAGTACCCAAAGGGGAAGCTTACCCCGGTGCAAACGGGCAAGCACTGCGCCTATCACGATGAAGCTACTCATCGCACAAACAAGTGCTTCGCTCTCAAAACAGCGGTGGAGTGTTTGATTAGAAACGACCAGCTCCAGCGGTATATAGGAGAAATTAGAGCAGATCCCGACCAGGAGCCGGGCCAAGCCTGGTAGGCACGGCTAAACCTCCAAGCGGTTAGTTTGGCATATCATCGGTTCGGCTGTTATAACCATGGGATGTATGCCAACTATTTTGAGAAAAAAATCCACCGGTTCCGCCAGTACAAGTGTATTTATATCCAAGGAATAATACAAACAAAAACCGTTCCACCGGGTTAACAAAAAATGGAAAGCAAAGCAAAAATTTCAAGGAGCCGCGCTCCCCCCTTCAGCGGGCATTCCACCAGCCTCTCCAGATGAAGCCGCTGCACCTTCCGGTTGCGCCTCGCCTACCGACTGCTCATGGATATTCTCATCAGCTCCGGCCTTCGGCATTCGAGAGGTATCCAGGTACCCCTTCTCTTCCTACTCCACGTAGGCGTCCGCAATACCCGATTCCCTGGCCTTCTCCAGGAACTCGAGCAACTGGTCGCTCTCATGATACTTGAGAACAACCCGCTGGTAAAGCTCCGGGTCCTCTTCTCCAGACGCAGCGGCAGCGGCGGCGCGCACAGCGGCAGCTCCCACTTGGAGCTCATCCACTTTTGCCTCCAGCTCGGCCCTCTCCTCTTCGGCCAGCTCCTTCTCCTCCTCGAGGCTCCGGACCCGCTCTTCCAGTTTGGCCACCTGCTTCTTGGCCCTCTCCTCCGCTCTGACCTTCTCCCGCTCCAGCCTGGACTTCTCTACTTCCAGAAGCTCTCGGGCTTCTGTCAGAGCGGCCACCTGCCTCTTCAACCCCGGCAGCTCCTCGCTCGGATCCGGCTGGTACAGATTGTACAATAGCTACACAACAACAGGGAGCCAATTAGACAAGCAGCAAAGGTAACGAGTTACGAGCAGTGCCATGGCACCGAGCAATTCTTACCCGGAGGACCGACTCCTTGCACTTTTGGCGGTTCAACCCCGCCAAGGCTCCGGTGACCCCAGGCCTGTCCAGGCCAAGGCCAGCCACATCTGCCGCCACCTTCCGGAGGAAGGGATTCTCCAGACTCCCCCCCCCACCCCCCTGTTCCTCCGCAGGAGCGGGGCTACTCGGCTGACAGGCAGAGTTTGGAGCAGCGGCAGCCTTGTCCCCAACGGAACTCGATGTACCACTGGTCACCTTGAGCCGCTTCGCCAAGTTATCACCTGACGATCGGCCGGTCTGCGTCACCAGCGCGGAGGGAGGAACGTCCATGACCCTCAGCCTCTTCTCACCCTGGCCGTCCGGTGAAGAAGATTGTGCACCTGACCGGGTGACCCTGGTGACTAACGGGACAGATCCCGGTCGGTACGGAATCCGGTTCACCCCACCAGGAATCTTTGGTGGCCCCCCGGTGGTCTTGCCCTTTCCAGGTCCCGCCTTGGGCGCAGCAGGGTGACTCTTCACACGCCTCAGAATATAGGCGTCACCCTCAACGTCCATGGCCCTCGGTTCGGCATGAACGGTAAGCCGACCGGACTCCTCGTCCACCGAGGTCCGCGAAACGGCCTCCCCTTTCTCCTTCAGACTTGAGAGAAGGTCTTCACCGTCCATGGATAAGGTATTGTCCGGTTTAATGACCGCCCGGGAATATGCACCTGCAGGACAAGCAAAACGTTAGTGTTTAAAAACTCGGCCAGAAGAAACGCCACCGCTAAACCTTGCTACGCACTAGGATTTCGCCCGAGACCGCAGTACTCCAACACCTCCCGCCGAATGAAGTTGTAAGTGCTTCGCTCGAGATCGTCCCAGCATCCGAGTATAGTCGTAATCCTTTCCCGCTCCAACTCGGATAGTTCGAACGACTGGTCGCCAAGGGGCTGGAAGACACCAGGAACCCGGTACATTCTACTCTTCTTCTGCCACTTCCCCCCCCCCCCGCTATCACCACCTTTTTCCGCTAGCTATTGTCTATCCAGGAAGGCATGTGGGTGATGATAGGCTGGAATTGTCAGGTGCTAAAGGTCAGACAACCCCGGGAGCCCCTCTTCTTCGAGAAAGATATCTTGTACAATGCCCGGAACTCGTTCACTGTCGGCATACTCATCCCGGACAACTCGTACAGGCAACCGAGGCTCAGCAGCTTCCTCCACTGGTTCCCGGGAAGCTGCGGGGGAGACACTTGCAGGGCACTGAGCGTGTACTGCACGAAATTTGGCAGATGGGAGGGAAAACCCGTGGCGAAATTGGTCCAAGTGCACGGCAACCCAACCCGCCTCCGAATTACAGGCCGATTCTCCGGGATTCAGCGGCCGCAACGCCACCTCATCGGGGATACTCCACGTCTCCCGGAAGGTAGCAATCTCTTCGAGATTCATACTACCCTCCGGTTCATCACACACCACGGCTCCTTTCCCACTCCCGATGGTGTAGCTCACGGGCAGAGTGCCAGAAAAGCGCACCCCGTGCGGGATTTCCTCAGATCCCGAGGACCCGGAAGACGAAGCCTCGCTCTGGGAGCGGTCAGCGGCTTCGGCATCAGGGGATTCCGAACCGAGCCAATCCTCCAGTCTCTCCTCATCGTCCACGATGGGACGCCTGTCGGACGATTCGGAAGTCCCATCAGAACTTGCAGAAGCCATTTAACCTAAGGGGAAGAAAACAAAACCCCACCGCTGGTCAGCAACAGGCTAGAACAACGCCCTCTGCGGCTCCTCCCCAAGATTACCGCAGCCGCCCCACTCAAAACAACTCACTGTCGGCAACAGAGCCCCCCCCCCCCCCTCTCTGGCCGCAAAAACGCCAAAAAGAAAAAGAAAAAACACCAGGCAAAGAAAGCAAGACTTACCGATTATTATGCACAATCGAGGAAAGTCCGTCCTACGAAAACACCGAGCAATGGTAGACAAAGAACAAGAACGCTTGGGGCAACGGATGTCGCGGGGCACCTCCACAAAGCTTTCGCCGGATTCCTCTCTAACCTTCTCTTCTTCTCTCTGAGCCAAAGAGCAAAACAGAACTTATGAAGGAAGAGGAGACCCTTTTATAGAGGGGTCCGATGCCCTAGGCACTTGTAATCCCCCCAAAACACGCAATCAGGACAACTCAAACGCCTGCGAATCCAGACCCTCCATCTCTGATCGCTCCCTACTGGCACGTGTCCCAGCATTGGTAAACTTCCCACGCCATCATAACTGACGGGACTGATGGGCTTCCTCCTTAAATGCATGTCAGCCACTTGTCCCGTCTTCGAGCGACATGAAGGAGAGATGGAGCAGGAACCGAGGCGTCAAGGCCCCCCCTCACTTCCCCAAGGGCAATGACAGCTCTCCGGTTATGATTTTTCAACCGGCTCGAAAGCTTCTCTCCGGTTATGATCTTCCAACCGGAGCCATTGCAGTTCACCGGTTAGGTATCATTCAACCGGCTGCATGGCATCTCCACGACAGCTCTCCGGTTATGATTTTTCAACCGGCTCGAAGGCTTCTCTCCGGTTATGATCTTCCAACCGGAGCCATGGCAGTTCACCGGTTAGGTATCATTCAACCGGCTGCATGGCATCTCCACGACAGCGCTCCGGTTATGATTTCTCAGCCGGCTCGAAGACTTCTCTCCGGTTATGATCTTCCAACCGGCTCCATGGCAACGCACCGGTTAGGTATAATTCAACCGGCTCCATGGCCCCTCACCGGTTAGGTATAATTCAACCGGCTCCATGGCCTCTCACCGGTTAGGTATCATTCAACCGGCTCCATGGCCTCTCACCGGGTAGGTATCATTCAACCGGCCCCATGGCCTCTCACCGGTTAGGTAACATTCAACCGGCTTGAGAGCATTTCACCGGTTAGGTATAATCCAACCGACTCCATGGCCCCTCACCGGTTAGGTATCATTCAACCGGCTCCATGGCATGACTCCGGTTATGAGAACATTCAACCGGCATGGGCTTTATACACCCGGGCGAGTTTACATCTAACACATGTACTCTTGTCCAGCAGGATAAAAACCCTGCATCGCACTGAACTGCGATCAAAATGGGGATTCAAGGCGAGACTTGTCATCTCAACGCCTCCCCACCGGGGAGATTGTTTCTCTGATCCAGAACTCTCCCCGCAGGCACGTCGCCCAACGCTTATTCCAACACAAGCTGGGCCGAGCTACCGGGCCCCTCCCGGCCTGCCACTGGCAGCAATTTCGCCTTGGGGGACTCGTTCCGATATGGCAGAACGCCCGGTCGAGTTCCCAGTCACTCTCCGCCTCGATACGGTATGGGGGTCCACCGGTCGGTTCGCCAATTTCGCCTTGGGGGACTCGTTCCGATATGGCAGAACGCCCGGTCGAGGTCCCATGCTCCATATCTATTGCATGGCGGATTTCAACGCCCCATTATCATTCCATGCACTCTCCGGGTTTCACCCCGCTCCATATTTATTGCATGGCAGATTTCAACGCCCCATTATCATCCCATGCACTCTCCGGGTTTCACCCCGCTCCATGCTCATGGCACGACAGCACTTAAGCACAATACCATTTGTATTGCAAGCATACTCATAACTGTCGCACATCATCATTAACAGGTACTCACCACGCCTTCTCTGACCGAACGCCCAGTCACGCCTAATCTTCAATACAGACTTGGGGGACTGGGCACCGTTGGGTTGGTAACCCTGCGGGTCTGCGGGACAGAAGCAAGACATATTAAGTCCCCATTCAAGATTGCACTTGACCGAGAACTTGGGGGACTTGTTGACAGTAGCCACAGAGGGGCTACAACAGGCCCACAGACCCGCAGCCAGTGTACCCGGGGCCGGCCCAGGGCCCGGGACCGGATCATCTGCACCCGGACTCGGGGTCCAGCAGTCCACCTTACGACCAGGGGCCCGGGGACCGGGGGCGCCAGCCTGCCAAAGAGGTCACCAGAGTTGCCCTTTGGTGTGCAAACAGAAGGAAACCAGTCCCACATCGAAGGGTGAGGCCAGACCTCACGCCCAGCCACCTATATAAGGGCCTCAACTACCTTCATTAATAGGTAACTGATCTTTCCTACTGCTTATCATACGTGCTTAAGTTATCTATTCATCCCAACTGTACTAACTTAGGCATCAGAGAGGAGAAGACCGGCTCGTCCGGTATTCCCCTTAGTAAGCAGGTTTACAGGAGATCACACTTGGATTCATCTGTCTCTACCAGGCCTACGGGTTTTAGGTACGAACAAATCTAATGCGCAAATACAGGTACATGAAGACCAATCTTCTTCTATTGACAGTGTCCCACCTGGATTTCAGAGGAAGCATGTAGAGATTTGGCTGATTCGGAAGTCACACCACCTTTACATGAAACTACTTAAGTAAGTTCAGCTCATGATGATAGTGAGGTGGGTAAAGAAGAAGGAGAGTTCACTCCGGTTATCTCTAAGAAGTTGAAGAAACAGTTGAAAAAAGTTGAGAAAAGTGAGAAATCGAAGCGTAAAGTCCATGGAACAGTATCAGTTCGTGCTCGTGTTCAACATGGTGCAAAGCATCTTCGGTTTTAATGTCAGCTCTCTACTGGAATGCTCGTGGCTTCGGTAATGAAGACACGCATAGGGCCTTTAAGAAGTTGGTGCGTACTCATAAACCTTTGTTCGCTTTTATTTCTGAACCTTTTGTTTTACCGGGTGCTATTCAAGCATCGTTTTGGAGGTCTTTGAACTTGTCTTTTTTTTTTTTTTGCTAATGATCGGGGATTACAAGACCCCAATCTGTGGCTATTATGTCATGTCAGTATCATGCCTACATTGCTTTCCTCCTCTGATCAACAAGTTACAATTGCATGCTCTATCGATGAGGTGCAGTGTCTGATAACAGCAGTTTATGCTAAAACAACTATTAGAGGTCGACGACAATTGTGGGAAGATTTAATGAAAGTTAAGCAGACTTTTGTTCAGGGCCCATGGCTGGTGTTAGGGGATTTCAACTGTGTCCTTGGAGCTCATGAAAAGAGGAGTGGCACCTTTCCTAATGCTACTGCTTGTCGAGATTTTCAGCAGATGTGTATGTAATATCCTGATTTTTTAAGTTGGTCAAATTATATTTTTCTTTTGAGAAATAGAAAGTAAAGGTCGTCATGAGTTCGTCATATTTTTCGGTGAATTATTTGAGTTCCCGAGCTATTTTTAACAATTTTTAAAAGTTTAATCGAAAGATAATTATGTGACGACGTGGCGAGCTCCGATTGGAGGAGAAGATGACACGTGGCGCTGAGGGGAGAGAGTAGTTGATGTTGACGTCATCCATGTGGCATGATGATGTCATCATCAGACCTTAGTCAGCTGACATGTGTCACTTTGTGGCATGTGATAGATGAGAGTGTAGTGTGGTGACACGTGGCACTAAATGAGCCGATCTTTGACCGACACGTGTCAGTTTGGAGGCTATAAATAGAGGGATCAGCTATTTCTCTTTCATCTGTCTCTCTCTCTCTCTCATCTTTCTCTCTCTACAATATTATTATTTTATTAGATTTGCGACAAAACTTTCGCTGATCATAACTTTTGATCTGTAACTCTGATTCTGAATCCGCGAGTGGCTACGGATTCGTATCTACGCAATCTTTCTATCCATGGTAGTTGGAATTAGATCCAACGGATATTTCTAAAAAGCTCGTTCTAGGTTGCTCGATTTACGATCTCGGTGTCGATTCGGTTCGTCGAGGTGAGTGGTTTATGTAATGTGTTTCAAATATTCTTATATGCTTTTAAAATAGTTGAAAAACATGTTTTTGATCTATTTGCGAAATATGTGAAAATTATATATATTATGATGTTGGATCCATTGTTTGGCATTGTTTGTTAAGAATGTTGGTGATATATGTTTGGTGATATTTAGATTCTTGATTTGTTGTTACGTATATACAATGTTGCAAAACTTTTGCTTTGAATTATATTACATGATCATGCATTTCATAATGGGAAAATGGTGAGATTGGAAGTTGAAGGGAGCATGAGTGTTTGGGAACTATTATTGAAAAACCTTTCGTGTAGTTGAGTTAACTCATGGGGACATCCAGTAGCTATGATCAGCCCACATGTACACGAGTTTGGGGAAGGTATGCCCCTTCGACGCCAGAAGTCGATAAAATGATGTATTTCGGGTTTTAAAACTGGGGATCATGAGTATAACAAGAAGACTAACGAAGGAAGAAAAAAATATATATTTGAGGGCGGTGGAAAGTGTGAGGAGGACCATTACATGCATGCATTGTTATTATGTTATATGCTTTGGTTCGCTTGTGTTATGTATATACGTATTTTGTAGCATGCGTAAAATGACATGGCTTTTCTGGCATATTACATACAGCACTCACTGAGTGCGTGGTTTTGCTCACCCACCAATTTACTTGCTGTTTTGCAGAAAAGTGTTCAGTGTTTGTCGAGTCGAAGTGTCGAACGAGCCTAGAGTGAAGAGCCTAGAAAGAAGTGTTTTTGTTTTTTATTTACATTCCGCTTTGTAACACTCGATCACATCTCGGGATCGGCGCCGGGTGCCTAAACCCCACTGACGCAGAAACCGGGGCGTGACAATGTACGTCTTGTAGTTTGTTGGAAGTGGACACTAAGGGAGTTTTCTTCACTTGGACAAACCGCATTACAGATGTTAAGTTGGACAGGAATTTTGCAAATTTAGAATAGTTTGAAGCATGGATGTCAGTTGAATGCCGGACTCTCACCAAAGCCACTTCTTATCATCATCTTCTCCTGGTGACTTGTTCCAGATTGCCTTTCGTGCCCAAAGCATCTTTTTGGTTTCAGAGTTTGTGGCTAAAGCACCCAGGTTTTATTGAGATGGTAAGAGATTTTTGGCGTAATCAATCTGTTTCTAGTTGTCCTATGTATGTTTTGACTACAAAATTACGAACCTTGAAGGGGTGGTTGAAGGAATGGAATTTAAGCTCTTTTGGGGATATAAATATTCGGGTCAATTCTGTGAAACAAATGTTGGATTATGTGCAGAGGAAAATCTCAGATTTGGGGTCTACAGAAGATCGCTTGAGAAGAGAGGATGAGGCTATTGTGGAGTATCAGACTGCTTTGTCCATGCAGGAGTCTTTTTTGAGAAGTAAAACAAGAGTGCGTTGGCTAGTGGAGGGTGATAGAAATACTGCTTTCCTTCACAATATGTTGAAAGTCCAACTGGTTCATAAATATTTAGTCTCTCTTAAGGTGGGATAACAGAGGTTGTAGGGTCACGATCAGATTGCCTCGTACGTGATTGATCATTTCAGCTCTTTGTTCTCCAGGGACTCTAATATTGTTGATTTCTTGACTGGTAGAACGTGTTATTCCTTCTCTGGTATCTGTGGCAGAGAATGCTTGTCTCACTAGTAAACCTGATGCAGCGGAGGTCCACAAGGCCGTTATGAGTCTGGATGGGTCTAGCGCCCCAGGTCCGGATGGTTTCAGTGGGTGTTTTTTCCGTTCTCGTTGGGGGATAGTTGCTGAGGATGTTGTGGCAGCGGTTGTTAACTTCTTTGATGATGGTTTTATCCGACCGCATCTTAATTCCAATCTGGTAACTCTCATTCCCAAAAAAGAGGAGGTAGATAGTATCTTAGATGACAGGCCGATTGCTTTGGCTAATTTTGTCTTCAAATTTATTACAAGAATTTTAGCTGACAGACTAGGTGCAGTAGCCTCTCGTATTGTCTCTTCCAATCAAAGTGGGTTCATCAAAGGCCGCTCAATAACAGACCAAATTATTCTTACTTCTAAGTGTGTCAACCTTCTAGACAGAAAATCTAATTAGGGCAACATAGCCTTAAAGTTGGATATCAGCAAAGCTTTTGACACCTTGGATTGAAGCTTTCTGCTTCGTGTTCTGAAAGCTTTTGGGTTTGATCAGGTTTTTATAAATTGGATTGAAAAAGTCTTGCAATCTGCTTGGCTGTCAATTCAAGTGAATGGTCAGTCGTGTGGGTTTTTTCAGTGCTCTCGTGGGGTTTTACAAGGAGATATGTTATCACCTTTACTTTTCTACTTGACTGAGGAGGTTTTGAGTAGGGGACTGTCTTAGCTGGTTTCTAGATATCAGATTACTCGTATTGCAGCTCCTAAGAAGGTCAACCCTCCCTCGCATGTCCTTTTTGCAGATGATGTAATGATCTTTATGCAAAGTAATCCTCGGAGTCTTCGCAACCTGATGAAATTTATGGATGAGTATGCCCGGAATTCGGGTCAGGTAGTGAACAAAGCCAAGTCGTCAGTGTTTCTTGGAAAATATGCGCTCAGGCGCCGGATTGTAATTTAGCAGGTATTGGGTATTTGACAAGCTTCTTTTCCCTTTACATATCTCGGAGTACCTATCTTCTAGGACCGCCCAAAGTTCACTCATTTTCAAGCCATTGCAGACAAGGTCAGATGTCGGCTTTCATCTGGGAAAGGTAAGCAGTTGTCTCAGGCTGCTAGGTTGAAACTTATATTGTCAGTCATTCAGAGTATGCTCATTCACAGTTTTCAAGTTTATGCTTGGCCAAAATCTCTTCTCTTGAAGGTGCAAGGTTGGGCCCATAACTTTTTCCGGTCTGGTGATCCTTTGAAGAGAGGCTCGGCTCTTGTTATCTGGGACACTTGTTGTCTTCTTTTAGATCAAGGGGGTTTAGGTTTAAAGAATCTAATCTACCTGAACCAGGCTCTTCTTCTAAAAAATTGCTGGAATATCGTTACAACTTCCACCCCGTCGACATTATTCCTTAGAGGTTGATTTCTCTCATGTTCTATGCAAATCCTGAAGTATTATCAGCAGTCTTCGGTTTGGCTTGGGATTAAAAAGTTTTGGAGTAAGTTTTATTCCAAGTTGTATTGGATAGTGGGGGATGGAAAGAGCATTGATTTCTGCTCAGATAACTGGTTGGGTTCTCCTATATCGAGGCTTCACTGTGTCTCCCCCGTGTCGAGATCTCTCATGCCGACCAAGGTTAGTGGTGCTATTAAAAATAAACAATGGGCGTTGTCTCCCTTGTTTACTTTTTTTTTTTCCAGATATTGCCGGTCGGATAAGTACTGTGCAGCTACCTTTGGATACTGTCTCGGATCAGGTCATTTGGCATGATACTTCTTCTGGTCATCTCACTACAAAGGCTGCATACTCCTTTTTCTCCCCTTCGCGCCCTGCAGTTAACTGGAGTAAATGGATTTGGCATAAATCCATTCAACCAAGGAGAAGTCTGGTAGCTTGGAGAGTCATTCATGGTAGGATGTTGACTGATGATGCTTTACAAAGACGTGAGACTTTATTGTGTTCTAAATGCTCTTTTTTGTAGCTTGAGCGGCGAGACTCTGATTCATCTTTTTTTTTGCTGTCCCATAATCTGTGCTTTCTGGCAATGGCTAGCTTCTTAGTTTAAAGTTTCTTTGCCTTCAGGTACATCTCTTTTGCACCTAATCTCTCAGGAATTCTTAGACAGTATGTCATATAGTAACAGAGAGCTATGTAGTTTTGCTTTCTGTAATGCTTTGTGGTGCATATGGAGTTATAGAAATAAGATCAGATTTGAGGATGCCGATTTTGATTTACTGAGGTTCAAGCATTCCTTTTTGATTACCCTGAGGGAGTCTGCTTTGATTTCTTTTGCTCCTTGTGAAAGAATTTCAGGAGTGCATGATATGTTTCAGGTGCTTAGTCTCTCTTCGTTACGTCTTAAGGCTCCGAAATTCACCCGTGTCCGATGAGATCCTCCACCTGATAAATGGGTAAAAGTCAATACTGATGGTTCTTTTTGTGATTCTATTACCGCGGGTTTTGATGGTATCTATAGAAATCATGAGGGGTTGTTCATGGGGGCTTTTGCAAGAAAGGTGGAGATTCATAATACCATTGATGCATATGTTTTGGCAATGATTGAGGCTTTTTAGGTTGCCTGGGCAAAGGGATGGACCCGTCTCTGGCTAGAAACTGATTCTTCCTTAATAGTTCATTATTTCAGGAATCCTAACCTTGTTCTTTGGCGATTGAGAGTTGCTTGGAGTAACTGCCTCTATACTGCTCGCCAGATGCAGTGTAGAGTGTCTCATATTTATAGGGAAGAGAATATGGTGGTGGATGCGTTAGCTAACTTTGGTGTCCGCAATGTTGGGTATCAATGGTGAGATGGTTTGCCTGTTTTCATTGACCGGATATATGTGAGAGATTTGTCCTCAACAGTAGTTTACATATTTCATTAGTTTGAATATTATTTTTGTGGAAGTTGTTTGGTATTACTCTAGTGTTTTTAGTCCAAACAAGGGAAATGTCCTGCTTGTGTTGTATTCTTTTGGTTTTCTAATAAATTTCCTGCTAAGGGCGAGGAGTTAGCCCTTAAGTCGTTTTGAAAAAAAAAAAAAAAAAGTCTTAATAATTAGAAGTACTTTACGGTTGTGGTTTTCGTCCCTATAAGAATGGGCATCAATGTGGACGTTATAATAAATCCGATCCCCTAGCTTGTTGGACATACACTTGCACGTAACATCAAGTCATGACATAAACCTAATCGAAAGAAACCCATAATGAAATCGTGGATATAGTATGACATTGAATAGATTCCAACTAATGGAATTATGCCTCCCCGGCCATTTAATTGAGCAACTTCCAACTAATGGAAGGAAAATAAATTCGGATGAATTAGCCAACAACTCGTTCAGGGACCTAACAAGTTGATCGATGTCTGAGTCTGGGGCACACTTAACAATCGTTTTACTAATTAAATTCCAGTAACACCAAGATAATTGATTAATTCTTTTGGAGTTAGAGAAAATCGAACTTGGATGATTATGTACATTTGTAACTACACCAAATTACCAACCCACGAGCCCCTTAGAGTGTGCGTCTCTAATTTATGCACGATTGTGAGACATATTTAACAACAACTAGTTTATATTGAGTCAGAACTCATAACATCTTTAGAAAATTTATGGCACTCGACTCATAGAGATGATTGGTAGCTCTTCGTCTGTGTGATGGCTGTGGTTGTTTTTTTCTAGCTCTTGCTGCTTGCCACCAACCCTCCACTATTATCCTTAAGTCGTTTTCTTGCTTTAAGGCTTTAAGCTGAGCCAGCGTGCTTACGTTAGTGAACAAAGTTAGAGGCTGCGAATTGACACGTCCATGTCAAAGTTAGGGTTTTTTATTCAAATTTCCTTGTTCAATCCATGCCATATTCACCAAAAAGAAAAACAGGACTCCATATTCAACAAATCATTCTTTACCCTCTTTTTACTTTTACCTTTAAGTGTAAATTTGATATAGCCTCCTCATAGAGTAAACTCTATCATCCTCATATTCTTCCATGCTTTGTATTCAGGCGTCTCTTTCCGTCGTCAACAGTATGAGTTTTTTTTTTTGTTGATCAAAATCTTTATGAGCTTAGTACTATCTAGTTTACACATACAGGTGGTGCTAGCTTCTCTTAAGAAGAAAGTCCATGGTCAGGCAAGTCCCTTCCTTCTATTTGCAACCCAGTATCTCCTTTTTTCGTTTGGTTTGTGTCGTTTCAGATATTAGAGAAAAACGTATATTGATGTCAGTCGGTACATTGTTCATATTGTCTTCTTTACAATATTCTAACAAACAAGAAGATTATGAAATTTTCAGTTTTGTTTATACACATACCACAATTCAAATCATTTTCTATTGGACAACTTTTTCCAAAGGTATGTGTTTCAAAAATATTTACGCAATAGCTCGCTGACTGTGCTGTCCACTTGGCACCACGGTCTTACTAAATATCTTGAAGTCGTTAGGTTATGTTGGCTATCATTCTTGTCAAGAGTTTTCCTTCCCAATCTTCAAATCAATGGTCATAAACAACTCCATAAGAGAACACGGAATGGAATGGCATAATCAGTAAAACTTCTATTTCGAAATTCCTTTCAAAGCCAAACATATAGAGAAGAACTTCCCCAATTCAAGTGGAAATACTATACTGGTGAAACCTATGTAAATAAAAATATAAACAAATAATTGAAAATTTTATCAGTTCCCACCATTATTCTTTTGGACCTTTGTTCTTGAATATGGTCGATTTTTAGCTTTAAAGTCTGGCCTAGTCTCAAATGGTCAAATCATGAGTAATAAGTTCGAACTGAATTATAGCAACTTGGGTTCTCTTGTTTTATTTCGAACTACAACTCATTAGGAAAATGGATGGAATTTAGAACCTATACGTGTTAGAGTATCGATCTGCATTCTCCTATTGGATAAGTCCAGTTTTTCCCAGTATTGCATATGATTTTGTTATCCGGATCACTACTTAATGCGTAGTTGAATAGTGGAAAAAATGATAGATCCAAATGAAGGAAAAACTCAAGTTTATTTATAAAGAAACCTACCTACCAAAACCAACCTCATAACAGAGCATGCATCACACCATCTCTTCCACAAATTCTACTTACCATCATGCATCTAATTATATGGACGCCAAGTACTGTACGCATGTGAGTCGATACAAATACGAATGGTCCAACACTTGCTAAATTGATTAGTTTTCTATACGGCTGTGTATGTGTACGATACATTCTTAATTTACTGTAAGTGGCGGAGCCAGAAATCCAAACTTACTGGGACACATAAAGAAAATATATAATAATATGTATATTGTCAAAGACTCAAAAACATAAATTATTTTAAAAAATAAGAAAAAGAAAAATTGTAATTGAGTTATCCATATATATATATATATATTACAAATTATTACAATAGTTTTTCAAATCACTAAAAAGTACAATAACGGGGTTAGAAACTTCCTACTAGATTAGATCATCTTTAGAAATTTTTTAATTAAAATTTAGTTATCAAACTATATATCATGATAGTTTATAATAATAAGACGCAAGAAAAAACAATAATATTGTTTCTCTTGATTCTAAAATAGTAATACCACATCAATGTGCAGCTAGAAGGAATTAACCTTTGGAAAAAAAAGTTAAATAAGCATTTTGTTGGTAGCAGCAATCCAACCCAGGACAATATTGGATCCGGCTTCTCTGCTTGGATTTTTTGTGCTTAGATGCTTGTAACCATTAGATAGAGCAAGGATGACAATGGTTATAAGGTGCTTACATCATCCTTACTCAATCCAATGGCTAGATTTCACTGAAGCAAATCCAAGCACAAAAAATCCAAGTAGAGAAGCCAATTCCGACAATATTATGGCAAAAGCAAGTTACACCACTGCACTAAGCAGTGATTATGAGTTGGGCATTGTGCCTGTCAATTAAATACCATCAAACACGAATGGGGCACGGGACCCACTCTCTTAACGTAGCTCCGTCTCTGATCCCCTTATATCTATATTAACATTATAAATTTTAACCATTTATAATAAGTCGTGTAATAAATTGAGATGTGTTAATAGTACCACTCTAAAAAATATTGCGTGTTATATATAATCTTACTATTATAATATTAATTAATATGTGATATACACTCGAACAGTGTAGCAATACGGTTCATGATCGAGACGAAGAGTCTTTTTGTCTTTGATCAAAAGAAGGAAGAACTTCAATAATAATAATAAAACTATTACAAGATTTTTGGAACAAAGAATTGCTCACAATTAACTTCAAACTAAAAGTCCATATATTGACACTGTTAGATGATAACGCGTGAGCCTCGCACATCGCTAGCCATTTTCCCATCAACACAAGACTCGAACTGGATATGGTAATCAGAAATAGCCGAAAGGAATTCAGAAATTAGGAAAGAGGAGACCAGAGGAGAAAGGAGTGGTAGATTTGGAAGCAATGCATGCAAGGTCGACTATGCATGGGTCACGTGTGTTGGCACCTTGCCTACCATACTTGCAAACCAAACAAGCTCTTGGGGGTCGATAGCACGTGACCAGTACTCCATAGAACAGTCTCTGCTGATGGATCAAGCTAGCTAGCAGCTGCTTATTTCGTTTCTTCACCTTACATTATTCATGGACTCATGGTTCTCGATCGACAAAGATGGAACACAGGTCAATCTCACCCCATTTATTAAGTCTTAACTGGCCTAAAATATTCGACGGCCTACAGATCTGGTAAACGATTATGTGGTTTCAGAAAGCCTCTGTGATCGATCAGTACGTATTTGTTCAACGTCGATACGTATACATTGTTGGTTTCTGAAGATAGCTATAGACCTCCAGCTAGCCCACAGATATTGACAGGAAAGGTGATATAGACATATAACCAAAATATCTGACCCATATGTAACTCAGATGCATGTGATGGACTGGAGATATATATTTTCAAAAGATTTCGGTTATATATGTAGCTAAGCTATCATCCTGTTAGTTTCAAAGGCCAAATGATCGAAGGAATTGAAGGCTCGTCTTGGGGATTCTCTCTAGCTAAGATCGGATGTGGTCACAGAACAACGTACAAATTATATAATACTCTTGCTGACTTGCTGTGCGTTCAGAATAAGCACTTGTCATTTGTCAGTACAGTTTAAACACGTACATAAACATTTCCAGGCCATTACACATCCAAGATGCTTCGAAGAGAATTAATTAGTTGACGATGGATACTTTCCGAAACGTTTTTCATGCAGCTGATAGTGAGAAACTGTTCCATGTTAACGTCAAGGCCGTGGTTAAATGGAAGTATATATTGCATGTTCTTCAAAGTAAAAGCAAATTAATGAGGCGCGCAGTACAGATCGACATAATAGAGGCGCCCGTTTAGATATGTGATGAATCAAAACTTATATTTCGACCAGAAGACACTTACATGCATCTAATGTTGAGCTTGCACCCAAACAATTTAGGCGACAAACTAACCGAAAACAAAAGACATATTACCCTCACTGCAAACAAATTAGCTCACTTACACAAAGAACTCCAACCTTCACCAAACTATTATTAATGAAACTCAGCACTAGAACTATTCTCATTTAGTGCTTTTGTCTATAACAGAATGGTCGTGCTCTCCTCTTCCAGGCATCAGCCATGCCATTGGCTTCTCGATATAGATACGCACAAGGAAATCATATCGAACTTGGCAGCAAGGAACTTATAGCTATATTTCTCGGACAGAGATCAAGACTGAGAATAATGCACCTTGGGTTCAAATAATAGCATAAGAGGTTTAAATATCTATTAGTAAACTGCCGTCTAATAAAAATCGAGGAAGTGAAAAGCTTCATAATCTATGCCTTCAAGTTTCCTGCCTCCGTTAATCGAAACAATACTACTTATATAACCAACAGCCTGAGGGGATATTTTGATTCTCTCTCTGACATTATCTATAGTGTGAGTTGGAGGATACTTCAATTTTTGACTGCGAAGGTTAAAAGAGACTACACTCCCATGAGTCCCATCCATTGGAACAACTAGAAGCTCGTCACTCTCCCAAAACAGCAATGGACTATGAATGCCTTCCAAGGCTTCCATAGGTCCAATGGTTGTGTGTTTTGTCCATGAACACCCACCAAAGCTATTCATCACCCACATATCAATAGATCCATGAAGGCATGTACGTATAGAATATGGCGGATCACGTTTCTTTGCTTCCAATGTAAAAAGAACAATGGATTCTTTCCACACAGCAAACCTGCATATATCCCAATAATTTTCCTGTAATTTATCTGGAATCGATATCAGGTGAAATAGCTCATCATCCATATTGAATGAAAGTAAGCATTCCAACCCCAAGCTATTCTTTGCATGCCAATAACAAATTCCGTTAAGGAACACATAAGGGGCAAAGACCATATAATTATTATCAATCTTGATCTCTCTCCAAGAATCGGAACCCAAGGTGTACAACTCTGCTCTAATATAACTAGTTGCCACTGCAATTCTAACAACCTTGTAATCTTTACCTTTGGGATCATACCCGAATCCTAAAACATCATGCCAACAGACTAATTGCCAAACATCATCATCGTTCACGTCAGGGAGAATACAGGACTTGGGACGAAGCTTGAATTCCCTGAGTGCCGGATTGCATATAACAGCATTACCTACTATTTGCAATTCGAAAGGACGATCTTGATCATATTCAGGAAGAGGAACATTAATATCATCACCTAAACGGCAATGTGCTGCACATGTGATAAGATGGGCGTTAGTCTAACGTGAAGACTTGAAAAAAAGAAAGAAAAAAAACACAATATATACTGTAAACCGCATTCTCCCACTTGTCAAGTTCCTTGTTTCTTCCTCTACTGGCAATTCGGTTTCTCGCCTCAATAGCAAAGTCAAGAAACTTTTTCCGCACTCGGGACACATCCAAAATCATCAAACTTGCTCAACACCTCCAAAGCAGCCTTCCCTTAGCACCGCTTGGCTTCCCGACTCCGATTCGGGGCAGCTTGGTTCTCATCTCTCTTGTTGGTATCGGCCATTTCATTGGTGCAGGTAACGATCAATGGCAATTTACTATATAGTCTGTCTCTGCAATTGTTGTATGATAAAAGTGTATGATAACGATCAATGGCAATAATCGCAACATGCAATCTAGTTTTATTATCTGCACACCAAGTGTATGATAAAAGTCCTCAATGAGCTTAAACTCGGTATTGAGAAATTATTTAGGTTCAGCTTCTGGGTTTGAGACTTAATGATTCATCTTTGTTTTAGATAAGCGAAAAGAGGGGATCCGTGTGGAGGCAGCCATTGAGCCTTGTGATTCTGCGCATGCAAAGTCCACCTGATAAACTTGAGGTAGGGAAAAATCATTTTAAGCTATTGGGTATGATTCGTTTAAAAGTAAAATGATTTATTTAGTGTTTCGTTGAGCCCTGTAGTTTTCTTTTTATGAAAGTACTAGGCATTTGAACCCTCTGCATTTTCTTTCTATATTTCTGTATTGGTAAAAAAAAAAAAACTATTCTGTTTAAGGTTTGTGATGGCGGGAAATAATATGTCTCTTGTTGGTTTTATGATATTTTAAGCCCAATTTTCATATTTTTAACTACATGCAATAGCTGATTGCATCTTTGAAAGATAATCAACTATATTTTTACTGATCTCATGGTATATTGAATTTCAAACTATACTTGTATGTTTGTGTAATGGAAGTGGATACTTTGGCGTAAAAAGAGAAATGTGGAAGCTTATGAATGGGCATAATGACCCTTTAAGCTATGATTAAACGGGCACAATGACCCAATTTCCCCGGGAAAGCCCCTTGTGAGGGCGGTTTGAAATGGTATTGAGTTGTAAAGGATGGCCAGGTATGCTAATCACTTCCAGACGTTGATTTCTACACAGAGACATTTGATTTGTTTGGAAAGTCAGCATGCAGTTTTACATTGAATGATTGATTCAGCTCTATAGCATTTTAATGTGTTTTGAGAACGTGCTGAGTTTTTCTTTTCTTTAAGCTTGAGCTATAAATCCTTATTCTGAGTTTTTTTCTAAGGTTGTATCAAAAGGGAAATACTGATTTTCGGTAACTACATGTGTCTGTTTTGAAACCCCCTACTGCGCATCGTTTATGCTCACCCCTTCTTCCTCATATTTTTTTTTTCTCAAGTGGTGGTTAGTTGATAGATTGAAGTTGCAATTGCTCTCTCTACTACAGACTTAGTTGGAAGAGCAAAATCTTTTGGTGAGCTTAGGCTGAATCATATAAGCTGCTAGATGTATTTTGTTGTAGATAACTAGTTATTCATCTAGTGTTGCTACTTACCTGGGTAATGAATATCCTACATGGGATGGATCATTCTTTTGTATCTGTAGTGTAATCCCAAGTGTAATCCTTAGTTAGCAAGCATATGAACTTGTGTTTATTGTCTCTCTCAAAATGTCTGTTCATGTGTAACTTCCTGGAATTCGACGCTGCATCATCATTCTTCTGTTGTTTGTTCCCTTGTGCAAATTAGTTTCATCTAAAGCTCTCGTTTAGCATGTTTACACACCAGGTTTCTCACAAGTATATGGTTTCCTAGAATTTAACATTTTTAAGGCTGCAAACTATGTTTTAAAGAGAGAAACAGTTTTTCTGGTTTTCCTGAAAACGAATTTCTACTGTGTTCATTTTACCCTTTTCGTACCCACTTTCTAGACCTCCTATTGATATGAATTTTTTATATGTTTTCCTTCTATTACTTAACTATTGATCTGGAAATTTTCAGCTTAATTTGTTGGACAATGAATGTTTGGTGATTTTTCAAAGAACGATATGCATTTGGTTATATTTCCAGAAATTTTCAGAAAACCTCCTTTACTACTGATCTGCTTGGAATGCTCATTTGTTCCAATTATTTTCTGTTCTTTTAATGAAAGAAACTAGACTTCCTAAAAGTCATTTCAGAATTTATTTCAAGTCTTTTGGACTTAAAATGATAACTTGGTGCATTTTCTAATTTGACATGCAACTGCTATTTCTTCTGTTAGATTCTGGCAACTCAGTCAGTTTTTCTTCATCTTTTGAAACACTTCCCGATCTCCAAAATGCCTGAAATTTTAGTATGTTTCTCCTTAATGTTTTCAATTTTAGCCTGAAAAATTTCTAATCCATCTCTTTAAAATGAATATTCTGTGAATTTCTAAAAGTCCAGCCGTTCATGCCATATGTTCCAATGCACTCTTGTTCTTGTTCAGTCATTACTAATCCTTTTGGTTCATATTCAAGTTTTTCCCCGACAATATTCAAGTTCAATTCAAACTTCTTTATCAATCGTTCCATGATTAGCAGCTCTTTGGTAAATGTTTCTTCTTTTTCCTTAGATCAAATTTTATTCCCAAGGAGCATATCATCTTCTTCAAGGACCAAGTTTGTGTCAAACTTGGTTGCACTCATATTTTCTCTTGTTTGAGAACCCCATAAGTTGCACCCCGGATTTGGGGTGTGACAGAGACGATGTAATCTAACAAATATATAATGTTGCTTAATTTTTTTTTTCGTTTCGATTTTGTAATGTTGCTTAATTTTATTATGTCTATGTTTCATTTTTCTCAACATATGTAGATAGTTTTTATTAACCAAGCCATGCTCAACTATAATATTCTCAAGGAAATAACAAAGTAGTTCATTGCCCCTCAGCAACGCGCAGGTTCTTTTCCTAGTTTTTTATATATTTGTCTTCAATTCTTTCTCGAGTTTAGAATGTTGGAGAATTATGCTGGAATTGAAATGATTAGTATTTAGTTTGGCTTGTATATAATTGTCCAAGGACGTATCTGGGTGCTCAAAATGGGTTAGATTTTTCTATTCTTTCTTTGCGGAAGCATTTAGGATGTTCTCGGATGGTTAGTTGTTGAATTGGGTTTTAATTGAATTGGGTTTTACTATGTGGTGAGTATTGCACTTGAAATTGTTCAGATAACTGCAATCGTTGGATTAACTTTGTTGTCTGTCTTTCCATTTATCTATTCGATCACTTGAAACAAGCCCTCAGAGATTTATGAAAAAACAGAAATTTGGTGTCTACTAACATTGGTGGAGACTTCAGGTGCGTGATTATCTATTACCTTTTTCTATTTGAATGTTATTGGTCGCTCTTTGGTACCTGTACTGGTGGTTACAACTTCTTTTCTTTGTTTGATTTGGTTGTTGGATTTAGCTATGCATGTAGTGTTAAAATTAGACAATTATGTGAATGGTGAGTGTTTTTTCTTGGTAGGTAATATGACTAATATCAAATCTGGTTAGTGCACTGCATATATGGACTCATATAGTGAATACGTATCTGGAACTGAAGACTATGATGATGATATCGAAGTAACCAAGGAGGTGTCAGAATCTGTGTATGATGATGATATCGAAGTAACCAAGGAGGTGTCAGAATCTGTAGGGGATTTCTTTGGACTCATATAGGGTATTTCTTTGTACTTGAATCATTCCTGCTTCTCTTATCACGTAGCTAAGATAAAGCTATCGTGAGCTACTTTTACGTTTTTCATTCAGGTCTTCTGATGGTTCGTCTCAATAAGATATCGAAGTCATTCCCAATTGTTTTGTGATCTCATTCAATTGTTCCTAACCTACTTTATGCAGGGTTGGTACTCTATGGATTCCAATATAGCAATGGCAAGCAAAGTGAATAATGAAGTGGGGGGCAGTCCAACAGTTTTACGTTCGACAGTGAAGAAGAAACTTGGAGTAAATGTGTTACAGACGAAAAACAATTTGCAATGGATGTTCAGTTATCAGCGGAGGATGGTGCGGATGGAGCTCGGAAGAGGAAGAATAGAGCACTGTCAGAGGGCCCAGAGAACATTATATATGGGAGGCCTAATCACACCCGTTCATGAATGTAATCAGTAATAGGACTTTCCTCTTGTTGCAATGTATATTGCGATCTGGTAAAGCACTAGATAATAACCCACTCGTTGGTGCGGAATTTGTTAATCTTTCATTTTGTATGTTAGGTTTGTCAAAGATCTAAGTATGTATAAGCCAGCCTGATTCGGAGATCTTTGTTGCGTTGTGTGTGTTATTTGTATGTAGTCATGTACTATGTAATAGTAGTGGGAAATGTAGGGGTAACAGTTGAAAGAATATTATTGAAATGCGTAACATATCAAACATCCCATAATGAAACAGTGAAGTAAATATGGATGAGTTCTTTTAAAAATGATTCTTGTACAAAATATCTGGTAAACAACATGGTTTCACATTAGTTTCAAAAAAAGTCCTAGAATGGATATTCCTCACAATTGCAAGAAAGACTTTATCAAGAAGAGTAGTCATGAAAAGAACTCCAAATGGTGGCTACTGGTAGCTAGAAATCTATGAAGGCGATAGTTGCATCATAGACACATAATCAATGAAACAAATCCTATAAAGTTGGGAAATCCACCTTACATATCGATCACAATATTAAAAGACCATCACAGGAGCTCTTCTTTTCCGGTGACTGCGGCACTTCCGTCCTGTGGGGGGATTGACAACACAATTCGTGGTCGGTAAGACATAATCTTGTGGATGATCATTGTTGCTTGGCATGTGATTTGGAGATTTGGACGTTCCTTCACCAGAATAGTTGCGGGCTTTGTGACCTTCGGCTACAGCATTCTTCGACTTTACAACTTTGTTTGTAAGATTATTCACAATTTCTAGGACAATTAGAGTCCGCTGCTCATTGGATTTGAACTGATAACATAAACCAACTTACATAAGACACCATCATACATCTTTCAAAGATATGGGCTGCAACTCAGTAATTAAATACAAGAGCATACCCCTCTAAACCATTCCGGATGATTGCGCTGCATTTGCCTTATGATGTAGATGCCACTATCAAAGTTCTTGTCAATACTTGGGCAAACACCTGAGAATGTAACAGGAAATGACTCAAAATTGTAATATACGTCTCCATGTTTTGTCATATCATTGACAAAGACTTTTTGTAGCAGAGACACCTGCAGTCATAACAAATGCAATATATGTTATACATATCTATTAGTATTTTCATGTAGATACTCTTCCATAGCACCAAAAAAAAAAAAAAAAAAACTTATTGCAGATCTTGATTTCTCCTGCCTTCTGTACGACGATGCATTGTCTCTTTGGCTGTCCCAAATCTCAGCTAACTTTTCAGAGAGTTTCATAACCAACATAAACCAATGCCCTGTGATCTCATCATACAGCGGGACAAATATCTACACCAAAATTGTGGGGTTATGGGTACACACTTCACGATAGAAATCAGCAATGTCATGAATGAATGCATACTTTGTATCTTACCTCATAACACCTCTTCAATCGCCGATTAAACCTATGCAGCCCACATTTTATTATGGCGGATACTAGGGAAGCATGTACATTGGATGAATCATCTATTGAGGTGGCCCCTTCCTAGCAAAGAAAAAAAATTACTTAGCCCTCGTTACATATAGAGTTGAATGGTAAATAGAAAAGATGCAACAAATTCTACCCCAAAATAAGTCGGGAGGAACCATGAGTTAGAGTCTTGCTCAGATAAGTAAGCTGCATATATGTTTATCACCTAACCACCCAAAGCAAATCAACACGTTAGTTGGTCACTTTTGCCGAACAAATGTACGTGAAACTTGCAAGCTAGCAAAAATTAAACACAATTACAGACCTTGCTGGATAGTGGGATTGTCGGCAGCAGACACTGAAAATCACTATGGGACAGACCAATCTCCCCAAATCTGGCAACTTCTACCCTGCATGCATATATACCATTGATTTGGACGCGTGTGTGATTTGGACACGATATGAACACGCACGTATTTGTGTTGGACACGTGCTTGTCTGGGTGGACACGAAAGTAGGACACGAGGGTGGACATGAAAAACCCTAGAATTTCAATTCGAAAATTCTCCTCACCTGGGTTGAATCGGTTCAATTCCTTCCATGGATTGACATGCAGGCCGAGGCCTTCCATTCCCGACCGAAATCGGGTCGAACGGTGGCCGGAGGAGGGAGCTCCGGTTCGACATAGTCAAACCCTCTCCGCCTTTGTACGCATAAACGACGGCAAATCACGCCACGCCACCACCACAAACTTGAAGGGGAGGCCGAGACTGTCCGAACGTGACCGGTGCGGCGGTCCAGTTCGACCGGACGGCGGAGATAGGAGGTCGGCGACAGCGGTCGGTGCTGAGGCTCGGGGCCGAGTCGGGGAGGAAGAGAGAAAAGAAAAAGAAAGAAAGAAAAAAAGAAAAAAAAAAAAAAAAAGGAAACTTGTCGTTTTGAAAAAATTCCTCCCGGCTATTTATACTCGTCCAAAAATAGAAAGTCACTGATTTTTACATCGTAACTTTTTCATACGAACTCCAAATTAAACGTGTTCTGTGTCCACGAACTCGCTTTAACGTTCTCTAGCTCGTCGTGAAATAAAATTTTCGGTCGGGTCGACTTATAAAAAAAAAAAATCAATTTTTGGAACTTCCGAATCGTGAAAACCGATGGGGAAAGTGAAGCTTGGAGGCTAATTGATGGGGCGGGTGTGAAGGAGAAGAGGTAGGAGTCTAGAATACCAAGAATCATTTATCAGATTTTGGAATAAGATGAAGTCATCGTTATTATAAACTATTTTGTTTGTATTTCACATATTTTTATTATCCATATATATAATATTTAAAATAAAATTTAGTTAACGTGTCCACCACGTGTCCGTATTCAAAAAAAAAAAAAAACGTGTCCGTGTACCGTACTGTGTCAAATAATGTAATTCTCCAACAGTCAAAGTTATTTTCATGATCTCATACTTATTCGATAAATTAACCATACAGTCACAGTTACTTTCATAACACTAAAATCCACCATCACAACAGAAACAAATTTGCTTTTTCCGATGGATACAGAAACGTATTCTTTACTAGACATGTTCACAAATTATTGGAATACACTGTACAACACGACCCATATTACAAGCTATGTTCTAAATATCCTCGATATATCCCCGATATTAAGAAAACGATACAACATCCTTCATTTCCTTTCAAGTTATCGGTCAATGCTAATTTCATGGCCAAAATCCGATATATCGGGTCAATCCGATTTTGACCCGATATATTAGACTTTTTTTAATTTTATCTCAAATAAAAATGTCATCATTTTACTTTTGCGAGGAAAGAACAAAATGTCTAAACTTAAAATTGAGACGCGATGCGCCTCAAATCAAGGAAAAACATCATTTTCTTCGAACGCGAAAACTTCATATTCATATTCGAACGCTGAAACCTTAATCAGGGAAACCAAAAGCATCATCAAGCTCAACCTCCAACTTCATATGTGAGCCAAACCACTGTATGTCTACCTCAAATCCAACAAATCCTTATTTAGACACTTTTTTTTATTATTTAAAACCATTTGTATATTTTTATTTGGTACTAGTAAAATTCATAATTATATTAAATTTAATTGAAAATTAGCAAATCCGATAAATCTCGATATATCTCCGATATATCCTTTTTTTTCGAAACCGATACGATGACGATAAGTGACATTTAGACCATTGATTACAAGCATTGGTTTACAGAAATATATTTACAATTGTTGGTACTACAAATAAAAATAAATAAAAAACTGTTCCGACAGAAATAGTTGTAAAAGCATATATACAAATATCTGCAATGAAGTTCACATGCTCAATCTACTACATCCCAGCCATCCATTCTTCAGCCGGCGTTGCTCAAGCTACCAATTAATAGCAAAAAAACATACAATAGGATAGTGACTTTGGTCCCCAATTTCTATATTGAAATCGATCTTTTATTAATAAGGGCACACATACCAGACAATCGTATAACTCGCGCACTGCATCACCCTTGTTCCATTTATCGACAGAAGTCTGTAAAAGATACAAATGTACAACTCTACGATTCCACAAATTATAGTTTATGAATTAACTCACTATGTACCTTAATAACATTCTTCAACTCCTCAATAAGCTTGATGTTGTAGAACTGTGAGAAAAAGAAAAAAGAAAAAAAAAAAACAAAGCGCAATGGGCATCAAATTTACCAGTTCATCAAAGGATCAGGTTCATCGTCTTCCAAACTCCCGCATCTTAACTCCAATGAAAGAAAAATAACAAAAGGAAAGAGATAGTGTACGTGTCAATATGATCACCTAATTAAACACAAACATTAGATATACATAATAGTAATCAAGTAATCTTTCTTCGATTGAAACTTTGATTAAAATTGTAAACCAAAAACAAACAGATTAAAAGGAGCATCATATATGTCTGAACGATATTACTTTGCCAGAGATATAGCTATGGTAATTAGAACATGAGTATGGTATTTGGATACATTTGATGATGAAAATAGAGCAAGTATACATGTTTTCACTTTTTCAAATTTCGATCCAGAGATCCTAATTTCATCACTTGGAAACCAAATTACAGAAACATGTAGAAAAAGGTTTAGTCAATCACCTTTGATCTTGATAAAAAAAATAATAAAAAAAATGAGTCCCTACTATGTCAGTTTTATTGACAATTTGACAGTCATGAAATTTATTCTGTACTCTGTAATGATTCTTTATAGCCTTAAGCCTTATGTTCATATGTGAATTACAGTACCTCTATCATTCTGATGCCCAGGTTGCCAACCACCACTCCAAAACCCCCTCTTCCGTGATGATGATTATAACTCTGTACAACAGGCAACCCTGTAAGAGTACATTGACAATGATCAGTTTAGGGTCTCGCAATTCCAAGAGTATAGAAACCTAGGAACCTAACATTTAACAACTCTCTGTCTTTTAGACGAAAAGAACAAATTCCTAAATTTGATAGAGGGGGCATCAACTTTGCCTCTTACAATGAACATTGAATATCTAACACTAAAACTGAAAGAGCACAAAATAAACAGTAATATTAACTTATTGAGAAAAATGCATGCTCTAAAAACCCCAAGTAAATATCCAAACGAAAAGAAGCACATGAACCTGAGAAATGTAATCAACGACCATAATCAGCTTCAATAACTATACCAAAGCATGGCCAAATACACATACATGGACTCCAAGTAGATTAAGGCTTCATAGGTTGTTCCTTGCGCCATATATCCAAAGGCACCACCGCACCAATGCATGCTGCATATAGTAGAGATATATATGCTTTTAGTTTGCTAATTGCCTTTGGCGTACGTATCAAAGAGGGTTATGATGGCATCGACCCCAACTTCTACAGTAGTTATGGTGGGTGCAATGATCAATTAATTTCAATCATGCACGTAAAAAATTTATGTTAATGACCACAAATTATACCACAGACATCATATTGTGCAGAAAAAAGTTCCCTTAAACTCATGTTCTCCATGGAACATGGCAAAACATGAAAGTATCATAATCAACTTCTTGGAAGCTTTTTGAAAACGTAGCAGAAGAACACAACATTTAAAAGTAGTCAAAAACACTTCAACAGAAAGTAGATATAGCAGTAAACAGTTATCAGGGTTTCCAATTTACCAGAAGTTCTAAACCTCCTGCAGAAAATCAATGCTTAATTGTTAGAGATCAATAATCATAATTAGACAATTTATACCGATATGCCCTGATAGTTTACATTTGTTCCAAAGAAAGTCATTCCTGAAAAGTAACAAAAAAACAATTACACCATGAGATTTAAAGAGAGAAAACAATAGACAATCTTCAAGTTATGGATCGAGTCCAAATATGAGGACATCAAAATTTGGGAGCAATAAACACATAAATCAATTTGCTTACTACTATGACTCGTTGAGCTGAATAGGTAACCGCTTACTACCAAAAGATTTACCAACTGAAATTTCCAACAGAAAAGATAAGGCATAAATAAATAAATGACTATGAAACTGTCAACCATAAAAGAAAAGAGTTACAAAGAAAACTTCAACCGTAAACATGAACATGAAATTAAGATTTGCAATATCAAATCAATTAATTTAGCTCTACTTGCCCCGCAGCATACACACTCTCAGCACTTAATCAAACTAACACGAAATTTCGAAACTAATTCAATCTGAATTCATCAGAAAGTAACAGAATCAAAGCGAATATCCATTTGATCACAAAATACACCAAGATTCAAAATGAAAAATCGAAAAAATAGAATAAAATCCACATCCACATTAAATCCACATTTCAAGTCACAAAAGGCTCTAATTTCACATTGATCTAACCTAAACATGCATCAAACCATCACTAAAACCAACCACCGATCCCGTTCTTCACTAATCCAACACTCGAAATCGAAAACCTAAACCTCATTTCAAGACTAAACCAAAGTCACCACAGAATAGAAGGCCAAAGTCACCACAAAAATGGTGGATGTTTTTAAGTGGGGATCCCATATATTGGTGTCTAAATAATGATTGGCTTCCACCATGAAGAATTTCAATATATTATCTCCATGATTGATGATTTGATCTCCACTCTATGTATGCTGATAGGTAAAAGTAATTCATTGCAAAAATAGAAAATCAAACGGAAGACAAACTCCCTTTACCTCTAGAAATGCAGTGCAGGACATCTGGACATTGTAGATACCATACGGAAATCAAACGAAAGACAAACTCCTTGACTTACCATCTCCCTCCACCAATAGCAATCTGAAAAATCAAATGGAGCCCAATTAAACGTCATCATCAGAACTCGTGTACTGAGATCAATGAAAGAGGGAACTTGAGAGCAATTCTACGCCAGACAATAAACCCATAAAAAAAGAATTTCAACATGAGAGCAAGTTGAAAAAGAAAATAGAAGACCAAGCTGATTGAGAATGAATGGAAAAGTCTTACCTCAGCCCAAAACGAATTTTCTCCTCCTTTTGGATTTGATTCTTCTCTGCTCTTCTTTCCTTGTTTGTTTTCTTTTCTCGCGGGAACTATAAATTGGAATAGGGATGACCTCGCCAAACCTCTTAAGAACCTCCAATGCATACTGCCGCAACCCAAATCTCGATCACCTTCGACGAACTCGGACCGGGCCTCGTTGCCAGAAAAGCGAGCTCCTTCCCATTGAATCGAGTTGTTATTGGGTTGGGAGCCACCGACAACAAATTCCGGTACCTGTTTGAACGATCTGGGAACCGGCCACAATATATGAATTGGGGTAGATTGATTTGAAAATTTTAACATTTTTGTAATTATTTTTACTCACTCACTCAATTGACGTCAACTGTTGTAAAAGTAGTCTAAATCGACGGGTCATACAAGTTCTTTCACAACCACCGTATGAAAGGCTCTGTTGACACGTGTCTTTAAAAAATGTCGTGCACCTATACGGAAGTGTAGAGAACTCACACTTTTTCCTCTCTTACACCACGAAGCCAATTCCTTATTCTCTTCAATCGGAAGTTCAGAACATAACAGCTAGGGTTTCTTATATGTATTGTTGCTTCTTCTCCAAAAAAAAATAAAAAATTGTGTTGTGTTGTAGGAAAATGGGAATTGGTCTACTCATTTCATTAATAATCCCCTTTATATAGGGTGAGTATTACAACGGTAATAGTAAATACATTAATGACAATAATGACTACCTAATTACCTTTCGTCAGTTACATTGACGAAGGCACATAATGTGTTTTTCCTTTAACACTCCCCCTTATGCCGAGTCAGAGGTAAAATGGTGCATGTGGTGTTGTCTCATTAAAAACCTTGCCAAGTAACAAAAACCCAATTAGAGAAAATAAAACTTTGGTCGAAAGACAAAAAGAGCGCAACACACCTATTACATTTGAAAACAACATGTATGTGCTAGACTCCCCCTGATGTCTGCACCTCCCCCTGATTTTTACATTAATCATGGGTTTCATCTTGATTCTTTCATTTGATCAAGGAAGCTTCAGTAACATTAACATAGTTATGCATTTTCACATGTTTTTCCAAATATGACTTTGAACAATGATTTAATAACTAAATCTTGTCACATCGTTCTCAGTTCCAACTTGATTTACTTTGATCTTGAGGATAAGGTTCTTCATGAACCGAACACCTAGGTTCATATTGAACATCAGGTTCACTCATGGTATGACATTCATATAACAAAACAGTTATAACTTTGTCTAGAGTGTGGATGAACCGTTAAGAGATTTGAAATTGACCTGTGACAACAGATTTTCTTATTTCACCTTTAATGCGTTTTTCTTTACACATAGTTAGCTATGACGTGGATAATTTCTTTATCATGTCACATTCTATGTAGAGATTGAATAAGCCCAAATCTTTCATATCTTTAATGAAAGAACGATTTGCGTTGTGTAGGCGCAGAGCTAAACATAGCTTTACAAATTTACATCGAATGAGAGGTCGAGTCTTACATATTATGTTTAAGTACAATCATGCGTCATTGCACTTGTATAGGAATTTCATTTCCTAATACTTCTTCGTCATCTTCTTTTAGATGAAAAACGGATCTATTGTTAGAATAAAGACTTCGACTGATCATGGGAGTATATGTAGGCCTCACTTTATTCTTTGGAGTGCCTAAGCCGATTGATGGATGATCACCATCATTACAGTCCTTGAGTTCCATTTCAAGAATGTGTATTCCCAAAATCTTTTTCATTCTCAACTTAGGATTTACAATACACTGAGTTTCTCTTATTTCATTTAGAGTTCATATATATTCATAGTGAAAACGCAAGGGCATAATTCACCAATCTCTTCCCAATCAAGTAGTCACTTTAGTGAACGGTTCAATTTTTTTTGCAAATGTACTCATGTGATCTAGAGTCACTTGATTTAGGTGGATGAAGTCCGTTTAGAATCCTCATGCATATCTCTTAATTTAGATCCCCATAGAGATATATGTTTTGATCACTTTTCGTAAGCTGCATGTTCAGTTTTTCAGAAACTACCAAACTGACAAGGTAGTGGATTGCAATGACATCCATTACGAGAGATTGTCTCATCGTAGTCCATTACGAGAGAATATCTCCTCGTAGTCGATTCCAGTGCGTTTTTGAGAGACCTTGCGCCATAAGGTGAGTATGCATACTCTTATTCTCATTACGCATTCTAACAAAGATATATTTGATAGGGTTTATATTTGCGGTGTCGGCGTCACCTGCCCAAATACCTATCTCTTTGTTTATACTGAATCGCTTCTTTCCATTAGGCCAGTTTACTAAGTTGACATTTTTCAACGAAGTATGGTTCGATAGTAGACTCATTATTCCACGTCCTCATGTACACTAGTGTAATGTGTTTGTAGAGATCTCTATACTTTAAGGATTGGTTCTAACATTTGAGGCGTCCCCCAATGATAACCACAATCCATAAATATTCTCATGAGACGGATTTGAGTATCACTGATCAATAGATCAGGTTGTGCCAAACTTGTTTTCTTGCTTTACACAAGTATGTATCGAATTTAAGGTGGTCTCCCCCTCTTCTTTGGAGAGCCACGGCCTGTGACACCATTTATGCCACTTATGGCGTCACCATGGCAGTGCAATACCCAATTCCTCTTGGGTGGTACCATGTCTTTTTGATAAAACACAATCCTTGCAGGTATATTTGCAGCAAGTTTATATGATCTCGTCACTTTAATGTATAAGACATCTGCATAATTTACTTTGTGTGATTTTGGGGATCGAGATGAGACACAGTGGGGACAAACCACGACAATTCATGTCGTTCCACTTGAACATGCTTGTTCATATCTCCCCCTAATGACGGGAAGACTGTCTCATCAAAGTGACACACCGCAAATCTCTCGGTGAGGAGATCGCTTGTCAAGGTTTCGACATAGTGGACTATAGCTGGAGGTTCATATCCAGCATAAATATTTATTCATCTCAAGTAACCCATCATTGTGCGCTGTGGCGGCGCAATTTTGGCACATAAAACATTTAATAGAGCTCAAGGATTGTAGATCCGTGTCAATCCAAAAGAGCTCAAGGATTACAAGTTCGTTTGAAATCCTTTAAAATCCTCACAAATAGTCACTAGTTATGGTGTAAATTGGTTCAATGATGTGGTCATAGATGAATAAGTAACGCTGCATGCAAAAATTGCATAACCCAAAACGGAAGTATTGGTGTGCTTTACCAATATATATTAAGACTATTACTGTAGTCGTTTTCTGTGAGACCAATTGGGTTTTTATATAGGAATATGATGTCCATTACAAATCCCATATAATAAGCCATAAAATCATCACACCTACGGAAATTAACCCGGCCTAGGTGCTTTGACTTTCGAGCATAAGCAGCATAAATTTTTAATTGTGGATGGTGTCATAACACGTGACCAGCGTGTCGACACAACAACCAACACCATAAAATATTTAAGGTGTCCGCAAGTTGATTGAATCAGTCCACTGAATCATCTTTGGATTCAATATAAGAACATAATGAGAACACATGTTTCCTTTGCATATGATGATGTCAATCATAATTTTACGAGTAGGCTTTGAATGATGTACTTTTATTCATAAAATCACGATGGATATCAGAAGCAGAATAGGGTATAAGTGCATGTACTTTGTGCATCAATCATAATGCCACCTTAGGGGGGCGGTGGAATCTAGGGTTTGAACATACGTCTTCAACCCTACATGGATTGTATCGAAATAATATTTGAGGATAACATATTCTTTGGTCGTCCTCGGTTTCGTGTGGGAACCATATTCTTCTGGTGTTTGCTTCTATTCATCCAAAATATGGGTGTCCATAGTAATTTCTTTAATGTTCGGATCACCAGATCAAAGCCAATGTATGTCAGATTTCCAAAAATATCATTTTCTTTTGACTTTGGGTTCAATTAGCGGTTACATATAACCCACTAAGTTGACATATAAACTTCTCTAATACTCGTTTACATCCGCAGTCATTAGAGGTAATGCAAAGGAGCTCAGATGAAATTCTCATCTATGTCTTATTACATGAACATCGTGGCAGAAATTTCTTTAAAATGTGGAATAAATTCAATTTTCTTTTATCGCATAAATTGTCAATTTGACATATGCTCAATATATATATCGAAACGTAACTCAAGTTCCTTAGAGTAACTCAATGAGTATTGTAATCCCAATTAGGCAGGTGTATTATGAATCTCAAAGGAAAAGATATACTGACCCTTATCACTTTCTTTGATATACTAATCATTATTATATACTATTGAAATAGTACTACTGTTCTTCAGTACTATTATTTTAGGGATTACATTGTGCGTTTCTTTGCACACGGTTCTTTGTTTCATACCTATATTATGATATGTTGCTTTACTTTATGCAATACTTTGCAAAGTTAGATGCAGAAAATTGAATCATGTATATTATGAATAAAATTTGAATAATCTCAATTCATTGAGAGAAAATTCAAAAATTAACATGCCAACGATTACATTTAGTCTTATCCAATTTAGAGAGAGAAACTTTAAGACCAAAAGTCTAATTTAGGACCAAAAGTCGTATTTAGGCGTAATAGCCTTTATAAAGATATCTTAAAATTTTTAAAGTAGACTAATCAAAGTCTATCTTGGATTGAGCCAGATCCTTTTTGCTCTTTTAATAGCTGCAATGATGAGATTTGTCATTTAACATATTCTTCCCAGATGTTATGTTTTTAGTTGTAAACTCATTTTCAATGTTATTGTTGGATATTGATCGAAGATACATTTCCAAAATCCGCGTACTCATATGATTCTTCATATTTATTGAAAGTCGTAGCTAATTCTTTGCTAGCTTATAATGTACGTATCAATAGTTCATTGAATTACAACAATGGCAGAGTGCTTCACTGCACATGACATGTCCCCTATGTCATCTTTTAAATGTTACATTGTTTCCACTTACTTTTGGATGATTATATGAATTTTACGTCCATGGTAATTACCCTTTGTTCTAGGGTCGTTGCATTACTTTGCCCAATTTGTTCAAGAATATATATATATTTTTCTAAGACCTTACATCGTCATTGCCTTTTGATTTAGGGTTATTGCATTACTTTGCAAAATGTGTTCCAGGAAATTTCTTTTCCTCATATCTTACATTGTCATTGCCCTTTGGTTTAGGGTTGTTGCATTACTTTGCATAATTTGTTCCAGGGAATTTCTTTGCTTATTTACATAAAGCAGTTTGCATAAATATACCATGCTCAAGCCTTAGTTGGCTCAGTAGGGGAATTTGGCACTCAAGTTCTTCAGAGTCCAATGTGTCAAAGTCAAACTGTGATGGTTAAACCATCTGTAAAATATAGGAAGAATAAAATGCATTAGTTTCGCGGTCTAAATGACATTCACGACAACTAATATAAACCAAGATACATTATGGTAAATCCGATGCTTTGTGAAATTACGTTATCACTGTAAAATTTTGGTTTCTCTGTTTTCATTGCATGTGAAGCTAATGAAATTCCATTATTGTTGCTTTTTACACAATTAATAAGATATCCATCTTGAAAATTTTTCAAGAAATAAAAATTGGATTTCAAGACCGAAATTTGTAATGGTCATATTTTTCTTGCTTGGTGAATATGCTTTATCACAATAGTTGGTTTGTCCATTTTATATTGTATTCCTCATGAGATTGCATTATCATGGCAATGCTCAAATTAAATAACATGTTAAATAAAAAATAATTATTTAACATAAAAAAAAATAGACATATAATGATGCTCAAATTTCATAAGTATATATCATGGTATAATAAGATAAGTTTGAGCATTATATCATTAACGATTTAATGAAAATGATGACTTTTATTAGATCTTACTTGTTAGTTTGCCAAATAAACTGCATATGAGACGATTGCTCGATCTCCGATTCCATATTGTCGTCGCATATTTATCGCCGCATCGTAATTGGTATGTCACATGAAAATAAACAATATTCATATGATTAGTCACTTTAATCATATATATTTCACATTTATCATATAAATTTAATAATTTCATATTGACGATGAAATTTGAAAATAGTAAATAGTCACACAATATATATAAATTATTGTGTGGTAATTTCGAAAATTACCTTTGTATTTTACCCTCAAAAAATCATTTTTTTCTTTTTTTTCTGGTTGCACAGCTCCGGGTCAGGCCCAAAATGGGCCGGGTCGACTTCAATTTCTGCTGACGAAGCTTTGTCGGTAGAAGAAGGAAGAAGCTTTTGGCGACGAACTGTCGTCGGTGGGGAGCCTCAAGTCCAGAATTCTGGGCTGCTCGGTGACTGGGTCGACTCGGCGGGCGGAGGAAAGTCCAACGGCGTAGGGGTCAGATCGAGGAGCCGCGCTGCGTATCGGCAGGGGTGCGGCGTCATCGGGCTAGGGTGGCCGGATCGTGGACGATGCCTCTAGGTGTGGTGGCGGCCAATCGTCAGCTCTTCAAGGCTGGGATAGGCAGGCGGCGGCGCACTAGGGCTTCAAGCGAGGGTCTCGATCGGAGGTGGCGCCTTTCTGGAGGGGCCGACGAGGCTGGGCCGGAGCGTTGGCGCTAGGCTGGGGTGGTTGGAGGCAGCGGCTAGGCGAGCGGAGGAGCAGACGGGTGCCCAGAGTAACTTTCTCGGTGAGTTGAGTATCTGGACTCTCTGCCGACAAAGATGTCGTCGGCAGAACAAGGTTTCTGTGGATTTTCCGACGAAGTGTTGCCGGCAGAAAAGGATTTTAGGGTTTTGGTTTTTTTTTTTTCAGACAAAACCTAGTTTTTTTTTCTCTGGCTAAAGCAAAGTGTTGATAACGTGTTGTAGGAAAATGGGAATTGGTCTACTCATTTCATTGATAATCCCCTTTATATAAGGTGAGTATTACAACGGTAGTAGTAAATACATTAATGACAATAATGACTACTTAATTATCTCTCGTCAGTTACATTGACGAAAGCACATAATATGTTTTTCCTTTAACATGTTGTTTTTTTTAATATGTGGGGTTCCAATTCAATTGGATTTAAGATTCCGTTTGGGTTTTCTTTTTATTTTTTTATTTTTTTTATTTTAGAATAAGATTCCCCTTGGTTTTGGAATCCGATGTACAATGAAATATGTTCAGCTTAGGAATCCAAGTTTCTTTTGAACTAAAAGCTTGTTCATACCCACAGCCTAAACAATTACATTTTGATATTATAATTGAACATAACGTACATAACCACTACGCAGTTTGGATGTCATCTTGATAAAATATACAGGAGATCGAACTATTTACTACGAGTCCACAACAGAGAAGTTAACAATTCGTTACCAAAGTATATTTATACCTTAGACCTGCTCGGATGGCTTCTCATGGGGTTGGAACGGAGGCGCCGGAACCAGAGGACGTCCAACAACAACTGCTTCTCTCCGGCCATTTGCCCTACCAAGAAGGTAAAAGGCAAGAGCCACGATCAAGATGAACAGTATCACCGGCAACGATACCACCATTATAAATCCCATTTCCAACTCAGATTTTCAGGCTGACAAACAAACCATGGATCGATGTATATAATCAAGTTAATGAAAAACATGATCAAGTAGGTTTTGTACATCTATATGATTCATCAAACTGAGGAATGGATACGAGCTAATACTTGGTTTACCTGTTGGTATTGGGAGGGCCTTTTGTTTTCCAAACGAAGCAAGTACACCTCAGTGTGGAGTACAAGAGAACTAAGCAGACGGTAGAGCCTGGAGAGAAATGTGGTGATGAATAGAGATGATAATAATGTAATTGGTGAGAAGCGCTATAAACTCTCCACATGGCTATGCTATGACCTTGGATGCTTGATACTTGGTACTATTTTATTGGTGACTTGTGAGTGACAAGTCCATTGATAGGTTTAAACTCTTTCTTACTCCACAAATTGAGTATTACTAATGTTATTACCCACCGACCGAGCACTATTCTGAAGATGTCTCATCTTACTTTACTTGCTCCACCAGCATTTATAATTTTGTCCATTCCCCAGATAAATCAACCTGCTCCCAATTGTCTGAGCTTTTCTTTAATCCAAGCCTCAATCATCAGTCTCATAATGTCTGTTATGCCTCGTAAATTTTCCACCGAAATAATGTCACTGAGTAAAACTTGATTCAGATATGAACCAGAATCTCAGTGTGATATGTTTTGGCAGAGGTGACAGTAATAGTTTTAACAGTCCAAAATCCCAAAAGGAGCATATACACAAAGTCTGGGATTGGGAGCCCCATCATCTCCCATCAGTTTTAAACTTGCCATTTTATTAGATCAACTGAGCAAGTAACAGAAGCAAGCAACACTAAAATTGCAATAACGAATTTTTTGACCTTCTATCCAATTTCTTTGATGAGGCTGCAGTTACAGATTCAGCGGTTCTTACCCTATGTATATGTTGACATACAAGGAAATACAATTTTGCAGCGATGGCTTTGATACAAGGAGAGAATTTGATTTGACTAAGCACTTTGATCCGAAAGAGCAGCCCTTCTCTGCTTCAAGTGAGCAATTTAATCCAAAAGATGAGCCGTTGTTCAAAATCAAAAGCAGCTCAATAACCCAGAGATGAGAGAGATGAGAGAAACTGGGATGTCTGTGTGAAACTGAAAGCTACGACCCATAAGGAGCAGATGTTGGAGCACTCTTGCGTGAACCAGAAGGCCCCTCTTGACTGCCAACAGGTTTGTTGGATAATCGCCGCTTGTAGCGTTTGAGGACAGATGCCAGATTTTCTTTTCCCTTCGGGAAAGCCACATCACCGGCTGCTGTCCCCGTTCGGCCCTTTCGACAAGAGATTGCAATCTCCACATCCTTGATTATGTCCAGGAGCGTTACAGCTGTAGTGCATTTTCCCCTGGCTGGTTTTGCAGCAGGGGGTAACATTCCATTCGAAAATGCTGGACTAGACTTCTGCTGCTGTGCTGCTGCAATTTGAAGGCAGAAGCATGGAGACATTGGAGAACGAGGCTTAGAAAACGCAGAGTCAATAATGCCCTGTATTTAAGAAGATAGACCAGCATTAACATCATTAAATGACAAGCTTTGCAATCACAAATATATAAGATAACGTGAAATAGTTATATAATATGGTGGCATAGTTGCAATCCAAGGAGCTACTTCAGTAGGCCTAATAAGAAACTTAAAGTGACAGAAGTTCCAATTCAACTTCAACAAAGTTTATTTTCTGAGTTTTGCTCAGGGGAAGTGGTAGACTCCATTTAGTACTTCATATCAATTGCTAAGGAACTTCTAGGAATCTATTCATGGGGTGATTTTGTTATATCTGTTTCTGGTCTGAGTTGGACTGGCCACTATCAATGGGACTTAATACAAGACTAGTGTTAAGACAATACTGACAACTGTAGAGAACAAAACCCTAGCCAATTTCCTATTCTCCTTTCTTCTTCCCCTTTCCTGTCTTTTATCACCTAACTTTGTTTCTAGACAACTCTAAATTCTCAAGGAGCATTACTGATAAAAGAAAAGAAAATGTAAAAACCAATATTAGTAAAATAAATGAAACAAAATATCCACAACAATTAGATCAAGGATCTGATGCAGATGTTGCCACATCAAACTCAAGTTGGGCATGATCACCTGGACGGTTGATAAGAATAAACTTACGTAGAAACCATACTCAACTTGCAAAAGTTGGAATCATAATCAAGAAGAAGGCTTCAGAGTTTACCTGAAGTCGATTGAGGACGTAAGTATATTTCCCCCAGAGCTCTGGCCGGCTTTCCATAAGGGACAAATCAAGAATCCGATGGATACACCAGACTCCAAAGCTTATTATAAGATCAGATCTCCAGATACAACCTTCCCCACAGTTAGGAACCGAGGAAACCATAAGATGGGTGAGATTAGCATCGTTCATTTTTATTGCAGAAGCAGACTTCCTGTCAGAAGAAGGGTATGGAGATTCACCCATCCGAACTGTTCGGTTAATCTCTCTAGTTTCAGCTTCATAAAGAATTTTCTCCCTGGCAGCCACACGATCTATTAGATCCTCATCTACTCCATCATTCTGTCTAAATAACCAGTCAGACCCTTCCAACTTCAAAAGCTTCACAATGCAGTGTCTAAAAGACTGAAGAAGCTTCGCCTCTGAATCTGCAACTGACGTGGCTTCCTGACCTGCAAAACCTGCTCTACCACCAACTGCAGTCCCAATAGAACGATTATTATCAGCTACACCAAATTGCTCAAAAGGCTGTCTAGACCAGAGAGATCCAGTGCCATAATTAGAATTCTGTTGGGATAATAGACCATCATTATAGACTTTTGATGGAGAGAGTTCATCAAATGCCAAAGGACCTCCTCTTCGTGCACCAGATTTTGGATACAAGGATGATTCATAACCTGTTATCCCAAACCCAGGGGGAGCATCCAATTGCGCACTTTTCTTAGACATGTAGAGTCCCCGATGAATGTCAGGTGAACTGTGATATTTCTTTGCATTGGCTGAGTTTACTGCATTATCAGAAATTCCAGAAGAGTGTACATCGTAATATGGTCTTTCAGATTGCAATGGACTTTGTCGAGATACCGTAAGGTTCTGAAAATTGGAAGCCTGACCAGAGCCTAACCCAGCTTGCAACTTCTGCCCCATGGTATATGCAAGTGAATCTCTGTAGTTCCCGGCACCCAATGAAGAAGCAGAATTTAGGGCCAGTGACTCCATTTGACCATTCAAGTTACCAGAACTTCTGTCATTACGGTTAAGATACGATGAAGTCTGATAATCATGTACTGTCTCAGCAGATGGTATGCTGCGAACACTTGAATAGCGCCTCTCACCCGAGTCAGAAGTTGGTATACTGCGCACACTTGAATAGCGCCTCTCACCCAAGTCAGAAGATGGTATACTACGCACACTTGAATAGCGCCTCTCACCCAAGTCTGCTGATGGTATACTGCGCACACTTGAAAAGCGCCTCTCACCCAAGTCAATAATACTGCGGCTTGAATTTTGGACATACGCATCCAGCAATTGCATGTGGCCGGACCATAAGGAGGAAGCTCCCCTTTGAGCCCCATATGATGACTCTAAACTGCTTTGCAGTCTCTGCTGATTTACAGAGTCATATAAACTCGAGTTGATTAAAGAATCAGATCCTTTGCCTCCTTTAGATGGAAAGTATCCAGAAGCTTCCTTTGCGGTGCTATCATCTTTCAGCAAGGAGGAAGCAGCAGAAGAAGCTTTTGAATCTGACCCCAACAACAGATCCAGTTTCCTAGCCTTTGCTTCTTGAGTTACATTCCCATGGAAATCATACAGTTGTCCCCAAAACTCATCGAGAACAGCAGCTAGTTGACGTCTAGCAGCACGCCCCAACCCTGCTAGTCTTGAAAGGCTTCCAGCACCACTTCCCCCGTCATCACCTTTTCCACTGAGACTCCTGAATGATCCTGAACCCTCGGATGTCATTGAAGTGGTGCTCCCAGAAACCTCTTTCAAGGAATCTTCAGGTTCCCAGGTATCTCCTTCATCATCATCTTTTTCAGTTGGTATGTTTCCTTCAGTTACAAGAGTCTTCTCAACTGGCTCTGTTGATTCAAATTTCACAGTACTGGTGCTGAGTGACGTAACATCAGACCCCTCATTAGCCACAGTAGGGAGGTGAATTGACTCCACTACAGATGTGGGTTCCTGACTGCATTTGGGGGAGTGAGGAATGGTACCAAGAGAACTGTTTTCCTCTATGCTATTTAGTTGAAGCTCCTGGTCAGGCTCCAAGAGAGTTTCCGGCAGAACAAAATCAAAATTTGCAACTACTGTATCTGAATCTCTATCCAAAGCCTTCCCAGATAACGGTGACGATTCATGCTTCTGTATACTTGCATCTCTGTGATAGTTAGGTTCGGCTATATCAATCTCCTCCTTACTTCTAAATGGCTCTGATACACCCTTATCCATATCCCAGTTCCACACCTGGTTCTCTATTCGAGCACTTGCAGATTTTAATGGTGTAGCCGCCAACCAAATCATCAAGCAAAATGATGCAGAAGCAGTGATGAGAAGTACAGACATACTACTCCCAGCATCCCATCTCAAATTATCCACCCAGTCACTATTTCCAAAAATCATTTCCACCACAAAGACAAGTTTTAATCCAAGCATCCCAATAAGTGTAATGAGGGCAGAGAATTCAACAAACTGAGAAATCTTATGGGCTCCCATTATTTGTCTTGAAGAAGCAACACGAAAAAGAGGGATCACAGATGATGGTAGTAGCAAGGCTGTCAACACCTGTGTAGAAATAAGCAGTTGATACATCCCCTCAGCTCCTGAACTCCAAACAAAATACAGAGCAGGAACAACGGCAATGATTCTGATCGTAGCACAGTGAAGCCAACCAGGAAGGTCTAGTTTTAAAAAATCATTCAAGACTACTTGTCCACCCAGACTCCAACTTAATGTTGTGATTTGATTTGATAAAAAGAGAACTAGCAAGAATGCTACAGGTACTATTGGACCCCAAAACACCTGCACAATTTGAAAACACTTCAATTTGAGTGTGCAGCACGATATTAAATGATTGTTGTAAACAAAATCCATCAAAAGCAAGTGATCTTGGAGAGAAATTATAACCTGTTCCATTAGGGACATTGCATCCTGAAAAGTAAGCAAACCACGTGAAGTGTAGAATGCATTTGCTGCTAAGGTCATCAGGACATAGTTCACCAAATAAATACCACTAAACATGCAGAAGATGGCAACAAAATGGTTATGACACAAGGCATCCTTAGAAATAGTTGGTTGTTGCTGATGCTGCTGCAAAATTACAATAATGATAGATGAGAGAAATGACCGTCACCAATATCAGCTGTAGGTAAGCATGTTTAGTAGTTAAAAAAGAGAAAGATAGAGGAGGTAACAGAACTTCGTGGTTGAAACAGGGATTAGTTCATAGTTGGATACTGTCTTAAGTGTTTATTTTCAGACACAGTACCCTAGCAAGAGAATCTCATATTCTCTTGTTAGTGGAACTTTAATCTTTTTTCTACATGAGGGAAGAAGAGTTGTGCCTGTGTGGCTCAAGTCTCTGAAGCGCACTGATTATTAAAAATGGAAGCGCCTGCCTTTTTATTTCAAAAACTAAAAAAAGCTCTTTCAAACTAGAAGCACATATGACTCGGTAATATGCCCCAAAGGAAAGTGATCTAAGAAACAATACAAATGCTGGGCAGTTGTATTGTATCTAAACGAGTCAACTGATGAAATCCATGAGGCATCCAACAAACAGAAGAGTCATTTCAAGGAATTTATGAAACAAAATTGTATGAATTCACTGTGCAATGAACAATTGTGTGTAAACCAAAAGACGTAAAGACACAGATATGCAACAAGAAAACAAAACTAATAGCTAACTACTAGATATTATACAGGAATTATATAAATATGTGAATGCCTCTAGATAAAACAAAGGTACACATGCATGAACTAATATTCACGAATATATCCAAAACAAAGGGAGCATTAAAAGCACAAATACCTGCACAATAGAAGAATGAAGATAAAAACTGTGTGGCATTATACTTGCTCCAAGAAGACTCATCAGAGAAAAAGCACTTTCCCCACTCAATTTTGTTAACATCCCAGTCATGGACAGCGGCATTTGTGGTTGACTGATTACTACTCCAAGAACAAAGGAAAGCAGCATAAATCCTGCAATGTATATGCACACGCAAAGGAATTTTGCCTTGCAATTCTCCTGAAATAGGGGAGTTAACTATTTAGTAAACGATGATGCAAATGTTCATAATGTAATACAATACAAGAACGCAAGTTCCAAGACTTACCAGGAGGGTGGAAAAAAGAGGGTATATAACAGCATTGGCAGCAGTCAAAAACACACATGTGAACAAGTCCCACCCAAACAGAAGATTAAGTCCATGTGCAATGCCGAGGATCTAAAAATACAGAGCAACCATATAACACGAGTATATCAACTTGGTTTCAACAATGGTACTACCATTAATCACTGATGAGGAAAGAGGAATTACCATGGTAAGGTCCAACAAAATCACCGACATCTCTGTTTGTAAGCCTAAGAATATGCATGTGGCCTTGTCATACTCCTCACTGCAAATCTACAGGTATAAATGAAAATTAAGAAGTAAATGAATTAAAAGCTTTGCCAACAAGGGATCATGTACATATGTGTCTGAGAGAGAGAGAGAGAGAGAGAGAGAGAGCGGACTTCTTTTAAGAAGATGCAATGAGGAGACAGTGTATGCTAATATGCATTCAAGTAGCACTTCTACTACTGATAATGATAAGAATGACAACTTAATCAAATAAGAAAGAAAGGTACCTGAGCAAGATCTCTTCCAGTGACCACAGCAATCCGAGCAGACAGATAGTGACACAAAATAGCAGCCAAATTGAATATAAACATCACAGCAGCCAGATCAGTACCATATCGAGAACCTGCTTCAACAGTTGCCGCCCACTTTCCAGGGTCAAGATATCCAACTGCAATCAGAAGCATGGGTCCAACAACAGGAAGCAACTGATTGACAGCACCCGGTATATTGTTAGCATTACAGCTAGCAGATTCCATATTAGCTATCAGACTCTTGGACAAGTAAAATTGGCAGTGCAATGATTTTCTTTTGTTGAGATCAGATTGAACTGTTCTGCTTGTAAAGGGACTTCCTGTATTACTGAACCAATTAGAACTGCCAACTGAGCTAGCCGCTCCTTGTGAAGAAAAGGAAAGATGGAAGAGCGTTAATGATGAGATAGATAAAGAGTGACAGGAGCACAACAAGGAAGAGGGCCTATAATTTGGGGACACTAAAGAGAGGAGTGATGAGAGCCTAAGGAATTACTATAGGAGGACTAGTAATGAACACTTTCAAGCCACATGATCACCAATTGAGTACAACCTAGGTAAACTGTACGACTGTTAATTCCATATCAAGGTAGATTCTCAGTGTTCCGACACGTGACAAGACACTGCTCATTAGTAACAACTATGTATTCCACAACACATGAACGAGGCTACTGTCTCTGGATAACAAAAATGCCTAAAAGAAAGTGCATCCAATGAAGCTCCTGATAAGGTGGCTGGGCAGTCTATTCCAATAGACTTGCACAGATAAAACCTAACATCCCTTTGACATGAATACTACATGTTCAATCTTTAAGCACCAACTGTGATCATCAGATACTAATCTGATGCTTTCAATCATTCCCAATTAGATGCCACTGCAGAGTAGAATGTTTACCCCATCAAATTCTCTATCACTCTCCACAGTATAGTTAGCGGGTCAATCCAATCCTTGTGAAGCTACTAGCGATTACAGAGCAGAACTAACAAACCTTTGACTAGTATCACTTGATACCCTGCCTCTGACATCCAATCCTGATTCAGAAAACAGCATTAGTCTGATACAACTTAAAAACAGGGCAAATATCTATATCATTGAATTAACTCAAAAATTAAGACAGCAGTCAAGCAAGTTCATTTACACCATGTAGTAGGCACATCATTAACAGCAATGAACTCCATGTAGAAAACATACTTATCTTCCTAATTTATTTATTTTTATGGTTACTTTATCTTCCTAAAATTTTGATCAACAGAGAAACTGGTAAAGAGAATAGTCTAACTTCAATACCAAGAGCCTAACAGCAAACAATCATAGTCCAAAAACTATTCCAAGAAGAGCTGCAAAAATCCTGCTCCAAAAACCCACCTCAGATCTTTGCCAGCATTGAAAAAATGGAAAAACGACCCAAACCAGAATCAAGAGGCAGATAAAGGTTTAAACTTTAACAGAATATGAAGTTCAAAGACAACACAAAACCCTTTAGAATCTGGGTGATGAGAAATTTACCAGAATCCATTGCCATGGATCTGAAGCAGCCAAAGAAGCAGAAACCCAATAACCCATGTACACGAATACCAAGGATGATGATGATGATGATGATGATGCATATGGGGTTCAATCGAATGATCAATCAAGTCAAAAGCACATAAAAAGGTCTCTACTTTATGAGTAGGATTGGTTTTTAGGGTTTAGGAAATGCTAGCTTACCTTCCTCTAAGGCTCAGAGCTTTCCTTTTCTCTCTTATATTGTTTGTGTTCAGTTCCTCTGCCAATCTTTATCTAAACCAAGTCTTACACAAGCAGTAGATCTCATAGGACCTCAAAAGAAAAACCCACATGGCTTATATATATTTTATGCACACAATTATATATCTTGTATTGCACAGAGAGAGAGGAGTGTGTAAGAAACTTATGGGTGGGCTTTCAAGGCCATCTTGAAGAGAGAGAAAGGAAGACAGACAGATAGTGAAAGTGAGGGGATGAGGAAAAGGTTCACAAAAATGGTTTCTTTTTGTATTGGATTTTATAGAAAATAAATGTGCATGGAAAGGTCCAAAGGGCAGTTAAACATTTTCCTAGTCTCTTTTATGGAATTAGGTATCTCCTATTCTGTCAAATTTATTCCCATTTTCTGCACACTTTCTATGGTTGCCTGTGTCTGAAAGAAAGTAAAAGATAAGGGTTTGGTAAGAATGACACTGTTAATTAGAGACATTTTGTGTTAAAACTCTTGTAGTTTCGTTTTTTGAAACGATGACTTTAAATGAATTTGAAGATTTACGAAATTAAACAACATCTATGTGTTTATTACTTTATTAACCGATAATTATATTTATTCATGTAATTAATTATCTCGAATAAGCGGTTTCTTTTCCAAGTTTAGTATATGTTTGATCTTAAAACCATAAATCGATAACGAGCCATTATGTAATTTATGTCCGAAAACATGCACACGTGCATGGATACTTTACGTAAGATTTTGTATTCTTAATGTTTCTTTTTCAAGAGCTAAACCGAATATAACAATTGTATTAATCCGCAATTAAGAATCGCAACTTAGTTAAATGCTACTCAAATTTCTCTCATTGTAATTTTGTTCGGATAATGATTTTTGTATATAGTCATTATATTGTGTAAGGTTTTCGCCATTTTTCTGGAATTAGTTTTTTAACTTTGATTACCTGCTGTTAGACTCTTGTTGTTGAAGTTTGAATATTCTCTTTCTCAGTTTCTCTACTGAGATAGCCATATTCAATTACGATAATGCTAACCACCACAAGTGGTCGGGTTGGTAAAAGTTTTGGTGTGAGAATCCCCCGTACCCAAGTTCGAATCCCGCCGACGCAAATTGGAGTTAAATCTCAATTTATTCTTGGTGGTCATGGGGGAGGAAGCGTTTTGACAAAATCTCTCGGCACGGATTAGTCTCTAGGTGTAAAAAGCCTTTGAGGATACCGTCGTTGATTGATTCAAAAAAAATAATTACGATAATGCTAATTCACTAATGTCTATTACTAATTTATAGCCAAAAATTGAGAGAGTCAGTAGATGAATCCCAAAAGGGGACCGGGAGCAATTAGGTGTAGTCCCTCCCAAAGGGATGTTTTTCACAAGACCTTATATTACATGGAAAATCCATGCAGCGTTTGCCCCACTGCCTAGTTTGTTTTCACTAGACCAGTTTCATTTGGTCGATCATAGTTTTTTTTTTTATCTTTTCTTTTTTTACATTTCTTTGGGTTAAGAGGTTTTTTTTATAATTTTTATATTAGGTGTGCCACCAAAAGTTTATGGGCATTTTTACAACCACAAGAGAATCCCTTCTTTTTTGTATGAAATGACCAGAATTCGGGTACATATATGGAATTAGAGCAGGCTGGTACGCTACCGTCAGCCTTTCTAGATTTGGCTGGAATTGAATGTTTTACCATAACATACTAGATTGCTTTATACATATAATTACCAAGAGCATTTATGCAAAAAAGGACAATTCAAGCAACAAAATAACAAAATGTTTATGCAAAATTCATATTTATAGCCAATCATGCCAAAATATACCGATAGCCAAAATTCCAAATTCCAAATTCCAAATTCCAAATCCCAAATGAAGAAACTACATTAATAAGGGTTGGGAATGATAATTTAGCCGTGAAGATAATTGAGTTTAAAGATAGAGGCTTTAATCAAGTTTTGGCCAATGGTTAAGTGCCATATTGGTGTCCTCCATTAGAAGGAAACCACCCTAAAAAGCCCAGTTTTAAAGGGGTGGAAAAGCTCGTGATCCCATACCAACTACTGCTTTGGGAGACTTTATCATCACCAAAAATGTTAGCACCCCTTTTCTCTTTGGGTATAATTAATTGGTTCCTCACATGAGTAGCATTATATTTCTGGAATTCAATAATTGATTTTGATTTCTTTTGTTTTTGGTGGTTCCAATTTAATGGGCTGGTCTAAGAGACAATATGTGTTCTAAGTCATATTCTTTGGAGCTTTCAATTTTCTTTTTTATTTTAACTTTTTATTTGTCACGCATAAGAAAAAATTATCCAAATTCTTGACCGTATTGAGTCTCAGTTATTGAATTCAGTCTTGTATGATCTTAGCTTGGACATACTTGAAAGTGTTCAATTGGTGAAATAAAATCCTACGATTCACTGATTTTAGTAATTTTCGATCGCAACATCACAACAATGTGGTTTTTTTTTCTTTTTTTTTTTCCGTGAAATTCATAGATATAAGCGTCCATTATTGTACTAGTAAAATGAGCTAAGAGTGTGAATGATGATAGATATATAAAAGCAAGGTAGGTGCATAACAAGTTACTGAAACAAAAGTTATTAGACAATTAAAACAAACTACAATAGATCGATTGCTTCATATGATCACGTACCCGAGAAGAATATATATTTTTGCATCCACCACAATTCGTATCAGGATATATTGCTCACTGATAACAGCTAAACAACTCAAATGTGATAGAGAGAGCACACAGAAAAATGAGATTTAAATATGAAACGAACCAAAAAAAGATGGTGGAATGTACATTAATTTTGTCGTTCTAGTTTGTAATCTCCCTTTCCTAATCGCTGGGCATGCATGCATGAATCAAACTGCAATATCCTTGTCCCCAGCTCTATCATTTGATTATAATTTTTATCAGATTGAGAGAAGCAACAAGATAGATCCAACTGATTTTATGAACATGTTCATTGCACTTCAATAATCCAAGTTGTTTAAAACTAAATTATGTTCCTTAATTCATAGTATTGAGAGCTCGATATTATACTTGATGAGTAATGACTATTAATCTGTCACTTCTGCAGTTAAAGTTGGGTTTGAAGGAGACGAATCTCCCATAAAACCAACAAGTCCAAGAATCTAGTTTGTGAAACTCTTAGTTACTATATTTAGATTTTTGGGGCTTTGTAGCACAACTTTATTATAAGAGATCAGTTTGAGTAAGCAGTCTTTGAAGAACTGGGTTCATTGTACCTGCAGTTGAGATTATTTGATAAATTATACTCACTTTCAGTTATGAGTTTCTAGTTTTTTTTTTTATGAACTCGAAGTTTCAGTTGAACGTGCTTGATTTCATTTGTTAAAGATCTAAAGCATTCTTCCCTATATGGTGGCTTTGGAATCCATAATGTTCCATTAATGTAACAACATGTTCACTCTGTTATGAACTAAGCAATTACGTACGGTTGTAATAACTTGTAAACTGGTCCAAGGTAATAAAAGAAATAAACTGTTTTATGAATTTGATATATTACGAAGCTCTATAAGATAAATGAGCCGAATTTTAGCATGATTTTTACTAGAAATCAGCTTGTTTTTCATTTTGCCTTTGAGGCAGGAAAGAAATGTCTCATCAAAGCCAACTGAATTGCTATGAGTGCTTTTGGAATCAGAGAAAATTGCTTAATTTGAGATAATTAATTAATTCATTAGACACTGCATGAAATTCGGAAATGAGAACTTTTATGTTTTATATAAATTGAAATCTCAATATTATGATGTAGTTGGTTTACTTACAAATGATTTGGTCTTCAACATGAACCATAATTGGTCGAAAATTGAGAGTATGATCGAGGAGTGATCGGTTAAAATTGAAAGTATGAAAACTAAATTGTCAAGACTGTTACGAAGAAAAATTATGAAGCTAAGCGGGAGCTAAAAGGGCGTTAGGCGAACTGTACCAAGAACTTTGGCGTGGACAATGACCATATCCTCCTCCCCAATTTTGGAAGAAACCCACCTAGCTACTTGGCAGAGAAGCAAGATGGGGGGTTCAGCATGTTTCATGAGGAATTTATAGAAGGCTCATATTTAACCAATTGTTATATGAAGGGTTATGAGTTTATGACTAATTATGTGTCAAGTTTATAGGATTGGTTTCTGGTTAATTTTCTAACATTCTGTTATGAACCATTGAACCTAACTAGAATTATGGTAATGCTTGCTAGGCCCAAAGGTCATCATTACTCATCACTGTCACATATCTGGGTTCATTTTGATCAGTTGACCAGAACTTAAGGTAGCTACTAGGTAGTCTGAAACGTCAACTATAATTTCTGCATATTCTTATAATCACGTTGTCATTTTCTTATATATAAAAGTCCTACATTAAGCTTCAAGATAAGTTAAATAATCCCAGTTGCTTTAGTTTACAGTCTTTACAAGAGAGAGAGAGACCACCGAGAGAGAAAGAAAACTTAACAAGCATTGTTTTTGTAGGGTTGAAACTCAGCACATTTTGATATAATTCGTTTCTTCTTGTCTTTACAATATTCTACCGTCTATTATACTATGGGACCTTATACTATTGAATTCTGCACATTTTGAATAGATTAATACCAATGCACATACTCAGATGGTTCATTTATTTTCTTAATCTGATATACCCAACTGGTTAATTTGCTGCTTTTGCTTCTTTTTTACCCATTTTGGATAAAGAAAACCAAAGTTCCAATGGCCATTTCTGATGCAAAATGTGCAGGATCCAGATATAAAATCACTTCATGAGTGTGATCCAAACTCTCTGATTGATCTTTTCTCAGAGATTCCTCCATGGGTGAAGCACGCTGATTTTGAAAGAGTGAGTTTAAAGAACTATTTGAGCGTCTTAAGTTCTACATTGCACTGTCACATTTAATTCTAGTCCAAGATTAGTGTAATGACTAATGACCAATTTGTATATTTGTGCAGATTGACTGGTTGAACAAGGCTTTACATGATATGTGGCCTTACCTTGATAAGGTGATTTGTAAGTTTTCCATTACATATTTTTTTGACTTTATTGGCAAGCATGACCTAGCTAAATGTGTTCTTTGTGTGTTTTTTCATCAAAAGGCAATTTGCAAGATTATCAGAAACACAGCAGAGCCAATATTTGCAGAGTACATTGGAAAATACCTGATAAAATCCATAGAATTTCAGAGCTTGAATCTAGGAAGTCTTCCCCCTACAATTTATGGTAAGTGTTGTGTACATTTAAATATGTAGGCATTCTGTAGTGAACTTGTGCATATATACTAGAAATTATCTGGTGTAGGTCACAGCAAGATTTTGATGAGCGTAATCATTTAAATTGGTTTTTCTATTTTCTTTAATGTTTATTTTATTATGAGATATCTCATTAGTTAATTCATCATATTACAGGTATCAGAGTCCACGAAACCAACGAAAATGAACTTGTAATTGAACCTGCTATTAGATGGGCAGGAATTCCACACATAACTATTGTGGTAAATATACTGTCAGTTCGCCTTATAGCTCAGGTAAGAATTAATTTCAGCTGCAAATGCCTTTTCTTTACAAGAAAAACTTCATGTCAGCAGTGTTCCTTTACCAAGACAGCCTGACAAACATATGGTGCTTATGCTTCGACTAAAACTGAATAAAAAAAAATTATACATATTTAAGCAGAAACTGAAGTAATTCATGGTCCTCATCAACATTCGGGAAACATAATAGTTCCATTTTAACCACAGTTTGGAAATGTGTTTGAGATGCATATGACAATCAGAATGTTTGATTCTGTTCTTATCAGCTGATGGATGTCCAAGTATTTGCAACGCCGAGGATAATCTTAAGGCCTCTTGTACCTGAAAGCTGAGAAAGCTTGAGAGAAAAGAAAGCTTCTATATTGATGAAGAAGAAGAAGTGACGATTACAATTAACAGAATCAGCTAAATATCTCAGTATGATGGCCACACACATAAAGCCACGTGGATAATGCTGACAGAAGGATTACAGCTCATTACAGAAAGCTTTAACAGAAAGACTAAGCTTTTTAACAGACTAATCCTAACACCCTCCCTCAGCTTGATGGTGGTGGAACAAGCATCAAGCTGGAGCAGAGATGAAGATGCTGAGGAGAGCACAAACCCTTTGTAAACAGATCTGCCAGTTGATTTTTGGAGGAAACAAAGAGTAGCTTAATAGAACCTGCTTTAACCTGATTTCTTGTAAAATGAACATCCACTTCTACATGCTTCAGTTTTGAATGATATACTGGATTGGTGGCAAGAGCAATTGCAGAAATATTGTCACAATGCAGTAAAGGAACATCAGCAAGGGATATCTTCAAGTCTTTGAACATATGCAGTAACCACATTACTTCAGATGTTGTATCTGCCATACTCCTATATTCAGCTTCTGTTGAAGATCTGGAAACAGCAGTTTGTTTCTTACTACACCAAGAGATAGGACAGTCATTTAGCATAACAACAAATCCAGTTGTGGATTTCCTATCATTGGGGTCTCCGGCCCAATCTGCATCACAGTATGCTTTGAGATGTAATAGACTCTTATCATGAGTTCTTTTCTTGAATAAAATTCCCTGATCAATTGTTCCCTTAACATACTTTAGGATTCTTCGAGCTGCTTCTAAATGAACATAAGTTGGAGAGTTCAAAAATTGACAAACTGAGTTGACTGCAAAAGAGATATCAGGCCTTGTGAATGTTAAGTATTGTAAGCAGCCCACCATGCTCCTATACTGAGAAATATCATGAGCTTTCAACATTTCCCCATTGTCTCTGAGAAGCTTCAAGCCTGATTTGCAGGGAGTAGGATGAATGTGACAGTCAGATAGACCTGACTTATTAATAAGATCCCTTGCATACTTCTGTTGAGATACAAAAATCCCATTTGCAGAATACTGGATTTCCAGTCCTAGGAAGAAGTGAAGGAGACCAAGGTCCTTCATTTCAAATTCATCTTGAAGAGCACATTTTACTGCAGTCACCATAGATTCACATGATCCAGTGAGTATGATATCATCCACATATAGGAGCAAGAATACTGAGCCATGCTGATTGTGTTTAATAAAGAGGCTAGGATCAGTAGTTGAGACTTCAAAGCCAATGGAGGGAAGAAACTGAGTAAATCTGTCATTCCATGCCCTAGGAGCTTGTTTCAAACCATATATAGATTTATTAAGCTTACAGACTAGAGATGATGAAGTAGGATGAACAAAGCCACCAGGTTGAGTCATATACACTTCCTCATTTAATGAGCCATGTAAAAATGCATTCTTAACATCCATTTGGTGTAGTTTCCAAGAGTAGAAAGCAGCAAGAGACATAATGAGTCTAACAGTGGTATGTCTGACTACTGGTGAAAAAGTTTCTTCATAATCCACTCCATACTCTTGGCTAAAACCCCTGGCAACCAGCCTAGCCTTGTGCCTTGATATTGAACCATCTGCATTTCTCTTAATCTTGAACAGCCACTTGCATGACACAAGATTTTTGTTATCAGGAAGATGAGTGAGAGACCATGTATTCTGTTGCATTAGAGCATTGTATTCTTCCTCCATAGCAGCTTTCCATTCAGGGATTTTGAGAGCTTCTTTATAACTTTGAGGTTCTGAAGCACTAGGATCAAGATTGAATTGAGTTAAAGTGGCATTGTAACATTTTTTCTTCTGGATACCTCTTTTTCCTCTAGTGAGCATGTTATGAGTATTGTGATCAGAATGAAAGATTCCAGCTACTGGATGTAAAATGTTAGCTTCAGAAACCTGAGCTGAGGGTATATGCTTAGAGGCAGAATCCAGATTAATAGAGATAGAGCCTGATCCAGGACTTGAGGATAGAAGCAGTTCTCCAGTGGCATCAGTAAATTGAATTGTGGTGTCAGCAGATGGTTCAAAAATTGTATCAGAAGCAACAGTAAGTGATGGCTCATTATCAGCAAAGTCACAAGCATTTATTACAGCAAGAGGCTCAGAAAAGTGTAATGGACTTGCCATATCTTGATTTGACATATGAACATCAGATGAATTCTCAGGATTAGATTCAATGAATTGATCACTGGAAGAAGAAGACTGACCTGGAGAATGGAGAGCAGCTGGTGAGTTGAGGACAGGAGCAGGCAAGTCTATTGAGCATAGAGGTTGAGTGTTGTTGAAGCAAGGGTTATTACTTGAAGAATTCTTCTTGACAGATACTGCAGAGATTCCTGGAGTAGTTAAGGAGTATGGAAAGATGGATTCATCAAAGAACACATGTCTTGAAATAATATACTTCTTTGTAACAGGACTGTAGCAGACAAAGCCTTTGAATCCTGCTGCAAATCCGATAAACACACACCTCATTGTCTTTGGTTGAAGTTTATTTGTTCTTCTTGCAGCCAGTAAAGGAAAGCAGCTACACCCAAAAACTCTTATCATATCTAATTTGGGAATATGTCCATATAACAGTTCATATGGAGATTTCATCTGCAGATTTGAAGAAGGCATTCTGTTGATAAGGAAGGTAGCTGTAGCACAGGCATGAAACCAAAACTGATTAGGCATAGATGCATGCTGTAACATGGTTACTGCAGTTTCCCTGATATGCCTATTTTTCCTTTCACTTACTCCATTTTGCTCAGGAGTATAAGGACAAGAAACCTGATGCAGAATTCCATTAAGAACCAGGAACTCTCTGAACTGATTATTAACAAACTCACCTCCACCATCACTTCTGAAAATTTTAATGCAAGTATTGAACTGATTTTTCACAATTGCACACAGAGACTTGAAGAAAAAGAAAACTTCATTTTTATTCTTCATTGGAAAAATCCAGGTAAATCTTGTACAATCATCAATGAACAGTACAAAATACTTGTATCCATCAAGGGAAAGATGTGGAGATGCACCCCAAACATCTGAATGAACAATTTCAAAAGGACTAGAACTTCTGGTCTGAGACTTAGGAAAAGGAAGTTTATGAAATTTTCCTAGTAAGCAAGACTCACAGACTAAACTTTCACTATCTGCAGAAGAGAGAATGCTGTTTTTCTGAAGCATGGACTTGATGACTTCATTAGTAGGGTGTCCTAATCTCTGATGCCAAAGAGACTGCTTGATTTTCTGTCCAAGATTTGCAAAGAGAGGAATCTCATTTTCTGTTTTATTCTGAGAAGTAGACAGCAGCTTGCAAGAAGAAACTGATCCTAGATTTGCTGATACTGAGGTTGAAACACTTGAGTTCTTAGACAACACAGGCAGTTGAAATGGAATTGGATATAACCCTTGTTCACTCAACCCCTGAAATAGAATCTTGCCCTGCACCTTGTCCTGTATTATACACATAAACTCATCAAACCAGACAGCACAGTTGTTTTGTTTACATAATTGATATATGGAGAGTAAATGAGTAGCTAAATCTGGAATATAAAGAATATCATGAAGTTTAAGAGGTCCCAGATTAGCATCACCAGAATGTGATATGTTTAATCTTTTACCATTACCAATTTGCACACCCTCATTTGTAGGATAGGAGGTGACATTTGATAGCATCTGCATATTGTTGGTCATATGATTTGTGGCTCCTGTGTCAGCTAACCAGAATTGAGGAGTCAAATTTGTTGCTGCCACCATTGCTGTTGCCTGACCATTGCTTTGATCATGTTGTTGTCCAGGAAAACCAATCAGAAAATAGCATCTGTCAGCTGAGTGACCAGAGAGCTCACAGTACTGACATTTCTCTTGATCAGGAGTGTTGTTACTGTTCTGATGTGCATTTGGAAGGGACCTGCATGTTTTGGCACTGTGACCAACCTTATTGCACCACTGACATGTAATAGGGGGCCTTCCATTGTTGTTGTTGAAGAACCGTTGACCACCATTCCCATTATTTCTGCCTCCACCATAGTTGCTGTTTCCATTGCTTCTGCTGCCATTTCCTCTTTCTCCATTGTTGTTGAAGAACCGTTGGCCACCATTCCCATTATTCCTGCCTCCACCATAGTTATTGTTTCCAGCATAGAAACCACTCATTTGAGGAGAGGGGACCATGGTATAAGCAGGCATAGGAGAAAAACCATATGGCATGGTTGGAATGTTCATATATGAACTTTGAGAAGAAGCTGGATATGTTGAGGATGTTGGAGCAGAAAAACCAGGAGGAATGGTTGGAGCTGCAGAGACATGAGATGCAGGATTTGATGACATAATAGAAGCTGGAGTTTGACTAGATGAAGAGGAAGCCTGATTTGAGGTTTCAGCAGCATTCAGATTACACTTAGCAAGCATAGCAGTCAGAAGACCCTGAATTCCTGGCATCTCATTATTGATGTCCATTTCTGCTGCCTTAAGCATAGTTTTAAGCTGACTTAATGGGGCACTAGTAAACTGAGCTCGAATAACAGTTTTAATAGCAGCATATTCTGATGGAAGTCCATTCAAGACAGCAAGCACAACATCATCATTATCAATCATGACATTGACAGTTTCTAATGCATCCTTGGCTGCCTTAACTCTATCTAGATAGGTTTCTATGTCATCAGAACCCTTCTTTAGACTATGCAAATTAGCTTTTAGCTGAAGAATATTTTGTTTGTTTGAATCAGCAAATTTCAACCTCAGACGATTCCATAAATCTTGAGCAGATTTACTCCCAACAGCACAATTCATTGCAACACTACTCAAGGTTTGACCAATCATATGAATAATGCATTTATCTTGAGCTTTCCAAGCAATAAACTCAGGTGAAACCACAGAGGATGATCCCTCTACAAACTGAGAAGGACAAGGTATAGAGCCATCTACAAATCCAAACAGATTCTGTCCTTGAAGAAATGATTCCATTCGAAATAACCAAGTAGGATAATTCGAATCATCGAGCTGAACATTAGGAAGGAATACTGTGGTTTGTGATGAAGAACGAGTGAAGGTTTGAGAGCTAGACATGTTTCTGAAGCAAAAGCTAGGGATTTAATCAAGATTCAAGCTGAGACTGAAAACGAAGGAAAGGATTTAAAGTAGAAGCAGAGATATGAGCTTAGATTGTGAATTAACACAGGTCTTCACAAATCTAGGTTTTCAGATTTCATGAACATGAAGTTTTTCCAGGCCAATTTAACCAATTCAAGACAATTCTAGTATAACAGAGCTGAGCAATCAACTATATATCACATATCCAGAAGAATCACAGCGAAAAAAATCACAGCCATGATTAACTTGAGCATCAAGAAAATGAAGAACAGAGCTTCAGAATCAAGGAAGGCTTATCTGATGAAGCCGAGCTGCAACCGAAGCCAGAGAGACGAAGAATTCCTGGAGAATTGATACACTTAGGGTTCCAAAATCAGAACCTGGGCTCTGGATACCATGAAAGCTGAGAAAGCTTGAGAGAAAAGAAAGCTTCTATATTGATGAAGAAGAAGAAGTGACGATTACAATTAACAGAATCAGCTAAATATCTCAGTATGATGGCCACACACATAAAGCCACGTGGATAATGCTGACAGAAGGATTACAGCTCATTACAGAAAGCTTTAACAGAAAGACTAAGCTTTTTAACAGACTAATCCTAACAGTACCAACATTCCCATGTTTTGGAAATATAACAGTGACTTTGATAGACAAGGTAAATTGATACAAATTGTCTCACAGTACTTTACAACGAATGTTCTTATGGTGGCAGACATGTTATATATGTACATGCAGCCACATGTGGACTTTGGACTCCGATTACTGGGAGCAGATGTTATGGCAGTCCCCGGTTTCTATCAATTTATTCAGGTCGCTTTCTTTCTTTCTATGTATCCTGTATGTTATTCCACCTTTCAAGCTGAATGTTGATTCTTTAAGTGAAGGAGAAATAGAAAACATCATTCATAGGGGTTACATACATTATAACATATGCTCCAAACTACTTAATGATCTGCGGAAGTCATAAGAATTAAACGAATCACCATATGTCTAGCAAAGTCATAATGTACTATTATAATTTCTCATTCTACCATTTCCCATGATAAAAAATAGCAAAATTATATCTCTCACCTTTCTGATTTACCATATGCATTTTTGTTGTCAAGAGTTTGATACTAGCTTGATACAGTGTACTTTTTTTTTTATTTTGTTTTTGGTGGTAAGCAGGAATATATAAGAAAACAAGTTGCTAGCCTTTAAACTTTGAACATACCAATTCTTCAGGGTTCTTTGTAAGTTTACCTGATATCTCAGTAAGATTAAATAATGACGCTAACTAGCTAGTTTCCAGAATACACATGTGTGTCTACTCTTATGATATCTTACTTCCCCAGATCAGGAACTATAAAGAAGCCTGTAGGCATACTGCATGTCAAGGTTGTAAGAGCTAGGAAACTCTTGAAGATGGACATCATAGGAACATCTGATCCTTATGTCGTAATGAAACTAACGGGAGAAAGGCTTCCACCAAAGAAAACTAGCATTAAGATGAGGAACTTGAACCCTGAATGGAATGAGGATTTCAAGCTTACGGTCAAAGATCCAGACTCTCAATTCATTCAGTTTAATGTTTTCGACTGGGATCAGGTCTGACATACAATATTAATTCGCAATAGTGATAAAACTGCTAATCAATGATCCAAAATTGACAGTTTCCATATGAATACATCAAATATTGTTCTATTAGATCTCTTTGTTGCCATCTAATACTTCTAAGTCGTTTGTTGTCATCAATGATGCTCATTTTCTGGTTAACCAAAAAGTCATCTCTGGAGTAAATTTGCCCCCACATATAAATACATTTAAACGAAACAAGCAAGATTCTTGGCCTTGGTTACCCAAAAAGATGATCACCACCTCAAAACATGCTGTACCTTATACTAGTTTTTTTGTGTTTGTTATACTAGAATTGCATAGTATAATTTTCGCTCGCTAGCTCATAGCAAACTTACAGGGTTTATCATGTGATTTCACAGATCGGGGCGCATGATTCTATGGGAATGCAAATTCTTCCACTGAAGTCACTAACCGCAGATAACACACAAGAATTTACGCTTGATTTGGTGAAGAACACAAACCCTTATGATCCTCAAAACAAGAAAAAGAGAGGCCAACTTCTGGTGCAGTTGACATATAATCCTTTTATAGAAGAGAGTGGTAGTGGAAGATATAACAGTGGACCTCTGGATGGAGATCAAGTGGTAAATGGGAGAAAGCTTGCAATTAAGAGCCGAAGGCGATCCATGTCATTTGACATGTCTTCACAATTAAGTGCAGCTGGTCTGCTTTTGGTCACAGTTCAAGGAGCAGAAGAACTGGAGAGCAAGCTTTATGATAACCCTAATCCTTACGTATTGGTTCGGTTTTCAGGAGAAAAGAGGAAAACTAAGGTGAACATAATAGTTAGCAGTTAGTGAGCTTAGAAATGTTGAAGTTAGTCTGGCGAGTGGCTAGTATGTCTAATCTGGCGAGTGGCTAGTGGCTAGTGGCTAGTAGCTAGTCTGGCGAGTGGCTAGTGGCGAGTGGTCTGGCGAGTGGCTAGTGGCTAGTGGCGAGTGGCGAGTGGCTAGTGGCTAGTGGCTAGTCCGGTCGGCAGTTCAGGTGTCTCTTCTGTGCAGCATGGAGTTCACCTACTGCAGTATGGGCATTATGGTGGAAATCTTTTTTCTTAGTTTTCAGTCTATGCCTTGGTATGGATTATACAGTGTTTAGACTGTTTAGTTTTATTTCATACTTGTATATATCCTTCTCTTTGTATTGTTTTCTTCTTATGAATGAAAACGGGAACATTTGCCCAAAACTTCTCTGTGTTTTATGAATTTCAAGATGGTATCAGAGCAGGATATTTAGTATCCTGCCTCTGTTTTTTTTGTGTTCTTGTTTCCCTTTATTTTCTTCTTCTTTGCCCTGTTTTTTCCAGCTTAAATGGCTGATGAGGCATATTCAGATGTTAATCCCTTTGGATCTGTAAACAATCTAAATATTGATTCCAGTTACAATGGTGATGGTAACACGAATCAGCGGTTGTGTTCAGTCCTGCTTAATTCCTTCAATTATCTTCATTAGTCAAGAGCAGTTGCTCTTGTCCTCGGAGGAAAGTCCAAGCTTGATTTTATCTATGGAACTACTCAAGCTCTAGAAGTTGGTTCCAGCACCTTCAATGCCTGGCTAAGCACAGATCAGTTGGTTCGAGCATGGCTCATTAACTCATTGGAACCTAAGTTGGCACAGATCTTCAGCTACTCCACTTCAGCAAGTCAAATGTGGACAGATATTGAAGAATTCTATGGGAACAAAAATAACTCAGCTCGTGTCTACCAACTGAAAAAGGACATCGCTGGCCTCGAACAAGAAGGTAAGTCCTTTGTGCAATACCTTGGCAGTTTAACAAGCATGTGGAATGAACTAGAAGTGTACAGACCACATACCACTGATGCAGCTATCCTGTTGAAGAGGGCTGAGGAAGACAAAAATTTTCAACTCTTGGCTAACCTAAGCTCTGAATATGAAGACTCGAGGAGTCACATACTCATGAATGCTGAGCTTCCCACCTTTAGAACTGTCTGCAGCACTGTCCAAAGAGAAGAGACCAGAAGGCAAGTAATGAATGTTGATATCAAGACCAACCATGCTGAGTCTAGTGCTTATGCTGCAAGCTATAAGCAGTTGGATGATAAGAATCATAAATGGAAACGCACTGGTGGCAAGTGTACTCATTGTGGAGGAAATCACTTTAGAGAAAAGTGCTGGATCTTGTTCCTCGAGCTGAAAGTAAAATTTCTTGAAGAGAAAGCAAGAAAACAGGGCAAGGGAAATCCTAAGAATACTAGTGTTGACAGTAGCCACAGAGGGGCTACATAAGCCCACAGACCCGCAGTCAGTGCATCCGGGGCCGGACTGAGGCCCGGAGCAGGATGACCAGCACCCGGACCCGAGGTCCAGCAGTCTACCTTGTGACCAGGGGCCCGGGGACCGGGGACGTCAGCCTGCCGAACAGAAGGAAACCAGTCCCACATCGAAGAGTAAGACCAGACCTCACGCCCGACCACCTATATAAAGGCCTCAACTACCCTCTTTAATAGGTAACTGATCTCTCCAACTGCTTATCATACGTGCTTAAGTTATCTATTCATCCCAACTGTACTAACTTAGGCATCGAAGAGGAGAAGACCGGCCCGCCCGGTATTCCCCTTAGTTAGCAGGTTCGCAGGAGGAGATCACATCTACATTCACCAGTCTCTACCAGGCCTACGAGTTTGTGTCGAAACAATTGGCGCCGTCTGTGGGAACCATTTGATCCACGAAAAAAGTAGCATTGCTCTACCGGAGGGTAGAACCCGATCGATCCTTTGAAAAGCAGTTTGAAAGTAAGTCCACAATCCGAAGGCCATGGAGGAAAGGAAGATAAAAGCTGGCGGGAGAGGGCTAAAAGAGCGAGTCCGGGTCCCCGACCGGGCCCAAAACCTTAAATCTGAGGTCAGCGCGATGTTTGTCCCTTCTCCCGACCGGGACGGTACCCACGATCGCCGGAGCTCAGACAATCCTGACCAATACGATGCGGGGGAGGAGATAAAAAAGATGAAGGTAGAAGTCGCGCGATTGCGAGAGGAGGGCAATCGAGACCGACTAAGGGCAGATGCCCGGTGCCAAGAGTTGGAAGCGGTAAACATCGCCTTATTGGCTGCCTTGGAGAAAGGACACCAGCAGGACATCTCTCGGGCGGCATCACGGCCCGCAAATAAAGGTAACGAGTTCCCGCACCTAGAAGTGGGACAGCCTACGGGAAGGAGAAAGACTGCGCATTTGCTCACGCCACTCTTTCCGGAAGCTCTGAGGAATTCCGGCTCGGTTGAGCCCCCATACCGAACGAGCTTGGCATCGAGCGAGCAGGACAGCTCTACCGCAAGGACGCTTCAGACTCTCTCCGCCTCGGTGTCGGACATAAAGGACCGGTTGGAGGCCAGCGAGAAAAGGACGGTGCGACCGCAGGACAGTGCGCGATTCAACGAACGCACTGGACCTTTTCCACACCGGGTTAGGGAATCCAGAAGATCTGGTAACCAAAAGTCCATGAAACTGACGTACTCAGGAACGAGTTGTCCGTACCAACACCTGGACAGTTTTAAGTCACAAACGGGCACAAAGGGCTACTCAGATGCCACGTGCTGCAATGTGTTCCAAGAGACGCTCTCAAGGGAGGCATTGGGCTGGTTCTACGAGCTGCCAATAAACTCGGTGGAAACTTTCGAACAGCTGGCTGATAAGTTTGTCGGCCGATTCGTCCTTAGAGCCAAGGCGACCCAAATGTCAACGATCATTTTCGATTGCATGCAAACTGACCACAAACCGCTGCGCGCTTTCGTTAACCGGTGGCATATCGCCACGGCCGGGGTCAGGAACTTGGATAAAAGGATCGCTGAGATGGCATTCAAGCAGGGGTTAAGACCCGGGGAACTCTCGTAAGCCCTGCGAGTAAAGGAGCCACTGGGGTACGACGAGTTGATGGCCATAGCCTTCAGGCACGCCCATGCGGAGCATGAGACGTATGGGGATAAGATGCCCAAGCGAAGGTCGGATGACCTATTACCGGCATCCTCCCGTGAAAACAAAGCGGGGCAGCAGGATCGCAATCGTACGCCTACGACCAGTAAGAAAGCTGAAGTATGGGAGGATTGGCGACAGCAGTTCACGGGCAGGTGGAAGACCACCGCCTTTGCGACCAGCACGGCCCATGGCAGTAGCGCCAACGGGGCGGCAACCGCGGGCCCTGGCCATTATGCCAGCAGGAAAACCTGAAGGCCCTTCGGACTAACGACCAACGACCCCAGAGAACGGTTGTGGACGGTCGAGTCCGGATAGATGACCCGCAAAGGGACAGGCATGGTGCCTGAGAAGTAGGAACCATACGCACCCGAGTCCCCGGAGGGATCGAGGTGCATGGAAGCATAAATATGATACATGGTGGGGACCACATAGATCGACTCACCCGGAGCTCGAAGAAGCGATGCTTAAGGTCGATCCGGGGAAAGGAAGTATATGCCTTTGGGGGAGGAAGCGGCACAGCCGCTAAAACAGGATGAAACTCGGTCACGTTCTATGAGGAAGAAGAACCGGAGGATCTGATCCAACTGCACAACGATCCCTTCCTCATTACGGTCTAAATAGACCACTGGATAACCAGCCGCATGTTAATCAACATCGGGGCTTCTGTCAAAGTGATGTTCCGAGACGCATACAAGGGGCTGCACCGGGGAAGGGGCAAGTTATCTCAGGATAACGAGCCGCTGATAAGCTTCTCCGGCGAGGTGGTCCAGCCTTTGGGATCGGATTACCTGCCGTTAATCTTCTGCGAGGGAGACAGGACGAGGAAGGAGCACCTGGAGTTCATCATCGTGGATTGCCTGTCCTCATACAATGGCATAATCGGTCGGCCGGGGTTGTGGAGGCTGAAAACATTCATAGCCGGCCATATGCTGATGTTAAAGATGCCTTCACCCGCCGACGTCATTACCATACGCGGGGACCAGAAGATCGCTCGCAGATATTATGCGGAGGCCCTGACCCACGGGAGAAAGCAGACCGAGGTCTTCACGGCTACTCAACAAGCGCCAGTACCGGATCCGAGTATTGACCCCCGTGATGACACCGATTCCGACGACGAGAAGCTAAAACGACCGTCGGCCGTGGAAGAAACCGAAACAATCTCCATTTCGGAGGATCACCAGGAGCGAAAAGTGGTGATAGGAACGAAGCTCGCCCCGACTGTCAGGCAAGAGCTCATCACCTTTCTCCGAGACAACAGTTCAGTGTTCGCATGGTCCTACGAGGACATGCCAGGCATATCCCCAGAAATAGCCGTCCACCGGCTAAATTCGTTGCCCAACGTTCTCCTGGTGAGGCAAAAAAGGAGGTCCTTCAGCCCGGCGAAGTATGAGGCGATCAGAGAGGAAGTGCAGAAGCTGAGAGGCATAGGTTTCATCCGGGAAGTCCAGTATCCCCGATGGCTCGCCAACGTGGTTTTGGTCCCAAAGAAGGAAACCGACCGGTGGCGCATGTGCGTTGATTTTACCAACCTAAACCGGGCGTGCCCAAAAGACAGCTTCCCGCTCCCCCGAATAGACCAGCTTATAGACTCCACGTCCGGTTTTAAACTACTCAGCTTTATGGATGCCTACGCCAGATACAATCAGATAAGGATGAGCCCGGACGATGAAGAGCACACCTCGTTCACGACTGACCGAGGGACCTACTGTTACAAGAGGATGCCGTACGGTCTAAAGAACGCCGGGGCCACATACCAACGGATGGTAAACCGCATGCTGGAGCAGGAGATGGGTAAAACGGTGGAAGTGTACGTGGATGACATGCTAGTCAAAAGCTTGACCGCAGGGGCCCACGTCCGAGACTTGGCAATAGTCGTCGGTAAGATGCTCAAGTTTGGGATGCGCCTGGACCCGAAAAAGTGCATTTTTGGGATTTCAGAGGGCCTGTTCCTAGGCCACATTATCAGCCAGCGGGGGATAGAAGCTAACCCGCTGAAGGTTCAAGCGATCTTAGACATGGAAACACCAGGGGAAAAAAACCAGGTCCAGATGCTGACCGGCCGACTGGCCGCCCTGGCCAGATTTATCTCCCGCCTGACCGATAAGTGCACCCCATTCTTTAAACTGCTCAAGGCACAGCAGTTCAAGAAAATTCACTGGGCGGCGGAGCACGAGGCGACAGTCCAATCCATCAAGACATACCTGTCTGCAGTGCCTCTCATATCCAAACCGGTGCCGGGCGAGATGCTATACCTCTACATAGCTGCATCAGGAACGGCTGTCTCCGCGGCTCTCGTCAGGAAGGAGGGCACTCTCGATCTCCCGATATACTATGTAGGGAAAGGACTTACCGGAGCCGAAAGCCGATACCCTGACATTGAAAAACTAGCTCTGGCTCTGATCGTCAGCGCCAGGAAGCTCCGACACTATTTCCAGGCTCATTCCATCACCTTGTATACCAATCACCCTCTACGGCAGATCCTGCAAAGACCGGATACTAGCGGCAGGCTCGTACGTTGGGCAGTCGAGTTGGGAGAGTTCGATATCACTTATGCCCCGCGAACGGCCATCAAGGGCCAGGCCGCTGCGGATTTCATATGCGAACTCACCCCGATGGCAGTAGAAGCGCACTCCGGCCGGTCCGAGGGCACCGAAGCAGTTCAAGCCATAAAGGTCGAACCAGGCCTCCCCAGCGGTTGGAAGCTTTATGTGGACGGCTCCGTAACGAGTAAGCGGAGTGGAGCCGGCGTCATGCTAACCTCGCCCGATGGCCAGTCATACGAGTATGCCCTGCGGTTCCTCTTCAATACTTCCAACAACGCCGCTGAATATGAGGCCCTCATAGCCGGTTTGCAGCTAGCCAAGGAAATGGGGATCCCATCCTTGGAAATATACAACGACTCGAGCCTGGTGGTAAATCAGATGAACGGGCTGTTCCAAGTCAAGGAACCCCAGTTACCCTCCTACCAGGCTTTGGCCAAAACCCTGATCGAGCCATTCCAGGGCGCAACGATTCAGCATATACCCCGGGAGGCAAATATGCATGCGAACGCCCTAGCAAGGTTGGCAACCGGAAACTACCCACCAGAGTACCGAAGAGCTAAGATTGAAACCCTCCAGAAACCGAGCATAAGCAAGACCATCTCCGAGATATTTGCGGTAGAGGAGGCGCCACCGAGCTGGATGGATCCGATAATCAAATACCTGGTTGACAAAACCAGCCCCCAGGATAAAGTAGAGGCTAGGAGGCTACACCTCCGGTGTGCCAGGTACAACCTCCTCGGCGGTAAGTTGTACCGAAGAGGGCACAGCTTCCCCCATCTAAAATGTGTAACTAAAGAGGTGGGAGAAGCCATCATGCAAGAAATCCATGAAGGAGTGTGTGGTAACCATTCTGGCGCCCGGTCCCTGTCTCACAAGTCGCTACGGGCAGGATACTTTTGGCCAGACATGGCAGCAGTGTCGAGAAAAATATCAGGCAACTGCCACAAGTGCCACTTGTACGCCACTACACCTCATGCTCCGGCAATCGCGTTGTCAATTCTGTTAGCGCCATGGCCGTTCGCACAGTGGGGGCTAGACATCATCGGCCCTTTCCCAATAGCTGTGGGACAATACAAGTACGCCATTGTAGCCGTTGACTATCAGACTAAGTGGGTCGAGGCGGAGCCCCTAGTAAAGATTACCGAGGAGCGGGTAAGAAAATTCCTATGGAAGAACATCTACTGCAGGTTCGGGGTGCCGCAGACCATAGTCACGGATAACGGGACACAGTTCAACAATGCTGATCTTATCCAGTACACGGACTCCATGGGGACCCGGATGTTGTTCGCCTCAGTGGCGCACCCGCAAACCAACGGCCAAGTTGAAGCGGTCAACAAGATTATCAAGAGTCTCCTCAAGAAGAAGCTCGATGACAAAAAAGGATGTTGGGCTGAGGAACTCCCCGCGGTTCTATGGGCCATCCGGACGACAGCGACCCAGGCAACAGGGGAGACCCCGTTCTACATGGCATTCGGGAGCGAAGCGGTACACCCCGTAGAGACCGACATGCCCAGCGGCAGGGTCGAGAATTACGACGCCGAAACAAACGCCGAGGGCATACGGCTCAACCTGGATCTCATTGAGGAGCGGCGCGACCAAGCGCATATGCGAAACCAAACATACAAGCAACGGGTCGCCCGATACTATGACAGAAAGGTCCGGGAAAGGAAGTTGCAAGTGGGGGATTGGGTGATGAAGAAAGTTCAGAAAAAGCCGCTGGCCTTGGAGCCAACGTGGGAAGGGCCCTACCAAATCACCGCAGCCGCAGGTCCGGCGACATTCCACATCATAGACACCGAAGGCATCTACTCCACCCGCCCATGGAATATCCAGCATCTGCGGTTCTACCCTAAGTGAGATCACTGTCTTAAAAATGGACAGTACTGTATTTAGTACCAACGTTCAATACAGATAGTCACTGCCTCTAGAATGAACTACAGCTGGTTACATAGTAGATACATCTGCCAAGTATATATATATAAAAAAAAAAAACCGCTAATCAGCGCCACCGGAGCCTCTAATCCCTGACCCACCAGCCTTAAGAGACCGCTCTTGCTCCAGCTTCTCGGCCAAGGCTACCTCAGCCTCCATCCGCTCGGCATCAAGCCACCCTTTCTCCCTCCACTCCAGATACGCATCATTTATACCCTTCGCACGGGCGGCCTCCAGCATCTCTGCAAGCTCCACCGACTCCCGGAAATCGTCAATAGCTTTATTAGCGGCTCCAGCAAGTCGGGACTCTACGAGCTTCTCCCCTCCCTTGAGGACTGCTGTTACTTGGGTCTGCAGCTCCAAAATCTTCGCCTCCAATTCCATATTCCTCTCTTCCCGAGCGGCCGCCAGCAGACCGACCTCCTCCCTCTCCTGCGCAAGCTTAGCCTCCGCCAATGACAGCTGCATGGTGAGGTCCTTCACTTGCCTCTCCAGAACCGGAGTCTCCTCACTAGGCTCAGCGGCGTAAAGGCTATGCACCAGCTGGTACAAGTACAGAAAAGAAGAACATTAGCTCGTAGCATCAAAAAGGGAGAGGGAGCACAGAAGAACCTCAGTGCCACAGGCACGCGATCAGACTTACCCGAAGACCCAACTCCACAGCTTTCTTTCTGCTCTCGCCCGGCCGCACATCTCCGGCGGCCTCCCGATCAAGTCCCAAGGCCTCAATGGTAGATGCCACGAACCTACCAAAACCACCACCACCAGAGCCGCAATCGGCTTCCGACTCAATGGTTTCCCGACTCCTTCGGCCACCGGTTCCCTCCGCCAGAACCAATGCTGACCCCCCACCAGCCGAGCTTGACGCCCCGGCATCAAACATCCTCGCCCTCTTAGCCGGAGCTTCGCCAAGACCGCTTCTGCGGTACCCAGTTATCTCCGCTGCCTCTCTCTCCCGAGGGGCTCGTATCCCCACCGGCCGCGCTAGAGGTTCCGGACCCGGTGAGCCCACCGATCCTACTTCCCGAATAACAAGTGGAGCATTATCCTCACCGCCCGGCCGCCTACCGTAGTGGAAATCCGGAAACATGAGCGGCACAGGAGTACTATGCACCGTGCTCTCTAGGGTGTCCGGATCTACAACGGTTTTCGAGGCCATCTCCCCCATCTCCATCAACCTCTGGGCCACAAGTTCGTCATCCGCCTCGACGGTCTTCTCGCTCCGAACAGCGAGCCGGGGAGCATTAGCTGCAAATCAATAAACCGAGCGGTTAGAATAAAATACGACCGCACAAAATAACAGTGCAAGGCACTTTACCAGGTTTCTTTCCCATCTCGCATATCTCCAGCACATTCCACCGGATGAAATTGTAAGAGCTCCGGCCCAGACTGTTCCAGCAAACAAAAAGCCGGGCTATCCGTTGCCTCCCCAAGTCGACCAACCGGTACGACTGATCCCCGATAGCTTGATAAGCCCCGGGCACCCGAAAGCTCCTCGAATTACGCTGCCACCTACCCCCGGCCATCACAACCGATCTCCTCCATACATTCGAAACCGACGACGGCAAGTGAGTGACGGGAGGACCGAAGTCCCGCGCGGCAAAATTAACACAGCCGGAGGCCTGGGCCTTTTTGCAGTAGAGAATCTTATACAGCGCCCAGAACTCATTTATCGTGGGCCAGTCCATGTTGCTAAGACTGAATAAACACCCGAGACCAAGCAACTGCCTCCACTGGTTGCTAGGAAGCTGGGCGGGGGAGACATTTATCAGGTTCAGCACGTACTGGACAAACTTCGGCAGCGGCAGAGATAGCCCGTGCCGAAATTGATCCTCAAAAACGGCAACCCAACCCTCCTCCGGGTTGCAGGCCAGTTCCCCGGGATATAGGCCCCGGAGCTTAATGGAGGAGTCAATGCCCCACTTCGCCCGAAAATCCCTTATCTCGCCAGCAGTCATGCTTCTTGTCGGCTCGTCACAAAAAATTACCCTGTCGCCATCCAACAGCTGGTGCCTCACGGACCCTCCCGTCGACGTACGGCCGACACCGACAGGATTGGCTGACCTCCCAGATTCCATAAAACCTAAGAACAGAATTTACCCTACGCTCAGTTAGTTGTGTAGCAAGATAACAACACAGACAGACGGCAGATGAGGAGCCAAGCTTCAGCAAAATACGACAGGAAGAGAGGAGGGAGATGCGAAGCATCTTATAGGCGGCAAAACTACACCTTGTTGATAATTAGGGCAAGCAAAAAGGAGAGGCAACCCAGCCGCAGATTCCCTCCACCTCCGACTGCTCCCTACTGACACGTGTCCCAGCATCGATAAAGTTCCCACGCCATCATAACTGATGGGACTAATGAAATCTCTCCTTCATTGCATGTCAGCCACATGTCCCGCCTACATGCGGCAGTTAGGGGAGGTAGGAGCCAGAACCGAGGCGTCTAGCCCCTCCACTTCCCCAAGAGTCAACCTCAAATCAAGGAAAGGCACACCACCGGTTATGTAGTATTCAACCGGCTCCATGGCATCCCACCGGTTATGTAGTATTCAACCGGCTCCATGGCATCTCACCGATTATGTAGTATTCAACCGGCTCCATAGCATTCCACCGGTTAGGTAGTATTCAACCAGCTCCAGGGCATCTCACCGGTTATGTAGTATTCAACCGGCTCCATGGCATTCCACCGGTTAGGTAGTATTCAACCGGCTCCATGACATCCCACCGGTTATGTAGTATTCAACCGGCTACATGGCATCCCACCGGTTATGTAGTATTCAACCGGCTCCATGGCATCTCACCGGTTTGTAGTATTCAACCGGCTCCATGGCATTCCACCGGTTATGTAGTATTCAACCGGCTCCAGGGCATCTCACCGGTTAGGTAGTATTCAACAGGCTCCATGGCATCTCACCGGTTACGTAGTATTCAACCGGCTCCATGGCATTCCACCGGTTTAGTCACTCTCCTTCGCCCTTGCGGGCAAGGACAAGCCAGCAACAACTCAAGGCTTCAAACACATGAGCTTTATAAACCCGGGAGAGTTTACATCTAACACATGCAAACTCTTCCAACAAGCTAAAAACCATGCATCACACTGAACTGTGATAAATTTGGGGATCTATGGCGAGACTTGTTATCTCCACGCCACCCCACCGGGCAGATTGTTTCTCTAACACAGAACAAGTCCCCCCGCAGACTAGCATACCTGCACATTACCTCACGCTTATTCCAACACAAGCTGAGAAGAACTAGCAGGTGTTAACCGGTGCTTCAACATGGCCGCAACACCCCACCGAGGTACCTGTTGGCTTATTCCACGCTCCAACAGGCCTCCCCGCAGGCTAGCAACTCTATATTACCCCACGCTTATTCCAGCACAAGCTGGGCCGAACCACCGGGCTACTCCCCGGCCTGCCTCACCGTTGGCAGCAGTTTCACCCTGGGAACTTGGGGGACTGGTCCCAACATGGCAGTCCACCGGTCGAGTCCTCACATCACCACGCCTTCTCTGCCCGAACACCCGGTCACGCCCAATCTTCAATGCTGACTTGGGGGACTGGACACCGTTGGGTCGGTAACCCTGCGGGTCTGCGGGACAGGAGCGAGACATATTAAGTCCCCATTCAAGATTGCACTTGACCGGGAACTTGGGGGACTTGTTGACAGTAGCCACAGAGGGGCTACAAAAGCCCACAGACCCGCAGCCAGTGCATCCGGGGCCGGACTGAGGCCCGGAGCAGGATCACCAGCACCCGGACCCGAGGTCCAGCAGTCTACCTTGTGACCAGGGGCCCGGGGACCGGGGACGCCAGCCTGTCGAACAGGCCGCTAGAGCTGTCCTTTTGTGTGCGAACAGAATGAAACCAGTCCCACATCGAAGAGTAAGACCAGATCTCACGCCCGACCACCTATATAAGGGCCTCAACTACCCTCTTTAATAGGTAACTGATCTCTCCAACTGCTTATCATACGTGCTTAAGTTATCTATTCATCCCAACTGTACTAACTTAGGCATCGGAGAGGAGAAGACCGGCCCACCCGGTATTCCCCTTTGTTAGCAGGTTCGCAGGAGGAGATCACATCTAGATTCACCAGTCTCTACCAGGCCTACGGGTTTGTGCAGAAACAACTAGCACAACCAATCTCAGAGCAAATATTGCCTCTAGTTCTGCATCACCAGCTGTTCCTGTTGACTTCACTGCAAATCCATGTACTCTTATCAATGAATTTGCCGGATTTCTCCAACAGAAACAGAAGTATGGAAATCAAGATTCAAGTCGCACTGCTCTTCTAAGTCAGTTTGCTGGTTTTCTAGCTGATTCAAATCATGTCAACAAACTTGATGTCCCAGGTATCTTAAAGGCATTTGAAACTGCTTTATCTATTAGTGCAGAAGATGATTGTTGGATTATAGACTCTGGTGCCACAGATAATATGACAAAAAATCTATCTAATCTACATGACTTTAAAAAAATTTCTTCATCTGTGTTTGTTGCAAATGGGAAGGGAGCCTCAGTGTTAGGAAAAGGGAAAGTTAAATTTTTTCAAAATTAGCTGGAATTTGATGCTTTATTTGTTCCTTCATTTCCTTTTCAACTTCTTTCAGTTAGAAAAATCTCTAGAGTCTTACATTGTTTGGTCATCTTTTCTCCCTACAATGTTATCTTTCAGGATATGATCACCAAGAAGACGATTGGTGAAGGTGTTTTTAAAAATGGACTGTATTACTTGTCCTGGAAGTCCCAAGTTTTTCAAGTCAGTTCCAGTAAGGTTTCAGAGTATCATCTGTGGCATCAACGCTTGGCTCATCCTTCAGAGAAAGTGTTATCTATTTTGTTTCCAAATCTGATCCATGGAAATCATAACTGTGAAGTGTGTCACATGTCAAAGTTTACTAGGTTACCTTTTCAATTGTCTGCCTCTAGAGCTTGTAATCTGTTTGAAATCATCCATTCTGATGTATGGGGTCCTGTTCTAAAATCAGTAGATGGTTTTAGATATTTTGTAACCTTTGTAGATGATTTCACCAGGATTACTTGGTTGTACCTTTTGAAAATGAAAAGTGAAGTTATTGATGTGTTCAAATCCTTCTGCAATCTTGTCAATACTCAGTATTCATCCAAAATTCAAATCTTAGATCTGATAATGGCTCAGAGCATATGTCCAACCAAATGCAACAGTTTTTAAGCTCAAATGGAATTATTCATCAGACAACCTGTGTTGGAACACCTCAGCAAAATGGCACTGCTGAAAGAAAGAATAGGGACTTGCTTGAGAAAACTAGAGCTTTGATGTTTCATGCTAATGTTCAAAAGAAATTTTGGTCTCATGCAATCCTTGCTGCAACTTACCTTATTAATCGCTTGCCAAGTAGAGTGTTGAACTCTAAGTCCCCTCTGGAAGTTTTAAAAGGCAGGAAGATTGATTTGAGTCATCTGAAAGTTTTTGGCTGTGTGTGCTATGTGCATGTTCAAGATAAGTACAAGGATAAGCTTGAGCCAAGAGCTGTCAAGTGTATGTTTCTGGGATACTCTACTACTCAGAAAGGTTACAAGTGTTATAATCATGAATCTCGGAAAATAGTTGTTTCTAGAGATGTGAAATTCGAAGAAGAAGTTCTGTTTTTTCCTAAGAAAATTGTTGATGCAGATGGACAGGGGGAGTTTTTTGGTGACTTATTTCCTGCACCTTTGACAAGTGCAGATTTATCTAAACCATCTGTAGAAATTAATGAGCATGAAGTTTCCAATAATCAGAAAATTGAAGAAATGCATGATAATACAGTTTTTGACAGCCCTGCTCAGCCTGCTCATCCTGAAGAACCTGTTTTAGCTGCTGCTCCTCAACCTGTGCAACCTCAAATTCCCAGAAGGAATCCTGCAAGAGAAAGGAATCCTCCAGTAAGATTAAAGACTATGTTGGCTTCCATGTGAAATATCCTATTTCTGAGTTTTTGGGATATCGAAGGTTGTCAACTTCTCATGCAACCTTCTTAAGTGCTATTGATGAAGTTATTGAGCCTAGAAATTTCAATGAAGCTAGTGAAAGTGCAATTTGGAATCAGGCTATGCAGGAAGAGCTGAAAGCTCTTAATGAACAAGGAACTTGGAGCATTGTTCAGCTTCCAGCTGGAAAAAGGGCAGTGGGAAGCAAGTGGATCTATAAAACCAAGTTTCAATCAGATGGTAAAGTGGAGAGGCACAAAGCTCGTCTTGTTGCTCGTGGCTTTACTCAAACTCATGGAGTGGACTACAAGGAAAATTTTGCACCAGTTGCAAAAATGAACACTGTAAGGGTCCTTCTATCTCTTGCAGTAAATCACAATTGGTTTTTACATCTAATGGATGTAAAGAATGACTTCTTACATGGTGATTTGGAAGACGATGTTTATATGCAGCTTCCACCAGGTCACCCCCAATCTGCATATCCAAATTTAGTGTGTAAATTACACAAGGCAATTTATGGTCTCAAGCAATCCCCTAGAGCTTGGTATGTTAAACTTAGCTCAGTTCTTGAGGAAATTGGTTTCTGCAGAAGTAATGCTGATTCGTCACTATTCTTCAAAAACAGTGTCAATGACAAACTTGCAGTCCTTATTTATGTTGATGATTTAATCATCACTGGTGAAAATTCTCAAGAAATCAACTCTCTGAAAAATGCTCTGCAGTCTAGATTTGCAATGAAAGATCTTGGTAAGTTAAAATACTTCCTTGGTATAGAAATGGCCTCTTCCTCAAAAGGGCTATTTCTAAATCAAAGAAAGTATGTTCTTGACCTTCTTCAAGATGCTGAAATTCTTGAATGCAAGCCTGCACAGACTCCCCTTGACATTAAATTGCAGTTGGATACCCACAATGATGCTCTAGGGAATATTGGTGATTATCAAAGGGTAGTGGGGAAGTTAATCTATCTCACAATCACTCGCCCTGAGATTTCTTATGCCGTGAGCATTGTCAGTCAGTTTATGCATTCTCCTACTGGTTTTCATTTGAATATTGTCAAGCGAATTCTGCGGTATCTAAAAGGTTCAGTTGGTAGAGGAATTCTCTTGAAGAAAAATGGTCATCATGATATTGTTGGCTATGCTGATGCAGATTGGGCTGGCAATGCCCTTGACAGAAAAAGCACAACAGGCTTCTGCATATTTGTTGGCGGAAATCTTGTTACTTGGAAAAGCAAAAAATAAAGTGTTGTTGCAAGGTCAAGTGCAGAGGCTGAGTATAGAGCAATGGCTTCAGCAGCCTGTGAATTGATTTGGCTTAAAGGTCTTCTGGCTGATCTATGTTTTCTAAGTTTTGATCCTATCCGTCTGCATTGTGACAACCAGGCTGCTATGCACATCGCCTCTAACCCTGTGCACTACCAGATCGGACAGAATAGCCGACGAAAAAAATTTCGTCTACTATTCAAATTTTTCGTCGGATATTCCTTCTATCGACGAAAATTTCGTCGGCTATTATTCGTCGATAAAACGGCGTCGGTAAAAATATACCCGACGACAATAACGAAATCGTCGGCCATTCCATATCACCGACGAAAATACATTTCGTCGACCAAACCTTGGCATAATGCCCGACGAAATTCGTCGGATATTTTCACATATGGCTGACGATATTGTAAAATATAGCCGACGATCTCTTCTGTTTTGTCGGTTATTTATTCTGAAATATAGTCGACGAAAAAAAAAATCATCGGAATATATTAATATTTTAAGAGGCATTAATTAGTTATAGCCGACGAAACCGTCACTATTTAACATAGACCACCGACGAAATAATGTCATTTTCGTCTGTTATAACAGTTATAGCCGACGAAATTTGGTAAAAATCGTCGGCTATAGCAGTTATAGCCGACGAAATAATGTCAATATCGTCGGCTGTTCTTACATTTTGGGGAAAAAAATTAAATTAATTTCTAAATTACCATTCCAAGCAACCTGCAATTCACAATGACAATCCAACAAGAAACACGTTTTTCATTAATTATTTAATTTGTTCCATCCTGGCCACCATCCTGCTGTCCATCATGCTCGTCATCCTGCTGAATGAACTCGGGAGCTCTCGGCATTCGAGGTTCATCTAACTGCTCAAACGGGGGCGGGGGTTCAAGGCCTTGTTGTTGTGCCGCGAACATAGCATACCACCAGTTTTGTTGGCCGGTGTAGTTCTGTCGCCGAATTCTCTCGCATTCAGTATGCAACGCTCCATTTCCATCAGATACTGCTGTGTTCTGCGTTGTTGCTCCTGTGATCTCTGGAACTGGGCCGCCAATCTTGCATTTTCTTCTGCCAATCTCTGTATTTCCCCCTTCATCTGTTGGGTGTCCCCGCCTCCCCTCTTTTGAGCTCCCTTAGTGGTCTTCAGGACCCCTATTCCAGAACTTCCCAAACCTCGGCAGTAGTAGTCGTTTGACCGTTTTGGGAAGGCTGCGTCGAATATCCTCGCTGCAGTTTGGACATTCGATCGGTCGACCTGGCTCAGGGCTTCTTGCAGATCTTCCTCTGAAATGTTCGGTTGTGTCTCCCGAACTACTGCTTGCAACACTTCTTCTTCGGCCCGGTTCACCCTCTCCTAATTGAACGGGAAAAAAATAAAAAATAATATTCTAACAAATATATAATTAAGTAAAATTAATAATTAAAATTTTAAAATCGTAATCAATGACTTACAAGCTCTTCTGTCGCTAATGGATAAGCCTTCTTGAACGTCTCTACGTACAGGTTGCTTAAAGGATGATCTCTAAGCGCCTCCTCCTGATATTGTGAAAATGGCATAGAACCACCATGATGGGGGGTTGTGTTACGGCGGCGGTTCGCAGAGTTCTGCCGAGACCGTTCCTTCAAACAAATAATAAAATATTAGAAAAATGCATAAAAAAATATTAGTGTAATAATTATAAAATAATTAAACTAATAATTAAAATATTAACAAAATAAACATTTATAGTTAATTTAGTATTTACCTGCCCAACGCCACTCGTACTCCCTGAACATGAACTCTCTTGGAGTACCCATACGACCATATTTGTCGTATTCGGTAAAGTGGGTACGGAGCTCGTTCTTCCACTCTTTGAACCTACGGAAAAAAAAAAAGTGCATTAGAAATATTATTAATATCATAAAATATTTCAAATTATAAGATGAGGAATTCCCAACGTACCTCGAGTTCTGCATCGCATACGCCCAAGCCTGCTTGTGTTCGGCAATCTCGAAGTATGCCTGAAAGATAATATTTTATTAGTTTTAAAATTATAACAATACCGAAAATTATTAAATATTACGATAAAGAAATTAAGTTTTTTAAATTACTCACCGACGCCGCGTTGTTGACCTCCCTCTTGATCTCTTCCGGCACATCAACCCACCGTGTCCACAACATAGGGACTCTATCCCTAATTAGTGCTCCCACGCAACCTGCGGAATCGCGGCGTTTTTTCCCCTTAACATCCTGATTAGGGGGTTCGTTGATCTGGATCCTCCCGCTGGTCTCAACACTTTTCCTGAGCGTATCAAAACATATGACACCTCTCGTATTCCTGCTTGAACTGCTAGCTGCGGTCCCTATCACATAAACGACGATTGGTTAATAAAATTAAATATTAGTGCGTTAATTTTAATAAAATATTTAATTAATAAAATCAAATGTTACCTGAACTCGATGATCCGTCTGTCGACTTTCCTTTTAATCTCGCCGAAATCAGGAGCTCAGGTCTCTCAAATAGCTCATAATGGTATGCCTCTGCAACACTCACGTACTGAGGCCTAGCAGGCCATATGGGCACACCACGCTCGTCGACCTCGGGTATGGCAGGAATGTTTTATGGCAGGTATAGCTGATTAGGGAGAGTAGGCCCCTCAGTAGAGTCAGCAGCAGACGGCGCAGGACTCGTCATCGGCTCCCGATGAACCTCAGGCATACGGACCTGATGAATGTCTGGAGCTATGTCGTCCTGAAATAGCTGCGTACTACATCTCGGAGGATCTGGCCGGAGAGGGGGACATGAACTGCTCGACGGCCGCCTCGCCGATAAAAGGGTCTGGTGCCGGTTGCTCACACTCCTCCGCGGCTGGGATGAATCGATCCTCTGGGGCTGGCTGGTGGTCCTCTCAGGCTGGCTAGGGGTCCTCTCGGAGTCTCCGGATCCGCCAGAACTTCCAGAACCCCTAGATCTGGAACGACGGCCTCCGAATAGCTGTCTAAATGCATCGGCCATTTGGAAACAAATAAATTAATACATTAATTAATATTAAATTATATTACATTAAATAACAAATTCTAATTAATATAATAACCAATAATACTAACATATTTTAAAACATACTAACAAATTAATATTTATAATTTAACTAATTTTAAATAATACTAACCATTAACTGTTGTAGGAAATACTGAATTGGTCTACTCATTTCATTGATAATCCCCTTTATATAGGGTGAGTATTACAACGGTAATAGGAAATACATTAATGACAATAATGACTACATAATTATCTATCGTCAGTTACATTGACGAAGGCACATAATACGTTTTTCCTTCAACACTCCCCCTTGTGCCGAGTCAGAGATAAAATGGTGCATGTGGTGTTGCCTCATTAAAAACCTTGCCAAGTAACAAAAACCCAATGGGAGAAAATAAAACTTTGGTCGAAGGACAAAAAGAGCGCAACGCACCTATTACAATTGGAAACAACATGTATGTGCTAGACTCCCCCTAATGTCTGCAACTCCCCCTGATTTTTACATTAATCATGGGATTCTCCCTGATTCTTTCATTTGATCAAGAGAGCTTTAGTAACATCAGTACAGTTATGCATTTTCACATGTTTTTCCAAATATGACTTTGACCAATGATTTAGTAACTAAATCTTGCCACATCGTCCTCAGATCCAACTTGATTTACTTTGATCTTGAGGATAAGGTTGTTCATGAACTGAATGCATAGGTTCATATTGAACATCAGGTTCACTCGTGGTATAACCTTCATATAACAAAATAGTCATAACTTCGTCTAGAGTATGAGTGAACCATTAAGAGATTTGAAATTGATCTGTGATAACAGATTTTCTTATCTCACCTTTAATGCGTTTTTCTTTACGCATAGTTAGCTATGACGTGGATAATTTCTTTATCATGTCACATTCTATGTAGAGATTGAATAAGCCCAAATCTTTCATATCTTTAATGAAAGAACGATTTGCGTTGCGTAGGCGCATAGCTAGACATAGCTTTACAAATTTACATCGAATGAGAGGTCGAGTCTTACATATTATGTTTAAGTACAATCATGCGTCATTGCACTTGTATAGGAATTTCATTTCCCAATACTTCTTCGTCATCTTCCTTTAGATGAAAAACGGATCTATTGTTAGAGTAAAGACTTCGACTGATCATGTGAATATCTGTAGGCCTCACTTTATTCTTTAGAGTGCCTAAGCCGATTGATGGATGATCACCATCATTACAGTCCTTGAGTTCCATTTCAAGACTGTGTATTCCCAAAATCTTTTTCATTCTCAACTTAGGATTTACAATACACTGAGTTTCTCTTATTTCATTTAGAGTTCATATATATCCATAATGAAAACGCAAGGGCATAATTCATCAATCCCTTTCCAATCAAGTAGTCACTTTAGTGAACGTTTCAATTTCTTTTGCAAACGTACTCATGTGATCTAGAGTCACTTGATTTGGGTGGATCAAGTCCGTTTAGGATCCTCATGTATATCTCTTAATTTAGATCCCCATAGAGATATATGTTTTGATCACTTTTCGTAAGCTGCATGTTCAGTTTTTCGGAAACTACCAAACTGACAAGGTAGTGGAGTGCAATGACATCCATTACGAGAGTTTGTCTCATCGTAGTCCATTACGAGAGAATATCTCCTTGTAGTCGATTCCAGTGCGTTTTTGAGAGACCTTGCGCCATAAGGTGAGTTTGCATACTCTTATTCTCATTACGCATTCTAACAAAGATATATTTGATAGGGTTTATATTTGCGGTGTCGGCGTCACCTGCCCAAATACCTATCTCTTTGTTTATACTGGATCGCTTCTTTCCATTAGGCCAGTTTACTAAGTTGACATTTTTCAACGAAGTATGGTTCGATAGTAGACTCATTATTCCACGTCCTCATGTACACTAGTGTAATGTGTTTGTAGAGATCTCTATACTTTAAGGATTGGTTCTAACATTTGAGGCGTCCCCCAATGATAACCACAATCCATAAATATTCTCATGAGACGGATTTGAGTATCACTGATCAATAGATCAGGTTGTGCCAAACTTGTTTTCTTCCTTTACACAAGTATGTATCGAACTTAAGGTGGCCTCCCCCTCTTCCTTGGAGAGCCACGGCCTGTGACGCCATTTATGCCACTTATGGCGTCACCATGCCACCATCCATGGTGGCAGTGCAATACCCAATTCCTCTTGGGTGGTACCATGTCCTTTTGATAAAACACAATCCTTGCAGGTATATTTGCAGCAGGTTTATATGATTTCGTCACTTTAATGTATAAGATATCTACACACTTTGCTTTGTGTGATTTTGGGGATCGAGATGAGACATAGTGGGGACAAATCACGACAATTCCTGTCGTTCCACTTGAACATGCTTGTTCTTATCTCCCCCTAACGACGGGAAGACTGTCTCATCAAAGTGACACACCGCAAATCTAGCGGTGAGGAGATCGCCTGTCAAGGTTTCGACATAGCGGACTATAGCTGGAAGTTCATATCCAGCATAAATATTTAATCATCTCAAGTAACCCATCATTGTGCGCTGTGGCGGCGCAATTTTGGCACATAAAACATTTAATAGAGCTCAAGGATTATAGATCTGTGTCAATCCAAAAGAGCTCAAGGATTACAAGTTCGTTTGAAATCCTTAAAAATCCTCACACATAGTCACTAGCTATGGTGTAAATTGGTTCAATGATGATGGCCATAGATGAAAAAGTAACGCTGCATGCAAAAATTGCATAACCCAAAACGGAAGTATTGGTGTGCTTTACCAATATTAAGACTATTACTGTAGTCGTTTTCCGTGAGACCAATTGGGTTCTTATATAAGAATATGATGTCCATTACAAATCCCATATAATAAGCCATAAAATCATCACACCTACGGAAATTAACCCGGCCTAGGTGCTTTGACTTTCTAGCATAAGCAGCATAAATTTTAATTGTGGATGGTGTCATGACACGTGACCAGTGTGTCGACACAACAACCAACACCATAAAATATCTATGGTGTCCGCAAGTTGGTTGAATCGATCCACTGAATCCTCTTTTGATTCAATATAACAACATAATGAGAAACTCATGTGTCCTTTGCATATGATGATCTCAATCATAATTGCTTTAACGAATAGGCTTTGAATGATGTACTTTTATCCATAAAATCATGACGGATAGGAGAAGCATAATAAGGTATAAATGCATATGCTTGTGCATCAAATATATTATAATGCCACATTGGGGGAGCGGCGGAATTTAGGAATTGAACATACGTCTTCAACCCTATATGACAATATTTGAGGATAAAATGTTCATTGATCGTCCTCAGATTCGTGTGTGAACCATATTCTTCTGGTGTTTGCTTCTATTTATCCAAAAATATGGGTGTCCATAGTAGTTTCTTTAATGTATGGATCACCATATCAAAGCCAATCTATGTCAGAATTCCAAAAGATCATTTTCTTATGACGTTGGATTTAATTAGCGGTTACTTAGAACCTACTAAGTTGACATATAATCTTCTCTAATACTCGTTTACATTCGCAGTCATTTAGAGGTAATGCAAAGGAGCTCAAATGAATTCTCACTTGTATCTTTTTCACATGAAAAATCGTGGCGTAAATTTCTTTATAATGTGGAAAACAAAATTCAATTTTCTTTTATCGCATAAATTGTCAATTTGACATATGCTCAATATATACATCGAAACGTAACTCAAGTTCTTTAGAGTAAATCGATGGGGATTGTAATGAAAAGGTATTGTAATCCCAATTAGGCAGGTGTATTATGAATCCCAAAGGAAAAATATATAATGATCATTATCACTTTCTTTGATATACTAATCATTATCATATACTATTGATATAGTGTTACTGTTCTTCAGTACTATTATTTTAGGGATTACATTGTGCGTTTCTTTGCACACGGTTCTTTGTTTCATGCCTATATTATGATATGTTGCTTTACTTTATGCAATACTTTGCAAAGTTAGATGTAGAAAATTGAATCATGTGTATTATGAATAAAATTTGAATAATCTCAATTCCTTTAGAGAAGATTCAAAAAATTAACATGCCAACGATTACATTTAGTCTTGTCCAATTTAGAGAGAGAAATTTTAAGACCAAAAGTCTAATTTAGGACCAAAAGTCGTATTTAGGCGTAATGGCCTTTATAAGGATATCTTAAAATTTTTAAAGTAGACTAATCAAAGTCTATCTTGGATTGAGCCAGATCCTTTTTGCTCTTTTAATAGCTGCAATGATGAGATTTGTCATTTAACATATTCTTCCCAGATATTATGTTTTTAGTTGTAAACTCATTTTCAATATTACTGTTGGATATTGAAGATACTTTTCCAAAATCCGCGTACTCATATGATTCTTCATATTTATTGAAAGTCGTAGCTAATTCTTTGCTAGCTTATAATGTACGTATCAATAGTTCATTGAATTACAACAATGGCAGAGTGCTTCACTGCACATGACATGTCCCCTATGTCATCTTTTAAATGTTACATTGTTTCCACTTACTTTTGGATGTTTATATGAATTTTACGTCCATGGTAATTACCCTTTGTTTTAGGGTCGTTGCATTACTTTGCCCAATTTGTTCAAGAATATATATATATTTTTCTAAGACCTTACATCGTCATTGTTTTTTGATTTAGGGTTGTTGCATTACTTTGCAAAATGTGTTCCAGAAAATTTCTTTTTCTCATACCTTACATTGTCATTACCCTTTGGTTTAGGGTTGTTGCATTACTTTGCATAATTTGTTTCAGGAAATTTCTTTGTCTAAGACCTTACATCGTCATTACTCTTTGTTTTCTCATAACTTACATCATCATTGCCCTTTGTTTTAGGGTGATTGCATTACTTTGCATAATTAAATTTCAGGGATTTTTTTCTTAGACCTTACATTGTCGTTCAAGATATTGAAATTATTTATTTAGCTATTTACATAAAGCAATTTGCATAAATATACCATGCTCAAGCCTTAGTCGGCTTAATAGGGGAATTTGGTACTCAAATTCTTCAGAGTCCAATATGTCAAAACTAAAATGTGATGGTTAAACCATCTTTAAAATAGAGGAAGAATATAATGTATTAATCTCGTAGTCTAAATGACATGCACGACGACTAATATAAACCAATATACATTATGGTAACTCCGATGCTTCGTGAAATTTCGTTATCACAATAAAATTTTGGTTTCTCCATTTTCATTGCATGTGAAGCTAATGAAATTCCATTATCGTTGCTTTCTACACAATAAATAAGATATCCATGTTGAAAAATTTTCAATAAATAAAAATTGGATTTCAAGACCGAAATTTGTAATGGTCATATTTTTCTTACTTCGTGAAAATGCTTTTTCACAATATAGGTTTGTCACTTTTTCTTTATATTACAATGCTCATGAAATTACATTATCATGACAATGCTCAAACTAAATAACATGTTAAATAAAACAATTATTTAACACTAATAAAATGAGCATATAATGTTTCAAGTTTCATATTTATATAAAATACTAATGCGATCAAATTGAATAAAACATTATTTCATATAAATAACTGAAATAAAATATAATGAAAGCAGAGGGTCAATATAAATATTACTTGTAAGTTTGCCAAATAAACTGCATATGAATCGATTGCTCGATCTCCGACTCCAAATTTGTCGTCGCATATTCATCGCCGCATCATTAAATTGATATGTCACATAAAAAAAAATATTCATATGATTAGTCACTTTAATCATACATTTACCATATCAATTAAATAATTTAATATTTACCATTAAATTCATAAAACAGTAAATAGTCACAGTAAATAAGAATTACTATGCGGTAATTTTAAAATTACCTTCAAAATTTATCCCAAAAAGAAAATTCTGTTTTTTTTTTCGTGGGTCGGGTCAGCAGATCCGGGTCAGGCCCAACAAGACCGGGTCGGGTCAAGCTTCTGCCGACGAAGCTTTGTCGGTAGAACTTCTGGGAGGCAGCCTTTCCCGACGAGTTGTCGTCGGTAGAAGCGGGATCGGATCTTGGCTGTGCTGGCGATCGGATCGGGGCTGCTGGACGAAGGGGGACCGGATCGGGGCTGCTGGAGCGGCGTCGATGGCGCTGGAGGAGGCCGGATCGGGGGGGGGGGGGGGGGTCGATGCAGGTGATCGACTGGATCGGTGGGGGGGGGGACGATCCGGGTGGCGTCGGTGCCGGTCTGGGGCAGAGGAGCGGCGGGCTGAGCTGGGGCAGTCCGATCTGCACGGCGGCGAGGCGATCTGGAGAGGTGCAGGTGCCCAGAGCAGATTTGCTTGGCTTTGGGGTGGAGTTTTCGCGAGGCGAGCCAAGGATCGAGGTTGTCTGATCGGAGCCGCTGGGCAGTGGTGCTGGCCGGAGCTGATGCTAGCAGGGGTAGCGGCGGTGGAGAGAAAAAAAAAATTTCTAGGGTTTTTTTTTCTTTTTTTTTTTTCTAAAAACTCATGGTTAGGCAAAGTGCTGATAACGTGTTGTAGGAAATACTGAATTGGTCTACTCATTTCATTGATAATCCCCTTTATATAGGGTGAGTATTACAACGGTAATAGGAAATACATTAATGACAATAATGACTACATAATTATCTATCGTCAGTTACATTGACGAAGGCACATAATACGTTTTTCCTTCAACATTAACATAAATATAACCATTTATATACAAATATAACTATATTTCATCATTAACATATATATACATACAAATAACCATTTATATATTAACATAAATATAACCATTTATATAATTAGGCTACCAATTTATATATATATATATAATTAATTTAACAATTTATATATAACAATTAAAATATACATTAATATATATATATATATACAAATATGTTTATATATTAACAAATATATAACAATTTATATAATTAATCTACAAATTTATGTATATAATTAATCTAACAATTTATATATATATAACCAATATATATAACAATTTAACACACACTTAAATATCTAAATTATATACCTAAATTATACAATTAAAATAAATTGCAAAAAAAAAAATTACCTAGAGGAGGAGGAGGCCGGAGGAGGAAGGGAAGGAGGCCGGAGGAGGAGGGGAAGGAGGAGGAGGAGGCCGGAGGAGGAGGAGGAGGAGGAGAGAAAAAGTCGGGCCAACAGCGACTTTCAGTTTTTATAGCAGAGAGAATAACCGACGATTTATAAGATTTCGTCGGCAATTCTTTGAATGTCGTCGGCTATACTTTGGAAGATCAACAGCCGTCGGATCTGAGCCATCCAACGGCGGACAATAAAAAGGCGCGGATCGCAGAGAGAATAGCTGACGATTTAAAATATTTCGTTGGCTATTCTTTGAATGTCGTCGGCTATACTTTGGAAGATCAACCGCCGTCGGATCTGAGCCATCCAATGGCGGACAATAAAAAGGCCCGGATCGCAGAGAGAATAGCCGACGATTTAAAAGATTTCGTCGGCTATTCTTTGAATGTCGTTGGCTATACTTTGGAAGATCAACCGTCGTCGGATCTGAGCTATCCAATGGCGGACAATAAAAAGGCGCGGATCGCAATAGTTTAGCCGACGAAATATAATTTTCGTCGGCTAAACTATAGGTCAAACCACTAAGTCAAACCTCTAAACGCTTAAAAACGGAAATTAGTCTAGGTAAACGACGGTTTCTGGCCTCACCTTCAACAGATAATAGTTTCAAATCAATGAGACGCAACTAATCATTTAAAAATTTTACAAAATTGATTTAACGAACGTCAGGCTACCCATAGGAAAACGAAAGTAAAAAACAGTTAACCGCAACATTCGGCACACAGATTTTATCAGAACCTTGTCATTTTTCAACCATAGACGTATTTCATTATTTCGGTCATATCTTATTTCATAACATTTTTGCATTTGAAGAGTCTACGTATAGTAACTATTTGAAACTATACATTCACTTAAACACTTAGTAAACAAGTTAAGGAACATTAGTGCATATGTTCTGATTTTTAATCTAAAAGTTTAGAAAATCTATTCCAACCGTCAGATATCACCGTTAAGATTAAATACATGTATGGAAAAAAATCCAACTTCAGCTGACAACGTTAAAGGCTCGATCGGAACGGTCAACCGGGTAAGTCAAACCTCTAAACGCTTAGAAATGGTAATTGGACTGTCTCAATGACGTTTTTTAGCTTGACCTTCAACAGATAACAGTTTCAAATCGATGAGATGCAACTAATCATATAAAAATTTTTCTCAAAATATTTACCGAAGGTAACGCTACCATTAGGGAAACGAAGGAATAAAACATTTGACCGTCTTAGGACCGTCTTTCGTCTTCCCCTCCAAGTTCAGCGTTGTGCCTACCACACTTTCAGAAACATTTTTTTCTATGTGCATAACGTCTAGGAAGTGACGGATCACCTACTCACACCAGTACGGGAGTTCCCACAATATGCTCTTATGTGTCCAGAATTTGTACTCCTCAGGTCTTTCAGGTATTTCCGCTACAATATCGGGATAATTGCTGAGGGGCCCAAAATCGTACTCATTAAGCACTGCCAAAATTTATCTTCCCGTCCATCTTCTGGGAGGACCACCGTGTTCTTCGGTTCCATCAAATGCGGCGGACTCGTAACGCCAGTGGTGATCAGCCGGAAAGAACACACGATGACTCATTCTGCATATCTTGTTGCAATGAGGGGTGCTCCCATAATCGCTGAGGCACTCTGGACAAGCCTTGTATCCCCTAACAACGCTGCCCAACAACATCCCATAAGCAGGAAAATCACTGATGGTACCAATAACCATAGCATGCATCTGGAACGTCTCCTCCTTGTACTTGTCAAAAGTGGGATGACCAACGTCTCACAATACCTTAAGCTCTTCAATCAATGGTCTCATATACACATCGAGACATTTCCCTGGGTAACCAGACCCCGGAATCAACAACGTCAACATATTATATTCCTTCTTCATGCACATCCACGGAGGAAGGTTGTAAGGTACCAAAATCACCGACTATTTCTTCTACCGACGAAAATTTCGTCGGCTATAAGTCGTCGTTAAAAGCCCGTCGGTAAAACTAATGGCCGACGAAAATAACGAAATCGTCGGCCATTCCAAAATTATCACCGACGAAAATGAATTTTCGTCGGCCAAACCTTAGCAAAATATTCGACGAAATTCGTCTGATATTTTCGAGTATGGCCGACGATTTTGGCAACTATAGCCGACGAAGCAAATCAATTTCGTCGGCTATTTGTTCTTAAATATAGCCGACGATTTTGTCTATTTCGTTGGTTATTTCGTCAAAATATATTAATATTTTAAGAGGCATAGCCGACGAAATAATGTGATTTTCGTCGGTAATAAAAGTTATAGCCGACGAAATTAGGTCAATTTCGTCTGCTATTCTTAAATTTTAGGGAAAAAAATTAAATTATGCTTTGGTTCAACTGAATATGTAATCTTCCATATTTATGTCTAACTTCCATGGAAAAGGAGGAGGAGGAGGAGGACGCCGGCGCAGATTTGAGGAGGAGGAGGAGGAGAGCGGCGGATTGGAGACGCAGATCGGCGGAGGAAAGCGGAGGAGGAGGATGCCGGAGGAGGAGGAGGACGGCGCCGATTTGAGGAGGAGGAGGAGAGCGGCGGATTGGAGACGCAGATCGGCAGAGGAGAGCGGAGGAGGAGTTTTTCCGGAGGTGGAGAGAAAAAAGGCCGGCTGAAAGATTTAAAGCAGAGAGAATAGCCGACGATTTAAAAGATTTCGTCGGCTATACTTTGGAAGATCAACAGCCGTCGGATCTGAGCCATCCAACGGCGGACAATGAAAAGGCGCGAATCGCAAGAGTTTAGCCGACGAAATATAATTTTCGTCGGCTAAACTATAGGTCAAACCACTAAGTCAAACCTCTAAACGCTTAAAAACAGAAATTAGTCTAGTTAAACGACGGTTTCTGACGCAGTAGAAGTGTGAAAGGGTTGATCAACGTCGAACCCTCAATGAATGGAGAGTACAATCAACGTCCTACTCTAAAGAACAGGTCTGGAATCCACTAGGAATCAAGAGAAAACTCTTAGGGTTTTGATAAAATATGATTAATTAATTGTATGTGATCCCAAAGGGATGCTTAAATACTGAAAAGAAACCCTAGGGCAACTAACAAGGAAACCTAAAAGCCCAAGGAATTAAAACAAAATGAATCCAAAACAAATTAGAAAACTTAAATCTTGAAAACATATTAAACTGCCGTTTTGAGGCCCTAAACGAACTCGAAAGCCCGAAAAGGCCCACACATCGTGCCAAAGCGACGAGTTTGATTCCTGGCGTCGTTCCCTTTCCGGAATGGTATCACAATCGTCATTCGGACACCGGACGCCAAATCTGCAGTAAACCGGGTTTTGACTTGCAACGGTCAATCTGCTCTTCAATGTTTGCTGCCATCCTTCCTACATCAGTTTCTGGCCTCACCTTCAACAGATAATAGTTTCAAATCAATGAGACGCAACTAATCATATAAAAATTTTACAAAATTGATTTAACGAACGTCAGGCTGCCCATAGGAAAACGAAAGTAAATAACAGTTAACTGCAACATTCGGCACTCAGATTTTATCGAAATCTTGTCATTTTTCAACCGTAGATGTATTTCATTATTTCGGTCATATCTTATTTCACAATATTTTTGCATTTGAAGAGTCTACGTATAGTAACTATTTGAAACTATACATTCACTTAAACACTTAGTAAACAAGTTAAGGAACATTAGTGCATATGTTCTGATTTTGAATCTAAAAGTTTAGAAAATCTATTTCAACCGTCAGATATCACCGTTTAGATTAAATACATGTATGGAAAAAAATCCAACTACATCTGACAACGTTAAAGGCTCGATCGGAACGGTCAACCGGGTCAGTCAAACCTCTAAACGCTTAGAAATGGTAATTGGACTGTCTAAATGACGTTTTTTTGACTGACCTTCAACAGATAATAGTTTCAAATCGATGAGACGCAACTAATCGTATAAAATACCCACAGATTTTTCACTCTTTCTCCCATTTTTTTTTCGTTTTTTTTTTTAAATAAGCAGCTGCTGTCTAGATCTGAAAATATATAGACTTATAGCCGACGAAAATGCCAATTTCGTCGGCCAAACTTTCAAAAGTTTTCGTCGGCTAAAGTTTCAGAGAAAGACCGACGAAAATTCAAATCGTCGACTAAAATATGAATATAGCTGACGTTTTTTTTTTTTTACCAACGAAAAAAAAATCGTCGGTCATTCTTGGGAATAATTTTTTTTTATTTCGTCGGGAAAAGCCTTTTTTCTGGTAGTGGTTGAACCCGTCGGTTGAGAGCCCGAGCCTGACGTTTCTGACATCTGACGCAAAATGAGGAAACTCATTGTTTATATGCTTCCAAGCCGCTCCGTCAGAGATGTGTGTCATGATATCTGCGTCTCCCAAGTCCCGCTCACGGTGCCATCTCATAGCTTTCGCGGTGGTTTCTGACATGTACAACCGCTCAAGCCTATCTCTCAACGGAAAATACCGAAGCACTTTCACAGGTTTCCTATTGCCTGCTCCCATCAACTTATATCGGTCAGAATGACATATCGGACATGCGTCAAGGCTAGCAATGTCATTCCCTTCTGCATCTTTACCCCAGAAGAGAACGCAGTCAAATGCGCATGCATGGATCTTAATGTAGGAAAGCCCTAGATCTTTGAGGATACTTCGGACCTTACGGTGATTGGTAGGATTACGATGACCCTCCTCCAACAACGAAGAAGTGTACTTTAGATATTCATCCACTTGCCTGATAGTCGATTTTGTCTCGACTTTAATCCTCATTACCTCCATCACACTTTCAAGAATTGTCTTCTCAGAACTTGAAGACACAGGGATCTGTTGCAATGCAATCAGTTTGTTGTACTTGTCAAAAGCAGCAGTGTTGACAACTTGTGGGAAGGGCTGCACCGTGTAACATCCCGAATTTTGAATAATAAAATTCATATTCGACAATGTTAAAATTTACAAATAAACTCAATCACTTGAAAGTTATCATACAATAACCAAGTAAAACAACAGAGTTTAAGTGTGTGGCTCGATACATTCAAAATATTACATCATTAACAAAATAGATGTAAGAAAAGAGTCTCTCACTATTACTCTCTAACCCAAAAAGATAATTACAAGCTAGACCAAGGCCTACACCTACTAGCCGTGCGACTCAGATGCCGCTCCCTGGCTTCTGGTCCTCACCTGCAGGTCTAACCCCTGCACCATCAATTGGTGCACCGGGTTGTAAACAACGAACCCGGTAAGCTTTCAAAGCTCGTGTGAGTAAAACAAACAAGTTCATGATAAAAATAATTAAATCAACAAAGAAAAACACTCCCAACCAACCAAGACTCGTATAATATAAAATTCACGATGCACAATCAACCAAAAGAGTAAGACTATGGGCGCACTGACCAACGTCATTCCCTTACAAATCTCACAAGGCAAACTGACTAGAGCTCTAACTGATCGTAACCAATCACCCGGCCAAAGGCTTGGTCCCGACATACTTGCCATAAGGATCCCTTTCACCACTTAGGCGAGATCCTCTCCCCACACATGTAAGATCTTTCACCACTATTGGTGAGATCTTACTTCAACCGTTGGTTTCTATACCAACACAACCACACATCACACCACTCACATAATCACATATATGATAAATTCATAACATAATACATTCACCCAATTGCACACTCACATTATATATTTCACGTAAATATATATATATACGTAGACATCCACTCAGGAATAGTCCACTAATACCAACTATAGTCATTGATCGTAAAACACTTTGAAAATCATTTTTATATTAAAATCATTTTACTTACCAATGAACCGTAGTCGATCAAGTTCATTCAATTTAAAACAAATATCAATTCCATAAAATCATTTTGCATATAACGATCCATATACAATAATTAATTCATAATCAACTCGTATTTAATACGAATAAACTGAGGTTTACTCACCTTAATTCACCAGAAATGGTAAATATCTGTTTATGGTCGAATCGGATCGCTGCAGAATCAGGTCAGATCGAATCGCAGCAGTTCTGGGGTCGGTCAACGTCAGGTCAACGGTCAACGTCGGGTCAACGGTCAACGCGAGTCAACATCTTGTCAACGGTCAACGTGGTCGGGTCGGGTCTGAAGCGGGTCGGGTCGAACCGAATCTGAACTTCTGAAACGGGTCGGGTCGACCCGATCGGAGACGTTTCCCGATCCGGTTACAGCGGCTTGAAACGGCGACAACCACCTACACCAAGAGGACCGCAAGGAGAAGACGAACCGATTGGTGGGTGGCACGAGCTCCGGTTCCGCCGGACGTGGTCGCAGCTCCGCCGTGTACGGCAGCAGTGGCTTCCTCCGCTTGCTGCGCCGAGCACAGCCACTCTCCGGTGCGGATCCTTAGCTCAAACGGAAGAGGACGTCGAGATGAACACTTTGACAGGTCGCACGCCTCGATTGGTTGCCGGATGAGGGAGATCTACGCGAAAGAAGCTCCGGATTCGAATTGAGACGATGAACAGTAATTCGCGATAATTTCAGATATTTTCGAAATTTTCTGATTTTTCTGAAATTAAATTACTATTTATAGAAATTTCATATTTTTGGAATAATTTCAACAGGTCGTAACTTTTTCATACAACGTCCGTTTCAAGCGTGCCGCGTGTCTACGAACTCGTATCGTCGAGCTCTACGACTTTCATGAAGGAAACTTATTGAAATTCATGACGGATCAGAAAGTCAACTTTTAACTCCTCGAAATTCAACGTTTTTCAAATCTTTAACTCTCGAAACTCACTTCCGACGTCACGCAACAACTAATTAAAACGTACGAAACACAAATCCTCAAAAATTATCCTCCAAATAGTTCACGATTAAATTACAAGAAATTAGTAATAAAAATCGGGTTATTACACACCGTGTCATGCATATATTATTCCCCACGTACACCGCTTTCAAAAGGAAACACGTCGTTGACGAATGCTATTGTTGGATCGTTGGATGTACAACTACTGCCCGCCTCAAAAAACTGCCCATGATCATGCGATCCATCTAATGATGGCTCACCGTGATATATCCAACGTGTGTACTTCGGCCAAAACTCATTACTCTTTAGGTGCTCCCATACTGTCCTAATCGGAAATCGACACATATCACTGCGACACCTATATTTATTGCACGGGCAATAATGGTATTCATTCCCGTTTGCATTTTCCTCGACGAACTGCAAAAAATTCACAACTCCTGTAGTGTATCGTCGGTCATGCCTTGGAAGCGAAATCCAACTTTTATCCGGATTCATATATAGCCTGAAAATAATATATATATATATATATATATAAATTTAATTAATAAGAAATTAATTAACACATACATATATATATATATATATATATAAATCCTTAATAATTAATTACATTACAATATATATTATTATCAACATCAATATATATATATATATCATTAACAACCATTATTTAAGTTACACTATATATCAACCATTATTTAAGTTAATTACACTATCAACAACCATTAATTAACATATATATATATATATATATATATATATAATTAAACTCCACATACACATGCACACACACACACACACATATATATATATATATATATATTAACACTAATTAAAATAACATCAAATTAAAACACATAATTAAACTCTAACTTAAAATCAACTCAACTACAACTCAAAATCAACATATATACATACATTCTAACACTAAAACAACAACAAAACAAAAAATCACTTACTAAATCAAAATCACTAAAACTCAAAATCAACTCAACTAAAACTCAAAATCAACATATATACACATATACGTACCTATATATAGCTCTACAATGTAAGAGAGGACGGATTTCAACAATACTCACAGATTTTTCACTCTTTCTCCCGTTTTTTTTCGTTTTTTTTTTAAATGAGCAGCTGCTGTCTAGATCTGAAAATATATAGACTTATAGCCGACGAAAATGTCAATTTCGTCGGCCAAAATTTCAAAAGTTTTCGTCGGCTAATGTTTCAGAGAAAGGCCGACGAAAATCCAAATCGTCGACTGAAATATGAATATAGCCGACGTTTTTTTGTTTATACCAACGAAAAAACAGTATCATCGGCTATGGTTAAACTATGGCTGACGATTTTGTTTTTCCACAGACGAAAAATAAAAATGTCGGCTATTCGTTGGAAGTGCCGACGAAAATTTTAATTCGTCGGCCGTTTTTTGTAATTTCGTCGGGAAAAGCCTTTTTTTCTAGTAGTGGTGTTTCATGAAAGAACTAAGCACATTGAAGTCGACTGCCATTTTGTAAGGAATCAAGTCCAAACTAACATCATTTCCACTCAGTATGTGAAAAGTGAAGATCAATTAGCTGATATTTTTACCAAGTCTTTAACTTCTGCTCATTTTCAAAACATTTTGTGTAAGTTTGGGTCCTCCAACCCTTTGGACCAAGCTTGAGGGGGAGTGTTGAAGTTAGTCTGGCAAGTGGCTAGTATGTCTAGTCTGGCGAGTGGCTAGTCTGGCGAGTGGCTAGTGGCTAGTGGCGAGTGGTGAGTGGCGAGTGGCTAGTCTGGCGAGTGGCTAGTGGCGAGTGGCTAGTCTGGTCGGCAGTTCAGGTGTCTCTTCTGTGCAGCATGGAGTTCATCTACTGCAGTATGGGCATTATGGTGGAAATCTTTTTTCTTAGTTTTCAGTCCATATATCCTTCTTTTTGTATTCTTTTCTTCTTATGAATGAAAACGGGAACATTTGCCCAAAACTTCTCTGTGTTTTATGAATTTCAAGAAGAAACACATCCTGCACTCATTTGGGGACTGCAAATAACATTTGTCATTTGCGACAATGCTATTTGCATTCGTAGAAAGTATTATGCAAGTGCAAAAGAAGACTGTTAGTAGTGTTTTCTTATTTATATACAGGAAAAGCTCTACCAACACTCTTCGACATTAGAAGTAATAAATTTACTGCATTGCATATATGAGACATTCAACTTTGTTCATCTCATTTTGTGCAGATTATAAAGAGAACCCATCGGCCATATTGGAATGAAGAATTTCAGTTTGTGGTAGAAGAGGCGACTTTGAAGGAGAAGATCCGTTTTGAAGTAAAGAGTAAGAAAAGAAATCTTTTCGCCTATCGTTTCCGGAAAAAGTTAGGGGTTCATAAAATTCATATACCTTAATCTCATCTAAAATGTATGAATGAAAACATGCATATGAATATCATTGATCTTTATCTAGGAATTGCTGGGGTACATTGACATCAATTTTAGTGATGTGGTATACAATGGGCGCATCAGAGGCAAGTATAATTTGATCAACTCGAAAAATGGAGTTCTACACGTCGAGTTGCAGTGGAGCACAACGTGACGCATCATATTTTCCATAGGGTTTAGTCACAAATAGACGTACATTCACTAACTAGGAGATTCGTCAGCAGTTGTCAATCGCTTAGACGCAGTTGCCATTAGTCGTTTTCATTCCCATATTAAGAGTTGTTTGTTTCTCAGCCACATTAGTGCATATGTGTTTAGAATCAAGTAGAGGTGTTTGTATTTTGACCTCAATATTGAGCTCGTTACATAATCTTCCCCAACTGATAATAACATTGAGATCTTTATTGGGCCAAGATAGAGAGTACTGGCCCATCTTTGAAAATATCTCATGCTGCTTTTGTCCCCATCTCATCTCTGATTCAAACCGATGCCAACTGGCTCCTTAAACAAACGGCTCTGATCAACCCACAAGTGGGCAAGCACCGCAGAAGATCATTATCCGTAAAACCCATCCACCCCAGGGGTATATCCGTCATACAAAATTATCTAAAACTCCTCTTCTTAAACCCTGAGAGCTTCAGTCTCTGAAAGCCTCTCTTTTATCTTTTTTGCTTTGCAAAACCTTATCTTGTTCTCTTCAGCAAAGCAAAAATGACTACCTCTACGGCTTCGCTGGTTCTTCCTTCCCTCACCCCCAAAACCCTAGCCCTCTACTCCCCCAAACCCACCTCCGTCTCGCTTTTCTCTCTCTCCTTCTCCTCCCTAAAACCCATTTCGATTTCGGCCTCATTTCTCAGCTCCGGCAAGGCCTGTGCTTCCCGGTCGGTGGTTCGACACGTGGCCGTTTCGGACTTCGAGCAGGACGAGGAGGTCCTCAGCGACGACGGCGGCGAGCCCAATTTCTCGCCGGACCTTAAGCTCTTCGTTGGGAACCTTCCCTTCACTGTTGACAGTGCCCAGCTCGCTGAGCTTTTTGAGAGTGCTGGGAATGTTGAGATGGTTGAGGTATGGTTGTTTCGGCTTTTTCATGTTAAAGTTTGAATCTTTTTGTGAATTGAGTGGAGATAAATTGTGGGTTCAATGTTTGTTTTGGGATTAATGGAAGGTTTTGATGGAATTTGCAGGTTATATATGACAAGACTACTGGGAGGAGCAGAGGGTTTGGGTTTGTGACCATGTCGAGTGCTCAGGAAGTCGAAGCAGCTGCGAGACAGTTCAATGGCTATGTAAGTCATTCTATTGTGTTTGTTGTTTGTTTTTGTATGTGTGAAATTGTGGAGTGAATTGTATGAGATGTAAGAAAGTTGGATTGGTGTTTGAGACTTGTTGGGGATTTAGTTTAGCGGAAAAGTTTTCTGAAGGTTACTATAGTGACTGCTTAATGTGCCTATTTATTGGTGAGTGTTGGATTTATTTGGGTACATTTTATGCATGAGAACCGTGAACATACTTATTGTGTATAAGCAAGGGTTCATGAAATCTTTGAAGAAAACAAATCAGTTGATTGAACTCATGAGAAGTTGAGAACACTTTTTTATTTGTAGCTCAAAACAGAGTTGGTTTGAGAAAGTTGGGTAATGTGGTGAAAATTGTAAATATTAATAATGAAAAAGGAAGTTTGTCTTCAAGCTAAAGGATAGCTTTCTTGATGTGAATCTTTTACTGCATAGATGCATATTGACTGTTATGGACCCTGTTCATTGTATTTAAGCAAGACTGTGACTTTTTGCAGGAACTTGATGGAAGGGCGTTGAGGGTTAACTATGGACCTCCCCCACCTAGGACTGAGGATTCTTTCAGAGGTGCAAGAGGTTCCCCCAGAGGTGGAGGAGGTTATGGTGATTCTTCTAACCGCCTGTATGTTGGTAACCTTGCATGGGGTGTTGACAATTTGGCACTTGAGAACTTGTTCAACGAGCAAGGAAAGGTCTTGGAGGCCAAGGTAGTTTTTGACAGGGACAGCGGCCGGTCTAGGGGTTTTGGTTTTGTGACATATGGTTCTGCTGAAGAAATGAACAGTGCCATTGAATCTTTGGATGGAGTTGTACGTATATAATCACCTCTTTTTTTCAGTCATTGTATTATATCCCATGTGTATCACCATTTTGTGTTTCTAATGTTTTTATCTTTATAATTTTGCAGGACCTGGGTGGAAGATCTATTCGCGTCACCCCGGCAGAACCAAGGCCGCCAAGGCGTCAATTTTGAATCTTAGATTCCAAGAGTCATTGGCCAACAGAATATTCTATGTATAGTTCTGACCTAGAATTTTTCGTTTTTGTTTATTGCATCTTCTCTCTTGAAGCATATGACTCTATTGCAGATGTATCCACTGTCTTGAATTGGATAAGAGTAATGACACAAACTACTCATAAAGTAAACCAAGTGATGTGACAATATTTTATTTGTTCATATCTAGACCTGTTCTTTAACTCACTCTCCATTTTATTTGCCTCATCATTTGGTGACTAATACTTGCGAAATTGGCGACTTCAGTATTATTGTTTTGGTTAATCCTTTGTTCGATTTCTAGTTTCTAAAGTCGCATGTGTGAATACATTTAATAAATTCTTGTATTTATGGAGTATGAATAGAAAAGTTTTACCTTCTTCTCTCTTGGTATCCTAACACGTGCTGATCTTATTGACAGGGAGTTAGGAGCTAAGTAGCTGTATGTCATTGCCTTCTGTCAAGAGTTCCCATATTATGCTCCCTTGCACCACGGTTGAAATCGTGACTGATGGTGGTTTTTGGCGTCGACCCATAGATGGACAAGAGCGAATGTTTTTTGAAAGTTTAAAATCTATGTTGAGTGCGGGGTTTAGTTAAGGAACTGATTTGTGATCTATTTTTTCTTTTTAACAACAGTTTATAGATTCAAGTACGTGAATCATCATCTAATAGTCTGCTTTACCTTGACATGTCACTGAAAGAGATCCTGATGTGTAATGAATTGCAGGAGAAATGTACAACCAGATCAGTTTTTCAGTCATATGATATCCAAGTTAAAAATGAATTTCCAGTTGTGCGAGAAAAATTGTTTGGTGTTCTGTACCTTGTGAGTTATTGTTCTTTACAGAGGTGAGCTATTAGCTGTTTGCTTGGTTCAGCTTCTTCGGAAACTAAGAAATGATATCAGAAACACAACACTTTCAATTGTTTTAACTTTTAAGTGCCATCTACCAGGATTGTAGACAGTCACTGGAACTTTGGAAGACTTCATATAACTGGTCTGGATTCCAATGCACAAATTCTAGTGGCCGCTGTCTGTTCTTGCTAGTGAATGATCCTGATATATGTACTGCTAAAACTGAAAGCTAAATTAACACCGACTCGTACTTTGGATTCTGGGATTATGGCTGGGAATAAAATTTATTTGAAACGTACACACCTGTAAAACTACGAATATTAGGCAGCCTGGTAAGGGCCTGGCCCAAGAAATGCAAACATTTGTAATTAAGCAGGCAAATAGAAGAACAGAGAGAGAATTTGACACACCCTCTCCGTTTTCTTTTGTTTTGTTTTTGGAGGAAGCAAAACCAAGCCAAAACTAAAAGAAAATGCAAATGCCAAATGAGGGTTTCTTCCCTTTTCTTATTTAAGTAACAATATTGATGGAGGGAGGAGATTCGAATGTTGAATTTTAGGTGTAACGTTAAGTTTTTTGTATAAATTTTTTGAATCGTAAGTTCTCTTGCTTCGTATAAACAAAATCTCTTCGTAACACTCGAGTTTTTTATGTCCAGGAAGGATAGTCGAATCCTATGAAGGCATGCACTCATTTTGGGTGCTTCTCATCCTCTTTAAAATCACTAACGAAGTTTAAGCAATCATGGATTATTGTCACATAGAGATTAGTGGGTTCGCATGTGTTTCTTCCCCCGTATTAGTTAAAAATAAAATAATAAGCATACGTTCATTAAGCTTCTAGCCATTTGAATTGTAATGAAAGACAAAAGTTTGTGAGCATAATGATTCTACTAGAACATTGTAGTTCGTAATCTTTGACTTGAAGCCTAAGTGTTCTAGAGAAGTGATATAATTACTCACTTTACACATTCGAAATTTTTTATGAGCCCGTTTTAGATTAATCTTACGGAATAGGAAAATATATAGACTTGGTCTCTATACTTTGTGCATCTCGTTTACGTTGTGATGAGTAGTTTTTTTTTTTTTTTTGGAAAGGATGAGACCGATGAGTAATGTTATAGAATCACATTTTGTAAGATGGCAGGTAGGGAAGATAGATTCATTTTGTCAAATTGGAAATAATTACCAGAACTCGAGTGTTCCCCACCAATTCTGTGGTAATTTTTGTAAAGCTTTTATGAATTCTTAAGCATGTGGTTCTCTTGTTTTTGTTTAGGTTGAGTACTCAATTTGGAGACGTATTCCCATAATGCATTTGGGTAAGTAGCTCTTTAACCTATTTCCCCATACCAACATGTGGAGGGGTAATTTGTCATGATAAATTTGGACAAAGTCCCATTCCCAGATACTCATTCATCTGTTGCCAATTTCTGAAGAGGAGAAAGTAAAGGTGCATGTGAGAAGCCATCACTGTTGGTTTTAGGCAATTGAGTATGTGATTGGAATCCCAAACCAAAAAAGCACCCCAGTTTATGAGTAACAAAGACCAACAATCCAACAGTTGAAGGCCATTCACCTAAATTTGTAAAAGCTTAATGGTCAATGCTCACTTTCTTCGTCCAATAAGTGATTCAATATTTTCAAATTATGCGAAGAAAATGGTTAAGTTGATACAATAAGATCAGTACTATATATGCTAATAACGGTTTTGCGAACTACGTTTAATTTATCCACAATTTATTCTTTTAACAAAAGTGTTATTATCTCGTAATATTCTTTCAGTTCGATCATTACTTTCCTCTTCCTTCTTAAATTATATTTTCATGTTTCGAAGAAGCAATGATGAGGTGATATGACCACTAGACTCTACAACTATTAGTTATTTTTCGACATCAATACTGGTCCGCAAGAAGAATCACAATGCCGTGTGATATATTCTCTTATGAAAACATCTAATGCATCCATTATGAGTCTCTCAATTTGAGATGCACATTCAAGAATGTAATGTACTTGATTTCGTATAGGAATTGAGAAGAGCCTGCAGATCATGTGAGACTGTGAGAGCAGCAAGTGAAAGTGAAACAAACTATGATGGGAAGTGGGTTGGACGATCAATAATGTCACAGAAATAGGAGACATTTGAGCTTTAAGGAAACCAAATATATGCTCTTCATGTTCCAATGCCCCTTCACCGGATCACTATGCCTTCTCTTCCGAAATAATCGGCTACATTGTATGGTGGATATCTATCAAGGACTGTAGTACTATTAGTCCTCTCCAAATGCCCCAATTATATGATCCCAAACTGTGAGATCAGAACTTGGACGAACCAAGGAAATTCAGTTTATTGGATCCACCACCAAAACTTTAACCTATCTATCAGTTTTCATATATATTAGCTCAAAAGAAAATAAAATTTTAATATTCTGAAATACCTCAGAGTTTCTTTTTAAGTCTCAGACTTATAATTGGTTCTCGGGTAAAAATTAGTTCACACATTATATGCAGTGTCTTAAAACTCACTAATTTTCTCCGAGAAATGTCTAATCGGAGCTTCTGAGTATTTTAGGTTTAGGCGGACTCTAAGTAGGACTAGGCGGTTCTGGGAGCACTCTAGGCGGTGCTAGACGAGTTCTAGGCATGCCTAGACAGTCCAACTCGGGTTTTGACTAATTTTTATAGCTTTTTTTTTAAAGGACTAGAGGAGGACTTATGGAGGGGATAAAAAGAATATGAATGAGAGATCCAAGCTTGTTTTGTTTTAAATAATATTTTATTCTAGTATTATTGTGTGAATTCTAAATTATTTTTAAAATTTAATTTGAGACAGCCATCCACTTTAAGAGCGCCTACGGAGTTTTCAACCCTTCACTATATATATATATATATATCAATATACGTAATCCACACTGCACATCAAGCATGTAACTGATTTCTCCATCCACCATCTAGTCATGGCCGCAATCCACCTATATATACTTACCATTGTCATCACTTTTCTCTCCAAATCCAAACATAGTGCATATTCTGCTACTTTATTAAGACATTGGCATATGGGTTTTGTTAAATTGTCACTAATCTACTGACATTTGACTAATCAACTAATTAAAAGAAGATGATCAGTTTGGACATACATTAACTATATTAACCGTCAGATATATATATATATATATATATATATATATATATATATATATATATAACTAGTGCATGCATGGGGTCATAGAAATCTGTATATATTCTTTGATAGAAAGAAAGGTCCATACAAATTGAAAAAGCCATCCAAATTATTCAAAGTTTTGAACAAGAAATTTTCCTTTTGTTTTATTTGCTGTCGGCATATTAACGATATAATATATAAACTTATATATAGGTCAGCAAGTAAAAGGAGTCAAAAAGCTTGAAGCTTATGATTCTAATCTTCCAAACAAGCTAGGGTAGTTTTAGGAGTTCAGACTATTCTATTAAATTTCCCAGATGAAAAAGCTTCCTGTTTCGAATTCGAAATTGATTCAATCTTTTGGTGTCAATAGTCAAGCATAAAATTAAAGTCTTTTTCATTTTTCTTTAACAGATTAGCAATCCTCTTCTAAAACTCAAGATCAACCTCTCATGCACACTCATAACAGCAGACAGAGTTAACTTGATTCTTTTCGATCTGTCTGCCTTTTCGTTTGTTTACTCTTTAATTTGCTGGGCAAGTTAATTAACAAAGCTTGGTGATTTGAAACTCCAAAAAGAAAACAACCAAACTAATTAAAATGAATGTATAGGTAAGATGTGTTTAAAGCGCGTTTGCCTTCTTGTTAGGTCCTTTTGCTTTCTTACTTTCTTATTATGTTGTTGGCTGTTATATATATATATGTTAGTCAAAGACAACACCATGCAATTAGGCTTTGATACGCCCAAAATTAAGATGCAGAAGCACCGACGTCCTAGCTCGTTCGTTCGATCAAGTGATTTCAAGTCTCCCAAGCAATTAAGTCATGACGTGCATGTCACCATTGATGTGGAATTTGATGAAATGTACGTGAAGAAGCCCCCTAGATGTCTGAATACGCCCCATGCCAGCACATTATGATCAATAAAATTCTTGCTAGTAATATTCTTGTTTAATATCTGTCGGCAAATCAAATTTTGTTATGTAATCTAACAATTAATAATATTATGAATCAATGAATTCACGGATTCAAAGACATATATAAACGGCCATAACAATACATGTTCTCAATCCATTTAAGATCATAAAATGATTATATACATAGTTAGAAGAGCCGTATATATTCAATTCCACTTACGAATAATTCTTAGTACATGCATATGTGTTTATCGTGTCAATCAGGTGCTAACTTAATTGAAATCTTCAATCGTGTACTTCGAAAACTCTGTCAAAAACTTGAGTCAGTTACTCGTTCGGCGATAACAATGCTGACTCGAAGCGCACACTGATCATGATGTCAGGGGTAGCGTGGAAATATCATCATGGTATTATTGGGTCCAAGACGAGAACTGACAGACGCTGATAGATAGATGCCCACAGAGACCACAGGCACAAATGTCTCAATTCCATTGCAGTTCTTGCAACTTGTGAAATTGCACTGCTTACCCTATTCAAAGGTAACCACTAATTGCCCCTGCAACGTGTAACTGGAAATTTCCATGCACTATTATAGTGTACTAAATCTCAAAAACCTAGCTAGCTAGCTAAGTACCCCATTTCCAGCTCGGGTTCATGCACGCACGAATATATGTACGACGTACATGATGTAGAAAACCACTATGTCTAGGTCTACCTTCAGTCACACGCAGGCTGAGAGCAGTGAGTGAGATCATGATAATGTTATATAAGGCTGGCTTGCTCGATCTGAGTTTTCTGAGATTGGAATAGTACGTTTTGTCATTTCCTGAATCGACTTGGAAACGCATCTCTTACTTGCGTAAGAAGACAATGACTTGAGGACAACTGCAACTTTGGAAAGTTTGATCCTTATCTTGCTCCATAAATTTTGCACCCCGATCCTGTATGAATTTTGTGTTTGGGATCCGTGACACACACACACACACACATATATATATATATATATATATATATATATATATATATATATATATATTCTTCTCCTCTGTTCTAATTGGCAAGTATATTAGTGAAGCTCTATGATTTAGTTAATTTTTCTTTCAAGAGTTTATCCTTTTTGTTTGTCATTCTTTCACCTGTTAAAAGTATTATATGAATCACCTGATTGACTGAAAATAGGCATTGATGTCTTAACCTCAATCTACAGGTAATTTGTATTGCTGGGAAGCAAGTTCCTAGCATTTGTACGTGTAATCTGCATGTAAATGTGGAATACCTCTTGTTTTGCCATTTAGGCCAAGGATGATTTGTTACCAAAAGACAAATTAACAATGACACCTAGGTTATAAAGTTAAAACAACAATGACCTGCATGATGCATATTGGTGACGAACATGGCTGATCCTGACAGAAAAAAGAGAGAGAGCCTTGAGTAGTGGAAGTGTGAAAGACTTGAAATACATTTTTATCTTCTTCTTCAAATATAACTACTCAGAAGTAAAAGTATACTCAAGAATCTTATACATGCAAGCTTAACTAATAATTATACTAAGAATCTTAATTTTGCCATTTGAGTTTCAATTGAAGATGAGCATGCTCTCGAAGCATAATTTCCATAAAGCAAACGATCTAGTAGGGATTTATACCAATTTGAATTTTGGTAAGACTTCTAAATCCCTCTTCTTTCTTTCGGTGTAATTTCTTTTCTAAAAGAAAAGAAAAGTACATGGTGTTCTGAAAGTAAAAAGAAAAGAGAAAGAGAGTCAAAATGAACCTGAAGTCCTGAACTAACAGTCTAAGCATGATGTTCTTAATCATTTCCTTTGATCCATTTTTTGCCTGCAAGGTAGCTATTAGACCAGTTCCAACTACGTACTGTTGCTTGAGCAAAGACCCAAAAGGGAGAAGAAATTGCAAAAAAGTAGAAGAAATGGATTGAGTGCAGACTAAGTAAGCCATTTAGACTAAAACTACCAGTCACTTAAAGCCTTTTGAGCCTCAACAATTTTTGGCTTTTTGTTATGAGTAAAGTTCACAAGGAACATTACCAAGGAAAATTATTCAGCGCACCGAGTTGAAAGTGAACCGACACTCAAATGTACAATTTCAATCATTCGTCCAATCACCAACTATTCACATAGTCATAATATTCAAGGGTGAGTGAAAATGAAGTTATAAAATACTATAACTTAAACAAACTGGAGAGGAGTCACAGTGTGTCAGTATGATTAGTAACAATAGAAATCACCAGAGAAAATGTCATGAAAAGCGGCTTCCACAATATCCAGTCATTGAGGCGTTAAGGGAGACTAACGGAGTTAAAAAAATGACAGTGTAAATAATTTTCACACTTCCGCTCCCCATTACCAAAACTTTGGAAAAACTTAAGCCAATAATCACTTAGGCTCAATTTCAATTGGTAGTTAGGACTTGAAATTTGTGCTAAATTGATCTGCAGAACAAGTCAAAAAGGACCCAATGACCATGAAAGATTTTGCTTTCTTTTTCTTCTGGACAGACAAAGGGAAAAGGGTCTTGGTTGTGCTTCAACTTTGAGAGACCAAATAAGGAAAGAGATAAACCCTTTACCTTCCAAATTGAAACTCAAAAGGAAGCTCAAAACTTTGGGTGGATTTGATCATTTGAATATGAATCATGTTCATGTTCACCACAGGTGGCACCTCCAGTTTGGGGCTAGGGCTGCAGGCATAGTATGCAACTTTCATGAGATCTTTTTTTCTTGAGCATATAATTGAAGCAAACTCGGAATCACAAGAGGCCATATGTCTAGCAAGGGGGATTTTGTTATTATAGCACTGGACAATGGAGGAGGCAGGCAGGCTTTACCTCAGGAGATGAGTGCTTCTGAGTTCTGATTATGCATTGCAACAAGGTAAGTTTTTATGCAGAGCATCTCATGGCAGCTGCAAAGTTTTGATGCCATTTACCCAAAATTCCAGATTCCATTTGCAGACTGTGGGAGAGTGGGATTTAACTTGTAGGAATATCTGAAAATTTTATGTATAGGTTAATATGAAATGTAGATCATAAATAGGGACAGATTGAAGCTCTACCAACAAGTAACAACTGCTATAACTCTGTCTCAAATTTATGAGTAACAAGATATGGGGCTTTACAAGCAAATTATAAGAGTCATGGCAGCATTGGGAAATGATAGGTAATGAAGGGTAATGTTAGGTGGTGACAGATCAATCCAACCCTAAATGTTTTTGATCAAAAAACATCTTCTGCAGTCAAAGAAATTCAAAGCATGAGAGAGGGTTCGGAAATTTTTGCATTTGTTCCTTTAGTTATGCTTGTACTATATCTCTCACATCTTGCAATTCAAGTTGTGCTGCAGGCATTTGTTGCACAAAATGGTATCCCATTCCCATTTTTATGGTTTTGTATTGGCTGTAAAATATTGGAAAGACATCGACAGGTTTATCTCTTTGTTTTTGTCCCCCTCCCATTTTCTACAACTGCCATTGCCACACCCTGAACTATGTCATATATAGTCCCGTTCAACCTGTCATTAACTGAACACTTCAATCATGTAAAACTCATCGTCATCATTTAGATCCCTCTTCAATAATTGTCACTATCCCATGAACAATAGAGCGAACTCAGTATATCTATTGGCCGCGGAATTGTGGATTTCTCAAATTATGTGACTTTTTAATTAGTGTTTTATTAATAGGTGAGGTATATATGTAATGACTTTGCCTTAGTTAGATGTATGTAGTAGGGCTTTATGCGAGTTGATAAGTTGTAATGAGTTGTTGTATTAGAATGGAAGATTGGTTGTTCACCCACCAATTTTCCGTTATTAAGATGTTTGTAGTCTCTAGCCAAGTGCAACTTATACTTCCAAAAAATAAAGGGTGATAATGGTAACTGAAGGAAACTTCAATTTGATAGATGATTAAAGAAGACTTGGTAGTTGTTACCATAATAGGCAAAATGGAATTATATTATGGTGTAGTTTTGTTTACCAAATGGCCGGGTACTGGAAGAATATTCGATAGATTTACAGAAGTGGGATCTAGTCAAATTAGTTTATAGATGAATTTTCAGTTGATGGGTATGTAATAATTTTTTATGAAATGAAGGGGAAATTGATCCATATAAGAAGAAACCACAACATAAACACAGCAAGTAAGAAACACACAAAACCATGCCTTAAACGCGCATGCAAGCATGCACAAGGCCGTAATTAGTATATTAGTGTTCTGCTCATTCCCCTATTCAGAATAGTAATTATGAGTTTATAATCTCCAAAAATGGGGGGACTGGGGAAGTGGGCAAGAAGTAGACAGACAAAATGGTAAAGGGAAACAGCCAGAAAGGGCCAATTTTGGGGATTGAGGACGCAAAATGAATTAATCTGATGCCATATAATCTTAAGGGCATATGGGTTCAGTTCCTGCAATCCAGGCAATGAACAACACTAAAATATCAGGGCCAATATCATTACTTTATGCAGCTGGAACTCAACATAATAATAACTAATTACCAAACGGGTAAAATGTAGTAAAAGTAATGTTATGAGAGATTTAGGCTTAGTTTGGGACAGCTGTGCTGTGAACAAAATGGCTTTTGAATCAGCTGTGAACAAAATGACTTTTGAATCTGCTGTGAGAGGAAGCAGTTTAGGTGTTTGGTAAACTGTTTTCAAAACTGCTGTGAGAACGAAAAGTAATTTTTTGTGTTTGGTAAGTTATAAGTAAAAAGTGCTTTGAGTGGGTATAATTACCAAAATAATCATAAATGTTTAAAGTTTTATTAAAATAGATATTACTTCTCTAAATTATAGACTATGGTTTTGTGCAATTCTTTTGGTATAACTTTTTGCAATGTATGACCAGTTGTTTGGACCAAATAAAAGATTTACGTAGAACTCTTAAATATTAAACAAAGTATTTTCCACCATGATCAAATGGAACCATTACACAAAATATATTAGAGTCTATTAATATTGCAACTACAATGCATTCACTAGACTTTGTGCAATCATATTTCTTAGCACCACCATTTCTTGTCTTCCCGTACCATCTTCATGCTCATTCTCCTCCATATCCTCACCAATTTCTTCACTTAAGTAATCGTCATCTTCATCAAAATCCCGATCTTGTTGAGCAAATCTTCTTATGTAGTTATGAATAGCCATAGTAGCAATAACTATCTTTACTTGTTTTTCATAAGGAAAGTTTGGCATATCGCGTAATATACTCCATTTTTTTTTTCCAAACCCCAAAAGTACGCTCAATAATACTCCTAAGTGAGGAATGTGCATGATTAAATACCTCCCTATGACCCCTTGGTTCATCTCCTCTACGAAAATGTGGGAGGTGATACCGTTCACCTTTGTATGGTCCTAAATAACCTTTTATTTGTGGATAACCGGCATCCACCAAATAATATTTTCCTGAAATAAAAAATGAATAATTGATTTTGATATAATTATATAATAATTTTATAGTTTATGATTAACATTTTGAAACCCAAGTTAGAAAATTACCATTTGGAGGTTTGGGAAAATTCGATCGAGGGTCTCGTGTAGCATATGAGAATACTCTGCTATCATGGGCAGTGCCTTCCCACCCTGCACATACAAATCATATATATATATATGATTTTCCTCATTTTATCTTCCTGATAAAAATCATATATATATATATATATATATATATATATATATGTAGAGTAGTAAAGCGACAAGTATTTGATATAAATGCATTATACATACCTTAAAATGAGGCATGTACCTTGCGTCACTTTCAATTTCTTTTGGAGTGCTTCTAAATTCAGGATCCAACGGCTTTATGAGCACTTTCGCCATATCATAGAAAATATCTAGCATCTTACCAAAATATCTGCTCACCGTCTCTCCTGAACGTTGAAAACGTTCTTGTGTGCCCCTATTTGTCTCACCCCCTCCCAAAATATAGAGAAACATTGCCAGAATTTCAGTTGTGCCAATGTTCTTTGAACCCTTGAACACTTTTTCAACATCTTTCAATAGCAAAAAGAAGCATGACTTCTCCATCCTAAATGCATTATAACACCGAGTTTCATTGCCTTCTAATACTTCCAATAACCAAATGTACCCTGTTTGAGAGCTTGTCATACATGGAGTTTTCATAATATACTTTTCAAGATACACTTGAATAAGACGACCAGCTACACATATGATTTGGTCCACCTCCTCCTCCTCTCCGGAAGTGTCCATACGTTATCTAACAAATCTGCAATGACATTAACAAGAACATATATAATCAATATCATTATTAAAAAGAGACCAATTTTATAGAAAGAAAGTAGAAAGAAAGTAGCACAACAAACAGTAGCATCAACAAACAACAGATCAATATTGTTATTAAATAGAAACATCATTAATAGATCAACAAACAAGTAGAAAGAAGAGATCAATACTGTTATTAAAAAAAAATAGTAGCACAGCCTTAATAGAAAGAAAGTAGCATCAACAAACAAACAGAATGGAAACAAACAGAATTGAAACTTGAGACCTAGTCACAGAGTACCATTAACAAAGAAGGCCCTAATGGCCTAGTCGTTGTTTTCAAATTACAAAGGAAGTATCAGCCTTCTTTTGATTAAGAAGCAAAAACTTGAGCTTGAGATTAGAATCAGTCATCACACAGAACATCTCTCTCTTCTCTTGAGAGCAAAACAGCTCCGCTGCAAACCACCATAGGTCGGTACCAGGTTCAGCTCCTGGTAAAGTTGCGACAACTCGCATCACCTCTTGAATACTAGAGGAATGTGCACTTGTATGGACTGATGTCGCTGTACTCCTACTCTCAACTACCTCAACAAGACGATCAATCTGCTTAGATAATTTCGCAGCACCTCCCACCCTTCCTTTCTTCCCCTTTGCCTCTCCCAAAACTCCTTTACCTTTTTTAGCTTCTGTTGACCTCTCCACTGTTGTTCTCTTTTTTCCTCTTTGCTCAGGCTCAGGATCCTCATCATCATTGACAGAAATAACATTATCATCAGAATCCTCCACCACCTCTTCAACATCTATAGTAGCCGAGGGAATCATGACAGAATTACCTAGAGCTGTGCAACCCTTGAACATCTTATCATAAAGTTCCATCCTTTCAGGGCTAATTCCCACATCGCGAAATTTTTGATACAATGAATTCTCCTACAAATTAACATAAAATAAAATTGTATTTTCAGAATAAAGATCACAAAGTAATGAGCAGTAAGGAATACAAATCATACTCAAATAAAAAGGACCAAAGAAACAATAGATAGAGAAGTTGAAAAACACACCTTAATTTTATTTTGCCACCATTCAGCAGTCGCATCGATAGTCTTCTTAGCGGGATCCCATCCAATACCAGTTTCCTTTTGCAGTAGTGAGTTCCACAATTTGTAATCAGTTTTAAGCAAATCCCACTTGTTTTTCATTTTCTTTTTGTCATACTCCCTTCCGGTTATCTCCTTAAATGCTTTCACACAATTTGCCCATCCTGTTTTATCTAAATGTGTGCCAGGCCTATTTCCCTTGCTCACTTCCTTAGCAGCTAAATCACAAAATATATGTACTATATCATCAGGCCATGTGGCTTTTGGTTTTCCATTCCCATCGATTCCATCAGTGGTGGATTTCTTTCCCATCTAAAGATAACACATGCTCAGTTCTCTCAATTTATAACTAGAACCGAGACCAAAAACAATCAGCTCAAATTTATAACTAGAACCGAATATAATCAGCTCAAATTAATCAAAAGAAGTTATCCCCGTCTCTTGAGAATCATCAAGGACACGTACATTATTATAAACTTTAATTGATCTATGGGGACCTTGTAAATGACCAATGCACATTACAGCATATTGAAAACAAGCTGTTAAAGAAATCACAAACAGCCTCTTAAAATTGGAAACTATGGCAGCAAGCTTGATGTTAAAAAGCCCCTTACAGGGAGTTCGGATTAGCTCCAGCACACTCTCAACTTATATATATATATATATATATATATATATATATATATATATATATATATATATATTTGGACTTGGTGATGAAGTACAAGAAACCAAGATAGGGAAACAAAGAAGCTGCAAACAGCTGTGAAGCTATGCTCTGTGAATCAATGTTGGGTGCCCACGGGTCAACTGGGAATATCACCCCATATACAATCCCACCTCTTATGTTTCTACTGCTGTAACTCTTGGGGTTTCTGTTTCTTAGTGGTGGGTTTGGTCGGGGGCAATGGAAGAAAGCAGAGGAACCCTGAAAATATAGGGGGACAACAAAGTTGGGAGCTTTGCAATGAAACTGAATACAAGTAATAGTCATTGAGAATTTGAGAGAGAGTTGCAGAGAGTGAGTTCGTGTGGTTGAAGATGATGGGTTTTATATATATATATATATATATATATATATACACACACACACAAAGCTAGGGAAATTATACTTTGAACTAAGTAATAACCCAATTGTAAATGAAGAAGATGAAGCAAAGGAAGAACAGATCTTTCTCAATAGTCATAAGCACAAGGATCACATAGAGAATTCAAATTGTATCAAACCAGATCAAAAATCTAAACAACGAATTAAAAATGCCAAAGCACAAGCATGTGAGTACAGAATTGAAATCAAAAGCTAAAGAGAAGATGGAGCTCAAGGTTTAAAGATCCAGAACCGAAAACGAAGAAGCTTCTGAGATCTGGAAAATTAGCAGAGAGAGAGAGAGAGAGAGAGAGAGAGAGAGAGAGAGAGACTAACCTTCTGGGAATGTATGGGCAAACACAGAGGAAGAGATGAAGGAGACCGGAGTTCCACAATTTGACAGAAGGAGAAGGGGAAGAGATGAAAAGAAACGATTGTATGCGGCTGATATCTCTGATAGGGTTTTGATATCAGTAAAGCATAAGGACAAAAGGGGCAATAAGCAAAATTTCATTAAAACAGAGCCCAAAAGCTCCGTGTTTTTTCAAAAGCAGCTTTCAAAGCTCCTCCTTCCTAGCTTTTCAATTTCGGCTATTACGGAAAGCCATTTTGGCTAAAAGCTGATTTTAGAGAGTTCACCAAACACCTTCAATTAATCACAAAAGCTAAAGCCATTCCAAAAGCTGTCTTAAAAGCCATCCCAAACTAAGCCTTAATTTCTTTTAAGTATGAGATTGTGAGTTCGACTCATAAAAAACTCTAGTTATAGCTCTAGTTATAGCATGTGAATGATTTCTAATTAAAAAACTAAATTAATATCACATTAACAACTCATAGTATGAAAGCTTATCATACATAATAAATAATGCTAGATGACCCACTTTTTGGTATCCCACTTAGAGCCAACTTTATGTATCAGTCTATGTACATGACGTGTCACCACTCAATCAGAGTGTTTCATAAAATAACGTGGTTTTGCCACATAACGTGAGTTCTAGGTGGGATACCAAAAGATTCACATAGCATTGCTCATAATGAATAATCGATGTAATAACATAATATACTTAATTTGTATACTCCAACATGTAAAGACGATGACGGTCACTTGATATTTTTCTACACATAAGAAGATAAGATTGATGGTATATCACCAATTTATTTATGTTTTCTTTTTCTTTCAAGATAGAATTGTTCAAAAAAATTTCTCGAAGAAGTGACAGTCGAGATTTCTCAACTATTTAGGAAGACAACAAGATAATCAAAATAAGTACAACTCCAGATGTGCTCTCAATTTTCCGCAAGACGGGTTAAGCTAATTAAGAAGATCCTATGGAATTTGTTTATGTGGAACTGATTTAAGAGGAATATAATTAAATTGTGGGTTTTTGGAGCAGAGGAGGCTAGGTATGTTACTGGTGGAGAAGAGGGCAATGGAATTAGTGAGCATAGATGAGTTGGGGACAGCATGCTTGGAGAAGTGAAGGATGGGGAAAGGTAATAAGAATGAAATGTTCCTATGCATACAACAAGTCTGTCGAGGGAGGGAAGTGGATGAGGGCACAAGGGAGATAGGTCATATAACCCACTTGTGTTTCTATCATCAATCAAAAACTCGATCACTCCCATATGCACAATGCTCCGTATATATTAGCTCACATAGCTCACTCTACTGGAAATTTACCCATACTTGCTCTCTGTTACTCTCATAATTTATAATGCGAATTCGTTAAAATGAGTCCGTGATGCCCATCTTGGGATGTTTAAATAAATAAACCCTTCTGAGATTGTCCATGTTTGGACTTTTTCGAGGTTGAAAAATGAATGTTTGTCAGGATTTTCAAAGCTGCAAGTACTCTAGTGTTTAGCATTAGTTTTGTTATGTAAGACAGAGTTTTCCATTTGTCATAAATTAAAGAAATAAGAACAATATAGTAGCTATAGCAGACATATTGATTATTTATAGAGGTTTATGGCCTCGCCTGGACTAGGTTTCCAGTACTCAAGCTCGAGGGTTTCATTTGCTATTATCAGTTTGTCTCCTTTCAGCTCCACAACCTGCTTAAGTTTTTAATCTAAGGTACGGCCGTGTGCTGCGTATCCTTTGGAATTCATTCAGTATGTCTGTTTGAACATCGTAATATTTCACATGTATTCAATGAAGTATCGATTTTCTGTTGGAAAATATACATTTTATAATTATATGGTAGACAAAGTGAGTGAGATTACTACGAAACATAAATCACCTAATATTGACACGACAAACATGCATGTTGATTAGAACAAAACCAAAATTAGATTTTCTAATTACTCCTATGTAATTGTTAAATAATAATAATAATAAAAGGTGAAATCCACCCTCCTCCATGTACTCTATGTTCCATTTTTAACTTAAGTTTTATCTTTTCTAATTTTGTCTCTAGAGGTAAGTAGATAGGTGTAAAATTACACAACACTACAAATTGTAGAAGGAAGAAGATCATTCGATGTGTTAATGTTAATAATTAAAACTACGTACCACCTGGTCCACCCTTATTGAGTTGCATCAAAATAAATGGACAAACAAGATAAGAAAACATTACAACATCATTGAGGGAAGTTCATAAATAGACAACTTATTTTTTTTATCATAATGGTACTGCAAGCAGAAAGGGCAAAGATTGAAGAAAAAAAAAAAAAAAAATAGAGTGGTCCACGCGTGCCAATGGTTTCTTGTGTGTGAGTTTCGGTTGTGCCAAGCGTGCTAAGAGTACTCACGTGCGAGGGGGGCTTATAAATACCCCGCGTGAGAAGTGTAACGAGCAAAACAAAGAAGCTGAGTAGAGGGAAATATATATAGAGAGAAAGAGAGTAAGAGTCTTTGAATTTTAAGCAACAAAAACCAGAGTGTGTGTGTGTGTGAGATAGAAATGGAGATTAACAACATTGAAATGAAGCTCTCAAAGTTCAGGAGAATTTGTGTGTTCTGTGGGAGTAGCCAGGGCAAGAAGACTAGCTACCAAGATGCTGCCACTGAGCTTGGGAAAGAGCTGGTATATATAGAATAACTCTCTCATTATTTCACAAGCTGTTTTATTTTTATTAAGATGATATCTGAGAATTCTCTCACTCTTTTACTTACTGGTGTGTTGGTAGATGGCCTTTCGCCTTCATTTTATGTTGGTTTCTCTTGCTCAAACTCTCATCTTGTTAATGCTTTTTAACTTTTCATGTTTAACTTGTTCTGGTTTTCTGGGCAAGCACATTATGATATTGCAACTTGTTCGTCATATGATTCATGGGGTTAATTTTTCATTTTCTGAATCAAGATTTGACCCCTTCAAACTGAACCTTTCTTCCTTGTTAAGTTTGTCTCTAGCATAATGCATGTAGATGTTGATCTTTCTCTCTCTGTCATCGTCAAAAGATTATGGGAAAAATGATGGCTTTCATTTGAATGAAACTTATTTCTGTCCATTTGTACTAACACATAGTAGTTTTAGTCTAGTGTTTCTGAGCTGAGTTTGATTTGGTTTTTCTCGTAGGTTTCAAGGAACATTGATCTGGTCTATGGAGGAGGCAGCATAGGGCTAATGGGTTTGGTTTCTCAAGCTGTTCATGATGGTGGTCGGCATGTCATTGGGTACAGTTTTGCTCTTTCATTATGAAATCTCAGAAACCATAAAACAAATGAAATAAGCAAACACAAAAGAGATTAAGAAACAATTAAGTGAGTTTTGGGACTGATTTTTGTCATGTTATTGTCTCTCTGTAGAGTTATTCCCAAGACGCTCATGCCTCGAGAGGTATGTTTACTAATATTAGCCAGATAAAAGTCCTTCAACTTTGTTTAATTATACAAGGTTTATTTTATTTTATAAATTTCTATATATCTCAAAATTCATTGGGATTCAGATTCTTGTTCAAATCTTTTCTGCATCTTTCTTTCTTTTCAATCTTTTGTTGCTTTCTCTCTTCTTTTCTCCTTTTCTTCTTTTTGGTGTGGAATCTGTGGATGATGTGAGCACTTTTAGACACCCTTTGGGATTTTAATTTTGATTTTGTTCCTTTCTTTTTCTTTTGTCTGTATTTTTTGCTCCCTTTTTGTTCTTTGTTGCTTCCTTTGTTTCTTGTTATTTTCTGTTTGGTTCTCTGGAATATAGTGATTCTTGAATGTATGCTTGGGGGTGCTTATCCTTACTTACACTCAAGTACTTGGCACTAATACTACACTACTGGTTTCTCTGTATAGTCTATAGGGGATGCTCATTCAACTGAAAAGTATTTTGCTTCTTGTGCTTTTCTGTCTTGGCTTTTTCCATGAATGGAACTTTGTTTATTTTGCTCTAAAAGGACTGGCTGGGGGAGTAGCTGGGTTGAAGATTTGTATTAAGTTCATCATTTCTCTGAAAAAACATCATTGCTTTTCTGCACAAAGCTCCAAATTGCAATATCTTTAATGGCTTTCTGGGTGGTACCATTTTACAGATAACTGGTGAAACTGTGGGGGAAGTGAAGGCAGTTGCAGACATGCATCAAAGAAAGGCAGAGATGGCTAAGCATTCAGATGCCTTTATTGCATTGCCTGGTTAGTATAAGCCCTGCACTGTCCCTGCATAGTTCTGGTTTTGCACCAGAATACTTGAATCAATCAAACACTAATGGTCCTTCATGGCTTTTATTTTTAACAATTTCAGCATGTAAAGATTGACCCCAGATTGGAAGTTTCGATTCTTGTGAAGATTCTCAGTTCCCCTTCTTGTGTTTAGCTATCATTTACCAAACCCCAATGAACTGAAATAGAACATAAATGGAAGAGAAGTGAGTGAGACAGAACCACAAATCAGAAGTGAACCCTAAACCTTTAATAAATTGAGTAAATAACTTTTGAGTTTTGACCCAAAATAAAGGCTGAGTAAGTAGCTAAAAGGGTGTTTGTGAACAAATTGGTCATAATAGGTCAAAGTAAGTTGATGATTTACTGTTGAGGGTTCTTGTTTTTTATGGTATTAAAAGCCTTGAAATCTGGTCATGCTATGTGTCTATTATGATTGTGATTGTGTGAATCTCACATTCCCCAAGAGCCATGATGATTAGAGAGCAACCATTCAAACCAATCCTATGACCCATCAACATCCTTACACTGAAAATTAGAGCTTCTGAGGAACCTTGCCTTGCTTCTGTTATTAATCTTCTCTGGTCCTAAATAGTCTTTGTAGCCAGTAAATGACTCTACCAATTGTTTCCTGCCTTATGGAGAAACAGCTCAACATATGCACACTTTCACTAGATAGTCTTTGCCAACTTGCACAAGCATCTGATATGGAATGATGCTGAACACTTTTGAATAACTTCATTCATATCATCCCAGAGTCTTTTTGAACATCTTAGCATAAATGAAGGGGGAGAGGAAATGCAGGGGAAAAATAGTCATTATACTTCGATGGATGTTTCTGTTTCATTTTTCTGTCTGAATTCTTCTAACCCTGAAGAAGATGATAATTAAAAAAAATTATTCACACCCTCTGCAAGTGAGCAAAGTACATTTTGAACTTTAAAAGTTATCCAGTCAAAGTATATTGCACCAAGGTCAAAATGGAACTGACAATATAATCTGCCTTTTTATCCTTTAACTGTTTTACACCAACAAAATAGTGGTCTTTCCCTTCTTCATGTATCAGAGATCCTAATGATTAATATCATGATCCTGGTCCTTGGGGTCACAATATTGTATGACTGAATTCTTTCAACTGTAAGATAATGAAGCTTGGACTGCAAATCTTAATGACAATTTACATACAGGTGGTTATGGAACTCTGGAAGAGTTGCTTGAAGTGATAACCTGGGCTCAGCTTGGAATTCATGACAAACCGGTAAGTAGCTTTTCTGATTTCTTTTATAAAAAAAAATAACAGTGGTAATTAAGTTTTTAAAGTACTGGGGCTTAAACCAACTTTTTCTTGTTTTTGTGTATTTTTTTTTTAGGTGGGATTGTTGAATGTTGATGGATACTACAATTCCTTGCTATCATTCATTGATACTGCTGTGGAAGAAGGATTTATTAGCCCAAATGCACGCCACATTATTATATCAGCACCAACAGCAATGGAGTTGGTGAAGAAATTGGAGGTAACCCAAAACATTCTTTGATTCTCTTTGTTTGTTTGTCTCTGAGTTTTACTTAAATAATCAACCAAATCACATGTAAAATTACTAATGCTTCTTTTTTAAGTCTCACTAAACACTTCATACTGGAAAGTCAAGACCTTCACCTCTATTCTGGTTTGTGGTATTGATTTCTTGCTTTTGGTGATAGGATTATGTTCCATGTCATGAAAGAGTTGCTTCAAAGCTGAACTGGGAGATGGCACAGCTTGGCTACACTCAGGAATTCGGAATTTCTAGGTGAACGGGGATTGTAGCATTGAAGCAAGATGCCTGTGGGAATTTCAGAAGTTGAAGAAGCTAATCTGTAGAACTCTAAATCTCTGATATGGGGAGTTTATTTGTTGTAAATTATTGCACTCGACCTTACTGTGTCAATCTTCAACTTTCCTTTTTGTTGAATTTTCATCCCCAGCTTTAGCTGTAAGTAAGCAAGTAGTAGAGGCTTGTGAACCTTCCCCTATTAATAATTAACTAATTTATTATTTACTCTTAATTTATCCTATTGTTCCTGAGATATAATGATGAGATGAGGATGGGATTTTCACCTTAGTTGTGGGATTAAGTAATTCATTTTGGTTAAGACTTAAGACTTGGGAGATTATGAAGTTCAAGTACAAAAACAAAAAAAATGCAATAAGTATAAGTAAACAGAAGCCCTATGTGCCTATACTGCTATGCATATGCTTTATTTGTCCTTTGTGGTGTTTTATCACTGTCATGGAATCACACTAAAATGGGTCCATAGAAAGCTTGATAATACATTGAGATGTAGTTGAAGATATGGAACAGGTGGTCCAATCACAGTGAGATAACTGTCACTGGACAAGAGAAAAAGAGGGGACAATTGTTGTTGCAGGCATATTTGGCCTATCTTTTCAGCTACTGCTTTCTGTTAAGGTTGGGAGCTATGGCCAACAGTGGAGGTTAAGCTAACCAACTACAAGCAAATACAAAGGAGAGGACAAGTCATGTTGATTGGATATGGAAAAGGAAGGGGCCTAGCTAATTGGAAAAGAGGAGGAGTGTCTTTGCCTTCCAAGTTCCAACAGATGGAGACAGTGTGACATGTGATGTGGCCTATGAGGGTCACACTGGTTATGAACATACAAGAGTAAGGGGGTAAGGGTTAGTGACAATTAGGACCCAGTTTCTGCATCTGAGTTCTAACATTATTCTGCGGTTCATTCCATTACTGGTGCTTGTGAGTTTAGTGAAGATGAGGTTGGAATATCAAGTCCAAGAAGAAAAGGAAACAACTCCCTGTCTCTCAGGTCAGCTCAATAGAGTTAGGGACCCTGTGCCTCTTTTTAATATGTGTGCAAACGCTTGGGATAAATGTTGAAAGACAGCCATTTTAAGGGGTATGAGTGATTTCTAACTCTTGATGACTTGATGCATGTTAGTTCCTTAGTGGAATCAATATGCAAAATGTCTTAAGCACAATTAATATTTATTGATAGGAAAAGGGACTGCTAACCTAAAAATTCTCTCGCTAAGTCAGTTACAGTAATGGATGGCTCAGCCTGGATCAGCTGGAACATTTGAGCAGGGCTGATACCTAGATTTTGTATAAGAAATTCAACCTCAACTGAAATAGAGATATGACTTTGATTGTGTATGAAGAAATTAAATAACTAACTGATAGGCATGCAAAAGAATAACATCCAAAAGAAATACAGGAAATGGTACATGATTCCCTCAAGTTTGAGGCTTTGCAGGTGAATGAGGTACTTCCCCATTCACATGATTTTGTTGCCCACTGAAACATGTTGCTGGTGTCATCCTATCACAGGCCTTTGGTTCTTTTGGACAACAAGGATCAACCTTTTTTCTAAAACCTAACCTTATGGGAAGAATGCTCCAACTTCTCTTGTTCTTCACCAGCTTTTGAAGCTCTTTTTTCATACTAGAACACTCCTTTTGAAGCTCCAATACACGCTCCCTCACCTCGTAATCAAAACCCACAGCTCGTTCGAGTTGTGCAGGGTCTACTTGATTGGACCCATCATTTTTGCTTGGGAGCCCAAGGTTTCCACTAGGGTTGTGTGAGTTCTCTAGATTGTCAACAAATAACCAGCCAGAAATTGATGTTCGTAGTCTAAGCTGTTCGAAGAAGAGGACTTGAACAATTACTCGAAGAGGTAACCTTTCGTTCTGCGCTGCATGCGTGCTGGCTTCCAATGACAGTTTATTGCAGTTCATCAGTCTGCAGAGCAGCTCTCTTTCAGCATCTGTAAGCCAAGGATGTGCCTGAGGTTCTCAGATACACAATGTAGTTACTAGTTAGCAGGCACAATCAGATACATAACTAAGGTTACAAAAAACAAATATGATATCAATAGTACCTAGCACTTCAGAAATTAAATGGACATAATAGTCAAGTAAATATAAGACTTCAGTTAGAAGATGGCATGATATGGACTTAAGCTTGCTTTACCTTCAAGAAAACGTCAATGGCATGATAAATGCCATCATCTAGTGGCCTGGCATATTCGGGGATGACAGCAGCGAGTGCCTGAAATTTCGGTAACTTCAAATTAACATCTGGTGCTACCTCGGCAAGATATCCATCCACCAGACTGGCCACCATTGTAATAGGTGTCAATGGATCAGTACCGCTCATCAATTGCCCCTCTTCGATTATGCATGGAGAAGACGGGTAAGGCTGGTTTACCAACATGAAATGATCAAGAATCCTCTGAATGCAGTCTATGTCATAAAGAGTCTCCACTGAGTAGCCCATATTTGGGATTAGAAGATCAATGAGAACAGCTTGGTCCAGCTGTGCACCTACCCTTTTCTCTAAATTGTCTCTGCATGATTGACTTGCATGTAATATCATAGCAGTTCTTAAGAGCCTAAGCAGAAACTTGGAGGATGTTACTCCTTTCTTATTAGGAAGCAACCCCACAATTTCTTCAAGTAAAGCCCTTTGGTCTTCATCAGAAATGTTTGTGCCTGAATTTGCATGATTTGCGTCTTTAAAGCTTGAAAGCCGATTCATCAAGGGGAGATACTTTCTAGCATAGGCTATGAGGGAAGCCGCAATACTCTCGGGACTCATGCCTTTTGATTCAACAGCTTGAATCAAGCGTTTATAAAGAGGTAAGCTCAGGAAGGATGTATCTTCATACCACCAATTTTTGCCGGGAGATTGAGGCTTACTTTCAGCAGCTATTCCATTCCATGACACAGTGCCTGTTGGCTTCTTAATGTCACTTCCTGCCGACATAGGCCTGCAGAACAATTTTGGGTCTGAACAAGCTTTAATAGCTAGTGAATCAATGCATCTTGACACAATGTGGAGCTCTTCAACATATGGTTGCACTTCTTCACATGTTTCAAGAGCTATTATGGAATCTCTCCAACTGCCGAAGATTTCATCAAGGAAAATCTCTGTTTGTGCAATGAGGTTTCCTTGCTCATATTCTTCTGTCATCCTGAGGTATTCGGCTGCACATCTAAGGATGACAACATTCAAAGCAGTCAGCTCTATTTTGACACCATAGCAAAATTTGGTTACAAGCTCAAATGCTTTAGCTCCCCCAGGCACACCATGAAGTTGCATTGCACAAGGTGAGCCTTCCTCAACAGAACACTCTTCGATAAGCTGCTCTAGTAGACCACTTTTAGAAAGCAATGGAAACTGCAGTAGTTCCAAAAATGCTAATTAGAGAATGCGAATGTACATAGCATGAAAGCTGATAACAACAGACGCATATATAGATATGCGGTTCCACACACTCGAAATAGCTCACACACTCATACTCTAACTACCGAACATATATCTCATGCACGAAATGTACCTTGTGGAGGTGGAAAGACATTTCCCCAACTCGCACAATAATATCACTAGGTAGCCCAGTTGTGCAAACCCTGTAAGAAACACACAATCAGATCCAGAAAATAAACCCAAAATTATCTTATACATGAATATGATTTGAGTAGTCTTCTTTCTTTTTTCTTTTTTTGATGATTCAGTAGTCTTAGTTATCTAAAAATCAAAATCATTGCATCCTATCCCTTGATTTAAATCAATTTTAATCCCATGCATGCATGGATTTATCATCCATGAAATCCTACTACTTTCTGTTGTTAATGAAGATTCCATCAAAACACCCCATTACAATTTACAAAATTGAGTTTTCCATCTAAAGCTCAGTGGAACGTACATTGTCAACTTCAGAAATCAGAACTTCTGGTAGCCTGGACAGGCCAATATGGCTATCTAAGCACTTTCTACTCGACTAGCTTATGCATCTGTTCTCTCCCTCATAAACATTAGAAATGCATACACTAATCACTGATGAAAAAACCTTTTTTTTCTTAAGCCTACTACAAAAGATCAATTTACAGAGATTTTAAGATGCAAACTATCAAACATCATTTCATTCATCTGGGAATTAATCTGTAACTCATGAATCCTATGTATTAATCTGTTGGATATACGAAAGCAGAAAAGTGTTTACCATGTCTGGCCTTCCCGATGAAACGCTTCAGACTTCACTCCCAGTTTCATGCAAGCCATGTCCTCTGGTGGTCTTCTAAAATGGCCAGACATAATAGAACCCTGAAATTATCTAACCGTGAAAGAGAAGTGAAGTGAAAATGTGAGAGTGAAAGACTGATTGGTGAAACTGTACGTGCAAGTGAAAGTGAAGTTGGCGTACTTATCATCGACGCAAACCGTATCAGAATTCAAAGAGAGAAGCGAGTCTACAGCAACAAGTAAAGGAGAGAAGGAAGCGGGTGCCTCCAACTGGACTCGTCCTTCACTCTCACTTGGATATTAACATGTCAACATGGGCTCAAGCCACGTCACCGGCAAGCCCATTAATACATTGTCTCTATGCGATTGTCTAAAGTCTAAACCACTTAATATACACCCCTATTATTATATAGGGTTTTTTACTAATAACTACACTTTTGAGCTCATAATTACTAATAACAAGTCTGTTTTTAAAATTACCACTAACAAGTTTCCATCCATTTAACTAACAGAATCCGTTAAATAGTAATTACGAAATTGCCCTTTTACTTTTTTTACGACATTATTGAGGGTCAGTAGCATTACGCGATTTTAAGGATCAATAGCATTACGCGATTTTTTAGGGCCAATAACATTATGTGATTTTTGATATTTAGTAGCATTACACTGAATGTAGATATATATAATTACATATTGGCGCTCAATAGTATACTGACCCTCAGTAGTACACTGATGTAAGTATAAAGCTAGCTTGTTGTAAGGTAAATAAATAAAGTCTTACATAAACACTATTGTAAGCTAAAACAATGCTTCTGAGGTACATATATCTTATATGCCAATATGTGAGTAATTTTAAAGTTACTGAGGCTCAATATCGTTGGTAGAATACTACTGATCCTAAACAATATGTAATTCTACTGACCATCAGAAATGCGCAATGATACTGACCTGCAGTAGTGTTGTAAAAAAGAGTAATTTCGTAAGTTATGGATTAACATAGTCTGTTAGTAATGGTTGGAAACTTGTTAGTGGTAATTTTAAAAAACAATCTTACTATTGGGAATTATAGGCTGAGAATTGTATATATTGGTAATTTTTAATATTATATATTTCAAATAAGATTATGTATGTATGTTAAATGACCAAAACAGATATATGTAATAATTAAGAAAATTTAAAAAAATTAAATATAAAAAATAGAAAATTGTTCAAGGAGAAATTATAATAGAGAGAACTTCTACTTTATTGATTGATAGAGGGGCCTTTATATAGGCATTACATCAAGTATCCCGATAAATCAGGGATTCCCTATCTATTACAGAATCGACTATACTAGTCTAATTAGGTCAAGACATATCCAGGAAGTTACGGAAATAACCTTCTTACAACACTCCCCTTGTGTCGAGCGCCTAATGTCTTCATGGTGCTTACCATGTTGCCTCACTAAAACCTTCCAGCAAAACAAAAACCTCTTGGGAAAAAATAAAATGCATGGACGAAGGGAAAAGAGCACAACGCACCAACTACTATACTTGTGATTGACATGTGATGTAGACTCCCCCTGCTGTCTAACAAACTTAGAGCTCTGATAACTGGCGTATGCCAATGCTCTTCACATGTTTCACAAACATAGATTTTCTCAAAGACTTGGTAAACAAATCTGCAACATTTGCATCTGAACTCACTTGATTAACTTGGATGTTCGGGAATTTCTGTTGTTGCACATTATAAAAGAACTATGCGGGTAAGAGAGATACCCAGCATCTACAAAACCAACTAACACATTTTTGGGAGTCTTTGGATAAGGGAGACGGCCATTGAAGGACGAAGAAGGGCCGAAATCATCACCTATGCCGGTCTCCACGTCGCCGGTGCCGGCGGCAGTTCCTCGGCGTACAGCGGCGCTGCCGGGGCTGCCGGGGCTGCCGGTGGCGTTGGTGTGAGGATGACCGGTGGTGGAAACCTCTCTGGTCCTAAAGGGGTAGAACAAACCCAACTCAATGGAACCTTTCAGCTGTTTAACACCATTCCAATGACGATACGTAGGCGCTGAACTAAATCTAGCTAATAAGTTCACAACGAAAGCGATGTCTGGTCTAGTATATTGTGCTAAATACAATAGCGCCCCAGTTGCACTAAGATACATGTATTTAGCTCCAAGCATCTCTTCATCATCCTCTTTAGGACGGAATGGATTCTTGTGTCTAGACTTTGTCTTTCTTATGAACATGCATAGGCATAAATCATTGTTCTTATATCCCCTCTAAATCAAGTATTACAACAGACGTTACAATCTAGTTGCACAATGACTTTGTGGATTAAAGTCACTTGATCGAGGCATTAGAAGTCCTTCAAACACTTTCGTGTATATATCTGCATCTATATCCCCATATAGGTATATATTAACCACATTCATAAGCTGCAAACTTCAGTTTTTGGGACACTACTAAACTGATTAAGTAGCGGAAAGTAATAATGTCCATTACGAGAGAATACATCTCATCGTAGTCAATACCAGGTCGTTGAGAGAAACATTGCGCCATGAGTCTTGCTTTATACTGCATGATCTCATTCTCTCATTACACTTACGAACAAAGACTCTCTTATGTCCAACAAGTTTAACGTCTTTCCGGATCAACTCAACAGATCCTAAGACTTGCCTTTTATTTAACAAGTCTAGTTCTACCTGTATTGTTTCTTTCCACTTCGGCCAATACACTCTTCGTTGACACTCTGCAACGGAATAAGCGATTACATCATCAATATACGTAGAAGTTCTATCCACAGAATACACGTGCGCACTTGTGTAATTGAGATTTATGTGTACTCTGACATCAACAAAGGTTATGTGGCGTCCCACAGAAAACACATAGTTGATCATGGACATAATTATAGTCAGACACAATCTCGTTGATGATGAACGGATTAAATTGTGCCTTCGCAACTCGCTTCATTCGAGGTTTTGAATATCGAGAATTAAACGGTCTCCCCCTCTTCTTGGTGGGAGCCGAGGCCGAAGCTACTGCCCCTTCAAAGTCCATCAGTGGCGCCGTTGCGATCCGATTCAGCAACAGCGACGCAACGGCGTACGATGGCGCAGCCGCCGGCGTCACCCTCTCCTGAAGGTATGCCGACAGCACTAGGTCTTAGGACAGCCGAACCAGTCCCATATGATGAGATCTTCAACCTTACCGGCACATTTGCAGTATGTATGTGCGATCTCGTCACTTTCTAACTCATTTTGAGTAGTGCAGGGATTATGATGAGACAAATCGTTGGGGGCACACCATGTCAATTCCTGACGTTCATTTGGAATGTAAGCATTCCTATCTCCCCCTAACGGCGGGAAGTGTGTCTCATTAAAGTGACAATCTGCGAAATGCGCAGTAAAGAGATCTATGGTGGTTGGTAGCGGATTATTGTTGGGGATTCACATCCAACATATACCTAAACGTCTTTGTAGACCTATCTTTGTATGTAGAAGAGGCGTAATAGGCACATAAATAGTACAACCGAAAGTACGTAAGTGCGCAATATTGGGTTTATAACCAGTAACCAGCTGGTATGCACTAAACGTCTGGTTGGCATTAGGTCTGAAATGAATAAGCATAGCTGCATGCAGTATTACATATCCCCATGTAGAAACTGGCAATTGGTTCCCATAACCAAAAGCCCTAGCTAATAGCCGGAGTTGCTGAAGAGTGGCTTCTGCAAGGTAGTTCTGAGAAAGAACATGAGAAACGGGATGTTCAACTTCAATCCCTGTGGATATGCAATAATCATCGAATGTCTTGGAGTTAAACTCTTTAACATTATACAACCTAATAGATTTAATAGGATGGTCAGGGTGGTGAGCCCTTAACTTTGATGATTTATGCTAAAAGCTTGGCAAATGCAGCTTGTGGACAGCAAATCGACGTGACCGACGCATCGATGCATCAACCAGCACCTTAGAATACACAAAGGGTCCGCATTCTGGTTGATAGGTCCACACATATCATCTTGGATTTGTTGTAAGAATGGTTTTTTTTTGTGTCCATAACAAAGGAAAACAATGGATTCATCTTTGCTAGTGTACAAGCTTTACAATAAGAGCATTATGCATCTTAAAATACAAATTCGCGCTGAAAATCAGATTAACGCGCATCATGACCTTTGTATACTAAAACGGTTATAACTTCTTCATTACAGAAGGTATTGACAAACCATAAAATGTTTTGGAAACTAGACATCGGTAGCTTTCCATTGATATAAAGTACACAACGTAGTTCGAACCGAGCTGATCACAAAGCTCTGTCGAAGTTGATGGATCTATAGATTTCCGGACAGATCCGTCCTACGTTGCTGAAACGGCCATAACTCACTTAATATAATAGCTATGATCAAATGGTCAGTGTCTCTGGAAATTAGACACATAGACCTTTCCATCGGTATAAAATATACTATTTTTGAATGAGTGAGCTATGATTTATAGGTCATGCAATGTCGAAGCTTGTATGAGTCATAAGATCCAATAACAAGAATTGGAATGAGGTATTCTCATTGAATCTGACTCAACTTCTTCTCTAGAATGATTCATTAGAGGAAATACACAAGTAACTGTTACCATTCTTATATATCCAAGTGATAACATATGGCAATTAGGTTTCAGAAAACACAGCAAGATTCGATTTTTTCTTGGTGCATAGAATACGTTCAATGACATCGATAACTGTACCATTAGGTAACGTAAAGTTAATGAATCCACACTCTTTAAAAACCGGCGAGGTTCTAATCGATATAGTCATTGATCATTTATATTACACATAATACTTAAACGACTCTCTCTCCCTTAGGATAGTGTGGGTTGCCCCACTATCAGCTAGACACTCAACTTCACCGCGAGACATCTAAAGAGATGAAAAACTATGGGTGGTTTTCTCACGGGACACAGTCTAATCACTACGCCGTAGGATAGAGAAAGAAAGGGGATGAAATCCCATCGAGTGTATCGCATGGCATTTGGACTTTATAACTTCGACTAAAGTCGGAAAGTGCAAGGTTGAATGTCACATAACCGAGCAATCATCATCAGAAACGAAAACGAAGCCGAGGCTTCGCACGTTGTGGTGTTGAACACCTTTGGTGACCGGAAGAATGGAGGATTAGCCTCCTAGGATCGGTGCTAAGCACCTTCTCGGGCGGCCATGGAACCGAGGCCGAAGCCTCCTTGAAAGCACAGTGCCATGGCACCTTTGTTCTGCCGAAGCCGAGGTATCATCACCATGAGGCCGACGTCTGCCACTAGGCTTGTGACGTCGAGCCTAGCTCCAATTATTCTATGATTTTGATTTTGATTTTGATTTGAGCTGAGGTGGAATTATAAGTCCAATATACTAAGCCAATGTGACCCAATAGTGTTTCAGAAGAACCACGTGAGTCGTTAAAACACGAATCTGGATTGCTTAAAAACATAAAATTTCTCACAATATGGGAAAACAGAGAAATTTTATTAACTTGCCAACTTTTAATACATCAAAAGCAAGCTTCTAATTCCAAAGAAAACGACTGAGAGATCAAAGTCTATAAGATATGGCAAAGCCATTACAATACTTGAAAAATTCTTAATGAAAAGTCAAACATAAAGACTAATCAAAATCCGGGACATCTAATGCTTGAGTAGGCTCTTGAGTCTTAACTTCAGGAATGAAGTGCTCAGCCACGAGATTAACGTGAAGTTGTCATCACTAGTTCTCACTCAGCATGATAATTCTCTTTGCTAGAATTATCTCTTGTAGGCATTAATCATCTCTTTGCTAGAATTATACACGTGGTGCATATGCTTAGAGGAACCACACTTGTAACAAGGAGCAAAACTAGTGCTTTTGTTATTGTTGTGAGACGAGGGAGGAGGTGGCGCGTGGCCACCTTGACGGGTTCTATGGCCGAATCGGCCTCCCCCTGAAGGTGCGACATTGCCGCCATCTCGTCTCTAAGTGTTGTAGCGTCGTGTCACACGGTTTCTACCATTTTGATTTCCTCCACGTATATCGGTTTAAAAACTTGTTGATACGGGGCATTTTGATTCTTATTTCTTTTATTTTGAAGCCTTCCCATAGTGAGCCTGTGGTTCATGAATCTTTTTAATTCCAACATGTCTCAAAATTATTGTTATTTATTCAGCCTAATCAACCGAATTTCGCTATGGGTGTCATAAGACATCATAGGCTATGGGGAATTTATCAAGAGTCTTATTGATAAGATCTCTATCATTTTTGTTATGCCAACAGTGTCAAGGTCATAATCCAAAGAACCAAATAGTTTCCCATTTCAATGAAATCTCTGGGATAAGTATGTCATTGACATTATTTAATCGCTACTGGAGCGTGTCCCTTAATTTTTTTATTTTTTTTAGGGATCTTTTATCGACAGATGTTGTCGCTTCAGAGTTGGATGAATATGACGTTCTCAAAAAATGAGTGCCTAGGCCTTGACATAATCCCCAAATGGGGTAGTGGCTACTGCTTCATTCAGAATGACTGAGAAACTCTTGGTTTGAAAAACAAGCTACACATCGGAAACTCATCGATGGTATTGTTTGCCCTCGAGATTAAGAATCTCAAAATCGGATCTTGACTATGACGACATCTACAAGAAAAGAGATACGTCGGATTGGTATGAATATGACATATACTATTCAAGTATGTAGAACAGAATTAGAATGGCTATGACGTATATGGTCATAAATTTATCTTTTCGATGCATAAAACCGGCGACATCATATCGCACCTTCAAACAGTGGTGTACTCAGACATCCACATAAGCATTTTTTTTTCTTTTAATTTTTTTTTCAAACGTGATTACCCCAGGACCATCACTTAAAAACTTCGACCATAGAGGTAATGACATCCCTATCTTAGGTCTCATCGGCGATATAAGAATGGCCGGAATCAGAGTAGAGGAAGGCTAATAGCGCCCGATATATATATCGTATATGTTCAAAAGCTGGAACTTTTATAAAATCTTACTTGCTAGTTCGCCAATGAACTACGTTGTAAAATAAAATGCGCTTGAGAACTCGGTTCTACTCCTTGTGCAAAATGCAATAGTCGCTTCGTTCTTTAGACGAATGCATAAAATTGTTCCTCACCTCCATGACGTATACATCGTCATAATTTTTCGACGAATAACCACATTTTCCCTATATTAGCACGTTGAAAATAACAATAGTTAGATACGTGCAAGAAAATATTAAATAAATAATAAAATAGGAAAAAGTGGGAGGAAGAAAAGCCCAAAAGGCTGCTGGGCTCGGCAGAGGCCCAAACCCCGACTCGGGTCTGGTTGGCGGAGGAACCGTGTCAACATCCCGTGTAGATGGGTCGAGTCGAGCAGACGGAGCGGACTCAGTTGATCCGGGTCTGCATCGCTGCAACGCTTGCGCTATGCGACGACGATGCTGGGCTGCGGCGTCAAGCTTCAAAGTCCAGTCGAGGGCGACGACGGAGGAGGAAACCAGCCATCGGCGCTGGGCAGAGACGACGGGGAGGCGTTGAGGAAGGCTCGACCATCGTCGAGGAAGAACACCATCGTCGAGGAAGAACGCCGGCGAGGGTAGGGCAACCGCTCCAGGGCGGAGAAGAAACTTGGGTGCCCATAGAAGATTTCTGGGTGCCCTGAGAAAATGTCATCCTTTGCCGACAAATTTATCGTCGGCAGAGGTCTTCTCTGCTTTTCTTCCCGACAAAGAAGTCGTCGGAAGAAAAGTTTCTGGGGGATCTTCTTATTTCCGACAAACAGTTCCCGGCAGAAAAGCATATTTTAGGGTTTCTGAAATTTTCAGGGCTATTAGACGAAGGCTAGAGCCACGTGCTGATAACGTGTTCAAGGAGAAATTATAATAGGGAGAACTTCTACTTTATTGATTGATAGAGGGGCCTTTATATATGCATTACATCAAGTATCCCGATAAATCAGGGATTCCCTATCTATTACAGAATCGACTATACTAGTCTAATTAGGTCAAGACACATCCAGGAAGTTACGGAAATAACCTTCCTACAACAAAAATTTATTTTTAGAAACTAATTAAATAAGAAAATAAAATTATATTAATGGGCTCTATGCGATTGTCTAAATCAACAAACTATATATATACACTCCCCAAACCACTTAATACACACCTCTATTATTATATATTTTAAATAAGATTATGTAGGTATGTTAAATGACTAAAACAGACATATGTAATAATTAAGAAAATTAAAGAAATTAAATATAAAAAATAGAAAATTTATTTTTAGAAACTAATTAAATAAGATAAATTCAAATTAGGTTTAATGGGAAATTTGAACAATCAATCCCTTCTTTTATCATAATTTATTTGTTTAAAATTTCAAATAAGGTAGTAATTAATTTATGTTGAAAACATTATGATTTTTCATCATTTCATTAAACTTCACTTTTTCTTGTTTATTTTTCATCTAAATACAATGATGAGAACGTATTCTTCATTTTATTTATCATTTTCATGTTTAAGAATTTAAAAGGAACAATAATAGATTTGTAATGATTTTATACAATTAATCGCATACTTAATAATAATCTTGTCTGATCAAATAATAGAGTATTTTGTGTTTTTTTTAGTCTAAGGGTATTTTAGGTAGTTTGAGTTGTGTATTTAGTAAAAATATTGGATTAAGAATTTAAATAGGTGGTGTATTAAGTATGTATGTGTATTAAGTGATTTGGAGAGTGTATTTAAAACTTATATATATATATATATATATATTGGATTAAGAATTTAAATAGGTGGTGTATTAAGTATGTATATGTGTATTAAGTGATTTGGAGAGTGTATTTAAAACTTATATATATATATATATATATATATATATATATATATATATATATATATATATATATATATATATATATATATATATGGCTCCTTTCTAATGAGGGATCCCTCATTTTGGTCATTTTGAGGGATCGATCATTTAACCTACTTTTTGATCACATATTAACATCTCTACTGTTCAACTTTCATATTTATATGAGTAGATCATATCTGAAAATTTTCATCTCATTTGATAATCGTTAGAGCATTTAAAATTGTAATTTATAAGTAAAAACATAAACAGTTCAGGTTTGACAGATTTGATACGTCTATTGATTTAATCTAGTTGGATACTTTAACAATCACCAATTTAGCTAAAAATTTACATGAATGATCTACACATACAAACCTAGTAATTGAACGGTGGAGATGTAAATATGTGATAAAAAAAAAGTTGGTCTATTTATCGATCCTTTAAAATGAACACAATAAGGGATCTCTTAGTGGAATGACTATATATATATATATATCCAGAGAGAACCTTTCGCTATGAAATTAACGTGCGAAGTTCCTTTTTTGACACATTTTTTTGTCATATTTTCACATCTCCACCGTTATGATGTTTGAACCTAATGTATAGATCATTCCTACAAAATTTCATCTAATTTGGTTACCGTTAAGGTATCGAAACTATATTAAATCAATGAACAAACCAAATCTGTTCAACCTGAACAGGTCAAACGATTATCAAGTTGGATGAAATTTTGCAGAGATAATCTATACATTAGGTTATAACATCTTAAAGGTGGAGATGTGAAAATATGACCGAAAAGTGTGTCAAAAAAGGAACTTCACACGTTAAATTCAGAGCGAAAGTTCGCTCTGGATAAGGACTATATATATATGAGGGATCCCTCATTTTAGTCATTTTGAGAGATCAATCATTTAACCTACTTTTCGATCACATATTACCATCTTCACCGTTCAACTTTCATGTTTATATGAGTAGATTATATCTGAAAATTTTCATCCCATTTGATAATCGTTAGAGCTTTTAAAATTGTAATTTACAAGTAAAAACATGAACGGTTCAGGTTCGTTAGATTTGATACGTCCATTGATTTAATCTAATTGGATACCTTAACGATCACCATTTTGGCTAAAAATTTACAGGAATGATCAACACATATAAACCTAGTAATTGAATGGTGGAGATGTAAAATATAATCAACAAGTTGGTCTAATAATCGATCTCTTAAAATGAACAAAATAAAAGATCCCTTAGCGGAAGGGCCCTCTATATATATATAAATTTTTTATTTATAGAAGAAAAATATATAGTCCTTCACTCTCACTTGTGAACTAATAGAATTTCTCGTGAAAGGTCCAAGATAAAAAAAAAAACACAATACGGGCGCTTTCGTATATTGCGGAGCGACCTGGGAGAGTGAAAACTAGGGTTTTCACGGCAGTAGTCTTGATTAGGCGCAACAAACATAGCGGCAATGTGGGACTGCCTTTTCTTCGTTGATCGTATGCTGTGAAGAGAAGCTTCATCGATGGGATCAGCGGCTCCTCGGCAGCGACCCAAGGGAGATCTCTCAAATGCAGTGGCTTGCAAGCCGTGTAGAGGTGACAACAAGGTTTGGTGGCTGGCCACCAGATTCTGGACTCGGCGTGTTAGTGTTTGGGCCCAAATTTACATTTGTCCGAGCTTGTGGGACAAGGCCCAAGAGGTTATTCATTAAAGAATAATCTGATGTATTTTTCCTTCTTGGAAAAGAATTAGGGTTCCTCTAGGAATCCAAGAGGAGGTGGTTTTGGGTAATCAAATCCTAATTGATATCAGAATCTATTATGCTTGATATACAAGTATTGGGGTTCTGCATTCTCTATATAAAGAGGTCATGGTGTTCAAGAAAAGGGAGCTCCTACACACAAAAACCTTTGCGCAACGCAAACCAAAGTCCCTCCGGGGCATAAGCCTCTCCGGAGTGCTTGTCGCTTCCCTGCACCAAACTCAGAGTCGCAGCCATGCACCAAGTTTCGGTCGCAGCAGCAGTCTCTCGCGAACTGCCTCCACCAACCGCAAACCACTCTTCCAACCTAGCCGCAAACCTACGCCCACCACATCGGTCGCCGTACACCTGCCGTTGTTGTCGAAAGTGCCTTGCGTTCGTGTCGAAGCATCGCAGAGACATATCGAGTCTAGTCGTCACACCTTGTGACAAATCGAGTCGTTACTCCGGTAACAAAACCATGATCCCAATCTGCCAGAGGTTGGATCAAGGGTCATCCGCCAGGATAATCTGCTCACTAAGGGTCATCCGCCAGGATAATCTGCAACGTCTGTAACATGGTCCCGATCTGCCAAAGGTTGGATCAAACTATTCCCAATCTGCAAGAGGTTGGAAGACAAACAATCTGCAAGCCAATCTGCAAGAGGTTGGAAGCAAACCGTTTCCCGCGGTCTTGATTAAAGCTCTGCTTTGCATCTCAGGATCGAAGTAAGATTACTCAATCTGCAAAAGGTTGAGAGAAAATCCTAGTAAATGTTTACTTAGGTCTTGTTCGAGCCCTCTACGCCGGCATGTCAACGCCCGCGTAACAATCGTTTGATCAAGAAGTCAGGTAGCAGGGAGCAAACGAGTACGCTCGCCAGGGTCATCCGCTCGCAAGGGTAATCCGCTCGCCAGCATCATCCGCTCGCCAGGGTCATCCGCTCGCAAGGGTAATCCGCTCGCCAGCGCCATCCGCTCGCCAAAGGTCGTCCGCACCAAGGTTGTATCTAACCCAAAGATACTGGCACGCCCACGCATAACACATCAGGACTGAAGCATACGTCCGCCACATCCACAACGAGTTGACAGTTCGACAGGTGTCAAAACCGACGCGAACATTTTGGCACGCCCGGTGGGACCTGTGTCAAGATTGCGGGATCTACTACATATCGTATAGCGCTATCAGACCTCTCAGGATTGAGGGAATTGATAAGAAAGGACATCCAATTGGGGTGACCTCACTCGCTATAGTTTAGGCCGGGGGCAATCCTCTTCCTAACATTGCTCGTCCAGGGGGCAACTTCACTTAGTTTTCTTGGCATTGCTTCATATTCCTTATATTCGCCACAACCAAGTAAACTGGGGGGGCAACAGTGGGGCAATGTTGCATCCGCTAGAGTTGGTTCGGATTGGGCTTTCTAGCCTTTATCAATTTCACTATGCCTTCAATTTCAAAGGCTGGGGGGCAATGTTTGGGCCCAAATTTACATTTGTCCGAGCTTGTGGGACAAGGCCCAAGAGGTTATTCATTAAAGAATAATCTGATGTATTTTTCCTTCTTGGAAAAGAATTAGGGTTCCTCTAGGAATCCAAGAGGAGGTGGTTTTGGGTAATCAAATCCTAATTGATATCAGAATCTATTATGCTTGATATACAAGTATTGGGGTTCTGCATTCTCTATATAAAGAGGTCATGGTGTTCAAGAAAAGGGAGCTCCTACACACAAAAACCTTTGCGCAACGCAAACCAAAGTCCCTCCGGGGCATAAGCCTCTCCGGAGTGCTTGTCGCTTCCCTGCACCAAACTCAGAGTCGCAGCCATGCACCAAGTTTCGGTCGCAGCAGCAGTCTCTCGCGAACTGCCTCCACCAACCGCAAACCACTCTTCCAACCTAGCCGTAAACCTACGCCCACCACATCGGTCGCCGTACACCTGCCGTTGTTGTCGAAAGTGCCTTGCGTTCGTGTCGAAGCATCGCAGAGACATATCGAGTCTAGTCGTCACACCTTGTGACAAATCGAGTCGTTACTCCGGTAACAAAACCATGATCCCAATCTGCCAGAGGTTGGATCAAGGGTCATCCGCCAGGATAATCTGCTCACTAAGGGTCATCCGCCAGGATAATCTGCAACGTCTGTAACATGGTCCCGATCTGCCAAAGGTTGGATCAAACTATTCCCAATCTGCAAGAGGTTGGAAGACAAACAATCTGCAAGCCAATCTGCAAGAGGTTGGAAGCAAACCGTTTCCCGCGGTCTTGATTAAAGCTCTGCTTTGCATCTCAGGATCGAAGTAAGATTACTCAATCTGCAAAAGGTTGAGAGAAAATCCTAGTAAATGTTTACTTAGGTCTTGTTCGAGCCCTCTACGCCGGCATGTCAACGCCCGCGTAACAATCGTTTGATCAAGAAGTCAGGTAGCAGGGAGCAAACGAGTACGCTCGCCAGGGTCATCCGCTCGCAAGGGTAATCCGCTCGCCAGCATCATCCGCTCGCCAGGGTCATCCGCTCGCAAGGGTAATCCGCTCGCCAGCGCCATCCGCTCGCCAAAGGTCGTCCGCACCAAGGTTGTATCTAACCCAAAGATACTGGCACGCCCACGCATAACACATCAGGACTGAAGCATACGTCCGCCACATCCACAACGAGTTGTTCGAGCCCTCTACGCCGGCATGTCAACGCCCGCGTAACAATCGTTTGATCAAGAAGTCAGGTAGCAGGGAGCAAACGAGTACGCTCGCCAGGGTCATCCGCTCGCAAGGGTAATCCGCTCGCCAGCATCATCCGCTCGCCAGGGTCATCCGCTCGCAAGGGTAATCCGCTCGCCAGCGCCATCCGCTCGCCAAAGGTCGTCCGCACCAAGGTTGTATCTAACCCAAAGATACTGGCACGCCCACGCATAACACATCAGGACTGAAGCATACGTCCGCCACATCCACAACGAGTTGACAGTTCGACAGGTGTCAAAACCGACGCGAACAGTTAGTCGCGGCTCTTTTTCATGCTGGCGTCGGGATAGAGTTTGGTGGACCGGGCGATGGCTCGCTGGCGGTTGTTTTGGCTCCGATCAAGATTGGTTTGGTTCCGGAAGGGGCTACGTGGTGTAGCGGAGGCTGGGGATGGAAGCTATGGTCGCTGGGGGCGGCTGTGCCATTGACAGGATCCTCCCTAGGTTGTGTGGATCAGATTCGGGCTTGAGCTGTTCGAGTCCGGATCTGGTCTGCTCATACCTGGGTTTGTGTCTCGGCTTTTGGGTAGTGGTTTCTAATGGTGACTCAGCTTGCCCTAATGCCAAGTGTATGGGCGAGACGTAGGTCTCAAGTATTCTTACCTGAACAATGAAAAAAAGCAGTTCGTGCTTGGTTTTGAGTCTACTAAGGCCTAGTTTGGTATTGAGTTTTGAGAAAAATAATCAGTTATAATTATCATTATGATTGATTATGTGTTTGATAAGTTTTTTATAAGGTGCTTATTTATAAATTTTAATTGAAAAAACTAAGATTTTAAAAAGCAACTGAGATGTTGCTTATTTAAAACTTAGTTTTTCTATATTTGAGTTTTTTCACCTTAATACCAAACTAAGCTTAAGTGTCGTCAATTCAGGTCGTTGTTAGCTAGTTTTCTTTTATTAAGTATGAGTGTTTTGTTTCGTTGTTTCAGGTTCTTTTATGACCTTATGCGTTAGCAATGAGGGTAATGATATTTGTATTTGTAGATTAGATAGAAGCTGGTATACTGATGTAAGATGTCTTCTGGTTGTTGTTTTAGCATTGAAATTTATTCCTTAAAAAAATACACTTCTGAACCAATATTATAATTTAATTAAACTAAATTCATAACATATACAATAAAATCATTACATTCACTCTGCACAATTACATATAAATGATCCAAGATACCACATAGATAATAATTTGTTCATAAACTTGTAATAATGTTATAGGCCTCGAGTCATTAATTACTTCTACTATAAGTATAAATGCCAAAAAAATACACTATATACCATCACAACAACAAATTTACTGTAAAAAATGAGTGTATCGCATATATGTAGGAACCATAGAATTTCTCAAAGTTTAATACCATAGTACTGTACTTCTCTCTAGATTTTGGCCATATGTAATTTGCAATTACGAGAAGTATCCATTCCAATCAAACAGTATTATGAGTACTTCTCTCTAAGAGTTGTTCGTAAGTAATCTTGACTCCATCAGATTTATGAGGTTTAACATTGCTCCTTCATTTGACAACTCGACAATGTAGTTCACAAATTGAGCTCTCATCCCTTGTTTCTCTTCAGTTCTTGACAATAGTATGTTGCCCTGATCTAAGACTATAACAATCCTCACATCCCTTTGCAACTCGACCATTAGTGATTGTAATGAATGGAATCCTCGACTTGCCATATGTACTCAGATGAGATCTACTCCAGCAAAGATTAACGCACCGACATACTAAGACGCAAAATAATGACCCGTCCGTCAGCACACAACACATAAAGCGCCAACGTGAATGGAAGCCAATATCGACGAGGATATGTGGCCTAACGAGGAAACATGAATGACAATAACGAAATGTGAAAACCCTAGAATCACAAAACAAATATCGAAAATAGAAACTTAAACTCATATGAAGTTTGAACCTTATCAATCTTTCATTTTTGCCGGCCATAGGACTTCCACACATCAAGACGCCACCCCCAAGCTGCAACAAGTTCAACCTTTCAGGAAGATGCTCGGGGTTTATCAGCGGAAGGCTTGATTGTGTTCCAGCTCGATGCACTAAACAAACTCTTTAAATCAATTGTCGGTGGGACATCTGTTCAAAAAAGGTTCAAGAATTAAGATGAAAGGAAAAACGAATCTCGTTACTTCCCTTACAAAAGCCCAATGAATCTCTACTTTTCTATCTACATGGCATGCTACTCCGAATCCTTTCCGTTCAAAAATTGAACGATTAATGAACCTCACTATCCCTCTATATTTGTGTTTGTTTCTCCTTTTAATAAGAACCGTAAACTGAGAGATGGGTGAATAGTGTCATCATCTCCCACGTTGTCTTCTATCTCATTCGATCTTGCTCTCTGATGGTTGCTCTTTTCCTAATGGAGAGCTTTCTGGTATTGGACTACCCCTAGGCTATCACATGTGTGTGTATATATATATATATATATATATATTAGTTACCCAGTCTAGTTTTGTTGACCTTCTTAAACTTAGTATCTTAGTCAGTCACACATTCATTTCTCAAAATGAGCAGATTATTTAAATCTTCCTCAATCACTTCTAGTTCTTCTAGAACCTCCTCCCTCAACAGGATTCCAGACATAGTAAACTAAGAACAAATAGAGTACCCGTCAAATGACAACATAGACATTAACGATTGAAATATTCCTAGAGTTCCTAGTAATGAAATTTACAAGAAAAAATGGTCTCTTTCTTCATTCAAAAGTGAACACCATATTAAAACAGTCGAGCAAGTCTATGCTCTCAGTAAACAACATGAAACTTGTCAACTTTTCAGTCCAGAAGCTATTAAAAAACACAAACGAGATGGTCACAACTTCTTGCATATTGGATTAGTTCAAATTTGTGTCAAACCATTAACTAGAAATGGCCTTAATGCCTCTATTCTTCTTTGTCTTAGAGACGCACGATTCATAGATTTCAATGATAGTACTCTTGGTATTATTGAGTCAAGTCTTTTTAATGGTTCAATTCATTTCAATTGTTATCATGATTTTACAATTAGTCTAAGTGATCCACATATATTAAAAGCTTTCACTACCAGTTTTGACAGAATAGCCGACGAAAAAAATTTCGTCGGCTATTCAAAATTTTCGTCAGCTATTCCTTCTACCGACGAAAATTTCGTCGGCTATAAGTCGTCGTTAAAAGCCCGTCGGTAAAACTAATGGCCGACAAAAATAACGAAATCGTCGGCCATTCCAAAATTATCACCGACGAAAATGAACTTTCGTCGGCCAACCCTTAGCAAAATATCCGACGAAATTCGTCGGATATTTTCGAGTATGGCCGACGATTTTGGCAACTATAGCCGACGAAGCAAATCAATTTCGTCGGCTATTTGTTCTTAAATATAGCCGACGATTTTGTCTATTTCGTCGGTTATTTCGTCAGAATATATTAATATTTTAAGAGGCATAGCCGACGAAATAATGTGATTTTCGTCGGTAATAAAGGTTATAGCCGACGAAATTTGGTAAAAATCGTCGGCTATAACAGTTATAGCCGACGAAATAAGGTCAATTTCGTCGGCTATTCTTAAATTTTGGGGAAAAAAAAATTAAATTATGCTTTGGTTCAACTGAATATGCAATCTTCCATAGTTATGTCTAACTTCCATGGAAAAGGAGGAGGAGGATGCCGGAGGAGGAGGAGAAGGAGGAGGAGGACGCCGGCGCGCCGATTTGAGGAGGAGGAGGAGGAGAGCGGCGGATTGGAGACGCAGATCGGCGGAGGAAAGCGGAGGAGGAGGATGCCGGAGGAGGAGGAGGAGGACGCCGGCGCCGATTTGAGGAGGAGGAGGAGGAGAGCGGCGGATTGGAGACGCAGATCGACGGAGGAGAGCGGAGGAGGAGTTTTTCCGGAGGTGGAGAGAAAAAAGGCGGGCTGAAAGATTTAAAGCAGAGAGAATATCTGACGATTTAAAAGATTTCGTCGGCTATACTTTGGAAGATCAACAGCCGTCGGATCTGAGCCATCCAACGGCGTGCAATAAAAAGGCGCGAATCGCAAGAGTTTAACCGACGAAATATAATTTTCGTCGGCTAAACTTAGAGAATAGCCGACGATTTACAATATTTCGTCGGCTATTCTATGAACATCGTCGGTTATACTTTGGAAGATCAACAGCCGTCGGATCTGAGTCATCCAAAGGCGGACAATGAAAAGGCGCGGATCGCAAGAGTTCAGCCGACGAAAATTATATTTTCGTCGGCTAAACTATATGTCAAAGCACTAAGTCAAACCTCTAAACGCTTAAAAACGGAAATTAGTCTAGTTAAATGTCGGTTTATAACGCAGTAGAAGTGTGGAAGGGTTGATCAACGTCGAACCCTCAATGAATGGAGAGTACAATCAACGTCGTACTCTAAAGAACAGGTCTGGAATCCACCAGGAATCAAGAGAAAACTCTTAGGGTTTTGATAAAATTTGATTAATTAATTATATGTGATCCCAAAGGGATGCTTAAATACTGAAAAGAAACCCTAGGGCAACTAACAAGGAAACCTAAAAGCCCAAGGAATTAAAACAAAATGAATCCAAAACAAATTAGAAAACTTAAATCTTGAAAACATATTAAACTGCCGTTTTGAGGCCCTAAACGAACTCGAAAGCCCGAAAAGGCCCACACATCGTGCCAAAGCAACGAGTTTGATTCCTGGCATCGTTCCCTTTCCGGAATGGTATCACAATCCTCATTCGGACGCCGGACGCCAAATCTGCAGTAAACCGGGTTTTGACTCGCAACGGTCAATCTGCTCTTCAATGTTTGCTGTCATCCTTCCTACATCAGTTTCTGGCCTCACCTTCAACAGATAATAGTTTCAAATCAATGAGACGCAACTAATCATATAAAAATTTTACAAAATTGATTTAACGAACGTCAGGCTGCCCATAGGAAAACGAAAGTAATAAAACAGTTAACTGCAACATTCGGCACTCAGATTTTATCGGAATCTTGTCATTTTTCAACCGTAGACGTATTTCATTATTTCGGTCATATCTTATTTCACAATATTTTTGTATTTGAAGAGTCTACGTATAGTAACTATTTGAAACTATACATTCACTTAAACACTTAGTAAACAAGTTAAGGAACATTAGTGCATATGTTCTGATTTTGAATATAAAAGTTTAGAAAATCTATTCCAACCGTCAGATATCACCGTTTAGATTAAATACATGTATGGAAAAAAATCCAACTACATCTGACAACGTTAAAGGCTCGATCGGAACGGTCAACCGGGTCAGTCAAACCTCTAAACGCTTAGAAATGGTAATTGGACTGTCTAAATGACGTTTTTTAGCCTGACCTTCAACAGATAATAGTTTCAAATCGATGAGACGCAACTAATCGTATAAAATACCCACAGATTTTTCACTCTTTCTCCCGTTTTTTTTTCGTTTTTTTTTTTAAATAAGCAGCTGCTGTCTAGATCTGAAAATATATAGACTTATAGCCGACGAAAATGCCAATTTCGTCGGCCAAACTTTCAAAAGTTTTCGTCGGCTAAAGTTTCAGAGAAAGGCCGACGAAAATTCAAATCGTCGACTAAAATATGAATATGGCCGACGATTTTTTTTTTTAGCGACGAAAAAAAAAATCGTCGGCCATTCTTGGGAATAGCCGACGAAAATTTTATGTCGTCGGCCGTTTTTTTTTATTTCGTCGGGAAAAGCCTTTTTTCTGGTAGTGTTTAACCTTAAACATTAAAACTTCCGGTTACAATGTTTTAGAAGGAACTCAACCCTTAGCATTAATTTATAGAATTCACTACAAAAGTTACTGGCACCAACATGAATTTCCAAGCTATCAACAAAAGTCCCAAAAATCAAACACTTTTAATACAGAGTAGTCAAGACAATGCTAATATTAGAGTATCTCATACATAAAATGGTCTGATGTTCATCTTCCCACTGAATGGTCATTAACCAATGAAAATCAACCCACAAACATAAGACACAGCATATCCGATTTAGGTGGTATCCAACAATACAATGATGGTACAGTTAGAATAAATTTCAATTCCCCTAATTCAAGCCATCCTCGAATTCAAGAAATAGGACAATCCTCTAGGCATTCTTTTAGAACAGCCAGACATTCTTTTGCTGGTTCTACTACAGCCGAGTCATCTGTCTCAAGAAGAGATCTTGATATAGAAAAAGAAATCAGAAATATTAGAATAAAAGATTTAGAAGACGAAATAAAGAAATTACAAATTAAAAACATTAATACTACTTCCCAAGTTAGTTATCCTACCTACGCAGAAAATGAAACTACAGATGGAGAAACTTCACCTACTCCTACACTTGGAAATTTTGAAGTTGTTCCTCCTATTAACCCTCAATTAAGTACCCTTACTAAAACTTTCACAATTAATTATTCAAGGTTAGATCAAGATCTTACATCTGAAAAAAATATTAATCGTAGGAATCTTTACCGACAACAATACCCATTATTAGTGTCATATCCCGGGACCAGCTCCGCCGTAACACAATATTGTCTGCTTTGGGCACTCTCTGGCCTTCACGGTTTTGTTTCTGGGAGCTCACGAGCAACTTTCCAGTAGGTCACCCATCCTGGGATTGCTCTAGGCTCAGTAAGCTTAACTTCAGAGTTCCCATCACCTCCGAAGCCACTAAGCTCCCAAAAGGCCTCGTGTTAGATGGAGGTGGGCATGCACATATAAGGCACATCACCCCCTCTCCGTTGGCCGGAGGGGGATATTACAATCCACCCCCCTTTAGGAGTCCGACGTCCTCATTGGCATACTCCCACCACAAGGCAGAGTTGCTCTGATACCAAATTGTCACATCCCGGGACCAGCTCCGCCGTAACACGATATTGTCCGCTTTAGGCACTCTCTGGCCCTCACGGTTTTGTTTCTGGGAGCTCACGAGCAACTTCCCAGTAGGTCACCCATCCTGGGATTGCTTTGGGCTCAGTAAGCTTAACTTCGGAGTTCCCATCCCCTCCGAAGCCACTGAGCTCCCAAAAGGCCTCGTGTTAGATGGAGGTGGGCATGCACATATAAGGCACATCACCCCCTCTCCGTTGGCCGGAGGGGGATATTACAATTAGAATCAAGAAAACAATTATTCCAAGATTGGAAAAATTATATGTTAGAAAATCATTTAGAAATATTTTTTCTTGATTATATCGATTTATTAAATAAAAAATAATGCCAAACATTAACCAAATCAAAATGGAAAACTACCAATCAAGTAGTCACCTCCACACACCCTTCTGTTGAAAACATAGTCATTGACCATCTACAACAACATATTATGGCATCACCCTTTAAAATTCCTGAAGATAAAGGAGATCCAGACCATAAAAAAATTATTGAACAAAACAATTATTCTAACCAAAGCCTAATAACTATAGGTCATCAATTAGATAAAATAGAAACCAAAGTAGATAATATTTGTGCTAAAACATCAGTTTTACCTAGTCAAAAAACGGAAACTCCACTTGTACATTTTAATAATCTCAACAAACATATTCTTAAACATATTTCCACAATCCAAAAAAGTTGAACAAATGATGAAAGAAATAAAAGCTGAACCAAGTAACATATTAGTAATAAATAACCATCATATTTCTACAGATTCTTCCGACAGCGACACCAGCACCATATCCAAAATTAATCAAACATGTCAAGATCTTCAAATTAACAGAATTAATTACCCAAAGAAACAAAACTTCAAATCATGGACAGAACGTCCTTTGCCTTTAGATATCGAACATAGTAATATCCCTAATGTTCAATTCTCAGTCTCTTCTGATAAAACTTATGAATGGAACATAGATAATTTATCTGAACAAGAAATTTTAAATAAATTACACCACATGTCTATGGCTGCTAATAGCTACATGACCAACCACAACTTTACCCAATCTGAAATTGTTGATATACTATCCACTGGATTTACAGGAATGCTTCATTCCTGGTGGGAAAAACATCTTACAGATAAATCTAGAGAAAAATATAAATATGCGGTCCAGAAAGACGAAGATGGAAATCCCATCTTTGACGAACACATTGGAATGGAAATTCCAGATGGAGTAAACACCTTATTTTTTACAATTATCCAACATTTTATTGGAACACCAAGTCACATTACCTCCTGAATGCATGATCAACTTAATAACCTTAGATGTCCAACATTAAGTGACTTTAATTGGTATAAAAATGTTTTTATCTCCAGAGTCATGCTTAGAGATGATAGTAACCAACCATTCTGGAAAGAAAAGTTTATTAATGGGCTACCAAAATTATTTGCACACAAAATTAGACAAGTCTTAAGTAGTGAAAACGGTCACATTGATTATGATTCATTCACATACGGAAATATAATTACCATTATTCAGAAAGAAGGATTAAAAATGTGTATAGACATGAAGTTAAGTACCCAAGCTCAAAATAATAAGAAAACAACTAAATACGAATTATGAAATTTTTGTGAACAATACGGTCTACCTTCTCTCCCTCCTTCTAGAAGAAAGAAGCACAATCATGAATCAAACAACTATTACTCTAGTAAAAGAAAATTTACCCGTCATAAATTTTATAAAAACAATAATTTTACTCCTAACAAATTCTATTCTAAAAATAAGTTTCACAAAAATAAAACAAATACTTCATACAACAAACCAAAAAGAAAATCTTATGATAAAACTAAATATTATAAATGTAACAAGCCTAGTCATTTTGCCAATAACTGTCCAGTAAGGGCATCTCCAACCCAAGGTCCTAAACCCTATAAATTAGGGGTCCTAAAATTTTCTGGCCTCCAATGTTTGAAGATGAAGGTCCTAAATCCTATATTTTTAGGACTTCGTCTCATTCCAAGTCTCATTTTGAGACTGGGTTTGAGACCCGTCTCAAAAAATTAGGCTGGGGCGTGGGCTGGGGCCTGCTGGCAGAGGAGAGAGAGTTCAGAGAGAACAGACACGGGAGAGAGAGAGAGTAGAGAACAGACGCGTATAAGGACAAAAAAACGGGCAGGAGGAGTGACGCAACGCGCGAAGAAATGAAGAGAGTGGCAGACAAAGGGACAAAAGTGGGTCCCGCAGCACGTGGTGAAAGCAGAGACCAGTTGCCCCCTCTGTAAACGCAATGGACAAACCATCCAACGGCCATAATTCATACAACAATCAATCCAACGGCCTCAATTCAAAAGAGAATCAATTTTGTTTTTATATTTTCCTAAATGAATTTTTGATCTGACGGTTCAAGATATGTTTCAAATTAATCGACGGTTCAAATCAAATATATAAATTTAAGACTTTAAGATAGGTTTTTACCATTGGAGATGGTTAAAGTCCTATAATGAATAGTGTCTAAATGAAGTCCTATAATAGGTATAGGACCCCATTATAGGACTTTGTGGTTGGAGATGCCCTAAAAAATACTATAAAACAACTCAAAATAAGCCAAGAAGAACGTGATAATCTTATTCAATTACTAGAATTAAGAAATACAAATTCTGAAGTCGAAAATGAATCCATACTAGATGAGTCAGATGAAACATCTTCTTCCCCTAGTTCTGATGCATCATCCCCAGATATTACCTTAGGATGTAAAGATACATGTTGTAAAACTATAAATGTTCTTTCAAAACAAGAAGAACAAGAAGAATTATTAATTGATCTAATTGGAAAAATCGATAATCCAGAACTAAAGGCTGAATATCTTAAAAAATAAAAAAAATTAATTACACAAGAACATGAAGTCAATATTCCACAGCAAAAAATATCCCTTACGACTACTTTTGAAAAATTTAAAAATAAAAGACAAGAAGTTACTATTCAAGATCTACAACATGAAATTAAGATCATTAAAACTCAGATTCAAACATTACAAAACCAATATTCAGAACTCACCATTGAAAATAGAGAAATCAAAAATGATTTAGGCTTAGTTTGGGATGGCTTTTAAGACAGCTTTTGGAATGGCTTTAGCTTTTGTGATTAATTGAAGGTGTTTGGTGAACTCTCTAAAATCAGCTTTTAGCCAAAATGGCTTTCCGTAACAGCCGAAATTGAAAAGCTAGGAAGGAGGAGCTTTGAAAGCTGCTTTTGAAAAAACACGGAGCTTTTGGGCTCTGTTTTAATGAAATTTTGCTTATTGCCCCTTTTGTCCTTATGCTTTACTGATATCAAAACCCTATCAGAGATATCAGCCGCATATAATCGTTTCTTTTCATCTCTTCCCCTTCTCCTTCTGTCAAATTGTGGAACTCCGGTCTCCTTCATCTCTTCCTCTGTGTTTGCCCATACATTCCCAGAAGGTTAGTCTCTCTCTCTCTCTCTCTCTCTCTCTCTCTCTCTCTCTCTCTCTCTCTCTCTCTCTCTCTCTCTCTCTCTCTCTCTCTCTCTCTGCTAATTTTCCAGATCTCAGAAGCTTCTTCGTTTTCGGTTCTGGATCTTTATACCTTGAGCTCCATCTTCTCTTTAGCTTTTGATTTCAATTCTGTACTCACATGCTTGTGCTTTGGCATTTTTAATTCGTTGTTTAGATTTTTGATCTGGTTTGATACAATTTGAATTCTCTATGTGATCCTTGTGCTTATGACTATTGAGAAAGATCTGTTCTTCCTTTGCTTCATCTTCTTCATTTACAATTGGGTTATTACTTAGTTCAAAGTATAATTTCCCTAGCTTTGTGTGTGTGTATATATATATATATATATATATATATATATATATATATATAAAACCCATCATCTTCAACCACACGAACTCACTCTCTGCAACTCTCTCTCAAATTCTCAATGACTATTACTTGTATTCAGTTTCATTGCAAAGCTCCCAACTTTGTTGTCCCCCTATATTTTCAGGGTTCCTCTGCTTTCTTCCACTGCCCCCGACCAAACCCACCACTAAGAAACAGAAACCCCAAGAGTTACAGCAGTAGAAACATAAGAGGTGGGATTGTATATGGGGTGATATTCCCAGTTGACCCGTGGGCACCCAACATTGATTCACAGAGCATAGCTTCACAGCTGTTTGCAGCTTCTTTGTTTCCCTATCTTGGTTTCTTGTACTTCATCACCAAGTCCAAATATATATATATATATATATATATATATATATATATATATATATATATATATATAAGTTGAGAGTGTGCTGGAGCTAATCCGAACTCCCTGTAAGGGGCTTTTTAACATCAAGCTTGCTGCCATAGTTTCCAATTTTAAGAGGCTGTTTGTGATTTCTTTAACAGCTTGTTTTCAATATGCTGTAATGTGCATTGGTCATTTACAAGGTCCCCATAGATCAATTAAAGTTTATAATAATGTACGTGTCCTTGATGATTCTCAAGAGACGGGGATAACTTCTTTTGATTAATTTGAGCTGATTATATTCGGTTCTAGTTATAAATTTGAGCTGATTGTTTTTGGTCTCGGTTCTAGTTATAAATTGAGAGAACTGAGCATGTGTTATCTTTAGATGGGAAAGAAATCCACCACTGATGGAATCGATGGGAATGGAAAACCAAAAGCCACATGGCCTGATGATATAGTACATATATTTTGTGATTTAGCTGCTAAGGAAGTGAGCAAGGGAAATAGGCCTGGCACACATTTAGATAAAACAGGATGGGCAAATTGTGTGAAAGCATTTAAGGAGATAACCGGAAGGGAGTATGACAAAAAGCAAATGAAAAACAAGTGGGATTTGCTTAAAACTGATTACAAATTGTGGAACTCACTACTGCAAAAGGAAACTGGTATTGGATGGGATCCCGCTAAGAAGACTATCAATGCGACTGCTGAATGGTGGCAAAATAAAATTAAGGTGTGTTTTTCAACTTCTCTATCTATTGTTTCTTTGGTCCTTTTTATTTGAGTATGATTTGTATTCCTTACTGCTCATTACTTTGTGATCTTTATTCTGAAAATACAATTTTATTTTATGTTAATTTGTAGGAGAATTCATTGTATCAAAAATTTCGCGATGTGGGAATTAGCCCTGAAAGGATGGAACTTTATGATAAGATGTTCAAGGGTTGCACAGCTCTAGGTAATTCTGTCATGATTCCCTCGGCTACTATAGATGTTGAAGAGGTGGTGGAGGATTCTGATGATAATGTTATTTCTGTCAATGATGATGAGGATCCTGAGCCTGAGCAAAGAGGAAAAAAGAGAACAACAGTGGAGAGGTCAACAGAAGCTAAAAAAGGTAAAGGAGTTTTGGGAGAGGCAAAGGGGAAGAAAGGAAGGGTGGGAGGTGCTGCGAAATTATCTAAGCAGATTGATCGTCTTGTTGAGGTAGTTGAGAGTAGGAGTACAGCGACATCAGTCCATACAAGTGCACATTCCTCTAGTATTCAAGAGGTGATGCGAGTTGTCGCAACTTTACCAGGAGCTGAACCTGGTACCGACCTATGGTGGTTTGCAGCGGAGCTGTTTTGCTCTCAAGAGAAGAGAGAGATGTTCTGTCTGATGACTGATTCTAATCTCAAGCTCAAGTTTTTGCTTCTTAATCAAAAGAAGGCTGATACTTCCTTTGTAATTTGAAAACAACGACTAGGCCATTAGGGCCTTCTTTGTTAATGGTACTCTGTGACTAGGTCTCAAGTTTCAATTCTGTTTGTTTCCATTCTGTTTGTTTGTTGATGCTACTTTCTTTCTATTAAGGCTGTGCTACTATTTTTTTTTAATAACAGTATTGATCTCTTCTTTCTACTTGTTTGTTGATCTATTAATGATGTTTCTATTTAATAACAATATTGATCTGTTGTTTGTTGATGCTACTGTTTGTTGTGCTACTTTCTTTCTACTTTCTTTCTATAAAATTGGTCTCTTTTTAATAATGATATTGATTATATATGTTCTTGTTAATGTCATTGCAGATTTGTTAGATAACGTATGGACACTTCCGGAGAGGAGGAGGAGGTGGACCAAATCATATGTGTAGCTGGTCGTCTTATTCAAGTGTATCTTGAAAAGTATATTATGAAAACTCCATGTATGACAAACTCTCAAACAGGGTACATTTGGTTATTGGAAGTATTAGAAGGCAATGAAACTCGGTGTTATAATGCATTTAGGATGGAGAAGTCATGCTTCTTTTTGCTATTGAAAGATGTTGAAAAAGTGTTCAAGGGTTCAAAGAACATTGGCACAACTGAAATTCTGGCAATGTTTCTCTATATTTTGGGAGGGGGTGAGACAAATAGGGGCACACAAGAACGTTTTCAACGTTCAGGAGAGACGGTGAGCAGATATTTTGGTAAGATGCTAGATATTTTCTATGATATGGCGAAAGTGCTCATAAAGCCGTTGGATCCTGAATTTAGAAGCACTCCAAAAGAAATTGAAAGTGACGCAAGGTACATACCTCATTTTAAGGTATGTATAATGCATTTATATCAAATACTTGTCGCTTTACTACTCTACATATATATATATATATATATATATATATATATATATATATATGATTTTTATCAGGAAGATGAAAAATTATTCCTAATTTGTAGGATTGCATTGGGGCAATTGATGGGGTTCATGTGCAAGCTTCGATTTCTCCAAATGATGCAGTGCCGTATATTGGTAGGAAAGGGTCACCCACCCAAAATGTGATGGCTGTATGCAACTTCGACATGCAATTTACATTTGTATGTGCAGGGTGGGAAGGCACTGCCCATGATAGCAGAGTATTCTCATATGCTACACGAGACCCTCGATCGAATTTTCCCAAACCTCCAAATGGTAATTTTCTAACTTGGGTTTCAAAATGTTAATCATAAACTATAAAATTATTATATAATTATATCAAAATCAATTATTCATTTTTTATTTCAGGAAAATATTATTTGGTGGATGCCGGTTATCCACAAATAAAAGGTTATTTAGGACCATACAAAGGTGAACGGTATCACCTCCCACATTTTCGTAGAGGAGATGAACCAAGGGGTCATAGGGAGGTATTTAATCATGCACATTCCTCACTTAGGAGTATTATTGAGCGTACTTTTGGGGTTTGGAAAAAAAAATGGAGTATATTACGCGATATGCCAAACTTTCCTTATGAAAAACAAGTAAAGATAGTTATTGCTACTATGGCTATTCATAACTACATAAGAAGATTTGCTCAACAAGATCGGGATTTTGATGAAGATGACGATTACTTAAGTGAAGAAATTGGTGAGGATATGGAGGAGAATGAGCATGAAGATGGTACGGGAAGACAAGAAATGGTGGTGCTAAGAAATATGATTGCACAAAGTCTAGTGAATGCATTGTAGTTGCAATATTAATAGACTCTAATATATTTTGTGTAATGGTTCCATTTGATCATGGTGGAAAATACTTTGTTTAATATTTAAGAGTTCTACGTAAATCTTTTATTTGGTCCAAACAACTGGTCATACATTGCAAAAAGTTATACCAAAAGAATTGCACAAAACCATAGTCTATAATTTAGAGAAGTAATATCTATTTTAATAAAACTTTAAACATTTATGATTATTTTGGTAATTATACCCACTCAAAGCACTTTTTACTTATAACTTACCAAACACAAAAAATTACTTTTCGTTCTCACAGCAGTTTTGAAAACAGTTTACCAAACACCTAAACTGCTTCCTCTCACAGCAGATTCAAAAGTCATTTTGTTCACAGCTGATTCAAAAGCCATTTTGCTCACAGCACAGCTGTCCCAAACTAAGCCTTAAACATGGTAAAAATTGATACTCAGTTTTTGAAAATTCAACAAGATACCACACAACTTGTTTCCCATGAAACACATACACCACATGATGAAGAAACATCTGAAAACGCTACCATCAATACTATTCAACACATTAATCTGAAAAAATGGTATTCCATATTTCAAATCAAAATTAAAGATTTTCAATTAACTATTCCTGCACTTGTCGACTCTAGTGCAGACCTCAACTGTATTCAAGAAGGTCTAATCCACTCTAGGTATTTTGAAAAAACCAAAGAGTCACTTAGATCAGCCAATAACACTAAGATGGATATGAAATACGAAATCCCAAATACCTATGTCTGTCAAGATAATGTTTGCTTCAAAACTCGATTTGTTCTAATAAAAAATTTAACTGACAAAGTCATTCTTGGTCTACCTTTCATCACCCTTTTATACCCATTCACAACGGAATATAATTGTATTACCACCTATCTATTTGGTCAACTAGTTAAATTTCCATTTCTCTCTAATCTAGAGATTCATACTTTAAAAGCTTTTCAAGAAAATTCAATCTCCAAATCTGTTAACCTTATCCAATCAAAACAAAAACAAATAGCTTATCTAAAAGAAGAAATCAATTTCAAATGAATTGATCAACAATTACAAGATCCTTCACTCCAACAAAAAATTAAATTTTTTGAAGAAAAACTAATTAAAGAAATATGTTCCGACACCCCAACCGATTTTTGGCATAGAAAACAACACATAGTTACCCTTCCATACATTAAAAATTTTAATGAAAAAAATATCCCTACCAAAGCACGACTTATACAAATGAATCATGAACTCATGGAATTTTGTAAAAAAGAAATTACAGATTTACTTCAAAAAGGGATAATTCGTCATAGTAAATCCCCGTGGTCTTGTGCCACCTTTTATGTTCAGAAAAACGCTGAATTAGAACGAGGAACTCCTCGTCTAGTCATTAATTATAAATCTCTCAACACATTCCTGGAATGGATAAGATACCTCATCCCTAATAAAAGAGACCTTATTAGCAGATTAAACAAATAAGTCATTTTCTCTAAATTTGACATGAAATCTGGATTATGGCAAATTCAGATAAACGAAGAAGATAAATACAAAACTGCATTTGTCACACCATTTGGACATTACGAATGGAATGTTATGTCATTCGGCCTAAAAAATGCACCGAGTGAGTTCCGGAACATTATGAATGATATTTTCAATCCTTATAGCCATTTCTCCATTGTCTATATAGATGATGTTCTCATCTTCTCCCATTCAATAGACCAGCATTGGAAACACTTAAACCAATTCTTTCATATAATAAAAGCCAATGTTTTAGTGGTCTCAGCCTCTAAAATTAAACTGTTTCAAATAAATATCCGATTCCTAGGATTCAACATTCATCATCTACAAATTACTCCTATCCATAGATGAGATGACCCGACCTTAGGGTGGATTGTGTGGACCTGACTTGACCTGGCTAGGGAAGCTAGCAGGTAGGTAGGTCACAAATCCCACATTGGAGTGGATGCGATGCTTATATGTGCAGGGTTAGCACAATATGTAGAGACGCGTTTTGGGAGCATAGTGGCTTCGGAGGGGATGAGAACTCCGAAATTAAGCTTGCTCGCCCAGTAGCAATCTCAAGATGGGTGACCTACTGGGAAGCTAGCAGGCAGGCAGCTCCCGAAGCAAAACCGTGCGGGGTGATTCCCAAAGCGGACAATATCTCTACTGCGCGTGCCGGGCTGTTACAAATGGTATCAGAGCCTGTCCTCGGCCGGAAGTGTGCCGACGCGGACGTCAGACCCTAAGGGGGGTGGATTGAGATGACCCGACCTTAGGGTGGATTGTGTGGACCTGACTTGACCTGGCTAGGGAAGCTAGCAGGTAGGTAGGTCACAAATCCCACATCGCCCGAGGGAGAGTGGATGCGATGCTTATATGTGCAGGGTTAGCACAATATGTAGAGACGCGTTTTGGGAGTATAGTGGCTTCGGAGGGTACTTAGAGACGCACTGGCAGCTACTCCAAGAGACGCGTTTTGGGGGCTCAATGGCTTCGGAGGGGATGGGAACTCCGAAGTTAAGCTTGCTCGCCCAGTAGCAATCTCAGGATGGGTGACCTACTGGGAAGCTAGCAGGCAGACAGCTCCCGAAGCAAAACCGTGCGGGGTGATTCCCAAAGCGGACAATATTTCTACGGCGCGTGCCGGGCCGTTACAATAGAGCTATTCAATTAGCTGATAAATTTCCTTATATTATTCTAGATAAAACCCAACTCCAAAGGTTTCTAGGATCCTTAAACTATGTTGCAGATTTTTACCAAAATCTCCGTAAAAAATGCAAACTTTTATTCGATAGATTACAAAAAAACCTCCTTGGACGTCTGAGCATACAACATTAGTTAAAGAAATCAAGAGTCATGTTAAGATCTTGCCCTGTCTAGGAATCCCCTCAGTCGACTCTTTTAAAATTATAGAAACTGATGCCTCTGACATCGGATTTGGTGGTATTCTCAAACAACAACTTTCCTCTTCCTAACCTGAGAAAATAGTTAGATACTATTCTGGTATATGGAACCAATTACAACGCAACTATAGTATTATTAAAAAAGAAATCCTATCTATTGTTCTTTGTATTAGTAAATTTTAAGATGATTTATTAAATCAAAAGTTTTTAGTCCATGTTGATTGTAAAAGTGCTAAACATGTTTTAGAAAAAGATGTTCAAAATATTGCAAGTAAACAAATATTTGCTCGATGGAAAGCTATTTTAAGTATTTTTGATTTTGACATTGCATTCATCAAAGGAACTGATAACCATATTCCTGATTTCCTTATTCGTGAATTTCTTCAGGGATCTTTATCCGATGGACACCAGATCAACCAAATCAGGCCGGACAACCCGGTCCCAGTCACGAAATAGTCAACCCGAGCCCAAGGCTCCAGTCAACCCATAGTCATCCAAATCAATTAAATCTGAACCTGATTCAGAAATAGTCAGAGCTAGTCATCCCTATTATCCTCAGATAAACTCTATTCTCCCAATCAATCCAAGGCTGCTAATGTTGATTTCTACCCCCTACCCTAGGCCTACTTTTCAGTCAACCCTAGTTAACCAATATGATCCATTTGTAGTAACCCCCTCTAGTCAGCCTTCTCGCCCTTAATACCCAAAATCTTCTCCATATGTCATTAGAATTGATGTTGATCTTTGTGAAGTTGAGCCATGTTTAGGTCATATTAAAAATCCTATTACATTAGCAAAGAAAATCTTTCCCCCAAATTGTCATTTCATTCCCAGTCACCCTGATTTTACTCTCAAGTTTTATAGGGATATCCTATTTAAAACAAAGGGCTAACTATTGTTTAGTCCCACAACTTTGGTCTCCTCATCTGTTTAGTCCCCCTCTTTTTGTTTTAATCCAAATAGTCCTTCAAGTCTCAAAATCAATCTCAAAGGTCCACTCTGTCAAATTCTGCCATTAGAGTGATGACATGGCTGTTAATGGGTTGCCAGGTCAGCTCCATGTCACCCAAAAAAAATTGTTAACTTACCAAACTACCCATCATTCAATTTCCACATTCAAAAATGGTTCAAATCCTTTGATCCAAACCTATCAGTTTTGACTTACTGTGCAAGACATGGGAACAGATGTGTAACAGCCAACTACCCACAATAGTTTCCAAAACAACCCGTATATGTGTATACCAAAACAACCCGTAATAATTTCCAAATACGAATATAAGAAGACTGATAGATCATATAATTAAAAACCCTTGAACAAAAACTACAATAACCATAATTCATGATCCACACTTTCATTATTTGAAAATAAGATTGCAGCCAAACTAATCAAAAAGCTCTAGTTTAACTAGATTAAAATTAGAGCATTACTTAATACCACATAAATCCCAATTTTAAAACACAAACCAGCATCAGCAAAACCTCATAAAATTACTTCTATTCCTAAACAAAAACTAAATGAAGAGCCTCCAAATCAACTCTTCCGAGATATGTGATCCAAATCTCAGAAACTCCAAAAAAATTGGGAAATCTATAAATTGAAACCAGTAAACAATACCAAAACCTTTAAATACAACAACTATCCTTCATAAACTCTCAATCTCATCAAAACTATAATTACTCCATGAACCAAGAAACTCACCAATTTGAACCCACAAATTTTTTCAATTCAAAATCATCTCTTGATGTACAACATCTATTCAGACTCCTTGTCGATGAACCCACGCCTCGATGTCCTTCGCCACTATCTTCGCCTTCTCTTCGACGGCCTTGCTTGAATTCAAAAGCTGCTGCCTTCGTTGGAATTATCTGGCTTTCAGGAAACTTCAGAACATGGTATTTCGTTTAATTAGCTGGGTTCTGGGGATTACATATTTGACAGTCGATCCCCCAAACAAGATTGATAGTTCCAGTTTTAAGGATCATAGGATCTTCTCAAGAGAAAGAAATAAGGGATTCTGATGGGATTAGGTTTCATACCTGATGTTAATAGGGGTTGCGAGCAATTTCGTCAGTTTCAAGCACTGTTACAGTGACATGGCGCTGACTTAGGAGAGTTAACATCCACGTCATTAATTTAACGACGAAATTGGACGGAATTGACTGTTGGGATTAAACTTGAGACTTGAGGGACTATTTGAATTAAATTAGAAGGAGAAGGACTAAACTGATTAGAAGACTAAAGTTGAAGGACTAAACATATGTTAGCCCTAAAACAAACTCAGCAAACATTAAACCCATTAAGGATTCAAGAAATCAGTCCAAAATTTTATACCATTCCATCCACATAATTCAACTCATTACCTTAGAAATGTGGCAAGATCCTCCTTACACTTCCCACAATTATGAGGGTCTTATCTTCAATTATTACCAATACATGGATGCCTGACATCATATATTCTTCCATCAGACAGATGATATGTCTCATTCTTGGTTCATTAATTTTGACAAACAATTCAAAAGGAACTTCCCAATATGGTTCCTCTCATGGTGGAGTAACTACGGTTTCCCTTTCGATCTACTTCCAGAGCAACTACAAGCTGCAGTTAACAAATTTTCTGAAATTATTTCTCTCTCACCAAATGAAAAGAATTTTCCTCCCACATTACACTTCATGTCCAAATTTAAAATCCCTTGGATCTTCAAATGGCAACACAGAGGAATTATTTTATGTACCCGGAACACCAGCTGGCATGTTGAGAGGGTGGTCTGCACCAACAGAAACATGACACGTGGACAACACCAAAACTGATAGGATTCTGAAGGAGGGTTAACGGCTCCGTTACTCTGCCGTTTATGAATTGCGTCTCGGTAAGAGGAAAAAAAAAACTCCAGATCATAATACTCCCCTCTTCTCTTGTCAAAATGGAATAGAGCTGTGCAATTTTGCGATTTGCATTGCTCGTTCGACTTCTTCGTCGTACCTCTTGTATGCGGTGGGCTTTGCTAGAGCATCACAGTGAATACCTTACTTCCATGGGGAAACAGATTCTGATGGGGATGAGCTCAGCCTCGGGGAATATGACTCGGAAGACGGCGGCAGCGGCACTAGTGATTTGGTGCTTGACGAGTTGATCTGGTAATGGATTGATAACCAAACTACAATTCACTTATTGGGCAGTAGTTAGTTGGAGAATTGGATTTGTGGTTTGAGAATTAGGCTTTGGAATTAATAGGTACGGCGTCGAGGAAGAAGATTTCGATATTCATGTCTTGTAGTCTGAAGCGCAAGATGCTGAGGGGAGGCTTCAAAGTCTTACCTCAAAGGCTGACAAGGTATATATAGTGATGCATTTTGTTTGTGGTCTTGTGAGAGTCATGTTATCATTGTATTTTGAGTTTGTGTTTGGTGTGTTTCGAGTTGCTTGCAGATGAATGATGTGGTTACAGGGCAATGGATTCAACTTCAGCAAGTTCAACAGGCTTTTCATATTCAACAAGTATTTACTTCTTGAAACTGACTTGGGATTTCTTATATGATGCATTCTGCTACTTCACTGATACTTGTTGTTCCCTTTTGAAATAGGCTAGGACTTCGAGGGTTCGATGGAAGTAAGCTATACAAGATGCACGTTCTTGAAGGTAAACCTGTTCTGTACGAATGCGTGAAATTTTAGTGAAATGTTGCTGGATTTCAACTTCTAATTTTCAGTTGAATGAGCAATTGGAAGTCTGATGTTGGGAAAAAGGAGAATATGAGAGATAGGTTGTTAAAGCTAAGCATACGGCAAGACAATGCGGCTTAGATTATGGCTCTTTGAATGACTTGGTTGATCACATATTGTCATTAGAAATCATCTGCTTATAAGACTTGATTGAAAGTCGAGAGATTATAAATGTGTATATATGTGCTTATAAGACTTGACTGAAAGTTTAGAGATTAGAAATGTGTACATGGGACATATAGCTGATCTAGTCCTTTTATGCATTACATGTCTATCTCATCTGTATCATAGTTGGTCTTAGTTAGGAGAAGAAAGTAGTTGGGTTTAGGAAGCAGAAAAGGTCATAGAAAAGTTGTTTTTCCTAGCAGCAACAAGCATGTAGTGAATATTTACTGGTTTACTTGGGTTCTTTTTCATACTGTAGCGTATAAAATATCTTGAATAGAATTGGGTTTAGGATTAATGTGGTCAATTCAAACTAAGAGTGAATAGAATGTGGCTTTATATACGCTTGTGTACGTCTGTTTTTATTTTTTATTTTTTCACTAATCGTATTTCGTGAAAAATTGTATGCAAATCTGATAGTACCAAGCTATATTGCTATTATATATGTTCATGTTTCTAAGAGTTTATTTGGTCAAATAAGTTGCTCCCAGTCTGTTGATCTATTACTCTGTTCATTGCGGATGGAGAATATTGCTATGATAGCTGAAGGTTGCATCTTTCCTGGAATAATGAAGTAGAAATTTCTAAAGTAACTAAACTCATAATGGTTTTAGTGACTCAAATGCTAAAATGATGTATTACTAAAGCGATTTATTACTCTGTTACTTCTTGATCAATTCTTTTCTATGCAGGTTCTTCTTGTGGTGCAAGTTGATGGAAACTATTCCTCCTAAAGTTCCATGGATTCAACTGAAAATGAGTTAGCATCAATAATTGTGGAGCCATCAAGGAAATCACCTTCATTTATAGAAAAGAATGGTTACTAAAAAGCTATTTGGTGTGTACACAATTGAAATGTACTGTATGTTATTGATGGAAATCCCCTAGTTATTATGTGGGTAATTTTCATATGCATGTAATGTGATGTTAAAAATCAATAAAAGTTTTGTGTTGTTATGAAATGACTTGTTTACATCTGATTATTTTAGAACAGACACAAAAAAACTTACTGATAAATTATGAATGTTTCTAAACATCACTCAATATAAGTAGGCTACATGAAAGAATGAGATGTTTACATTCATCATATATATATATATATATATATATATATATATATATTAAATTCATCATAGTTCTACATCAACCATAAGAAAAGCCGAAAATGTACAAAGTTGTCATGAAATAGGCTTCAAAATAATCTCTGATCATTACACTTAAGAGTTTGGCAGGACTTAGAATCAGTGTTGCTTATGGTAAATAATATTGCCTATCTTTTGCACCATGCTGCTGCTCATCATCAGTCATTGTATACAAATCTTGGCTTGGTTGAGGATATGATCAGAATGGATGGTTTGGGGCATAAGTGCTTGCAGATATATGGTTTGGGGCATAAGTGCTTCCATGTATATGCTGTGATCATAATATACAATTGAAAATTTGAAAAGTTTAAGTTAGATTCAAAAGGAAAATAGATTGTCTAATTGAGAAATTGTAAGTACTTCAACAGTGAAATAAACCATTACCTGATTCATAAGCATGCCCGTAAAAGAAAAATTCGGCTGATATAATGTCTTAGAATCAAAACCCTACAATAGATAAGAAAATGTTGCATCCTATCAAAATAGCTTACATAATTTTCAGTATTAATGAGATGGATAAAACTACAAATTTTGATCGAAAAAATATCTTTTTAGTATATATCAGTAACTAAAAAATATGATTTGAGCAGCCTTATAATAACATACCTGATTACTAATGCTTGTATTCATTGGAAAAGGGAATGAGTGTGAAGAACTGGAATTATGTTGTGCATAAAATGAGAAATATGAGTTCAAGACCTAAAATGCATTAATCAAACAATTATATTCAAGACCTATTTACACTTATAGGACATCGCTAACACACAAGCAAATGATGGCATTGGACACTGAAGCTTATACTAGAAATCTGGTCTGAACTCAAACAGCACACTGAAGCTCACATCTGCTGCTTGAGTTCACATTAAATTATGAATGTGTTGAAATAGAACTTATTCTCTTTATTTCTAATCACTCATATTCAGAACTTTGGCGAAGCATTATGGAAGCTTCGCTCTTTGAGAAACGAAACAGGTGAGGCGGCCAAGAAGTATATGATGCAGATGCCTGGAATGCTAGATTGTTTTGGTTGGTGTACATGGGATGCCTTTTATCAAGAAGTTAATCCAATAGGAATTAGAGATGGTCTCAGAAGGTAAATCTAGTTTCACGTACTACTACATAATTCTCCCCTCAAATGACCGTTTCTTCTCTAAAGATGTTACTTAAAGTTTGACGGGAATGCTAAATCTTGTGACAGTACTCAATCATTCACTAGCCTCTTTTGCACATTACAGTTTATCCGAAGGAGGTACTCCAGCAAAGCTTTTGATAATCGACGATGGGTGGCAAGATACATCAAATGAGTTCCAAAACGAAGGAGAGCCATTCGTTGAAGGGACACAGTATGTTCATCATCTTTTCTTGCCAATTTAGAAGCACATTCAGGCTTAATTGCTGATTTTGTCTTAAGTGTAGGTTTGGAGGCAGATTAAATAGCATTGAAGAAAATAAAAAGTTCCGAAGCAAAACCAATGTGGTTGATAGTGACAAACCAAGTGGTCTCCAGAATTTTGTTTCTGAGATCAAGAGTACCTTTGGCATATATCAATTGAAAAAAGAATGGAAAACAAGATCACTACACCATGCTGTTAATCATCAATAGGTACTGGATGATTTTTCATTAATTGCAATTGTAAAACAGAGAGATAGTAACTTACTTGCATCTGCCATTGAAGATTTTATTGTTCTTCGTCTCCTCTCAGGCTTTGTTCAGGATTCAGGGTTCTCATTGCGTAGGTTTAGGTTCATGTGCAAGCAACTCGAAACACACCAAACACAAACTCAAAACACAATGATAACATGACTCTCACAAGACCACAAATAAAATACATCACTATATATACCTTGTCAGCCTTTGAGGCAAGACTTTGAAGCCTCCCCTCAGCATCTTGCGCTTCAGACTACAAGACATGAATAACGAAATTCTTCTTCCTCGACGCCGTACCTATCAATTCCAAAGCCTTCCAATTCTCCAACTAACTACTGCCCAATAAGTGAATTGTAGTTTGGTTATCAATCCATTACCAAATCAACTCGCCAAGCACCAAATCACTAGTGCAGCCGCTGCCGTCTTCCGAGTCATATTCCCCGAGGCTGAGCTCAGCCCCATCAGAATCTGTTTCCCCATGGAAGTAAGGTCTTCACTGTGATGCTCTGGCAAAGCCCGACGCATACAAGAGCTACGACGAAGAAGTCGAACGAGCGATGCAAATCGCAAAATTGCACAGCTCTATTCCATTTTGACGAGAGAAGAGGGGAGTATTATGATCTGGAGTTTTTTTTTCCTCTTACCGAGACGCAATTCGTAAACGGCAGAGTAACGGAGCCGTTAACCCTCCTTCGGAATCCTATCAGTTTTGGTGCTGTCCACGTGTCATGTTTCTGTTGGTGCGGACCACCATCTCAGCATGCCAACTAGTGTTTCAGGTACATAGAATAATTCCTCTGGCAATACATTCTCAATGAAGATCCCAGATTTTCCTTGGGTTATGTCACCAGAAGAGTTCTTATTAAGTGGTGGGATAAGTTCGATTGTGAACGTGTCCTAGGCCAGTTCAATAGAGATCTCTGTATTAACCCCCATTTAGTTACTACACTCCCAGTTACAATAACCCCGACCCAAACCAGTCCACCTCCCCTTGATTTTTACATTAATCATGGGATTCTCCCCGATTCTTTCATTTGATCAAGGGAGTTTCAATAACCTTAGTATAGTTATGCATTTTCACATATTTTTCAAATATGACTTTGAGTAATGATTTAGTAACTAAATCTTGCCACATCGTTCTCAGATCCAACTTTATTTACTTTGATCTCGAAGATAAGGTTGTCCATGAACTGAACACATAAGTTCATAATGAACATCATATTTATGCTAAGGATGACCTTCTCATAGTAAAACAATCAAAAACTCTATCAATAGTATAGATATGGACGAACCGTTAAGAGATTTGAAATTGATCTACAATAATAGATTTTCACCTTTAATGCGTTTTTCTTTACGCATAGTTAGCTATGACGTGGATAGTTTTCTTCCCATCACATCGTCTTCTATGTAAGGATTGAATAAGCTCAAATCTTTCATATCTTTTAGTATTTGAAAGAATCATTGGTGTTGCGTGAGCGCAGAGCTACACATAGATTTACAGATTTTCATTGAATGAGAGGTCGAGTCTTACATATTGTGTTTAAGTACAATCATGTGTCATTGCACTTGTATAGGGAATTTCATTTCCCAACACTTTTTCGTCATCTTCCTTTATATGAAAAATTGATCTATCGTTAGAGTAAAGACTTCGACTGATCATGAGAGTATATGTAGGCCTCACTTTATTCTTTAGAGTGCCTAAGCCAATTGATGGATGGTCACCATCATTACAGTCCTTGAGTTCCATTTCAAGACTGTGTATTCCCGAGATCTTTTTCATTCTTAACTTAGGATTTACAATACATGGTGTTTCTGTCTGAATCCGTAGACTTACAGAGACCGGTGGACGTTGGTGTTGTTCCTTCCTGCAAATCCTGCTAACTAAGGGAATACCGGGCGGGCCGGTCTATTCCGCTCCGATACTTAAGTCAGTATAGTTGGGATAAACTGATAACTTAAGCAGGAATGAGTAGTTGAAGTGTTGATCATCTATTAATGAGGGTAGTTGAAACTCATATATAGGTTGTCGGGTATGAGGGCTGGCCTCACTCTTCGATGTGGGATTGGCCCCCTTCTGCACATATTGCTAGGCTGTTTCGGCCCCTGTTTGGGGAGCTGCCATCCCCGGTTTCTAGGCCCCGATCACAAGTAAGACATGCCCGGACGCGGGACCAGGTGTCCATGCTTTGCTCCTGGATCCTGGACTGGGTCCGGGAGTCCTGGCTGCGGGTCTGGGGGCCTGGGTAGCATCTCTATGGCTACTGTCAACACATTGAATATATCTTAGTTCATTGAGAGTCTATGTATATCCATAATGAACACGTAAGGGCATAATTCACCAATCCCTTCCTAATCAAGTAGTCACTTTAGTGAACGTTTCAATTTCTTTTACAAACGCACTTATATGATCTAGAGCCACTTGATTTGGGTGAATGAAATCCGTTTAGGATCCTCATGTATATCTCTTAATTTAGATCCCCATAAAGATATGTTGTGACTACTTTCGTAAGCTGTATGTTCAGTTTTTCGGAAACTACCAAACTGACAAGGTAGTGGAGTGCAATGACATCCATTATGATATGATGCCCATTACAGATCCCATATAATAAGATATAAAATCCTCGCACCTACGAAAATTAACCCGGCCTAGATGCTTTGACTTTCTAGCATAAACAACATAAGTATTAGTAGTTGATGGTATCATGACACGTGATCAGCGTGTCGACACAACAACCAACACCATAAAATATCTAAGGTGTCCGCAAGTTGGTTGAATCAGTCCACTGAATCATCTTTGGATTCAATATAAGAACATAATGAGAATACATGTTTCCTTTGCATATGATGGTGTCAATCATAATTTTACGAATAGGCTTTGAATGATGTGCTTTTATTCATAAAATCACGATGGATGTCAGAAGCATAATACGGAATAAGTGCATATACTTGTGCATCTAATATATTCTAATGCCACCTTAGGGGAGGGGCATATTTTAGGGATTGAACACACGTTTTCAACCCTACATGGATTGTGTCGAAACAATATTTGAGGATAAAATGTTCTTTGGTCGTCCTCGGTTTCGTGTGTGAACCATATTCTTCTGGTGTTTGTTTCTATTCATCCAAAATATGGGTGTCCATGGTAATTTATTTGATGTACGGATCACCAGATCACGATTAGTTGTGTCAAAGCCAATTTATGTCAGAATTCTAAAAGATCATTTTCTTATGACGTTGGATTCAATTATCAGTTACATATAGCCTACTAATAAACCTCTCTAATATTCGTTTACATCCGCAGTCGTTAGAGGTAATGCAAAGGAGCTGAAATGAATTCTCACTTGTGTCTTTTCACATGAACATCGTGGCATAAATTTCATTAAAATGTGGAAAAAATTTAATTTTCTCTTGTCGCATAAATTATCAATTTGACGTATGCTCAATATATATACATCGAAAAGTAACCCAAGTTCTTTAGAGTAACTCGATGGGGATTGCAATAAAAGGTATGGTAATCCCAGGAAGGCAGGTGCAGTATGAATCCCAAACGAATATATATACCGATCCTTGTTACTTTTATTATATCTATTGATATAGTACTAATGTTCTTCAATACTATTATGCTATTTTGTTATATATTAATACCATTGTCCTTCAGTACCATTATTCTAGGGATTACATGGTGCGTTTCTTTGCACACAGTTCTTTATGTCGTGCCTATATTATATTGTGTTGTTTTGCTTTATGCAATACTTTGCAAAGTTAGATGTAGAAAATTGAACCATGTATATCATGAATAAAATTCGAATAATCTCAATTCATTGAGAGAAAATTCAAAATTTAACATGCCAACGATCACATTTAGTCTTGTCCAATTTAGAAATAAAAACTTTAAGACCAAAAGTATAATTTATTAGATATAAGGTGTGATAGCATTTACTAAGATATCTTGAAAATTGAAGAGTGGACTAATAAACGTCTATTTTGGATTGAGCTACTTGTAAATTCATTTTCAATGTTATTGTTGGATATTGAAGATACTTTTTCAAATCCTCGTGCTCGTATAATTCTTTATACTTCTTGTAAGTCGCATCTAATTCTTTGCTAGCTTGTTATGTGCGTATCAATACTTCGTTGATTTACAACAATGGTAGAGTGTTTCACTGCACATGACATGTCCCCTAGGTCATTTTTCAAATGGTGCTTTGTTTCCACTTGCTTTTTGGGCGATTATAGGAATCTTTACGTCCATGGTTATTGTCCTTTATTTTGGGATATTGCTTTACTTTGCACTTTTTTAAATTATTTTAGAAAATTTCTTTGTCACAGACCTTACATCGTCATTCGAGGTATTTAAACTATTTCTCAGCTATTTACATAAAGCGGTTTGCATAAATATACCATGCTCAAGCCTTATTTGGCTCAGTAGAAGAATTTGGTACTCAAATTTTTCAGAGTGCAATGTGTCAAAGCCAAACTGTGATGGTTAAACCATATGTAAAATAGAGGAAGAAGAAAATGTATTAGTTCGCATTCTAAATAGACGTCAACGACAACTATAGGATACCTAGATACATTATGGTAAATTTGAAGCTTTGTGAAATTACATTATCACTATAAAATTTTCGATTTTAACAATTGCTTTTTAAGCTTACGAAATTTCATTTTCATTGCTTCTTAACAACAGTTACAAAGACAATTGTGTAAATTGATTTCCAAGAAATATAAATTGGATTCAAGACCAAGATTCATAATGGTCACTTTTTCGATGTTTTGTGAAAATACTTTACATAACACGAAAATTTTTAAAAAATTAACATTTAAACATATCAAGCTTTCATAATCCCCGACAACGGCGCCAAAAATTGACTAGTGCCATAATGGGGGTAACAACACGCGTAAATAATACCCTACAAAAGACGTTAGTAGTATAATGCAAGTATGGATCGTTCTATCCGAGGATTAAAGGTACCTGATATGTAAAAGGTTAGAAACACAAATATTTACACAAAATATGAAACGAATAAGGGGGGTTTTAGATGTGAGGTTCGGCAGCAACTAGTACTGCCCCTAAACTACTAGACATGAATATAAATCCTAAATTAATATTTACATGTTTGGTCAACATCTTTGACACAACAACATTTAGCACACAATTCTTTAACAAGTAAGACTCGCACACAAGAAGGTAAGGAATAAGTATAGACACAATTTAGACTTAAATAAGTTTCGACCACAACTAGAGTTTCCGCTATGTACCTAGCTAGTTATTAGACTTCTAACGTTTTTAAGACCGAACTTCCATTATGGATCCTAAAATTTATGCTATCGTTTTCCAACAAATAACACTGAAGCACAAGAGTCTAAAATCGAAGACATGTAAACAAGTAAGGTTGTCAATCATCTCATTTAACATGCAAGTTCTAAGGTATTATACTCTTAGGTGAGCAACACAAATCACAGAGACAGTCACGTTCATCTAGTTTGTTATTACTCTAGCTGATTAAACCTAGCACCTAGATTATGTTCAAGACAACACTAAGTACCGATTTTCATGCCCAATCCTTAGATTACTAACCGATTTTAAGTCCTAAACATGCATCTAATACTGTTGTCCTAATTATCTATATGTGATTATCTTACACGTTTATATTACAAATTAACATGCAAAGATTTCTTTGAACCGAAACTTAAACCTAAAAGACTCAAGAAACAATTTAAATATAATTTTAACATGTAATTCATAAAATCAAAACTCAATCCGAAACATACATAGACATAATATTCGAAACCAAAAATACATGCAAGTTTCATAGACAAAACCTAACATAACTACCTGAAAATAAGACAAGTCGAGAAGGGGGTAGAGATGGATTGGATCACACTTTTTGGAGCCTTGAGAAGATCTTCAAATTGTGCTCTTGATGATGTAATGGAGGCTAGAACTCGGTTCGGATGATGGGAGTTTTGAGGTGGTGGTAGTTTTTGACTTGCGTTTCTAGGTAGGATCTTTGGAGAATTTGGTAGAGCTTATGGCTTGTGTTATGTACTAAAGATGTGACAAGTTTTCTGTATGAATGTCGGCCTCTATATAGGAGAAAGGGCTGTGCAGTTTGAGACTTTTCCTTGTTCAAAATGGGATAGAAATCTTCATGTAATAAGGTTTCCTAATCCGATATGGTTTAGGCTTTTCTCTCCCTCTTTGAACTAGGGATTCTTGTCTTGGCCGGCCTAGGGTTTTCTTTCCACACGCTTGACATGCTTAGAACACGTTTTCTTCTACCTTGAAGCTTTAGGATTCAGCAGGGACACTTGCAGCCACCCGGAAGCTTCTCTCGGCAGTTTGCAGACTCTCGGCAGCGTTGCTGCCAGTATCAGATACATCGGCAACTTCTCAACAGGACACGCGCAGGGCTAGTGCAGGGCACAGCACATGGCTGTCGACAGGCTGGTGTGCAGGACTTCGGCAGGTGCAGGTTGGCTGCTGCGTAGCAACTTCTTCGGCAGCGCGAGTGTCATGGTCGACTTTTCTCGACAGCATGGGTGTCTGTATCGGACACGTATCCGATACGAGATGTCATAGGCTAAACCTCGGCGGATACGCCTGGGATCCATCAGGGCCTGTGTCGGATACAAGATGCCATGATGTATGTCATCGCGACAGGTCATCGACAGCGCAATGCAGCTGAGTGTCATGGTCGGCAGTATCGGAAAGCTGCATGTCTGGTTGTGCGGCAGCGTGAGTATCCGGTTACGAGCGTTGTGCTGCGCAGAGGCAGCAAGTTTCGAAGGCTGGCACTGCAGCCTATCAGCAAGGGCTGAGGCTGCAAGTTTCGAAGGTTCCGATTCTTTACTTTCTTCTCGGCAGATTTGACCTTTGTGTCTTCAATCGGGCATAACTTCCTCCAGAAAATAGCTATTTATGCGATTCCAAATTCTGTGAAAACTAGACTCAGGGATCTTTCTATGCATATATGGCACGCCATCTAGTTCCAAGTCAGCTGTTATGGGGAAATTCTGGAATTTGAGTGATGTGCCCAGGAAATTCCTGGAACTTACTGGATCCGAACTTGCATAGCAATTCTCGGCAGCTTCTTTAGCTCCAATTACTCTAACTCTTTCCTTTGCTCAATCATCAATGTATATAATACTCATAAAATAAGAAAATTCCATCAAAAGCAACATGAAAACTTTACAGATTCAACGCAACTTTTAAGGACTCCGATTTTTAGCACTTTGTCAAATTTCTGTAAATTTCCAACGTTTAAGCACATTTTTATTTAGACTCTACCAAAAGCTCATGATTATATATTATGACTCGATCTTAAATAAATAAGGGCTAAACAATGTATAAATGTAGGCATAAACATATTAAGAAAGTAGCACTTTGTGCTCCTATCAGTCGTCAGGTTGCAGGCGCTGGGCTGCTGGGTGGCGGCGTCAAGCCTCAAAATCCAGCGGAGGTCGACGTCAGAGGAGGGAGTCGATGAAGCCGGTGGCTCTTGCGTCGACGAGCTGCAACTGTCGTAGGGTCGACGAATCCGAGCAGGGACCGTAGCGGCATGTTTGGTGGTGGGATCGAAGTCGGAGAGAGAGGCGTCGATCCGAGCTCGCTGGTTTTGGGGCGCATCTGAGGCTGGGCTTGGGCAACGTCTGAGGTTGAGTACACGCGCTAGTGATGGTAGAGCAGCGCATATCGAAGGCTGTGCTGGTTCGTTGGCACAGAGGTGAGAAGGGCTGAGGGGGGGAACGATCTGGGTGGATGATCTGGGTGGATCGGTGCCTGTTGGTCGTCGTCGATGCCGCGATGTGCTGTAGCGGCGCCGATCACGCTCTCGATTTTGGGCTGCTTCGCGGCGGGGAGGCGTCGAGGAAGGCTTGACCATCGTTGGGGAAGGACGCCGGCGAGGAAGAGAGCGGCCTTTACAGGGCGGAGAAACAACGATGGGTGCCCAGAGCAAATATCTTGGTGCCCTGAGCATTTTCATACTCTGCCGGCAGAAAAAATTTCTTGAATTTTTGGTTTTTTGTTTTCAAATTGAAGCCTAGGGTTTTTTTTTCTTTGGCTAAAGTAAAGTGCTGATAATGTGTAAAAGTAAAATGGGAATTGGTTTACTCATTTCATTGATAAACCCCTTTATATAGGGTGTATATTACAATAGTAATTACAACGTACATAGTAACAATAATGACTAATTGAGTCGTTACATTATTTGATTGATAATATCTTAATTTCCTATCGTCAGTTACTTTGACGAAGGCACATTAAATGCGTTTTTCTTTCAACATGTTCTACTTTTTTCGGCTTGTTTTCCCATTTGAGAAACTTTAACCGTCAATTGGACAGTTTACAATGCATTAGAGCAACTTCAGTAGACTCTATTATAACTCCTTAGCTACTTTGTAGAACATATTTAGCTTTTTGTGAAAAATAGCAGTTATTCCAAACTCTCTATTATAACTCTATGTTAACTTTTAGCTATCTCGCTAGCCAAATTTGGAGAGCGTCTGAGAGCATCTTTAGCAGACTCTCTATTTTGACTCCTTAGTTATTTTAGAGAGTCTGTTTAGTTTTTTTTTTATCAAAATTAGGAGCTGCACCAGACTCCTAAGTGGTTAGCTATTTTAACTATTAGCTATCTCGCTCCTAAATATAGAGAGCGAGACGAGGTTCTCTATATTTTAATACATTCATTTGAAATGATTCTATGTAATATATAACTGCATTTAAGGTAATTTTTTTTTAATTTAATTAATATGTAAGTTCAAAATAGTTAAAATAAAGAGAACTGATACAAACATATTTTTAAACTAGACAGAAGATTTAAGGCACGAACGTAAATTCAAATTTACTAAAGGAAAAAAAGAGCATTTTGAAACTTACCCTAAACGAGTACCATGTACGCCACTGTTCTTAGTCACTATATAAACGGAAAAAGACAACTTTGGGCTCTGAAAATTAAGTAATCACAACTCTCTCTCTCGATATCAACCGTGAACCTCCTCGACGTGGCTAGTTAGGCTTGTCTTGCCATATTCACCCCAAAAAAAATTATTGAGAGAGGAAGTAAAAATTTATTATATTTTATTTGGAACAATAATAATCTAATATGACCGGAACAACAAGAAATCGTCTACTTTAACCTCTTTTGTGACCTCCACGACATTTGACAATGTTTCTGACAACTGTAGGAAAAGTTTCCAACAATTTCTTCATTTTTCACTGTCTTTGTGTAACAAAACATCTCATAACAAAACAAAAAGTAAATGAAAACTTAACCTCGAGAGTATTGTGTGCACGACCATGTGTTGCACACGTGAATTGAATTGTGGAAGGTCATGAATCATTAATGTGAGGAGGGCGTTAGTCAAGTTGATGTTAACCAAACTTCACCGCACAAAAAAAAGATTTGAAAGTTGAAGATTGTAGAGTTTAATTTATGGAGTTTAGGGTTTACAGTTTAGGAGGTATGCAAATTCTTAAACTCTAAAACCTAAATCCTAAACACTAAACTCTGCATTCAATTTCAATTCAAGTCAGCACTAACATTGAAACAAATGAATTTAGTACAAAATATGCAGACTATTTTACCTTCAGAATGATTTGGTAACTTCTACAAAGATGGAGAGATAGAGATGCAATGGAGAATCATAAATAAATCAATTGGGACCTTGAGGATGAGATAGATGAGATGCGTAAGAAATTGTTTAAAGCGGCCTGCTTGTAAATCCCATATAAAGTTTCTCTATTTGTAATATAAACCAAACAAATGTCTCTTTTGGTCGTTCAAGGTGCTCTTTTGGTGCATAAAAAATGGAATGTGTATTTAGCATTTAGATGTGTGTGAATTAAATTTCTCTTCTTAATTCGTTTTCAAATATATTCTAGTGTTATTTTGGTTAAATTTTTCTGTTTTAATTGACAAGTATGAGAACTAAAAAGATGTTTTAACAGCTGGGGTGGTCATTGGAATCCACCGTATTGCAAACAATCTTCCACTGGGAGACAAAAAAATTAACTTCTCCATAGCCAATGAATAACACAATGGCCACCGAGAAGTAGATGGAATCCAGCCATCCCATGTTTTCTTCATGCCACCAAAAAGTCTTAACGCCAGTGCAGCAAAAAATTACCAGTAGTGCATACCGACACTATATATGACGCGAAAGCTCTAGCTCTCTGGTATTGGATGACCCAAACCAATCTCTTACGACATTGCCAAAAAAGTTGATCATAACAGTCACTCGGCCAGCAACAACACCACACCCTACTAGCAGTGGTGGACGCAGGATTATTTGAGAGAGGGGGCCAAAAAAATTTTAGAAGCCAACACCAGTAAAACAATCACCTCCTCCTTGCTCACCAACATTTAATTTGAACAAATAACAACATAAGCAAAATGCAGCATCTTTGGATATGTTATATTCTAACCAATTTGAAAAATCATCATACCAGTTCTAGCAGAACCTTCGCTTCCGCGTTCCACATTGTGTTTGAACAAACTGGTGTCTAGGTTGACAAGGGCCTCTTAATAAGTACTCTCTTCGAATTGTATCCCTAAGATCAGGATAATAATCCGAAATTTTGGTCCTTAATCCAGGATAAGAAGGAAGGTCACTTAAATTAATCTCTACCTGGCTCTGTTTTGATCTTTCATTATGTACAACAGAAGATGTCTCGCCCGATGTTCGTTTAAAGTATCTCTCCATGTTTCACAGACTCACAACTGCGATTTTAAATTTTAAATAAAACAGTAAATATATCTAATCAACAAGTCATAAATCACAAAAAGTACAATACTAAATTGAGAAAAAGAATCATGAAAAACTTGCAATGCGCATATAACAAAGGTTTAAGTGCAAAAGAATGGAGGTTGAAGGCTGAAGAATCGGAGAGACTCCAAGACAATTAGAGAAAGAGAATAAGTGAAAGACGAAAAACCAGAGGATTTTTCGTACAAAACGAGAAGAAGGGAGAATATAAAAGTAGTTTGAACTGTTGAGATCCCGAATCCTATTAGGGATATATAATATATGTTGAGATGGTTGGTTAAACTCTACTTTCCGAATCCATGCCTTTTTTTTTGGTTTTCCTTAAGGAAGTTAAAAAAAAAATAAAAAATTGAAAACTCAGTGGGGGCATTGGCCCCCGCTGGCCCCTTCTTCTGTCCGCCCCTGCCTACCAGCATCAATACACATATTACCATTTTGGCATATGGAGAATCATGTAGTGCAATAAATGTCACCATATCCAGTAGAGGATATAGTCACCATAAGAGAATAAATGGACTTAATACTAGTCATCCCTCATACTTAATCTTTGTAACCTATTCAGTTTGTTTCCCTTAGGGCATCTCCAATGGAGAAGTCTCATAATGGGGTCTCATACCTATTATAAGACCTCATTTGGACACTATTCATATAAGATTTCAACCATCTCCAATGATAGGGTTTTAACTTAAAGTCTTAAATTTATATATTTAATTTTTCTTTATTTTGTGTTGTAATTAATAATAATTTATATTTGTAATTTATTCTTGTACATGATAAATAAATATAATATTAATTTTTTTAAAAAAATGAATTTTGGACCCGTATGCATTATCCACAAATTGGACAATATTTTGGTAAACACGTATCAATGTCTAGTTCGTTGTCGAGATTTCGTTATCTGCCACGTGTCAATTTCTATCTTCGGAGATCATGTTGATCTTCTATAAAAACAGAGTCATTCACTCCTTCATATCTCACCAATTCACAAACACTCCTCCTCCCACAAACAAATTGTGGTTTCTATTATTGGCTACATCATGTGTCAATTATCGGATACATAATTAATTAAAGTAGACTACATCATAAATGAGATCGAACTTGTTCTAACGCTTGATCATTATTAGGATACCACTCTGTTTGATTGAGCCTACCATTGGGGGAAGAACTTGATCCGCCATGAGGAGGTGTAGATGCTTGAGGGGTACGGAATGGCCGAAAATATAAATTTTGTGCCACCACTTCCTCTCGCTCAAGTATCATTTTTTTGCTTCCACTTCCAATACCCTCTTTTACAAGGTGAATATATATTAGGATCCACCGCCATTGTGCGAGCATCTTCCTCCCTTTGTTGAGTCCCTATAGCCTCTTGGTAAAGTTGTTCCCTTCGTGCATAATCTCTGTCATTTTGATTGGCAAGCCTTTTCATTTGATCAAGAATACTCATTGATAGCTCTTGATTACTTTTCTTCTTCGCCGCCTTAGCCACTTTTTGTCCCATTGGACGGTCTTGCCTAGCTCTAGGTGGCATGGTTGGAGTTGCTCCATTTCCGGGTGAATCGTTATCATCCAAGTTGATAGGCGTCTCATAATTTGTTCTATCCCCTTCCATTAATGGCGGATTTGAAAATTTTGGTGTATCCTTCAAGATATCCCAACAATGCAAAAATCTAAAATGCTCTCCATGGGAATCATCAAAATAATTTGACTTGGCATTCCTTATCTTCAAACAATTGTAATAAACATAGTAGTGGTTATTTATTTTAGCTATATTTTAAGCGACTTGGAATAATTAATACTATATTTTAACTATGACGAATAAAAATACTTACATCATCAAGATCATTTTTGCTACTCTTATGATTCGCGATGGCTTGGTTTAATGCTTGGAGCCATCTCATGCATGCGCGATTGATCTTCTTCCATCTAGATTCAATACTTGAAGGGGTTCGCTTCGGTGCATTGGGTGGCTTGATACTTTCAAAATACTCATATATACGATCCCACAAGGTTCTGCTCGATTGATTAGTACTAATGGCGGCGTCTTCACCAACACTCACCACGGCGATGCACACAGCCTTATCTTCCTCATTAAAATTTTCCGATCGTGGTGCCCGTGGTTTTTGTGCCCCTCTCTTTGGACCCATGGTGCTAAAAAAAAATAATCAAATTTTGCTATATAAATAAAAATGATGGGGAGGAAAGAATGTTTGAGAGGATGTAAGAAATGGTGTGGAATGAATGAAATTTTGGGTTGGTATTTATAGAAGAAATGTAGATCTACGGTGGCAACGTGCAGAAAATTAATCAAAAATTTTTAATTATTTTTTTTCACTTTTCTTACCGTTATATATAAAATTAAAGTTAGTTTAAATTAGAACCGTCGATTAATTTAAAACCTATATCTTCAACCGTCAGATAAAAAATTCATTTAGGAAATATGAAAACAAAATATATTCAGAGATGAATTGACGCCGTTGGATTGAATTATGGCCGTAGGATTTTTGGCCTTTAGGGTTGCAGAGAGGGCAACAGCTCTCTGCCGAGCCACTTGCTGCGGGACCCACATCGCAGCTTTGTCTGCTGACTCGCCAGAAACGGTCGTGCGTTGCGCGTATTGAGCCGTCCCATTCTTTTGTCGTCTTGCGCGTCTACAGTTCATTCGCTCTAGGGCTGGCATGGTACGGTTACCAATATTTTTTTACCATTACTATCTACCAACCAATTATAATCGGTAGACAAAATCATATTACCATTACCAACCATCAAAGTCGGTATACCAATAGTTTGGTACGGTATGGTACATGTTGGTACGGTACGGTTGGGCCTTGTACCAACATTAAATTGGGCCAGTTTTTTTCATGAAAAATAAGACCTGGCCCAAAATTTTTAAGATTTTCCTGCTATGAACTGATGCATAATTTCAATATATAATTATTGTAATATGAAATGATCAACAAAGTGTTATAAAACCAATTTAACAAAGTTCATACAAGTGATACAACCATAAAGTCACAACTCACAACTCACAAACACAGTTCAAAATTTAAATTGTTCAATAACACATTAATATATCACAAACATAGTTCAATGAAAGTATGAAATTGTTCACATTGTTGACTGCTACACAATGTTTTGCCCAGAACTTCCAGTAAGCTCTATTGGGGTTGGTGCATCATCATGGAAACCACAATCTGTAAAAAAAAAAAAAAAAAAAAAATCAAATTCACATAGTTATAAAAAAAAAGGTATGATATTTCATATCAATGCCCAATCTAAAAGGTCTAGTTACCTCTCTCAAGTTCCTCTAACTCATTGTAAAATTTCAGTACCACAAGTGTAAAATTCACATTGTAAAATTTCCACATTGAGCTTGTCCCATTTCTTGTAACTGAATACAACACATCAGTACCACAAGTGTTGCAGGTGCACCATTCTTGATCTATTTCACCATTTGGTAACCTACATCGAGTAAAGAATTTCCAAAGACGACTTTTGTTGACAGGTATTTTTTTTTTCATAAGAAGGTTGTGAGCTACTTTCTGGTTGAGATTCAAGTGCAGGGAGAGGAGGGCATGAATGTTGAGGTTCAGGGGCAGGGGGAGGTCCTAAGGCTAGTGGGGATATGTTTCTGTGTTCCTATGCATTTGCGGTTGATTGAATAGATGGAGATGAGCTACTAGTTCTACTGCTTTGAATATGATACAATGTTGTATCCACTATGAAAATTGAAAAACAAAAACCAATTAAAATCCAAACCCAATCAACCCATCACACATTTAACAAAACCAGACAAAAACACAAAACAAAATTAATAATGGGGGTAGGGCCGGTCCTGTGTCATAGGAGGCCTTGTGCCAATTTTTTTGGCAGCCTTGGTACATATATATTATCTGTAAAAAAAAAAATTGTCAACAAACAATACATATAGCATTTTAAAGAAAATGAATTCATATTGTTCTAACTCTTAAAGTAAAAACCAGAAAATAAAACGAGAGAGCAAAAATCTCATGTTAAGCATATTTCATAAGTTCTAAAGGCAAAAAAAATAAAATTATAGTATAAAATGCGAGGAACCTGCAAACTCGTACTACCAATATACAACCGAAATGCCTAATGGCTCCACAACTAACAGTAAGAAGGATAATAAAGAAAGTTGTAAAAAAAAGTGATTTAGCTACGGAACCAATGTAATGAATTTCCAAACTTGATAAATGGTAACACAGTACCATCTTACCTGAAAACTATATATAAAGCTTTCCATTGGATCATTATAATAAACTGAAACTATCACAAGACTTTTGCCAAGAGGAACAGAACAACGAGCGCATTAGGGCTATCTAAACATTAATCTTCTAGCATTCGTAGAAGCAAAATCATGAATTAATTTTTCATAATCAAGCTTTTGTAATAACTTATTTTCAATTGAAATCAAACCAAAGAATTTAATCTTTCTTGCGACATGGTTGATCGCAAGTATGACTTTAAAATTTTTAGTTTTGAAAAGCTTCTCTCTGCTGATGCAACTGTAACAGGAATATTTAATAAAATTCTATATACAAGGCAAGTAGTTGGATAACAATTGACTCTCTTAAAAAAAATTGAGTATTGCACTAGTTGTATCATGTAACTCACTTGGTAAATGCTTTTGTAATAGTTGCAATTCATTAAATAAAGCATCACCATCAATGTCTGAAATGTGGCCATTATGTAACTTCTTTTTCAAATTCTTGCAGCTCTTCTTCAATTCTTCAAGATCTAATGATTTCAAATTTGTTGCTATGAACAAGAAGCCGAATGTCTCTTCAAACTGCTTATATTGTTCAAACCTCCTCTCTAATGAACCGATTACTTGATCAATTATGTAAACAAAGTAATGAATTCTGAAAGACTCTTGAGCTGATTCTTCAGGGACCTGTTCACTTAACTCCGTTGCAATCTCATCAGTAGCAATTTGACCAATTTCATCAAAATGTTTCTTCTTGTGGATTACTCTTTTCTTTTTCTTCTCAGGCCACACTTGATCAATATCCAATTCAACGACAATTTCTTTAGCACAATCTAAAGCTTGCTCAAATCCAACTTCCCGGTACTTTTTGAAAAAATCAATAAGTGCTTGAACACTATCCATTGCCACATCGATGCGCATACTTTTCAGATTGCAATTCTTTACTAACAAGATTAACTTTAGCCAATATATGAAACCAAATCACCAATCCTACAATAAACTCATATTTTCCAAGCTCATAGTTTGCCAAACAGGTAGCTTCACTTGTTATTTTTAACTAATAAGTCCTTCCATTTAATATCAAGATTATCCCAATTTCTAGGATCATAGATGTTCAAGGGAATATGACCAACATCATCACCATTAGGCTCCGTATATTCTTCTCTAGGTACATCAATATCTTCATCTATAGGTTCCTCCTCTAAAAGTTCCTCCACATGTACATCAACATCTATTGTTGTTGGCTCTATAGGTTCCTTTTCCTCCACAGGTACATCAACATCTATTCTTGTAGCATCAATAGGTTACTCCACATTCTGCTCTACATGAACGGATTCCTCATTGGTTTGACATCGTGGTCGTTTGATAACAAATTTTTCAATAGATCCTCTTTGGCTTTCAGCCATATGAACATCTCTTTTTGTTCTTTTTCATTTGGTATGAGTGTATGACCTGAATCATTATTTCCTCCTACTAGCATTCTACTGATTCTAATAGAAGGAAATAAAAAAAAATCATATATATATATATATATATATATATATATATTCATAAGATTTGTTGACAGTAGCCATAAAGAGGCTACTCAGGCCTCCAGACCTGCAGCCAGGACTCCAGGACCCGGCCCAGGGCCCGGGAGCGTAGCGTAGACACCTGGTCCCGCGCTCGGACAAGTCTTGTGGCCGGGACTCGGGAACCGGGGATAGCAGCTCCCCAAACAGGGGCCAAAACAGTCCAGCAATATGAGCAGAAGGGGGGCCAGTCCCACATCGAAGGGTGAGGCCAGCCCTCATGCCCGACAACCTATATATGAGTCCCAACTACCCTCATTAATAGGTAATCAATACTTCAACTATTCATTCCCGCCTAAGTTACCAGTTTATTCCAACTATACTGACTTAGGCATCAGAGCGGAATAGACTGGCCTCGCCCGGTATTCCCTTAGTTAGCAGGGTTTGCAGGCAGGAATCACACCAAGATCCACCGGTATCTGTGAGTCTACGGATTCAGACAGAAACATGATCATTGATCAATTAAAGACAATTATCAAGAAGACAATATATTATATTCATATGATCATTGATTCATTGATCCATTATAGCATTATTCAATTATATTCCTATTGATCAAGTTCACCAAAAATATACTAAACCTAAAACCCTATACTGAACAATCAAATAAATTCAATCAGATTGATCAATGATATGTGAATTCATAATTTTATATGATCAATTAATGAGAGATAAATCATATAAAAAATACGAACTAAAGCATCAAAGAAAAATTACAAACGATTACAGAGTTGATCTCTGACAATAGAAAAAAATTAAACAAAGATTGAAAGCAAATAAGATTACCTCTGACAATTGAAATTCTTGATAAATTTAGAATGGAAGTTATGATTGATCTTTTAAATCTTTCTAAGAGCCTCAGTTGAATCACTATAGTTCTCCATACGCCTCTGTTTTACAAGAGATCTCCAGATCGTCTTATTTGCTATTAGAATACGAAACGTCCAACCCTAAAACAATTCTAAAACAATTTTTTAAAAAATCGTAGAAATAATCAATTATAAAAAAAAACGCCCATGTTGGGGTTCGAATCTCTACACTACCCCAAACAACTTTTTTTTTCATTACAAGCCTAACCAACTGTGTTAGTGTAGCATTATGTTTTATGTTTCTGTGTTTTTACTTAACTTAACTTTTAATTAATATTATATAAAAAAATATTTGGCGGCCTCCGCTGATCGGTGGCACCGACACAGGCCAAAGCCGGCCCTGAAAGGGAGGACTCAGACCTTTTGCGCCTTCCTTGCCTAATGCGCTCCCGGTCATCGTAATCCTTTGGCGACCCATCCTCGATCTACAATCGGCACAACAAATCCAGAGTGAAGTTTAGTTACCTGGCGAGGGAGACGCGGCCGCGAGGGTGGAGAGGGATGGGAGTGTCGGGGTGGGAATCAGAGCCGGAGTCTACAGTGGCGCAGGGGACGTGGCAGGTGTGGCCGTGCTTAAGCTGGCTGCAGCGAATTAGAGATGAGGTCGAGAGACTCAGAGATTGAGAGTCTGAGAGTAGAGAGAGGTCGAGACTCGAGAGGATTAGAGATTTAGAGGAATGACTGAATGAGGCTCTTAGTCCCTTAGGTGATTTAGGTCATAAGATAGACGGCTAAGATTAAAGCAACCTTCAATCAATGGCTAGGATTAGATAATTTTATATAATTTTAAATAAATATATATATACCGTGGTATGGGAAATGTATTACCGTGCCGTACTGCAAATAGAGGAGTTGGTACGGTTACCGTACCATGCAAGTCGGTTACCAATTTAATCGGCTCGGTTGGTTTTGCAGTAATTACGGTAAATTACCATACCATGCCAGGCCTAACTCGCTCTCTCTCCCGCGTCTACTATCTCCCGCATCTCTCCCATCTGCCAGACCGGCCCCAGCCCAAAATTATAAAACGGGTATTAAACCCAGTCTCAAAATAAGACTTGGGATGAGACCAAGTCTCAAAATTATAGAGTCTAGGACCTTGGATTTTAACCATTGGAGCCTAAATGTTTTTAGTACCTCAAAATTATAGGGTTTGGTACCTCTCAAGGAAAGAAAAAAAAATTCATATATATATATATATATATATATATATATTCATATGATCTGTCGACAGTAGCCATAGAGAGGCTACCCAGGCCCCCAGACCCGTAGCAAGAACTCCTGGACCCAGCCTAGGACCCGGGAGCTTAGCGTAGACACCTGGTCCCGCGCTCGGGCAGCTCTTACTTGTGGTCAGGGCCCGGGAACCGGGGATAGCAGCTCCCCAAACAGGGGTCGAAACAGTCCAGCAATATGAGCAGAACGGGGGTCAATCCCACATCGAATGGTGAGGCCAGCCCTCATGTCCGGCAGCCTATATATGAGTCTCAACTACCCTCATTAATAGGTAATCAATACTTCAACTATTCATTCCCGCCTAAGTTACCAGTTTATTCCAACTATACTGACTTAGGCATCGAAGCGGAATAGACCGGCCCCGCCCGGTATTCCCTTAGTTAGCAGGGTTTGCAGGTAGGAATCACACCAAGATCCACCGGTATTTGTGAGTCTACGGATTCAGACAGAAACAATTGGCGCCGTCTGTGGGAAGAGTTCAAAAAGTTTGTGTTGTCGTACTAGCGAGAACGGAATCGATCAGCCTACGGGTCATAAAAAAAATACATATGGAAGGAAATCCAGAGGACCGGTGATACGGGCGGTACGTCCGGTGAACGCGACGAAGATCTGCGCGGGAAGGGCCCGGAGGACGATCGCCAAGTCTTGGGCCTGAAACCCGCACCGACGTCCTCCGCGGCCCTAAACAAAGGGGAAGATCGGCTGCCTAGCAGCGACAGCCTGGACGATGTCTCCAGTCCCGACCAGTACGATATGGCGGGAGAGATAGAAAAGATGCGAGCAGAAATAAACCGCTTGCGGGCAGAGAGCGACCGGGACAGGGCAGAAGCCACCACCAGGTATCAAGACATGGAAGTGGTTAATGCCGCACTGGTGGCTGCCTTGGAAAGTGGCCAGCAGCGCAATACCGCTCTGGCAAAATCATTCACCCCACACCCAAAAGAGCCTCCCCACCAGGAAGTGGGCCAGTCATCGGGAGGGGAGAGGGACACCGGCATGGCGGGAAACTTGTTCCTAGGGGACACGGTGCCACCAAAGATCGTCCCAGCCCCTCGGAGGAACAGCGGCTCGTTCGAGGAAGATACCATCAGTTCGACCGCACGGGCAATGCAGATACTATCCGACTCGGTGTCAGATATGAAGGCTCAGATGGAGGCCAACAAGAGAAAGGCTGCGAGACTGCCAGAGAGCACACGATTCAACGAACGGGCCGCACCCTTCTCACTCCGGGTTCTGGACTCCGGAAGATCCGGCACCCAAAATTCGTTAAAGCTGACATACTCCGGGGCGGCTGCCCATACCAACACCTGGACAGCTTCCGGTCCCAAACGTGTGCTAAGGGCTACTCCGACCCCATTTGTTGTAACATATTCCAGGAGACCCTGTCTGGAGAGGCGCTCAGCTGGTTTTACGAACTACCGGCGAACTCTATAGAGGCATTCGAGAAACTGTCCGATAGATTCGTGGGCCGGTTCATATTAAGGGTCGAAAGGGCCCGAACCTCGACGGTTCTCTTTAACTGCAAGCAGGCAGACGACGAAGAGCTGACAACTTTTGTTAACCGATGGCAAACGGCCACCGCCGGGGTCAGGGAACTGGATAAAGGGATTGTCGAATCACCTTTCAAGCAAGGTCGCCACCCCGGAAAATTCTCGTACGCTGTGCGAGTGGAGATCCCGCAGGGTTACGACGAACTGATGGTGATGGCTATCAGGCACGCCCAAGCAGACCACGAAACTTATGGGAGTCGTCAACACAAGAGAAGGCAGGAAGAGCCCGAACCCGCCCGACAGGAATCCAGAAACTGGCAGCAGGGTCGGGACCGAGGAGCCTCGACCGACAAAAGACCAAGAGGTTGTGGGAACCAGCAGGGCCAGAGGGACTACTTCGACATTCCCCAACGAGCAGGGAACCTCCCATCCTACCAGCAGCAAACCCGCCCCCCAATGGTCATGCTAGCAGAACGACAAGAGGTATTCTCTACTTTGACCTCCACCTACGAGGATATCTTGTATGAGAACGGGAACAACATCCCCCTTCCACAAAAAAAAAAGCACCCAAAGGGGAACCTGACCAGGACACAGACCGGTAAATACTGCTCCTACCACGATGAAGCTACACATCACACGAACGATTGTCTTGCCTTAAAAACAACAATTGAGGGCCTAGTCCACCGTGGCGACTTGCAGCGACATCAAGGGTTACCCGGACAGTGGGGACCGCACGGAATCGGGACGTCTATCCCGCGACACCAACGCTCATACGACCGGTCGAAATCTTAAACCCGTATAGAGGCTCAGCGGTCCAACAACTTGTCAGCCTGAGTAAGATGCTAGTTTTTTTTCTTTCCTAAACACAACTAGCTAGGCATTCCAATCAGTTCGGCAGGTGTAATTTCAACAGTTGTTTATTCCAACTTTGTTTTCAACTAAGTACAAAGGGCAATCCATGGGTAGCCAAGTCAGGCAAATTGAAAAAGGCACAACACAAGCGCGGGCAAAATGTCCATTCATTATAACTCAGGGCAGCGTGTACAAAAAAAAAAAAAAAAAAGCTTAAAGCAAAAAGGGAGGGCGGGAGTGTACAAAGTCTGGAGCCTGCTAGGGCACTTCCACCTGCTCTCTCTCTTCACCAGGAGCTCCTTCAACAGCGGTTTCACCAGCGGCGTCTTCACCGGCCAGATCGGTGTCACCCTCCTGAACCTCTTCTTCATCCGCCTGCGGCGCCGGCAGCTTTGAGACGTCAAGATAGCCCTTACTCTTCCAATCATCATAAGCATCGGCTATCCCCGCCTCCCGGGTCCGTTCCAGCAGGTCAAAAAGCTCATCACTTTCTTGGTACTTCTTAACCGCCCGCTAGTAAACCTCCGGGTCATTCTCATCGACCGGCCCGCCTGCAGAAGCAGAGCCTGTCACCACCTGCCGCTGGAGCTCCTCGACCGGGGCCTCCAACTCGGCCCTATCCTCCTCCAGACTCTTCTTCTCCTCTTCCAGAGACTCGACCTGGGCCTCCAGCTTGCCCATCTACTTCCTGGCCCTCTCTTCCAACCGGGTTTTCTTCCGTTGCAGCTTGGACTTCTCTGCCTCCAGGAGCTCCCGGGCGCTTGTCAACTACGCCACCCGCTTCTTCATCTCCAGCAGCTCTCCACTTGCATCCGACATATATAAGTGGTACAACAGCTACAGTTTAACAGGCACCGATTAGAAAGCAACAGATCACGAAATAGTGTTGAGCAGATACCGGTGGCAAACTATCCTTACCTGGAGGGCCATCTCCTTGGTTTTCAGCCGGTGATCCTCCGGCCGCCCTCCCAGAGCCCCAATCTTCTCCAGCTCCATTACCTTCATGTCCATGAGCAGGCTCCGGGCGAAAGAGTCGTCCGAGCAACTATGCTCCTTGCCCGGCCCCGCAGTAGGAGTCTTCTCCACCCCCGATGGTTCTGTGCCGGCAGCAGCAGGGCTAGTTGCCGCAGGAACATCGCCGTGGGCGGTAGTGGTGCCACCACGCGTCAGCTTCAGCCACTTGGCCAAACCCTTACCAACCAACCGGCCTGTGAAGGTAACAAGCGCAGATGCCGGCATCTCCCGAGACCTCTTCCTCCGCTCACCCAGATCAACCTATAAAGAAGAAGATTGGGCGGCAGACAATGGGGACCTGGCGACAATTGGCACCGGCCTCAGCCAGTGTGGAATCCTTGCAGCACCACCAGGGGGCTTGGACGATCCACCAACAGCCTTCCCCGATCCAGACGCCGCCCGGGGTCCCGAAGCGTGAGTCTTTACGCGCTTTAAGACGTAATCCTCGTTCGCAACGTCCAGCAAAACCGGTTTGTCAGGTACGGTCAGCTCCCCAGTTTCCCGGTCGACCGTTGACCGCGCGGCACCGTCCCCCTTTTCCTTCAGCTTCGAGACCAGATCCTAATTGTCCATCGACAGCGTTTCGTGGGCTTTAATTGCCGTCCGGGAAGATACACCTGCAAAATACAAGGCAAACAGACTAGTCAACACCAATTCCCTCAACGGGATCAGAGCTACAACCTACATTCCACCACCCACCGGGATTCCCCCTAGATGACATAGTTCCAGCACCTCCCGCCGGATAAAGTTGTAGGAACTCTGCTCCAGGTCCGACCAGCGCCCAAATACCCGGGCGATCCTATCTCTCTCCAGCTCCGACAACTTATACGACTGATCACCGATCGGCTGAAAGACACCGGAAACCCGGTAAGTCTTACTCCTCTTCTGCCAGCCCCCCTCTGCCATCACCACCTTCTTCCTCCAATTATTGTTGAGCCAGGAGAGCAAGTGGGTTAACATTGGCTTAAAATGCCGGGCGGAAAAACTCACACATCCCCAGGCCTTACTCTTCTTCGAGTATGTCAGTCGGTACAAGACCCGAAACTCATTTACCGTTGGGCAACTCATATCACTCAGCCAGTAAAGACAGCCCAGGCTCAGTAGTTGCCTCCACTGGTTCCCGGGAAGCTGTCCCGGTGATATCTTGATGGCACTAAGCAGGTACTGAACAAAGTCCGGTAGTGGGAGCGTTACCCCATGCCGAAATTGGTCCTCGTCAATGGCAACCCAACCTTCCTCCGGGTTGCAGGCCGACTCTCCGGCGTAAAGAAGCCGCATATCTACCTCTCCGGGAATATTCCACCTCGCCCGAAAAGCAACAATCTCACCAGGAGTTAACGAGCACTCCGGCTCATCACCGTTTATGGTTCTATCCCCATCCACAAGTATGTGGCGCGGGGCCCCTCCTGAGAGGGCAGTGCCCAAGGACACTCCGTACGGAGCATCTTCCTGTCCCAGTGACTCGAACGTTGACACCTCACCAATCGAAAGGGCACTGGCGTTTGGCCCAGAGGACGAGGAGGCAATCCAGTCCTCCATCCTCTCTTGGCCGTCCCTCACCAGTCGCCTGGCGGCCGATTCGAAGATCTCACTAGAGCTCCCAGAATCCATGTAACCTAAAAAAAAAAAAAAAACACCCCTTGGCTGATCAGAAACACAACCTAAAACCACCACCGCAGGGCAGAACGAAGCATATAGTGCCTCTGAACCGCCCACACCGCCCACTGGAATTCTCAGCCGAGAGTTCCCGGCTCTCGCTGAGATTCGGTACTACAAGGGTCCCATCCAAAGGGCTAATGTACATACAACCAAGTGTCCATCGGATCCAACCACGAAAAAAAAAAGGGGAAAAGGAGAAACAATTTCAGAGTCGCAAAGGACTGAGACTCACCAATTAGTATGCACAACGACGGAAACGCAACAGTTTGAAAGCACCGAGCAATTGTGTTGAGCGAGGCTAAACAAGGGATCAGTTCTCTTGCCAAAAAAAAAACACACCAAGCGGCAACGGTTTATATGCAGGTCCAGCACCCTTGAATTCCCCCCCCCCCCCCAAACTACTCAGTAGGGCAAGTGAAACGCCTGCGGATCCGGGCCATTCATCCCTGACCTTCTCCTAGCAGCACGTGTCCCAGTATTAGTAACTTCTCAGGCCATCATAACTGATGGGACTAATGGAATACCCTCTTCAATGCATGTCAGCCACTTGCCTCGCATGCAGAGGGTAGTTGAAAGATGCAGGGGACATAATCGAACCGTCCCGCCTAGAGCCTACTCCACCTAACGCTGAAATACTCCCACAAATCGAGGTATCCCACCGGAAGAACTCTTCCTCTAACACAGGAGACTTCTTCCCGCAGGCTAGAAACTCTGCAGGATTATTATTGTTACCGCTGAAATATTCCAACAAGTACGGGGCATTCAAACATATATTCCAACGGTACGGGGCTTTCTACCGGTTGAATTTATTCCACATTTCCAGCCAAACAACAACGGCTCGATATTCCTCGGGAGAACTCTTCCTCTAACACAGGAAACCTCTTCCCGCAGGCTAAAAACTCTGCATCAATATTATGTACAGGCTACGATATTCCAACCGTAGTGCCTGCTTCGGTTCAAGGCTATCCTAGTCGTCGGTCCATCCAGCTTCAACTATTGGATGCGGTATCACACTGGTCATAATTGCACTTGCTTATCGCTCTCCTACGGAATAACCGATTCGTTGAACCGAGACATTCCTAACGACAGCCCTGTACGACCTAACGGATCCAATGTACACCGGGCTTTATAAACCCGGGAGACTTGATCCTCTAACACATGACAACTCTTCTCGCAGGCTAAAAACCCTACACATACATCCCACCTGCAGGAACAAATGCAGCGACGTTGGGACAACTACCAAGGATTACTCCAGGCCATGCCACCCACTGGGAGACTTGATCCACTCATACAGGATAACTCTTCCCGCAGGCTAAAAACTCTGCACATACCTCATGCCTGTACGGCCAAAGGGTATGAAACGATCGGGGATATCTCCGTTACCGACACGGGACCGCTTCACCCCGGGAGACTTGATCCTCTCATACAGGACAACTCTTCCCATAGGCTAAAAACCCTACACACCCTATATGCCTGCAAGAATAAGAGGTTGTGTGACACGTGGGGACGGCTGCCCAATCACTCTGGGCCACGCAACCCACCAGGAACTCCTATAACACAGGGAACGTTTTCCGCTGGTACTGGGTGACCTCTTCAAACTGTTCAAGGCACTCACCGACTACTGTGGATACCGTTCCTAACTCGGGGGACTCGGTCATCCCATTCGCTATATTCAACGGGTTATCCCAGAACATAGTATGGCGGATTTCAACGTCACATCATCCCATTCGCTATATTCACCGGATTATCCCGGAACACAGCATGGCAGATTTCAACGTCACATCATCTCATTCGCTATATTCACTGGGTTTTCCCGGAACATAGCATGGTGGATTTGAACGCCACATTATCATCTCATGTACTACATCTTGTACCCATATGCAACTGTCAGTATCAACATCATAACCATGCACTCATCACATTATGCATCATCATAACAGGTTTATTCGAACGCCCGGCCAAGTCCAATCTTAAACGCGGACTTGGGGGGCTAGGACACCGGTGGGTAAGTGCCCCAGCGGGTCTGCGGGCCTATAAAGGAAGACAGATTTAAGTCCCCATTCAAGATGGCACTTGACCGGGAACTTGGGGGACTTGTTGACAGTAGTCATAGAGAGGCTACCCAAGCCCCCAGACCCGCAGCCAGGACTCCTGGACCCGACCCAGGGCTTGGGAGTGTAGCGTACACAACTGGTCCCCCGCTCGGGTAGGTCTTACTTGTGGTCGGGGCCCGGGAACCGAGGATAGAAGCTCCCCAAACAGAGGCCGAAACAGTCCAGCAATATGAGCAGAAAGGGAGCCAGTCCCACATCGAAGGGTTAGGCCAGCCCTCATGCCCGGCAGCCTATATATGAGTCTCAACTACCTTCATTAATAGGTAATCAATAATTCAACTATTCATTCCCACCTAAGTTACCAGTTTATTCCAACTATACTGACTTAGGCATCGGAGCGGAATAGACCGGGCCCTCTCCTTCACCAGCTCGGCCTCCAGCATGGCCCGGTGCCTCGTAAGATCCGCCACTTGCTTCTTTAAGGCCGGACCTTCCTCACTCACTTCGGCAGCATAGAGACTGTGCACCGTCTAAACAAGGCCGCAAAAGAAGCCTTCAGTTAAAAAAAAAAAAAAAAAGGGTGGGGGGGGGGGCAGCGAAGAAGGAATACTCAATCGTACAGCCATTTCCATGGCCTTCTTCCGATGCTCACCGGACGGTACACCGCTGGGCAGCCGGCCGTTAAGCCCCAAAGCTTTGACATTGGCTAACAATGACCGCCCGAACCCCCCATCCCCAACACCCCCGGCTAAACACTCTCTTGCGGAGGCCATTTGCGGCACTTGTGGGGAACTTGAGGTCCCGGCGGTAGAAGCAGCAGTCCCGGGACTGGATACCCTTGTCCTCTTGGCGGTGTCCCCACGAACAGTACCACCGCGGAAAAGAACGAGGTCAGTCACCGCCGACCTGTCAAGGCCCCGCTTTCCCACCTCCCGCACCCTAGCGGCATCACAGGAGAAATTACCCCCGGTAAGGCCTCTCGAATACGCACCTGGGCGAGTAGCTCCACGTCCGTAACCGACGTACTCGCCACACAAGCCCCACCTTCAAGGCCAGGGTGCCCACTGTATTCGGCGTCCGGTATGTCCATCCCTACCGGCTCGTCATGCACGGTTTTCTCACTAGTATCGGGATCCACAACCGTCTTCGACCTGGCTTCCCCCATCTCCATCAACTTATGGGCTACAAGATCATCGTCTGCATCAATGGTCTGATCCACCGGTAGAGCCACCCATGGAACAACAGCTGAAAGCCAACAATCCAAACGGTTAGCACGGAAAAGTGGGCCGACGGTAGCCCTAGAAAAACAAAACAAAACAACCAAAGCAAGACAAAAGTTTGACGGGGCCCACACCGGGTTTCTTCCCCAACCCGCATATCTCCAGGACGTTCCACCATATAAAGTTGTACGAGCTCCGGCCCATTGCGTCCCAGCAGCCAAAAATACGAGCTATCCGCCGCCTCTCCACATCGGTCAGACTGTACGACTGATCACCAATAGCTTGGTACGTCCCCGGGACGCGGTAAAACCTCGAGTTACGCTGCCATTTCCCCCCAGCCATCACCACATGGTTCCTCCACCCGTGTTCGGTCCAGGATGGCAGGTGAGTGATGACCAGACTACAATCCCGCGCACCAAAAGTCATGCAACCGCTTGAATTAGCCTTTCTGCAGTAAAAAAGCTTGTACAACGCCCTTAATTCATTAACCGTGGGCCACCCCATATTACAAACACTGTACAAGCACCCGAGGTTGAGCAGTTGCCTCCATTGAGTGCGAGAAAGCTGCGCGGGAGAAAGGTTTATCATGCTCAATACGTACTGAACGAACTGAGGCAGTGGCAGGGAGAAGCTGTGACGCAACTGGTCTTCGTACACGGCAACTCAACCTTCCTCCGGGTTGCAGGCCAGTTCCCCAGGATAGAGCGCCCGGAGTCTTATCAACCGATCGATACTCCACCTCGCCCGGAAGCCCTCTATCTCGCCAGGGGTCATGCTGCGGCCAGGCTCATCGCAAAAAATGGTCATCTCACCGTCTGAGATCACGTGCACACTTGCCCGCCCTCTCACCCTACCAGCGGCACCCAGCGCGTCCGTCCGCTCAGTCTCGTTCCCTGGCCTCGTACCACCCCCCCCCCCCCCCCCCCCCGGCGGACTCCCCGTCGGCGGGATTTCCAGGGTTACTTGACTCTCTACATTTCATATCTAGCCCAGGAACGCAATTTGCTACAGGGGTTGAGATCGTCTTTTGCGGATATGAACACAATGAACACAATGGGCAGAGTAGAGGGAAGATCGAGGGATCTTATAGGCGGCACAACCAACCCCTAAATCCCCCCCCCCCCCAAAAAACAATTAGGGTATTCCAAAGAGCAAGGCAATCGCAGCTGCAGATCTCAACCAAAGAGGTCAGTCCACGTAACCCACCAAGGACACCTCGACAATCTCCCAGACCGTCAGATGACAAGATTGAAGGACTCCATCATTTAAAACAACACAGTGCTACAACAACAACCTGTCTTACATGCAGAGCCCGACGACTCCTAGCCTACGTTTTATTTCGCCGCCAGGCGAATGACTAAAGCCAAGTAACAACGACTCGGTATTCCCTGGAAGAACTCATCCTCTAACACATGAGACTTCTTCCCGTAGGCTAGAAACCCTGCAAGATTATTATTGTTACCGCTGAAATATTCCAACAAGTACGGGGCATTCTAACATATATTCCAACGGTACGGGGCTTTCCACCGGTTGAATTTATTCCACATTTCCAGCCAAACAACAACGGCTCGATATTCCCCGGGAGAACTCTTCCTCTAACACAGGAAACCTCTTCCCGCAGGCTAAAAACTCTGCATCAATATTATGTACAGGCTACGATATTCCAACCGTAGTGCCTGCTTCGGTTCAAGGCTATCCTAGTCGTCGGTCCATCCAGCTTCAACTATTGGATGCGGTATCACACCGGCCATAATTGCACTTGCTTATCACTCTCCTACGGAATAATCGATTCATTGAACCGAGACATTCTTAACGACAGCCGTGTACGACCTAACGGATCCAATGTACCACCGGGCTTTATAAACCCGGGAGACTTGATCCTCTAACACAGGACAACTCTTCCCGCAGGCTAAAAACCCTGCACATACATCCCACCTGCAGACACAAATGCAACGACTTGGGGACGGCTACCAAGGACTACTCCGGGCCACGCCACCCACCGGGAGACTTGATCCTCTAACACAGGAAAACTCTTCTCGCGGGCTAAAAACCATGCACATACCTAATGCATGTACGGGCAAAGGGTATGAAACGATCGAGGATGTCTCCGGTACCAACACGGGACCACTTCACCCTGGGAGACTTGATCCTCTCATACAGGACAACTCATCCCGCAGACTAAAAACCCTACACATCCTATAAGCCTGCATGAACAAGAGGCTGTGAAACACGTGGGAACGGCTGCCCAGGATCACTCCAGGCCACGCCACCCACCAGGAACTCCTGTAACACAGGGCATGTTTTCCGCTGGTACTGGGTGACCTCTTCAAATTGTTCAAGACATTCACCGACTACTGTGGCTACCGTTCTTAACTTGGAGGACTCGATCATCCCATTCACTATATTCACCGGGTTACCCCGGAACATAGCATGGCGGATTTCAACGTCACATCATCCCATTCGCTATATTCACCGGGTTTTCCCGGAACATAGCATGGCGGATTTCAACGTCACATCATCTCATTCGGTATATACACCGGGTTAACCCGGAACATAGCATGGCGGATTTCAACGTCATATCATCTCATTCGCTATATTCACCGGGTTTTCCCGGAACGTAGCATGACGGATTTTAACGCCACATTATCATCTCATGTACTACATCTTTTACCCATATGCAACTGTCAGTATCAACATTATAACCATTTACTCATCACATTATGCATGATCATAACAGGTTTATTCGAACGCCCGGCTAAGCCCAATCCTAAACGCGGACTTGGGGGGCTAGGGCACCGTTGGGTAAGTGCCCCAGCGGGTCTGCGGGCCTATAAAAGAAGACAGATTTAAGTCCCCATTCAAGATGACACTTGACCGGGAACTTGAGGGACTTGTTGACAGTAGCCATAAAGAGGCTACCCAGGCCCCCAGACCCGCAGCCAAGACTCCTAGACCCGGCCCAGGGCCCGGGAGCGTAGCATGGACACCTGGTCCCGCTCCCAGGCAGGTCTTACTTGTGGCCAGGGCCGGGAATCGGGGATTGCAGCTCCCCAAACAGGGGCCGAAACAGTCCAACAATATGAGAAGAGGGGGGGGGGGGGCTGTCCCACATCGAAGCGTGAGGCCAGTCCTCATGCCCGACAGCCTATATATGAGTCTCAACTACCCTCATTAATGGGTAATCAATACTTCAACTATTCATTCCCGCTTAAGTTACCAGTTTATTCCAACTTTACTGACTTAGGCATCGGAGCAGAATAGACCGGCCCCGCCCGGTATTCCCTTAGTTAGCAGGGTTTGCAGGCAGGAATCACACCAAGATCCACCAGTATATGTGAGTCTACGGATTCAGACAAAAAAATATGTTATATTTTTTATGTGTTCTCTGGTCTCAGCTCCCATGTCCTCTCAATTTTCTTGTTCCTTCGTTAACATTGTCAACTGCACCTTCTGCACTATCTTGATTGTTCTGATCTTCAACTATAAATTTTCAAAGGGAGACGTTAATTTAGTCTCTCCTACGCTTACCCAAAAAAAAAATCAATGTCTGGATTGCGTGTGTAGCATCTATCGTCACTTAAAGTTGAACCTTGCATAGTCAATTGTTGATATGTGGACTTCTATTGACTTGGTACATATATTTTCATGCAGTCTCAACACCAGCTTGAGCTATGCAAGACATGTGTTCCCGCAATTCCTTCTGTTTTTTGTTTTCAAAAAATAAAAAACAGAACCCGGAAATTGTCTGACACATAAAAGAGAAATGAAGTGAAATGTGCGAGTGAAAGACGAATTGGGTGAAAATATGAATGTGACATACTTATTATTGTGTTTTTTTTTTTTGGTTGAAAGATGAGTGATAGAAAGGAATAACCTCCCTAACACTCTAATGAATTAATAAATAAAAAATGCATAATAAGAGAGTGGGACCAAACTAAAACCTCTCAAGAAAAACCAACAACATATCAAAACTAGGAAAACCGAAATTGGAGAAGACCCATAACGTCACTCTCACAATATGATAAAATAAAAGGAGGAGGCTTATCCCACCAAACTAGTTGAGTTAATGTCGTACCGTGAGTCGCTAAACCATCTACAACTTTATTCCCTTCACGAAAAATATGAGAAGATCGAAAAGTCATATTTGATATGTAGCTTAACCAGTTAAGCCAACGAACACGAAGTTGCCAAGGTACAAGCATAGGAGAGCGCATGTAGTCGAGCACAAGTGACGAGTCAACCTCTAACCATATGTGCTTCCAATCCCGAACTCAGGCAAGCTCAATAGCTGTAATAATTTCCATCACCTCCGCTGCTACGGAACTCAGAATGTCAATGTTAGAAGAAAAAGCATCAAGAACATGACCTTTAAAGTCACGGAAAACAGTCTGCATGCTTTCAAGCACCATCTGAGTTAATCTCCACCCACTCAATGACCGGAGGATGCCAAAAAACTACAATAACTCTTGGGGCTCTTCGCAATTGACACTCTGCACCAAAACTCTTTAGAATTTGCAAGTCCTGAACTGAGTTATTCATTGGTCCCGTTGCAAGCCGACAAGACCTTTAAAAATAGGAGCCCCTAAATAAGTGAAAGGGGCTGAACCCAATGGGATACTCAAGAGACTCCAAATAAAATGTCGACGCCGATACATATGCTTGCCAATGAATACCTGCGACTTGTCTTTATTAATTACTTGGCCTAATACACCCCCATAAATCTCTAAGAAACTCATAAGCTTACGCAAATTGCGCTTATCACCCCGACAAAAAACAATGACATCATATGCAAATAAGACATGTGAAGGAGCAACAGTGCCTCTAGGGGAAGAAATACGATGAAGCTGCCCAGTTGAAACCATCATAGAAATACCACGACTAAGAACTTCTTCTGCCAACCAAAATAATAATGGAGAGAGCGGGTCACCTTGACGAACACCTCTCCCACATGTAAAATAACCCACCTGTCTTCCATTAATGAGGATAGACAAGTTGGCTGACAGTAGCAATGAACGCACCCATTGAACAAAAGTTTGATTGAAACCAAAGGCTGCCACATGTAGCAGAAAATCCCAAGATAAAGTATCAAAAGCCTTCGCAATGTCAACTTTTACCGCAGTGTTACCTCCATAACTTTTGGAATCCAACAAATTAAAACACTCTGAGGTCGTGAAGATGCAGTCTGATATGTTCCTACCCGAAACAAAACCATGTTGCTAAGGGGAAATAATACGAGTTGCCACGGAAGATAAACGAAGAGAAAGAATCTTCGAAATAATCTTAAAGACAAAATTAGTGAGAGCAATAGGACGGAATTGCTTGATAGAATTAGCATGTTCCACTTTTGGGATTAAAATGATAAGCCCAGAATTAAAAGATGCCGACAGATGACCATTAACAAAGAAATATTGCACTGTTTTCACCACATCGACACCAATAATATCCCAACCAGAAACAAAAAAATGGCCACTGGACCCATCTGACATACTTATTATTGAAGATAACTGTAACAGAATTCAAAGAGAGAAGCAAATCTACAGTAGCAAAGTGCAGGAGATACTGAGACGTCATCAGGTCAACATGTGCCCACGTTACCGGGAAAATCCCTTTAAAACTTGAGCTCAATACGATTGTCAATCAACAAACTAACGCCCCTCGCCATATTTTGAACCATTCTCATGTACCCGTGTTACTATGTTAGAAAAGGCGAGATGATGATTTCAGTTTAGATTACTTTAGATCATTGGATTCATCGTGTTGTAAAGTGGATCCCAGAACGATTGAACGAAGAACAAATTGAGCTAAGCCAGAGTGCTGGGAGCACATAACTACTTATTCACATTCATTATGAGAATACAAACTCATCATTATCGTATTATAGTTTTGATCTCTTTTCTCACTATAATCACGACATTTTTAAGAAAGATAATTCCATAAGGCCCCATTTGGTTAACAAGAAATCATGTTATGGTAGGAATTCATTTCATTTTCCATGTTGAAGTGCTGTTTGGTTGTAATTAGATATTGGAAAGGAAATAAAAATTGTGATTTGACTAGAAATTGACTCCCTCTTAAAGCTTTAATTGAATTACCTATTCATAAGTGGTATTTCATTTTAATTCCCATTGTCAAAGACAAATTAAAGAAATTTTCTTTTTATATTGTATTTTTTTTTCCTTATAAGTTCACGTCTTTAATTAGAAAATGATTTTTAATGAAAATTGTGATTGATTATTCCATTTTTAAGACTTACCAAACACGACAATGAAAATGACTGATTAATTCCAAATTGTTGAAGGAAAATACCATAAATGTGCCTTCGTCAAAGTAACTGACGATGATGAATTAGGAAATTAGTATCAATCTGATGTAACGTTTCAATCAGTGTTTATTACCATTATTACCCCCGCCGATACGCAGCGCGGCCCCTACACCGTTGGACTTTCCTCCGCCCGCCGAGTCGACCCAGTCACCGAACAGCCCAGAACTCTGGACTCGAGGCTCCCCACCGACGACAGTTCGTCGGCAAAAGATTCTTCCTTTTCTACCGACAAAGCTTCGTCGGCAGAAATAGAAGTTGACCCGACCCGGTCTTGTTGGGCCTGATCCGGTTCTGCTGACCCGACCCACGAAAAAAAAACAGAATTTTCTTTTGGGATAAAATTTGAAGGTAATTTTAAAATTACCGCATAGTAATTCTTATTTACTGTGACTATTTACTGTTTTATGAATTTAATGGTAAATATGAAATTATTTAATTGATATGGTAAATGTATGATTAAAGTGACTAATCATATGAATATTTTTTTTATGTGACATATCAATTTAATGATGCGGCGATGAATATACAACGACAAATTTGGAGTCGGAGATCGAGCAATCGATTCATATGCAGTTTATTTGGCAAACTTACAAGTAATATTTACATTGACGCTCTGCTTTCATTATATTTTGTTTCAGTTATTTATATGATATAATGCTCTATTAAAATTGATTGCATTAGTATTTATATAAATATGAAACATGAAGCGTTATATGTTCATTTTATTAGTGTTAAATAATTGTTTTATTTAACATATTACTTATTTTGAACACTGCTCTGATAATGTAATTTCATGAGCTTCGTAATATAAAGAAAAATTGACAAACCTATAATGTGGAAAAGTATTTTCACGAAGTAAGAAAAATATGACCATTACAAATTTTGGTCTTGAGATCCAATTTTAATTTCTTGAAAAAAATTTCATCATGGATATCTTCTTGATTATATAAAAAGCAATGATAATGAAATTTCATTAGCTTTACATGCAATGAATATGGAAAAATCAAAATTTTATTGTGATAATGAAATTTCACGAAGCATCGGATTTACCATAAAGTATATTGGTTTATTTTAGTTGTCGTGAATGTCATAGACCGCGAAACTAATATATTTTATTCTTCCTATATTTTACAGATGGTTTAACCATCACAGTTTAGTTTTGACATATTGGACTCTGAAGAATTTGAGTACCAAATTCCCCTATTAAGCCGACTAAGGCTTGAGCATGGTATATTTATGCAAATTGTTTTATGTAAATAGCAAAATAAATAATTTCAATATCTTGAATGACAATGTAAGGTCTAAGAAAAAAAAAAAAAAATTCCCTGGAACAAATTATGCAAAGTAATGCAACAACCCTACACCAAAGGGTAATGACAATGTAAGGTATGAGAAAAAGAAATTTCCGGGAACACATTTTGAAAAATAAAACAACCCTAAATCAAAAGGCAATGACGATGTAATGTCTTAGAAAAATATATATTCTTGAACAAATTGGGCAAAATAATGCAACGACCCTAAAACAAAGGGTAATTACCATGGACGTAAAATTCATATAATCATCCAAAAGTAAGTGGAAACAATGTAATATTTAAAAGCTGACATAGGGGACATGTCATGTGCAGTAAAACACTCTGCCATTGTTGTAATTCAATGAATTATTGATACGTACATCATACGCTAGCAAAGAATTAGCTACGACTTTCAATAAGTATGAAGAATCATATGAGTACGTGGATTTTTTTGGAAAAGTATCTTCAATATACAACAAGAACATCGAAAATGAATTTACAACTGAAGACATAACATATGGGAAGAATATGTCAAAATGACACATCTCATCATTGCAGCTATTAAAAGAGCACAAAGGATCTGGCTCAATCCAAAATAGACGTTGATTAGTCTACTTATAAATTTCCAAGATATCCTTATAAAGGCTATTACGCCTAAATACGACTTTTGGTCCTAAATTAGACTTTTTGTCTTAAAGTTTCTCTCTCTAAATTGGATAAGACTAAATGTAATCATTGGCACGTTCATTTTTGAAATTTCTCTAAAAGAATTGAGATTATTCAAATTTTATTCATAATATACATGATTCAATTTTCTATATCTAACTTTGCAAAGTATTGCATAAAGAAAAACAATATAATATAGGCATGGCACAAAGAACTGTGTGCAAAGACATAATATAGGCATAACACAACGAAATGTGGACAAAGAAACGCACCATGTGATCCCTAGAATAATAGTACTGAAGGACAACGATACTAATATAGCACAATAGTACTGAAGAACTGTAGTACTATAATGAAAGTGATAAGGATCGGTATATCTGTTCCTTTGGGATTCATAATGCACCTGCCTAACTGGGATTACCAAAGTTTTTATAACAATCCCCATCGAGTTACTCTAAAGAACTTGAGTTACGTTTTCGATGTATATATTGAGCATATGTCAAATTGACAATTTATGCGATAAGAGAAAATTGAATTTGTCCTATACTTTAAAGAAATTTATGCCACGATGTTCATGTGAAAAAAGACACAAGTGAGAATTCATTTGAGCTCCTTTGCATTACCTCTAAATGACTGCGAATGTAAACGAGTATTAGAGAAGATTATATGTCAACTTAGTAGGTTCTAAATAACCGCTAATTAAATCCAACGTCATAAGAAAATGATCTTTTGGAATTCTGACATAGATTGGCTTTGATCTGGTGATCCATACATTAAAGAAACTACTATGGACACTCATATTTTTGGATAAATAGAAGCAAACACCAGAAGAATATGGTTCACATACGAATCTGAGGACGATCAATGAACATTTGATCCTCAAATATTGTCATATAGGGTTGAAGACGTATGTTCAATTCCTAAATCCCGCCGCTCCCCCAATGTGGCATTATAATATACTTGATGCACAAGCATATGCATTTATACCTTATTATGCTTCTCCTATCCGTCGTGATTTTATGGATAAAAGTACATCATTCAAAGCCTATTCGTTAAAACAACTATGATTGAGATCATCATATGCAAAGGACACATGAGTTCCTCATTATGTTGTTATATTGAATCAAAAGAGGATTCAGTGGATCGATTCAACCAACTTGCGGACACCATAGATATGTTATGGTGTTGGTTGTTGTGTCGACACGCTGGTCACGTGTTATGACACCATCCACAATTAAAATTTATGCTGCTTATGCTAGAAAGTCAAAGCACCTAGGCCGGGTTAATTTCCGTAGGTGTGATGATTTTATGGCTTATTATATGGGATTTGTAATGGACATCATATTCCTATATAAAAACCCAATTGGTCTCACGGAAAACGACTACAGTAATAGTCTTAATATTGGTAAAGCACACCAATACTTCCGTTTTGGGTTATGCAATTTTTGCATGCAGCGTTACTTTTTCATCCATGGCCAACATCATTGAACCAATTTACACCATAGCTAGTGACTATGTGTGAGGATTTTAAAGGATTTCAAACGAACTTGTAATCCTTGAGCTCTTTTGGATTGACACAGATCTACAATCCTTGAGCTCCATTAAATGTTTTATGTGCCAAAATTGCGCCGCCACAGCGCACAATGATGGGTTACTTGAGATGAATAAATATTTATGCTGGATATGAACTTCCAGCTATAGTCCGCTATGTCGAAACCTTGACAGGCGATCTCCTCACCGCTAGATTTGCGGTGTGTCACTTTGATGAGACAGTCTTCCCGTCGTTAGGGGGAGATAAGAACAAGCATGTTCAAGTGGAACGACAGGAATTGTCGTGGTTTGTCCCCACTGTGTCTCATCTCGATCCCCAAAATCACACAAAGTAAAGTGTGCAGATGTCTTATACATTAAAGTGACGAGATCATATAAACCTGCTGCAAAAATACCTGCAAGGATTGTGTTTTATCAAAAGGACATGGTACCACCCAAGTGGAATTGGGTATTGCACTGCCACCATCCATGGTGGCATGGTGACGCCATAAGTGGCATAAATGGTGTCACAGGCCGTGGCTCTCCAAGGAAGAGGGGGAGGTCACCTTAAGTTCGATACATACTTGTGTAAAGGAAGAAAACAAGTTTGGCACAACCTGATCTATTGATCAGTGATACTCAAATCCGTCTCATGAGAATATTTATGGATTGTGGTTATCATTGAGGGACGCCTCAAATGTTAGAACCAATCCTTAAAGTATAGAGATCTCTACAAACACATTACACTAGTGTACATGAGGACGTGGAATAATGAGTCTACTATCGAACCATACTTCGTTGAAAAATGTCAACTTAGTAAACTGGCCTAATGGAAAGAAGCGATCCAGTATAAACAAAGAGATAGGTATTTGGGCAGGTGACGCCGACACCGCAAATGTAAACCCTATCAAATATATCTTTGTTAGAATGCGTAATGAGAATAAGAGTATACAAACTCACCTTATGGCGCAAGGTCTCTCAAAAACGCACTGGAATCGACTACGAGGAGATATTCTCTCGTAATGGACTACGATGAGACAATCTCTCGTAATGGATGTCATTGTACTCCACTACCTTGTCAGTTTGGTAGTTTCCGAAAAACTGAACATGCAGCTTATGAAAAGTGATCAAAACATATATCTCTATGGGGATCTAAATTAAGAGATATACATGAGGATCCTAAACGGACTTCATCCACCCAAATCAAGTGACTCTAGATCACATGAGTACATTTGCAAAAGAAATTGAAACGTTCACTAAAGTGACTACTTGATTGGATAGAGATTGGTGAATTATGCCCTTGCGTGCTCATTATGGATATATATGAACTCTAAATGAAATAAGAGAAACTCAGTGTATTATCCTAAGTTGAGAATGAAAAAGATTTTGGGAATACACAGTCTTGAAATGGAACTCAAGGACTGTAATGATGGTGACCATACATCAATCGGCTTAGGCACTCTAAAGAATAAAGTGAGGCCTACATATACTCCCATGATCAGTCGAAGTCTTTACTATAGATCCGTTTTCATCTAAAGGAAGATGACGAAGAAGTATTGGGAAATGAAATTCCTATACAAGTGCAATAACGCATGATTGTACTTAAACATAATATGTAAGACTCGACCTCTCATTCGATGTAAATTTGTAAAGCTATGTTTAGCTCTGCCCCTACACAGCGCAAATCGTTCTTTCATTAAAGATATGAAAGATTTGGACTTATTCAATCTCTACATAGAATTTGACATGATAAAGAAATTATCCACGTCATAGCTAACTATGCGTAAAGAAAACCGCATTAAAGGTGAGATAAGAAAATCTGTTATTACAGATCAATTTCAAATTTCTTAATGGTTCACTCATACTCTAGTCGAAGTTACGACTATTTTGTTATATGAAGGTCATATCACGAGTGAACCTGATGTTCAATATGAACCTATGTATTCAGTTCATGAACAACCTTATCCTCAAGATCAAAGTAAATCAAGTTGGATCTGAGGACGATGTGGCAAGATTTAGTTACTAAATCATTGCTCAAAGTCACATTTGGAAAAACATGTGAAAATGCATAAGTATGCTAATAAGACTGAAGCTCCCTTGATCAAATGAAAGAATCAGGGAGAAACCCATGATTAATGTAGAAATCAGGGGGAGGTGCAGACATCAGGGGGAGTCTAGCACATACATGTTGTTTTCAAATGTAATAGGTGCGTTGTGCTCTTTTTCCCTTCGTCCAAATTTTATTTTGTCCCACTGGGTTTTGTTACTTTGCAAGGTTTTTAATGAGGCAACACCATATGCACCATTTCGTCTTTGACTTGGCACAAGGGGGAGTGTTGAAGGAAAATACCATAAATGTGCCTTCGTCAAAGTAACTGACGATGACGAATTAGGAAATTAGTATCAATCTGATGTAACGTTTCAATCAGTGTTTATTACCATTATTGTAATTGATGTTTCCATTGTAATCGTCACCCTATATAAAGGGATTCTCTAATGAAATGAGTAGACCAATCTCGATTATTCTACAACACAAATTTTATATTTTAGTAATATTTCAAACACCCGCATAAAAAGGCTTTTGTCTATTCCATTTCAAATTAGTTTTAAAAGAAAAATAATTCTTTTCCATATATTGACATTCCTGTCAACCAAACGGGCCTATGAGTTTTTAAACATGTTAATTAACCTATCAGAGGATGGCAAAGCCATACAGAGTAATAGTTAATCACACACATGCATGCGTATATATACATTATTTCAATGACTTTGCTTACCTCTACATTTATGCGCACTATTTTTATCAGTAGAAAATTTGGTTACAAGTAGGTCAATATATATTTTTTTTAATCGGAAGTTAAGAAATTTTTATTCAGTAAGCAATATAAAGATAACACACCTATAGGGCCGACAATAAAAGCTATCTCTTATGACTCACTAACCTATACTAGGCTGAAAAAGCCAAAAATACACTTACCTTTTCATCTCAGATAAAGCACAAAGATTTCAGTGTTAGAATACTTAGCAGCAAGTAGGTCAATTTGATCCCACTTCCTAAGCTATCCTTTTTTTCTCTAAACTGTGTAGTCCATATCTTTAATTTCTCTTTTTGATGAAAACTCATTTTTATCCTAGTTGATGAAAGTAAAATATGTGAACAAACTAAATAAGTTGCATCTAAAGAACAAGCAATTAGTGCCATCAGTGCAACTGTCCTAAGTATACCTTAACATCTAATTAACTCTCAATAGTTAGCTGCAAGGAGCATCACTTTCTAAGGTAAGTGAATGATGTTACCAATTGCATACTTCTGTGAAAGGCTTGGAGACCAAAGATCGATGTAGTAAAAGAACCAGTCGACCAATATACCTTCAAACCATGTAAACAACAGTGAGCTATATAAGTGTGTTCGGAGAGAATGGGGTTCCAACAGCCTAGCATAGGTAAGCTCAACCCACCAGGCGGCCATTGATTGACGCTTTCTACTTGAATCGAACTAATAGTGTGTAATGATCCAGTTTTATGATGACAGATTATTTCTGCAAACAGACCAAGTGGTTCCGCCGGCAGCGGCAGCAGAGGAGGATTTGCACCCGCCTCGGCCAACTTGTTCAACACGTGTGTGATTTTAGTGTTTGTCCCCAACCCATCAAGGCATCAACCATATATATAACATTTTCCCAGTCTAAGAGCATCTTCAGTAATACTAGCCATATTTTAGTTGAATTTTAGTCAAAATAGCTAAAAAGTCATTTTGGCTAGCCACTTTAGAAATACGTCTGTATCAGTTCTCTCTATTTTAGCTTGATTTGAATTTAAAATATTTATTAAATGAATAAAAAGTAGTTTGAATGTATTAATAAATTATATATACATATAACGAATGTATGAAATTTAAATGTTTTAACTTTTAGTTATCATGCTCTCCAAATTTGGCTAGCGAGATAGCTAAAAGTTAATATATATAGCTAAGAACAACTTTAACAATGCTAGCCATTTTTTAGTCAAATTTTAGCCAAAATAGCTAAAATGTCATTTTGGCTAGCAAGTTTAAAAATATGTTTGTATCAGTGCTTTCTATTTTAACTATTTTTAACTTACATATTAATTAAATTAAAAAAAATACATTAAATGCACCTATACATTACATAGAATCATCTAAAATGAATGTATTAAATTATAGAGAGCCTCATCTCGCTCTCTATATTTAGGAGCGAGATAGGTAAGAGTCAAAAAGACTAGCCACTTAGGAGTCTGGTGCAGCTCCTAATTTTGATAAAAAAAAAAACTAAGCATAATCTCTAAAATAGCTAAGGAATCAAAATAGAGAGTCTACTAAAGAAACTCTAAGAAGTTATAATAGAGAGTCTGCTGAAGATACTCTAATTATATAGTATTATTATTATTATTATTTTTTTTTTTTTTTACTGAAGGGCTAACTCCTCGTTCTTAGTCAGAAATTTATTGAAAAGTTAAAAGAATACAACACAAGCAGGGCATTCTCATTCCTTGTACTAAAAACACTAAAGTGATACCAAACAATTTCTACATAAATAATAAGCAAACTAATGACATCTGTAAACTGTTGCTGAGGACAAATCTCTCTCATATATCTGATCAATGAAAAAAGGCAGATCATCCCACCATTTATACCCAAAATTACAGACACCAAAGTTAACCAACACATCAGCCACCACATTCCCCTCCCTATAAATATGAGAAACTCTACAATGCATCTGACGAGCAGTATAGAGGCAATTAATCCAAGCAACTCTCAATCGCCATGGAACCAACTTAGGATTCCTGAAATAATGAACTACTAATGAAGAATCAGTTTCTAGCCAGAGACGGGTCCATCCCTCTGCCCAGGCAATCCGAAAAGTCTCAATCACTGTCAAAACCTCTGCATCAATGGCACTATGAACCTCCATTTTTCTTGCAAAAGCCCCCATGAACAATTCTCATGATCTCTATAAATACCACCAAAACCCGCGGTAACAGAGTCACGAAAAGAACCATCAGTATTAACTTTTACCCAATTGTCGGGAGGAGGAACCCATCAGACATGAGTGAATTTCGGAGCTTTAAGACGTAAAGATGAGAGACGAAGCACCTGAAACATATCCTGCATTCCTGAAATTCTCTCACATGGAGCAAAATAAATCAAAGCAGACTCCCTCAGGGCAATCAAAAATGAATGCTTGAATCGTAGTAAATCAAAAGCTGCCTCCTCAAATCTGATCTTGTTTCTATAAGTCCATATGCACCACAAAGCATTACAGAAAGCAAAACTCCATAGCTTTCTGTTACTATATGCCATACTGTCTAAGAACTCCTGAGAGATTAGGTGCAAAAGAGGTGTATCTGGGGGCAAAGAAACTCTGAACCAAGAAGCTAGCCATTGCCAGAAAGCATTGATTATGTGGCAGCCAAAGAACAGATGAATCAGAGTCTCGCCACTCAAGCTACAAAAAGAACATTTAGAACACAATGAACTCCCACGTCTTTGTAAGGCATCATCAGTCAACATCTTGCCATGAATGACTTTCCAAGCTAATGGCTTTATGCCAAATCCATTTACTCCACTTAACTGTAGGACGCGAAGAGGAGAAAAAGGAGAAAGTAGCCTTTGTAGTGAGATGACCAAAAGGAGTATCAGGCCAAATGACATGATCATAGACATTCTCCAAAGGCAACTGCACAGCGCTTATCCGACCAGCAATATCTGGAAAGAAAAAATTAAACAGGGAAGCAACGCCCATTGTTTATTTTTAATAGCACCATTAATCTTGTTCAACATGAGAGATCTCGACACGGGAGAGATGCAGTGAAGCCTCGATACAGGAGAACCCAACCAGTTATCTGAACAGAAATCAACGCTCTTACCATCCCCCACTATCCAATATAACTTGGAATAAAACTTACTCCAAAACTTTTTAATCCCAAGCCAAACCGAAGATTGCTGATAATACTCCAGGAGTTTCATAGAGCATGAGAGAAAACGGCTTCTCAAGAATGTTGCCGACGAGGTGGAAGCATTAACGATGTTCCAGCAATTTTTTAGAAGAAGAGCCTAGTTCAGGTGGATCAGATTCTTTAAACCTAATCCCCCTTGTCTAACGAAAGACAACATTTGTCCCAGGCAACAAGAGCAGAGCCTCTCTTCAAATGATCACCAGACCAGAAAAATTTACGGGCCCAACCTTGGACCTTCAAGAGAAGAGATCTCAGCCAATCATAAACTTGAAAACTGTGAATGAGTAGACTTTGAATCACCGACATTATAAGTTGCAACCTAGCAGCCTGAGACAACTGCTTACCTTTCCAAGATGAAAGCCGACATCTGACCTTGTCCGCAATGGCTTGAAAGTGAGTAGACTTTGGGCGGCCTTGAAAGATAGGAACTCCGAGATAAGTAAAAGGAAAAGAAGCTTGTCGAATACCCAAGACCTGCTGAATTACAATTCGGCGCCTATGCGCATACTTTCCAAGGAAAACTGATGACTTGGCTTTGTTCACTACCTGACCCAAATTCCGGGCATACTCATCCATAAACTTCATCAGGTTGCGAAGACTCCGTGGATTACTTTGCATAAAGATCATTACATTATCTGCAAAAAGGACATGTGAAGGAGGGTTAACCTTCTTAGGAGCTGCAATACGAGTAATTTGACCTCTAGAAACTAGCTGAGACAACCCCCTACTCAAAACCTCCTCAGCCAAGCAGAAAAGTAAAGGTGATAACAGATCTCCTTGTCGAACCCTACAGGAGCACTGAAAAAACTCACACGACTGGTCGTTCACCTGAACCGACAGCCAAACAGATTGCAGTACTTTTTCAATCCAATTTATAAAAACCTGGTCAAACCCAAAAGCTCTCAGAACACGAAGAAAAAAGCTCCAATCCAAGGTGTCAAAAGCTTTGCTAATATCCAACTTTAAAGCTATATTGCTCCAATTAGATTTTCTGTCTAGAAGGTTGACACACTCAGAAGTAAGAATAATTGGGTCTGAAATTGAACGGCCCTTGATGAACCTACTTTGGTTGGTAGAGACAATGCAAGAGGCCACTGCACCCAGCCTGTTAGCTAAAATTCTCGTAATAATCTTGAAGACAAAATTAGCCAGAGCAATCAGCCTGAAATCTGAGATACTGTATGCCTCCTCTTTCTTGGGAATAAGAGTTACTAGATTGGAATTAAGATGCGGCAGAATAAAACCATCCTCAACAAGCTAACAACCGCTGTCACAACATCCTCAACAACTATCCCCCAACAAGAATGGAAAAAACACCCACTAAAACCATCAAGACCTAGGGCACTAGACCCATCCACACTCATAACAGCCATATGAACCTCCGGTGCATCAGGTTTACTAGTAAGGCAATCATTTTCCGCCACAGTCACAAGAGAAGAAAGAGCTGAAGTTCCACGAGCCCAGAATCAACAATATTATAGTCCCTAGAGAACAAAGAGCTGAAGTGATCAATCATGTGGGAGGCAATCTGATCATGACCATATAACCTATGTTGTCCCACTTTAAGAGAGACTAAGGATTTATGAATAGGGCTGCAATTTTAAGACCGATTTTAATACTTCCGGATCGGTCCGGATCCCACATGTTATGTCCGACCCGAAAACCCGAAAACTAGATTTTTTTAGGTTTTTCCAGTTATGTCCCTCTCATTAACATTTACACCCTCTTAGTCCCTCAGTCCTTTTCGTCTTTTCGATGCCTCACTCTCAGATAGACCTAAGTCCCTCAGCCCTTTTCGTCGACGCCTCCCTCACTTCTTAGTCCCTCTCTCAAGTCTCCACTCTCAATCTCTCAATCTCGAGTCGAATCCATCAATCAAAACCCAGTCTCATGGATTCGTCTTTGGGAAACACAGTCGAAACAGAAATAGGAAGTTTTGAACTCGAATCCAATTCGAATTCGGATTCGGAGGATGAAGATGTGGAGGTTGATTCTGGTTCTGATATGGAGGATCAAGATGTGGAGCCAGTGGAGGCTCCAGCTGAAAATGCCCTCATCCCTGCAACAACAACTCCATCTCCATCTACCATGACATCCTTGCCACCAAAAACCCAAAAGATTGAGATCGAGGAAGAGTTCGTCTGCTGTGTCTTCATCAGGGTCAAGAGAGCGTTCAATGGTATGGGAGCATTACGAGAAGTTTGAGTGGCCGGTGTATGAGTACAAATATGGGAAGAAGGTCTGGGTTCATAATGAGATGCGCGCCAAATGTAAGTACTGCTCAAAAGACCTTGCTTGCAATACTTATGATAATGGTACAAGTAGTCTGAAAAGACATATTGAGAATGTGTGTAAGAGATATCTGGGTAGGGCAGATTTAGAACAACACCAGAAAGTGTTTGTTGCTTGTGGAAAATTGATTGAAACCTACCTTAGCAATGACAACATTTGATGCATCCTAAAAGCATGTCTTGAGATGATAGTAATAGATGAGATTCCATTTAACTCAACAGAGAAACCAGGATTTAAGAGATTTTGTAAAGCTGCATGTCCTAGGTTCAAGGTTCCTGGTAGAGGCTTGGTTGTCAAAACATTTTGGGAGATGTATGCTGATTAAAAAAAGAAACTTAGGCAAGAGCTTGCTAGTCACTGTGTGAATATAACCACTGATACATGGACATCAGTTCAAAATATTAACTATATGGTGGTTACGGCACATTTCATAGATTGTGGTTGGAATTTACACAAAAGGATCCTTAACTTTTATGTAATTCCTAATCATGTAGGGAACACCATAGGGAAGCTTTTGAAAGCATGCTTGCTTGATTGGGATATAGAGAGGGTTTTAACTATTTCAGTGGACAATGCATCAGCTAACAAGGTAGCCATCTAGTTCATTCGTGAAAAAATGATGGTTTGGGATAAACCACCTGTTTTAGGTGGTAAGTGGCTACATGTGAGGTGTTTTCCCCACATTCTTAACCTTATTGTGAAAAGTGGCTTAAGGATGATGGATAAATCTGTGGCTTCGATTAGAAATGCAGTCTGTTATGTTAGGAGTTCTCCAGCTAGGCTTGATATGTTTAGGCAGTGTGTAGAGATCCTTAAATTGGACAGCCAGAAGGTCTGCATATTGGATGTGCCAACACGTTGGAATTCCACCTTCCTTATGTTGGATACAGCTCTTCAGCTTCGAAAAGCTTTTGATCGTATAGCTGAAGAAGAGGATTCAAAGTATAGAAGTTATTTTGATGAGGAAGATGAATTTAATGATGATGAGACACACATAGGAGAAACAAATGCTCAAAACAAGCGAAAAGTTAGAGAAAAACGAGTAGGGCCACCAAATCCAAGTGATTGGGAGAGATCTACTGTGTTTGTCAACTTGCTTCAGGTATTTTCTAACTCCATCTATTAAAAATTCTACTACTTGCTGCCTAATATTTTTAGTTTTTTACATGATGCAGCAATTTTATGATGTGACCCTTCGAGCTTCTGCAACTAATACTCCCACAGCTCAGAAAGCATTACATGATATCGTGATTATTCAACAAGAGATTGAGGACCTATTCAATCAGAGACACCTTGAAGCTGGGAGCCAAACACAGAAGATCTTGTTAGAGATGGCAAATAAGATGAAGACCAAGTTTCAGAAATATTTTGGAAGCATCGATGACATTAATCAATTGCTTTTGGTGGCTCTAGTTCTTGACCCTCGCTATAAGCTGCGCTACTTTCAGCATATATGTGAAACTGAGCTGCACTATGACAGTACTAGAGTCAAGCAGAAGTCTGATGAGTTGAGGGACTTGGTCTTCAAGCTCACAGACTTGTATGCAACCTCAATGGGCACCAAAAAGGGAAAGTCAAGTGACAATGATGCAGAGAAATCTTCAACTACTTCCAAGAGCAGTAGCTATGGATCAAAACTTCTTCAAGGCTTAGTGGGAAGAGGGCAACAATGCAGGCTAATTGGTTATGAGCACTAGAAGATTCCTCTCAAACAGTTGTCTCACATGAGGTGGACCGATACTTGTTGGATCCTATTAAAGACCCCCAGAAGATGAAGATTGGAAGCTTCTCGAATGGTGGAAGCTAAATGGTTCAAAGTACCCAAATCTTCAACTGGTTGCCAAGGATATGCTTGCCATTCAAGTGAGTACAGTGGCTAGTGAAAGCTGGTTCAGCACATCAAAGAGGGTAATTGATCCATTCAGGAGCTCATTATCTCCAAGGACAGTTGAAGCATTAATCTGCTTCCAAAATTGGTTGAGGTCTGAGAGTATTCAGAACTTAGAATATCTTCCAACCATTGAAGACATCATGTTCTATGAACAAGCTGAAAGAGGTATATAGATTTAAGTTCAATGCCTTTCTATCTCTAATTTTTTTAATAAATTAATTTACTTTGTGATTTTTTATCATTCGTAGATGCTCTAAAGAACACAGCTGATAGTCAACACGGGAAAATCAAACAGAAACAAGTCAAGAAAGGGAAAAAACTCAAAGGAGCAGATCAGGCAACAAAGCAAATTGGATCATCTGCCACACTTCAAAAGATAAAATGAAGACTGCTGCTGGGAGTGTTGGATCTTCAAAGAAGACAATAAAATGAATAGAGATTTCAAGGTCAGTTTCTTACTTTGTAAATGTTGGTGTATGTTATTTGTTTTACCTTTTTTTAAACAACTTAATTTACTTAAAACCTTAGTTGTTGCATTTTCAGACTTGCTGGTGAGGTGCTGGAGTGATTGGGACTTGGGACTTGGGAGTTGGCCTGTTGAAGTGTTGAACTTTGTTGTTGGTTATGTAATAACCCGATTTTTAATCGTGTTAATTATATTAAATTTATTGTAATTATTGGAAGCATGTTTTACGAGTAATGAAATGTTTGTACGCGTTGGTCAAGTCGTTACGCGATGTCGAGAGTGTGTTCGATAATTAAAAGTCGAAAAACGCCAAGTTTGAAGGGTCCAAAAGTTGACTTTTTGATTCGTTGAGAATTTCGAAAAGTTTCCTTCATGACAATCGTAGAGCTCGACGATACGAGTTCGTAGACACGTGGCACGCTTGAAACGGACGTCGTATGAAAAAGTTACAACCTGTTGAAGTTATTCCAAAAATATGAAATTTCTATAAATAGTAATTTAATTTCAGAAAAATCAGAAAATTCTGAAATTATCCGGAATTATCGCGATTTACTGTTCATCGTCTCCAATTCGAATCCGGAGCTTCTTTCGCGTAGATCTCCCTCATCCGGCCACCAATCGAGGCGTGCGACCTGTCAAAGTGTTCATCTCGACGTCCTCTTCCGTTTGAGCTAAGGATCGGCACCGGAAAGTGGCTGTGCTCGGCGCAGCAAGCGGAGGAAGCGACTGCCGCCGTACACGGCGAAGCTGCGACCGCGTCCGGCGGAACCGGAGCTCGTGCCACCCACCAATGGGTTCGTCTTCTCCTTGCGGTCCTCTTGGTGTAGGTGGTTGTCGCCGTTTCAAGCCGCTGTGACTGGATCGAGAAACGTCTCCGATCGGGTCGACCCGACCCGTTTCAGCAGTTCAGATCCGGTTCGACCCGACCCGTTTCAGACCCCACCCGGTCAACGTTGACCGTTGACTGTTGACTGACGTTGACCGTTGACTGGTGTTGACCGCCGTTGACTGGCGTTGACCGCCGTTGACTGACGTTGACCGGTACTGTAGCAATCCGACCCGACGCTATTTCAGCCCGATTCGACCCGTTCTCTCCGAGGCCCGACGAGAAACGGATATTTACCATTTCTGGTGAATTAAGGTGAGTAAACCACAGTGTATTCGTATTAAATACGAGTTGATTATGAATTAATTACAGTTTATGGATCGTTATATGCAAAATGATTTTATGGAATTGATATTTGTTTTAAATTGAATGAACTTGATCGACTACGGTTCATTGGTAAGTAAAATGATTTTAATATAAAAATGATTTTCAAAGGGTTTTACGATCAATGACTATAGTTGGTATTAGTGGACTATTCCTGAGTGGATGTCTACGTATATATATATTTACGTGAAATATATAATGTGAGTGTGCAATTGGGTGAATGTATTATGTTATGAATTTATCACATATGTGATTATGTGAGTGGTGTGATGTGTGGTTGTGTTGGTATAAAAACCAACGATTGAAGTAAGATCTCACCAATAATGGTGAAAGATCTTACATGTGTGAGGAGAGGATCTCGCCTAAGTGGTGAAAGGGATCCTTCTGGCAAGTATGTCGGGACCAAGCCTTTGGCCGGGTGATTGGTCACGATCAGTTAGAGCTCTAGTCTGTTTGCCTTGTGAGATTTGTAGGGGAATGACGTTGGTCAGTGCGCCCCTAGTCTTACTCTTTTGGTTGATTGTGCATAGTGAATTTTATAATATACGTGTTTTCCTTTGTTGATTTAATTATTTTTATCATGAACTTGTTTGTTTTACTCACACGAGCTTTGAAAGCTTACCGGGTTCGTTGTTTACAACCCGGTGCACCAATTGATGGTATAGGGGTTAGACTTGCAGGTGAGGACCAGAAGCCAGGAAGCGGCATCTGAGTCGCACGGCTAATAGGTGTAGGCCTTGGTCTAGCTTGTAATTATCTTTTTGGGTTAGAGAGTAATAGTGAGAGACTCTTTTCTTACATCTATTTTGTTAATGATGTAATATTTTGAATGTATCGAGCCACACACTTAAACTCTGTTGTTTTACTTGGTTATTGTATGATAACTTTCAAGTGATTGAGTTTATTTGTAAATTTTAACATTGTCGAATATGAATTTTATTATTCAAAATTCGGGATGTTACAGTTGGTATCAGAGCGTAAGGTTACATATTTGGTGGTAACTGGTACTTTCGAGAGATGGTCCGACTGCAGCGGTTCACCATCATGCTTGCTCGTATTGGTATATCGCTAGGTATGTAGGGGGTAGGGAGTTGAGTGCTAGTGTAGAGCGTTGTCTCTATAATGAGTTTAGGTGATCTTTGCGCTTCCAGATAGCTTTATGGCCTTGATTAATATATGTTGTGTTTAACTTACACTTCGGTTTAAGTTTATGCAAATATTAATCAAGTGTTGCCTTGCTTCATAGGATGGATCGTCGTGGAGGTAGAGCTAGAGGCCGAGGTAGGGCCAGACGGGGTGGAGGCAGAATCCGCCCTGTCGAGGAGTTCTATGAGGAGGAGGCGGAGGAGGTGCCATTGGTTGAGCAGCCTGTTCCTCATATGGTTGTGCCTGATGACGGCCACGTGCTAGGATTGATCCGGGAGCTTGGTAAGGTAGGGGCACCTGTGTTCTATGGGGGACTGGATCACTTAGTAGCCGATCATTGGATCCAGGAGATGGAGAAGCATTTCGATTTGATCGTATGCACTGAGATTGAGAAGAGGAAGATAGCCACATTCTTCCTCAAGGATGATGCCCTGGATTGGTGGAGGAGTACTCAGAGGGTGAGAGATGTGACCGCTCTCACGTGGGAGGGTTTTGTGGAACCCTTCCGAGAGAAGTACTTCCCAGCCACTATGAGAGAGGAGTTGGAACTTGAGTTCATTACTTTGACACAGGGGGATGCGAGCGTCAGAGAGTATGAGACTCGGTTCTCCCAGCTGTATCGGTTTGTCAGGCCGATGGACGAGATGTCTTTAGCTCAGAAGTTCCTCCGAGGGCTGAAGCATGAGATCAGGACGACCATATCTGCTCTTTGCCTATCTTCCAAGGCAATGATATATGAGAGTACTGTGCGCCTAGAGCAGGAGGCCAAGCTCCATGCCAGTGAGGTTGCTCTGAGAGATTCCCAGGGAAAGGGGAAGGCTGTTGCTTTGAGTAGTGGTTCTAGTTCAGGTCACAGAGGGGGACCTTGGAAGAGACAGCGGATCACTCAGCAGGCTCCAGCTAGGGTGTCAGGTGCACCCATCAGAGCCACACCGGTTAGGCAGGCAGCACTTGTGAGATGCTTCAACTGTAACGAGCTGGGCCACATCTCCAGAGACTGCAGGAAGCCGAGCTCCACGATATGCTACAATTGCAAGCAGCCCGGGCATATTGCTAGATGGTGTCCTCTAGCCCAGCCTGGGGGGCGGGTGGATCAGCAAAAGCAGTTGCCGGCAGGACAGGGCAGAGTGTATGCCATTGGCCAGCGAGGCACCGAGGTGGAAGGTACTTTATCTGTTTTAAATTACCTTGCTAGAGTATTGTTTGATACAGGAGCTTCTCATTCATTCATATCTAGTTCGGTGGTAGAGGTGCCAGGATTGGTTCCTACGCCTCTTGTTGGGTCTTTGTGCGTCATATCACCTTTGGGTGTATCTCGTGAGCTTGGTCTGATTTGTGAAGCATGCCCAGTTGTGATTGGAAGCAGGGAGTTCTCTGCATCCTTGATTGTGCTTCCAGACCACACTTATGATGTGATCTTGGGAGTTGATTGGTTAAGGCCGCATTATGCATTGATTGACTGCTTCAACATGATAGTGTCATTTCGTATTCCCAGGCAACCGGAGTTTCACTATCGTTGTCTCAAGTCAGATAATGCTATGCGGGAGGGTATCATGGCACATATCGAGTCTGTGAGCAGTGAGGAAGTTATTGCAGATATTTTAGTTGTTTCAGAGTATATTGATGTGTTCCAGGAGATACCGGGGTTACCTCCTAGAAGGATGGTGGATTTTGCCATTAATGTGGTACCGGGTACCGCGCCAGTATCAAAGACGCCGTATCGGATGGGACCGAATGAACTCCAGAAGTTGAAGGTTCAGATTGAGGGGCTACTCAAGCAGCGGTTCATTAGGCCCAGCACTTCTCCATGGGGTGCTCCGGTGTTGTTTGTGAGAAAGAAGGATGGTTCATGCAGGCTCTGTGTGGATTATCGAGAGTTGAATAAGGTGACTATCAAGAACAAGTATCCTTTGCCCAGGATCGATGACTTGTTTGATCAACTTAGAGGAGCAGTGGTGTTCTCTAAGATTGATTTGAGGTCCGGTTATCATCAGTTGAGGGTGAAAGAGCAGGACATTCCTAAGACCGCTTTTAGGACTCGTTATGGGCACTTTGAGTTTGTTGTCATGTCATTTGGTCTAACCAATGCACCTGTAGCTTTCATGGACTTGATGAACCGTATCTTCAGTCAGTTCTTGGATAAGTTTGTGGTGGTGTTTGTGGATGATATCCTGATTTATTCTAAGACTTTGGAGGAGCATGAGGAGCACTTGCGAATTGTGCTGCGGATTCTTAGAGAGACTAAGCTGTATGCTAAGTTCGAGAAGTGTGAGTTTTGGAAGGAGGAAGTTAAGTTCCTCGGTCATGTGGTGTCGAAAGATGGAGTCTCGGTGGACCCTTCTAAGGTTGAGGCCGTGATGAGTTGGGGTCGCCCCGAGACGGCTACGGAAATTCGTAGTTTCTTCGGTTTGGCTGGGTATTACCGGAGGTTCATTGAGGGGTTCTCTAGTATCTCTTCTCCATTGACCAGGTTGACCAAGAAGAATGTCCAGTTTGTATGGACAGGTGAGTGCGAGAAGGCATTCAATGAGTTGAAAACTAGACTGACTATGGCCCCAGTGTTGATTATTCCCACAAGTGGGGGTGGTTATGTCGTATATAGTGATGCATCTTATCAGGGCTTGGGTTGTGTGCTGATGCAGCTTGGTGGTGTTGTTGCCTATGGCTCTAGACAGTTGAAGATCCACGAGAGGAATTATCCTACTCATGACCTAGAGCTAGCTGCAGTAGTCTTTGCCTTGAAGATTTGGAGGCATTACTTGTATGGTGAGAAATTTCAACTCTTCTCAGATCATAAGAGTTTGAAGTATTTGTTCTCTCAGAAGGAGCTGATCATGAGACAGAGAAGATGGATGGAGCTCCTTAAGGACTATGACTTCACCTTGGAGTATCATCCGGGAAAGGCCAATGTAGTGGCGGATGCCTTGAGTAGGAGATCGAGATGTGTTATTGCTTCTCTCATGATCCAGAGTGGCTCATGCTTGAGACCGCGTCTGAGTTTGACCTTGTGCCATCCGATAGGGAGTAGGGGACCTTCCTTAGTAGTATTTCGGTACAGCCTACCTTGATTTCCAGGATTGTTCAGGGTCAAGCACATGATGAGTTCTCTCGAGCAAAGTTGGCGGAGTTAGTAGTTGATTTGTTGGATGAGTGTCCGTCTGAGTGGACTGTCGGATCTGATGGTGGGTTGAGATTCAGAGGCAGGTTGTGCGTACCAGATTGTGTTGACCTTAAGAAGGAGATTCTCCAGGTAGCACATCGATCACGATACACAATCCACCCAGGGAACACAAAGATGTATAGAGATCTTTGTAGGCAATTATGGTGGAATGGGATGAAGAGAGATGTGGCAGAGTATGTGTCCAAGTGTCTTACCTGTCAGCAGGTGAAAGTAGAGCATCAGAGACCAGCGGGCATGTTGAAGCCGCTATCTATTCCAGAATGGAAATGGGAGCACATCTCTATGGACTTTGTGACTGGGTTGCCTAAGTCCAAATTGGGGCATGATGCCGTGTGGGTGATTGTTGATATATTGACGAAGTCGACGCACTTTCTCCCAGTGTCGTTGACGCACTCAGTTGAGGCTTTGTGCAAGTTATATGTGAAGGAGATAGTGAGACTTCATGGGGTGCCGGTATCCATTGTATTGGATCGGGATGCTCGCTTTACTTCCAAGTTTTGGGCTGGTTTTCAGAAGGCCATGGGAACCACCTTGGACATGAGCACAGCATTTCACCCTCAGACTGATGGGCAGACTGAGCGAGTGAACCAGGTGATGGAGGATATGCTGAGAGCCTGTGTCTTGGATTTCAAGGGAAGTTGGGAAGACCACCTGCAGTTGATTGAATTTGCCTACAACAACAGCTATCACTCTAGTATTGGCATGGTGCCGTATGAGGCTCTTTATGGAAGACCGTGTAGATCTCCTGTTTGTTGGGCAGAGGTTGGTGAGAGTGCGCTCTTGGGTCCTGAGATTGTTCAGGAGACCACGGAGAAGATCTCGATCATTCGAGATAGGATCCGAACTGCTCAGAGTAGACAGAAGAGCTACACAGATTTGAAGAGAAGGCAGGTGGAGTTTGAGATTGGTGATCATGTATTCTTGAAGATCTCACCAATGAAAGGTGTGGTGAGATTTGGCAGAAAGGGAAAGCTGGCGCCAAGGTATGTTGGGCCTTTTGAGATTCTCGAGAAGGTTGGGGATTTAGCCTATCGACTTGCTTTACCTCCTAGCATGTCCGGTGTGCATAATGTCTTTCATATTTCGATGTTGAGGAAGTATGTACCGGATGAGTCACATGTGATTGATCATAGCACTATCAAAGTGAATGAGAATGCGACCTTCGTTGTTGAACCTGTTCGTATCCTGGATAGGTCAACAAAGAAGCTACGAAGGAAGGAGATAGAATTGGTCAAAGTACTGTGGAGTCACCATGATGAGGGTGATGCATCTTGGGAGTTAGAGTCTGATGTGAAGGCTAAATACCCGCAGTTGTTTGTAGAGTAGTGTGTTTGAATTTCGGGGCGAAATTCCTTTAAGGAGGGTAGAATGTAATAACCCGATTTTTAATCGTGTTAATTATATTAAATTTATTGTAATTATTGGAAGCATGTTTTACGAGTAATGAAATGTTTGTACGCGTTGGTCAAGTCGTTACGCGATGTCGAGAGTGTGTTCGATAATTAAAAGTTGAAAAACGCTAAGTTTGAAGGGTCCAAAAGTTGACTTTTTGATTCGTTGAGAATTTCGAAAAGTTTCCTTCATGACAATAGTAGAGCTCGACGATACGAGTTCGTAGACACGTGGCACGCTTGAAACGGACGTCGTATGAAAAAGTTACAACCTGTTGAAGTTATTCCAAAAATATGAAATTTCTATAAATAGTAATTTAATTTCAGAAAAATCAGAAAATTCTGAAATTATCCGGAATTATCGCGATTTACTGTTCATCGTCTCCAATTCGAATCCGGAGCTTCTTTCGCGTAGATCTCCCTCATCCGGCCACCAATCGAGGTGTGCGACCTGTCAAAGTGTTCATCTCGACGTCCTCTTCCGTTTGAGCTAAGGATCGGCACCGGAAAGTGGCTGTGCTCGGCGCAGCAAGCGGAGGAAGCGACTGCCGCCGTACACGGCGAAGCTGCGACCGCGTCCGGCGGAACCGGAGCTCGTGCCACCCACCAATGGGTTCGTCTTCTACTTGCGGTCCTCTTGGTGTAGGTGGTTGTCGCCGTTTCAAGCCGCTGTGACCGGATCGAGAAACGTCTCCGATCGGGTAGGCCCGACCCATTTCAGCAGTTCAGATCCGGTTCGACCCGACCCGTTTCAGACCCGACCCAGTCAACGTTGACCGTTGACTGACGTTGACTGGTGTTGACCGCCGTTGACTGGCGTTGACCGGTACTGTAGCGATCCGACCCGACGCTATTTCAGCCCGATTCGACCAGTTCTCTCCGAGGCCCGACGCGAAACGGATATTTACCATTTCTGGTGAATTAAGGTGAGTAAACCACAGTGTATTCGTATTAAATACGAGTTGATTATGAATTAATTACAGTTTATGGATCGTTATATGCAAAATGATTTTATGGAATTGATATTTGTTTTAAATTGAATGAACTTGATCGACTACGGTTCATTGGTAAGTAAAATGATTTTAATATAAAAATGATTTTCAAAGGGTTTTACGATCAATGACTATAGTTGGTATTAGTGGACTATTCCTGAGTGGATGTCTACGTATATATATATTTACGTGAAATATATAATGTGAGTGTGCAATTGGGTGAATGTATTATGTTATGAATTTATCATATATGTGATTATGTGAGTGGTGTGATGTGTGGTTGTGTTGGTATAGAAACCAACGATTGAAGTAAGATCTCACCAATAATGGTGAAAGATCTTACATGTGTGAGGAGAGGATCTCGCCTAAGTGGTGAAAGGGATCCTTCTGGCAAGTATGTCGGGACCAAGCCTTTGGCTGGGTGATTGGTCACGATCAGTTAGAGCTCTAGTCTGTTTGCCTTGTGAGATTTGTAAGGGAATGACGTTGGTCAGTGCGCCCCTAGTCTTACTCTTTTGGTTGATTGTGCATAGTGAATTTTATAATATACGTGTTTTCCTTTGTTGATTTAATTATTTTTATCATGAACTTGTTTGTTTTACTCACACGAGCTTTGAAAGCTTACCGGGTTCGTTGTTTACAACCCGGTGCACCAATTGATGGTGTAGGGGTTAGACCTGCAGGTGAGGACCAGAAGCCAGGGAGCGGCATCTGTGTCGCACGGCTAATAGGTGTAGGCCTTGGTCTAGCTTGTAATTATCTTTTTGGGTTAGAGAGTAATAGTGAGAGACTCTTTTCTTACATCTATTTTGTTAATGATGTAATATTTTGAATGTATCGAGCCACACACTTAAACTCTGTTGTTTTACTTGGTTATTGTATGATAACTTTCAAGTTATTGAGTTTATTTGTAAATTTTAATATTGTCGAATTTGAATTTTATTATTCAAAATTCGGAGTGTTACAGGTTAGGTTGTTATGTTCACTTGTTTGAATTTTGAACTTTGAATTTGTTGGCTTGTTGCTGTTGAATACTTGAATTTGTTAAATTGTTGTTGAACTTTATAGCTGATTTGTTGTTGGACTGTAATTGCAATTTTGCATTGAGTTTGAGACTTTGAGTTCAGTTGTTGACTTATTTGCTGGTTGTATTCAATGTATTGTTATGAACTTGTGATTTGATTTTGAGAAGTTGAGCAAGAATTTTTCAAATTTCAAGTTTTCAACTCATAAAGTTTCTGTCAGAATAAGGCCCGAAAACCAGGAAAACCCGGCCCGGCCCGAAATGAACCCGGAATCACCGGGTTTTGCAATTTAAAAACCCGGCTCGGCCAGAAAGTTTCGGGTTCTGGTCCTGTTTTTATTTTTTTCAGCCCGAACCGACCCAAACGCAGCCCTATTTATGAACCTGCTGGACCTTTAACAGATTGTGATGAAAAGCAGTATTCCTATCACCCTCCACTAACAAACGCACCCTTGTTTTACTCCTAAAAAAGATTCTTGCATGGACAAAGCACTCTGATACTCCACCATAGCCTCATCCTCTCTTCTCAAGCGATCTTCTGTTGACCCCAAATCTGAGATTTTCATATGCAAATAATCCAGTAGTTGCTTCGCAGAATTGACCCAAATATTTATATCTCCAAAAGAGGTTACGTTCCATTCCTTCAACCACCCCTTCAAGGCTCGTAATTTTACAGACAAAACATATATAGGACAACCAGAAACAGATTGATTATGCCATAAATCTCTTACCATGTCAATGAAACCTGGATGCTTTAGCCACATACTTTGAAACTAAAAAGAGGCTTTGGACACAAAAGGCAATCTGGAGCAAGTCACCAGAAAATGATGATGATCAGAAGTGGCTTTGGTGAGAGTCCGGCATTCAACTGACATCCATGCTTCAAACCATTCTAAGTTTACAAAAACCCTGTTCAACTTAACATCTGTAATGAGGTTCGTCCAAGTGAAGAAAACTCCCTTAGTGTCCACCTCCAACAGACTACAAGACATACACATCTGCTGAAAATCACGACAAGCAGTAGCATTAGGCATGTTGCCACCTCTCTTTTCATGAGCTCCAAGGACACAGTTAAAGTCCCCCAACACCAGCCATGGGCACTGAACAAAAGTCTGCTTAACAGCCAGTAAGTCATCCCACAAAAGTCTGCCCACAGACCCGCAACCAGTGCACTCGGGGCCGGCCTAGGGCCCGGAACCGGATCGCCAGCACCCGGAGCCGGGGTCCAGCAGTCTACCTTGCGACCAGGGACCCGGGGACCGGGGGCGCCAGCCTGCCAAAGAGGTCACCAGAGCTGCCCTTTGGTGTACGAACAGAAGGAAGCCAGTCCCACATCGAAGAGTGAGGCCAGACCTCACGCCCGGCCACCTATATAAGGGCCTCAACTACCCTCATTAATAGGTAACTGATCTTTCCTACTGCTTATCATACGTGCTTAAGTTATCTATTCATCCCAACTGTACTAACTTAGGCATCGGAGAGGAGAAGACCGCCCCCCCCGGTATTCCCCTTAGTAAGCAGGTTTACAGGAGATCACACTTGGATTTATCAGTCTCTGCCAGGCCTACGGGTTTTAGGTACGAACAATTGGCGCCGTCTGTGGGAAAAGATATGATAAAACCACGTAAGCATTACCAATGGCAGAAAGCTCTGGGACAGGCCAGGAAAGAAATACCACCAAGGAGCAGCGTGTTGTGCCAGAACAAGCGCTCATTTCCACCCCGGTCAACCCGCGAGAGCAGCGCAGCGACCAGGACAACCAGGAAGGCAGGAGCTGTGGGAGGCCGGCCGGCACGCCGGGGCCATACCTTGATAGCTCGCGCGGGAAAGGCCCGGTGAAGGGCGACCAACCAGCGCACCGGGGCTTTTCGCTGACATTCTCGGACGATTCGAGCGACAGGGAGGAGAGCCCGCTCGGTGATAGTGACCGGGACACCACGTCCAGCCCCGGCCGGCTCGATATAGCGGGGGAGATACGGGTAATGGCGGCAGAAGTCGGTTGCCTGCGCGAGGAGGGCGACCGGGATAGGGCAAGATCCAATGCCCGATATGAGGAAATGGAGGGGGTGAATGCTGCCCTGGTAGCCGCCCTGGAGAGAGGACAGCAGCGCGACGACGCTATGACTAGGGCACATGCACCTACGCCGGGCCGATCTCAGGGTTTGAAGCGGGACAGTCATCGGGAGGAAGGCCCCGCTCCTCCGAGCGAGCAGAGATCCCGGCCGGCACGGCCCAGCCAAAGAGCGCGCCGACCTCCCGGCAACCACACGCTTCATTCGAGGATGAAGCCACGACCCCGACTGCACGGGCATTGCAGATACTCACCGACACTGTGTCGGATCTGAAGGCCCAAGTGGAGGCCAACGAGAGAAGGGCGGCGCGGTCGATGGAAGGCGCGATATTCAACGAGCGCACGGGCCCTTTCTCTCACCGGGTTCTGGAATCGGGGAGGTCTAGTAACCAGAAATCTCTAAAACTCACATACTCAGGATCCAGCTGCCCGTACCAGCATTTGGACAGTTTATGGTCACAGACATGCGCCAAGGGCTATTCTGACGCAGTATGCTGCAACATTTTCTAGGAATCCCTGTCTGGAGAGGTGCTCAGCTGGTTCTATGAGCTTCCGGCAAGCTCCATCGAGGCGTTCGAGCAGCTGGCCGATCGGTTCGAAGGCCGCTTCATCCTCCGGGTCGAAGGAGCCCGGACATCGACCATCCTCTTCAACTGCATGCAGGCACCCGGCGAGGAGCTGAGGACCTTTGTCAACCGCTGGCAGACGGCGACGGCCGGGGTTCGGAACCTCGACAAGGGTATCGCCGAGATGGCGTTCAAACAAGGGCTCCGGCCAGGAAAATTTTCCTACGCTGTACGGGTGGAACTCCCGCAGGGGTATGACGAGCTGATGGCAATGGCCATCAGGCATGCTCAGGCCGACCATGAAACGTACGGGCAGCACCTGTTGAAAAGAAAACGGGACGAGCAGCAAGAGGAGCACTCCAGGGAGGATCACCCCCCTCCCGGCCAAGAAGACAAGGCCAGCCACCGGACCGAGAACCGAGGTGCCCGACCGAGCCGGCCCAGCAGATATTGGGGGCAACGGCAGCAGAGGCCCTATCACGACAAACCCCAGAATGAGCACAAACCGGCGCAGTACCGGCAAGAACGCCCCCTGGCAATCATGCCAGCAGAACGTCAAGAGGTCTTCACTACCCTAACCTCTTCATACGAAGACATCTTGCACGAGAACGGGAACATCATTCCCCCACCGCCCAGGAGAAAGTACCCAAAGGGGAAGCTTACCCCAGCGCAAACGGGCAAGCACTGCTCCTATCACGATGAAGCTACTCATCGGAGAAACAAGTGCTTCGCTCTCAAGACAGCGGTGGAGGGTTTGATTAGCAACGGCCAGCTCCAGCGGTATATAGGGGAAAGGAGAGCAGATCCCGACCGGGAGCCGGGCCAGTCCTGGTAGGCATGCCCAAACCTCGAAGCGGTTAGTTTGGCATATCCTCGGTTCGGCCGCTATAATATCATGAGATGTATGCCAACTATTTTGAGAAAAAGTTCCACTGGTTCCGCCAGTGCAAGTGTATTTATATCCAAGGAATAATACAAGTAAAAACCGTTCCGCCGGGTTTACAAAAAAAAAAAGAGCAAAGCAAAAATCTTAAGGAGCCGCGCTCCCCCCTTCAGCGGGCATTCCACCAGCTTCTCCAGGTGAAGCCGATGCACGTTCTTCAGGCCCTCCTACCCGTTCCGGTTGCGCCTCGCCTACCGACTGCTCATGGATATCCGACTGCTCATGGATATTCTCATCAGCTTCGGCCTTCGGCATTCGAGAGGTATCCGGGTACCCCTTCTCTTCCCACTCCACGTAGGCGTCCACGATACCCGATTCCCTGGCCTTCTCCGGGAACTCGAGGAACTGGTCGCTCTCATGATACTTGAGAACAACCCGCTGGTAAAGCTCCGGGTCCTCTTCTCCAGACGCAGCGGCAGCGGCGGCGCGCGCAGCGGCAGCTCCCACCTGGAGCTCATCCACTTTTGCCTCCAGCTCGGCCCTCTCCTCTTCGGCCAGCTCCTTCTCCTCCTCAAGGCTCCGGACCCGCTCTTCCAGTTTGGCCACCTGCTTCTTGGCCCTCTCCTCCAGTCTGACCTTCTCCCGCTCCAGCCTGGACTTCTCTACCTCCATACGCTCTCGGGCTTCTGTCAGAGCGGCCACCTGCCTCTTCAACCCCGGCAGCTTCTCGCTCGGATCCGGTTGGTACAGATTGTACAATAACTACACAACAACAGGGAGCCAATTAGACAAGCAGCAAAGGTAACGAGTTACGAGCAGTGCCATGGCACCGAGCAATTCTTACCCGGAGGACCGACTCCTTGCACTTTTGACGGTTCTCTCCCGCCAAGGCTCCGTTGACCCCAGGCCTGTCCAGGCCAAGGCCAGCCACATCTGCCGCCACCTTCCAGACGAATGGATTCTCCAGACTCCCCCTCTGTTCCTCCGCAGGAGCGGGGCAACTCTGCTAGCAGGCAGAGTTTGGAGCAGCGGCAGCCTTGTCCCCAGCGGAACTCGACGCACCACTGGTCACCTTGAGCCGCTTCGCCAAGTTATCACCTGACGACCGGCCGGTCAGCGTCACCAGCATGGAGGGAGGAACGTCCATGACCCTCCGCCTCTTCTCACCCCGGCCGTCCGGTGAAGAAGATTGTGCTCCTGACCGGGTGACCCTGGTGACTAGCGGGACAGATCCCGGCCGGTACGGAATCCGGTTCACCTCACCAGGAACCTTTGGTGGCCCCCCGGTGGTCTTGCCCTTTCCAGGTCCCGCCTTGGGCGCAGCAGGGTGACTCTTCACACGCCTCGGAATATAGGCGTCGCCCTCAACGTCCATGGCCCTCGGTTCGGCATGAACGGTAAGCCGACCGGACTCCTTGTCCACCGAGGTCCGCGAAACGGCCTCTCCTTTCTCCTTTAGACTTGAGAGAAGGTCTTCACCGTCCATGGATAAGGTATTGTCGGGTTTAATGACCGCCCGGGAAGATGCACCTGCAAGACAAGCAAAACGTTAGTGTTTAAAAACTCGGCCAGAAGAAACGCCACCGCTAAACCTTGCTAAGCACCAGGATCTCGCCCAAGACCGCAGTACTCCAACACCTCCCGCCGAATGAAGTTGTAAGAGCTTCGCTCGAGATCGTCCCAGCATCCGAGTATAGTCGTAATCCTTTCCCGCTCCAACTCGGATAGTTCGAACGATTGGTCGCCAAGGGGCTGGAAGGCACCAGGAACCCGGTACATTTTACTCCTCTTCTGCCACTTCCCCCCCACCCCCCCCCCCCCCCCGCCATCACCACCTTTTTCCTCCAGCTATTGTCTATCCAGGAAGGCATGTGGGTGATGATAGACTGGAACTGTTGGGCGCTAAAGGTCAGACAACTCCGGGAGCCCCTCTTCTTCGAAAAGTATATTCTGTACAATGCTCGGAACTCGTTCACCGTCGGCATGTTCATCCCGGACAACTCGTACAGGCAACCGAGGCTCAGCAGCTTCCTCCACTGGTTCCCGAAAAGCTGCGCGGGCGACACTTGCAGGGCACTGAGCGTGTATTGCACGAAATCTGGCAGCGGGAGGGAAAACCCGTGGCGAAATTGGTCCAAGTCCACGGCAACCCAACCCGCCTCCGGGTTACAAGCCGATTCTCCGGGATTCAGCGGCCGTAACGCCACCTCATCGGGGATACTCTACGTCTCCCGGAAGGCGGCAATCTCTTCGAGATTCATACTACCCTCCGGTTCATCACACACCACGGCCCCTTTCCCACTCCCGATGGTGTAGCTCACGGGCGGAGTGCCAGAAAAGCGCACCCCGTGCGGGATTTCCTCAGATCCCGAGGACCCGGAAGATGAAACCTCGCTCCGGGAGCGGTCAGCGGCTTCGGCATCCGGGGATTCCGAACCGAGCCAATCCTCCAGTCTCTCCTCATCGTCCACGACGGGAAGCATGTCGGCCGATTCGGAAGCCCCATCAGAACTTGCAGAAGCCATTTAACCTAAGGGTAAGAAAACAAAACCCCACCGCTGGTCAGCAACAGGCTAGAACAGCGCCCTCTGCGGCTCCTCCCCAAGATTACCGCAGCCGCCCCACTTAAAACAACTCACTGTTGGCAACAGAGCCCCCCCCCCCCTCTCTCGCCGCAAAACGCCAAAAAGAAAAAGAAAAAACACCAGGCAAAGAAAGCAACACTTACCGATTATTATGCACAACTGAGGAAAGTCCGTCCTACGAAAACACCGAGCAATGGCAGGCAAAGAACAAGAACGCTTGAGGCAACGGATGTCGCGGGGCACCTCCACAAAGCTTTCGCCGGATTCCTCTCTAACCTTCTCTTCTTCTCTCTGAGCCAAAGAACACAACAGAACTTATGAAGGAAGAGGAGGCCTTTTTATAGAGGGGTCCGATGCCCTAGGCACTTGTAATCCCCCCAAAACACGCAATCAGGACAGCTCAAACGCCTGCGAATCCAGACCCTCCATCTCAGATCGCTCCCTACTGGCACGTGTCCCAGCATTGGTAAACTTCCCACGCCATCATAACTGATGGGCTTTCTCCTTAAATGCATGTCAGCCACTTGTCCCGCCTACGAGTGACATGGAGGAGAGATGGAGCAGGAACCGAGGCGTCAAGCCCCTCCTCACTTCCCAAAGGGCCACGACAGCTCTCCGGTTATGATTTTTCAACCGGCTAGAAGGCTTCTCTCCGGTTATGATCTTCCAACCGGAGCCATGGCAGTTCACCGGTTAGGCATCATTCAACCGGCTGCATGGCATCTCCACGACAGCTCTCCGGTTATGATTTTTCAACCGGCTCGAAGGCTTCTCTCCGGTTATGATCTTCCAACCGGAGCCATGGCAGTTCACCGGTTAGGCATCATTCAACCAGCTGCATGGTATCTCCACGACAGCTCTCCGGTTATGATTTTTCAACCGGCTCGAAGGCTTCTCTCTGGTTATGATCTTCTAACCGGAGCCATGGCAGTTCACCGGTTAGGCATCATTCAACCGGCTGCATGGCATCTCCACGACAGCTCTCCGGTTATGATTTTTTAACCGGCTCGAAGGCTTCTCTCCGGTTATGATCTTCCAACCGGCTCAATGGCAGCTCACCGGTTAGGTATAATTCAACCGGCTCCATGGCCTCTCACCGGTTAGGTAACATTCAATCGGCTTAAGAGTATTTCATAGGTTACGAGACATCCAACCGGCTCCATGGCAGCTCACCGGTTAGGTATAATTCAACCGGCTCCATGGCCTCTCACCGATTAGGTATCATTCAACCGGCTTGAGAGCATTTCACCGGTTAGGAGACATCCAACCGGCTCCATGTCCCCTCACCGGTTAGGTATCATTCAACCGGCTCCATGGCATGACTCCGGTTATGAGAACATTCAACCGGCATGGGCTTTATACACCCGGGCGAGTTTACATCTAACACATGTACTCTTGTCCAACAGGATAAAAACCCTGCATCGCACTGAACTGCGATCAAAAATAGGGATTCAAGGCGAGACTTGTCATCTCAACGCCTCCCCACCGGGCAGATTGTTTCTCTGATCCAGAACTCTCCCCGCAGGCACGTCGCCCCACGCTTACTCTAACACAAGCTGGGCCGAGCCACCGAGCCCCTCCCGGCCTGCCATTGGCAGCAATTTCACCTTGGGTGACTCGTTCCGTTATGGCAGAACGCCTGGTCGAGTTCCCAGGCACTCTCCGACTCGATACGGTATGGGGGTCCACCGGTCGGTTCGCCAATTTCCCCTTGGGGGACTTGTTCCGATATGGCAGAACGCCCGGTCGAGTTCCCAGGCACTCTCCGACTCGATACGGTATGGGGGTCCACCGGTCGGTTCGCCAATTTCGTCTTGGGGGACTCGTTCCGATATGGAAGAACGCCCGGTCGAGATCCCATGCACTCTCCGGGTTTCACCCCGCTCCATATCTATTGCATGGCGGATTTCAACGCCCCATTATCATCCCATGCACTCTCCGGGTTTCACCCCGCTCCATGCTCATGGCACAACAGCACTTGAGCACAATACCATTTGTATTGCAAGCATACTCATAACTGTCGCACATCATCATTAACAGGTACTCACCGCACCTCGTTTGACCGAACGTCCGGTCACACCCAATCTTCAATACGGACTTGGGAGACTGGGTACCGTTGGGTTGGCAACTGCCAGTCTGCGGGACAGAAGCAAGACATATTAAGTCCCCATTCAAGATTGCACTTGACCGGGAACTTGGGGGACTTGTTGACAGTAGCCACAGATGGGCTACAACAGGCCCACAGACCCGCAACCAGTACACCCGGGGCCGGCCTAGGGCCCGGAACCGGATCGCCAGCACCCGGAGCCGGGGTCCAGCAGTCTACCTTGCGACCAGGGACCCGGGGACCGGGGGCGCCAGCCTGCCAAAGAGGTCACCAGAGCTGCCCTTCGGGTGTACGAATAGAAGGAAGCCAGTCCCACATAAGAGTGAGGCCAGACCTCACGCCCGGCCACCTATATAAGGGCCTCAACTACCCTCATTAATAGGTAACTGATCTTTCCTACTGCTTATCATACGTGCTTAAGTTATCTATTCATCCCAACTGTACTAACTTAGGCATCGGAGAGGAGAAGACCGGCCCGCCCGGTATTCCCCTTAGTAAGCAGGTTTACAGGAGATCACACTTGGATTCATCAGTCTTTGCCAGGCCTACGGGTTTTAGGTACGAACAGAAGGCGACCTCTAATTGTTGTTTTAGCATATACTGTTGTTATCAGACACTGCACCCCATCAATAGAGCATGCAACTGTAACTTGTTGATCTGTGGAGGAAAGCAGCGTAGGCTTGATACTGACATGGCATAAATAACCAAAGATTGGGGTCTTGCAATCTCCGATCATTAACAAAAAAAAAAAAAATTCAAAGACCTCCAAAACGAGGCTTCACTACCGGATCCGAATGCATAGCCGACGAAAAAAATTTCGTCGGCTATGGCTAAATTTCGTCGGCTATAGTCTCTGCCGACGAAATTTTAGTCGGCTATACTTCGTCAGAACAACCCCGTCGGTAATACAATGGCCGACGAAAAAAACGAATTTGTCGGCTATAGTAGAGTATGGCCGACGACTGTACCGACGAAAATATTTTTCGTCGGCCAAACCTGGGAGAAATTGCCGACGAAATCCAGTAAGTATAGCCGACGAAAATTTATTAATTCGTCGGTTATTGGTTGTTGACAATAGCCGACGAATTAATAAATTTTCGTCGGCTATTTGTTGAAAACAATAGCCGACGATTCTGTAAATTTTCGTCGGCTATTGCCTCGAAATATATTAATATTTAATAGGCATTAATTAGTTATAGCCGACGAAATAATGTAATTTTCGTCGGCTATAACGATTATAGCCGACGAAAATTGGTAAAATTCGTCGGCTATAGTTTTTATAGCCGACGAAATAATGCCAAAATCGTCGGCTATTCTTACATTTGGGAAAAAAAAAATTAAATTATTTTCTAAATTACCATTCCAAGCAACCTGCAAATCACAAAAACAGTCCATGCATTTGCACCAACAAGAAACACGTCTAAATACCATTTTTATTAAATTCGTTCTAATATATATACATAAACCCTAAACCCTAATCATCACCTAAGCCACTAAAGTCCAGCAGGTCATCCCCAGCATCCTGCTCTCCATCAGGGTCGTCATCCTGGTGACCGAACTCGGGAGGTTGAGGCATTGGAGGTTCCGCTAACCGCTGAAACGGGGTCGGGGGTGGAAGGCCTTGGTTTTGTGCCGCGAACATCTCATACCACCAGGTTTGTTGGCCGTCGTAGTTGTGTTGCCGAATTCTTTCGCATTCGGCATGCCAACCGGCCATATCCAACTGATACTGTTGTGATCTGCGGCGCATCTCCTCCTGATACTGCTGTGTTCTGCAGCGCATCTCCTCCTGATACTGCTGTGTGCTGCGGCGCAGCTCCTGTACTGTCTAGGACGAGGTCGCCAATTCTGCGGCCAATCGCTGCACTTCCCCCCTCATATGCTGGCTCTCCCCGCCTCCCTTCTTTTGACCTCCCTTAGTGGTCTTCAGAAGCCCTAGTCCAGAACTTCCCAAACCCCGGCAGTAGAAGTTGTTTGTCCGGTTTGGGAAGGCTGCGTCGAACATCCTCGCTGCCGTTTGGACACTGGAGCGGTCGACATGGCGCATGGCTTCTTCCAGATCTGCCTCGGAAATGTTCGGTTGTGTCTCCCGAACTACTTGCTGGAACACCTCTTCTTCGGCCCGGTTGACCCTCTCCTAAGTGGACGGGAAAAAAAAATTAATATTATAACAAATATATAATTAAGTAAAATTAATAATTAAAATTTTAAAATTGTAATGAACGACTTACGAGCTGTTCTGTCGCTTGTGGATAAGCGATCTTGAACATCTCCACGTACGGGTTGCTATCAGGATGATCTCTGAGCGCCTCCTCCTGATATTGTGCAAACGGCCGTGAACCAGCATGATGGGGGGTTGTGTTCCGGCGGCGGTTCTCAGAGTTTATCCGAGATCGTTGCTTCAAACAAATAATAAAATGTTAGAAAAATGCATCAAAAAATATTAGTGTAATAATTATAAAATAATTAAACTAATAATTAAAATTTTAATAAAATAAACATTTTTACTGAAGTTTAGTATTTACCTGCATAATTGGGTTGTTGAAGTCTACTGTCTTCAACCAACGCCACTCGTACTCCCGGAACATGAACTCCCTGGGAGTACCCATACGACCAAGGTAGTCGTATTCGTTATAGTGGGAACGCAGCTCGTTCTTCCACTCTTTGAACCTACGAAAAAAATAAAAGTGCATTAGAAATATTATTAATATCATAAAATATTAATAATTATAAGATAATTATAATATCATAAAAACAAACGTACCTCGAGTTCTGCTGGGTGTCCGCCCAATCCCGCCTGTGGTCGGCAATCTCGAAGAATGGCTGAAAAATAAAATTTTATTAGTTTTACAATTGTAATAATACCGAAAATTATTAAATATTACGATAAATAAATTAAATTTTTTTAAATTACTCACCGACGCGGCGTTGTTCACCTCCCTCTTGATCTCCTGGGGCACATCAGCCCACCGGGTCCACAACATAAGGACTCTATCCCTAATCAGTGACCCCACGCAACCCGAGTAGTCGCGTTTTTTCTTCCCCGGAACCTCCTGATTAGGAGGTTCGTTGATCTGGATCCTGCCTCTGCGCTCAACAGTTTTCCTGAGCGTGTCAAAACAGATGACACCTCTCGTATTCCTCCATGAACTGCTAGCGGCTGTCCCTATCACAAAAACGACGATTGGTTAATAAAATTAAATATTAGTGCGTTAATTTTAATAAAACATTTAATTAATAAAATCAAATGTTACCTGAAGTGGATGACTCGTCTGTCGACTTCCATTTTCTCCTCGCCGAACTATGGTGGTCAGGGTCCTCAAATGGCTGCTGCTGGTATGCCTCCGCAGCACTAACGTACTGAGGCATATCCGGCCATAAGGGCACACCCTGATAGTCGACCTCCGGTATCGCCGGAATGTTGTACGGGAGGAATAGCTGGTTTGGGAGAGTAGGAGCCTCAGTCGAGTCAGCAGCAGACTGAGTCGGACTCGGCATCGGCTCCCGATGAACCTCAGGCATACGAACCTGAGGAACGTCGACAGCTATCTCCTCGTGAAACAACTGCCGACTAAACCTCGGAGCCACAGAGGGACCGGCAGGCGGAAGTGAAGTGCTCGACGGCCGCCCCGCCTGGAGAAGGGTCTGGTGCCGAGCACTCACACTCCGTCGCGGCTGGTCTGCATCCACAGTCCTCTGCGGCTGGGATAAATCTACACTCGTCCGCGGCTGGCTAGTGGTCCTCTCAGGCTGGCTAGCCGTCCTCTCAGAGTCTGCGGAACCGCCGGAATATCTAGAACCTCTAGATCTGCTGCCACGACGGCCTCCGAATAGGTTTCTTAATGCATCGGCCAACTAAAGCCCGAGGCATTAATACGTTAATTGATATTAAATTATATTATATTAAATAACAAATTCTAATTAATATAATAACCAATAATACTAACATATTTTAATATAACCATTTATATACTAACATATTAAATTATATTATATTAAAAAACAAATTCTAATTAAATATAATTAAGCTATATATATAATTAAGCTAAATTATACAATTAAGTTATCAATTTATATAATTAAAAAACCAATTTATACGTATAAATTATACAATTACACCTAAATTATACAATTAAAATAAATTTGAAAACAATTACCTAAATTAACATAAATACCTAAAATTTATCTAAATTAACATAAATACCTAAAATATACCTAAATTAACATAAATACCTAAAATTTATCTAAATTAACATAAATACCTAAAATATACCTAAATTAACATAAATACCTAAATTATATCTAAATTAACACAAATACCTAAATTATACCTAAATTAACATAAATACCTAAATTATATCTAAATTAACATTAATTAACATAAATGAAAAAAAAAAAAAAAAAACTTACTGCCGATCGAATTGAAAATGGAAGGGAGGAGGAGGAAGAGGGAGGCTGCCGGATTGGAGGAGGGCCGGCCGGATTGGAGGAGGGCTGCCGGATTGGAGGAGGGCCGGCCGGATTGGAGGAGGAAGAGGGAGGCTGCCGGATTGGAGGAGCAAGAGGGAGGAGGGGGTTGCCCGATTCGAGGAGGAAGAGGGAGGAGGACGACGAGGCGAGCGGCGCTGGATCGGATGGAGAATTTGGAAAAATGCAGCAAATGGAGGCTAGGGTTCGGCTGCAACAAACTTATACCCGATAGTATAGCCGACGAATTAAAAATATTTTGTCGGCTATACTTAAGAATAGCCGACGAAATGCTTTAATTCGTCGGCTATACTTAAGAATAGCCGACAAAATATATGACTCGTCGGCTATTCTTTGAATGTCGTCGGCTATACTTTAGGCGCTCAGCAGCCGTCTGATCTCTCACATCCAACGGCGGACATTGAAAAGCCGCGGATCGCAAGAGTTTAGCCGACGAAATTAAATATTTCGTCGGCTATACTTTGGAAAATCACAGCCGTTTGATCTGAGCCATCCAACGGCGGACAATAAGCGGATCGCAAGAGTTTAGCCGACGAAATTAACTATTTCGTCGGCTATATTTTGGAAATAGCCGACGAAATATTTAATTTCGTCGGCTATACTTTGGAAATAGCCGACGAAATATTTGATGTCGTCGGCCAAACCTTTGGTCAAACTACAAAGTCAAACCTCTAAACCCTATAAATTAAAACGGAAATTGGGCCGTCTAAATGACGTTTTCTGGCCTTATCTTCAACAGAGAATAGTTTCAAATCGATGAGACGCGACTAATCGTATCAAAATTTTCCTCAAAATATTTACCGACCAACAGGCTACCCATAGGAAAACGGGAGTATAAAACAGTTAACCGCAACATTCGGCACATAGATTTTGTCGGAATCTGCTCATTTTTCAACCGTAGACGTATTTCAATATTTCGGTCATATCTTATTTCACGACACATTTACATTTGAAGAGTCTACGTATAGTAACTATTTGAAACTATACATTCACTTAAACACTTAGTAAACAAGTTAAGGAACATTAGTGCATATGTTCCGATTTTGAATCTAAAAGTTTGGAAAATCTATTCCAACCGTTAGATATCACCGTTAAGATGATATACATGTATGAAAAAAATTCCAACTACATCTGACAACGTTAAAGGCTCGATCGGGACGGTCAAACTGCAAAGTCAAACCTCTAAACGCTTTAAAACGGAAATTGGCCCGTCTAAATGACGTTTTTTTGCCTGATCTTCAACAGAGAATAGTTTCAGATCGATGAGACGCAACTAATCGTATAAAAATTTTCCTCAAAATATTTACCCACCGTCATGCTACACATAGGAAACCGGAAGTAAAAAACAGCTAACCGCAACATTCGACACACAGATTTTGTCGGAATCTTTTCATTTTTCAACCCTAGACGTTTTTCAATATTTCGGTCATATCTTATTTCACGACACATTTGCATTTGAAGAGTCTACGTATAGTAACTATTTGAAACTATACATTCACTTAAACACTTAGTAAACAAGTTAAGGAACATTAGTGCATATGTTCCGATTTTGAATCTAAAAGTTTGGAAAATCTATTCCAACCGTCAGATATCACCGTTAAGATTAAATACATGTATGAAAAAAAATCCAACTACATCTGACAACGTTAAAGGCTCGATCGGGACGGTCAAACTGCAAAGTCAAACCTCTAAACGCTTTAAAACGGAAATTGGTCCGTCTAAATGACGTTTTTTTGTCTGATCTTCAACAGAGAATAGTTTCAGATCGATGAGCCGCAACTAATCGTATAAAAATTTTCCTCAAAATATTTACCGACCGTCAGGCTACCCATAGGAAAACGGCAGTAAAAAACAGCTAACCGCAACATTCGGCACACAGATTTTGTCGGAATCTTATCATTTTTCAACCCTAAACGTTTTTCAATATTTCAGTCATATCTTATTTCACGACACATTTGCATTTGAAGGATGAAGCAATGGTTTGTCGATAGTGATACAAAATGGAAGCTGAATTTTTTTGTTTTTTTTTTTTAGTCATAGCCGACGAAATCAAACCTAGTACTCGTCGGCTATTTTTTTGTCGTTTTCGGTCAAAAATAAAATATTTATTTTTTAAAAAACAAATGGCCGACGAAATAATGAATTTTTCGTCGGCCATTTTGCGTATAGCCGACGAAAAATTCATTATTCGTCGGCCATTATTGTAAATATATATTTTTAAAAAACCTTATGGCCGACGAAATAATGAATTTTTCGTCGGCTATACGCAAAATGGCCGACGAAAAATTCATTATTCGTCGGCCATTATTGTAATGGCCGACGAAATAAGGCATTTTTCGTCGGCTATTCTCTGAAAAAAAAAAAAACCAAAAATATCAGTGGTTTAACACCTCTCCTATTCCGATGTCCTGTTCACATATAACCAAACTTGAACATAAAAAACCAGCAACCCAACAGTCAACATATTTCAAATTTTTGTTTAAGGGGTTTGGAACCCAGCCTTGCTGGGAGGCTCATCCCCACGCCCGTTCATTAGAAATGAGTTGATTACAAATGAAAGGATTACATCATTTAAATTACTTAATCCGTCGGATTGTAATCGGAATCATCGGATGAGTCTTCTTCGGTTTTTGAATTGCTCGATAGGGGTAATCTATGTCTTTCCTCACCACTAGAGTCCTCGTTAGTTTCTTCAGTTGGATCAACATCAACAAGCAGTGGCTCTGCACGTCGAATTCGCACCGGCGTGTCTAGGTGAATAAAAGAGGAGTCAGGAATACCGTTTGAGTTGGGCTCTTGATACGCGGTGCCCCCTTCCTCGTTCTCTTCAGCCACTCCAAGTGTAGACGCCCGGTAAATGTTGCGATGGTGGATAGTGTTGACTACTTTCCACGGGTCACCCTTGGCGAGATCATCAACATAAAACACTTGTTTCACCCATGTGGCTAAAACGAACGGGTCGTCCTCATACCATGATGTACTAGTGTTCACAGAACTTATGCCGTATTGATCGGTTTTCATGCTCTGCGGCCGTGTGTCAAACCATCTACACTTGAAAAGGTGCACTTTCATGCCTTCCCCGTAATGCAGTTCCACAACTGAATGGAGAACACCGTAATAGTCAACTCCACCATCCCCACCATGTGCCATAACCCCTGAATTTTGTGTTTTCAGTCTGAGGTCTCTGTCTTCACATCGAAATAACACACCATTCACCTTGCACGTCGCATAAACATTTTAATAGACCGGCCTCCTCGCTAAAAGTCTGAGTTCATTCGACCAATTTGGGTGATTATCATTTTCAATAAGGTCCATCTGCAACCATCAGAATCAACTATAAATATGAATAAATATACACAATAATATATGAACACGTATAGAATAGTGTTAAAGGTACGTACCCAGCGGCTGAAATACTCTGCGAATGTCTGGTTGTGATAATCGACATCACCTGCTACTCCTTCACAGCGTAGATGTAGGTCCTTCTAAAACTGAACTTCTGGACAGTTGATTAGTACCCACCAATGTGCAATGGCTACCTCATAATCTTTCAACTTGTAGGAAACTGGCATGTTTCCACCGAGTACAACATCGTCGGAGAGTATGGAAAGATTGAACTGTGACGGTACATCTTCCTGTATGCTTTCCTGTAACGCTCCGAAATACAGCTTCATGTAGGTGACGCACTCGTGCGCAATATATGCTTCAGCTATACATCCTTCAGGTGCGGATCTGTTTTGGACAAAGCCACCGTATTGTCCAAGTTGCCTATAAATCAAGTTTTTAAAGTGTTATGATAATACATTAACACTATATCACATATATTGATGAGGAAATTAACATAAGGTGTAAAATACGTACCTTTCCATCGGATACATCCAAGTGAAGTGCACAGGACCGGTAAGCAACAACTGCCGAGGAAGATGGATCATGAGGTGAGGCATGATGTCGAAAAAATTTGGAGGAAATATCATCTCAAATTTACACATGATATGAACGATGTCTTGTTGCATTTCCCGGAGGTCAGATTTTCTCACTTCCCGTGTGCATACCTTCTGGAAAAATCTTGCCAACGCTACTAACGGCTCCACAACGTGACGGGGAAGGAACGGTCGAATGAAAACAGGGAAGAGACGTTGTAGCAGGATATGATTGTCATGACTTTTCAACCCGTACAGATTGTTGAATTGTCTGTTGACACACTTGGCTATATTTCCAGCAAAGCCTGAAGGATACTTGGCCCGACTTATCCAATGGAAAATTTCTGATTTATGCTCTGGCTTGACGGTGTAAGGAGCTTGAGGCATTTTTCTCTTCCCTTGTTTCAACCATAGTGGTTTTTTGATATTCATGTTTTGCAGATCAGTGCGAGCCTTAGGACCGTCTTTCGTCTTTCCCTCCAAGTTCAGCGTTGTGCCCACCACACTTTCAGAAACATTTTTTTCTATGTGCATAACGTCTAGGAAGTGACGGATCAGCAACTCACACCAGTACGGGACTTCCCACAATATGCTCCTATGTGTCCAGAATTTGTACTCCTCAGGCCTTTCAGGTATTTCCGCTACAATATCGAGATGATTGCTGAGGGGCCCAAAATTGTACTCATTAAGTCTTGCTAAAATTTCTCTTCCTGTCCATCTTCTGGGAGGACGGCCGTGTTCTTCGGTTCCATCAAATGATCCGCCGGAAGGAACACATGATGACCCATTCGGCATATCTTGTTGCAATGAGGGGTGCTCCCATAATCGCTGAGGCACTCTGGACAAGCCTTGTATCCCCTAACAACGCTGCCCGACAACATCCCATAAGCAGGAAAATCACTTATGGTACCAATAACCATGGCATGCATCTGGAACGTCTCCTGCTTGTACTTGTCAAAAGTGGGATGACCAACGTCCCACAATACCTTAAGCTCTTCAATCAATGGTCTCATATACACATCGAGACATTTCCCTGGGTAACCAGGCCCCAGAATCAACAACGTCAACATATTGTATTCCTTCTTCATGCACATCCACGGAGGAAGGTTGTAAGGTACCAAAACCACCGGCCATATACTGTATGAAAGACTCATGGTGCCGAAAGGGTTGAACCCGTCGGTTGAGAGCCCGAGTCTGACGTTTCTAACATCTGACGCAAAATAAGGAAACTCATTGTTTATATGCTTCCAAGCCGCTCCGTCAGAGATGTGTGTCATGATATTTGCGTCTCCCGCGTCCCGCTCACCGTGCCACCTCATAGCTTTTGCGGTGGTTTCTGACATGTACAACCGCTCAAGCCTATCTCTCAACGGAAAATACCGAAGCACTTTCACAGGTTTCCTATTGCCTGCTCCCGTCAACTTATATCGGTCAGACTGACATATCGGACATGCGTCAAGGCTAGCAAGGTCATTCCCTTCTGCATCTTTACCCCAGAAGAGAACGCAGTCAAATGCGCATGCATGGATCTTAATGTAGGAAAGCCCTAGATCTTTGAGGATACTTCGGACCTGACGGTGATTGGTAGGATTACGATGACCCTCCTCCAACAACGAAGAAGTGTACTGTAGATATTCATCCACTTGCCTGATGCTCCCTTTTGTCTCGACTTTAATCCTCATTACCTCCATCACACTTTGAAGAACTGTCTTCTCAGAACTTGAAGACACAGGGGTCTGTTGCAATGCAATCAGTTTGTTGTACTTGTCAAAGGCAGCAGTGTTGACAACTTGTGGGAACGGCTGCACCGGGTCCTGCATATATTGTTCCCCACGTACACCGCTTTCAAAAGGAAACACGTCGTTGACGAATGTCATTGTTGGATCGTTGGATGTACTACTATTGCCCGCCTCAAAATATTGCCCATGATCATGCGATCCATCTAATGATGGCTCACCGTGATATATCCAACGTGTGTACTTCGGCCAAAACCCATTACTCTTTAGGTGCTCCCATACTGTCCTAATCGGAAATCGACACATATCACTGCGACACTTACATTTCTTGCACGGGCAATAATGGTAATTCCCCTTTGCATTTTCCTCGACGAACTGCATAAAATCCACAACTCCTGTAGTGTATCGTCGGTCATGCCTTGGAAGCGAAATCCAACTCTTATCTCGATCCATATATAGCCTGATAATAATATATATGTATAACTTTAATTAATAAGAAATTAATTAACACATATATATATATATATATATATATATTACAATATATATTATTATCAACATCAACTCATATATATATATACCATTAATTAACAACCATTATTTAAGTTCATTACACTATCAACAACCATTAATTAACATATTTATATATATTTTAACACTAATTAAAATAACATTATTAAATTAAAACACATAATTATACTCTAACTGAAAATCAACTCAACTACAACTCAAAATCAACATATATACATATACATTCTAACACTAAAACAACAACAAAACAAAAAATCACTTACTATATCAAAATCACTAAAACTCAAAATCAACTCAACTAAAACTCAAAATCAACATATATACACATATACGTACCTATATATAGCTCCACAATATAAGAGAGGACGGATTTCAACAATACCCACAGATTTTTCACTCTTTCTCCCGTTTTTTTTCAAATGAGCAGCTTCTGTCCAGATCTGAAAATATAAAGACTTATAGCCGACGAAATTGTCAACTTCGTCGGCCATTCTTCCAAAATTGGTATAGCCGACGAAAACTTTAATTCGTCGGCCATTATAGGAGTATAGCCGACGAAAATTTTTTTTTAGGGACGACGGAAAAAATCGTCGGCCATTCTTTTAGAATAGCCGACGATTTTTCATTTTTAGTGACGAAATAAAAAATCGTCGGCCATTCTGTGGGAATGGCCGACGAAATTTTTTTTTTTGCGACGACAAAAATTTTCGTCAGCCATTCTTGGGAATAGCCGACGAAAAAAGTGTTTCGTCGGCCGTTTTTTTTTTTTTCGTCGGCAAAGCCCTTTTTTCTTGTAGTGCTTGAATAGCACCCGGCAAACAAAAGGTTCAGAAATACAAGCAAACAAAGGTTTATGAGTATGCACCAACTTCTTAAAGGCCCTATGCGTGTCTTCATTACCGAAGCCACAGGCATTCCAGTAAAGGACTGACATTAAAACCGAAGATGTTTTGCACCATGTTGAACACGAGCACGAACTGATACTGTTCCATGGACTTTACACTTCGATTTCTCACTTTTTTCAACTTTTTTCAGCTATTTCCTCAACTTCTTAGAAATAACCGGAGTGAACTCCCCTTCTTCTTTACCCACCTCATTCTCCTCCTGAGTTGAACTTACTTCGGTAGCTTTATGTAAAGATGGTGTGACTTCCGAATCAGCCAAATCTCCATGCTTCCTCTGAAATCCAGGTGGGACACTGTCAATAGAAGAAGATTGGTCATCCTGTACCTATATTGGCGCGTTAGATTCATCCAACCTCACCAATTTCTCTAGCACATGCTATGATTCTATGATCTCTTACACCTCCTCCAACACCGGTTGTTCCTGAACAGCAGATGCATGTAAGGAACTGAGGTGAGCAGCCTCATTGCTATCATCCACCCCATGGGACGGCAAGCTGTGCTTCCTTGAAACTGACTTTCTCCTTCTAATTTTGGAACGAGTACGAGACCGAGCATGATGGGTACCCTCTAAAGTTGCCACATGTTTGACTACTCGACAAGTATCTTGCAAGTGACCAACCAGACCACATTGAGAACAGACATCCGATAACGCCTCATACTCCACACTGACAAATATGGGAGTACCATTCTGACGATTGACCTTAATCTGCTGCAGCAATGGTTGAGATAAATCTACGTCCACTAACACCCAAGCATACAAACCTACATTTCTATCCTTGGATCAATCTTTAATGGAACCCCAGACGTTTTGCAATCTCAAACAGAGTTTGAGGTTCCCAGAATGCAAAACTAAGGTCCCATAGCCGAACCCACACCTGTGCAAATGTGTTCTTATAGGTAGAAGGAGAAAAACTAGGAGTCCACTTGATTAATCGCAAGAACCCCTTAGCCAAATTAAACGAGTCTGACGCCCAAATCGATTGCATGTCATCTATATTCTGAAAGTGAACCAAGAAAAAACCACAACCCAAAGGAGAAAGCGACCAACCCTATAAACTCGGCCATCGAGCCACCAATTGCGAAACCAATTCATGTGTTTTGATTGATGCTGAATTACTTGGAAGCACGACCTTCGCAACCAGGCAGGATTTGCACCTCTCCAAACCCGGGAGGAAAGGAGCCTCGGATATATATACAGACTGAGTCTATCCCATTTTTAATATATGACGAAGGAAGATTGTCAATGTTAAAGCCAAGCGGAGGACTGGGATTGGACGCCGTAACAGAAGCAAAAGACGGCTTCACAGGAGGCATGGGCACAGCAGAAGCAGCGGCATCAGTGGCAGCGGCAAACGAGGCAGCAGCAGGGGTTGCGGTGGCAGAGGCAGCGGCAGCAGCTGCTGGGGCGGCAGAGGCAGCGGCAAAGGTGGCAGAGGCAGCGACATGTGCAGCGGCAACAGGGGCAACGACATGGCCAGGAGGAGCCGCGGCAAGAGCAGCGGTGTCGGCACTAGAGGAAACCCCAGCCCTTGCCCTGCGTGAAGACGACTGCACTGCAGTCTTGGTTGCGGCGGAGAAAACGGCGGCGCCGGAGGGATCGACGGCCTGCGCCGGACTGGGTTTCTGCAAAACTCTCGATAGGGACGACGGCGTCCACGAAGGCCTGCTCACTGCAGAGGCAGCCTTGCCTGCGCTGGAGGGGACGGCCGCCATCTGTGACAGAGCGTGCGCCGGAAGACAAATTTTCACGTCACACAGAGAACCCTAGAACAGCTTCTGAATTGTACGACTCCGTCTTGAGAGCTTGGACGACAGAGAAGACCGGCTGAACACTCGCGATGTGGTGGCGGTTGCAGCAGAATTCGACGCAGCGGGATTCGGCGAAGAATTTGACGTGGCGGTTGCAGCAGAATTCGACGCGAGCGATATGGCGGCGGCGTGTTCTGGAGGCCGACTGATGAATGAGTAAACGACGCAGGAGATCACGTTGAGGCAGCAGTCACAGCAGAATCCGGTCGCGCTGGTCTCGGTCTCGGTCGCGCTCACCTAGGGTTTTTCCTCGGTCGCGCTCTCGCATGCATCTTAGAATCTATTTGGGTCTAATGGCATGTTTACTTCATCGGAATGGAATTGTATTCCCCCGGAATCGATTCAATTCCGGTGTTTACTTGCTTATAGGAATGGGAATGGTGGTGGGGCCCACCTCTGAATTTGGTACTGTTTTCCGGGAGGGAATGGGAGTTGTATTCCGGAGGGGGGAGGTGGGAATGGGAATGAAAAATTTCTTCCCAAAATATCCTCATGACTTATTAAAAAGGATTTTTTTTGTTATATTTTAAAAGGGCATTTTGGTAATTAATTTAAATTTAATTCCAATTCCTTATCGTAAGTAAACAACAACAATCATAATAGTTTCATTCCCATTCCTCTCATATTATTCCATTCCGTTTCCCATTCCTTCCGATTCCTATTCCAGATGAATTCCATTCCAAGTAAGTAAACGTGCCCTAAAATGATCTAAACCTGATTTTTACCCTCTAATTATATAGTACTATACTATATAGCCAAATCTATGGTCGAAGTGCCTCAAAATACAGTTTGAGACTTTGAGCTAGTTTTAGTCGATCTAAACCCTAAAAGCCCTTTGCGCGCAGTGAGGAGTAGTAGTTAGTATTGACCACTCTATCATAACTTTATATATTGTTTAGATGCCTGCACGTACAATCCATTATGCTACTAATCCACTCTCTACTTCTTTATATTACAAATAAGATCTATGTCTGTTATAAATAATCATACAACTTTTGTTAATTTAGTTATAGTAATTAAGAAATCAATGTTTTTGTTAATCTGATTTCACACATGCTATATAATAAAGAGTAATGGTGAATTTCACAGAGCTAAATTTTGAGAGACAGAAGACTACTTCTATTCTTTGTCTATTTTGTGCTTTGTAAAACTCTACTGGTGGTATGACAAAACTAGCCACATAATTAAATCCTCGTCGTAGTGTTCATTTGTAGTATAATGGAAGAGGGATCGTTTATGCCAGGGAATTGACACTACCAGATCGGACAGAATAGCCGACGACAAAAATTTCGTCGACTATGCCAAATTTTCGTCGGCTATTCTCGAGTATGGCCGACGATATTATCGACGAAAATTAATTTTGTCGATCAAACCTTGGCAAAATATACGACGAAATTCGTCGGCTATTCTCGAGCATGGCCGACGATATCGTAAACTATAGCCGACGAAATTCGTCGGCTATTTGTTCTGTAATATAGCCGACGATTTCATCTATTTCGTCGGTTATTCCGTCGGAATATATTAATATTTTAATAGGCATTAATTAATTATAGCCGACGAAATAATGTCATTTTCGTCGGCTATAACGTTTATGGCCGACGAAATTTGGTAAAAATCGTCGGCTATAGCACTTATAGCCGACGAAATAATGCTATTTTCGTCGGCTATTCTTACATTTTGGGGAAAAAAAATTAAATTAATTTCTAAATTACCATTCCAAGCAACCTGCAATTCACAATGACAATCCATGCATTTACACCAACAAGAAACACGTCTAAATGACTTATTATTTAATTTGTTCCTATATACATAAAATATAACCCTAATCATCACCTAAAGCACTAAAGTCCACCACGTCATCCCCAGCATCCTGCTCTCCATCATGCTCGTCATCCTGCTGAACAAACTCGGGAGGTTGAGGCATTGGAGGTTTAACTAACGGCTGAAAGATAATATTTTATTAGTTTTACAATTATAACAATACCGAAAATTATTAAATATTACGATAAAGAAATTAATTTTTTTAAATTACTCACCGACGCCGCGTTGTTGACCTCCCTCTTGATCTCTTCGGGCACATCAGCCCACCGGGTCCACAACATAGGGACTTTATCCCAAATTATTGCCCCCATGCAACCCGCGTAATCGCGGCGTTTTTTCCCCTGAACCTCCTGATTAGGGGGTTCATTGATCTGGATCCTCCCCCTGCTCTCAACAGTTCTCCTGAGCGTATGAAAACATATGACACCTCTCGTATTCCTCGTTGAACTGCTACCGGTTGTCTCTATCACATAAACAACGATTGGTTAATAAAATTAAATATTAGTGCGTTAATTTTAATAAAACATTTAATTAATAAAATCAAATGTTGCCTGAACTGGATGACCCGTCTGTCGACTTTTCTTTTCTCCTCGCCGAAATCAGGAGGTCAGGTCTCTCAAATGGCTCCTGATGGTATGCCTCCGCAACACTCACGTACTGAGGCATATCAGGCCATATGGGCACACCACGAAAGTCGACCTCGGGTATCGCAGGAATGTTGTACTGGAGGTAGAGCTGATTTGGGAGAGTAGGCCCCTCAGTCGAGTCAGCAGCAGACGTCGCCGGACTCGTCATCGGCTCCCGATGAACCTCAGGCATACGGACCTGAGGAACGTCTGGAGCTATCTCGTCCTGAAATAGCTGCCTACTGAACCTCGGAGCATCATCTGGCCCGAGAGGGGGACGTGAACTGCTCGACGGCCGCCCCGCCTGGAGAAGGGTCTGGTGCCGAGAACTCACACTCCTCCGCGGCTGAGATGAATCCACAGTCCTCTGCGGCTGGGATGAATCCACACTCCTCCGCGGCTGGCTGGTGGTCCTCTCAAGCTGGCTAATGGTCTTGTCGGAGTCTGCGGAACCGGCAGAACTTCCAGAACCCCTAGATCTGGAAGAACGACGGCCTCCGAATAACTGTCTGAGTGCATCGGCCATCTGTAGCTTGAGGCATTAATACATTAATTAATATTAAATTATATTACGTTAAATAACAAATTTTAATTAATATAATAACCAATAATACTAACATATTTTAAAACATACTAACAAATTAATATTTAAATTTTAACTAATTTTAAATAATACTAACCATTAACATAAGGAAAAATTTCACACACAGTACCTGAACTTAGGTGGTCAGGTCAGTTTGATACCTCAACTTTTTTTCGTACGATAAACATACTCCAACTTATTTATCCGTACCGAATGTGTACCTACGTCACTGTTTTGATGACGTGGCCTTAGGTGGTCAGGTCAGTTTGATACCTGAACTTAGGTGGTCAGGTCAGTTTGATACCTAAACTTAGGTGGTCAGGTCAGTTTGATACAAAAACAGAGGTGCCACGTCATCAAAACAGTGACGTGGGTACACATTTGGTACGGATAAATAAGTTGGAGTATGTTTATCGTACGAAAAAAAGTTGAGGTATCAAACTGACCTGACCACCTAAGTTCAGGTACTGTGTGTGAATTTTTTCCTTAACATAAATATAACCATTTATATACAAATATAACTATATTTCATCATTAACATATATATACATACAAATAACCATTTATATATTAACATAAATATAACTATTTATATAATTAGGCTACCAATTTATATATATAATTAATTTAACAATTTATATATAAAAATTAAATATACATTAACATATATATATATACAAATATGTGTATATATTAACAAATATATAACAATTTATATAATTAATTACCTAGCTCGATTTATTAACAAATATATTTTCAAATTTATATAATTAACAAATATATAACAAATATATAATTAATTTATTAACAAATATATAAAAATATATACAATTTATATAATTAATATTAACAAATATTATATAACAATTTAACAATTTAATTATACAATTAAAATAAATTGGAAAAAAAAATGGTAAACCTAGCTCGATCGGAGGAGGAGGGGAAGGAGGAGGAGGAGGAGGAGAAGGAGGAGGTCGGAGGAGGAGGGGAATGCGGAGGAGGAGCTAGGCCGGCCGAATTGAGGAAGGAGGAGGAGGAAAGGTGGAGGCGCCACCGATTTGAGGAGGAGGAGGAGCAGAGCGGCGGATTGGAGGAAGTGACGCAGCCGATTTGAGGAAGGAGGAGGAGGAGGAGAGAAAAAAGTCGGCTAGGGTTCGGGACTGTCTGTTTTATAGCAGAAAGAATAGCCGACGAAATTTTTTTTAATCGTCGGCTATACTTTGAATGTCGTCGGCTATTCTATGAACATCGTCGGCTATACTTTGGAAGATCAACAGCCTTCCGATCTGAGCCATCCAACGGCGGACAATAAAAAGGCGCGGATCGCAAGAGTTTAGCCGACGACATATAATTTTCGTCGGCTAAACTGTTGGTCAAACCAGTAAGTCAAACCTCTAAACGATTAAAAACGGAAATTAGTCTAGTTAAACGACGGTTTCTGGCCTCACCTTCAACAGATAATAGTTTCAAATCAATGAGACGCAACTAATCGTATAAAAATTTTACAAAATTGATTTATCGAACGTCAGGCTACCCATAGGAAAACGAAAGTAAAAAACAGTCTACCGCAACATTCGGCACACAGATTTTATCGGAATCTTGTCATTTTTCAACCGTGGACATATTTTATCATTTCGGTCATATCTTATTTCACAACATTTTTGCATTTGAAGAGTCTACGTATAGTAACTATTTGAAACTATACATTCACTTAAACACTTAATAAACAAGTTAAGCAACATTAGTGCATATGTTCTGATTTTGAATCTAAAAATTTATAAAATCTATTCCAACCGTCAGATATCACCGTTAAGATTAAATACATGTATAAAAAAAAATCCAACTTCAGCTGACAACGTTAAAGGCTCGATCGGAACGGTCAACCGGGTGAGTCAAACCTCTAAAATCTTAGAAATGGTAATTGGCCTGTCGAAATGACGTTTTTTTGCCTGACCTTCAACAGATAATAGTTTCAAATCGATGAGATGCAACTAATCGTATAAAAATTTTGCTCAAAATATTTATCGAAGGTAACGCTACCATTAGGGAAACGAAGGAATAAAACCTTTGACCGCATCTTTCGCCGCTCAGATTTTATCAGAATCTTGTCATTTTTCAACCGTAAACGTATTTCATTATTTCGGTCATGTCTTATTTCACAACATTTTTGCATTTGAAGGATAAAGCAATGGTTTATCGTTAGTGATAGAAAATGGAATATGATCATTTTTTGTTTTTTTTTTTAAATCATAGCCAACGAGAGACTCGTAGTCGTCGGCTATTCTTTTGTCTTTTCCTGTCTAAAATAAAATATGTATTTTCCAATATAGTTATAGCCGACGAAATAATGAATTTTTCGTCGGCTTTTATTAGTATAGCCGACGAAATAATGAATTTTTCGTCGGCTATTATTAATATAGCTGACGAAATAACGTGTTTTTCGTCGGCCATTATATGAAATAGGTAAAAAAAATCAGTAGGTTTACTCCTCTCGTATTCCTATTTCCTGTTCATATATAACTTAAATTGAACATCAAGAAAACATAAACCCAGCAGTCAACATATTTCAATTTTTTTTTTAAGGGGTTTGGAACCCAGCCTAGCTGGGAGGCTCATCCCCACGCCCGTTCATTAGAAATTTTGAGATTACAAATGAAAGGATTACATCATCTAAATTACTTAATCCGGCGGATTGTAATCGGAATCATCGGATGAGTCTTCTTCGGTTTCTGAATTGCTCGATAGGGGTAATCTATGTCTTTCCTCACCACTAGAGTCCTCGTTAGTTTCTTCATTTGGATCAACATCAACAAGCAGTGGCTCTTCACGTCGAATTCGCACCGGCGTGTCTAGGCGAATAAAAGAGGAGTCAGGAATACCGTTTGCGTTGGGCTCTTGATACGCGGTGCCACCTTCCTCGTTCTCTTCAGCCACTCCAAGTGTAGACGCCCGGTAAATGTTGCGATGGTGGATAGTGTTGACTACTTTCCACGGGTCACCCTTGGCGAGATCATCAACATAAAACACTTGTTTCACCTATGTGGCTAAAACGAACGGGTCATCCTCATACCATGATGTACTAGTGTTCACAGAAGTTATGCCGTATTGATTGGTTTTCATGCTCTGCGGCCCTGTGTCAAACCATCTACACTTGAAAAGGTGCACTTTCATGCCTTCCCCATAATGCAGTTCCACAACTGAATGGAGAACACCGTAATAGTCAACTCCATCATCCCCACCATGTGCCATAACCCCTGAATTTTGTGTTTTCAGTCTGACGTCTCTCTCTTCACATCGAAATAACACACCTTTCACCTTGCACGTCGCATAAACTTTTGAATAGACCGACTTCATCGCCAGAAGTCGGAGTTCGTGCGACCAATTTGAGTGATTATCATTTTTAATAAGGTCCATCTGCAACCATCAGAATCAACTATAAATATGAATAATTATACACAATAATATATAAATACGCATAGAATAAAGTTAAAGTTACGTATCCAGCAGCCGAAATACTCTGCGAATGTCCGGTTGTGGTAATCGAGATCACCTCCTACTTGTTCACAGTTTAGATGCATGTTATTCCAAAACTGAACTTCTAAACAGTTAATTAGTACCCACCAATGTGCAATGGCTACCTCATAATCTTTCAACTTGTAGGAAATTGGCATGTTTCCACCGAGTACAACATCGTCGGAGAGTATGGAAATATTGAACTGTGAAGGTACATCTTCCGGTATGCTTTCCTGTAACGCTCCTAAATACAGCTTCATGTAGGTGACGCACTCGTGTGCAATATATGCTTCAGCTATACATCCTTCAGGTGCGGATCTGTTTTGGACAAAATCACCGTATTGTCCAAGTTGCCTATAAATGAAGTTTTTAAAGTGTTATGATAATACATTAATACTAAATCACATATATTGATGAGGAAATTAACATAAGGTGTAAAATACGTACCTTTCCATCGGATACATCCAAGTGAAGTGCACAGGACTAGTAAGCAACAACTGCCGAGGAAGATAGATCATGAGGTGAGGCATGATGTCAAAAAAATTTGGAGGAAATATCATCTCAAATTTACACATGATATGAACGATGTCTTGTTGCATTTCCCGGAAGTCAGATTTTCTCACTTCCCGCGTGCATACCCTCTGGAAAAATCTTGCCAACGCTACTAACGGCTCCACAACGTGACGGGGAAGGAACGGTCGAATGAAAATAGGAAAGAGACGTTGTAGCAGGATATGATTGTCATGACTTTTCAACCCGTAAAGATTGTTGAATTGTCTGTTGACACACTTGGCTATATTTCCAACAAAGCCTGAAGGATACTTGGCCCGACTTATCCAATGGAAAATTTCTGATTTATGCTCAGGCTTGACGGTGTAAGGAGCTTGAGGCATTTTTCTCTTCCCTTGTTTCAACCATAGTTGTTTTCTGATATTCATGTTTTGCAGATCAGTGCGATCCTTAGGACCGTCTTTCGTCTTCCCCTCCAAGTTCAGCGTTGTGCCCACCACACTTTCAGAAACATTTTTTTCTATGTGCATAACGTCTAGGAAGTGACGGATCAACAACTCACACCAGTACGGGAGTTCCCACAATATGCTCTTATGTGTTCATAATTTGTACTCCTCAGGTCTTTCAGGTATTTCCGCTACAATATCGGGATGATTGCTGAGGGGGCCAAAATCGTACTCATTAAGCACTGCTAAAATTTCTCTTCCCGTCCATCTTCTGGGAGGACCACCGTGTTCTTCGGTTCCATCAAATGCGGCGGACTCGTAATGTCAGTGGTGATCCGCCTGAAGGAACACACGATGACCCATTCTGCATATCTTGTTGCAATGAGGGGTGCTCCCATAATCGCTGAGGCACTCTGGACAAGCCTTGTATCCCCCACTACCAGATCCGAGGGAATAGCCGACGAAAAAAATTTCGTTGGCTATGGCAATTTTTCGTCGGCTATTCCTTCTGCCGACGAAATTTTCGTCGGCTATAAGTCGTCGGGAAAACGCTGTCGGTAATACCAATAGCGGACGAAAATAAAGAAATCGTCGGCTATAGTCGAGTATGGCCGACGATGTTACCGACGAAAAATTATTTCGTCGACCAAACGTGGGCAAAATATCAAACGAAATTCGTCGGGTATTTGCGAGTATGGCCGACGAAATTCGTCGGCTATTTCCAAAATATAGCCGACGATTTCATCTATTTCGTCGGTTATTTCGTTATTAATTAGTTATAGCCGACGAAATAATGTAATTTTCGTCGGCTATAAGTTGTATAGCCAACGAAATAATGTCATTTTCGTCGGCTATAAAACTTATAGCCGACGAAATTTGGTAAAAATCGTCGGCTATAGTGCTTATAGCCGACGAAATAATGCCAAAATCGTCGGCTATTCTTACATTTGGGGAAAAAAAATTAAATTATTTTCTAAATTACCATTCCAAGCAACCTGCAAATCACAAAGACAGTCCATGCATTTGCACCAACAAGAAACACGTCTAAATGACTTATTATTTAATTCGTTCCAATATACATAAAATATAACCCTAATCATCACCTAAACCACTAAAGTCCACCAGGTCATCCCCAGCATCCTGCTCTCCATCATGCTCGTCATCCTGCTGACCGAACTCGGAAGGTTGAGGCATTGGAGGTTCAACTAACGGCTGAAACGGGGGTGGGGGTTCAAGGCCTTGTTGTTGTGCCGCGAACATATCATACCACCAGTTTTGTTGGCCGGCGTAGTTGTGTCGCCGAATTCTCTCGCACTCAGCATGCCAACTGGACAGATCTAAATAATACTGTTGTGTTCTGCGGTGTTGCTCCTGTGATCTGCGTTGTTCCTCCTGTGATCTCTGGAACTCGGCCGCCAACCTTGCATTTTCTTCTGCCAATCTCCGCACTTCCCCCCTCACATGTTTGCTCTCCCCGCCTCCCTTCTTTTGACCTCCCTTAGTGGTCTTCAGGAGCCCTAGTCCAGAACTTCCCAAACCCCGGCAGTAGTAGTTGTTTGAGCTGTTTGGGAAGGCTGCGTCGAACATCCTCGCTGCCGTTTGGACATTGGACCGGTCGACCTGGCGCAGGGCTTCTTCCAGATCTGCCTCTGAAATGTTCTGTTGTGTCTCCCAAACTACTTACTGGAACACCTCTTCTTCGGCCCGGTTCACACTCTCCTAATTGGACGGGAAAAAAAAATTAATATTCTAACAAATATATAATTAAGTAAAATTAATAATTAAAATTTTAAAATCGTAATGAACGACTTACGAGCTGTTCTGTCGCTTGTGGATAAGCGATCTTGAACGTCTCCACGTACGGGTTGCTATCAGGATGATCTCTAAGCGCCTCCTCCTGATTGTGGATAAGCGATCTTGAACGTCTCCACGTACGGGTTGCTATCAGGATGATCTCTAAGCGCCTCCTCCTGATATTGTGCAAACGGCCTAGAACCAGCATGATGGGGGGTTGTGTTACGGCGGCAGTTCTCAAAGTTTATCCGAGAACGTTGCTTCAAACAAATAATAAAATATTAGAAAAATGCATCAAAAAATATTAGTGTAATAATTATAAAATAATTAAACTAATAATTAAAATTTTAACAAAATAAACATTTGTAGTGAAGTTTAGTATTTACTGCATAACTGGGTTGTTGAAGTCTACTGTCTTCAACCAAAGCCACTCGTACTCCCAGAACATGAACTCCCTGGGAGTACCCATACGACCACGGTTGTCGTATTCGTTATAGTGGGAACGGAGCTCGTTCTTCCACTCTTTGAACCTACGAAAAAAACAAAAGTGCATTAGAAATATTATTAATATCATAAAATATTTCAAATTATAAGATGAGGAATTCCCAACGTACCTCGAGTTCTGCACGGAGTCCGCCCAATCCCGCTTGTGTTCGGCAATCTCGAAGAATGTCTGAAAGATAATATTTTATTAGTTTTACAATTGTAATAATACCGAAAATTATTAAATATTACGATAAATAAATTAATTTTTTTAAATTACTCACCGACGCGGCGTTGTTCACCTCCCTCTTTATCTCTTCGGGCACATCAGCCCACCGGGTCCACAACATAGGGACTCTGTCCCTAATCAGTGCCCCCACGCAACCCGAGTAGTCGCGTTTTTTTTTCCCCTGAACCTCCTGATTAGGAGGTTCGTTGATCTGGATCCTCCCCCTTAGATCAACAGTTCTCTTGAGCGTGTCAAAACATATGACACCTCTCGTGTTCCTTGTTGAACTGCTAGCGGCTGTCCCTATCACATAAACGACGATTGGTTAATAAAATTAAATATTAGTGCGTTAATTTTAATAAAACATTTAATTAATAAAATCGAATGTTACCTGAACTCGATGACCCGTCTGTCGACTTTCCTTTTCTCCTCGCCGAAATGAGGAGGTCAGGGTTCTCAAATGGTTGTTGCTGGTATGCCTCCGCAGCACTCACGTACTGAGGCATATCAGGCCATATGGGCACACCACGATAGTCGACCTCCGGTATCGCAGGAATGTTGTACGGGAGGTAGAGCTGATTTGGGAGAGTAGGACCCTCAGTCGAGTCAGCAGCAGACGTCGTCGGACTCGTCATCGGCTCCCGATGAACCTCAGGCATACGAACCTGAGGAACGTCTGCAGCTATCTCGTCCTGAAATAGCTGCCGACTGAACCTCGGAGCATCTGGCCCGACAGGCGGAAGTGAACTGCTCGACGGCCGCCCCGCCTGGAGAAGGGTCTGGTGCCGAGAACTCACACTCCTCCGCGGCTGGGATGAATCCACAGTCCTCCGCGGCTGGGATGAATCTACACTCCTCCGCGGCTGGCTGGTGGTCCTCTCAGGCTGGCTATGGGTCCTGTTAGAGTCTGCCGAATCGGCGGAATTTGCAGAACCCTTAGATCTGGAACGACGACCCCCGAACAACTGTCTGAATGCATCGGCCATCTGCAGCTTGAGGCATTAATACATTAATTAATATTAAATTATATTACATTTTATAACAAATTCTAATTAATATAATAACCAATAATACTAACATATTTCAAAACATACTAACAAATTTATATATAACAATTTAACTAATTTTAAATAATACTAACCATTATCCTAAATATAACTATTTTTATACAAATATAACTATATTTCAATATTAACATATATATATAATTAGACTACCAATTTATATATATAATTAATTTAACAATTTATATAACAATTTATATAATTAAAATTAAATATATAACAATTTATATACCTAAATTATAACAAATATATAACAATTAAATTTATTAACAAATATATAACAATTTATATAATTAAAATTAAATATATAACAAATATATAACAATTTATATAATTAAAATAAAATATATAACAATTTGTTAAAATTAAATTTATTAACAAATATATAACAATTTATATAATTAAAATTAAATATATAACAATTTATAAAATTAAATTAAAATAAAAAAAAATAACCGGATCGGAGGAGGAGGAGGAGGAGGAGGAGAATTCGTCGTCGATTTGAGGAGGAGGAGGAGGTGCGGAGGTTTCTGAATTGCTGCGGATTAGGGACGGCGGAGGAGAAAGCAGAAAAAAGGGAAAAACGGAGGCTAGGGTTCGGCAGTTTCGGACTTATACCCGATAGAATAGCCGACGCCTAAAAAAGATTTCGTCGGCTATTCGTTACTATAGCCGACGAAATCTTTAATATCGTCAGCTATACTTTGAATGTCGTCGGCTATACTTTAGGCGCTCAGCAGCCGTCCGATCTCCCCCATCCAACTGCGGACAATGAAAAGGCGCGGATCGCAAGAGTTTAGCCGACGAATTTAAATATTTTGTCGGCTATGCTTTGGACAATCAGCAGCCGTTGGATTTGAGCCATCCAACGGCGGACAATAAGCGGATCGCAAGAGTTTAGCCGACGAAATATTTGAATTCGTCGGCTAAACCTTTGGTCAAACTACGAAGTCAAACCTCTAAACGCTTTAAAACGGAAATTGGCCTGTGTAAATGACGTTTTTTTGCCTGACCTTCAACAGATAATAGTTTCAAATCGATGAGACGCAACTAATCGTATAAAAATTTTCCTCAAAATATTTACCGACCGTCAGGCTACCCATAGGAAAACAGAAGTAAAAAACAGTTAACCGCAACATTCGGCACACAGATTTTGTCGGAATCGTGTCATTTTTCAACCGTAGACGTATTTTATTATTTCGGTCATATCTTATTTCACGACACATTTGCATTTGAAGAGTGTACGTATAGTAACTATTTGAAACTATACATTTACTTAAACACTTAGTAAACAAGTTAAGGAACATTAGTGCATATGTTCCGATTTTGAATCTAAAAGTTTGGAAAATCTATTCCAACCGTCAGATATCACCGTTAAGATTAAATACGTGTATGGAAAAAAATCCAACTACATCTGACAACGTTAAAGGCTCGATCGGGACGGTTAACCGGGTAAGTCAACCCTTTAAACGCTTAGAAATGGAAATTGGCTTGTGTAAATGACATTTTTTTGCCTGACCTTTAACAGATAATAATTTCAAATCGATGAGCCGCAACTAATCGTATAAAAATTTTCATCAAAATATTTACCGACCATGAGGCTACTCATAGGAAAACGGAAGTAAAAAACAGTTAACCGCAACATTTGACACACAGATTTTGTCGGAATCTTATCATTTTTCAACCGTAGACGTATTTTATTATTTCGGTCATATCTTATTTCACGACACATTTGCAGTTGAAGGACGAAGCATTGGTTTATCGATAGTGATAGAAAATGGAAGCTGCTCTTTTTTTTTTTCTTTTTTTTTTATCATAGCCGACGAAAATGCCAATTTCGTCGGCCAAACTTTTAAAAGCTTTCGTCGGCTATACTTTAAGAGAACAGGTGACGAAAATTTTAAATCGTCGGTCATTCTAGGGTTATAGCCGACGAAAATTATTTTTTAGGGACGAAAGAAAAAATCATCGGCCATTCTTGTGGAATAGCCGACGATTTTTTATTTTTAGCGATGAAATAAAAATTCGTCGGCCATTCTTGGGAATAGCCGACGAAAAAATAATGTCGTCGGCCGTTTTTTTTTTTCGTCGGTAATGGTCTTTTTTCTGGTAGTGCCCTAACAACGCTGCCCGACAACATCCCATTAGCAGGAAAATCACTGATGGTACAAATAACTATGGCATGCATCTGGAACGTCTCCTCCTTGTACTTGTCAAAAGTGGGATGACCAACGTCCCACAATACCTTAAGCTCTTCAATCAATGGTCTCATATACACATCGAGACATTTCCCTGGGTAACCAGGCCCCGAAATCAACAACGTTAACATATTATATTCTTTTTTCATGCACATCCACGGAGGAAGGTTGTAAGGTACCAAAACCACCGGCCATATACTGTATGAAAGACTCATGGTGCCGAAAGGGTTGAACCCGTCGGTTGAGAGCTCGAGCCTGACGTTTCTGACATCTGAAGCAAAATGAGGAAACTCATTGTTTATAAGCTTCCAAGCCGCTCCGTCAGAGATGCGTGTCATGATATCTGCGTCTCCCACGTCCCGCTCACCGTGCCATCTCATAGCTTTTGCGGTGGTTTTTGACATGTACAAACGCTCAAGCCTATCTCTCAAAGGAAAATACCGAAGCACTTTCACAGGTTTCCTATTGCCTGCTCCCGTCAACTTATATCGATCAGACTGACATATCGGACATGCATCAAGGCTAGCAAGGTCATTCCCTTCTGCATCTTTACCCCAGAAGAGAACGCAGTCAAATGCGCATGCATGGATCTTAATGTAGGAAAGCCCTAGATCTTTGAGGATACTTCGGACCTTACGGTGATTGGTAGGATTACGATGACCCTCCTCTAACAACGAAGAAGTGTACTGTAGATATTCATCCACTTGCCTGATAGTCGATTTTGTCTCGACTTTAATCCTCATTACCTCCATCACACTTTGAAGAACTGTCTTCTCAGAACTTGAAGACACAGGGGTCTGTTGCAATGCAATCAGTGTGTTGTACTTGTTAAAGGCAGCAGTGTTGACAACTTGTGGGAAGGGCTGCACCGGGTCATGCATATATTGTTCCCCACGTACACCACTTTCAAAAGGAAACACGTCGTTGACGAATGCCATTGTTGGATCGTTGGATGTACTACTACTGCCCGCCTCAAAAAACTGTCCATGATCATGCGATCCATCTAATGATGGCTCACCGTGATATATCCAACGTTTATACTTCGGCCAAAACCCATTACTCTTTAGGTGCTCCCATACTGTCATAATCGGAAATCGACACATATCACTGCGACACTTACATTTCTTGCACGGGCAATAATGGTATTCATTCCCGTTTACATTTTCCTCGACGAGCTGCAAAAAATTCACAACTCCTGTAGTGTATCGTCGGTCATGCCTTGGAAGCGAAATCCAACTCTTATCCAGATCCATATATAGCCTGATAATAATATATATGTATAACTTTAATTAATAAGAAATTAATTAACACATACATATATATATATATATATATATATCCTTAATAATTAATTACATTACAATATATATTATTATCAACATCAACTCATATATATATACCATTAACAACCATTATTTAAGTTACACTATATATCAACCATTATTTAAGTTAATTACACTATCAACAACTATTAATTAACACACACACATATATATATAATTTAACACTAATTAAAATAACATCAAATTAAAACACATAATTAAACTAAAACTCAAAATCAACTAAACTAAAACTCAAAATCAACATATATACATACATTCTAACACTAAAACAACAACAAATTAAACAAAAAATCACTTAATAAATCAAAATGACTAAAACTCAAAATCAACTCAACTAAAACTCAAAATCAACATATATATATACACATATACGTACCTATATATATATAGCTCCACAATGTAAGAGAGGACGGATTTCAACAATACCCACAGATTTTTCACTCTTTCTCCCGTTTTTCCTCTTTTTTTTCTCGTTTTTTTTTTAAATGAGCAGCTGCTGCCCAGATCTGAAAATATATAGACTTATAGCCGACGATTTTTTTTTTCCACCGACGAAAAATAAAATCGTCGGCTATTCCTTAGAATTACCGACGAAAATTTTAATTCGTTGGCCGTTTTTTTTTTTCGTCAGGAAAACTTTTTTTTCTGGTAGTGTGAGGGACACTTTGATCTCACGTAAACCTACAAAACAAAACTATAATCTCACACAAGAGGGTTTATGTGTACAAGATGGATAAACTACGAATAAAATAACAATTAAGGGTTTTGTTTATGCAGATAAATGTAAGAAAATAAAATAAAATATGATTCTTATCAATAGAATGGATGAGTTAGGAACTACACCAATTCACCACCGTTTATACTCCACTCTTGATCAACCCTAGAGAAAATTTAACAGTTATGTGACTGACAACCAACAAGAATAACCATGACAGCATTGAAATTATTCTTTTTACTTTCCAAAAATTATCTAACGCCGTGACAACACTTTTTGTTAAAAACATTTCCTAACATGTCCACTAGCTCTGACAGCAGTAGTCTAGCAAATTAAGTAGAAATCATTAAACTCTATGAAAGTTTGTTTGTTGATTAAAGTCTAAGTAGCGCGACAGCACTCTCTACCCAAATTAATAAGCATCCCTTGATTTACCTCAGCAAATGAGATAGTCGCTACTTGGTGAAAGAAATAATCATAACTATTAGGTGAAATAATTATTAACCTCTAGCTGCAATCACATGCCTATATCCTAAGTTGGCCACTAAAGAAAACAAACATGCAAGAGTTATCAATAGCACAAACTAAGACACACCAATCGCATAAAAAATCAAGAATTAACTAAGAAAACATGAACAAGAGTTTTGCATAAACGGGGCTACAAAGGCAGCCCCTGACTAAGAGAGTTTAGTTACTCATCGTTTGAGAAAACACCATAATAGTCATTATGAATACAAAAGATAAAAACTAAGAAGAAGAATTTGTGGAGGTAATGGTGTGCGCGGCAGCAGCTTCTTGAATCTTCAAGAAACGACGGCAGTAGATGATGGCAGAAGGTGGTCTTGGCAATACTTTTGTGTAGGTAAGGATTTCCTTAAACTTAGAGCACTCGAATGATAGGAAAATCTCCCCTCACAATCTATAGGTTTCAAAGGCATATATATGATGCTTGAAAAGGTTTTCCTCTTCAGACTTGACCAACGTTTTGGGATCCTTTGGATGTGGATTTTCTCTGAGATATACTTTATATATTGGGCTTTAATACCATGCAAAAATATCCAAGAAAATTCTTTGACACAATGCTCAAAATCAGCCATGAAGTTGTCTTGCCGAAAAACTAGTATCAGGATTTCCAGCTTTTCCTTATCTTCTGCCCATCTTTGAAACATCATAACTTGATCCTGCCGCCATCTTTTTGAGTGATTCTTGATTCTAAACTGAATTACACACTCCATATACACATCTGGGCAATCACCTTGATGAAATCGTTGTTGGAATCCCATGAAAATAAGCCATGCATGAATACTGAAGAAAATAAGCACACTCCAGAATTTCAGCTTTTATATTTGCAGCGTCAGTTTTGCATAGAGAATTCCATCGACTTTCCTTGATATTTGTGACCATGTGTCTTACCAAAATCCATCCTTGACATCTTTATTTCATAATGGAACCCTTGCTTGCATCATTTGAGCACACATTCCATTATGTTGTCAATAAAAAAGTTAAAACTGACTTTTTAAAGAAAAAATAGCCAAATAAAATGTAAGGATTGAACCATTAAACGTCGTATTTTATGTTCCTATCAACTGGTCAAAAGAAAGATGCTCAAGCTATTGTTTTTTTGTAGCTAAAAGAATAGAAGGTCAACTTGTAACTATTTTGGTGTTGGATTGGGCACTTTTTTTTTTGGCAACAAAAAAAATTATTTAGAAACATAAACAACTAACAAATAATTTAGAAAACATAGGGTTATAGAATGAAGAGTGGACGTCCATTAATTTCTACATGATACACTTCCCCACAACTACCGTACGTTTCAGTGATTGTAATATCTAGACATGTAAGCCCTGCTTCAAGGCTTCAGCAATGATCGCAGAATTTGTATTAAAGAATAAAAAAAATTCTAGTTAATTAGTAATTATTTGTGTTATCGTATAGGAGAGATTCGACATCTCCAACTAATAGCCAACAACGAAGAACTTGGTCGGACTTGGGGTATATTATTTCATCAGAAAATAAAGCCTTCCAAACCTCGATCAATTATAGTGCGAGATGGAGATGGAGATGGAGATGTACCAACCTAGACGTAGGGTCTTTTGTATGGTTTTTCTTTATTATCTGCTGCTATTCACTTTCTCATAATCCATCCATTTACATGTATAAAAATACAAAAGAACATAATGAGGTGGTGGAGAAGGGTAGGGTTTCGGCGGTGTGTGAGTCCATGTTGGGTCTGGTCTGGTCCATACTCACAAACACACGCAGAGAAAGGAAGGAGAGTGGTAAAGGACTACTGCTACTACAACTAATACTACAGTTACAGAGGTCGTCATGGATTCATTTAACTGCTCACATGGGGCAGACGAAACCCAGATCTATCCTCTACTCTACGACGCGAGCTAGGACGCCGACGCCGACGAAGACGACGACGTCCCATCCCCGTCCCAGTATTTCGACGCGTGTCAGATTCTTGTTCTGGCAGCACTAGTAAGAAAGAAACCCCATGGATATTGATCGAGAGAGAGAGAGAGAGAGTCAACGTCTCCATGCAGTAATGGACTAATGCCGAAGGGCTGGTGTCGTCGTCGTTGTCTTGTAGCTGTCAACTTGGAGTGACCCACAATTGCAAATCTCACTTGGCTTTAGCTTTCCCTTTCCCCTATCTAGCCTTCTCCCTTCTCATCAATTCGTTCGATAAATTCGCCGGCTCCGGTAAATCAGAAATGTTCTCAGTTGTACTGCTACTGGTGTCAGAGATTGAAAGCTATTTCATATGTTCCCCCACACCAGCATTCAGAGGGACCGCGCCCTTCTGTGTACGTGAAACCAGGCCATTCATACATCGATGGAATCTATCCGATCCATTGCTCGATCATGTGACTTCTTAGTACGGACTTGTATTAGGGTTTACCCCCTCTACTATCCACTACTGTACTACCATTTAACTACCGACTAAATAATTTTAAAAAGAATAAAATACTGGTCACTCCTTCAATTTTCACTGACTCGACAGTTTAATCCTTAAGGTTTCAATTTCAACAGATCACTCCTCCAACTTTCACTAACTCGACAGTTTAGTCCTTAAGGTTTCAATTTCAACAGATCACTCCTCCTACAACTTCAATTTCAACAGATCACTCCTCCAACTACATATTTTGAAATTGAAACCTTAAGGACTAAACTGTCGAGTTAGTGAAAGTTGGAGGAGTGATCTGTTGAAATTGAAACCTGAATGATTAAATTGTCGAGTTAGTGAAAGTTGGAGAGTGATCTGTTGAAATTGAAACTTTAAGGACTAAACTGCCGAGACAGTGAAAGTTGGAGGAGTGACCAGTAGTTTGTCCTTTTAAAAATTACTACACATTAGAATGATCAGTTGTAATCACTACACCACCACGACACATATTGTTACAAAAGTCTGTGTTTACACAAATAGCAACATTCATAAGCCAAATTAAATGAGACGAATACCTAACCAAATTTTAAACTCGAAACAACGAGCTATCATACTTGAGAGTAATGATGTGGTGAGGTTGTCAACATTAAACCGAGTTAATTTATCCTCTCAATATTGTGTCTTTATACCGTCACACCATGTGCAAAAATAATTTACTCTTATGTTGACAACTAGAGAACACTACCACCAACAGAACCCATAATTCCAAGGAATAACACCACAAAAATAGCACGGCGACCATACCAGCAAGCTAGAATACCCAAACTCTAGCTCAATAGAGGAGAGACTTATAAGACCTAAGTCATCTAATTAACCAATGCAAAAACCTAATAAGGGGTTGTGTGTAATCCTCTCTACGCCACGAGACCGGAAAAATTATCATCAGGAACAAATAGTCCACGCAAGTATTTACTTCCGCCTCCTACATTAGGTTAACGAAAACAAACCCAAGTCATGTCAATTTGAACTAGTTGATTTAGCTAGACAGGCTTGAATTAATTTGGAACACAAGCAACAACTGATCGATCTTCATTTATTTTCACCCATGCAGGACCCAGGTACATGTAAAACAAACATTCACAGAGATGATTCGAGGGTAGCCATCAATTTTTCTACATGATTTAATCAAGTGTCCTTGTTCATTCTCAAGTTCAATTCAAGCATATACAACCCACATCTTAAATGTCGCACAATTTGTTGGGGCGGCTCTGGTCTTAGTCTATAGTGTGGTACATATACTACACACACGCAATAAAACGCAACCACCCTAATATTAAACAAAAAGGAGATGCATGCTACTTTGGTTACTAATAATAATTACAAATCATGTGCATTTAAATAAAGAAAATTTATCAAAAACGAATGCTAACAACCATGGAAGTGACTCGATATGTTTTTGGGTTTCATTAGCTAGTAGCTGGCTACGAGTTTAATGTGTCTGCTTGGTCCATTATTAAACAATCGAGGACAAAACTCACATACAATTGATACGTGACCTATATATGAGTTGGTTGTAAGGATCTCACATCCTTCGGCCCTCTCTATATATGATGATATTTATACTAATACTAATATAGACGATAACTTTAAGTGGAGGTAGAGGTTTTTTTCGAAAGGCTTTCGAAAATTTACATCTCTTCATAATAGATTAGTAGCGCTTATCACGTACACATCACGGTGGTTAAATTTAGCTAGATCGAGTTAGTTTATTGTACGCAGCTGAACGAACACCTAAACCCCCACAGTTCTTGGGAGTACAAATCTTATTCCAAGCCACAGCTCCAGTCTTAGCAGTAGAACCCCATAAAAAATCTCGAGAATACTTGTCAATACAGGAATGCTCACCTGGTCACTAGTTGACCAAGAGTTTTATGCTCAACTACCCTTAGATTTACATCCAAGGGTGAGGAGAATTATTTTTAAGTTGAGTTGTTTTGTTCTTAATCCTTGGATGAAATCTAAGAGTAGTTTTGCATGAATCTCTTGCTCAATTAGTGACCAGATTGAGTATGAACCTCCTTGTCAATAGCATTAGTAATTTTAACAAGGCATTTAAAGCAAGATAAGACATGATTAGGCATACAGACACATTAGCTTTGATCAGAGTTAATCTGTCGGCTCTGGAGAGAGTACTTTTTTCCCACCCTGCTAATTTATTGTCAATTCTACGTAATACCTCATTAGTACAGTAGAACTTCGATAATTTTTTTTTTTAAAGAAATTAAGTTGATGGTATTAATTCTCAAGTCAAAAATAACCGTTACATATCCTCCCTCTACCGACTAGGGGTAGATAAAAAATTTATGGAATAAACGACGATACATAAAATTAGGTCTAATCATTTGACGGTACCCATGCTCACTTATTAAATCAAGCCTACTACCAATACATTACAAAACATTGTAATAAAAAATAAATAAAAAAAATTAAATTTGCTACTTGCCCTTACCATCAGGGCTTGGATGATAACCAGAAAAAAGGTAAGACAGGACCTCAGCACCAGAAATCTTGGCAACAGCAGCAGTAGCACATTGCTTTTTGGTAGGATTTTTGTTCTTGGATCCAAGTGATCTGCCTACTTTCTTTTTCTCCACAATATCAAATTCTGGTTTGTTTTTCAATTTCAAACCAGTGTGTATTTGAACCAGACCAAGGGCTTGAGCTGAGAGTTTTGGAGCAAGATGTTTGCTTCGCTTGTGTTCTTGCAGCTGATTAGTACTATGGCCAAAGTAAGTGATTGTTTTGGTTGGTGAAGAGCTTAACTTTTGCTAGGTAGGACGATTTTTGTTTGGGGCAGCAGTCAACATATCATCTGTCCTTCCAAATACAGCACAATAATTTGTTGGAGTAACAATAGCAGAAGTTTCAATAGTCACAATGGCATCCAGCATGGTTGTTTCCTTCTCACTAATATCAGTAGCACTAGCTTTAGAACTCAAAACCAAACTCTTCTTATTACCAATACTACTTCCAGAAATATTAGATTCATGTACAGTTGGTTCAATCAACTCCAAATTAGGCATCTTGGACTGTGATTTAGCATTCATACCAGCAGCTAAGTCAGTAACATTCACAGGCACTTAGATAAATTAATAATCTCATGACCGGTAAAAATTATTAATTTAGTGAATTATTAATATATCAATAAACTTATTAATTTATTGATAAATTATTACTTATTAATTTATCAAACTATAATAAATATTTTTTCAATTTTTCATAAAAAAAAAAACTATATCTTAATTTCGTATACATTATTAATTGTACGTTCGATGTATTACATTATTTAATTTATTACGTGTACTTTATTAAATGTACTATTTTATTCGATGTACTATATTATTCGACGTATCATATTGTTCAAGGTGACATTATTGTCAAGAGGAAACAAGTAACAATTGAGTCATCTTTTTATGAAGTCCTCGTAAATGTAATTTTTTTTTTTAAGGGAAACAATTCGTTCATTTAATCACGCATGTCAAGATGGCGAGTACATATCCACCCGCTATCACCTATTTTCAGGATAGGAGAAGGCTTCATGGTATACAGGATACAAACGTGATACATAGGCTAGACCACCTATTAATGAAACTTTCGCACATCGGAGGAAAAGAAAACCTAACTCCATGATCAAAGCATAGATGAGAAGCATAAAATTAAAGACAGAAAATAAAACTCTTCACCCAAAACAATGGGGTTTGGACAAAATAAAAAACATAAAGGTAAAAATAGGAGTCCGGACAAACCCAACATACAATTAGGACGAAGCCTAACTCACTGTGGAGACAAGCCCAACATCCCAATATCACCACCAGATCCACAAGATAGAAGACCCAAAACCAATTGGGCCTAGCCTAAGCCCAGCCCGTTCTCCACCTTCTAGCCAAGGACGTACTCCTCCTCCATGATTCTGTCGTCGCAGCAATAAACCGATCAACACCACTCCACCAACCGTCATCGCCGCAACCAAGAATGAATATGCAATCCCAACCGAAGTCAAAATCAAACCAACACCCATAGATTTAGAAAAAAAAATGATGTAGTATCATCATGATGCCTTCATCTTGTGGAGCAGACTCCTTGTCGCCGAGAAAAATATCAACCAGGTGTGAAAGACGACCCCCAATGACCTTCAAGCCATCAATCTTCGAAGCTGGGGCTCATGAATTCTTGTCTGGCAGCCACCCGGCAGTAGCAAACGCTGGCCAAGGCCGCCGTCGGACAAGAAACTTGACTTTTCTCTCACGGCGCAGAGGAAGAGAGAAGAGAGAGCGCTAGCCCTTTTTTCTTTATCGTAAATGTAAAATTATTTATATATGATACATGATTATTAATTTATATATTTATTGGGGCATATGTGAACTCTCTAATTTCTTTTATCTTATAAATTTAGTGAAATATTAATTTAGCACGTTAGTCTCAAATCGAGACCGGCAAAAATTATTATTTTAGCGAAATTATTAATTAATCGAGTATTATTTTATCGAGGTTCTACTGTAGTTGTTTGTAGGAGACTAAACCATATATATGAATCGAGTTTAAACAAGAATCAACCTAAAACTAAAGCTCAGCCGATACTTAAACTGTTCATTGATACAATAATTCATTTACGAATTAGAACATGTTTTTAGTTCTATCTTTTACTTATAAATGTTTAGTTGAATATGCCCTCAAATTTTATGGAGGAAATTAGAGCAACGTACCATTACCTGATCACTTGTTGAGAACCAAAGTGTTTAATTTCAAATCGTGATAGTTAGATAGATCCAATCAAATATGGCCTAGAGTTCAAGTTGGTGTTTAAACCTCAATTGGGATTCGGTTTTGGTGCTCCCCCAACCACTTTGTTTTCATTTTATCCTGTCCTTGTGGTAGGTCCTCGTAAACGCAGGAGCTAATGTTTTTGGTTAAAAGGTCCTTATCTATGTTGGTTTGCAACATTGGTCACAATAGTGGCCCTAGTTTATAACACAATCACTACCAGAAGGAAAGTCATGTATGGAATTGAAATGCAAACATTGTGTAATGGAGATTGTACGCTTTGTCATGATCAGGTCGGCTTGGGTGTTGTGACTCAAACACGACTAGTTCCACTTAAAAAGGGTGATAGATGGAATAAGATTGATGGAAATTGTATTACACTTGGGTAACAAAAGATGGTTAAGAACAATTTCATTCACATTGAAATGCAACTAAAGTTCTATCTATTTTAATAGTAATTTCTTTGTTTTCGGTGAGTTGTCGCTTGTTGTTTAGATAGCCCAACTAACACCGTAAATGTCATGGATTCAAATCTCACTGACCTCAGTTGGTTTTTGGTCCTCTCTTGTAATTTATCAATAAATTTTCGACTAAGGGCGATAAATTAGTTTTTAAGTCGCTTACTAAAAAAAAAAAATTTAAAAACATTTCTCACTGACCTCATCCCTTAACCTACCATTATGTAGGATCTTAAAAATAGGCTAAAAGGGATTTTAATAAATAAAAATAAAAATTAATCTATTTTTTCTTTTACCAAAGAATTTCATTAATAATCAAAACAATACAAACCAACATCAATTTGCAAGTATTTAAATTTCATTTAAAAAGATTGATATTATCGATATATGAGCAATATTCATATCTGTATTTGCATATTAATATTTGTGGATATTTAACCGACTCCGAAAATTTCATTGAAAAAATTCGCAACAATTATAATAACAAATTAAGATTTATTAGTAATCACTTTTTAAAAAAAAATAAAAGTGATTACTAATATACCAAGACATACTACACTAAGTTAAGAAATATGCAATTATGCATTTCAAAAGAAAAAAGAAAACGCAATTATAATATGAGAATTTGGATCAAAGAATAATAAAGATAATTCATGATCCTATGCCGTATCTAGTATGTCATAGAAAATAAAGTCTTATTAGTAAAACATAAACTAGAGTAACACTTACAAGTAATCCAAATAAAGCACTACGGATCACTACCATATATATGTCTATGAACCATGTTGGAAGCAAATCAACCTAATTCATCCACTTAAGACATAATTATAGGTTTAAATCCTTTTAAAATCCAAAGGACCAGTTCACTTTATCAGTTGCCCATTTCTCATCAACACTATTCATTGCACATTAACATCTTATTGAAACATGGATCTCCCACTTTCATGCACCCAAGTCATTGAGCTTAGGTAAAAATTAAATACCAAGACTTTAAAATAGAGAGCGTAAAGATTCACTGACTTCAGTTTCGAAAGAAATGGTAAAGAAATCTAGCACAGAGAGGTACTTGCGTCCACAGCAGCCCCAATTTGGTCATTCCGTAAATTCAACATTTATTCACATTAACACAGAGCATGATATAATCGCACTGACCTTGGGCGCGTGGATTGCACTCGCCGTGGATAAAAGACTGGGCTTTGCCTTTTGCCTTTTGCCTTGCTTTCAGAAACGGATAGCTACACGCTCGCGAGAAATTGAACATCTCGCGGAACACGGAAAACAATGCGATTATTAAATGTTGCCAATAAGTGGAAAAATTTAAGGCCGTGTTCGTTTGATTGCTCGGAATAGAATTAAAGAAATAATAAATTATTAGAGGTACGAATAGAGTAGAGAGGAAATTAAGAAAATGAGGGAAAAAAAAAAAAAAAAAAGAGGAGAGGGGAGGGGGCTTCCTTAAAGATCTTTGTTGTTTTGCTGGCTTCTGAAGATACACACAGTTCCTCAGATCCGAAGAAAAAGTTAACAAATAAAAAATTATGGACTAAAGTAACAATTTTTTAGTACATATATACTATTTTATGATGATAATTAGATTTGAACTAGTCAGTCGTTATAATCACTCGTGTCTAGTGGAGAAACTAATTTTATAGTCAATGTCATAGCAGATATTGTACATGTTACTGAGTTGATATGATATTTTTTTCCTTTTTATAATTAGAAATATAAATGAGAACTAATTTAGAAGATTAAAAACATGAGGAATTAACTAAAAATATGTACATTTATTCTTAAAATTTTGGATAAATATATCATAAAACACCTCGAGACGTTGTCGTAAAATTGTAGAATTTTAATTCTCACTTGTCTTATACTTTACCATATAACATTTCTTTTAACAGTCAAATTTGATATTTCCAACAAATTTGTAACAAACTTCATCCTTATGTACAAAAAAGACATGGGTTCTAATTTAAACAAGATATCAGTTAATGATTAACCAAAAACGCGTTACAAAGAATTATAACAAAAACCAAACAAGTATTTATTGAGAAAAGATTAAAATAAAAATGGTTTGTATTAACCATAGGTAAAAAAAAAGGGTAAAAATATGATTAATAAAGCAAGGAAATGGGTAAAAGGTCGTGCAAGAACAGTGAGACACTGACGACCTCTGCCTCATATATATTTGTAGTAAAAAGAAGCATAGAGTACGTCTTCTCTATTGTATTTATATTCATTTTAATTTTGGTTTTATTTGGTGAGTGAGCCTTTGGAGTCTTGCATGATCCAAAAGGTCCTCTGCTCTCTCTTCTCTCACTTTCTCTCTCTGCGTGTCTTCTATGGCTTTTTATCTTCTTCTGTTCTGCCCCTGATTGCTTTTGCTTGATTCTTCCAAACCCAACTACACGACAAACCAAGATTCTCAGCCTCCGAGTCCCCGGAGGACAATACCCTTCTATTTTCGTCGGAGAATTCTCGCCGGAGACTTCGGACGAATTCAGGTTGCTCAGTCTCGCTCTCGTCCGTAGATCTCTTGATTCTCCGAAACTTGGTGCGGAGAGTTTCAGAGGCTTTGACAAGAGTCGGTAGATTGTGTTCTGTTTTATGTTTTGTTTTTCCATAACAGAGCAGAGTGGTTTTCGGAGCGCTTTTCTAGCTTGGAAGAAAAGTTTGGTGACTTTTGGACTGGTTCAGTCCCATGAAACTATGAAGGAGCGAATTTGTTTGCCGGTTAAGGAAGTATGGATTTGAAGTCTAACAGTCCAACAAGTCTCAAGATTGTATAAGGTAAGAAATTGATTGAATGCTACTTCATTGATTTAGAGTATATTATTTGGTTTTTATGATTTGAGTTTTGTGTGTGTTAAAGAAAATGATGGAAGAAAACTTCTGATTTGGGTAATTTATGTTGTGTGCAGCATTTACTGAGAGCAGGAAGAGGAATTGAGTTTGCAAATTTGGATTCTTTTTGTTTTCTAGAGATTTTGAGATGATTACGTTTATGGATTCAAAAGAGAAATTGAAGGAGGGAGAGAAGTGCTTGGATCCTCAGCTATGGCACGCCTGTGCTGGAGGGATGGTTCAAATGCCATTGGTGAATGCCAAGGTTTTCTACTTCCCTCAGGGCCACGCAGAACACGCTTGCGGCCCTGTCGATTTCAGGAGCTGCCCGAGGCTTCCGCCTTACATACTCTGCAGGGTCTCGGCTATCAAGTTCATGGCTGATCCTGAAACTGATGAGGTTTATGCCAAGATTAGGCTGGTTCCTTTGAGCTCTAGTGAGGCTGGTTATGAGGATAATGGAATTGGGGGAATTAATGGTGCTGGTTCGCAAGATAAGCCGGCCTCATTTGCGAAGACGCTGACTCAGTCGGATGCTAACAATGGTGGAGGGTTCTCTGTACCGAGGTATTGTGCAGAAACTATCTTTCCTAGATTGGACTACTCTGCTGACCCTCCTGTGCAGACAATTCTTGCTAAGGATGTTCATGGCGAGACTTGGAAGTTTAGGCACATATATAGGGGGACGCCGAGGCGGCATCTATTGACTACAGGGTGGAGTACTTTTGTGAACCACAAGAAGCTTGTTGCTGGGGACTCAATTGTGTTTTTGAGGGCGGAGAACGGTGATCTTTGTGTTGGAATTCGGCGTGCTAAGAGGGGAATTGGGGGTGGACCGGAGTCAACTTCTGGATGGAATCCGGCGGGTGGGAATTGTGCCATGCCATATGGAGGGTACTCTTCCTATTTGAGGGAAGATGAGGGGAAACTTATGAGAAACGGCAATGGTAATGGCTCAAATTCGAATGGAAGTCTAATGGGGAAGGGGAAAGTTGGTCCTGAATCAGTTTTGGAAGCTGCAACACTTGCTTCAAATGGACAGTCCTTCGAGGTTGTTTACTACCCTCGAGCAAGTACTCCAGAGTTTTGTGTGAAAGCTTCGTTGGTGAAGGCGGCATTGCAGATCCGTTGGTGCCCCGGAATGAGATTCAAGATGGCCTTTGAAACAGAAGATTCTTCCAGGATAAGTTGGTTCATGGGAACCATATCCTCTGTTCAGGTATCTGAGCCTATGCGCTGGCCTGAATCACCTTGGCGGCTTCTCCAGGTACTGTGCTCCAAATTCTTCTAGTCACCTTTAATTTCCTTTCTTGAACCATATTATTACTGGTAGGTTCAGCTTTTGTCTATGTTATGAGCACAAACTTAATCTCTAATCTTCCGACGGTTTCCAAAATCAGCATAGAGAAATTGATTTATGGTTCTTCTGTTAAACTTTAATCTGTATATGTGAGCTCCTTACTCCTTTGTTCTGCTATTTGTTGCTTCCAAATTTCGTAATTTCTTTGGCAATATGAATCATTATGGAAGCTCGCCATTCATCATATATGCTTTGGAAAATATTGCTGACCAATTGCATTATAAAAAAGCCACTAGTACTAGCTACTGACATTGCAGAAGCACTTGTATATGGTTGAATTTTTTTGTTCTCCTAAAAGTTTCCTTTAGTAATCTGAATTCATATGGTACAGGTTAGCTGGGATGAACCTGATTTACTTCAGAATGTTAAACGCGTTAGCCCATGGTTGGTAGAATTGGTGTCAAATATGCCCGCCATCCATCTGACACCCTTCTCACCACCAAGGAAGAAGATGAGACTGCCACAACACCCCGATTTCCCATTTGAGGGACAAATTCCTATGCCGACATTTTCCGGCAATCACCATCTCCTTGGAACCAGCAGCCCCTTCGGTTGTCTGCCCGACAAAACTCCTGCTGGCATGCAGGGAGCCAGGCATGCTCATTACGGTCTATCATTATCAGATATCCACCTCAATAAACTGCAATCAGGTCTATTCCCGGCTGGTTTCCCGCCACTTGATCATGTTGCTACACCCACCAAATTCTCCAATAACACAATGATTCAAAGGCCTGCTATGAGCGAGAATGTATCTTGCTTGTTAACTATGGCACATTCTCCACAGTCTTCAAAGAAACCCGATGATGTAAAGCCACCGCAGCTCATGCTCTTTGGTAAACCAATACTTACTGAGCAGCAAATCTCTTTGAGCTCCTCTGGCGATACTGTCTCACCAGTACTTACTGGAAATAGTTCATCAGATGGAAGCGGAGATAAAATGGCAAACCATTCTGATAATTCTGGATCTGCACTCCATCAACAAAGTGTACAAGAGCGATCATCTGGTGAAGGTTTCCATTGGTATAAGGACTCTCGGCATGAAGCTGAACAAAATTCGGTGACTGGTCACTGTAAAGTCTTTATGGAATCTGAAGATGTTGGCCGGACTCTAGACTTTTCGCAGTTCAAGTCTTATGATGAATTGTATACAAAACTGGCTGACATGTTTGGTATAGAAAATTCTGAGACACTTAACCATGTGCTCTATCGACATGGTAGCGGTGCAGTCAAACACATTGGAGATGAACCATTCAGGTATGAATCAATTTCATTCAGAATCTGCAAATTAGTTCCTTTTAAACATTATATGGATCATGGTATTTAAGGCAAAATGTTGATCATGTTATTGTTGAAGTTGCAGTGACTTTGTGAAAACGGCAAGGAGATTGACGATTCTAATGGATTCAGGCAGCAACAATGTAGGAATGTAAAGAAAGAATAAAAACCTCTTGATTCAAATTGTACAGCTGGTTGGTAAATCCTTGGCTTCCATGTTAACATTTCACTCTCCCTGAAGTTGCGGGACAAGCCGCGCGCATTCACTGATCTGATTTTTGAGCTTCGTTAGATTGGATTCCCGGATTCTTGCTCCATCTTCCTTTCTCGAAGAAGGATCATGTAGCTTGCAAGAATCAAAACTCTTAACTACAGTATCATCATTCCCTCAGCAGTTTTGTTGGTCTTGTTTTCATTTCGAGGTTTCCTACTTTTCATGCCTTTTTGTTTCGACAATGTTATAGTCTTCTAAGAAGGCAGTTTAAGTTGAGTGAAGATCATGTACATTAGACATTTGAACTGAATTTGAGTAGAAGGAAAAATTTCCTATCTAGCTCATGTCTTTTCCTTTCCGTATAGACTCTTGTACTTGCAATGAAGTAAATGCATTTGCTTGGCCTTTTCTAGTCTCTTGTCAAGCTCTTTGTTTCTCTTGTTGGTAGGATCAAGAATCCAAGATGCTGGCTTTTTGCAGTTGATGTTCCTTTCTTTGCTCCCAAGTTCTAGAATCCTAAAAAAGTCATTTACCAGTGAGAAAACCATCAAACTTTCTTCTCAAACAAGTTTTTTTTTCGAAGAAAAAAGTGTTGCTAATTCCGTGCAAGACCTAACCAAATCTTTAAAAAAAAAATTCAAGGGTCTATTCAGCTAGTTTCACCATCAGGGTTTATATAACAAAAGAGTTTTTCTTTCAAGCCGAGTTGACCTAATCATCCCAATTCTCATCACCATCATTTCCATTCCTATACCAGAATCAATCTGTTATACACGACAACAGATTTTCCAGGATTTTTATTATACAAAGCAAAGAAAATAAACAAGTAATTTAGTTGTCCCAATCTTGACGCCACAAAGTGTGGGTTATATAGTAAATAAAAAAATCACCAACTATATATGAGTAAAATGCTGTAGTGAAATTTTTTTTTTTTTTTTTTTCTGCATAAGTCTTTTATTTGTTATCTGGGGATTGCAAAACAAAAATTGTCAAAACACAAAAGTCAATAATGGGATGGGGTGTGGGGGATATGAAAGTGAGGAAGAAGAAGAAGAGGATATGCAAAACAAAAAACACATTCTGTCTGTTATAGTTAGTTTCGTAATCTTGGCCGCACGTGAGAACTCATGGGGTCCCATGTGGGGTATTAAATTGTGGTAGTAATGGGTGCACGTGTGGGGCGAACGTCAGCTTGGAAAGACAACGTTTGCTTGTGTTGCGCCGTTTCGTTGACCGGGCTGTTTGTTCTATAAATTTCTTTCTTAATTTGGTTGAAGGCTGTGCATGGATGAAAGTGAGCTACGAGAGATTAAAAATGTCAAAATTGAATGATTTTAATCGAGATCCTCCAATTTTGTAAAATGCATTTACCACGGTATAACTAGTAGCTAGTCAATCGAAGAACAGAGATGCAATTTTATTCTTAGTCAATTCAACCAGTATTTACAATGTTAATTATTATAAAGTTAAAGAATCATGCACACAACTAAATGTTTGTTGAAATATATAGCAGAAATAAACTAAGGCTGCTGGGAGGGTAGATATGCTTAAAGCAACGAGTTCAAAGAAAGAAACAAGCAAAGCAACCCAGTCTGTAAGTTTCTTACATCTGGGGATGAAGAGGGCTAGCTGGGATTAATCTTGGATCCTACGCAGCACCTGGCCGAGAAAGAAAGGGAATACAATATTCCATCTGGTATAGGTTTGATGCAGTTGTTTCAATTTCTCATGATGTCATGTCTTTACGATAATCTTATATAGCTAACATTAGAACTGGGTGGTTTAGTTTTATAATATCATCAACTCGGTCATTTTCCTTATAATTAATAAACTAGGACCAAACACAGGTAATCCCAGATGGATAAGTCTTTGGTAGACCCAGAACCAACAACAGCTGCACTGTATTTTCATATTACTAATTATTAAAACTGTATTTTAATTTCTTTCTAACTTTCAAGTTTGGTAAAACTATCTAAATACATACAAGTGTCCTTGATTGGATTATTAAGAAAATGCTTTCGATTCATTTTTCCCTGCAGGTATTGGTTCTTCTCGTTCAGTTTGAGAGTTGTTAAGTAAAATATGCAGGATGCATTTGATATCTAATGGAGATATGGAATGCTTCACTTCAATGCCTGGCACCGACAGAAAATTAACGCGGCTCTGGATACAACCATTCTTGATGGCCCCGATCCTTAATTGGTTGAATGCATCATGTGATGTGAGCTAGTTTACTCACGAATAGTGCCTTTGAGAACCTTAACGTATATTAAACACCCTCGATCAGATTACATTCACAGTAACAGTGACCATAACTAATAACTGGACTGAGAATTTCGAGCCGTAGAGTGAGTTACTGAATATGAATATGAACTCAGTTTCAATTTACGGTATTCGATCAGATACACGATTAGACAAGTATTGTCCAATACTATATGAGCTAGATGGTATCAGCTTAATTTTTTGGTTGGTCCGATTCTTTCGGAAGAAGGTATAGATGCCATAGTTTGGTAATTTTCTCTCATCACATAGATTATGAACAAGAAAGATGTTAGAGATACTTGGATTAGGAACTAAGTAGACACCAGGTGCTATCTGTCTTAATGGGAATTCATTTCCTTTAAACATGTTAATTCAATTTTTTCAAGTGGGTATCAATTATTTGCCACCCCCGATACCCAGAAGATGAGAAGAAGTACCAAGTTAGGGCAAAAACCCTAATAGTCAAATAACCAGCGGTCAAACCAGCTAGAGAAGGAGAGAAAAGGGAGACAAAAACCATTCCCAAAGCATTGTTTCTGTCGTCACTTTGTTTTCAGAACCCACTTAATTTCCACTCCACCATGCACACCACCACCACCATACATGGCATGGTTTCGACCTAGAACCCTTAAACAAACATGCATTAAATTCATCCATTCCATTTCATTTCATTCACTCAAACACAGACTCTTATTATTTTTGTATTGGCTGTCTTTGCTTGCTCGCGCGCCCATGCATGTCGTACTGGGAAAGTCTATACTATCTCAACCTCGCGGACCATGAGATGGTCGAGCAGTCTGATGAGAGTCGACGACCATCACCTGGGGATTACTTGACTTCACGACTACGTTAAGCAAGTGTCAGCTGGTTCTGCTGCGCGCTTTGAATACCCACTTGGAGTCTGGAGAAGAGTTTTGAGAGATCCAAGTAACGGGAAAGAGGGCATTGTTCAAGGGGACAAGTGCGTCATGAATAACATTGAATGGCAGTATTGGCTGAACTGTCTGTTTCTGAAACCTCCCATGCTCCTATGATATGTCACCCCTCACTTTAGGGTTTTTTATTGCTACAATTGCCAGTTGCCACCACCGTGCTCTCTCTTTCTCCAATTTGTCCACTTCGATCTAAATAACAGATGATTATGTCCAAGAGGGTTTTCTCTCTTTTAATCCTTTAAGCCTTGGGATAAGTCATGCAAGTGATGATATCCTTCACGGTACGTAACAAAGTAAGGTAGGTTATATATCGTTTTAGGGTCGACTTTTAACTTGTCAAATTATAAATGTTAGTTAATTAGACATAATCAGGTGTCATTTGGAAGACTCCCTTAAAAAAAAGGTGTCATTTGGAAGAACATGCAAATGAAATTAAACATGTCGTTCAAAATATATAGTTATATACCATCATTATACCAAAGGTTAGGCTAGTAATACCAATCGCTTAATTACCTGCTTGATCTCCTAGCCTCCCCTCCCTCCGTCAATTTATCTTTGGCAATGAAATTTAATTGCGAAACAATATATATGGTACGTGTAAGCAAAGTGCAAACGAATAATGTAAAACAAAATTCACGACAATAAGTAACCGATCGAGGTCATACAGAAGCTCGATCTTCTTGTCTTGCTCTATGAACTTGGTACTGGAATACATCGTCCTAGTGTAGGTGTGTGTACGTAAGATGAACATAATCATAAATTATTGATTAAACCAGTTCATGCTTTTCCACTCAAATTTATACATTTCTTCATAGTAATCCCCATTTTTGCTTGGATATGTATAGTCTTGCTAGCTATATCGATCGCATCCATATGCATATATCACTAGACACATCAAGTTAAAGAGCTGCTTAGCTTTATGTCCTTCTATTATGAGTTTTCAAATAAAGTTCTTGTTTCTATAGCAATCAAAAAAATAAAGTTTGCAAATGTAGAGGTTGAATTCCACATGATACTTGGCAATAGAATTAAAAGAATCTACAAAATAATCAAACAAAACTTGTTAATAATGCTGTTTTTTCTCGCTCAAGATCAATGAGTTAGGTTTGACAAACATGGTGAGTTATTTTCTGGTGGCTTTCGCTTCCTTCCAGCATGAAAATTGGAATGAAGATGGTGAGTTAGGTTTGACAAACATGGTGAATTATTTTCACTTATATCTTCATTTATATCTTGCTAACTCTAATGTTTTTTCGTTTTTAATGAAAATTGCTAACTCTAATATTGTTGGCCATATTCTTTGTTAATTTGGTCACGAACTAAATCATAATTTTTATGTTAATTGTATGGTTCTCTGTTGTTTACATGAAACTATTACTACTAGTAGTCATTGGTCAACTTTTACATTGAAACTGTAGCAGCAGTATACTTCTCCCATGTCGTAATCACACTATTGTTGCACAAATTTTTGATCTACGTACCATTGAGTTTGATTTTAAAAGATAATCCAGAGTGATGATTTCAATCGGATCAAATTGAACCGGAGTTTGATTCTGTGAATAAATGGCATGGATGGAATATTAGTTGATTATTATTAATTGGGAACGCAAAATCATACTAAAATCTAGAACTCGAAACTTCTATCTATGCCGTTTTCACATCACATTATATGTATCGGTGTGTAATGTACTATGTGTCAATTATTGAAAGTTGATTACTATAGAATGTCTAACCTATACATCAATCACAATCCTAAAACAAATAACGTACGTACTACACCAATGATACTTCTAAGTCAAAATTGAAGGTTGGCCACATATTTCTAATACTCCATTTTAGGATTCTGGATTGAAGCCGAGAGAAGAAAAAGAAATATTTCTTCAATTACAAAAGAAGAAGAAGAAGAATTAAAGGAATTCTCCTAATATATATATGTCACTTTTTTTTTCTTTTTATTTTGAACAAGTTCATCTGAAATCACACAATTAGGCACAAGTCCTCAAAAAAGAAGGAGAGAAAAGGAGATTACAGAACTAGTGGGAGAAAGCCAAATTTGAGGGTAAAGGAATGGAAAAGGGTTAGGGCCGGGGCAGACGTTTTGGGCCTACCAAACCAGACTTTTTTCTGGAATTTAACCCCTCGCTCGTCATGTCATGTTGTTGTCCTTTTTAAACTCTCTTCCAAAAAACGACACAGATTCTGATGACGCACCAAACTATTAGGCCCGTGCAGTGGTCCCCACACCTTCGACATCCATCGCGTCTTATACTGATTGCGACCCGTCGTATAAACATTTGCTTTTACCGGGTAAAAACATTTTGTGTGTCAGACAAAAAGCCCAAACTCGATGAATGTTGGGCCGGACCAGTTCCCAATTGGTATTAAGGTTGATCAGCCCATGTACCAATTCCAGACAGCGTCCCTCTTTATTCCGAGTTTAGTCGTCGTAGACCTTTGCTTAAATAAGGGCATTGCCCCCGTCTTGTTACCTCAGCCTACATATTTCTGTGTGCGGGTAACAAACTAGAAGCAGTTTTGAAGTATATTTGGTGAAACCGACATGGTTTTTCAGAATATCTTGGTTGATATTGAAATGGATGACAGATCTTCAATGAGAACTAAAGCTAGTGTTTCCAAGAATGCCCACCCTATGCTACGAACAATCATTAAAAGGTTGGTTTAATTGGCGTCAGACTCAAGTATGAACTGCAATCCTCACCAAATGTATAGAATTAGAGCTCCTGATCCTAGTTTGCAGCATCAGCAAGTGTTATGAACAATCACCAAAACATTGGTTTACCTGAAGACTATGAAGTATGAACTTCTATCCTCACTAGGGTGTCTAGGTGGGTGGTAGAATGAATCTAGTTTGCAGCATCAGTTGACTCTTCTTTTTACACACCAAAGCAGTTGGAACCTTAAAAAAAAATAAAAAATGCTACAATGGATGATAAAGTGAATCAAGTGATGAATGGATCTCCATATAAGGACAGCTACACGGGCAACAGTCCTTAGAAACCTCTACCGAGGAAAAAAATTGGATAATTACTGGCTGGAAATGGACAGTTACAAAGGCAACTGTCCTTAAAACACCTCTACCAACTACCAAGTTTGGCAATCCAATAGAATTGCATAATAATAAGGAAGCTTCAATTCATCCGAATTATGACTGAGCATTTCAAGCTGCCCAGGGTTATACTGAAGAAAAGCAGAACCATAGAAATTAAAAAGCTCAGAAGAAAAAATAAATAAAAGAAAAACACAAAAGCATAACACAGCCCTTAGCACACTGAATTCATACTGCTTATGTCATTAGGAGATATACTGCTTATGCATCATTACTACACCAAATTCATTCAACCCAAATGTATGAAGTAGACATTGAAATATAAGTAAATGAAGCACTTATGTAGTTTCAGAAAATACACATAATCTGCACCATCCTACGGTTTTGCAATCCGTACAGCACTAAGCACCAGTCCCACGGCCAGTTACAATGCCTGAAAACACATAAAATTCTGTTAATATTCTGAAACAATAATAAAACGAACAAAGAAGATGAAGAAGAGTCTGGAAGCTTGATGATATGATGGTCAATTCTCCATGATAGAAACTACTGAGGCATACACAACACAAACTCTATTGATTTAATCCCTTAAGTTTTCTTTTGGAAGCACTTAAATCAAATAGCGAAGCTACAATGTATCAGATCGTGACAAAAGCAAGACCAAAGAGAGATCTTGCTTGGTCAGATGATCGATTGTTAGGTTTAGTGTAGCTGGTCTCAGGAAGCACTCGATCATTCCTTCCAAGAAAAAGCATCAGAATAGTAGTGTTGCAACCATCAACTATCCAGAAATAGATGATGAGGCTTACATACTAGATCAATAGCTTCACCGCTGTAGCGTATCCGGCATCATGATAAGCCTAGAGACTGGCATAATCTAAGTACTGTTTTACATGGGTCACAATTTCTATGAGATACTCATGTTGGACAGAACATGGCATGAGTACTGGAGACAAACTGATACCAGCATATGCCAATGTACTATAAAGGTTTGATAATTTCCCAACCTACCTGGATGAATACCTACAGGAATCACTTGCACTCTTAATTTAAAGACCCAGACAACTTTTAAAATAATTCCAGTAGATACATTAAACATTAGAACATGACAAAATCCTCAACCATCTACCATAATCAGATCCATTAAAAGCTTAGAACTAACCAAATAACTGCATAATCAGCACCTAATTTGTGCAAGCAATTAGTTACGAGCCTCACAGCACTGAGCTCACTTCTTCGAGCAAGACATCATAATTGGGACAGCCAAGGAGATCAGAAAGATTTGTGGGAAACAAATAGTTGTCTAGCCACTCTTATTCATGCTATCACGACCGCTACCAGATTCCAGAATGAACAATATTAGACTTCCGTTGACAGTTTACAAGTACTTATGAAACATAAAACTAGATCAGAAGCTCCCAAGTCTAGAACTTACCTAGTTAACCGGACCATGTTTGACATCCGGTCTGGGAGTAACTTATAACTTAAAGGTTCATGAGATTAAGCACTGGTTCACTATGTCACATCCATAAACTTCAATCTCTAGGCGGCACACCCAAACTAAGAGTAGTAATTACCAAAATAATTGACAACTTAACCAAACAACACATGCAGCATGCGCACCGTAAACTATCAACCCTGCTTCAGCATGTCAAAACTATACAATCCAATTTCTAAGTGGCACAAACATAACGAAGAACTAGTATTTGACAAAAAAATTGAAAAATATGTAGTACTTAGCAATTAGCTTGATCACATCATATACTCACATAATATAATTACTTAGAATTCAGTAAACAAGTCCTACAAGCAAACCCTAAAATTCCAATCCGACCAATAGAAACCCTAAATATGACGAAAATTGAGCCGAAGAATAGATGTAATTGAAGGGAATCAAGACCTTTGATTTAGTTGTAGTAGAGCTCGAGGCCCATGCCGTCATGGACTTCGTAGTCGCGGAGAGTGATGTGGTCCTTGTAGACGTTGTACCACTTCTGGATGCGGATCTTATCGGCACGGGTACCCGTCTGAGCGGCCACCAGCTTCTTCAGGTCGCCGATTGTGTCGTCCTCGTTGCACTTCACCTTCACCTTCTTCCCCAGACGATCGTTCAGCACCACCTCTATCATCTTCGCTTGATTCTTTCTTTCTTTCTTTCTTTGACGCCACAAATAATGAGACAGAGGGGCTTTATATCGGCTGGCTGCTGCTTCCCGGGGCTTTCTCGTCTTTTTATTCTTTTCCATAGTGGTTTATATTGGGCCGGGTCCAACCCGGCTAAGTAGACTAAACTCGATAGAGAGGTAGAGACTCCTTAGGAAAATAGCTTAGCTTGAGTGCTTGACTAGATTTCAAATTAGTCTCTATGATGAGCTAGTCTACCCTTGAATTGAAATAGTCTACTTAATGTATTAGTATATTCATACACTATACACAATCGTTTTAGTTTTAGTGAAAATTATGGTGTTGTGCATTTTCAAAAAGATATAAAAGAACTCAAGTAACGGTACTAAGTTACATTATAGACAATATCTTTAATTTTAGTGAAAATTGTGGTGCTTCGCATATTCAAAGATATAAAAGAACTTAAGTAACGGTACTAAGAATCATAATTGGATATCACTTAAATATCTAAAAAATGCAAATCCACATACAACAAATTTTACAATATCAGCCGTTCATAGATGGGTCCAATTATTTACTAGTCAATACTGTCCAATCTCAGCAGTGAAGTTAAAAACCGTGACTTCGAAAAACCTTCCCATTGTTGTAGAATAATCGGAATTGGTCTACTCATTTCATTGATAATCCCCTTTATATAGGGTGAGTATTACAACGGTAATAGGAAATACATTAATGACAATAATGACTACATAATTATCTATCGTCCGTTACATTGACGAAGGCACATAATACGTTTTTCCTTCAACACTCCCCCTTGTGCCGAGTCAGGGGTAACATGGTGCATGTGGTGTTGCCTCATTAAAAACCTTGCCAAGTAACAAAAACCCAATGGGAGAAAATAAAACTTTGGTCTAAGGAGAAAAAGAGCACAACGCACCTAATACATTTGAAAACAACATGTATGTGCTAGACTCCCTCTGATGTCTGCACCTCCCCCTGATTTTTACATTAATCATGGGTTTCTCCCTGATTCTTTCATTTGATCAAGGGAGCTTCAGTCTTATTAGCATACTTATGCATTTTCACATGTTTTTCCAAATGTGACTTTGAGCAATGATTTAGTAACTAAATCTTGCCACATCGTCCTCAGATCCAACTTGATTTACTTTGATCTTGAGGATAAGGTTGTTCATGAGCCGAATACATAGGATCATATTGAACATCAGGTTCACTCATGGTATGACCTTCATATAACAAAATAGTCATAACTTCGTCTAGAGTATGGGTGAACCATTAAGAGATTAGAAATTGATCTGTAATAACAGATTTTCTTATCTCACCTTTAATGCGTTTTTCTTTACGCATAGTTAGCTATGACGTGGATAATTTCTTTATCATGTCACATTCTATGTAGAGATTGAATCAGCCCAAATCTTTCATATCTTTAATGAAAGAACGATTTGCGTTGCGTAGGCGCATAGCTAGACATAGCTTTACAAATTTACATCGAATGAGAGGTCGAGTCTTACATATTATGTTTAAGTACAATCATGCGTTATTGCACTTGTATAGGAATTTCATTTCCCAATACTTCTTCGTCATCTTCCTTTAGATGAAAACGGATCTATAGTAAAGACTTCGACTGATCATGGGAGTATATGTAGGCCTCACTTTATTCTTTAGAGTGCCTAAGCCGATTGATGTATGGTCACCATCATTACAGTCCTTGAGTTCCATTTCAAGACTGTGTATTCCCAAAATCTTTTTCATTCTCAACTTAGGATAATACACTGAGTTTCTCTTATTTCATTTAGAGTTCATATATATCCATAATGAGCACGCAAGGGCATAATTCACCAATCTCTATCCAATCAAGTAGTCACTTTAGTGAACGTTTCAATTTCTTTTGCAAACGTACTCATGTGATCTAGAGTCACTTGATTTGGGTGGATGAAGTCCGTTTAGGATCCTCATGTATATCTCTTAATTTAGATCCCCATAGAGATATATGTTTTGATCACTTTTCATAAGCTGCATGTTCAGTTTTTCGGAAACTACCAAACTGACAAGGTAGTGGAGTACAATGACATCCATTACGAGAGATTGTCTTATCGTAGTCCATTACGAGAGAATATCTCCTCGTAGTCGATTCCAGTGCGTTTTTGAGAGACCTTGCGCCATAAGGTGAGTTTGCATACTCTTATTCTCATTACGCATTCTAACAAAGATATATTTGATAGGGTTTACATTTGCGGTGTCGGCGTCACCTGCCCAAATACCTATCTCTTTGTTTATACTGGATCGCTTCTTTCCATTAGGCCAGTTTACTAAGTTGACATTTTTCAACGAAGTATGGTTCGATAGTAGACTCATTATTCCACGTCCTCATGTACACTAGTGTAATGTGTTTGTAGAGATCTCTATACTTTAAGGATTGGTTCTAACATTTGAGGCGTCCCCCAATGATAACCACAATCCATAAATATTCTCATGAGACGGATTTGAGTATCACTGATCAATAGATCAGGTCGTGCCAAACTTGTTTTCTTCCTTTACACAAGTATGTATCGAACTTAAGGTGGCCTCCCCCTCTTCCTTAGAGAGCCACGGCCTATGACACCATTTATGCCACTTATGGCGTCACCATGCCACCATCCATGGTGGCAGTGCAATACCCAATTCCTCTTGGGTGGTACCATGTCCTTTTGATAAAACACAATCCTTGCAGGTATATTTGCAGCAGGTTTATGTGATCTCGTCACTTTAATGTATAAGATATCTACACACCTTTCTTTGTGTGATTTTTGGGGATCGAGATGAGACACAGTGGGGACAAACCACGACAATTCCTGTCGTTCCACTTGAACATGCTTGTTCTTATCTCCCCCTAACGACGGGAAGACTGTCTCATCAAAGTGACACTCCGCAAATCTAGCGGTGAAGAGATCGCCTGTCAAGGTTTCGACATAGCGGACTATAGCTGGAAGTTCATATCCAGCATAAATATTTATTCATCTCAATGGACCCATCATTGTGCGCTGTGGCGGCGCAATTTTGGCACATAAAAACATTTAATGGAGCTCAAGGATTGTAGATCCGTGTCAATCCAAAAGAGCTCAAGGATTACAAGTTCGTTTGAAATCCTTTAAAATCCTCACACATAGTCACTAGCTATGGTGTAAATTGGTTCAATGATGATGGCCATAGATGAAAAAGTAACGCTGCATGCAAAAATTGCATAACCCAAAACGGAAGTATTGGTGTGCTTTACCAATATTAAGACTATTACTGTAGTCGTTTTCCGTGAGACCAATTGGGTTTTTATATATAGGAATATGATGTCCATTACAAATCCCATATAATAAGCCATAAAATCATCACACCTACGGAAATTAACCCGGCCTAAGTGCTTTGACTTTCTAGCATAAGCAGCATAAATTTTAATTGTGGATGGTGTCATGACACGTGACCAGTGTGTCGACACAACAACCAACACCATAAAATATCTATGGTGTCCGCAAGTTGGTTGAATCGATCCACTGAATCCTCTTTTGATTCAATATAACAACATAATGAGAAACTCATGTGTCCTTTGCATATGATGATCTCAATCATAATTGCTTTAACGAATAGGCTTTGAATGATGTACTTTTATCCATAAAATCATGACGGATAGGAGAAGCATAATAAGGTATAAATGCATATGCTTGTGCATCAAATATATTATAATGCCACATTGGGGGAGCGGCGGAATTTAGGAATTGAACATACGTCTTCAACCCTATATGACAATATTTGAGGATAAAATGTTCATTGATCGTCCTCAGATTCGTGTGTGAACCATATTCTTCTGGTGTTTGCTTCTATTTATCCAAAAATATGGGTGTCCATAGTAGTTTCTTTAATGTATGGATCACCATATCAAAGCCAATCTATGTCAGAATTCCAAAAGATCATTTTCTTATGACGTTGGATTTAATTAGCGGTTACTTAGAACCTACTAAGTTGACATATAATATTCTCTAATACTCGTTTACATTCACAGTCATTTAGAGGTAATGCAAAGGAGCTCAAATGAATTCTCACTTGTGTCTTTTTCACATGAAAAATCGTGGCGTAAATTTCTTTATAATGTGGAAAACAAAATTCAATTTTCTCTTGGCATTATTTGTCAATTTGACATATGTTCAATATATATCGAAACGTAACTCAAGTTCTTTAGAGTAACTCGATTGGGAAATGGGAATTGTAATAATAAAAAAAAAAATTTAATCCCAATTAGGCATGTGTATTATGAATCCCAAAGGAAAATATATACTGATCCTTATTACTTTCTTTGATATACTAATCATTATCATATACTACTGATATAGTACTACTGTTCTTCAGTACTATTATTTTAGGGATTACATTGTGCGTTTCTTTACACACGGTTCTTTGTTTCATGCCTATATTATGATATGTTGCTTTACTTTATGCAATACTTTGCAAAGTTAGATGTAGAAAATTGAATCATGTGTATTATGAATAAAATTTGAATAATCTCAATTCCTTTAGAGAAAATTCAAAAAATTATCATGCCAACGATTACATTTAGTCTTGTCCAATTTAGAGAGAGAAACTTTAAGACCAAAAGTCTAATTTATGACAAAAAGTCGTATTTAGGCGTAATAGCCTTTATAAGGATATCTTGTAAATTTAAAAGTAGACTAATCAAAGTCTATCTTGGATTGAGCAAAAATCATTTTTGCTCTTTTAATAGCTGCAATGATGAGATGTGTCATTTGACATATTCTTCCCATATGTTATGTCTTCAGTTGTAAATTCATTTTCGATGTTCTTGTTGGATATTGAAGATACTTTTCCAAAATCCGCGTATTTATATGATTCTTCATTTTTATTAAAAGTCGTAGCTAATTCTTTGCTAGCTTATAATGTATGTATCAATACTTCATTGATTTACAACAATGACAGAGTGCTTCACTGCATATGACATGTCCCCTATGTCATCTTTTAAATGTTACATTGTTTCCACTTACTTTTGGATGATTATATGAATTTTACGTCCATGGTAATTACCCTTTGTTTTAGGGTCGTTGCATGACTTTACCCAATTTGTTCAAGAATATATATATATTTTTCTAAGACCTTACATCGTCATTGCCTTTTGATTTAGGGTTGTTGCATTACTTTGCATAATTTGTTCCAGGGAATTTCTTTTCAGACCTTACGTTGTCATTCAAGATATTGAAATTATATATTTAGCTATTTACATAAAGCAGTTCGTATAAATATACCATGTTCAAGCCTTTGTTGGCTCAATAGGGGAATTTGGAACTCAAGTTCTTCAGAGCCCAATGTGTCAAAGTCGAACTGTGATGGTTAAACCATCTTTAAAATATAGGAAGAATAAAATATATTAGTTTCGCGGTCTATGACATTCACGACAACTAAAATAAACCAATATACTTTATGGAAATCAAATGCTTTGTGAAATTTCGTTATCACAATAAAATTTTTTGATGTTTCCACATTCATTGCATGTAAAGCTAATGAAATTTCATTATCATTGCTTTTTATATAATCAAGAAGATATCTATGATGAAAATTTTTTTTCAAGAAATTAAAATTGGATCTCAAGACCAAAATTTGTAATGGTCATATTTTTCTTACTTCGTGAATATGCTTTATCACAATAATTGGTTTGTCCATTTTTATATTGTATTGCTCATGAGATTTGCATTATCATAGCAATGTTCAAATTAAATAACATGTTAAATAAAAACAATTATTTAACATAATAAAATAGACATATAATGATGCTCAAATTTTCATAAATATATGTCATAATATAATAAGATAAGTTTGAGCATTATATCATTAACGATTTAATGAAAATGATAACGTTAATTAGATCTTACTTGTTAGTTTGCCAAATAAACTGCATATTAAGCGATTGCTCGATCTCCGACTCCAAATAGTCGTCACATATTAATCGCCGCATCGTAATTGATAAGTCACATAAAAACAAACAATATTCATATGATTAGTCACTTCAATCATATATATTTCACATTTACTATATAAATTAAAAAAAAAAAATTCATATTTACTATTAAATTCGAAAAACAGTAAATAGATATATAGTAAATAGTTATACAGTAAATATAAATTACTGTACGGTAATTTCAAAAATTACCTTTGTATTTTACCCCAAAAAAAATCCTTTTTTTTCTTCTTTTTTTTTCGGGTTGGGTCAGGCCCAAGGGGCTGGGTCGGGTCGGATCAGGCCCAAATCCGGGTCGAGATCAAGCTTCTGCCGACGAAGCTTTGTCGGCAAAGGTCGGGTCCGATCTGAAGGCAGGAGCGGCGGAGGCGTCGCGGCAGAGGCGCGGAGCGGAGGGCAAGCCGTCGTCGGCTCTGCAGAGCAGGGGTGCGATCGGGGGTCGTCCGAGCAGTGGACGATCGTGGCGAGGCGATCGGGGCGAGGCGATCGGATCCGGGGCGAGGTCGAGCGGAGTTGGCGTCGTCGATCCAGACATTGTCGGTGGTTGACAGTGTCGACTGGAGGAAGTCGATCGGAGTAGGACGAGGCACGGGAGGGTACGATCGGAGAAGGTGGTGGTCCGATCGAAGGAGCAGCGTCGTCCGGCGAGGGATGGGTGCCCAGATCAATTTTGATCTGAGGTCTATGCAGGTCATCGACGGGGTCTCTTGCGTCGTTGGGCTAGGCGTCATGACGACGATCGGGGACGACTGGATCCGGGGACGACGACGTCGTTTGTCAGCGAGGACGATTTCATCGAGGACGAACCGGATCGGATCTGGCGCCGTCGGGTTTGATGGGGTCGATCCGGATAGGAGCCGATCAAGAAACTACAGCGCAGGGCTTTGGGTGTCCAGATCAGATCGGAGGTGCAGGCCTAGCGAGGGGCGGCGGCGGCGGAGGGGGGAAACTAGGGTTTTTTTCTTTTTTCTTTTTCTGTCAGTTTTTTTTTTTTTTTTGTCTTGGCTGAAAAAATCTCAGCGAGTAAAGCTACGTGCTGATAACGTGTTGTAGAATAATCGGAATTGGTCTACTCATTTCATTGATAATCCCCTTTATATAGGGTGAGTATTACAACGGTAATAGGAAATACATTAATGACAATAATGACTACATAATTATCTATCGTCCGTTACATTGACGAAGGCACATAATACGTTTTTCCTTCAACACCCATATATTATTATATATAGGACAAAATTCAGTTTAGTACCCTCAACTTTTAGGTAAAAATTAGAATGACTCCTCTTTTTAAAAATAAATCAAAATGACCCCTAAAGTTTTGGGTAAAAATCAGAATGACCCCTCTTTTTGAAAATAAATCAGAATGACCCCTAAACTTTTGGATAAAAATCAGAATGACCCCTAAACTTTCAAATATGATCTCCCGGGTCTAAAATTTCAAGTGACCTCAAAATGTGACGTAAGCTGCTGGCTTGGAACTGACAACAATGGCTCTTACTACAATATTGAAACCTTCACGTAAGGTAAAATGGACCATTTGCATATTAAACCTTCTAAATTTAAAATGAAACCAAATTAACATACTTATAAGAGGCTGGTTGGATGTAAAATATAGTAGTAAAAAGCACATGATTCTGGCTTAATCATAAATAAAGTGCACATATAAAACATATGGTCTTAATCAACCAAATGTGGGCCCTTATTGCCAGTTTCAAAACAGCAGTTTACGTCACATTTCGAGGTCACTTGAAATTTTAGACCCGAGAAATCATATTTGAAAATTAGGGGTCATTCTGATTTTTACCGAAAAGTTTAGGGGTCATTCTGATTTATTTTCAAAAAGAATGGTCATTCTGATTTTTACCTAAAAGTTAAGGGTACTAAATTGAATTTTGTCCTTATATATAGGTCAGGATTCAGCCTTCGCTTAGTTTAGGTGAACATCACTTATTTGCACAATGGTGGAGCCTCGTTATGTTACTAGAGGGCTGTAGCCCACCCCAAATCCCTATGTGGCTGCAATTGATTGGTGCTAGTCTTCACAAAACACACATTATGATTATTGAAAATTAAGAGAAAATTAAGAGAAAATTGATCATAGGCCCTCTGAAGGTTTTTGGCTAGCTTCACCGTTTGCATAAGTTTTAAGAGGAAAATACACTAACAGTTCCTAAACTCTTGTGTACCGGTCAATTTGATACCCAGACTCACAAAGTTGTCAATGTAATACCCAAAGTCTTATATTAGTATCAACAAGCACTACCAGAAAAAAAAAATTTCCCGACGAAAAAAAAAACGGCAGACGAATTAAAATTTTCGTCGGTAATTCTAAAGAATAGTCGACGATTTTATTTTTCGTCGGTGAAAAAAAAAAATCATCGGCCATAGTTTAACCATAGCCGACGAAACCGTTTTTTCGTTGGTATTTTCAAAAAATCGTCGGCTATATTCATATTTCAGTCGACGATTTGTATTTTCGTCGGCCTTTCTCCGAAACATTAGCCGACGAAAATTTTTGGAAGTATGGCCGACGAAGTTGACATTTTCGTCGGCTATAAGTCTATATATTTTTAGATTTGGGCAGTAGCTGCTCATTTAAAAAAAAATGGGAAAAACGGGAGAAAGAGTGAAAAATCTGTGGGTATTGTTGAAATCCGTCTTCTCTTACATTGTGGAGCTATATATAGGTACGTATATGTGTATATATGTTGATTTTGAGTTTTAGTTGAGTTGATTTTGAGTTTTAGTGATTTTGATTTAGTAAGTGATTTTTTGTTTTGTTTTGTTGTTGTTTTAGTGTTAGAATGTATGTATATATGTTGATTTTGAGTTTTAGTTGAGTTGATTTTGAGTTTTAGTGATTTTGATTTATTAAGTGATTTTTTGTTTAATTTGTTGTTGTTTTAGTGTTAGAATGTATGTATATATGTTGATTTTGAGTTTTAGTTGAGTTGATTTTGAGTTTTAGTTTAATTATGTGTTTTAATTTGATGTTATTTTAATTAGAGTTAAAGTATATATATATATATATATATATATATATATATATATATATATTAATAAATAGTTGTTGATAGTGTAATTAACTTAAATAATGGTTGTTAATGGTATATATATATGAGTTGATGTTGATAATAATATATATTGTAATGTAATTAATTATTAAGGATTTATATATATATATATGTATGTGTTAATTAATTTCTTATTAATTAAAGTTATACATATATATTATTATCATGCTATATATGGATCTGGATAAGAGTTGGATTTCGCTTTCAAGGCATGACCGACGATACACTACAGGAGTTGTGAATTTTTTGCAGTTCGTCGAGAAAAATGCAAACGGGAATGATTACCATTATTGCCCGTGCAAGAAATGTAAGTGTCGCAGTGATATGTGTCGATTTCCGATTAGGACAGTATGGGAGCACCTAAAGAGTAATGGGTTTTGGCCGAAGTACAAACGTTGGATATATCACGGTGAGCCATCATTAGATGGATCGCATGATCATGGGCAGTTTTTTTAGGCGGGCAGTAGTAGTACATCCAACGATCCAACAATGGCATTCGTCAACGACGTGTTTCCTTTTGAAAGCGGTGTACGTGGGGAACAATATATGCATGACCCGGTGCTGCCCTTCCCACAAGTTGTCAACACTGCTGTCTTTGACAAGTACAACAAACTGATTGCATTGCAACAGACCCCTGTGTCTTCAAGTTCTGAGAAGACAGTTCTTCAAAGTGTGATGGAGGTAATGAGGATTAAAGTCGAGACAAAATCGACTATCAGGCAAGTGGATGAATATCTACAGTACACTTCTTCATTGTTGGAGGAGGGTCATCGTAATCCTACCAATCACCGTAAGGTCCGAAGTATCCTCAAAGATCTAGGGTTTTCCTACATTAAGATCCATGCATGCGTATTTGACTGCGTTCTCTTCTGGGGTAAAGATGCAGAAGGGAATGACCTTGCTAGCCTTGACGCATGTCCGATATGTCAGTCTGACCGATATAAGTTGACGGGAGCAGGCAATAGGAAACCTGTGAAAGTGCTTCGGTATTTTCCGTTGAGAGATAGGCTTGAGCGGTTGTACATGTCAGAAACCACCGCAAAAGCTATGAGATGGCACGGTGAGCGGGACGCGGGAGACGCAGATATCATGACACACATCTCTGACGGAGCGGCTTGGAAGCATATAAACAATGAGTTTCCTCATTTTGCGTCAGATGTTGGAAGCATATAAACAATGAGTTTCCTCAATTTCTGTTTTTTTATTTTTTTCATAGAATAGCAGACGAAAAATACATTATTTCGTCGGCCATAACTATATTGAAAAATACATATTTTATTTCAGACAGAAAACGACAAAAGAATAGCCGACGAGTACTAGGTTTGATTTCGTCAGCTATGATAAAAAAAAAAACAAAAAAAAACCAGCTTCCATTTTCTATCACTATCGACAAACCATTGCTTCATCCTTCAAATGCAAATATGTCGTCAAATAAGATATGACCGAAATAATGAAATACGTGTACGGTTGAAAAATGACAAGATTCCGACAAAATCTGTGTGCCGAATGTTGCGGTTAACTGTTTTTTACTTCCGTTTTCCTATGAGTAGCCTGATGTTTGGTAAATATTTTGAGGAAAATTTTTAAACGATTAGTTGCGTCTCATCGATTTGAAACTATTATCTGTTGAAGGCCAGGCCAAAAAACGTCATTTAGACAGGCCAATTACCATTTCTAAGCATTTAAAGGGTTGACTCACCCGGTTGACCGTCCCGATCGAGCCTTTAACGTTGTCAGATGTAGTTGGATTTTTTTTTCATACATGTATTTAATCTTAACGGTGATATCTGACGGTTGGAATAGATTTTATAAACTTTTAGATTCAAAATCAGAACATATGCACTAATGTTCCTTAACTTGTTTACTAAGTGTTTAAGTGAATGTATAGTTTCAAATAGTTACTATACGTACAGTCTTCAAATGCAAATATGTCGTCCAATAAGATATGACCGAAATAATGAAATACGTCTACGGTTGAACAATGACAAGATTCCGACAAAATCTGTGTGCCGAATGTTGCGGTTAACTGTTTTTTACTTCCGTTTTCTTATGGGTAGCCTGACGTTCGGTAAATATTTTGAGGAAAATTTTTAAACGATTAGTTGCGTCTCATCCATTTGAAACTATTATCTGTTGAAGGTCATGCCAGAAACCGTCGTCTAACTAGACTAATTTCAGTTTTAAAGCGTTTAGAGGTTTGACTTAGTGGTTTGACCAACAATTTAGCCGACGAAAATTATATGTCGTCGGCTAAACTCTTGCGATCCGCTTATTGTCCGCCGTTGGATGGCTCAGATCCAACGACTGCTGATTTTCCAATGCATAGCCGATGAAATATTTGAATTCGTCGGCTAAACTCTTGCGATCCGCGCCTTTTTATTGTCCGCCGTTGGATGACGGAGATCAGACGGCTGCTGATCTCCTATAGTATAGCCGACGATGTTTAAAGCATAGCCGACGACATTCACAGAATAGCCGACGATTTTAAATATTTCGTCGGCTATTTTGAAGAATAGCCGACGAAATCTTTTTTAATCGTCGGCTATTCTTTCTGCTATAAATCAAAAACTCTCGAACCCTAGCCGACTTTTTCCTCTCCTCCTGCTGCTGCTCCAATCTGCCGCTCTCCTGCTACAATCCGCCGCGCTGCTCCTCCTCCTCCTCAAATCGGCGGCGCCACACTCCTCCAATTCCGGCCTCCTCCTCCTTCCTCAAATCCTCCTCCAAGCCGGCCTCCTCCTCCTCCTCCTTCCCCTCCGCCTTCCCCTCCTCCTCCGGCCTCCTCCCCCAATCCGGTTAAATTTTTTTTTTTTTTTCAATTTAGTTTAATTTTATAAATTGTTATATATTTAATTTTAATTATATAAATTGTTATATATTTAATTTTAATAAATTTAATTTTAACAAATTGTTATATATTTTATTTTAATTATATAAATTGTTATATAATAAATTGTTATATATTTGTTATATATTTAATTTTAATTATATAAATTGTTATATATTTGTTAATAAATTTAATTGTTATATATTTGTTATAATTTAGGTATATAAATTGTTATATATTTAATTTTAATTATATAAATTGTTATATAAATTGTTATATATAAATTGTTAAATTAATTATATATATAAATTGGTAGTCTAATTATAACCATTTATATATTTTTGTTAATATATAAATGGTTATTTGTATTTATATATATGTTAATAATGAAATATAGTTATATTTGTATATAAATAGTTATATTTAGGTTAATGGTTAGTATTATTTAAAATTAGTTAAAATTTAAATATTAATTTGTTAGTATGTTTTGAAATATGTTAGTATTATTGGTTATTATATTAATTAGAATTTGTTATTTAATGTAATATAATTTAATATTAATTAATGTATTAATGCCTCAAGCTGCAGATGGCCGATGCATTGAGACAGTTATTCGGAGGCCGTCGTTCCAGATCTAGGGGTTCTGGAAGTTCCGCTGGTTCCGCAGAGTCTGACAGGACCCTTAGCCAGCCTGAGAGGACCACCACCCAGCCACGGAGGAGTGTGGATTCATCCCAGCCGCGGAGGCCTGTGGATTCATCCCAGCCGCGGAGGAGTGTGAGTTCTCGGCACCAGACCCTTCTCCAGGCGGGGCGGCCGTCGAGCAGTTCACGTCCCCCTGTCGGGCCACATGCTCCGAGGTTCAGTAGATAGCTATTTCAGGACGAGATAGCTGCAGACTTTCCGTATGCCTGAGGTTCATCGGGAGCCGATGAGGAGTCTGACGACGTCTGCTGCTAACTCGACTGAGGGGCCTACTCTCCCAAATCAGCTCTACCTCCCGTACAACATTCCTGCGATACCCGAGGTCGACTTTCGTGGTGTGCCCATATGGCCTGCTATGCCTCGGTACGTGAGTGTTGCGGAGGCATACCATCAGCAACCATTTGAGAACCCTGACCTCCTGATTTCGGCGAGGAGAAAAGGAAAGTCGACAGACGGGTCATCGAGTTCAGGTAACATTTGATTTTATTAATTAAATGTTTTATTAAAATTAACGCACTAATATTTAATTTTATTAACCAATCGTCGTTTATGTGATACGGACAGCCGCTAGCAGTTCAACGAGGAATACGAGAGGTGTCATATGTTTTGACACGCTCAGGAGAACTGTTGCGCTCCGGGGGAGGATCCAGATCAATGAACCTCCTAATCAGGAGGTTCAGGGGAAAAAACGCCGCGACTATACGGGTTGCGTGGGGGCACTGATTAGGGACAGAGTCCCTATGTTGTGGACACGGTGGACTGATGTGCCCGAAGAGATCAGGAAAGAGGTGAACAACGCCGCGTCGGTGAGTAATTTAAAAAATTTAATTTATTTATCGTAATATTTAATAATTTTCGGTATTGTTATAATTGTAAAACTAATAAAATATTATCTTTCAGGCATACTTCGAGATTGCCGAACACAAGCAGGATTGGGCGGACTCGATGCAGAACTTGAGGTACTTTGGGAATTCCTCATCTTATAATTTGAAATATTTTATGATTTTAATAATATTTTTAATGCACTTTTGTTTTTTCCGTAGGTTCAAAGAGTGGAAGAACGAGTTCCATTCCCACTTTAACGAATACAACAACCGTGGTCGTATGGGTACTCCCAGAGAGTTCATGTTCAGAGAGTACGAGTGGCGTTGGTTGAAGACAATAGACTTCAACAACCCACTTATGCAGGTAAATACTAAATTTAACTATAAATGTTTATTTTGTTCAAGTTTTAATTATTAGTTTAATTATTTTATAATTATTACACTAATATTTTTTTATGCATTTTTCTAATATTTTATTATTTGTTTGAAGGAACGGTCTCGGATAAACTCTGCGAACCGCCGCCGTAACACAACCCCCCATCATGGTGGTTCTAGGCCATTTGCACAATATCAGGAGGAGGCACTTAGAGATCATCCTGATAGCAACCTGTACGTGGAGACGTTCAAGATCGCTTATCCACAAGCGACAGAACAGCTCGTAAGTCGTTGATTACGATTTTAAAATTTTAATTATTAATTTTACTTAATTATATATTTGTTAGAATATTAATTTTTTTTTTCCCCGTTCAATTAGGAGAGGGTGAACCGGGCCGAAGAAGAGGTGTTCCAGCAAGTAGTTCGGGAGACACAACCGAACATTTCAGAGGCAGATCTGGAAGAAGCCCTGCGCCAGGTCGACCGATCGAATGTCCAAACGGCAGCGAGGATGTTCGACGCAGCCTTCCCAGACCGGTCAAACCAATACTACTGCCGGAGTTTGGGAAGTTCTGGAATAGGGCTCCTGAAGACCACTAAGGGAGGTCAAAAGAAGGGAGGCGGGGAGAGCCAACAGATGAGGGGGGAAGTGCAGAGATTGGCCGCAAGATTTGCGGTCGAGGCCCAGAGATCACAGGAGCAACGCCGCAGAATACAGCAGTATCATTTGGATATGGCCAGTTGGCATGCTGAATGCGAGAGAATTCGGCAACACAACTACGCCGGCCAACAAAACTGGTGGTATGATATGTGTGCGGCACAACAACAAGCCCTTGAACCCCCGCCCCCGTTTCAGCCGTTAGTTGAACCTCCAATGCCTCAACCTCCCGAGGATGACGAGCATGATGGAGAGCAGGATGCTGGGGATGACGTGGTGGACTTTAGTGCTTTAGGTGATGATTAGGGTTATATTTTATGTATATTGGAACAAATTAAATAATAAGTCATTTAGACGTGTTTCTTGTTGGTGTAAATGCATGGATTGTCTTTGTGATTTGCAGGTTGCTTGGAATGGTAATTTAGAAATTAATTTAATTTTTTTTTCCCCAAATGTAAGAATAGCCGACGATATTGGCATTATTTCGTCGGCTATAAGCACTATAGCCGACGATTTTTACCAATTTTCGTCGGTTATAACCGTTATAGCCGACGAAAATTACATTATTTCGTCGGCTATAACTAATAAATGCCTATTAAAATATTAATATATTCCGACGAAATAGATGAAATCGTCGGCTATATTTCAGAACAAATAGCCGACGAATTTCGTCGGCTATAGGTTACGATAACGTAACCTATACTCCTAGCCATACTCGAAGATATCCGACGAATTTCGTCGGATATTTTGCCAAGGTTTGGTCGACAAAATGAATTTTCGTCGGTAAAATCGTCGGCCATACTCGAATATAGCCGACGATTTCGTTATTTTCGTCGGCCATTGGTATTACCGAAGCCGTTTTTCCAACGAATTATAGCCGACGAAAATTTGACATAGTAGACGAAATTTTTTTTGTCGGCTATTCTCTCCGATCTGGTAGTGAAGATACTTTCGTTAAATTTCTATAACTGTTCTGTTAAATAGCTAACGTGGCAGAAAACAAAAAGGACAAACATGTTTTTTTTACCCAATTACAGACCTGATCAATTCTTTTTATACATAATTACCCAAAACTATAATTTTGTGGTGATATTTACCAATAGCAAAACATATTTTTTGTATACCATGCACACCAAAAATAACAGTAATAGACAGTCAGCCCATCCAAACTTGAAACATAACTATCCCCAAAAATGTCAAAAATCACAATAATGTTATCCTATATATACTATCGTTTTCTGTTTCATTTTGTAACCCTAATCTAGAGCGCTGAGCAGATCGAGGCGCACGGCGGAGAGAGGCGTGAGGGGGAACCGAGGCGCAACGGCAGAGCGAGGCGCGAGGAGGCGCCAGGGCGGGAGGGGGGACCGAAGCGCGATGGCAGAGGGAGGCGCGAGGTGGATCGAGGTTTTGGGCGGCAGCACGACAACGGCGCCGTGAAGTCGGCCATGCGGCTCTTGCGGCGCGAGCTCGAGACGCGGGGTTGGGGTTCCTCTTCATCTTCTCTGAGCTAGGATTTTGGGTGGCGGATGCCTCTGTGTTTTGGAGAGGGCAAATGAGCAAGGTCATGAACTCGGAGGCGGATGTCACGAACCACCCCAGAATTATCACCTTAAATCTGATATCAACCAATTATCTTACTGATTGTTTTGACGTAAAAACTTATTTTTAACCAGTTTTTACCTTTTTACGGAAAGCCAAACCGTAAACATTTTTAACGGTCAAACCATAATATTCTAGGTCAACAATAATTATAAAATCAAATTATTATTTACTATTTACTGAATTACTGTTTTACAGTTTACTATTTACCTTTTACCGATTTACTTTTCATCTTTTTACCATTCTTCAATCTCCTACCGCCCGCAGCAACAGCGTCGATGCCGGCAGCTCCGCCACAGAGGCTAAGAACGCCTCCAATCGACACCAAAAACGACTCAACACCGTCGCCACTACCTCAGGACTTCCCCTCCGTCGTTCCCACCGCCAAAAACCAACGCAGCAGCCATATACAGCGGCCGATACGGCGGCAGAACCACACAACCTCCAATTTTTCCCAAAATTCAACCATTCGGATTTCAAATCACACATAATCTACTCAAATCAACGCTCTGAACTCAATTCTAACCTCCAAATACACCAATTTCATCATTTCAATCACCCTCACCGAAATTCCTCAAAACTCTAGAAATTTCGATTCCTAATTTCTCCTTACTTGGGCTGAATCAGGTCAATTCCTTCCATGGAATCGACGTGCAGGCCGAGGTCTCCCTTTTCCCCCAATAATCATACCGATCAGTGGCCGGAGGAAGGAGTTATGGTTCGATCGGTGGCCGAGCTTCAAGGGCGTCGCACGGCCAAACGGTGGCGAACCCTGGGTTGCCGCTGCCACAGACGCGAAGAGGAGGCTGAGCCGGTTCGAACGTGACCGGTGCGGCGGTCCAGTTCGGCCGGATGGCGGAGATGAGTGGAGGCGGGGAGCGGCTCGGTCCCGATCGGGGGAGAGAGAGAAAAGAGAAACCAGATAGAAAAATAAAGAATAAGGATCCTCTCCTAACCTTTTCTTTCACCTTACCTTCCTTACCTTCCATCTAATGGCTCACAAGTGTAGAAGAAAAGAACAAGAGATTGTGAGCCATTAGATGGAAGGTAAGGAAGGTAAGGTGAAAGAAAAAGTTAGGAGAGGATCCGAATCCAAAATAAAAGGGAAGGAATATTCCCGAAAAGAATATCCCCCGGATTCTAGAATATTCCCTATTTTCTAGAACTTTCCGCCCCCGACTATTTATACTCGACCAAAACCAGTAAATTACCGATTTTACGTCATAACTTTTTCATACGAATTTCAAATTAAACCTGCTACGTGTCCACGAACTCGTTTTAACGTCCTCTATCTCGTCGAGAAATAAAATTCTTAGTCGGGTCAACTTATAAAAAGTCAATATTTGAAACCTCCGAATCGTAAAGTAAATTTCCCAAACGTCAAAATTAAAGTAAAACTTTTAGGGGGTATTTTAAAGTTCGGGTCGTTACAATCTCCCCTCCTTATAAAAATTTCGTCCTCGAAATTTGCGTAACTGCCAAGAATAAAGACGGGGGTACAAGCATCTCACTGCCCCATGCTTATAAATTTCACGGAATACAACTTGTAAGGATTTAGAATTAAAAGAATCGTTAGCCCCAAACCATACCAGGGCAAACAACCAATATTCAATAAATCGTCCAATTAACATTTTTCTCGTCATCTAAACTTGACCGCAGTTGACCAATTCACCACAAAGTAATTTCATTTGGGAATTACTATGGACACCCAAATCAATTTCTAGCAACAAGAGAATGAGAAACAATCAAGTTTCTGATCATATATGGCCTCACTTAGCCACCATTCAACCTTTAAATACTTGAAATATAACTTATAGCTTAGTGAATCTTATCTCAAAACTACTTGATCGATTCACTTTCCGTAGACTAGGAAGGCCAAATTAAGTTCCAGACAACAATTTTCAACCTCAGAATCATACAAATTATCCAAGAAATCATAACTAATTCCTTAACAAGATCCCAAGTCACAAACTTGAACACAGACTCCCATCAACCCTGCGGGCTCCACCTTAAGGGAAATCATACCCGAAAATTTTGGCATAACCTCTCTTAAATATGGACAACCCTACCTGCAGAAAATTTCAACATAACACTTCTTACAAAAATCCACCCACACCTGGAGTCATCTACTCCCCAAAGCACAACCACCGTCACAAAGCATAAAAATCTAAAGCTACAAGGTTCATGCTACACGTTTGCAGGGATAATGCAACAGATCAAATCAACCTCTACATTATACTACTCTTCAAAACCACAATCACCCACCCCCGAGAAAAACAAACAGGGGTCACAACTTCTCAAATTAACTTCACGAATATAATAAATCATACAATACTTTTAGTCAAAAATATATATATATATATATATATATATATATATATATATATATATGTTTCGCAAGCTAACATAATCAACAATTTAAATCAAGCAATATATTCACCATCGGCCCACTCCCAAATATTTTCATAATAAAATATCCGGCCTCGCTGGTTCGGGAATTTATTAAATACATGAAAGTCCATAAAGGAAAATGTTCCCGAAGACCAAATAACAAATATCAAGCCAATCACATTGACTATATAATCATATCAGATAAATCAGGGGAAGGTAAGCACCACCACACAACAGTAAGCCTCCCAGGCTAAGGGTCGGAGCCTCCCAGGGCTACTAAGTAGCGTCCCACGCTACTGCTAACTAGCACACGACGACTAAGCCTCTCAGACTAAGGGTCGGAACCTCCAAGGGCTACTAAATAGTGTCCCAAGCTACTGCTAGTTAACAAACACAACGACCTTACCTCACATAATACAATCACAGGCTTACTAAGGGTCGGAACCTCCCATGGCAACTAAGTAAACGTCCCACACTACTGCTAGCTAGCACATGACGACCCAGCCTCTCAGGCTAAAGGTCGGAACCTCCCAGGACTACTAAGTAGCGTCCCACGCTACTGCTAGCTAGCACACGACGACCCTGATATGGTGAATAAAATCTGAAAGCACGCTTCCCCCAATTTATACCATATAGGCAATATCATACAACTATCGAAATTATCAAATATAATAACAGCCTCAAAGAAAAATATTTATAATTGACATGTCAAAATAACATCGAAAAGAATATATGTAAAACTATTTTGAAAAAAAACGAATCATATTATTCCCGAGCAACCAACTTAACCTTCAATTACCAACCCAACTCCAATTTACTTTGGACACCCAGATTGCCTTAATAATTATATCCTTCCTCCAAACTCCTTCTCACTTCTCTACTTCTATTTAGTCAACTTCCTCGGACAAATCAATCATAATTGATTCCTCCATTTAACAAAGAAACCAACAATATAAACACAGTTTTGCCAAAAATCAGAAGAAATTATTATCATCCTCCCAAACACCAGAAGTAATAAATGCAGTTTAGACTTTAGCCGAAATTTAATCACAACACCACATAAAATTTTTTTTAAAAAAAAAAAAGAAAACAATACAACAATTCCATTCCTTTCCCACACTTTAAACCTTAATGATCATATCCCCGCTCTGATACCACTGTCACGAACCACCCCGGAATTATCACCTTAAATCCGATATCAACCAATTATCTTACTGATTGTTTTGACGTAAAACCTTCTTTTTAACCAGTTTTTACCTTTTTACGGAAAGCCAACCGTAACCATTTTTAACGGTCAAACCATAATATTCTAGGTCAACAGTAATTATTAAAATCAAATTATTATTTACTATTTACTGAATTACTGTTTTAAAATTTACTATTTACCTTTTACCGTTTTAATTTTCACCTTTTTACCCTTCTTCAACCTCCCACCGCCGGCAGCAGCAGCGCCGCCGCCACAGAGGCTAAGAACGCCTCCAATCGACACCAAAAACGACTCAACACCGTCACCACTACCTCAGGACTTCCCCTCCGTCGTTCCCACCGCTAAAAACCAATGCAGCCGCCATATACGGCGGCAGAACCACACAGCCTCCATTTTTTTCCAAAATTCAACCAATCGGATTTCAAATCACACTTAATCTACTCCAATCAACGCTCTAAACTCAATTCTAACCTCCAAATACACACTTTTCATCATTTCAATCACCCTCACCGAAATTCCCCAAAACTCTAGAAATTTCGATTCCTAATTTCTCCTTACCTGGGCTGAATCAGGTCAATTCCTTTCATGGAATCGACGTGCAAGCCGAGGTCTCCCTTTTCCCCCTGTATCGGACCTATCGATGGCCGGAGGAGGGAGTTATGGTTCTATCGGTGGCCGAGCTTCAAGGGCGTCGCACGGCCAAACAGTGGCAAACCCCGCCGTGCCGCTGCCACAGACGCGAAGAGGAGGCTGAGCCGGTTCGAACGTGACCAGTACGGCGGTCCAGTTCGGCCGGACGACGGAGATGAGTGGAGGCGGGGAGCGGCTCAGTCCCAATCGGGGGAGAGGAAAGAGAAAAAGAGAAACCAGATAGAAAAATAAAAGGGAATGAATATTCCCGAAAAGAATATCCCCCTGGAATCTAGAATATTCCCCATTTTCTAGAACTTTCCACCCCCGACTATTTATACTCGACCAAAACAAGAAAATTACCGATTTTACGTCAGAACTTTTTCATATGAATTCCAAATTAAACCTGCTACGTGTCCACGAACTCGTTTTAACGTCCTCTATCTCGTTGAGAAATAAAATTCTCGGTCGGGTCAACTTATAAAAAGTTAACTTTTGAAACCTCTGAATCGTAAAACAAATTTCTGAAACATCAAAATTAAAGTACAACTTTTAGGGGGTATTGTAAGGTTCGGGTCGTTACAGCGGAGGTCTCGACGGTGCGGGAGGGGACATCGCAGACGTGGGAGGTGATGGGGATGGAGGTCTCAATCGTGATCGGCGATGTGGAATCAGATGAAATTGAGCGGCGGAGGGAGATGGCGAAGGTTAGGGGCTTCAGGATGTGGGATTTGGAGGCGGGAGAGGGCCATGGTGGTTGAGATTGGATCGGTGGTGGAGGAGGGTTTGTGGAGGAGTGAGGGATTTGGTGAGAGAGAGAGGAGGCAAATGGGTTACCGAAAATGTTAAAATACCTGGTGAGATCTGTTGAGTTTGATTCGGATTTGGTTTATGTGCTGCTCTTGATTGTTGAGCTTGATTTTTTTTTTTACGGAGGAGGACGACGGATGTTAATTTCTTAGGCTCAGTGGCATTAGAAGCGCGGCAGAGGACGGCGAAGTTTCTTAGGCTCAGTGGCATTCGAAGCGGCGGAGGACGGCAGAGTTTCTGCAGATCAATGGTATTGGAAGCGCGGCGGAGGACGGCGGAGGTTGATTTCTGAGGCTCAGTGGTATTGGAAACGCGGTGGAGGACAGTTGAGGTTGGTTTCTGAGGCTCAGTGGTATTGATTTCTGAGACTCAATGGTATTAATTTATGAAGGTAATTTTGTAATTTATGAGTTAACAGATTCTATTAGTTTTGGATGGAAACTTGCTAGTGGTAATTTTAAAAAACAATATTATTACTGATAAATACTAACAAAAAATTGTAGTTTTGGATAAAATCCTCTTCTTTTAGTTTTATTTTATCTATTTTCTCGTTCTCCTCCTTTTCTTTTTTGTATCTTCGTGTCTTCCTTTATTTCTTCCACATCTTTCATGTCTACAGCTTATGAACTCCATCCCCCAATTAGCAATTATCCATGCTCTTGAACCCAGAATACCCAGCAATTATTTATGTCTTTCAATCCAATTTAATCATCTATCATCAATTCATCATGAAAAATTTATCCAAATCACCCATCATCAAAACTAGAAGAGATCGAGAGTGTTCATAGTTCACCTCATTCGGGTCTGGGAGCATTCTGTCTGTATAAATCCGATATGTCTGACCGATTCAAGAGTCATTCCGCCGTCGTCAACTGAGATAACGATCAACTCCGGATTTTTGGACGGGGAAGGCGCTGATTTTGGGGGCAGAATTAAAAACTTAGATTGTGTGTTTCTTGGTTTGGAGAAAAGATTGTATCTTTGTAGTTTGAGAGTTTTGATATGAATGATTGAAAAGCTTAGCTTGTTGTGAATGGAGTTGTAGGTTTTGCATTTGAATGAGGAACTGTCAATCACAAAGGAAGACCAATGAGATATCATTCACAAAGGAAGAAGGGGATATGCCTCTTGGGTGAACTGTGCAATAAAATGTTTTGGCTGGTTGCATTTTCCCCTTGCTGAAATTGATTTTCTCTTCCATAGAGCTGCATAGGTTTCATTTGAAGATTATTTGATTTCATTTGAACAACTAATTTCTCCCTCTTGTTCATTTGTAAGATTATAAGATTATTGTCTTTTAAGTAGAGAAAGTGTGAGATATATGCTTACTCTCTTGTCTATTCGTGATAGGCATTTTGTCCAAATTGAAGAAAATTTGAGAAGCATATCAAGTGATGGGATGGAGATGGAGATGGATAATGATGCGCAAGAAGAATATTATGGTCCTGGGACACAAGAAATGGAAGCTATAAGAAGATAAATTACTTAAAATTTGATGAATGCGCGTGGTACTAGGGATTTTTAAATGTCTCGAGATATTTTTTGTGTGTACTTGATGCAAATGAAAAATATTTTTTGTTATTGATGTTGCTACCTGGAATGGTATGTTTTAGACAATTTTTTTTATTGCTACTTCATGCTAATTAAGATGTGGTTTGTTATTGATGCTAGTATCGGGAATAGTTTTATGTGTTAAGCTATGTTTTGTTGCTACTTGATGTCAATTCTTAGGTTATAGAAATACTTTGTTATAATATCAATTTTAAATGGACATATAATGAAAAATTAAACAAACCATAAAAAAATAAAGTAATAAACTATAGTATAAGAAGTTAATATTTTCATGTCTAAATTAGTCATTTTACAAATATAAGCACAAGTTGGTTTTTGGTTTACCAAACACCCTGACACAACTTTTCCCACTGACAGCACTTTTAAAAAGTCAGTTTACCAAACACTCAGCTACTTTGCTTATCAGTAACTTATTCCCAGAAATAAGTATAAGTCAGTTTTTACTTATAAGCTCAGCTGCACCAAACCCACCCTTAGAGCATCCGCACCCATAAATTGGTTTTGCTCAAGCAATAGGTGGGGCCAGAAGCAAATTTTGCTCCAAGCAAATCGATTTCATATTTTGCTCAAGCAAATCGATTTTTGCACACACCCATTCACAATTTGCTTTAGCAATTCAATTTTGTCTTATTGGGCAACTCCTCAAATTTTTTTTACCGGATATATTTACAACTAATGGAATGGAAGGTCGCCGGAGGCTAACGCTTCTCGATCAGATGTCAGCAAGTTCGAACGGCAGACCATTAGTCGGATTGAGCCTCGACGACGTCTTAGCACAAACAACATCACCCAAACAGCCCCCTCCGGCGCCGACAATACCCGCCTCCATTTCGGGTCAGACCCTCCTCGACATTATCCTTTACGAAGAGCCCAAGTCGTACAAGGCCTTGATCGGAAAGAAAGACAAGAAGCCGTGGAAGACATTCAATAACCGCCTCTCTCTCAAAAAATCTAGCGCCGCCTGGGTCTCCTCCGTCCTCGTCCCCACCTTCGACGTCTACAACCACCATCAGCTCCAAGGCTACAGCCACAGCCGAGCCCACGTGCTGTGGGCTCCACCAATCGGTCGAGCAACAGATCGAGCAAATTTTGCTCGAGCAGAGGGGCGAGCAAAATTTCCCGGTTGACTGCTCGAGCACCTCTCCTCCTCCTGCTCGCCGGTGCAGATGCTCTTATATGGGTGCCTATAGTTTTCTTGTTTACTATGAGAATTTGAGTTCTCATTAAATTCCTATTTTAGGAGTACAGGAGAGGAAGAAACGAACAAATTTGAGATGGGAAGAAGTGAAGTACAAGATAAAGAGAAAAATATAATTTAAAAAGTAATTAAATTGATAAATAAATAATTTCATGAATAGATGAGTCATTGAAGCTACTTAATCTGAGCTATTTGGGTAATTTTTCTATTTTTTTTCGACCCACATGCATGTCATGTCACCTTTATAACAGTGCCGTCATGAAAATTTGACGGAAGTATGTCGTTGATACTAATATAAGACTTTAGTATCACATTAACAACTTTATGAGTCTGACTTTAGTATTCACATTAACAACTTTCATTAATAGATGAGTCATTGAAGTTACTTAATCTGGGCTATTTGGGTAATTTTTCTATTTTTTCCGACCCACATGCATGTCATGTCACTTTTATAGCAATGCCATCATGAAAATTTGACGGAACTATGTCGTTGATACTAATATAAGACTTTAGTATTACATTAATAACTTTGTGAGTCTGAGTATTAAACTGATCGGTGCATAAAAATTGACGGACTGGTGGTACATTTTCCTCAAGTTTTAATGCCCAATTTGTAATCCAACTTGTTTTAGCATGGGGTACAAGAATAACAATGTCTCACCGACTCTCACAAACTCCATATCCTAGAAAGAATATACGAGAGGAAATAAAATGTCAAGTCTTGCAACTCGTTAGTCAAATGTTATTGGGATTTGATTCCATGACGTTCTACGAACCAAATTCATTCCAAAAAACATAATAATTATAAATATACGAAAGAACCATTTTTTTGTAATTCCTATGATGCAATTGGAGCTTATCGGCAGAAAAGAATCAATTTAGATAGTCCCTTGCAAGGTATAAAATCTCTGCGATATATCTGATATCTCTACCGATATCTCCTTTTTTCGGCCGACCGATATATCTTTGAGGTAAATATCTTCTCTTTTCCCGTATCTACGACATATCTCCGATAACTTAAAATATCCCTGATATTTAAGATATTTGCGATATATCTCCGATATTTTAACGAAATATCTGTAAAATTTTCTAAAACAAAAAAAAAATTTCTCGAAATTCGAGAATATTTAAGAGAAGAGTAATTGAATAAGTAATCAGTGATCACTTCAAGGGATACAAAAAAAAATTGAGTACTCCGGATTCCCCTCAAAGGAAATCTAGATAAGATAAGTGACAGACAATCTTGATAAATATTGGTGAGGAGTGTTCTCCTTGAGGAATATGTAAGAAAGTACGAAAAAAGTAATCACCTCGATTGCTCAAATAAGTAATCGCCTCGAGTTCTCGAATAAGTAATCGCCTCGAGTGCTCGAATAAGTAATCTCATCGAGTTTTTGAATAAGTAATCGTCTCATAGACTCATAATTGGTAATCACTTCGAGTTCTCGAAAAAGTAATCGCTTCAAGTTCTCGAATTAGTAATCGCATCGAATCCTGGAATAAGTAATCGCCTCGAGTGTTTGAAGAAAAAAAAAACAGTTTACATATGAAAGTAATTTTGATCATATCACCCAAGATGAAGACCACAGATCTAGAGAAGCTCGTCATGGTGCGCAAAAGCAGAATCGGCATGGCAGCAGGATTAGATGTGTAATTGTTGATCAAAGTACCCCATCAGATGTTGTTTTAGTTGCCTTGTTTTGATTCTATCAGTTTAGGCACAGAGCGTAGTGAGACATCAAATGAATCGCATGAAGGCAACAATCAATTTAGTTATAATATTTTTGAATATGGTCAATATGGAGAAGTGCATGACCAATCATATAATTAGATTCATCCTTATTATCCCATTATAGGGGATACCATCGGCAGTTCCAAAGAGATATATGATTATCATATTAATCACTACAATTCATACTATATGGGTCAAATGTCTTATTTAGATATTGTACTTTCATGGATCAGCGTGGGGAATTTGAAGCACCTAGAGTCTCTTTCTGGTACTAAATGAAGCTATTATTTGTATGTATTTAAGATTTTATGTGTAAAATGAATAAATTTCAAATTTAAATAAAAACAAAATATCTTTTCTAATATCTCCGATATATCTCCGATATCTCCGATATCTTTTTTTTTCGGCCGACCGATATCTCTACCGACATCGACATTTTAAACCTTGGTCCCTTGTGGCTCCAGTGGCGGCTAGATCAACGTGTTATTACTTCAAGAGAAACTCCCATCGAAGTTCACTATGAATCTTTGGGTACCTCTCATGAGATTTATGGGCATATTTGAAGGGCCCAGACTAGTCACGAATGCAACCAAACCAAATTACCCGTTAAAAGACGCTTTGTTAATAAAAAACGAACCGTCCAAGTCTAAAGAGCTCACAATAATGGTAGACATTAGTGCTCTGCAATTTGTATGGTAACATCTGCTGAATTTAAAAGAAAAAGAGAAGAATATCTGCCCCACTCCAATCGGCACGCCACTCACGACTCACCAAAAACCATTTCCTACTTTTGAGTCCTTTTCCCATTTCAATTCGATTTTCAAGCGCACCCAATTGTCCATTTGAGCTCAAAAAGAGGAGTCTTTGATGGGTTTAAGATCAGAGTGATATTTAGAGTTGTTGTTTAATGATGAGCGTGAGCCGTCCGTCGGTACACCCGGTGGAGGCTCCACCACTGACTGACGTGGCGGCCCTGAGAGTCCGGATGAAGGAAGTTCAGGGCATGCCCGGCACCGCCGGCAGCCTCGCTCTCCGTCTTTCCCAGCTCGTCTTCGCCGGAATCTCCCTCGCCGTCATGGCCTCCACCAACGACTTCCCATCTGTTACTGCGTTTTGGTAATGCTTGTTTGCCTTTTGGGTTTTTGAATTTTGGTTTAAAGTGTTAAGTCTTTTTGACATGTGGTGTTGTTTGATGGCAGCTACCTTGTTGCTGCTGTGAGCTTGCAATGTGTGTGGAGCTTGTCACTAGCGATTGTTGATTTGTATGCCATTTCGGTGCGGCGGAGTTTAAGGAACTGCAAGTTGGTTTGTTTCTTCACCATTGGAGATGGGGTAAGATAAGAATCAAACTTATTTAGCTACATGTTCATATATTGTAGCTATTTAATTTGCCATTGGTTTCATTTGAAATGTAGCTAATAGGTTTTATGGTAGTCTTTCCATCTATTTGTGAACTTGCCTATTTTTGTTAACATGTAGTTCCTGACTCTCGGTAGAATTTGATTCTTCGGTTTTTGTCAAACAAAAGTAACCAACAAATGCAATGTAGAATACCACACAAGCTAAGACACACTTACACTTTCATTCACTTCTTTAAATTTACACATACAAATGTACAATACACACAAAAGAGCTGGGCTCTCTGTATGTCTATGTCTAGCCAATCAGAGTTCCCCGCCGACTTTAAGTTTACTTGGTTGAGTGTGGGTGCATGCTTGCAATCATATGGATAAGCTTGAATTAGTGTTCTATGAATAGATTACAACCGATAAAGAGGGAGAAGTCTCAGTTGATCGCTGTTAACAGTCTCCCTCACTTGCTCTATTTGTCATACTGAGAGTCGTATAGAATAGACCATCTTTCTCTCCAACAAATTGATAATGTTCATCTACATGGTTAGTCCATGCCTGAATAATGAAGCTATTCTAACCACTGATTAATCTTTGCGGTAGATTTACGTCTCAAAAATGAATTTTAACACACGCTTTCTTGTGATGTTTTTGCTGCTCCACTTTTGTAGTCTTTTGTAGTTGATGGTGTTACTATCAGTTGTGTATTGCTGTCCCAGCTGTGGCAAAATGCATTTCTAGCTCATCAGCCCGTATGGTGGCTCTTTTGCAATCAATCGTATAGTAGTCTTAGTAGCCAAATAAGTTGTACCATTTACCTTTCTTGTACAAGGTTGTACCATTTACCTTTCTTGTACAAGGAAACATGGTTGGATTTGACCAACCCTTATACAACAGTAACTCTAAACATATGTATAGAGTTGTGCTTCTTGTTTTAGATTTGAGATACTAGTTGCAAGATGTGGTTCAGATTTTTCGTAACAAAGAAATATTATGAATTTAAAATATTGGTTGGCTGTCACATCCTCATTGAGTGATAGCGTACTAAACTACTGCAATGTCAGTATCCTAATTGTTATTATTTTTATTACCAAAAGTGTCTTAATTTGTCCTATGTTGCTTGTTGATGAGACTTTGATGATCATCTTTCCTTCTGTGGTTTTCTTGATTCAGAACATTCCCTTGCTTGCTTTGATCTTTCAGTTTTTTTTCTTCTTCATGAGATTGTTGATCTTTCAGTTATTCAAGGTGGTAGCACCCCTGTTATTAAATATATGACTCCAGTTATAGACTCATAGGTCACTAATCATGAAACCTAATCTTCTTTATTCCAAGTGTAATCCCATAGAAGTTTCGCATGTACTAGTACTATATGTGCTTGAACACTACCCACACCCCCCCCCCCCCCCCCCCCCACCTCATCTACCTGGCTATTTGCAAGAGTTTCCTGACTCCAGTAGACTTTAGGGTTCAGCAGGACTCCAGTTTGATTTCTGGATAGTAGGTTTTGGGATGTCTGGGTATTTAAAATGAAAATCATTCGTGCTAAACAGAGGAAGACAGTTGTGCGGATGCTCACTTATGCGTACATACTCACCTAAACTCAAACACCTCAGTTTCACTCGCACTTGAACAGCTAACTTTTCAGCTAATATGATCAAACGCCAAACTTAAATTGTAAGTTTTTTATTGTTGAAAGGACCAGAAGCAAGTCAGATGGAGAAGAACGAGGACAGTTCTAGATATAAATGATATGAGAAACATATATATTAAAGTAATGTGAGATTACTTGATATCACACTTGATACAGAAATTTTTCAAGGATCACTTTTTGTGTGTTGGATGAGGAAACAGATGGTCACTGTTGATATCCCACTTGTTACAGAACTTTATCCTTAGCTTACTGATTTTGGCTCGCCAGGAATACTAGATTAAGAATCAATCAATAGCCACCTACCATTTACGGCATGTGGCATGGATTTGGGTTTTTAAACTTTGATATGCCGCCATAAAATTCAAATTGTAAAGGGATATAGCTTATTATTGGTCATTCATTCTTTTATTACTGATGCTTTGGTAATATGGTTGTGCAAACATCACTGTTTGGAAGTTTATATGGTTGGGCGTCCGGAGGTGAATGAAAACCCATTTATCCACACCTAAATCATTGTATCATATCATTAAGCTGCTAATGGCCTTTCCTTTAAATTTTCCATGCAGATCACTTCCACTCTTACATTTGCTGCCGCTTGCGCTTCTGCTGGAATTACTGTCCTCATTGCCAATGATCTTAACAAATGTGCTGTGAACCACTGCAAAAGGTTTGAATCTGCCACCGCTATGGCTTTTATCAGTTGGTTTGTTGTGTCACCATCCTTTCTTTTAAACTTTTGGTCACTGGCTTCCCGGTGAAACCTGTCACAGCAGAATTCGTCAGAGAGCTGAATCTCATTATGTTCTCAAATTTCAGCCATTTTAAAATGGCTGTGCTTCTACAAGGATTTTTGCTCTTTTAATGTACATGGAAATATATTCCCGGGCTTATAGAGATACAACTAGATTTCAGAAGATTAAATAACAGTTAGCAGATATGTATAACTTCAGATTCTGTCTTCATTCCAACAGCATTCCTTATTGGTGTTAATAGCTCATGAAAAAACATTCAAGTTCCTCTATGAGGAACAAATGGTATTCGCAAGACCTGTTAAATCAACTTAAGAAATACATGCAGTCTATGCTTACACACATGCCATCAGCTCTCTGGTTAACATTAAGAATAGTGTTGAAACCTCCTTTTGTTTATTTTCATGGACTCTAGGCTTGAAAAATACAGTTTTTCAACTGATGAAACAATCATGATTCATTCACGAATTGCATGTTCTGGTTTGCTGTATGCCTGAATTCATTTTCCATAGTTAATGTAAGACACTTCTTAGGTCATATACCATATGATCACACTGTTGTCTCAGATTGGTAATGGTGGCAAACCCTGCAAAACAGAAGTCAACAAGTAAATTGTAATTGCACCGAAACACTGAGAATCAATGGTAAGATGTTGGTGTTACTTGACCAGAATTGATAGTAAATCTATAGTTAGAATTCTCGTGTTTTTTGAGAGGGGTAGGTATATATGTTTGGGAAGAACCCGCTTTTATACTGTAACTATAGAAGCAGAAGTCCCTTTTATGGCAAGTGTTTTACTCCTGCCGTTGAATTCTATCTTTCCTTAACACGAGATTAGTGTTCAAACGCCCAAGGAAGAAGAGATAGAGGAGAAGATTAACTGTTTTCTCATTCCCTTCTTCTATAAACCGAGACGGGGTGTAACGGCCATATCGAATTCAAGGAAAGCATGACCTTGTATGCTCTATAAACCCAGCTCTTTGAACGTACAGCTTTGAGTCATCTGCATATGTCCCAATCTTTCTAGTTATCTTCAACAAATTGTCCCAAAGTGAGAAGGGTTTGAGGACTTTGAGTATGTCTGATAAGGAAGACGCGGAGGTAAAAAGGCTATTTCAGTGTGCAAGGACGTACAACAAAATTGTAAGGCAGTTAGTATGCAATGCCTCAAATCATTTATCAGTGCCTGTTTAGTCTAGTTGCTTCTCAAATTCGTTGCATCATGAAGTCTTGAGACCTATCCTCCTCTCAACTCTCAATTTTCAAGGTGAATATTGGGGCTGTAATTTATTTTCAAGTCTTGAATAAGATGTATATCATTTTTGTCTTCAGTTTGACGAACTGATGGAGATAATGAACACCAAGACCAAACCTCCTAAGCGCCGCGGGGTATCTTACTGAAAATATATATTAGATTGTACTTTTAAAATTTTTATCTGCTTAGAGATGCAATGTACATTTACTTTTGTTTGGTTTGTGCATCAGAATTCTACAAATGCTGTAGCTCATCCGGAACACAATGAAGTAATTGTTCAAACAGTTACAAGATTTCTCTAAGAATTGAGGAATGACTATCCGGTTGCTAAGACCTCTTCAACCACCAGATCTTCAAACTAGTTATAATTAGAAATTTCTGTGTTATTCTGGTCAATATGTAGTGCTTTTCTTTCTTTCTGAGAAGATTTCAGAAGAAAACAGATATATATATATATATATATATATATATATATATATATATATGTTAAAACAGATATTCAGACATATACCTATCTAGTTTTACTTCAATATCTGAGTGCTTTAATCAATTAATGGTATGTTGCATACACTACAGAAGGTCACAAGCATCTCTTTGCAAGATTACCAAATGTCGCTAATAGTTTATAGCATACACTACACAAGAATATTTTAGACAAAAATAACATAAAATTGTCAAAAGCAACAAATTCAAAATATATATTATACATTAATTACCCGAAAACGTTTTATTCAGCACGTCTTCACAGACACTTGTAGAAGTTCAACTGATGATGTACTCGGAGCACCTTCCCAAGTTGACATTGTTGAACTACAAACAACATCATCCCACTGCTCAATTTGATAATCTTGGTCAAGTTCACCCCTTTCAAAGCTTTCCTGAGCGCCGGCAGGTTTCTCGGATAATTGGATGGCCTCTAATTCTGCTGTGACCTCTCTCATTGTGGGGCGTTTTCTTCCATGCATTTCCAAGCATCTCTTAGCAAGATTAGCAACTAGCAAAATACCGTCTTTGGAGCCTTCATTCACTACTCTAGCATCAAGAATGTCAAATAGAGAACCTTCCTGCATCGAAACTATGAAATATGTGACAAGACTTTTGTACGTTTCATCTTCATCTGACCTAGTTACTGGTTTTTTCCCGGTCAAGAGCTCAACGAGCACCACCCCGAAGCTGTAGACGTCACTTTTCTCAGTAAATTGGCTTGACTGGTAGTATTCAGGATCCAAATAACCAAATGTGCCATGTACTCTTGTGGTCACATGAGTTTGGTCGATGGCAACTAATCTTGAAGTTCCAAAGTCAGCAATTTTTGCTCTATACTTCTCATCTAAGAGTACGTTCGTGGACTTGATGTCTCTATGATAAATCGGAGACGAGGTTGAAGTATGTAAGTAGGAAAGAGCTCCTGCAATTTCTGCAGCAATTCGTAAACGAATCTCCCATGTAAGCGGAAACTCTTCAGTATGTTCATGAATGTACTGAAATAAGTTTCCATTAGGGATAAATTCGTACACCAAAAGAGGAACTTCTGTCTCTAAACAACATCCCAAGAGCTGAACGATGTTTCTGTGGTTGATTTGGGAGAGAATGACAACCTCATTGATAAATTCTGAAAGATTTGCCTTGTCTTCAATCTTGGATTTTTTAACAGCCACAATTCTTCCATCAGTCAGCATGCCTTTATAAACAGTACCTTGCCCCCCTTGGCCAATAATTCTATCAACATTGAAATTGTCAGTAGAACTTTGTAACTCCTTGGATTTGAACAATTTGATTCTCTCGACGTTGATTTCACTTGATGATAACTGTTGCTCTAACAATAAACCACCATTTTGTTTATAAAACTGCTCCTTACGTTTAATGTTCTTCCATTTCTTTGCAACTTTGTATACCCACCATGCACCACTGAGAAATAATAATAATCCAATACCAGCACCAAGACCTGCATATTTAACGTCCATTTGCATAATAGTAAGATCACAGTTAATTAGCTAGGCTAATTGAATCAACATGCAAATTAAATGAGAGATAGAGGTTACCAGAGACAATAGGCTTAAGCTGAGAGTGATTCCTAATTTTATGGAAGCATCGAGCTGTGGGATTTCCGGCAAACAATTCGCATGTCTGCCTTGTTCTATTTGAGTAGCAAGTATGACCCCCGATTGTGTTTTTACATTTCGCATTACTGATATTCCACATACCAGTGGTATTAAGATCAGAACCCACGCATGAGTTACTATCCTTGCATTCATCAATATCTGAAATATAATAAACGCAACATAATGGTGAATTGTTCACCGAGAAAAATGTAGTAAAGATGTAGCATCATCAATATATATATATATATATATATATATATATATATATATATGCCCGTTCCAATGAGGGATCTCTCATTTTGATCATTTTAAGGGATCGATCATTTAACCTACTTTTTTATCACATATTAACATCTTCACCGTTCAACTTTTATGTTTATATGAGTAGATCATATCTGAAAATTTTCATTCTATTTGATAATCATTAGAACATTGAAAATTGTAATTTACAAATAAAAACATGAACGGTTCACGTTCGACAAATTTATAAGTCCATTGATTTCATCTAATTAGGTGTCTTAACGATCATCATTTTGGCTAAAAAAATTTTTTAGCCAAATTAGTGATCGTTAAGGCATCCAACTAGATTAAATCAATGGACGTATCAAATCTGTCAAAACTGAACCGTTCATGTTTTTACTTGTAAATTTCAATTGCTCTAACGATTATCAAATTGGATGAAAATTTTTAGATATGATCTACTCATATAAACATAAAAGTTGAACGGTGGAGATGTTAATGTGTGATCGAAAAGTAGGTTAAATGATCGATCTCTTAAAATGACAAAAATGAGGGATCCCTCATTGGAGGGGTTATATATATGTGTGTGTGAGCGTGTGTGTGTGTGTGAGTGTGTGATTTGGAACGTTATACATACATTCTTTGTTCCTATGAATGTCTTACTCATTATTTAGACTTCATAGATTTATGATTAAACTACAATATGAGAGCTCCACACTTTGATCAAGAAAAAACTTACGCCCATTTCCTTAAACTTGTTTATTACAAATTACCATGATATATAGTATTACTACTACCACAAAATTATATGATCTCAGCTTTTATTGGAAATTTGTTCAATTAAATCTAGAGGTTCACCTACACCTAGGGGCTCTCTAACCAAATTGTTCTCTTTTCTATTTCCTTTTTTTTGTGACAATTATTTGGTTTTGTGAATTCCGTGAAGTTTTAGTCAGTATAAGTCATTCCAGTCTTTTTAACCTTGAGGTTGGGTTTGAATCGAGCATGAGTTAATAAAAATAGGGTTGCTTTGAACAAAAACCGCCTAAAGAAAAAGGACTTTAAAGAATTACGTACCTTGGCAAGGTCGGAGAAGGTAGGGATTTCCTTCAAAGCCTGCCGGACACCAACATGAATACCAATCATACCATTGAGCCTTGGTATCAGAAACTCCTGTGCACGAAGGTGTTGAGTCATTCAGGCTGCTCTGGTCTGAGGAGCGGACGTGTGCTTCAAATGATTTGATTAATGACTTGTTTTTCGATAAGCTTAAGCTCCAATCTAACCGCACAGGAACGACGTCCATACTTTTTATAACGCTATAGTTTAATACTAAGTTGTCCTCAGAGCTTGCTGTTAGATTTTTTTCAATCCATTCTCGGTCAGTCAAGAATGCATAATCCTTGCAATCCGTCCCATTTTTTCTTGTTTCATCTTGTTGTTTTCTGACAGCACTGAAAGTAGACATATATGGAGAAATGTCAGTCGAGCAACAGTTGACACTATAGTCACAGTATCCCATGCTTCGATCTGAATCACACATCGACGTGCACCCAGAAACCGTAGTGTGGTTTGGACCTGAGAGAATCGAGACAAGGAAGCCACAACTAGCTGCAACGAATCTGTTTTGAAGGGAGTACATGAAAGGGGTTCCCGTCAGATTTGCCGCAGGCCGAGATTGCTTCCCCTTGCAGCTAAAGTAAGTGATAGGACTCGTAACTAGAAGCGTGTCGTCTTCGACAGAAATGCTCAGCACCTCCAGTTGTAGACTCCTCAAGAACGGCTTTGCTACAGCTGGAACAGAAAGGTTGCATTCTATTTCGAACCACTCGTCAAAGTAACAATGAGGTCCAATCCCAAAAGGGTAGGGAATGTTAACACGTCCGCAAACCGATCTACAATTCTTCTTTGCTATCTCAGGTGAAGATGATGCTGTACTACCCATGCTCCACATATGTAACAATAGAATGGAAATCATGTGCTGAAGTAGCCGCTTCATTGTCACTACGTACTGGGCCTCTGCGTGCTCTGCAATACTTCCTGGTTGGTTTTCTGACCAAAAAACAAAAAAAAAAAAGTTGCATCTAGCAGCTAGTGAGTCCCACAGAATTCATAATCGAAACGAACATATAGCTTCGCAAAAGCCAGTGCTTTCAACTATTATTGTGGATTACAAAATTTTGATCAAGCTCCACCATTCTTGTTTATTATTGGTTTAGCAACGATTTTTCTTTCAGTTGGATAAGGTTCGTTTCCCACTACTGTAGTTTTCTTCTTTTTCTGCTTTAAGACGAAAGGCGTGCAACAATTGAAATTATTGAAGATGTTCATAATTAAAGTAAATCAACTTAGAGGCCGTGTAACAGATGTGGCCATAGAAGTTCATTAATCAACTTAAACGCTCTACTTCGTAGAACGGATTCAGCGCACCAATGTGTACTTGCACTGATAATGTGTAAGTCATTTACGCAGTTATTTCTTCAACTATATCGGTGTTTTTTAATGCCTCAATAATTGAGTATTGTGGACGCAGTTTTTTATGGTATTTTTTCTTACGATTTATATTATTGTCTACCATGTTAACATAGTGACTTCTCTATAATTTGCTTTAGTTATAATATTTGTTTACTTCATTTTCACTCACCTCTCGAATATTAGGGTTATATGAATAGTGAGTGATTAAATAAATGGTTGAAATTGCATATTTAAGTCTCGATTCACATGCACTTCGGTGCATTGAATAATTTTCCCTACTTCATTGCTTAACATCTAGGTAGTAAATGCAATGCATGGATCATTTATTAGACCAATTATGCTTCTAGGATTTAACAATCTTCTTATATAGTTTCAAATTTGGTTGCATCATGAAGTCCTCAAACCTATCCTCCTCATAGCTCTGAATTTTGAAGGTGTATATTGGGCTGTAATTTACCGTGCATTATATATGTTTTTGTTTTCTATGGTAATTGAAGTTTTCTTAGGTACCCACCTTTATATGATACATACACTTACAGATATGACAACAAATTTGTTGTAAAAATATCATTATTTAGGTAAATATAGTTCAATTATAGATAATTATTTCACTTACAACATTTTTACAAGTTTCTAAGTAAATGTTGTTAATATGGTAATTTTGTCACATCCCGGGACCAGCTCCGCCGTAACACAATATTGTCCGCTTTGGACCCAAAGGCCCTCAAGGTTTTGTTTCTGGGAGCTCACCAGCAACTTCCCAGTAGGTTACCCATCCTGGGATTGCTCTGAGCTCAGCAAGCTTAACTTCGGAGTTTCCATCCCCTCTGAAACCACTGAGCTCCCAAAAAGCCTCATGTTAGATGGAGGTGGGCATGCACATAAAAGGCACATCACCTCCTCTCCGTTGGCTGGATGGGGATATTACAATCCACCCCCCTTAGGAGTCCGACGTCCTCGTCGGCATACTCCCCCCACACGGCAGAGTGGCTCTGATACCAAATTGTCACATCTCGGGACCAGCTCCGCCGTAACACGATATTGTCCTCTTTGGACCCACCGGCCCTCACGGTTTTGTTTCTGGGAGCTCACCAACAACTTCCCAGTAGGTCACTCATCCTGGGATTGCTCTGAGCTCAGCAAGCTTAACTTCAGAGTTTTCATCCCCTCTGAAGCCACTGAGATCCCAAAATGCCTCATGTTAGATGGAGGTGGGCATGCACATATAAGGCACATCACCCCCTCTCCGTTGGCTGGAGGGGGATATTACAAATTTGTTCAATTATATGCAAATATGTAAAATCAATGTGATATCACTCTCACATGACACAGTACTCAGCTTCAATACCCTAGTTCTCTCTCTGTGAGAAGACCAAAGAAGGCGGCGGCTTTCAAAGAAGAACACCAACCTTGTCCGGTGGCAGCCACGGTCTAGGCTGGTTATTAACCATGCCGATGCCGCATGGCATGCTGCCGGACGAAGACTTTATCCAAGCAGTGTCTAAGATAAGGGTTGAACAAAGGCTTTTAGCATATATGTTTCTGTTATGATTCTGGTGGTTTTTACGACGGTTTCCGGGTAGCCAAATTGCCTGATTTGGTTGATCTTTGGCATGGCACTGATAGTAGTCACTGTTTCGAAAGGATCAGTAGTTGTTGTGCTTCTAGTTTGAGCAACCAATTCGGGGCAGGAGCGGATCGTGGGAGGCATGGTCAACGTCTTGTTTGATCAGGGTGACGTGGTCTGGTGGCGTTGCGGTGGCAACAGTCGTGGCGACGTACTCTGGACGATGGCGTGGAAGAGATAGCAAGGTGGGTGTGCAATTTTCAGGCTGTTGGAGCGGTGGTAATGGCTGGGTCACGGCATAAGCAGAATTGCTGGGTCTTTGGAATCCGTTTTGAGCGTTTAATCGGGCTTGTCTTGACAGTATGTTGGGTTTTCATCCTGACTGCATGTCAGGCTTGTCTTGACTCCTATCTTTACCTCTTTGCTTTTTTATTTTGATCCCTCCAAGCCCCATTGCTATGGATGAGGAGTTTTATTTCATGTCTTTAATTTTAGGACAAAATACTTGTTACCCCCTAAACTCTTTACCTAAAAACAGTTTTATCCCTCTGCTTTCAAATTAAATTAGTAGATCCTTAATCTCTCATATTTCAACAATTTAGTCCATTCCGTCAAATAAATCCATTATTGGCAAACTTTAGGTGTTAAAAGGACCAAAATACTCCTGCTGAAAATCTTTTTTATTTTTCCCATTCTTTTTTTTAAAAAAATTGGGGTCAAATTAAGTACCTCTCTATATATAATTATATAATTATATATATAAACCAAAAGTATAACAATAATATCAAACAAAAAAATAGTTGATGAACAAAAATAAAAGAGATAAAAAAAAAAAATTTGATTTTGAACGGGGGTATTTTCGTCATTTTAGAAATTTAACGGAATATTCTGACGGAATAGACTAAATTGTTGAAATATGGGAGATTAAGGATCTACTAGTTTAATTTGAAAGCAGAGGGACAAAACTGTTTTTAGGTAAATAGTTTAGAGGGTAATAAGTATTTACTCCTTAATTTTATGTTAAACTCTAGGGAAAATGTCCATTTGGCGCTAATTTGACCCCCTGACTGCCCATTCAAATGACCATCTTATTTTCTTCCCCTATTCAACATAAGGTAACAACTCTATTGCCCATTTGAACAAATCTTTTTAAACCCTAGTACAATTTTATTTTTTGTCTTCCGTTTTTGCCCTCATACCCTAGCTAATAGATTTGTTGAATTATTACTTGCCGATAGGTTTTCTGAAACCTTAGGTTTTATCAGAAAACCTTAGAGCACGACTTTTCCAGGGAAGGAGAGAGCGAACAAGGGAGAAACGGAAGAAGATAAGAGAATAAAAGAGACGATTTTGCAGAGAAGAGAGAGAGATTGCGAGCGATTTGTACAGAGAAGATAATGAGGGTTTACGGTTTGCCTTAGGGTTCCAGGGAAGGAGAGAGTGAACGAGGGAGAAACGGAAGAAGAGAAGAGAATAAAAGAGACGATTTTGCAGAGAAGAGAGAGAGATTGCGAGCGATTTATACAGAGAAGATAATGAGGGTTTAGGGTTTACCTTAGGGTTTCATATTGAATTCGGGTAAATATGGGTGATGTTTTTTTCGGCGGATTGGAGTTGATTCGAGCTGGGATCGAATCTGAAATCTGGAAATCTGATATCTGAAATAGTATTTGAACATCAGGTGATTATCTGTTTTCTCTTTTCTTGTTGTTTTGTTGATGTTGTTGAATTTAGGGTTTATTACGTTCGATACATATTTTATGCGTGCATCATACAATCTGCATTCTTCAGATTTACAATCGAGTTTGGTTTTTTACCCCCAGTAATCGATTATTGACCCCCAGTAATCGGTTACTGACCCCCAGTAATATGTTACTGACCCCTAGTAACCGATTACTGACCCCCAGTAATCGATTATTGGGGGTCAGTAACCGATTACTGGGGGTCAGTAACATATTACTGGGGGTCAGTAATCGGTTATTGGGGGTCAGTAATGTTGTTTTTGGTTTTGGTAAGTACTACTTGTATTTGTTACTGACGGACATTCTATTCAATGCAGGAACATGACTCATTTATTGCTTGCTCAGTTTATATGTTCTGGAGAGGGTTTTCATCATTCACTCAATGAGTACATTACTTTTTCTGATTTGTGTATTACTATTCGTCGACGATTTAGGTTCCGTGCTAGTGATAAATTTCGTCTTCATTATTCTTCTCCTTCATGTGCTGTGATTTATTTGGATAGCGAGGAAGATTTGAAGATGCTGTTTTGTTGTGCTAGGATATATAAGATGGAACATGTTGATGTTTTTGTTGTGAAAGAGTTTGGAAGTGGTTGTGGTTCAGGATTGTTGTCATTGGAGGATAGTGTGTTTGCCGTAATTGATGAAAATGATTTTCTGTGTGAGCCATTCAGAGATGGGCCGAAGAAGTCTTATTTGTCTGATGAGTGGAGCTCTCTAATTACTAATGAAGGCCAAAAATTTATAAATATTGATCATTTTCGTGACAATTTGAGAAAATATGCAGTGGGATGTGGTTTTTGCGTAATATTAGTTAGGAATGATTATATCTATGTTCATGCAGTATGTGAAAATCATGGTATTGAGAAGTGCGAATGGTTTGTGCATGGTGCTGTTACATCTATCAATAGTTGCTTTTACATTAGAGGGCTAAATAAGGTGCACAGTTGTAAAGGGGTTCTTAGAACCCAAAAGCATAGGCAGCTTGGGTCTAAGATAGTTATGAATTTGATTGAAACTGATGTTAGCTATAATCTTGGTTTGAAGCCGGGTGATATCATCAACAAGCTTAAGTCTGCCTATGGTTTTCATATCAGTTACAAAGTTGCTTTGACTGCGAAAAGAAAGGCTATGGAGAAGCTTTATGGATCTGATGCTGCTTCTTTTAACATGCTTAGTTGGTATAGAGATGTTGTTTTGGATAGTAATCCTGGATCTTCTTTTGTTCTTGAAGTTGATGAGGGCACTAATAAGTTTGAAAGAGTTTTTGTTGCTTACGGGGGGCAAGTTGAGGGGTTCAAGTACTGCCTCCCTGTTTTATATGTGGATGGTATATTTGGTAAGAGTATATACAAGGGACAGATACTATCAGTCACCGAAAGAAATGGGAATAAAGGTACTGCTTAAGCGCTTACTGACCCCTAGTAAAATAATTACTGACCCCCAATAATCGATTACTGATCCTCAATAATCGATTATTAACCCTAAATAAAAGATTACTGACCCCCTATAACTGACGATTTTATTTGTTGTTTTGACAGGTTTTTTTCCATTGGCCATATGTATTTGTGACTCAGAGACTGAATTCAATTGGTTATTTTTTTTCAAACACTTGAAGAATTTGTTAGAACCTCAAGGAAGAGTTATTACTTTCATTAGTGATCGAGGTAATGGACTCTTGAAAGCTTTTGATATTGTGTTTACTGGAAATCCTCATCTCTATTGTTTCAAGCATTTGACCTATAATCTGACCCGTAGATATGCTGGTAAGGGTCATGGTGTGGTGATTGATAAAGTTATTGGTAAGTTTTGTGAGGTTGCTTATTCTTCAACGGAGAAGCAGTTTTACCATAAATTGGTAGAACTTAGAGAAGAGGGTGGTGCAGAGATTATTAACAGTTTCATTAATGATATCCCCTTGGAACATTGGTGTAGAGCATTTTTTTTAAGGGCTGCCGTTATGGAATAATGGCCAATGGCATAGCTGAATCGTTCAATAAGTGGATTTCTGTAGAGCGGTTGATGCCTCCTTATGCTATGCTAGATCAAACCCGCTTAAGAGAGATGAGTCAGATGGCTGAGAGGAGTGCAAATGCAGAAAGTTGGACAACACAACTAACACCAAAGATGGAGACTCATCTTAAGACTGAGATGGAGAAGAGTCGAAATTACAAAGTGATTTCTTCTCAAAGTGGTGTATATGAGGTACTGCTCTAACACGAAATGTGCCCCAATAACAATTTTTTTTTCTTTTTTGCCATTTTTGTTGCTGTTTTGCTTAATTGTATATATGTATAATTTCGAGTAAATCGTTCTCGTTGGCTATCTATTATTTATTGGCCCGTATCATTTTTTGTTTACTGACCTCTAGTTGTTATGTGCAGGTTAGGAATGATAAATATTCTTACAGTGTCAACATTAATGAGCATTCGTGTTCTTGTGTAAAGTGGCAAATCAATTGCTTTCCTTGTCCTCATGGTCTTTCGGCAATACAATATGCTTTTTTGAATGTTTACGACTTTATTGATAGGTATATTTGTTGTTAGTGTGTGTCAATACTCATGATTATTAGTTATTTTTGGGACCTGATAAATGTTTTTAATAGGTATTTCCATGTCGATACTTATAGGAAGAGCTACAGTTTTCCCATTCATCCTGTGAGTAATGTTGATGCTTGTTTTTCGGATTATAGTGATGAGCTTATATTACCTCCTTCTTGCAAGAGGCCAGATGGGAGGCCTAAAGTGAAGCGAATAAAGTCTGCTGGAGAGAACAATAAGAAGGTGATACAGTGTGGTCGTTGTCACAAAATGGGTAATCATAACAAGCTCACCTGCACGGAACCTCTGCCGGGCTAGTTGTTTGGTTGTTTGTCACCTTTTTTTGCCAGGAGATTTTGTTTACTATCTTTGTTATAATCTTACCACGGGTCTGTAATCTTGATTCTTGGGGGTCAGTAATCATTTACTGGGGGTCAGTAATCGATTTACGTGTTTGTCATTAATACGTTTTGGGAAGGAAATATTGTCGATATTCTATACAATTTTTTCATCAATTTTCATATTTTAAGATTTGCTTGGAATGAATAATCATGTTCATAATGATTTGCACTTGATTCTTTTACATATGTTGCTCTATTTTTCCTTTTTTAAATGTAACTAAGTAGCATCATACCATATAGATCATACACGATTCCAAAAATATGTTTACTAACTAACTCCGACTAATGAGGTTACTGACCATCATCACTATGATTATTGTCCCTAAGTAATCGAGTACAGGTCTCTGATAATCATGATTATTTACCCCCAGTAATCGATTACTGACCCCCAGTAAACGATTACTTACCCCCAGTAAACGATTACTGACCCACAATAATCGATTACTGACCCCCAATAATCGATTACTGACCCCCAATAAAAGATTACTGACCCCCAAGAATTCCACATACTAACTTCCTGCTGACTTCCTGTAAGCATTTTCTCACATGCCAAACAATTTAAATGAAAGCATATAACACAGATTGAAACTATTCTATATTATCTTGAATGTTTATGTTCATAAACATCTCCAGCATTCTTTTCCTCATGTTGTTTCCACCAGCCTTCGTTGGTTTTCTGCCCATTGCTAATTCCTCCATCATGTGAAGCACGAACGGTCCGCAGTCAGATCTGCACAAAAATATCTTCTTTCAATCCAAAAACCACATGAGTAATTACAATACTGACACAAAAATAATCTATTATTGACCCCTAGTAATCTATTACTGACCCCCAGTAATCCTAAAAAGTCATTATACTTACATCCTGCTGACTTCCTGTAAGCATTTTCTCACATCCCAAACATTTCAATTGAAACCATATAACAAAGACCATACAAGTTTCTTCACATATGACAATTTGACTATATATGAGTAATCATTAGATAACTGTAATTTGAAGCTACTTACGATGTTTATCTTGCTGCGGGCATTTGAAGTCAAAAATCAACTTGTACGATTGTTCGGTAAAATGATTGTCAAGAATCTATCTTCTTGTCTCCTTCTCCTCTTCCGTCATTATTACCTTCTCCTCAACCAGGGCACCCCTATCAATGCGCACAATTTTTTCTCTATACTCTTCCGGGTCCTGACTATCAGGGAACTGATTTGAAAGGTTCACATCTCTAACGAACCGCCTTATCTCTTTCGCCTGTAGGTTGGTTTTAATTAAAACAAGGGATTCCATACTAACCACTATTCAAAAAATTAATAAATGTGTCATTAAAATACTCACCACTGTTTCTGCATCCTTAGTAGCATAGTGATCCGCGTGGTCGGCCTTTTTTGGTGTCAAGGGGTTCATGTGCCTTAAGCATTTCTTCTCTTTGTCTATGATCATCAACGAGAAGTGATGGTGTTTGTGGTGGTGGATAGGAATGAAGACTTTCTTCTTAGAGAATATTGACCACAATGGGTCTATAAATTGGGTTTTGACCTCCAATCTATAGCCTTCGAACTCACCTTGTTCTCCCCCTTCTCTGTATTCTCTTTCCTTAGCGGCATTAGCCAATACAAAATGCTGTATATTTCACCAACAAGATTAGTAAAGCGAAAAAATATGAGTGTTTTACAGAATATTTAACTTCAAATGCTTACCGCTGCGTCAAACCCTAGAAATGCCACTGCTCTAGAATTAGGATTCGCTTTCAGCTTTTGTTTCACCATATGGAGATACACCTTCACTGGCTGTAAACATATAAATATGAATGTTACTGGGGGTCAATAACCACGATTAGATAATGTTACTGGGGGTCAGTAAGATGTCTCACTTCTATGACGACGTCTCCCTCTTTAATGATTCTCGTCAAATCCTCCCGAGTTATTGCAACCAAACAGTCCTTAGTATTCCAATAGTTAGGGCTGTTTAAAAAAAAATAAACAATTAATTTTCAATCTCAGTAAGTAAAAACAAAAAAAAAACTAATAATTGATCCGATTACCTTTTTTTGTCCTCTTTGTTTTCATTGAACCAAGACTGATAGTGTCGTGCCACATTCTCATCAAGATTTTTCTAGGTTGCCGTCTCGCAATTCACATTTTCAAGAACTATACTATTCTTAGGCTTCTGAATCTTTGGTGCTTTTTTGGCTGGGTACTCAAAGTCCTCTTGTGGCTTTTTTTCTGCCTTCCTCCTATTCACCTTCACGTTCCTCTCTATTAAATGTGGGTCAGCAGTTTTCTTCTTTGGTTCCCTTTGGTCTTCTTCTGCACCTTGTAAAAATGCTGCAATCGATTTATCTATTTCTTCCTGATTTTGTTCAATGAAGATGGCCACCTTCTCACTGGTAATGTTTGTCTGCATGTTAAGTTAATGTCAGCAAAATATACCATCTAGCACAAAACAAATTATTACTGACCATCAGTAAAATTGTGATTATTGGGGGTCAGTAAAACATTATATTGCACTAAACCATGAGTAATATTCCCTCACCTTCGTATTTGTCTCCTCTCTCTGAATCTCTGACCTTTCCAAATTACTCCTCACAGCTTCATCCACCACATTTGCCAGAGTGTCTAAATCTAATGAACCTAATGAACCGTAATTTTGTGTGTTCTCCATCACCACATCCAGTTCTTCTACATGTTCAGCTTCATCCTCTACTCTTCTTCCTTCGTCACGACATTCTCCCATTTCATTGTTCTGATCCTCATCCGGATACTCTTGCTCCTTTTCTTTGTAAACCACGATTTACATATCCGGACTAGGACTGTCGGCTGTGCTCTTTTCATTGCCGAACTTCATTCTTAATTCATGGATAGTCTTCTCCAAAATCTTCTTATCTTCTTCTAGTCGCTTGATTTGCATGTCGCCTTTTTTGACCATCCGTAACAAATCACCATTCTGCCTCAAGAGTTCTTCATTTGCATTTCTTAGCCTGTTAAGCGGCTCTTTCAAGTCTGTTTCTGCTGCCCTCCCTTCCAACTCTTGCAGAAGTGCTCTCATTTTAGCATTCAGCACAGCGTTTCGCTCTTCTTCCGCTTTGCTTACTTGAGGAACCTGCAACCTCAGTAATTAGATATAAATTTCAAGTTCCTGCCCAAAGATTACTGACCCCCAGTAATTGATTACTGACCCCCAGTAATCGATTACTGGGGTTCAGTAATCAATTACTGGGGGTCAGTAATCAATTATACTCATATCCTGCTGACTTAAACATTGTAATCATTTACGCACATCCCAAACAATTTAGCAGGATATGATACTACCTACTAAATCATAGCAATCTTACCCGTTCATTGAAGCTTGGATTATTATATTGATCATCTTTTCTACTGTCCTCGTCTACAAAGCAGCTCCGCGTTGTATATGGTCCATGCTCGAACAGTTCCTGACATAGTCATAAATAACGGTTATTACACATTTTTTTAAGGTAAACTATATATGCACTACAGTTAATGGTTATTACCTCTGTCATTTTTGGGTTTGATAACCACTCTTGCTCATTCAACACTTGCATGGTTGACCATCGAATGAATGTGGGTTTCTCATTCATTTTCTCTCTAATGTACGGACGCGCCCTTGTGTTTTCAAGGAACCAATATATGATCAGTAGTGTGCAGCCATTGTACGTTTGAGGCCTTTCCTGAGTGTACTTTGCAATTCCATCAAGTAGAAAGTCGATCACCATTTTGGACCAGTTGTATCTATCTATATTCTCCAAGTCTTCACATATTGTAATCAGCTCCCAATCAAGATGTGTCCCTGTTTTGCTGAAGAAGAATACTGCAAACAAGTACATTATTATGATGGATGCAATCTTCTTCAGATCCATCTTCTTTTTCTTGAGCTCATCCCTCAGCGCCGACTCTATCTGTGTTCGTTTTATGGTTTTCTCTCGCGTGAAAATTACAGATGTTTTCTTCTTGGCATTGCCCACGTCTTCGAAATCCAACTCCTCCTTGGTGATGTGAAACAGCTGATGCACTTCCTCAATTTTGATCGGCTTCTCTTTTTGTCCGAATTTGAACACCTTGTTCTTCTTGTCGAATTGCTTCAATATGATCTCCAAATCTGATTCTTTTTTTCGGACTTGAAAGTCTTCAATCTTACCATCTTTGAAAGCTACAATCATATCCCAGAAACATGTCTATTGGAGCAGAAACCAAGATTCTTGTGGTACTTGTTCCTTTAAATCTCTGATCAAAACATAAAATTGGTGCAGTGCACATTTTTGTGGCTTGCATTGCACTCTTGGCAACTGATGTGCTCTCTGCTTCTTCAATGCTTCTGGTTTGTTGTTTGATGTTTTCAGTTGTTGCTTCTGTAAAGGAACAAAAACGGAAGGATTAGCATTCATTTTCATGTTTACTGACCCCCAATAATCGATTACTGACCCCCAATAACCGATTACCGACCCCCCCAATAATATATTACTGACCCCCAATAATCAATTAAATAAAACCAATTGAGATACAAAGTTACTGTTTTTTTACCTTTTTCTTTTTTGTCCCTACTTCTGTTTTCTTCTTTGCTTTTTTGGTTTCTGCTCCACGTTTACCTCCTTCTTCATTCTTCTTCTTCTTGCTTGAGTCATTCTTCTTTGCTTTTTTGGTTGCTGCTCCACGTTTACCTCCTGCTTCATTATTTTCTCCCTTCTTTTTTTTTGCACTGCGCGTTCTCTGTTTAATGGTGAATTGGTTCGTCGTTTCATCATCGTCCTCCTCATCATCAACACTTTCACTCCTATCTTCATCATCACTAGCAGACCTATCATCCTCATCACCATCAGATTTGTCACCATCATCTTCCTCATTGTCACCACTATCACTTCTATCATCACCATCACCATCATCTCCGCCATCATCATGACAATCACCTCTATCATCTTCAAAATCATCTTCATCTGGCTGATCAACTGCCTTTCTGCATATATGATACAGACACAATTATGTAAGTAAATAATCACGATCACTGACCCCCAAAATCACGATTACTGACCCCCGATAATAAGCATTACTGACCCCCAGTAATCACAATTACTGACCCCAATAATCGAGATTATTGACCCCAACAATGGAGATTATTGACCCCCAATAATCATTCAAACCGTAAACCCAATCTATTCAGTAAACCCTGGAATCATCAAACAACCACTATACACAATTTCAACTTAACACAATGAAGGCGCATTCATGTCAGAATCTAACATAACCAATCTGAATTTATTATTGACCCCCAACAATCGAGATTATTTACCCCCGATAATCATTCAAACCGTAAACCCAATCTATTCAGTAAACCCTGGAATCATCAAACAACCACTATACTCAATTTCAACTTAACACAATGAAGGCGCATTCATGTCAGAATCTAACATAACTAATCCGTATTTACCTTTTCCGCGGCGCCATAGTCAGTAACCGGTCGATTGGCCGAGCGAGAGGAATAGAGAGTGAGTGAACGACGGAGATAGAGGGGGAAGAGTTTAGGGTTTAGAGGGGTTAGAGATACAGCGGGGAGAGAGAGAGAGCGAACGAGGGAGAAACGGGGGAGAGAGGGAGAGAACGAGGGAGAAACGGGGAAGAGTGGGAGCGAACGAGGGAGAACCGGGAAGAGAGGGAGAGATAACTGCTGAGAGGAAGTTATCGAGGGGTTAATTGGTTAGGGTAAAGGGTTAGGGTAAATGTGTTCCCTTGAATATACTGAAATACATAAATTGGGTAGTTTAGACATTTTCTTAGGATTCATTGGTTTGGGATATAAATATTGAAATGGGCAATTTTTAAACCCATTTTGTACAAATGGTCTTTTTCCCTAAACTCTATGCCTATCATCTATGCTTTGGTCATGGAGTTAGGTTATTTCCTTTCCATTGAGCATGTAGTTTCTAATATAAGTGGTCTAGTCTACGTATCATGTTGGTGTTTTACACCACGAAGATTTGTTATATCCCTAAAATAGGTGATAGCGAGTGGATATGTAATACTCATCTTGGCATGAACTTGGTTATGAATGAAATTTCTTTTTCAAAAAAATGTGATAATTTTGTTATCAAAGTCGTAATTTAGTTCAATAAAATTATTGTCAAAGTGGTAATTTTGTTCAATTAATTATAAAATAATTGTATGTATACATCCTGTAAGTGTATCATCATGTCCCCTAAACAAGTGAACACAAATATTCGATCAGGTTCAAATTTTAGGGTATGTCCCCAAAAAATAATTGTATGAAAATTAACGATTTTGTTATTAATAAACTATATAAAAATACCTGACAACAATTCAATTAACAAATAGGTCACTTATTATATTTTTTATACAAATTAGGACTAAATTTTACAAAGCGAGACAAGGTGTTGTCAAGTTACCACTTGTCACTAAAAATTTACTCTTTTGTCATTCTTAATATTCACACTTGCATTCAGTCTTAATTGTTGTTACTACAGAATTAAAAGTTGCTACCTAAGAAGCACGAATACGAGTACGTGTGTCCGTATTTGACACAATACGATACGCGGACACGCTAATTTTTTTTTTTGAATATGAATACGTGGTGGATACGTTCACTAAATTTTATTTTAAATATTATATATATATGCATAACAAAAATATGTGAAATACAAACAAAATAGTTTATAAAATTAAAACATAATCAATGTAAATCCAAATCTAAATCAAAAAAGTTTCATAATCAAATTATAATATACATAAAAAAAAAAAAAAAATAGAAGTCCAAAACCAAAATCAATTCAAACTTTAAGAGTCCAAAACCCACTGAGAAAAATATCCCTCTCTTCTGTTTATTTTTCTTTCCCTTCACTCCTTTCTCTCCTGTGCTCTCTCTCTCCTATTTTTTTTTTATCTTTTTTCTCCTTCTCGTCTCTTTCCCCTTCACTCCTTTCTCCTTCTCGTCTCTTTCCCCTTCTCTTTCCCTTCACACCTTTCTCTCCCTCCCTCTCTTCCCTTTCTTTTCCCCGTCCCCTCTCTTCTCCTTTTTCTTTCCCGTCCGCTCCCTCCCCTCTATCTACCCCTCTATCTACCCCTCTTTTTTTCTCTTTTTCCCTTTCTTTTCCGCGTCCCCTCTCTTCTCCTTTTTCTTTCCCGTCTGCTGATCCCCCAAGTTTCCAACAGCCTCAGCCTCTGCGTCACCACAAGGAAGGACGCCCGATGCGATGGCGCGACGGCGATGGCGGGACGGCAGTGGTGCGACGTTGGTGGCGTGACGACGATTATTAGAAATTTGGGATTTGTTTGCTAAATGTCTAATCTACCCCTCGTGTCCTTCTTATTTTCGTGTCTGCCCAGACACACACGTGTCCAATATAAATACATGCATGTCCATATCGTATCCAATTCGGACACGCGTGTCCGACCGTATTCGAACATATCGTACGCGTATCCGTGTCTGATATGCAATACGACACCTTTGGCACGTATTGGAGCTTCATAGGTTGCTACTGCCGACTTAAAGGCTAATACTGTGAATAGAGAAGTTAATTGCTACTGTGAATAGAGAAGCTAGTTGCTACTGTCGATAGAGAAACTATTTGATACTGTCAACCTTGAGGCAAATTGTTACTGTCAACCCTGAGACAAGCTACTATTCCTCATGGTGGTTGAAACTCGAAATTTCAAAGTTTCTCAAAATATATGCAACACCATACTTAAATGAGAGCCCATGAGATAAAAAACAATTTTGTAGTTCATTTTCAAATTTTAGACGGTTTGGCCGGAAAACTTGAAATTGCCATAACTAATTCAAAAAGGATGAGAGAGAAACTTGTCAGTTAGTGAAGTGGCAGCATGGTAATTTTGGCAACATCAGTGGCTTTTAGGCATGTCACCCTCAATTATTCAATCAGTTTTGAATCCACTCAATTTTGAGCCAGATTTATATCTTTTTTTGTTTAAAATTATTGGAAGTAAATTTTTTGTGTTTGTAAATTTGATCGGGTGTTACTATGTAATTTACTAAAATAAATATTACTTCTTATACGCATGTGGCACAGATGGTGAGGACTTAAATGAGGTGACACATCTATTGGTCCTTACATATGTAAATCAATCAGAATGTTCAAATGAAACTTAAATTCAAAAAGATTCTTAGAAGGATGTCATAAAAAATAAAAATAAAGTCTCTACGCCCTAGTTTAGAGGCCAGTATCATCATCCTGTACCCCTCTCTTCCTCTTCGTGTTCTCCTATCTTTTATTATGTTTATTTATGTTTCTCATAGTTAAGGGGGTTGCCTTAAGCCCGGAAACATGACCTACATGATTATTTGACCTTTGGTTTTAGTTTCTTTCAATTCATGATGAGACTTTAGCATACTACTTTTCCCTTGATGAATGCTTGCTAATGCTTGCTTGCACGCTCAATATGCATGTTAGGATTCTACATCTTTGATTGTTTGATGCATGTATAAGTACTAGTTTTAGCAAGGCGCTAAGTTTATTGTGATGCCTTGCTACGTCTCAAACTATTTTAAACCTTAATGCTTTGCATGTTAAATCTAATAAACTTACCTGTAGCTTGCATAGCTTGACAATAGTCTAGGTGTAGAACATTTCATACCTAGCGTACAACGAAAGAAAGGGTAATAGATTGTTTCAAGCACACTGATCCAACCTGGGCATCTTCATCTAAAAAGTTGAATTAGCATCGGACAAATTGTCTTCTGTGCGAGTCAGGGGTGGTGCTTCTTCCTTGGAGGTGCCACTTGTTTTCAAGTCTATAAAAACTACCGACTTAAGTTATAGTGATAGACGCCTCATCTACTGAACAACAATCATTATATAGTCCTGTAAGGGCAACACAGCAAATTTATGAAGAAAACTCAGTTTCCAGGAAAGCATCACGAAATGGGCACCGACATCCAGTCCAAATATACCTCTCTCTCGCATAATCAACGGAAGCAGGAACCTTGGAGATTGGGCTAGCTCTGGAAATAGTTTCTTGGATGTGTAAAATTGCACAATGATATTGATCATAATCATAAACTATTGCCGGCTGCACTTCAACTTTTCAGCCTCAAGTTCTTGTTTCAAGGCTTCCATTCGTTCAACCAAAGCGAAATTTTCCTGGAAATCAAAGACTACCAAGTAAGTATAGGACATGATTCTCTCTTAGACGGACGTTTTAAAACTACAACACAACTGTCCATCAGAACCAACAAGGACAAAGAAAAAGATAAAAATTTAATTTAACATCATAGCGTGCAGTTAACACAATAGTTTCATTTAGGGCATAGTATAAGATTTTTGTAATACAAAGGATTGTGATACTATGTGCAAGCCAGTCTGATCATGGGTTTTACAGAGCTCCTTTGTCCTAGTTTACCAAGAGCTTCAAAAACTGGATCTATACTAAGAATGTGCTAAGAGTAATAACTTAGAAAAAAAAAGGGTCACCTTTTGTAGCATCACCAATTTCTGGTTGATATTAGCAGCATTTCCATCCTCTTCAAGAGATCTCTTTAGCTGTCAAAAAGATAAATTTTTATTCAGTCCTCAAAGAGAAGACACGCACTGAATAAACTAAATTATGGCATGAGGGTAAAGGAAGAATTGAAGGACGATACCACCAAGTTTGTACATATAAATTGTTGCTTTTATCATACCTGCATAATAAATTCATTAGATAATATATATGCGCTCATCCTCTACAGCTAAAGACCCAAGTATTTATATTGATACCAGTTACGCTATCAATGCATATCAGTTTGACCACTTTATAGTACATAAGAGATGTTTGAAAAAAATCATTTCACTGGTGACTAGGCCAAATGATAACGAATGCGAGCAGAATATTTTAAGTCCAGTTTTGGAAAGTTTTATGATTTCTTCCTTATTTGGATTTTCTTTATTATTAGGGTATTTAAGCAAAATATTAGGGAATCTTATGGATTACTCGATCCTAGTTCTAGGATTAGCCTCTCTATATATAGAGGCCTTTGTAGTCTTTTGCTGGCAGATTTGAGTTAATAAACTTTCGAGAGCTTTGCTTTCTTTTCAGGTTGTGTGATGCCTAGAAACCCTACTGGTGTGATGCTAGTAGTTCTATCCTTTTCTTAGTACTCATAGTATAGTTCCCCATTATGTAAGAGTACTTAAACAAACCCTAGAGCAGGTTGTCCTGCATTACCAAACATGTGCTTAAAAATTATTTTTGTTGGCCGGTGAGAGGTGTAGTGCGTATGAAAGCCAACCACAAGACTTGATTTCAAACCAGCAGTTTTACCACAATGCACCAGAGAGAATAGAAAATGCTAATAATTTACTCGAAGTTCAAGTTGTTAGACTGATGAATTGATTAACTTAAAAATTGCCCTTCCAAAGATAGGTCCAAATCACTTTTACAACTGCTGGCCAGAAACCAAACTAACATAGAGACTAAGTGAACAGAAACCAAAATTCAGTTTCTCATGCGCTTTTCATCAATTTTGGGTTAGAATACAGATTATCATTCTTAGGGGTTTTCAACTCATCATTCTGAGAGTTAAAAGATTGACAATTCAGTTGAGAATTAATTCTCAACTCACAGTCTCACAGTATGTTTTTAGCTGAATGAGATTAGCGTATGACCACGATAACATACAGTCGATGCTACAGACAAAATTATAGCTCTATTGGTGAAAATATTAAAAGGAACTTAAAAGCAAAAGGGACAATACATATGGTGCAGAGTGCAGACCTGTTTGAGTTCGTTCATACACTTGGTAGACCTTTCTGCTTCTAAATCATATTTCAGCCTCCACTCAGCAGATTCATCCATTGCTTCTCTATTAGCAAGGTCAAACTGTCGTCTACACGGTTTCAAGACGAAAAACACAACATTGTAACGAACTCTTCAAATCCAGTAAAAGTAATTACGAAACTCGATATATCATAAAATCCATAACAACATAAACCCGATAAGAAGCAACACAAAACCATATCAGTGCTGAGAATCCCATTTTATTCCATGGAATCATCATTACTTATTAAAAATCTACAACCTACTGGCCTGATCAAATCTTACAGCAAAAATTGTAAACATATGAGCCAATCCAGAAGTATAGGATTTTTAGGGTCTTTCTCATTTTCCACAACTTATATCGACTTCTTTCCTCAAACACTGTAAATGGAAATGGGCATAAGAACTAGGCTCAAACTAAGCTCATATGAAAAGGGTAGGCATTCATTCATTCACAGAATCTATAGAAAAATGAAGAACTGAAAACACAGATGGAAGCAGACAGATAGAACAGACGGAAAGCATAACAAACCTTATGAGCTCGGTTTCATCAGAAGAAACTCTGTAATCGATGGACCAAAGCCTGAAGTAGACAGCGATCCCCAGAAACATCAAAACCGCAAAACTCACCAGTACTTTCTTGTTTCCTCCACCAACCCTCATTTTGACTCTTTTACTCTCACTCTTGCAAGGTTTTGTGCGGAAAAACAATCAGACGGGTCTAAACCTGGGCCCCCGATTAATCCAGAAACAGCCCAAGGTACCCGGCCCGTTGGCTTACGGGATTTTTTCTTTTCTCAGGCCGAAGGGAAAAACTTCATCCATCTCAATTTTGTTCATTCTTTTCCAGAAATTATTAGTTCTTTGATTTTCAACCGTGTCGTATTTTAGTCACAGTTTCATCTATTACTTCAATAGGCATGTGAGCTCACTGAGCTGTAAATCAACACTAGGAATAACCATGAGATCGATTCTCATTACCATAGTATCTATGTAAATTACAGATAAATGACATAGAAATCGAGAAAATATGTTTGTGGTAAATAGTGAACGGATAAACGGAAATGAGTGAATTCATGTACTTCTTCTTCCGTCCCATCTCTTGGTCATGAAAACCATATAAAATTTTGGTATGGGTATGTTTAGCTTGAAGACATGTTTGGGTTTCTTTGGATTTGATGCCATAGTTATGGATTTGAGGATATAAGGTTGACTTTAAAGACTAGAGACTACAAAATGCAGAACTTCAAATCACAAATGGACAATGCCTACAACGGAGAATTGGACAAAAGATGAAGTAGTACCAATGCCATATAAGTCAAAGCCCCCATATCCGACTTTTTTCTATTATTTTTCAGTATTATTTAATTTAGTGACACCAATTTCTCATTCGTAAGTGCAATGTCATGAATTCGACTCACAACAAATTAATTGTAATATTTGAGTTATATGTTCAATAAAAAAAAATTAATCAACTGTTTTATAAAGTGGGAAGTCATTCCAATGGAGGGTATTGATGCACATCTCTCTTATGAGGAAGCAATTACCTTAGATAAAATGATGAGTATGTGCACCAATTGAGTACGCACATCTCTCTTTCTATACTCACTAATGTACAGAAACAAAAGAGAGTAGTATTATTTTTTGACCGATTTCATTGATGTTCATGTCAAGATGGTTGTTAACTAATTACATATCTTGTAAACTGAAGATTAGAGAGTTTAATATCTCAATTCCTCCCTATCGAAAACAGAAAACAAGTTAAATAAAATATTGAGATAGAAAAGAAAAATAATTCAAAGATAGCACAGAGGATATGGATATGCATCGTATCCAAAGACTATGTCCGATAGATTGAATCAACCATTCACCACGAATTCTGGTTAGGACACGATGGAGCTAATTAAGAGGAATAACAATACCAGCTTACTTCTGGGGCATCAAGCATCTAATTCTATATTTTAAAGAAATTATTTTGGTTTTTCTGAAACAGAAAAAAGATTGTGCATGATAGTGAGGTCCCAAATAATATTGAAATTAATCCATAAAACATAGAACTATAGAAGGTCCCATATATCTGCAAAACTACCAACAGCATATTCACTTTCAGGCTTTCAGCAAATGTTTTGTATCTTTCATATCACCAATCTTGTAGTGATGTGTGTGAGAGAGGCTATTAGTGATGTTATATAGTTTTAATACGTGTTTTGAAACTATATAACATCATATTCTTAATATAAATGATATCTTACTATGTAAATTGATTCGTGATATACACCCCCCCATAATTTCAATACATCAATGTCAATCACAACTTTGAGCATAAATAACAAGCTCCCCTCTCTTCTTTCTCTTCTTTCTTCTTGGTCTACCAACCAAATTGCTGCTTTATTTCTTGACCATAAATGAAACCCAGAAATTCCAATTAACCATCATGAAGAAGTGAAAGAAAGAAAGCTAAAGTGAGAAATTTTGCTTTGTGTCATTGTTTGATTACGCAACAGAAAATAATAAGTGGGAATCAAAGCAGTAATAAATGGAAATCGGAAAACCGGGGGAGAACAAATCAAGTAGCGCCTCTGGTTTTTGGTGATTCATTACTAACCTGCGACTCGATCTGCTATCTATAAAATTAATTTAAGTTCGTTGGATAAACCACAGAGTTATTAAATTCAGTCTTTACTGCATTTCCTTTTCTGATATGGCCTACAAAATTTAGATGCCAATTTCGTCAAGGATGAAATTTGGATAACTTGGATAACTTGGATTGTGTATGGGGGAAGTCTACAAAGATTGACAAATAGTGAACCTAAACCTTGCTGTGGGATTTAGCAGTTTGTAGATGTCATGAAAATATGAAGGCAACAAACTATGGACACAGAGTTTATTTATGTTCGGCACCAATTGTTTCTGACAAATAAGGGTCGGAGGGCCGCTCACAACTTTTCAATTAATGAAATCGCGAAATACACGATGCATATATTGAAATTTAAGTGAAGAAAGAAGTTGTCGATGGTATGAAATATAAATATTTCTTGAAAGATAAATTATAAGAACTATATAAAGATCACAACATATACTATTACGTTAATAACTTTTGATGACAATTATAGTATCTTGAAATCTAACGATCGGTAAAAAGTATAGAATTTTTGTTAGTCATGTAATTGTGGCATTTTTTTGTGGATCTCGGATAATAAAAGGTTTATGTCTCCGTTCACGCATTAAGATGACAAGTTGACAGATGTTGTAGGCACCCGAACACTTTTATGTAACTCTACTTGATGATTATTGTCAATATAGTTCGTCTCTCCCTTCTCCAATGGGTCAAATCCTGGATATGCAACCCACATTCTTTCCACTTGACCTAATGTGGGTTGATCGTAACTTTTGGATTATGGAGACTGGATTATTGACTAAATTGGTGTTCATATTCAATAATTGTAATCACTAGTGTACATCAAATATTGTAACCCCACTTAAACAAAAAAACAAAATTAATGAGAAATAATATATATTTTATGTTCAATGATACGTACAACATGAAAACTCCTTCTCCAATCTCGACTACTCGTACGTGTAGCTTGATAAAAAATTTCCAAGAAGCCATTAATATAATATATAATAAAACATACATAATCAATTGAGTACAAGCATGTCATAGGTTATGTTTAAATAGTCTCCTCTTCCATATGATTTTTATGGAGTCATACGAGATATGTATGTATGTTGACATTGTGATGAGTCATGGCAGCACATTACACTACGAGTCTTTGCCCACAAAAATATACACACTTTCGATGACCCTTTTTTAGCTTACATTAAGAAAATAACTAAAAACGACCCAATTTGAAAACGAATTGGTTATTTTCCCATTTAACCACCAATTAGGGGCATTTCTCCTCCCAATGTGAGCTTCGATTCTACTTCAAGGTTTCTTCTTGTTGCTGTGTAGCTTTTCTACCTACCAACCCTACCTACCATTAAACCAACTTAACCAAGCTCCATCTTCCTCTACCTTTTATCATGCGTCAAAGACATTAACTCATTTTGTTTCAATTTCAATTCAAAATTAGTTGACAGACAATAATGATATAATTTCTTTAATGAAATTCCGAGTATTATATGTTATTAGATTTAAGATGAGTTTGAGAAGGATATCAAACCATTCTTTTCGGATAACATGAGATGAAGCGAAGTTGCTTGATCCAAGTTCTCAAATAAACTTTCGTACATAATCGCTTCTTACCATCAAATTAACAAAAGAAATATTACATATGATAGTCTTTTTTTCTTTTTAATTCTTCTTAAAAATTAAAGAAAATTGAAAAGTTTCACACATATTTCATGTCGTGAATCAAACCCATGACCTAATAACCTATTTTCTTAGTAACGAGACTCTTTTATCAGTTGAGCAACTCATTTAGTCAAATGTAGCTCCCATTCACTTGAAGAAGTTGCAAATAATGATATAATTTTCTATTTCCTTCCTCTCTGTTTTTGTGTTTATTTTTTTGGAATGATGATATATGTCGTTTATCATCATCATCCTCATCAAAATTGACAACATGCGGTAGAAGACGAAATAAGCAAAGAAACAACAGCGAATGTCAATCTATATCTTGACCACCCAAAATGATCAATAACATTGTTGGCTTGGTTACTAGTTACTACGAACTCAAAGCTGTCAGAGTTTTACATGCATCATGATCAGGTCTTCTCATAAAAAACAGGCACCCAACACAAACCCAGAAGATCGACTTCAAACTAAAAATTAACCAACCGAAAGAACAAATAATTACCAGACCGCATAGGTTAAATTAAAAAGTTACAACACCACCCCACCAAAGATCATAGTCATTGACCTAAGTTTAAATTTTCTTTCACCTCCCTACAAAAAAATATCCCAATACCCCAAGAGTCTCTGTTTTCAGGTTACCTTCTTCCTCTGTTTTTGATGATCGATCAGTCTTCAAACCCAACCTGCTTCCAAATCGCATTCCTTACGCGCCTCAGGTCTCTCCCCTTCAGAGTCCTCCCTATCCCTTCGTGCACAGAAAACGAAGCTCCTCTGCTCCTCGCCAGGTACTCATGCGGCGGAACCCTCTCGTCTTCGTCACCGTCCTCGTAGTTCTCTTTATTCACATCTTCATCGTTCGTGTCTCTCTGTTTCCTCTGCTCCTTCAGAATCTTTGACCAGTCAGGAATGTTGACCGGCACCGACGCTGACGTCACGCCTTTCTGATCAGCCATCGTCTTCCTCATCCTCACCGGCTCTCTGGGGATGGTGGACATGAGCTTCTTGGACTCAGCCGCGTGGTTTGAAGCGTTGGAAGGATTGACCCAGTGCTCGCCGTCGTCGAACTCGAAGACTCCGTCGGAGTTGCGAATAGGGTTGTGGGAGGGGAAGAGGTAGTTGTGTTTGGAGCGGAAGCTGGTCATCCTGGACGCCATTGAAGGATTTCAAGAGAGGAAATGGATTGGTTTTGGCTTGAAGAACTGTTTGAAAGAGTTGGACTTTCTTTGGTTTTGGTGGAGTGTATGTGAACAAATTCTGATGAACCCAAAACGTTGATTGCTCTTCGTTTTATAATGGAAGGAAATGGATAAGCTCCTTCTTCTAATCTTCGTACGAACAATTAAGGTAGTAAAAGACAAGAGCAGGGTGGTGGTGATGCGGTGTGGGTGTCCTCATCTGGTTTAGTATGGGATACTCAATGATGGTGTCAATGCTTCAAATTAAGTTAATGTATAGAAACTAATAAAGGTTAGGGATTGGATTTAGCTTCTTAATCACGATTGAGTTTTGGATAAGAAAATTTTGATTTTAGAAGGGAAGAACACACTTGCATACTTGTCACACTTTCTAAATCAATTAAGCTCTGTACATTTCTCAGTTCTTGTTGTTTTTACTAATAATTGTCAACTATTGTGTTCGTGAAACATGTGTTGGATTCACTCAAACGTCAACAATAATTTATAGCGCATATATATGTATACAAAAAAGGAATGCAACCATTAATATTGCATTGGATCAGAAAAGATTTGTTCATAATTCAATCTTATCCAAAATCTAATGGTTGTTTGCAACAAAAAAACTGATACACTAAATTTGGTTGAAACTTATAACTATACTCGTACTTTACAATGAATCAATAAGTAGATTTATAACTGTATATATCCAAATTACTGGCTAGCATTTTTTTTAGCGTTACTACTTTAAATGTTAATTCATGATTAGTAAGCTTAATAAGAAATCTAAATACATAAAATATATTATCTATTATATGTTAATCTAATGGGTAAATTCTTTCTGTGGTACCTGACGTATGGCTAATTAAACATTTTGGTACCCAATGTTTCAAAGAGGATAGTTTGGTACCTGAACTTAAGTTTTATGTGACACTTTAGTACTTATGTGGAGTTATTTGTTAAATGTAAGGGGTAAAATTGACATTTAGATATTATTTATATAAAAAAAATTAAAAACATGAGTGTTATGCATCTAACGCTATTCACTACAAGGAAAAAAACTTTAGGCGACGAAACTTAAAAAAATTCCTCGCCTAAGATAGCTTAGGAGACGAAAAAACTTTCCTCACCTAAGAAAAAATTTTCGTCGCCTAAGAACAGTCTTAGGCGACGAATTCTTATTTTCGTGGTCTAAGACAAAAGCCTACCGACGAAAAAAATATTCGTCGTCCGTGCATTATCTTAGACCACGAAAAAAAGAAGTCGTCGTCTAAGATTTGTACTTAGGAGACGAAAATTGAAAATTCGTCGCCTAAGAAAAACTCTTAGACGACGAACTTTTTTTTCGTGGTCTAAGAAATGACGAGCACGACGAATTTTTTTTCGTCGGTAGATTTTCTTCTTAGACGACGAAACTTAATTTTCGTCGCCTAAGAGCCACACTTAGGCGACGAAAATAATAAATGTTAGGAGACGAAAATTGAAAATTCGTCGCCTAAGAAAAAATCTTAGACGACGAACTTTTTTTTCGTGGTCTAAGAAATGACGAGCACGACGAATTTTTTTTCGTCGGTAGGTTTTCTTCTTAGGCGACGAAAATTAAGTTTCGTCACCTAAGTAAACCCAGACTATAAAACCTACACTCGTTTTCCAGATCGGAAAAAGAGGCAAAAAAACATCAAATTTTTCCTCCCCTAAAATTTTTCCACCGATTTTCATTTTTGGATGTGAAAAGCTTCAAATCGGGTCTTCCTAAGCCTTCTCCACTACTACCCATTGATTTTTAACTTGGTATGATCTCTTTATTCATCTTTTTCAACAATAATTTCAATTTTTTCCATTGAAATATTTCATTTTTGAGGTAGAGAATTATAGAAATATATATTGTTGTGTGTGTATATTGTGAGGTGATAGCTAGTATGTTGCTTTTGTTGATCCATACATATATATACTCAATTAAATTGTTGGTTTTTGTGAAATTAGTGAATTATATATATTAATTATATATTTTAATAATGCTTTAATTAATTTAATTAATAATTATAATTATTTGACGAAAATCATTGTTATATGATTTATAATTAGCGATGAATAAAAGAATGTCATTCTTTTATTCACTGATATACATGCATTTATATATATATCATTAGAAATCTCGTTCGAGAATCATGGAGAGATTCTTGAATTGTCCCATTTTTGGACAGTTTGGGGGCAGAGGACATTGTTTCACAGTTTGTATAGGTCTTGTGTATTCGTTTGCGGTCGTGAGTATATATTTCGACGAGGTCTCCCATCACTGTTCCTCGAGTGCATACTAGGTGTATAGATATTCGTGCACTTGAGGAACTGTGGGGAGATGCTGTCGAAATTTTCCCACGACTGAAAACGAATACACAAGATCTACAAACTGTGAAACAAAGTCTTGTGTTCCTGAATGAGATTATTAGGACCCTAACCGGAGGCATAAGGTTGAGAAAAAACATGCATATAAATTGTTTATTTGTTAATTTGTGATTATTTATTGTTTGTCTTATATTAATTAATATATATAACAGGTGATCAATGGATAGAGATAGGAGTTGGATGCAGTACCCAAGACAAAGCGAAGAATACCATGAAGGAGTAGGAATTTTTATAAATTTTGTACGTGAACATGGTGGAGGAAAGAAAACACACAGGTGTCCCTGCTTAAGTTGTATGAATACTAAGCGCAAGACGATCGGCCGAATCTACGATCACCTGTGTAACAGAGGTATTATGCAGAATTATACAACATGGAGTAAACACAGTGAAGCAGTAGCTTATGAACCTACGGTTGCCGAAATCCAGGCTGGATACCATGACCGAACAGCTACTGGTGGTTTCGAGCCTTATACTGACCCGGCTATGAACATTCTACATGACATTTTTCCTACTTTTGCTCCAGTACGCGAGGAAGAGGAATTCCAAGAGGCAGTTTTTGAGGATGGCACAATTCCTCTTGTTGACAGTGCTGATTATGATAAGTATACCAGACTCCTTGCTCAAGTGCAGATCCCATTATTCGAGGGTAGTCCTCACACTGTTTTAGAGACCATCATCTCACAGACGCAGTTGAAAGTCAAGAGTAGGTGGACAAATGACTCTTTTGATAGTCTTCTAAAATAGTTTAAGGAACACCTTCCACAACCTAACTATCTACCTGATAGTTATTACACGCTACATAAGATATTGGGCGATCTCGGTCTCAGTTATAACAAAATCCACGCATGCAAGAACAACTGTGTTTTGTTTTACAAAGAGAAAGCCGAGCTTGATGAATGTCTCATATGCCACGCGTGGAGGTGGGAGCAAGGCACAGTTAAGGAAAACAATGTTCATGTGAAGGTACTTCGTCATTTTCCTTTAATTCCTAGATTGAAGCGTCTTTACATGTCTTTACACACAGCAAAAGAAATGAGATGGCATGGAGACAGATGATGATACTCTCAGACACCCTGCAGATGGCGAGGCGTGGAAGTCCTTTGACAAATCATTCCCTGATTTTGCAAGAGATGTTAGAAATGTCAGACTCGGCCTTGCCTCAGATGGATTCAATCCCCATGGAAATATGAGTTTGAGTCATAGTACATGGCCTGTTATTCTTGTGCAGTACAACCTGCCTCCTTGGATGTGTATGAAGAAGGAATTTAGTATGATGTCTCTGTTAATTCCCGGCCCAAAGTCTCCAGGAAAGTATTTGGATGTGTATCTGCAACCTTTGATCGACGAGCTGTTGGACTTATGGGAAAATGGAGCTCTTACTTTTGACAGGCACAGTGGAAGATCATTTATGATGAGAGCAATGCTGATGTTTACCATAAGTGATTTTCCTGGTTATGGGATGTTGTCGTATCAGGCGACTAAAGGTTATAAAGCTTGTCTTGTTTGCTTGAACGAAGTCCATTCTGTTTGGTGCGCTGGGAAGGTGTGTTACTTGGGTCACCGTAGATGGCTTCCAGCTGACCACCAGTGGCGATTTAATGCTAAAGCATTTGATAAAACAGTAGAGCTTCGTCCTAAACCCCGTCCCTGGAACGGTGATGAAATTTTGGAGAAGCTGAACTCTTTTGATTTCGGGATGTTGAGCGGTGATTTATCTATACCAGTTCCGGAGCGCTCTGACGAGTACAAGTGTTTTACACACAAGAGTAGATTTTATGATTTGCCTTACTGGTCGAAATCCATTCTTAGGCACACCCTAGATGTCATGCACATAGAAAAGGGAGTAAGTGACAGCATTGTGAGAACAGTTCTTGATATCAAAGGAAAGAGTAAGGACACTTTGAAAGCACGTCAGTATCTGAAGGAGAAGGGATTACGAAAACACTTGTGGCCAGTGAAGACGGCGTCAGGGACTTTCATACATGTTGCACCTTACACAGTTAAACCGGCTTTCAAGAAGCAGGTTTTCATATGGTTTAAAGGAGTACAGTATCCTCATGGGTATGCAGGAAATATATCTCGGTGTATTAACTTGGGGCTTAATACGTTTAACGGATTGAAGAGCCACGACTGTCATGTATTGCTACAACGTCTTATTCCAGTGGTTATCCGACCCTATTTGCATCCAGATGTGGTCGAACCTATAATAGCATTGTGTAGGTTCTTTCAGAAGTTATGCGCTAAAGAGCTGAAGAAGTCAGATGTTCTCATTCTCAAAGAAGACATCATCTACATTTTGTGCAAATTGGAAATGATTTTCCCCCCTGCTTTCTTTGACAGTATGATTCATCTGATGATCCATCTTCCAGATCAAGCACTGCTTACTGGTCCAGTTCATTGCACCTGGATGAATCCTCAAGAAAGGTATTATTTATTATTCGTATTTCCCCATTCATTATAATATTCTCTTGTATATATACTTCACTAATAATTGTACGTGTAATTTCAGACAACTGTTTCAATACAAACAGTTATGTAAAAGCAAGAGTCACCCTGAAGGATCGATAGCGGAGTCGTACATTACACATGAATGTGTAACATACTGCAACTTATATCTCCATAACAGTGACGAAAACATTGCAGAATCTTCTACAGCAGCCTCTACAGTACCAGAGTTAAAACTTTCAGTCCTTTCAAGTGTTGTACGTCCGTTTGGTAATTTACCAACTTCAGAAAGACTGACAGATGCTGAGCTAATTGAAGCTTATTGGTGCGTACTACAACACTGTGACGAAGCACAATATTTCATGCGTGAGCATTTGAAGCTGATTGAAGCAAATCGTCGAGACCGAAGGCCGAAAGAGACGCACAAAAGAACATTTCCTGTTTACTTTCACAAATGGGTACATCACAATATTTTTTATGTTACAATATCTCCATTTCAATATTAGTATTCTAGCTAGTCAGTTCAATTTAAATAATAACTTATCACAACGTGACAGGTGGAAAATCTTCAAATACAGAACAGTGATTGGTACTCGTCCGAATTGCACCATTTGGCTAGAATGCCAATTTCCCACAGGGTGCGAGTGATGTGTTTTGTCAACGGCGTCAAGTTTGTGACACTTCAACGAGATGTAAACCGCAGAACGCAAAATTGCGGGGTCATGGTAGATGGTGACGACTTCACCTACTATGGAGTGCTACTCGCCGTTGTCGAACTAGTATATGGAAATATGCTCGTTGTCTTGTTCAAGTATAGATGGTTTAACACTAATCAAAGTGTTCCTGGGAGTACAAAGATGGATTACAGCATGTTATCGATGAATACAAACACAAGTTGGTATGAAAATGAGCCGTTCATTCTTGCTAGCATGGCAAAACATGTGTTTTATCTCGATGATCCTAAGGCCGGTGGATTTTGGAAAGTGGTTAACCCGATGTCACATAGGAATATATGGAGTGCGTCTACAATTGAAGGGGGTGAAGAACATGATGATGAAGATGACGGCAACACTGATGAACCATATCAAGAGCATTCGGCTTCTCAAATCCCTAATGCAGAGGCTATTCGCGACGACAACCGCTTGCATTTCGTCACTTCTGATGAATACATTGCAGTCCCAACTGCATCTACATCTCAAAACAGAGCCAATGACGACTTCATTAATGACGAGAATGATGAGGAATCAGATGACGATGAAAATTCCAATGATGACTTCACTGATACGATTGGAGATACAAATGATACAAACGATATTATGATGGAGAGCCATGATCAGATTTAAATTATGTTTTTAAATTCAATAAATTTGTTTGTGATGTATAATTACAATTATAAAACGGTGTGTACGTACGTACTTCGACTGTTAATTAATATATGCGCCTTGAACTATTCGGAGATCCGACTGACAGATACTTAGTATATATAAACGTTATAAACCTAATTGTTTTCCCCTATGATCAACTCGTCGTAAATGTTTTAACACATTTAAGTAAAATTAGGCCGCCAATTTATTAAAAAAATATATATTTACTTAGACGACGAAAATTATATTTTCGTGGCCCAAGTTATTACTTAGACGACGAAACTTGTTTTTTCGTCGTCTAAGTAATAACTTAGGCCACGAAAATATAATTTTCGTCGTCTAAGTAAATATATTTTTTTTCATTTAATAAATTGGCGGCATAATTTTAATTTTAATCAATTGTGAAAAATTCAAAATTATCTTAGGCGACGAAATATTTATTCGTCGCCTAAATTTTACTTCTTAGGCGACGGATTTTTTGATTTCGTCGTCTAAGTTTGTAGCTTAGGAGACGAAAGAGGCAGTTTCGTCGCCTAAGTCATTTAAATATACCCGATATGCAATCCCTAATTCATCTTTGGTCTGTTGAAATATACCCGATCCTCTGCTATTCCTCACGCCGCCTCACTCGCCGCCTCACTTGCCGGTCTCGCCTCCGCCTCTACCAACCCTCGCCTCCGCCCTAGCCACCTCCTCAGCCAGCCTCCACCCCAGCCTCCTCGTCGCTCGCCGTCTTCACCTCCGCCTTCCCTCCATTCTCTCTCTCATTCACCGCCTCAGGCCTCCGGCCGTCTCCCAGCTTCCGCCTCAGGCCCCCGCCTCGGTCCCTGCCTTCGCCTCCGTGTCTGCCCCCCGTCTGAGAACCGTTCCCCGTCTCAATCTTCCTCCACCGCAGACCTAGTCACCGCCATCTCTCTCGTCGCCCCAACACAAACTCGATCGGTAATATTCACCTCTTGTTCTTCTTATTCCTCTTCTCTGTCCTGTCTTTCGATTCTCTTCTGGGTTTTTGCTTTGAAGGGGGATGGATATCTTGGATGTGCACGTAAAAAACTTATCTCTGCAGCTTTGGCCTTTTCGTCTCTAGCTACCTGTTTTTGGCTTCTTACTGTAGATTATGTACAGTTGTTTGTTGGTGTTTGCATTGTCATGTTCCACCTCATAGATGCCTGAGTGGATTCTGATTATATCTGTTTGATATGATGGAACACGGAGCTACCTTGTCTTGTTTTGGTGAAGCATGGCATAGTTTGATCTATGCACCCTTCATTAATTAAGATTCAAATGTTTGCTTAATGAATCATTGATTGGAACCACCGGCTGTTCCTAATTGGTTATATGACTATGAGAGAAAATATTCTGATCAGTTTTACAATATTCGTAGCTACCTAGCTATTAGCTTGGATTCTATCATTCTATGCCTCTTAATTTGTTTTAGTTTTTGGTTTAGCTAAAAAGAAATTACGTTCCATAAACTGATAAACCACAACTTCCATATGCAGTAATCAATTAAGCACACAGTACGTACACTTCATGAGATCTTTTACTAATAATGATGGTCATTAGTTTTAAGATCGAGTTCACGATGACATGACCCAACCACCCCTCCTCCAAAGTTTGCCGTTGATAATCAATTTCTGTACATGCAACCTATAGCTAAGTTTGATTAGTTTCCATGGAGAGTGGTTTGATCTTTGAGCTCTTCTCTTTCACTAATCTGCTGTGTTTTTTCAGTACGCTGTAAATAAAATAAGGTAACCTTTATTGGAATCAGAATGAATCATCATATTTGATGAACACATATATAGCATGCATGAACTTTTTTTTTTTCTTAATAAATAAGCGCATAAAACTGAAAACAGATTTCTGGGTTCTGTAAATTTTACCCAATTGATATATACTTGTTGCTTCTGGGAAATCTGGAGGGGTTTGGATATAGTCTTCTTGGGTACATATAGAAGGAGTTGATGATGATTGGTCACTATTTTGTGTAGGGTTTGTCGCGTCTGTCTGTTACAGCAGAGACTTAGATTGTTGAGAGTCTTAAGAAACAAGTATTGAATGCTCTTCTGGGATGCCTTCTTGCCAAAGAATTCAGAGTACCTAAAGCCTGCTGATGGCTATTAACTAACAAATAACATGTCTCTCATAAGAAAACAACAACAGGCGACTCCGTTTCGGAATGTGGAAATCAAATATATATGTGATTTTGTTAATATGGGAAGAATTGATGGGGAATAATTAACATATGGTCAAAGCTATTAATAAAAATATTAAGGATAACTTAATTAGGCTGTAACCGTAAATAGCCAAACATAAATATACACATGACATGTTGTCTTGGTTGCTTCAATTTGTGCTGTGTTCCCATACACTTATTCATCCATTCAGGTGTACAGAGATTTTAGTATCATACTGCCAGACTTGATTCATGTAATGTATAATCAATGAACTAGAGATTGCACAATTTTCACTCTAGATTTACTAATTTCAAGTCTAATGCACCTTGCACAACTATTTCAAATATTCTTATGAGCAGTTGACAACCAATTATATCCATCTCATAATCTGAATACCAATTTAATTGATAGCAGTGAATTAGTCATTTGTCATTCATCCTGGTTATTTTTATATTGTTGGCTAGTTAGTTCATTAGTGAATTCAGAGTACAAATTGATAGGGTGTTAGGGCATTTGTGAATTCAAAATGAGGGTTTTTGTCTTGCTCTTCTTTTCACCTCCCCAAATATTGGACAATAGATTAATCGATCAGAAGGGGAAAAAACTAAATTGATTAATTTTACTACATATGACTGTTGTGTTTGTGATACAAATTTGTGTTTCTTTACAGGAAAAATATGCCGCCGACTCATGGATTTCTCAAGAAGAAGAGGCAGGAGTTATTTGACCACTTCTACAAGTCAAATGTCTCTGAAGGGAGTTCGTCGCAGCAACATACAGAATCATCTGCGAACGTATCAGCACCTCTCCCCCCCCCCCCCCCCCCCCCCCCCCGTTGCCGGTGGAAGATACTGCAGCCCCTCCAGTAGCAGAAACCACACCTGACGTCGAAGACAGCGATGATGAAGAGTTCAGCTGTCGGCGCACATTTCGTCCTCGGCCTGATGGAGGTAAACATAATCCAACACTTTTAATTAAGTCATTTAGTTATAAATGAGTGTTATTACTTTCTAATTAAATGGTTATTGTTTTGGCAGCACCTTCTCCCAAACACAAACGAGGGTTGGTAAAAGGCTTGAAGCCCTACACGTCTTGGTTGTAGCACGGAGAGAAGGTGAAGATCGTCATGGATGATGAGTTCTTGCACGGACCGCAGACCAGTGCACTGAACAGTTGGCTGACTCATGATATCGGCCATATCATTCGGGACAGCATTCCCATGACTGCTGCAAGTTGGTGGGATCTGGAAGAGGATGATCAGATGAAGCTCAATTATGAACTCGACGTAAGTTAACTACAATTTTTAATATTTTAATTATCTATCAGCTTCCATATTAATTCCATTTTTTTTTTTGTAATAGCTTGTTTATGACATCCCTTGGGATGATAAGAAGATGGTAAAGTGGGTTTACAAGCATGCCGCCAAGACCTTCACAGCCTTCAAGAGCAAGCTCAACAGGCTTAGGATTGACAACCCTGGGAAAATTCCGAAAGAGTTCAAAGATAGGAAGGAGGAGTGGTCTTGGCTGGTTCACCACTTCGAGAGCGATGAGTTCCAGGTATATAATTTTTTAATATTAGTCTGTGCTTTCAAATGTTAACATTTTTCATTTTAGTTTTATTTCAATGCTAATTATTTGTCTCATATTTAATCATACTTCTACAGAGACGATCGACCGCCAGCGCCCTCAACCGGGGGAAGAAGACGTTGCACCATCGGTCCGGTTCAAAGCCTTTCATCTACGGGGCGCTCGAATTGAAGCAAAAGGGTGAACCATTCCCGTTGGTGAAGAATTATGAGATGGTGTACCCTCTTGAGCACCCGGAAGCGGCAGAAAATATAGTAAGTTTCCCTTATCTCATAACTAGACATGGCCGGTTATAAGAAAATAGACCAAGAATGATAAAATGTTAGGAATTTGGAAATCCATCACCAATATGATCAATACACATGTTATCAAGAGAAATTCATAAGCATATGCATAAGATCTTTAATATTTCCCTTAAGTTATCTAACTTTGTGTATTTACTCAAGTTAAAACCATTCTAATCATGCGATCTCAAAACTCCTAGTGAATGCATTATGTTTGGATTATGTTTAACCGTTGTGGTTTGATGAAGAGTATCTGCCGATTATATTTGGATTATTTAGAATGCATTATTCATATGCATGTTACTTACTTGGTCTTTGTATTGATAATGTACACAAATTTTGGCCAAATCTGATAACAGCGACATAAGTTATTAATGCACTAACGTACTTCATTTTCAAATGCAGCGTCGTATCAATGTCGAGCTCGAGAGGGTGATAACCACTGTGAGGAATGACCACCCCGACGTTCCGGAAGATCAGATCGTTCACTATTTTGACAAGTCGACTCAAGCCCAAGTGCTTGTCAACGCACTGGGACCGCGAAACAACGGTGAGATCCGGGGGTTAGGAGGAGTCACTTTCGGTGTCAGCTCCCAATCATCGCAAGGGGAAAATTCCACTGGACGCAATCGGTCGTCAAATGCGGAGCGTATGAGACGACTGGAGGAGGAGGCCCGAGAGCGTATCGCACTTGCAGAGGAGCAGGTGCGACTGGCCAATGAGGAGGCCCGACAGCGTATCGGCATACTTGAGGAGCAGACACGATTGACAAATGAGAAGTACCAGAATAGTGAAAACCGTCTTAGCTGGTTGGAGGAACAGTTCCAGCTGTTTAGGAACCGACCACAGTAGCTTGCAGACTCCTCTCTCTCACTATGATATTGTTCGGTTTAATATTTTTATTGAACAAATGTATGAATAAACTTATTAATATTCGGTATTTAATTTTTATAGATAATTTTTTTAATTTATATGAATATTCAGTATTAGATTTTTTTTTTAATTTAATACTTACTTAGGCGACGAAAACTTCAATTTCGTGGCCTAAGCTAGTTACTTAGTCGACGAAACATAATGTTTTCGTGGTCTAAGCTAGATACTAAGTCGACGAAACAAATAGTTTCGTGGTCTAAGCTAGTTACTTAGGCCACGAAACATAATAATTTCGTCGCCTAAGATCACCTCTTAGGCCACGAAAATATTATGTTTCGTGGCCTAAGAAACTAGCTTAGACCACGAAACAAATAATTTCGTCGACTAAAATGTTGAGTTTCGTGGTCTAAGTAATTATCTTAGGCCACGAAACATTTGTTTCATCGTCTAAGCTGGAATTTAGCCGACGAAAAAATTCGTCCTCTTAGAGTTTTTTTTCGTCACCATTTTTTTTCGACGACGAAATTTTTTAGTCGTCTAAGATTTATTTTAGGCGACGAAATTCTTATATTTTCGTCGCCTCCTTACTTAGACCACAAACTTTAGATGACGAAACTTAGGCGATAAAATTTTCGTCACCTAAGATGTTAGGCGACGAAAATCTTTCTTAGGTGACGAAAAATTTTCGTCGCCTAAGATATTCAATGTTGTAGTGATTGGTTATTACTTTGATATTCATCATTTTTTTTAAATCATTTGGGAAAAAAAAAATATGATTTAATTTTTGTTAAAAGAAAAAAATATAAATTAAACTTTTGAGTTCTATTGAAGGTAAAATTATTGAAATTTTGTTTAGGAAATCTAGTATTTGTGATTTGAACACCCACGATAATACATTTGGTTGATTAGATATAGCTCTACAAAGTAGTCTTGTGAGTATTTATATTACCACGATTGAATTTCTTAACTTCTGTTTCAACATAACTAAAAAACATTAAAAAAATGCATGTTTTTAACCCAAAAAATTAAGAAAATGTAAGTTTTTATTTTATTTTTATAGATTATACTTAAATGTCAATTTTACCCCTTACATTTTACAAAAAAGTCAACATAACTACTAAAGTGTCACATAAAACTTAACTTCAGTTACCAAATTGTCCTATTTGAAATGTTGGGTACTAAAGTGTCCAATTGGCCATACGTCAGGTCCCATAAGAGGAATTTACCCTAATCTTATCCACTAAATTGACCATTAATGTTATTGCGATTTGTCATTCAAGTTGTGCCTTTAACTAAAAAAATGGGTAATTGATTCCCCTTAACCCTACTCCTATATGATGAATTTGTTCAGCAATCCAACGTTAGTAACACTATGATCTTTAATATTACGACTAATACAACCGGGCATTTAATTTCTTCTTAATATTAGACATACGAAAATGTATTGCCTTATCCATTAGCAATGTATTGTACGTGTTGGGTTTTTCTATTATTAAGCTTAAGCATCACATTAGATCTTTCAACAGAAATTCTTGTATGTAAGGCCGTGTAGGTACACGACGCAATTTTAGCCATTTAAAATACTTTATACACATGACCCACCATGCATCTATATGAAGTCATCTAATCTTGACAATTCAAATTGTATGTGTAGGTACACGCCGTGTACTGAAGATACTCTGATCTTTCAATTACCACTACTAATAACTATTAGCTAGTTTTTTTTTTTCCTTTTCTAAATGGAACTATTAGCAAGTTTTTAAAAGTTTTAGAAATTCATAATCATAAAAAAAATGAGTGAATGACACGTAGGACAAATACGTGTCACATTTTTTATTATTTACAATTTTTATTAAAGGTGACAAGTCATTTCTAGACAAAACAATAAATTATCAGTACGTGTAGTGAAACAAGGTAGGAAGATATGGACGAATTTATCCAAAGATAGATATAAAGGACACGTGGACCAACCAGTCTCCCTGTTTGATCAAACATTTCAACCACTCGATAAATTCATTGATTGAGCCCAGAGCTCTAGCCCATGATGACACGCCCGGCTTTTCCCTCTTAACCATGCTGGAGCACTCTTTAGGGAGGGCCCCACGGCCCATATCACCAGTCGATGAAAAAGATCGGGGGTGTCCATATCGTGACACGTCATTGTATTGAAAACTTTCCCTTTTTGGTGAAAGAGGTCTCGTTTGTCGCGATTAGGGCAAGGACAACTATCAGCTGTAGGCTCAGTAGAGCCTGTACGATCGGCGCAACATGACAAATGTTATACGATGAGAGGTGACAACTGTGAATTTATGACGCACACAACCTTTTAATTACTCGTAGAAAAAGAAAATTATACGAATTGAAGAAAACATTTTGTGATGGGTTATGTTAGAGTACGAGTGGAGCGAACGTGACGCATATTTTTGAGTAAACACCTAAAATGATACTTGAATTATTGTGAAAGGTAAATTTTAGTACCTACATTTTTTCTTTTACTTGAAATGGTACCTTAAGTATTGCACTGTTACCTAATATGGTACCTCAATTAGTTTTTCCGTTAAAATCGTCTACGTGACATGAATAAATACCCAAAATGGTACCCAAGCTATTTCAAAAATATTTTTTGGTACCTATATATTTTTTTTCTAATACTTCAAATAAAATCTCTGAATTTAGTTTATGATACCAAAACATATACTAATTAAACTCATAAATAAATTATTATTATTATTTTGATAGTAATAAAAAAATATTATTATTTTGATATATCAATATTTTTTTTGTAAAAAAAATCTACAAATTTGTTCTGTTTATAAAGAAAGTCCAATATTTGGTAATGGCATAATATACATTTATAATAATAGTATTTATAGACATCTTTATCATAAAGATAAAATACAACATATAACTATATATTATGTTTATAAAAGAAAGTATATTTGAGAGTTATAATAAAATAATATGTGTGTATGTGTTTAAGTTATATAACTCTAACCATTGATCATAAACTAAATTTTGAGTTTAAAAAAAAAAAATATTTGAGGAAAAAAATATAGGTACCGATTAATTTTTTTGAAATAGCTCATGTACTATTTTGGGTATTTGCCAAATTCAAATTCATGTCACGTAGGCAACTTTAACGGAAAAACTAACGGAGGTACCATATTAGGTAACAGTGCAATACTTGAGGTACCATTTCAGGTAGAAAAAATTTGTAGGTACCAAAAAGTACATTTCGCAATAGTTCAGGTACTATTTTAGGTCTTTACCCTATATTTTCTTGGTAATCATATGAATCCGATATGTAAAAAACATACACTACCAGAAAAGGCATCATAGCCGACGATATGGGAAAAAACGGCCGACGAAATAGTACTTCGTCGGCTATAATGGTTCATAGCCGACGAAATAGTAATTCGTCGGCCACATCGTCGGCTATAATATTATAGCCGACGACTGCCGACAAGTCGTCGGCTATAACTATAGCCGACGAAACGTTTTTGGTTATAGCCGACGAGGAGGGTATTCGTCGGCTATAAGAGTTATAGCCGACGAAAAGTTTTTGGTTATAGCCGACGAGGAGGGTATTCGTCGGCTATAACCCTTATATCAGATCGATCTTCTGCAGCAGGGAGCTCATTCGTCGATGAAATCGTCCAAAACGCTCTGAAATCGTCCAAAACCTCGGCCATAAGCTTGAAAGGTACGTATATTGCTGTGTGTGTGATTTAGTTGGTTATATGCATAGGTGTGTTAATTTAGAGTTTAATTAGAATAAATGTGTGATTAATTTGATATATATATATATATATATATATATATATATGTGTGTGTTGAGATGAGATTATTAATGGGTTGATATGTTGGTTAGATAGAATTGAAGTTTTGTTGAAGATCAGTGATTGATTGTTGATTTAGATCGGTGATTTTAGATGAATTTGATGAAAAAATGTATATATATATATATATATATATATATATATTAATTAATTTAATTGTAATTAAAAATATATTGTTGGTATATATGAAAAATATATTGTGTTTAATTAATTAGGGAGATTGACGATGTTTTAATTAATTTAGGGATGCATGTGTACATGTATATATATGTGTGTGTAATGATAAATTTTTTAATTAATTAGTACGTACGTACGTACGTACGTACATACGTAGTACGTGTATATATACATATCGACAGATATATAGCTATATTTATTTCTTGAATTTACAGGATGAACAAGAGTTGGATTACCCTTGGAAGATGGGATCAGGCGTATCATGATGGAGTTAGGAGTTTCCTGGATTTTGTGATGGCTAACTGTGGAGACACTACACTTCATTATTGTCCGTGTAAAAAGTGCAAGTGTGCCACCCCACGACACCGGTTTTCCATAGAGACAGTGGAGCAACACTTGGCTAGATATGGATTTTGGGCCCTATACAGTAATTGGATTTATCACGGTGAACCAGAGTTTGCGGGTCCTCATGATCATGGACAATTTGCCTAGAGAGGGAGTTCCTCCAATGATCCAACAACGAACTGGATCAACGATATGTTTCCTCGTGAGAGCGGTGTCTTTGATGAAGCACCAGATGTGCAACTCCCTCCTCCGGAGATGGAGTGTTTCCCTGATATTGAGCCACTTCAGCCATTACCCCGATCTCCGGTCAACACAAGTGGTATGGAAAAGTACAACAACCTGATCGCATTGCAACAGACTCCGTTGTACCCCGGATGCAGTAAGACTGTCCTTGAATCTGTCATGGGAGTGATGAAGATCAAAACGGAGAACAAAGGCACTGTCAAATCGGTTGATGATTGACTTCGGCTATGGGGTGGGGCGATGCCCCCCGGACATCGGCTTCCTACCAGTCATCGTAAGGTACGACATATCCTTAAAGATCTCGGCCTTTCCTACATCAAGATTCATGCATGCAGATACGATTGCGTTCTGTTTTACGGGGAAGGACTTGCAGATCTTGAATACTGCCCAGTATGCAATACAGAGCGGTATAAGTTCACTCCTAAAGGGAACAAGAAAGCTGTGAAGATACTTCGGTACTTCCCGCTGATTGATAGGCTTCAGCGGTTGTTCATGTGTGCTTTCACGGCCGAAGCTATGAGATGGTGGGCTGAGAGGAATGTGCCTGACGATGACACCCTTAGACATCCCACCGACGGAGAGGCTTGGAAGAAGAACGTGTTGGAGTTTCCTGAATTTGCATCAGAGGTTCGAAATGTTTGGCTAGGGCTATCATCCGACGGTTTCAACCCTTTTGGCAAGAAAGAGCTTCAGTACAGTCTGTGGCCAGTTATTTTGATTCCGTACAACTTTCCACCGTGGATGTGCATGAAGAAGGAATATAACATGCTCACATTGTTGATTCCAGGCCCAGGTTATCCGGGAAAGTGTCTCGATGTGTATTTGAGACCCGTAATTGAGGAGCTTCGGTACTTGAGTCTGAACGGCCACCTGGTCTACGACCGGTTCAAAAATGAGATGTTCCGGATGCATGCCATGCTTGTTGGCACGATCAGTGACTTTCCTGGGAGGGGTATGTTGTCGGGCAGCGTCACCAGGGGTTACAGGGCTTGTTCAGAGTGCATGACTGTTGATTGCTCCAATCCTCATTGCAGCAAGATTGTCCAGATGCGTCACCGTCATTGGCTTCCGCATGACCATCCATTTAGGGACGATGCACAGGCTTTTGATAGGACTGAAGAAAGGGGCTGGGCACCGGAGCGATGGACAGGGGAGGAAATATTGGCAGTGTTGAATGAGTATGACTTTGGTCCGCTTAGCAATCATCCCGATGTGTTGCGCACGATTCCAAAGAGGCCGGATCGGTATAGGTTCTGGTCACACAAGAGCATCTTATGGGAACTTCCTTATTGGGCCAGGTTGGCTACCAGATACTACCTGGATGTCATGCATATAGAGAAAAACGTGGGTGAAGCCGTGGTTGGCACAGTTTTGAATTGAGAGAAGAAAACAAAAGACACCCCGAAGGCACGCGTTGATCTGAGAAATATGGGACTGCGGGACCATTTGTGGTTGAGAGAGGGCAGGAGCAAAATGCCCCAAGCTCCTTACACCGTCACCAGGGACCAGAAACATGAAATCTTTGGATGGCTGAGTAATGTCAGGTAACTTTTTATTAGGCATGTATTCCCTAAAGAATCCATCTGTTGTTGGACGACTATATATGCATGAAATCTAACTGTTGTTAATGGCTATGCAGGTATCCTTATGGCTATGCGGGTAACATAAGCAAGTGTGTTAACTACCGAGACAACAAGATGTACGGATTGAAGAGTCACGACTGCCATGTCTGCTTCAACGCCTCTTCCCTATTTTCATTCGAGCGTACTTGGAGGATGAAGTGGTTGAGCCGTTGGTGGCGTTGTCAAGATTCTTCCAGAAGTTATGCGCTAGAGAAGTTAGAAAATCAGACCTCATGAGAATGCATGAGGAAATCGTTTTTATCTTGTGCAAGTTCGAGAGGATATTTCCCCCAAACTTCTTTGATATCATGCCTCACCTGATGATCCATCTTCCCCAACAATTGTTGCTTACCGGTCCCGTACACTACACTTGGATGTATCCCATCGAAAGGTACATGTTATTCCTAAATTTGATTTATACATGTTTTTAAATAAAAGTTGCATGCTCTTAACATGCACTTGTTAACCTTGCAGACAACTTGGAGCCTTTAACGTTGTCAGATGTAGTTGGATTTTTTTTCATACATGTATTTAATCTTAACGGTGATATCTGACGGTTGGAATAGATTTTCCAAACTTTTAGATTCGAAATCGGAACATATGCACTAATGTTCCTTAACTTGTTTACTAAGTGTTTAAGTGAATGTATAGTTTCAAATAGTTACTATACGGAGACCCTTCAAATGCAAAAATGTCGTGAAATAAGATACGACCGAAATATTGAAATACGTCTACGGTTGAAAAATGGGAAGATTCCGACAAAATCTGTGTGCCGAATGTTGCGGTTAGGTGTTTTTTACTCCCGATTTCCTATGGGTAGCCTGACGGTCGGTAAATATTTTGAGGAAAATTTTTATACGATTAGTTGCGTCTCATCGATCTGAAACTATTCTCTGTTGAAGGTCAGGCAAAAAAACGTCATTTAGACGGGCCAATTGCCGTTTTAAAGCGTTTAGAGGTTTGACCAAAAGTTGACCAAGGAATAGCCGACGAAATACTTAACTTCGTCGGCTAAACTCTAGCGATCCGCGCCGTTTCATTGTCCGCCGTTGGATGGGCGAGATCTGACGGCTGCTGAGAGCGTGAAGTATAGCCGACGAGATTCATATTATAGCCGACGACATTCATATTATAGCCGACGATATACTTAAATTCGTCGGCTATAATCGGCCCGCAAAGCCCAACTTCGGCCCGGCCCGGATTTCGGCCCGGCCCGTCAGAGTTTAGCCGACGAATTTCGTCGGCTATGACTATAGCCGACGAATTAAAATTACAACGTCGGCTATAGTCCTTCGATTTAAACCGAAACAGAGGGCGCCTCCCTCATTTTCCAGAAACCCTATAATCCCTAAATCCCCACTTCCCGCAGCCGCCCGTCCCTCCCCGACGCCGACCGACCACCACCGACGCCGACCGACCCTCCCCCTCCCCGCCCCCTCCCCGTCCTGCCCGAGCCCTCCCCGACCCGAAACCCCCTGCCGCCGCCGCCCCGAGCCGCCGTAGCCGCCCCGACCCGCCCCTGCCGCAGCCGCCTCTTCCGCCCCTACTGCAGCCGCCCCTAGCCGCAGCCGCCCCTAGCCGACCCGAAACTCCCTGCCGCCGTCGCCGCCGCACCGCACCACCGGTCCTCGTTCAGACTGCACCACCATGTCAGGTAGTCCCGATCGAGCCTCATTTAGGGTTTTTATTAATTTTGTCGAATTTTGTGAATTTTAGGGTTTTTGTGAATTTTTTGTGGAATTTAGGGTTTTTGTGAAATTTATGGAATTGTGTGGATTTTTTGTTAAATTTGTTAATTTTGTGGAATTTATATACTAATTTTGTGGATTTTTTGTTAAATTTACGGTTTTTATATACTAATTGTGGAATTTTGTTGAATTTATATACTAGTATACTAATTTATATATAATTAGGTATAAATATTTTGTGTAATTTTTAGGAGGATATATATATATATATATATATATATATTTTTCGGAATATATATATATAATTAGGTATAAATATAGTTATGTATATATATATAATTAGGTATATATATATTTAAAAAAGTTTTTTATTTTTTTGTGAAATTTAAGGAATTTTGTGTTATATTTCGGAATATATATATATAATTAGGTATAAATATATTTAGGTATATATATAATTAGGTATATATACATTGAATGAAGTTTTTAATTTTTTTGTGGAATTTTTGTGCAATTTATGGAATTTATATACTAATTGTGCAGGAAACCGCCGCTTTGTGGACCGATGGCTTGGCAGACGGACCGAGAGCGACCCCGACGCTCAGGCAGGAGCCAGCCTTGGGGGGAGCGGATCCAGCGGTCGTCGGGGCCTAGGCCGGCCTATGAGTCGACGAGAGGAGACGTTGATGGGATTGACCCCGAGCGATCCACGTGGGGGCTCCTCGTATGAGTCGACGGGAGCGGGCCCTGAGTCGAGTGTCGGAGGAGGACGCAGAGCCACCAGACCCCAGTGCACTTCAGCACTGTTCCAGGATCGGCAGCCGACCCCACCGCGCGCCGATCTGGACCCTCCAGAGATGCTCCCTGTCCCCCAACAGCGACAGCGTCCACAGCTACGGGCCCCACCGTCAGGGGGAGCAGGCCCCTCAGGGTCCACGCCCCGTATGTCTCCGCCATCGGGGATGTACATGGTCCAGTTCGTCCCTGCCATCCCTGAGTACGACGCCAGGGGGAGGCAGATTTGGAGGCACGACCGGCCCCACGAGATTCCCTGGGAGGAGGCCTACGTCTACAGTCCTTTCGACTCAGAGGACTGCCGCGGCCTGTGGGCCGTTCGTGAGAAGGACAAGCAGTACAACGACGCAGGTAATTGGTTAGTTTAATTAATTATTTAGATTGTTTAATTAATTATTTAATTAGTTAGTTTAAATAATTATTTAACTATATCTTCATTTTAATTATGAAACAGGCGTCCTCGTCAATAAACCCGCGGGGACGAGACGAACCAGAGGGCCAGCGAACATGTCGACCCTGGAGAGGGAGCTCGCCGGTGGGATCAGAGAGATCCTGCCCGGTCCCGGTGAGGATGGACGCCCGATTGAGAGGAGAGACACCACCACCAAGTATATCAACGCGACGGGCATGCTCGTGCGGGACAGGGTCCCACTGTTGTGGCCCGACTGGGGCTCTGTGCCCGATGACATCAAGGCGTGAGTGTACAATGCACTGTCGGTGAGTTAAATCGTATTTTTATTATAGAAAATAAACATTTATGAATTCAGTCCTTATAACTATATAAAAATATTTTCTAATTAATTTATAATATTGCAGCAATGGTTTAGAGTCCATCCTACCTTGGACTGGTGGAGGGACGAGCAGCTGAAGAACAGGTTATGTGTTTTGCTTTTTTTTGTATAAATATATTTATTGGCAGTGTACGAATATATCTAACAGTTGTGTTCTGTTAATATAGGTACTCCGAGTGGAAGAACGAGCTGTCCACGCACTACAGGACGTACCGTGTGGAGCAGCGCTTGGGGCGAGCTGCAACCCCCCACGAGTTCCGGTACAGGGAGTACGAGTGGCTATGGCTGGTAGCCTACTTCGGGAGCGACAGGGTCTCGGTAAGAAAATTTAGCCTGCTAGTATATCACTTTTTAATGTTATTTAATAATTAAATTATGTAGTTACTTAATTAAATTAATTAGTTAGTTAGTTAGTTATTAGTTATTAAATTAAGTTAGTTGGTTAGTTACATAGTTAGTTAGTTCGTTACTAAATTAAATTAAATTAAATTAAATTAGGTAGTTAGTAAGTTAGTTAGTTACTAAATTAAATTAGGTAGTTAAGTAGTTACTAATTAAATTAAATTAGTTAGTAACTAAATTAGTTAATAATTTTATTTTGGTTAGTTCCTAATATTTTAATTTAGTTACTAATTTATATTTGCGTTTATATGTTCGTTCTTATAATACAGAAAATCTCGCGGATGAACAGCGACAACCGCAGGAGGAACGAGCACCCCCACCACGGCGGCGCCCGCTCCTGGAGGCAGTGGGCAGAGATGGCGAGGAGGGACCGACCGCTGAGGCCGTTGTCGTGGATTCATGCGCAGATGTATCCGGGGCGTCCCGACCAAGTGGTAAGTATTCGCCCATCTTCAATAAAACTGTTTCATTAAATTAATTTATATATATATTTTTTAATTCGTTTATTATATTTTCTTGTCAATTAGGCGGAAATAGATGCGGAGACCGACGTGATCACCTTCGAGATCGCGCGAGACACCCTGGGAGACGGGGCGTCCGACGAGGCGATCGCGGAGTTTGCCTCCACGATCGACACCCTTGAACCGCGCTTGGCCTCTCAGATCATGCACGCGGCGGTAGGGACGGGGAACAACTACTTCTACCAGAGAGGCCTAGGCGCGGCGGGAGATGGGGTTCTCAAGTACACGCCGGCCAATCCCAGCACGCAGCGTGCGGCTTCGACGAGAGGAGACTTGCAGACGCAGCTGCAGAGGACTCAGGCGGAGTTGGCGAGGGCGGTGGAGGCGCTCCAGCAGGCGGAGTTGGCGAGGGCCGCGGAGGCTTCGGCGCAGCAGGCCAGAGACGCATCTGTGGCGGAGATGTACCGATGGATGCAGCAGTCTTGGGAGGCCCAGCAGGCTGGACTCCAGCCCCCGCCTCCGCCACAGATGTCCCAGTTCGTCGTCCCCACTCCCCCCCCGCATCGGAGTACGCCAGCCGATCAGGACAGCCATAGCCACCGGAACTCGAACGATCCGGTCGACGACGCTACGCGTTTAGGGGGTGATGATGAGTAGTTAGGGGGTTAATTTGTACAGTATGTAGGATATTAGGGATGGATTGATGTGGATATTTGTTGGATATTTGGATGTTTGTTTGTGCATTTTCTGCAGCTAAACTGAAGACGAAGTGAAATTGGGCCCGAGTTAAATTTTTAAATTTTTTTAAATATTTAGGGGTTATAGCCGACGATATTGGCATTATTTCGTCGGCTATAAGTGCTATAGCCGATGATTTTTACCAAATTTCGTCGGCTATAACGGTTATAGCCGACGAAGATGACATATGTCGTCGGCTATACCCTCCCGGCTTCCGGCAAAAAAAGCCGTTCCTGGTACCGGCGATTGGTATGGCCGACGATAGTGTCGTCGGCTATAACGGACGGATAGCCGACGACAGTGTCGTCGGCTATACTTCGGGTTAGGGGCAATTACGTAATTGTTGAAGCCGACGATCTTGTCGTCGGCAATGTTCGAAGTATAGCCGACGACGCTTTTTTCGTCGGCTATACCTAGTGTTTTATAAGCCGACGACTTACCTGGTGTATCGTCGGCTATACTATAGCCGACGGAGCATTCCCGACGAGAGAATAGCCGACGATACTTCGTCGGCTATGACCATAGCCGACGAATTAATGGAAACGGCCGACGAGATGGCGTCGTCGGCTATGATGCCTTTTCTGGTAGTGATAAGAGAGGGAAACCAGACTCAAATTGCTTCCCGTCCTAAAATATTAGTTCATTCAGTCACTATTTTTATCTAAACAAACAAAATTGTTTTCACTTTAACGGACATGATTGATTTATACGGTTTAAAAATTTTGTCATTTTAAGATAGCCGATGAATGAATATTGGTAAGATAATTTTTGTTCATGTATGACTACTTATTAAAAATAATATATCATATGCATTTGCAAGAAAAGTGTAAGAAAATTCAATTGAAAATTGTCTACTTTCTAGTTGGTATATCTTTTTCATTGATAGTAACTCACTTATTGTACCCTATTACGTGCATAAAAATTCAAAATAACCTTTAAATGTGTGACACTTGTGTAGAACAATAATCGTCCACTTCTTTCAATTGGAGATTGAGGATGATCACAAGTACATAGTTCGTCTCAATTCGCAACTACTGCAAGATCACGTATCTTCATATTGGTTGGTTAATATATTTCATTTGGCGAATCATTTGGGATGGGATTAACTACAAGATAGTGTAATTAACCAACAAATTAACCATATGAAAGCTTCCTCTTGCTAATGTTTGGATCCCAAGAAATGATGACGAAAATATTAGAAAACTGATCATTCCAATTATCATAGCCTTGGCAATCGTTTTTAAACCACCACATGATGCAATCATCTCTTTGCAAGAGATTTGGTCTACAAAATTGGATTAAGTATATAGACATGGTCCCAATCAGCACGCTAATTGCCATGAACAATAATACAAATCCACAGTGGCATCCAGAGTTATCTACGAACCCTAAACAGCAAAGTGATTAGTTAACCCTACAAATATTGCTTGTCCCAAATAATGAAGCTCAGAACAATAATATTATACTTGATCTTATTTGTATCGATTTGTTAATGGAAGTTAGGCATGATATATGGATCGTATTCTAAACGAATGCAGCACGTGGAGTTGGGATTCTGGTTTGCGGTTGAGGAAGCGTGCATGGACTGGGAATTCAAGTCTGTGAAGTTAGCTAGCTAGGGTTCGTATATATAGTTACCTTATCCAGAAAACTTTCTCGTTGTTTTTTAAATTACATCGATATCGTGTTTGAAGAATTCGCCGTTCCAAAATAGTGTGCGCTCGATCAGCTATTGTTTTTTGATCTCGTTGAATAGTGAGAAGAACTTTCGTCTGAGCACGAGATCGAGATTGTCAGATTGAGGTTGGCTAATGATCAGAAGGCCAGAAAGAGGTTTTGTATGAACGCAACTATATATAAGCTATATATTAGTGAGAGTAGTATATGAATAATGAAGATTAGTGGTGAAATCTGATAGAGAACGTACACATATCAAGCTGCAGCTCTTGAGTTTTGCCTAATGTAATTAATTAACGATTGTCTAATGAATTCACTAATTAGTAGATCGATTTGACATGAACTTTACCAAATGATCTTAACTACGTTAAGTGGTCGAGTTAGCTAGGAAAAGTCTATACATGTAGATCGAATTCCAACTCATATTGGAATTCAACCGATAATAATCTATTTTCGGTGACCATGAGAGAAAGTGTTTGTTGTGTTGATTCGTATAAAAAAGAGTGTTGAACACGATTGACTACAAGATTAACTTATTAAACATGAGCTAGAGCATTAGTATTAACTATTAATTTCAGAGCCTTCTCTATCGATCACTGCATCACCGCCAACCAACCTTCCTCCCCTACTGTCGGTTGCCGGAGCACTAATCATGACAGACCCTTTTTTGGTTTCTAAAGTTCAGACCCCAAGTCTGCCACCGTTAAACCATCTGATCCACAATTCTGTTTCAATTTGCGTACATTGCCTAGTTTAAATCTTACTCGGTAGAAGATGACCGAAGGAAAAAGATCCCTATTTTCCTTTGAACCCACCATTCTTGAGTGAGAGAAATCTACTCTACTTTAAACAGTTTATTGCCGTCATTTTGACTCTTAATCTCTTATCGAAAACCCATCCTGCTACACTCACAGGGCAGCATCATCATGCAGGGCAGTCCAATGCTATATTACCGTTTTCCCAACGGTTATGTTACTTTTTCAACCGTTAAATTCAATTTTCCCTCAGTCTCTTGAAAACTGTCCCTTAAGTAAACGTGCCTCTTCTTTTACAGTGCGAAACTTCTTCATTTTGGCTACAAGAACATGTTGTGATTCTTGAAATTAGTGGCATATCAATTACTTTTGAAAAAGTCGTATCATGGGTAAATTTTGGTGCTCTTCGGTTTTAAGATTTCTTGCAATACACGGCTTGCAAGTACACAGTACAGTCTTAACTATTCATACATTAGGATCCACCACTCATCTTTATTAAACTCATAGATCTTAAACAGTCATATTGTGTCAAGTACATATACGCACACACCATGTACCAAAGACATGGTTTCTTGAACTGTCGGTCGAGTCGGACCGTTCGATTATTCCTTTTGGACTATGAGCGCTTTATAAGCAAGCCCAACCCAGAACACGCCTACTTCGACCCATGAGCATGTATAGCCAAGAACAAAATTAATCACAAGCCAAGAGCCCATCACAAAACAGCCCAAAAACCCCGGACACATCAGTCATTTCCCAAAACTACAAAACCCTAGAGCTCTATATGAATCCCTCCGCCTCTCTCCATCTCCCCGCCTCCAAAACCCTAACACTTCCAACTCAGCCTCCCCAGCCATGCCTCCCAAGTTCGACCCCTCCCAGGTCGTCGAGGTCTACGTCCGCGTCACCGGAGGCGAGGTCGGCGCCGCCAGTTCCCTCGCTCCCAAGATCGGTCCTCTCGGTCTCTCCCCCAAGAAGATCGGAGAAGACATCGCCAAGGAGACCGCCAAGGACTGGAAGGGCCTCCGCGTCACCGTCAAGCTTACCGTCCAGAACCGACAGGCCAAGGTCTCCGTCGTCCCCTCCGCCGCTGCCCTTGTCATCAAGGCCCTCAAGGAGCCCGAGCGCGACCGCAAGAAGACAAAGAACATCAAACACAACGGGAACATAAGCCTAGATGACGTCATCGAGATTGCTAAGATCATGAAAAACAGGTCGATGGCGAAGGACTTGAGTGGTACTATCAAGGAGATTCTTGGGACTTGTGTTTCGGTCGGGTGCACTGTGGATGGGAAGGACCCCAAGGACTTGCAGCAGGAAATTACCGATGGGGACGTTGAGGTTCCCCTGGACTGAGCTCTTGTTGTGTTCTGGCATTGAGGGCAGTTTTGGTATTTATAAAGATTTTATCTTTGTTTGGCTTTGTTTTTATTGAATCTATGGGAAATGTAGCTTCAGTTTGGCTGAAAATTATGTTGGGACAGTAAATTTTTATGTTTGATCTGAAATGCATTTGCTTATGCACATGAGTAGTGATTGAGTATTGATTTCTGTAGTTGATGTTTGATATGTGTTTAATGATGCTTTGTCACTTAGAAGCTTAGTTCAACTTTTAGAGGCTCTCTGTTCCCAATGTACATCATTGAGAACATAGTTTGTAGTGTAGACTAGTGGGTTTCAATTTCTGATTTGTGGTAAAATGCATTTTTTTGGTTAGTGTTTAAATTGTGTTATGCTCTTCCTTGAGTCAATTTCATAGTTCGGTATCACTATTCTTTAGGATAGTGGTCTTATGTTGAGGGTCTTATTGAAATTATGCTTGAATCAATTAGGAGAAGTTTGAGCCTTGACTCCATCGAGTCACAGAGATCTGAATTTGATTCTCATTCCAACCATGGGTTGTGAAGCAACACTAGCTAGTCCAAGTTGTCTTTGAATTTCAGGCTAATAAAGATATGTGAATACATGGAGGGGATCCTATTAAACTACCTTTTTTTCATTTAAGCAATTGAAACAGGGGTTCTATATGATCAGTGATATATTGCATTTCATTTTTTCCTTTGTTTTGTGGTAAGGGCATCAATTGGGTGTTTCTGGCTAAAACGTAGTAGAGTAATCTGAGTATGAATGACAGAAGCAGGAAATCAACTTTTTTGTTGCCAGATACAGTTGAGTTGAGGTTTGATATGTAGTTCATTGTGAAGTGTTTAGATATTTGTGAACTTTAAAAGGGTTTCTTTCATGTGCAATTTTAAGACATAGGTTTTTACCCGAAATTAATGGATATACGATGGTCTTACAACCATCCCTCATGTGATTATTCACCGTTAAGAGGCTGGTGGTGAAGATTTATAGATATTGCACTTTCCAGAAGCTTGCTTTCTTGGCACAGAAGTGAGAGGTGGAGAAAAGATATAGCAAATTGGGTGCGCTTAATGTGGAGGCTTCTTGCATTCCTTGTACGTTTCTTCTTATATTCCTTGGCCTATACCTGTTGCCAAGAAAATTGGGAATGTTGGGTCTCTATTTGGGTACAAGGATTGCGGATTGCGGATTGCCATTAGTCCCCCAAAGATTTGCTAATTACTGTGGATTCTCTTTTTAGGTAGTTCCCAGTTCCGACCTACCCTTTTCTACTATATAAGGGCCTCCTCCATTTCTATCGATGTAGGATTATCTTGTGCTCTCTTACAGTAGGCACAAAAGCAACCCTATTGATCTCTCTTCTTTCTTGTTTTTAAAGGGGAAGAGAGTCCGGCCTTTTTGAAAGTCATTTGTGATTAGACTTAAACTCGTGTTTCAATTTCTCCAATGGCAAAGGACATTAGGAATCTGGATGCATGGATGGAGGTAGCTCCTGCCCCTTTTATTTACCCACAGAGGAGTTCAAATTCTCCTGGTTTAGAGACGATTCTTGAGGAAAGCGTTGAGGAATGTGATGATGAGCCTTAAATTTTTGAATGGCTTTCTTTCCATTCCTTGATCATGGTTCTGATGCACATTGTTAAAGACTCTAATTATCTCGAAAGCCTCCGTTTCATACGCAAGGAAATGCAGTGGTTCACAGAATGGATGCAGGCTTCAATTGGGCGCTTTGAATCGGAAGTTTTTCCGATGAATTTACTACCTCATTGTGAATTTGTAATTAGTTTTTGTGTCGATAAATGTAAATAGTTTTCTGATAAATGAGAACCAAATGATTTTTCGTCCTAAACCATTGAAAGTGTATTTCTGTTCTGTGGAGTATTAGTTTCTTCATATGCAAGCCACACAAACTTATATTCATTTCCTTACAAACTTATATCGTTTGAGGCCACGTCTCATATTACTGTAAATCGATTTGTAAACTTCACATTTTCCCCACCAATTACCTCCTCTAACCCTTTTATTAAACGATCTTCGTCAGCTGTCAACTTAATCAATCCTTCTGATTACGATAATCACTCAACTTTATTTGAATATGAAATGTAATTAAGTATATTTTGTTAGTGTATAATAATAATAAAAAAATACTAAATAGTAAATAGGACAAAATTCAGTTTAGTACTCTCAACTTTTGGGTAAAATTCAGACTACACCATATTTTTGAAAAAAATCAGACTGACCCTTAAGCTCTCAAATATGATCTCCCGGGTCTAAAATTTAAAGTGACTTCGAAATGTGACGTAAGCTGCTGTTTTGGAACTGGCAACCGACTTGTGTTGTAGTTTCCTTCATATTTCTCACCGACAGCGTAATCACTAAACCTTTATAAGTACCATCTTCACCAACGAAGAGACATCACCAAATCAAGAAGCTAGTGCTACTTTCCTCGGCGTTGCTTCCTTGAGTTGCTTCATTAGCTGAAAGCCGAGAGCGAGAAATACAGTCACTCAAATCCATCTTCATAATCCTTGAAGCGGCGGAGAGTTCGACTGTGATGGCAGAGAGGATGAGATTGTTGGTTTCTTGGATTGAAGTTGCGCCTGCCCTTCTGATACGTCCCAACAAGACATCAACTTCTCCTGTATTGGAGACGATTGCTGAGGAATGGGAGCTAGAGGCAGAGGACCATGATCAGAACAGCGCCAATTGAAAATTTACTTCTTCTTCTGTGTTTAGTCTAAACACTTTCAGTTTTGGGTGAGGTTGTTAAAAGGGAGGCTATATGTGTTTATGCTCACATCCTTCAGGTTATCATTTTGATTTGGTTATAGTGTTCTGGGCTTTCAGCCTTTAGGCGTTTGATATGTTTTAATTTTGTTTTTGCTCTAGGATAAATGAATGATAAGAAAACTGTGTCCTTATTGATTGATAAGGAGGTCTTTATATATGCATTACATCAAGTATCCCTGGTAATAAATGATTCTCTATCTAGTAAAGAATCTAGATTACAAGCCTTATTAGGACAAGACACACCACAGAAGTTACAGAATTAACCTTCCTTAAACACTTCCCCTTGTGTCGCGTCCTCAATTGTGCATGAACTGTTGCCTCGTTAAAACCTTTGCCAGCAAACAAAAACCTCTTGGGCAAAAATAAAAGCATGGTCTAAGGAAAAAGAGTATAACGCACCAACTACAAGTAAGTGAGACATGCATAACTAGACTCCCCCTGAAGTCTAGAAGAGTACTCCCCCTGATGGTCAATCAGTTTTTGAGTTCGGATAAGTGACACATACCAATGCGCTTTACACAAAGAATCAAAAATCGATATTATCGGCGATATTTCGCCGATATTATCGTTTTTCCGTTGAATCGATATGAAATTGACTTACCGAAACCGAATCCCAACCGAGCCGTACCGATCCCGATCATCCCAAGTTTGATCGGCGCGGGTTGGCGGACCGAATCGACCCGATACCGAAATTTACTGAGCCGGGTCAACGCGGTTTGGGCCTTTTCCATACCGGATCAGAACTGACCCGGCCCGAAACTTTAACATATATAAGAAAAAAACCCGATTTACAAATTTAGAACCCTAGCTGCTGCTGCTGCGCAGCCTGCACTCTCTGCCTCCCGATCCGTTGTATTATATTTTGATTATTATGATCTTATAATTATGTGATTTTGTTGATCTTTAATTCTTTGTTTTGTTTATCGAGCAATGTTATTAGTTTTAAGTTTTAACCCTTGTTGGCTGGTTTGAGGTTTCTCTATTACTGTCTCTGCAAATCATTCTACAACATCTTCATCTGTCAACTTTTGTCCTCCAGAGAATACTGAAGAGATTGAAGATGCATCTGAAGATGAATATGGAGATGAGGCAGATGGCTTTGAAGATGAAGATGAGGTAGATGGCTTTGAAGATGGTTCAGGCTCTGATTGAAGGATTTTAATCTTGCTTATTTCCTAGACTGCCTATTTTTATATGTTGGTTTATATTTGGACTTTGGTTATTTGCTGGTTTGAAAGTTGATGGGATTGCAGACTTGAACTTGTTTATTTGGTGATGTTTAAGTGTTGAATTATTGCAGACTTCTAGTTTACTGTCATGAGATGAATTGCTGATTTTTTGTAGACTTGTAGTCTTACTGTTCTTGCAATTGCAGACTTCTAGTTTGAGACTTTGAGTAGTTTCATTTGCTTCTTAGTTACTATATTGACTGTTTTGTGGTTGAAGAATTGAACTATGCAGACTTGAACTTGATGCATAGCAACATAATGCAGTAATGTTCTGTTTTGCACTTTTGCAATTTTCAGTATTTTGCACTTTTCGATTTAGTATGTTTGGCACCGAACTGTACCGATTGTACCGGTACCGAACGGTATCGGGAGCAATCGGTATCAAAGCTGAAAAAACCGTTACCAAATCGACCCGAAGCCTATCACATGAATCGGTTTCAGTATCGGTATGACGTTAATACCGAGCCGTACCGAGCCGATCCCAGCCCTAGTGGCAACGGGTCAACGACTATATAATATCCGTTTCTGTATAGTTTAAAAAAAACTTCATGTAGTTATTTTTGTGAAATATTATGTACAAATAATGTTAATGGATGTGATGGTGTAGTCTCGTTTTAGGTTTCAAGCATAAATTATACATATATTAAATCATATTTCAATAAATATCAGCTCTATTTACGTAGTAATTCATATAACATTTCAATAAATTGATATCTATTTGAGTTTATTAATATTTTCTTCTCACATATGATCGATAACATAGCATAAAACAACCTTAGAAAGTTTCAATACAAATTTCCATGTATTTCTTATAGTTTCCATCGTTTTTGTCAAAATTTCTAATGGATCGATATTTTATCGATATTTCCATCCAAATATCCATATTTTGAAACGCCGATATTTCCTCGATATCCGATATTTTACTCCTTGGCTTTACATGCTTCACAAATGTAGATTTGGGTAGAGACTTGGTGAACAGATTTGCATTATCTTCTGAGCTGACTTGCTTCACTTGGATATTCAAAGTCTCTTGCTGCTGCTGATTGTAGAAGAACTTAAGCGAACTGTGTTTAGTGTTGTCACCCTTGATGTATCCCAACTTCATCTGCTTAATGCATGCTGCATTATCTTCAAATATGCAAGTTGGTCCCATCGTAGTAGACTTAAGTCCACTAGACTCTCGATTATGAGATATAACTGAGCGAAGCCAAACACACTCTTTGACTGCTTCATGTAGTGCAATAATCTCAGCATGGTTTAAGGAGGTAGCAACAAGAGTTTGCTTGGTTGATCTCCAAGATATCGCCGTATTCCCAATGGTGAAAACATAACTAGTCTGGGAACGTCCTTTGTGTGGATCTGACAAATATCCAGCATTAACAAATCCTACTATCACATCATTTGGTGTATCTGAGTAGGAGGGGGTAGTGCCGAAGCCATATCGTGACCAGGCTTTGGCATCCTTGTGATCTGGAACGACGGCGGCGGAGGCGGCGGGCAGCCGAACCAGGGCCGGATTGGACGGCTGTCCCGTGGTGATCCGAGCCACGGATTCCGTCGTGGGATGCAAGTGGTCGGCTTGTAGCAGATCCATGATGAGTGTATCTATAGTACAAGCCCATGTCAAGGGTTCCTTTAAGGTATCAGAAGATGTTCTTAATTCCAACCCAATGACGTTGTGTTGGCGCTGAGCTAAATCTAGCTAACAAGTTCACTGAGAAAGCAATGTCTGGTCTAGTACACTGAGCTAGGTATAACAAAGCTCCAATTGCACTAAGATATGGATATTCAGCTCCCAAGACCTCTTCCTCATCTTCTTTCGGAGGAAATGGATCTTTATTGATATCCAGACTTCTAACGACCATGAGAGTGCCTGTAGGATGCATAACTTTGTCCATGTTAAATCGCCTGAGCATCTTTCTGACATATGCAGATTGGTGTACAAATATTCCACCACTTCGGTGCTCTAGTTCTAGGCCTAGGTAAAACCGAGCTCTTCTCAGATCTTTCATCTCGAATTCGGATTTCAAGTAGGTCGAGGTCTCATTGATCTCATTCAGAGTTCCAATGATGTTCATATCATCAACATAAACGGCTACAATGGCAATTTCTGAACTTGTTCTCTTTATGAACACACAAAGGCACAACTCATCATTCTTGTATCCTTTCCCAATCAAGTAATCACTTAACCGTGTGTACCACATCCTACCAGATTGTCGCAGTCCATATAGAGATCGTCTCAACCTGATTGCAAATGAACTTCGTGGTTTTTGCTCACTTGACTTTGGTAACGAAAGTCCTTCTGGCACTTTCATGTACATCTCTGTATCTAGATCCCCATAAAGATACGCTGTTACAACATCCATAAACTGCATATTGAGTCTCTCTGAGACTACCAAACTGATTAAGTATCAGAAGGTAATAATATCCATGACCGGAGAATACATCTCCTCATAATCAATTCCAGGACGTTGAGAAAAACCTTGCGCCACGAGTCGAGCTTTATATCGTTGGACTTCACTATTCTCATTGCGCTTTCTGACAAAGACCCATTTATATCCAACAGGCCTCACGTTCGGTGGTGTAGGCACAACCAGTCCGAATACTTGCCTTTTCTTTAGAGAGTCTAGTTCAGCCTGGATTGCTTCTTCCCATTTCGGCCAATCTGCCCTACGTTGACACTCATCAACAGTGCGGGGTTCCATATCGTCGTCGTCAATGATTTCTTGAGCAACGGCGTAGGCGAATGCATCATCGATATACATGGAATTCCTTTCCATAAGATTGTGCATGCATAAGTAGTTTAGTGAGATTTTCTTATTCTCCAACATCAACGGTGAGTCTGAGGCGTCCCCCAGATGATTCAGAGTTGATTCTTGGACATAGGTATAGTCGGAGACAATCTCGTATGACGGCGTCACAGTATCGATGATGAACGGATCGCTTTGTGCCTGAACACATGTCCTCTTCCTAGGTACAGTGTCCTTGGAACCGATTGGTCTCCCCCTTTTTCTAGGAGGATCCGAAGTCGACGCCGACCCTCCACTTGGAGGTGCCGAGCCTAGGCTGCTGACGGCACCTAGGACTGCGGGTTCGAGACCGGCGGCGCGTGCTCGTGCTTGACGAGGTATGTTGAGCCTTGCAAGTACATTAGCAGCGGGTATAGTTGATCTTGTCACTTTCGCAATATAAGTAAAGGAGTCGGGCATCGAATCCGTAACCTTTTGAAGTTCCAATATGCGTTGTATTTCTGTCTCACACTGAGACGTTCGGGGATCATAACGAGACATAGTGGGGGAGAACCACGTCAATTCTTGACGTTCACTAGGGACAGATGCGGCCCCATCTCCCCCTAACGACGGGAAGGATGTCTCATTAAAGTGACAATATGCAAATCTTGCAGTAAACAGATCACCTGTCGTAGGCTCTATGTAGCAGACAATCGTTGGTGCTTCATATCCAACATAAATAGCTAATCGTCGTTGTGGACCCATCTTGGTACGCAGTGGAGGCGTGTTAGGCAAATATACGGCACAACCAAAAGTACGCAGATGCGAAATATCAGGCTCGTAACCAGTTACCAACTGGTACGCACTAAATGGTTGGCTATCTATGGGTCGTAGACGAATAAGCATAGCTGCATGTAGTATCCCCATGCCGATACCGGCAAATTAGTGGCCATGACAAGGGACCGAGCAACAAAATTTAGTCTCTTAATGGCGGCTTCTGCAAGACCGTTCTGAGAATGAACTTGGGGCACAAGATGTTCAACTTCTATCCCAACTGACATGCAGTAGTCATCAAAACACTTTGATGTAAACTCTCCAGCATTATCCAGTCTAATTGACTTAATCGGATTGTCCGGGTGGTGAGCCCGAAGTTTAATAATCTGAGCTAGGAGTTTAGCAAATGCAGCATTCCTCGTGGACAACAACGCGACGTGTGACCAACGCGTCGACGCATCAACCAAAACCATAAAATATCTAAATGGTCCGCATTCTGGTGTTATAGGTCCACAGATATCACCTTGAACTCGTTGTAAGAACAGAATATTCTGTTTCTTATCAATAGCAAAATATAGTCTTGCTTGAAGTTTTGCTAGTGAACAAGCTTTGCAAAACGAACGATGAGCATTGGACATCGCTATAGAGGCATGAGCAGCAGGAGGAGGCCGAACCTCTCCTTGGAGCCGAGAGGCTGTCGGCGGAGGCATTCAGGCCGAACCAAGGCCGAAACGCCTAGACACAGCATCGGCTCGGTTTTGTCCAGTTTTCTGGTTTCTTTTTTGCCTTTGTGATCTTAAAAACGGATGGCCGTTGGAGCATTTCAAAATACGGATCATCAGATCACGACCCGGATGACCGAGTCTGTCATGCCAAAGCTTGTAAGCATCAGAATCACATAAGATAACAACATGAGATTCATTGGCTCCAATGGTTGTGAAGTACATGCCATTTCGAACACGCTTACACTTCTCCACAATGCGAGTGCGCAGAGACTGAGTGGAGGTGATCAACATATATTTAGTTCCATCTTCAACATAAGTGCTGAGGTGATAGTCGTTGTCACGCACATCCTTGAAAGCTAGGAGGGTTCTGGGCGCTTTAGGCCCATATAATGCGTCAGCTACTCTGATTTCAGTGCCATTTGGCAATAATAATTGAGCAACTCCGCGACCTTTCACAATAGGTCCCGATCCTGTCATTGTAGACAATGACGATCCATATGGCGTGTATTCCGAAAACATTGCCGATTCCTCAGAATCGTGTGAGTGGTTGCACAATCCAACAGACACTCGATCTCGCCTTGAGACATCTACAAAAGCAATGTAAATTGAATCAATTGTCTAGAGTAAACTTTGGCGAACACTCTAATAAAAGTGTATTGAAACAATATATCATCACAAAACGAAGTGCATTAAGGCTGATAACAAAGCCATGACATCCATATAACTTTAGATAAAGAGACAAGCCATAATTTGATCACCGAATACCAACATAGAGATATTGTAAGACCGGAAGCCATAATTGGTGGCATGGCCGAGGCAAGGCCGGGGCCAAGCCAAAGCCGAGGCCAAGGCGAGGCTAGAGCCACGATGATGCCGAGCCGAAGCAAGGCAAGTGGGTTAGGGCCGGTCTGGCGTGTAGGCAATCGATGCGACAGTTGAGCTAAATCCAAAGTATGTCGAGTCCGGAGACAAGTTGTTGCAGAGCCATTTATGCAAAAGTTGCATTTTTCGATAGGCTATCGATGTTGGTGTCAAAGCTGGGTTCATGGCCGAGGACGTGTCGGGACAAAAGTCGAGATGTGTCCGAGGCAAAAAATGAAAAACCGGGTTCGGTGTCGAGCCGGCATGACGCAAGGCTGCCGGGGCACTGCCGAGGCATGCTGCCGAGAGGCGTGGCCAAGCGGCCGAGGGGCTGGCGAGGTCTGCTGTCGAGACTGCTGAGGCGCAGCCAAGCTGCCGATAGGCTGCCGAGCTGCCTAGGTGATGCCGATGCTGCCTAGGCACTGCCAAGGGCTTGGCCGAATGTGCAACGCGATGTCTCGCGATTCTTTCATTTTGGCTTTGTGATTTTATTTCGGATATTGAGTTAACATCACCAAAACCGTGGTGAACTCAAAATAATTATGCCATTGAGAATTGGACGCATTGAACCAATTTTGCTTTCATAGGGATGTAAAAATCTCGAATCATTCATTAAATAAGAGAAATTTTATTGATGATAACTCAAAAGTACCTCAAGGATGTTCTAAATCAAACGATTTATCGAAGAAAGTCATGAATTATGACTAAGAAAGCCAAAAATAACAATCAAAATCAAACTTGAACATGTATCTCATGACTTAAGTCAAATACTTATTCATAATCCGGAGTATCATACTCCTGAGTCCTACGCTTCTTCGTAGGTTGGAAGTCATCGACGGTGAAGTTGGTATCTTCTTCATCGTACTCTTCTTTCTCAAAATCTCCTACATAGTTCGTTTCTTGTTCCATGTATTGCTTGTGTTTCTTGTAAGCAGCTTGGATATCTCTACTTGCTTTGCAATCACGTTGGAAGTGATTCTTGGAGCCGCATTTGAAGCAAGGAGCCGAAGCATTGTTTGAGGCGTGACCACCACGCTTGGGGCCTGAACCGAACCGGTTCCCCCTCTAGGAGCGGCGGCGGCGGCGCCGTTCCGTTTCCATGTGAGGTTCCGGCTAGGGCCAACACCTCCTCTTCCTCCACGTGTTGCTCTTGGCGCACGTGGTGGTGGTGCTTGACGTTCACGAGGTTGATTATTTGGCTTAGGAGCCCTATCACGGGCTTGGTGAGATTCGGCTAAGAATTTCAGACCTCTAGGCCTTTTGTTGATAGTAAGAATCAACTTATGGTACATCTCCTTTCTTTGAAGCACATTCTTCAAGTCACTGAAGGTTTTGATGTTGCCTTTCTCACGGATATCATGGTACTGATGCAACAACATAGAAGTAGATTCTGGGAACGTCGTGAAAGTCTTCTCCATCATATCATCGTCGGTCTTGTCGACCCCACAAAAGCTCAGATTAGACTGTAAATTAAGCATAGTCTGATGGTATTCCTTGACAGAATCAAAATCCAACAAGCGGATTTGCTCCCAATCTGACAGAAGGTCAGGGAGCTGTGCGTCATGCACATTGTCGAAGCGGTCTTTGAGGATGTCCCATAGCTCTTTGGGATCGGTCTTCCTCAGGTATTGCTTCTTGAGCGTTGGATGGATATGGCGCCTGAGAAACATCAAGGCTTGAGCTTTCTGTTCAGGAGAAGCATGCAAGTTTTCATCCTCAGGAGGGATAATGTTGGCCGTAAATCGTTTGCCAATGAAGGTGTTCTCTACATCTGAGACCCACCTCTTGTATTCCTTGCCTTGGACATCCAAGATGTCGAATTCTGAACGCTGAGTGTCAACCATCTACAAAACACAATAGGGAGACGTTAGTATTTTAAATACTAATCAAGTTTGATTGTTTTTTCTTTTAGAACAGTGCCAAGATATATTATGGTCACATAAATCGATGCATAATGTGACATCAAGTCACAATCGATATCTTCTATTTATTTTCTTTTGAAAAAGAGACATTATGGTTCACAGTGACACCATAGTCACAAGCATAAAGGTGGCCGGTAACATCACAGTTACCCAAAAAAAAAAAAGTTGGCACCGGGGTAACTAAATCCCCGTATGCCATCCCGAGAAGCGATAGAATCGGGATGAGGTAGTAGGGACACGAAAAGGTCTCGGAAGAAAACACAACCCAACTATTGAAATTTCATAAGCGGGAACGTTTATAAAATATTTACCTCTTCAATTGAAGCTTGATCGAAAGAAACTTGACTTTTAGGGAAGTTTATTTTCTTTGACTTTTCTTGATTTCTTCTTAGCAACGAAGAAGGCTTCGAGGGCCGCTTGCTTGGCTTGCGAGCAATCTTGGCCTTCGAGGGATGCGTGCAAAGAATAGCACACAAGGGAGGGCTGCTGGCGAGCGAAGGTGCGGGGCGCCGGGGGGGGGGGGCCAGGTCAGCAACGCAGGTATTGCCGAGAATGGACCGACGGTGCTGGAGGTAAGGACGGCGGCCGGCGGTAGGGATTAGGGTTTCAGAAAAAAACTTTTTTTTTTTTTTTTTTTTTTTTCCGAATCAGGGTTTTAGGGCTATTAGACGGGAGGATAGAGCAACGTACTTGATAACGTGTTCTAGGATAAAAGAATGATAAGAAAACTGTGTCCTTATTGATTGATAAAGAGACCTTTATATAGGCATTACATCAAGTATCCCTGGTAATCAGGGATTCCCTATCTAATAAAGAATCTAGACTACAAGCCTTATTAGGACAAGACACACCACGGAAGTTACGGAATTAACCTTTCTTGAACAGTTTTGTCCTATTATATCTTAATTATTCTATAAAGTTCGGATTTTGAGCTACTTGTTCCTTTGCTTGTCATTTGGTTTTATTTGGGCCAATAATTATTTTTTTTACTTTTACAAATATATGTTTCACGCACAGGGGAAAATAAATATTGCCACACTAGATTTCATTATCATACAATTCACGATACCGTTATTTTCTTTGTTATTTAGAACTATCACATTTATCGTTGACTATTGTAAAATTATTTGTTTTTCAGCTTCACAATTGGATTGTTTAAGTAGATTCTCTATGTTAAATCATTTGAGTGGCGTCTATGTTGTGGTAGACATATTCAATAGCACATAGCACATCTCTCGCTATTTCATCATGACTATATTTTATAAATAACACTATTAGTATGATTTCCATTTAATTTGCTCCAATGTCCTATTCAAGGATCTACTATGATGTTTTAGCAAATACTGGCGAATCATAAACCATTTATTCTTTATGCATTTATAGTGAGGCACCATGCCGAAATTATACACTTACAATATGAATTTCATTTCAAATTTGTGTCCACATGTCAGTTCATTTTCACCTATCTCTTTAGTTGCAAATTTGCAATTATATTTAAATTCAACAACTATCTGTTTACTGTTTACACCCCTAAAAACAAAGTTTTAGCAAAAGAAAGGAGGAAAAGGAATGAACAAATTAGTAGCTTACTCCAGGCACTTAATTATCAGCTTGGGTTCTATTGAATCCAAGCGGCCAAGCCACAGGATCCTTAAATTGGAGATAATATCACTCTAAATTAGGTGCTTCTATAACAAGAACAACCAAGTTTGTAGCTTATTCCAGGCACTTAATTATCAGCTGGTTTAGATATACAAATCAAGAAGGATGTGCGGGTGGTTGAGATATAGTGATTACCAGTAAAAGGAATGAACAAATTAGTAGTAGTGTTTTTTCAGTTGCGTAATAACTGAAAAATTCCTATCACGTATGAGTACTAGATTTATTTTAGTCCCCAATTTGATCAATAGTCTCTTATTCATCACATTAGTTTCTTTGTTAATTGTTGACGTAGAAAAACTTATTTTCATATGATAAAGTAGTGGAGTTCTAATATAAAATCAATTAACAATGGATGAAGTAATCCAAATTCTTATAAACTCACATATCCCATTTTTCCATGTGTGATGTATATTTTCAACATCATCAAACTAGTTTTTGGTTGTGTGTCCCTCAAGAAACACACCATTAGATTGCCTACTATGTTTGAAACTATATAAATTTACATTTAAGAACTATAGAGGCACAAAAATTACTGCAAAATATTGTTAACTCTTTTTCTTAACTTCTAATATTGAATCTAACAGTGAACGACTACCAGTTCCTTGATGATGAAATCAACAACGATAAGTTTCCGTACAAATTCATTAGGAGCGTATATTGCTTTGCTGACTCGATCAAACAAATTATGTGGTAAAAATATGTAATCATAGATCAAACTCTATGATTACTATTACATTTCCCATGTTCCTCACGTGGTTTAAGAGTTGAAACATCAGTGGTAGCTACTTTGCAACTTCTGGCGAACTTCCATCCACTCCTTTTGGTGATTACTATTACCCAAACCCTGTATATATAAAATGGCATCTTCCCTAACTTTCCCTTCAACTCACTCTCAAACTCATCAATACAAGAATCCTCCAAATCACGAATCTGCAACTACTATAGACTTCTTCAAGCATCCTTTTCTTTCTCCATAGTCACTACTCCACTCCATCTTCCGAGAGCTTTGCTTATCCAAGCTAGGAAAGAAGCTAGAACCATTAAATTGCGATCGATGGCAAAGGAGATGAGGTACCTGGTGGGTTCTTGGATTGAAGCTGCACCTTCCCTTCTGATATATCCTAGCAAGACTTCAAGTTCTCCTAAATTGGAGACAATAACTGAAGAATCGGAACAGGAGACTGAGGATTATGAACTGCAGGAGTCCCAAAATTGATTACAACTTTCTGTCCTATTTTTGCTAATTCTTCCTTCTTTTGTTGGCTTTTGTGTGCAGTTTGTAGTAGGTTGCGGAGTACGATCGACCTTGAATTTATATTTTGTAGATATGATTAAATTCCCAATGAATTGGCGATTTTTTTTTATATATTTTTTTGTTGTGAGAAGGCAATGAATTAGTGTATACTGCAGTAATTTGATGAAACTTGGAGTTTGAGCCCTTTAACCCCTTTCCTTTCCTCTTAACTTATAGATGCAAAATTCTCATTACACATGAGGATTCATTATAGAGTATACTGAAATAACACTAATATGCTTTTCGTTGGGATTTTGCTTTCTGCCAATTGCCATGTAAATTGTAAAGGATGGCCAAGCAGCATCTCAACCGTTCAATATTTTTAGGGCCGTACAAGACGAGCGCTTCACAGCTATATATCACATCCATATTTTTGGGAATCCTAGTGCGTTTGTTTGTTTGTTTTTTTTTTTTTCTTTCTTTCTCATGTGATTGTAATCAGAGCGACTTGTGGACTCAAAAGTCATTGACGGTGCGTTTGAATGAGAAAATTATGAAATTCATAGGAGTTTATAAATGACTGCATTCTAAATTCCATCAATTTGTAATATATTAATTACAAATTCTATTATTTGGTCAAATTTATGTAGGATTTGGAATGTGTAATAAATTAAGAAAATTTAAAAGTAAATAAAAAAAACCTTTTGTTTTTAGGGGAATGAATAATTTCATTGACTAAACGTCATTACAATAAGAGTTTATCAACTCCATTACAAAAGAAGGAGGAACTAAATTAAACCCAACATAACCTGAATTCATGGCATCAGATGCCGAACTATGAGCACCTCTATTAGCTTCCCGGCGAACAAACTGAACTCGTACTGATGGGATTTGCTGTAGAAACTCTCTAAAATCATCCAGGAGGTAACCTAGACCTGACCAATCCAGTACCACTACAACACTGGAAATCTTAGGCGACGAAAAATTTTCGTCACTTTAAGGGTTTTTCATCGCCAAAGTACTTAGGTGACGAAATTTTCGTCGGCTAAGTTTCGTCATCTAAAAGTGGTCGTCTAAATACTTAGACGACGAAATATTTAATGTTTCATCTTCTAACTATTCTGGTGACGACCAAATTTTCTTAGAGGACGAAATTTTCGTCGGCTTGAGCTTCACTTAGGCGACGAAAATCAAAAGTTTCGTCACCTTAGTTGTTCAGTAATTAATTTTTTTTCTTTTTATTAAACTACTTAGGCGAGGAGAAGATAATATTTCGTCGCCTAAGTCGTCCACTTAGGAGACGATTAAATTTTTGTTCGTCGCTTAAGTATTATTATTAAAAAAAAAAAAGCTCTTAATTGAAATTCCCAATTCTATGTGATTGAGGGAAACCCAGCAAATTTGACATATCAATCCAGTACCCAAACTGAATTGAAGGAGATGGTGTTGGATCATATTAACAAACAAGAACATCAATGATTCATTAACATCATAGAGATAGCACAAGAGAGTGAAATTTGACATGAAACAAGCATAAAAAAGTTGCTGAATACATGTATTACACAGAAGATTAAAACCCAGAAATCGAACTTCTCGTCTTCTTCTCCGGCGATGCGTCTTGGAACTACAAGGCGGAGAGAGGAAACGACCTTGACTGAAGTAGCCGATCCAGAAGTTGAGGAGGAGTTGGAGATGAATTCGGGTTGGAGTTGGCGAGGAGAACGACGTCGCCATAGAGGTGGACCTCGGAGACGGTGACGCGGCCATCGAGGAGGATCGGCGGGGAGGCGGGGATGGAGCCGTGGGAGACGCTGGTGGAGAAGGCGAGGTCGGCGAGGCCGTGTTTGGCGGAGAGGTGGCAGTGGCGGCGGCGGAGGAGGAGATAGGAGGCGTGGGATTTGAGATCTGACATTGAATTTGGGTTTGATAAGGCTGAAGGTAGGAGAGCTAGGTTGAGTTTTATAGAGATATGAATTGGGTTAATCCTACTCGTTGGATTAGATGCCCTCACAGCTTAATGGTCGACCCGCGCCATGCCTTCTTATTGGAGGCCACTTAGACAACGAAGAATTGAAAATTCTGTCGCCTAAGTTTTTTTTTTCGATTTTCTTTTTTTAATGGATTTCATAATTTACTACCAAATCTTCATTAGCCTTAATTAGCTTTCCACTTTTATATGCTAAATCAAATAACATATATTCTTTTCTAAATTATTTTTAATGAAATAAAATTTTCTTCCCAATATTGATCTTAATTTAATAATTATAGACTAATTAATTAGATTTCAAAGTCTATATATCCGAATCTTTATTAGTCTTAATTATCGTTGAACATCAATAGAATGAGATAAGATTTACATACAGATTAGTATTGATACAAATTTTTTCAACGTTTCAATATTACTGATCGATATTGGACTTACTGTTAATATATGAACCTTAATAGAAATGTTGATTTTCTCGATCGATATCGTTCCCTAATTAGTTATATTTTGAAAGTTTAATAGAAATTTATGGTAATTAATTTTAATTTACTATGAAGTTAATTTATGGTAACTAGAAATTTATCGATATATACATGTATCGATATCTTGAACATGCTAAAAAAAAGTAACACACAATTTTTTTTCTAAATTAGCCTTAGTTATCTACGAACTTGTATGGAATGAAATAGAAGGTTAACTTCTCGATACGATCCTCTATTAATACGAAGAAAAATTATTTGGATCTCAAAATTTACATTAAAATTATCATAATTACTCTTAATTAATTGTCCTTAAACATCAATATTATTGGGATGACATAATATTTATACATAAAATATGTATCCAATTACTACGAAGCTATTCAAATGTATGTTTCCTTATTGATCGAAGCATATATATATATATATATATATATATATATATATATATAAGATTTTTCGTTAACATGCTAAATCAAAATCGAAGTAAAATATAGGGAAAAAGACCATTTGAACAAAATGGGTTTAAAAATTGCCCATTCCAATGTTTATATCCCAAACCAATGAATCTTATTAAAAATACCTAAATACCCTATACTAAACCCTAATATATTCTTTCTCATTTTCCTCTCTTTCTCTCTAGCCGACTCTCTTTCTCCTTTTCCTCTCTTTCTCTCTAGCCGACTCTCTCTCTCTCTCTCTCTCTCTCTCTCTGTGTGAATACGACTCAAGACAATATTGTGGAGATGGTGAAGGATATGCGACAGAATGGCCTACGGATTAGGGTTTTGATCGAATTGCTATTAGGGTTTTGATCGACAGATGGTGAAATTGTATCCTGATTGAAGAAGACTTTTTGTTGTTCCTTGATAAGCAACCTTGTACCAACAAGACTTGTGAATCTTATGGCCTACGGAGATTGGAGATTGGAGATCTTGTGAATCTTATGGCCTACGGAGATTGGAGATTGGAGATTGGAGATTAAAATGGTGGATCCAATCCAGGGCTGCAGGGAGTGATTACATTCATGTGTTCAACCGGTTCATAATTTGTTCGACGAATTGCATCAAAAAAACAAAAAAATTTGACGGCGGGTCCTCCTCCTCCTCCAACATTAGGGTTTTGATCGAATTGGGAATACTATTACTGGGGGTCAGTAATCGATTACTGGGGGTCAGTAATACTATTGACGGCGGGTCCTCCTCCTCCTCCAACATTAGGGTTTTGATCGAATTGAGAATCGATTACTGGGGGTCAGTAATCGATTACTGGGGGTCAGTAATCGAATACTGCGGGTCAGTAATCGAATACTGGGGGTCAGTAATCGATTACTGGGGGTCAGTAATACTATTGACGGCGGGTCCTCCTCCTCCTCCAACATTAGGGTTTTGATCGAATTGAGAATCGATTACTGGGGGTCGGTAATCGATTACTGGGGGTCGGTAATCGATTACTGGGGATCGGTAATCGATTACTGGGGGTCAGTAACGGTGTCAGTAACATAGTTACTGAAAAATATGGAATCTGTAACCTAATTACTGGGGGTCAGTAATCGATTACTGGGGGTCAGTAATCGATTACTGGGGGTAAGTAACTTGATTACCATGGATCAGTAACTCCAGTAACCTGATTACTGGGGGTCAGTAACCTGATTACTGGGGGTCAATAATCGATTATTGGGGGTCAATAACATGATTACTGGAAAATATGAAATCTGTAACATGATTACTGGGGGTCAGTAATCGATTACTGGAAATCTGTAATCTGTAAATTATTTACTGAGGGTCAGTAACCATCGTCTAATAACCTGATTATAAAAAAAAAAAAAAATTAAAAATCTGGCAAAAAAAATTCCGGCGAAAAAAAATTTTGGTGACCGGAATCCGGCGACTCCGGCGGCCAGGCTCCGGCGACCGGCCATGGGAGGCCGGAGGGAGTTGAGTGATATTTCGGCAAAGTTCGTTTTTTTATCTTCCACTTTCTCAGTAAATTATAATTCAAAAATATCTTAGAAAAGACAAAAGGACAAAAAAGGAAGAAAAAAAATTAAATTTGTACTAGAATTGAAAAAGATTTGTTCAAATGGGCAATAGAGTTGTTACCTTATGTTGAATAGGGGAAAAAAATAAGTTTGTCATTTGAATGGGCAGTCAGGGGGTCAAATTAGCACCAAATAGACATTTTCCCTAAAATATAATTATTTTAAACTAGGTCTTAATTATCTATGAATTTTAATGGAATGAGATAAAATTGACACCCTCAATATCAATCAATCCTTGTGAATGTACAATATCTTATTAGTCTTAATTAAGCATTTAAACTTTGATGGAATGAAATAATATTTACACCATTAAAGTATTAACACACTACATAATTATCTATGAATTTTCAGTCCATGAAAAAAAAAATTACCTTTCTCAATATCGATACGATCCTTCCTTAATAATATATAACGTACATGGAATGAAAAATAAAATTGAGTTTCTCGATATCGATTATAGATATATCGTGATTAATTTTAATGTTCCTTGAACTTGAATGGTATGAAATAACACACTACAAAAATTAGTCTTGATTATACTTGAATTCGTTTCAATTTGATTTTTTTTTTTTTTTTTTTCCATTTTCATTTGTCACCTAAGCCAAAATTTCCGTGGCCTAAGTGACCACTTAGACCACAAATTTTTTATTCGTGGCCTAAGTGACCACTTAAGCCACGAAACTTATTTTCGTCATCTAAAAAGGTCCACTTAGACCACGAAAGTAAATTTCGCCGTCTAAGTGGTCACTTAGGCCACGAAAATAGATTTCGTCGTCTAAGTGGCCACTCAGGCCACGAAATATGTTACTTAGACGACAACCATGTTTTTGTCGCTTAAGAGCTACTTAGGTGACAAATTTTTTTTGATTTCGTCGCCTAAGGTATTTTTTCTGGTAGTGTACTCTACTCCCCAAAGAGTCCACAAGTACCTGACAGTCTGACTCTATAATAAGAGGAGAAAAGCTATACTGTTGTGCCAGCTGTGCACCTTCCATAAGAGCAAGAAGCTCCCCATGTCTAGCAGAACTAGTAGCAGAAACGTGACTACGAAAAGTTCCCAGGCACTCTCCTTCCGCATCACGGAAAATACCTCTCAGCCCTGTGACCCCGTATGAGACGTGAAAGCTGCATCCACATTCAGCTTGATGTACCCCTAAAAATGTTTCTTCCACCCTCCCTTATATCTCGGAGTCCTGCCTCTCCCCTTCGGATGAGCTGAACGATACTCCCTCCCACCACCCCAGGGTAACCGGCACAATCTCATCCGCCAACTTAACATCGTTACGGTATACCTTTACATTCATGTTCCTCCAAATTGTCCAGACAAACATAAGTAAGACTTCAAAGGAATTGGGATGTTGAACATGAGCCTGAAGCAACCAATCAACCACATTTGGTGCTGAACTTGATATTGGTAGCCGGGCTATAAGCAATACAGAGGCAGCATTGGTACAATCACGTAAAGCATGAATAGGGGATTCCACTTCTTCATCACAAAAGGGCACTGTGTGTCAATATCAATTCCACGTTGACTCAATCTACTTCTTATGGGAAGAACATTAGAGACCGCTTTCCAAACACATATTTTAACCTTCGCTGGAACAGATGCACCCCAAATTAATCAAAGCAACCAAAGACGGGTCAAACCCCATCCTCAGCATTACCTGTTGCAAGAAATCTCATTCCAATCTGTCATACGCTTTACTAATATCCAACTTAAGGGTCATAAACCCTTCTTGACCACGTCGGAGGTGATACATATAATGTACTAGTTCTGTGGCCACTAGAGTACTATATGAAATAAGTCTATCAGGAACAAAAGTACTCTGTTGCTGTTAAATAATATCCGGGAGAAAAGTCTTAAGCCGGTTAGCCAGGACTTTAGAAGCAATCTTATAAACAACATTACACAGCGCTATAGGTCGTAGCTGAGACATATTCAAAACCTCCTTCACCTTAGGAATCAACACTACATGAGTATAATTCAGATCATGGGGCATCTCTTTCATTGTTAAAAAAGAAATCACTGCTTTACTCACATCCTCACCAACAATATCCCAATATTTTTGATAGAAAAAAGGTGACATACCATCGGGACCTAGAGCTTTGGAAGGGTGCATCTAAAACAAAGCAGCTTGGACCTTTTCTGGTGTCTAAGGAGCTAATAACACTTGATTCATCTCGCTGGATACCCGAGGCTGGATCGCACTAAGTACTGTTTCCTGAGCTGTCGAGTTGGGAGTGGAGTTACTGAACAAGTCTTCAAAATACTCAATCACAACTCTCTTAATGCCTGCCTTATCATCCTGCCATGTACCTCGACTATCAAACAAGCCTTTAATTTTGTTCCGTTGCCGACGATTAGAAGCTCGTTTATGGAAAAATTTAGAATTACGATCCCCATCTTTGAGCCATATAGCTCTGGAACGTTGTCTCCAATAGGACTCATCTGTCGACAAAATCTCGTTCAGGCGTTCTGAGAGCCGGGCTTTCTCTTCCAGATCCGTTTGGTAAGCCGGACTCTGAAGCAGAGCATTAAGTTTCAATCTCACTGCTTCCAACTCTAGTTTTCTATTCTGAAACGTTGAACGATCCCACTGCATGAGAGATTCACCGGTATCTCTAATCCGCCGACACAGTTGAACCATGGGACTACCGTCCTGTCCCGACGTCCATGCATTCTTCACTACTATCTCACGTTCTTCATGCTGGCTCCATATCTCCTCAAAATGAAACCTCCGACGAGAATGTGTGACCATCTGAACCTCTTTACGAACCTCAAGCAACAAAGGTAAATGATTAGATTGACTAGGGGGGAGGTTGATGATCCGGGAGAAACCGAAAGTACGCTGCCATGCCTCCGTACACACTCCCATATCCAACCGTTCTTTAGTGTGAGAATCACTCCAGGTAAATAAGCCTCCTGCTGCTCCCATATCCTTCAGAGAACAATTCGTTAAAGCTTGCCGGAAAGCCTCCATCTGATTCAGAGAACGAAGACGACCACCCAATTTCTCCCCTAATTCCAGAATTTCGTTGAAGTCCCCTGTGACCAACCACTTCTCTGAGGAACTCCGGCGAAGGGACCGAAGCAAATGTCACGACTCGTTCTTCTGACCCGTATCCAGATTACCATAGAAACCAGTAAACCTCCACAATTCGATATCGGGACCGGAGACGTCCATATCGATAAAATAATATTGGACGTCTAGTACATTGATCGTCATCTAATCGTTCCATAGCAGAGCTACTCCTCCTGCCAAACCATCTCTCTCAAACGACACAATATTCGACAATCCTACCGACCTAGGGAGGGAGCGGTGATGATTCAAATTGCCACGAGTTTCGGTGAGAAAAATCATATTGACTTGATGCTTCTGGACGAACAATCGAAGTGCATGTCTCGTCCTCTTATTCACTATACCCTGGCAGTTCCATACGAGAACATTCATGATGACGAAGACTAAAAGGGGACCGTAGAATCTGTTTGAAGGCCGCCGGCGACCAATCCAGAAGAACCCTAGTTTCGGCAGGAAGTTAGGGTTTTCGCTCGAAAATTTTATGAGTTATAAAAAAAAATTAAATATATATATTTTTTTACGTTATAAATGAATTTGTAAATGACACATATTTTGTGGAGAATTCAACTAAGGAATTTAAACAACGATTTTCTTCTTTTTCTTTTCTAAAGAAATTTAGAATTTCCTATGTGATAATGCTAAACGAGGAAATTGGTTTTGAGGAATTATGAATTCCACATTTTCAATTAAATTTTCTCACTTTTCCCCTCATCCAAACTCACTCTGAGAGCATCTAGAAATCCTTGATGCTGAATTTTTTTTTTTTATTTATTTATTTTTTTATAGATGAAAACGGGACTACTTGGTCGTCTACATGTTTTGACCACCATGCATCTATATTAAGTCATAAATTTTAGTATACATTTGGTCGTGTATTTGCACGTGTCATTGAAGACTATCTGAGTTTTCGAAACCAATAGGCAAAAGCAATATATTGACAGTTACTACTGCAATTTAGAAGAATTCAAGGCGGTTTCCTTGTGGATATGTCCAAACATACTGTTTTGTTATGGTTTTATCTTGGTGGAATTTTATTTGTATAAGATATTTAGGAGAAATGAAGATATTTTTGCACTTTTTCGAAAAATGGGTATATGTATTTTTTGTTTTTCACTTTTTTGCATGATTGGAATTTTATGATCCCCAAACTTTATGTTTGTAGATGAACCACGCACGCTTATATATCTCGGTCATTTGCATTACTTATATTCGTTGTACATAAATGGAGAGAGAGAGAGAGATGATGATGATGATGCGAACCTGGAAATGGAGTCTTATAGCTACGATTTCTTCTTCTTCTTTTTCCTGCAAGATTGAAGAGCACATATGCTCGCTATCTCCTATCTCCCCTTTATTTCAAAAGAAAGGAAAATAGAATCCAAGTGAAAGGGTGGGGGAAAACAAACCTTTACTCCTGAAAAGACAAAACTTATAAACAAGACTTCAAGCAGCAACTACCGAAAATGGAAATTGGGGAGACCCAAAAAGTCCCTATTACACAATGATGAAATAAAATCAGGAGGTAAATCTCACCAAATCAAACCTGTCGTTGAAAAACCAAAATTAGCCAAAGCATATGCAACTTGGTTAAAACGATGGACACATGCGGAATTACACAAACTAATAGTTGTTGAGAGCAAAACCATAATCACACTGTGCACGTGAACAACGAAATGAACAATACTCGTAGATAATATATAATAAATTTCATGAATAACAAATACATTACACGATATCAAGAATTTATTGTAAGAGCATCTCCAACAGCTTCCCCAAAATTTTTGCAAAATAGGGAAGCAAAAGTTAAAATCTCTAAAAAGTTTATGCTTCAACTCCAACAGCTTCCTTATTTTGCAGATTTATGCATTTATTACAACAACAAAATATTAACTATTTAAAACAAATCATTTAAGAAAAAGTAGTTTTGAATTATAAAAATTATTTAAGCAAGATAGATATTAATGTTGCTGAAAATTGGTTGGTTGTGAGTTGTTGGAATACGTGAAAATTAATATTGTAGTTATCTCCAAATTGTTTTAGAGATTCTGTAAATTTGGAGAATGTATTGCTTTCTTTCATCTATTTCCCTATTTTAGGGAATGAGATGGAGAAGCTGTTGGAGTGAAAAAAGACCTAAAATCATTAAAAATTGAGAAAATCAAGAAAATGGAGAAGCTGTTGGAGATGCTCTAAGATTTAGCTTTTCCAAAAGACCGTTAAAGGACGAAAGATAAATTCAAATGAATTCCCGCGCACTTTACCCTAACCGTCAAAATGGACAAACATAACTACCGTTGATAATATCTATTTCCGGAAAACCTAAATACGAACACAAATACTAATCAAGACATTTAGGTATTCTGGTGATAGATATTAAGTTATCTTCAATAATCACTGCTGACTTTTGAAATAAATTTGGAAGCCATAAATTAAGTCATAAGATGCTTCATCCACCTGAAATATGTTTTCCCTGAGGTCAGTAACCGGAAGAAGCACACTGTCGTCTGCAAAAATATCTCATGTCTCAATCTGAAACAATAAACGACAACAAATGGGAAATGGTAATTGGGTACGTTATAAATCAAAATAAAAAAGAGAAAGCAACAAAAGCCCCTATCCACCCTAAATTATCTCCCCATTATTCTGAACCCTAGTATTCTATCAAATCCTCTTCAGTGCTTTTGCAGCCGACATGGGACGGGGTGAGATAATGACAAGATCCAGAACATTATCAACTCGGTTCAAAACTTTCATCGATGCTCTTCCAGACCTGCTATTGGTCGAAATCCTTTGTCGAATTCCCCTCCTTTCTGCCGTTCAATGTAAGTTGGTCTCCAAGCGATGGCTTAGAGCCCTTTCCGAAATTTACTTTGTTCAACGCTTTCTGGCTTTTCAACGAGCACTGCATACACCCATCTCGGATGCTCTACTTGTCATCAGGGAATTTAGGTATGCCTTTCTTCAGAACTTATCAGTCAGAAAAAATCTCCTCCTCCCTTCTTGTTTCAAATTCAAAGAACAAGGTCCTCGAAGTCCAAAGGGCTTTCGACTAGCCTGTTCAAAATATGAAGAAACTAATGATAACAGTCAAATAAGTGGAGGAATTGTTATGCAAACATATAATGACCTAGTTTTGTGTTGCAAAAAGTCTGTGTACCACAATGAGTACTTTATCTGCAATCCATACACCAAGCAATGGGTTGCTCTTCCTCCAGCCCGTCAAGCTTTCCCGATACTCCAGCTGGGGTTCATCTGTGAACCCTACTATAAGGAACAACAGAATATCAATGCAGGATACATTGTTAACCCTGGCTTCAAGTGTAGGGTTGTGCGAGTGCTTCCAAACTTTCATTTGGAGATCTTCTCTTCTGAGACTGGGGAGTGGATGGAGTCGGCTAATGCATTAGTCCTGGGAAAATGTTCAAGGGCCTCACAGATGATTGCTTACAAGGGAATGTTGTGTTGGTTGGAGACAGAACCAGGGCATAGTCCTAGTCGTCACTTTACTTACGTGTTGGATGTGTTCAGTTGTCCTACAACTCCTGGTTTTGATTTTACTGCTAAATGTCAGGTGATTGAGGGCCCTAACATGTATGATGACCTTCCATGGATTTGTGACGACCCATTTCTAGGTGTGAGTGGAGGGCGCCTCTATGCCACCAAGCCCTTGTACCACATTCGTAGTCTAAATAATTCACAGATTTGGGAGCTGAAAGAAGAGGTAGAGGATGGAGGGATATTGCAGTTGAAATGGCATTTGATTGTGGATGGAGTTCCCTTGCAGGACATGATTCGCAATGCAACAGACCCTTTCTTCCTAAACTTACCGGAATGGGAAATCATAACGGTCTTAGGTTTCCACCCAACTGATGAAGATATCATGTATGCTTACATCAATCGCAGGGTTTCCATTTGCAACATGAGGGAAAGAACAATCGAGATAGTTTCAGACTTTCCGGAGAGTCTGGAATCTTTGCCTCTGAATGCTGGCAGGAAGGTCTTCCCAATTATGCTCCCATGGTGGCCAACACCAATTCCTCGAGCACTGCAACATGAAGTCATTCACTACTACCATGTTCGCAAGGGGGAGAATCCTAACCCGAGGAGGAAAAGCCGTACGGTAAAGCTTAACTAATGATTGATGGCTGTTGAGAAATGTCGTTCAGATTTCATTTGCGCTCCTTTTTATTTGTTTTTGAATAATTCCATTTGATGGTTGTTTCTTTTCCCTTGACATTACTTCTGTCAATTCGTGTTGTTTACAACTGATTAATTTCCTTCTCCTTTGACATTAATATTTTGAATTGAATTTGCTTGGTCTTATTATTAACTTTGATGGTGTTTAATTTGTACTTCTGTTCTGGCATATATCTTTTGTTTGAATTGCTGGTCGGGTACTTCCTTTATTGACTCATTGTCTGATCCTGTATTATTAACATCAAATTTAAAGTTAGTGTTTATGGTTTAATTAGGATTAATGTTAATCCTACTTACACATATATTTGTGCCCTCTATAAGAATATATCTCATTTCCCTACCTTTGCCTATTAGGGAGGACAAACACACAACATACGTACATATTTTTGGAGATGATCGAACCATGTATAGAGGCGTAGAGATTATCTTACGAAAACTTACAATTGTTTCAATTAAAACTTCCAATACATAAGATGAAATTCAAGAATCACGTACTACGTACTATTAATGTAGAGAGACTCTTAGCTCCTTAACCTGTATAGCGTAATTCCTGAATTTTTATGACTCCTCGTCACTAGGACACTAGCAATTATGTTTAGCTCTCTTAGTCAAACATTTAAACCAAAGACTATTGGTAGACATATCTTATAGCCAGCGACATTGCTAGCTTTAAAACTGTGAGTTACTAAGACTTTGTAGGCATTGTTCAACAGTTCAAGTTCTTGAAGTTCTAAGACCATATACAAACCCTGACATTGGATCCATGAGAGATAGTTTACTGCCCACAAATAAGGAGATAGATTAGGCAGAAGACGGGAGTAGTTTCATTTCCAAAGCTTAGGGCACCAAATAGATGAGATGTAAAAAGTTTATGTTCGCTTTTATCAACTTTTATGGCTCTTTGGTTTTGTGGAGTTCACTTCATAGCCGCTGCTTGCATGGACAGAGCTCCAAAAGCTTCTGTAGATAGAATTAATGTTAGTACTTAGTACTGTAAGTGTGTACGTTGTTTTGCCACTTCGGTAAGCACCTTCAAAATGGATCAAACTCCATTGCTGATAAGTGCTTCTTACATTTCTGATATATATTTGAAGTTATAATACATAAATTATATATTTGCATTTACATAAGTTACTGTCTTGGGCTGGGACTCTCTTGATGATACCATGATACTATTTACTATGAAATCCAATGACTTTTTGTTCAAGACTGAGATCGATGATTGTATTTGCAGTTTATTTGGTCTTAATTTTCTGCAGAACTGTTGCATGTAACTAGTGATATAATCTTGTGCAATCGAGACATAAATTGAAACGATTAGTAAATGTAACTAGTTAGTTACATTAAATGTACGTGCATATTCTCTGAAATAGTTAAGGAGTCAACACGAAAAATCAAATAAACGATGTTGTTAATAAGATGATTGCATGTTTTTTAATTTTTCTATTAGGGGGCAGTTTCGTACTATGTAGTAGTGTTTTAGACTTTTAGTATTGTCATTTGTTAATTATGTTTACGATCATCATTCACATTAGATTTAAATGGTAGTCTATCTCTATCTTGTTAATTTGTTGATCAAATTTAGATCGACGATTTAGTAACATTTATTTAAAAGAAATTTGATACCTTTTGATACAATAAACTGGTTTAGATTACAAAAACTGTTGATATTGATACTTTTAGTATTGTCATTTGTTAATTATGTTTACGATCATCATTCACATTAGATTTAAATGGTAGTCTATCTCTATCTTGTTAATTTGTTGATCAAATTTAGATCGACGATTTAGTAACATTTATTTAAAAGAAATTTGATACCTTTTGATACAATAAACTGGTTTAGATTACAAAAACTGTTGATATTGATTGGAATTTGACGTGGCCAGAATTGGCTGTTCAATTAACCCTCTTGTGTAGTTGTAGTATCGTTCGGAAGTGGGTATCGTTCAAGCTGAGGATTGTGAGTACTCTTACAATTTATATTAATAACAAAAATAAAACAATTAAATATGGAGTTTTCGAAATTGATGCAAAAGTAGAAAAACAATATAAATATGAATGAGATGGACAAGTTAGAAACTACACCAATTCACCACTGTTATACTCCACCCTTGATTAACATTAGAAAACATTCAACTACTAGTGATTGACAACAAACAAGAATAACCATGACAGCATTGAAATTATTCTTTTTTACTTTCCAAAAATTATCTAACGCCGTGACAACACTTTTCGTTAGAAACATTCCCTAACAGGTCTACTAGCTCTGACAGCAATAGTCTAGCAAATCAAGTAGAAATCATTATGATTTATGAAAGTTTGTTCGTTGATTAAAGTCTAAGTAGGGTGACAACACTCTCTACCCAAATCAATAAGCATCCCTTGATTTACCTCCGCAAGTGAGATAGTCGCTAATTGGTGAGAGAAATAATCATAACTATTAGGTAAAATAATTCTTAACCTCTAGCTACAATTACATGTATATAATCTAAGTTGTGCACCAAAGAAAATAAACATGCAAGAGTTATCAATAGCACAAATCAAGGCACACCAATCACATAGAAATCAAATAATAAACTAAGAAAACATAATCAAGAACTTTGCATAAACGGGGTTCATGGGCAGCCCCTAACTAAATGAATTTATTTAAACATTGTAAAGAAGAAAAGATAGAAGAGAAGGTGTAGGGTGTCGTCTCTCTCTTTTACATGTTTTCAGATGCTATATATATAGAGCTAGAGAATAAACAACCCTAGTTGCATGAGGTCTCTTATAATTGGTGCACAAAAGAAAGCCATAATCTTGTAGAATTCTTCTAAGATGTCTCCTTGATGATTGAGGTGTCTTGACAGAAAATTCGTCCAAAGAAGATTTATGATCAAACTTTCCTTATTTGATATAATATCATATTCGAGTCAGATTGACCTTCAGGTACTAAATCGTCTATAACTTCCTCTACATAATAGATATTGACGAACCGTAAAATGTTTTGGAAAGTAGACATCTGTAGCTTTCCATTGATATATGGATCATAATTTAGTTCATTATGAGTTGTCCTCAAGCCTCTGTCGAAGTTGGCTGATCTGCAAAGACAGAATTCTGGATTTAGCCTTCAATGCCTCTTTTCTTCTATATTTTCTCATTTGTTTCATAATACACCTAAAATAATAAAACAAAGTTAAATACTATATAGTAAGGAAAATAACTAAGTAAACTATAGAGTTTTATCATTAATAACATAGTATTTTATGCTCATATCAGAATTACAACCTAGAAACATCAAACCTGAATTTGTAATCTGATCAAATCACAGTTTTTGCTTGTATTTCTATCTACTTCTTTCCACTTTCCCTATTCTTATCAAGTCATGGACATCGTGAAGCTTCCATCACACCATCAACAAACAGGTCTGGACGATTCCATTCGCATACATTACTCGTGAATTGACGACAGCCCGTCGGAATCCGTTTGTCTTTTCTGGTTTATATTAGCACAGGGATAATGATGTTTACAACATAAATTCCATTCAAGTGATGTGATTGCAGCGAAACGTGAGTGGTTGGGAGGGTGATGTGTTTCTGAGTTGGAACTTAGATGGGGCGGTGGAGATGTGGTCGGTTTGCATGCTCGCGCCATTTTCACCATACAACTCCATCACAATTATCATGCGAGCTTTTGACCTGTCAAACACTTCGGCGCCGGAGTCCGGCAACGGCAAAAGGTCGTCCACGTGTCACATAATTTGTGGTTCTCAAATGCTCACTCCGATAAATTTTTGGCTTCTTCGTGTAGAACCTACTAGAACTTAAATGAGACAATGTGGTTCATAGAAAGAGAAAGGGCAACGAAAATTTGTGACCTTGAAGCCTTGGACGGCTAAGTGCGCAGTTTAATAATCCCACGACACTTTCAGTCTTTCACTCTCCACTTCAGAAGCACCCCCATATAAACCTCGCAACTCTACTCTTTCTCATCACCAACACTAACCACTCACTCACTCATCCTTCTTCATTTCTCTAGCTAGTTCTACTTCAGCTTTCTTGTAGCCATGGGCAAGGACATTGAAGTAGGTGGTGGTTTTTCTGCCAAGGACTACCACGACCCACCGCCAACACCACTGATCGATCCGGAGGAGTTCGGAAAATGGTCCTTTTACAGAGCCATCATAGCCGAGTTCATTGCTACCCTTTTGTTCTTGTACATCACTGTGCTTACTGTGATTGGATACAAGAGCCAGAGTGACACGCTCAAAGGTGGAGACCAATGCGGTGGTGTTGGCATTCTTGGCATTGCTTGGGCCTTTGGTGGCATGATCTTTGTCCTTGTTTACTGCACTGCCGGAATCTCTGGTGAGATATCCTTAATTCTCTCTAAACCCTTAAGTTTTCAGAATATATATTATCTGACAATGTTGTAAGTTTGTAACTAATTAACTGTTGTATTCAGGGGGGCATATAAACCCTGCTGTGACATTTGGGCTGTTTTTGGCAAGGAAGGTCTCACTGCCCAGAGCTGTACTATATATTGCTGCTCAATCCTTGGGAGCAATATGTGGGTGTGGGCTTGTCAAATCCTTCCAGAGTGCTTTATACACAAACTATGGTGGTGGAGCTAACGGGTTAGCTGATGGTTACAGCAAAGGCACCGGTTTGGCTGCTGAGATTATTGGTACATTTGTTCTTGTCTACACCGTCTTCTCTGCCACTGACCCCAAGAGAAATGCAAGGGACTCCCATGTCCCAGTAAGTACTATAACTACTTCAATTAAACTACAATCAGGTGAAGGAAGAAAATTAAGTTTAGTTACTAAATCTGTGTTTGTGTCTGATTATTAAAAGGTATTGGCACCACTTCCAATTGGGTTTGCTGTGTTCATGGTTCACCTTGCTACAATCCCAATCACTGGCACCGGGATCAACCCAGCTCGAAGTTTAGGAGCGGCAGTGATTTACAACAAGGCTTGGGATGACCATGTATGCTCTTTGGCCTCACCACTCTTTATCATTTTCACTTAAAGTAATTCAAGTGGCTTCTAGACTTGAGTGTTAAATACTGATCAAATTTCTTTTCCTTTCATGAATGTTTCAGTGGATCTTCTGGGTTGGACCCTTCATTGGAGCAGCCATTGCAGCCTTGTATCATCAATACATACTGAGAGCAGGAGCAGTTAAGGCTTTGGGTTCTTTCAGGAGCTCTTCCAACATATGATTCTATCGATCGAGCAGGATGATAATGCTTTCTCTAAATGGTTTTGGATAATTTCGAAGTCGGAACCATGGAAGTTGTACATTACAGTTGTATCTGTACGTGTTGGAGTATGTTACTTTGTACATCAAGGCACTCATTTTAAACTTGCCTTGATTCATTCTGCTCTGTTTTCCCCTGTTTGTTTTAACCTTTCAGTTTGACAGCTGAGGATGTATGATGTATATGAGCTAGTGCATTGTAGTTCTCTCACGTTATTTGTCTCTTTTTTCTTAAAAAGAGGGTACTGGGAAGAGACCACAAACAGGCTCTCAGGTGTTTAACCTGATTCTTTTGTGTCGAAGTCTCAGCAGTGTCGCGCCAAAGACGCAGCGACACTCCCCATTCGGCCAATTGAGCACTCCGTAGAGGGTTGGACCTCCCCGCAAGACCTTTTACATACACAAGGATCAAACCTTCGACCTTGCTTAAGTAACTCAGTCTGCTTACCAATTGAGCTGGACCCTTGTGGGTATTTTGTCTCTGTTTGCTTTGTTTTCTTTTTGTTTGGTTGTTTTTATCATTTTATTCGGACAACAACAAAACTTCTCAAAAGAAACAAAACACAAAAAAAAATAAAGAAAGAAAATAAAGAAGATATTCCAATAAGTTGTTTGTACACCAAGAAATAGTACACCAAAATAAAGAGAAATACTTCTATGTCCCATTAGTACCTCTACATTTTCTAACTTAACCTCCTCTATAAAGATAACTCTTTAAAATCTCCATTTTTTTATTTTATTTTTTTATCCTTAATAATTCTAGTCATACTCTCAACCTCCATTACACTAAATTGTGCTCTAGCAGCTACAACTAATACCCTTTTATCATTAAATCGTATGATGATTGAAAAAACCCACAATTGCGCTACATATTGTAGGAATGTATTATTTTAGAGAACTAGCAATATACATCCAGTTTTGTTAAATCTATTTCTCATATGAGTATGTATACATATCTTCAATTTCCTCTTATATCTTAATTCATGCTTCATATTTCATGTGGCATATACATTCATGATTATATACAACTAAAGCATTTAAAATTCGACATATGAGATGTTCAATTTTCAAAATTTAACACAATACTATTATTTCCTAACCTGTCACACTGAACGTATGCACTATTTCAAAGTGACATTAATGGCAAAAGAGAAATACAATTTATGCGCAAAGATTAATATCTTTTCCGAGGTTCACCAAAAGATAAAAGGAAAATATAGGCACTTTTAAATCTGTGTTTGTGTTCGATGTATTGAAAGGTTTTGGCACCGCTACCAATCGGGTTTGCTGTCTTCATGGTTCATCTCGCCACAATACCAACAACTGGCACTGGGATCAACCCAGCTCGAAGTTTTGGAGCTGCGGTTATTTACAACAATGAGAAGGCTTGGGATGATCATGTATGCACTTTTGGCTTTGCCCCTTGTCTCTCAATTTCTGCGGCGAAGTAATATATTAGTTTGCATGACTCAAGTGTAATGCTGATCAATTTAAATTTTCTTTTCTCTTGATTAATTGTTTCAGTGGATCTTCTGGGTTGGACCCTTCATCGGTGCTGCCATTGCTGCGTTGTATCACCAGCACATACTGAGAGCAGGAGCAGTTAAGGGTTTGGGTTCTTTCAGGAGCGCTTTCAACATATAATTTCTATCTACAATAATGCTGGAAATGCAGTTTCCCATTTGTGGTGGGAGTCTGGGAGACTTTGGAACTTGGAACCATGTATTTTGTACACTATGTCTATGTACAAAGGCACTTGTTTTAAATGTGGTTAACTAGCTTTGTATTCTCTTTTCTTTTCTATCTTCAGTTTCATTGTAGAGTACAACAAGATGTTCTTATTATTGGAGACAAAAACGTAATTAGCATTTGTCTTTGTTCTTTTTTGTTTCCAAATAAAAAAGTTTCAACCTACACTGCTACACTTAATTTTTACTGCACTATTATTAATCACTTAAAACTACAATTAGGTCACTCGACCTGCACCGACACCAAATTTTACATTCACTTACTAATATGACCTGTACAGCAAAAATTTTAATTTGAGAATATACTACAATTGTTTGGTGTCTTCTTCTTAATTCCAGAAATCTTAATTACCTTCAAACAAAAATCTAATCAATTAAACATGCAAATGATCACTATTGATGAGCAAATCTAAATTGGTTAACTACCTCCTAAACTTTAATAATAAAGATTTGAAATCCATTTTGTTCAAAGATCACATAAACATTTAGTTTTGTAAGTATATATATCTTTAAGGGAAAATGACCATTTGCAAAAAAATGGGAAAAAAATTGCCCATTCCAATGTTTATAGCCTAGATCAATGAATCTTGAGAAAATGTCTTAACTACCCTAACTTAATGTAATTCAGTCATATTGAAACACATTTACCCTAACCAATTCGATATTAACCTCCCTCTCTCTCTCTCTCTCTCTCTCTCTCTCTCTCTCTCTCTCTCTCTCTCTCTCTCTCTCTCTCTCTCTCCCCACACTGACCTACGCCAACGACATCTTGGCGGCAAGACCCGGATCGTCAACCGCAACTTCGACCTCTCCAAGCTCGGCTCCAAGATCGTCGACCTCTCCCCTGCCAATGGCTCCTTCCTCGTTAAGTACCAGCTCTCCGTCATCTCCAGATCGGCCTCCTCCTCCGCTGCCGTGCCGCTCCTCCGCCTCGTTAAGTACCACCTCCCCGTCATCTCCAGATCAGCCTCCTCCTCTTCCGCCGCCGCGCCGCTCCTCCGCCTCGACTCCGACGACGACGTCCACTGCACGGTTGACGCCTTTGAGAAGCTTTGAGAGGCCCAGACCTGAGTGGAGGATAAGAAACATGAACGGCTGAGGCAACAGTAGTTGGCGAAGCAATTAGATTTGGGTTTGGGCCATGGGTCTGATCAGTTGGGTGATTGTTGACAGTAGCCATAGAGAAGCTACCCAGGCCCCCAGACCTGCAGCCAGGACTCCTGGATCCGGCCTAGGGCCCGGGAGCATAGCATAGACACCTGGTCCCGCGCCCGGGCATGTCTTACTTATGGCCAGGGCCCGGGAACCGGGGATAACAGCTCCCCAAACAGGAGCCGAAACAGTCCAGCAATATGAGCAAAAGGGGGGCCAGCCCCTCATCGAAGGGTGAGGCCAGCCCTCATGCCCGGCAGCCTATATATAAGTCCCAACTACCCTAATTAATAGGTAATCAATACTTCAACTATTCATTCCCGCCAAAGTTACCAGTTTATTCCAACTATACTGACTTAGGCATTGGAGAGAAATAGACCGGCCCCGCTCGGTATTCTCTTAGTTAGCAGGGTTTGCAGGCAGGAATCAAACCAAGATCCATAGGTATCTGTGAGTCTACGGATTCAGACAGAAATAATTGGCACTGTCTGTGGGAAGAGTTCAAAAAGTTTATGTTGTCGTACTAGCGGGAACGAAATCGATCAGCCTACGGGTAAAAAAAATACATATGTCCGGATCTACAGGAGAAAAGAGGGAAGGAAATCCAGAGGACCGGTAGGTTCTGGAGCCGGTGCTAGCCCAAATCCCGGGTGCTGGGCAGGGGCAGCCCGCTGGTAGCTGCAGTTAGAATGCTGCTACCAACTGTGATCCAGGCGGTACGTCTGGTGAACGCGACAAAGATCTACGCGGGAAGGGCCCCAAACAAAAGGGAAGATCGGCTGCCCAGCAGCGACAGCCCGGACGATGTCTCCAGTCCCGGCCAGTACGATATGGCGGGAGAGATAGAAGAGATGCAAGCGGAAGTAAACCGCTTGCGGGCAGAGAGCGACCGGGACATGGCAGAAGCAACCATTAGATATCAAAACATGAAAGCGGTTAATGACGCACTGGTGGCTGCCTTGGAAAGAGGCCAGCAGCGCAATGCCGCTCTGGTAAAGTCATTCGCGCCACACCCAAAAGAACCTCCCCACCAGGAAGTGGGCCAGTCATCGGGAGGGGAAAGGGATACCGACGTGGCGGGAGACGTGTTCCCAATGGACATGGTGCCACCACAGATCATCCCAGCCCCTCGGAGGAACCGTGACTCGTTCGAGGAAGATACCATCAGCTCGACCGTAAGGGCACTGCAGATACTATCTGACTCGGTGTCGGATATGAAGGCCCAAATAGAGGTCAACGAGAGAAAGGCTGCGAAACCGCTAGAGAGCGCACGATTCAACTAGCGGGTCGGACCCTTCTCACTCCGGGTTCTGGAATCCGGAAGATCCGACACCCAAAAGTCGCTAAATCTAACGTACTCCGGGGCCGGCTGCCCATACCAACACCTGGACAGTTTTCGGTCCCAAACGTGTGCTAAGGGCTACTCTGACGCCGTCTGCTGCAACATATTCCAGGAGACCCTGTCCGGAGAGGCGCTCAGCTGATTTTACGAACTACCGGCGAACTCTATAGAGGCATTTGAGCAACTGGCCAATAGATTCGTGGGCCGGTTCATACTAAGGGTTGAAGGGGCCCAGACCTCGACGGTCCTCTTTAACTATAGGCAGGCAGACGGCGAAGAGCTGAGAGCTTTTGTTAACCGATAGCAAACGGCCGCCGCCAGGGTCAGGGACCTGGATAAAGGGATCGTCGAATCTGCTTTCAAGCAAGGTCTCCGGCCCAGAAAGTTCTCGTACGCTGTGCGGGTGGAGATCTCGCAGGGTTACGACGAACTGATGGCAATGGCTATCAGGCACGCCCAAGCAGACCACGAAACTTATGGGAGCCGTCAACACAAGAGAAGGCAGGAAATGCCCGAACCCGCCCGACAGGAAGCCAGAAACTGGCAGCAGGGTTGGGACCGAGGAGGCTCGACCGACAAAAAACAAGGAGGTTGGGGGAACCAGCAGCGCCGGAGGGTCTACGTCAACATTCCCCAACGAGCAGGGAACCTCCCATCCTACCAGCAGCAAACCCGCCCCCTAGCGGTTATGCCAACAGGACGACAAGAGGTATTCTCTACTTTGACCTCCTCTTACGAGGATATCCTGTATGAGAACGGGAACAACATCCCCCCTCCACAAAAAAGAAAGCACCCAAGGGGGAACCTGACCAGGGCACAGACCGGTAAATACTGCTCCTACCACGATGAAGCCACACACTACACGAACGATTGTCTTGCCTTGAAAACAACGATTGAGGGCCTAGTCTGCCGCGGTGACTTGCAGCGGTATCAAGAGTAACCCGGACAGTGGGGACCGCGCGGAATCGGGACGTCTATCCCGCGACACCAACGCTCATACGACCGGTCGAAATCTTAAACCCGTATAGAGGCTCAGCGGTCCAACAACTTGTCAGCTTGAGTAGGATGCTAGTTTTTTTTCTTTCCTAAAAAACAACTAGCTAGGCATTCTAACCAGTTCAGCCAGTGTAATTTCAGCAGTTGTCTATTCCAACTTTGTTTCCAACGAAGTACAAAGGGCAATCCATTGGTAGCTGTTGACAGTAGCCACAGAGGGGCTACAGCAGGCCCACAGACCCGCAGCTAGTGTACCAAGGGCCGGCCCGAGGCCCGGGACCGGATCACCAGCACACGGCCTCGGGGTCCAGCAGTCTATCCTGCTACCAGGGGCCCGGGGACCGGGGGCGCCTACCTGCCAAAGAGGTCACCAAAGCTGCCCTTTGGTATGCAAACAGAAGGAAACCAGTCCCACATCGAAGAGTAAGGCCAGACCTCACTCCTGGCCACCTATATAAGGGCCTCAACTACCCTCATTAATAGGTAACTGATCCTTCCTACCGCTTATATACGTGCTTAAGTTATATCTATTCCAACTATACTAACTTAGGCATCGGAGAGGAGAAGACCGGCCCGCCCAGTATTCTCCTTAGTAAGCAGGTTTACGGGAGATCACGCTTGGATTTATCTGTCTCTACCAGGCCCCAGGGTTTGTACAGAAACAATTGGCGCCGTCTGTGGGAAGATTTGGACAAGAAACCACGTAAGCACTATCAATGGCAGAGAATTCGGAAGCAAGACAGGAAAGGAATACCACTGAGGAGCAGCGTGTTGCACCAGTGCAAACGCTTGTCTCCACCCGGTCGTTATGCGGGAGCAGCGCGACGACCAGGGCGATCAGGAAGGTGGGAGCTTTGGGAGGCGGACCGGCACGCCGGGGCCACACCACGATAGCTCGCGCGGGAAAGGCCCGGCAGAGGACGACAGGCCAGTGCACCGGGGCTTTTCTCTGACGTTCTCGGATGATCCGAGTGATCGAGAGGAGAGCCCGCACTGTAACCGTGACCGGGACACCACGTACAGCCCCGACCAGAGTAGTATGGCGGGGGAGATACAGGCGATGGCCGCAGAGGTCAGTCACCTGCGTGAGGAGGGCGACCGGGATAGAGCCAAGTCCAACGTCCGGTATGAAGAAATGGAGGCGGTGAACGCTGCCTTGGTAGCCGCCCTGGAGAGAGGACAACAGCGCAACGACGCTATGGTCAGGGCACAGGCACCCCCGCCAGTTCGATCTCAGCAGTTTGAAGTGGGGCAGTCATCGGGTGGTAGGCCCAGTGATCCCGGGCGAACAGATTCACCGGCCGGCACGACCCCACCAAAGAGCACGCCGACGCCTTGCCTGCCCCACATTTCGTTCGAGGATGAAGCCGTGACCCCGACTGCACGGGCATTGCAGATGCTCGCCGACACTGTGTCGGATTTGAAGGCCCAAATGGAGGCCAACGAGAGAAGAGCGGCACGGCCAATGGAAGGCGCACGGTTCAACGAGCGCATGAGCCCTTTCTCGCACCGGGTTATGGAATCGGGGAGGTCTGGTAACTAGAAGTCTCTCAAGCTCACCTACTCGGGGTCCAGCTGCCCGTACCAGCACCTGGATAGTTTCCGGTCCCAGACGTGCGCCAAGGGCTACTCCGATGCAGTATGCTGCAATATTTTCCAAGAAACTCTGTCTGGAGAGGCGCTCAGCTGGTTCTATGAGCTTCCGACAAATTCAATCGATGCCTTCGAACAGTTGGCCGACCGGTTTGTAGGCCACTTCATCCTCCGGGTCGAGGGAGCCCGGACATCGACCATCCTTCTTAACTGCATGCAAGCGCCCGGCGAGGAATTGAGGACTTTCGTCAACCGTTGGCAGACGGCGACGGCCGGGGTTCGGAACCTTGACAAAGGTATCGCCGAGATGGCGTTCAAGCAAGGGCTCCGGCCGGGAAAATTTTCCTACGCCGTACGGGTGGAACTCCCGCATGGGTATGACGAGTTAATGGCAATGGCCATCCGGCACGCCCAGGCCGATCACGAGACGTACGGGCATCACCTGCTGAAGAGGAAGCGGGACGAGCAGCAGGAAGACCACCCCTGGGAGGAGCACCCCCCGCCCAGTCAAGAAGACAAGCCAAGCCAGCGGACCGAGAACCGAGCCGCCTGACCGAGCCGGCCCAACAGAAATTGGGGGCAACGGCAACAAAGACCCTATCATGATAAACCCCAGGGCGAGCACAAGCCGACGCAGTTCCGGAAAGAATGCCCCCTGGCAATCATGCCAGCACAACCGGCCGGTCAAGAGGTCTTCACCGCTCTCACCTCTTAATACGATGACATTTTGCTCGAGAACGGGAGCATCATTCCCCCACTGCCCAGGAGAAAGTACCCGAAGGGGAAGCTTACCATGGCGCAAATGGGAAAGTACTGCTCCTATCATGATGAGGTTACTCATCGAACGAGCCAGTGCTGTGCTCTCAAGACAGCGGTGGAGGGTTTGATTAGTAACGGCCAGCTCCAACGGTATATAGGGGAAAGGAGAGCAGATCCCGACCGGGAGCAAGACCGGGGCTGGTAGACTCGCCAAGCCTCCAAGCGGTTAGTTTGGCATATCACCGGTTCAACCGCTGTAACATCACAAGATATATATGCAAACTACTTTCAAGAAAAATTCCACCGGTTCCACCAATTCAAGTATATTCATAGTCAAAGGATAATACAAGCAGAAGCCGTTCTGGCAAGTTTACAAAAAAGAGCAAGGGCAAAACCCTAAGGAGCTACGCCTCCCCCCTCAGCGGGCAATCCGCCAGCCTCTCCGGATGAAGCAGCCGCGCCTTCAGCAATCTGAGGTCCACCCTTCCCTTCCGGTTGCTCCTCCGCCGACTGCTCATGGATATCCGACTGCACATGGATATCCTCATCAGCGGCCTTCGGCATCCGGGAAGTGTCCAGCCACCCCTTCTCCGCCCATTCCGTGTACGCATCTGAGATGCCCGATTCCTGGCCTTCTCCAGGAACTGAAGAAACTGATCGCTCTCATGGTATTTGAGAACAACCCGCTCGTAGAGTTCCGGGTCCTCTTCCCCTGCTGCAGCGGCAGAGGCGGCGCGCACAGCGGCAACTCCCACCTGGAGCTTGTCTACCTTGGCCTCCAGTTCGGCCCTCTCCTCCTCAGCCAGCTCCTTCTCCTTCTCCAGGCTCCGGACTTGCTCCTCCAGCTTGGCCACCTGCTTCTTGGCCCTCTCCTCCACTCTGGCCTTCTCCCGCTCCAGCCGGGACTTCTCTGCTTCTGTCAGCTCGGCCACCTGCCTCTTCAGCTCCTCGCTCAGATCCGGCTGGTACAGATTGTACAGCAACTGCATAACAACAGAGAGCCAATTAAGCAAGCAACAAAGGAAATGAGTTACGAGCGGTGCAATGGCACCAGGCAATTCTTACCTGCAGGACCGACTCCTTGAACTTTTGGCGCTTCCCGCCCGCCAAGGCTCCGGTGACCCCAGGTCTGTCCAGACCAAGGCCGGCCAAGTCTGCCGCCAGCTGCCGAGCGAGTGCACTCTCCGGGCTTCCCCTCTGTGCCTTCGCAGGCACGGGGCTACTCTGCCGGGCAGCGGCAGCCTTTTCACTGCTGGTTACCTTGAGCCGTTTGGCCAGATTCTCACCAGACGACCCGCCGGTCAGCGTCACCAGCGTGGAGGGAGGAACGTCCATGACCCTCCGCCTCTTCTCACCCTGGCTGTCTGGCGAAGAAGATTGTGCGCCTAATCGGGTGACCCGGGTGACGAGCGGGACTGACCCCGGCCGGTGCGGAATCCGGCTCACTCCACCGGGAATCTTTAGTGGCCCCCCGATAGTGTTGCCCTTGCCGGGTCCCGCCTTGGGCACAGCAGGGTGGCTCTTCACACGCCTCAGGACATAGACGTCGTCCTCAACATCCATGGCCCTCGGTTCGGGATGAACCGTAAGCCGACCGGACTCCTCGTCCACCGAGGTCCGCGAACCGTAAGCCGACCGGACTCCTCGCCTTTCTCCTTCAGCCTCGCGAAAAGGTCTTCACCGTCCATGGATAGGGTGGTATCGGGTTTGATGACCGACCGGGAAGATGCACTTGCAGGACGAGCAAAGGTTAGTATTTAAAACAGTTAGCAAAAGTGTCACCGCTAGGACTTGCTACGCACCGGGATCTCGCCCGAGACAGCAATACTCCAACACTTCCCGCCGGATGAAGTTGTAAGAGCTCCGTTCGAGATCGTCCCAACATTCGAGTATGGTCGTGATCCTCTCCTGCTCCAACTCGGATAGCTCGAATGATTGATCCCCAGGGGGCTGGAAGGCACCAGGAACCCGGTACATCTTCCTCCTCTTCTGCCACTTCCCTCCCGCCATCACCACCTTCTTCCTCCAGCTATTATCCACCCAAGAAGGCACATTGGTGATGATAGGTTGAAAGCACCGGGCGCTGAAGGACAGACAACCCCGGGACCCTCGCTTCTTCGAGTATGATAACCTGTACAGTGCCCGGAATTCGTTTACCGTTGGCATACTCATCCCGGAAAACTCGTACAGGCAGCCGAGGCTCAGCAGTCGCCTCCACTGGAGCCCTGGAAGGTGCGCGGGAGACACTTGCAGTGCACTGAGCATGTACTGCACAAGTCTGGCAGCGGGAGCGAAAACCCGTGGCGAAACTGGTCTAGATGCACGGCAACCCAACCTGCCTCCGGGTTACAGGCTGACTCTCCGGGATTCAGTGGCCGTAGCGCCACCTCATCCGGGATACTCCACGTCTCCCGGAATGCAGCAATCTCTCCGGGGTTCATGCTACCCTCCGGCTCATCGCACACCACGGCACCTTTCCCTCTCCCGATGGTGTATCTCACGGGCGGAGCACCAGCAAGGCGCACCCCGTGCGGTATTTCCTCAGATCCTGAGGACCCGGAAGACGAAGCCTCGCTCCGGGAGCGGTCAGCGGCTTCAGACACCAGGGATTTCGAACCGAGCCAGTCCTCCAGTCTCTCCTCATCGTCCACGACGGGACGCCTGACGGCCGATTCGGAAGCCCCATCAAAACTTGCATAAGACATTTTTAACCTAAGGGGAAGAAAAAAAAACCCTAGCGCTGGTCAGCAACAGGCTAGAACAGCGCCCTCTGCGGCCCCTCCCCAAGTTTACCGCAGACGCTCCGCTTAAAACAACTCAGTCGGCGACAGAGATCCCCTCCCCCCGCCGCAAAAACACCGAAAAGAAAAACAAAAACAACACCAGGCAAAGAAAGCAAGAACTTACCGATTAGTATGCTCAACCGAGGAAAGTCCGCCCTGCGAAAGCAGCGAGCAATGGTAGGAAAAGAGTAAAAGAGCACTTGAGGCAACAGATGTCGCGGGGCACCTCCACAGAGCTTTCGCCGGACTTCTCTCTTTCTCTTATTCTCTCTGAGCAAGGAGCAAAACAGAACTTAAGAAGGCGGAGGAGGCCTTTTTATAGAGAGGTCTGGTGCCCTAGGCGCTTGTAAATCCCCCCAAAATACGCAGTCAGAGCAACTCAAACGCCCGCGAATCCAGACCCTCCATCTCAGACAGCTCCCTACCAGCACGTGTCCCAGCATTAGTAAACTTCCCACGCCATCATAACTGATGGGACTGATGGACTTCCTCCTTAAATGCATGTCAGCCACTTGTCCCGCCTGCTGGCGACAGGTAAGGGAGTTAGGAGCGGGAACCGAGGCGTCAGGCCCCCCCCCACACTTCCCCAGGCTCCACGGCTGCATGGCAGTTCACGGTTAGGTATCATTCAACCGGCTGCATGGCATCTTCACTGCAAGTCACCGGTTATGATCTTTCAACCGCCTCAAGAGCATTGTTCCGGGTATGAGCCATCCATCCGGTACTATGGCAGTTCACGGTTAGGTATCATTCAACCGGCTGCATGGCATCTTCACTGCAAGTCACCGGTTATGATCTTTCAACCGGCTTGAAGACCTCTCACCGGTTATGATTTTTCAACCGCCTCGAGAGCATTGTTCCGGGTATGAGCCATCCATCCGGTACCATGGCAGTTCACCGGTTAGGTATCATTCAACCGGCTGCATGGCATCTCACCGGTTAGGTAACATTCAACCGACTCGAGACCATCTCACCGGTTATGATCATCCAACCGGCTCGAGAGCATTTTTCCGGGTACGAGATCCACCCGGCCCCATGGCATCTCACTAGGGGACTCGTCTCGATATGGCAGAACGCCCGGTCGAGATCCACCCGGCTCCATGGCATGACCCCGGTTATGAGAACATTCGACCGGCATGGGCTTTATACACCCGGGTGAGTTTATATCTAACACATGTACTCTTGTCCAGCAGGATAAAAATCCTGCATCGCACTGAACTGCGATCAATGTGGGGCTCCACGGCGAGACTTGTGACCTCAACGCCACCCCATTACCTCAACACTTATTCCAACACAAGCTGAGAAGAACTAGTAAGTGTTGACCGGTGCCTCAGCAGACCGCAACACTGGGGCCACCTCCCCACAACCTAGCAATATGGACTCGTCTCGATATGGCAGAACGCCCGGTCGAGGTCCCATACTCTCCGACTCGTCTCGATATGGCAGAACGCCCGGTCGAGGTCTAGTGCACAAGTTCACTTGTGGGACTCGTCTCGATATGGCAGAACGCCCGGTCGAGATCCCATGCTCTCCGACTCGCTCTGAGATGGCAGAACGCGGGGTCCAGGTTCCATGCACAAATCTATTGCATGACGGATTTCAACGCCCCATTATCATTCCATGCACACATCTATTGCATGGCGGATTTCAACGCCCCATAATCATTCCATGCACACATCTATTGCATGGCGGATTTCAACGCCCCACTATCATCTCATGCACTCTCCGGGTTTCACCCCGCTCCATGCTCATAGCACTACAACACTTGAGCACAGTACTACTTATATTGCAAACATACTCATAAACTGTTGCACATCATCGGTAACAGGTACTCACCCCGGTCACGCCCAATCTTCAACGCGGACTTGGGGGACTGGGCACCGTTGGGTTGGTAACCCTGCGGGTCTGCGGGACAAGGGCAAGACAGTTTAAGTCTCCATTCAAGATTGCACTTGACCGGGAACTTGGGGGACTTGTTGACAGTAGTCACAGAGGGGCTACAACAGGCCCACAGACCTGCAGCTAGTGTACCAGGGGCCGGCCCGAGGCCCGGGACTGGATCACCAGCATCCGGCCTCGGGGTCCAACAGTCTATCCTGCTACCAGGGGCCCGGGGACCGGGGGCGCTTGCCTGCCTAAGAGGTCACCAAAGCTGCCATTTGGTATGCAAACAGAAGGAAACCAGTCCCACATCGAAGAGTAAGGCCAGACCTCACTCCTGACCACCTATATAACGGCCTCAACTACCCTCATTAATAGGTAACTGATCATTCCTACCGCTTATATACGTGCTTAAGTTATATCTATTCCAACTATACTAACTTAGGCATCGGAGAGGAGAAGACCGGCCCGCCCGGTATTCTCCTTAGTAAGCAGGTTTACGGGAGATCACGCTTGGATTCATCTGTCTCTACCAGGCCCCAGGGTTTGTGCAGAAATAGTAGCCAAGTCAGGCAAATTGAAAAAGGCACAACACAAGCGCAGGCAAAATGTCCATTCATTAAAACTCAAGGCAGCGTGTACAAAAAAAAAAAAAAAATTAAAGCAAAAAGGGAGGGCGGGAGTGTACAAAGTCTGGAGCCTGCTAGGGCACTTCCGCCTGCTCCCCCTCTTCAATAGAAGCTCCTTCAGCAGCGGTTTCACCAACGGCGTCTTCACCAGCTGGCTCGTTGTCACCCTCCTAAACCTCTTCTTCATCCGCCTGCGGCGCCGGCAGCTTTGAGACGTCAAGATAGCCCTTACTCTTCCAATCATCATAAGCATCGGCTATCCCCGCCTCCCGGGCCCGTTCCAGTAAGTCAAGAAGCTCATCACTTTCTTGGTACTTCTTAACCGCCCACTGGTAAACCTCCGGGTCATTCTCATCCACCGGCCCGCCGGTAGAAGCGGAGCCCGTCGCCACCTGTCGCTGGAGCTCCTTGACCTGGGCCTCCAACTTGGCCCTATCCTCCTCCAGGCCCTTCTTCTCCTCTTCCAGAGCCTCGACCTGGGCCTCTAGCTTGCCCATCTGCTTCTTGACCCTCTCTACCAACAGGGTTTTCTCCCGTTGGAGTTTGGACTTCTCTGCCTCCAAGAGCTCTCGGGCGCTTGTCAACTCTGTCACCCGCTTCTTCAGCTCCACCAGCTCTCCACTTGCATCCGACTGATACAAGTGGTACAACAGCTACAGTTTAACAGGCACCGGTTAGAAAACAACAGATCACGAAATAGTGTTGAGCGGATACCGGTGACAAACTATCCTTACCTGGAGGGCCATCTTCTTGGTTTTTAGCCGGTGCTCCTCCGCCCGCCCTCCCGGAGCCTCAATCTTCTCCAGCTTCATTCCCTTCACATCCATCAGCAGACTCCGGGCGAGAGAGTCGTCCGGGCAACTATGCTCCGTGACCGACCCCGCAACAGGAGTCTTCTTCACCCCCGATGCTTCTGTGCCGGCAGCAGCAGGGCTAGTTGCCGCAGGAACATCGCAGTGGGAGGTAGTGGTGCCACCACGCGTCAGCTTAAGCCGCTTGACCAAACCCTCACCAACCGACCGGCCGGTGAAGGTAACAAGCGCAGAGGCCGGCATCTCCCGAGACCTCTTCCTCTGCTCACCCAGATCAACCTGTAAAGAAGAAGATTTGGTGGCAGACAGTGGGGACCTGGCGACAGTTGGCACCGGCCCCAGCAGGTGTGGAATCCTTGCAGCACCACCCGGGGGCTTGGACTGCCCACCAACAGCCTTCCCCAATCCAGACGTCGCCCGGGGTACCGAACCGTGAGTCTTTACAAGCTTTAAGACGTAATCGTCGTCCGCAACGTCCAGTGAAACCAGTTTGTCATGAACGGTCAGCTCCCCGGTTCCCTGGTCGGCCGTTGACCGCGCGCCACCGTCCCCCTTTTCCTTCAGCTTCGAAACCAGATCCTAATTGTCCATCGACAGCGTTTCGTGGGCTTTAATTGCCGTCCGGGAAGATACACCTGCAAAACACAAGGCAAACAGACTAGTCAACACCAATTCGCTCAATGGGATCAGAGCTACAACCTACATTCCACCACCCACCGGGATTCCCCCCCAGATTACATAGTTCTAGCACCTCCCGCCGGATAAAGTTGTAGGAACTCCGCTCCAGGTACGACCAGCACCCAAATACCTGGGCGATCTTATCTCTCTCCAGCTCCGACAACTTATACGACTGATCCCCGATCGGCTGAAAGGCACCGGAAACCCGGTAAGTCCTACTCCTCTTCTGCCAGCCCCCCTGCCATCACCACCTTCTTCCTCCAATTATTGTTGAGCTAGGAGGGCAAGTGGGTTATCATCGGCTTAAAATGCCGGGTGGAAAAGCTCTTCTTCGAGTATGTCAGCCGGTACAAGGCCCGAAACTCATTTACCGTTGGGAACCTCATATCACTCAGCCAGTAGAGACAGCCAAGGCTCAGTAGTTGCCTCCACTGGTTCCCGGGAAGCTGTGCCGGTGATATCCTGATGGCATTAAGCAGGTACTGCACAAAGTCCGGCATCTGGAGCGATAGCCCATGCCAGAATTGGTCCTCGTGAATGGCAACCCAACCTTCCTCCGAGTTGTAGGCCGACTCTCCGGCGTACAGAGGTCGCAGATCTACCTCTCCGGGAATATTCCACCTCGCCCGAAAAGCAACAATCTCACCAAGAGTTAACGAGCACTCCGGCTCATCACAGTTTATGGTTCTATCCCCATGCACAAGTATGTGGCGCGGGGCCCCTCCTGAGTGGGCAGTGCCCAAGGACACTTCGTACGGAGCATCCTCCTGTCCCAACGACCCAGACGTTGACGCCTCACCAGTCGAACAGGCACTGGCGTTCGGCCCAGAGGACGAGGAGGCAAGCCAGTCCTCCATCCTCTCTCAGTCGTCCCTCACCGGTCGCCTGGCGTCCGATTCAGAGATCTCACTGGAGCTCCCAGAATCCATGTAACCTATAAAAAAAAAAAAACCCTTGGCCGATCAGAAACACAACCTAAAACCATCACCGCAGGGCAGTACGAAGCATATAGTGCCTCAGCACCGCCCACACCGGCCACTGGATTTCTCAGCTGAGAGTTCCCGGCTCTCGCTGAGATTCGGTACTACAAGGGTCCCATCCAAAGGGCTAATCTACATACAACCAAGTGCCCATCGGATCCAACCATGAACAAAAAAAAGGGGGAAAAGGAGAAACAATTTCAGAGTCGCAAAGGACTGAGACTCACCGATTAGTATGCGCGACGACGGAAACGCAACAATTGGAAAGCACCGAGCAATTGTGTTGAGCGAGGCTAAATAAGGGATCAGTTCTCAGCCAAAAGTAAAACAGGCCAAGCAGCAAGGGTTTATATGCGGTCCAGCGCCCTTGAATTCCCCCCCCCCCCCCCCCCCTACTCAGTAAGGCAACTGAAACACCCGTGGATCAGGGCCATCCATCCCTGACCGTTTCCTAACGGCACGTGTCCCAGTATTGGTAACTTCCCAGACCATCATAAATGACGGGACTAATGGGAATACCCCCTTCAATACATGCCAGCCACTTGCCTCACATGCGGAGGGTAGTTGAAAGAAGCAGGGGACATAATCGAACAGTCCCGCCTACAGCCTACTCCACCTAACGCTGAAATACTCCCACAAATCAAGGTATCCCACCGGAAGAACTCTTCCTCTAACACAGGAGACTTATTCCCGCAGGCTAGAAACCCTGCAGGATTATTATTGTTACCGCTGAAATATTCCAACAAGTACGGGGCATTCTAACATATATTTCAACGGTACGGGGCTTTCTACCGGTTGAATTTATTCCATATTTCCAGCCAAACAACAACAGCCCGATATTCCCCGGGAGAAGTCTTCCTCTAGCACAGGAAACGTCTTCCCGCAGGCTAAAAACCCTGCATCAATATTATGGACAGGCTATGATATTCCAACAGTAGTGTCTGCTCCGATTCAAGGCTATCCTAGCCGTCGGTTCATCCAGCTTCAACTATTGGATGCGGTATCACACCGGCCATAATTGCACTTGCTTATCGCTCTCCTACAAAATAACTGGTTCGTCGAACTGAGACATTCCTACGGACAGCCGTGTACGACCTAACGGATCCAATGTACCACCAGGCTTTATAAACCCGAGAGACTTGATCCTCTAACAAAAGACGACTCTTCCCGCAGGCTAAAAACCCTGCACATATATCCCACCTGCAGGAACAAATGCAGCGACGTTGGAACGGCTACCAAGGACTATTCCGGGCCACGCCACCCACCGGGAGACTTGATCCTCTAACACAGGACAACTCTGCCCGCAGGCTAAAAACCCTGCACATACCTCACGCATGTACGACCAAAGGGTATGAAACGATCGGGGATGTCTCCGGTACCAACACGGGACCGCTTCACCCCGGGAGACTTGATTCCTCTCATACAGGACAACTCTTCCTGCATGCTAAAAACCCTGCACATCTTATATGCCTGCAAGAACAAGATGCTGTGTGACAGTGGGGACGGCTGCCCAGGATCACTCAGGGGCACGCCACCCACCAGGAACTCCTATAACACAGGGCACGTTTCCCGCTGGTACTGGGTGACTTCTTCAAACTGTTCAAGGCACTCACCGACTACTATGGCTACCGTTCCCAACTCGGGGGACTCGGTCATCCTATTTGCTATATTCACCGGGTTATCCCGGAACATAGTATGACGGATTTCAACGTCACATCATCTCATTCGCTATATTCACCAGGTTATCCCAGAACATAGCATGGCGGATTTCAACGTCACATAATCCCATTCGCTATATTCACCGGGTTATCCCGGAACATAGCATGGCGGATTTCAACGTCACATCATCACATTCGCTACATTCACCGGGTTTTCCCGGAATATAGCATGGCGGATTTCAACGCCACATTATCATCTCATGTACTACATCTTGTACCCATATGCAATTATCAGTATCAACATCATAACCATGCACTCATCACATTATGCATCATCATAACATGTTTATTCGAACGCCCAGCAAAGCCCAATCTTAAACGCAGACTTGGGGGGCTAGGACACCGGTGGGTAAGTGCCCTAGCGGGTCTGCGAGACTATAAAGGAAGACAGATTTAAGTCCCCATTCAAGATGGCATTTGACCGGGAACTTGGGGGACTTGTTAACAGTAGCCATAGAGAGGTTACCCAAGCCCCCAGACCCGCAGACAGGACTCCTGGACCCGGCACAGGGCCCGGGAGCGTAGCATAGACACCTAGTCCCTCGCCTAGGCAAGTCTTACTTGTGGTTGGGGCCCGGGAACCGGGGATAGCAGCTCCCCAAATAAGGGCCGAAACAGTCAAGCAATATGAGCAAAAGGGGGGCCAGTCCCACATCGAAGGGTGAGGCCAGCACTCATGCCCGACAACCTATATATGAGTCCCAACTACCCTCATTAGTAGGTAATCAATACTTCAACTATTTATTCCCGCTTAAGTTACTAATTTGTTCCAACTATACTGACTTAGGCATCGGAGCGGAATAGACCGGCCCCGCCCGGTATTCCCTTAGTTAGCAGGGTTTGCATGTAGGAATCACACCAAGATCCACCGGTATCTGTGAGTCAACGGATTCAGATAGAAACAGTGATAACAGTGGTATAAGGGTAATAATCTATTATTAGAGTTACTGAAGGTCAGTATTTGGAATTACTGATGGTCAGTAATTTATTATTAGTGGTTACTAAAGGTCAGTAATCGAGTTACTGGGAGTCAGTAACCTGATTATTGGGGGTTAGCAACCTGATTACTGAGGGTCAGTAACATGCTTACTGGAATCTGTAAGTGGCTCACTGGGGGTCAGTAACCTGATTACTTGATTACTGGGGGTCAGTAACTTGATTACTGAAGGTCAGTAACATGCTTACTGGAATCTGTAAGTGCTTATTGGGGGTCAGTAACGTGATTACTGAGGGTCAGTAACCTGATTACTGAGAGTCAGTAACATGCTGAAAGTAAGAGTCAGTAATTTAATATTAAAAAAAAATTCCGGCGAAAAAAAAAATAAAAAAATTCGGCGAAAAAAATTTGGTGACCGGAATCTGGCCACTGGAATCCGGCGACCGACCAACGGACGCCGGCGCAGTTTGGTGACCTTCCGGCAAAGTTTTCTCTATCTTTCACTTTCTCATCACGTTATAATTCAAAAATCTGTTAGATAGGACAGAAGGGCAAAAAAGGAAGAAAAAAAATTAAAATGTAATAGGGTTGAAAAGATTTGTTGAAATGGGTAATAGGAATGGTTACATTATGTTTAATAGGGGAAGAAATTATGGTGGTCATTGGAATGTGTAATGAGGGGGCCAAATTTGAACTAAATGGACATCTTCTCTATCTTGAATTTCCTCAACACCTTATTTTACACATTAACGCACAAAAAACATTTTCAAACAAGGAGAATTGACTGCCTTTATAGCTAGCTTGATCATGTCAAAAACACGCATTTCCAAAATGATGTTTTATGTTTATAACAAATCCGCAGCATATCTAGCATGAATTGGGTTGGAACATAGAAAATGTATCTGTAGTTATTTTTGAAACATTCAAATCTGATATGTCAAAATTGTTTTATTCCATGGTTTCTTAGGCACATGGCTCGGATTCAAACCTGTTATTTTGTGTTGTAGTGTCGCCTGCACCTGCTCATCTGATATCTCCCACATTTCAAGTCCGTTAAATTGAACATAATACTAAAGAGGGGGAGATTGATCACGGCAGAGGACTACGTACGTAACTATATTTCTTTTTCTTTCCTCTTTTTTGTTTAGGGCAAGGTTGAGTGACTTCTCTGTCAAAAAAATAATAGCATATGGAGCTCACATCTTTTTTTTTTTTTTTTTGGAAGAAGGGAGCTTAAATAATGATGAATTTTGTTGAAGAACACATTAGGAAATTTCAGTTTTCTTGTGTTGCTTTGTTGCTAGGGAAGGCCAAGACCGCGCCTCGTAGATGGGTGTGGCAAGAAGAGGCTTATTCCCCGAGAATGGGTACTTATGGGGAAGGGGAAGCACACGCCCACTTCATCAAGTCCATATATGTATTCGATTGAATGTATACTTAAGACTTTAGTTGGCGGATTCAACGTACAAGGTGCACTTGCACCAATAGTGTGTAAGTTATTTACGCAACTATTTTTTTAACTCTGTCAGTGTCTCTTAACGTCTCAATAGCTGAGTATTGTGGACGCTGCTTTTTATGTCTTTTTTCTTGTAATTTCCGTTGTTGCTTATCAAGTTGAGATAGTGGCTCATCTCTAATTTGGTTTAGTTATAGTATTTTTCAACTTCATCTTCACTCACCCCTTAAATATTAGGGCTATATAAAATAGTTGGTGACTAAGAAAATGGTTAAAATTGCATATTTGATTGTCGGTTCACTTGCACATCGGTGCCTTGAATAATTTTCCGTAAAACCGATCGGTTTAATGATATATTTTCTTTCTTTTCGCTTTGGGTAATGAATCTTTAACTAAACTAATAGCCATGTCTACATATGCATTATTTGAGACTGCCGACTGCTGAGGAAAGTGGTTCTCATCTGACCTTAGTTCATCATTTATTTGTATATTTTTACTTAGAATTATTTTCGAGAGATTTCAGCTCTTGTTCCTCTTTTTTCTTTTTCTTTTGTTGCACCACTGATCTGGACAATTCTACTTGCCTATGGTAGCGTTTGGGGGAGCTTATAAGCTCCACTGCTTATAAGCATGGAAGGATTTGGTGTTTGGTAACACAATATATAAGTAGCTTTTAAAAAAAGTAAAAGTCATTTTCAACAAAAAAGGAGAAGTTGCTCCTACCCACCTTTTGCTTATAAGTCACCTGTTTTCTATTTTCGCGGATTTAATGAATTTTTATAAATGACAATGGGTATCTTTGGCAATGTCCACTAATTACAAGATTACCAAGATATATACCCTCCAGTTGATAACCCTTTTGTGCGCCTCCTCTGGATTTCTTCCTCTCGTTCTGTAGCTGCTCCTCACAGGTAAACAACTAATTTCTCCGTTCATTTGAGCAAAATATGTGTGCTCTTTTGTACAATATTTCTGGGTTAGAATGAATTATTTCTCCATTTTTTTTCGTGGGTTTTCTTCTGCTCTATTTCTGGGTTCAAGTTGTCTTCTTGTATTTTCGGGTTCATGGTGTCTTGGTCTTGGTGGCTGGTGATAATCTTTTGTATAATAGGATTGAAACTGTTTGTGTTTATAATCGTTTACTGAAATGGATCACTAGCACCCTTAGCGATGCTTATTAAACTCACATCAGAAGCATATATCAAACTCTGGTGTTCTTTATACCATTGAAGAGCATCATCATAAATATAGAATTTCTTATACTTAAAAGCAGCATAAGAGGCTAGTATGTCCTTTGCCGACAGGTTGCTTCCTTCTTGATGATTGTTGGCTTTGTTAAGGAGATCTCATGTGGGGGATTCAAGTTCATTTAGAGAATACAAGTGCATATTGAAATAGGCCAGCAAACTAGTCAAATGATTTTGTACATAATTTTTAGAGGTATTAGAAGCACAATCGATGATTGATGCATGCCTACAGTTACTTTCTTGTAAATCCGAGATAGTTAATTAGCTCTCTAAAATCTGGCCTACAATACATATGCATCATAATATTATGACTACTTACCACAGTATCAATTTTGGGTTGTTCATATGCTGCATAAACTTCCTCAATGTACATCATTGCACTCAATTTAGTATCAAAGCATTATACAGAAGCCCAAATTCTTTATAGACCAGACCATTTAGAGCAACACAAAAGACAATATAAAGAATAAGAACTAGTATCAAAATATTGATATATATGGTCAGATTTGGTCAAAAACCTGTAAAGACTTGAGCACATACTCAAGAGTTATTGTTTTACTTTTTTTCTCCTCTCTGCTACAAACTTCGTTAGACTGATGATTTGTGGGGTGCTCTGTGCGTGCATTACTTCTATGAGTGTATTTTAGCTAGATGTTTATGTCTTTACTTATTTTTTATTATGCCCATTGTTCTTTGGACTTCTTTACGTTTTGTTTCTTTAAGCTTTGATTTTGGGATTTTGGTTCAGTCTTGTAACAATTGTGTTGCTTCTCTTTCTTTGTTATTCTTGCTTCTCTCTCTTTCTTTGTTATTCTTGTTGTCAAGGCTGGAGGAAAAGAAAGTGCATGTTTCTAACAATTTTGGGTTGTATTGTGTCACATGCTATACATTTGTAGCCACATTTGCGCTGCTACTTCTGTGTTGTTTCATAATTGAGGGATTTTTTTATCAATTTGGTTAATAGATTAATGTCATTTGATGATATAAACTATAAAATTATTACCTTTTAAGTAGAGAAAGTGTGAGATATATGTTGATTTCTGCATTACTCTCTTGTCTACCTAGATGGGAAAAGAATCGGCCAATTGGAATGATGCCCTAGTAGATGTATTTTGTAACCTATGTATCAAGGAGGTGGAACAAAATAATCGTCCAAACACACATCTTAACAAAGAAGGATGGGATAGTGTGCTAAGTATTTTTAATAAAGAAACGGGTAAAAATTATACCAAAAAACAACTAAAAAATAAATGGGATACCCTGAAGGAGCAATGGAGATTATGGAGAGATTTGAAAGATGAACAAACCGGTCTCGGGTGGGATAATAGGCTCCAAACCATTGCGGCATCCTACGAGTGGTGGACTGCAAAAATTGCGGTATGTAAATCTATTTATTGATGTTTAAATACTTTAATTTTTTATTCAAACATGTAATGACATTTTTTTTTTCTGTAATGACATTTTTTTTCCTAGACTCTTATGCAGAAAAAAGCGGATTTTGCAAGGTTTCGAAAAAAAGGAATTCACCCTGATTTTGAAGAGAAACTAGACAGAATGTTTAAGGGGACTTCAGCCACGGGCAAGCATGCTTATGCACCAGGTTCATCACTACCTCTGCCTAGAAGTCCACAAGCATGGGATAATGAACAAGAGCTTGAAGAGAGTGGGGATTCCGATGAAATATTGGAACCAAAATCTGCCAAGTCTAAAAGAAAAAGAAGTGATGCAGATGAGAAAGGAGTGAGTACAAAGCCTGGAAGGGGAGGATGTGCTGTTCTTTTAGCAAAAAAAATTGACCGAATGTGTGAGGCAATCGAGAATAGAAGCACAGCAACTTCTAGTATCAGTAAAAGTATGGGAACAAGTGATGGCACTAGTATTAAAGAAGTGATGGAGGTTGTGGGTTCATTACCTGGGGTCGGGAAGGGTAGTCCGATGTTTTTTTTTGCAAGTAGGTTATTCATACAACAAGAGAAGAGAGAAATGTTTTGTTGTATGGATGATCCTAACATGAAGGTAGAGTGGCTAAAATTTGAGATGACCGAAAAATGAACTATTGAGGAGAAGATAGTGTTGAGGAGCGAATAATAAGTTTATGTTATGCGGTAGAGTGGCTAAAGTTTAAGTTTTTGTGGATGTTATTCGGTTATTTTAAATTCGGAACATCATTTGTTGGACAAATTTATATATTGGTTCACTTCTATTATGTTGGACATGATTATGAATTTGTTGTGTCATTTTTATTATTATGTTTATGTTTATGTGTATTTATATTTATATTGTATTCATTATTCACTTCCCTATTGAAATGATTTACAAATTTGAATTTATATTTGAAGGTTTTGTTTGAATAAATGAATAATTCTGGAGAAGAAGATGTTGAGGAGGAGATATTCATGCGATTCGTACAACTTAATGGTCTCCTCATTCAACATTATTATGACAATTATATTCATAAAAATCCTTGTATGACATCGTCACAAACAGGTAATAGTTGGATAATGGAAGTGTTACAAGGTCATGAAAGTCGATGTTACAATGCATTTAGAATGAACAAGGAAGTATTTTTTAATTTATGTAGTGACTTGGAGGTGGAATTTAAGGTCTTGGGTTCAAATAAGACTAGTCATATTGAAGTAGTGGGAATGGTGGTATATATTTTAGCACAAGGATGTGGGAATAGGTCGGCACAAGAACGATTTCAACATTCCGGTGAAACCGTTAGTACGTATTTTGGACAAGCATTAGACATGTTGTGTTCACTTGGTGATAAATTGATCAAGCCATTGGATCCGGAATTTAAGGAGGTTGCGCCGAAAATAATGAGGGATAAGAGATACATGCCGCATTTTAAGATACTTCAAATATTTTACTTTTACTATTGATCCATTAGTTTATATTAATTATTTATAGGAATTGACAAATACTTTATATTATTTAAGGATTGTATTGGTGCTATTGATGGAGTACACATTCCCGCTTCAATATCTCCTAAACATCAAATACCATTTATTGGTAGAAAAGGAATACCGACACAAAATATTATGGCAGTTTGTGATTTTGATATGCAATTTACATTTGCATGTGCCGGTTGAGAAGGGTCCGCTCATGATACAAGAATATTTCAATCGGTTCTTCACAATCCCAATTTGAAGTTTCCTAAACCTCCACAAGGTAATACATTTAATTATTTATTTCATAATTTTTTTAATACTTTATCATGAAATTTTATTAAATTTAGTATTTTATAATTTGATAGGAAAATATTATGTCGTTGATGCCGGATACCCACAAATGAATGGTTTTCTCGGATCTTATAAAGGTCCAAAACAACATTTTCAAGAATATCGTGAACGAGCACCAAGAAATGAAAAAGAGTTATTTAATCAAATTCACTCCTCTCTTAGAAGTGTTATAGAACGCACATTTGGAGTTTGGAAAAAGAAATGGCATATTTTAAGAAACATGGAAGGATTTTCATTTGAGAAACAAGTGAAGATTGTCATTGCAACCATGACTCTTCATAATTATATAAGGAGACATGCTATTCGTGATAGACATTTTGTCCAAATTGAAGAAAATTTGAGAAGCATATCAAGTGATGGGATGGAGATGGAGATGGATAATGATGCGCAAGAAGAACATTATGGTCCTGGGACACAAGAAATTGAAGCTATAAGAAGAGAGATTACTCAAAGTTTGATGAATGCGCGTGGTACAAGGGATTTTTAAATGTCTCGAGATATTTTTTGTGTGTACTTGATCCAAATGAAAAATGTTTTTTGTTATTGATGTTGCTACATGGAATGGTATATTAGACAATTTTTTAATTGTTACTTCATGCTAATTAAGATGTGGTTTTTGTTATTAATGCTAGTATCGGGAATGGTTTTATGTGTTAAGCTATATTTTGTTGCTACTTGATGTCAATTCTTAGGTTATATAAATACTTTGTAATAATGTCAATTTTAAATGTACATATAATGAAAAATTAAACAAATCATAAAAAAATAAAATAATAAACTATAGTATAAGAAGTTAATATTTTCATGTCTAAATTGGTCATTTTATAAATATAAGCACAAGTCAGTTTTTGATTTACCAAACACCATAACACAACTTTTTCCACTGACAGCACTTTTAAAAAATCAGTTTACCAAACACTCAGCTACTTTGCTTATCAGTAACTTATTCTAAAATATAAGTATAAGTCAGGTTTTACTTATAACCTCAGCTACACCAAACCTATGTGGCTTCAAACCAGCCACATTTTTTCTTATAGTTTTAGGTCGTAGTTTAGTTTGTCTTATATTGTTTATTATAGCTTATGATAATGTTGATTAGGACATAAATTCTTATTAAAGTGATTATTTTAAGAAAAATGATTGCAAGTAAACGTGGCTGGACGTGAGTGGTTGGGAGGCTGAAGTTGGTCTGAGTTGGAACTTGGATGGGGCGGTGCTCATGAAGTCATCAACTCATGATGGGTCGGTTTCATGCACCCGCCATTTTTCACCATCCTCACAATTATCAAAAACATATTCCAGCGCCAAAGCTCGGCAATGGCAAGAGATTTTTTACCATCCTTCTTAAATCATTTTGCAGAAACGTTGATGCGTTTTACGATCAATCAATCACGAAAAAAAAGTTTTAATTCATTAGTGTAATGTACTATCTACGCATATCTTCGACGCTAAATTTAGATTTTTTTTGTCTTCATATTTATATTTGAGTTCTAAATATAGATCAAATAGATCATTTCGGGGGTAGAGGGGAAATTTTTTGACGTGGTGGAAGGTGATTCTTGATGTCAAGGTTGACCTCATGAAGAGTATTTGGAATGGGAAAAAAAATTCCTGGCTTTACCTTTGCTTTGTGGCTTTGGTGTGGAAATTATTTAGGCTCCGCCCCAAGTCCACTTCCTACCGATGGTGAGTAATATGGACATTATATCAAGTCATGCTGTAATATATACAGCTCAAATCAGTCAGATGAAACCAAAGAACATTGATTTGATTAATTGTAGAGCTTACCGGAATTATCTTTAAAAAACTTACATTAGACAAGGTGGGTCACTGAAAGGGGAAGGCAAACAAAATTTGTGACCTTGAAGACTTGGACGGCCAACGCACAAGGTTTAATAATCCTACTCCACTTTTCACTCAACTCCAAGAAACACCCCCATATAAACCCTCAGCTCTCCACCCTTTCTCATCACAAAAACCAACAATCTCTTTCAAAACCTACACAACACTCTCACTCACTACTCACTTCCTCCCAGTGATTTTACCTCCATCAAGTAAGCTTGATACTATAGCCATGGCCAAGGACATTGAAGTAGGAGGTTTTGCTGCCAAGGACTACCACGACCCACCGCCAACACCATTGATCGATCCAGAGGAGTTCGGAAAATGGTCGTTTTACAGAGCCATCATTGCCGAGTTCGTCGCTACCCTTTTGTTCTTGTACATCACTGTTCTCACAGTGATTGGATACAAGAGCCAGAGTGACACTCTCAAAGGTGGAGACCAATGCGGTGGTGTTGGAATTCTTGGCATTGCTTGGGCTTTTGGTGGCATGATCTTTGTCCTTGTTTACTGCACTGCTGGAATCTCTGGTGAGATATCCTCTAATATTTACAGAAGTTCCCAATTTAGAACTTAGCGTGCTTGATACTAAGTTGACTCATTCTTGGTGAGCTTAGGTTTCAGAGCATGTTATCAACATTCTGATTCATAGAGGCCTTGGTTTGGAACCTCCATTGCTCTTTCACTAATTTATTACTGAATCATCCTGTTCAAGGGGAGAGTGAGGCTGCTTCTAAATTTTAGGGTTCAACAGTTATCTGACAAGTACTTCACTAATATTTTATGCAGGAGGGCACATAAACCCTGCTGTCACATTTGGACTGTTCTTGGCGAGGAAGGTCTCACTGCCCAGAGCTGTATTGTATATTGTGGCTCAATGCTTGGGAGCAATATGTGGGTGTGGGCTAGTGAAATCATTCCAGAGTGCTTTGTACACCAACTATGGTGGTGGAGCTAATGGGTTATCTGATGGGTACAGCAAAGGCACTGGTTTGGCTGCTGAGATTATTGGCACCTTTGTTCTTGTCTACACTGTCTTCTCTGCTACTGATCCCAAGAGAAACGCAAGGGACTCCCATGTTCCAGTAAGTACTTGAATTAATCTACAATTAGTCAAGAAAAGAAAATTAATTTTAGTTACTCAATATGTGTTTGTTTGATCAATGAAAGGTATTGGCACCACTACCAATTGGGTTTGCTGTGTTTATGGTTCACCTTGCCACAATCCCAATCACTGGCACAGGGATAAACCCGGCTCGAAGTTTTGGAGCTGCAGTGATATACAACAATGAGAAGGCTTGGGATGACCATGTATGCACCTTTGCCCCTACCCTCATCATTTCACTTGCAAATGAATTTGGTTTTTCTTGACTTAACAATATTGCTGATGAATTTATGTTTCATGATTGTTGCAGTGGATCTTCTGGGTTGGACCCTTTATTGGTGCAGCCATTGCAGCTTTGTATCATCAAAACATACTGAGAGCAGGAGCTGCTAAGTCTGCGGGTTCTTTTAGGAGCTCTTCAAACATTTAATTCTATAAAGGAGAAATGAGTTTCTGTTGGTGTGGGAGACTTCGGAAGTTTGAACCATGGAACCTGTATATTGTTGTCATGTTGTGTTGATATGTATCTTTGTTAACGAATTAAGGCACTCGTTTTAAATGTGCCATAGTGTTGCATTCTTCTATGGTTTTCAAGTTTTTCTCAACCTTTTATTATTGTTATTGTGGATTCATGTTGTTTACCAAGAAATAAATGATCCATGCGTTTGTCTCTTTTCGTTTTGGTTTGTTGATTAGCATTATCTCGATAAAAATGCTTAATATTCTCTAAAATTCCATTTTTCTTTAAAATGCAAAATCTGTTGGAGATGTTCTAAGTATGATTCATTCACATAATAAATATATAGATGCTAGTAAGAACTACATACGGTTTTGAAACGCTTACTAAGTGACTACTTGATATGGTGAATTATGCCTTTGCGTGTTTATTCCGGATTTACATAGACTCTTGATGGAACTAAGAGATGTCACTATGTATCAGAAATCCGAAGTTAAGAATGAATAAAGTCTTGGGAAGACACTGTCTCGAATGAACTTGAGGACTGTACCGAAGATGTTAACCTCTTATGCCAAATTTGTCTTGTTGTATATCTTTCTTATACCTATAAATTACATCGCACAAAACATGAAAAGAAAAAAGTAAAAAACTATCTAAAATAGATACCAATAGTATTCATACTAAATATGTAGTCTTAAATTCAGAGTCGTGGCTAACGAAAGTCTCACAGTAAATACATATTAATTTCCTCAAATACCTTATTTAAGGCTTAATGTGCATAAAATGTTCAAAAGCAGGCATTATCTTTTCATAGTTATATGTACCTATATATAGTGTGCTAAATGTGTGCTTCCATTTCCAAACTAAAATTCATGCCATAACCAACCCCATGTCTTCACATACATGGCATGAATAGGTTTTCACCTCATTCTCGTCTTTGATTATTTCCGTATATTCAAGCTAAGGTAGATTTTCTAATGCTTAGAACAACAAACAAACAATTTGTGTAATGATCTTACAGCTCGAATTCTCAATCTATGATGTCAACTTCTCTTTTCATTTCAAATTCTTTCATTTATTTTGCCGCGCCCATTAATTAAAATTCGATCATCACATGATTCACATCACATTAGCGCACTGTTTAAATCAAGCAATAAAAACCGGAAAGAAATACATCCAAGGCCCGCCTTGTCAACATTACTTCATATACAAGTCACAGTCATTTCCCCTTCAACGGTTTAAGCACCAATCCATCACCATATATATAAACTCGAAATTGGGACCCTATTCATTCCCAGCAATTGATACATTCAGCATCGTATTGAAACAATATCACATTCAGCTTTCATGAAATTTATATAATGAGCTTATTCTCTAGTTTTTAGCTGCAACGTTACAGCACTCATTCTTTTCCTCAACCGCATTGAACCATACACAACAAGCTTTACAAATCAATGGAATCCGAGCTTTCCAAGTTATGCATCTGCGTGATTACACTGCTCTCTCTAACAATGGCCTCATCGACAAACGAAATGCCGGCAGATGGTGAGATTTTATTCTTTCCTTCATCCCCATCTCTTTATCCAGAGCCTCCCGAAAGCAGCGGCTATTCTTTGCTCTCTTCGGATTATTCAGAACATTTTCCTCCACCAACACCATCTTACATTGATGCCTTAGCTGCTGAAATTGAAGCAGAGCAGCTTAATCTCTCTCCAGATTACTCTCCTTCACCAGCGCCTTACTTCACCAAATACCCTTCTCCTCCTCCTTACATTGAAGGTGAGGATCCTGAAATCTATGAGCAAGCTCCAGCACCGGAACCATCTTCTATTTTTGGGTCGGATCAGTCAGCGGATACTTGGTCTGGTTCTCCAGACTCTGCAGCCATGGCTCCTCATCCTACTGTATTCCCAGTCGACTACAGAGCAGAAGACGAAAATGGTGAATTTGAAGGCGAAGATCATAGTTCAGAAAAAAGCAAGAACCGGATGACGATGATGGGTTTTGTTCTTGGTGCTATTTGCTTGGTGGCATTGGCTGGTTTTGTGCTTAATAAAAAGAAGGAAGACAATAAGCCAAGATCAGAGGACCAGTACGAATTGACGAGAAGAGAGGACGTCTGAGACCCTGCATGCTTGCTTTCATACACCGGCTTCAGTACATTACAATACAGCTCTATTAGTTGATCGTCAACTTAGTATTGCACATCTTTCTGTGACAGTAACTACATTTTGCACGTATAAATTGGGGTGTTGTCGTACATCAGTCATTATGAGTAATCGTATTTACTGTTTTATCTTCCGATTCATATGAGAAACATTAGTTAAGGAAACTATCGCTAGAGTATAAGGCTAGTCACACTAGTGTGGGTCACAACCGAAGCGGCGACTTTTTGTCGTCGCCTCGTCATAAAACTCGTCGCTTCAACACCCTACAGACAACAAGTCGTCGCTTCGAGATCGTTGCTTCAGATTCGTCGCTTCGATTACAAGCGATAAATAATGATTCAAAAGTCGTCGCCTCGATATTTCAAGCAACGAAAACAAACTTCGTCGCTCAAAAAGAGTGACGGCTTTTGAATCGTCACTTACCATCTTTTGCGACCGATTTTGACTCGTCTCTTACCATCTGTGGCGACCAATTTTGACTCGTCTCTTGGAATTCTATGCAACGAAGTTTAGGTTGTCGCCTCATGTTTTTAGCGACAAACTTTGATTCAAAAGTTGTCTCTTCATTTCATGTTTAATAGGAGAAAATATGGGATGATAAAAAGGAAGCGACGAGCTTTGGTCGTCGCATTCAAATCTAAGTGACGAACAATGATCAATGTTCTGCGTTTCATTGTTTGTTACAGAGAAGGAAAACAAAATCCTAGTCTGGTTTCATTCACATCTAGAACCTGCATTTCATTCAAATCACATATTCAACATACATTTCATTCAAATCACATATCCAACATAACACAAACACTATAAATACATAGATTTCATTCAAAACTACAATATGTTCAAATTACAAACTAGCGAAATGGCCCTAATCAATGCTATCGTCCGGGATACCTAATCAAGGTCATCATCGGGAATACCTAATGAAGCACATGAGGATTTATCCGCGATTGGAGCTTTTGCGGCGGCATTGTCACCCGCACTACCAGAAAAGGGGTTATAGCCGACGATATGGGAAAAAACGGCCGACGAAATAGTACCTCGTCGGCTATAACCCCTTATAGCCGACGAACTACTATTTCGTCGGCCACATCGTCGGCTATAATATTATAGCCGACGACTGCCGACAACTCGTCGGCTATAACTATAGCCGACGAAACGTTTTTAGTTATAGCCGACGAGGATGGTATTCGTCGGCTATAACAGTTATAGCCGACGAAAAGTTTTTGTTATAGCCGACGAGGGGGGTATTCGTCGGCTATAACTCTTATATCAGATCGACCTTCTGCATCAGGGAGCTCATTCGTCGATGAAATCGTCCAAAACGCTCTGAAATCGTCCAAAACCTCGGCCATAAGCTTGAAAGGTACGTATATTGCTGTGTGTAATGATTTAGTTGGTTATATGCAGAGGTGTATTAATTTAGAGTTTAATTAGAATAAATGTGTGATTAATTTGATATATATATATATATATATATGTGTTGAGATGAGATTATTAATGGGTTGATATATATGTTGTATTGGTTAGATAGAATTGAAGTTTTGTTGAAGATTAGTGATTGATTGTTGATTTATAGGTGATTTTAGATGAATTTGATGAAAAAATGTATATATATTAATTAATTTAATTGTAATTAAAAATATATTGTTGGTATATATAAAACATACATTGTGTTTAATTAATTAGGGAGATTGACGATGTTTTAATTAATTGAAAATTTTTATACGGTTAGTTGCGTCGCATCGATTTGAAACTATTCTCTGTTGAAGGTCAGGCCAAAAAACGTCATTTAGAGGGGCCAATTGCCGTTTTAAAGCGTTTCGAGGTTTGACCATGCAGTTTGACCGTCCCGATCGAGCCTTTAACGTTGTCAGATGTAGTTGGATTTTTTTTCCTACATGTATTTAAGCTTAACGGTGATATCTGACGGTTGGAATAGATTTTCCAAACTTTTAGATTCGAAATCGGAACATATGCAGTAATATTCCTTAACTTATTTACTAAGTGTTTAAGTGAATGTATAGTTTCAAATAGTTGCTATACGTAGACCGTTCAAATGCAAAAGTGTCGTGAAATAAGATACGACCGAAATATTGAAATACGACTACGGTTGAAAAATGGGAAGATTCCGACAAAATCTGTGTGCCGAATGTTGCGATTAGGTGTTTTTTACTTCCGTTTTCCTATGGGTAGCCTGACGGTCGGTAAATTTTTGGAGGAAAATTTTTATACGGTTAGTTGCGTCGCATCGATTTGAAACTATTCTCTGTTGAAGGTCAGGCCAAAAAACGTCATTTAGACGGGCCAATTGCCGTTTTAAAGCGTTTCGAGGTTTGACCATGCAGTTTGACCGTCCCGATCGAGCCTTTAACGTTGTCAGATGTAGTTGGATTTTTTTTCCTACATGTATTTAAGCTTAACGGTGATATCTGACGGTTGGAATAGATTTTCCAAACTTTTAGATTCGAAATCGGAACATATGCAGTAATATTCCTTAACTTATTTACTAAGTGTTTAAGTGAATGTATAGTTTCAAATAGTTGCTATACGTAGACCGTTCAAATGCAAAAGTGTCGTGAAATAAGATACGACCGAAATATTGAAATACGACTACGGTTGAAAAATGGGAAGATTCCGACAAAATCTGTGTGCCGAATGTTGCGATTAGGTGTTTTTTACTTCCGTTTTCCTATGGGTAGCCTGACGGTCGGTAAATTTTTGGAGGAAAATTTTTATACGGTTAGTTGCGTCGCATCGATTTGAAACTATTCTCTGTTGAAGGTCAGGCCAAAAAACGTCATTTAGACGGGCCAATTGCCGTTTTAAAGCGTTTCGAGGTTTGACCATGCAGTTTGACCGTCCCGATCGAGCCTTTAACGTTGTCAGATGTAGTTGGATTTTTTTTCCTACATGTATTTAAGCTTAACGGTGATATCTGACGGTTGGAATAGATTTTCCAAACTTTTAGATTCGAAATCGGAACATATGCAGTAATATTCCTTAACTTATTTACTAAGTGTTTAAGTGAATGTATAGTTTCAAATAGTTGCTATACGTAGACCGTTCAAATGCAAAAGTGTCGTGAAATAAGATACGACCGAAATATTGAAATACGACTACGGTTGAAAAATGGGAAGATTCCGACAAAATCTGTGTGCCGAATGTTGCGATTAGGTGTTTTTTACTTCCGTTTTCCTATGGGTAGCCTGACGGTCGGTAAATTTTTGGAGGAAAATTTTTATACGGTTAGTTGCGTCGCATCGATTTGAAACTATTCTCTGTTGAAGGTCAGGCCAAAAAACGTCATTTAGACGGGCCAATTGCCGTTTTAAAGCGTTTCGAGGTTTGACCAAAAGTTGACCAGGGAATAGCCGACGAAATACTTAACTTCGTCGGCTAAACTCTTGCGATCCGCGCCGTTTCATTGTCCGCCGTTGGATGGGCGAGATCTGACGGCTGGTGAGAGCTTATAGTATAGCCGACGAGATTCATAGTATAGCCGACGACATTCATATTATAGCCGACGAGATACTTAACTTCGTCGGCTATAATCGGCCCGCAAAGCCCAACTCCGGCCCGGGCCGGATTTTGGCCCGGCCCGTAAGAGTATAGCCGACGAATTTCGTCGGCTATGACTATAGCCGACGAATTAAAATTAGATCGTCGGCTATAGTCCTTCGATTTAAACCGAAACAGAGCGCGCCTCCCTCATTTTCTGCTAACCCTAAATCCCTAAATCCCCACCTGCTGCAGCCGCCCGCCCCTCCCCGACGCCGACCGACCACGACGGAGCCTCCCCGACGCCGATCGACCCTCCCCGGCCCCACCCGATACCTCCCCGCCCCGGCCCCCTCCTTCCCGAGCCCTCCCCGACCCGAAAGCCGCTGCCGGAGCCGCCCCGAGCCGCCCTACCCGCCCCTGCTGCAGCCGCCCCTACCCGCCCCTGCCGCCCCTGCTGCAGCCGCCCGTAGCCGCAGCTGCCCCTGCCGCAGCCGCCCCTGCCGCCGTCGCCGTCGCCGCCGCACCGCACCACCGGTCCTCGTCCAGACTGCACCACCATGTCAGGTAGTCCCGATCGAGCCTCATTTACGGTTTTTATTAATTTTGTCGAATTTTGTGAATTTTAGGGTTTTTGTGAATTTTTTGTGGAATTTAGGGTTTTTGTGAAATTTATGGAATTGTGTGGATTTTTTGTTAAATTTGTTAATTTTGTGGAATTTATATACTAATTTTGTGGATTTTTTGTTAAATTTACGGTTTTTATATACTAATTGTGGAATTTTGTTGAATTTATATACTAGTATGCCCATTATATACTAATTTATATATAATTAGGTATAAATATTTTTTTTCATTTTTATGACGATATATATATATATATATTTTTCGGAATATATATATATATATATATAATTAGGTATAAATATAGTTATGTATATATATAATTAGGTGTATATATATTTAAAAAAGTTTTTTATTTTTTTGTGAAATTTAAGGAATTTTGTGTTATATTTCGGAATATATATATATATATAATTAGGTATAAATATATTTAGGTACGTATATATATAATTAGGTATATATACATTGAATGATGTTTTTAATTTTGTTTTGTGGAATTTTTGTGCAATTTATGGAATTTATATACTAATTGTGCAGGAAACCGGCGCTTTGTAGACCGATGGCTTGGCAGACGGACCGAGAGCGACCCCGACGCTCAGGCAGGATCCAGCCGTGGGGGGAGCGGATCCAGCGGTCGTCGGGGCCTAGGCCGGCCTTTGAGTCGACGAGAGGAGACGTTGATGGGATTGACGCCGAGCGATCCACGTGGGGGCTCCTCGTATGAGTCGACGGGAGCGGGCCCTGACTCGAGTGTCGGAGGAGGACGCAGAGCCACCAGACCCCAGTGCACTTCAGCACTGTTCCAGGATCGGCAGCCGACCCCACCGCGCGCCGATCTGGACCCTCCAGAGATGCTCCCTGTCCCCCCACAGCGACAGCGTCCACAGCTACGGGGCCCACCGTCAGGGGGAGCAGGCCCCTCAGGGTCCACGCCCCGTATGTCTCCGCCATCGGGGATGTACATGGTCCAGTTCCTCCCTGCCATCCCTGAGTACGACGCCAGGGGGAGGCAGATTTGGAGGCACGACCGGCCTCACGAGATTCCCTGGGAGGAGGCCTACTTCTACAGTCCTTTCGACTCAGAGGACTGCCGCGGCCTGTGGGCCGTTCGTGAGAAGGACAAGCAGTACAACGACGCAGGTAATTGGTTAGTTTAATTAATTATTTAGATTGTTTAATTAATTATTTAATTAGTTAGTTTAAATAATTATTTAACTATGTGTTCATTTTAACAGGCGTCCTCGTCAATAAACCCGCGGGGACGAGACGGACCAGAGGGCCAGCGAACATGTCGACCCTGGAGAGGGAGCTGGCCGGTGGGATCAGAGAGATCCTGCCCGGTCCCGGTGAGGATGGACGCCCGATTGAGCGGAGAGACACCACCACCAAGTACATCAACGCGACGGGCATGCTCGTGCGGGACAGGGTCCCACTGTTGTGGCCCGACTGGGGCTCTGTGCCCGATGAGATCAAGGCGCGAGTGTACAATGCACTGTCGGTGAGTTAAATATGATTTTTATTATAGAAAATAAACAATTATGAATTCAGTCCTTATAACTATATAAAAATATTTTCTAATTAATTTATAATGTTGCAGCAATGGTTTAGAGTCCATCCTACCTTGGACTGGTGGAGAGATGAGCAGCTGAAGAACAGGTTATGTGTTTTGCTTTTTTTTGTATAAATATATTTATTGGCAGTGTACGAATATATCTAACAGTTGTGTTCTGTTAATATAGGTACTCCGAGTGGAAGAACGAGCTGTCCACGCACTACAGGACGTACCATGTGGAGCAGCGCTTGGGGCGAGCTGCAACCCCCCACGAGTTCCGGTACAGGGAGTACGAGTGGCTATGGCTGGTAGCCTACTTCGGGAGCGACAGGGTCTCGGTAAGAAAGTTTAGCCTGGTAGTATATAACTTTTTAATGTTATTTAATAATTAAATTATGTAGTTACTTAATTCAATTAATTAGTTAGTTAGTTAGTTATTAGTTATTAAATTAAGTCAGTTGGTTAGTTACATAGTTAGTTAGTTCGTTACTAAATTAAATCAAATTAAATTAAATAAAATTAGGTAGTTAGTAAGTTAGTTAGTTACTAAATTAAATTAGTTAGTTAAGTAGTTACTAATTAAATTAGTTAGTTAAGTAGTTACTAATTAAATTAAATTAGTTAGTAACTAAATTAGTTATTAATTTTATTTTGGTTAGTTCCTAATATTTTAATTTAGTTACTAATTTATATTTGCGTTTATATGTTTGTTGTTATAATACAGAAAATCTCGCGGACGAACAGCGACAACCGCAGGAGGAACGAGCACCCCCACCACGGCGGCGCCCGCTCCTGGAGGCAGTGGGCAGAGATGGCGAGGAGGGACCGACCGCTGAGGCCGTTGTCGTGGATTCATGCGCAGATGTATCCGGGGCGTCCCGACCAAGTGGTAAGTATTCGTCCATCTTCAATAAAAGTGTTTCATGAAATTAATTTATATATATATTTTTTAATTCGTTTATTATATTTTCTTGTCAATTAGGCGGAAATAGATGCGGAGACCGACGCGATCACCTTCGGGATCGCGCGAGACACTCTGGGAGACGGGGCGTCCGACGAGGCGATCGCGGAGTTTGCCTCCACGATCGACACCCTTGAGCCGCGCTTGGCCTCTCAGATCATGCACGCGGCGGTAGGGACGGGGAACAACTACTTCTACCAGAGAGGCCTAGGCGCGGCGGGAGATGGGGTTCTCAAGTTCACGCCGGCCAATCCCAGCACGCAGCGTGCGGCTTCGACGAGAGGAGACTTGCAGACGCAGCTGCAGAGGACTCAGGCGGAGTTGGCGAGGGCGGTGGAGGCGCTCCAGCAGGCGGAGTTGGCGAGGGCTGCGGAGGCTTCGGCGCAGCAGGCCAGAGACACATCTGTGGCGGAGATGTACCGATGGATGCAGCAGTCTTGGGAGGCCCAGCAGGCTGGACTCCAGCCCCCGCCTCCGCCACAGATGCCCCAGTTCGTCGTCCCCACTCCCCCCCCGCATCGGAGTACGCCAGCCGATCAGGACAGCCATAGCCACCGGAACTCGAACGATCCGGTCGACGACGCTACGCGTTTAGGGGGTGATGATGAGTAGATATAGTGGGTTAATTTGTACAGTATGTAGGATATTAGGGATGGATTGATGTGGATATTTGTTGGATATTTGGATGTTTGTTTGTGCATTTTCTGCAGCCCCCGAAGACGAAGAGAAATTGGGCCCGAGTAAAATTTTTTAATTTTTTTAAATATTTAGGGGTTATAGCCGACGATATTGGCATTATTTCGTCGGCTATAACAGTTATAGCCGACGATTTTTACCAAATTTCGTCGGCTATAAGGGCTATAGCCGACGATGTTTACCATATGTCGTCGGCTATACCCTCCCGGCTTCAGGCAAAAAAAAGCCGTTCCTGGTACCGGCGATTGTTATGGCCGACGATAGTGTCGTCGGCTAAAACGGACGTATAGCCGACGATAGTGTCGTCGGCTATACTTCGGGTTAGGGGCAGTTACGTAATTTTTAGAGCCGACGATCTTCTCGTCGGCAATGTTCGAAGTATAGCCGACGACGCTTTTTTCGTCGGCTATACCTGGTGTTTCATAAGCCGACGACTTACCCCGTGTGTCGTCGGCTATACTATAGCCGACGGAGCAATCCCGACGAGATAATGGCCGACGATACTTCGTCGGCTATGACTATAGCCGACGAATTAATGGAAACGGCCGACGAGATGGCGTCGTCGGCTATGACGCCTTTTCTGGTAGTGCCGGATGGCCTTGGGCCGCCATGAAAGCTCTGACGGTAGCCTCAATCTCTGCCATACGCCGCTTCATATCTGCATTCTCTTCGTGTACGGCTGCTAGCTTGCTCCTCAATTTGTCATCTTTGCGGGACACGCATGCACCGCCTCTTGCTTTTGGCGGGGGTCTTAACGCACCCCCTAGCCCTGCAAAAATGGTAAAAGAAAAACATCAGTCAAATTAAAAACCATTTTGTATCTAAAAACTAAAATTTGTAAAAGATTTAGGTGCAAAAATAAAATACCTCGGACCCTCGTCCCGGCTTCCCACCCAGCTCCTTCTCGACTACAGCCATCTACTCCTCGACGGGGAAGGGAACGGGGCCCGTCAACTGACTGCCGCCAGCTTCATCACTCGCTCGGCTAGCACACAGCTCCTCCATCTTTTTCTTCACCGCCGCCTACAAAAAATATTATCCAATATGTTTGTGTTAGTATAGTTTTTAATTCAAAACAATAAAAATGAGAAACTAAAAACCAAACTCTTGCATCTAACTCGTCGTCACTCACCACTTTCTCCTGCGCATTATGTGATGATTGATACACATCACACACTGTCTGGAGGATAGGCGCTAGATGCCCTTTCTGCTCGTTTGTAGCAACCCGGTAGCTGTAGGGAGTGGTGCCGGAGTGGTGGTTGATTGCATACCCCTTTTTCTTTCCCTTGTTCCGGTTAGCGGAGTTCCAGGCACACATCGCCTGCAAAATAAAATACAAATATATAATTAACATATTTCATATCAGAATAGGCAGAAATTGTTATATGAAATGCGAGAACCTATAAATTAATTTTCATTACCTTGTAATCGCCATCCTCAAAGTGAACTTTGAGGTACTCCCACTGCTCAGGTCGGTGGATGAACTCTGCCGACGTCGCCTTTGATACCTCAACGTAGTGAGTATGACAGTCGTACTTCCAATCCTTGTAAATCTTGGCAGCGGTCTCGTCGATGTATTTCCACATGTCTGTCTCGGTGGGAGGGAGGTCATAGAGCGTCTAGTAAAAAGCAATTCAAAAAAATCATCAGAAATAACATATTAGTAGATAATGTGGTAATGTCCATTGGTTTTACGAAATTATTGTAAAAGAATTTATTACCTCCAGATAAGTGGTCAAACTGTCCTGGTGCTCCTCATCCAACTCACCAAAGGATGGCGCAAGCATCGGCACTTTGCTCCGGACGGCGCTCCGGTGTCTCGGGACATCAAAGTCCTCCACTTCAAGAGGCGCGGACCCTTGTGCTCTTCGGCGTACTCAACTTTCAGAGGCTGTTTGTTGTTCATCATCTTCAAATACTGGGTCTTTGTGCCCGTGATGATGCCGAGCTTGTCAGGGTTCCGCCCCTTCACCTTCTTTCCCGTTGACATATCAACCACCTCTGCCATATAAACCAAACCAAATTAAGACTATGCATAGCTAAGAAATCAATATACCAACAGATTACAATGTTAAATAAAAGAATATTTAAGTGTTCTTAAGTAATTATGCATAGCTAAAAAAATTATGGTACGTTTACTTACTTATAATATAATTCATCATTGTTAAACAACGACAAGATTAAAGAACGTGTAAAAAGATTAAGGGAAATACATACATAAGAACTTTCATGTATTGAGTTTGGTGGATACCTAGAAGGCTTAAAGCTAATAGCCTAATACAAATTAGAACAAAGAATCTCAAACATTTTGTAACACCTATTGCAAAGATTGTGAAATGCTTCATTTTTTACTATACTAACTTAGCTGGCAGCTGAAGCCGTTAAATTCTGTGGAACGCTCGGATGAAGCAAGCCTAATTAAACTTGGCAGAAAATTATTCATCTAGTCGAATTTGCTTGCACAAGCCTATCTATACCAAACCCTTGCTTTTGGGCCACTCGACCTTAAGTAATTATGGCTCCAGTACATCGATTGCACAAGCCTCTCATTCAATTCAATTCATTTTAAACATTTAAACCACCTCAATTAGAATTTATAAAAGTTATGTACGTGGATGCATGCATGTTGATTTGTCTAAACTCTAAACACACAACTATATATCTCATCAAAGTAAGAATTAAAAAAAAATTTGGGTACCCAACAGCAGCTCCCTGCTGATAACAATTCCAAAATGGCCAACAGCATATCAAGAACAAGAACAAGCCAACAGCATATCAACCATATATCAACAACATATCAATACGAAACCATACACATAGCACTAACAGCAGCACAACCAAACCATACACAAAGCTGATATGTACAGCAGCACAACCAAATCGAAAAAAAAAAACTTACCCGGTATAGCAGGACCCCTCTTGGTCCTAATACTTAACGGAGGACCGTCCTCGCCTTCTACAACGGCAGCTCCAGCGCCACCGCCACCACCACCTCCAGCAGCCCCCAAGCCGGAAGTGTTGGTTTCTTCCAGAGACGGGATTGGTACCAGCGTGCCCGCCTCTGGTCTCGCCCTCGCCGACTCCACTACCGCCGCTGGTATCGCCGCCGTCTCCACCCCCGCGGCAGCCAATGTCGCTGCAACTTCTGCCGCCTTCCTTTCCCTTCTCGCCTCGAGCTCCTTCTTCCTCTTCTGGGAACTAGAACCTGGTGCCATTGATGAATTCTAGGAGTTGGGGTTTCGAATTTAGGGCTTTCGGGGTTGAAATCGAAGGACAGAGATTAGGGGTTTCAAATTTGGGGGTTTTTGGTGAAGATGGATTAGAGTTTAGGGCTGAATTGAATGGATTGGGGTCGAATTTAGGGTTTAGGGCGCGCGTCTGTAGTTTTTGAACAGAGAGAGGGAAATCGAAGAATGAGGAAGAAGAAGCCGAGGCTGTGTCGATATAATCCCTTATCTCAAGCGACGAACATTTCCCAAATTCGTCGCTTCAATTGTTTAAGTTAGCGACGAATCACGCAACTTTCGTCACATCAGATCAACTGAAGTGACGAACATATTTAAATATCGTCGCTTTAACTGTTTAAGTCCTCGAGCGACGATACTGTCTAAAGTCGTCGCTTGAGCTTAATTGAAGTGACGAAGTTTAAACTCCCTTAGTTACCTTGTGTGTTTAAACTTCGTCGCGTCATTTCATCTCAAGCGACAACTTTAGACAGTACAAGGTAGCCAAGGGAGTTTAAATTGCGTCGCTTCAAAATCATGAAGCGACGAAGTTTGTTCAAACGTTGTCGCTTGAATGTTGAAGCGACAAATATTTCCCAATATTGGTCACTTCAATTGAACGTAACAGATTTGTTATGCCTTTATATATCAATATTTATTAAATTAGAATATTGTAAATATTGTTTAAAATTACAAGAAATATATATATATATATATATATATATATATATATATATATATCATCATCATCATCATCCTCATATTACAACATTAGAATACCATAACAACTAGTAGTCTTCCTCTTCGTCGTCTCCGCCATCATAGTCGTCATCTTCCTCTTCCTCACCGTTTGATTCTTCATTCTGTTCGTGTACTTCTAAATCGAGTTGAAGATTAGATGCATCAATATGGTAAAATTGTATTGAACTTAGTGTGTCATCTTGGTAAGGCTCTGTGATTTGATTCCCTGAAGGAGACCTGTTATCTTCTGTTGCAAGTACTTCGGCACTGTATACATTTCGGTGCGACATTTCTTGCACCACCTTCCAAGTACCACCCACCGCAAGATCGTCCAAGTAGAACACTTGTTTTGTCTTGATAGCAAGACAAAATGGTGAATTCTCATAGTAACTAGTGTTTGTATCCACTGATATCAGACCATGATCTACCTTGACGGTGTCAATTTCTTCGGCATCATGATCGTCAGTGGTGTTGTGTCATATAACTTTAAACAACATGACCGACAAATTGTCTGGATAACATACCTCGACTACATAGCCAAGATGGTCATAGAAGTGTTGGGATAGGTTTCCAACATTCGTGCTTAACATCACCCCGCTATTTTGAGTCACGAGCCTTTGATCTCTATCGAATGAGACATACTTGATACCGTTCACATAGCACGCCTTATAAATCCGGGTGAATTACGGACCTCGAGCCAATGACCATACTGCCCTGTTAAAATTAGGGTCTTCAGCATCATTTATTCTTTTGGCCTGAAAAATAGATGGTGTTAGTTGTATACTATTTAGGGTTTAGGATCTTTGTACAAGAAAAAAAGGCTCATTTACGTACATATTTTAAGAATCATCGATGAAAACTCCTCCTCATAAGGCGCTCGTCGTAATCGTCACCGTGTTTCGCTATGTACATCTGCAAATGAGCGTCCATGTAATATTGAACTTCTTCTGTATCTGTCAAAATTTGTCAGTGAGCCTCATCCGTTTCCTCCTCTGTTAACCTGATATTTCCGGTGGTATACATAATACCCGGCTGAACTAACTGAGAAACACAACTAATATTCCATATTGGGGGATTGGGCTCTTCATGTTCTTCCAATTGCAAATACGACTTACAGTATGTCACCGACTCCCATGATATGTACATTTCTGCAATACTCCCCTCCGGATAACATGTATTACTCATTGACTGTTTAAAATCACCTAATTTTCTATAAAATGATGAATATGATTAGTGCATATATAAAGTTAGTGTAAATTTAGTTTTAACAAAAAGAAACATATTTGGTTAGTGCATATACCTTTCCATCGGATACAACCATGTAAAATGTATTGGGCCTGTAAGCATAACTTGTTCGGGAATGTGAACCATGAGATGAACCATAGAGGTGAAGAATTGTGGAGGAAAAATCAACTCCAAATTGCAGAGAATGATCACTATCTCATCTTTCATCTGTTGGACATCTGCCTTCTTCAACTCCCTAACACATAATTTCCGAAACCAATTTGACAATGCTATCAATGGCTTCACGACGTTATTTGGCAAAAATCCTCTGATAACCACTGGAAGAAGACGTTGAAGCAGGACATGGCAATCATGAGTCTTCAATCCATAGAAATTTTTCTCGGTTAGTTTCATCTTATTTCTCAAACTTCCCGCATAGCTAAGTGGATACCTAACACCGCGAAACCATTTGAGTACTTCTTCACGACGATCCTCTTGAACAAAAAAGGGTGCATGAGGAACCTTTCCCGTCCTCTTTTCAGCTTCCAATTGATGTTGACTTTTGCGGATTTTCCTCTTCTCCAAAGCTTCGCGAGCCCTTGGACCATCCTTGGTCTTCCCTTCAATTGCAAGAATGGTGCCCAGGATATTGTCACCCATGTTCTTTTCAATGTGCATGACATCTAAACAGTACCTGTGTAACAACGATGATCAACAGGGAAGTATCCAGAATACTCTCTCGTGCATTGTCTGTTGTGTGCTGAGTAAGGGACATGAAAATCTGGATGCTGGCTAAGAGTGGCGTAACTGTGTGACCTAATTTCCTCCAAAATTTCATCTATGTTCTTATGAGCTGGTCTTTTTCCCCACTCTGGCTTCCCGTTAAATGTCAAACTGGATCGCATTGGTGAATTCTCGTCAAGCCATTTTCGATGCCCTTCATAAACAATTCTCCCACAAATATGTTCCGCCGTCAGCTCATCTAGACAAATCGGACATGCCTTGTACCCTTTCACCGTTGAGCCCGCAAGCATCCCTAAACCAGGAAAGTCACTTATAGTACACATCACCGCTACCTTCATCGTGAATACATCATTGTCGACTCTGTCAAAAGTAAAGACTCCATTTTCCCACAAATATTTGAGCTCGTCGATCAATGGACGAATGAGGACACTAAGACACTTTCCTGGAGATTTAGGGTTAGGAATCAACACGGCCAGCATATTATATTCCTTCCTCATACACATATTAGGGGGTAGATTATATGGAATCACAACCACGGGCCATGTACTATGTTGGGTTGTCATTGTTTCAAATGGACTGAAACCGTCAGTTGCCACTCCAAGCCGCACATTTCTTCCCTTAATGTCGTCGAAACCTGGAAATGTCATGTTAAAATGTTGGCATGATTCTCCATCAGATGGGTGCCGGAGGGTACTTTCATCTAGTCGCCTCTCCTTGTGCCATCGCATATGGTTTGTTGTGTGTGGAGACATAAATAGGCGTTTCAACCTTGGAGTGAGAGGAAAATACCATATTATCTTTTTTGGAATATCATATGTATCTGACTTATATCTTTGAGCACCACATACTGGACAAGTCCTACGAGTTTTATTTGCAGCCCTCCTGAATAGGTAACAGTTGAACTCACAAACATGAATTTTTTCATATCCAAGGGAAAGATCCTTCAGGATTTTTTTAATTCTCGAATAACTCACAACGAAATTATGCATTTTAAAAAACTTATGCAATCATCCACACAATTTATCAATACTCGTATCCGACCATCTATTTTCAACTTTAATTTCCATTACATGTAATATGACACTTAATACAGTTTCTTCACTCCCTTCATACAATGGGGTTTGAGACTCCCTTAGAAACCTTTCATACTTAGCATAATCATCATCTACCATGTCATTGAAGTGAATTTCAGCATTTTCTTCAACGGCATTATGCGGTGCATCTCCGTGGTATCCAGAATAGTATGGAAATACATCTTGTATAATCTCCACAGGCGGGATCACTGAAGGACCAGCAACACTGGAAGCCTCGACTCTGTCTTGAAGCCACTGTGTCCGTCTACTGATCATTGCCGGTTGACCAGAAACTTCCCTTTGTAGGTGCCAAATTGTGTAAGTCGGATCCAAACAATGGTGCATGCAGTGATGATAAATCTCTACAATATCCTTATAATAAGGACCATTTCTGCAAATTGCGCACATGCAAGGGAGATATTGGGTTCCAATAATATGAGTCTTCACAAAATTGATGAACTGTCATACGCCTGTTATGTAGTCAGGGTGTGTAAAATGAAGATTCATCCAAGATTTGTTGGGGACATCATCCATGTTTCCTGTCATAACATAAACAGACAATATGCATAAGGTTAGCACACAACATTTATGATACAATCAAAACATGTCCCAACACTTCTTCTCCTTATGCCTCCAGGTTGGGTCATATCCCCTTCAAGAGAACACGACTTTGTTGATCCTTTTACTATTCATGTGGTTTCTGCTACAGTTTTGGGAAATTTCGGCAGCATCTCCCTACAGTTCCTCAAGTGCACAAAAATCTAAACAACCTAATTTGCACTCGAGGAACATTGTAGAGAGACATTGTCGAAACTATATCCCAAAACTGTAGCAGAAACCACATGAATAACAAAAGGATCAACAAAGTCGTGTTCCCCTAAAGTGTCCAAAAATGGGACAATTAGAGAATCAACAACTCATCTCGATCAACTAGATGAGTTCTTGATTCTCAAACGGGAGTTCTAAACTGATAAACATCACAATTATATATAATATGAAACAATAAATTTACACACGGCACCACACTCCCTCACTAAGCCACACGCATATTTCAGAAACCCTAACTACCACAATCCACACACAACACAAACCAATTACGTCATTAATTAATAATTTCAACCTAATCTACCATAAAATTCACAAAATTTCACTAAATTGCACTATTTCACAAAATTTTATTTTCACAAAATTTGGATTTAACTAAATTTCACAATTTCACTAAATTACACTAAAATTCAATTTCACTAAATTTCACAAATTAACCTAAATAATCTCAATTTCACCAAAATCAACACTAACTCTATCATATATTCAAACACCCAACATTAAAAACAACACAAAACACATTATAAACCAAATCCAACTTAAGATATCAAACACTAAATTCAACCAATCAAACCCAAATATGGTGATTACAATGAAGAGGAGAGATTATACTAACCTACAAAGCAATTGAAAGAGAACACTTCTTCTTCTTGGACCCCGAACTCTAGTAGTTTTGAAAATTTTTCGCAGCTGCTACAGTGTTTTTCAGCGTTTTCTTCTTCTTCTGTGTTCTGTCTAAGCCAAGGACTTTATAGCAGATTTTAAAACTTTAAGCGACGAAAATTGGCCAAATCTCGTCGCTTCGTTTATCCTACAGCGACGAAACAATAAGTGAGTGCCGAATTTTGAATGTTTGTCGTTACAGTTTCCAAAACCTGGTTCTCTGATAAACGAAGGCGACAACTTACCATTATTCGTCGCTTCAATAATTTGTGAACGACGAATTTAATCCAAAATTCGTCGCTAGTGAAAATCCAAGTGAAGAGTCCAATATTCATCGCTTTATTGTGTTGAAACGACGAAGTTTTTTTCGCTTTTGATTCTTTGTCGCTTCAATGCCTTCATGCAGTAGTGTCATGAGAATTGTCTGACTGATAATAGGTACACCTTGACATCCTCACAAAAGTGGACTTTCTAGAAGCATCCCCAATTATTTATTGTGATCGGAGTAGTTTGATATAATTGAAAGAGAAACGAATGAAATGAAAAGAAGAAAACAACAATTGAAAATAATTCATATTTCATGATGAGGATCACCTATACAACCAAGAATTACCTAACAATAGAACCAGAACTCTGTTAAATAGCAAGACAAATCCAGCATGACATGGTCTAGTCGAGACCAATACAACATCTGAGATCAACCTCGTCCATGAAAGATACGAAAAAAAAATTGATCATAAACTCCACAATGGTTTCATCATGAGGAACATAACATTTTTAATTTCCACTAATATTTTAATGAAATTTGAATCTTAGAAGCTTATTAAATCCTAATCCTGATTAGAGTTTTTTAAAACCAGCTTGTATGATTCTATAATGATGTTATATTATGAACTGATGCAGTATTGAATCATAATGGTTTATTCTTGTGTATGTTTAGTGAAGTTATAGTGGCTCCGTGGCTATCATGTTTACAGCGTACACAATTTTAGGATGCAGATCATGTTGAAAGAGTGAAATTTGTGTTCTTAATAAGCTAACTTATGTTCACATATATAGCATGAAAAGAAAATTAACTGGTAAAAGGAGTTTATTTATTATTATTATTATTATTGTTTTTTTATATAGAATCAACAACAGTATTCTAAAAAGTTAGGCACAGAGACTAATCCACGCCGGAATTTTGTCAGAACGCTTCATCCCCTTGGCCATAGGCTCTTACCAACTCGACCACCTGCGGTGGTTACTACTAAAGGAGTTAATCACACGCCAACCACATTTGTAGAATGCCGTAAAATTTTACATCAGTAATGTATTAACTGATGGATTGATTGTGTGATGAGAAATTATATCGAAGATCTTTCAATTCTCTGCAACATAGCTTTCTTGATTTATGTATTTATATTATTTGCATCATTTCTCAATCTGTAAATTGAATTTCAATCTTGCAAATTCCTTTCAACTTGTTAATGCCATGATTGATAAATGTCCAGGCGCACCTGAGCTTTTAGCTTTCACAACCTGATTAAGTTTTCAAATCAAGCATTAATATTTGGAAATAAATATTCTCAATTGAAGCAACCCTTTCACCACCAGTATCTCATAATGGGAATTTAAATTCCGAATTGAACCCATCTCCCACCAATTAACACATTCTCAATCCAAATCGTCATTGCTACCTGAATCTCTTATTTGATCACCTCTATTAAAGAAACCCTTCTTTATCGTTCAGCCATAGAGTTTCACTACATCTTTCTAAACCACATTTAATCACACACCAAAATCATCAACACCATGGCAGCCGATCTTTCCAAGATATGTTTTTGCATCATTACACTGCTCATTGTAACAATGGCCTCATCGGCAAACGACACAATGCCAGCAGACAGTGAGATTCCATTCTCTTCTTCAGCTCCAACTCCTTATCCCGAGCCCCCTGAAAGCGGCGGAGTAGATTCTTCGCTCCCTTCAGATAATGCATCGGAATATTCTCCACCACCACCGCCTCCTATCGACGGGTCAGACACTGAAACAGAAGCAGAGCAGCTTAATCTCTCACCGGACTTCTCTCCTTCGAATTCCCCAGCTCCGTACTTCGAACAATACCCTTCTCCTCCTCCTTACGTTGAAGTTGAGGCTCCTGAAGTCTACGAGCTTTACGCTCCAACTCAAGCTCCAGCACCTGAACCATCTTCTGTGTTCGGATCAGAACCATTGTCGGATACTGCGCCTGGTTCTCCTGACTCTGACATGACTCCTAATCCAACAGTATTCCCATCCAACTACAGAGCAGAGGACGAGAGTGTTGACTTCGATGATGAGTATTATAGTTCAGAGCAGAGTAAGAACAGGGTAACAATGGTAGGTTTTGTGCTTGGTGCTGTTTGTGTGGTTGGATTGGCGGGAATTGTGTTCAACAAGAAGAAATATAACAAGTCGAAAGCAGAATACGATTACGAATTGGCCAAGAGAGACGATCTCTGAGACACCAAGAATTTTATCATTTTATCAAGTTTTGTAATTGCAATATAGTACTGCTCATGCCTCGACTATTAGGGACGTTATTGTATCAACTGCAAGTTTAACCTGCATATTAATGGTGAATGAATTACAATATATGCTTTAGCCATAAGGAACTTCTCTCAAATGAAATTTCTAAACTTATAACTGAAACCGATCAATGGATGAAGTTGAGTTAAGAATGAGGTTCACATTCAAAAACGAATTGACAAGGTGGAATGACACAAACTTATCTTCAACTGTCTACCAACGATTCATAGTCGAGAGATTTTTTTTCCATCCTTCTGAAACTCCATATGGAGTAATTATACATCGTCACACACCATTTTAACTGAAAGTTATTTTCACCTGCTCGGTGAATTATGTGCTCAATTGACTTGACAAATATGCAATATGGGGAATTTTACATGTACACATGAATACGTGTATAATATGGATAAGCCCAGTTCTGTTGGGATTTAACCCAAAACTGTGTAAATGCAAGGACACAAAAACGACATCGTACGACGAAATTTACCATGGTAACTGGGTTAGTTACGGTCATCTCCTTTTCTACATAAGGCGCACACAGGTCTTTCGTATCCGTGTCCCCGCTTATCTCTGAATCTCTCACTCCAAATCTCATACACCCAACGCTCAAAGGTACTCACTTCACGCTTCTCTGTCTCTTTTTTTTTTCATTCTCTTAATAACCATGATCCACCTCTGCTTAAGTTCACTACGATCCATGTGTTTTAATCGACAACAACTGCGTTTAGTTCTCAGAAAGTCGAGGATATTTTATTGCTTTTGAGCTCCGATCTGTTATAAAATCTACGAAACGTATCGATTATTCAGTTTAGAGTTCTTGCTGTGTTGAATGCTTTTGATTTTGGTAACTAGATTGATTTTAGTTTCGGACGAATCTCTCTACCCAATCAGAGATCTACTGATTACGTTAATGATATGAATGTCAGAATTCTGTAATTGAGAGGCTTAAAAGAAACAAGTTTGATATGAGAATTTATGTTTTGATGAGCCATAGCGTGTTGGATTGTTTGTTTTGTTACTCCAGATTTTGGTTGTTAGGGAGTTTATTCTGATATATTTTTGTTGGGTTTTGATTGTCAATATTTTAGTAAACTGTAGTATTTTTTGTTTTTTTTTTCAGGAACCATGGCATCAGCATCGAACAGGGGTCAAGGTGGAATCCAACAATTGCTTGCTGCAGAGCAGGAAGCTCAGCATATCGTCAATGCTGCCAGAACTGGTAAGCTTTGTTCCTTGTCTTTGCTTTTCGATGGGTTATGAGTTATGTTTTACAATATATGCTGGTGTTTTCGTGTGATCTGCTGCTGTGAGTGTGTATTTGCAAATTCTGATTGTCTTGTTGATCAATTAGAGGGTTGGGAAGTTGTGTGGAAGATTGTATTTGTTGGAATTACTTCATTGTTGCAAGAGTTGCTCTTTGTTCCATGTGTTTATATGTAGAGATCAGAGAAGTGGTAATGTTTGTAGCAGTCTTGATGAGCTAAGATTTTTGGTTGGGTGAATTATGTTCGAGGCTTCTAGCTTACTTCTAGAGTACTGGAACCTTAGCCATGTTATGGTGTTACCCTTTTTTTTTTAGGGTTCTAGCTGGGACATTGAAATCCAGTATTTTGAGTTGTTTTCTAATTGCCTTCGTGTTTGATCGTCTTTGTAGCAAAACTCGCTAGGCTCAAACAAGCCAAAGAGGAGGCGGAAAAGGAGATCGCTGAGTACCGTGCCCAAGTGGAGCGTGAATTCCAGAAGAAACTTGCAGCGGTATGTTTATGTTGGTGAAAGCAATATATTGATTGTTCATTAGATGGTCGTGGCTTTAAAATGCCATTTTCATGTATATAGCTTCTTATAGCTTTGGTACATTTGCTATCGTCAGTCATCCATGCAGATGTAACGATTGTCGGGCAAATTTTGGGTCCCATGGTAAATGACTGCCTATCATCCATGCACTATGTCGATGACTGACGTTGGCAAACAATATATATAATCTAGTGTTTTTCTAGACTTCTTTTTGTCGTTGATATCTGTGGTAATTTTGCTTTCCTTGCTGGTGACTGAGCAGAGCAGTGGAGATTCTGGGGCTAATGTGAAGCGCCTGGAAGCGGAAACTGAGGAAAAGATCAAACACCTTTCAACAGAGGGCTCAAGGATATCAGGTGATGTTGTCCAGATGCTTCTGAAGCATGTGACAACAGTGAGGAATTGATTCCATAGATGGTACAGTTGTAATTCAAAGCCCCCTCAAGTATTGTATTCTTTTGCTTACCTGATTCATCCGGGTCTGTGGACTTGTGGAGTTGGTATCCATCCTAGTATTCTCTATTTGACATGTTGTGGCGTATTTTCTTGAGCAACTGCTTTACTTATGTATCCTAAAAAAAAATAATGTTGCAAAGATTGTTGGGCCGTTCTGGTTGAACTTTGTTCCAGTTTCATCTTGTTTCAGTTATTGGATTAAGGGTTCATCTGGCACAGTTCTTGTACCGATCGTGGGATGCAATTTTCTTAAATTTTCGATACTTAGGCCGCAAGTCTTTTGTCTCCAAAGTACTGGAATCTCTGTGGCAACATTTGTGCCTCCTAAATTTTCATATCTTTGCTCAATCTTTGAACACTCCCTCTTTCTTATACGCCTCAATAAAAATTATTGCCTTCTATAGAGCTCATGAAAGGATTAAGGATGGTATGGCAATTGGGAACTTGCAAGTTCAACTTCAGATCTAAAGCCAAAGATGCTGGTGAATCTCATTTTAGAATTTAATGCCGTAAGGCTATTTCCAAACATAAGAGCTAAGTTTCTCTGAGTTAGTGTCCAAATTCATGCAATCTTACACGGTAGATTGAAGTGCTGTGAATCCCCTTGTCCAAAACTTGAGTAGTAAACCCATTCTCCAAACTTAGAGAGCAAGAAAAATACTCTGATCTCTAATCTCGTGAAACACACATGCAACCATTCTATAGGGTGAAGTGAAATGCTGGCTGCAGTAATCTATGCAAAAACAGTGGAGCTAGTTCAGCAAACCAACTAGTTACCAGTTCTTTCCTACAAATGAGGGGAATCCATCACAAAAATGACCACGCTGGATTCACTCATACATGACCCAATACCCCATTCGAGTTTTCTAATAGAAAAGGAAGCTGTATATTCTTGGGAAACTGAAGAAAGGGGGATCTGATTTTCCTTCGGAAGTAGAGAAACTAGTCAGTGCTGGGAATATGATCACCTTAGTCCCTTTTGTACTGCAATAAGAAGCACATTTTTGATTCTATTAATCTAATTCAAGTATTTGGCTTTGAGTTGAGGCACATTACTATAGAAAACAACAATTCCACATATATCATACACTAATTTAATCCAACATTAAGATTGTGCAATGGGTGCAAACAAAAAAATTCCAAAGATAAGGTGCAGGTACATCTTCATCCACGGCAGACCACATGGGAAAGATGGGTGTGACACAAACAACTGGGTCCTCTTTCATGTTCACAACCAAGGGCACCCCATCCTCTCCATTCCCTTTAATTTCTGATATCAAATCATTGAGTTGGTGTGATTTTGTTACAATTTTAATTTAGATTTCTTGTATTACTAATTTAGTTGTTTCTGTAATCCACATTTAAATTAAAATGTATCAACTTGGTTGCTGAAATATAATATAAAAGCGGATCAAAACACAAAAAAGAAATCGAAAAGGATCTAACCCTTTGATCCTCTTGTCTTCTTTAGTATGGATCATGCCGCCTCAAGACTGTGACCAAAAGGGTTATGAGACTCGAGAGTGGCCAAACTTGAGGGACAGGGACAATTGCATAGCGTACAACTGAACATGATTGTATTCCATCATAGATTTTTATACACTCAGAACCATTTGATCACACTGAACTGGATTTTGGGATGGACCAGAAGATCTTTAAGAAGACCCCCCAACATTACATATCATGTGTAACCCAACCAGATGGGATTTTGTAGAATTAGAAGATGAGACAGTTTCTATTAGGGGTTCTGGGTTTTGACTGAGAAAGCTGTTTGAGGACCCTGTTGTTGAAGAAGGGAGGTCATTTTGACCAGAGTCATCATAGGGCTTGAGAAATCCAAACTGAAGACAGACAAGTGTGACCAAGCAACCACGTGATATGAGATCCCCATTGAGGATTTCTAGGACAATCGGCGGCAAATGTATTAGGCTACTAGCACACAAGTACGGTTTGAAAACTTGTTTGTGTAAAATTTGAACATGGAAGGCTAAAATGACTAGGAGATCGTGCTTTGTCGACTTCGGATGGTAGGGGTGACACTTTTGCTATTGAAAATCAATAAGCTACGGTGCTAGGCTATTGAAAACCGTCGATTCAGGTTTGGTTAGGCTGTCTGTTTTACCTGTCCTTCACATATCACGAACTAAGAACCGTTTTTCTTTCATAAGTGTATCGTGTTAATAGAGTCGAGTAAAAACTTAGGGAAAATGTCTATTTGGTGCTAATTTGACCCCCTGACTGCCCATTCAAATGACAAACTTATTTTTTTCCCCTATTCAACATAAGGTAACAACTCTATTGCCCATTTGAACAAATCTTTTTCAATTCTAGTACAAATTTAATTTTTTTTCTTCCTTTTTTGTCCTTTTGTCTTATCTAACATATTTTTGAATTATAATGTGTTGAGAAAGTGGAAGATAAAAAAACAAACTTTGCCGAAATATCACCCAACTCCTCCGGCCTCCCATGGCCGGTCGCCGGAGCCTGGTCGCCGGATTCCGGGCACCAATTTTTTTTTTTCGCCGGAATTTTTTTTTTCGCCAGATTTTTAATTTTTTTTTTTTTTTTTTTTATAATCAGGTTATTGACGATGGTTACTAACCCTCAGTAAATAATTTACAGATTACAGTAAATAATCGATTATTGACCCCCGGTAATCGATTACTGGGAGTCAGTAATCGGTCAGTAATCAGGTTACTGACCCCCAGTAATCAATTACTGACCCCCAGTAATCAATTACTGACTCCCAGTAATCAGGTTACAGATTCCATATTTTCCAGTAACCATGTTACTGACCCCCAATAATCGATTACTGACCCCCAGTAATCCATAACCAGAGTTCATGAAGTTGTAAAACTTTGATCACAAAACATCCACACTATACTGGTACTAAGATTTCATTGATAACTTGACAATAACATAAAGAACTTGCACATACAATACAATGAAACTCTACAGATTTCATGAAGTAATCAGGTTACTGACCCCCGGTAATCGATTACTGACCCCCGGTAATCGATTACTGACCCCGGTAATCGATTACTGACCCCCGGTAATCGATTACTGACCCCCGGTAATCGATTACTGACCCCCAGTAATCGATTACTGACCCCCGGTAATCGATTACTGAGGGTCAGTAATCGATTACTGACCCTAACCAAGAGAAAAAAAAAAAAAAAAAAAAAAAAAAAAAAAAAAAAAAAAACCCTAGTTTTTTTTCTTTCCGTCGCCGTTGCCGCTAGCCTCGCTCCTTCATTGCTTTGCTGCCATATAGTGATGGAGACCATTTTCTAGGGTTAGGGTTTTATCTCCCCTTCTCCTCTTCTTCTTCTTCTTCTTCTTCTTCTTCTTCTCCATCAATCTCAGCCCCACATCTTCACTCCACACCCAAATCCCAAACCTCGATCAGCTCTACTCTCATCACTGCAACGAAAAGCAACACCACCCTCCTCCTCCTATAACCAGAAAAAGCCTATAAGAACACATCTCCCTCCCACAATACAACATATCTGAAGCCTCTGGACCCGGATCGCCGCCCCTCGACCTCGACCTCGACCTCGACGAAGAAGCCCATCGTCTGAAGCTCGCTGCAGTCTAGATATGGACACCCTTCGCTGCTCTTCCCCAATCCGACGGAGGAGGAACATGAGGCAGATCAGCCTCGTCTGAGGAAGTGGGCGGCGGTGGAGGCCGAGTTGGTGGAGCAAATGAAGGCATAGGTTGTGGTTTCCGGTGGTGAGGTGGTGGTACAGGAGAGGAGGAGGAGGGTGAAGTGAAACCCTAATTAGAGAGAGAGAGATTTATATATGGTTTTAGTATAGGGTAATTAGGTATTTTTATCAAGATTCATTGGAATGGGTAGGTAACATTGAAATGGGCAAGTTTTTCAAATTTTTTGTGCAAATGGTCTTTTTCCCAAAAACTTATATTTGACATGATATATGCACTGAGAAATGATAGTTCATTAAAATGTTAAGCAGTTATTTCCAAGTCACTTGTGTGTTGATAATGACTTAACTTGAAAACATATTTCGACATGTTTTTTGTGGTCTTAAACTTACCATATAGAATCATATGAGAAACGTACATTATCATGCACTAGTAAACTTGAGTCTTTTAGGGTAGCCTAACCTAGGTTTTATTGCAACGAACCAATAAAAGAGGTCACACATAGGGATATATAGCACTCCATGCCCCGATCCAATTAATTCTTGTATTTGTTTCAAATTACAAAAATAACTTCAGTCATACGACGCGTTACTTTCTTAACCGTAATAGAATGCGTGATCAATCTAACGATTATGAATGTGACATGCATTTAAAATATTAACTTATGAAAATCCTTTATTTTTCATCTTTTTTCATAACTATCAATCTTAATTGAAAGAACAAGATGGGGATTCCTTTCTATAACATTGACGGAAAATAGACTTGCATTTTCAATTCCAAATTCATGAAAGCCGGTAGCACTGAAATAAAGTGATGAAATGGCAGAAATAGTGCTATTGTACATTCATACCAAACCAAACCAACTTTCTAACTACAATGATCTAGTGAGTGGATTGTTTTTTTTTTTCTTTTGTCTTTGCACCACTCCAATCGCTTTTGGGATTAAAAAAGAAAAAAAAAAAACCCTCTTTCCTTCTTGCTCATTGGTACAAGTTATGAAAGTGCTCTCACTTGGATCCACCATTTTTATCTGCAGAAAGTATAACTTTTAAGTTCTTCTCATATCACTGGTCCTGCACGATTCTAGTTTTTAGGTACGGAAGAGCTTTAACATTAGATTCGTATACAAAGTTATCTTAGAGTACTAGTGGAGCACGTTAATGATATTGGATTCTTACATAACACGGCAAATGGAACAAGAATCTGCGGTTTTGTGCAATGTGTTTAGCTATACTGCTATAGGTAGTGAAACAATATCAAATTGTGTCTTTAATTTAGTCAACTTAAGTTCCATAATAAAATCCCCTGTAGTGTGGAATTAGATCTGTATTGGTTAATGATGAGTAGATTATATCACAAGCATGTAAACTAATTTACATTACAAGGAAAAGATGAAGAGTGGATGGTCTGATTGTGATGCATTTGGATTCTAAAATGCTATCAACGCGTGCTTGATATGAGCATTATAGTTTTAAATTTGTGTTGTCTTCACGTATCTAATATAGATCTCATATATCTGGCATATCAGCTTGATAGCCCTAAAACAATAAATTTATATATCTTATCAAAATAACACAACTATGAAAGAGATTCTCTTGACGCGACTCTATTTCATGCACTGTAGTTCTATAAAAGTGTAGTTCGTATGAATTCAAAAACGAACAAAAACATTATAATTTCAGAGAACTGTTACCGTTACGTATTTAACACAAATATAACGACTTAAAAAATACATCGTTAATGCAAAGTTGATACAAACATTATCGCGAGAATCTAAAAACGAACACAAACATGACAACTCTGAAGAATCGGGGATGCTTCAAACAATCACAAACACAACACATTAACAAATAGTTCAATTATACAAGTCAATGGAGTTTCCATAGTCAAACCCTTCCCCCCCCCTCCAGCCGAGCTGAACTTCCCCACTTGTTGAAACCATGTGGCGGACTGTAATCCTCGTTTAGCGCTAACACTGTGAAGAAGCATCACCTCCGAATCCAATCCGATCAAAGCTTGCAGTAAACAAACCGCAGCAGACATTATTAGCATTAAAATATACAAACTAGTTGCAGTAACTACTTTTCTGCCTGCAGTCCTTAACGGTCCACCCAAAACTGTAAAAATGGCTGCGACACCCACGTTCTTTCATCGTCACCATCCTCACTCTCACACCTCTTCAACTTCAGCAAAACCAGCAGCACCCAAAGCACCAATCCCAATCCCACCATGCAAACACCTCACATTAATACCAGTCCATGCCATCACTGATTCAATCCCAACCAAACCATGCAAACCCACCAAACCATTTCTGGGTTCTCTCAGTTTATACTACTCTCTGTTCTTCTACTTCTGTTGTTCGAAACTGCATCTGGGTTCGGATCAATGGGGCCGATATCAGCGTCCTTCGGGGAAAGTGGCTTCTTCTGCGCCATAGATGCTAGCGGCAAGCAGGAAGTGGTCTGTTGGGGAAAGAACAGCTCGGCGTCGGCCCCGTCCTCGGCTTCTTTGCCAACTTCGCAGTCCTTCAGCAACATTCCGGCGATGGCTGCGCTCTCCGGCGGTGAAGGTTTTATCTGCGGCATTCTATCCAACACTTCTCAGGCGTATTGTTGGAGCTCGATTGCCCCAGGTATAGATCTCGTACCACCCACTTTCAAGTCCACCGGCTATTCTCATATTGCCGCCGGGAAGAGCCATGTCTGTGCCATCAGAGGCTCTTATTTTTCCGATCATGATTTGGGTACAGTAGATTGTTGGGAGATTTATGAAACTGGGAATGGTACTCTGAGTTCAAAACAGAGTACTCTGTTTTATGATCAGTCAATCAGCAATCTTGTTTTCAAGAGGGTTGTTTCTGGTGAAGGGTTTAGCTGTGGTGGGATTAGAGAAGGAGGGATTACTTGTTGGGGACCCAATTCTGTTAATTTAGGGGTCTCTGGTGTGGTTGACAATTTCACAGCTTTAGCTTCAGGGAAGGCTTCACTGTGTGGAATTTCAGAGGCAACTGGTCAGGTTCAATGTTGGGGTGATGCTGATTTGTTAGCTGATCATCCCAATGACACTCAATACGTGGCGTTGGCCGCTGGGGCTCGCCATTTTTGTGGGATTAGAGAAGATAACCATGGAGTTGAGTGTTGGGGGATCTTCAACTCTTCTTTAGTTCCTAAAGGTCCAGGGTTTGTGGCCATTGCTTCGTCGGATTATACCACTTGTGGGATTAGGGAGTATGATCTGGTGTTGGCTTGTTGGGCTTCTAACGCAACTTCCTCTCAGAAACCTGAGTATGATCCTCCATTGGAGTTGTGTAGTCCAGGTCTTTGTAGTCCTGGTTTTTGTGGGGTGGGGAAATTTGCTTTCAATGCTAGTGTTCTTAATGAGGTGGATTTGACAAGTTTGTGTGTTCGAAAAGAACTAACGATTTGTTCCCCTTGTGGGTCGAATTGTTCTGAAGGATACTTCTTGTCGAGTTCATGTACTGAACATGCTGATCGAGTGTGCACAGCTTGCTCTCTTTGCCAAAACAGCACTTGTTGGGGTATTTGTGGGCTGCAAGCACCTCCAGAGATGAAGAAGAAGCTTTGGCATCATATTAAGAGATTGGTGATCATATTCGGGTCTTGTGCTTTGGGTTTCTTGTTTTTATTAGTCAGTTGGTGCTTTCTTCCCCGTTTAACCACTTCCCGAAAGGAAGAAGGAACCAAGAAGCAGTCCAAGTCTTGCATTGGGAAGCCAGAGTTGGAAGCAGACAATAACGAAGATGCAGAAGCCCCTTCATCCATTGTTCCATGTCCTGGGATGGCTCAAGTGTTCAGACTATCAGAACTAAAAGATGCAACCAACGGATTCAAGGAGTTTAATGAGCTTGGTAGGGGAAGCTATGGCTTTGTTTACAAAGCTGTTCTAGCAGAAGGGCAGCAAGTTGCAGTCAAGAGAGCAAATGCTGCCACTATAATTCACACCAACAGTAGGGGCTTTGAAATGGAACTAGAAGTTCTTTGCAAAATCCGACACTGTAATATTGTGAACTTGTTAGGTTACTGCTCAGAAATGGGGGAGAGGCTGCTCGTCTATGAGTACATGCCCCATGGTACACTTTATGATCATCTCCATGGTGGTCTTTCTCCTCTAAACTGGGGCTTTCGGTTGAAAATTGCAATGCAGGCTGCAAAGGGGATCGAGTACCTTCACAAGGAATTCGTGCCTCCCATTGTCCACAGGGATGTCAAGACCTCAAATATTCTTTTGGATTCTGAATGGTGTGCAAGAATTGCAGATTTTGGGCTCCTTACTTCTAATGACAAGGATCACGGTGGCGATTTGGAAACTGATGTTTACAACTTCGGAAAAGTACTGCTAGAGATTCTCAGTGGACGGAAAGCTTATGACAGAGATTACACTCCTCCAAGTATAGTTGAGTGGGCATTGCCCTTAATAAAACAGAACAAAGCTGCTGCCATCATCGATCGCTATGTAGCTCTACCGAGAAATGTTGAGCCTTTGCTTAAACTTGCTGATATAGCAGGACTAGCTGTTAAGGAAAAGCCTAACGAGCGTCCTACCATGTCTGATATTGCATCATGGTTGGAGCACATTGTGAAAGATGGTTTGACCTTGTAGCTTCTGAATCAGGTCGCCGGATATACATCAAACATTGGTCAGTACAGACAGTACTATTTCAGTAAGTTATTTTCTTCCCCAACTGTACATCTCTTATGAGCTTCTTGTAAATTACGTTGGCTACTCCTTCCTTGCTCTACTTTCTTTGTTTCTCATTATATTTCCCTTAATCCTCACAAAGTGAAGGGATCAATATTTTTTGTACCATTCCACATAAAAGTTTCTACAGTGCCTTCCATGTAGTGCACTGGACAGCAGTCTCTACTTGAATTTGAGAGAAATTATTCTAATGCATGTTATCTTTTGTACTAGGACTAATCCTGATAGATTAACACATTCTTTGTGAAGACTTCATATTTCTTTCGGATATCATACTTGCATTTCAACTCAATGCTCGACTATTGCTTGTAAAAAGTGTTATAAGTGGACTTCTATAGTTCTATTTCCAATTTAGGGATGGGAAGACCACTTCCATTTCTTAATTGTGATGGTCTTGCAGTCCCATTTGAAATTGGAAATCAAGCACTCTTTGACAAATCGCTTTTGAAACAGAAAAACAACCTTAGCTTTATGATGCACAAGAGAATGAAAACTAATGGTAGGACCAAATTGATTCATCCTCTCTCAGTTCAGCTTCTGACTTGCTCTCATTTCAGGTGAAGTGGGTTTTTAAAAAGTTGATTGGTAGATGAGTAAATGGATTATTAGATGGGTACGATTTGAGAGGGTTAATTATAGGAGGATCCTTTAATTTCATCTTCTTTCCTTCATTTTATATTTACTTTTTGTGTTAACTTCACCAGTATTTTCGCTCATATCCCCAGCTTGCTTCATCAGTTGCTAGTGTCAATGCTGCAGTTTATGAACTTTAGGATATGTAATAACAGAAACAATTTGGGCATTAATTCATTGGAGGAAACTTGTACACTTGTATTTTGCCAAATACTATCAACAACAGCAAGACAGTGAATCACCTCCTCATTTTACAACTAATCAAACATTGCAAAGCCAAAAGAAAAATGGTGGTGTTGAGTTAGATTATCTCTGTGAGTTCTCCAACTGGAGTTGGATGGATATCCAACAATAAAGAACAACCTTGTCTGAAATGATCTTCCTGGGACAGCAGCTTCATGAATTAAAAAACCATGCATAATCTCTACGAGGATAACTTGAACTCCTCAGATGAAAAGTGAGTTTGAATGGTACTAGCTGCGGAGCCCCTGGAGAAAGTGCTCTGATCACCTGACTGTTGCTGACCCATTTTGATGTTTGTGAAATCAGAAACAAGTCCAGGTTGAGAAATCTGATAATCTTTCATGTCAATCTCACCCGCCAACATCTCAACAGTCCTTGTCATCCGTGGCCGGAGTCTTGCCATTTCTTGCACACAAAGAAGGCCTACTTTTAAGAATCGGAGAGCTTCATCTTTGTGGAAATTCATTTGAAGTGTAGGATCAACTAACTGCAGAAGGTTGTCGGCCTTGTATGATTCCCATGCCTGCAAGTTAACATTGTGGCTTTAATTCTACCATATGATAAAAGGCAAGACCAAGCGAGTAGTATATAATTAAGTGCTTTTATAATCTACCTTCTGAACCAGAAATTGCTCCCCAAGTTGCATATCAAAATCCACAATTGCGCGGCCGCTGACAATCTCCAACAGCAGAACTCCAAAGCTGTAAACATCTGATTTTCGCGTCAAGCGCCCGCTAATAGCATATTCTGGAGCAAGATAACCCCTTTTGGATTATTTGGACAAATCCCATTAGCATGGAACAGCATTTTATAGATGAAACCAAAGACAGAATGATAATGTATGAAGGCATAAGCAGTGATTCAAACTTACATTGTCCCAGCAACCCGAGTACTAATATGAGAATGGTTTTCTCTCAACAGCTTGGATAAGCCGAAATCTCCAACCTTTGGCATAAAGTCTTCATCAAGAAGTATGTTACTCGCCTTAATGTCTCGATGCAAAATATGAGGTTCAACCTCGAAATGTAGATAGGCAAGTCCACGAGCTATTCCTAATGCAACGCTCCTCCTTGAATCCCAACTAAATTTCATTCTGTTTTGCTCTCCACCTACATGACAACCAAATTTGCCTAATTAAAGTTTGATTCTTTAGATCATTTAGGCCCAAACTTGTAAAATTGAAGCATAAATTACCTAATAAAGTATGTGCAAGGCTATTGTTTTCCATGTAATCATAGACCAAATATCTGGCAGCTCCATCAACACAACACCCTTGCAGTTTAACAAGATTTTCATGACAGATAACAGAAAGTGCAGCCAATTCAGCTATGAACTCCCTCTCTCCTCGCATCGATTCAAGTTCGATGGAGAGCACCTTTATAGCCACAAGAGTACCATCCTTAAGCTTACCCTGTAAAATTCATTAAAATTAACCCCATATTCATTATGTGCGTGCAGAACTTCTATGTTGCAGGAGCAGGATCAGAGAAAACACCTTAAAAACAGAGCCAAAGCCACCTTCCCCAAGCTTGTTTGAGGAATGGAAGCCATTAGTAGCAGATTTTAACTCCTTGCAAGAGAAAATTCTGAAATTTTGCTCCTGATCCTGACCATCTGGGTTTTGTTGGGTACACAAAATGACATTAACAAAAATTTAAACAAATTTTAAAACTTGGAAACAAAGAGAAAATCAATAAGAACACCATTCATGACCAGAACATAAACAAAGAACACCAAACATTTTTACAACTAACCTTGCCTCAATCTTTGACTGGCTTCTCCAGGTGAGGAGCGGAAGCAATTTGTGCAGGGAATTGGGAACTTCATGTACTATGTTGTGATTGGAAATTGAAACCTTCAAAATTTGGGGTATAATCTAGAAGAGGCCAGGGTACAGGACTTTAGAGAGAAACCCAAGAAACAACAAGTCAATAAGCTTTGGGGAAGAAATAGAAATGAAGAGGTGCATTATATTATTGCGCGCGGCTTTTGACTTCATTGGGATGGCCTGCAGTCTTTCCATTCCCAAGTTTGAACCAGTTTCAAGAATTTTCATTTGATTTTTATATTCCTTGCAAGAGTCTCTGCAAGACTGCACATACTCGACCTTTACCTTTGGTGCTTGGTCAGTCAGCCACTTAGAAAACTTTAGGGAAGAAAATTGGTTGAATTTGTTTGGGTTTTATTAGCAAATATCTATTTCAATACCATGAGTGGTTCATGAACTATAGGACAATCAATGAAGCAAAGAAAAATCTATAATGCATTTATTCAATCTGATAGGATATATTATTGGTAGACCTACGTAGCGGTGAACTTGTTTCATGCAATATTGAATTATTAACTAATTGATCATATAATTACTGCATGAAATTAGTTTTCTGATTTAGGAGTACTAGGCTAGCTGAATTATAGGATCTATTCATGAATTAGTGTTGTTTTCATTACACCAAAACTTCAAATCTTAGACGCTTAAATATATAACTCATTGTTCTTATATCATCTCGGCTAATAAATTCTTGTTTTGAATAAAAACTTATAATTAGTGAAAATGATTAGAGAAATACGTGCATAAAATCACAATTATACGTGGACACATTGTCATGACTGGTTAAATCGATCGATCGATTATGAAGTTGCTAACATGAACACGCGACTAGAGTCTAGAATGAAATGCCAAGTATATAGAGGAAAACGTGCAAGATTGACAAGACAAGTGTTTGGAGACCCATGTTGAATCAATTTGTTCACTTTGATTTTGGGAAGGTATAAACGAGACAAAGATGGAGGCTTGAATTAATATTGGTGGCCGGCCATTCTCTCGCACACCGGTGACTGCTAACTAGTGTTTCTTCAGATATTGGCATCCCTCGGACCAAAAGGAGATAGAGACTATGACACTCACCGGCATCTTAATTAGGGTAACTTCATTGGAGGTTTGTCCCAAACAACAGCCATCAAATTGGTTTCAACATTCAAGAAACCATGGACATCATTCACATCAAGACATGATAACATATTCACACCTTGGTGCTTCGTCAAACTCAACTGATTTTCACACAAGTTGGGTATTATTGCTCAGCAAGATTGTTTAATTCACACTTTATCATCTGTTGGTACTTATCGATTAAAGTTACCAAACAATCGTGAGGAGTATCATTGAAATAACTGATGCCAATAGTGGTCTCGTTCTAAGTATTGTAGTTTTAGACATTGGCTTCACACTACCTCTAATGAAGTCACTGTGAATCACTTACGAATGTGAATTTGGAAACTTAATTTTCATAGTTTGATTATTAGGGAACTTCTATAAAGTACATTAATGTGTTGATGTATTAAGATGATCACGTATCAAGGCTGATTCTATATATGGACTAGCTTGGCTTAGCTTGACAATGAAAATTAGTCAACCTCAGTATCCAGCAATAGCATATCTCTGTATTAAGGTAGTTAATTTGATGTATTGGTAATCTACGTAATTAAGATGACCATTTCTAGTAATACGTACACAGATACCTTGCATACGTTGAGAAATGTCATTGTAAAAGTTTGAAAGGATGACTAGAAGGCGTCAGCTGTCTCACAGATAAAAATAGAAACTTCTTCCCTATCGATAAGATAGAGATCTACTACATTTCATTTTTGGGAACTTGGGACCAGTCTGCCCAGACCGTATTATCTTCATTGTTTTGTTTTGTTTTGTTTACTCTGGAACAAGTCGTACACGCCTATAATGAAGATCGATGGTGTATAAGATTTTCACCTAAAATCTGGACCGTACCCTTGACTTGAGGACGTACGCGCGAACTCAACTCAGGGAAGTTGACGTACTACTACTGGAAATGTAGGTAGGTTTCCCCATAAACATAATTGTCTTGACTTGGCAATAGTCAAGAGACTAAAGCCACCAGGGAAAGCAATTTACTAACTTATATATGTTTTGGACGCCAGTGTTGATCGATTATATATACGGTCGACGAAGATTCTGTTCATTGATTTAATTAATTGGGAGGTACTTGAGGGATGAGATATGCTATCTTTTCTTCAATAATTGAAAGAAGCACCAACTCTAGCTTTGAAGAGGTGGAGCTAAGTTTAATGGCAATGAGCGAGCTAGGTTCAAAATTTCAAACTGTTCCTGTATAATGCACTGGACTAGGCGTGCAAATTTGCATCGGTTCTTCTCTATTTTAGAATGTACGAGCATGCTCTTTTTCGTAATGCTTAATATTTTCATGATATATTGGAGCTATTTATTTTCTATATTTCTCGAGCGAGCAATATCTATCCATACGTTATCAAATCTTTATTTAATTGTGTCTTTATTCCAAATTTGTAGAGATTTTTGTTTGCTTACAGTTTAGTGACTTTACAGACAGTTCTCATGAGCATACGGATTCTGGTAACTGGCTAGTTTATAGTTGGAAATAGTTTCCTTAAGAAACCTAACTGATCGAGCTCCATTAATTTTGATGAAAATTATCCAAGTAAGATAGTTCTCTGATGTTCTTAGTGTTATATAGTGCTACAAAGTACTGATTTTAAGTCATTTGCTTAGCTAGATAAAGCTTGCTCCAAGTTTGTTTCTGTTTACTAACGGAGTGGATGAAGCTGCCTTAGTCACTCAATGGTTGAAAGTTGAAACCTTCTTCTCCAAGCCAATGATGTTGATAAAAAATTACAGCAATTTATGCTTCACGGTTCTTCTCAATAAGTTTGGCTATGCAGATTTAAATAACCCGAGAGATCATCATTTCTCATCAATTATAAAGAAAAAAAAGCACATACAAAAAGAAAAAAAAGAGAGGAGAAGATGAGCACTTTGCTTTTGAGGGGAGCTGTTTTTAGCTCCCCTGCTTATAAGCAATGAAGGGAAAAGGGTTTGGTAACTCTACCTCCACCCAGGTTCTAAGAAAAGCCCTTGCTTTTTTCCCTTAAAAACATAAGTAAGGGGAGGCCTCCTTTTGGAAGCCAGCTTCTGCTTCTACATTATAGCTTTGGGCACTGTAGTTAAATGAAAATTTTAAAATATCAGGGCTTGCCCTCACTCTCTGTAGAGGTCGGGTTGATAGCGTCCAAGGCAGCGTCAAACGTGGGATTCGGCTTTACAGAACTTCGGATCGAGATTGAAGCCGACAGCGGTGTTGTCATCGGAGGTCAGCTGGGCTGGCGTCGACGCTGGGTGGAACGTAGGCGGCTTCAGGCTGGGCCGAGGCACAAGGATGCTGGCGTCGGGTGGCGCTGAGCTGCGTGCTGGTGTGTAAGGTGGTCAGATGCAGGTTGTCAGATCGGATTCGAGTCGTACAATGCCGGGGCTGGGCTCGATGGGGTTCGGATTGGCGGCGTCTTCGGATTGCAGGCGACGTCGGCTGCATAATCGATCGACGCTCCACGTCGATGCTGCTGGGATCGCCGGCTTTGGGGAGGCGTTGATCAGAGATGATGGAAGGGTGTCCAGAGCAAATTTCTGGGTGCACTGAGTATTGACATTCTCTGCCGACAAAGTTTCGTCGGCAGATTGGTTGGCCTTTCTTTTACCGGCGAGGAGGTTGTTGGGAAAAAGAGTTTTTAGGGAAGACCTTCTTTGCCGACAAAAATGTTGCCGGCAAAAGATAACTTCTGGTTGATTTTTTTTTACGTTAGAGAGATGTAACCGACAAAAATTGAATGCTAGCTACTTAATTTTCTCTCGTCAGTTACATTGACGAAGGCACACAATATGTTTTTCCTTCAAAAATTTCACCATAATGATTAGTAATTAATTATTGACAGGACCCGCCCCGAATAACAACACTGTTATCCAGGATAAGTCCTGCGGGGACCACTTTAAGAGAAGTTCTACCGAACAAGAGAAAATTTCGACATAACCTCTCTTAAAATGGACGACCCAAACCTGTAGCAAAATCACCAAACACTTCTTAAAAGCACCCAACCTGACTCAAGGAGCCTCCTGCTCCCCCCAAATCAAACAACTTCTCAAAAACAACCAACAATTAACACAATTCTCAAAGGTGCACAGAAAATGTATTAATATCTACAACCAAACGTCAAGTTACAACCAAAGTTAAACATTCAAGATTTATAACGAAAACAAGTATCAGAACGACTAGACAATGAAAATAATTTACAGGTAGGTTAATCGAATAACCTACGGATTTCAGACAGCGGAAGGAACTTTAAGTCTTGCCTCCTACTAGTGCCGAACAGCTCTGCACACTGGGCATTTTAAAAACAAAGGGCCCAGGGAAAGTAATTTAAAAACATTAGCGTGAGTGGACAAAAATTCTACAAGTAAATATAATAATTTTAACGAACTTTTATATTTTACTTTCCACATTTTTCATAATATACAGAAAATCACGATGCATGCTTTTATCATAAAAATCTCATTTTAACAATAAATAGTCTTTCCATAAAAACATATCCCAGCCCCTCTGGTTCGGGAATTTATTAAAAGCCGAAAACCGCATAAAGCAAACATTCCCGCAACCAGTCAATAGAAAAGAAAACATATCATCATGACCAAATCCCATTGGTCATGTAACAGGGGAAAATCCATCCACCATAATAACTGGAACCTCGTCAGGCTCCGGGTCCGAGAGTCCTATTGACTCCCCCCCGTGTCTAAGTCTACTACCTAGACACGTCACCGCCTCAATATAAACCACCATACGTCGACCACCGAGCGTGAATCTGACATATATGGTCAAGTCGTCACCTCGCGTGGGATGAGGCCCGCTAGCTAGCATCAATGTAACAATAACGTGGACCCTCGAATGGTGCAAATCAGAAAACAATCAAAAACAATTTTCCCCTCATAAATATAACCATCTGTACGATCCCCGACCGTACCTCCGAGGCTTATACTCATAAAGATGCTCAAATATCAATCCAGCCTCGTATAACTTAAATGCAATCCACATATCTCAATTATCATAATTTCGGAATATTTCAAATCATATAATATATGAAAATTTCATTTCTCCGATCAAATATCAATATACGCATAATCTCATGGATAACAATTTAATCCAATTTAAATGATAAACCAATTTAAAATCGAAAGGAAACAATCATTAATTCAAACAACTTTATAACTTTTCGATAATTCAAACCATTAACAAAATAATCACCCTATATATTTAAATCCCCAAAATCAAATATTTAAGCATGCATCACTTTTTTAAAACAAAAGTCTACTCACTATACTTAGCCGGTCTTCGACTCGCGTCCTCTTGCTGAGTCTCTCCTCGGCCTGAAAAGGAACATATTTTCAGTAAGTTGACTCGATAGCAAAATCAGAACTCAAATCAAATCGCTCTCACTCGTACGATTCCTCCGATTACACTCAATTAATTATATGAACATAGTTCATATATCCAAACCAACTCTTACTCTCTTTTCATTTTTATTTTAACCTTCGTTTCCTAATGTTAAAATATGAACACAGCAGCAGCTCCGCCAAGGCTCACAACGCCTCCCCCGGCACCACAGTGCCTCCTTCCCCCTCTCTCCGCCGCCCTCCTCCGCTGCAGCCGCCGCACATGGCGGCTGTCATGGCGGCTCCCCTTTTTCCCACAACACAAATTTCACCAAAACACTCCAATAAACTTCCTACAACACCAATTCAACTCCTAAACAAACCACCAATCCGAAATTAACCTCCACAGCCACAACTCAACCAAAAATCATCAAAACTTCATAAACCCTAAAATTGCAAAACTTGAAATCTCCTTACCCAAAACAAATTGGCTTGATTCCTTTGGTGGGATTGCTACCCACACCGAGCCCAAGCTTTCCCCCTTCAATTTGGGCCAAGAAATGGCCGGCCAAGCGAAAAAAAAGACAAACTTCACCAAGGGGCAGCCGGCCTCTTCTCGGCGGCACGGCGGCGGAGACGCCAAACAGCGGCTGCAGGCGGGTGGAGGCGGCTGGCGTGCGTCGTCCGGCGCCGGTGGGGGTCGTGGCGGTGGCCGGACGGCAGGTGGTGGCGGAGGAGGGAGCTCGGCAGAAGAAGAAAACAGAGAAGAGGAGAAAAAGAAAGGCACGGGGGAGAAGAGAGAGAAAAGGGAGAGAAAAAAAGAGGAAAGGAAGTTTCCAGAAAAAGAAACTTTCCTCTTTTTTTTTTTTTTTTTTTTTTTTAAATAATTTAAATTTCTGACATCCTTTTTAAACTTTCTTCGACGAAACGAACTCAACCCGACGATTTAAATAAAACGTTTCTCCCTCTCGACGCCAACAAAGTCCGCTCAACCCAAAAAATGAAACAATACTTAAGAGCGTAACATTTAACTAAAATTACCCAAAATTTAAACAGGGTTCGGGACGTATCAATTATATTTAAAAATAATTTCATATAAACATAATAAAGATTCAATTAGCCATAAAATTAAAAATTAATAGGTATTACCATTCAATTAAAGTTAAAATTTCTTTCATGTCTAAATTGATCATTTACAGACAAAAAACACAAGCCAGCTTTCAGTTTACCAAACACTTTGTCAATGTCTTTTCCACTAACAACACTTAAAAAAAGCCAGTTTACCAAACACTCAGCCAAATTGTTTTTCAAGAGCTTATTTTAAAAAATAAACAGAAGCCAACTTTTCTGTAAAGCCGAGTTGCACCAAACATAAAAAATAATCCTACAAAGATTATATGTGCTTATAGAATAGTCATAACAATAATGATGCATCGACAATGTTCTTCAATCATCATGATCACGATAATATGAAATTATATGGCCTTATTCGAGCATCACTGAAAGTCTGAAAATTCCAGAGAATCATAACTAGGGATATCAGCACACAATTTGACAAGTGGGGAGAAAGCCTAAATATATCAGAAATTCTTGTATGCACGGCCGTGTAGGTACACGACACAATCTTAGCCATTTAAAATATTTTATACGTAGGGCCCACCATGTATCTATATGAAGTCATCTAATCTCGACCATTCAAACTGTATGTGTAGGTACACGCCGTGTACTGAAAATACTTCGCAAATATATGATTCCAGATTATGGGTTATTAAGTATTTTACTAATCCCTCATGCTTAATTAAATTCTTAATTACTTAACTAATATCATTTTGTAATCTAGTAATCCTTTTAATTAATATATTTGTGTCTGCATTGCATTCTTAATCAACTCATTTTGCTTCATTTTCATTTTGTTAGAGTCAATATGGATGAACCATTTGGGACGTAATTAGCCAGCACTGGCTAATTTGGATGCAAATTAACTTCTGTACCATTTTCATCTGCCTCCTTTGTTGAAGCTACATAATTACATGTTGTAGTGTTCGTGCTTGTTTAATTGAAGTTTACTCCATGGCCAAAAAAAAGAAGAAGAAGAAGAAGAATGAAGAAGACGAAGAAGAAGTTACTAGCAAATGACATCAGTATTCATTACTGCCTCCCAATGAGTAACTTGACAATAATGAAATTCAGTCATATATATCTGCACAATCCAACTTTGTTCCTCTCTTTCTCCGCTGGAATAAGGATAATTCCAATGCCTTCAGAGGAATCAATAATAATATAGCTTCAAAGTGGAATGGAATTAGCATAACCGCATAAGCAGATAGTGCATGTAATGGATTAGATCATGTGAAAAGCAACTACTCATATATAGTTCCATAGCATGAAGCCATGGCCTTAGTGTTTGGGCCACAATTGGAATTCACTCCAATTGGGCTTTTACCCTGAGGCCCAGAGGGGTTTAGGTTTAAATCAGACCCGGTATTCATGTTTTCCCGCTTCTTTCAGGAAAAATTATTTGGAGGGGAATATGGATCTATTACCTAATCAGTTCGGGGTTATTTCATAGTAATCAAATTATACAATTTACGAATTTCCTTAAGAGATAATGAGGGGTAAATACTGACTGGGATAATTAGGGATTGTTTCGGTAGCAATCCATCCGAAAAGGATATCTTCGCCGAATCAATGGTTGATCGGCAGTGGACTCGATTTGGCTGATCTCGACTTTAATGAGTGGTGATCTGGACATATTTAACGGAGATGAAGTTTCCTAAACAAAGAAGAAGTCTGATCTCGATTGATTCTTAATTAATGGGATTGGAAGCAGAATAAGGAAGGACAGTCCTAATGAAACTCGGAATCCGCCAGGCTGGATCTCACAGCCCTAGGGTTTCGAGAGCGATATAAATATAACTCTTCCTGCAACTAGGAAAGGGTTCTCAACCAAACACAAACAACCCCAAGTTCTAGCGCACCGCTAACTTGCCAAAGCCTCTACGGAGCAACTCACGCAACTCGCCTCCACCACTACGATCGATCTTATCTCGTACTCGTGCCGAGCGTTTGCTGAGCCTATCGAGTCAGTCCGCTACTCAGGTAGCAATCGAGTCTGTCGCTACTCAGGTAGCAATCGAGTCAGTCCGCTACTCCGGTAGCACACACCCGTGGTCTTGGTATTAGCTCTGCTTTGCTTCTCCGGATCAGAGTAAGATCCTCAATCCTTAGGGGGTTGGGAAGAAAATCCTGTTAGAGAGTTCTATTCAGGTCTTGTTCGAGCCCTGTACGCCGGCTTAGTCAGCGCCCGCGTAACAGTCGCTTGACCAGGAAGTCAGAGTCAATTGGGAGCAGACGAGAAGACTCGCCAGGGGTCGCACGCGATCGAGTTGCACCGCTCCAAGGGTGCTGGCACGCCTAAAGCACACAGAAGACACGCGAGGAGCACGCCTCCTCCGCCCCACGTGCTGACTGTTCGTCGGGTGCTGAATCCGCCACGAACATTTTAGCACGCCCAGTGGGACCTAGTGTCAAGATTGCGGGATCTACAACGGGTCATCCTTACAAAAGGGTAACTATGTTTTGTTTGAAGAATTCCCACAAAGAGCTGATCAAGCATAACACAGCTGAGTGTAGGGGATTAACTGAAGCTGAAGTTATTGAGGTGTTTGGCGGGACCTTGAGGGATGCAGCGGCTATTGCTGCAGCCCTCAAGGCCGTACGAAGCAGGAAGAGTCTGAACCCGGTTTCCGCGACACCAGTTACGGAAATTGAGGTAGAAGAACTAGAGGTGACAGTTGCTCCTCGGGTTGACAATACCGCTCTGGGTTTTGTCAACCGGGCAGCTGCATCTGGTTTCTTGGAGGAGGGGTTCACGGATGAGTCCGCGGATCCGCCAACGTCACCTATAGCACCATTCACTGGGGAGACTGCAACTCCCACAGAGGTGACGGATACTCTGAGAATGCTGATTGAAAAATCTTGTGAGACAGACACAACTCTGAGAAAGGCTAATACTGTGGTCGTTAATCTAAGTGAATCCGTTAGGCGGATGGAAACTGAGCAGAGGGGGTTCACTGCTAATTTCAAGTACCTTGCCGGACAGCAAGGCTGGCTGGGGGATGACTTGGCTGCCCACATCAAGAATTATGATATCTACTGGCAACAGCAACAGGAGCAGGTGGCAGCTACTAACGCTACACTTGCAAACATGAATGTTTTAATGGGGCAGTTATTTGATCGGGTCGACCAGTCTGAAGTGTCCGGCCGTGCAGTTACAAATCCACAGAGGGATCAGCGGAGACGCACAAATGGTCGTGGCGGAACTGGTGGACCTAACACTGAGGCCACTAACCATCAAACGGGGGACCAGGTTCCACCTGCGAGGCCGGTTAATAACAATGCGATGGAGCAACCAACGAACGTCGTGGCCCAGATAACTTTGGACGACATTAGCAGAATTTTCTTTGACAAGCTCAGGGAACTGCAGGGGTTGCCCGACGTCGACAGGACGTACGAGAATCCGCTAACTCAGGAGGTCAATGCTATCCCGTTCCCTGCTGGGTTTAAGCCAATCCGTTTTACTCCGTTTACTGGTCAGACGTCGGAGGATGCTGAGACGCACATCATGCGTTTCACCAATGAATCGGGTCAATACGCTGAGGACCCAATCATGAAGTTAAAGCTCTTTCCTACATCCTTGGCGGGGGAAGCTGCTATCTGGTATAAGCGTCTGAAACCTGGGTCAATTCCAGACTGGAAGACCATGGAGGTTCTTTTCAGAACCATGTTTGGTATCGTGGAAGCAAAGATCGGGGTCAAGGACCTGGCGGAAACTGAACAAAGGCATGATGAGTCTGCCACTGACTATTTACGAAGGTTCAAGATGGAACTAACCCGTTGCGAGATGGAAATTCCAGAGGAGCATGCAGTAAGAATGGCGATTGATGGCCTGGTAGACGAGATCCGCCAGGGTTTCAGGCAGGTGCACGTGACTACGATGGTGGATTTGACTAATCGCCTGGGTCAGGAGCAGCACTACGTTGATCGGTCCAGGGATAGAAACGAAAGGCGGAAGGGAACTCCTACGTCTTATTATCCGGGAACTCTGAAGCCCAGAACTCCACTGCCGACCACGGCTAAGACCGTAGCAACTATCCAGGCGGATGCTGTGCCTAGACCAATCCTAACTTGGGTTGATGAGGAGTTGGAACACGAGGTGGCGGTTATTGAGCGGACATATAAGAAGCCTTTGCAGTCCCATATAGCGAAGCCGGTCAAGGAGACTGTGAAGTTAATAGCACCGCTCCCAACCAAGTCAGCTTTTCAGGAGTATACCTACAACGCCCACAGAGCTCCTAAGATTCTGCAAGAGCTATTCAACTTGAGGCGATTGCACCACGACGGATTCATTCCCAAGCCTGATTACATGGCGGGAAAGACGTACTGCAGTTTCCACAATATGAACAATCATAACACCAAAGATTGTGTGAAGCTAAAGGACCAGCTGCAGATATGGATCAATGACAACACCCTACAGTTGGAGAATCCTAAGGTGCCTCAGTGGACAGTGGCTAAGGGCGGTCCGCGGGTGAATGCGATCGAGATCAGTGTGGGTCCGAGTCCAACACAGCAGTACGGGAAACAGGTTTCCAGGTTCCAAGAGTATACTTACGACGCGAGCAAGGCGGACGAAATCTGGAAGGCAATGGTGCATCAGGAGGCACCGGAGATTCAAGAGTTTTACCGATGCCATCCCAACCTGGGGGATGGCGGATTTACATGTGTTTTCCATTGCTCTTTTGACCACTATACTTCTGATTGTGTAGGTCTGAAGGATCAGTTGCAGGAGTGGCTGAACGATGGCAAGCTGGAGTTTGATGATGATGAGTCCTGTCCCTGCCCAGAGTTTTGGGTCGGGGCTATTGAAGAAGAGGATATGGTGATGGTCCCTCGTTCCAAGTTCTGCCTCACTTGTAGATTGACTACAGGACAGCCGATTACTTATGATGAGTTTCAGGCAGCTTTGAAGGAGGCAGAGGAGAAGGCCGAGAAGAGAGCCCTTGAAAAGGCTAAGCTAGAGCATCCGCCACCCGAGAAGTCGGGCCGAGAGAGTTCCAAGCGGATGAAGTACCATCATGGGTCCGAAGACAGTTATGCTAGCAGAACAAGGCCTAGGCAGGATCCAGGACCATCCGGAGTCAAGTCAGTTACGGCTGGGGGTTCGCACAAGGCTTCGAATCCAAAACCATCTATAGGGGTTTATATTCCACCGGCTTCTAGGAATGATCCGAAGGCGGACAGATGGTATACTCAGCGAGACGGCAAGGCAATTGAGCTTGCTGCAGTGACCACCCGAAACGAGAGGAGACGCTTTGGAAAAGCAAAGAGGACCTTAGCGGATCTGGCTTCGGGAAGGGTAACCGAGGACGAGTTGTCAGTACCCGTGGAGCAGGTGGAGCAGATTCATAGGCGCTACAGGGTAAGAACTAAGTCCTACGTGGACTCTAGGCAACAGCGGTCCACTGAGGTTCCACCGGCGCCTCGAAGGAGCGCACACGACCGGGTGGCGGATCTACCAAGATCCACTGGGGCGCCTCAGTCCTGGCCAAGGCGCAAGCTGGAGTTCTCTCCTGAGCGATCGAAAGCCAGGCAGTCGCCCCCAAGGAAGACACAACCAGAAGCTGCCGGAAAGCAGAAGGAGTCGGAGGTTCTGGAAGACATGATGGTGATTGACACCAGTAGGGGTTCCACCAAAATGAGGTGGGTACCTAAGGAAGGCAGCGCAACATTGGTTGCAAGCACGAGTAGCGTGGGGGTTCCTGTAAGGGAGAATGCTCTCAGGGAATCCAATGTAGCTTTGACGGTTTCGAGCGGGCCGCCTGCTACTGATTCTCAGGATAGGCCGAAGGAACCGAAAGCTCCTACTAACTTCCTAGAGTACGCCGCCAAGAAGCTGCAGATGAATGTGCCAACTAGGCCATCCTCAGTCGCCTCCAGCGTGAGGGCTGACTCTGAAACAGGAGACGTGGACCTCGACAAGGAGGACGAAATGGTCGACTACGAGGAGGAGCCAGAGGCGGCGGATGAGGAAGAGGTGCCGATGGACGAGGAGCAGCCTGAGGACGAGGCCATGGTTCATGATTGCAACATGGTGTTCATACTCTCTTCGGCTTATGCTCTGCCAGAGCCTGTGCCCACTGCTCACTTTATCGACGTTGAAGAATCGCCTAAGCCTATCTATTCAGTACAGGAACCTGAGGATGAGAGTGAGGCAGAGCCCGAGCTTGGGGTGTTTAGTTCCAGCCACGAATATCCTGAGGGGGCTGGGGACCTTTTAAAGCAGTGTGTGATGTTCGCCAAACCCACATTCGACATGTCCCAACATATGAAGCCTTTGTATGTCACAGCCGAGGTGGAGGGGGTCAGGGTCCGCAAGGTCTTAATAGACACAGGGGCCGCAGTGAACGTCATCACTACCACTACTATGGAGCAGCTCAAGGTTCCGAAGCAGAAGCTTATTCAGTCTGTTTCCAAGGTGAAGGGGTTCTCGGGGACTATCGCTCCTACTGCTGGGGTGGTCATGCTCAGAGTCAAGATAGGACCATCCGACGCCTATCAGGCTTTCTTCGTGGCTGAGGCGAACGCTCCCTATCATATGATCTTAGGGAGGGACTGGATCCACAAAGCATTGGCCGTTCCTTCGTCTCTTCATCAAGAGATGATCATGTGGGATCCAGTCGCAGATCTACCAGTGCTCATCAAAGCGGATGAGCGTCCTTATTCTGTAGCGGCCGTCCATTTGGAGGCCAGCTATTACAATAGGATTATGAGACCTCTCAGAATTGAGGGGGTCGATCATAAGGGGCATCCAATCGGGGTGACCCAGAACGAATTGTCTCAATGGGGAATTGCCCAGGCCATGATAGATTACAGCCGGCCAGTTTCCATTGAGCTTCTTCCACATGTTTCCAATGAGTGACGACCTCTCACATGAGGTGTCAGAGGCCTTTGCTCTTTTTATGCAACGCTTAGCTATTTATCGAATGGAGCAAATGGCTTGGGAGGAAGTGGCACTGGTCGAGTGCATTGAGGAAGAAGATTTCGAAGCTTCGATAGGGGTGGAAGTAATTCAGCCTGCTCCTGCAGCGTTGGATGATACTCCACCCAAGGTACGTGATCCTGTAGAAAGAGTCAACCTGGGGACAGAAGCTGAGCCCATGGAGGTGGGGATTAGTCAGTACCTTGAATCGGATTTGAAGCAGCAACTGATAGGGTTGCTGCAGGAGTTTAAGGACTGCTTTGCAGAAAAATACCAAGATATGCCGGGTTTGTCAAAGGATTTGGCTTGCCATCGCATCCCCATCAAGGAGGGGTGCCGGCCAGTAAAACAAGAATAGCGGCGGATGAACGCGGAAACTGCAATGGCAGTCAAACAGGAAGTTCAAAGCATGGTTGATGCTGGGATAATCAGACCGACTTTATATCCGGAATGGTTATCCAACATTGTTCCTGTCAGGAAGAAGAACGGCAAGATTCGAGTATGCGTGGACTACAGGGATTTGAATGCTGCATCACCTAAGGATGTTTATCCTATGCCCATAGCGGATATGTTGGTGGATGCGGTAGCGGGGCACGAGCTACTATCGTTTATGGATGGAACGGCAGGTTATCACCAGATTCTCATATACGAGCCGGACATCTCCAAAACTGCCTTTCGCTGCCCTGGGTTCACCGGAGCATTTGAATATCTCAGTATGCCGTTCGGCTTAACCAACGCAGGGGCTACATATCAACGTGCGATGAACATAATTTTCAGCAAGATATTGGGGGACATCCTTGAGGTCTACATCGACGATGTGGTGGTAAAATCGAAGAAAAATGACGACCACATTGATCATCTCAGAAGGGTGTTCACGATCATGCGAAAGCATCAGCTTAAAATGAATCCAGCCAAGTGTGTTTTTGGGGTTTGTGCTGGTGACTTTCTAGGGTTTGTGGTGCATGAGAGAGGCATCGAGGTGGCTGGCGATAAGGTCCAGGCTGTGTTAGACGCACCAGCACCGCGGAACAAGAAGGAATTACAGAGCTTGTTGGGGAAGATTAATTTCCTTAGAAGATTTATATCCAACTCAGCAGGCAAGGTTGCGCCTTTCTCTCCTCTGCTCAAGCTCAAACCAGGAGAAGTATTTAAGTGGGGTCCTGAGCACCAGGCTGCTTTTGACAGGATCAAGGAGTATTTGGCTAGTCCGCCCGTCCTTCGGCCGCCTACGCCCCGTATTCCTCTCAAGTTATATATTTCTGCATCTGATATTTCTATCGCAGGACTGCTGGCCCAGGATGAAACCCTGGCGGATGGAAAGAAGATTGAATACGCGGTATCCTACATTAGTCGGACACTTTTGGATGCAGAAACCAGGTATTCACCAATCGAGAGGCTACGTTTGGCCCTGTATTTCGCTGGTATTAAGCTCCGCCATTATATGCTTTCATTTACAACGATAGTGGTGGCACAAACGGACTTGGTGAAGTATATGCTGACGAGACCTATCCTAAGGGGTAGGATTGGCAAGTGGGTTTTGGCCATTTCAGAGTTTTCTTTGCAATACGCGCCGCTCAAGGCTATGACGGGTCAGGCCATCGTGGATTTCCTGTTACATCATCCTATTGAGGAAGAATTTACAGAGCCGCCAGAGTTTGTTCATATGATCCGCTACCAGCCTTGGATTTTATACTTTGATGGTAGCAGCACCAGTAGGTTAGCTGGGGCCGGGATTTGCATTCAGAACCCAGCAGGCACTAAATATCTTTATTCGTTTCAGCTGGAGTGGACGTGCACCAACAACCAGGCAGAGTATGAGGCTCTACTCATTGGGTTGGAATTGTTGCTCGACCTGGGGGCACAAGAAATCGAAGTGCTTGGAGACTCAATGCTAGTTATCAACCAACTGCTGGGGGTCTACAAGTGTTTATCTTTCCATTTGGTGCACTACTACGAGCGGGCTATCGAGCTGCTGGATCGGTTCATCGACGTTTCCTTGGACTACGTCCCCAGGGAATTGAATTATGCAGCTAATGAGTTGGCACAATTGGCCACAGGAATCAGTTTAGCCCAAGGAGTGAAGGAACGAATCCTTCGGGTAGAGCGCAGAACTCTACCATCTTTTGCTATCCGCCGGGAGGACCGCGGAGAGTGGTTGGTCGCTACAGTCGAACCCATCGATACTGACTGGCGGATACCAATCATAGCATATCTAAAGGACCCATCTACACCGTCTGAGAGAAAGATCAGGCACCTCGCGACTAATTACCTTCTCAAAGGAGAGGACCTATTCCGAAGGGGGGAGGATGGAGTCCTATTAAGGTGTATCTTTGGCATTGAGGCCAAGCAGATTATGAGGGAGGTACACTTAGGGGTCTGCGGGTCACACCAGTCTGGACCCAAAATGAGGTGGCTTATTCGAAGATACAGATACCATTGGCCATCTGTGTTGAAAGACTGCCATAGTTTTGCTCAGGGTTGTCAGGATTGCCAAAAACATGGGCCGGTTCAGCGGATCCCAAATATCCCTTTACAACCTATCATCAAACCTTGGCCCGCCAGGGGTTGGGCATTGGATTTTGTAGGAGAAATTCACCCACATTCTTCTTCGCAGCACAAGTTTCTTTTGCTGGGGACTGATTTCTTTACGAAATGGGTGGAGGCTATACCGACCAGGAATTGTGATGCAGACACCGTCATCCGCTTTGTGTTTCAAAATATCATTTGCCGGTATGGCATTCCAGAATGCATAGTGGCGGACCGGGGGGCAGCTTTCATGGCTGAGAAGACCCAAGCCTGGCTAGCGGATTACGGTATCCAGTTCCTACATTCTTCTCCTTATTATGCTCAATCCAACGGTCAAGCAGAAGCTACTAACAAGGTTATCCTATCCATCATGAAGAAGATGCTCGCGGATAACCCAAGATCATGGCATACTCAGCTTGATAACACACTGTGGGCCTATAGGACTTCTAAAAGGACTCCTACGGGCACTACTCCGTATGCATTAATGTACGGTCATGATGCTGTTCTGCCATTAGAAATCAATGTAGCTTCTTTGAGGGTTCGTGAGCAACACCAATTGCTCGGTGACAACTATGTGCAGGCCATGTTCCAGGAACATGAAGACCTTGACGAGAAGCGGCTTGAAGCCTTGGAAAGCATCATCCTTGAGAAGCAGCGGATCGCCAAAGCATACGACAAGCGGACAAAGGGTAAGTCCTATGGCGAAGGGGACTTGGTCTGGAAGGTCACTCTGCTCCTCGACGAACCGGGTCGTGGTAAATGGAGCGCTCGTTGGGAGGGTCCATTTGTCATTGATCGTATTGTGGGCAAGGGGGCTTACCAGCTCCGCGACTTGGACGAGGAAGTACACAGAAACCCCATCAATGGGAGATATCTTAAGAAGTACTTTCCAAGTGTCTGGGAGTTCGAGGTTCCTCCGGCGGATGAAGATTCTGGTCAGAATTCTTCTTAATCCAGCGCGCTCGGGGGGGCAACAAGTTAGAACGGCACATCCGCTAGGGGTGTTTCTGCCGTATTCTGAGTTTTTCAAGTTCTTCATTGCAAAATCGTTAGGGTTTTGTGTTTTTCCTTGTTTTATTTCGACATCCGCTGGGGGTGTCTATGTCCTTATGCTTTTCTCATCAATAAAGTTCATATCTTTGGGGAATGATTGGTCCTAGGTATTGCGATTGCAGATCACTTTATATATACAACGGTTTTGCGGCCAAGGGCATTACAAGGAAAAAGAAATATAACCAGAGCTACTAGCTAGCTCTGAAACCATGCCTACTTCTCTCTAAGTCTTGAGCCTGGCGGATTTCTCATGCTTATTCGTTAGCCGCTCGCAGAGACTCCGAGAGTTGTATCTTTCCCATCACCAACGAAACGGACCTCTGCTAATTCCAGGAAGGGATCGACTTATGCGAGGCGGAGGAAGGAGTTTACAACACTAGAGGCGGTAAAGAGTGAGCCTACAGCACTTCCGACCAAGCACCGCGTTCCATTGACGGAACGAGTGGTTGGGTTGGCTGCGATGACAGGCACTTTCAACCCTTCCTCCGTGGGTGATGGTACCTAACCAGGTCCCTAGCACTACTCTGCATGGGGGACAGCCATGACTGGCCGGGTATGGGCTACATACCTCGAAGCGCAGGTTCAGGCCGCCTAACGCTAGGTGACCGGGGTTAGGATTTGTTTAACGCTGGGTGACTGAGGTTACTAAAGTTTTTAGCCGGGGTTTTAGTTTATCTGGTGGGAAGGCTTGGGGCAACCAGAGGTTTGTGCTATCGGCGAACCATACGAGGGTTGCCATATCTGTTCTAATTTGGCAAAACTAATGAGATTTTCGCTACAACCAGGAGTTTCCTTTTATACTGCATTTCGGGGGGAACCCAACGGTTAGGGGTTACCAGGACTTGACTGCTTTGGCCTGCCCATATTTATGAAGCCATCCGTTTCAGTCGCCTTTTCAATTGGGAACCGGTACGTATTAAGGGGGTTTGACTTGAGCATTCTCGGGCTTCCACACCGTTTCGGTGACCGTCAAATCCTGCATTAATCACAGTTTTCTTCTCCCACGCACCCATTGGGCCGCCCGACGCTGGGCTTATTCTTTGATGCTTGGGGGCCAGATTTGCCTCATGGCAGATGGGCTCCTACCCGTTTATTCAATCACAGCCCATTCCGGGGGATGCCTATTGGTTTGTTATCTAGTTTACTCGGCTTTGCTTCATCAGTACATATCTGCGCAGCCCAGTAAACTAGGGGGGCAACATAAGGGCAGTATCCGCCCTCATCCTTGATGGCAGATTTTTGAATTTTTTGGATTTTTGAAACTTTTGACATTTCTCTGAATTCCCTTTAGGGTTAAACCCTGTTGCTCGGTTGCTCTGTGAATTTTCAGGGGCATCCGCTCGGGGGGGTGCCCAAATTTTTCGCCTTTGGTAATAGGGTTTTTTGGTGCAAGTCTTGTTTCCAAAACCTTTATTTTTATAAATTAGAGGGGCTTTGCGGCCATGGCTATTACAAAGGCGGGATTTAATTACATGCAAAGAAACTAAATACACATCCGTGAACTAGCTCTGATGCCATCTTTGTATGAAATGGATTTCCGTTGGTTCTTCGATCTGGACTCTTTCCGAGCAGGGGTCGAAGACTGAGATCTTGAGAGTTTGATGGATGGAGCATGAAGATTGTTTGGCAGGGATTGTCTTGGCGCCGAAGCAGAGTGGCAGATAGGCATCCGCTGCCTACAATCCCTCGTGGCACCAGGAGCCCAATAGACGAACACCGGCTATCTCCGCAGAGGAAATGCATATATCAGATCCGGGAGGGGATGGCTGACACAGAATTTCCTTCATATCGAAGAAGACAACTGGTCTATTGAGGCTTGACCATCCTCACGCGGGCGGGTCTTCGATTCAAACGGAGACTAATGGTCCCATGAGGCGTGAGGAGGGTACCCGAACCGACATCCATGCTAGGCCTACGGCCGATGCGAATAATGGGGTGCTAAATCAGCAGCTACCAATCTATGATCGCATCCGCCCGGGACATAACATGGGGTGTTATGGTTCGGGATTTGTTTAACATGGGGTGTTATGATTCGGGGTGTCCAAGAGAACATCCGAACTAAATCTGGTGGAAAGGATTGAAGAAGCCATAGCGGCTGATAGGAGAACCTAAAGGAAGAAGTAAGGAAAAACATTCTAAGTTGATTTGGGGTTCTCATTTTCGACCATTAAGGGGTTGCTTTTATAGTCTTATGAGAAAGCAATCCAAGGGCTGAGATTAACTCGTGCAGTTATTAGGCAGTTGGATGTTGGAACCGCGTTGGCGTTTGAATCTCGAATTTTGGAGAAACGGTTCTGCAATTCCCACAGTAATGACGAGACAGTTGCGCAGGGATTGGTTTTTGAACCAAACCAAATTGGGCTTGGTTATCAATTATATAAACAGAATACATGTATTTATCAAGCCAATGTTCATTTAGGGTTGGGCCTAAATTCATACAGCAGCAGGCCCAATCTCTTGATTTTAGTCTTGGACTTGCTGATCGAGCGGTCCAGTTTTGCGTTGACTTTCTTGCCCTGACGCTCTCTCTCCTGAAAATTAGTTGCCAAAAGCTTTTGCTGGTTTAATTGCTCTGCGATGTTGGCTTGCTTCTGGCGGAGGAGGGAGATTTGCTGCTTTATTTCCGCCTCCATCTCCTCAAGTCTGGCTATTTCATCTGCCTCCGTGGCATTGCCAGCTGCAATGAGTAAATCTTGATAGGCACGGGCGGCGTGGGCGAAGGCCACGCCAGCTTCCTGGATTTGGGCATGCTGAGGTGACCGGGCAGCTAAACGTTCCTGCAGACTCTTCAGTTCTGTGGGGAGGCTGAGAAGGGCAGCGCTGACTTCAGTTTGGTGCTCGGGGGCAGCTCCTGGAGTTGGCCTTTAAGAATGTCAAGGGCGGAGATGAGCTCATCCGCCACTTGAGTGTCTGCGGGATCCTTTTCTCCAAGATGCTCTAAGAATCCCCATGCTTCCTGCACCTCTATAGGTTCCTCTTCAGGGCTGTCTGGCCGGGGGAAGAGGTTTTCAGCCAGAATGGAGAAGGAAGCAGCCTCATCCGGAAGTCCAGAGTCAAATCCGCCAGGGGTCGCAGAGGACTGTGCGGATGGGGCAGTGATCGGGCCCGAGATGGCCTCATTCTGATGCAGGGGGATCGGCTCTATAGTTGATTCCGCTGGGCCAGGATCCGCCACCAGTGGGGTGGCACCCGTGGTTGCCACCCTTTCATCTTCCACCTGTTCATGTTGAAGGAGAATTGTTAGTAATTCTGACCAAGGGAGGTGACGATTCAGAACATAGGCGGTGTATACCTCAGCCGTCTCTGGGTGAGGGTTTACTTCGGGCTGGTTTTGGGGGACCCCTTGCTGCCCTTGCTGATCAGGGTCAGTTGGGACATCCGCGGGAGTTGAAGGTTGTTCAAACCGGGGGGCAGTTTCAGCCAGGGATTCCACACCGGCAACCGCTTCCTCCTCTGCTTGTGAGACATCAGGTGTAGAGGGGGAAGGCTCTCCAGCTTCTGGCTGCTCGGCGCTTGGGTTGGCGTCTTCTTCTTCTTCTCCTTCCCCTTCTTCTTGCTCCACTGCATGAGTTGAGCTTGAGGCCGGCAGATTTGGGGTAGAAGAGCTACCGGGGGCACCAGCGGTCAATAGTAGGGGCTCGTCTGCCGGGTCCTCCGCCATGGTGTTATTTGAGTTTTCCTCCGCCTCCGGTCCAGTTTCTGCAGTGGCAGGAAGTGTCAGGAGTGGTTGGATAGAACTCTGACTGACTGCTAGAGCTAGGCTGGAGGAAGTACCTGCATCATGACAGCGCAAAGGAGCAGGTTGAGGGAGACTATCGCCGCAAATTTCAAGAGCAGTTTGGTAGAGGTTCAGATACTCCTCATCAGAATTGAAAGAATTTGTTTCCTCAGAAGGGCTAGAGGACTCACCAGAAGAGATCTCAATCGGAGGGGGGCCTCAGCTGGTAGCGACAGCAGACGAGGAGCGCCTCCTCCGGGGTGTCTGCAGGGAGGGATAAAGTTGGGATATCTGCGTTATGTAGGTATCTACTGGACTGATATTTAAAGACACGAGGGGACGAAAGAGATTCTAAGTGTACTTACAGGTGCGTCCTCGTCCTCATCAGTTCTCTCATCCGTTTCACTGACAGTTTTGCTTTTCTTCGGGGGCAGATGAGCTCCACATTCGGCCTTCCGTTTTCCTTTATCCATCGGGGTTTGCTCAATCGCCTAGTTCATTAAACAATCAAGATTACACGAGAGTTTTCGGGCAAACCAAAACAGTAGTAAAAGAGCAGGGCTTATTACCTTTCTTGGGGGCAGGTCAATGTATAGCGGACCGCCCTTTAACACTTCTTGATCAGCTGGGGTAAGTTGCCCACCCCGATTCCGAAAGAACTTCTGGAAATAGAAGACAGACGGTTGGTTGAAGAGCGGACCTCGCATGTGTGACCACCATACCTGATACGAACCAGTTGCATCCAGAGAGGCCCTTAGGTCTGAGTAGCAGTCCGGGTTATGCAGGACGAGTAACGCCAGGTCTGATCCATCCCTAGCATCAGACGACCGCGGGTTTTGTCTGCTGTTCCGCCACGCCGAAAACAGATTCACACTTTTCAGCGGCGAATACGGCAGGATTTGAGTAAGGCCAAACTGCCGTGCAAAGAAGTGGGGCCCGTAGACCTCGTGACTTGGGAATTTCTTGTCACTATGGATGAATGGCAAGTCCACCATGGAGACGCATTGAATAAAAATCCATTGACCTTTGGATTCTTGTTTGCTGGAGGGAAGGAAGCCCCGGGCTAGTCCGTGTGGATACTTCATATGGATCAGCCGCTGTGCCTCGGTAAAAAATTCCTTGGCGGATGTACTGAAAAAGATGTCGAGGCAGACGGCGTAGCTGAGGTCAGGACTAGCAGCGCATCCGGCATACTCTTGCCCCACCACTTGATCGGGCCTTGAATCCCTCTTCATGGCTGGCCTGAGTTGAGGAAAGTGCATTTGGCACCAAATATCCAGAATCCAGAGGGGACCGGATTGTGCACACTTCATGGGCACGGCGGATATGTGGTGCAGACAGCGGTAGAGGTGTGCCAAAACATGTTGGGCGAGGCCAATTTCGTGGCCAGCATAGATTACCTCCGCCATTCGGTGGTAGAGCTTGGTCATCTTGTTGGTAGTGGAGCAGAACACAAATTTGTTGAGCCAGAAGGACAGAAAGGCTACTCCGCTGATATCACCATCCAGCTGGGAGGTTTCTTTCTTCCACTTCTCGAATCCAGCGGGCTCAATCCCACCAATAGCGCTTTTGGGGGCTATCCTCTCGGGGTAGTAGCCCTCGTCAAAGGCTTGGGGGCCAATGGGGAACCCAAAGCCGGCATAGAGATCAAGTAGGGTCACGGAGGCGTGACCGAATTTGAACTCGAAGGCATTAACTGTGGGATTCCAGAGGCTCATCAGCGGAACAAGAGCGCACCTGTTGCCTCCTTTTGGGCTGAGGCTGAGGCAAAGTTTGATCGCATCAGCAACCCCAGCCTTCCTCCAGATTTCTCTGTCGAGAGGGAGCCGTTCTGCATACCAGGCTGTCATGTAGGGCTTCACCAGCGGCCAGGCGGCGTGGTTGACGGCGGCTTGGTGAGGATTGGTTTGAAAATTTGGGCACTCCGCCGGTTCGTCAGAGCGGAAAAGTGCCGGCAGCGGGCGTGCCGGGCTATCGAGGATCTGATGGGCTCCGTTGTTATCCTCAGGATGATAGGCCACCACGAAGGGACCCAGGGTGGCACGGTCCTCTTGAGGAAGGTTAAGGTTGGTCCGGTCATCTGCCCCGGAGCATTGGATAAGTGGGAGAAGTTGAGCCTTGGCTTGCTCCGCCACGGGGTACTGAATAACAAAGTTCTTTGAAGGGGCCATTTGGTTTGAATCTGGGTTTCTTCTGATTTCGGGCTAAGGAAGAGGAAGAAAAGGTGGTCTGAAGAAGAAACCAAGGGTCTCAATTTGATTTATAGGAATCCGAAAGGGGTTCTTAAGCTGCGAAACGCTGGGTTTTTGCAGCAATCAAGGGTTTAGGTGAACAGTGTTACCGTTTCGAATTGGGAAGTCGTGATTGGTGAGGAAACGGTACAACAATCCAATATTAAATGCTGCGGATGAGCCGGAGATTGGGGCTCAGTCTCTCTTCTATTTCGATAAAACTCTCAATATCGGAGACTGGGGGGCAATGTTTGGGCCACAATTGGAATTCACTCCAATTGGGCTTTTACCCTGAGGCCCAGAGGGGTTTAGGTTTAAATCAGACCCGGTATTCATGTTTTCCCGCTTCTTTCAGGAAAGATTATTTGGAGGGGAATATGGATCTATTACCTAATCAGTTCGGGGTTATTTCATAGTAATCAAATTATACAATTTACGAATTTCCTTAAGAGATAATGAGGGGTAAATACTGACTGGGATAATTAGGGATTGTTTCGGTAGCAATCCATCCGAAAAGGATATCTTCGCCGAATCAGTGGTTGATCGGCAGTGGACTCGATTTGGCTGATCTCGACTTTAATGAGTGGTGATCTGGACATATTTAACGGAGATGAAGTTTCCTAAACAAAGAAGAAGTCTGATCTCGATTGATTCTTAATTAATGGGATTGGAAGCAGAATAAGGAAGGACAGTCCTAATGAAACTCGGAATCCGCCAGGCTGGATCTCACAGCCCTAGGGTTTCGAGAGCGATATAAATATAACTCTTCCTGCAACTAGGAAAGGGTTCTCAACCAAACACAAACAACCCCAAGTTCTAGCGCACCGCTAACTTGCCAAAGCCTCTACGGAGCAACTCACGCAACTCGCCTCCACCACTACGATCGATCTTATCTCGTACTCGTGCCGAGCGTTTGCTGAGCCTATCGAGTCAGTCCGCTACTCAGGTAGCAATCGAGTATGTCGCTACTCAGGTAGCAATCGAGTCAGTCCGCTACTCCGGTAGCACACACCCGTGGTCTTGGTATTAGCTCTGCTTTGCTTCTCCGGATCAGAGTAAGATCCTCAATCCTTAGGGGGTTGGGAAGAAAATCATGTTAGAGAGTTCTATTCAGGTCTTGTTCAAGTCCTGTACGCCGGCTTAGTCAGCGCCCGCGTAACAGTCGCTTGACCAGGAAGTCAGAGTCAATTGGGAGCAGACGAGAAGACTCGCCAGGGGTCGCACGCGATCGAGTTGCACCGCTCCGAGGGTGCTGGCACGCCTAAAGCACACAGAAGACACGCGAGGAGCACGCCTCCTCCGCCCCACGTGCTGACTGTTCGCCGAGTGCTGAATCCGCCACGAACACTTAGGACAGAAATAATGGTCTTAAACATAATGATTTCGTATTATGATATTGATGCAACATGTACCATCGTTATTATATTATAATGGGAAGTGTTTTGTTGCTCAGTATAGTGTGTCATGCTCATTTATTTGTATATCATGTAACTATCTTAATATGATTTTCTGATGCCCTATGTCTTTTTAATTTTAAGTTGAGATATTTTTTATAGTATAAAGTATAAACACACTTTCATTCATCAACGGAGTTAAGTAAATGTTGGCATGTTGCTGCTCAGCTTCCTTTTATTTGATTCTTGCTACTCAGCTTGATATCATCTTGACGGCACAAGTAATGCAGGTCAAAGTCGTCGGTGGTGGTCGGATAGTTCGTATGGCGGCAGATGCAAAGGTTGGTGGTTTGGCCCAAATCAATGACGGGCCTCATGGTTTGGGTCTCTAAAGACTGCCTTTGGACATGCTACTTCAATTCATATTTATGTTTTAGGTTATTTATTAGTAATAATTCCTTATATTAGGAACCAAAACACTTTGAATGCAGTCATCGAGTCTAGTGTCTCGACCTATCTACTATGTAGTAGTTAATAGTCTATGGGCTCTCTGATGAGCGCAGAATCCGTCAAATGATTGGACTTAATTCTATGTATCGTTGTACTACTATCACAAACTCTTTATCTACCCCATATCTGTAGAGGGAGGATATGTAACGGCCCTTTCTGGCTTTTGATATCAATATATTGGCCATGCCTTATTAAAACAAAAAAACGGAGTTAAGTAAATAAATTTTCTTTATTTGTAAACAAACTTTCCAAATACTAAGACTCATTTTGGGTAAGCAAAATAGAACTAAAATACGTAAGTAAAATACAAACAACCAAATCAAACAACAAACAAATTTAACACAAATCCAGCCCAAAATCAAACTCAGCATAACACAAACTCGATTGTGCTATCACTGCCAATAATTGAACCATCGTGTGACACAAAATCGCCACTACCGCATGACTTAAGAATCGAGAAAACCACCAAATCTTCTATGCGCATGAATACCAACACATGAACCAGCACTAATACTCCATAATCTAAACCCGAACCATTCAAAACATCCAAAATAACATAGTAGAAAAAGATTAGGCAAGAAATTGTCAGGCTAATAGGTAAAAACAAGAAAGAGGGAAAGAAAAAAAAAATGTGGATTTGAAATATGTGAGGGTGACACTTGAGATACGATACCCTATTTCTTCATTGTGTTAAGTTTTACCCGATAAATTAATATTAGGTAGTGCAAATAAGTCTCCCATAATGAACAACTACATTGTACACATACCTACCAAATGATCACTAAATCAACTCACATGAAATTAACTAGCTATGTTGAATTGCTTCTTGAAATCTTCATCCAATGCGATTCCTCCTCATTTGTATATAATTTGGTTGTAGCATCCGACTTAAAACACATTACTCAAACAAAAAGCACCCGTATACAACACAAACTCCAACCCTACAAAACATTCTTAGCAAGTACCGGATTACCTATGCAAACGTACAATACGTTCCATATCGGGTATTGTACACTTTCCTAATCACCATGCTGCACATTACATGAAAAGCGAAAAAGGCTACTACTACAGTACTACCTCTTTAGCTGTTGAGCATCATCTCTTTCCTTCCAACTTCTCCATCCAAATGTCGACAGAGACGAATAGCTTGATATAACTGTTCTGGGTGGAGCTTTACGCAATATCCCCACTATCCATCCCCCACTCAAAACCCCCCATATTTATATAACCTGATTCCTCTCTATCTCTCTCTGTCTTCATTATTGCCTTTGCTATTTTGTCACTTCCCTCCTTCCTCTTCCTACCTTTTCTCTCTCTTTTCCACTTCATACCCCAAAATCTCTCTCACACCTTCTGACACAATTCCTCAGCTTTCCATATTCTCCCCGTAAAAATCTCAACTTTCCCAAATGGGAAACATGGGCAGTAGCAGAGCCAACTCCTCCCGCCGGAGACACCACCACAACCGCCAGAACCACCCTGCTCCGCCGCCTCCGGCCCCACCACAGCCCGAAATCTCCGCCAACCGCTACGTCTTCGCCGCCGCGACCCCCTACCCGGCTCAGTACCCGAACCAGAACCCAGGTCAGTACTATCAGTACCCGGGTTACTACCCGGCGGCGCCGCTGCCGGCGCCGTACGATCACCACCACCGGGTGCCGCATCCGCAGATGGACCCGGCCCAGTTCGGGAGGTACCGGTGTGGGCCCGTAATGCAGGCGCCGACGCCGTACGTGGAGCACCAGAAGGCGGTGACGATAAGGAACGATGTGAATTTGAAGAAGGAGTCTTTGAGAGTTGAAGCGGATGAGGAAAACGAAGGGAGCTTTCTGTTGTCTTTTACTTTTGATGCTACTGTTGCTGGGAGGTACATAAAAGATCAAAGCTTTAGTGTTAAAATTTGCTATTGGGTTTTATTTGTTAAATGCTTTGTTGGGTTTGCTATTTCCTGATGTGGGTTTCTGTCAAATTGGTAGAATTGGGTTAGTTTGTGATGAATGAGGTAGTTTGGTTATTGGGAAACTAGATGAAGGTCATTGCCATTTTGGAGGGGTTATTGTGATCATAGCTGATAGAGTTATGTGGCTTTCTGTGTGATGCCAAATAGGGATGGAAATGAGGGATTGATGAGTGTTGATTTACTAATGATAAGTTTCGTTGATTGATTAATAGCATTATTCAGGGAAGTTAAGATGTCAGAGCCAAGTGTTGTTTTATAGTGCGATGGTCTCTCCCTAGGTTGTGGACCTTTTTCCAGTACTGAAGAGGTGAATAGGATTCAATAGGTGAATATAGGTGAAAGTCAGAATGAAAATTGAATCATGCTGGCAGACATTTGAACTGTAAATTTTAATTGTGTGGTATTTGACCGAGGTTAAGGTAATTGGTTTGCCATGCTTTTATCAAACTTTGGCAAGGTGACTAGCTTTGAGTGAGTTAAAGGTATTCTGTGATCTTGTCATTGTGACTATAGTGTATGAAATAGGTAACAGTCGCAACAATGTAATTTCACTATCAGTGTGGAAATGAAGAGTCGGTGAGGATTTATGCACCGTGTAGAAACATGTCATATAAGGATTTTCATATTGTCGGGGAAGATTAAGTTGATGGAATTTGAACCTTGCTCGAGTGAAAGGCAGAATTGTCTTGACTATGGTGATGAGGGAAGTGTGGATGGTGACATCTAGGTATTTTGCATTTCTCGTCAGTACTTTTTAGAAGGATTTGCAGAAGTCCTTTATAACTAGAGAAAATTGATCCCTTGAGGAGTTTACTGGAAAGATATCAGTTTGGGCTGATTTAAGGTTATGATATCAGGGCTTTAGACTCTATTTGGTTTTGGTAGAGATGAGATACTAGAAAGCTGATCATAGTTGAATTTAGTTTTGGTAGTTTAACCAACTGTATATTCTTGTGGAAGTTAGTGATCAAGTTCCTGGACATACTGTATTATCCTTGATTAAGCTGCACCAGGAAGGATATTGTAAGCATTAAAATTTAAACTCCAGTGTCATGCTCATCATGATTTTTGCTTCAAAGTATTCAAATAATTTTTTTCTCGATATTTCATTGTATTTCTGACTAGTGTGAGTAGCAACAATATTTACTTTTTCCCTGTGGAATTGTTGAAGAACATATAGTAGTACGTCTTTTAACTTTTGGCAGTCGTCTTGATATTCAATTTACGTGCATACTATAGATGGTGACTTTGTGTACTAAATATCGTGTATGTGCCTTGCATTTTCTTAATCTTATGCATGACCTGGATCATCATGTTTTCTAATATGTGGCTCTGTGGAACAGCATCACCATCATTTTCTTTGCAAAAGAAGGCGAGGACTGTAATCTGACACCGACGAAGTTTAACCTCCTTCCACCTGTGACGGTTCATTTTCAACAAGGTTTGGGCCAGAAGTTCAAACAACCCCCTGGAACCGGAATTAACTTCTCAATGTTTGATGAGACAGAGTTAATGAAAGTAGCGGGCTTGGATGTCTATCCTCTAGCAGTGAAAGCAGAGGCATCCCTACCCGAGCATGATGGATCAGACGGAAACTCTGTATCTGTAGCAACGAACTCTCAGATTACTCAGGCTGTATTTGAGAGGGAGAAAGGTGAATTTCAGGTCAGAGTTGTCAAGCAGATTCTTTGGGTGAGTGGCATGAGGTATGAACTACAGGAGATATATGGCATTGGTAATTCGGTCGAGGATGACTCTGATGGGAACGATCCAGGAAAAGAATGTGTCATCTGCCTGTCTGAACCACGGGACACAACTGTTCTTCCATGCCGGCACATGGTAATTACAATCCCCTCTTTTTTATTCAAAGTTTGGCTTAATAGAAGCTTTTTTTCAGTGTTGAAGTAAGGCTAGTGTATCTTTGAATGAATAAATTACCAGTTTTTTTAATTGAAAGTCCAGCAGCTTAAATTATAAGAAGATTATGAGAGTAATACACTTATTTTGGTTTAATAATCCTAGATTCAAAGGGCTAGTTTAACTTCCTTGCTTCCATCCAATTATGCAAGTCAATAAATTTCTCAAGCTGGATGTAATTTGCATGGGTAATTCTTCTAGATTGACTTTTGATTGAATTTCTTTTCTTGCTGCAGTGTATGTGCAGTGGGTGTGCCAAGGTTTTGAGATACCAGACGAACCGATGCCCAATTTGCCGACAACCAGTTGAGAGGCTTTTGGAGATAAAGGTCAACAATGGTCCAGAGGAATGAGAGCATGAGCTCCGCCACTATCATTCTGTATATAATCCTTTTTGGTCTTTTCCCTGTTCTGTTCTGCAATCTCATTGTTTGCAACACTTTGGTTTTCATTGAGTTCAAAAAGGTATGCTGTATGAAATTTGCACGGAGACATGCAATGATGTTAATTTAGTAACTAGTCTTAAATATACGCCGTCAAGGTTGGGCTTGGTTTGGTTAGTCACAAGGTTTCTGCTGTTGAAAATACTTTTTCAAGAAGATCAAAACAGATAAATCATGTGCTATTCTTGGCATCACTTTCTGGTTTTGCGTTTCTTTCAGATGAAATTGTAGTTGAGGTATCTTGGGAAAGAGTAGCAACTAGCAAGTAATAGAGTTTCTTTTGTTCTGGGTTGTGTAATAAGGTCTAGTTTCTCTTCGTCCTTGCAGTTTTGTAGTTTCTGCCGCTCAGTAAGGTAAGTAAATGCTTTTAGGTTTGTTTAGGCTTCCCATTCCAATCGTTTGAGGGAATGGAGAGCTTGCTAAGATGGTAACATTCACTTGGACAAGAAGCAGGTCTGTATATGAAAGTAGCACTAGGAATCTTTTGGGCATCAGCTTCCTTATCAGTGTAGGGGAACTCTTCTTAAACATATGAATGCATAAACAAGATTGAAGTGAAAAAGAGGAATTACGAGATAAGGACACGAATTATTTTAGTTTTTTTTACGTAATTACTTACTTCCTAGTTAATTGTGCTGTTTCATCAACATGTGAGACCGCGGAATACTCTGTAGTCATCGGTGGGCAGCAAATAGCCAACACCATAATAGAAGAGCTCATTTTGATTTATGGAAAAAGGCGGGTCAGGTAATTTATTGAAGAAACCAGTTGAAGGGTTTCCAGGTATAAAACATTTTCTCATCAAATACAATACCATTGCAGGAGTCAACTTGAGTTCTCTGACAGAGGAATGGTCTCCAAGTCTAGGGATTCTAATCGAGGGCCACTTACGGATAACAGGAGTCTATGCTTGGAATTGGGATTGAGCGAATTTAGGGTCGGAGAGAATGATGGAATGGAAGCGTTTGGAGACGCTGGTGAATCGGAGTAAGGATTTCACGGGAAGCCAGGAGAGGATTAGCACTATTATCTCTTCCGGTAGGATTGCGTCCTCCATTGCACTGTTAGTACCCACTGTGGAAACCAATCGATGAGAAACTAAAGGTTTCAGAGCTATATAGAGCAGCGACCGAGAGGTCCGAGACGGTGACTGCGACAGTGATGAAGCCCAATACATCAAGTTTGAAGAATATAGTCAGTCGGTCCACTAAAACACAGCAGTCTATTTTTTATTTTATTTTAACAGAGAAGTCTAGTTATGTGAGAACGTAGATTACTTCATCAGATAATCTATAATCATCTCGTAATTTATCATTAGGCTCCAAATATCAAATTTACAACAGCTTCTAGTGTAGGAGTTGGAGACTAAGTGAGGCATGTTAAAGTTTTCTAATCACAAGCAACATGATATTGAGATTTGGAGATGAAGCTACGAAATGTTGATAGCTTCAAATCGTGGTATAAGAACCACCGTGCGTACAGAAAACACAATTCATTAAGGGAATTGAGGAGTCCAACCAGTCCCCACCAATACTAAATGAACTTGAAGAAAACAATAATCCAAGGCAAAATCATACAAACAAACATTAAGTACACATCAAACGATTAATAACTTATTGTTAAGCTGGAAAGCTCAAATAGGCCATACCAACCACAAAGTTACAACAACACAATGGTGGGAGTCTTGGATAGTTTTTATCCTATACGACATCCTTAAACACCAAACACTACACGGAGTTACAAAGCACAACAATGGTTGCTTATTTAGCTTATAATTATTGCCCCAACCATAAAAGCAATTAGATGTTCCTTCCCCACATAATAACTTACTTAAACAACACGATCACATCATGAGATGATCGAATCAAACCCCATCACCATCACATAACATCGACGGGGTTGTCTTCTCCCCACCACTGATGCACATACACACCACTGCTCCGGAGGCTCTTGAAGATGTCCATGCAGTCTACCGGCATTGGACCTTCCCCGTCTATGTTGCCCGAGCAGTGAAGAAACAGCTCGTCAACAAAGCAAATGGCTCCACTCTCAAATAGATCCCTCAGGAACTTCAATTCTACTCTGCCTGCATTCATCTTCAGCACCACAAACTCGGCATGCTGCACTGTTTCTTTGAACCAATCAAGAAAATCAAATCCTTCATCTGCGACATAGGGCTCTGCATCTCCTTCAATGTTAGCATTGCTATTGTCCTTGATTCCAGCCAGCCCTGGATGATAAACAAAGGTGATTCCCGGTTTCTTGACATAGGACAATAGAACAGAAGTGTTGTGATCAACAAAATAGACATGGAATGCTTTGTGCGTAATCGGATATGAAGGTAGGAACCAGTTTGTAACATTTGATTTCAGGTGCTCTGCCGCCCCAATATCGATATAAACCAACCGCTTCTTTGACGAAACATCAATAACATTAGGCAGATAAGTAACCATTTTGCCATCCTCCACTCGCTTTCCCATCAGAAGAGGCTCCATTTTCTCGATGAAAGGCCTATTGTTCGTGAGGGATTGGCAGTCAGCCGGAAGGCGATACTGCTCAAATAGACCAGCATTTTCGTAACTCTTCCTGAACACAACCAGTGTGAAATTGCTGATATAATTAACATGCACAACACTCGAACCCTTCAGCAGTGAAGAAATCGGGGTAGCAGACCTTATCAAGCTATTCGGAGCGAAACCACTGCTACCAACAAGCACAGCCCCAATTCCACCAGGGCTAAGAACACGCTCAATCTCGAGCACAAGCAGAGCAGGGACAGACACCTTGTCTAGATCCCTACAGAACACAAAGTCGAAAGACTTGTCCTCATAGTCAATCTCATACACAAACCGCTTGCGCTTGAGGGAGAAGAATCGGTGTTCATAAACACCTCTCGCATTGGGAAACCCCAAATCCTGCAAAGCCATAACGGCCGAGGCCGATCCCTCACCAACACAGAGAGCCTTGTCGCCATTCAAAAGCTGCATCCCCATTAGCTCTCTGACCACAGTCACAGTCAAGTTCACATCTTGTTTGCACTTGGCCGAATCGAAGCTGCCCCAAATGGGGTTCAGAAACCGGGTCTGGGAGATAAACTTGCCCGGGTCCAGGTTCACATTGTCACCCCCAAATTCGGAGGCGCAGTCAATAGTGCTCACAAAGTTGAACATTCTCATATAAGACCCGGACAAAATGTGAACCAATGGAATCACAGACATAGCCGCGGCGAAAAAGAATGCGCGTAAAAACACGCGCCGGGCAAGCGATCCATGAAGGATCTGGAGCTTCAAGAGCTTCATTTAAGCTCTTTGAAACCGAACTGATTTGGATTTCGGATTCTGTCTCTTAACTTATAAGAGATCGAATTTTAACAAGATTGTTTGATTGAAAATAAAATTTCAAAAAGAGAGAGGAAAAAGCCAAGCTGGTAATGAGAAGAAAGATTAGCGAGTGCAAAACCTGGAGGAGGTGTGATTCCCACCCACGAGGAGTCCCATTGATTTGTTAATTACTAACCAAGCCCTTTTTGAGACCTTTGCAGGCTTCGTATCGTACCACACCCCCGAATCCATATTATTGGTGGAAGGAAGCTTCAATCTACATTCTCTGTGAAACTGAAACCTACATCAAGATGGGTATGAGGATTCAGCACCAGGTTGGGGGATTTTGGAAAGTCCAGGGGTTGTGATTTGGGAACTGGGAGATTCTAGGAGGGGACTAGTAGAAGCCTCGAGTCGAGTCGAGTGAAGTGAAGTGAAGGATGGAGAAGAAGCAGATCTGGGTTTTAATAATAGTCAAGTGAGTCTAGTTGGGAAGTGAACGATAAGGCAACCGACACGAGGAGGGACACGTGGCGGGAGGAGGAAGCTTCGGAAGTGTTGTTTAATGTGCTGAACTGTAAAAAGTAAAAAAGTAGCAATAATGGGGGGAGCGGAGACAGCAACGCACTCGCCCGCCAACTCGAGCGGACGTGGGAAGGGCGATTATGGACCGTTGGATTAGGTCGGACCCATGAGTGGTCCTACACTGATCTGACGGGTTTGTGTCGTTGGTGACGAACCAGACACGTGGTCGCGTAGGTAGGGGATTGATACTCGACATGGAAGTCGATTTGATTTTCATGGTTGGAAAGAAGGGTTATGTGAGGTGAAAAGGATGCGACCGCTGCCTAGAGCGCACGGTCGGGTTGTATCTTAGAGCTCGAAAAGTTAAATTGTATTGTCAAATTTGAAATTCATGGAATGGTCAAAATTGACAAACTTCTCTCCAACTGATCTGTTAATTTTAAATATTATTATATTATTTATTAATTACTTTTTAATATAAAAAATAAAATTAAATTAAATTTTCTCTCACTTCACGTTCTGAAACCTCCCTCACCTTTATCTCCTCTACCAAAACTAATCAACCCTCCTTCTACATCCCAAAGAAATCACTTCATGTCCATTAATCGACCTCCAGATTTGAGGTGTTCTTATCTTTCTTTCTTTGGCAAACATATCAATCAACGAAGACCCAACGCACACATCCGACTCAAGATACCCAGTCTTAATCACCGCCCTGAAAACCACCTTCCCAATCTCCAACCGCTCTGAATTCGAACATGCCCGGATAACAGACGCAAAGCAAAACTCGTTGGGGGTAAAAACCCTCCTCATGGAGTCGGGGATGAGATTGGAGTCGGAGAAGATCTTTATTTTCTGTTGCTATGGAGTCGAAGATGGATCGAGCGGTTTTGGGGTCGCCGAATCTGGAGTAGACGGTGATCATCGAGTTGAGCATCAAAGAGTCGGGGATGAGATTGGAGTCGGAGAAGCGTGCGTGGACGAGTTTGGCGAGGTGGAAGTTGCGGGAGCGGAGGCAAGACTTGAGGAGGAGGGAGTAGGTGGCGAGGTCGGGGTGGGAGCCTTGGTGGGCCATGAGATCGAGGGTCGAGATTGCTTTGGGGAGATGGCCGACATTGAGGTGGAAGTACCAGCGTTGGCAATGGAAGCGCCGGTGGAGGAGAGATGAAGGTTGTCGCCGCTTACTTGCTCGTTGTTTTCGGCGGCAACGCCAGCCCCTCCGCCAAGGACTTGAAGTCCATTCTCGCCTCCTTGGCTGTCGCTCTAGCTACTGGTGGTGCTGCGGCGTCTGCTGCTACTGAGCAGAAGAAGGATGAGAAGGTTGAAGAGAAGGAGGAGTCCGATGATGACATGGGCTTCAGCCTCTTCGACTAAGAGATTTTTCAGTCGGTATGCTTGCATCAAGGCGAGTTAGATCTTCATGCCTAATATCATGAATTCTTGATTCTTGATTAATATGGGATTGATATGTTAGAAGAGAGATACGAGAAACGAAAAACAGAAGGAGAGTGAATGAGGGTGAGCGAGAGGGAGAGGGAGAGTGAGAAATAATAAACAAATATTTGACAATTTGAGCCGGCCCGTCAAATTTGACAGGAAGAAGGCTGTAGTCAAATTCACGTGTGTACGAATACTCGGTTGGAGTAGTAATTTTATTGTCAAATATTACCGTTATGCCTGCAAGGTGGATTTGACACTTCGAATGGACTTGCCCTTACACGTCGGAGGTCTCGACATTAGGTCGCTTAGGGCATCTCCAACCATGAAGTCTCATAATGGGGTCTCATACCTATTAGAAGACCTCATTTAGACACTATTCATATAAGACTTCAACCATCTCCAATGGTAAGATTTTAACTAAAAGTCTTAAATTTATATATTTGATTTTTTTATATTTTGTATTGTAATTAATAATAATTTATATTTGTAAACTATTCTTGTACATGATAAATAAATATAATATTTAATTGAAAAAAAAATTGAGTGTTTGGGACCAAGCCAAATTTATAAGACTAGTCTCAAACCAAGTCTTAAACTAAGACTTGGGATGACACCAAGTCCTAAAAATATAGGGTTTAGGACCTCCCCAATTAACCATTGGGGACCATATTTTTTTAGGACCCCAAATTTATAGGGTTTAGGACCTTGGGTTGGAGATGCCCTTAGACCCCAAAACGCCTAAAAGCCTCATTAAGCATTTTTCCAATGCGGCCGAATTTTAGAACTGTTGACAGTAGCCACAGAGGGGCTACATAAGCCCCCAGACCCGCATCCAGTGCATCCAGGGCCGGGCTGAGGCCCGGAGCAGGATCACCAGCACCCGGACCCGAGGTCCAGCAGTCTATCTTGTGACCAGGGACTCGGGGACCGGGGACGCCAGCCTGCCGAATAGGCCACCAGAGCTGTCCTTTTGTGTGCGAACAGAAGGAAACCAGTCCCACATCGAAGAGTAAGGCCAGACCTCACGCCCGACCACCTATATAAGGGCCTCAACTACCCTCTTTAATAGGTAACTGATCTCTCCAACTGCCTATCACTCTTGCTTAAGTTATCTATTCAACCCAACTGTACTAACTTAGGCATCGGAGAGGAGAAGACCGGCCCGCCCGGTATTCCCCTTAGTTAGCAGGTTCGCAGGAGGAGATCACATCCAGATTCATCAGTTTCCACTAGGCCTACGGGTCCGGGAAGAAACAATTGGCGCCGTCTGTGGGAACCTTGTATAAAAGTCACGTAGGCATCACCAAATAGCAGAAAGCTCAGAAACGGGCCAGGAAAGAAATACAACGGAGGGTCAGCGGGTTGCACCAGAGCAAGTGCTCATCTCCACCTCGGTCGCTGTACGGGAGCAGCGCAGCGACCAGGACAACCAGGACGACGACAACTATGGGGGGCCGAACAGCACGCTGGGGGCATACAACGATAGTGAGCGCGGGAAAGGCCCGGCGGAAAGCGACCAACCGAAGCACTGGGGCTTTTCGCTAACATTCTCGGACGATCCGAGCGACAAAGAGGAGAGTCTGCTCGGTGACAGCGACCGGGACACCACGTACAGCCCCGACCGGCACGATATGGCGGGGGAGATACGGGCGATAAGGGCAGAAGTCAGTCGCCTACGCGCGGAGAACGACCGGGATAGAGTAAAATCCAATGCTCGGTATGAGTAAATGGAGACGGTAAACGCTGCCCTGGAAAGAGGACAGCAGCGCAACGCCGCTATGGCAAGTGCACGTACACCCGCGCCAAGCCAACCTCAGCGCCTTGAGGCGGGACAGTCATCGGGAGGAAGGTCTAGCGACCGCAGGAGGGCGGAGTCCCCGGGCGGCGCGGTTTTGCCAATGAGCACGCCAGTACCCCCGCAGTCGCACGCTTCATTCGAGGATGAAGTCGTCACCCCGACCGCACGGGCATTACAGGTACTCACCGACTCTGTGTCGGATCTAAAGGCCCAAATGGAGACCAACGAGAGAAGGGCGGCGCGGCCGATGGAAGACGCGCGATTCAACGAACGCATGGGCCCCTTCTCACACCGGGTTCTGGAATCAGGGAGGTCTGGCAACTAGAAATCCCTAAAGCTCACGTACTCAGGATCCGGCTGCCCATACCAATATTTGGATAGTTTCCGGTCCCAAACGTGCGCCAAGGGCTATTCCGATGCAGTGTGCTGCAATATATTCCAGGAAACCCTATATGTAGAGGTGCTCAGCTGGTTCTATGAGCTCCCGGCAAACTCCATCGAGGCGTTTGAGCAACTGGCCGACCGGTTCGTAGGCCGCTTCATCCTCCGGGTCGAAGGAGCCCGGACATCAACCATCCTCTTCAACTACAGACAAGCACCTGGCGAGGAGCTAAGGAAGTTTGTCAACCGCTGGCAAGCGGCGACGGCTGGGGTTCAGAACCTAAACAAGGGTATCGCCGAGATGGCGTTCAAGCAGGGGCTTCGGCCAGGAAAATTTTCCTATGCCGTACGGGTGGAACTCCCGCAGGGGTATGACGAGCTAATGGCGATGACCATCAGACATGCTCAGGCGGATCATGAAACGTATGGGCAACATCTGTTGAAGAGAAAGCTGGAGGAGCATCCCCCGGCCGGCCGAGAAAACAAGGCCAGCCAGCGGAGCGAGAACCGAGGCGCCCAACCAAGCAGACCCGGCATAAATTGGGGAAACCAACAGCAACAGAAGTCCTATCATGACAAACCCAAGGGCGAGCACAAGCCGGCGCAGTACCGGCAAAAACGCCCCCTGGCGATCATGCCAGCAGAACGTCAAGAGGTCTTCACCACTCTAACCTCTTCATATGAGGACATCTTGCACGAAAACGGGAACATCATTCCCCCACCGCCGAGGAGCAAGTACCCAAAGGGGAAACTTACCCAGGCGCGAACATGCAAGTACTGCTCCTATCACGATAAAGCTACCCATCGGACGAACAGTTGCTTCGCCCTCAAGACAGGGGTGGAGGGTTTGATTAACAGCGATCAGCTTCAGCGGTATATAGGGTAAAGGAGAGCAGATCCCGACCGGGAGCAGGGCCAGGGCTGGTAAGCATGCCCGGACCCAGTGAAGGGTTAGGTGCTAGAAATTTCAAGCAGTTAGTTTGGCATATCAACGGTTCAACCAACGTAACATCATAAGATATGTATGCCAACTATTTTGAGAGAAATCCAAGGAATTTCACCGGTGCAAAAGTGAATATCCAAAGGGTATAATACAAAAAAAACCGTTCCAGCAGATTTACAAAAAGAGAGAGCAAAACAAAAATCTTAAAGAGCCGCGTCTCCTTCCTCAGCGGGCATCCCACCAGCTTCCCCAAATGGAGCCACCGCATCCTCTCTAGCGGGTGCAGATGGTCGAAGCCCGCCTTTCCCTTCCGGCTGCTCCTCTTCTGCCAGCTGCCCATGGGTATCGTCATCGGCCCCCGCCTTCGGCATTCGTGAGGTATCCAGGTACCCCTTCTCTTCCCACTCCACGTAGGCATCGGCGATACCCGACTCCCTAGCCTTTTCCAGGAGCTCAAGAAACTGATCACTATCGTGATATTTCTGGATAACCCGCTGGAAAAGCTCTGGGTCCTCTTCTCCAGCCGCAGTGGCAGCGGCGGCACGCACAGCGGTAGCTCCCACCTGGAGCTCATCCACTCTGGCCTCCAGCTCGGCCTTCTCCTCCTCAGCCCCCTCCTTTTCCTCCTCGAGGCTCCGGACCTGGTCTTCTAGCTTGGCCACCTATTTCTTGGCCCTCTCCTCCAGCCTGACCTTCTCTCGCTCAAGCCTGGACTTCTTAACTTCCAGGCGCTCACGGGCTCCTTTCAGAGCGGCCACCTGCCTCTTCAACTCTGACAACTCCTCGCTCGGGTCCGGCTGGTACAGATTGTACAATAGCTACAGAACAACAGGGAGCCGATTAAGCAAACAACAAAAATAACGAAGCCCGGCAGAAGTTATGAGCGGTGCGGTGGCACCAAGCAATTCTTACCCGGAGGACCGACTCCTTGCTCTTCTGGCGGTTCTCCCCCGACAAGGCTCCAGCGACCCCAGGCCTATCCAGACCAAGGCCAGCCACATCTGCCGCCAGACTCCGGACGAAGGGACTCTCCGGACCTCCCCTCTGTTCCTCCGCAGGAGCAGGGCTACTCTGCTGACCGGCAGAATTTGAGGCAGCAGCGGCCTTGTCCCCAGCGGAACTCATAGCACCGCTGGCCACCTTGAGTCGTTTCGCCAAGTTTTCACCAGACGACCGGCCAGTCAGCGTCACCAGCGCAGAGGGAGGGACGTCCATGATCCTCCGCCTCTTCTCACCCAGGCCGTCCGGTGAAGAAGATTGTGCGCCTGTCCGAGAGACCCTGGTGACAAGCGGGACCGATCCCGGTCGGTGCAGAATCCTGTTCGTCCCACCAGGAACCTTTGGTGGTCCCCCGGTGGTCTTGCCCTTTTCGGGTCCTGCCTTGGACGCAGCGGGGTGAGTCTTCACATGCCTTAGGGTATAGGCGTCGTCCACAACATCCAAGGCCATCGGTTCGGCATGAACGGTAAGCCGACCGGACTCCTCATCCACCGAGGTCCGTGAAACGGCCTCCCCTTTCTCCTTCAACCTCGAGACAAGGTCTTCACCGTCCATGGATAGTGTATTACCGGGCTTGACGACCGTCCGGGAAGATGCACCTGCATAACAAACAAAGGGTTAGTATCAACTCGGTCAGCAGAAACGCCACGACTAGAACCCTGCTACGCACCGAGATCCCGCCCAAGACAACAGTACTCTAACACCTCCCGCCGTATGAAGTTGTAGGAGCTTCGCTCAAGATCGTCCCAGCACCCGAGTATCGTCATAATCTTATCCCGCTCCTACTCGGACAGTACGAACGATTGGTCGCCAAGAGGCTGGAAGGCACCAGGAACCCGGTACATCCTCCTCCTTTTCTGCCACTTCCCACCCGCCATCACCACCTTCTTCCTCCAGTTATTGTCCACCCAGGAAGGCAGGTGGGTGATGATAGGCTGGAAGTGTCGGGTGCTAAAGGTCAGACAACCCCGGCACCCTTTCTTCTTCAAGAAGGACAGCCTGTATAGTGCCCAGAACTCATTCACCGTTGGCATGCTCATCCCGGACAGCTCGTACATACAAGCAAGGCTCAGCAACTGCCTCCACTGGTTCCCGGGAAGCTGCGCGGGAGACACTTGCAGAGCGCTAAGCATGTACTGCACGAAGTCTGGCAGCAGGAGGGAGAACCCGTGACGAAATTGGTCTCCGTGAACAGCAACCCAACCCGCCTCCGGATAACGTCACCTCATCAGGGATATTCCACTTCTCCCGGAAGGCGGTAATCTCTGCAGGGCTCATAGTACCCTCCGATTCATCGCACGCTACAGCCTCTTTCCCACTCCCGATAGTGTAGCTCACGGTCGGAGTACCAGGAAAGCGCACCCCGTGCGGGATGCCCTTACAACCCAGAGACCCGGAAGACGAGACCCCGCCCCGGGAACGGTCAGCGGCTTCGGACTCCGGGGAATCCGAACCGAGCCAATCCTCAAATCTTTCCTCATCGTCCATCACGGGACGCCTGTCGGCCGGTTCGGAAGCCCCATCAGAGCTCGCATAAGCCATTTAACCTAGGGGGAAGAAAACAAAACCCCACCGCTGGTCAGCAATAAGCTAGAACAGCGCCCTCTGCGGCTGCTCTCCAAGTTTGCATCAGACGCCCCGCTCAAAACGACTCACAGTCGACGACAGAGCACCCCCGCCACAAAACGCCAACCAAAAAGAAAAAACACGAAGCAAAGAAAGCAAGACTTACCGATTACTATGCACAACCGAGGAAAATCAGTCCTACGAAAACACCGAGCAATGGTAGGCAAGAACCAGAACGCTTGAAGCACGGATAGCGCGAGGTACCTCCACAGAACTTTCACCGGATTCCTCTCCAACCTTCTCTTCTTCTCTCTAGGCCAAGAGCAAAAAACAGAAATAATGAAGACAAATGAGGCCTTTTTATAGACGGGTCTGATGCCCTAGGCACCCCTGTAATCCCCACAAAATACTCAATCAGGACAACTCAAACGCCTGCGAATCCAGGCCCTCCATCTCAGATCGCTCCCTACTGACACGTGTCCTAGCATCGATAACCTTCCCACGCCATCATAACTGATTGGACCGATGGGCTTCCTCCTTAAATGCATGTCAGCCACTTGTCCCGCCTACAAGCGGCAGTTAAAGGAGATAGGACCAGGAACCGAGGCGTCAAGCCCCCCCACTTCCCCAAGAGCCATGGCATCTCACCGGTTAGGTAGCATTCAACCGGCTCCATGGCATCTCACCGGGTATGTACTATTCAACCGGCTTCAAGGCATTCCACCGGTTACGGTTTTGCCACTTTCCTTCGCCTCTGCGGGCAAGGACAAGCCAGCAACAACTCAAGGCTTCAAACACATGGGCTTTATAAACCCGGGAGAGTTTACATCTAACACATGCAAACTCTTCCAGCAGGCTAAAAACCCTGCATCACACTGAACTGTGATGAATATGGGGATCCATGGCAAGACTTGTTATCTCCACGCCACCCCACCAGGCAGATTGTTTCTCTAATACAGAACAAGTCTCCCCGCAGGCTAGAAACCCTGCACATTACCCCACGCTTATTCCAGCACAAAGCTGGGCCGAACCACCAGGCTACTCCCCGCCTGCCTCACCGTTGGCAGCAATTTTACCTTGGGAACTTGGGGGACTCGTTCCGACATGGCAGTGCACTCGTCCGGGTTTCACCCCGCTCCATATTCATCGCATGGCGGATTTCAACGCCACATTGTCATCCCATGCACTCGTCCGGGTTTCACCCCGCTCCATATTCATCGCATGGCGGATTTCAACGCCACATTGTCATCCCATGCACTCGTCCGGGTTTCACCCCGTTTCATATTCATGGCATGACGACACTTGATCACAATACCATTAGTATTACAAGTATACTCATAACTGTTACACGTCATCATTAATAGGTACTCACATCACCACGCCTTCTCTGCCCGAACGCCCGGTCACGCCCAATCTTCAATGCGGACTTGGGAGACTGGGTACTGTTGGGTCGGTAACCCTGCGGGTCTGCTGGACAGGAGCGAGACATATTAAGTCTCCATTCAAGATTGCACTTGACCGGGAACTTGGGGGACTTGTTGACAGTAGCCACAGAGGGGCTACATAAGCCCCCAGACCCGCAGCCAGTGCATCTGGGGCCTACGGGTCCGGGAAGAAACAAGAACATTAGTTTCTCCATATGAATCAAGTAAATGTCGTACAGTATGTAGAGGTTAAATAACATGGCCTAAAAAGTAGGTGTCGTGGTAGTGCTGCTAGGTGCAATGTCTCAAATTCTTGTATGTGTTCTTGATTAACAAATCCATCAAAATATTCATCAATATGATTGATTCTATGTGTAAGGGATTCTTCAATGTCAAACGTGGTCGAACCTCATTGGTGGATTGGATCATTGAGGGAACCAAAGGCATCAAAGATGGCATCTATCTGATATCATTGGAGAACGAAGTAGATTTCTGACCCACGGGTCATAATATTGTTGTAGAGATAGCATTGCATGATCAGGAGACTATTCCAACCTACTCATAATACTAACTCATATGCATAAGATACCATGAATTGTGCCTCTTTATTATCAGTTTCATGGCTTCACATCAAGGACGCGTTTTCCCTTATCTCTTTTTCGCACTAGGAAAAGAACACAAGTAAAGTAAAGACCTATGCAGCACGGATACGCTGAAGAGGTCGCGTGTCGCGTGTCCGACACGAATTATATACGGACACGTCCTAATTCACCCAAATACACGTGGACACGCGAACTGAGATTTTGACACGGCTTGGACACGCGCGTCTCTTCCATGGACATGCCAAATGGTGTTGGACACGGGGGTATCTCTGTCTTTTATTTTTCAGATTGGGGGTTTAGGGATCGAAATCCCCTCTTGTCTTCATTCTTCATCTCGATCTTTCCCTCTCTCTCGTCCCGGTCTCCCTCCTCTCTCTCGTCCCGGTCGCTATCTCTGTCTTCTACTATCTCCGACAAATCCTTCGTCTCCGCTCCTCTCTCGTCTGAGTGTCCACTCCGCTCTCCAGTGGCTTCCTAACTCTGAAGAACCAAACAATATTGGGTTTCCCAAATCTTTAGTTCAAGGTATGTATTTTGTTCTTTGTAAGATCAAATTTTTTGCTAATCATATGAAATTACAAGCATGAAGGCTATTATGTCCTTGTTTGGACAGAATGACAATAGCTCCATACTCCATAGACAGTGGCTCTAAGCCAAAAGATGTGAGCATGCCACCATAGAGTTCGTCTTTGCTAGTAACTTAAACAATACTGTCTTATTGTTTGGCTGTTTTGACATTTGATTCTTTCTCTCATAACTTGTGCGTCCTCTCTTTTCTCTGAGCCAATTTGATTTACACCTAGTGTTCGTAATTGAATGATTCTCTACCTGATTCATTGGGTACTATTCTACTGTAAACATATTTTTGTTTTTTTAGTTCATTTCCATGGGACATGGAGAATGCTTTGTTGATTTCTGGGTTATTGCTCATGCCTTTAATCCTCGAAAGATATTGATCTCCTTCTTTCCTTTGTAGGGTTCTTGCCGACGATGTTTAACAGGTCACAAAGGCTCAGTTACAGCTCTGTCTGATAAATTGTTAGGACATGGAGAAAATATTTTGTTTATATTTTTTTAATTATATATATAATATTATTTAATTAACGTGTCCACCGCGTGTCCGACAAAAAATTGATTTTGACGTGTCCAAGTATCGAATCATGTCCATATTGGACACTCGAACTCGTGTTCGTGCTGCATAGGTAAAGACTAACAAATAAACACGTTAAACAAAAATAGAAAACTTAAATAGCAAACCATTTAAAGAGAGGGAGGATAGCCACTGCCGTCGTCGACATCGGCGAGACCACCGATTCTGAAACCAAAATCCCAGAAAATGACCAAATCGCGTAAGGAACACCAAGCCAAATCTTTACCAAAGATGTGACCCTTCTTTTTATCTGCTTAGTGGGCTTTAATGGAGATTTAGTGTGAACGTTACTACATAATACCATTTCAGCTAGAAGTTGGACCTCCAATACAGAATTCGATAAGCTATAGAAACCTAGGTTATAGTTTCATACTTTGAGAAAACGGTAAACTAAAGCTCATTGAAGAGGACCAAGGTCTCAACCAGTATCTTAAAATGAAATTTGCTTGACAAAATTAACGAGTACATTTCTTAATTAACAACCTATTTGGTTAGGGAAAATCATGCCCTGTTCATTTTTACTTAATTTATAGTTCTACTTAAAATTTGCTCCTCCCGTGAGTTTCTACATTCATCAATCTTTCTTTATTTTCACTTGTACTACTTTTCATTGTTTCGTCGAGTCATCTTTGGCTCAAAAATTTTTTACGATCCACAATCTCACTTCATAATTTCTCCACAGTTAAAAAATTAATACACACTCTATTTTGTTACAGTAAAAACACTCAAACTCGTCCATATATACTTAAACGGAACTCATTCCACTCAAGAATATATGTATGGTTGATCTTCATTGTTCTTGCACTCAAGAATTCATAAACTCCATGATATAGAAAAGACGAGCCTTCCAATTACTGTCAACTACATGTTGAAGAGGTTCCCCATTGCACTTGTGAAAGTGGTAGTAGTACTTCACTTCTCAATCTCAATGACTAAGTGGTGACAATAATGCTTTAGGATTTTGGGGTCTTTGTCAAGCCTGATGTGCAGAAGCACCTTCTCTTTTGAACCAGAAGAGGCCAAGCTTTGCTTTCACAACATTCTCACACTTTGATGCTTTGCCCTAGTGCTGCTGTGAGTGCTTTACAACTAAATAAGAAGGATAAACCTAAGCCATCAAATACAGGTCCTTTCTGGTAATTAGTTGACTTCCAGACCAAATAAAAAGTATGCAAGAGTATCTAATCCAATTGCAACTGAGCTTTCAAAATTTATTTACATATTGTTTGTTGATGCTAGTAGCATTAATCTAATGTGATGATTAATAGTCATGCATGATAGATTGTGCTTGAGGACTTGAAGTGGCGTAAGATTCAACTAGCTGGTTCTTGTTTTATATTTCACTGTTCTGTTGCCTGTAGACACACAAGAAAATCTCGATGAACCTGAATAATGAATAAAATTTTTGTTAATAGAAATAAATTAGATGCAGCTAGTAATAATTAAATTAGTTTTGTTTTTGATCAAATACTCGAGATTTGAGAAGATATTTGGTTTTGTTGTGATTTAGGAAGGTTATTTCCGTAACTTCCTATATGTGTCTTGGCCTAATTAGACTATTATAGTTGATTCTGTAATAGATAAGGAATCCCTGATTTATCGGGATACTTATTGTAATGCCTATATAAATGTCTCTCTATCAATCAATAAATTATAAGTTCTCCCTATTATCTTTTCTCCTTGAACATGTTATTAGCACGTAATCTCCCTGAGCCCTAGAAAAAACCATGATAACTTTTTCCTCCTCTTTCATCCATTCCGTCGGCCGCACCTCCCTTCTCGGGACCCATGTAACTCCTTCTCGGTCTCTCCTAGGCCGCAGCCCCCCCCCCCCCCTATGGCCGCCTGCTTATTCACCCGCTCGCTCACTCGCCTGCTCGCTAGCCAGCCCGCTAGCTCGCCCGCCCACTCACTAGCTCGGCAGTCACACTCATTCGCTTGGCCGCAACACGTTCGCTCGCCATCCCACTCGCTCGCCGGCCCGCTCGCTCGCTCGGCCTCACGCCCATTCGCTCGGCCGCCACGCTTATTCGCTTGGCCGCCAGCACATTCGCTCACCATCGAATTTTCAAGATAGCTCCTCCAGCTTACTCGCGCAAGCAGAGGCTCGAGAATCAGACAAGAGTCGAAGAACAAGCTTTACGCACTAGATCTTTTGATCAATTCCAAAAGGTAACAATTCTAAAAGTTTTTGCTTTTGAACTATAGATATATTATATCGGACTATTAGCTTTTCTTCTACTCCTATTCCGGTCATTCTTAAATCGCCGATGAGACCTAGAATGGAGAATTTATCACCCCTACGGTCGCAGTTTTAAGTGATAGTCTTGGGGGAATCACGTTTGAAAGGGAATTAAAAGAAAAAGATGCTTATGTGGATGTCTGAGTACGCCACTGTTTGAAGGCGTGATATGATGTCGCTGATTTATGCATCAAAAATGCTTTTACATTGAAAAAAAAAAAAAATCACTTACGTGACCGAATATATCCCTTCTAATTCCAATATATACTTGATAGTACCTCTTTATGAGTGATACTAATCCGACGTTTTATTCTCGTGTAGATGTCGTCGTCGTCACCGTCACGCCCTGATTTTGAGATCTTAGATCTACAAGGCAAAAACTACCATCGATGGGTTTCCGATGTTGAAATTGCTTTCCAAAGAAAAGGTTTTCCAGCCATTCTGACTGATGCAGCCGCCAACACCCCTTTTGGGGACCATACCAAGGCTCAGGCCGTCATGTATTTGAGGCGCCATATCCACCCAACTCTGAAGCGACAATATTTGTCTGTAAAAGATCCCAAAATTTTATGGGACACGCTCCAGCAACGATTCAACAATGTCCATGACATGCTTCTTCCAGAGCTCACCCTTAAATGGGAACAAATCCCTTTCTCGGATTATGACAAAGTAGACAAATACAATCAAGATATGATTAGTCTACAGGCGGATCTTGGCACGGTTGGCGTCATCAAAACCGATAAAGATGTTCTGGAGAAGATATTTAACACATTCCCCATGGCCTACGATGTCATCGGACATCAGTATAAGATCTCAGTTGATGAAGGCAGAATCAGGACATTCTCTGACCTTATGGCAATATTGGCTAAAAAAGAGCGCCATTATGAGATTAGGCTCAATAGTAGCCAGAGACCTGTTGGTACAAAGCCAATTCCAACACCACAGGCTCATTATGGGAAGGCTTCAAAGCATAAAAATAAAGGCTGTCATGCCCTGTACAATCCGGTACGTGGAAGAAATCAGAATGCTGGAAACAAAATGACACGACGCTCCAACACTTGGAGGCGAGAAGGTGGCGAAACCGCACCACCTTCAGGGGGAGGCCGGACCGGCCACGGACCCCGTCTAGGCCCGGTACCAAACCCTCCTAGACCTCATAGCAATAACCGGAATGCCCAATTTGCTCCGTACTATAAGCATGGTTCCTCCAAACACTACCATCGCGACTGTCGAGCTAGTAAGGAGATGTTAAATGCCTACAAAAAGTACAAGAAGTTTTTGTCTGAATAAAGCAATTATGCTGAGGACGATGATTGAAGCAAATTATGCTCATCATGTGGATTTACCAAAGGCGCAACCACAAACTCTTGATGTCCCGGATTTTGATTAGTCCATGTATTTGGCTTTTCTAGTTTATCAAGTATTGTAATGGCACTCGCCATGTTTTTATGACTCTTGTTAGTCTGTTTATTTTGGAATTAGAAGTTGATGTATTCAAGTTGGCACTTAATAAAATTTCTCTGTTTTCCCATATTGTGAGAAATTTTATGTTTTTATGCAATCAGGTTCGTGTATTAACAACTCACGTGGTTCTTGTGATGCCACCTTTGGGTTACATTGGCTCTATATTTTGGACTTATAATCCCACCTACGCTCAATAAAAAAAATAATAAAAAATAAATAAATAAATAAAGGGAAGCGAACGAGCCGCTATCGGTTCATTAAAGTGAAGTAGGCTTAGTACTCGCCACACTCTGGTGCCACGGCACCATGTGCTATTGACATCCACAGCTTCGGCTAGTGTGCAGCCAGAGAGGTGTTTTAACACCAATCCTAGGAGGCTTGTCATCGTTTTATCTCAGTTACCAAAGGTGTTCCACACCACAATGTGCGAAGCCTCAGCTTCGTTTTGGTTTCTGATGATTGCTTGGTTATGTAACATTCAACTTTGCACTTTCCGACTTAAGTCGAAGTTATAATATCCAAATGCCATGTGATACACTCGATGGGATTTCATCCCCTTTCTTTCTCTATGCTACGGTGTAGTGATTAGACTGTGTCCCGCGAGAAACTAACCCAAGTTTTCTTCTCTTTGTAGATGTCTCGCGGTGAAGTTGAGTGTCTAGCTGATAGTGAAACTACCCACACTATCCTAAGGAATAGGCAGTTGTTTATAGATTTAATGCCGCATCGCTCATCAATGACAACATTGATAGGTACCTCGCCGGTTGTCAAAGGGCAAGGAACCGCTGAATTTATGTTACCAAATGGTACCGTTATCAATGTCATTGATGCTCTCTATGCGCCGAGAAAAAATCGAATCCTGCTGAGTTTTAAAGATATCTGTGCCAACGGTTATCACTTGGATACCTATGCTGAGAATGGTGAAGAATACTTATGCATTACTTCTCAAGAAAACGGCCGTCGCCGTATCTTAGAGAAGATGTCGTGCATTGACGACAATGGCTTGTATCTCACTACAGCCCGTGTTTTTGAATCATATGTTGTCACTGATAATTTTTGTGACACTAATGATTACACGCTTTGACATGCTCGACTAGGCCACCCAGGCCGTGATATGATGATCCGGATTCTAAAGAACTCCCATGGACATCTATTTTTCAAGTCGAAAAAGCGATTGGAAGAACCCCTTACCGCGACTCAACGTCGTGATGTGCGCAGAAGCCAAGCTCCTCGCAAGGCCGTGGCATTGACGCCACACTCGCCACCACCCCTCCCTTCACAGGGTTTCGGGGCCGAGCACATGGCCAAAGGGGAAGTGACCTTTACGCCGCAAGTCGTGTCGTCCCACCCTTCACAGGGACATGGGGTGACACCCAACGTGTCCTCTTATGCCACAACGACAATTTCCAATGCCCATCGCTCATTTTGTAAGGCTTGCTCGCTTGCTAAATTGCACGCTCGCCCTTATTCGCCAAAGCTTCAACTGAAAATATACCATTCTTACACCGGATCCAAGGTGATATTTGTGGACCAATCAAACCAGAATGCGGCCCATTCAAGTATTTTATGGTGCTGGTTGATGCGTCGACGCGTTGGTCACACGTCGCATTGTTGTCTACAAGAAATGCTGCATTCGCCAAGCTTTTAGCTCAAATCATCAAGTTACAGGCTAACCACCATGACCATCCTATCAAATCTATTAAGTTGGATAATGCTGGTGAGTTTACCTCCAAAGCATTCGATGATTATTGTATGTCCATTGGGATTGAAGTAGAGCACCCTGTTCCTCATGTTCATTCTCAAAACGGCCTTGCAGAAACCACCATTCAGCGACTCCAGCTAGTGGCTAGGACATTGGTTATGGGAACCAATTTGCCAGTTTCTGCTTGGGGATATGCAATATTGCATGCAACGATGCTTATTCGTTTCCGACCCATTGCCAACAATGCGTTTAGTGCCTACCAGATGGTAACTGGTTTTGAACCCAATCTATCGCACTTACGTACTTTCGGTTGTGCAGTTTATGTGCCAATTACGCCTCCATTGCTATCAAAATGGGTCCACAACGACGTTTAGGCATCTATATTGGCTATGACTCGTCAATGATAATCCGCTACTTAGAACCAACCACCGGTGATCTATTTACTGCGTGATTCGCAGACTGTCACTTTGAAGAGACACACTTCCCGCCGTTAGGGGGAGATAGGAATGCACTCATTCCGAATGAACGTCAGGAATTGACATGGTGTGCCCCCAACGATTTGTCTCTTCATGATCCTCGCACTGCTCAAAGTGAGCATGAAGTGAAACGCATTATCGATCTTCAGAAAGTAGCGGAATCGATGTCTGACGCTTTCACTGATATTGCGAAAGTGACAAGATCACACGTACCTGTTGCAAACGTACCGGCAAGGTTGGAGGTCCCGAATTATGGGACCGGTTCAGCTGCCCTAAGACCTAGTGTCGTCGGCATATCCTCAGGAGAGGGTAACGTCGCTGTTGATGAATCGAATCGCAACGGTGCCTTGATGGACTTTGAAGGGGCAGCAGCTTCGGCATCGGCTCCCACCAGGAAGGGGGGAGACCGAAAAATTCTCGAGATAAAAACCCACGAAAGAAGCGAGCGAAGGCACAAAATCCGCTCATCATCGACGATGCGAATCCATCGCATGAGATTGTCTCTGACTATAGCTATGTCTATGAGTCAACTGAATCATATCTGTGGGATGACACAGATCCAATGTTGACTCCAGAGAATAAAGAAATCTCGCTCAGTTTGAATAACGCGTGTCTCTTAGTGGATAGAGCCTCCACACACGTCGATAATATATATGCTTATTCCGTCGCACAAGACATCATCCATGACGACGAAGTTGATCCACGCTCTATGACTGAATGTCAACAAAGAGCAGATTGGTCGAAGTGGAAAGAAGTAATACAGGTAGAACTTGACTCATTAGAGAAAAGGCAAGTCTTTGGATCTGTTGAATTGATCCCTAAAGGCGTTAAACATGTCGGACATAAATGGGTTTTTGTTCGTAAGTGCAATGAAAAGCATGAGATCTTGTGGTATAAGGCAAGACTCGTGGCGTAAGACTTTGCAGCGTCCTGGTATTGACTACGAGGAGACGTACTCTCCCGTAATGGACATCATTACTTTCCGCTACTTGATCAGTTTAGTAGTGTCCGAAAAACTGAGTATGCAACTGATGGATGTAGTTACTGCATATCTATATGGGGATCTAGATACCGATATCTACATGAGAGTTCCTGAAGGAATTCCAGTCCCTCAATCAGAAGACTCCAAACCTCGGAGTGCTTATGTAGTTAAACTGCAACGTTCACTGTATGGACTTAAACAATCCGGAAGGATGTGATATAATCGTCTACGTGAATACCTGATTGGGAGGGGTTATAAGAACGATGAGTTATGCCCATGCGTGTTCATTAGAAAGACCGACTCTGGATTTGCCATTGTAGTTGTCTATGTTGATCACATGAATGTCATTGGTACTTCATGTGAGATTGAAGAGACGGTTCATTCTTGAAATCCGAGTTCGAGATGAAGGATCTTGGGAAGACTAAGTTATGTTTAAGACTTGAGTTAGAGCATAGAACCAAGGGTATTCTTGTTCACCAGTCTGCTTATACGCAGAAGATGCTCAGGCGTTTCAACATAGATACATGTACGCCATTGTCTACTCCCATGGTCGTTCGTAGTCTGGACATAAACAAGGATCCATTCCGTCCGAAGGAGGATGAAGAAGAGATTCTTGGTGCTGAGTACCCATACTTAAGTGTGATTGGGGCACTATTGTATTTGGCACAATGCACTAGACTAAACATTTCTTTCGCTGTGAACTTACTGGCTAGATTTAGCTCAGCACCTACGCTTCGTCATTGGAACGGTATCAAACATCTGTTTCGTTACCTGAAATTTCTATTGATTTGGGCCTGTTCTATCCCTTCAGCACAAAGAGAGAAGATCCCGCCGATCACCCTCCTCACACTGACGCTTCCGGCTGCCTTAGTAGTGCCATGGTACGCCATGGTACTGCCGCTGGCACGGGTGGTGTGGAGGATGATGATGGCGACGCGTTCGTCCACTCAAATGTGCCATTTTCTGGATGTCTCCCTTACTCAAAGACTCCCAACAACGTATTAGTTGGTTTTGCAGATGCTGGGTATCTTTCTGACCCACATCGTGCTCGTTCTCAAACTGGTTATGTTTTTACCATGTGAAATACAGCGATATCCTAGAGATCAACCGAGCAAACTTTGTTGCTACTTCATCGAATCACGCAGACATTGCCCTCCATGAGATTGTTAAAGAATGTGTCTGGCTAAGGTCAGTTATTCACCACATTCGAGATTCGTATGGACTAGTGTCTACCACCGATAAACCTACGTGTATCTATGAAGATAATGTTGCCTGCATTGAGCAAATGAAGTTAGGTTTTATCAAAGGTGATAACACTAAGCACATATCGCCTAAGTTCTTTTACAATATACAATAACAAGAATTCCTGAACATCCAAGTTAATCAAGTGAGTTCAGATGCAAATGTTGCAGATTTGTTTACCAAGTCTTTGGGAAAATCTATGCATGTGAAACATGTGAAGAGCCTAGGCATGCGCCATATATCAGAGCTCTAAATTTGTTAGACTGCAGGGGGAGTTTACATCACATGTTATTCACAAGTGTAGTATTGGTGTGTTGTGCTCTTTTCCCTTCGTCCATGCATTTTATTTTTGCCCAAGAGGTTTTGTTTTGCTGGCAAGGTTTTAGTGAGGCAACATGGTAAGCACTATAAAGACATTAGGCGCTCGACACAAGGGAGAGTGTTGTAGGAAGGTTATTTCCGTAACTTCCTAGATGTGTCTTGGCCTAATTATACTAGTATAGTTGATTCTGTAATAGATAATGAATTCCTGATTTATCGGGATACTTATTGTAATGCCTATATAAAAGCCTCTCTATCAATCAATAAAATATAAGTTCTCCCTATTATTTTTTCTCCTTGAATATATATATATATATATATATATGAAGAAGATCTCCATCATTGTTAATATCCTATCAAGCAGAACCTGTTCCTCTCTAAGCTACGTTGGCTGCTCTGCAGAAAACTATAGTGTACTGATGTACTCTTTTCTTTTGAAAGGCCGGGACAAAGAATACTGAATATTGTATATATATTCTATGGTCAACCTGCATGATTATTATTGATCATCTATAATATTAATCCAGATCACTAATCTGCTCAACTAGGACAAGAAAAACTTCAAACTTTGCGGTGGGGATGGATTGCCTGAAAATGATGTTTTTCTATGAACTATACCTCACCACTTACCACCTGCTGTTTTCAATTTTTTTCTTCTTTATCCGGCACGGTCCAAAAATCCTGCATTGACCTTTTATTAAGCAAAAGAATCGTACCCAGGATAGATCTTCAATACACGATTGTTTAAGTTCTCTCTGAATTGTCACATTGTGGTAAAAGCTAAGAAGGCTTCTGGATATATAGGGATAAAACTCAAGGGATCATGTTCAAGACAGGAAATCTAGTTGAAGCATCTAAACTTAGTTCAATCTAGCTTATTGGGGGCATTGTTCCAGACCAAAGCTGGCCCTTCATTGGACTCAAAGGGCATTTGATTGTGCAGCGCAGCCGCATTTGTTTTGTTGCAAGCATTTTAGTCTCGGTATTAATTTCTATCCGAGATTTTTGAGTTAACCGAACGAGTTTGTGCTTTACGACGAAAATCTAACTAATATTAACATATAAAAACGTATTAACGTGATACAGTAGTATCATCTTTTTATTTTTAAGAATGATATCTTAACGTGGTCTAAGTGTTTATATGTACATTAGGGAAAATCAAAATATTGGTGTATACTAATGATAATAAGAAAAACAAAAATGGTTAACTCACACTGAAAAACACATGCCCAAAAAGCTAAAACCCTCTGATAACTTGTTGCCGGTGCCGAACAACCTTTTCAATCCCTGTTGCAAAGCCGTGGTGGGTCCTTAGAAAATAACATAAAATCCGGTTTGGCATTTTCCTGAGTCACCCGACTCTCTTTCTCTTTCCCTGAGCTGCCTTCTTCTCTGTTATTCTCTCCCTTCCAGCTGCCACTTGTCTCCCTGCTTGTTTCTTCAGCTGATATTTACTCCACTTTTGAGTGTTTCAGTGTTTTGCAGAACCTGAAACAGGGGCCTTGTCAGAATTCAAGTATGGCAATTGAAGAAGAAGAAGCTTCTTTAAAAGAAAATGATGCTGGCATTTCCACCAGCCAAGTTGACCCTTCACCCCAAGAGGTAACCTCATTTGCTTTTCGTTGCTGAATTCTCTGATGCGTTTTGTGATGTTTTGCATGTTTCTTTTCTGTTTATGATTATCACTACTTCTGGGTTCTATTCATTTTACCAGATATATGTGCTTATGATTTACCTCTGTGCTAAAGTTTTTATCTTTACTTCAATTGGGTGAAGCATGTATCATAGTACTGTTATGCAGCTGCAATCATGGATTTAGTGAAAGTCATCAATTGCTTTAGGGGTCCATGATCTGCCAACTTTTATCCCATTCAACTTTACTTGGTATTTGTAAAATCATGTAGGTCAAGTTATAGGTATGTAATTCCTCTCAGAACTGTTGATACTTGCATGTTAAATTTTTTTGTTACGAATAAAGGAGAGCTTACTATTGGGTTTGGTTTATAATTCTGCATTGCCAATTTGTCATGATGCTCTTACATCATTGTGTTCCTTCATATTTCCTTGTGTTTCAATATTGGATAACCTTTGGTCTTTCCCTATGTTGGTTTCTTTTCCTCAATTGTACATATCTTGGCGAGTGAAATTAAAGTTGATTGATGCTGGATCGCCAATTTACAGTTCTCATTTACTTGAGCATCACGCAGAGTTGTATGAGATTGTTGTATGCGTGGTACTTGATCGGGTGATTTAATGTAAAAGAAATGTTCTTACTGATCTGAAGGATTTTTTTCTTTTACAGGATGGAAATTTCACTGAAATAATTGAAGAAACTCCTCCTGATCACCCATGGAGACGACAAAACCTCGCCTTACAGATACCCTCAAGAACTCTTGAGAATTCCAAAGAGAATTTTGTGAGAATAGACATTCCCCCAACGCCAAGTCCCACTCCCAAAAGAGTGAACTTCTCCCCATTACCTAGCCCTTGTATAAACAAAGTCAGTGGATCCCCAGGTCCCTCATCCTCCAAAACTAAGTCAACCATGAAGAGCCTCCTTCCAAAACTAAGTTTCAAGTATCGGAACACAACTTCAGAGATTCGGAAGGCTGCTACTCTTGCACTCAGAGGTACACGTACAGCGACCCGTGAGAAGCCTATAATTTCTAGGACATTTTCTCTTTCAAAGCTTTTAACACCTAGACTGAAGAATACGTCATCCTTGCCTGCAACCCCAATTTCTCACTCAAATCCAGAGTCTATGCATGGAGGGAACATAGTTGATCTGGTAAGTTCTCTTGTGAGTAGCTATCACATTCTAAACTTGACCTCTTGAGACAGTTAGTTTGTTATGAAAAAACAAGTTGATCACAATGCTTGGAGACAGTAATAAAAAGAGAAAATTAATTTTGGGTTCAATTTTAAATGTCATGTCTTACCTGTTTCATTGTTAATCTTTTTGAGGTAGTATTACTCGATCGTACTTAAAAGATCGCTCATGTTCCCTGCAAAATAGAGAGAAAATTGCTTCAGATTTATTCTATATATGCATCAGTTTTCTTTCATTTTTGCATTTGTACTTGCTTGAGGATTCTCCACTAATTTTCGTGTGCAATCACCAATTTTCAAGGAATGACTAAAGCCAGTTGGTTTCCTTGACATCACATGTAGCAGTGACTGTGGAAAACTGGTTATAATATCAACTGCTTTACTCTTCAGGCTTTTAGTATATCAACTAACTAACCTTAGTTAGGTTCCTTGACTTGCCCTTTGTTTCATGTAATGAAAGTCTTGAATTCTCAGATTAAAAAAGTAACCAATTAACCTTAGTTAGGTTCCACATATTTAGTGTGGATATTTATATCAAAATAAACATGTGATTAGTTGTGTAGGTCATGATGAGCAGGCAGGGTGTTTTCCACCAATCCATTCTGTGCTACTACTTTAAACAGAGTTCAAAATATTTATTCATACTTTTCCTCTATCATTTTGAGTTCTGCAGGGAGTTATACTTCTTTCGATGTTTCATATTATCCTGAAATATGTGTTCATTAGTTGATCCACCAGTCCACCTTATTCTCACGAATTTATACTTTGCAGAAAGGAGAACGCCAACTGCCTATTCATCGTTCACATTCAGTCCCTGTGCTTAATAAAGATGGGAGTGTATGTCTAGGTGGTGTCATTCGAGTAATTCCTTCCACACCACGAGCGATGGAGAGAACTGTATCAATAACTTCATGCACCTCCCCGAAAGATGACAATGGTAATTTTACTTTCAGATTGTTTTTAACATTCTTGATTATATCATTTTCCTTGCAGAATTCTGCCTGAGTGCCAGGATATACCAACTGTCTGTATTTTCAGATTGAAGCAACCTTAAACTCTAGTTTTGTAATTACTAATTAGTGATAACCAACCTATACCTTATCTTAGTTCTGTGGTTCAGATAAAAGTGATGATGATGGTGAAGATATTACCGAAGAAGAAGCTGTTTGTCGAATTTGCTTAGTTGAACTGGGGGAAGGTGCTGACACCCTGAAGATGGAATGCAGCTGCAAAGGTGACCTCGCCCTGGCCCACCAAGAGTGTGCTGTAAAATGGTTCAGCATCAAAGGCAATAAAACATGTGATGTGTGCAAGCAAGAGGTCCAGAATCTACCTGTCACGCTTTTACGAATTCAAAATGTTCAAGCACATAATTTACGAGGAACTAGAGCACAGCAGCCTGAGGTTACTCAATATAGGCAAGTAAAATTTGCAGTTTATGAGAGGAAATGGTCTTTGCTCTTATATTTTTTGTCTGGCTGTGAGAAGATGCAGCTACTAGTTTAGATAGATATAAGTTGGTTCATCAAAAGAAAAAAAATTCCTTAAAATCAAGGACTTTCTCTTGTTCATGATCTTAACTGAGGATGTACCCCAAGATCAGTAAACGAAAGTGGACTTAGAACAAAATATGCAGTTGAAAGGAGGGATATGAGAAAGGTAAATGATTTGCCTGATCATCTTTCACTTATTGTTGATGGGGAATGATCTTTCATAATGCAGTAAAATGGAGTGAATCTGGTATAAGATAAATTTCTATTACATTCAAGACCACCATCTAGGATGCTATAACTAATATGTACCGCAAAATTTCCAGGGTTTGGCAAGATGTTCCCATTCTCGTCATAGTTAGCATGCTGGCATACTTCTGTTTTCTTGAGCAGCTTCTGGTATGTCATTTAACTTCTTTACGTTTTTTTTTTCAAACTGGCTAAAGAATAACCTATTAAGATCGCATGCATTAGGTAGGAAAAATGGGATCAGGTGCAATTGCACTCTCTCTTCCTTTCTCCTGTATATTGGGTCTTTTGGCATCCATGACAGCAACCACAATGGGTAGGCAAGCTAATTTTCATTAGTACAGTATTTTACTTGCATCAACCAATCATCTATTTTACTGACTTTGAAATTTGTGCGCAGTGAAAAGAAAATATGTCTGGGTTTATGCAACCATTCAGTTTTTTTTGGTGGTTCTCTCGGCTCATCTACTTTATTCATTGGTAAGACATGCTCTGCTGACATTAAGTAGTGATGAGATTTGTAAGTGAACATGAAAATGTGATGATTCTGCTTTGTGAAACAATATATATCAGTTTTGGGTCACAAATGTTTAGAATGAGGAATTTCTTATCTGTGAAACTTATAGGTTTCCTGTTGGGTCTACAGATTCACATGCAGGCAGTTCTGTCAGTTCTTCTTGCCACGTTTACAGGGTTTGGAGTTACAATGTGTGGGAATTCTATTATTATTGAGGCTTTGGGATGGAGGGCAAGATGGGTTTCTCGGTCAAATCAACAGCATGGTACTACCGCAGTGACACAGCTAAATCAACCACAACAAACGGAGGCAAATCCTCAGCAGCTTGACAATGAAATTCAAGGTGCTGAAGCTGTTCGTGGCAGCTGAGTCATAATTGTTACTTTGTTAGTATGGTGCATCTGCATTTGACACTGTAGCTGCAAACTACAAATGATCTGTAGTGAGCATATTAGCAGCATTGTATATTAACCATTTGACATGTATATTAACCGTTTCATATGTTGGTCACTTGATCTGGCAAAATACATGATGTTTAATCTTTGGCTTCTTCCCGAGCAGATAGAGCTGTCTTAACTTCGGACCTCTTTTTGGCAGAAAACCTATTGTGTTTTCAGGTCTGAAGTTTTTAGGTTACCCCGTGTAATTAATGAACTGAAACAGAGCTGATCTTGCTGTCTATTCCAAAAGCAAGGTTTTGTTCAGTCCGAAAAGTATTGCTTTCCAATTTTCCCATCCAGTATTTATCTCACAATATAATTAGCCTCACCAAGATGAACTGATTGAAGATGAAAAGTTAGATAAATACATGATATGAACAGCTTTAATATGGAACCAGTTGGGCTTTGTTGAGAGGAACATCATCTTATTTTCTGTCATTCGTTAAGTATGTTCCGAAAACGGCCGTACCGTAATTACAAATGGGGGTTGTTTCTTCCTCCCAATCTTACTGCCTTCAATGGCAATTTCCTATACAATAGAATCAGTTGGTTGCATGGCAATTGGGAACGCCAGTCAGATCACGCTCAAATGCTATTCAGGAAAAACCAACTGGTAAGAGAAGAAAAATGGCTACACAAGCGAATCAAAATGTACTCGATGGGAAGAAGCTTGTTTTGCTTACGCTCTGTTGACAGTGTCATTGCTTATGACTGGTACTGCCAACCTTGCTTGACAGCAAAGGCTTATCCTTCAAGCTGGGACTCAACACAGTTTCCTCATTGCTTGATTGGCTTTCCGAAACCCCAGGTCTCATCCAAATTTTAATATTCCCTTCTCGGCAGACAGTAAGAACAGATTCTTGTGTAAACATAACGCCAGAGAGAGGTTCAGTGTGCACACGGTGAGCAACAAGAGGTGAAATCTTTGGAACATCTCGCATGCTTGGAGCAGGCTGCAAAGTACCCACTGGTAGCGCATTGTCCCAATGAGATGACTGGCTTCCAGTACTATATGTGGGGGAACCACCTGGAGGGCATCGGCGCAAAGGCACCACAATCTCATCCATTTCCAGGTCCCACAGAAGTAACTGTGTGTCCTGCAAACAAAAAGAAAAGCATAAACATCAGGACTTGTAAAGAAGTAAACTCACCACGTCAGTCGCTTCAATATCTTTCTGACCAGGGTTCTTTTTTTTTTTTTTTTTTTCAAATTCTATCAGAGAAAAGGAGTTTGAAGGAGAATATTTAATAAAGAGGGATAACAAGGTCACAACTTTTCTCACAAAAACTCATTTCATATCCCGGAAATTTCTTGTGCAAGTGTATTCGTATCAGGCCATTGTATGTTCACCACTTGTAGCTTAGACTACACTACTTGAAATGTCAAATATATGCATGAACATAAAGATGAGAGCCAGACAATTAAAATACAAAACAGGAAAGTACAAAAACTATAGCATTATGCTTTTTATTATCTAACTATGTAAATATTGACAAGACCGGCCTTAATTTTCTTATACCTGACCAACGGAACCGAACCGGTACATGACAGTTTCCCCGATACCTTCTGAATTTGGTGATGACCAATATGAATCAAACGCCACTCCACTGACCTGCCAGCATCATCCGGTAATAGTTTAGCAACTATTAGGTACTTATAACAAGCCTGATTCTATTTAAGAAACTTACCCAAGAATTGTGTCCCTCTCCCCATGCTACAACTTTCCGATCTTCCATACTCCAAACTTGAACCAGATCATCTTCACCTCCTGCCAGTATGTATTTTCCATCCATGCTGTTCAGAAGCATATAAAATCAATCATACCATCATCACAAAAGAACAATCAATTCTTAATACAAAAAGAGCCCCAAACAAATATCTCAAGGTAAGCTAGGGGATTGGACCAAAAAAAAAAAAAAAAAAACCAGCAGCATGCTGAAAGAAAATAAATTATTATTATTATTATTATTATTTATTTATTTATTTATTTAAAAAATATATAAAAAAAACAATCAAATAGGCAAACCTCCAAGCACAACAAAGCTGAGCACCATAGTAACTTTTCCCCCCACACATAAGCTGCTCTTTTGAATAGTCAAAAACACGTAGATAACCTGCATTTCGTAGATATATGAAGCTCATATTCTGCAAATAGAAACTATCTAAGAGAGCAACTAGACAATGCAATCAACAACATATTGAAATTATACCGTCTCTTCCAACAGTTGCTAAATAAGCTCCATCATTTGAGAAAGCGATACTATTAATTGAACCTAAGCATATATGCCATCTGGCAATTGGATTACTCTGCACAAGCATAGTAGGAATCAAAACAAATATCGTCAGTGCAGAAGGAAGCAGAAGTATAAACACAGCATGTCCGGTTCACAGATATCAAATGAATTATCTCATATTTATCAGTCATTTTGTAGACGCAACTGCAGTTATTCAGCCAAGTAACCAGAAACATTCCAGCACACCACATATAAGCACAAAGATCTCAACCATAATACCCCTCAACTAAAAATTAGAGGATTTACTGGCCAAAAAAGAAGAAGAGGATTTTCAAACAACTGCTGATGATTTCCCAGCTCTAAGTTAAATTACGCACCATGCATCTTCACAAACATAATGAGAAAGGGATCATTTTCACACTTTTATAGTCAAGGACCTTAGCTTCATGCTCTACATGTAAATCAATTTTACCTAGTGCACGAGCCTAAACAATGAATGTGCAGACAAACTCCTGTCAACCCCAAATGTATGAACTTTGGTAACTATCACCAATGTAATGTACAAAAATTACGGGAGAATATGCTTATTCTAGAGAGAGAGAGAGAGAGAGAGAGAGAGAGAGAGAGAGGACCTTAGCTTCATGCTCTACATGTAAATCAATTTTACCTAGTGCACGAGCCTAAACAATGAATGTGCAGACAAACTCCTGTCAACCCCAAATGTATGAACTTTGGTAACTATCACCAATGTAATGGACAAAAATTACGGGACAATATGCTTATTCTAGAGAGAGAGAGAGAGAGAGAGAGACTGATATATGAACTCAAACAGCTAACAGAGTGAAGATTGAGTAGTCACAAGTCCCGCAAACTGCCCTTATAGACTAGGAATTCACTCTACAGAATTACCCAAAGACAGCGCTGAAAGATACTTGTATCAAAATACAGACAATCTGTGACACCAGTATAAGAGCAGTATGGCTATTCGCTTAAATAAATTGAAGTAATACTCCCCATGGTGATATAGCAGCTGTGTTTTTTCCCCTATCAATTAACATAATACCCTTGTAGAAGAAACATCTAAATGGGAAAGGAAACAAACATAACTTACCTCTTTTAAAAAATAAAAAAACATAACTTACCTTACTGTAACGCGCGTGTGCAACAGAAAATTGAGCTTGATCTTTTATAACAGGGAAAGAAGTATCGCCTGCACCATCTTTGCTCTATAAAAAAAAAACTCAGATTACTTAAAACTAAAAGAGAGTCGTGGAAAATTAATATAAAGGCAGCCCAAAGTATTTATATAGATAATAGAAGCATGCCTTTTCATATACATACAGATTCCCATCAGCATGAGCAACAACAAAAGAGCCATCACCACCAGGAACCCATGCAATACTAGTACACCGGCTGTTTAAAATGGTGTATTAGACAATATATCCCACGAAACTGTTCAAAGAAATCAACCTACCACAAAACTCTCAAACGAGGTCTTTTAAGGAATGACAAACACAAGCAAAAAATGTTAACAGAAAGCATATCCTCTGGGAAGCAGCTTGGAAACAAGTGCAAACAGAAGGAGGTGTCGAATTCCTCCAATCCATTAAAGAAATTAAAAAGAAAAAAGAGCGTCACTTGCCTAATACTAACAGAACCATCTTTGTTATAATGCTGAGCACCAACAAGCTTCTTTCCAACATCCTGTAATTGCTGCCTCAGTGACACTGAGTAGACTACAAGAGCATTTATAGAACCTTTAGAAATTTTGAAATCCCACAGACAAAATCTTGAATTCATATTCTAGCAAATATATGTACCATCGCCAGAGTTCAATCCAATAATCAAATCATGACCATCCTTAGCGTCTTGATCAAATGCATGGCACACGGGATTCGAATTACTAAAATGTATAGACTTTATTGGATCCTGCAAGCAACAAGAAACCTATCATAAACCGATCCCAGCACCTAAACCTACAACAACAACGCGACAGAAAAAATTCCGAGATACCTTGTCCTGGGTATTCAAATCACTAATGAAGATTGCATCTCCCACATTGAAGATCAGGTAAGACCCTTTCCCATCAAAGTTGGAAGTAGAAGTCGAGTTACTTGAACTGGAAGCCACCAAAGACCCTACTCTACTACTCGCACTAACACTCTTACTCATGCCATTCCCTCCAACAAAGCTAAGCCTGCTCCCATTACTAGCACCCAACAACCTTGCTGCAGCTGACCGTACACCACTGCTAGTACTGAAGCTTGAAGATGGAGCAGTCGGAGTAGTTGGGGCAGGCTTGTCCTTAATATGCGCTAAAGTTACCTGATAATCAACAGCCAACACGCCTTTAAAGCTCATACATCATAACGCACAGGTTTCAACAAAAGACTCGCGCAGTGAATTAGCTACAAACACAATGTAGAGTGCTCCTATCAGATAGATTACCCTGAGATAGTCCCTATCAGCTTATAATCCTCGAAAATTGCTCTACCAAAAGTAACTTCAACACACTGTAGCAAGACCTAATAAGAAACTGGAAATGATACTCATCCAAAATGTAGTCGAAAACACAGCCTTGGTCTCAAAATACCACACATTTCCAAGTTCCAACATTAACAACACTCCTTCCAACCACTAAATTTCACTTTTGAGCAAAACTCACAAAGCTAAAACCACCCAATGCCCAATTCTTCCTAACAAACCTAAAAACCCATCACAATAAAAATCCCAAAACAGAAAAAAACCCATCTTTACACAACCATGGCTTTAAATAAGTAAATTAACAAAATGGGTAGTGAAAATTTAACCTGAGTGACAGTTTTGCCGTGAGGATAGTGAAGAAGGGTGGAAGGGTGAGCCTTCTCGTATTGAAGCTTGTACCTTCCCTCAGGCGTCTTGAAATAGGTCTTGAGCCCCGGCGACTGAGAGCTGCTGTTGTTTGCCGCCGACGAGGAAGAAGTCGTTGATGACATCATACCGTTGGCGGTGTTGATCATGGCGTCGATTACGATGCACACTAGAGCATACGATCATGACCCTCCTGGGGTTTTTGGAAGAAATGAAAATGCTTGCTCCTCCTATAAAGGTGGGTTCTTGCTGTGGTGTTGTGCTCTATTGGCTTTTCCGGATCAAATGGGCTTTGGACTGTCTGGTTTGAGGCAACGTTGTTGGGAGTTGGGGACTTGTGAGTTGTGAGTTGTGAGTGAGAGAGAGACAGAGAGGAGTGTTGGGTGAATTGTAATTGGGTTTGGAGATTTTGACTGTTGTGATGTCAGTCTACAGAGTGGACGGCTCAGATGTGGTGATGCTTTTGTGTGTTTTGTGTTCGTCTGGGATTGAAATAGCTAGGGAAGAAATTAAGGAGAGGCAATGTTTCAAAACTCGGCCACCTAGACATTACGGTGGGAGACTTTCGATAACAATGCCTAATCGAGGGTTTTAGGCGGGGTTAGCGAACCTAGCTTATAGGCGGATCTAGACTGTGCAAGTCGGATTTTGATATTTCTAATTATATTAATACATGGCTAAAAAATGGAAAAAGAAAAAAAAAATGCATATCCGCCTAGGCGGCCTCTAGGCGAGTGTAGGCGGTTATTAGGCGGGTTTAGGTGGACCTAGGCGGCATCTATGCGGTCTCTAGACGGATTTAGACGGTGCAACTCAAATTTTGACATTTCAATATTATAAATACATGTCTAAAAATAAATAAAAATTAAAAAATGCATATCCACTTACAAGGCCGCCTAGTGAGTTTTCGAACCTTGATGAGATGTATGAGTTAGCGAATGGGATTTGATTTTGGCAGGTTGAAGAGATTTGCCATAGTGGTTTGGTGATTTTGAGACTTCCTTATTAATGCAACAAATTTTGGTCCAACAATGAAAGAACTCATTATTGTAGTTTTGTGATATTCGATATATTTCATGATACTTGAGTTAGAATAAAATCGTGGTCTAAATCGGTTACAACATGTTGTTGAAGACAAAAGATCTCACATTACAATAACGATTAGCAAAACTTTGGTTCATAGTCAATCAATGTTTCAAGATTTGAATCATTCATCATTTCTGAAAAAAAATTTAAGCATCGATCATAAGATCCGCAAACTCAACATGATACACAAGAAACCAATTTTTCAACTTAAGAAATCATAGAAACTACTTCCCATGTCAAAAGAAGTTACTGGCAGAAAAGAAAAAATCAGGATGGATTATTATATGACAAGTAGAAGAGGAAGCGGAGGAGGAGTAGAAATTGAACCATTGCGCATTGTGTATTTATATGGGACAGGGGAAGAAATTTGGGTTTAGGCATGAAGAGGATAGTTTTGGCTTGGCTGCAAGCCTCAAAATAGGATTACCCTTGCTTCTTAACAAGTTCTTCACAAGAATCTGTCTGGGCCAACTGTGGAATATAATCAACAAGTTCAACACAAGAGCTAGGCTTGTCTTAGTTTAATGATTGCATCAATTACCCAATTTGGTTTAAAAGTTGGGTCTCAAAGTCCCCTTAATGATATCAAAGAACAACATAAGGCTAGAGCAATCAACTAAAGCGCAGATTAATTGGTTAGGCCTCAGTAGTAGTAGTAGTAGTAAGTAGTGAAAAGGCCACATCAGTATAACCTTTTAGAACCACACAGACTAATACAATTACTAAAGTTAGGATGAACATGCATTCTCGTTCTCATAAGAGTCATAAGTCATAGAATGTATCATCAAACTTTAAAAACCTTTCAGAAAATTATTAAGGACCCATCAGCGGTTAGTGGATATATTCTTCAAACTAATAAGAGGGTGTAACATCAGAATCTATTGCTGGCTGAACCCCCTCTGGTTTTGTTTGCTGATTTGCTTAAAGAGAGGACTAAATTTTAGTGTTCTTTTCTGTGTCAGAATGAATATTATCCTTCTTCTGCGTTAATGAGAGGTGAATCAAATTCCTCAGATAGTATTCTAGAGTCTAGACTCTTACAGTTCATTAAGATTTCATGTTGTTTGAGCTAGAAGTAACCAAATATTAAGCTCATCCATATGAATTTGATTGGTTTACCTGGAGATTATCTGAAACTCACAGTTTACTTTGAACTCTTATGTTAGTTGAGCATAATTTCTTTTCTGTTTAGATGTTAAATCAAAGGGTCTCATAGAATCAAAGTATGGCAGAAATTGGTCCTACTGTAACTGCCTGAATTTGAAACCTCTGGAAACTTAGATTACAAGCCTTCTTCTGTAAAGTTTGCACCAAACAATAAGCAATACACATGCAATCATAATCTTCATTCCAACACTTGTACCCTACTCACTTCATTCACATATCCTCCAATTTTTCCTGCCCTGCCAAGCAAAGCTCCCTACCTCTCTATTCCTCTTACTTTCCAAGAAAGAGTTACACTATTGGGTTCTAGATGACACAGTCTTTCCACCTTAAAATGACTCCCTTTCACCTAACTATGCACTCATATATATACCCTCACCCCTCTTCACCTTTTGCTCAACTCCTCCACCGCAGTACCTTTCTCTCTTATTATTCAGAACCAAGCCACAAAACATAAACACTAAAACAATGTCACCACATTACATCTTCCCATTCTTCTTTTTAGTGATCTTCTCCTTCCATTTGTTCATTGTTTCTGCTCAATCTCCAGCAGTTGCTCCGGCGCCATCAGGCACCAATGTGACCGCGGTTCTTGAAAAGGCCGGTCAGTTCACTACATTCATCAAGCTTCTCAAAAGTACAAAGACAGCCGACCAAATCAACACCCAGCTCAGCACATCAAACCAAGGCATCACCATCTTTGCACCAACTGACAATGCCTTTGCATCCCTCAAAGCAGGCACACTAAACTCCATTTCGGAACAACAAAAGCTCCAGCTACTCCAGTTCCATATCCTCCCCACTTACTATACAACCTCACAGTTCCAAACCGCCACCAATCCTTTACATACACAAGCCGGGAATAGCGATGATGGGCAGTTCCCACTCAATGTGACCACATCAGGCACCCAAGTGAACATAACAACTGGTGTTACCGCAGCCTCAGTGGCTAATACCATATTCACAGATAACCAGCTAGCCGTGTATCAGGTGGACCAGGTGCTCCTTCCAATGGCAATTTTCGGCTCACCAGCGCCCGCTCCAGCACCAGCTGCTCCCAAAAAGAAAGTTAAAGGTTCTGATGCTCCTACCGCAGGGTCGTCATCCGATGACAGTCCTGCTGATGCATCTTCTGCAATGGGGCTGAAGTACCAGACTATAAAAGCAGTGTCCCTGGGATTAGCAATGCTTACGGCATTCTTGTTGTGATGAGATTTTGAGCTGAACAGCTGTAATCATTTGAAAAACTTTTGTTTTCTTTTCTGTTGTTTCATTTGCCTATTGTGCTAAGAATTTTGTACTGCTGCTATTATTTGATCTCCATTGTCCGTTTGAATAACACTTCCATTCAGATAGTATCTTCTGCGGTGAAATTTATATCACTAGAACTTACATTCTCAGCTTCATCCCTAATCACTCACAATGCTGCGCCAAACCAGAAACTTGACCCTCACTAAGGATTTTAGTAGCAAAAAGTTGGGACGATTCCTAGACCTAAAAACGAAGTAGTTCCGACTTTCTCTAATGAACAAATCTATTTTCCCAGAAACATAAGGTGTTAAAGTTACTTAATTGCCTTCGTCCGAAATAACTATCAGAAAGTAAACTAATTATATGATGAAATACACCTTGCACATGTATCTGTGTTTTGTATAAAAAAATTCAACTAATTCATTTGCTAATCGGAATTTGGTCTGAACATAGAAGGGGTACATTCAACATGTACAGAAATGGACCCAAATCCATTCTCGTTTGATGAACTAACAGAAGTTCCTGACTTAGAGTGTTGTAAATCCATGTAACACCACCTGTCAGCGGTTAGTTATATTGGCTCGGGGCTCCCATAAATTGACAATATATAGCACTCTGTTAGCCCAAGCATCTGACGGAAGCTATTCTTCAGTGAGAAGAAAATCAAAACTAGAAATCAAATCCACCAGGAAAGCCTCCACCAAATCCACCACCGCCACCGCCACCGCCTGGAAAGCCACCTTCGAAAGTGAAAGTATATTGCTGTCCACCACCGCCATGGAAAGGATTAAAACCACCACCACCACCGCCACCACCCATTCCCATCTCTTCAAGATCTTCACCTCTGTCATACTTGGTACGTTTATCTTCATCACCAAGGACCTGTAGAGGATCACACAACATCAGATTGGATTTCCAACATGCAGCATACACTGCAGTGCACGGTTACCATATATTATGCATACAAAATCTGGTACAGTTAAGTTCAACAGATACAAAAGTTTAAAAAGAGCTTCTCCAAACCTCGTATGCAGCAGCAATTTCTCGAAATTTCTCCTCTGCAACTTCCCTATTTTCAACGTTTTTATCTGGATGCCACTGCAATGCGAGTTTCTTGTAGGCACGCTTAATCTCAGATATACTAGAAGTCTTTGAAACTCCCAAAATCTTGTACCAGTCTTTGCGTTTACTCATCTTCAAGGCTTTCTCTGCTCTCATGTATGTTTCTCGAATATTCATATCCTGCATAATCAGCAAGATGTTGATTCTATAAATTCATCAGCAATACATGCAAGCTTATAAGCAAGCAGATGCTCATGCAAACAGATGCTACTTTTAATTTCATTCTCAGATACTAAAGTGTGGTAGCGCACCCAAATCCACATAGCAACAGAATAAAAAATAAAAATAAAATATTGAAGAAAAAACAAACAAAATAATTTGGTTCCTAATCTACAAAAGCTTTCTTAGCAATAATTATTGTATAACAAATTATTAACATATTATGGAAGTACGGAACAATGGCTAACCTGAGGTGATTGTTGAGCTGCTGATTTTAGATCTTCCACTGCTCCCTCCCAATCCTCTGTCAGAAGTTTAGCTTCACCCCTCTGTAAGCATAAGACTTAGTAAACAGACTGAGGTATGCATCATAAGATATTACACGGAAGGTAACATTGCTAAAAAACATATATGCATGAGGGACAATAACCTGAACTAAGGCTTCAAGAAGCTCCCCATCAATATTAAGTGCTTCATTACAACTACTTAGCGCATCCTTTCCCCTGCCAAGCTTGACCAAGAGTTTACACAAGCCAACATGAAGATGTACGTTATATGCAAGATGATTCTGGTCCATTGCTAGGGCTGCTTTAAATTCCTCAACTGCAACTCGCAGCCTGCCCTTCTTTTCATTATCTTCGGCCTGCATAAGAAAAATAATTTAAAAAAGATTTCACCACATGATGCTTAAGATGGCAAGGCTCAAACAGGTTCTTAAGAAAGTAAACTAGTGATAAGAACTCGGTAGGATTTCCAAACTTCTCACTATCTAAATTGGGAGACGAATAAACTTGATACAGGAAGCTCGAGAAATAATTAAATTTGCCGGAACTCACACTCTTTGTCTTTTTGAGCAAGTTCTTCAATCCAAAGTACGCTTTCTTCAGTTCACCATGCTCTGGATCTAGGCGGAGACCCTTTTGGTAATGCCTACAGAAACCATAGATATTTATTCAGAAAATTATGACCTGATTACAAAGGCATTACTCAATAGTTAAGAGGCACTAATCAAACCTTTGAGCTACATCATGATCAGCTAAATAATAGTAAGCACGGCCACGGAGTAATAATGCATCCAGATTATCTTCATCTTCTTTGAGAATGAACCCAGCCTCCGCAATGGTACCATAATAGTCTTTTGATGCTAACAACAATCTCACCTTCAGGAGTTTGGCCTGCAACAAACAACGCCCTCAGAATTATAAGGTAACTAGAACTTGGAATAATAAGCTCTTCAACCCTAAGTGATACCAACAAGCAGTATGGCATGAGGATAAATAAAGAAACTGAAATCAAATAAATGATGATGAGCTATATGGAAAAGAAATAGAATGATTACCTTTGAACATGCTGGAGAGAAAACAAGAACAACTTTTTCAACATATTCCAATGATTTTGCAAAGTCGCTTGATTCAAAGAGAGCCAAAGCAGTATCCAGAGCACTCTTAGCCTGATTCAATTGAGAAAGCTCCTTCTCCGCCACTGAATCTCGGGGTTTCAACTCCAAAAACTTTTTGTAGCTCTTCTCTGATTCCTCATATCTACATCACCCAAAAATCGCCTGAATCATATGATTTTCCAATCAGAAATTGGAAAGAGATACCTGCTCACTAAAATTCTTATTCCTAACATTCCAATCAGAGATTGAAGCTAACATTTATCAGGCATGATGTATTTCGGATACTAATTTTTATTTAATATCATAAATTTAATAGCAGACGACACATATAGAACAAAGTTCCATGACAGTAAAATTTGGTCTACAGAATACTACTAATTCATCTATATTAATAATAAAGAACTAATAACTATATAACTACCTGCATATCTGGCGAAGAACAGATGCACGATGATAATACGCTTCTGAAAGTGTTGGATCTGCCTCTATGGCAGCATTAAGATCATTAAGTGCCTCGCTATATCTCTTCACCTTTACACTCTGTGAAACCCTTTCAAACAACTCAGCCGCATTACCAGGTTTGCCATCTGCACACAGAAGGTTCACCCTTTATAAGCTATAAACAACACAAGAACAGCAGTACCAAGCCACAGACAACAACAAAAGCAGTGTTGGCCACTAACTTGCTACAGCATGTTTAAACTAATTTGTCCCAACTCTGCCCAACTCGGCATTTTATACAACCCTGGTCCTCTAGACTTCCAATCTTCCATTTTCCTAGTTTTCTAATAGTACTCTAGAGTCTAGACCACGTAGATAATCACATTCAGTCAGCTTTCCTTACGACTATTCAATACAAGATTAACTCCATTCAGTCAGCTTTCAATCCTACTATTCAACACAAGTTTAACTCCATAGTTATAACCTTCTAGTAATCACAGTCTCTCTCTCCGCCCATATAATTACATCTTCATTACACAATCATGCACTAATCGTCTGTCAATGGGAACAGCAATATAGTCTCTACTAGAAGCAATCATAGTTCCACCATCCAAGAAAGGCAAAAAGGGCAATGCTTTTATGCAAATTCGAATAAGCTGCAATCAAATCAAACCCTAAACCCAGAACGCAACATTAACAAATACCAACACCATGCAACATCCAACTTAGTTTCCACTAATCCCAAAACTACACTAACCCTAAAATCACAACCCCATTAAACCACAACCCACAAAAGCAAGAAGCTTTCAACTTAATCCAAACCAATGAGCCCACCCAACTAACAAAGACTACAACTTTATCACAAAGCATTAGATCAATGCACGAATTACATAAAATTAGGTCACAAAGAGATCAAAGATTCCAAGAAACATACCTAAAGCAGAAACCAGAGGTTGAAGAAGAAGAAGCTGACAGAGGAACACGAAATGTAGTATAAACACTGTGTAGAGCAAACCCCTCCAAGCCAACAAGTCCATGGCGAACGAGGAACACCGAATCATTACTCTTGTCTCTAGAACTCAATTCTGAAACTGAGTTTGAGTTTGAGTTTAATGGTATCAGAATTTTATTACAGGGAAATCCTTGAAGAGAGGTATTACGGTTCCACGTTACTAGGACCTATCGTTGTTATCCACGTGGAAATTGAACCTCGTCTAACCGGGAGTTGTGTTGGCACCACTCATGGCTTGCCATGTCATAAAGAGCGGTGAGGAATCCTTCTCCTTCTAATATTAGACTGGCCCAAAACTTGGTTGCCCAGCCTTATTAATTAAATCTTAATCTTAATAAAACTTGGAATCCTTCTTCTATTGTGGGCCGATTTGTAGGCCTCATTCCTAAACTCTTGAGGCGTTCAAAACCAAGAAGGGGAAGAAGAAGAAGCAACAACCTCAACTCAGACAGCAAGAGGGAAGCAATCAAATTGGATATCAGATTCTTGACTCTTATAGAACTACTAGAAAAATCTACTATGCTTGTAGCTGAAGCTTTAGCACTCAAAGAGGGTTATGTTAAGCAATTAATCAAGGATACAATCAAATTTTAGTTGATGCAGGTTTCCAAGTTCTTATATTAACCAGTCACATCTCAATACCTACTTCTCTTGTTCTTCCTTGCTTGTCTTTTAAGCATGTTCACCAGGACTCCAGGAGGCCAAATTTCTACCTAATGCAATCATTGATGTTGATTATTACACCAGAGAAACCACTCCGTGGGAGCATTCTTTATCTTTAAATGCAATGTCTGTCTGCCTATAATTTATCTAGATCATCCGTTAGGAATAGATAACGTTAATCGGAACTATGTCATTTCGGACAAGTTTTGTCGATAATTTAATCATGTACGAGCTAATTATATGAGGATTGAACTCATCAATAACTTTCTCATTTCAAACAACAACACCAAAATTTAAATTTATTTTCCATATTAATTTGGTGACTACATCAAGGAGTTCGTCCCGAACTTAAAAACTACTTCTCACCACTCTTTAATGTTCTGTTCATGGCTAGCTAGAACTAAAAGTCTTACTACGTACTCTGAACATATTATATATTGTTCAAATTAGGTAACTACATTTTTTTTATGAATCAACCCATAAAATTGCATTAACAATAGCAAGAAGACATTTTACATCATACACCGAGCCCCACCTAGTATGTTGAGCAGAGACTACAAGCTCCATAACCGGTACCATCATTGTTTACAAATTAAACCTACAACAAATGACATCAAATATGCACCTACCTAATTTCTAATAAAGGTAATATATGTCGCCTAAAGAACTCAATTGGTGTACGACAAAATAAAACTAAAATTAAATAGACAGCCATCAAATCACAAGTCAAGGCAACTTCAAGGAGTGGAACCTAGCCCATCTGGCCCAAAATATGGCACCACATTGAACCAATTCCAATCCCAAGAGATCGAAAGACCTCAAGCAAATAGGTAAAGACCTCTAGCAATGGGCACCCAAGAAGATGGGAATCCAGCCATCACACTAACCACCACCGCCGCCGCCGCCGACTCAGGCGGCCGACCTTGTCCACATCGAAACACCATCAGCATCAAGGCGCCGGCGCCACCCAACCCGTTGAGCAGAGAATAACCTCTGTCACCGAGCGAACCACTACCCGCCTCCCTTGAAAAGCACGATCGGTGAATCCGAATTTGGAGCCCCGTCGTCGACTAACACAACCACAATCTAAGCCACAGCCTTGCTCTCCGCTAGCACCACTGCCAAGGTCGCCGTACCAACAGAGATCGTCGACCGTTGCTTGTCGCCTTCACGATCAGACCCCGAACTCAAGACCTCCAAATCACGACTAGAAGCCGCCAATCCGAAGCCTGAATCTGGTGCCGCCGCCAATCCAAATCACGTCCACGCTGCCTTGCACGATCAGACTCCCCACCACTACAACAGTGGAAATCTTAGGCGACGAAAAATTTTCGTCACCTAAGAGTAATTTTCGTCTCCTAAGCACTTAGGTGACGAAATTTTCGTCACCTAAGTTTCGTCGTCTAAAGTTTGTGGCCTAAGCAAGTAGACGACGAAAATTATAAATTTCGTCGCCTAAGAAAGTACTTAGACGACGAATGTAATTCATCGTCTAAGAAGGATTGGTGACGAAAAAAATTCGTAGAGGACGATGTTTTTCGTCGGCTATGGACTTACTTAGACGACGAAAAATTACAGTTTCCTCGACTAAGTAAATCACTTAGGCGACGAAAAAATATAGTTTCGTCGACTAAGTGACATACTTAGACGACAAACTAAAATTTTTCGTCGACTAAGTAAATCACTTAGTCGACGAAACTATCATTTTTCGTCGCCTAAGTAAATCACTTAGGCGAGGAAAATGATAGTTTCGTCGCCTAAGTAAGAATTTATATTAAAAAAAAAATACCGAAATTGAGACAAAATATTAATTAATATATTAAAAAATTTATTAATACAAATTAAATACTTAATATTAATAAATTTGTACATACAAATTAAAATATTTAATACTTAATATTAAACCGAACAACAATTAATATGCAAAGGGACTCGAGCTTCTAAGCCCCAGGCAGATGTTGATTTGTTTGCCCTTAGGCAATCATACATGTGCAGTGCTTTGATCTGCATCCCAGCAAAGAATGGAGTTGTGCTCCCTATTGCTTGGCTGCCTTTGTGTCGGCCAGGTGACGAGAAGTGATAGAGGCAACCAAAGATGAATCTAAGCCTCCAGACAGAAGAACTCTAAAAGGCACATTAGTTTTTTTATCACAGCCTGCATGAGTTACACTAAACATGTAAGCTATAATTTCATATTTCTCTTTGGCAATTAACATGTACAAGTAACACAGTATAAATTCCAATACGAGGCACCTAAAGGAGCAATTGCATCAAAAACAAAGCTTTGCTGCAGAAATATTACCATCAAGACTCCAGCCCATGTAGAGGGAAGTGATTCTGATAGCATCACGAGCAACAATGAAGCTGTTGTCAGGGGTATCCAGCAGCATGAAAGAGAACATGCCATCAATCATGCCCACACAGTCCTCTCCAAACTCTTCATACTAAAACAGATAACAGAAGTATCACAAATTTTACTCATCATCAAACTCATAGAAGTAATGAAAATAAATGTCCATCATAGCAAAAACTCATCATCTCATAACTTGATCAAACTGATAGATGCAAATGAAACTAAGACTTGTTCATGCTTTGATTCTATCAAACAAGTTGGTAGAAATCAGTGTGGAAGAAATCGTTTAGGTGCCTCACCAGATGAGCAATGACATCACAATCACTGCCGGCAATTGAAAGAAAATACACAACCGACACTTTTGACTTGGTTCAGGTGAACGGGGCGATCAATGAGGAGGAGACTGGGGCGGGGGCTAGCTGGCAGAAGCAGCGGCAGAGGCCGGAGAGGCGACCGAGGAGGAGGCTGGGGCGAGGGCCACAAGGCGGAGGCGGGAGCGGGGACTGAAGCGGAGAGTGGGGATAGCTGGCAGAGGCGGAGGCTGGGGCTAGCTGACAGAGGCGGAGGAGGGACCGGCGACCGAGGCGGAGGCGGAGGCGGGAGCGGGGGCCACTAGGCGGAGGCGGGACCGGCGACTGAGGCGGAGGACTGAAGAATTTTAGATTGGGGATCGAGAGAATGAGATTTAGGGATTGCAGAACTAACTGATCGAGTATATTTAACTGACTTAGGCGACGAAACATTTCTCTTCGTCTCCTAAGAAAAGTTCTTAGGCGACGAAAAAAATAGTTTCGTCTCCTAAGTTAATTTCGAATTTTGACAAAATTTTTAGGCGGAAAAATAACCGCCAATAGAATTTTTTATTTTTTTTAAATGAAATTTACTTAGATGACTAAAAAAAACATATTTGTGGCCTAAGTTATCACTTAGGCCACGAAACTAATAAGTTTCGTCGTCTAAGTGATAACTTAGGCCACGAATATGTTTTTTTTCGTCGTCTAAGTAAAAATATTTTTTCAAACAATCTATTGGTGGCTCAATTTTAATTTAATGTGTTAAAACTTTTACGACGAGTTCATAGGTACATTTGGTCGACTCGGACCCCAAATATATATATATATATATATATTTGGGGTCCGAGTCGACCAAATGTATATATATATATATGTACACACACTAAGCCTAGCAGGAAACTATAACCCAGCATAACAGATATTGTGGGCCTCGGGGTTCACGTTGCGCCCCCGAACCCCCAAACCAGGGCGCGTCGCCCCTGGACCCCGACTCCCTGACCGGGCAGCGAGATCCCCGAATGACTGGTTCAAGGCAGATATTAACAGTCGAAGTAAGTACGTACGTACGTACACACCATTTCATAATTATACCATTACCGACCACCGAAGCCCATGTACCAACTCTTCGGTATACCAATACTTTCGGTTGGTTCGGTTGGTAATTGGCCTCTACCAATATATGATATCGACTCATTTAAGTCTAAGGCTCAGCCCAAGATATAATTGTATTGATCTTTTTTAAAAAACTGGAAGCTCATTATACACGATACAACAATGAGTACTAGTACAAAAGTGTCAATACACAACACAAATCACACAACTCTTTGGAAGTTTACTGTTGACTTTTTTTATATAGTTGTTTCGAAAAGTTGTACACTTTAGTATAATCTACTAATCAAGTCATACCGCATTAGTAAATATGTTGTCATTATAATGGCTAAATTCACAAAATGAAAATTTTCACCGTCTGATGTAATCGTTATAGTTAAATATGAGTAGAATATAAAAATCAACTCGTTTCGTGAACGTTCGATGCACGATCGAATCGGTCAACCATATTTTCATAAAACTTATCACACGAAAACGCTATTACGTACCTTTAGATGACCTTATTTGGTCGACTCTTCCAAACATTAAACTCTCATATAGATGAGACGTAATTATCCATGTAAAAATTTGAAAACTTTTACATCCCGATACTATGGCTCTGCATCGAACGAGTGTAGTAAATATAATATGGATTTACTTAGGCGACGAAAAAATGGTTTCCTCGCCTAAGTGTAAATTTTAGGCGACGAAATAATACTTTCCTCGCCTAAGATGCACACTTAGGCGACGAAAAAATGGTTTCCTCGCCTAAGTGTAAATCTTAGGCGACGAAAACAGATTTTTCGTCGTCTTAGAATATAACTCAAACGACAAATTTTTGTCGGCGTCTTTGTATTTTCTTAGGTGACGAAAAATCATTTTCCTCGCCTAAGTTAAATACTTAGGCGACGAAAACTAATTTTTTCTTCACCTAAGTCAAGAACTTAGGAGATGAAATTTTTTTCGTCACCTAAGTATACACCTTAGGCGACGAAATTTTTTTTCGTCACCTGTTGACAGTAGCCGCAGAGAGGCTACAGCAGGCCCACAGACCCGCAGCAAGTGCACCAGGGCCCGGCCCAAGGCTCGGGACCGGATCACCAGCACCCGGTCTCGGGGTCCAGCACTCTATCCTGCCTCTAAGGACCCTGGGGCCGGGGGCGCCAGCCTGCCAAAGAGGGCACCAGAAGGTACAAACAGAAGGGAGCCAGTCCCACATCGAAGGGTGAGGCCAGCCCTCACCCCCAACCACCTATATAAGGGCCCCAACTACCCTCTTTATTAGGTAACTTATCTCTCTCCCTGCTTACATACGCGTCTTGGTTATATATATTCCAACTATACTAACTTAGGCATCGGAGAGGAGAAGACCGGCCTGCCCGGTATTCCCCTTAGTGAGCAGGATTGCAGGAGATCAAGTTGGATTCACCGTGTATCTACCAGGCCCCCGGGTTTAGGCAGAAACAATTGGCGCCGTCTGTGGGAATTCGCTCAAAAAGTTGTGTTGCTCTGCCAGAGAGTAGAACTCCATTGATCCTTTGGAGAGGTAGCTACATCCGCAGTTCGGAAGCTATGGAAGGAAGGAAGATAAAAGCTAGCACGGAAGGACCGAAAGGGCGAATTCAGTTCCCGACCGGGCCCAAGGTACAGGGGCTGCGGACGGTGCGAGGTTCGTCCTTTCCCCCGGCCGAGACGGAAAATCGAAAGCGCGAATTCAGTTCCCTGACCCGGCCCGTACCATAAAGACTGAGGTCGGTGCGAGGTTCGCCCTTTCTCCCATCCACGACAGGGCTCATGATCGCCGGGAACCAGAAAACCCCGACCGGAAGGGTCCGGGAGAAATAAAAAAGATGAAGGCAGAGGTCGAGCGCTTGCGAGAAGAGGGCGATCAAGATCGACTAAGAGCGGAGGCCCGATGCCAAGAATTGAAGGCAGTAAACATTGCCCTATTAGCAGCCCTGGAGCGAGAGGGTCAGCAGGGCACTCCTCGAACAGCACCGCGGCCAGCAGGCAAGGCTAGCGAATTCCCGCATCTTGAGGTAGGGCAGGCTACGGGAAGAAGAAGGACCGTGCATGTGGCCACGCCACTCTTTTCGGAAGCTCTGAAAAACTCCGGCCCGGCCGAGCCCCCGTACCGCACGGGCCAGGCGTCAAGCGAGCAGGAAAGCTCTACCGCACGAACACTCGAGGCGCTCTCCGCCTCGGTGTCGGACATAAAGGGCCGCATGGAGACCAGCGAGAGGATGGCAGGGCGACCTCGGGGTGGCGCGCGGTTCAACGACCGTATTGGACCTTTCCCGCGCCGGATTAGGGAATCGGGAAGATTTGAAAGCCAAAGGCCTCTGAAGTTGACATATTCAGGGACGAGCTGCCCGTACCAGCACCTGGACAGTTTTAAGTCACAAGCAGGGACGAGGGGCTACTCGGACGCCATGTGCTGCAACGTATTCCAAGAGACGCTCTCGGGAGAGGCGTTGAATTGGTTCTACGAGCTACCAGTGAACTCAGTCGAAACCTTCGAACGGTTGGCTGATAAGTTTGTCGGCCGGTTCATTCTCAGAGCCAGGACAGCCCAAACATCAACAATCCTTTTTGACTGCATGCAAACTGACAACGAGCCGCTACGCGCCTTCGTTAACCGGTGGCAAATTGCCACGGCCGGGGTCAGGAACCTGGACAAGCAGGTCCCAGGGATGGCCTTCAAGCAGGGTTTAAGACCTGGGGAACTTTCGTACAACTTACTAGTACAGGAGCCGCTGGGGTACGACGAGCTGATGACCGTGGCCGTCAGGCACGCTCAGGTAGAGCACGAGACATATGGGGACAAGGCGCCCAAGCGAATATCGGACGACCTACCGCCATCCCGTGGAAGCAAGACCGGGCGGCTAGATCGCAACCGTGCGCCTGCAGCCACCAGGAAAGCAGAGATGCGGGAGGAGTGGCAACCCCGGCGAAGCAATGACAACGGTTCCCGGCCAGGGAGAAGACCGCCATTTGTGCGCTCGGCGCAGCCTCTGGCAGCTACGCCAGCAGAGCGACCACCGCGGGCCTTAGCTATTGCGCCAGCAGGAAAACCCCAAGATCTAGCCCTTCGGACTGGCGACCAAAAACCCCAGAAAGCGGTCGTGAACGACCAGGCCCGCCCAAAGGACCCCAACAACGAGCGACCGCGAGCTCGGCAGGTAGGAACTATAAGCACCCGCACTCCCGGGGGGATCGAGGTACACGGGAGCATTAACATGATACACGGCGGGGACCGTATAGATCGGCTTACCCGGAGCTCAAAGAAGCGATGTCTAAGATCGATTCGAGGGAAGGAGGTGTACGCCTTCGGCGAAAGAAGCGGCCAAGCCGCTAAAACCGGATGGAACTCGATCACTTTCTACGAGGAGGAAGAGCCGGAGGATTTGATCCAACCGCACAACGACCCCTTCCTCATTACGGTCCAAATAGACCACTGGATAACCAGTCGTATGTTGATTGATACCGGAGCCTCAGTCAACGTAATGTTCCGAGACGCATACAAAGGGTTGCAGAGAGGAAGGAACAAGTTATCCCAGGATAACGAGCCGCTTATAAGCTTCTCCGGTGAGGTCATCCAGCCTCTGGGTTCGGATTACCTACCGATCATCTTCAGTGAGGGAGACAGAACGAAAAAGGAGCATTTGGAGTTCATCATTGTCGACTGCCTATCATCGTACAATGGCATAATCGGTCGGCCAGGGTTATGGAGGCTTAAAACGTTTATAGCCGGCCATATGCTAATGCTGAAGATGCCTTCACCAACCAGAGTTATTACCATACGTGGGGACCAGAGGATCGCCCGTAAGTATTACACAGAGGCCCTGACCCACGGGAGGAAGCGGACCGAGGTCTTCACAACCACTCAGCAGGCGCCAGTGCCGGATCTGAGTATTGAACCCCGTGATGACATTAATTCAAAAAGAGTTAGGCGATTCACCGAAAAGCTGGAGCCACCTTCGGCCGTGGAAGAAACCGAAGCGATCTGCATTTCGGTAGACCACCTGGAGCGAAGTGTCGTCATAGGGACGCGGCTCGATCCGGTTGTCAGGCAAGAGCTCATAGCCTTCCTCCGGGACAACAGTTCGGTCTTCGCATGGTCCTACGAGGACATGCCAGGCATATCCCCGGAGATAGCCGTACATAAGCTAAATTTATTACCCAACGTTTCCCCGGTGAGGCAGAAGAGGAGGTCCTTCTGTCCGGCAAAGTATGAGGCAATCAGAGAGGAGATACAGAAATTGAAGGGTATAAGTTTCATCCGGGAAGTCCAGTACCCTCGCTGGCTCGCTAACGTGGTCATGGTGCCGAAGAAGGGAACCGGCCAGTGGCGTATGTGCGTGGATTTCACTAACCTGAACCGGGCGTGTCCAAAGGACAGCTTCCCGCTCCCCCGGATTGACCAGCTTATAGATTCCACGTCCAGTTTTAAGATGCTCAGCTTCATGGACGCTTACGCCGGGTACAATCAGATTAGGATGCACCCGGATGATGAGGAGCACACATCATTCACAACTGACCGAGGTACCTACTGTTATAAGAGGATGCCGTACAGTCTAAAGAATGCCGGGGCCACCTACCAGCGAACGGTGAACCGAATGCTGGAGCAAGAAATGGGTAAAACCGTAGAGGTTTACGTTGATGACATGCTGGTCAAGAGCTTGACTACAGGGGCCCACGTCCGGGATTTGGCCGTAGTCATCGGTAAGATGCTCAAATTCGGAATGCGCTTAAACCCAAAGAAGTGTATTTTCGGGATTTCAGAGGGCCTATTCCTAGGCCACATCATCAGCCAGCGAGGGATAAAAGCCAACCCGCTGAAGGTCCAGGCAATTTTAGATATGGAAACGCCAGGGGAGAGAAACCAGGTCCAGATGTTGACCGGCCGGTTGGCCGCCCTTGCCAGATTCATCTCCCGCCTAACCGACAAATGCGCCCCGTTCTTCAAGCTGCTCAAGGCACAACAGACCAGGAAAATCCACTGGGCAGCGGAGCATGAAGCGGCATTCCAGTCTATCAAGGCATATCTGTTTGCAGTGCCTCCCCTATCCAAACCAGTGCCGGGCGAAATGTTATACCTCTACATAGCTGCATCCGCAACGGCCGTCTCCGCGGCTCTCATCAGGAAGGAAGACACGCTCGAACTTCCGGTATACTACCCGGGAAAGGGACTTACTGGAGCCGAGGGCCGGTACCCCGACATAGAGAGATTGGCTCTGGCCCTGATTGTTAGTGCCAGGAAGCTCCGGCATTATTTCAAGGCTCACTCCATCACCTTATATACCAATCACCCTCTGCGACAGATCCTGCAAAAACCAGAGACCAGCGGTAGGCTCGTGCGGTGGGCAGTTGAACTGGGAGAGTTCGACATCACTTACGCCCCGCGAACGGCCATCAAGGGACAGGTAGCTGCGGACTTCATATGTGAGCTCACCCCAATGGCGGTAGAAGCGCACCCCGCCCGGTACGAGGACACCGAGGCAGTGCGAACCATAAAGACTGAACCAGGCCTCCCCACCGGCTGGAAACTTTACGTGGACGGCTCCGTAAAAACCAGGCGGAGCGGAGCCGGTGTCATGATAACCTCGCCTGATGGCCAGTCGTACGAGTATGCCTTACGGTTCCTTTTTAGCACCTCCAACAACGCTGCCGTGTATGAGGCCCTCATAGCCGGTTTGCAACTGGCCAAGGAGTTGGGAATCTTGTCCATGGAGATATATGATAGGAGCATAATGTGCTACGATATTATATGCTTATGCCCTCGTTTATGCTTTGTTTAACCCTTATTTGTCTAAGATTGAGTCATAATATAGTTTACTGTTAATTTGGTAGAGTTTGGCGAAAAATGGTTAAGAATCCGAAAAATGACTAAGTATGAGAAATCTGGAAAATAGTGAAAAATGTGTCTTTTTCGTGATTTTGAGATGAGCAAAAATGCGATCTATCCTTGTCCGAATTTAATGAAATTTGGTGTGCTTATTATTCATATACTGAGGAATGTTGTGTTAAATTTCAGATCAATCAGAGTTCGGAAAGTCACCCAAAAGATGGCTGCAAAACGGCAGTCCGAGCAAACCAATGCAGGGGCTTCCAAGATTTTCCTGGGACTTTGACCCAACGTCGAAAAATCATTCCCGACGACTCACAAGGAATTTGATCGAGATATTTTATGGGGAGATGGCTATATGTGTCTAGTTTATCTGAGACTTGGAATCGCATCAATTGGAGCTCCGAGAAGGGAGATATGTCGGATTTACTGGAGCAAGGTCATTCCAGCCGAGTTGCTGCCGGTCTTGTGTTCTTGCGGGTTTGGGGCATTTTTCCATGGACCAAGCTCACCAAATGGAGTTGTCAAGCCTACACAAGAAGTTCATGAAGATATGCAGCCCAATCCAAGGAAGAAAATCAGAAAAAGAAGTTTCCTAGAAGAACAAAGAAAGGAAGGAACCAAAACCTTGTTGCACAAGGATTGCCTTTGCCGATTTGGACTAGGTTTTCTACCTAGGGTTTCTGCCGAATTTGCCTCTATATATAGCCATGTTTTCCTACAGAAAAATCATCTCATCTCAAGCATAAAATACTAGCCTAAAGCTCTACCAAGTCTATCAAGCACCAACACCTAAATACTTAGCGAAAACCCATCACCACCACCACTACCAAATTGCCGTACCCTTCACCTTGTCTTCTGCCGATTCTTGTTTTGGCCGAGCATTAAGGAGCAGCAGCCAAGCATCTTGTCACGTTTGAGGAGTCTTCAAAGGTTCTTAAAGTGTGATCCATTCCCCTATGGCTTTTGTATTTAGTTTTGTTTGGTTGTCTTGTGAGAACTTGTTTCAATTCTTGGTTTTTGCTAAACTTTTGTATGAACCGATCTTGTTGAAGTTTATGCAGTTGTTTTGCAATTTTAATTCATGGATTTCGTATGTATGGATAATTAGGGCAGTGGTATTAGAAGCATGTTTAGGATTTAATTTGGTTAGTAATCTAAGGGTGTTCCTTAACAAATCGAAACATTAGTTGTGCTTAAGCATTTGTTGTTTGCATGTAAATCTAGATGTTAGGTTTCATCTAACCTGAGTAGAATGAATAAAACTATAGGCCTAACGGTTGTTTTGATTTGTTGTGCTCACCTAGGGTATAAAACCTTAGCTAAAACTTGCATGTTAAATAAGATGATTGACAACCTTGCTTATTTGCATGTTTTCGATTTAAGACTCTTGTGCGTTATATGTTAAGTCTTAACCGGATTAGCATAAAAAAATCTTTAGGGCTAGAACGGAAGTTTGTCCTAAAAGAACTTGAGGAAGTCTAGTAACTAGGTACAGAGCGAAAGCTCTAGTTGCGGTCGAAACGAATTTGAATTGTGAACATGTTAAATACTTGTCTCTTACTTTCTTGCATGCGAATCTTTGTGTTAAAGAGTCTTTTGTGTGAACTGTTTTGTGTGAAAGATGATGATCACTTGTAAATATTAGACTTAGGATTTATTTTCTGTTTTGTTTTCGTGTGTAGTATAAGGTAATCCTATGGTTGCCGATTCCATTTATCCCCACATTTGTGACGTTTTGTGTAAATATGTGTAGATATTTTGTGCTAACATTCTCAAATTTCAGGTACCCTTAATCCCCAGCTTAGAACGATCCCTACTTATTCTATACTACTAACGATTGTAGGGTTTATTATTGCATGCGAGCTTAGGCTCACATCAATATACAGCGACTCTAGCTTAGTGGTGAACCAGATGAACGGGGTGTTTGAGGTCAAGGATCCCCAGCTGTCCTCTTACCAGGCCTTGGCCAAAACCCTGATTGAGCCGTTCCAGGGCGCCACGATCCATCACATTCCCCGAGAGGCAAATAGGCATGTAGACGCCCTCGCGAGGCTGGCAACCGGAAACTACCCCCCAGAGTACCGGAGAGCAAAAATTGAAACTCTCCAGCAGCCAAGTATAAACAAAACCATCTCCGAGATATTTGCGGTGGAAGAAGCGCCGCCAAGCTGGATGGATCCAATAGTCAAGTATTTGACTGACAAAACCAGCCCCCAGGATGCGGTAGAGGCCAGGAGGCTACACCTCCGGTGCGCCCGGTACGGTCTCCTCAATGGCCAGTTGTACCGAAGAGGGCACAGCTTCCCCCAGCTAAGGTGTGTGACAAAAGAGGCAGGAGAGGCTATCATGCGAGAAATCCACGAAGGGGTATGCGGTAATCACTCTAGCGCAAGGTCATTATCCCACAAGTCGCTCCGAGCGGGGTATTTCTGGCCAGACATGGCGGCAGTATCAAGAAAAATATCAGGCGGCTGCCACAAGTGCCACATGTACGCCTCTGTACCTCATGCCCCGGCAATCGCATTATCAATCTTGTTGGCACCATAGCCGTTCGCACAATGGGGATTAGACATCATTGGCCCTTTTCCAACAGCTGTGGGACAATACAAGTATGCCATCGTGGCAGTGGACTATCAGACGAAGTGGGTCGAGGCAGAACCCATGATAAAGATCACTGAGGAACGGGTTAAAAAGTTCCTATGGAAGAACATCTACTGCAGGTTCGGGGTACCGCAGACTATTGTCACGGATAATGGGACACAGTTCAATAATGCTGATCTTATCCAGTACACAGCCTCGATGGGGACCCGGATGTTGTTCGCCTCAGTGGCACACCCACAGACCAACGGCCAGGTAGAAGCGGTCAATAAGATTATCAAGACCCTTCTCAAAAAGAAGCTGGATGCCAAGAAGGGATGTTGGGCCGAAGAACTCCCCGCGGTGCTATGGGCCATCCGGACAACAGCAGCAGAGGCAACAGGAGAGACCCCGTTCTGCATGGCATTCGGGAGCGAGGCGGTACTCCCTGTAGAAACTGGTATACCCAGCGGCAGGGTCGAGAATTACGACGCCGAGGGGCTACTGCTCAACCTGGACCTCATTGAGGAGCGCCGCGACCAGGCGCATATGCGCAACCAAACCTACAAGCAGCGGATCGCCCGGTACTATGACAGAAGGGTCCGGGAGAGAAAGCTACAAGTCGGGGACTGGGTCATGAAGAAGGTCCAGAAAAAACCGTTGGCCCTAGAACCAACATGGGAAGGGCCCTACCAGATCACCGCGGCCGTGGGACCGGCAACATTCCACATTATAGACACCGAGGGCATCTATTCCACCCGACCGTGGAATATCCAGCACCTACAGTTCTACCCTAGGTAATAGCGGTCACAGAGCGACAACAGTGTATTTAGCATCAATATTGCAATACACAGTTACGGCATTAAAGAATAAACTACAGCAGTTACAAGATGTGCATGTACAAGGTAAACAGCTAGCTACCGCCCCCGGAGCACCCAATCCACGACCCGCCACCTTTTAGAGCTTGCTCCTGCTCCACCGTCTCGGTTAGGGCTATATCAGCCTCCATCTGCTCGGCATCAAACCATCATTTCTCCCTCCACTCCAGATAGGCGTCACTAATGCCCTTCGCCCGGGCCTCATCCAGCATCTCCTCAAGAGTCGTCGACAGCCTTATCGGCCACTTCAGCAAGCTGGGATTCCGTGAGCTTCTCCCTTCCTTGGGGGACTACTGTAACCTGGCTCTGGAGCTCCAAAACCTTCGCCTCCAGCTCCGTAATCCTCCCTTCCCGGGTAACAGCCTGGGTCTGCAGCTCCAAAACCCTCGTCTCCAGCTCCGCGATCCTCCCTTCCCGAGCAGCAGCCTGCCGATAGGCCTCTTCTTTCTCCTGCGAGAGTTCATGGTTCAACCGACCGGTTAGTTCTTTCTCCCGCACGAGCTAGGTGCTCAACCGACCAACCTCCTCTCTTTCCTCCGCAAGCTTGGCTTCCGCCACGTCCGCCCGCACGCTCAGCTCCTCCACCCGCCTCTCCAAAACCGTAACAGCCTCCCCTCTGGGCTCCGCGGCATAAAGGCTATGAACCAGCTGCCAAAGGTAGACAAAGGAACATTAGCTCGTCTCACTCCAAGAGAAAAGGAGGCACGAAAACACTTACCCGAACAGCTAGTTCCACGGGCTTCGTCCAGCTCTTGCCTGATTGTCCAGTCCCAGGGTTCTCCCGGTCAAGACCCAAGGTTTCGATGGTAGCGATCACGAACCTACCAATTCCCCCACCGGAACCGTGACTGGCTTCCGGCACCTAAGTCCTTCGACCACCCACCTCCACGGCCGGAGCCACCGCCCGCTCGATTGGCCCAGCCGAACTTGACGCTCCGGCGTCAAGCGCCCTTGCCCTCTTGGGCGGAGCTTCACCAAGGCTGCTTCGGCGGTGCCCGAACATTTCTGCCGTTTCCCTCTCCCGCGAGGCCCGTACCGCCATCGGTCGCACCACGGGTTCTGAACCAGATAACCCCACAGACCGCCCTTCCCGAATAAAGAGTGGGGAGTTATTCTCACCGCCCGGTCGCCTTCCATAGTGAGCGTCCGGAAACACGAGCGGCACCGGCCTGTCATGCTGCTTGCGTTTCTGGGTAGCCGTATCAATCACGGTCTTCGCGGCCGTCTCCCCCGTCTCCATCAATCTCGAGGCTACAAGCTCCTCATCCGGTTCGATAGTCTCCTCAATTTTAAGCGCGAGCCGAGGGGCATTAGCTGCAAGCCGATAGGTCGAGCGGTCAGAACACAAGCAACCATGCAAAAGCAAATTACAGGACACCTTACCAGGTTTTCTCCCCATCTCGCATATCTCCAGCACGTTCCATCGGATGAAATTATAGGAGCTCCGGCTCAGATGGTCCCAGCCAGCAAACAATCGGTACAACCGTTGCTTCTCCAAGTCCTCCAGCCGGAACGACTGGTCCCCGATCGATTGATAAGCCCCGGGCACCTGGTAGCCCCTCCAAGTATGCTGCCACTTCCCACCGGCCAGCACCACCGACCTCCTCCAGACATCTGAAACCGACGACGGCAGATGCGTGATGGCAACACCGTATTCCCGCACGGCAAAATTCACGCAACCACCGCACTGGGCCTTTCTGCAATAGGAGATCTTGTACAGCGCCCGAAATTCATTAACCGTGGGCCAGTTCATATGGCTCAGACTAAACAGGCACCCAAGCCCAAGCAACTGCCTCCACTGATTGCTCGGAAGCTGGGCCGGGGAAAGATTTAGTGAGCTCAGCATGTACTGAACAAATCCCGGCAGCGGCAGCGATAGTCCGTGTCGGAATTGATCGTCGAAAACAGCAACCTAGCCCGGTTCCGGGTTACAGGCCAGTTCTCCGGGACCCAGGCCTCGAAGTTTAACAGAAGAGTCGATGTCCCACTTCGCCCGAAACTCCCTAATCTCTCTTTCATCCATGCTTCTGATTGGCTCATCACAGAAGATTACCCTATCACCATCCAGCAGCTCATGCCTTCTGGGCCCGCGGCTTGCGTCGCCATAATACGCAGATCTCCCAGACGCCATAATCCTAACACAAAAATAATTTAGATCTGCAGCAAGATGGACGAGGAGAGCAGAGGGCAAAAGGTTTAGGCAAAGTGTGGTAGGAAGAGAGCAGAGTGGACAATAAATAGGGCAACAAGAAAAGCAAGGCAACCCCAGCCGTGGATTCCCTCCATCTCAGACCGCTCCCTGTCGACACGTGTCCCAGCATGGATAAGGGATCCCATCCATCATAACTGATGGGACTGATGGGCTCTCCCCTTCATCGCATGTCCGCCACCTGTCCCACTTACCAGCGGCATTTAGGGAGATAGGAGCGAACAACGAGGCGTCCACTCCCCTCGTTCCCCCAGAAAGTCAACTCCGAATCAATCCAGCACCATGGCAGTTCACGATTATGATCATTCAACCGGCTGCATGGCTTCTTCATTGTATATCTTGAAGACCTCTCACCGGTTGTGATTTTTCCAACCACTTCGAGAGCATCTATCCAGGTATGAGCCCTCCTTCTAGCACCATCTTCGTGGCATATCACTGGGGGACTCGTCTCGATATGGCATGTCGCCCGATCGAGATCCGCCCAGCACTATGGCATTCCACCGGCCCTGTGACATTTAACCCACTCCAAGGCATTCTACCGGTTGTCACCTTCCTTCGCCTACGGGCAGGAATGAGCCAACAACAACTCAAGGCTTCTAAACGCATGGGCTTTATAAACCCGGGCGAGCTTACATCTAACCCATGTACTCTTGTCCAGCAGGATAAAAACCCTGCATCACACTGAACTGTGATACATTTGGGGATACATGGCGAGACTCGTTATCTCAACGCCACTCCACTGGGCAGATTGTTTCTCTAACACAGAACAAGTCTCCCCGCAGGCTAACAAACCTGCACATTACCTCAACGCTTAACCAACAAAAGCTGAGAAGAACTAGCAAGTGTTAACCGATGCCTCGGTACGGCCGTAACACTCTCCGGGGTACCTGTTGGCTTAGTCCACACACCAACAGGCCCTCCCGCAGGCTAGCATCTCCAGGACTCGTCTCGATATGGCAGGACGCCCGGTCGAGCTCCCGTGAACTCCGCCTCGCACCGATATGGCAGAACGCCCGGGCGAGGTCCAGTCTGCAAGTTCATCCGGGACTCGTCTCGATATGGCAGGACGCCCGGTCGAGCTCCCGTGAACTCCGCCTCGCACCGATATGGCAGAACGCCCGGGCGAGGTCCAGTCTGCAAGTTCATCCGGGACTCGTCTCGATATGGCAAGACGCCCGGTCGAGCTCCCGTGAACTCCGCCTCGCACCGATATGGCAGAACGCCCGGACGAGGTCCAGTCTGCAAGTTCATCCGGGACTCGCACCGATATGGCAGGACGCCCGGTCGAGCTCCCGTGAACTCCGCCTCGCACCGATATGGCAGAACGCCCGGGCGAGGTCCAGTCTGCAAGTTCATCCGGGACTCGCACCGATATGGCAAGACGCCCGGTCGAGCTCCCGTGACCTCCGCCTCGCACCGATATGGCAGAACGCCCGGGCGAGGTCCAGTCTGCAAGTTCATCCGGGACTCGCACCGATATGGCAGGACGCCCGGTCGAGCTCCCGTGAACTCCGCCTCGCACCGATATGGCAGAACGCCCGGGCGAGGTCCAGTCTGCAAGTTCATCCGGGACTCGTCTCGATATGGCAGGACGCCCGGTCGAGCTCCCGTGAACTCCGCCTCGCACCGTTATGGCAGAACGCCCGTGCGAGGTCCAGTCTGCAAGTTCATCCGGGACTCGTCTCGATATGGCAGGACGCCCGGTCGAGCTCCCGTGAACCCCACTCCATGCTCATAGCACCACAACACTTAAGCACAGTACTACCTATATTGCAAACGTACTTATAAACTTTTACTTACCGTCAGTAACAGGTACTCATCTCGGTCACGCCCAATCTTTAACGCGGACTTGGGGGACTGGGCACCGGTAGGTTGGTAACCCTGCGGGTCTGCGGGGCAAGAGCAAGACATATTTAAGTCCCCATTCAAGATTGCACTTGACCGGGAACTTGGGGGACTTGTTGACAGTAGCCGCAGGGAGGCTACAGCAGGCCCACAGACCCGCAGCAAGTGCACCAGGGCCCGGCCCAAGGCTCGGGACCGGATCACCAGCACCCGGCCTCGGGGTCCAGCACTCTATCCTGCCTCCAAGGACCCTGGGGCCGGGGGCGCCAGCCTGCCAAAGAGGGCACCAGAAGGTACAAACAGAAGGGAGCCAGTCCCACATCGAAGGGTGAGGCCAGCCCTCACCCCCAACCACCTATATAAGGGCCCCAACTACCCTCTTTATTAGGTAACTTATCTCTCTCCCTGCTTACATACGTGCCTTGGTTATATATATTCCAACTATACTAACTTAGGCATCGGAGAGGAGAAGACCGGCCCGCCCGGTATTCCCCTTAGTGAGCAGGATTGCAGGAGATCAAGTTGGATTCACCGTGTATCAAGTAAAAACCTTAGGCGACGAAATTAATTTTTGTCGTCTTAGTGTTCTCTTAAACGACGAAAATAATTATTCGTCGCCTAAGAATAGACTTAGGCGACGAAATTTCTAGCTTAGATGACGAAATTTTTTTCGTCTCCTAAGAACTCTTAGGTGAGGAAACTTTTTTATTTCGTCGCCTAAGGTATTTTTTCTGGTAGTGCACCAAGAGGAGGGTCACCGATGTCGCCAACTCGAAACCCTAGAAGGTTTGAAGCTTTCGGGTTTTTTTTTTTTTTTTTTTCAAATTAGGTAACTACGCACATGGTAGAAGTTTTAGTGGTTTAATCCAAGTTTGTATTTCTTTTCTTGTGTTGTCAATGTCTAGACAACAACAAATAACTATTTAAACTAGACAACATTTAGAACAATAAGTTTTACTCTTGAGATCAAAATTGAGAAAGTAAATCCGTTCGGACAGTATTATATGTGACCTAGCACTAATAAGGTGATTTCAAATCAAAACGTATATTTGATATTATTTAACCGTTTATTCATATCAACCAATGTGCACTTTACCCCATTCAAAATTTGTCAATTAAACTTTCAAGTATTTATCACGTAGTTTTCGATTTATTTACATGTATGTGAATATATTATCACCCGTAATTATTCTCTCAAGCAATTTTGTATATATATATATGCTCTAAATTTCTTTTGCCAATCCAAACCATGCCTAAAACTTGGCTAGTTGGCTTGTAACTTCCATCAAAACCCTAAACCCTAAGGACATCTCCAATGATGAAGTCTCATAATGGGGTCTCATACCTATTATAAGACCTCATTTCGATATTATTCATATAAAACTTCAACCATCTTCAATGGTAGGGTTTTCACTTAAAGTCTTAAATTTATATATTTGATTTTTCTTTAATTTGTGTTGTAATTAATAATAATTTATATTTGTAAACTATTATTGTACATGATAAATAAATATAATATTAATATAAATTATTTTTTTTCGTCACTTTTCTTACCGTTATATATAAAATTAAAATTAGTTTAAATTAGAACCTTCGATTAATTTAAAACTTATATCTTGAACCGTCATATAAAAAATTTATTTAGAAAAATATAAAAACAAAATATATTCAGAGATGGATTTTTGGCCGTTGGGGTTGCAGAGAGGGCAACGGCTCTCTGCCGAGCCACGTGATGTGGGACCTGGTGTTGCAGCTTTGTCTGCTGACTCGCCCGGGTCTGTTGCGCGTGTGGAGCCGCCCCAACTTTTGTCGTCTCCCGCGTCTCCTTCTCACTCGCTATCTCTCCCGCGTCTCCTCTCTCCCGCTTCTCTCTCCTCTGCCAGACAGGCCCCAGCCCAAAATTATAAGATGGGTCCCAAATTCAGTCTCAAAATAAGACTTGGAATGAGACCAAGTCTCAAAATTATAGAGTTTAAGACTTCACATTTTAACCATTGGAGTCTAAATTTTTTTAGTACCTCAAGATTATGGATAAAAATCTTCTCCTAACTTTTTCTTTCACCTTACATTTCTTACATTCCATCTAATGGCTCATAAGTGTAGAAGAAAAGAACAAGAGATTGTGAGCCGTTAGATAGAAGGTAAGGTGAAAGAAAAAGTTAAAAGATAATCCGAATTCAAAAATTATAGGATTGGAGATGCCCTTAGCTCAAACTACATCAAACGATAAACAAGAGCTAGACCCGAGGCCTCAAAAAGCTTAAGGCTGGTCATTACAAGTACCAATACAAAGGTCAAACTCATTACACGATAAAGTTGCATCACCCTCGATATTGTTTCTTTTTGTGCATTTCGTAGACCCAGGAAAACCCCAATGCAGTAGTACTTGTGTGCTAGCTAAAACCGCAGACCCATTCTTGGCCATTTAAAACTTGCAAGCTTCTCAACGGCTTCCAATCTCATGCATCTCTTCCCTACTAAAATTAATAAAACAATTAACTTTGTGGAATCAAGTCAAAGCTTTTCGATGATCGATCTCCTTTTCACAGTACTGAGTGCTCTGCGACGGTTTTCATAGGAGGGCAACAGTCTTAACAGTGCCCTATAAAAGAAGGCCATGGATAGGTAGGTGTGAGTGACCTTTGTACGTACCTGAAAATAAGGGTCACCCAAAACAATAGTAATGTCTAAGGAACAACGTTTCTCGGGTTCGTTTTCCATGGCATGCACGCAGCAGCTTGTTGGGGAAAACCAACCAACACTAAACGGGTTTTAATTTGGACAAAGCAACGGCGTTCACCTTCCATGTGTGGTTTCGAGGATCCTCATTGGAACCTTGAAACATTCTAATCTCATTTCCGAGGTTGTAATGTTAATGGAAGAAGAAAAATTAACCAAGGATCAAAACCGAGATCGAACCGGAACTCTGTGAGTAGTTTTGAAAGTGAAGGCCAAAGTCAATGTCCTTGTCAAGCCCGTTGTAATTAGTCAAGGAAGTGGTTTAGAACGCTAAATTATTGTCTATTGCTGCTTTATTTCTGGTTCGTATAGTAGGCAACTGATCATAATATGTGTCATGTATCATCTCACTATTACATCAATTACCACTAATAATAGAGCATTGATAACTTGGCTCCGATAAGATGTTTGTAGATGATTATACTCTTGTTTTGAATTGAATAAGTCATTAAATTATCTCATGTGACAAAGAAAAATTATCGAGAAAGAGAATTCGAATGTGATTACAGTAATCAGTGCTGGATCGAGACTCTAAGAACTACTCCCTTTCCTTTTAAAATATTGAACTGAACACAACAATTTCAAATATTAGCTGAGTTTAGTTTCGTCTTCTATTTCTTCCCGTACGTACCAAACCATCAGAGCGGTAGTTGAGACATCACACACACAGACACCACATCTGTCCTCGACTTCCTTTGCCCCCAATAATTCTTTTCTCATTAGCATGAAGCTAGATTCTCCCAAAGCTCACATCATAATGACACAGACTATGCTCTAGCTACACTCGATCACTACCCAAAACACCAAGAAACGTCTAAACCCTAAACTAGTCTCAGCAAGCTAGGTTTCACTTCTTACGTCCCCATAAGTATCAATCCAATTAACGGTGATGCATGCAGCAGGTTATAATTATGCCCTTAAATATCTTCCACTGATTGAAACAGACAGATCTTTTATAATACATCCGGTGTCCGGTCATCGTTTATAGGCAGACCCGAGTGACCCGACCACCATCGTTGACGGAGCAGCCGGATTAGTTTGACGGACGGTCAACGTTTTCTGTCACGTAGTTTTCCGTGTCCATTTCAAAAGAAGAGAAATACAAATTCATCATGCATAAAACAACAGCAGGCTAAAGATACACAAGAAAAAACAACGTACACAGCAACCAAAGCGGTCCAAATAGTTTACACATCATCATGACTCGGAGTTTGCTCTTCGTTCCGTCACTTCAGACATGCACCGCCGGGGCCCCTATCTGACCTGCTCAGCCCCCTCTGTGGAGTCTGTGACCCACTTTTCTCAGGCTGCAGCGCTACTCTAGCTCTCTCTCTCTTATTCAGCTTGCGGTCCCTAGCTAGCTGATGACCGATCAGGTATGATTCAACTCGGTCCCAACTCATCGATCCCCGGACTCAGTTTAATTGATTTCTGATAATGACTTCAGTGGTTGCCAGTGAATGGACTCAATCCCATAGCAGCTGAACTCATCGAACCAAACTTGGCTAGCTCATGTGGTAAGAACTGCCTATTATGAGTCTGACGATCTCCCACGCCCAAAAAGTCTCTGGTTAGACTATTCTGATGATCAATCGCATTCGAATTCGCGCCACCGAATTTCATTAGCTGTTCGAGACTAGTACTATTCGATGAACAGCTTAAAGAGCTAACCAGATTGGATGAAGTAGTATTGCTCGTTTGAAAAAGTTGGTTAAGCACGTTTGATCTGCTGTGGAAGTCCAATGTGTTCGAGGAAGAAGGCGAGGCCATTACGCCTACGGTGTTGCCGGAAAGCGGCTGGTTGCTGCTTCTAGTAGACCCTAACTGGGCCGCTTTCTGCAGCAGCGCTGTGGCTGACATGGGCGCTGGTGGTGGCTTGCTTATCATGTTGGGTTTAATTCTTCCTTCTTGATCTTTTAGTCCCAACGGTGATGATAACGAGCGATTCGCGGAGCTTGTTGAAGTAGAGGCACCGAAATTGGACATAGAATTTGATCCGAAAAGACTTGTCGCAGATCCCATTTGCACCATATCATAAAGATTATTAGGATTTGCAGCTGCCATGTCCATCACATTGAGATTATTCGGCTGCTGGTTCAGCCAAAACGACAATCTGCTTGGCTTCTCGAAATCAGAGATTTGAGAACCATCTTGAACTGCTTGAGAATTAATCAGGGTATTGTTAACTGTAGGGTCATTTCCGAAGTTAAGATTTGTAGCAGCTGCTGCAGCTGAAGTGAGCCTAGCACTCTCTTCAGTTAGGGCATCACAAAATGCTCGATGTGTGATGAAGCTGTCTTTCCTGTTTAATTTAGTGTTCAAAGAAAAATGAAAAATCACCATATATTGTCTAATGATATTTATCTGGTTGCATTAAATTCAAATCCAAAACGAGCATTTATTTCGTAGCTTGTATTAATTTTATGTACCTGGAAAATAGAGTGCCACAGTCGCACTTATACTCCCTAGTCCCGCACGTCTTGGAGTGAGCTTTCCAATCCGATTGAACTGCGTATTTCTTCGAACACTTTTCGCACTTCCACTTCTTCTCGCCGTGTTTCCTGCTGAAATGCTTCTTGATTCCGGTGAGATCCCCGAGAGCTCTCGAAGGATCGTGGTGGACGCAGGTCTTCTCCGGGCAAATGTAGACCTTCTTCTTGATCACATCCTTGTTCGTTCTTTGCCTTAGCTTCCATGGAAGATTGTGACCTCTTCGATGAAGCTGTAAGTTCTGGTCCCTTTGGAAACCCTTGTTGCATATCTCGCAGATAAATCTGTTCGTTGCCATGAGTGTGGTGGGAGATAAGGCAATAACTTCGGCATCTGGATCTGATAATTAACACACAATTAGTAATTAACTAACCCGAAACGATGTCATATCTGATATTAGTGCCAGTTTATGATCTATTATGTCTTGTATCTCTTTCCGGCAAGTACAGTCGGGTCAGACCACGGATGAAAATACACTATCGGGAATTATAGTTGAAGATTATGAAATGAAAGAAGCTTACAGGGTATGCTTAATAGTTTAATACCTGGAGTCCCTGGTAGATTCCGCTTCTTCTTGGCAACAGGATTGGATTTCTGACTAGGGTTTGCTTGGTTCAATTGATGATCAAACCCTTCAATGACAGAAGGTATAAGTGAATAACCATCACCGGACATCATTTCTGAGCTCAAACCTGTTCCCTTGTAGTTTAGCAGCAGACAAAGACTAGTTTTGGAAACTCTAAGAGACCGTGCAAACAAACAAACAGAAGCCCCAGACTAAATTTAGACGCAGCCCGATTGCGCCAAAAGACAGCAAGAAGAGAAAACCCAAGTCGGGCGGGTTTTGAGCAGTAGTGATCGATCTAAACAAAAGAAGCAAACCCTCTCCCACTAAAAAATACACTAGAGCTTTCGGAAGCTTGTAACTAGTTAGCTTTGATTTCTAAGAGAGAAAAAACCAAAAACCATGATGGCTAAAAGAGAATAATATTTTCTATCTTTTAGTTTTCCTTCTTTTCTAACGTCTCCCTTTCTCTGCTTTCATTTCTGCAGTAGTCATAGTCGACTACTACGCCTATAAGTCTCTCCCCCTCTTTATCCACCTCCCCATCCCCAAAGTCGGTCAGCCATATATTTTTCTGGGCCACCATCGATCACAGTCTCCCTCTCTCTCTGTCTCTCACACGTATACAAAAGTGGAAGTGTGCGAGAGATGGGGTGAGCTAGCTGGGTTTGACAGAAGCAGAAAATGTGTAGGGTTGTGTGCAATTTGTTGGTTTCTGGGGAGCTCAAATTCCTATTATGTTTAAGAAATAGTTAATTGGAAAGGTGGATTCGAACGATGAGACTGTGTTTGTTGTTGTTTGAATTACACAGAAAAGAAAAAAAAAATGACCTAAAAGTTGGTTATAATTTTGAAGCCAGAAAGTGGGGGATTGATCTCTCTTCATCAGAAAGTTACTTGCCTTTTATGTTTAGGTTATTATTAGGCATGATTAAAGTTGGACCGGAAGGAAATAATAAGTTAGGGTTAATTTCCCGAGGGGGGGCAGAGATGATAGGACCGTCCGTGATACCTGTGTGGGAGTAGTACATAACACAGTGAGTGATGTTATTGATCAGTGTTTCGGCAGCCATGGTAGGACTCTGCATGTGATGTTGATGATACCATATAGATAGGTAGTCCTATAATCACTGCCATGCTGCGATTATTGCAGAGCAAGCGACATGGATCTAGAAATTGGGAGGATTTGTAATTGGTAGCACTAGAACTTCTAATTAAGTCACCTCTGAGTTTACAAGGCCGGGGGACTTGGCAGTACTCTCACTTATACACAAGCAAGTTCTGGCTTTTCAATAATTGTGATTATAGCGCATCTTCTTGAATCGGACTCGTTGGTACGGGATATATACCATATAATTATTTTATAATTAATTGAATAGAATTACCACATTGACAATAATTGGTTGAACTAAACCCTTTGCACCTCATGCGTGGAAGAATGGCGAAAATGCAACCTAACCGAGTCTTAGGAGTTCATGCCTCAGACTTAACTGATCAGCTGCTCTTGGAAAAGGTTGACTAGTACATAACCCGCCTGCATCAATGATGTAATTGCAGCCAGCTCCATTAACCGAAATAACTTACGAACAACATATGAATTGCGAAATCATTTAGATATATAAGCTCGATCGAGAGCGTGACTTAATGATTTATGCATAACAAATTTTGGTTGGAACACATTGAACGAAAATTTATTTTACAAAGGCTAGGGCAAATAAAGAAAACTTGTACAAGCTAAGCCGTCCGGTGACTAAATGGTTGTAGGCATCATTTTTTTCTCATTTTCAATTGCTATACGAATTAATATCATTCTCCCATGCAAGGTGTGATTGATATAATATAGCTAGGATGTCAAGTTTTCTTCTATCTAGGTTTCTATTGTTCTCATATATAGAGATCCAGAGTTGGAGATCTAATTAATTAATTAGGAAGTGTAAGCTTTACGACTAAACCCATTAATGTTAGGTAAAAATCTTGTTAATTATATATTGTCCCCGGTTGAATCTGTTGTTGTTCGAGTATATGATTTCAACTGATGATGTTTTAAGTTAAAGACTGCAAGTTATTAACTAACGCGAATAAGTAATATTATATAACAGAAAGTGATGACCGATGAGGTTCGCCGGAGGAGATCGATTATCAAACTGTACGTCGAAAATAGTTAGTTCCAGATCAAACCTTCAGAATACTTCCAGATCGATCGGAGGTAATTATTTCACCAAAAATGGAGTTATTCACGTACGGCTTGTGAAAATAATAAGCTGATCGACATCGTTGTGGAAAATGGGTCATTCTGATGACGTCCTTTTCTGATCAGCTGACTTTGATACCACGTACGAACCCAGAGTTAGTTTCATAATATTGATCTCAGACAATAATACACTGCAGCTAGAGATTAAATCTCATAGAAAATTAAATCGTATATATTCTAATTAAGAAAATATATATAGAATATATCGTACACACAACTGCTTTTGGCTCCATGCATTCGGAGCTTCCTTTTCGACATTTGATGCTCTCTCGATCTCTCTATTTCTCTATCTCATCCCCGGCCATCGGGTATCCAATGTTAGCATGCACACGTATATAAAAAGAATAAAATACACCGAACCCCATGGTGGGATTAAAATTGTGCAGACCAGAAAACCCTAATTTCTAGAGGGAGAAGTTATTTTTCTTTTCTTTCTTCTTGGACTTGAGGTAGAGGAGGAGAATGAGATTATATATATATATATATATATATATATATATATATATATATATATATATATATTCCCTCATATCTATATTCGATCAATTCCTTAGATTACTCATATGTCTTCATCAACGCTCATTCAATTCGATTCTGTTATCGGCTACACACATATTATAGTTTAGATTAATGAAAACGTACACGTTACACGGTTTAACTTTACAATACATTAATGTGACACGACACATAGTTTCATATTTGGAGAAATAAAGATTAACTATATATATATATATATATAAAGGATAGATATCATCGATGGATGTAAATATGTTGTTCTTTGCCAAAAGAGAAAATGTTTATTTGTCTTGGAGCAAGGGCAATAAAGAAATTTGTAAATATATATATATATATAAAGGATAGATATCATCGATGGATGTAAATATGTTGTTCTTTGCCAAAGGAGAAAATGTTTATTTGTCTTGGAGCAAGGGCAATAAAGAAATTTGATGCCGTGATGAACTTTAACCTATGCCCTAACTACGCATAATAATTTATAGTCTATGGTTGTCATTAGAATAACCAAAGTCTCTCATGAGCATGTATGTTTAATAAACTAACTTATTTATGTTGTCCTTTTAGGCTATTTGTAGGAAAAGGGTAAATCTGTATCGTGTTTTGATTATAAGTTAAGCTAAGTACTACATCTCTCAAACTACAAATGTAAAGCCCTAGCTTCATTTGAACCCAAAATACAATGATCGATCATTGAAAACAACCTCTTCTTCGGGAGTAGCTGAAATCACATGGGGATGTTTGTCAGAAAATCAACAACTTATTGACTACGTTTATCCTATCTCAATTCCTTCGCAAACCCTAGTTTATATGCTTCTTCAATCGGGTGTGCGAATATATATGCACCATATGAAACTTCTAATTTGAAGAAAATAAAGACACGTGTACTTATTTCGAATGAAATTGAATATATAGTACGTGATAGAATGATTTTGGGATAAGAAAAGTCGGGCGTTTACTTACAAAGTAATGTTGCAATGAGATTGATGGAGGATTCTCATGTTCGTTGAGAGAATAGTACGTTTGTAACTAGTTGTATGAAACTACAGCCGGTAACTTATTTTGGGATAAGAAAGTCGGGCGTTTACTTACAAACTAATGTTGCAATGAGATCGATGGAGGATTCTCATGTTCGTTGAGAGAATAGTTTGTAACTAGTTGTATGAAACTACAGTCGGTAACTTATTTTGAGATAAGAAAAGTCGGGCGTTTAGTTACAAACTAATGTTGCAATGAGATCGATGGAGGATTCTCATCGTTGAGAGAATAGTTTGTAACTAGTTGTATGAAACTATAGTCGGTAACTTATTTACCATATCCGTCGATCTTACTATTAGAGAGAAATTATAGAAAGTGCATGTACTACTTGTATCTGGTTAATTAATTGATCAAATCTACGTACAGTCGGTACAGGCAAATGAGTGAAACTTTTGGAATGTGATTACTGCATAATAAACTTATCGATCAGTAACTTGTTAATTTCAAGTTGAATCTCAACTTAATAACTTTTCCCTCCCCTCAGCGCTCTTCTGATCTACGTCGACTTTGCAGAAACTATAGACTACACATAGCAGAGGTTCTGGATAATAATATACTCCCATAAGAATTAGATATCATATTGATTCAACTTGTCGGAATTATTGTCTTGAGAGTTGTGGTTTCAATTGTTTTTATTTGATTTGTTGATTATTCATCACTGAAGGCATGCATAACCACTAAACAGCCAAAAACTAAGTTGGCTTCAAGTTGTCGGTAGAGAATCTGAAGAAAATGAGAGCCAGAGAATTCTTCTGCGTTTACTGTAATACATACAAAACATATTTCAATAAATAAACACTCATTCCTTGTCTCCTTCAATGATAAATGTAATGGCGATATGCTGATCGATAATCGAACAGCTTAATTTATCAATGGTTCATTATTGGCGGGAACTGGCTAATGAATCTGAAGAATAAATGGCCATGATTATTGAATCTACATTGTGAACGTCCACAAGAAATCTGTTGATGATGACGAACGGTCATTCTATAATGGTCGACCAATATACTTTCACATAGTGTGTGATCTATGCATGATTAGTCTAAACTTGTTTGTCTTTAAAAGTTGAATTAGTAACTCTCTTAAATCAGTAAAATTGACCTTAACAGCTTGTTATGGATGTAGCATTTTGAGTCCAATAAATTGTATATAGTTACGATCGGCCTCATTGAGTGTCAATATATATAGTTTCCCGATCCCAAAAGCAGGATCTTGTTATATATCCTTGCTAATTGTTTTGTTGGGAAACCATGTAGTCATAAACATGAATAAATATGTGTGTATATACACATCATATCTAGAGTGAAACTCCACTTTAGAAATTAAAATGTGAAGTTTTTTATTTGACAGTCTTCAGTCCGTGTCCACATTTTCAACATTCAATATTAAACTCTGGATAGGATATATGTATATCAGATCTTATCGAATGGTTGGTCTAATATGTATATTGAATATGCAACATAATCAAGAGTTTCTAGTGGATTTTATAGTGTTAACTGTGTGATTGTCTGAAAACTTGACATTTGACGTAAATATGAATTTTCAGGTTCAAAAGTGAGCAGCATGCTCAACAAAAAGCCTAAACATAAACACATGATCAATACCAAGAGAGAATGCTATAGTAGTTAGGTACGTAGTAGATGATCCAAATCACCGTGCTATACATATTGACAAATGCATTCATTAACAAGAAATATCATGTAACGACCCGAACCTTAAAATACTCCCTAAAAGTTTTGATTTAATTTTAACGTTTCAGAAATTTATTTTACGATTTGGAGGTTTTAAAAGTTGACTTTTTCTATATTGACCCGATCGAGAGTTTTATTTCTCGACGAGATAGAGGACGTTAAAACGAGTTCGTGGACACGTAACAAGTTTAATTTAGAATTCGTATGAAAAAGTTATGACGTAAAATCGGGGGGAGGAGAGGAGATTTTTATAAACGAGCGGAAATTTCTAGAACGGAGAATATTCTTAGAATTGAGGGGAATATTCTTTTTCTTTTCTTTTTCTTTTCTTCCTCTCTTTTCTTTTTTCTTTCTCTCTCCTCGATCGGCCCGAGTCCACCGACCTCGGCACCGATCCTCTGTGCCCCCGCCCTATCTCCGCCGTCCGGCCAAACGGCACCGCCGCACCGGTCACGTTCGGACCGGCTTGGCCTCTTATTCTTTTCTGTGGGGGCGGTGTGGCACCAATCGCCGCCGTTCGGCTGGTTTTGGCTGGAGAAGGTTCGACTGTGTTGAACTGAAAGCTCCCTCCTCCGGCCATCTCGTGGCCCGATTCTTGGGGGAAAGGAAAGGTCTCGACCCGTCTAATCTCTCCACCAAAGGAATTGAACCCATTTATAACAGGTAAGGAGAATTTAAAATTTGAAATTTCTAGAGTTTTTGGGTTCGAATTGGAGGGTTGTGATTTTGAGGTTTTTGGTGAATTTAGATGTTGAATTTAAGTTCAGAACGACAATTAGAGTCGATTAGGTGGAATTTGTTGTTCAATTGGTGAAAGTTGGGGAAAATTGCACGTCGAGGAGGTACGCCCGCCGTGTCGGCCGCCGTTTGCGACAGCTGCGGGGTTTTTGGATGGCGGAGGCAGGGGGGATGAGGTCCTGAGGCGGTGGTGATCGTTGTGGGTTGAATTGGGATGAAATGGAGGCGTTTTTGGCCTATGTGGTAAGGCTGCCCACGGCGAGAGGTAGAAGAAAGGTAAAGGTGTAAAGTAAAACAGTAAAAGATAAATAGTAATCGGTAAAACAGTAAAAGTAAACAGTAAATAGTAAACAGTAATTTTGACTTTGACCAATTACTGTTTGACTTTATAATTGGCTGTTTGACTTTTTATTTTGATTGAATTTTTCATTTAAAAAGATAAAAGCTGGTTAAAAAGAAGCTTTACGTCAAACTAAACAATAAAATAATTAATCGGTCTTTGTTCCCGGTGGGAAGGTGGTTGCGGGTTGGGAGTAAAGAGATTTTTAGTTGATTATTGGGTTATTTTTCTTACCGTTTTAGATTTTTCGAGGGAATTTCCGAAACGGGTCCTTACATATTAATTTTATGTATATAGCACACAAGGATTGACGACTGAGGTAGATCGAGCTAGCTAGGGTTGGCTGGTCAAAGTACGTATGTCATACACGTTTTGGATCTTTTGGTTTAGAATTCGAACATAAACCTGATCTGAAAACGATGTTGGCCAACAGCAAAGTGTTGAATTAAGCTTGCCAACAAACTAAGCTCCCTCAAACTCATCGTTCACCACCATAAAAAACGAAGCAGATACCTTGGTTTCTCAAAAAAACAAACCCACATCACACGTAAAATAGAATGTTTCTTGTCCTTAATTTACAAATAATTTATACTTTAGTGTTATATATACTGGATGTAATATAGCTCAGCAGCATATATATGCTGCATACTATAATAAGAAAACTGGAGAGTACGTACTTGGTGGGTACATACGTTTGTATTCTTCGAGAATTCTAGTATATTGCCGCATTTTTAAGCAAGGTTTTTTTTGTTTGTAATTCAAAGAGGAAATAATTGAGTCGAGCATACAGTTGGTGAAAATGTCTGAGGATGACAAACAGAAAAATGAATTGAATTGAAGGGCTCTAGAGACTCCAAGGAGGAAAAGACATGCAATGGGATCAATGGGTGTCTAGTTGGCCTTTTTATGTGTCTCTCCTACTGATTTCTATATAATATGTTCTATTTCTTGGAGTTTTCTGCAGAGATGATCATGGAGATATAGTGTAGAATTTACATCTAAAACTTCTTGATAGATGTCATTGAGTGAATCCTTAACTAGTTGTTTGGTATTTCACTAATATGAAATGATATAGCACTACCAGGAAAAATACTTTAGGCGACGAAATATAAATAGTTTCCTCGCCTAAGAGTTCTTGGGAGACGAAAAAAATTTCGTCTTCTAAGATAGAAATTTCGTCGCCTAAGACTATTCTTAAGCGACGAATAATTATTTTCGTCGTCTAAGAGAACACTTTAACGACGAAAATTAATTTCGTGGTCTATGCATTTTCTTAGGTGACGAAAATAAATTTCGTCGCCTAAGGTTTTTACTTAGGTGACGAAAACAACTTTCGTCACCTAAGATCTTTACTTAGGTGAAGAAAAAATTATTTTTCGTCGCCTAAGTATTTAACTTAGGCGAGGAAAGTGAATTTTCGCCGCCTAAAAAAACACAAAGACGCCGACAAATATTTGTCGTCAGAGTTATTTTCTAAGGCGACGAAAATTATGTTTTCGTCGCCTAAGATTTACACTTAAACGAGGAAACCATTTTTTCGTCGCCTAAGTGTGCATCTTAGGCGAGGAAAGTACCATTTCGTCGCCTAAGTAAATATTAGGTCAACATTATTTAAACTTATCTCTCTCAATGGGGAGCCATAGTATCGGGTGGTAAAAGTTTCTAAATTTTTACATGGATAATAAGGTTTCATCTATATGAGAGTTTAATATTTAGAAGAGTCGACCAAACAAAGTCATCTAAAAGTGCGTAATAGCGTTTTCGTGTGATAAGTTTTATGAAAATCTGGTTGACCATTTGGAGATTTCGCTGGTTATGTTGAATTAGAGTTTCCTCAAGATAATAAAACTGGGCTTATTAAATTTTTTTATATTAATTAATAAATATATATATATATGTATATTTAGGGTCCGAGTCTACCAAATGCACCTATGAACTCGTCGCAAAATTTTAAACACATTAAAATTAAGCCGCCAATAGATTTTTTAAAAAAATTACTTTTACTTAGACCACGAAATAATCAGTTTCGTCACCTAAGTTCTTACTTAGACGACGAAATAAAAAGTTTCGTCATCTAAGTAAGAACTTAGGCGACGAAAATAGCTATTTCGTGGTCTAAGTAAAAACCCTAAACACATTAACATTAAGCCGCAAATAGATTTTAAAAAAAAATTATTTTCTCTTAGACCACGAAATAATCATTTTCGTCTCCTAAGTTTTTACTTAGGCGAGGAAACCATTTTTTCGTCGCCTAAGTGTGTATCTTAGGCAAGAAAAGTAATATTTCGTCGCCTAAGTAAACTTATCACACAAATACGATATTACGTACCTTTAGATAACATTGTTTCATCGACTCTTCTAAAAATTAAACTCTCATATAGATGAGACGTAATTATCCATGTAAAAATTTGGGAACTTTTACCACCTGATACTATGGCTCCCCATAGAGAGAGATAAGTTTAAATAAGGTTGACCGCATCGATCGGGGCTATAATTTTATCGGATTTAAGTGATTTTTTTACCATCACCGTATTTCATCATAACGATCAAATGCTATTTCCCAGCGTTTTTCAAAATTTCACTTCTTTTATATAGTTGTTTCGAAAAGTTGTACACTTCAGTATAATCTACTAATCAAGTTATACCGCATTAGTAAACATGTTGTCATTATAATGGCTAAATTCACAAAATGAAAATTTTAACCGTCTGATGTGATCGTTATTGTTAAATATGAGTAGAGTATAAAAATTAACTCGTTTCGTGAACGTTCGATGCTCGATCGAAACAGTCAACCATATTTTCATAAAACTTATCACACGAAAACGCTATTACGTAGCTTTAGATGTCCTTGTTTCGTCGACACTTCCAAACATTAAACTCTCATATAGATGAGACATAACCATCCATGTAAAAATTTGGAAATTTTTACCACTTGATACTATGGCTCCCCATAGGGAGAGATAAATGTAAATAAGGTTGACCGCATCTATCGGGGCTCTAATTTTGTCGAATTTAAGTGATTTTTTTACTATCACCGTATTTCATCATAACGATCAAATACTATTTCACAGCGTTTTTCAAAATTTGACTTCTTTTATAACGTCGCCTAAGTTTTTACTCAAGCCATGAAAATATAATTTTTAACTTGGGACAATAGATTTCAAAAAAATTCTTTTTACTTAGGTGACGAAAAATATAAATTCGTGGCCTAAGTATCTACTTAGACGATGAAATAATATATTTTGTCGTCTAAGTAAAAACTTAGGCCACGAATTTATATTTTTCGTCGCCTAAGTAAAAAGAATTTTTTTGAAAATCTATTATATATATATATATATATATATATATTAGAATTGCGCGCATATGTAAAAAATGACATGTTTTTTTTGAAAATATTTGGGGTATGAGTCGACAAAATGCACCTATACGTTTTTGTGCAAAAACTTTAATTAACAATGCTTTAATTAACAAATTAATGCACTTTGCTTAAAATTCGTAATCACTTAGACGACGAAATAAATTATTTCATCGCCTAAGTGTCTAACCTAGGCGACGAAATGAATTATTTCGTCGTCTAAGCTGTAATTAACAAATATATTTGGCGGCAAAATTTTTCCCCAAAATTTTGGCCAAAATTCGTAATCACTTAGACGACGAAAAAAATATTTTCGTCACCTAAGTGGTTATCTTAGACGAAGAAATAAATACTTTCGTCGTCTAAGTGAGAGACATATATATATAGGCGCTCGGGTTCGTTCCCAATCCCTAATTCTGAAACCATTCTTTTTCTTTCCCCTTCTCCGCCCTGGCCCCTGTCCCCGTCGCCCTTGTTCTCCTCTCTCAATCTCTGTTTGTTCTCTCTCAGTCTCAGTCTCAGTCCCCTCCGCCTCCTACACCGCCTCACTCCACGACCCCGGCCGGCTCAGTCCCCGCCCCCGCCCCCGCCTCTAATCGACAACCTAAAACGGAATCTAATTGGTGTAGCTAAATTTGCTTGCTTCTGTGTTTCTTCTGAATTTGCTTGCTTGTTTTCGTTTTGCTCAGTCCCCGCCCACTGCTTACTGTTTTGCTTCTGCTTCATGGTTCATATATATATATATATATATATATATATATATATATATATATATATATAAGGTGATTCTATGATTGTCCAGTGATTGAAATTTGTCTGTCTATGTTCGTATTCGGTGATTATCCAGTGATTAGAATTTGGAATTTGGAATGATAGTCTGGTATACCAGTTAGCAGAAACCATCAAACTAAGTTGTTTAGTATGCTTAATTCAAGGCTAAACCCTGAGTTCTATTCATGTAATATATGAAAGTTCATTACCCATTTCTGAATACTTATAAATAAAAATAACACTCCACCTTCATTGCTGCTATAAAGATTTATCAGGAGAAGGGGTTGAAGGACAAGGAGCGATACAAGTCCGAAATGATGGAATATAAAGCACAGCAGTAGGCTCTATTTTAGGTAGACACATGTTTCCTTTTGTATGTTCTTGTTGTTGTAGCAACATTAGCAGAGTTGTTCCCATGATTTCAGGTTCATTTCTCTTTGCAAAGGCTATACCACCCAGTGTGCCTCTTTAGCAAAAACTGTGGAAGGGTTGAAAATGGTAGCTTTGCAAGACATAACAGTTGAATTTGTGTAATATTTGAGATTTCAAATAACTTTATTTTAGTAATTTGTTGGTATCTAATTATAGCACACAGAATCCAGGTTTGTTATTATAACCAAAGCCAAATTAGTGAAATTACATTGCCTGAACCAGTCTTGGTTAGTTGATTATGAGTGGTTGGAATTTGTCTGTCTCTCTACTCTCGTATTCGGTGGTTTGTATTTGGGTCAAGTGTAACCTATCATGTATAGTTCTTGTACTTGGATCGAACACTTTGTGTCAGATTGTGTACAATGTACTTGCTTATATATATATGTGTGTGTGTGTGTGTGTGTGTGTGTGTGAACTCTTAAGTTTCGCAGCTCAGTTGTAAGCATTTGAGATAAGTGGATAATCAAAGATGTTTGCTCGTCTTTGCAGGCAGCAGCAGCAATGTGTGTTGGAATAGGCAGCTTCTCTGACCCTGTCGAGGCTCAAGGGCTTGCCCATTTTCTAGGTTTGTGTTACACATGTTTAGCCTTCTTCAAATGGTGAATGAATGTTGTTATGCATAGACATCACTTACATATTTATGAATGTTTTGCAGAACACATGCTCTTCATGGGGAGTACAAAGTTACCAGATGAAAATGAGGTATGTTTTCCATCAAGTGTTCTATTTACCTTAATTCACAGGGAGATGCCTATGCCTATATTAAATTATGATAAGATGTATGTACATTGTTCGCAAATTATCAAACAGGTTAAAATGCTATATTTAGCATATATTTCATATAGAAGTATATTTGTCCAGCAGCATTTCAATTTTATTGATTTCCATTATGCTTCACATCTTGATATTTATTTATTTGGACTCTTTGGTCTTTCAGATTTTCTCAGTTCTTTGTTTCACCTCTAATGAAAATTGAAGCCATGGAGAGAGAGGTACAGGCCATAGATTCAGGTACATGCTCTTACTGAATTTCTTGCTGTACTGTAATATACAAACTCATTATTTCTGAATATTGTATACAGAGTTTAACACGGTTCTGCAAAATGATTTTTTCCTCCTCAGACAACTTCAAGGCCATACATCGTGCAGTGAATTGAAGTCTGCATAGTAGTGTTTATGGGGGTAGGATTGAAAGGCATCAGAGGTTCTTACAGGCATACTGAGAATGTTGCGGTCTTGTAGAGAAACTCGATCAAGTCGAAGAGAACATAGAAGTAGTTTTTGGGAACTCGGTGCAGCTAGAAAACCTTATATAGTTATATCGGAATATAGCGATCGAGAAAGAGAGAAAGAGAGAGAGGGAGAGATTGAGATGAGGTTTGATATGAAGTGTAATTAATGCACTGTAGAGTGTGTATATAATGAACAAATATATTAATATTAAGTATTTAATTTGTATGAATAATTTTTTTAATATATTAATTATATTTTGTCTCAATTTTCTAATTTTTTTTAAAAAAAAATTAAACTACTTAGGCGACGAAGGAAAATTTCGTCGCCTAAGTTTTCCACTAAGCCGACAAAAATAACTCTTCGTCGCTTAAGTAGTTTAATTAAAAGAAAAAATAATAATTACTGAACAACTTAGGCGACGAAAGTTACAGTTTCGTCGCCTAAGTGTATTACTTAGGTGACGAAACTCAATGTTTTCTTCACGTAAGTGTATTACTTAGGTGACGAAAATCAATATTTTCTTCACCTAAGTGTTACACTTAGGCGACGAAAAACTTATTTCGTCACCTAAGTAAAGTCAGGTCGACGAAAATTTTCGTCCTTTAAGAAAGATTGGTCGTCACCAAAGTACTTAGACGACGAAAATATTTCGTCTCCTAAGTGGTTACTTAGTCGACGCATATTAATTTTTTCATCGCCTATTTACTTAGACCACGACTTTTAGACGACGAAACTTAGGTGACGAAAATTTCGTCACCTAAATACTTAGACGACGAAAAACTCTCTTAGATTTCGTCACCTAAGATTTCTAGTATTGTAGTGTAGAAAGTAAAAAGTATAATTTTATTTTATCTATGTCTTACATGTTCAGACATATGTGATATGTCATGAGGTAAAAACGAGTTAGTGTTATGAACAACTAGCTTAACACACACCCTACGTGTGTGGAGGATGTGAAGAGAAATTAGGAGTAGAGGGAATAATTTTCAGATAACCACAATTTTTTTTATTATTTTATTTTAAATTTTAAATTTTTTAAATTACTATTTTATCCTTACAGATTATTTCTATATCAAAGTATTTTAATATATATTTCAGGGTTATTTGTGTCAAATTTTTCAATTTTAGTTGACATAGTAGGTTTGTTTAGTAATAGTATAGATACGTCCGCTTGCCAACTTTTATTGAGATCGTATTGGCTCACTTCAAGCGTGTGGAGTTCTAAGAAATACATAATTGCTATTAGCTGCTAAATAATCAAATCAAACCAAGTAATGTATCATATAATCATTTATGTTTTACATATATACACACACACACAATGCAGTAATCAAATATTGAATATGTCAACTCAAGTTCTTTGAAAATGAGAGAAATCTACATACAGTAAATAAATAGTACTAGCAGAACACTAATTAATTAGCCATGTACTTAATTGTGTTTCATGGATATATGTACTGCATGTATACATTTAAGTGGTTTAACCAAGAACATAAACAAGTCTTAATACTACCTATGATCTAGATAAATATTAACAGGTTGTACGTCAAATAAAATAGAGCGATCATAATATAAGAACGATCATAATATATACCTTATCGCTTGATCTCTGGGTCATTTGATTACATCTGAAAACTTATGATAAAAGACATTTGTGTCGACATGTAGATCCATGTGTACAAATAATTCAGAAACATATAATTGATATGAATCATGCATGATTATCCAGAGGTATCCATCAATCTCATTCTCAACCCTGTGCATCATATATATTCTTCTGATTAGTTGGCAAATCCTTGATCCCAGTTGTAGAGAAACTACAAACTGATCGATGTAGTTGGCTCAACATCCATTATCCAATGATATCACTGCTTGCAATGGACGTTAATTATAACAGAAAGGACGTAGTTACAAGCTAGCATGAAAATAATGCAGCGTGGCACATAGAGTTCTTAATGATTTTGAGGGATATCAATGAAATCTGTTACACATATACACACACACATAAGTAACATCACCCATACTTCCACAGTGTGTACTTTTCTGATGCCAGAATGAATTTAACGAAACAAACAAGAGAAATTATGACGATTATCTCTCGACATTGATGAACACTCAAGTAATTATCGATCGAGATTATTCCATCAAGAAAAATCTACTTAACTAATTATGGTTCGAATTCACATTCTGATATTGCTATACGAATCTCCTTTTGTTCGACTGTTGGTAAGTTTGTGATGAATACTGATGATCCAGCGAAGACTAATACAACTGATCGATATAGGCAGATTTAAAGAAGTAATTAAACCAATTTGATTGGGAAAAAAGAAGAAGAGCAAGTTAGTGTGCAAATTAATACATCTCACTTTAAAAAGAACAAAAATAAAATAAAATTTGAAGTCTTCAACTCAAGCCAATTCTGTCCTGGATCTCAATAGATCAAAGCCATCTTCAACTTCTATCTCTCCTATATGATCCAAACGATTGGTGAGTTGGGACAATATGAGGTTGCTTCCCATTCTCTTCTTCTCTTTCTTTTTCTCATCTTTCCAAATCTTAATTATAGCAAGTCTATATTAATAATAAAATGCTAACTTTTATTATGTCATTTTCTGCATGAGATCTATAGCTCCCTATAAAACAAGTGCACAGTACATTCATAAATACTACAAGCCTTTGGTTCATCGATAACTTCAGAGGCTCTGGTTGATTCCCTAGGTTCCTCCATCGCCAAGGAACAAGGCACATCTCCAAAAGATGGCCGAGATGGAACAGATCGTGGAGAATCACAACCTTCAACTTCCTGCTGGGTTTCGATTCCATCCATCCGACGAAGAGCTTATCGTTTACTACTTGAAAAACAAAGTCACTTCATCTCCTTTACCAGCAACCATCATCACAGAATTGGACCTATACAAGTACAATCCATGGGAGCTACCCTCAAAGGCTTTATTCGGAAAAGAGGAGTGGTATTTCTTCACTCCAAGGGATCGGAAATACCCGAATGGAACCAGGCCTAACAGGGCGGCTGGTTTGGGTTACTGGAAGGCTACAGGGACTGATAAGCATATATTCACTTCTTGTGGAACGAAAAGCATTGGGGTGAAGAAAGCACTTGTGTTTTATACTGGCCACCCTCCTAAAGGTGCTAAGACTGAGTGGATCATGAACGAGTATAGATTGCTTGACACCACAATTTGGAGTACTACTTCAAAGCAAAAAGGGTCTATGAGGGTAAGTACATACTTTTTTTTTTTTGGCAGTGTAGGGTAAGTATGTACTTGCTAATCGCTTCATATATATCATCACTGAATACTGAATAGAGCTCCAGTTTTGTGCTAAATATATCTGTGTCGATATTGTACAAGATCAAAACGATGTTGCTTTAGGCTTTTACTTATAATTTATCTTAAAAACTTAGTGCTAAAGTATAAACCAAAGCGATTAATGCTAAACGAAATCAGTTTGGAAGATAATTATTTGCTTCTTAATTGTTATAATTATTATTATATATATAGTTACTATTTTGCATGAGATATAAGTCTATTATAACGTAGTTTAGATGCCTAATTTTCTTACGTCAGTGGTGCTAATCAGTATCATTTCTTCATCTATATCAAAAGTATTCACAACAGAATAAAAGTTAATCAAAGAACTTTTATCATGTATGTGACATAAGCAGACGTCCAAAATCCAAATGCAAAACTTGGCAAAACATCCATGCGGCCATGCCAGTCAACCGGCCATATATGAAAGTTTGCATTTGGGATGTCTGCTTCTAACGGGTCTGATATATATGTTGGATTTTTCTTCCTATTTGCAGTTGGATGATTGGGTTCTATGCCGGGTTCGACAAAAATGCAACAACATCAGGTACATCTGGGAAGATCAAAACACTACTCCCAGTTATAAACTATCTGGTCACTTTAGACAAGTTGTGGATGAATCATGTTCAAAGGAAGAAAGCCCTAGCATTGAAATGGTCAGGAGCTATCTATACAAAGACTGTCCTATGTTGCCCTACATTTTCGCCTCTCAGGAAGTGCTTCCTACAGTGAAAACCACTTCAAGCATAAGCTATCAGGACACTACTGAAAATGGAAAATCTTGCAGCTCTACTCCGGTTTACCACGAGGCTGATTCGAATAAGATCAACAATGGTGGACAGTTTTTAGTTTCTTCCCTCGACAGTTTGATCAACCCACTGAAGAGAAAGCCTGAAGGAAATGATCGACGTAGGTGTTCGGTTGCACCCACCAAGAAGATATGTAGCAGAGACTATCAAAAGGAGGAAGCTAGTAATGGATCCATGATCAATCCTTGGGGACTAGAGAACCAGTTTGGAGCTGACACTAATCTTAATGCAGATCAATGGAGTTCCATGATCCAGTATCAAGAACTCAGTCAGTTAATTGGGTTTCCCTGCAACTGATCGATTACCAAGGAAAAGTATATAGAGAGGCCTAGCAACCACATACTGTATTCAGGTTATTTTAGTGTTGGAATCCTTTATTTTATGTAAATAGAGGCGTTCGAGAAGCCCCGTATAAAGTCTGCCCGCGCAGGACTCCAGGATGGTGATTCATTATGTAATTAGTGTGTAAAGCAAGTTTATATCGGTATGTATATGCATAGTAGAACAGCATGTAAATTAGTCTGAGGTTTGCTGGTTGTAATTAGCTACATCATATCAAGAGTGCACGTATGTATATTCATAATACTAGCATCTCTTGTATACATTCTCCATCAAATTATAGTTTCGTTCGACAAGACACATAATTTACAATTCGAAATCACGAGCTAGATGCCGTTTAATTTCTCTCATGAAGGCGTGAATCTATCAATCTTGATTTGTCGAACATAGAATCAGAAGTTTTGTTTGACATATCAAATTCGATTGCATCACCATAGCATGACAGTTAAAGAGCAGGGTAAACTTGAGATAATCGCATAAACATAAAGTTCCACTGCAGTAAAAAGTAGTATTCGGTGAAATTTGATGATGTAAAATTCGTTGATAATGGAAGTCCACCTTTGTCACTAGATGAGATTTCAGCTACTACCAAGTAACAAACTGGTTCAATCTGTGTCATTAGTTGGGACTTTGGGAGTGACCGAGCAAGAACTATCAAGTCCAAGTCCGACATCTGTAGCCTGATTTCAGCTGGAGATAAAGGGGCTATTGTTCTCTACAATGAATCATTCACTCTCGGTGATTGGGGTCGGCATTGAACAATCAGTAAATCCCAATTCCTGATGCATTCTCGCATCTCGCTTTTTAGGCTGGAATTCACCAATTGTATCAAAGCCGTGTACTTCCTTGAATTGGTGGGTTGCACCAAATACTTCTACTCTGATAAGAAACCTGCAAACCCAGACAGATATCTATAAAAAATGTTCTGGTAGATCTTCCCGATGCTGAAATTGAAGAAGTTTTGACTAGAGATATGTAGCAGAACCCCAGAAGATACGTATCTGATGTTGAAAACCCGCTTTCCTATATAAGCATTGTGCTCGAAGGTACCGTGGAAGGGACCAACTATGAACTTGAACAGGAAAATAATTGAACCCAACAGACAAAACTAAACACTAGTAACTACAAGTCATCTTTGCAAACTCATGCATGGGAGAGATATAACTCGGTAACAATACAACGATTCCATTAGAAGATTCATAAAAATGAAACGAAGATGTCATTCCAAACTATTAACAGGGTTAAAAAAGGTTTTAAAAGAATTGAACTCGAGGAATCAGAAACAGAAAGAGTAGGAATAGACTCGGGATAGGGCACACAATAAGCTGCAGTAAAAGTTACAGACATGACTGATGTACTTTAACAAACACAACATTCATTCTTACTAGAGTCTAAAATCTTCAAGCATGAATTGAGCATTAAAACACTATATAACAAACACCAAAGCGAGTCCTCAATGTGCAAGTGTGCAACAATGCCGGGCATCCATTAAATCTTGAACAGGTCAAACTGCCATCTCACTTCTTCAAAACACTGCAAAGAAAAGGCACAGGATCCGAATAAAAATACATTGGCAGAAAAATGGAGACATGCAAACAATAGTGCATTGAAGCTTAAGTACTGCATGTCTCACATATAATCCAAGTCTGACATGTTTCAGAAACATTAAGTTATTTGATCAGATAATTTATCTATCTCAACATTTATGTATGTAATATCCCTTTATATTAAATATCAGCTTACTTGTACAAATAGGCAGCAATGCCCAAAATGATAATCAGCAATACAATATCGATGCAAAAATTTCGGCTTGACCTCAGCTGTAACAAAGACAAAACTTGCATTAGGACAAACTAGAAAAGGTAAACATATATAATCGATAATGTGCAAATGCTAATAAACAACAAGATTGCAGTAAATTACCTGGTTGACAGTGTCTTTCAGTCTAACATTAGTATTCTTAAGGTCAGAAGATGCCTTGTCCACCTGTTGAGAAGAAAAAAAGTAATACTTAGTGAAAAACATAACAGAGTTCTAACTGAACAATATGAATAACAAGGAGACGACAATGTTTCTGACCTTACTGTCAATCTCATCCATCAAAGGAACTTGCCGGTCAAATTCCTATACAGACCATATTATGAAATGGATTAACAAGTGTACAATTATTGCATATGATGAACAAGCAGCAACACACAGACACCAGTCACACCACTAACCTCGTTCATATCACCAGCCATATTTTTCAAGGTATCCAAACCTTCTGATATCACATCCAAACCTTGATCCTGTGGAAAAGTCCAACAAATCAGCCATATCCACAAATTGCATTCTGTAACTTGTGCGAATGCAATTTTTTCATTTTTACCAGAAAACTCAGTTGTAGACAACCATAACACCTTCTATGCGACTTACCTGCTTAATTCTCCGCATTTCATACTCATTCCTAAATTGACTGGACTCCTCAGTTTGTTGAAAGAATTCATTATCAAATTGTCCATCTATCAGAATAAAGAAATCACATTATTATGTTAACTCCATTGTGATCACATAAAACACAACTGCCCATACATTGTACTCGTAAAAGATTCACCAAAAGATCTAAACAAATCTAAAAAGTTACCAGAGGAATCAAACTTGATTTCAGGACGAGAAGCTGAACCCGTCCAACCTCCTCCACTTTGTTTCGGCGCAGCCGGAGTGCCATCCGGTATATCCTGGATCCTCTCTGTCAATGCATGAGCCATATCATTACGAGCAGCAAACTCTTCAGATGAAAGCCCCTTAACCTGTGAGCAAATAGTAGAGCATTTATAAACCACCCTGTCCAAACCCTAAGCAATCAGGAATTCTACACTAAACAGATTCTTCCACTTCAATTACTAATATAGCGTATCCGAGCGCAATCATCACTCAAATTTCATTTTCGAGTACAATGTAGCACGCTAAACATCAATTTCTCAAACAAGTCTATGAAATGCACGATTCAAGACAAGCTTAATAATAGAACTGATTCAAACAGTAGAGGCCAACCTTCTTTACAGCCAATCTTTGCAACTTGGGAACCTCTTCCATCAATCGAGCCTTGGTCCGGCGAATCTCGGCATTCAGAGCAACTGCAGCTGCCCTACTCTTCTCTTTCGAAGCAAGCTCCGCTTTCTGCAGATCAAAATCACTAAAATTTAAGCTCAATTAAAAAAAAAACAACCAAAATATAACAAAATTCTGGTCAATTTGATAGAACTACATTCGGATCTAACATCACCCTCTGAGCTTTTTCGGAAACCGAACAGAGATCAAATTGAGAGAGATGGTGAACCTGAAGAGCGGCCTCAATGTCGGACTCGACGGCGGAGTAGAGGCGGGCGAAGGCATCGTCACCGGAGATGTTGGATTCCTTGTGCTTGTCGATGTCATATCGGTCGTACTTGGTGCAGATCGCCTCGACTCTCGTCAGAAGCTCGATGACGCTCATCTTCGTCCAATTCCAAGCTTGCCCTAGTTTTCAATTTTCAGAGTTAAATAGGGACGGAGAAGATAGGCAACGTGTTTGTGGGTCTGGGTAACCAGAAAAGAAAGCGGTTTCGAAGAAGCAAACAGAGCAGCACAGCCTGTTCGAAATAGTGAAATTAAAATGGATATATATGTTTTCCGTTTGATTTCAGAAATAAAGTATAAATATATTTTATTTTATTTTTATAGGAAATATTCAATACACTAGGGAATTTCTTTTTTCTAATATTTTCAATAAAGTTCAACATATTTACAATGGCCCTATTGATATTTAATTTTTTATTTTTGTTGCACTTGGCTTCACATTTGAAAAGAAAACTATACTTCATACAATCATTATCCAAAAATGTTAGTGGACAACCAATATGCCTTAAGTTTCTTTTGAATAAGGAAATAACTTAATATATATTAGAACTCAATAAAATTATTTATAATCATATCGTAACATATCAAGAACACATTATCATCAAGACTATCATCAAAATAAGAAAAAGTTGAACTAATCTCAAGCTAAAATGATTGTTACATATTTTCTCCATTATTTCTAATTTTTTTACACACACAAGAAAGTTTGTTGCCCAAAAATGAACTTATTATATGCAAAATGTAATCCATCTCTAACTCATTCATATTCTTACTCTGTTGTAAGTTACACGTTCACCATAATATATATCATTACTCCAGTGACCGCAATGTAAGAAAGTCAAATCCTACATCATAGTGCCCACGTACGCCAAGAAAAAGAAATATACCTTCAAAGGTGTAGGGAAACCAAATTGGCGATGAAATATGACCTTACACGCTTCACAACTCGTCTGAAAACTATGTTTGTTGATTGAAGGACATTCAAACTCAGACATGGCTTCCCAACCTAAGAATCAAGTCATGTACTTATTTTTGAGGTAGAGCGTGAAAATTAAATTGTAAACCTTCTGATCAATCTTGAGACTAATCACACATTTGAAAGATAGTGTGAGAACAACGTTTGACTTAGCCTTTTGATTGGCCAGGTTCTTGTAAAACGTCATAGCTTCCATTTTGTGGTGATAGACATGGTAATGTTTGTTAGGGTTTCGAAGGGAAATGGAAAGGTTGAGGGTGTTGTTTTTGTTGTGGAGATGGTAGCTAGTGAAGTTTGCCTCAACTCCGTCGATGTTGACGAAATAGAGGAGTACGACGAGACAAATAAGAATGTGGAAGACAATAGCAATTGTATGGAGCCATAGTTTGTCATCCTGACTAAATCTGAGTCTTCATCCTTGCAAACATCGTCATGGCTTGAGATTGCAAGGCTACAAACAAAGCAATTAAAACTGTTACAGTAAATAATCTAGATGAAAGCGAGAGAAGTATTGAAGTGATTGAATTTCATTGATTGAAAACAAACTTTGTATAAACAGAGCATACCTAACGAATAAGCAAAAAATATGGAACGATTACAACATGACAAATAACTCCTCTAATAAGTTCATGAGATTTCTCTAAAGACTTGGTAATCAAAACAAACTTCTACCTAGTAACAAGATTTGGACTCATACTGATTGCGCCTTAAGCTTCAACAACTCTCCGAATGTGAGATCGCCACCTTATGAAATTGGCCGGCTAGGCTCTCTAATCAGCTTCACTCGGTGAAAGTGTGAAACACGGACCAACCCACCATATGAATCAGATGCTGAGCCTACCGCACTAATATCCTCCAAGCAGTTCTCAGTCTTAAAAACCTTCGATCCTTCTAATTCAATCGGCGATACCAGTGCTTCCGATTGGTATGTGTGGGCGTTTTAGAACAGACAGACAGACCTCATTTCCTTTTCTTAGAGGAAAGTAGCTCCCAGTAGCTTCCACATCACCGGCTGTCCCATGCTTATACACATGGTTTCCTCAAACGGCTTAAACCACACTTTGTTTATGTCTAAATCCCACAAGACCCATAGATGCTAGGTGGAATCTCCAGTTGGGCTTGGTGGTCTCCTACGGACGATCTTGCCACCTGTTAACTAGGAAAGACCGGTGGGGACCGATCGGTTCCACTCCGATGCCTAAATCAGTATAATTGGATTTGAAATAATAGAAGAAGATGAAGTTGGCCAATTAACGATTACCATTCAATGAAGGTGGTTATAGGCTCCTAGATGCATGAGCTGAGCTGCATGAGCTGAGCTCATCCCTCGATGTGGGACTGAGAGCTCCTTCTGCACAATTTGGATGCTTGCTTGCCCCCACTTCTTGGGCTTTTTCCACCGGCCCCGCGACATCTCTTGGAGATTTGTCTACCAGGTCTCAGGCCTTAAGCACCTGGGCTTACATTCCCGACCCCATTGCGGGTCTGTGGGCCCCGGTAGCCGTTCTGTTGCTATCGTCAACAAGTCTCCCAAGTTCCGGGTCAAGTTCATTCTTGAATGGGGACTTAACATGTGTTATACCTCTAGGAACACGGACCCTCTGGTTCGATAGTCCCCCAAGTCCGCGTTTGAGATTAGACTTGATCGGACGTTCGAATTTTCTCGTTGGTTAGAATTTGGGTTCGGATTGGCGGAACAAGGTAGCGAACATTTTTCCCGGTGGTGTTGTTTTGATGACACCTTGATTATGTTCGAGCGTGCGGGGTTTTTAAATCTGCGGGGAATGTTATCTTTTACTAAAAGATACCTTCCCAGTGGAATACTTTTGTCATCGGTTCTTCTTGGCTCCATATGATCAGTCTGGTAGGCCTATTGTTCCTTGTGTCGCGCAACTGGTGAGTGCACCGCCCGGTTCTTTCAACCTGCGGTAAGTGTTAGTCTTATGCTGTCTTTAGAAATTCCTCAGTTTTAGCGAGTTGTCTTTTCACCTAACCTCTGCATGCGTGCTAGGTGCCTATCCTTGACTCATTTAATGAATGAGTCTGTCAGTCCCAGCAGTAACTGCTTTATCGAGAAGTTACCGATAGTGGGACACGTGTCACGATTTGGGTGGAGATAAGTGGCTCTGATTTCCTCGGCCTTTGGAATACCCTAATATATTTTGGGGAAAAACTGAAGGGGTCTGCTTTCTCTTATAAAACCTTTCTTCTCTCCTCACTCTTTTTCCTTCTGCATTCTATGTCTTACTTCTGCGATCAAAGAGAATAGTGTGGTGTTCTTGTGAGACTTGCATTGTGCCCCCCTTTTCGTTCAAGAACTCAATTGCGCGGTGTTATCTCTTCCTCGATTTCTCTCGAGCCTATCAACTTTCAGGTTTGTCCACTCTTTTCTTCTGTGTTTCTATCTTGCATTTTTTGTGTTTCCACCCTTGATCCAGTTTGGTTTGCACTTGCTTCGTCTTTGTTTGCCTCTTTGGATTTGCATATGTTGCTTTCTGTTGCCTGTTTTACCTCTCTCTTCGCTTTACCCAATGCCCCAGTGGTATTGTGCCTCTATCCTAGATTCTTCTGGGGCTTTTCTGGGTTTTTCCTATGAACTTGCTTTTGTTCATCTGGGTGGTGGCTTTTGATCTGTTTCTGCTGCCGCTCGCCATACTTGCGTTGTTTTTAGGCTAGGCGTGTACTTTAAGTGGCGGCTCCCCTGCTCTTTAGCTTACCCCTCTAATAGACTGTAGGGTTTTTTCCTTTAGGTTTCATGGATTCTAGAAGTTCAACTAACTCTTACGGCTCTAGCGCCCTTGACAGCCCCGTTGACGATTCTAGCCAGCGGTTAGACAACTGGTTGTACTCTTCCTTTGCCCGCTCGGAGACTCCTTCTCACTCTCATGAAGAGGTCTCCTTCGGTCTTTCTGGTGAAGAACAATTTGGCCCATCGGAGGACTGTTGTCGCCCCGTAGGATATTCCCTGCGGCCTTCCTATGGGCAACACCGAAGTGATGGGTAACCCTTTCCTGTCCCACGTGCTTACTGATGGGGACAAAACAATTCAATGCGATGAACCGGAGCATTGCATGACTTTCGCTGAACTAGCTTCGTTTAGGGAGACTTGGGGGATAGACGACTCAATAGAGGTCCGTGCTTTGAAGCCCGGCGAGTGAGCTTGCAATCCAGAGGAGGGCTGGGTTGCAGTCTACGAGGACCAATTTTGCCACGGATTTTCACTCCCACTGCCTCAATTTGCTCAGTACATCCGGAGCATGATCAATATTTCTCCCGCCCAGCTTCCTAGTAACCAATGGAGGCAGTTACTTAGCCTAGGCTGCCTGTACCACTTCCGCGATATGAGCTTCCCCACCGTCAACGAATTTAGGGCGCTTTACAAGCTAAGCTACTGCAAGAAGAGTAAGGCCCGGGGCTGCGTAACCATTACCGTTAGGGCTTACAAAACTAGTGGTGACAAACCTGTCCTTTTGGGTTGCCAAAGACCAGAGAAAGCAAGTGGTGATGGTGGGAGGAAAGTGGCAACAAAGGGCTAAGAATCATCGAGTACATGGCGCTTTCCAAGCCATCGGTGATCAATCATACACCTTGACTGATCTAGAGAAATATAGGATCGCCCGAGTCTTTGCCTGCTGGTCCGAGCTAGACCAAAGCTCGTATAATTTCATCCGGTGGAATGTCCTGGAGCATTGTGAATTAGGGAGGGTTTCTAGTGTTTTTTTTTTTTAATTTTTTTTTTTACCGTTTTATAAAACTTTTTTCTTCTTTGACACTTTGTTATTCTTCGCTAACCATTTCTAACATTTTCTTGCTTTCTTAAGTGTGCTTCCCCGGACTCTAATTCCCAGCCACCTAACGAGTGAGATGAGCGACCCTGTCCTCCTGGAGAAATTGATCAAGCGGGGAACCGCTGCTTCCAAGACCACCGTCGACCTGGAGACAGGTAAGAAGGATCACTAGGATGAGCCCGTCCTGCTGGAGATTCCCGACTTCGGCAATGGGAAAGCTCCTTATGCTGTAACTTCCGGTGGCACCCCCAAAGCTCCGGCATAGGCCTCTGCCTCCTCGGCCTTGGAGGAGGTAGTTGATATGGGCCTGAAGAATAAGAGGGTCTGTGAGAGGAAGGCGACCTCTGATGTTGTTACTTTCATTGGCAAGTTTGTTGGTGAGCATGTGACAAAGCGGTCTAGAACTACCGCCAGCCCCTCCCCCATCGTCATGCCCAAGGTCCTTGACTTTCCGACCTTGGCTCCGGCCCAGCCGGTAATCAAGCGTACACCCATCAGGCAGCTGGTGAGTGAGTACAACTTACATTCCTAGACCCATTGCAGGTCTGTGGGGCCCGGTAGCCGTTCTGTTGCTACCGTCAACACACTTAGACCTTAATCGCGCAGCGAAGCCTCAGAGGCATTCTGTGGGGTCCGACGATTTCAAACCAGCCTAAAATCGCTTCTCCCTTTGGCGATTTCGGCTGCTGAGATTGAGGTGTGGCCGATATAGTCACTGCCCAAGTTAAAATCCGCCTTCAGCTGAAGCAAAAGCTTCTTCGTTGGATGGGCAAGTGAGATAGAAAAGCTCTCTCCCCAATGAGGATTATCTATGTCCTTCACACTTGTACGACCTACTGTTCTCAACGTCACCAGGAGGCAAATACATGTATAGTGTAGAGATTCTCGATATTATCTCAGGAATTTTTCTAAATGCATATTGTAATGAGGAGTTTATGCTACATGTCCCCCTGTACTGTATAGAGATTCTCAATATTATCTCGGGACTTTTTCTAGATGCCAACTCTTTATTAAAAAAAAAAATGTATGTAATTACTTAGCACGTGTCGCTAGCCCGTTCTATTATGTTATTGAAAAATTAATGCTAACTCACACCAAATATAGATATCAAAGACGAATATAAATTACTTAAGAATGTCGCAATCTCGATTTACAAAAGATTGAGACACGTGTAAAAGGTGGTAGCTTCGATTTTGTGGTGATGGACGTGGTACTTGTTATTAGGGTTTTGAAGGGAAATGGAAAGGTCGAGATTGTAGTTGAGGGTGTCGTTGGTTGTGGAGGTAGTGGTGAAGTTGGACTGAACTCCGTTGACGTCGAGATGGACGAAATAGGGGCGGTGGTGAATGGCACAAATGATGGTGAGAAAGATAAGAGCGGGGAGGTTGAAAACTACGAAAAAAACAAAGAGAAAAGTAGCTACTGGCATTGGCATCATTGCCGCGACAAGCCATGGCGTTGCAAATCAGCTAAACCTTGATGATCCAATAAGGATTTGAATTGTGTGTAATGCAGACTGTAAGGGAGGCCGGGTATATATAGGTACAGAATGTAGTCGACACCTCATAGGATTAGGGATTAGGTTCTCCCCATATGATCAGGGATTAGGATTCTATGTCCTAATATAATTAGGATTCCTATCTCTAATATTACAACTGAGCGCCCTCTATTTATGTAGCTACATTTTCGATTTTTACCTATTCCTTTATTTATTTGTTAAATTTGTTTATTTAAAAAAATATAAAATTTAATTTTCCTTGATATAAAATTGATACTCTCGAAAAAGATATAGAACTGATTGTTGATACCGAAATAGCATGAACATGCCGTACGCACTTTTCAAGCCCAATAAGAAAATACACAAGCAAACTATACACGAAAAGATGATAGTTATACACTTATCCGAACGATCATGCCATGCATGTGGACCCAAGCCACGATCACGCTCTTGGGGCTTACAAGATCGGGTGTGGTGTGGAAGGTAACGGGAGTACCTGAGTCCCGTTCTAGATTTTCGATTATTGCTGATTTTGGACTTGGGACCAAAATGTAGACCTAATAATCTTAATCTTTACATGGGCATGCAAAGATGAGAAAACCCAAACTCATGTCATAAGCTTAAACACAATCACCTAGCCAAGCCGTTAAGCACTTAGCTATTCCAGCAGCACACTGATATTACTAGCTTTTACCCTGCATTTGCTTTTCTTCTTCTTCTTCTACTCTAAATACCGTGTTAGTCACAGTTCCCTTTTTCTTTGTATTTAGTCCTAGCTTTGCTATCCCAAGAACAATATGCAATTCTTCCCAATGAGATACGACACCTCCTTTCACATCTTTTCCATCAATCCATTTGAGACTAGAAACTCTACCCTAGAAGTTACCACTCAAATCCCATACTTCAAGCAAAATAGTACAAACACAACTCCATGTTTTAAGTCTTTTTTCTATGAAGCATCACAAGCAAACCTAGTCCTTATTTCTAGCAATATAGATTTGACCTCAACACTATATATTTACTCCAACTTCCCAGCAGCAAAAACACAACTTCCCAGCAGCAAAAACACAACTTCCCAGCAGCACAGAAGATCCACACAGCAACAATACAACCTTCAGGCACCATACCTCAAAGCCTCCCAATAATACATCCCTCAAGCAAACCTCAAGCAACAAGCTAAGCATTCCAAACCTCCAATCCAAAACCATTATCAAGCTCTAGGCAACCTTAAACCTAGCCACCATCACCAAACACCAAATTCCTTCACCGCAACAAATGACATCATTCCCCCGCAGCAAGCATCTCATCTTTTGCAACTCATGCTTCTAGCTCCCACGCCACATGCCTTCTTGCAAGTCTCTTCATATTCTTTCAGTTATCAAAACTCTAAACTATACATATTTCCTGCCTCCAAAGCATAAAGATCATTACCCCGCAGCAGGCCAGTATCACTGCGAGGGAGAGATGGGGAAACACTACAAAGCTGTTTAAAACTTTGGACCCAGTCCCGAACTTAGAGGGGAAAACAGAGGAGATATATAAAGCTATTTAATCCATCATTGCAACCTTTGTACAAAATCACCCCAACACTGATAAAATTAGAAAAATCTATTTTTTAGAAAGGGCACCACCCTACCAAGTGTTAAGTTCACTAGAGTGACTACTCTTAAAGTTCTAATTCTATCCTTGAAACTAATTTTTTTTCCTTTTCTTTTAACCTAAAAATATAACCAAAAATATAAAACACTCCCTTTCTTATGATATTGCTCGCAGACGTCCAATATCCTTCTCAAATTGTCATATATTATTTTCCTTGATCTCTCTCTTCGATCTTTATGAAAGACGAAGCCACAGATCCGTCCTCTAATTATATCAATCGTGTTGAAAAAGAAGACAAATGTCGTTGTACATAAGAAGGTTAAGCGCAAGGTTTAAAATGTCGATGTCGGTAGAGATATCGGTCGGCCGAAAAAAAGAGATATCGGAGATATTGGAAAAGATATTTTGTTTTTATTTAAATATGAAATTTATTCATTTTACACATAAAATCTTAAATACATATAAATAATAGCTTCATTTAGTATCAGAAAGAGACTCTAGGTGCTTCAAATTCCCCACGCTGATCCATGAAAGTACAATATCTAAATAAGACATTTGACCCATATAGTATGAATTGTAGTGATTAATATGATAATCATATATCTCTTTGGAACTGCCGATGGTATCCCCTATAATGGGATAATAAGGATGAATCTAACTATATGATTGGTCATGCACTTCTCCATATTGACCATATTCAAAAATATTATAACTAAATTGATTGTTGCCTTCATGCGATTCATTTGACCTCTCACTACACTCTGTGCCGAAACTGATAGAATCAAAACAAGGCAATTGAAGCAACATCTGATGGGGTACTTTGATCATCAATTACACATCTAGTCCTGCTGCCATGCCGATTCTGCTTTTGCGCACCATGACGAGCTTCTCTAGATCTGTGGTCTTCATCTTGGGTGATATGATCAAAATTACTTTCATATGTAAACTGGTTTTTTTTCTTCAAACGGCGATTACTTATTCCAGAATTCGATGCGAATACTTGTTGGTGGTAGATATGGTGCACCGCCAAGCATGTTCGGGACCTCGTGGACCGTGCAACCGGTGTCATGGGTCCTAGTTCCGGCATCCGGCGGGTAGACCGCAACCCTGGCTATATTCCCAATGTCAGAGATCACCGGTGCCGCACCCGGAGGGCGTGGCACCGGGCTCCCGAAGTAGCTTCGTGGGTAGGCAAATGTGTAGTAATGTGGGCTTGTGTCCCACATTGGAAACATGGTGTAGGAGGAAGCCTTCCTTCTCTATAAATAGGAGGCTTCCCCCTTAGTATTAAGGACTTTTGGTTCCTGGGCATTCCACCCTTGTACCACCGATGGCTTATTAGCCGGCTATAGTGAATTCCAAGTGGACGTAGCCGTGCCCTCCGATGGCACGGTGAACCACTATAGATCGTTGTGTTCTTATTATATCTTTATTGTCCTGTATCTACTAGACCCCCGGGTTTAGGCAGAAACAATACTAATTCGAGAACTTGAAGCGATTACTTTTTCGAGAACTCGAAGTGATTACTAATTATGAGTTCATGAGACGATTACTTATTCGAAAACTCGATGAGATTACTTATTCGAGCACTCGAGGCGATTACTTATTCGAGAACTCGAGGCGATTACTTATTTGAGCAATCGAGGTGATTACTTTTTTCGTACTGTCTTACATATTCCTCGAGGAGAACACTCCTCACCAATATTTATCAAGACTGTCTGTCACTTATCTCATCCAGATTTCCTTTGAAGGGAATCCGGAGTACTCAATTTTTTTTGTATCCCTTGAAGTGATCACTGATTACTTATTCAATTACTCTTCTCTTAAATATTCTCGAATTTCGAGATTTTTTTTTAAATTTTTTTAGAAAATTTTACAGATATTTCATTAAAATATCGGAGATATATCGCAAATATCTTAAATATCGGGAATATTTTAAGTTATCGGAGATATGTCGTAGATACGGGAAAAGAGAAGATATTTACCTCAAAGATATATCGGTCGGCCGAAAAAAGGAGATATCGGTAGAGATATCAAATATATCGCAGAGATTTTATACCTTGGTTAAGCGTGCTATTCTATCCATCCTGACTGCAAAAGTAAAGAAAGACAGCACGTGCAGGGCAGAGTGAAGTAGCCGAACAAGTAAATCAAAGATTTGATATCATAGTTTAAACATTTAGTTTGTGTTACTCATGTTAGAAGAGAACTGGGATAGAGGCAGTGTATGTAATATGAGTAACATGAAGTGAAAAAAGGGTTCAAAATTAAATGCGTTGGCTCTAATGAGTTGTAAGAAACCTAATTCTGGTTGAAAATATATAGTTACACATGCAATTGTACCTATTGTATAGTCTTCTCTGTATCAAGTATTCCTATGGTAATGAGAGAGGTCCTCATGTTTCGAACATATATGCCACAACCTTAGTGTAGGAAGTTCTTTGGTGGAAACACATTTCTTGGAAGTAGGTCTGGCAATTTAACCCATAATCCGCTAACCGACCACTAACCGCCCGCTTAAAACCTGTCCATTACCGCCCCACTAAATTTTTATACTAATGGGTTAGCAACCCACTAACAACCCGCTAACTTATGGACGGTAATAGATTGTTCAATGGAACCCATCTAACCCGCTAAGAGAAAAAAAAATCTCTAATAACCCCTATTCGGCTGTTCCGAAACCAACTCTCTCAGTCTCTCATTCTTAGTTTCTCACTTCTTTCTTTCGCAATTAAACACATCGAAACCTCTCTACCAAATCCTCGCAGAGACCGGCTCAGGCACCAGCGTTGGCTACCATTTCTACCAAGCTCAATTTGTAGTTTAGCTTAGAGGCAAGAAGGGGCAAGTCTTCTTCATGGAAAGAGCATGAGCAACTCGTATCTGGCTTGGCTTTCAGGCTCGTTGGCTTAGGCTCGGGGAAGGAGGGCTCAAGTCTTAAGTGTCATTTGGGGCAATTGGGGGAGAAAGATGCCTTCCCTAAAAAACTTGACAGACTATTCACGAGGCTGCGCAGTAGAGGTTACAGAGTCATTTTTCATATAAATAGAATCCATTAGAATTCTCTTCTTCCCACCTCACTGCTTCTTCTTCCACTTGTGGAAATACTGTTCATCTAATAAGTAGTATTCCCTCCCGCTCAGCTCGAGGCACCCATAAAGAATCAGCTTACATTGCTTAGTATTGTCTTATGGTATTTTGCTGGAACACTTGCTACTTTATGGTTGAGCTTATATATATATATATATATATATTGTTCTGTAATATATTTATGGTGTTCTTTGGTCCTTTTTTTTATTACTGCCTTCTTGAACATCATCTTCGTTGTAGCAGGTAATTATGTTTGTTGAAATAATATTGATTGTTGGGTTTCTTGAGCTGATTAAATAGGTTGTTGGTTGGGTGTATTCTCCCATTGTGGTGTCTTGTAGCTGTGTGTCTATAGTGTGGCCTTCTTATTTTCCCATTGTTTCTATTGAGAATATTAACTGTTGTGTTTGCAACATCATTTTGCTATGAATAAATGTAGCCTGCTTTTGTTCTGTTAAATGTTGTATTGTCTATGTTAGATTGCACTCTCTTTTTGTTTGCCTTGTTCCGAAATGCTCGTTTTCATAGCATCTCCAGCTCTTAGAACGTTTTTCATGTTGATCTTTTACATGCAATTCTCATAACTAATTTATGTTCGTGTTTGGTTTAATTTGTTTAGGAATTTGATGCTAGCTACAAGAGTGGTACAAGTTCGAGTACAAAAAGTGAGCTTCAAAAGTATCTTGAGGAAGAAAGATTGGATAGAAAGAAAGAGTTGGAAGTTCTTTCATGGTGGAAATTAGAACAATTTCGCTATCCAGTACTTGCTCATATGGCTCGTGATGTTCTTACCGTTCCTATTTCTACGGTAGCATCTGAATCAGCATTTAGTATTGCTGGTAGGGTATTGGACCAAAATCGTAGCTCACTATTACCTGAAACCGTTCAAGCATTACTATGTGCTAGTGATTGTAAATTCTCTATCACTTGGTCAATTGTATTAATTTTGTGTCTTTTTATCTCGCAAACATTCATTTCATTTTAATTTGACCAACTTTTCTCTTTTTTATATATTAGATCAAGATCGGTCAGATTTGGAGCACCTCACTGAAAACGTGTTGGACTTGAGATTGGACGGATAAAGTCAAACCGATTGAAGATCTTTGTATATTTTAGTTTTATGTAATGATATGACTTTATATTTAACTCGTTTTGACAATAATGAACTAAAATGTGTTATTTATAGTTTGACATTAAATATGATTTGATATGAGAATTGTGGCATTAAAACAGAATATATATATATAAAAAAAAAATATTTAAAAAAAAAACCTTAGCGGGTCTTAACGGGTTCCAACAGGTAACCCGTGAACCCATTATAACCCGCTATCTTAATGGGTTATAGCGGGTTCAACCCGTTAAAGCCGCAACCCGTTACAACTCGTCCATTACCTGGCCATTACCGCCCAAGTGCCAGGCCTGCTTGCAAGCACATGTAAATTGTACTAAAGGATTGTCATTTGTTGCCCAGAAAGCTCCCTTTTAGTTGTTTCTGGACTTTCTGCTAATCACTACTGAAAGAGGTACAGTTGCAACACATGAACTTTATTTTTACCATCTTGTGCTAATGGTAAGAAAACCAGACTGAGGGGAAAATATGAGAATATTTTAAATCTCTTGGACTGAATGACTCCGAGTAAGGATAATAATATCTAAACAAAAAGCTTAAGCGATTAATCACAAACTAAGTAATATGTTGAAATAAATATTTCAAGAACAACAAGACTGAAAACTGACCATTTTCCAGCCTCAAACTGACCCTTTATGTCCAGACCTTGTAAGCGGTTCAATTATACTGGCTCAAGTAGTAACTATGAATGATGAAGCTGGATCGTGTTATGATACACCACGAATGAAATCTTGAACAGCTAATGTATACTTTTATTAAAGAAACTCACTTTGTTAGCCAAATTACCTATGAAAAGACATGGACACCCTCACACCATATTTTATTTTTAATCAAATTTTAATATTTGAAGGAATATTTGAAAGACATCAAGGTAAATAACATAATAATTTTAAAAAAATTAAATAAATTAGATAACTACTTTTTACATAACTTCCCACTATCTTCACTAGCATTCATGCACGCGCATCGCGCGTGCGAAAGTGCTGCGTTCGCGCGTGCGGTTTTTCTTGTGGTTGTTTTCAATTATACTTTACAGAATTGTACCACCGTACATTTGCATAACATATGAACACCCGAAGATTTTTTCTGTCCAAAATCCATTTGGAAACGAAAATTTTCAAATAACAATCATCAAAGAAGAAGAGAGAGCCAATAAAGTTTGATCCTGCTCAAATTTACATCAGGTTTCTCTTCCTGTTGTATTTTTTTTTTTATCTGTAAATCTTTTTCTCTTCCAAAGTAACAAACTCTAATTAACTTATACCTTGGTTCTATATTTTTCCCCTTGCCACCGAAATTATGGAAAGCAAATCCAACCTCCTTTCCTCTTAATTAACGTCAAATGGCTTGAGTAGTCTGTCAACTAAAGAGAGGTTTTTTGGAGACGTGAACAGGAGTGTCAGGAACTATAATAAAGAGGGCTGTATAAAACTGCAAAAATAGAATTATTCAGAGACATAGAAACAAAGAAAACGTACATGTGCACAAACAGAGAGAGAAGAGATTGAAAAGAAGAAAAAAGAAAGTGAGTTTCCTGGAACAAAAGAAAATAAAAATGATGCAATAAGTATACTACAATAACATTACATAATGAAAGAGGCCACTCTCCCCAAGCATGAATTGGTTCTCAACTTCTTAGTTAAAACCATTGATTAAAACCCAGAATCACAAATGTTTATAAATTATGTAAAGTGAGATTACTGACATTTAGCTATGTGATCAAAGGAATCCTCATTTATACATAGTACCCTAGAGAAGATTTATGAAAACAATGATGCCAAAATTTTACTTTGATTCGGTACAGTACAGAACTACAGATGGGCAAGTTTTAATAGGATTACAACTCTACTCACAATGTTGGTTTCTGTTGAGATGGTTTTATGGTCTTCAACTAAACATTGGTGAGAAGAAAATTACTTGTACAAACCACTCCATTCATATTACCGAAAATAAACCTAATCCAATTCCAATGGCTGGACCGAAAATGAAATAATGAACTTTGATAAACTTCATTCATGGATCAAAACTAACAAAAGCTTCGAGAGAATGCCTATCTAAGTACCTTCAGATGTCATAACAATTAAAAAAAAAAACTCAAGTACGAATTCTTTGAAAACCAATTATTCTGCACAACAGTAGAAGAGAGCAGTGAGTGAATCAGCAAACAACCTTCAGTTTTAAAAACCAATTATTCCTGCCCCCAAATCTATTAGGTTGGATGAAACGAAAACTTTAACCCAAACTAATCAGGGATCAGATAATAATCAAAACCAAAATTAACATCAATGGCTCTAAACCACATATATTTATTCATTGAAATTTTTAAAGTAATGGTACTTAACAATGATGACCAAGAGATAGAGACATACTAACTTATCATCTCTAATCTAAAGCTCCGATCTTGATCCTTTTTCCTCCGAATTTCACCAATTCCCCAAACACCCATCTGAAATCTCAACCCCTTCCACAAATCCCATAACTCAATTCAGCTCAATTCAAGACATGGGTAAAGGAAACTAAGGGGATGCATGTTATAACCCACAATAACTATATCTTAGGTTTTGAGAAGAAGATAAAGCGGTTCCACGGTTATGATCTTTGGTTGGTAGATGACCATGCTGATGAGTCCCCCCTTGGGAGAATATGAAATTGAACAACCTCATGATATATGTACGCCAGTTTGGGTTGAATACCTGTCCAGTCTAGTTAGAAATTGAGAAGTAAATTATTGCTACCAAGTTGTTTGACCTCTTTGCATGACGGTAACATATCTGATTAACTAAAATGAAAATCAATATCACATAAAACCAACACAAACAGAAAACCCATCTTCAAAAAAAGAGTTTTCTATCACAAAACCCAGAAAGAAAGAAATCACAGAGATTTGAGATGGAGGTGGAGTTCAAAGAGAGAGTGAAACCTCTCTAGTTCAAATCTGTCGCAGAAAGCCGTTCACGTGCTCGACGCCGACCTCCGCTCTCACTGGTCCACCGCCACCAACACGAAGGACTGGATCCTCCTCGAGCTCAACATAACTAACATCCCTAATTTCCCTTGACCCTGACCTAAAACCTCCCGATTTCAATTTCAGTTGCTTCTAGGAACTTTAGATAAATATATAAACCTCTGTTCTGGAACAACACAACAACTATAAAGAATTAATCACAGACTACAGCTTGAGAAAGAAGAAAACCTGAAACGGGAACACCTAGATGAAAAAAACCATCGTCTCTTTGATTATGCGCTGCTCTGCCGCGTTTCTCCCGCTTTTGGGTCTAATTAAAATTTTCTTCTCCTTTTGTTTTCGTTCCTGTAAATTGAAAAAGGGATGAGTGGTAATGTATACATTTGTATCCCGATCAACTGGAGAGGAGTTTCTGTTTGACGTGAAGAAGGAGGGAGTGTGAACTGAACATGAGTTTTGGGAGACGTGAAGAAGAGGGAGAGAAATATACGTGGGTGGTTTGAAAATTGAAATATCTATTCTTATATTGTTTTTCCTGCTTTATTACTATTTTATCCTTCTACTATTTAATTATGTTTTGGTCTATAATTATTAGGAGGGGCAAAAATTAAAAACGCGTGTTTGGCAATTTCAAAGGAGAATTTACTTAATTAATAGAGATATGTAAATAACTTCCTAACCAACTCTCCATAAATCTTTCTAAACAAAATATAAAAGAAAAAAATATCAAATATCTATTTTACATATGCGTGACATATGTGGCCAAACTAGTATAAGAGCAAAAATAAGAGATTAGTGTAAAAACATTCACTAGGTTTATTGTAAAAAAGAAAACTATTTACAATTAAGAGGGGCCACGCTATACGCGTGCGGTGACCTCAAAATGCAAACACGAGTCGCCAGTCACGACTCACGACTCGCGCAAGTGGGAAAGCTTGGAATTTAGAAATAGTTAACCGTCACCTATCTAGTAAAGGAATAAAATATCGGTATCGGTATATCTATCTGTCTTTTGAAAAAAGGAGATATCAGAAATATCAGAGATATATCGGGGATACTCTGTAATTTTTCTTTTAGTTAAAATATTAAATTTATTCATTTTACACATAAAACCTTAAATACATACAAACAATAACTTTATTTAGTACCAGAAAGAGACTCTAGGTGCTTGAAATTTCCCACGCTTGTTTCTGCACAAACCCGTAGGCCCGGTAGAGACAGATGAATCCAAGTGTGATTTCCTGTAAACCTGCTCAGTAAGGGGAATACCGGACGGGCCGGTCTTCTCCTCTCCGATGCCTAAGTTAGTACAGTTGGGATGAATAGATAACTTAAGCACGTATGATAAGCGGTTGGAGAGGTCAGTTACCTATTAATGAGGGTAGTTGAGGCTCTTATATAGGTGGCTGGACGTGAGGTCTGGCCTCACTCTTCGATGTGGGACTGGTTTCCTTCTGTTCGCACACCAAAGGGCAGCTCTGGTGACCTCTTTGGCAGACTGGCGCCCCCGGTACCCGGGCCCCTGGTCGCAAGGTAGACTGCTGGACCCCGGGTCCGGGTGCTGGTGATCCGGTCCCGGGCCCTAGGCCGGCCCCGGGTGCACTAGCTGCGGGTTTGTGGGCCTGTTGTAGCCCCTCTGTGGCTACTGTCAACAAGTCCCCCAAGTTCCCGGTCAAGTGCAATCTTGAATGGGGACTTAATATGTCTTGCTCCTGTCCCGCAGACCCGCAGAGTTACCAACCCAACGGTGCCCAGTCCCCCAAGTCCGCATTGAAGATTGGGCGTGACCGGGAGTTCGGTCAGAGGAGGCGTGGTGAGTACCTGTTAATGATGATGTGCGACAGTTATGAGTATGTTTGCAATACAAATTGTATTGTGCTCAAGTGTTGTCGTGCCATGAGCATGGAGCGGGGTGAAACCCGGAGAGTGCATGGGATCTGGACCGGGCGTGCTGCCATGTCGGAACGAGTCGGAGAGTGTATGGGATCTCGACCGGGCGTTCTGCCATGTCGGAACGAGTCGGAGAGTGCATGGGATCTCGATCGGGCGTTCTGCCATGTCGGAACGAGTCCCCCAAGTTTCCAAGGCGAATTGCTGCCAATGGTGGGGCAGGCCGGGGAGTAGCCCGGTGGTTCAGCCCAGCTTGTGCTGGAATAAGCGTGGGGTAGGATTGCTAGCGTGCGGGGAGGCCTGTTGGAGCGTGGAATAAGCCAATAGGTACCCCGGTGTTGCGGTCATGTTGAAGCACCGGTTAACACTTGCTAGTTCTTCTCAGCTTGTGTTGGAATAAGCGTGAGGTAATATGCAGGTTTGTTAGCCTGCGGGGAGACTTGTTCTGTGTTAGAGAAACAATCTGCCCGGTGGGGTGGCGTTGAGCTCGCCATGTATCCCCAAATGTATCACAGTTCAGTGTGATGCAGGGTTTTTATCCTGTTGGAAAAGAGTACATGTGTTAGATGTAAACTCGCCCGGGTTTATAAAGCCCATGCGTTTGGAAGCCTTGAGTTGTTGCTGGCTCGTTCTTGCCCGCAGGCGAAGGAAAGTGACTAAACCGGTGGAATGCTTTGGAGCCGGTTGAATGTCACATGACCGGTGGACTACCATGGAACCGGTTGAATGCTACAAAACCAGTGAGGTGCCATGGAACCGGTTGGATTGGCCGGTTGGATACTACATAACCGGTGAGATGCTGCGGAGCCGGTTGGATACTACATAACCGGTGAGATGCTGTGGAGCCGGTTGGATACTTCATAACCGGCGAGATGCTGCAGAGCCGGTTGGATACTACATAACCTTGTGAGATGCCATTCCTTGGTTTGAGGTTGACTCTTGGGGAAGTGGGGGGAGTGGACGCCTCGGCTTGCGCTCCTATCTCCCCTAACTGCCGCTTGTAGGTGGGACAGGTGGCTGACATGCAATGAAGGGGAGAGCCCATCAGTCCCATCAATTATGATGGCATGAGAGCTTTATCGATGTTGGGACACGTGTCAGCAGGGAGCGGTCTGAGATGGAGGGGATCTGCGGCTGGGGTTGCCTCTCTTTTATGCTTGCCCTAATTATCAACAAGGTGTAGTTTTGCCGCCTATAAGATGCTTCGCCCCCCCCCCCCCCCCCTCTCCTCCTGCCGTATTTTGCTCCTCCTGCCGTATTTTGCTGAAGCTTAGCTCTTCGTTTGTCGGCTGTCTGTGTTGTTATCTTGCTACAGAGCTAGATTCTGTTCTTAGGGTTTATGGCATCTAGGAGATCAGTTAATCCTGTCGGTGCCGGTCGTGGGGCAATGGGAGGGCCCGTGAGGTACCAGCTATTGGATGGCGACTGGGTGATTTTATGTGACGAGCCGACCAGAAGCATGACTACTAACGAGATAAGGGATTTTCGGGCAAAGTGGGACATTGACTCCTCCGTTAAGCTCCGGGGCCTATATCCCGGGGAACTGGCCTGCAACCCGGATGAGGGTTGGGTTGCCTTTTTGAGGATCAATTTCGGCACGGGCTATCTCTGCCGCTGCCGAAGTTTGTCCAGTATGTGCTGAGCCTGATAAATATCTCCCCCGCCCAGCTTCCTAGTAACCAGTGGAGGCAGTTGCTTGGTCTCGGGTGCTTATTCAGTCTGAGCAACATGGAGTGGCCCACGATAAATGAGTTCCGGGCGCTGTACAAGATTCTTTACTGCAAAAAGACCCAGGCCTGTGGTTGTGTTAATTTTGCCGCGCGGGACTTTGAGCCTGCCATCACTCACCTGCCGTCGTCCGTTTCGAATGTGTGGAGGAGGTCGGTTGTGATGGCCGGGGGCAGGTGGCAGCGTAGCTGGAGGGGCTTTCGGGTGCCCGGGGCTTATCAAGCTATCGGGGATCAGTCGTACCGGTTGGTCGACTTAGAGAGGCAACGGTTAGCCCGGCTTTTTGTTTGCTGGGACAATCTGGGCCGGAGCTCCTACAATTTCATCCGGTGGAATGTGCTGGAGATATGCGAGATGGGGAAGAAACCTGGTAAGGTACCTGGCACTGTTGTTTTGTGGGGTCGCGTTTTATTCTGACCGCTCGGTTTATTGGTTTGCAGCTAATGCCCCCCGGCTCGCTGTTCGGAGCGAGGAGACCGTCGAGCCGGATGACGAGCTTGTGGCCCAGAGGTTGATGGAGATGGGGGAGATGGCCTCGAAAACCGTTGTACATCCGGTCACTCTAGAGAGCACGGTGCATAATACCCTTGTGCCGCTCGTGTTTCCGGACTCCCACTACGGTAGGCGGCCGGGCGGTGAGGATAACGCCCCACTTGTTATTCGGGAAGTAAGATCGGTGGGCTCACAAGGTCCGGAACCTCTAGCGCGGCCGGTGGGGATACGGGCCCCGCGGGAGAGAGAGGCAGCGGAGATGACTGGGTACCACATAAGCGGTCTTGGCGAAGAGGGCGAGGACGTTTGATGCCGGGGCGTCAAGCTCGGCTGGTGGGGGGTCAGCATTAGTTCTGGCAGCGGGGACCGATGGCCGAAGGAGTCGGGGGCCGGAAGCCGATCGCGGTTCCGGTGGTGGTGGTTTTGGTAGGTTCGTGGTATCTACCATTGAAGCCTTGAGACTTGATCGGGAGGGCCTCGGAGCTGGGCGGCCGGGCGAGAGCAGGAAGAAGGCAGTAGAGTTAGGTCTTTGGGTAAGTCTGGTTGCGTACTTGTAGAACTGAGGTTTTCTGCGCTTCCTTTCCCCTTTTGTGGTACGAGCTAATGTTCCTTTTGTGTACTTGTACCAGCTGGTTCATAGTCTTTACGCCGCTGAGCCTAGTGAGGAGACTCCGGTTTTGGAGAGGCAAGTGGAGGACCTCACCATGCAGCTGTCATTGGCGGAGGCTAAGCTTGCGCAGGAGAGGGAGGAGGCCGGTCGGCTGGAGTTGGAGGCGAAGGTTTTGGAACTGCAGACCCAAATAACAGCAGTCGTCAAAGGAGGGGAGAATCTCGTAGAATCCCGACTTGTCGAAGCCGCTGATAAAGCTATCGACGATTTCCGGGAGTCGGTGGAGCTTGAAGAGATGCTGGAGGCCGCTCGTGCGAAGGGTATAAATGATGCCTATCTGGAGTGGAGGGAGAAAGGGTGGCTTGATGCTGAGCGGATGGAGGCTGAGGTAGCCTTGGCCGAGAAGCTGGAGCAAGAGCGGTCTCTCAAGGCTGGCGGCTCAGGGATTGGAGGCTCTGGCGGCGCTGATTAGCGGTTTTTTGTTTTACATATATACCTGGCAGATGTATATACCTTGTAACCAGCTGTAGTTCATTCTAGAGGCAGTGACTGTGTATTGCAACGTTGGTACCAAATACATTATTGTCCCTCTAAGACTGATCTCATTTAGGGTAGAACCGCATGGATATTCCATGGGCGGGTGGAGTAGATGCCTTCGGCGTCTATGATGTGGAATGTTGCCGGACCACGGCTGCGGTGATTTGGTAGGGCCCTTCCCATGTTGGCTCCAAGGCCAGCGGTTTTTTCTGAACTTTCTTCATGACCCAGTCCCCCACTTGTAATTTCCTTTCCCGGACCTTTTTGTCATAGTACCGAGCGACCCGTTGCTTGTATGTTTGGTTTCGCATATGCGCTTGGTCGCGCCGCTCCTCTATGAGATCCAGGTTGAGCCGTATGCCCTCGGCGTTTGTTTCGGCGTCATAATTCTCGACCCTGCCGCTGGGCATGTCGGTCTCTACGGGGAGTACCGCTTCGCTCCCGAATGCCATGCAGAATGGGGTCTCCCCTATTGCCTCGGCTGCTGTCGTCCGGATGACCCATAGAACCGCGGGGAGTTCCTCAGCCCAACATCCCTTTTTGTCGTCCAGTTTCTTCTTCAGGAGACTTTTGATAATCTTGTTGACCGCTTCCACCTGGCCGTTGGTCTGCGGGTGCGCCACTGAGGCGAACAACATCCGGGTCCCCATGGAGGCCGTGTACTGGATAAGATCAGCATTATTAAACTGTGTCCCGTTATCCGTGACTATAGTCTATGGCACCCCGAACCTGCAGTAGATGTCCTTCCATAGGAATTTTCTTACCCGCTCCTCGGTGATCTTTACCAAGGGTTCCGCCTTGACCCACTTAGTCTGATAGTCAACGGCTACAATGGCGTATTTGTATTGTCCCACAGCTATTGGGAAAGGGCCGATGATGTCTAGTCCCCACTGTGCGAACGACCATTGGGTGTAGAGGCGTACATGTGGCACTTGTGACAGCCGCCTGATATTCTTCTAGACATTGCTGCCATGTCTGGCCAAAAGTATCCGGCCCGTAGCGACTTGTGAGACAGGGACTGGGCGCCAGAGTGATTACCGCATACTCCTTCGTGGATTTCTCGCATGATGGCTTCTCCCGCCTCCTTAGTCACACATTTTAGCTAGGGGAAGCTGTGCCTTCTTCGGTACAACTTGCCGCCGAGGAGGCTGTACCTGGCACACCGGAGGTGTAGCCTCCTAGCCTCCACTGTATCCTGGGGGCTGGTTTTGTCAGCCAAGTATCTAACTATCGGATCCATCCAGCTTGGTGGTGCCTCCTCTACCGCAAATATCTCGGAAATGGTCTTGCTTATGCTCGGTTTCTGGAGGGTTTCAATTTTAGCTCTTCGGTACTCTGGTGGGTAGTTTCCGGTTGCCAACCTGGCTAGGGCGTCTGCATGCCTATTTGCCTCCCGGGGTATATGCTGAATCGTGGCGCCCTGGAATGGCTCGATCAGGGCTTTGGCCAAAGCTTGGTAGGAGGCTAACTGGGGTTCCTTGACTTCGAACAGCCCGTTCATCTGGTTCACCACCAGGCTCGAGTCGCTGTATATTTCCAAGGATGGTATCCCCATTTCCTTGGCTAGCTGTAAGCCGGCTATGAGGGCCTTATACTCAGCGGCGTTGTTGGAAGTATTGAAGAGGAACCGCAGGGCATACTCGTACGATTGGCCATCGGGCGAGGTTAGCATGACGCCGGCTCCGCTCCTCTTACCCGTTACGGAGCCGTCCACATAAAGTTTCCAACGGCTGGAAAGACCTGGTTCGATCTTTATGGCCTGAACTGCTTCGGTGCCCTCGGACCGGCCGGAGTGCGCCTCTACCGCCATCGGGGTGAGTTCGCATATGAAATCCGCAGCGGCCTGACCCTTGATAGCCGTTCGCGGGGCGTAAGTGATGTCGAACTCTCCCAATTCAACTGCCCACCGTACGAGCCTGCCGCTAGTATCCGGTTTTTGCAGGATCTGCCGCAGAGGGTGATTGGTATATAGGGTGATGGAATGAGCCTGGAAATAGTGCCGGAGCTTTCTGGCGCTGACGATCAGAGCCAGAGCCAGTCTTTCAATGTCAGGGTACCGGCTTTCGGCTCCGGTAAGTCCCTTCTCTGCATAGTATACCGGGAGATCGAGCGTGCCCTCCTTCTTGACTAGAGCCGCGGAGACGGCCGTTCCTGATGCAGCTATGTAGAGGTATAGCATCTCGCCCGGCACTGGTTTGGATAGGAGAGGCACTGCAGACAGGTATGTCTTGATGGACTGGAATGCCGCTTCGTGCTCCGCCGCCCAGTGAATTTTCTTGAACTGCTGTGCCTTGAGCAGTTTAAAGAATGGAGCGCACTTATCGGTCAGGCGGGAGATAAATCTAGCCAGGGCGGCCAGTCGGCCGGTCAGCATCTGGACCTGGTTTCTTTCCCCTGGTGTTTCCATGTCTAAGATCGCCTGGACCTTCAGCGGGTTAGCTTCTATCTCTCGCTGACTAATAATGTGGCCTAGGAACAAGCCCTCTGAAATCCTAAAAATGCACTTCTTCGAGTTCAGGCGCATTCCAAACTTGAGCATCTTACCGACGACTACTGCCAAGTCTCGGACGTGGGCCCCTGCGGTCAAGCTCTTGACCAGCATGTCATCTACGTACACTTCCACCGTTTTACCCATCTCTTGCTCCAACATGCGATTCATCATCCGTTGGTATGTGGCCCCGACGTTCTTTAGACCGTACGACATCCTCTTGTAGCAGTAGGTGCCTCGGTCAGTTGTGAACGAGGTGTGCTCTTCATCGTCCGGGCTCATCCTTATCTGATTATATCCGGCGTAGGCATCCATGAAGCTGAGTAGTTTAAAACCGGACGTGGAATCTATAAGCTGGTCTATTCGGGGGAGCGGGAAGCTGTCTTTTGGGCACGCCCGGTTTAGGTTGGTGAAATCCACGCACATGTGCTACCGGTCGGTTCCCTTCTTTGGGACCATAACCACGTTGGCGAGCCACCGGGGATACTGGACTTCTCGGATGAAACCTATGCCTCTCAGCTTCTGCACTTCTTCTCTGATCGCCTCATACTTCGCCGGGCTGAAGGTCCTCATTTTCTGCCTTACCGGGGGAACGTTGGGCAACGAATTTAGCCGGTGGACGGCTATCTCTGGGGATATGTCTGACATGTCCTCGTAGGACCATGCGAAGACTGAACTGTTGTCTCGGAGGAAGGTGATGAGCTCTTGCCTGACAGCCGGAGCGAGCTTCGTTCCTATCACCACTTTTCGCTCCTGGTGATCCTCCGAAATGGAGATTGTTTCAGTTTCTTCCACGGCCGATGGTCGTTTTAGCTTTTCGTCGTCGGAATCGGTGTCATCACTGGGGTCAATACTCGGATCCGGCACTGGCGCTTGTTGAGTAGCTGTGAAGACCTCGGTCCGCTTTCTCCCGTGGGTCAGGGCCACCGCGTAATACCTGTGAGCGATCTTCTGGTCCCCGCGTACGGTAATGACGCCGGCGGGTGAAGGCATCTTTAACATCAGCATATGGCCGGCTATAAACGTTTTCAGCTTCCACAACCCCGGCCGACCGATTATGCCATTGTATGAGGACAGGCAGTCCACGATGATGAACTCCAGGTGCTCCTTCCTCGTCCTATCTCCCTCGTCGAAGATTAGCGGTAGGTAATCCGATCCTAAAGGCTGGACCACCTCACCGGAGAAGCTTATCAGCGGCTCGTTATCCTGGGATAACTTGCTCCTTCCTCTCTGCAGCCCCTTGTATGCGTCTCGGAACATCACATTGACAGAAGCTCTGGTATCGATCAGCATGCGGCTGGTTATCCAGTGGTCTATTTGGACCGTAATGAGGAAGGGGTCGTTGTGCGGTTGGATCAGATCCTCCGGCTCTTCTTCCTCATAGAACGTAACCGAGTTCCATCCGGTTTTAGCGGCCTGACCGCTTCCTCCTCCAAAGGCATATACCTCCTTTCCCCAGATCGACCTTAAGACCGCTTCTTCGAGCTCCGGGTGAGTCGATCTATATGGTCCCCACCATGTATCATATTTATGCTCCCTTGCACCTCGATCCCTCCGGGGACTCGGGTGCTTATGGTCCCTACTTGTCGGGCTCCCTGCCTGTCCCTTTACGGGTCCTCTGCCCGGACTCGGCCGTCCACAACCGTTCTCTGGGGTCGTTGGTCGCTAGTCCGAAGGGCTGGGTCTTCGGGTTTTTCTGTTGGCATAATGGCCAGGGCCCGCGGTGGTCGCTCCGCTGGCGCCGCTGCCATGGGCCGTGCCTGTCGCAAAGGCGGTGGTCTTCTACCTGACCGTGAACTGTTGTTGCCGCTCCGGCGGGGTCGCCAATCCTCCCATACTTCGGCTTTCTTGCTGGTCGTAGGCGTACGGTTGCGATCCTGCCGCCCCGTTTTGCTTTCACGGGAAGACGGTGGTAGTAAGTCATCCGACCTTCGCTTGGGCATCCTATCCCCATATGTCTCGTGCTCCGCCTGGGCGTGCCTGACGGCCACGACCATCAACTCGTCGTACCCCAGCGCCTCCTTTACTCGCAGGGCGTACGAGAGTTCCCCGGGTCTTAATCCCTGCTTGAATGCCATCCCAGCGATCCTTTTATCCAAGTTCTTGACCCCGGCCTGGCGATATGCCACCGGTTAACGAAAGCGCGTAGCGGTTCGTGGTCAGTCTGCATGCAATCGAAAAGGATCGTTGATGTTTGGGCCGCTTTGGCTCTAAGGACGAACCGGCCGACAAACTTATCAGCCAACTGTTCGAAAGTTTCCACCGAGTTTATTGGCAGCTCGTAGAACCAACTCAACGCCTCCCCCGAGAGCGTCTCTTGGAATACATTGCAGCACGTGGCGTCTGAGTAGTCCTTTGTGCCCGTTTGTGACTTAAAGCTGTCCAGATGTTGGTATGGGCAGCTCGTTCCTGAGTACGTCAGTTTCAGGGGCTTTTGGTTACCAGATCTTCCTGATTCCCTAACCCGGTGTGGAAAAGGTCCGGTGCGTTCGTTGAATAGTGCACTGTCCTGTGGTTGCCCCATCCTTTTCTCGCTGGTCTCCAGTCGGTCCTTCATGTCCGACACCGAGGCGGAGAGCGTCTAGAGCGTCTAGAGCGTCCTTGCGGTGGAGCTGTCCTGCTAGCTCGATGTCAGGCTCGTGCGTTATGGGGGCTCAACCGGGCCGGACTTCCTCAGAGCTTCCGGAAAAAGAGGTGTGGGCACATGTGCAGTCTTTCTCCTTCTTGTAGGCTGTCCCACTTCTAGGTGCGGGAATTCGTTACCTTTGTTCCCGGGCCGCGATGCCACCCGAGGAATGCCCAGCTGGTGCCCTTTCTCCAGGGCCGCTAATAAGGCGATGTTCACCGCTTCCAACTCCTGGCATCGGGCATCCGCCCTTAGTCGGTCTCGATCGCCCTCCTCTCGCAACCGTGCGACTTCTGCCTTCATTTTTTTTATTCCCCCCCCCCCCCCCCCCGCATCGTATCGGTCAGGATTGTCCGAGCCTTGGCGATCGTGAGTTCCGTCCTGGTCGGGAGATGGGACGAACCTCGCGCTGACTTCGAATTTAATGTTTTGGGCCCGGTCGGGGATCCAGACTCGTTCTTTCAACCTTCCCTCGCTAGCTCTTATCTTCCTTCCTTCCATGGCCTCCGGATTGTGGATTTAACTGCCTTTCAAAGGATCGATCGGGTTCTACTCTCCGGTAGAGCAACGCTACTTTTCTCGTGGATCAAATGCTTCCCACAGACGGCGCCAATTGTTTCTACACAAACCCGTAGGCCCGATAGAGACATATGAATCCAAGTGTGATTTCCTGTAAACCTGCTCAGTAAGGGGAATACCGGACGGGCCGGTCTTCTCCTCTCTGATGCCTAAGTTAGTACAGTTGGGATGAATAGATAACTTAAGCACGTATGATAAGCGGTTGGAGAGATCAGTTACCTATTAATGAGGGTAGTTGAGACCCTTATATAGGTGGCCGGGCGTGAGGTCTGGCCTCACTCTTCGATGTAGGACTGGTTTCCTTCTGTTCGCACACCAAAGGGCAGCTCTGGTGACCTCTTTGGCAGGCTGGCGCCCCCGGTACCCGGGCCCCTGGTCGCAAGGTAGACTGCTGGACCCCGGGTCCGGGTGCTGGTGATCCGGTCCCGGACCCTAGGCCGGCCCCGGGTGCACTGGCTGCTGGTCTGTGGGCCTGTTGTAGCCCCTCTGTGGCTACTGTCAACAACGCTGATCCACGAAAGTACAATAATCTGACCAAGACATATGACCCATATAGTATAAATTGTAGTGATTAATAAGATAGTCATATATCTCTTTGGAGCTGCAGACGGTATCACCTGGAATGTGATAGTAAGGATGAATCCAACTATATGATTGGTCATGCATTTCTCCATATTGACCATATTCATAATTATTAGGCGTAATAGCCGAAATACACCCTGAACTTGGTTCAAATTCTCAATTTGCACCCCGAACTTGTAATTACAAAATTTTGCCTCCTCAACTTGTCAAAAACTGTCTATTTGCACCTCATCCGTCAAATCTAAAAGTTTTTATCCAATTAAGAGTCACATGTCTTGCACATGAGGGATATTTTCGTTATTTTATATTTATTTCATTTTATTAATAAAAATACAAAAAAAATTATTTTTGTACAATATTTTCTACAATTATATCATTATATTTATGACCTAAAAATTACTTTTGTTGAGATATTTGAGTTATTTAGTCTTAGACAAATTATATCTGATGGGGTACTTTGATCATCAATTGCAAGTTGTTGATTGATCGTTCATCACTACTTTTGCATATGTCTTTATTGTTTTGTGAAACGAAGTAATATTGTCGGGCTAAAACAAGCCTCATTTTTGTCTCGAGAACTTGAGGTGATTGCTTATTCAATTACTGTTCTTGCTTTCCCCAACATTCCTCGAGGAGAACACTCCTCACCGATATTTCTCAAAACTGTCACTTCTCATATGGATATCTTTTGAGGGCAATCCGAGGACTACTCATTTTTTTGATATCATTCGACGTGATTACTGATTACTTATTCAATTACTATTCTCTTAGACTTTCTCAAATCTCGAGGATAATTCTTTTTAGTGAGAAATTTTATAGATATTTCTTTAAAATATCAAAGATATATCGCAAATATCTTAAATATCGGAGATATTTTACGTTATCGAAGAAATATCATATATACGGTGAAAGATAAAATATTTAATATATCGGGCATTCGAAAAAGGGAGATATCAGCGTATTTAACACGATACGGCGTCGTTTCTTGACTTCTTCCTCGTCTGTTCGAAATTTAATTACTTCCCCAACTTAGCGTAACATTAAAATAAACGGGCCGAGCCGGTCCCCGGTAACAATGGGTAGTCCAGATAATTTCTCCTCCTCTTATTTCTGTAAACAAACGCACCCAACCGCGTTATATTATTATTCATTCTTCTTTCTCGTCTCTCCTGAAACCTCAACAAATTTCCCTCCGTCTCTCTCTCAGAATCCGTTCGTCTTCTACGAGCCAGCCTCCCGTCGACCTCACAGGTATGTTTTTTTTTTTTTTTTCTTTTGAAATATTTCAGTTTTTTATTTCCGAGCTGATCATGTTCTTGTTGTTTCTGCATAATTATTAAATTTTCTGCGCGGATTTTTGTTGATTTTGATTTCGATTCCGATCGTCGCTTCTCGATCAATTTCGCGTTGTTTGCTTCTGATCGTTTTGGTCTGTGGTCTCTGATCGTTGAGCTTTTGCTTTGTTCGGTGGCGGTGCATGAGATGGTTTTTACTATTCATTTTTTATTGTTCTATGTGAATTTGGATTTTCAGTTAGTCTTCTGTGTTTGGATCTTCTTGGATTGTTATATGATCATTTGTCACGGTTTCGGTGGTTGCGATAATAATCATAATCTGTTTCACCGTCAATTTGGTGGTAAAATATTTATGTGAATGAGTAACATCTGTCCTGTTTCATAGAAAATGAATTTTAAATTTCAATTGCTGATGAATTTTATTTTAAAAATTTGACCGAGGTTGAGATTCTATTAGATCATACATCTTGTAGCATCGACTAGGTTTAGACATTAGATGGTTCCTGTTATGCAGGTTTTGGTGAGCTGAGGGTGTATCGTTATTGCTTACTTGTCTCGAGTTCGAACTTGAGTTGGACAGTTTTAGTACTCCAGTACAGGAACGATGATATGACTGCATAATAGGTGAGCAACTACTACGTTTGAGAAGTTCTGATTGAAAATTGAACTATTGGATTTTAGCTGTGGTTAATTGGTCGTGTAACACATATTATACTTTAGTTCAAAATGTAAATTTCTTTGATTGGTATATATTATCGACTAGAATATTGTAGGGTATAGGAGTTGGGGGTAGTTCATTTCTTCCTCTGAATTGTAAGTGCTGTTGCAGGGACATTTTGGTCTATTGGACTTCTGAAGAATCATTCTCCATTGACACCCTGTTTTTTAGCTTGAGGATATGTTTGAACAATCTGCTTCCATGTTTTGAGAGACTAGACTCTAAAAGTCGGCTTAGTATTGTGAGAGAACAATATATGGTACTAACTTCTGAGATTCCATTTTGTATCTTTCTCCCTTAACGTGAATTGGGATCAACATGAAGAACTGGGTCCATTAACCTAAAGTGATGGAGGCCACATACTGAGATGGAAAAATCGTAGCTTTGATGATGGTCATGACATGATTCTTAGATAGACCATGTTTGAAGTGTTTAGTCATGAAAAATGATTAATTTACCTGCAGTCTAAGGAGGCCATTGATGTGAACTTGTATATGTGTTGTATCCACATTGTGCCTACTGCCTACTATGATGATGGAGGGTAGTTCTAGTCCCCATTGGCAATTCCATTGACTCTAAACTTTTGACGGTCAATTCACTTTTTCATTGTACTGGTACTTGGAGTTATCTTTGGGTGATACAGTATGTTGGTGTTCCGTCGAGGGGTGTGGTGGGATATAGTGGTAATTGTCTACTTAGGTGATGTCAATGAAAGGCGTGCATTCTTACCTATTTTGGTCCTTCAATACATGTCATAAGTGGAGGATCTTATGCATTTGGGTTCATATTATATTAGGCAGAACAAGCGACTTGCAAGATGATGGCACTGAACTTTGTATTTTGGGTTACAATTTTTACAGCTGGATACTTGATTAGTAAGTGGGATTTTGGACCTAGTGACCCTTATCATTACTCATATGTGCAAGTAAGGGACAATCTTAAACTTGAGCTACAGATTGTATGGTTGAGAAAACTGAGCATGGATCTCAAAGATTGGTGTAGGCTGTCAGGAGAGAGGGAGAAGTGGGGTGTTGCGAGTTGTGAATATGCTTGTAATTGTCATTCCCTACATGGGAGACAGTGGGCTACCTGCTCATTAGTTGGTGGTCACTAATTGTTGGTTTCCTCAATTTGGTGTAGGTTATCCCTTGTCAGGATAGATTGCCACCCTTGACTCTTAACAGTTTATTTATCACTTGTGTTGTAAATAAAGATCAATTTCAGATTCAGGATTTAGGAGAATATCCAGGGTGTTTTAGCAAGAATTATTTCTGACATGTCTCTCTGGATGGAGAGTGTTTTGCAAATACATGATGCTTCTTTCTTCCAAGCTCTCCCTTCTCATCTTTTAGGGTGCAAGAATACCTCTGTGTCTATTCCATAGCTGCTATTGCAAACTGTCTCAAGATGGTTATGATAAAGCCCACATCATTTAAGTCCTCAGAGGAATATTCTCTTCCCTTCAAACAGGAGCATTTGTAAGTGTAGAAATATTTAGAAGCCTGAAGGTTTAAGCAATGCATTTCCTTTTTGTTATACTAACCTGATCATTTGGCTTGACAGTTTCACAATTTTATCTAGGTGTGACCTTCTGTTATCACTGACTTATGATAGAAAGGCACTCTCAGTAACAGGATTCAGCCAATTGGCACACATTTGTTTGTATTTGTAATCTTTTCTTTGGTAATACATTGCAGTTCTCTCAGAAATCTATTCAGAACGCTTTATGACCATCTGATACTTTTCCAATCTCATTTCAGTCATTGCATATAATGCCTCAGATCTTCAAATTGGAAGTCCTGTGTTTCTGAAACTCCAAATGTTTCCTTTTATTTGAAAGGCGGGTACTGATAGTTTTTTATAGTTGTTTGGTAAAATGAAAAAGGTACTTCATGATATGCCGGGCAGTTCTGTTTTTATTTGTTTTTATATAATTTTTGTTTTACTTCTTTTATTGTAGTTCTCTTACTTTTAAACATATCATCAGTGCTAAAAGTTCAGAACCACCCAATGTTTCAGGATTGGGAGGCTAGGGAGGACATCTGGTAGTAGTTTTTCTTTTCTTAGACTTCATTTCAGTTTTAATCCTATAGGTGATATTTGAATGTCAAGCAAATGTTAGTGTAGATTGATATGATGCAGTATTGCGATTGTTACACCTGCTATCCTGATGATGTGATTAAGAGTTTAAACCCAGGTAATGCATTAATGAGTGAACCCTGTTTTCGTCATTTTTCTTCTCAGTTTCAGCTAATTGTTATGTCCTTTACACTTTCCATTCAATTCTATCACTCAGAAAACAAAATGGCTCTCTCTTTTATCTTTGAAAGGCCATCTTATTGCAGATTAATGCGAGAGTCCAGGGAGAGGTTGATATAGGGTGCTAGTGGGTGTTCTACACTCCCCAGATTTGCAATGCAATTAGGTTTTGACAGATCCTTGGGAAATCTGACCTTTGCTTCACTTGCCAGCCTTGAATAGAATGGCGATTTGGTGGATCAAACTATGAAATAATGTTGTAGGCAGGATTCTCTTGGTCGAATTAGTATTTGGTGATGTGGCATACTTGTTTTAAACTGAAATTACCAATTTCTGACTTTTGTTGGTGTGTTATGCATTCTCCTTTTATGGTCGAGGCTTTTGTTGATCCAATCTGTATCCATGCTTGACATCTTGTAATCCTGGTATTATTTTTGTTTTATAATGTAGTTATGTACAATCATATTATTTGTTTTTTTTTCTTTTTCTTTTTTCTAAAATAATAATTATATTATGATAATATTGTTTGAGCATTTATTAAAACCAGCACTCACACGCTGGGTGTAATTAGAACTGTTGCAGAAAATCAAGAAATGTAGAGTATTGTCACCTTTTGTTTCCATGGAATTAAGCATATATACAGTTTGCTTTTCAATGTTTGACATGCCCTTCCCTTTTTGTGCAGATTGTGGTTTTATTGTGTAGATTCTATTCCGGTGAGTAACTTGTTAGTAGTTTGAAGGTGACTAAAGTTATGGGGCATAGACATCCGTTCAGCACTTCTCAAGTTTTTGAGAGTGAGAACGATCCGAATTGGAACCATATGAACTCGGAACACCCATTTGGACATCTGGGTATGGTGTCTTATAGACTTAGCAATTTATTTTATTCATTATTTATTATTTATTTTTTTAAATCAAGTATGGAAAATGTCTCATGTTATTTACAAATTTTGAGTCAACAATGTTGAACATCTAATTTGGAATAACTAATATTCTCATAGTTCTATTCTGGGACCTATAACTGCAGCCAGGGCTGGGGCGGGAGAGAACGGTTTTTTATATTATCCGGCGGAAAATATTTTTGCTGATGGAATGCACTTTCCTTCGAACTGGAACCCACCTATGAGGTCATATGGGTATTCTTCCTTAAGCCACAGTGTTGATATGCCTCCTCAATATCAACCAGATGCTTCTGGTCCATCTCATTTATTTCAACATCCACCAAGTGCTGGTACTTTTGGTATGGCCAACGGGAACTATGCTCACCACCCATCTTCGTCCAGTTATGACCGTCGAGCATTCCATGGTGTTGAGGGTGGTTATGTTGATCTCACAATGAGCAATGGAAGAGGGTTGCACAAGCGAAAAAGTCCTGGGATCCCTTCTGTAGCAGAGAGAGGCAGCACAAGCAGATACTACGGCGCTGGAAGTTCCTCTGATGTCTCTAGATCTACAGAATTACAGCAGGAGAAATTAAACATGGATACCCCACACATGCAGTGGGATCACACGACTATGATCCAGCCCATTTATAGAGGAAATGACCCTTCAAGTAGGGGTGAGGAATCTATGAGAAATGTGAGAAGCCGGTCAGAACATGATTTGGAGTCCAATCTAGCAAGGACACATCTATCGAACAATCCTATACATAGTTCTTATTCTGCAAATTTCCCTATTGACCAACCTAGTACAATTGATATTTCGGGTCCAAGTTCAAATGTTTTAGCCCATGAATGGAACCATATTAATGTGTCGCCTCCTCATGGAAGGATTCTACCTTCAGGTTTGTTTTTAATTTTTAGTCCTTGTTTCTGAGATATTTTTTGTATCCTGGTATCTTTGAGTGACATTGCTTTTTAATTGTAGATACAAGTGGTTTCAGTCATGATCCCAACCACTTCCTTGTAGGCAGCGGTATGGTTACTGGTTCTGTCGAAGCTGGTGTATACCATCATGATTTCATTCCAACCAGAGGGGCTGCTGTTCCTCCAAGTTATCCTGGTGCTTTAACCCAAACTGTAAGGGGAGTTCGCAGTAACTATTCTCAAAGATCTAGCCCTACCTTCAGGGCTTCTTCAAGCAGCTTCAGGTTTGGGCCTGTGACACATTCGGATGAAGGATTGCAGTTGGTATCTGAGAATTATCCAAGACATCATAGGTCAGTGGCTCCGGTTGGGTGGCATAACAGTGACAGGAATGGTAGATCAAGGATGTCTAACGATAGATATCGTGTCTCTGAAGAGACTAGTTTCCATGATCGGTTTTCATCTGAGGTATGCAAAATTGATGCAGGGTATTTTATCTAGCCACATGCAAGAAGGGTAGCTCCTCACCGATAATAAAGAAAACATCGTCACTAATAGTCAAGTCCCTTTAATATAGCATGTTGTTTATGAATGCTTTCAAGACCTCTCTTTCAGACCAATAAAAACAGAGAAAGTTTTTTTTTCTTGTTCACTTGAAGTTTGAATGCATAGCCTGTGTTGTGTTTTGCATTAAGTGTTAATATTCAAATGATATCATATTTCAAAACTTAATTTGAAGCTTGAAAATTGCGGAGTACAGTATTAGTCATTTAGCATTTCTGAATATCACTGAAGTAGTTGTATTTCAATTTGTATTGCAGGGTTTTATGATCGCTGATCGGCCAGCCTTTTATGGTTCCAGAAATATGCTCGATCCTCATAGAGACTTGAGACTAGACATTGACAACATGAGTTACGAGGTAATATCTTCATAATTTGTTGTAACTCATTTCATTCCTGCCATTGCTTTCAGGTCTTCATAGTTTGTTGTAATATTTGGAACAAGCAGGAACTCCTTGCATTGGGGGAAAGGATTGGGCATGTCAACACTGGTGTGTCTGAAGATCTAATACCAAAGTGTTTGACAGAAACAATATACTGTTCTTCAGACCTAAAACAGGAGGAAGGCACATGCGTAATCTGTCTGGTAACAATCTTTCGTTTTGCAACCATGAATATTATCAAGCTCAGCTTTAAACCACACATTACTTAGATCTCCTCGCTCTCAAATTTCTTAACTAGCTTTTATCATTTGGCAGGAAGAGTATGAGGACAGGGATGATGTTGCGGCACTGAAAACGTGCAGTCATGACTACCATGTGATGTGCATCAAAAAGTGGTTGGCAATGAAAAATTCTTGTCCAATCTGCAAAGATTCTGCTCTCGCGGATGATAATACAAAGGGAAAATAAGTTGTGCTACACTATATGACATTCTTGTATATATGTTTAGGGATAAACCTCCAATGGAGGAAAGGACTTTTCTTTTGCGAAGTTGTAAAGGGAAGGCTGGCCAGTTTCAGTCCATTTGTTTCAGGCTTCCATCTAAATTTGGTGAAGTCTTTTTCGAATCCCATAATTTTGTATGGGTAATGCAAAGAAGGTGTGATTTTTATGTATTGCCAGGCCTCTTTACCTCTTTCATTTTTGCAAACTTGAGAGTTTTCATGCCATAAGCGTTTAGGAGCGGAGCTTCCGTAGATTTTAGGGTTTTTTTTTTTTTTGGATTTAAGAAGGGGCAAAGACGCCCAAACAAGAAAACACAAACAATGTTTACAAGCCTATGTCTAGTAACTCTAACAATGTCATCAATGAGAGCTTCCGAGATGAAAGTAGGAGGGTCTAAAAGAGTGCAGACACCTATGGAATGAGAAGTACTATTCTTGGCCAGGAGGTCAGCAATAGTGTTCCTTTCCCTATGAATGTGCTGTAGCTGCAAGTCCTCAAACTCCTGCATTAGAACTTTGCAGTTGTTCAAAATGGTATCAAGGGGGTGCAAGTCAATGCAGTCATTACGCAAGAGGTTGATCAAGATCGCAATAGATTTTAGGGTTTAATGCTTTTCTTCGGTGATCTCACACAGACTTGCTTTATATAAAAGGAAAGAACGGGGAAAGAAATAGGATTCTTCAGCGCCCATAGATTTATTATCATTTATCCTCTCGATAACTCGATTAAAGAAGCAAACCCGTAACAACCAAACAATAAAATAGTTCAATTTGTCATTCTTTAAGCTCAACCCTTTCATTCTTCATAAAATAATGTCTATGGTTTAGATATGGAATACTCCTTTAATGAAGCAATAAAGAGGTTATAATAGTTGGAGATAAAGTCCACTAGCTTAACCTATAACAATTGGGTTTTTATACGAAATGCACAAACAGTCTTTAGTTAGTTAAACTCACGACCTCTTAACAAGTAGAGAGGTCTTAAAAAAAAAATGTACGGATAGTATTTAAAGTTTTCAAAAAAAATCCTATTCGCTCCTTCCCACTCTAGCGTTGTCGTGGCCTAGTTTTCGGTCGAAGTCGAACCAAACCTACTGCTGCCGCTCTTCCCTCAGCCTAGCCTAGGGTCGCGATGCAGCAAACTTTCCCTTAATCTCCATTGCGGCTATGGTCGGCAGGCGTCCAAGTGTATTCGTCACATGTGGTTCAGGGAACAGCAGGGCAGACGACCTTGAGAGATCGACGCCCTTGGCCTCTTTGCATCGTCCTCTATCACCGGTGGATAACCCTTTTTGTACCGTCTTCGATCTTGAAAGTCAGGGGAGATGGTTGCAACAGCTTGGGATCCAGGTTTTGGATTCTGAGGCAGCCGACGGCGATGGCTCAGACCTACGGCCTGGGTCGGATCTGGATCCGGGTTTGGAGTCGGGTCTGGATTTGGGACCCGGGTGGACTTCGGATATGGGCCTGGGACCAGGAGAACCTTGGACTTGGGACTGTTTCTGCCTAAACCCGGGGGTCTTGGTAGATACTTGATGAATCCAACTCGATCTCCTGCAATCCTGCTTACTAAGGGGAATACCGGGCGGGCCGGCCTTCACCTCTCCAATGCCTAAGTTAGTATAGTTGGAATATATATAACCTGGGCACGTATGTAAGCAGGGAGAGAGACCAGTTACCTATTTATGGTGGTAGTTGAGGCCCATATATAGGTGGTTGAGGGTGAGGGCTGGCCTTACCCTTCGATGTGGGACTGGTTCCCTTCTGTTTGGATATTCTGGTGCCCTCTTTGGCAGGCAGGCGCCCCCGATCCCAGGACCCTTGGAGGCAGGATAGATCGCTGGGCCCCGAGGCCTGGTGCTGGTGATCCGATCCTGGGTCCTGGGCCGGGCCCTGGTGTACTTGCCGCGGGTCTGTGGGCTTGCTGTAGCCCCTCTACGGCTACTGTCAACAAGTCCCCCAAGTTCCCGGTCAAGTGCAATCTTGAATGGGGACTTATCTGTCTTGCTCTTGTCCCGCAGACCCGCGGGGTTACCAACCTACAGGTCCCCAGTCCCCCAAGTCCGCGTTAAAGATTGGGCGTGACCGAGGTGAGTACCTGTTTACCGATGGCAAGAAATAATTTATAAGCATGTTTGGTAATGTAAAACAGGATTGTGCTCGAGTGTTAGAGCATGGAACGGGGTGAGAACCCGAAGAGTGCATGAGATGATGCCATGCGATAGATGGTGCATGGAATGATGATGAGGCGTTGAAATCCGCCATGCAAGAGATGGTGCATGGAATGATGATGATGAGGCGTTGAAATCCGCCATGCAAGAGATTAATGCACGGAATTCTGATTGGGCCTGCTACCCTGTGGAGCTCACTGATCCCGAACTGGGCATCCTGCCAAATCAGAACGGAGCGGTGCAAACTGGGCCAGAACCGGTTGTTCCGCCAATTTAGAACGGAGCGGTGCCAACTGGGCCAGAACCGGGCGTTCTGCCAAATCAGAACTGAGCGGTGCCAACTGGGCCAGAACCGGGCGTTCTGCCAAATCAGAACGGAGCGGTGCAAACATTTGCTAGTTCTTCTCAGCTTTGTGTTTGAATAAGCGATGAGGTAAATGTGCAGGTTTGTTAGCCTGCGGGGAGATTTGTTCTGTGTTAGAGAAACAATCTGCCCGGTGGGATGGTGTAGAGATAACGAGTCTCCCCCATGTGTTCCCAAAGGTATCGCAGTTCAGTGCGATGCAGGGTTTTTATCCTGCTGGACAGTATCGCGGTTCAATGCGACGCAGGGTTTTTATCCTGCTGGACAAGAGTACATGTGTGAGATGTAAACTCGCCCGGTTTGTAAAGCCCATGCGTTTGTCATGGAGGCGGGCGGACTCGACGGGTGACATGCCTATCGAAACGAGTCCCCCTGTGAAAAAGCCATGGGTCCGGGTGATTATGTTTCCGGAAAGTACTCTCAACCTGGTGGGACATGACGGAACCGATGGGGTGGACCTCGCCCGGGCGTTCTGCCATATCGGTGCGAGATGGAGTTCATGGGGGCTCGACGGGCGTTCTGCCAAATCGAAACGAGTCCCGGATGAACTTGCAGACCGGACCTCGATCGGGCGTCCTGCCATATCGAAACGAGGTCGTTGGTGCAAATGTGGGGAAGATGCCATGGAGCCGGTTGAATGATCATAACCGCGGACTGCCATGGTACCGGGCGGGACTCGCGCGAGCAACATGCCATATCGGTGCGAGGTCCTGCTCAAACCCGGATAGATGCTCTTGAAGCGGTTGGATCAGCATAACCGGTGAGAGGTCTTCCAAGCGGTTTGAATTGCAATGATGATGGCGTGCAACCGTGGAATCTGGGGAAGCGTAGGGGAGCGTGACTCCCTGGTTCCTGCTCCTACCTTCCTGTCGCCAGCGTGTGGGACAGGTGGCTGACATGCATTTAAGGAGGGAGTCCATCAGTCCCGTCAGTTATGATGGCGTGGGCAGTTTTACCAATGCTGGGACACGTGCCATCAGGGAACGGTTTTGTGATGGAGGGCCTGGATTCACAGGCGTTTGAGTTGCTCTGATTGCGTTTTTTGGAGGGATTTCTAAATGCCTAGGGCACCGGTCCCCTCTATAAATAGGTCTCTTCTGTTCTTCTTTCCACTTTTGCTTCTTGCACTTTTAAGAGAGACCGAGAGAAAAAGGAGGTGGTCCGGCGAAAAAACCCTAAGTTCCTTGCCCCAAGAGATCCGTTGTTTGAAGCGCTCCCAAGCCTCCTTTTACCATTGCTCGTTGCTTTCGCAGGGCGGATTGTCCTCGGCTGAGCATACTAATCGGTAAGTTGTGTTCTTTGCCCCGGTGTTTCTTGCTTTTTGATTTGTTGTTTTGCGGCGGGGGGGAGGGATCTGTGTCGCTGACTGGGTTGCTCAGCGGCAAACTTTTGGGGAGAGGCCGTTGAAGGTGGTGTTGTAGTCTGTTGCTGACGAGCGTTAGGGTTTTGCTTTTCTGCCCCTAGATTAAGATGTACACTTCGAGCTCGGAGGAGGCTTCTGAATCTGCCGCAAGAGGTCCTGTGGTGGATGATGTGGAGAGGATGCAGGACTGGCTCGATTCTGAAGCCCCGGAGCAAGAAGCCGCGGACCGCTCCGGGAGCGGTGCCTCGTCCACGTCCTCAGATTCCGGGTCAGATTCCTCGGAAGCTGAAATACCGCACGGGGTGCGCATGGCCGGTGCGCGCGCTGAAAGCTACACGCTTGGTAGGGGAAGAACTGCCGTGGTGTGTGATGAACCGGAGGAGAGCATGACTTCCGCGGAGATTGCCGCGTTCCGGGAAACGTGGGGTATCCCGGACGATATCATTTTGCGTCCATTGAACCCTGGAGAGTCGGCCTGTAACCCGGAGGAGGGTTGGGTTGCCGTGCATCCGGACCAGTTCCGGCACGGGATGTCGCTACCGCTGCCTGATTTTGTGCAGTATATACTGAGTGCCCTGCCAGCGTCGCCCGCGCAGCTGCCCGGTCTCCAATGGAGGCGGCTACTAAGCCTAGGCTGCCTATACGACTTGTCCGGAATGAGTATGCCTACGATCAATGAATTCCGGGCGCTGTATAGGTTGTCCTACTCGAGGAAGGCGGGGTCCAAAGGCTGCTTATCCTTCAACTCCCGCAACAATCAAGCGGTTATCACCACTATGCCTTCATGGGTAGACAATAGCTGGAGAAAGAAGGTGGTGATGGCTGGCGGGGCTTGGCACGTAAAGAGGAGGATGTACCGGGTGCCTGGCGCCTTCCAGCCCATAGGCGACCAGTCGTTCCAGCTGTCCGAGCTGGAGCAGGAGAGGGTCTTGACTATTCTTGGTTGCTGGGACCACCTGGAGCGAAGTTCGTACAATTTCATCCGGCGAGAAGTGCTGGAACACTGTGGGCTTGGGCGGGATCCCGGTGGGTAACAAACCCTAGCGGTGGGACTTGTGCTAGGTTTTGCTCAACAATTTAACGTTTTCCTTGTCCTGCAGGTGCGTCAACCCGGGCGGTGATCAAGCCCGAAAACACTCTTTCGATGGACGGGGAAGATCTCCTGAGGCATCTTACGGAGAAGGGTGCGAGCGTCGCCCGGTCCTCGGTGGAAGCGGACGGGCGGGTTACGTTGCATGCGGAGCCCCAGGCCCGGGATATGGACGAATCGTCCTACGTGCCGGAGCGAGTGAAGACCCATCACTCTGCGGCAGCAGCGGTGCCAGGGAAGGGCAAGAGCACCGGGGGACCGGTGCGGGTTCCCGGGGGAGAAAACAGGGTCCCCAACCGTGCGGCGAGCCTGAGTATCGCTGCTTTTGTTCCTCGTGCAAACGCACGTGCCGCTGCTCCCGAAGGGTGGGGAGAGAAGCGGAAAGGGCCGGACGGTCCGTCCCCTCTGCTGGTGACGCTAACTGGCGGGTCATCCCGGGAGGTCCTGGCGAAGCGGGTCAGGACAACCAGCAGCGTAACATCCAATGCCGGGGAGGGAGCCGGAGCTGACCGGCAGAGCAGTCTTGCGCCTGCGGAGGCGGCGAGGGGAAGTCCGGACAATGCTCTCGTTCGGCAGATGATGGCGGACCTGGCCAGCTTCGGCCTGGACAAGCCCGGGGTTGATGGCGTGCTGGCGGGTGGCAACCGGCCAAAATGCAAGGAATCCATCTTCCGGGTAAGTACCGCATGGTACCACCGTATTGCTTATATCTTGCCTTCTTTTTTTGCCACTTGACTGCCTTTGTTGCCCTGCAGCTGCTCTACCACCTGTACCAGCCGGATGCGAGCGAGGAGCTCCCGGTGCTGAAGAGGCAGATAACTGCGCTATCCAAGTCTCAGAAGCTTCTAGAGGTGGAGAAGTCCCGCTCGGATCGGGAGAAGGCCAGGGCGGAGGAGAGGGCCAAGAAGATGGAGGAAAAGGCCAGGAAGATGGAGGAGAAGGCCCGGGAGCTGGAGGAGCAGAACCGGAGCATGGAGAGGGAGCGGGAGCGGTCTGACGCTGAGAGGGCCGAGCTGGAAGCCAAGATAGACGAGCTCCAGGCACGTGCCACCGCTGCTGCTGCTGGTGGAGATGATCCGGGACAGTTCGACCGGTTCGTTCTTCAATACGAGGAGAGCGATCGGTTCCTGGACTGCCTGGAGAAGGCCCGGGAAGAAGGCATCTCGGATGCCTACACGGAATGGGCGGCGAAGGGGTGGTTAAATACTTCCCTGATGCCAGGTACCTCTGCCGAAGGAGATGCTCCTGTGGAGCCGGTCGTCCAGCAGCTGGCGGTGGAGGAACAACCAGGAGCAGAGCGTCGCTCGCCCTTGGATTCTTTTACCAACAGTGCCGAACCTGCCGGAGCTGAGGTCGACGACGAGGCTATCGCTGGAGATGCGGCTCCTTAGGATGTTTTTCTTGCTCTTGCTTGTAAAAGAAACTCTCCGGAGCGGTTTACTGTTTGAATACTTTAATTATGAATATGTATCTGAGCTTGCGGGGCCAGAGTTTTCAAAAGTAGTTTGCATATATTTGATCTTTACAATCGGTTGAACCGGCGATATGCCAAACTAACCGCCTGGACCCAGCGGGTTTACCAAGCCGGGTTACCCTCCCGGTCGGGGCCTGCTCCTCTCTCCCCTACATATCTCTGGAGCTGGCCGCTATCAATCAAGCCCTACACTGCAGTCTTGAGGGCGAAGCACTGGTTCGTCTGATGAGTTGCTTCATCGTGGTACGAGCAGTACTTGCCTGTCTGCGCCGTCGTAAGCTTCCCCTTGGGGTACCTTCTCTGGGGCGGTGGGGCAATGACGTCCGCATTCTCCAGCAGGATGTCCTCATAAGATGCGGTGAGAGTGGAGAAGACTTCTTGATTAGCCGGGGGTGCTGGCATAATTGCCAGGGGGCGCTCTTGGTGGTACGGTGCAGGTTTGTTCTCGGCCCGAGACTGGGGCCTGTCAGAGAAGGGCCTCTGCTGTCGCTGCGGCCAGGTCTTGCCGTTGTTGTTGTTGTTCCGGCCGGGTCGGCGACTCCCGTGCTCGGCTCGCTGGCCTGGTTTGCTCTCGTGACTGCGCGGGGGATCCTCCCCCCGGGGATGGTCCGAAGACTGCTCATCCCGCTTCCTCTTCAGCAGGTGGTTCCCGTAGGTCTCATGATCAGCCTGGGCATGCCGGATGGCCATAGCCATCAACTCGTCGTAGCCCTGAGGGAGTTCTACCCTGACGGCGTAGGAAAACTTCCCTGCCCGAAGCCCCTGCTTGAATGCCATCTCGGCGATGCCTTTGTCCAAGTTCCGAACCCCGGCCGTGGCCGTCTGCCACCGGTTGACAAAGGTTCTCAACTCTTCCCCGGGGGCTTGGATGCAGTTGAAGAGGACGGTGGACGTCCGCGCTCCCTCGACTCGGAGGATGAAGCGGTCTACGAACCGGTCAGCCAGCTGTTCGAATGCCTCGATTGAATTCGCAGGAAGCTCGTAGAACCAACTGAGCGCTTCTCCGGACAGGGTCTCCTGGAAGATGTTGCAACAGATCGCATCGGAGTAACCCTTGGCGCAGGTCTGGGATCGGAAGCTGTCCAGATGCTGATACGGGCAACCGGACCCGGAATAGGTGAGCTTGAGGGACTTCTGGTTGCCAGATCTTCCCGACTCTATGACTCGGTGTGAAAAGGGGCCCATGCGCTCGTTGAATCGGGCGCCTTCCAATGGCCGGGCTGCTCTCCTCTCGTTTGCCTCCATCTGGGCCTTCAGGTCCGACACGGTGTTGGCTAGCAGTTGCAGCGCCCGGGCGGTTGGAGTATCCACTTCACCCATGGACGAAGCGTGCGGCTGGTGGGAGGCGGGCGTGCTCTTCGGCAGGTCCTCGCCGGCTCGTAACTTCTCTCGCACAGGCTCGCTGGGCCGGGCGCCCGAAGATTGCCCTGCCTCTAGCTGCCGGGGCTGAACTAGCAGGGGTGCGGCTTGTGCCTCGGCCATGGCAGCACTGCGCTGCTGCCCCCTCTCTAGGGCGGCTACCAAGGCGGCGTTTACTGCCTCTATTTCTTCGTATCGGGCCTGGGACTTGGCTCGGTCCCGGTCGTTCTCCTCTCTGAGACGACTAACTTCTGCGGCCATCGCCCGTACCTTTCCCGCCAAGCTGTCATGGTCGGGGCTGTACGTGGGGTCTTGATCCTGGCTCTCAGACTGATCACTCGGATCATCCGAGAACGTCAGGGATAGGCCACGAAGCACTGGGCTGCCTTCGTCCTCTATCGGGTCTTTCCCGTGCGAGCTCTCGTGGCGGGGCTCCGGATCACCGGAGGGTCCTCCATGGCTCCTTCCCAAATCGCTGCCCTGCTCGCCACGCAGCTCCCGCGTGACGACAGGGGTGGAGGCGAGCGTTTGCACAGCTGCAACACGCCCCTCCTCAGTAGTTCCTTTCTCTTGACTCATTCCCACAATCTCAGCCAGCGGTGTTGCTTGCACGGCTTCTTGTTCAGACTTCCCACAGACGGCGCCAATTGTTTCTGCCTAAACCCGGGGGTCTTGGTAGATACTTGATGAATCCAACTCGATCTCCTGCAATCCTGCTTACTAAGGGGAATACCGGGCGGGCCGGCCTTCACCTCTCCGATGCCTAAGTTAGTATAGTTGGAATATATATAACCTGGGCACGTATGTAAGCAGGGAGAGAGACCAGTTACCTATTTATGGTGGTAGTTGAGGCCCATATATAGGTGGTTGAGGGTGAGGGCTGGCCTTACCCTTCGATGTGGGACTGGTTCCCTTCTGTTTGGATATTCTGGTGCCCTCTTTGGCAGGCAGGCGCCCCCGATCCCAGGACCCTTGGAGGCAGGATAGACCGCTGGGCCCCGAGGCCTGGTGCTGGTGATCCGATCCTGGGTCCTGGGCCGGGCCCTGGTGTACTTGCCGCGGGTCTGTGGGCTTGTTGTAGTCCCTCTACGGCTACTGTCAACAGGGACCATTTCCAAAATGTGTGCTTAATTTTGAACCAATATAGGTGGTATTGGTCACCATGTTGGTTGGTATATTAGTTGACGGACCCACAATTATGGTACATGTTCGTTAAGAATTGTATGTCATTATGACTATGTCTGGATCTGCCCTTGGTCGGCTTCGTTCCTTTAGGTGCAAGATTACCCTCAATCGTATGTCTAATTGTCTCTTAGCAGTTTGTACGTACGATTCGGATAGGTGGTCATACCACCGACTACTCATCATTTCACTATACGTACGGAGTCAGTAGTGTATACTCGGACCGGCGTCGACGTCTCGACGTAACGGTGACTGCAATATTTAAATTTTCCAAACTTTCAGATGTATATTTCTTATTTTTCCTTTTGGTCTGTATTTTTCCATTGATGCATATTTGCATTGTATTTCTGTATCTCTATTTTCAATAAATTATTGTCAACTGATTTAAAAAAAAAAAAAAACTCACAATCTCTTACTAATAAATAGTAAACTTATATAATTAAATAATTAATAACGAGTTTAAGTTAGTCATTCGAACAATTTGCCTCTCAACATCGGATTACTGGATGGCCAACAAAACCTAAGCCGATTAGAACACCCAAGAAAAAGAAATACAAAACCTCCTAGAGTAAGGCAACCTAATTATAAAAATCCAACTTTAATCAGGTCATCAGTGGTTGGCGCAGAACACCCGGAACCTTCTGGACCGTTCGTTTTCACCGCCTCATATTGACCACAAACTCATCGTCCTTCTCGGAAAAGTATAGCATCTCGAGTCGGCAATCCTCCTATATAAACCCACCTCCCTCCCCTTCATTCCTCATAAAAATTTCTCAAACGCTTCTCTCCAAATTCAATCCCAAATTTCCCAAAACACCCTTTTTCCGATTTCAATTCGATCCCAAATTCAATCATGCAGATCTTCGTGAAAACCCTAACCGGCAAGACCATCACCCTCGAGGTCGAGAGTAGCGACACCATCGACAACGTCAAGGCCAAGATCCAGGACAAGGAGGGCATCCCTCCCGACCAGCAGAGGCTCATCTTCGCCGGAAAGCAGTTGGAAGACGGCCGGACTTTGGCCGACTACAACATCCAGAAGGAGTCGACTCTCCACCTGGTGCTCCGTCTCAGGGGAGGTATGCAGATCTTCGTCAAAACCCTAACCGGGAAGACGATCACTCTCGAAGTCGAGAGCAGCGACACCATCGATAACGTCAAGGCCAAGATCCAAGACAAGGAAGGGATCCCCCCAGACCAGCAGAGGCTGATCTTCGCCGGAAAACAGCTCGAGGACGGCAGGACCCTCGCCGATTACAACATCCAGAAGGAGTCGACTCTCCATTTGGTGCTTCGTCTTCGCGGTGGTATGCAGATCTTTGTCAAGACTTTGACAGGGAAGACCATCACCCTGGAGGTGGAGAGCTCCGACACGATCGACAATGTCAAGGCCAAGATTCAGGATAAGGAAGGGATTCCACCGGACCAGCAGAGGTTGATCTTCGCTGGAAAGCAATTGGAGGATGGCAGGACTCTTGCGGATTACAACATCCAGAAGGAGTCGACTCTGCATTTGGTGCTCAGACTTCGTGGTGGTATGCAGATTTTCGTCAAGACTTTGACCGGCAAGACCATCACCCTGGAGGTGGAGAGCTCGGATACCATTGACAATGTCAAGGCGAAGATCCAGGATAAGGAGGGGATCCCACCGGACCAGCAGAGATTGATCTTTGCCGGCAAGCAGCTCGAGGATGGTCGCACCCTGGCTGATTACAACATCCAGAAGGAGTCCACTCTTCACTTGGTCCTCCGTCTCCGTGGTGGGGATTTTTAGAAGTCTACTGCTGTGTCTGGAATTTGCTAATAAGGAGTTTTATTTTTGTTGTTATGCATGTTTAAGTTTTAGGTCGATTGGCAAAGTTTGCCAATTCAGTGAAGTTCTTTAGGGTGTTTGCTGTTGTCCTTTTAAATTTCAATGTCTGAGACTAGTATATAAGTAAATAAAAATTATATGTTCTAAACTTGTTTTGTTCTTATGGCTTGTGGATGTGTTTTTACTTTGGCGATGAATCCTGCTAAATCCTCATCAATCCACTTTCATTTCTAATGAGCTTGTCCGTCCCTCCCTTGTGTTATTAATGCTATTCATTCTTTGTCTATGCTATACGCTTAGTATGCTGTTCGTAAGTCTTGTATGTTGTTTGTAAGGCTATTGGTCCATATGCGCTAGTTTTGTATCAAGTCATGGGTAACTGGTTTGTCTTGGTGCCCTATGTATCTTGAATTTGTAAATTTCATTGATATGGGCTTTGTATCAAAACAAATTACAGACGCTTCTTTTGGCTATCTGAATGTATGGTTTGTTCTAGCTGTGGTGGTATCATGGTAGTGATGTTTCTGATATGCCTGCTGCCTGCTGCCTGCTTTTTAGATGCTCAAGACTTGGAGTAGTCTGTATAGGTTCTCACAACTCACAATGTTGTTGCAGCAGCACTAGTAGTAGTAGTAATAGCACATTGTTTGGAGTTGATATGCTGGTCACAGCAGAAGATCATTCATATTCTCTTGGTGTTGAATACTGAATTGGTTGGGTCTTTAGTGGAGCATGTTGATGAATTGATTTTAGTAGTGCTTTGGCTTCAGTGTTCAATTTCTGGTGTTGGAACATTTAAAACTGTGTTCTGCGAGTTCACTGGTATTGTTTAGACATTACTCTACTTCAGTAAAAATTCCGAGTATGTCAACTGAGATTGGTTGATAGTTATAAGTTCCCAACCAAATTCGTAGTTGCAAGTTCGCAACCAAATGTTACAATTTTAATTTTAAAAGTCCCAGCTAAATGAATCAATTAGATAGTTTAAATCGCATGCCATAGTTTAAATCAATCAAATGTTAAGCTACTACTTCTTATGTGATTAAATTCTAAATTTCCTTCACTATCCCAAATTCACATGCAGCAGTCATTTTGTTATTATTGTAAAATATAAAGTATTTTCTTAATTGGAAGTGATACCATTTTCTTTTAAACTTGCGATTATCAGAATTCATTGTAAACCTCCTCATTTGTTGTGAGTGTTTGATATTTTGGAAAATTGAGAACTGTGAGATGAGCAGCCTGTGATCTCTTCAGAAACTTTGACCTGACTATTCTTATTTAGGAAAAGTCGCATCAAGAAAATGTATATATGATACTTTCTTTATGAGAGTTTTGTCAATCAGTGCATCTGTAATGACTTTTAGTAAATTAAAATGAAACTACAGATGCTTTCAATTCTGAATGTAGACTGTTCCGTTTTGATATTGTTTTACATTGTGACGCTGGTACCTATTGAAAACTGGAGGTCTTACATTGTTTTATATGACAATTGCCTTGTTTATTCTAGCTGTGGTGACACCATGATAGTATTCATGCTGGTAGTTACATGCCTGCTGCATTTTGTATAATTGAGCCTTGCGAGTATTGTACGAACAGTCTCTGTATATGTTCTCAAATCTCATAAGGTTGCAGTCGTAGTACATCGTTTATATATGTTTATCACAGCAGAACATCGCTCATTCACCCTGGTATCGTATACCGAATTGAATGGTCTTTAGGGTGGATGAGTTTTTTTAGCAGTGCTTTGATTTCAGTTTTCAGTTTACTGGTATTGGAACGTTTAGAACTGTGTTCTGCTAGTATTTACTAGTATTAGACATTGCTCTACATCATCATTAGTCGTAGCCAACAGCTAATATTGATTGGTTGCTTGCTCTGTATCGAATACCAGTATTATTAACATGTTCAGAAATATATGTAGCGATAACAGTTGAAAAAAGGTAACTAATTAATAACAGAGAAAGATTTGATCGTATATCATTAATAAAGTCTTGCTGGGCTCTTCATATAAGATGAAGACTCAGAAGTATGTTATATTCATAAAATATCAGAAGCTGATCCATGCTATATTCATACAATTCATACAAACTGAGGTTTTGGTACATTCATACAGTTCATACAACCAGATTTGGAGGCTCAACAAGTAGATAACATGCCGGACTCCAATGACCAGGTGGAGTGGAATAATATGCTTGTGGACTAGTGTCGAATTAGTGCAAACAAATTCTTAATTTCCCTCAACATCCCAATCACTACAAATTTCCTAGTGCTTTTATAACGAAAATAAAAATGATAGGAGTATATCCGTCTTCTTATCCCGGGGAGTCACTCTTATGCGGAAAAGTCACAATTGTTCCTTGAACAGAAAAATTCACATGTGATAGGGTCATTTTATTATTGTTGCAACATGAAATCATCCAAAGCATACAGTGCAAGTAGTCACGCTGGGAAAAATATTACATATTTCGTTAATCGAATGTGATATAGTTTGATAGTCAAGGCGATGCCTTCTAAACTTCAAAAAAGCAAAAGGTTTTCAAGACATGCGATTATCACAAATCATTGTAAACTTCCTCCTTGTTGTGAGTGTTTGATATTATTACTTTGGAAAATTGAAAACTGTCTGGAACATTAGTGCAACAGACATCAACGCACATTGGTGTGCTGCAATTGTCTAGTCGTGGCTGGTGAATTTCATCTTATTGCGTTGCACATTGATTTGGATTTTGATTCCTAAATCTGAAAAATTGTGTGTTCTTGTTTTTTTTTTTTTTTTTTTTCTTTCTTTTTCATGGTATCATGACATATTATGCATTTATGCCTATGCACGGGAGGGTTCTATTTCAATGCTGGCTTTTTCTGCTAGACATGCCGAGCTTCTTGCTGTTATGCTGGGTTGGGAGTGTGCTTCACAACATCATTTGGTTCTGTTGGAAATGGACTCTGCATTTATCTTGGTCTTAAAGTCATTGGCTTTGATTTAACTTGTATATAATCAGTAGAAATATAAATGATAAACTCTATCATGTAACCTATTGGATATATGTCTTTTAATAGGAGTATGAGACTTGCCATGTTAATGAACCTGATTAACATTAAGACTTTATGATAAACCTAAAGTTAATATCTGATAAACATTAAGTGATTCTTGGACTCTTTATGGGATGAGTACTGAGATGGTTTTTGGCCGGTATATATATCAGTGAATAGTCCCTGTGCTAACTACGCTTTCAATTAAGAAAACAGTCTCATTCTGTGTGATAAGTAGCATAGTGCAGAAAACGTTTTTCTGTGTTCTTGTGTTTCTGGTGTACTATTGTTTATTGCCGTGATCATCAAACAAAGGAAGATGTCAATGACTACTGCTGAGATCAATGGTAACCTTCTCTTACAATTTCATCTTCAGTTTTGGTTTTATTGATCTACATGGATTTGTGTGTTTTGTGAATAGATTCTAATTCATATACATGTTATACATTCATTGTAGGTATAACAAATGGTATCAGAGCTTAGCTCTTCACAGAAACATAAATCAATCAATTCAGTAAAATCAATCTTAGAAAATGGAATTTGTTTTATGTTCTTCATAAATGGGCCTGCAGAATCGACCCAGTCCAATTTAATTTCGGGTCGGGTCAACCCGGTTTGAGTCCACAACTTAAAATAAATATTTTAATTAAACCTAAAAGCTAGCTTTTCCTTGTTCTGCCCATAGAAGCATGCTTTCATCTTTTCCATTTTCTTCTGTTCTCCCCCTTTTCTTTTAGCTATGCTTTTAGCTTGCTTCCGCTAATTATGATTACAGATTGATGGTGTTTACAAGGTAAAACCCGATAATTAGTTATGGGATTGATTGTGTGAATGATTCCATGTTTTAAATTGCTATGATCTGCTCTTACTTATAAACATGAAGAACTAACAATTGCAGGAAATCAGAGATTGGTTTTGTGATTATACAAATTCATACCTACTGCATTCAAATTATTTTCACAAACCCAATATGAATCCATATGCTAAATATAAAAGGCCTATCAACAAAACTTGATTAATTTTCTCTCCCCTGCAGAACCATGTTTTGTTCTTTATATTGCTGCATCTTTATTTTTGAGTTTACCATGTTCATTCATGAATGGAACCTAAAGTGTAAACTATTATTTTTGATTCAATGAGTTTCTAAAATGACTGTGAATTTGTTGCACAAAGTAACTTTTGCTGTCAAATTGGATTTTCATTCTAAAAATCAAGTCTTATGTTGGTACTTGTACAATTTTAATTGTAATAACAGTACTTTTGAATGATCTGTGATTCAACTCTAGCTATGTTGAGACTTTTCCTAATCCAAAGATATGGACTGTTCTCAATATAAATTTGATTTTACATGATCATGGCATTGTAATACAAAATATAGATATTAGATTTTATACTACAAAAGTATTATCTGATATGCCTTAAGTTTTGGGACCTTCAGTTATGTTTCTGCATATTAAACCTTGTGTTTATATCTATAATGCTTGAAACATATACTATAGTCTACACACATATTTTGAAAAACTCACTTACATTGCTTTGTTAAAATTGTTTAGCTGGTGATGTTGTCCATCTGTGACAGATTCAAGTGCTGAATGGTTGACTGAACTTCAGAAAATGGAAGAACCAGGTTGAATTCTATTTATCCATGCATCAAAGCATGGACTTGTGCTTCAATGAGGAGGTTCCTGAAGGGCTGGATGAAGAAAGCAGCAAAGAAGAAAGGCAAGCCTATAAGGACTAGTAGAGGTCAAATCGCATGGCCAAGAATGTGATCAGAAACACACTCTCTGATACTGGGAGACGCTGTGTTGAAGAACATGAGTATGTTGTTGACTATATGGAGGCCATTTCTCAGAAGTTCAAGGAGAGTAACAAAGCTGAAGCTGCTAGACTCTCAAAGAAGTTCTATGACCTAAAGTTCAATGGGATAGGAAGTGTGAGAAATCACATTATGCAGCTCATCAACATCAATAACCAACTGAAGGAGCTGGATATGGGAGTGAATAATGCGCAAGTGGTGCATATAGCCCTGGAATCTCTTCCTGCTTCATATGGAAACTTAAGGAGCAATTACAATGCTCAGAAGGAAAAATCGGAGATTGATGAGTTGATCTCGATTTGTGTGGATGAACAAGACAGGATGAAGAAGGAGGCTGCGCCAGCAACATCTGTCAACTATGTTGACAAAAACAAAGGCAGAAAGAAGAACTACCTCAAGCCAAAGAAAGATATCAGCAAGAATACCACTTAGAAGCCATCTAAGACAAAGATGCAGAAGACCAAATGTTTCTTTTGCAAGAAGTTTGGTCATGTGACGAAACAGTGTGAGGGCTTCAAGAAATGGATGCTCAAAAAGGGTAAATGCTATCACAATTCATTATTTGATTTCAGTTCTATTTATGGTATAAATAATATGTCTATATTTGATAAATCTGCATTTGCTTTGGAAGTAAACTTCATGGATATAGAACCTCATACATATTGGTTGAATTCAGGCTCACCAATTCATATCACCAACTCAATGCAGGGTTTACTAAAGAGGAGAATACCAAAGAAGCATGAAGACACAGTTTGTGTTGCCAATGGCATGAAGGTGGCAGTGAAGGCCATTGGAAGTCTGCACATGGATTTAGGATTCGGCAAAATGTTAGTTTTAGACAATGTTTATTTCATTCCTTCTCTTAGAAGACATTTGCTTTCAGTTTCTTTGCTAGTTAAGTTGGGTTGCAAACTTATTATTGATCTTGATGGAATAAAAGTTTTTAAGAATTCAGACTATATTGGTTATGGTGTTTTCAATCATGATTATTTACAGTTAAAATGTTCAGTTTCCAAACCTGATATTATGTTCATTGAAAATAATGAAAACACATCAAGCAATAACACTACAGTTGGAATGAAAATATCAATCTATAATAATAAGTCTGCTTACCTGTGGCACAGAAGATTATGGCATATATCTAAAGATAAACTCAAAACATTGATAAAGAATAAAACACTACATGAACTTGATTTCAGTGATTTAACAGAATGCATAGAATGCTATAAAGGTAAAATGGCTAACTCAAGAAAGAACACTGCAGTAAGAAGCCAGAAACTTTTAGAATTAATACACACAGATATATGTGGACCTTTTAAGCATAAAACTATATGTGGAAACACATACTTCATAACTTTTACAGATGACTGTTCTAGATACTGCTATGTATATCTTCTGTCAGAAAAATCACAATCTTTAGAAGCTTTTAAAATCTATCAAAAGGAGGTAGAACTGTAGTTAGAGGCTAAAATTAAGTGTGTAAGGTCTGATAGATGTGGGGAATTCTATAGGAAATATACTGAGGTAGGCCAGCAAAAAGGACCATTTGCATTGTTCCTTCAAGAACAAGGCATTAAAGCTCCGTATACTACCCCATATAATCCTCAGCAAAATGGAGTTGCAGAAAGGAAAAATAGAACATTACTTAATATGGTGAGAAGCATGATGTGCACTAATGGTTTACCTAAATTCTTGTGGGGTGAGGCATTAAAAACTGCAAATTACATTTGCAATAGATCACCCAGCAAGGCTGTAGACAACACTCCATTTGAAACATGGAGTGGAAAGAAACCAAGCTTGCATCATCTACATGTATGGGGATGCAAGGCAGAAGCTAAAACACCAAATAAGTTAACACCTAAATTAGAGTCCAAAACTATGAGCAGTAATTTCATTGGATACTGTGAAAAATCCAAGGGCTACAGATTTTATACAGCTCATCACAAACCTAGAATTCTTGAAACAAATCAAGCTAAATTTCTAGGTGAAACTGAATTCAACTCAATGTTTGAAGACTTGTCTTCAGATTTTGAGGAAATAATAAGTGATGAAAACTTAGAAAAATATTTACCCTTGGAAAATGAAAGTACACAAACTATGCAAACTGATGAAAATCAAGATACAGAAGTTGAAGTTGAGCCGGAATCAGTTGCAGAACCACAACAAAATGCAGAAAATATAAACATAGCTGAACCAAATTTAGAAGAAATTCCAACTAGAAGATCTCAAAGACAAAGAAAACCTACCTATGGAGAAAACAGTGATTATCATGTATATTTGCAAGAGTTAGATGATGTACTTGCAGAGGAAAATGATCCAGTAACCTATAAACAAGCTGTTGAGAATGAAAATTCAAAACAGTGGGAGCTGGCCATGGAGGCTGAATTAGCATCCATGAGTCAAAATTCAGTATGGGAGTTGGTTAAACCAGATCCACAACATAAAGCTATAGGTTGCAAATGGGTTTTTAAGACCAAAAGAGTTGAAAATGGCAGAATAGAAAGACATAAAGCCAGGCTAGTAGCTAAGGGATTCACACAAAAAGAAGGCATAGATTATACAGAAACCTTCTCCCCAGTATCCACTAAAGATTCATTTAGAATTATTATGGCTCTAGTAGCTCATTTTAATATGGAACTTCATCAAATGGATGTAAAAACTGCATTTTTAAATGGAGACTTAGAAGAAACAATCTATATGAAGCAACCTGAAGGCTTTGTGGTATCTGGAAAGGAAAATCATGTATGCAAACTTCAAAAATCTATATATGGACTTAAGCAAGCTTCCAGACAATGGTATAAAAAGTTTGATTCAGTAATTTCATCATATGGCTTTACTGAAAATCTTGTAGATGAGTGTGTATACTTAAAGACAGTTGGGAAAATTTTTATTTTTCTCATATTGTATGTGGATGATATTCTGTTAGCTAGCACTGATATGAAACTGTTAAAAAGTACTAAAGATTTTCTGTCTAACAAGTTTGATATGAAGGATCTAGGTGAAGCTTCTTTTGTTTTGGGAATTGAAATTAAAAGGGACAGAAAACAATGTTTATTAGGTTTATCTCAGAATGCTTACATTAGTAAGGTTTTGAAAAGATTCAATATGGAAACTTGTTCTTCTGGTTCAGTCCCTATGTCTAAAGGTGATAAGCTTACTAAAAAGCCTAAAAATAGGGGGAAGAATGAAGGTGACAAGGAAATAGAGACTACACCTTATGCTAGACTTGTAGGCAGTTTGATATATGCTCAAGTCTGTACCAGACCTGACTTATCTTTTGCTGTAGGAATTTTATCTCGTTTTTAATCTAACCCTTCTCATGAGCATTGGATTGCAGGTAAAAAGGTCTTAAGATATTTGCAGGGAACTAAAGCTCACATGTTGGTCTACAGAAGAGTTGAAAAACTTGAACTACTGGGATACACTGATTCAGACTTTGTAGGTAACTTTCCTAGCTCCTCTAAATCTACATGTGGTTATGTTTATATGCTTGCTGGTGGTGCTGTAGCATGAAAAACCATGAAACAAAAATTAATAATCACTTCAACAATGCAAGCATAGTTCATAGCTGTATATGAGGGAGTCTGTGAAGGCATGTGGATCAAGAACTTCTTAACACAATATGATGTTCTTGAGTTTATAGTTTCAGGAGCAATTAAAGTATTCTGTGACAATGAAGCAGCTGTCTTCTTTGCCAAGAATAATAAAAGATCAAACAACTCAAAACATATAATACTTAAGTATCTCAGTGTGAAACAACAAATACGTCTTGGTGAATTCCAAATTTTAGATATAAACACAGAAGCTCAACTTGCAGACCCATTAACTAAAGCTTTAGGAGTGGGAGTTTTCCAGGAACATGTCAAAAATCTGGGAATATTATCAAAACTGAGTACTTAAGATATGTGGGAGTCACCTTTTCATTTTTTAGGCTTTTAGTTCTCATTTATGCAAACTTAGCCTTAGTCCATATCATCAGATTTACCTTGCAATGTAATTTTTGAGTTATCAATAAATTCATCTTTTCAAAATCACAGTTCATTTTTACTGCATTTAGTTTACTGTTACATATATGTGTGTTATCAAGTGAGCATTTATGCGGATGAATATAGCAAGTTGCATGCTCAATCTATTACTTGCTGAGATGATTTTGGACAAATCAAAATCTCTACATAGACTTTGAGCAGAGGAATCAAGGTAGACATATTAATTTCTTTTTCTCTCCTGTTTATCAAACTAAGCTTATGTGATATGTGGATTTGGTGTTAGTGGTCTTTAATTGTCTCAGTCATCGTGATTGGACACAATCTTAAGCTCTGCATCAGTTTTGCATATTGACCAAGCTGAGACAAGTTATGAGTCGTTTTTATATTTCAGTGCACACTTGATTATTGCTTGTATACGTGTTATGGTTCAAATGCTAAGAACAGAGATAACTTTGGTCCAAGTGGGAGATTGTTGGAAACAAAATTGGACTCTACATTTATCTTGGTCTTAAAGTCATTGGCTTTGATTTAACTTGTATATAATCAGTAGAAATATAAATGATAAACTCTATCATGTAACCTATTGGATATATGTCTTTCAATAGGAGTATGAGACTTGCCATGTTAATGAACCTGATTAACATTAAGACTTTGTGATAAACCTAGAGTTAATATCTGATAAACATTAAGTGATTCTTGGACTCCTTATGGGATGAGTACTGAGATGGTTTTTGGCCGGTATATATATCAGTGAATAGTCCCTGTGCTAACTACGCTTTCAATTAAGAAAACAGTCCCATTCTGTGTGATAAGTAGCATAGTGCAGAAGACGTTTTTATGTATTCTTGTGTTTCTGGTGTTGTTGACAGTAGCCGCAGAGAGGCTACAGCAGGCCCGCAGCAAGCGCAAAAGGGCCCGGCCCAAGGGTCAGGACCGGATCACCAGCACCCGGCCTCGGGGCCTAGCACTCTATCCTGCCTCCAGGGACCCTGGGGCCGGGGGCGCCAGCCTGCCTAAGAGGGCACTAGAAGGTATAAACAGAAGGGAACCAGTCCCACATCGAAGAGTAAGGCCAGCCCTTACCCCCAACCACCTATATATGGGCCCCAACTACCCTCTTTATTAGGTAACTTATCTCTCTCCCTGCTTACATACGTGCCTTGGTTATATATATTCCAACTATACTAACTTAGGCATCGGAGAGGAGAAGGCCGGCCCGCCCGGTATTCCCCTTAGTGAGCAGGATTGCAGGAGATCAAGTTGGATTCATCAAGTATCTACTAGACCCCCGGGTTTAGACAGAAACAATTGGCGCCGTCTGTGGGAAGCTTGAACGAAAAGCCGTGTAAGCAACACCGTTGAGAAAGAGCTCGGAGATGAGTCAAGAGAAAGGTACCGCCGAGGGGGGACGCCTTGCAGTAGTGCAGACGCTCACCTCCACCCCAGCCGTCACGCGGGAGCCGCGCGGCGACCGGGGCAACGGTCAGGATGGAGAGAGCTATGGGGGACCATCCGGCGTCCCGGATCCCCACCACGATAGCTCGCGAGGTAAAGGCCCGGCAGAGGAGGAAGACAGTCCAGAGCGACGGGGCTTCTCCTTGACGTTCTCAGATGATCCAAGCGATCGATCTGAGAGCCCAGACCGGGACCCTACGTACAACCCCGGCCATAGCAGTATGGCGGGAGAGCTACTGGCAATGGCCGCAGAGGTCAGTCGTCTAAGAGAGGAGAGCGTCAGAGACAGAGCTAAGTCCAACGCCCGATACGAAGAGATGGAGGCAGTGAATACTGCCCTAGTGGCCGCCCTGGAGAGGGGACACCAGCGTAGTGATGCCATGGCCGAGGCGCAGGCGACACTCCCACCGATCCAACCTCAACACACTGAAGCAGGGCAATCTTCGGGCGGTTGGCCCTGTGACCCCGTGCACGAAAATTCGCCAGCCGGCGCAGGCCCGCCGAAGAGCACGACAACCTACCACCAGCCCGGCGCTTCGTCAGTGGATGAAGTTGAGACTCCGACCGCACGGGCACTGCAAATGCTAGCCAACACCGTGTCAGACTTAAAGGCCCAGATGGAGGCCAACGAGAGAAGAGCCGCGCGGCCGATGGAGGGCGCCCGGTTTAATGAGAGCATGGGTCCCTTTTCGCACCGGGTTATAGAGTCAGGAAGATCTGGCAACCAGAAGTCCCTCAAGCTCACCTATTCGGGATCCGGTTGCCCGTACCAGCATCTGGACAGCTTCCGGTCCCAAACCTGCGCCAAGGGATACTCCGATGCAGTCTGCTGCAACATCTTCCAGGAGACTTTGTCTAGAGAAGCGCTCAACTGGTTCTACGAGCTTCCAGCAAACTCGATCGAGGCGTTCGAGCAGTTAGCCGACCGGTTCGTAGGCCGCTTCATCCTCCGAGTCGAGGGAGCCCGGACGTCGACCATCCTCTTCAATTGCAGACAAGCCCCCGGAGAGGAGCTGAGAACCTTCGTCAACCGCTGGCAGACGGCTACGGCCGGAGTCCGGAACCTGGACAAAGGCATAGCCGAAATGGCGTTCAAGCAAGGGCTCCGAGCGGGCATGTTTTCCTACGCTGTCCGGGTAGAACTCCCACAGGGGTACGACGAGTTGATGGCTATGGCCATCCGGCACGCTCAGGCCGATCATGAGATCTACGGGCATCACCTACTGAAGAGGAAGCGGGATGAGCAGCAGGAAGACCATCCCCGGGAAGAGAACCCTCCGCCCGGCTAGGAAGCCAAGCCCGGTCAGCGGACTGAGAACCGCACCGCACGGCCCAGTCGGAACGCCAACAGCAGAAACTGGCCACAGCGGCAGCAGAGGTCCTATTTTGATAAACCTCAGAACGAGCACAAGCCGGCGCCGTTCCTCCAAGAGCGCCCCCTAGCAATCATGCCAGCACCACCACCGGCCGGTCAAGAAGTCTTCACCGCTCTCACCACTTCCTACGAGGATATCCTACTTGAGAACGGGAGCGTCATTCCCCCACCGCCCCAGAGAAGGTTCCCGAAGGGGAAACTTACAACGGCGCAGACGGGCAAGTGCTGCTCTTATCACGATGAGGCGACTCATCGGACGAATCAGTGCTGCGCTCTCAAGGCGGCGGTACAGGTTTTGATTGATAACGGCCAGCTCCAGTGGTATGTGGGGTAAAGAAGAACAGACCCCGACCGGGAACGTGGCCAGGCCTGGTAAACCCGCTAGCCCGAGCGGTTAGTTTGGCATAGTTTGTGGTCCAACCGTTGTAAAGACAAATATATATGCAAACTACTTTTGAGAAAATTTCACCGGCTCTGCCAGTTCCAGTATATTCATATTCAAGCAAGTATACAAGCAGTAACCGATCCGAAAAGATTACAAGGAAAAAGGCAAGAAAAATCTTAAGGAGCTACGACTCCGCCTTCAGCTGGCAATCCGCCAGCCTCTCCTGCGGTACCCTCGTCGTCGACATCAGTTCCGGTGTTGACTCCGGCTCGGGCAGACTCGACACCGTTGGTAGAAGAATCCAAGTCCGAGCGAATCGCTTCACCCGGCTGCCCCTCCACCGCCTCCTGATGGATGTCCGACTGCTCATGGATATCTCCTTCAGCAGCAGTCGACATCAGGGAAGTGTCTAACCATCCCTTCCCCACTCATTCCGTGTACGCATCCGAGATGCCCTCTTCCCTGGCCTTCACTAGAAACTCCAGGAACTGATCGCTCTCGCGGTATTTGAGAACAACCTGCTCGTAGAGTTCCGGGTCATCTTCTCCGGCCGGAGCAGCAGAGGCGGCGCGCAGAGCAGCAGCTCCCACTTGGAGCTCGTCCATCTTGGCCGCCAGGTCGGCCCTCTCCCTCTCCAGGCTCCGGTTCTGCTCCTCCAGCTTCTTGGCCCTCTCCTCCGATATGGCCTTCTCCCGGTCCGAGCGAGACTTCTCCACCTCCAGGCGCTGCCGGATCTCAGATAAAGCAGTTATCTGTCTCTTCAGCTCCGACAGCTCCTCGCTCGCGTCCGGTTCGTGCAAACTGTACAGCAGCTGCGCAGCAACAAAGGCAGTTAGTTCAGCAACAAAAGAAAACAAGCTACAAGCAGTATAGTGGTACCGTGCGGTATTTACCCGAAGGACGGATTCCTTGCATTTTGGGCGATTCCCGCCCGCCAGGGCTCCAGCAACCCCGGGTCTGTCCAGACCAAGGCCGGCCAAGTCCGCCGCCACTTGCCGGGCGAATGCACCATCCGGGCTTCCCCTCGGTACCTCCGCAGGCGCTGGACTACTCTGCCGAGCAGCAGCAGCAGCCTTCTCCCCAGCAGCGTTGGTTTGTGCACCGCTGGTTATCCTGAACCGTTTGGCCAGGTTCTCCCGTGCCGACCCACCGGTAAGCGTCACCAGTGCGGTGGAAGAAACGTCCCCGCCCTTTATTTTCTCTCCCCGGCCTTCCGGAGAAGAAGATCGTGCGCTTACCGGGGCGACGCGAGCCACGTGCGGCACAGACACCGGCCGGTTGGGGATCCTGTTTATCCCACCGGGAATCCTCACTGCCCCCCCGGTGCTTCTGCCCTTTCCAGGCGCTAGAAGGCCCGCAGCATGATGGGTCTTCACCCGCTTCAGGACATAGGCGTCGTCATCCAAGTCCATGGCCCTCGGCTCCGCATGGGTCGTGAGCCGGCCGGACACGTCGTCCACCGACGTCCGCGAGACGATCTCGCCTTTCTCCCTCAGCTGGTTCAGGAGGTCTTCCCCGTCCATCGAGAGAGTGGTTTCGGGCTTGATAGTCGCCCGCGAAGATGCACCTGCAAGAAAAGGCAAACAGTTAGTATTTTGGCAAAAGCCAGCGCAAAGTATCACCGCTCAAGAGCTTCCTACGCACCGGGACCCCGCCTGAGTTGGCAGTATTCCAGCACTTCTCGTCGGATGAAGTTGGAAGAACTCCGTTCCAGTTCGTCCCAACATCCGGTTATGGTCGAGACCCTCTCATACTCCAGATCGGATAGTTCGTACGACTGGTCGCCAATGGGTTGGAAGGCGCCAGGAACCCGGTACATTCTATTCCTCGCCTGCCACCTCCCGCCCACCATCACCACCTTCTTCCTCCAGCTGTTGTCTACCCATGAAGGCATATTGGTGATGATCGGTGGAGGTTTCCGGGCGTTGAAGGACAGGCAACCTCGGGACCCCTGTTTCCTTGAGTAGGACAGCCTATACAAGGACCGGAATTCTTTCACCGTTGGCATACTCATTCCGGACAAATCGTATAGGCAGCCGAGGCTCAGTAATCGCCTCCACTGCAGCCCAGGAAGTTGCGTGGGCGACACTTGCAGCGCACTCAGCATATACTGCACGAAATTTGGCAGCGGGAACGAGAGTCCATGCCGGAACTGATCTTGATGCGCGGCAACCCAGCCTTCTTCCGGGTTGCAGGCTGACTCTCCAGGATTCAAGGGCCGTAGCAGAACGTTATCCGGGATACCCCATGTCTCCCGGAGCGCTGCAATCTCTCCAGGGATCATGCTACCCTCCGGTTCATCACACACCACAGCATACTTCCCTCTGCCAATAGTGTAGCTCACGGCCGGAGCACCCGCAAGGCGCACCCCGCGCGGTATTCCAGTCTCCGAGGATTCAGCCCCGGAAGACGAAGGCGAGGACGGAGTCGAAACCCTGCTCCCGGAGCAGTCAGCGACTTCGGTTTCCGGGGATTCCGAACTCAGCCAGTCATCCAGCCTCTCCGCATCATCCACGAGGGGACCTCTGGCAGCCGATTCGAAAGCCCGGTCAGAACCTGAAGATGACATCTTAACCTAGGGGAAGAACACAAAACCCTAGCGCTCGTCAGCAACAGGCTACAACGGCAACTCCTACGGCCTCACCCCAAGTCCGCCGCAGAAGCAGTTCCGTCAGCGGCAGAGATCCCTCCCCCCCCGCCGCAAAACAACAAAGCCAAAAACAAGAACAACACCAGGGCAAAGAAATCAACAAACTTACCAATTAGTATGCTCAACCGAGGACAATCGGCCCTGGGAAAGCAGCGCGCAATGGTATGGAGCGTTCAAGAAAACGGATCTCGTGGGGCAAGAAGGGTTCTGAGTGGTCGCCGGATTCCTCTCTTTCTCTTAGTTTCTCTAAAGCAAGAAGCAACAGCAGAAAGAAGAGCAGAAGAGGCCTTTTTATAGAGGGAACTGATGCCCTAGGCAATGGAAATCCCGCCAAACAAGTAATCAGAGCAACTTAAACGCCTGGGAATCTAGGCCCTTCATCTCAAGACCGCCCCCCGCTGACACGTGTCCCAGCATTGGAAAACTGCCCATGCCATCATAACTGACGGGACTGATGGACTTCCTCCTTAAATGCATGTCAGCCACTTGTCCCACACGCTGGCGACAGGAAGGTAGGAGCGGGAACCAAGGAGTCAGGCCCTCCCACTTCCCCAGATTCCACGCTTGCACGACAATCTTCGCTGCATATCTCGAAGACCTCTCTCGCGGTTATGATCATTCAACCGCTTGGAGAGCACCCATCCGGGTGCGAAGCCTCGTCTCGATACGGCAGGACGCCCGGTCGAGGACCGCCCGGCACCATGGCAGTTCGCGGTTATGATCATTCAACCGGCTGCATGGCTTCTTCATTGCATATCACCGGAGGACTCGTCTCGATATGGCATGTCGCCCGGTCGAGATCCGTCCGGTCCGTAGCAGTTCACGGTTAGGAATCATTCAGCCGTCTGCACGCCATCCTACTGGAGACCTCGTCTCGATATGGCATGTCGCCCGGTCGAGGTCCATCCAGTCGCATCTCTCTTGGGGGACTCATCTCGATATGGCAGAACGCCCGGTCAAGATCCGCCCACCGGTTACGACGCATCCAACCGGCTTGAGAGCATATTCCGGGAATATGATCCACCCGGTACCATGGAATTTCACTGGGGGACTCGTCTCGATATGGCAGGACGCCCTGTCGAGTTCCGCCCAGTACCATGGCTGACCCCGGTCATGAGAACATTCGACCGGCTTGGGCTTTATACACCCGGGTGAGTTTATATCTAACCCATGTACGCTTGTCCAGCAGGATAAAAACCCTGCATCGCACCAGCTGCGGCAAAAGGGGGCTGCACGGCGAGCTTTGTCACCTCAACGCCACCCCCCTACCAGGAACATAATGCACCTGGCCCCATGGCATTTCACTGGGGGACTCGTCTCGATATGGCAGGATGCCCGGTCGAGTTCCGCCCAGCACCATGGCTGACACCGGTCGAGACCATTCGACCGGCGGGCTTATATACCCGGGTGAGTTTACATCTAACCCATGTACGCTTGTCCAGCAGGATAAAAACCCTGCATCGCATTGAAAGGCGATCAACATGGGGCCACACGGCGAGCTTTGTCACCTCAATGCCACCCCCCTTACCTCAACGCTTATTTAGCACAAGTTGAAAAGAATTAGCAAGTGTTCACCGGTGCTTTAAACAGCCCGCAACACCGGGGAAATCTCCCTGCAGCCTAGCAATGGGGAACTCGTTTCGATATGGCAGGACGCCTGGTCGAGTTCCCATACCCCTGGCCTCGTCTCGATATGGCAGAACGCCCGGTCGAGGTCCAGTACTGAAGTTCACATGGGGCCCGTCTCGATATGGCATAACGCCCGGTCGAGGTCCCATAAACTTCACCCGGTTCCGCTTTGGCAGATAGTCCGGTAGAGGCTCAGTGAACTCCGCTTTGGCAGATAGCCCGGTAGAGGCTCAGTGAACTTCGCTTTGGCAGATAGCCCGGTAGAGGCTCAGTGAATTCCGTTTCGGCAGATCGCCCGGTAGAGGCTCAGTGAACTCCGCTCCGTTTTGATTCGGCAGATCGCCTAGTTGAGGCCCAGTGAAGCTCCGCTTCGTACCGAGAGGGCAGAGTGCCCGGCCGAAATTCCGTGCGCATTTTTTGCATGGCGGATTTCAACGCCTCATTCTCATTCCGTGCACATTTCTTGCATGGCGGATTTCAACGCCTCATTATCATTCCATGCACACATCTATTGCATGGCATCATGGCATCATGGCATCATCTCATACACTCTCCGGCTTCCACCCGGCTCCATGCTCATAACACCACAACACTTAAGCACATTACTGCTTATATTATAAGTATACTTTTTCAACTATTGCTTCCCATTGGTAACATCTACTCACCTCGGTCACGCCCAATCTTTAACGCGGACTTGGGGGACTGGGCACCGGTAGGTTGGTAACCCTGCGGATCTGCGGGACAAGAGCAAGACAGATTTAAGTCCCCATTCAAGATTGCACTTGACCGGGAACTTGGGGAACTTGTTGACAGTAGCCGCAGAGAGGCTACAGCAGGCCCGCAGACCCGCAGCAAGCGCACCAGGGCCCGGCCCAAGGGTCAGGACCGGATCACCAGCACCCGGCCTCGGGGCCTAGCACTCTATCCTGCCTTCAGGGACCCTGGGGTCGGGGGCGCCAGCCTACCTAAGAGGGCACCAGAAGGTATAAACAGAAGGGAACCAGTCCCACATCGAAGAGTAAGGCCAGCCCTTACCCCCAACCACCTATATATGGGCCCCAACTACCCTATTTATTAGGTAACTTATCTCTCTCCCTGCTTACATACGTGCCTTGGTTATATATATTCCAACTATACTAACTTAGGCATCGGAGAGGAGAAGGCCGGCCCGCCCGGTATTCCCCTTAGTGAGCAGGATTGCAGGAGATCAAGTTGGATTCATCAAGTATCTACTAGACCCCCGGGTTTAGACAGAAACAGGTGTGCTACTGTTTGTTGCCGTGATCATCAAACAAAGGAAGATGTCAATGACTACTGCTGAGATCAATGGTAACCTTCTCTTACTATTTCATCTTCAGTTTTGGTTTTATTGATCTACATATATTTGTGTGTTTTGTGAATAGATTCTAATTCATATACATGTTATACATTCATTGTAGGTATAACAGGTTCCTCTTGTTCTTGAAAGTGATTTGCTTGGATTTGGTATATGCATCCACAAGGCACCCTCTTGATTTGGTTCCTCATTCAAGACCTCAAAGAGCTCTTGCAGCAAGCTTCTAGTGCTCGGCTTCTGCATGTGCGCAGAGGTGCTACATGGTAGCCCACACTCTTTGTCCAAGAAGCAAGGAGATTAGTGTTTAATTTTGATGAATTCATTGTACCTCCTCCAGTGGAGGGGTCTTATATAATCTGATTTTAATGATATAAAAATAAAAAGTTAATTCATCATTAAAAAAAATATATTTGATAAGGAAATCCGTATAAGCTGAGTTTGTTAACTCCTACTAATTCTTGATTCAAATCATTGACAAACTATAATTCTAACGCGCTCCATTGACTCTCCTGTTGACTTAATTGAATAATTAGGATTCCGACGATCACACAGGATATCCTATAACTAGGGTTCCAGAGACATTATTTCAGAAGGATGGTATTATTCACACACCCTATTTTGTTATCAACACACCTTATCTATTTTTCTATTAATTTTTTATTTACAAACTTCTAATTTAAAATTAATTCTCATTGGCTCCCATCAAAGATGAGACGTGTTAATGACAAAAATCGGTGTGTGAATAGCATCACCCTTTAAGAACATGCAAGTACCTTAAAAACAATCGTAAGAATCCTTAACGAGACTTAAAAATTTGTGTTCTCAATCATAAGTGTGTCATGTCATAGAAACTCAATTCAATATTATATATCTTAACAAATCATCTCTTGCATTACTCTTCTAGCTTGGTCTTTTCTAACAAAACAAATATTTCTCATATAATAACTCTTCACTCAAATATAAACCCACCAATCATAATTTACAAAACCCCTCAATCCACATTTTAAACCGACTGTAGACACTAGATAAGCATGAAATAATAGCACAAGGAAAATAATAATATTAATATAAAAAATTTCCATGAAGTCTACAATTGGTATGGCAGCGCAGTTGGCCAAGCAGTTCGTTTGGGTAATCAAGGTGGAAGGTTCGAGTCTCGGTCGACCCTACAACTTAATATTTTGAATCCAATTTCAGAGAATTTCTGACCGTCCACTTGTTTCGCTGAGGTCTGGATCGTCCACGTGGTGCTTGCCCACTTCAACTTGGAGAGTATATATATTCTCTCAAATTCAGCCGCAGACTTGAAACCCTGACCGGCGCAACCATAACCACCGCTGTGTAGTTCACTCCGACACCACTGACAAAGAACCCCATTCTAGCCCCGCCTGACCTTCGCCGCCGGATCCCAGTTCCAGGCCGCCGGCGCTCTCGCCGATGACAGCCTCCATGGTGACCCAAGAGCAGCTTCCAGTGGTCTTCACTACATTGAACAAGAGGACCACCGGAGAATAGCCCAATGGGAATTCAATGTTCTCTCCCAGACGTAGATCGCCAAAATGGCCGAGACCCAAATCTTTCAAGGCAAGTTCTACGATGCCGTCACCGGAAAACCCATCCCAGGTGGGTTGCTGGACCCCAGATTGGGCCCTGCCAACAAATACAGTGGCAACTGCGCCACTTGCTCCGGAAATAACGTCCACTGCCCGGGGCACTTTGGGTATTTCATGCTTTCAGTCCCTGTTTTCAATGTTGGCTATTTGAATGTTGTTGTGGACATTTTGAAGTGCATTTGCAAATTGTGCTCTAGAATTTTGTTGGATGAGAAATTGAGAAGTAACGAGAAGGTGTTGAAGGACATTGTGAAGGAGTGTGTTAAGCCTTTGACGAATCATAGAGCAGTCAAGTGCTTGCATTGTGGGTATGTGAATGGTAATGTGAGGAGGGTTCCGGGCGATGTGGGAATTCAACACGATCGTTCGGAACGAACTGTTAATGGGGTTGGTGTTGTGACAGATGAGTTTAAGTCGGTGATTCCGGCTAGAACGAACCTTAATGTGCAGCAGAGTTTTTTGCTTGACCCTGCTAGAGTTTATTCTCTGTTTAGGAAAATGCTTGATGTGGATTGCCAGTTTTTGTGTCTTAAAACTCGGCCGGAGAGTCTCTTGTTTACTTGCATTCTTGTGCCGCCTATAGCTATTCGGCCTTCGGTTCTTGTTGGTGGATCACAGAGTAATGAGGATGATGTGACTGTGAGGATCAAGAGGATTATTCAAGCAAATGCGAAACTTCGACTGCAGCTATCATCTGCAGGAAGTTTGGCTGCTGTTGTATTGGCTTGTTGGCAGGAGCTTCAGATTGAGGTTGCGCAGTATATAAATAGTGAGGCTCGCGTAAACATACCGCCGAGCTTGAAATATCTACAGCCTACCAAGCCATTGAGTGGTATGGTGCAGCGCCTCAAAGGGAAGACAGGGAGATTTCGTGGCACTTTGAGTGGGAAGCGTGTTCAATATACTGGGAGAAGCGTTATATCACCGGACCTTAATCTGAAAATCACTGAGGTTGGAATACCTACGGACATGGCTAAAATATTGAGTTATCCTGAACGTGTTTCCATGTACAATATTGACAATTTGAGGCTGTGTGTCAATAATGGGCCTGATAAGTACCCAGGTGCCAAAATGTTGAGAAAACTAGACGGCTCCGAATGCGCCTTGCATGTTAACAGACATGGCCGTGCTCTTGACCTCAAATGTGGTGACATAGTTGAGCGGCATTTAGAAGATGGGGACATTCTTCTTTTTAACAGGCAACCAAGCTTGCACCGTATGTCTATCATGTGTCATAGGGCAAGGATTATGCCGCATTGGAGGACATTGAGGTTTAATGAATCTGTTTGCAACCCTTATAATGCTGATTTTGATGGTGATGAAATGAATATTCATGTCCCACAAACTGAGGAGGCTCGTGCTGAGGCGCTTATGTTGATGGGGGTGCAGAATAATCTATGCACTCCAAAAAATGGAGAGATTTTGGTTGCTTCCACTCAAGATTTTCTTACTTCTTCTTTCCTTATAACAAGGAAGGACACATTTTATGACCGTGCATCTTTTTCTCTCCTTTGTTCATATATGCTTGATGGCAAGGATTCTGTTGATTTGCCAACACCTGCTGTAGTTAAGCCAGTAGAGCTGTGGACAGGTAAGCAGCTATTTAGTGTTTTAGTACGCCCAAACTCGGATGTGAGAGTCTTTCTGAATCTTATTGTTAAGGAGAAATTGTACACCTCCACCAGGGCCGAGGATGGAAGAGAGACGGAAGCAATGTGTCCAAATGATGGTTTTGTCTATTTTCGTAACAGTGAGCTATTATCTGGGCAACTTGGGAAGGCTACTCTAGGAAATGGCAATAAGGATGGACTTTACTCTGTTCTTCTCAGAGACTATAAAGCTCATGCTGCTGCTACTTGCATGAATCGCCTAGCTAAATTAAGTGCCCGGTGGATTGGTAACCATGGATTCTCGATTGGGCTTAGTGATGTACAACCAAGTGAGAATTTGTATGATGAGAAAGAAAAGATGATCAAGGAAGGTTATAGCAAATGTGACAGCCTGATAGAGTTGTACAATAAACGAAAGCTGGAAACACTGGAATCACTTGAGGCTGGCATTTCTGAGGTGTTGAACAAGATTAGAGATCAAACCGGAAAGCTGTGCATGCAAAAGCTTCATTGGAGAAACAGTCCCTTGATCATGTCCCAGTGTGGCTCCAAGGGTTCTGCTATTAATATAAGCCAGATGGTTGCGTGTGTTGGTCAGCAATCTGTTGGTGGTCGTCGAGCACCCGATGGTTTCATAGATAGAAGCCTTCCACACTTCCCTAGGAACGCAAAGATTCCTGCAGCTAAAGGGTTTGTTGCTAATTCCTTCTACAGTGGCCTGACACCTACAGAGTTTTTTTTCCATACAATGGGAGGGAGAGAGGGACTTGTTGATACAGCAGTGAAAACTGCTGAAACTGGGTACATGTCTCGTAGATTGTCCAAGGTTATAGAGGATCTTGCAGTCCACTATGATAAAACAGTCCGGGTTGCAAATGGAGGTATACTTCAGTTCTGTTATGGGGATGACGGTATGGATCCTGCAATAATGGAAGGGAAAAGTGGAGCTCCGGTGGACTTATATATATCGAATGTTTTTGAAAGCCAAGGCCACATGCCCTGCTGGAGAAAATGATAGCAGCCTGTCTCCTGAACAGGTGTCTGAACAGGTGAGAGAAAGGCTTTCAAAACAAGACATTCATCAAGACGGTTTGTCTGTGGGTTTTAAAAGGGACAAACTACAAATTAGTACATGACAGTAATTTGTTTTACAAATAACTCACTTACATATTTAATTAAACAAATTAGGACAAAAATTTATAAATAAATACCATGTGCATAACAAGCTGCCACATGTTATTAACTAATTTACTCTTTTGTCCTTAATATTTACAAGCATGTATTTAGTCTTAATTGCTGCTACTGTCTATTACAAAACTAGCTGCTACTATCTATTACAAATCTAGCTGCTACTGTCTATTGCAAAACTAGCTGCTACTGTCGACTAGGAAACTAACTGCTACTGTCGACTTGGAATGTACCTGCTACTGTCGAGCATGAAAGTAGCTGCTACTGTCGATTTGAAAGGTGCTACTGTTGGCTGGGAAGGTCCCTGCTACTGTCGATTATGTATCTAACTGCTACTGTGGGAAGGCACTTGCTACTATTGACTATAAATCTAGCTGCTACTGTCGAGCATGAAAGTAGCTGCTACTGTCGATTTGAAAGGTGCTACTGTTAGCTGGGAAGGTCCCTGCTACTGTCGATTATGTATCTAACTGCTACTGTGGGAAGACACTTGCTACTATTGACTATAAATCTAGCTGCTACTGTCGACTGAGATACTAACTGCTACTGTAGTTTTTGGTGAGCAAAATTTGAAATTTCAAAATTTCTCAAAACATATGCAATATGGTACTTAAATGAAAGCCCATGACATAAGGAACAACTTTATATATTGGCTCACCTCCAAATTGCTGGTGGTTTAGCCGGAAAATTTAAATTTGCTTGAAAAAAACTTAAAAAATGAGGAGAGAGAAACTTGTTAGATCTGGGTGGCAGTTAGTAATTTTCACGAAAATAAGGGTATTTTAGATATTTTTACATTAATTACTTAATCAATTTTGGTCAACTTATTTTTTAGGCTTAGACTTATGTCCTAATTTGTATAAGAAATATGGAAAGTGAGTTTTTAGTTAATTCAAATGTGGTCAGGTACTACTAAGTAATTCTCCCTTTTAAAAGTTCTATAGAGAAGTTCCTGGATGAATACGGAAAAACACTAAGAAAGACACAGGAGACTTTTTTGTTGAATCAAAGTACTGATTGGGAGGTGAATTCTGCAACTCTAGAGAAGATTGTCAAAAATATATCTGGTGTCACTTCTAGACAGCTGGAGGTTTTTCTAGATACTTGTATTTCTCGTTATCATTCAAAAAGAATTGATGCTGGAACGGCAGTTGGAGCAATCGGAGCTCAAAGTATTGGTGAGCCTGTGACACAGATGACACTGAAAACCTTTCACTTTGCTGGAGTTGCAAGCATGAATGTTACCCTTGGAGTCCCTCGGATAAAGGAGATAATAGATGGAGCAAAAAATATCAAGACACCCATCATCACTACAGTACTTGAGTGTGATAATAATGCAATGGTTGCACGCATGGTAGCAGGTCGCATTGGGAGCACACATTTAGGGCAGGTGGCTAAGAGTATAGAAATCCGAATGACTTCCAGACAGGCATGTATAGTCATCAAGCTTGATATGGTCATGATTCGAGATGCACAGCTGTCTATAAATGTTGATGTTGTGAAGGAGTCAATTTTAAAAGTTCCAAGAATCAAACTGAAGCATGAGAATATTCAAGTTCCAGATAGTGAAACTTTGCAAGTGTTTTCTCAGGACAAGGATAGACGCAGACTTTATTTTGAGCTCTACAGACTGAAGAGTGTCCTCCCCAATGTTACAGTAAGGGGAATCACGACAATTCAGCGTGTTGTCATCAATTGGTTGTGAATTGGTTGGGGTTTTATAGTGTTAGCAAATTCCCATTGCATATCAAATGTTTGAGACAGTAGATCAATTCGTTACTGTGAACCCAGAAAGTGAGAAAACAGATCTGAGCAATTGAAGAATACAGAAGACAGACCTGAAGTAAGAACATTCTAAGCTAGCAATTTGGCTAACTAAAACGGGGATTTACTAGCTACTCTAGTTTCTACATATATATTTAGGTTCAAAATTAAGTTTAAATAGCCAAATTCAAAATCAAGTTGTCACTTCAGGTCTGTTTTCTGTTTTCTCTGGATGTTCAGTTTAGTTTGTGAAATACATAAGTAATGCTTCTTACAGTCGTGACAATTTGGTGAAAGACAGGTTTTCGCTTGTTATTTTGATGCCTGTTTTCGTGACAATTTGTTATGTATGTGTGTGTGTGTGTGTGTGTGTATAACACATACATACTGCAAAATATTTGGTTTCTGTAAATTTAGAGACGTGGTAGATTCTTTTGAGAATGTTTTTTGTGTTGCTTCTCAAAATGTCAAGATGCTATTTCAGGGCTTCTGTTGTCACTTAAATGTTCGGTTAAAAGTTTTATTCTTGATTTCTGGAGACACCATGTTGTTAATTTAGTGCGCTGTATACTCTGCATATCTCTAGTTCGAGCACAAGTACTGAAAACACTGCATAGTTATAGTTCAAGCATAAGTACTGATTTCTGTTACCTGGGTTGAAGTTGCATAATTAGTATTCACTAGCTCTATGTGCATTTCTTTTAGCTTCTGTGGATAAGAACAGTGTTCCTTTACTGGTTGGCTACTAATTATATACGTGAACTTCTTTGTGACTGGGAAATCGATTGTGCAGAATCCATCAAGCTGTATAACTCTTGATATCTTGCCATGTTTTAATGATCGAAAAACTTATCAGGTTTTCCTGGCCATTCGTGGTGAGTGACATAAATGTACCCAGTTCTACTCTATCTCGTAGCTTATTGTAACTTTTAGTTTTCCCTGGTAGTCAGATAATCCGATCCATCTTTGTAAAGGAGCAAGCAGTGAAATACTAGGGTGCCTCTTGTCATGGTCATAATGTGAGTCTTTCTACAAGTTTTATGGGGACGAAAATTTTTCACCATAGTAAAGAACATAGCATAATAGTAAATGTTAAACCATATTCCAGAACATAATAGAAGTATTGTGGGTTTTGGAAAATGTATCGAAATAACTTGGGTTTTGGATTTAGCACCTGGAAGGTTCTAGACCGTTCGGTCGACCTATTGTGGACCACAAATTCCGTGTTTCTTCTACAATAAGAATTGGATATTGAATCGGCTTCCCGCTTATATCAACCACCTCCACTCCTCTTTCTTCCTCACAATCGTCAATCAAACGTCTTCTACAACCTTAATTAGTTCCCCAATTCTCTTTCGATTTTAAAGCCCTTCGTTTCGATTTCAACTCAATCCCAAATTTCAATCATGCAGATCTTCGTGAAAACCCTAACCGGCAAGACCATCACCCTCGAGGTCGAAAGCAGTGTGTTAGGACGATCCCCGTGGGAGCAGAAAGGAAAGGAATTGAAAAGCAGAAATAAAGAGCAATAGGATAAGTTTTTCATATATGCCTCTCTGAAGCTTACAGGCTGAATATAAAGTACTTCATAGCTTGGAACAGCTGTCCATAGTACGAGCCTAAACATGGGCTAAATAATACAAGGCACAAATGCACTTGGGCCTGATCTGCAATGTTGTTGAGGCCCCCCCCCCCCAATGGTTTGTGCGTCTTCCCATGTCCCCCCCCCATGGTTTGTGCGTCTTCCCATGTCGCTTCCTCTATTGGGAGGCCTTCCCACTGGATGAGCCAGGTTGTTATCTTCTTCCCTTTTCTGGAACGGAACCCTGAAGCCGGAAGAGTGAAATGTGGTGTTGTGCCAGAATTCGGCCTAGTGGAGCAGGGTTTTCCAATTGCTGGGTTTGTCAAGGATAAAGCAACGGAGAAAGTGTTCCAATGAGCGGTTCACCACCTCAGTTTGTCCATCTGTCTGTGGATGGTAGGCAGAACTATGGCATAGCTTGGTGCCCTGAAGCCGGAAGAAATGTTGCCAGAAGTTGCTGAGAAACACGACATCTCTGTCGCTGACAATGCGTTTGGGCATTCCATGGAGGCGAAAGACTTCGCGCATGAAAATCTTTACGATTTGAGCTGCTGTATAGGGATGAGTTACGGGAATGAAGTGGGCATATTTGGATAGCCGGTCGACCACTACCATGATTGCATTGGAGCCATGGGACTCCGGTAGTCCTTCGACGAAATCCATGGAGAGGTCTTCCCAAGTGTCCTCCGGTATTGGTAATAGTTGGAGCAATCCTGGTGGACTGATTGACTCATAGTTTTGTCGCTGGCATTGGTCGCAAGCAGCCACAAACCGTTTGACATCACCATGCATACCGGGCCAGGCGAAGTTGCGAGATAGCCGGTTGAGAGTGCGCATGTATCCTGAGTGCCCTGCTGTGAGTGTGCTGTGGAATTCGTGCAGTGCCTTGGCGCGAAATTCTGTTGATTCAGGTATGAACACCCTACCCTTGTACATTAGGCGCCCCTGAACTAGAGTAAAGTTCTTCCTTGTGTGGGTACCCTGCTCCAAGGCTTGTATTATCTCTGTGGCCGTTGGATCTCGTCGGCAGGCCTTGTCTATATCCTGTATGTAGTCGAAGACCGGTGCCGAGGCTAGGCGGATGGCCATGAACCCATGATGTCTGGACATCAAGTCGGGTACTGTGTTGGCCTTCCCTGCCTTGTACTCAATTGTGTAGTTGTATCCTAGCAGTTTGGCAAGCCATTTGTGTTGCGCCGGGGTCGAGATGCATTGGTCGACAAGGTACTTTAGCGTTTGGTGATCAGTCCGAATGGTGAAGGCGTGGCCTAACAAGTATTGGCGCCACTTATCAATTGCATACATGATCGCAACCATCTCGCGATCATAGGCAGACAAGGCTTGGTGGGTTGGTAATAGTCCTTTACTGAGGAAGGCTATTGGGTTCTTGTCCTGGAGCAGCACTGCTCCTATCCCCTTGGCACTTGCATCTGTTTCTATGATGAATGGCTTACTGAAGTCCGGAAGTGCAAGAACTGGTGCCGAGGTGAGGGCTCATTTTGAGGGCTGCAATTGCTTGTTCTGCCTCAAGAGTCCACCGAAAATTGTCCTTCTTGAGCATGTTTGTGAGTGGCTGTGCAATTTCCCCATACTTAGGGACGAAACGCCGGTAATAGCCAGTGAGCCCGAGGTATCCACGTAGAGTCTTTAGGGTGTTGGGCTTGGGCCACGTTTCTATGGCTTTGACTTTTTCTGGATCTACTTGTACTCCCTGTTGACTAATCACATGACCCAAATACTGTATTTCTTCTTTAGCAAATGAACACTTAGAGAGTTTTACCTTGAAGTCATTGTCACTCAACAATTGTAACGCCGTTTTTAAGTGTGAAATGTGACTTTCGAAAGTAGTGCTAAATATCAATATATCATAAAAAAAAAAACGAGCACACACTTACGTAACAAAAGGTAGAAGAGGATGTTCATCTCGGCTTGGAATGTGGATGGGGCATTGCAAAGTCCGAATGGCATCACTAGGAACTCGTAGTGACCCTCATGTGTTCTAAATGCCGTCTTCTCGATGTCGGCGTCATGCATTCGGATTTGGTGGTATCCGGAGCGGAGGTCAAGTTTGGTGAAGTACTTAGCCCCATGTAGCTCATCAAGCAACTCGTCGACCATTGGTATAGGAAACCGGTCCTTGACCGTCACATTGTTTAGTCCACGGTAATCCACACAAAAACGCCATATTTTGTCCTTCTTCTTTACCAATAGTACCGGTGAAGAGTATGGACTAGAACTACGGCGTATGATGCCGGAAGAAAGCATTTCATCCCCTTGATTTTCCAATTCCTTCTTTTGAGAGTGAGCATAACGATATGGTCGTACGTTTACAGGCCCTGCCCCTGGTAATAATGTTATTTTGTGGTCCACGGCCCGCTTTGGTGGGAGCCCAATAGCTTTTGTGAACAGATGTTGGAATTGAGTTAATAGGGCCTGTATAGATGGATGATGGGTATCGGGTACCAGATTGGGCCCGGGAGGGAAGTTCTCGTATACACGCACGCTCGTGTCCAGCAACGCCATGAGTTCTGGTGGAGCTGAGGAAGTTCTGGCCGACGTTATCCCTTGGAGAGAGTAAAGGGTGTTACCCACATAAAAGAACATGAATTTTTCAGCAAAGTGCCAGCCGATAAAACCCAATGTATCAAGCCAATCCGCCCCCAAAACCAAATCGCAACCCGCCACCGATAGGAGAAGGAAGTCCTTGGTCATTTGGTATCCTTGTATCGTCACTGTCACGTCCGTTGCTTTGCCAACTGGATGTAGTGGGTCGCTTGAAGCGTTCGTGAATCGGACCTTATCCGGTGTGACGATTCGGAGACCGAGTTCTCGGGCAATGGTGGGGTTCAAGAAGTTCGTGGCGGAGCCACAATCAATGAAGATGCGGATTGGGTGACCTTTGATTTCGCCGGTAAGTCTCATCATCTCGCCAAAACTTGTTTTGGTTATGGCGTGTAGAGGGAGAATGGGTTCTGAGTCTGGGTTCATGTCTGTGAGCTCTGTTGGGCAGTTATGGAATTCACTTTGGTCATCTGAGTGGAGCTGATTGGGGCAGTCCAGAATAGCTAGGAAGTGTCGTCAACAGACGTGCTCCTTGGACCATGGTTCATCACATGTCCAACAGAGGTTTTTTGCACGCCGCTCAGTCTGATCCTTAGTGGTCCAATGCCGGAAGGAGCCGTTAGCGTTCTACCGTGGCACAGCCGTTGTCCCCGTTGTATTGTTGTTGGTGGATTGGTTTGTGGTCCTGTTTGGGTTTGTACTGTGCGAGGGTTGGTATGGTGAGCTGGCTGTGTATGGTGCATCTGTGATCTAGTGGGTCTGAACGTAGCTGCCTTTGTATCCTTGACTTTTGCTTCGTATCGCCGGGCTAAGCGTTGGGCATAGGCTAGTGTCTGTGGGTCGAGTGCCATGACATCATGCCGGATTTCGGGTTTAAGGCCGCCATTAAAGATGTGAATGAGTTGTCGTTCTGACCAATCGGGTGCTCGGCAGGAGAATTTGGTGAATTCGGATATGAACTCGTCCACACTCCCTTGTTGCTCCAAGTGAGTGAGCTGGGTTTGGAATTCGGTGTTGGTTCCGCCGCCGAAATGGTCGAGGAAGGCAGCCAGGAAACGGTCCCATGTAGGGTTGGGTTCCGCATCTCGTACGAGTTCATCCAAATGGATGTGTCGGGACCGAAGTGTGGCGCCACCATAGTCACTTTCTCATGAAGTGGAATTTTATGGGCTCTCATGTAGCGCTTGGCCATGGCTAGCCAGCCTATAAGATCCTCGCCGGTGAAGCGAGGGAGGTCGACCTTGGGTGATTTTGGTGAAAACTGGTCATGGTGACCAGTGTATGTGGGCTGAAACGGCCGAGAATATGGGGGTAGGTTTGTGTGGAAGGGGTTACTGAAGATGGAGTTGGTGGAATGGTCCGGGGAGGGACCGGTCGTGTGGTTGGAGAAGGGAAAATTGGTAGGGAGGGATTGGACTATGGAGAAGAGGCTAGGTGCTGTGAACGGAAGTAGGGAGGTGGTGGTTGTGAGGTGCGCCGAGGTGGTCCGCGGTGTGTTTTGAAGTGGAGAGGTGGGTGGGAGGAAACCTCTGGTGCCCAAGCCATAGTCAGGAAGCGAACCAAAAGGGATGTGGTATTGTTTGTGATAGTGGTTGGTATTTGGGTTGCTGCAGGTTGGGGGTGGGGAAGGGTAGAAATCACAGAATTGACTGTGGTGTTTAAGGCAGCAAGGGTAGCGCAGATTTGGGTTTGAGAGTGTTGTATGGCGTCCATTTGATGATGCAGCTCATCATTTTGGTTGTGGAGGAATTCGATGCTGAGTTGATAGCTGTGTGGCGCAGGTGGTGGGGAAGCAGAGGTACTAGTACCATCTGGGTGGGCTAATAATGGTTGTTGGTCACCGGTGCCGGAAGCTGGAGGGGGGTGGAAGGGGTGGGCTGATGAATGCTGTTGATAGTGGTGTGGATGGGTGTTGGTTTTGCAACCCCCGGAGCGGCATGGCTCTAGATACCAGTGTTAGGACGATCCCCGTGGGAGCAGAAAGGACAGGAATTGAAAAGCAGAAATAAAGAGCAATAGGATAAGTTTTTCATATATGCCTCTCTGAAGCTTATAGGCTGAATATAAAGTACTTCATAGCTTGGAACAGCTGTCCATAGTACGAGCCTAAACATGGGCTAAATAATACAAGGCACAAATGCACTTGGGCCTGATCTGCAATGTTGTCTCAACACAGTGACTGTAGAATATTCTAGTGGTTATTACTTTCCTTATATGTATAGGTAAATCATTATGTGTCTTTAGATATATGTTCTTTATAGGTATAGGGTTGTATCACTATTTATATCTCCTTATGGAGAAGAATATAATCAAGCAAATATTCAACCATTCTTTTCTACTTGGTATCAGAGCCAGCACAAACGAAAACCCTACTATCACATATTTTTCCGCTGTACATCTCACAAACATCACAAACCCTAAATCCCAAACACAAAAGCAAACCCACAGAAAAGCACAAAGCAAAACACAAAGCAAATCAGGATTTGTCTCCTGCACAAATCCACAGCCGGGCCCAACCATCCCAAGCCGAGCCGAGCCGGCGTGTTCCCCTCTTCCTGCTCCACTGCAGGGATTTGTCTCCTGCCGGCCTGCTCTGACGACGTGACCCCAGCCAGGACGTGACCTCACCAGCCCTGCAGCAGTCTGCACGTAGGCACCACTTCTGCAACACACACCACTTCTGATGGAGGAAGACAACATTCTGCAAATAGGTGTCACTGACTCTGCATCTTTAGACATGATGCCCACTCAAATTGTGAACCATTATCACACCACCACCCAAGATAACTCGGTTTTCCCCACTAATGTTGTCTTAACTGAAAATAATTACTCCATGTGGGCACCGCTTATGGAGATGAGGATCGGTGGACGAGGCAAAACTGGCTATCTTACTGGTGCTACAACCACACCAGTTGCGGCCACTTCTGCATATGACACTTGGGTCACTGAAAATCAAAAGGTGAAAGGTTGGCTCATTGACTCCATGGAGCCGTCTCTGGTGAATCGCTATATCCGACTTCCCACTACAAAAGATGTTTAGGACCCCGTTCAGCAAACTTTTTATGACGATTCTGATGAGACTCGTATCTTTGAATTAAACAAGAAGTGTTTTACAGCCAAACAAAATGGTCGTACTCTTGCCGTCTACTACAATGAATTGGTGGGGATGTTTCAAGGGATTGATCAACGCACAGCTTCTCAGAATCACACAATATGTGCAGTTGTCCAAGAAACAAATGTCATTGCACGACAATGAGTTCACATCTTCCTAAGTGGGCTCGACTCAGAGTATGATCAAGTTAGTGGAGAGATTCTTCACAAATATCCCAAATTCGCCTTGGAGCAAAGCTATGCATATGTCCGAAAGGTGCATTTGGAGCGGCAGGCGATGGGATATGCAGAGTCCTCTGCTATGGCAGTTCAACATCGACAAGGACCCCCACCAGGTTTCCCACGTGCTCCAGTTCAACGTAGACAAGGCCCCCCTCCAGCTCATCGATTCCCGACTAAGCCTAATCTTTATGCTAACACCGAGTGTCCTCTCTGTGGCGAAGTTGGACATAGCAAGAACCGGTGCTTTGAAGTAATTGGATATCCTGATTGGTGGAATTTCACCCGGAGGCCACGTAAAAATCAAGCAAAAGCTGCTGTTGCTACTACAGAGGATGAGCAACCTTCTACTGCCTCCGCTAATGTAGCACAATCAAGTATACCTGGTAATGTCTCTTCGAATAGATCTTGGATAATTGATACAGGAGCAACAGACCACATGACAAATGATCCTAGTTTAGTCAAAAATTTACAAAACTCTTCCCAACATAGTGTCTCTACTGCTGATGGTACTCCAACTCCGGTTATCGGGGAAGGTTCTGTTGAGTTGTCTGATACTTTAACCCTTGATTTTGTGCTAGTTGTTCCTTCCTTGGCCCATAATCTGCTTTCTGTCGGTCAAATTATCTTGGCCCTCACATGTCTTGTTACTTTTTACCCATATTTCTGTGTGTTTCAGGACATTCTAACTCGGCGGATTCTTGGTTATGGTGTTAGAAGGGGGAAACTGTACTACTTGGACCTGACAAAGAGTGGCGAACAACGCTTTTTTGGACAAGCCAATCAGGTCACTAGCCTTGCACAAGCTAAGGAAGCAGTTTGGTTATGGCACCGCAGATTAAGACATCTCTCTTTTGTTTATCTTAAGAGGTTACAACCACATCTTTTTTCAAGTGTTAGCGAGTCAGACTTTCATTGTGATGTATGTGAACTGGCCAAGAGCCACCGTATTCCATATTCTCCTAGTTTGAATAAAAATCCCATTCCTTTTATGAAAGTCCATTCGGATCTTTGGGGACCTGACAAGATCCCTTCTCTTTCTGGTGCTCGCTGACTTTTATTGATGATTGTACCCGGATGACATGAATGTCCTTGCTCAAGAACAAAAGTGGAGTTTGTGTCATGTTTAAGGAGTTTCACAAGATGGTGTCTACACAGTATCAACAGGTTATTCATGTTTTTCAGTCAGACAATGGTGGTGAATATATTAATAGTCCCATGCATGAAATTATGAGCACTCATGGCATTCGACATCAAACTTCCAATACCTATACTCCACAACAAAATGGCTTAGCAGAAATAAAGAATCGACAGCTACTTGAAGTTGTTCGGGCCTCCTTGTTTGGCATGCATGTTCCTCGTGAGTATTGGGGAGAAGCTGTGAAATCTGCTGCCTACCTCATTAACCGCACTCCATCTCGGGTAATTGCATTTCAAAATCCTCAACAGCAACTTCAGTCTCTCCTCTCAGTACCATCTTTACCAAACTTAGAACCTCGTGTTTTTGGATGCGTTGTCTATGTTCATATTCCCAAGGTTCAGCGTAACAAACTTGATCCTCGTGATCGGCGGTGTGTGTTCATTGGATATGCTGAATTTCAAAAAGGTTATCGTTGTTATGATCCCATCACTGACACTGTACACGTCTCTCTTGATGTCTCCTTCTGCGAAGCTGAACCATATTTTTCTCCTGTGACTTCCCTTCAGGGGGAGAGGTCTTATGAAGGGAACTCCACCCATGTATTTGAATCGGAAGAATTTGAGGACATCGAAGTCCTTGAAGAAAAATTTGCTACTAACACGGAATACACTGACTTGAAACAGCACATGGAATCCCCGATTTGTGAAGACCAATTGGAGACAAGAGGACAAAAGCTAACAGGAGAACGCACGGCAGAGGAGAGGACACATGTTGTCGAGCCGCCAGGACAAAGCACGGCAGGGGAGACTGCAGAGCCACGTGTCGGCCTACCTGCGGAGCCACGTGCGGGCCTGTCTGACGAGCCGCACACCAAGCAGCACTTTGAGCTGGAGCCTCCAGCCGAGCCGACCCAGTCTGCTGTACCAGCACGTGCAGCTTCCCACTCCTTTGCTGACTTGTCCAAAGTGACACAGACACCTGCTGCACCGGCGGGTCCCCCCACTGATATGTCACAGACCAATTTTCTAACACATGCATTAGACCACAGACATCTTCCGCACCAAGTACAGTTTCGTGTCCCCCATCTACATCATCAACTGAAGAATCTGCTGCGAATGTTCCTCATCAGGTATAATTATTCTCCAATAAACCTAGAAAATCACATAGAATTACTAAGGGTATTCCTCCGAAACATTATGAGCCAGACATTAAAGCCAAAGTAAAATATCTTGTAGCTAATTATATATCAAACCATAGGTTGTCTGGGTCACATGCTCTTGTTGTTAATCAATTATCCAATGTATCTATTCCTAGCAATGTACCTGACACTTTGACAGATCCGAAGTGGAAATACGCGATGAATGAAGAACTTGAAACTTTACAGAAGAACTCAACATGGGATATTGTCACTATGCCAGTTGGTAAGAAGACCGTTGTATGTCGGTGGGTTTTTACTGTGAAACTTAAACCTTATGGGAGTATTGACAGATATAAAGCGAGATTGGTTGCCAAGGGATACACCCAATACTATGGAATTGATTATCAAGAGACATTTGCACCTGTCGCAAAAATTAACACTGTTAGAGTTCTAATCTCACTTGCAGCAAATAAAGATTGGCCTCTTCAGCAGTTTGATGTGAAGAACACATTCCTCAACGGAGACCTAGACGAGGAAGTATACATGGACTTACCGCCGGGTGTCAGTAACAAGCCTTGTGATGATGGCAAAGTGTGCAAATTGAAGAAGTCCCTATATGGTCTAAAACAGTCTCCCAAAGCATGGTTTGGGAGATTCTCTAAATCAATGAAGGCATTTGGTTACAAACAGAGCAACTCAGATCACACCTTGTTCATTAAACATCGTCAGGGTAAGATTACTGCTCTGATAGTATATGTAGATGATATGATTGTCACAGGCGATGATCTGAAAGAGATGGAAGCTATACAAAGATATCTTTCGAAAGAGTTTGAAATGAAAGACCTGGGACAACTGAAATATTTTTTTGGAATTGAAGTGGTAAGGTCTAAGAAAGGAATTTCTTTATCCCAACGCTAGTATGTACTTGACCTGCTTGCTGAAACAGGGATGCTTGATTGCAAGTCAGCTGAAACACCAATTGAGATGAATCACAATCTTGCCATTTATCCAAATCAAGTCCTGACAGACAAGAGAAGGTATCAACGTCTAGTAGGGAGACTTATCTATCTATCTCATAGTAGACCGGATATTGCTTATGCTGTGAGTGTGGTGAGTCAGTTTATGCATTGTCCCAGTGAAGAGCATATGGATGCAGTATATCGTATTCTGAAGTATCTCAAGAAGGCACCTGGAAAAAAGTTTGTTGTTCGAAAAAGCAAAAGAATTCGAAGTCTTGGGATATACAGATGTTGATTGGGCAGGTGATAAGACTGATAGAAGATCTACTTCTGGATACTTCACCTTTATTAGAGGAAATCTAGTGACTTGGCGTAGTAAGAAACAAAAAGTGGTTGCTAGATCAAGTGCAGAAGCAGAGTTTCGAGGTATGGCACACGACGTATGCGAACTGCTATGGATCCGAAATGTGTTGAAAGACTTAGGGTTCAAGCTCAAGAAGTCTATGGATCTACATTGTGATAACACATCAGCAATTGAAATTGCTCATAATCCGGTTCAGCATGACCGAACGAAGCATGTGGAGGTGGATCGATTCTTTATCAAGGAGAACTTAGACAGGAAGGTCATTCGATTCCCTTTCGTGTATACAGAAGACCAGTTGGCTTGTTTTTACAAAGTGTCAAGGAAAGTGTTTGATGATTCAATTGATAAGTTGGACATGATTGACATCTATGCACCAACTTTATGGGGAGTGTAGAATATTCTAGGGATTATTACTTTCCTTGTATGTATATGTGAATTATTATATGTAATCTTTAGATATATGTTCCTTATAGGTATAGAGTTATATCACTATTTATATCTACTTATAGAGAAGAATATAATCAAGCAAGTATTCAACCATTCTTTTCTACTGTGACAACATCGACAACGTCAAGGCCAAGATCCAGGACAAGGAGGGCATCCCTCCTGACCAGCAGAGGCTGATCTTCGCCGGTAAGCAGTTGGAGGACGGCAGGACTTTAGCGGATTATAATATCCAGAAGGAGTCGACTCTGCATCTTCTGCTCAGGCTTCGCGGTGGGATGCAGATTTTTGTGAAGACTCTGACCGGGTAGACTATCACGCTTGAGGTGGAGAGTTCCGATACTATTGAAAATGTTAAGGCAAAGATTCAGGACAAGGAGGGGATCCCGCCAGACCAGCAGAGGTTGATATTTGCTGGAAAGCAGTTGCAGGATGGTCGGACTTTGGCAGATTATAACATACAGAAGGAGTCCACGCTCCACCTTGTCCTTCGTCTCCGTGGTGGTGAATTCTGAGGGAGACTCATGCTTTGGTGATTTCTGATTGGAGTTTGTGTTTTCTTGTTATGCTGTTAGTTTATGTGTTAGATTGGCAATGCCATTATGGTTAAGTTGTTTTTAGTATGTCATACTTGGTCTTAATAAATTTCTTTAGTTTAAATCTTTTTTACCTGTTAGTTTTGCCTACTCTATTTGCTGTGGTAGGAGTGTTTGAAGGAGAGTGGAGGATAGAAGGATGACAGCCTATTCCTTCTTGAATTGCTTCCTATTTTGGAGCAGCATTGTTGCTGTTTGTTTAGTGTTGGCAGATTTTTGAATGCTTATCAAATGTCATTGAGACGTACAGTAGATCATTTTGTTATTATGAACCCCCTTTCATCATAAACGGGGATTTTATTAACCAAATTGATGGCTTTAGAAGTTGTCTCTTTACTTTTGTTTCCTGTTGTTTTTTTGCTTGATATTTTGATTTCTGGCTGGTTTCTGTGGACTGTAATTTCACTAATTTGATGTGGTTCGGCACGGCGGAGATGTAATGGTTTCTTTTTTGTGATAGTTTTTTAAGTTTGTTTATGCTTAGCTCTTGCTGGAACGTCAAATAGCATTATTTAGTTTCATGGTTTTTCAAGTTTCAGATTCTACCTCATTTATATGGTGTCCGTGGTTCTGAAAGTTTTCTGTTTCAATGTGTATATGAATCTGTTTTTACTTCAACAACGGTGAATTAATCAGCACAACTGATAGAGCCTGTTTCTGATATTCAGATCATGGTTTTGATGTTGGAGGAGCCCATTTAGTGAATGTCAGCCTCGGGCTTAGTTTACACTTTACACGCTATGGTAGCTGTAGAAAAACTAGGTCACTTTTTCATGTATATCTCCGGTGTACATGCTTGATTTTTATGGTTCGGTTTTCCATAGGCTCCAGCGGCTGTTGTTTGAGGTGGATTTAGATTAGCATATTACTGGATTTGAAAGTATCCGGCCACTGTCTGTCTATTTCTAAGAAATAGGTTTTGGAGTTTTCTGCTGTGATTGTAGGACAGGAAGCCAAACTGTTAAAACAAATGGTATAGAACACTCTCTCAATGCTTGAATAATAATCTATATTGAATCAAATGAAGCTAAGGCTCTTAAATAGCCATGACAAGAAACAGAAAGAGCTAAAAAGAAGCTCACGTCTTCAACAACCTAAAGAGCGTGAATCCTTGCTTAAGAATAGGTCTACCAAAGCAAAACGAAATCAAACACTAACATCACTATCCTATTAACTAGGATACTTATTAACAGAATTAAAGACTAAATCAACAATGACTGACGTCACCATTAAGGGCTGACGTCATCACCAACGGTCTAACAATTGCTCCCCTAAACTGAACATGCCAGAAGCATTTCAGTTTACCTCCTCAGCTGACTTCACTCCAAGTGCTTCCCTGAATCTTTCGAACAGCTCCAACCTCATAGGCTTAGTCATAATATCGGCCAACTACTCACTTGTACCACAATGCTTCATATCAATCAATTCATCCTTTGTGAGATTCCTCAGGAAATGGAACCTCACATCAATATGCTTACTCCTACCATGGAAAACTGGATTCTTTGCAAGTTTTATTGTAGAAGAGTTATCACACAGAACCTTGACACATTTACTTTGAGTACCTCCAATCTGCTTAAGTATCTGTTGCAACCAAATGCACTGACATGCACAAGAAGCAGCTGCCACATACTCCGCTTCGGTGGTTGAAAGTGTCACCACTGGCTGCTTCTTTGATGACCAAGCCACTGCTCCTCCACTTAGCATGAAAACATAACCAGAAGTACTTTTTCGATCATCCAAGTCCCCTGCATAGTCACTGTCTGTATAGGCTAGCATCTCATCTTCACATCCTCTTTTGTAGAATACACCAAGCTCAGTAGTAGCTCTAATGTATCTGAGAATTCTCTTGGCCGCCATCATGTGAGACTCCATAGGATTGGCCATGAAACGACTTATCAGACACACACTATAAGCCAAGTCAGGTCTTGTGACTGTCATGTACATCAAGCTTCCCACCATTTGCTTGAATAAAGTTGCATCTACCTTCTTGCCATCTTCTTGTTTTGTCAGCCGATTATTCCCTGGAACCATGGGATTCTTAACTCCATTGCAATTCTCCAACCCAAACCTTTTCAGAACTTCTTCAGCATACTTCCTTTGACCAATGTGAATTCCATTAGAACTCTGTCGTATTTCAACTCCCAGAAAATACTTCATCTCACCAAGATCAGTCATCTCAAACTCCCTCTTCATAGACTCTTTGAACTCATTCATCATAATTGAATCATTGCTAGTAAAAATGAGATCATCAACATAGAGACTTACAATTAGGATCTTGTTCTTCTCTTCTCTTTTGATGAACAAGGTGTGCTCATAGCTGCTTCTCTCAAACCCCTTCTTAATAAAGTAGCTTTCAATTCTGCTAAACCATGCTCTTGGTGCCTGCTTTAGACCATAGAGTGCTTTCTTTAGTTTGTAGACTTTCTTCTCTTCCCCATTGACAACATAGCCTGGAGGTTGTGCAATGTAAATATCTTCATTCAGCTCACCATGAAGGAAGGCGCTTTTGACATCGAGTTGAAAGAGTGTCCATCCATTTCTTGCTGCCAAAGCTATTACCGTACGGATTGTGTCCCATCTAGCAACTGGAGCAAAAACTTCATTGTAGTCTACTCCCTTCTCTTGCGCATAGCCCTTAGCCACAAGCCGAGCTTTACACTTATCTATCTCACCATTCTCATTCAACTTGGTTTTATAGACCCACTTTACTCCAATTACTTTGACTTCCTTTGGTGCATCAACAAGCTCCCAGGTTTCATTTTTTACAATGGCACCAATCTCCATATCCATAGCAACCCTCCATCTTTTCATTTTCACCGCTTCTTCATAGTAAATAGGATCATCAGAAACCATAAACAAAACTAAATTTTGTACCTCTTCTTCTTCTTCTGAGAGTCCTTCTCCGCTTGTATAATCTTGAAGATAAGGTGGAGCTCGTGTGGCTCTTCTTTCGAGCAGTGTAGATGTTGTAGCATCACTGGAGGTGTCACTGTGACCAGATTCTCCTTCTTCTTGTGAATTTTCACCTTCACTTTCTTCATCACTTGAGGCATATGTGTCTTCATCAACTTCTCCCCAATCAAGAATGTCATTCTTGGCTTCTTCTTCTGTCCTTCTCCAATCCCAGCTTTTCTCTTCCTCAAACACAACATCTCTACTAATTATCACCTTCTTTGTCATCGGATTGATCATTTTGTATCCTTTGGACTCTTCACTATACCCTAACATCACACACTTTTGACTTCTAGCATCCAACTTCAACCTCTTTGCATTTGGTACATGCACATTTCCTATGCATCCGAACACTCGAAAATGATCAACATTAGGCTTGATTCCACTCCAGCATTCTTCTGGTGTCTTGTTCTTTACGGCAGAGGTTGGACTTCGGTTGAGGATGTGGCACGTCCACTTCACAGCTTCTGGCCAGAACGAAGTAGGCATCTTCTTTTCTTCTAGCAAACATCGCACCATGTTGAGAATGGTACGATTTTTGCGCTCTGCAACCCCGTTTTGTTGAGGGGTGTAGGCTGTTGTCAACTGCCTCTTAATACCTTCAAGTCTACAAAACTCTGTGAACTCCTTGGAGGTGAACTCCCCTCCTCTATCTGTTCTTAATCCACAAATAGATAGACCAGACTCCTTCTCCACAACATTTTTAAAGCTTTTGAATGTTGTGAAAGCTTCACTCTTCTCATTCAGAAAATAAACCCAAAGTTTGCGGCTCAAGTCATCAATAAAGGTCAACAAATACCTTTTGTTGCCGTGTGACTCTGGAGTGATAGGTCCGCATATGTCTGAGTGTATAAGCTGCAGCTGCTGTGTTGCTCTCCACTTGTTTTTCTTTGGAATGATCTCCCGATGTTGTTTCCCTTTCATGCAGCTTGTACACACATTGGTTGGCACCTGAAACTTGGGAAGTCCTCGGACAAGTTCCTTTTGTTGCAGCAAATTCAGACTTGTGATGCTCAAGTGACCATATCTCTTATGCCACAACTCACCAATATCATCACTTCTCACACTTAGACATGTAGATGATGCATGCAACATAACATTAGCCAATACTACAAACATCCTATTAGATGTCATTTGTGTGTGCATGATTAGCCCCCTTCTAGGATGATAGACTCTACATTCTCCATTTTGTATCAAGATAGCCAAACCTTTCTCTTGCAACTGGCCAATACTCAACAGATTGTTTTTCAATTCAGGAACATAATAAACTTCTGATATTACCTGAGTTGCACCTTCTACTTCAAGTCTGATGTTGCCCTTCCCTTTCACTGGCATTCTGAGATTGTTTCCAAGTTTCACTGAATGACTGAATTGCTCATCTAGTTCCACAAACCATTGCTTGTTCCCTGTCATATGGTTAGAGCAACCAGAATCAAGAAACCATACTACTTCTCTCTTCGAATTGTTGAGCTCAACATAGGACATCAATAGAAGTTCTTCCTCCTCATCCAACTCGACATAATTGGCCATTTTCTCCCAATCAGGACACTCATATTGGAAGTGCCCCAATTTATGACATTTGAAACATTCAACCATAGCCTTGTTGAAAGCCTGTCTGCCTCGTCCTCTACCTCGTCCTCCTCTATTCATGCCTCTACCTCTTCCTCTGCCTGATCTCTCATCATAGGCCACTTTCAACACTTGTTCCTCTTCCTGGTGTCCATGCATCCTTTGTTCATGGACAAGCAGACTTCCATGCAATTCATCAATGCTCAAGACACTTAAATCATTCGACTCCTCTATTGAACAAACGACATAGTTGAATTTGGAGGTCAATGATCTAAGTATCTTACCAACCACTGTGCTTTGCTCCATCACCTCACCATTTGTCTTCATTTTGTTGACCACGGTTAGAGTCCGCCCCAAGAAGCTGTCTACTTTCTCTCCTTCTTTCATGGCTAGTAACTCAAATTCCTTCCTCAAAGCTTGAAGCTGTGCTCTTCTCACCTTCGTGGACCCTTGATACTTCTGTTTTATTGAATCCCAAATCGCCTTCGATGTTCCCTTGTCGAGAATTGTTTCCAATATTTCTCTGTCAATGGCTTGAAACAAGAAATTTTTCACCTTTAAATCCTTGAGTCTAGCCTCCTCCACACTCTTTCTATGTGCCTCACTTGCTGGTGCGTTTCCGACTGCCGGTGCTGGAATTCCCTCGTCCACCAAGTTCCACATCTCCTTGCTCCTGAGGAAATTCTCCATTGTCATTGACCAGTAATCATAATGGCCATCGAATCTGGGAATGGACGGCTGCACGAACTTTTCTGAGGTTGACATCTTGATCTCTCTGTGTTTACTCACACTCTCACACACTCAAGCTCTCGTGTTTGCTCTAGACTTCACAGTCCACACGTTCTCACACTATCAGGCCCCTTTCGGAGCTCTGATACCAATTGTTAAAACAAATGGTATAGAACACTCTCTCAATGCTTGAATAATAATCTATATTGAATCAAATGAAGCTAAGGCTCTTAAATAGCCATGACAAGAAACAGAAAGAGCTAAAAAGAAGCTCACGTCTTCAACAACCTAAAGAGCGTGAATCCTTGCTTAAGAATAGGTCTACCAAAGCAAAACGAAATCAAACACTAACATCACTATCCTATTAACTAGGATACTTATTAACAGAATTAAAGACTAAATCAACAATGACTGACGTCACCATTAAGGGCTGACGTCATCACCAACGGTCTAACAAACTCCTAGTATGTCTTTGGTTGCTGCTTGAGTTCTCATCGAGTCTCTGTAACTACAGTTTGTGACAGGCCCAAGTTGGAGCTTCTGTTAGTTCTTTGAAATATGCCTCCGTTATAGAAGGATGGTAGATAAATTGATTCTTTTGTTCAGTGTTGGTGCATTTTTACTTGAAGGGTGTTTTCATCAGTGAATCTTCATCGCATACTATGCTGTGCCTATTAGCCTTTATACGTTCCAGTGTCTTTGCTTTGCTTCTCGAGAAGCCCAGGGCTTCTGTTACATGAACAGCAACAGCTGAAGAGGTTGGACATCTCATTCCTGTTTGGATGAGGAACGAACTGAATGAAAGTAAGCTATCCTCATTCTTTTGTTTGGCGTTATCCTAGTGGAATTTTAGATTACTGTTTGAAACAAATTTTACTTAAATTTCTTAACAACTTGAAATAATTTACTTTTACGTCAATTTCCATCAAAATATGGGTTATTCTTACTCATTAGTGTGACCTTTATACTCAGTGAGGAATTCATTCAATAAAAATATAAGGGAGATAAAAAGTGGGGGTAAAAGTAACCAAATTTCTTCTGAAAACATATCTCGCAAATGTGTGTTTCAAAGTATTCTCGAATAAAAAAAAGTCATGAAAGAATCAACAAATTACTACATTACTAAAGCTAACGTCCTAGGTACAAAAAAAGATCCAAGGGACATATTCAATCTTTGACAAGCCTTAGCACAAATGACCACAATCTAAGCACAAATGAATCCCAAACCGTAAAAGATTACTGCTAGAATGAGCATTACTATTGCGAAAATCAAACCGGAATTCCCAATAAGCCAATTCTTCGTCTTCCTTGCAAGTTCCGCACCTCTTTGAATCCTGTCCATCCATAGCATCATTTTGTCCAAGGACTCTGGTTCTAAAGAAGACATTGCTTGCTGAGCTTTTTCCGCATCTTCTCGAGAAAGTTTCAAACCAAATTGCTCACCCATGTTTGCCATCATGTCTGGACTCATATTTTTCATAAATGAAGACAACATCTGCCGCATTGCTGGATCTTTCCTTAGGTTTTTCATTTGTTCTTGCAAATCAAAAGGAGAGGCAGGGAAGGTCGACTGAGGTGCATTGAATGACGCTGGTGTTGGATTTGAATCTCTTCCTGTCATAGAAGATGCAATTCCAAACATATTCTGGAGCTCGTCGGGGTCCATTTCGGTCATCATATCACATGCAGTCTTAAGCACATCTCTGGTTTCCTGTGGTTCCGCCACAGAATACTCTGTAGATAAGCTTCCATCGTTGGCAGCAGAGTCGACAGTCTCAACATCTTCAGTTATTTCTTCAATTACCAGTCCTCTTGGTGCAGCCACACTGCCCTCTGTACCCAACTTTTCCTTAGCATCCCTTAGAACATCTGCAAGAAATTCATCATCAGGATCAACTTCATGTGCCATGTTCAGGTCTGCGACAGCTTCTTTGAATCGACCCAATTTTTTATATGCTTGACCTCTTCGAAACAGAGCTTTATTATTCTGTGCATCATATGCCAGAACCTCAGAACCTTCTTTTATACACTCATCATACTGCCCTGTTTTCAAGTAACATGCCATTAAGTTGGTTGAGCATCCCTTCAAAAGTGATCTTCCTTCAGAGGATGGAAGGCCACTCAAGTTTGTCTTTGCAAGTTGGTATTTCTGCAAGGCATCGTTGAACTTTCCCCGTCTGTGAAGTACGTTTCCCTCTTTCTTGAGATTCTGAGCTGCACTCAGTTTGTAACTGACCTGGGCCTTAATACGTGCATTCATAGCTGCTATCTCTTCGGGCCATGAACTAGTCATCTTCTTCCCTGTTTGAGCCTAAATTAACATTTACCCGAGACTATGGGCCGAAGCCCAAAGGGTCATCCATTAAAGGATAATTCGATATATTTTAGATCACATTCCTTCTAGGAGTAGATTTGGAGTCCTTCTAGGAATCCGAATTGAAGGTGGTTTAAGGTAATACAATCCTACTCAATCTCAGAATCTATTATGCTTGATACACAAGTATTTGGGGGTTTTGAGATCACTACATAAAGAATTCTAGGACAACGTAGAAAGGGTTCACAACCATCTAACAACAAGCTTTTGCCTCGCAAATCTTGCAAGCCTCTCCAGAGCAATCTCTCGCGAACTGCCTTCCACCAACTGCAAACGACCACTCTTCCAACCTAGCCGCAAACCTACGCCACCACCGGTCGCCGTACACCTGCCGCTGTTGTCGAAAGTGCCTTGCGTTCGTGTCGAAGCATCGCTGAGACATATCGAGTCTAGTCGTCACGTCTTGTGACAAATCGAGTCGTTACCTCGGTAACAGTCTTTCCCAATCTGCAAAAGGTTGGACGAACATACTCCGCGGTCTTGATTTAAAGCTCTGCTTTGCATCCCAGGATCGAAGTAAGATTATCTCAATCTACAAAAGGTTGAGTAGAAAATCCTAGTAATCGTTTACTTAGGTCTTGTTCGAGCCCTTTACACCGGCCTGTCAATGCCCGCGTAACAGTCGCTTGATCGAAAAGTCAGGTAGAAGGGAGCAGACGAGTACGTTCGCCAGAGTCATCCGCTCGCCAAGGGTGATTCGTTCGCCAGACGTCGTCCGCCACCAAGGTTGTACCTAACCCAAAGGTACTGGCACGCTCGCACCAGGACTGAAATGTACGTCCGCCACCCCTACGTGTTGACAGTTCGACAGGTGTCAAAACCGACGCGAACATTTTTGGCACACCCGGTGGGACCAGTGTCAAGATTGCGGAAGCCAATATCTACAAACGACCGATGTCGTCGTGCAAGAAACCAGAACATCAGCTGTTGAAACAGCACAACTCAGCTGCATGTAGAGGTCTGTCTGAATCTCAATTACAAGCCAAGTTTGGAGACGGCAGACCTGAGATTGAGGATCTGAATGAGGTCCTTGAGGGAGATAACCATACTTCTGATAACTCGGAGGGTATTGCTGATCGCCAGGAGGTAGTCGATATCCCAAATACCGCGATAGCTCCATCAGTTTCTGAAACCAATGATGGAGATGGAATTCTCCAAACTCGGACACCATCTCCTGCGGAGATAGTAGAATCTTTTGGCCATGTAATATCTAAGTCTCGGGCCACTGATGTTATTCTAGAGAAGATAGAGGCTACTTTGAAGGAGTTGAAGACTGAACAGATAGGTCATATGACAAACATTAATGCTTTGGCAAGGCAACAACAGGCGAATGCTGGACATATTACTTCTCTCACTAAAAGTCTTGATAGATTAGTGAGGGGGCATCAAGCTGAGTTCAGCGAGCAACTCCAACAACAGCAGGCGGAGTTCAGAGCACAGATGCTGCAACAGCAAGATCAGCTGGAAAAGACCAATGCCGCTGTCGAACGATTGACGCATATGGTGCAATTAGGGTTCGATGCTGAGATTTCTGAACAAAGAGAGCTAACCCCTCCAGTAAAGCCTGGGAGGACAATGGAGAAAGGTCCAGCTAAAGCAGCTAAGCCTCGTAATAGGGGGTTTGAAACTGCTGCTCCGCCAAGACAACAGAAGAAAGGTGGACGGATGATAGATCCGCCATCTGACGAAGAAGGAGAAGATCAAGAGGAAGACGTAGAGGGCTTTATAACTCGCAACGAAATACAGAAGGTGTTTTTGGAACAATTAAGGATCATGCAAGGATTGCCGGATCCTAGTACAACCTATACCAATCCATTGACACGAACTGTGAACCTAACGCCATGGCCCGTGAATTTTAAGCATATAAGGTTTACCCCTTTCTCGGGAGAATCTTCTGAAGATGCGGAGACCCACATAACTCGTTTTCACAACAAATGTGGCCCCTATGCTCAGGACTCTGTTCTGAAGTTGAAGTTGTTTGGAACTTCCCTAACGGGATCAGCCTTAGCTTGGTACAGAGTTCTAACACCAGGCTTTATTCCGGATTGGCAATCCATGGAGGGTCTCTTTAGGACCATGTTTGGGGTTGTCAAGGCTAAGGTAACCATCAAGATCCTGGCTGATACTAACCAGGAGCCTGATGAATCCGCCATCGACTATTTGAAGTGCTTTAAACTCCTGCGAGCTAAATGCAGAGATAGGCTACCAGAAGATACCATTGTCGAGTTGGCGATTGCAGGGCTCGAGCCGGAGATACAAGCTCACTTCCAGCAAGTGTACGTGACGAATATGGCAGACTTAACCAATAGGTTAGCCAAGCATCAACATTTTCTCGACCAAACGAGGGTTTAGGCCAGCAAGAAGAAAGACGTCCCACTATCGTACTATCCGGGTACTCTGAAGCCTAAGACGAGTGTCCCTCCTATTTCTAAGACAGTGGCGACTATAGAAGCTGATCTTTCGCCAATGGTCACTTGGGTTGAAGATGCTGAAGACGAAGACAACGTAGCGATTGTAGAGGTGTTGGGTCGCCAGCCACTACAACCGAAGAACGTAAGATTCGCCAAGGAACCTGTTAAGATTATGACTTCTTTGCCTCTGAAGTCCACCTTTGAGAAGTATACGTATAATGCTCATCAAGCTCCGGAGATCCTCGCCGAATTATTCAAGCAAGGGCAGCTCCAACACGAAGGTGGTTTCGTTCCTAAGTCGGACTATATGGCGGGCAAGAAGTATTGCAGTTTTCATAACATGAATAACCATTATACTAAGGACTGCGTCAAGCTCAAAGACCAGATCCAAACGTGGATCAATGAGGGGGTCATGGAGATGGAGACTGCTAAGGAACCCACTTGGACGGAGACTCGACCCTTTCCAGGGGTGAACATGATTACTCTGGTTCCCAACAAATGCCATGGACTGGAGCCTCGTCAACAGGGTTCTAGATTCCAAACCTATACCTACAACGCGCAGGAGATTTGGTGACTCCTGATCCAGAAGGGAATGACTGCTCCTGACTACATGCCAGAGCAGCACCAAAGCATTGGGTTAGACGGATCCTATTGTTCTTTCCACCGTTCAAATAATCATTGCACGTCTGCATGCATAGAATTGAAGGATCAAATCCAAGAATGGTTGAATGAGGAAATCCTGCAATTTGATAATAACACGGTGGCATCCATTCAACACTTTTGGGTGAATGCCATCGGCCAAGATGGACCCAATTACGCCTCGCGAATAGACAAGACAGTGAATCCGCCAGTCAGGGAAGAGATGGTGACGGTGTCTAGGGCTCAGTTATGCCTTAATTGTAAGATAGATTATCGCGTACCTCTTACACACGAAGAGCTAATGAAGGCTCTTCAAGAGGCGACATAGAAGGCTCTTGAGACGGCCAAATGGACCCATCCGGGGCCGGAGCGCTCTAGGTCTGGTGACCCCAAGCGGACAAAATATCATCACCAGGAGAAAGCAGCTTATGCCACTCCAGCAAGGTCCCGGCAAGACCCCGGACCTTCAGGAACCAAACCAATAGCAAAGGCACCAACCCCTCCAACTAGGAATATCCAAAAGCGATACGGCAAGGCTAGAAGAACTTTAGAAGCTTTGGACCAGGGGAAGGTGACTCCTGATGAGCTCTCCATGCCCGTGGAGCACATACGTGACGCCTATAAGCGTTACAAATCCAAAACTTATATAGATTCTCGTCGGGTACGAAAGGAGGAAAAATCACCACCTCGAAGAAGGAATGTCCATGAAAGGATTTCACATCCCACAGCAGCAGATGATGCACCTCAAAGAGCTCCGCGGAGGAGATTAGTATACTCTCCAGAAAAAACACCCCTCCGCTCAGTTGTTGAGATCCCACCAGAGCCCAAGTCTATCTATATAACCTCTGACAAAACAGATAGGGTAGATTCTGTCGTTTTGAAATGGCAGCCTAAGGGGATGACGGCGGTTTCCGCACCAACAACTACTAAGGTCCCTGAGATACAGTCAAATACTCAGGAATCTGCTCCGGTTCTTAGCAGGTCATCGGCTCAGCCGGTTTCAGTTCTCACTAGTCAGAAGTTTGTAGGTCAACAATGTGATCAGCCTTTTCCTCAGTTTGTAGCGGAGCAGTTGAAGACTAATTTTTCTGTGAAACAAGCAGAAGCTGCTCTTATACCTTCACAACCTAGGGTGAATACGAACTTATCACGGGTAGATAGGGACATGCCGGACACGGACGACGAGATGCTAGAGGATGAAGAAGGTTATACGGACGATGATGAACCAATTCTAGACTGTAATATGGCTTTCATATTATCCTCTAGTTATGCTTTGTCTGTGCCGATCCCAACTGCTTATTTCATACAAGAGGAGGCGGCGGACAAACCAGTATGTCTTATTCAAGCGTCAGACAATGAAGATCTTCCCGCCAATGAGGATTTGCTTTCCTCACCAGGACACAATGACCATTATGGGGTTACTGATCTTTACAGCTCACACATGGTTTTCCCTAAGCCTACGTTTACAATGACTCAACATCTCAAACCTCTCTACGTTACAGCAGAGGTGGAGGGTGTCCAAGTGAACAGGATACTCATCGATACAGGCGCGGCGGTGAGTGTTATAACACTTAGTACTATGGAACGGCTTCAGATTCCAAGAGAGAAGATCCAGAACTCTACTATAAAGGTTAGAGGGTTTGCTGGTGCTGTTGCTCAAACGGCTGGCTGGCTTCCTAGTGCTCAAGGTTAAACTTGGACCCTCTAACGCTTGTCACGGTCTTTTCGTCAAGGAGACTACGGTCCCGTACACGATGATCTTGAGACGTGATTGGATCCACAAAACATACTCAGTACCATCTTCGCTACATCAGGAGATGCTCATGTGGGATCCAGCTTCTAATAAACCAGTTTTGATCAAGGCGGACGAGCGCCCTTTTTCTGTGTAGCGGCTTGCTCGCTGGAAGCTGATTATTATTACAGCTCTATGCGTCCTTTTGTGATCGACGGGGTTGATAGTAGGGGACACCCGCTACGGGTGACCTCTACTGATCTCACACGGTGGGGATTGACTCAGGCTCAGGCAGATTGTTCTCGGCCTGTCTCCATCGATTTTCAACCAGTCGTCAACATGATTGACGATTTCAAGGCTGAGGAGGCAGAGGCTGTGGCCTCTCTGCTACAGCAGTTGGCGGTGTTTAGAGCTGACCAGTTAGCCTCAGATACGGTCGCTCTAGTTGAGTGTATCGACGAAGACGACGTCATCACCACGGAAGAAGTGGAGACCATTCAGCCTGCACCGGCAGCCTTAGACGACACTCCGCCTAAAGTCCATGACCCAGTGGAGAAAATCAACCTAGGTACATCCGACGAACCTATGGAAGTCGGGATTAGTCAACAGCTGGAGCTAGAACTAAGACAGCAGTTAGTAAATTTGCTGCAGGAATTTAAGGATTGCTTTGCAGAAAAGTATCAGGATATGTCTGGATTGTCCAAAGACTTGGTCTGCCATCGTTTACCTATCAAGGAGGGAGTCAGGCCTATTAAGCAAGAGCAGATGCGAATGAATGCCGAAACCGCTATAGCAGTCAAGAAGGAAGTTCAAAGCATGGTTGATGCAAGAATCATCCGGCCAGCCTAATATACACAGTGGCTGGCGAATGTGGTTCCTGTCAAGAAAAAGAACGGTAAAATTAGGGTATGTGTCGATTACAGAGACCTCAATGCTGCTTCACCAAAGGATATATACCCTATGCCTATTGCGGATCTTTTGGTGGATGCAGTAGCAGGGCACGAGATGTTATCATTCATGGACGGCACAGCAGGATATCATCAGATACCAATTTACGAGCCGGATATTCACAAGACTGTTTTCCGTTGCCCAGGCTTTGCCGGAGCCTTTGAATATCTTAGCATGCCATTTGGCCTGACCAATGCAGGGGCCACATATCTGCGTGCTATGAACATGATCTTCCATGACATCCTCGGGGACATTTTGGAAGTTTACATCGACGACGTGGTGGTTAAGTCTCAATCCAGGTCAGACCATATTAGCCATCTACGTGATGTCTTTACACGAATGAGGAAACACCAGCTCAAAATGAATCCAGCCAAGTGCATTTTCGAGGTTCGTGCTGGTGATTTCCTTGGTTTCGTGGTACATGAAAGGGGCATTGAAGTGGCGGGGGATAAAGCACAGGCTGTTCTAGACGCCCCAGCACCTCGGAACAAGGGAGAACTTCAAAGTTTGCTGGGAAAAATCAATTTTCTCGACGCTTTATATCTAACTCAGCTGGAAAGATTGCTCCTTTCTCTCCTTTATTGAAACTCAAGAAGGATGAACACTTTGTTTGGGGTCCTGAACATCAAGCGGCTTTCGATAAAATTAAGGAATATTTGGCCAGTCCGCCAGTATTACGACCGCCAAAACCGGGGATCCCACTCAAGTTATACATTTCTGCTTCTAACAGTTCTGTGGCTGGGCTATTGGCTCAGGATGAAACCACTACATAGGGTAAGAAAGTCGAATATGCGGTTTCTTACCTCAGCAAGACCCTTTTGGACGCAGAAACAAGATACTCCCCTATCGAGCGGCTATGTTTGGCATTATATTTTGCTGCGACCAAGCTCCATCACTACATGCTTTCCTTTACCACCATTGTGGTAGCTCAAACGGACTTGGTCAAGTACATGCTTACTCGGCCTATCTTACGTGGTAGGATCGGCAAGTGAATCTTAGCTCTCTCTGAGTTTTCTTTACAGTATGCACCGCTCAAGGCGATGACGGGACAAGCAGTAACTGATTTCCTACTTCATCATCCTTTGGAAGAATCGGTTGAAGATCCTATCCCCTTCGTCAACATGATTGGAAAGGTGCCTTGGATCCTTTACTTTGACGGTAGTAGTACAGACTCCTTGGCGGGTGCAGGCATTTGCATCCAGAGCCCATCAGGGACCAGCCACTCTTATTCTTTCCAGCTAGAGTGGACGTGCACAAACAACCAGGCTGAATACGAGGCCCTCATCATTGATCTGGAACTACTATTGGATATGGATGCCAGAGAAATCGAAGTGTATGGTGATTCTCTACTAATCATCAAGCAGCTTACAGGCGAATACAAGTGCTTGTCTTTTCACCTAATACATTACTAGGAACGAGCATCAGAGTTGTTAGATCAATTTGCTGACGTGGTGCTCGATTACGTCCCTCGTGAACAGAACTTTGCAGCCAATGAATTAGCACAGCTCGCCACGGGCATTACTCTTACCAATGGCGTCAAGGAACGCATCCTGAAAGTAGAACGCAGGACGTTGCCATCTTTTGCTGCAAGAAGGGAACAACGAGGCGATTGGTTGGTTGCTACCCTAGACATTATTGATACCGATTGGCGGCAACCAATCATTAAATACTTACAAGACCCTTCTGCCCCATATGAAAGGAGAATCAGGTACTTAGCTACTAATTATTTACTCAAAGGCGACGAGCTGCTTCGCCGGGGCGAAGAAGGCGTGGACCTCAGGTGTGTCTTTGGAGTAGAAGCCAAGAGGCTAATGCGTGAAGTTCATCTGGGTGTATGTGGTTCACATCAGAGTGGATCAAAGATGAGGTGACTGATCCGCCGATATGGTTATTTTTGGCCATCTATCCTCAAAGACTGCATCAGCTTTGCCCAAGGTTGTATTGAGTGCCAGATTCATGAACTAGTTCAACGGATTCCTAATATTCTCATGCAGCCTATCATCAAACCTTGGCCCGCCAGGGGTTGGGCACTTGACTTTGTTGAGGAAATCCATCCAAATTCTTCTCTCCAACATAAGTACCTGCTGATTGGCACAGACTTCTTCACCAAGTGGGTTGAAGCCATCCCTGTTCGAAATTGTGATGCAGCAACGGTCATCCGTTTCATATTTCAGAATATCATCTGCTGCTATGGCATTCCTGAGTGTATTGTAGCGGACAGGGGGGCAGCGTTTATGGCGGAGAGTACATAGACGTTCATTCAGGATTATGGCATCCAGTTTTTACACTCTTCCCCGTATTACGCTCAATCAAATGGCCAGGCTGAAGCTAGTAACAAGGTTATTATTTCTATCATCAAAAAGATGCTAGCGGATAATCCCAGAACTTGGCATACTGAGCTAGACAATACTTTGTGGGCGTATCGTACCTCTAAACGAACTCCTACAGGAACTACCCCTTACGCCTTAATGTTTGGCCATGATGCTGTTCTTCCTTTGGAGATCAATGTTCGATCTCTCCGGGTTCGTGAGCAGCATCAGTTAATTGAAGATGATTACGTTCAGGCTATGTTCCAGGAGCATGAAGATCTCGATGAGCGACGACTAGACGCTTTGCAGAACATAGTCCTGGAGAAGAAAAAGGTCGCCAGAGCTTATGACAAAAGAACCAAGGGTAAGTCCTATGGTGAGGGCGATCTGGTTTGGAAGGCTATGCTTCCCTTTGGCGAACGAGATACTGGACGTGGTAAATGGTCTCCCAATTGGGAGGGCCCCTTTGTCATTGATCGGATTGTTGGCAAGGGTGCTTATCAACTTAGGGATTTGGAGGGTGACGTCCATCGAAACCCTATCAATGGGCGCCATCTCAAGAAGTACTTCCCTTGTGTTTGGGAATATGAAGAGCCGCTCGCTATGGTTGAGCCAGGGGGGCAAGCTTCGGCCTAAGGCCTCCTACCAACACAATAACGCTCTGCCTTAGTTCCCTTGGCTTTGGCAGCGTACCTTGCCTCAGCCTAAGGATACTAGGGGCAATACAAGGGATACTCCTCATAGAAGACCCGGCGGTTGAGGATAGAAGACCTGGCGGTTGAGTCCGCCAGCGATAAATAGAATGTAGAAGATGAATCTGCTTGAGGTTCATTAATCTTTTTCGTTTTCTTTTATGAATATGTTCGAGGTTCATTTACTTAGTCTGGTTGAGAATCAATGTTTATGGTTCTCAACAATTTATGGTTGTAATAAATACATTCAACAAGGAAAACAACAATGTTTTTGTTTTTCGACAAGATCAATTAGATTTTTTATTTACATTTCATGGATGACTTTGCGGTCAAGAGCTTTACAAGTACATAATTTTCTATAGGCCTATACTTCTAAATTTCTTGAACGAACATGATCTGTTTTACAGATTCTTTTACCCATGGAGGTGTCTCAGATTCCCTCCGACCATCCGTCCAGATTGTCATCCATCTCACCGATCCGTAGGTACGTTGCTTCAGCCGTTGGAAGCAATCAGGCTCACTGAGGAGGAAGCGGGAGCATGAACGGTTAGCAGAAGACCAGAAGAAAAGAAGTTTACACTCGCCGTTCATAAACAGCTTGTAGATACTGTTTTTCGCTCCTAAACTCAACCAGGATGGCGCCTAAGCCATTATCCGATATTATACCCAGGGACAACGTGGAAGAAGTTCGTTCTTTTGGGATTCTATCCAGGATCAAAGTTATCCAAACGGGCATAATACCAGATTATGCGACTTAGGACTTTCATAATACCAGATTATACAACTTAAGGTGTTTGAACAAACATCTCTGTATAGTCCGGGGAAAAGGACTCAAGAAGCCATAGTGGCTTGGTGGAGAATCTAGAGAATGGAATAGACATGCTGAATTCAAAAGGCAATGAAAGATATGTTTTCATTGCATACTAAGGGTTTCATTATATAGCGAATGGCGAGTGAAATCCAACGGCTGGGATAAATTAGGGTTTCTCCCCATCGGTCAAATCGGAGTTATGAGGGTTTTTATGGTCCTCAACCGTTTGGTGGTACGGAGGATCACGAGGTTTGAATTTCAAACTGACCACATCTTGGAAATTGACATTTGCAGATAGGGATCATTAAACGCTACGCTGCTGCTTGAAGACGGGCCGAATGAGCATGGGCTTCGTATCAGGGTTGGACTTTTGATTCTAATCCAATATTATATGAAGGATAAATGTTACATAAGGGCCCAATTCACTCGGGGGGCATGGCCTGGAGTTCAAACAACTCAAATTCTAACCTTCTTATCCTAGCCTTCAGATATTCGATTTCACCCTACAGTTTCACTTCTTCTGCTTGGCTTTCTTCTGTCTCGACCCGAAGCTTCATTAAGTGAGCCCTTTGCTCATGGGCTGCGTCAAGTCGAGCATTTTGCCTCTCCCGCACCATTGCTATTTTTCGATCGAGAAGCTCTTTTTCTCGCTCCAGGCGTTTGATTTCCTCCTCGTCTTCTTGTTCGACAGCAAGCACAAGGGAGGAGTAGGATTTCATGGCCTTGGACATGACCGAAGTCTTCTTGCTAGTTTTGGCTTCTTGTTTTGGAGCCTCGCCCGCCTTGTTTTGAAGGGTTTCAAGGAGCTCAGGGAAGGTGATCAGAATCTCTTTCACCCTGGCTTGAGCTGTGGCGGGCAGACGGTGAACTTGATTCTCCAGGGTCTGCAGTGCGCCTTGGATCCTCTCACGAACCTTCTCATCCGTGAGATCTTCCCGGTATACTTGGCTTATGAAGCTCCAGGCTTCCTTGATTTCAGCTTTGTCCCTCCTTGGGGTTGGCAGCTTCATTAGAGGATCGTCACTAAGCCGAGGGATGGATTTGGAGCCGGTGGTGGCGGTTTGTGGGGAGATTGACACGGATGGACCCTTGCTTTGGATGTTGGGCTGAGGAAGAAACGGGACCAAGCTCCGTTCGCCAATATTCTCAGCACTCCTAGATTGGATAGGAGTCTCTATCACCTGAAAAGAACATGAGTGTGATGAGAATTAATACTTAAACAATCTAAACCTAAAATGGATTGAGGTTGTTAGAAGGATACCTCTGGTTCAGGAGGGGTATCCGCCGGGACTTCTACCCATGGAGTTACTGGCTCTGCAGGTTCGCCCAGGGAAGAAGCTGGGGGCACTTCCAGGTAGGATCCGGCCTCTATGACGACGTCCGCGTTTGACTGCAGGAACTCTTCAATGGTCACCCCTGGTACTTCTGGTTCTTGGTCTGACTCCAGAAGTATCACCCTCGGCGGTTCTTTCACGTTCGCCAGTGCTGTTAGAACTCGGGCGGATGATGTCTCTCCCACGGTTTCCTCTGCGGAGGGGGCCGGAATGGTCAAAGGATTAGTCTGGGCTAGAGTTGGAGCATTGACCAAAGAAGTGCATGTCGTATCTGTATCAGGAGAAAGCCAGTTTAGGGGAGTCGCATCTATAGGAGGTTTTCTCCGGCATCGATCAAGAAAACTTTCAAGCTTTCGCCAGGCGGCTTGGATTTCGTCCCAGGTCTCTGGAATTCTATGTCCAGGTTCAGGACCATCTGATGGTGAACTAATAGAGCCGGAAGACTCACCTGAGGAAATCTCAATTGGTTTGGGTGCAATGGGAGCAGTGCTGGAAGCTGGTTTCCTACTTCGTTTGAGAGTTAGCCCCTGAGGAAGAAAGTTTGCCAACTACATCAGACTTATAAGTTGGTCTAAAGGAAAATATCAGTTAATGATTTGCGGATAATGGCGGATTAATGTAAACACTTACTGGCACGTTGTCTTCCTCATCTTCTTCCTCTTCAATTGCTAGGAGAGGAGGCTTCACTTTCTTCTGACTTTGAGCCGCCGCAGGGGGAGTTTGAGGAGCCTTCCTTTTCTTCATGGCGGGAAGGGATTTCTTGGAGACCTGTGGCACGAAAAATCAGTTAGTGGTTTTTCTAAATACAACATAACCAAGGTGAATAGTAGCTTAGCGAATGTTTACCTGTACAATATCAGCTTCTAGCTCAGGGTACAAAGGACCCCCATCGAGTACCTTGGCGTCCTCAGAGGTGAGAGACTTCCGATGGCTCCGAAATAAGGGCAAGAACCAATGCATAGACTCCTTCTTGAAAAAGTGGCCTCGGAGGTTTTCTCACCAAACTTGGTATTCGTCTGAGGCAATGCTGGAAATTGTCAACTCTGGGCATTCCTCTAGCGAGGGAAGGATTTCAGGACGCAGGGTAGAAGTTGAAGGAGCATCTTCATCCGTCGGATTATCCTTGCTTGGCCGCCAAACGGAGAATAGGTTGATGCTCTGGACTGGCGGATATGGGAGAAGCTGTGTAAGTCCGAATTGGCGAGCGAATAAATGGGGTGCATAGACTTCGACGCCTTGTCCACCTTTGTCTGAAGAGAAGAGGGGGAGGTCCGCCAAGGATATGCACTGCAGAAATAATCTTTGTCCCTCCTCGCATTGATCGACGGATGGCAGAAAGCCAGTCCTCAGAGCCGAAGGGTGCTGCCGGTTTAGGAGCATCTGGGCCTCCGAGTAGAAACCTGGCGCATCCGTCTAGTAAATGATATCAAAGCAAGGTGCGTAGCCTTGACCATAGCGAGGCGGCTGGCCAGCGTAGGCTGCTCCTACGATCATCTTGTCCCCTAGCTCCTTTGGCTCCGAAGCCAATCCGGGGAAGTACATGTTAGCCCATATCTCCAGAATCCACAGCGGTCCAGGGACTTTGTAGGTCAAGGGATTCATCGAAAGGGTAAGGAGTCCTCTGTAGAGGTGGGCCAAGACTATTGGGACGAGGCTGATTTCATTGCGGGCATAGAGGATTTCCGCCATTCGTTTGTAGGTCTTGGTCATCTTGGAGGCGGATGGGCAGAATACGAACTTATTTAGCCAAAAGTCGAGGAAGGCTATTCCTCCAATATCATCCGTCATCGGGCTAAATTCATCAATCCACGTCTGATAGCTCATATTGTGGAGAGCAGGCAGAGGGGTGGATGACACATCACTTTACGGGTAGTCATCTTGATCGAAGGGTTTTCTGCCCGTAGGAAATCCTAGCCCGGTGTATAGGTCTAGAAGGGTGACGCTGGCTTGCCTGAACTTAAAGTCGAAGGCATTCGTGATGGATTCCAGAAACATGCCAGGGACATAAACATGTAGGGATTTCCTCCCTTTGGATTGAGGCTGAAGCAAAGGTCGATGACCTCTTCTATCCCGGCATACCGCCACCTTCGGGCGTCTATCTTCTTCCTCTTGACATACCAATCCACCATGGTCCGAGTTGGTAGAGGCCAGCAGCCAGGGGTGATGGGAACCTCAAAATGGTTCGTGGATTTCCATTCTCCACAGTTGATGCTATGACCGCGAAACGCCACCGGTGGTGGACGGCACTGGTCCACAATGGGGGATAGGGCTTGGGTGTTGAACTCTTGTTACTTGGGACCTAGCCCGGCACGGCCGTAGTCATCAGGTGGGGTAAGAGAGGTCTAAAATGGGCTTCCGATCTCGAAGACGGAATCAATGATTCTTTTCTTTCCGCGGAGAGCTTCTAGGTAGTAAATTTCTGAGGCCATGGTTGAGAGGTGAAGAAAAGTTTTCTAGATTTCAGGTTGGAATTGGCGTTTCTTGATTAAGGCTTTATAGAATCTGAAAGGAGGTTCTGTGAGTTTCTGAGGCGGTGTGTTTGGAACGATTGAGGGTTTCGTGAACAGTCTTCTGAGCTCGAATTAGGTAAAGTTGCATTGGTTAGAGGGAACGACGCATTCTTTCAGGTTTTTAAATGGGTCCGGATTGGGCTTTCTCAACCTTCTTCAATTTCAATGGGCTTTTAATTTCGAAGGCTAGGGGGTAATGTTTGGGCCTAAATTAACATTTACCCGAGACTATGGGCCGAAGCCCAAAGGGTCATCCATTAAAGGATAATCCGATATATTTTAGATCACATTCCTTCTAGGAGTAGATTTAGAGTCCTTCTAGGAATCCGAATTGAAGGTGGTTTAAGGTAATACAATCCTACTCAATCTCAGAATCTATTATGCTTGATACACAAGTATTTGGGGGTTTTGAGTTCACTATATAAAGAACTCTAGGACAACGTAGAAAGGGTTCACAACCATCTAACAACAAGCTTTTGCCTCACAAATCTTGCAAGCCTCTCCGGAGCAATCTCTCGCGAACTGCCTTCCACCAACTGCAAACGACCACTCATCCAACCTAGCCGCAAACCTATGCCACCACCGGTCGCCGTACACCTGCCGCTGTTGTCGAAAGTGCCTTGTGTTCGTGTCGAAGCATCGCTGAGACATATCGAGTCTAGTCGTCACGTCTTGTGACAAATCGAGTCGTTACCCCGGTAACAGTCTTTCCCAATCTGCAAAAGGTTGGACGAACATACTCCGCGGTCTTGATTTAAAGCTCTGCTTTGCATCCCAGGATCGAAGTAAGATTATCTCAATCTACAAAAGGTTGAGTAGAAAATCCTAGTAATCGTTTACTTAGGTCTTGTTCGAGCCCTTTACGCCGGCCTGTCAACGCCCGCGTAACAGTCGCTTGATCGAAAAGTCAGGTAGAAGGGAGCAGACGAGTACGTTCGCCAAAGTCATCCGCTCGCCAAGGGTGATTCGTTCGCCAGACGTCGTCCGCCACCAAGGTTGTACCTAACCCAAAGGTACTGGCACGCTCGCACCAGGACTGAAATCTACGTCCGCCACCCCCACGTGTTGACAGTTCGACATGTGTCAAAACCGACGCGAACATTCCCAAACTCAGCCATCTCTTCTGGACGTGCTAGTTTCATTTGGTCTGCAGCCAGCTGAAAATCTTCAGGCCTCACGTTCTTTATTGTCTCTGATGCCATCCTCATCAAATCTGGATTAGACAGCATCTGTTGTTGCATCCTCGCCAAATCGGCCGGCGACATCCGACTCATCTGCTCCTGAGCAAGTCTCATCAATTCTGGATCCATCAGATTCATTCCGTTGAACATTTTGACTTGGTAGTAATTTGAGGAGGAATGGTTGGAGTAAATAGCAAGAGGAAGACAATGATCGATATAAGGGTCTCGCCCACAAACTTTGCTATATATAAGGAAATGTCCTTCTCCTTTTTGGTTTCGGAAAGAAAATGTAGCTAGAACATGGAAGACTGGAAAGTATAACCTAAGTTGGAATTAAAAACCTAATCAGACAAGGATTCGGTAACCTAGCCAAATTAGGAAAACTTAAAAGTAATAGGAACTGCCATGGGTGAATAGTAATTTACCCACATAAAATTAAGAAGAATATGTTGATTAGTGTTGCAAAGAGAATCATAATCCTCAATGGAGGAAAAAAATGCTATATTGATCACAACATCTCTTAAGAGCTGATAACACTAATAAGCTCTGTTGTTGAGGAAAAGGCCTTCAAGGTTGAAGAGCCTGTATGCGGTCCTTGCAGCTTGATATTATAAAATGGAATTTCATATTATTTTGAAACTATCAATCTTGCACCAGTCATTAGTATGATTGTTTGGTGTAATTATTAGAACTTAGTGTACATTATGTCCCGCTCACTCAGTACGTTATTCAAATTGGGTTCGCATGGTTGAGATGAAAATCATGAAATCGGACCTATATGATATCCAATTACAATCCCACCAAACTTGAATTGAGAAAAAGAAAAAGAAAGGACATTAACAAAGAGTTTAAAACTGTGATTTTTCATAAAATAAATGAATCCTTGAAAGGTGAAGAAGATTTTTGAATTCTAATCTTTCGGATTTTTATGTTTACGGTTTAGTGTTTGTAGTTATTAGAAATCGTTATTGTGTATGATTATATACAGTTTATTAAATTTACATTAGAGATGGAACTCCATCATGAAATCAAAACAAATATATTTGGAGATGCATGGCATTGTGTCTAGTACTTGGCATGAAATTCATGATTGAAAAGTCTATTTGTTGCTCCATCACCAAATCAAGGAAAATGCTAGAGATCCCCAAAAATCATACAAAAAACCTATATCAAATGATGTGTCATGTGTCCACATCATCATATAAATCCTAATAATATCCCACATGTCTTTCATATGAATTCTTTTTGAAAACTAAAATAAAAAAATAATAATTAAAATGGAAACAAATAGTTTGATACTTTGTGGATCTCCCAATATGAATGTGTAGAGTTTTTATCCAACATGTAGCACTGAAACAAAATCTATTATGTAAAAGGCCAATTAAGCCATGAACATAAATTAGTTGTTGTGTTCGATTGATCACGTGAAGGAAAAATGAGAACACTCAGCCTTCTATTCCATGGATATTTAGATAATTGAGACAAATTAATGAGTACAAATAGAGGCTGAGAAGCCTTGGTACGAGTCTGGCATACAACTAAACCATCTATGATAAATATCAAGAGAAAGAGCCAACTTACCAGCTTTAGAGCATGTTCAGCAGAATCTTTATTATAATTTTTTAGTTTTTTTAGAGAGCATATTAAGCTTTTTATGAAAAATGTCAGTTATATCAGACTCTCTATTATGTGTTTGGGCCCAAATTGACATTTGTCCGAGATTGTGGATCGAGACCCACGAGGTTATTCATTAAAAAATAATCTGACATATATTTAGTTTTTCCTTCTTAGAAAGGAATTGGAGTTCCTTTGGAAAACCGAAGAGGAGGTGGTTTAAGGTAATTGAATCCTAGTTGATCTCCGAATCTATTATGCTGCTTGATACGCAAGTATTAGGGTTTGCCATTCTCTATATAAAGAATTCTTATACAACTTGTAAAGGGTTCTCAACCATCTTACAAACATACAAGCTTTTGCGCATCGCAAACCTTGCAAAGCCTCTCTGGAGCATTTTACGCGCACTGCCTCCACAAACTGCAAACAACCACCATCCAACCCTGCCGCAACCTTACGCCCACACCGGTCGCTGTATACTTGCGCGGTTGTCGAAGTGTGCCTTGCATTCGTGTCGAGCGCGTCACTAAGACTTATCATGTCAGTCGTCACATCTCGTGGCAAATCGAGTCGTTACTCCGGTAACAAAACCCTAAGCCAATATGCCATAGGTTGGATTCCCCGCGGTCTTGATTACAGCACTGCTTTGCAGGATCGAAGTAAGATTACTCAATCTGCAATAGGTTGAGAAGAAAATCCTAGTAGACTTTTATTAGGTCTTTTTCGAGCCTTTTACGCCGGCATAGTCAACGCCCGCGTAACCGTTGCTTGATCCAGAAGTCAGGTATTGGGAGCAAACAGATATGCTCACCAGAGGAGCAGACAGATACGCTCGCCAGAGGTCGTCCGCTTGAAGTTGTACCTAACTCAAAGGTACTGGCACGCTCGCGCACATCATAAGAGGACTGAAATTGACGTCCGCCACCCCACGTGTTGACTGTTCGCCGGGTGCTGAATCCGCCACGAACATTATGACTTTAACTTAACTTTTAACTATCTCGCTTTCCAAATTGGAGTGCGAGATAGCTAAAAGTTAAAACTTATTTACTTCTTTTTGCCAATTTTGAACCAAAATTATGAAGTCTCTTCGCTCAAACATTTTAGCCTTAGAATCATAGAGGATTAATTAGAAGAAAACAGAGGCATGATTTTGGAGGGAAATGTGAAAATTTAAAGGAAATTGGTGGATAAAGCTTAAATACGGATAAAAATACCCATTTAGAATTGGCACGTGGGTCATCACGTGACATGTCTGCTATGATCTCCCAAGTCAAAATCTCGGATTTGTAACCGAATTAGAGTTGTTGTTGCGGTTTCTAAATGAAATTGCTTTCCCTCCCTCAAAACAATGCTCCTCACCTTCGCTTGTTGCTTTGTAAGCAGCTTTGAATTTTGTTTGTTTCTTTTTTCGGGTTTTGGGAATTAGTTATTCTGGTCATAATGTGTATATTGTGAAAAAGACTACTTAATTTTACTATATTGGAAAATTGTACCAGATGACCAATGTGATAGTCAGAGGCAAACTTGAGTGATCGACCCAAGTGATATTTATGAAACATGAGCGACTAAAGTGTCGATCAGCTGAAACTTGAGTGACCAAAAGCCTACTATATATATATACTAGCTTTGTCACACATGCCTGCATGTGCAAGTGTTTTGTTGTTTGTTTTATTTTTATTTTTTTTCTGAAAAGAAAACGATTATAGGAGAGATAGAGGGAAAGATGGAGAGAAAATAGGAGATTGTGGATTTCTTTTCATTTTATTTAAAAAAATTATTTTGTAAATGTCTTGTGATTTAATTCGCTCTCAAAGTTTTTTTTAATCTTGAGTAGTTTTAAATACACTCCCCTAAGCTCTTAATACACACTCCTTACTTAATACATTATCCCCTAAATTTTTCATTTCAATATTAGACTAGATACACATCTCCAAGTACCTAAAATACTCTTATGCTAAAAAACTATGAAATATCCTAGCCTATTAATAAGTGATAATTAATATATACTGAATTTTTAAATATTTTCAGGTATTTGTTAACATACTTTCTACAAGTTTCATCTATAAATTTTTAAAATTTCAATTCAGAAGATTATTGGTCAATTGATAATTAAATTGAGAACTGTTGTTACAACTCCAACATCAATCAATCGTCCGACAAAATAAAATTTCAAAATTAAGATGTCTAGGTTTACAATTGTATTGCGTCATTTAGTTTTTTTTTCTTAGTTTTTTTTTTTATGATAATTGATGTGTGTTTTGGTCATTTAACATATTTATAGAATTTGATTTGAGATATAAAACAAGAGGGGTGTGTATTAAGTGGTTTATAGAGTGTATATAAAATTTCTCTTTAATCTTTCACGGACTTTTCTGTAAAAAAAAAATATGTTTTGACTAACAAAGCCTCTTTGTTAATAATATATATATATATATATATATATATATATATATATATATATATTCAATTTACTTTGATATTTCTCTATTTGAAGAACTTTCTATGACTCCATATCATATCAATCAAAACGTGTTCCATTAGTTAAGTCTTAGTTTGTCTTATGCTTGTATGGTTACTGTTTGACAAGTTGAGATTCATAGAAAATTAACGGAACCATGAAATAATAAAATTAAGAGGCAAATTCCAATTAAATGGTAAATCAGGATTTTATGTATTACCAAAAAAGTAAGAGGCAGTTTGGGAGGTGTGAAGAGAACCCCCTTTCTTTAACTTCTTAATAATCTCAACAGAGGTTTGGGTTTCTAACCCGTCCTCTATATATATATATATATATATATATATAAATCGATAATTTGTATTCTATTCGCCAAAAGTTTCTACTTTCTAGCTCATGGTATGTGTAACTTCTATCATAATTAAGGTTGTTAATTTTCCTTGACACCGATTCTTAATCTCTTCATCTTTTAATTTATTGAGATTATGAGAAGCCTATGACTAGTTTTATACTATCAAAACTATGTCCTGCATGTTCTAGTCTTCAGGGTATATCGATTACGCGAATATTTGAAACCAGCTCAAAGCTTTGACATGATCGATGAGGTTATCTGCTTCTTGCATGTCATCCTTTCTGTTACATGTGTGTAACTATTAATATCAGCACAGAATATATGTTTGTGTGACCACCCAGCTCAACTTGGACTCGGGAACTTCATAGGTGCATTCTTTTTCATGTTATTTGCACCGCTTAGTTGGTCATTGATTTGCTCTTTATGAGAAATTCACTTCAGCTAAAAAGCCTTCAAGTGGATGTTTATTCTAATGGAAATCAAGCTCTACGTTTTCAGTTTACAAACAATTGGAGATGGATATTATATATAGCAGTCTCTAATCATTTACAGCCCCCCTTCTCCCATTGCAAAGCTTATAAGGCTTTCATGGTCATTGATATGCTGCATGCATGTTCTGGCTAGCGTTGTTCTTTGATACCTATGGCCCTATGATTTCTCAAATGAGAAATCCCTCGAGTATATTTGGATTTCGTGTTGAATTTGATTACCATAAGCAGGTGGAGGATTGTTCACCGAGTTGGGTTGATAGTGAGCACTAATCTCTTCCTCCTGACCCTCGTTAGACCACGGTACATCATCGTTGTCGTGGTGAGATGGGGACTCGTTTGGACCTTCTCTTTCAGTGTACGACATCCTTGGCAATGTTTGCATACTATCCATGTCCGTTTCGGAATGATAATGCCGCAGAAGATGAACAGGGGACAGGCCATGTAATGGAGTGCCGGGTGCGCTGGTTGGAACTGAATGCTTGCTCTGTTTTACATGCTTCTTTGCTACTTGGTGCCACTTTCTTATAGCATTTGCAACTCTGTCGTTAAAAATCGTAGGCTTCATAGTTGAACCCATCTGAATATACACGTATGATTCTTTAGTTCACATTTCTTACTGTGCAAGAAACATATTATTGAGTAAACTTGTCAGTCTGATTACCTGTGTAACCAACGCATATAGTGGTAGGGTTACATAGCTGCATAGTATTTGTATGACGACCCTGCTCAAACCACATAGTAAATTGTCTCAGTAAATTAAAGTCATGTTTAGCCAATAGTGCGTGATAGGTAAGCTTTCAAGTTAGAGAACTAACTAACCCCATTGTTATTCTTAGGACTACATCTTCCAACTTGTCGTGAAAGCAAGACTTCAACCCAAATTCATACTGTAAAAGAAGAGAGATAAAAATGATCAACTTTGTGTTATTTTGTTAGATAAAGGTAAAACCATCTTTGCAAATGAGATTAATAATGTGATGTGATTTGTATTTACCCAAGTCCATGCAAAGAAAGCAAGTTGAAAGGCATTCTGTGAGGGCAAAAGGAAGAAAACAAGATGAGTTAGCTGTTATTGTCTATAGTTCATACTTGCGATAAGAAGAATTTCCAGAGTACTGTAAAGTTGGGGTGAAGTCGAACCTGAAAGAGAATAAAATGGATGATGTGAAGAATAAGACGTGGGTTGTTGAACCAGAAGAGATGGTCACCAGGCTCAACAAGAGGGGTCCCCTTAACCACTTCTCCTCTTTCTTGAATTTTTAGCCCCATCCTGGTTATTATAACTTGTAGCTTCGCCCCTATTAATAAGATCATCTGCAGAAGAAATGGAGTATTATATATTCATGTTTCTGTAGGACCTAGGAATGTAGCAAATAAAAGGAATTAGATGGGATCGATGATGGTTGCTTACCGCTAGGGGAATAAAGGGTAGATAGAGATAGGAACGTGAGCCTGCAAACAAACAAAACATACAATTTAAAAAAAAAACAACGAATTATCATATATATAATCATATTTAGTTTTAATGTGGGAGTGTGAGACATAAAGGATCGATGGAGGGTTGTAGGAGATGATCAAATTAGATCTGACAGAGCAGAAGATTAAAAGTAAAATTTAGTAATTACTGCCTTGCATTCGTGAAAGAGAAGTAAAATGATCGACGGCTTACCGTGGGTGTTCGATAGCAGGAATATTACGGCGAATAACCAGATAGCAGGGCTGCAAGTGTGAAAGATATAGCTAGTTAGCATTAGGGTTGTGTACTTGAAATAATGCAAGGACTTTTGATACATATCACATAAGTTATGCACCAATTCTTAGTTCCAGCTTGAAATTGGTGTTAATTTTTTCTTGTAGTACATGAAAGCATGACGGATTATATTCCTCGATCATATATCGTCAATTTAATTCAATTTAGTTCTAATGACGCACCTGATCCCCACCACAACCTTGAAATCCTCTTCAAGCGATCTGTTGATGTACTTCTGGAAATCGAACTTAGTTTGACTCTGAGGTGCCAAATGTGCCTGCAGCAGAAGGAAAAACAAGCATTGGTTTTCAATCAGAAATTAAACCACATTTCCCAACTGGCATCTGTTTTCTGCAAAAACCTATATAGTGCATAGAGGAAGCTTACAAAGATAAATCCATTGCGTAGCGTCAGGTAATCGACCTTAGGCACTGATCTCACAAACTGTCTGAAGAAGCAAACCTGCAAATTTTGTTCAAGATTATTACCTTCTTAATTGGTGATCATAATCCATGAAGTTCATGTGAGTAATGTGACACAGTAATAATGGCATAATTGCCATTTGAATACTTACAACCCATAACAAAATTGGAGACCGGGTCCAAAAGTTCAAGTGCCTTCGCCCAAACGATGTGTCTCTGGCAAACCTGAATCTCTCAGGGTCTGCATACAATACAAATTAAGCACAACCCCTTTTCTTCAGGCCTTAATTAATTTATGTTATAATCACAGTAAAAATACAAGAATCACAGTAAAAATAATAAATAGTAATACAGATCGGAAGGTCAGAATTAGGTCACAGCTGCCATGGAGGCTGGTCAATTACGTGTAGAGAAAACATACCATGTGAGTACTGGTAGTCTGCTGTCCTGGTTTCCAATTCCCATGCCTTCCAGCTCCTCATCTGCAAGTTGCAACCATCGGACAAAACTTTGTTCAAGTTAACTAAGCTGAGAAACACGGTGATACAGAGAGAAAAACATATAGCTAGGGATTTTGGTTGATACCTTTGCTCGTCCCAAAACCAGTGTTATTATGCAGTAAAGCACGTGGAATACTGCTAGCACGAAGATGAGTATATGAAGCTGGTGAATTCCATAAAATGACACAAACGGAACTTTTCCCTGCACAAAATTACCATAGATTTTGTAACTAGCTGGTTCTTATATATCTAAATTTACCATCCAAATTAATCTGCATGAATATTGCATCCCATCTTAATATCTATACTTGAGTCAAAACGTACGGTCAACTTATATATGTTGCTAAACAATGAATACTATCAAGTAGGCTAAGATTGCTACGTATTATGCTTATACAATTAAAGAACAGACGACTTGGACTTGATCGTATATACTATTGGGTATCGATGTCCATCCGTATCAACAAGCAGAATAATTCAACATACCTTCGCACCACATTTGTCATATCCGGCTGCGGCCAAAACACGTCGGGCATTCTCACCGGAACTCGAGAGAACCGCGGATAGTAGCCTTCTCCGGCCGCTGTCATCATCGGATTCTGGACTAGGGCTTGCTCCATCTTCCTTTGCATAGACCGTTTCTTGCTTCTTACTACATGGATGCCAAGTGGCCCCGACAGACTTTGATATGCAAATGTCCGAAATGGGCCCTTGTCCTACTGTTAACAGCAGCGAGAGGAACCCCAATAACATAAGCTCTGCAAGAATACAGAAGGATAAATGTAATCAACGTACTTTCTCCTTGATCAAAATACGTACATACAATTTGTAAACTCTGTAAATTGTATAACACTCTCCAAACCTGCTTTGATCTTTTCCAGTGCTTCATAGAGAGCTCGTTTATTCTTCCGTTCCAAGTACTGCATAGTGCAAAAACCCATTTCAGATTCATAAACCCACTTAGAAATACTTATACTTTGAGTAAGTGCCCGCAGGTCCGAATACACACCTTTCCGGTCAAGTGAAGGATATATTCGATGATGATGGAGACCAAAACCAATATGAAACAAACGACGGCAACGGCCCACGTCGGCGTTTGCTCCAACGATCGTTCCTTTGCAGCTGCTGCCATGCTTAATTGCTACCAAAATTGCTACTGTAGAATAACTGCTAAGAAAGCACCAGGTGTGTTTGTGCTTTGGATAGTGCTGTATCACTAAGCGATTCTAATTACTCCTATAATATATGAAATTCTACCCAGCAAGGGATACAAACCCGTTACATATATAGTAGTATTATACTATTATATAGTGTAGACTGTATACGTCTTCAACGACGGAGAGACAAACGGAGAAGACTTGGTTCAATGAGGTGGGATGTAATAATTGAAGTGAGAGGAATTAGAGACTTTGACTAGGATTAACCTGTGAAGGCTAGGAAGAAGACTGGATTGGAAGAAAGAAAACTTTGAAGCAAGAGCTGATTCAGTCATGGATGAGAGTAACGAGGGTTTTGTAGAACTTTAATATGATGTCACTGCTGTGAATGTAACCAAAAAACAAATAGGCTATGAATCTGGTATTGGACAAAGCTGATGATCTTTGACCGTCTACTGGATATAATATAGAAAAGTTTATTCCACAGAGAAAAGACATAAAAATTCTGAAAATGCTGTTGTTGCAAAGCAAGCTTCGTTTAGTTGGTTCCATGTGAATATCGACATCATAATCGGATTCTAGTATGCAATCGTTAAATTATTTAGGCATAGCCATGCAAGTTGTAGTTTTTAAAGCAGAAATGCCGGTACAGAACCGATGGAGAATGCAAAGTCCATAGAAGAGGGGGCCAGTTCTAGATGAAACCATGTAAGTTATCCATATTTTAAGTGTTTACTCCTTTCAATTTCCATGTGTGAAAAATTAAAGGACACGGATGCTGACTAGGTAATGTTTGTAGCTAGTGCAGGATGTATTTTGACGTATGTATTGCTGGTCTCCATCATTTCAAATTCGGAGTTGCTCAATTTGAGCATATTTGTCTTAATAATTTTAGTTAGATCAATATATATATTGTTTTCTTCATTCTTTAAGACGATCAAACACATGACCTAATAACCTATTTCCTAGGTAATGGTGTTTTTTACCACTTGAGGTATCCCATTTTGTCAAATACCGTTTTCAATGGCACTTGATTTCTTAGTTTACTAGGTGTACACCAATTGAGGTTTTAGGTAGTTAGTTTACTCTTTTCCGGAAATTAGGAGTGTGTTTGGATGAGGGAAAATCAGGAGGAATTTAAATAAAAGTGGAGATTTCATAATTCCTAAAAGCCATTTTCGTCGTTTGGTATTATCAAATAGGAAATTCTAAATTTCTGGAGAAAAAAAACGAAGGAATTCCTTGTTTAAATTCCTCACCAAATATGTGTCATTTATAAATTTATTTGCAGTGTTCAATTATCTTCCCAAAATAAGACTTTTGTTGAAGGAAAAACACATTGTGTGCCTTCCTCAATGTAACTGACGAGAGAGAATTCTGTAATTAACATTCAATACTTATTACTGAAACGGTCAGTCATTATTGTCATAAATGTACTTACTATTTCCGTTGTAATACTCACCCTATATAAATGAGATTATCAATGAAATGAGTACACTAATTCTCATTTTACTATTACATGTTATCAGCACTTTGTCTAACCTAAAGTCGATAGCCAAGAGAAAAAACAGAAAAAGAAAGAAAAAAAAAAGCCCTGAAAAAAATTCAAAAACCCTAGGTTTTGTTCCTGAAAAACAAAACCAAAACCCTAATATTTTTTTCTGCTGGCAACAACTTGCCGGAAAATCCCTAGAAACTCTTTTTCCCAACAACGCCTCCATCGGTAAAAGAAAACCCTAACTCTGCCGACGATAGTTTTGTCGGTAGAGAATGGAAATTCTTTGGACACCCAGAAATCTATTCTGGGCACCCAATCATCTTCCTCCTCCCAAATCTAGCGCCGCCACTGCGACCTTGACGTCTGCCCCATATCATACCTCCGTGCGCTCGGCCTTGACGTCTGCCCCATATCATACCTCCGTGCGCTCAGCCTTGACGTTCGTCGACCATACCCGACGCCCTGCCCAGTCTCTCAAGATCCGGATTCATCGACCCGAGGTGGCTGCAGCTCAGTTGACGCCATCGCGCCCAGCCCCGACGCCGCCTCGGCCAGGATTCTCCTGACGATTCCGGCAACCGCTCGATGGCAGGTGGACGCTGCTCTGCTCTGCTCGCCGCCGCGGCCTTGAGCCGATCCTCAGCTCCACTGACGCCAGTAGTCGTGCGCTCGACCCAAACCACAGGCCGACCCGGTTTCGTCCTCCAACAACCCGACCCAAGAAAAAGGATTTTTTTTGTAAAATTTAAAGGTAATATTTAAAATTACCACATAGTGATTAATATTTACTGTGCGACTATTTACTATTTTACGAATTTCATAGTAAATATGAAATTTATTAATTTATATGGTAAATATGAAAAAATATATATGATTAACGTGACTAATCATATGAATATTGTTGCTTTTTCATGTGACGTATTAATTACGATGTGGGGATCAATATGGAATCGAGACCGAGCAATCGCTTCATATATAGTTTATTTGGCAAACTTACAAGTAATATTATGTTTCTGTATGAATCCGTAGACTCACAGAGACCGGTAGATCTTGGTGTGATTCGTTCCTGCAAATCCTGCTAACTAAAAGAATACCGGGCGGGCCGGTCTATTCCGCTCCGATGCTTAAGTTAGTGTAGTTGGGATAAACTAATAATTTAAGCGGGAATGAGTAGTTGAAGTATTGATGACCTATTAATGAGGGTAGTTGGGACTCATATATAGGCTGCCCCGTATGAGGACCGGCCTCACCCTTCAATGTGGGACTGGCCCTCTTCTGCACATATTGCTGGACTGTTTCGGTCCCTGCTTGGGGAGCTGCCATCCCCGGTTCCCGGGCCTCGATCACAAGTAAGACCTACCCGGGCGCGGAATCGGGTGTCCATGCTTTGCTCCCGGGCCCTGTGCCTGGTCCAGGAGTCCTGGCTGCGGGTCTGGGGGCCTGGGTAGCCTCTCTATGGCTACTGTCAACAAGTCCCCCAAGTTCCCGGTCAAGTGCCATCTTGAATGGGCACTTAAATCTGTCTTGCTTTACAGCCCCGCAGACCCGTTGGGATACAAACCCAACGGTACCCTAGTCCCCCAAGTCCGCGTTTAAGATTGGACTTGGCCGGACGTTGGAAAAAAAACATGTTATGATGATGCGTAATGTGATGAATGCATGATTATGATGTTCATGATGACAGTTGCATATAGGCCTGGGACGGTTCGGTTTTACTAAAAAAAAAAAAAAAAAAAAACGCCCAGGAAATTTTTTTACATAGTTCGGTTCGGTTTTTCATTTTTTTTTCTGAGAACCGCAAGGAACCGAACCGCAAAACTTTCGGTTCGATTCCTGCGGTTCCTCGGTTCCTTAGAGACAAGAAAGGCAGGGGAGAGTGCCGAGCCGGCAGGCCGTGCTGGGGCGAGGCGCTGGGGCCGAGGGCAGGGCGAGGGTCAACCCGTGCTCGGGTGAGGGCGCACGCAGCAAGGGCAGGGTGTGCGGGCGGTGAGGGTGGGGCGACGGGGGAGGGGCATAAGAGGGTCAACCCGTGCAGCGGTGCTTGGGCAGTGGAGCGAGGCAAGGGCGGGGCGACGACGAGGGCGGCGAGGGCAGGGGGTTGACAGATAGAGAGAGTGAGAGTCAAGAGACTGACTAACTGAGAGACAGAGAGTGAGAGACTGAGAGAGGCAAAAAGTTTTACATCTAGGTTTTCAATCTAACGGTTCAAAATCAATATACAAAGATCCAACGGTTCTAATTCGGGTTTATTTTTTTTTAACTCAAGAACCGAACCGAACCGAAAATCTACAGTTCAGTTCGGGTTGTATTTTAACTGACTGAAATTTTTTTAAGAACCGAACCGAACCGAACCGCAAGTTTTGGTTCTTGTTCTGCGGGTTTTCGGTCCAAAAGTCTCAGGCCTAGTTGCATACGGGCAGAAGATGTAGTGCATGAGATGATAATGTGGCGTTGAAATCCGTCGTGCCATGCTATGTCCCGGGAAAACCGGATGAATATAGCGCACGGGTGGAACGAGTCCCCTAAGTGAGAATGGTAGCCGCAAAGGTCAGTGGTCAGTGGTCAGTGGGTGCCTTAAATGAAGTTGTCTTGATGAGGTAACTTGGTACCAGCAAGAAACGTGCCCTGTGTTAGAGGAGTTCCCGGTGGGGTGTTGTATACCTGCCTTTGTTCCTGCAGGCGTGAACTCTGTGCAGGGTTTTTAGCCTGCGGGAAGAGTTGTCCTGTATGAGAGGATCAAATCTCCCGGTGGGGTTAAGCGGCCCTGTGTTCATATTGGCCGGCATCCCCGATCGCTTCTCAGCCTATGTACTTACAGGCATAAGGTATATGCAGAGTTTTTAGCCTGCGGGAAGAGTTGTCCTGTATGAGAGGATTAAGGCTCCCGAGTTTATAAAGCCCGGTGGTACCTGGAGCCCGTAGGTCGTACAAGGATGTCCGTAGGAATGTTTCGGTTCGAACAACTAATTATTCTATAGGAGTGAGTGGTAAGCAAGTGTTGACCTGGCCAGTGGAATTCCGCAGCCAATGGTTCAAGCTGGATGTACCGGCGAATAGCTTTTAGTTGGAGCAGGTACTATAGTTGGAATAGCGTAGCCTATACATAATATTCTTGCAGGGTTTTTATCCTGTGGAAAAAAGTCTCATGTGTTAGAGGAAGAGTTCTTCTGGTGGGATACTTAGTCGTTGTTTCTTGGCTGTAGTCAACCGCCCGGCGACGAGATAAAACATGCGCAGGGTTTTTAGCCTGCTGGAGGATTCGTCCTGTATGAGATGATCAAATCTCTTGGTTTTAGCCGTTGCCGCTGGCCGTAAAGATGGAATAAGTTCAACAGGTGGAATTTCCTCGTATCGATGGAATATATGTTAGAATGCCCCGTATTGTTGGAATATTTCAGCCTTAGGTTGGAATAGGCTCCGAGCAGGACGGTTCGATTTTATCTCCTGCTCTTTCAACTACCCTCTACATGCGAGGCAAGAGTCTGACATGCATTGAAGGGGGTATTCCATCAGTCCCATCAGTTATGATGGTCTGAAAAGTTACTAATACTGGGACACGTGCAGCTAGGGGATGGTCAGGGATGGATGGCCCGGATCCGCAGGCGTTTTACTTGCCCTACTGAGTAGTTAGGGGGGGGGGGGGGGGGGGGGGGAATTCAAGGGGCACTCAGGATGCTGGACATGTATATAAACCCCTGCCGCTTCGTGCATTTTAGTTTTGGTTCAGAACTGTTCCCCTATTTAGCGTGCTCAACACAATTGCTCGGTGTTTTTCAACTGTTGAGTTTTCGTCGTCGTGCATACCAATCGGTGAGTTCTGCCCTTGTGATTCTGAAACTTCATTTTGTCTTGTTCGTTGGTTGATACGATTGGCACCTGGTTGTATCTTGGTTTGCCCTTTGGATGTGACCCCGCTGGTACCGAATTTCAGCGAGATCTGGCAGTTTTCGGATGATAAGCCCAGTGGTCGCTGTGGGGCTGTGCTGAGGCATTACATGTTTTGTGCTGCCCCGCGGCCGTTGTTTAGGTTGTACCGCTGACCGACCATAGGGTTTTTTTTTTCTTTCCCCTAGGTTACATGGATTGTACGAGCTCTAGTGAAACCTCTGAACCTGCCGCTAGGCGACCGTTGACGGACGACCAAGAGAGGATGGAGGACTGGCTTGCCTCCTCGTCCTCGGGCCTAGATGTCGTCGCTTGTTCGACTGGCGAGGCGTCATCGTCTGGATCTCTAGGACATGAGGATGCTCCCTATGGAGTGTCCTTGGGAACTACCCACCTAGCAGGCGCCCCGCGCTACACACTTGTGGATGGGAATAGAACCATAGGCTGTGATGAGCCTGAGCGTTCTTTAAGTCCTTGGGAGATTGCAGCTTTTCGGGCAAGGTGGAGTATTCCCGGAGAGGTAGATCTCCGGCCTCTGTATGCCAGGGAGTCGGCCTGTAACCCGGAGGAAGGCTGGGTTGCTATTCACGAGGACCAGTTCCGGCTGGGTTCTCTCTCCCGCTGCCAAACTTTGTGCAATACGTGCTAAGTGTCATTCAAATATCACCGACACAGCTCCCCGAGAACCAGTGGAGGCAACTACTGAGTCTAGGTTGTCTCTATTGGCTATGTGATATGAGCTTCCCAACGGTGCAAGAGTTTTGGGCCCTGTACAGGCTGACGTACTCAAAGAAGAGTAAAGCCCGGGGGTGTGTGAGTTTTTCCGCCCAAGACTATAAGCCGGTGATAACCCGCCTGCCCTCCTGGCTCAACAATAATTGGAGGAAGAAGGTGGTGATGGTGGGGGGGAATTGGCAGAAGAGGAGTAGGAAGTACCGCGTTCCCGGGGCCTTTCAATCGATCACCGATCAGTCTTACGAGCTGTCTGACATGGAGAGGGATAGAATCGCCTGGGTATTTGGGTGCTGGTCCGACCTGGAGCGGAGTTCCTACAACTTCATCCGGTGGGAGGTGTTGGAAATGTGTTGCCTGTGGGGGAATCCCGGTGGGTGGTGGGATGTAGATTGATTGTGCCTGCTCCCGTTGAATAAGTTGGTGTTTTGTCTAACCCCTTTGATTGGTGTTCTGCAGGTGTATCTTCCCGGACGGCCATTAAACCCCACGAGACGCTGTCCATGGACAATCAGGATCTTGTCTCCAAACTGAAGGAGAAAGGAGACGCCGCAGCGCGGGCCACGATTAACAGGGAAACCGGCGAGTTAACCATACACGAGGAACCCGTGGTCATGGATGTTGCGGATGAGGATTACACCTTCAAACGCGTAAAGACTCCTGCTGCGGGATGCCTAGTGGCGTCTCGATCGGGGAAGACTCCTGGGGGGCCGTCCAAGCCCCCGGGTGGTGCTGCAAAGATTCCCCGGCGACTGGGACCGGTGCCTATTGTCACCAGGTCCCCTCTGTCTGCCGCCCAATGTTCTTCCTTACAGGTTGATCTGGGTGAAAAGAGGAGGAGGGTTCGGGAGCTACCGGCCTCCGCGCTTGTTACGTTTACTGGTCGGTCGGCTGGTGAGAGCTTGGCCAAGCGGCTAAAGCTGACAAGTGGTGGCACCACTACCACCCAAGGTAAGGTTCTCGTGGCCTCTAGCTCTTTCGCTCCGGGCACAGACACGTCGGTGGTGGAGAAGACTCATACTACGGAGCTGGGACCGGAGCGCGGTTGTCCGGACGAGCCGTTCGTCCGGAGCCTGCTTATGGATATGAGGGGCATGGAGCTGGATAAGACTGGGGCTCCGGAAGGCCGGCCGGAGGAGCACCGGCTGAAAAGCAAGGAGATGGCCATCCAGGTAAGTATAGTCTGCCACTGTTATTCGTCCAATAATTATTTTGTGCTTCGTTGCTTTCTAACCGGTGTCTGTCAAACAGCTGCTGAAGAGGGAGAGCAGGCAGAAGCGCCTTAGCAGACTCCATGCTCCATATTTTTTTTTTCCCACCGGGTTGCTTGCCAGTGGCATAGTCCCCTGTAAACATTGCCTTGAGTTTTAATGAAGGGACATTTTGCCTGAGCCTGTGTTATGCCTTTTTTAGTTTGCTCGACTTGGCTACCAATGATTTGTCTTTTGCATTTACTTGGAAACAAAGTTGGAATAGACGACTCTTGAAATTACACTGGTCGAACCGGTTAGAATGTCTAGCTAATTGTGTTGGAAAAATTAACATTTTATTCTCGGGCTGCTAAGTTGTTGGACCGCTGAGCTTCTCTACGGGTTTGAACTAGGGGAGGCGCCGGATTTGAGCGGGCGGTTTAAGATTTCGATCGGTCATACGAGCCTTGGTGTCGCGGGATAGAAATCACGGTCCCGCGCAATCCCTACATGCCGGGTTCTCTTTGATACCACTGCAAGTTGTCGCTTCGGACTAGTCCCTCTATTGCTGTTTTCAAGGCAAGGCAGTCGTTTGTGTGGTGTGTGGCTTCATCGTGGTAGGAGCAGTATTTACCGGTCTGCGCCTTGGTCAGGTTCCCCTTTGGGTGCTTTCTCTTTGGCGGCGGAAGGATGTTGTTCCCGTTCTCATACAGAATATCCTCGTAGGAAGAGGTTAAGGTGGAGAATACCTCTTGTCGTCATGCTGGCATGATTACCAGGGGGCGAGTTTGCTGGTAGGACGAGGGCTTTCCACCTCATTGGAGGGTGTCAAAATTGTCCCTCCGGCGCTGCTGGTTCCCCCAGCTCCTTGGCTTTCTGTTGGACGAAGCTCCTTGGTCTTGGTCGTGCTGCTAGTGTCTGACTTCCTGTCGGGCAAGCACCGGCTCCTCCTGCCTTCTCTTGTGCTGGCGACTCCCATAAGTTCTGTGGTCCGCCTGGGCGTGCCTGATAGCCATTGTCATCAGTAACCCTACGGGAGCTCCACCCGCACAACGTACGAAAACTTTTCAGGCCGGAGACCCTGCTTAAAAGCCGATTCAGCAATCCCCTTGTCCAGGTCCCTCACCCCGGTCGTGGCCGTTTACCAACGGTTAGCGAAAGCTATCAGCTCTTCGACGTCTGCTTGCCTGCAGTTAAAGAGAACTGTCGAGGTCCGGGCCCCTTCGACCCTTAATATGAACCGGCCTACTAGTATGTCGGCCAACTGCTCGAAGGCCTCTATAGAGTTCACTGGTAACTTGTAAAACCATCTGAGTGCCTCCCCGGACAGGGTCTCTTGGAATATGTTACAGCAGACGGCGTCGCAGTAACCCTTAGGACACGTTTGGGATCGGAGGCTATCCAGGTGCTGGTATGGACAACCGAACCCAGAGTATGTCAGCTTTAGTGATTTTTGGGTGCCTGATCTTCCAGATTCCAGAACCCTGGGCGAGAAGGACTCGGCTCACTCATTGAACCGCGAGCTGTCCTGCGGTCTCGCAGTCTTCTCTCGTTGGCCTCCATCTGGGCCTTCATCTCTGACACTGAGTCAGATAGTATTTGGAATGCCCGTGCGGTTGGGCTTAGGGTATCGTACTCGAATGAACCGCTTGCCCGTCGAGGGGCCGGGACGATCTCTGATGGTGCTGTGTCTGTCGGGAGCTCCTCTCCCGCCACGTCGTTGTCCCTCTCTCCCCCTGATGATTGTCCCCCCTCCTGGTGTGGGGACTCTTTTGGCGGCGGCGCGAATGCTTTTGTCAGAGTGGCATTGCGCTGCTGTCCTCTTTCCAACGCAGCCACCAGTTTGGAATTCACCGCTTCCATGTCTTGATACAGGGTATCGGCTTCTGCCCTGTCTCGATCGCTTTCTGCTCGCAAGCGGTTGACTTCCGCTCTCATCTCTTCTATCTCTCCCGCCATATAGTACTGGTCGGGACTGGAAACATCGTCCTGGCTGTTACTGCCGGCCAACCTATCTTCCTCTCTGCTCGGGGCACCGGGCAATGCTGGTACGGGTTCCAGGCCCAAGACGCAGTGGGCTTCCGCCGGGCCCTTCCCGCGCGCATCTCCATTGTACTCACCGACCATACTGCCTGGATTCCGGTTGGTGGCAGCGTTCTAACTGCAGCCACCAGCTGGCTGCTCCTGCCCCGCCCCCGGGATCTTGGCAAGCACCAGCTCTAGAACCCGCTGGTCCTTCTCTGGATTTATTTCCCTCTTTTCTTCTGTACTTCCAGACATACTTGAAACGTAACCCTTTTTTTTTTTTTTTTTTGCGATCCGTAGGCTGATCGATTTCCTTCCCGCTGGTAGGACAACACTACTTTTTTTAGACTCTTCCCACAGATGGTGTCAATTGTTTATGTCTGAATCCGTAGACTCACAGAGACCGGTAGATATGGGTGTGATTCATTCCTGCAAATCCTGCTAACTAAGGGAATACCGGGCGGGCCGGTCTATTATGCTCCGATGCTTAAGTTAGTATAGTTGGGATAAACTGATAACTTAAGCGGAAATGAGTAGTTGAAGTATTGAATACCTATTAATGAGGGTAGTTGGGACTCATATATAGGTTGTCGGGTAAGAGGACTGGCCTCACCCTTCGATGTGGGACTGACCCCCTTCTGCACATATTGCTGGACTGTTTTGGCCCCTGCTTGGGGAGCTGCCATCCCCGGTTCCCGGGCCTCGATCACAAGTAAGACCTGCCCGGGCGCGAGATCAGGTGTCCATGCTTTGCTCCCGGGCTCTGGGCTAGGTCCAAGAGTCCTGGCTGCGGATATAGGGGCCTGGGTAGCCCTTCTATAGCTACTGTCAACATATTTAAATTGAAGTTCTGGTTCCGTTATATTTTCTTTCAGTTATTATATGATATAATGCTCTATTCAATTTGATCGCATTAGTATTTTATATAAATGTGCAACTTGAAGCATTATATGTTCATTTTATTACTGTTAAATAAGTGTTTTATTTAGCATATTTAGTTTGAGCATTGTCATGATAATGCAATTTCATGAGCATTATAATATAAAGAAAAATGGACAAACCTACTACTGTAATTAGGCACTTTCACGAAGTATGAAAAATATGACCATTACAAATCTTGGTCTTGAAATCCAATTTTTATCTCTCGAAATTTTTTTTAACATGGATATCTTCTTGATTGTGTAAAAAGCAATGGTTATGAAATTTCATTGCTTCACATGCAATGAAAATGGAGAAACTAAAATTTTACTGTGATAATATAATTTCACAAAGCATCGGATTGACCATAATGTATCTTGGTTTATTTTAGTTTTCGTGAATGTCATTTAGACCGCGAAACTAATACATTTTCTTCTTCCTCTATATAACAGATGGTTTAACCATCACAATCTGATTTTGAAATATTGGACTTTGAAGAATTTGAGTACCAAATTCCCCTACTGAGCCAAATAAGGCTTGAACATGGTATATTTATGCAAACCGCTTTATGTAAATAGCTGAGAAATAGTTAAAATACCTCGAATGACGATGTAAGGTCTGAGACAAAGAAAATTTTCTAAAATAAAAAAAAAATTATGCAAGGTAAAGCAACATCCCTAAAATAAAGGACAATTACCATGGACGTAAAGATTCCTATAATCGTTCATAAGGAAATGGAAACAATGCACCATTGAAAGGTGACTTAGGGAACATGTCATGTGCAGTGAAACACTTTGCTATTGTTGTAAATCAACGAAGTATTGATACGCACATTACAAGTTAGCAAAGAATTAGCTGCGACATACAGAAAGTATAAAGAATCATACGAGCACGAGAATTTGAAAATGTATCTTTAATATCCAACAATAACTTTGCAAACGAATTTAGAACTAAAAGCTTACCATATGGGAGAAGATGACAATGACACATCTCATCATTACAGCTATTAAAAGAGCAAAAATGATCTAGCTCAATCCAAGATAGACCTCGATTAAGTCTACTTTTAAATATTCAAGATATCCTTGTAAAGGCTATCAGGCCTTAAATCTAATTAATTAGACCTTTGGTCTTAAAGTAACTATTTCTAAATTGGACAAGACTAAATGTAATCGTTGTCATTTTCTCTCAATGAATTGAGATTATCAAAATTTTATGATATACGTAATTCAATTTTCTGCATCTAACTTTGCAAAGTATTGCATAAAGCAAAGCAACATAACATAATATAGGCACGACATAAAGAACTATGTGCAAAGAAACACGTACATCACATAATCCCTAGAATAATAGTACTGAAGGACAATGATACTAATATATCACAAAATAGCATAATAGTATTGTAGAACACTAGTACTATATCAATAGAAAATAACAAGGATCGGTATATCTATTCCTTTAGGATTCATAATGCACCTGCCTTCCTCGGATTACCATACATTTTATTGCAATCTCCATCGAGTTACTCTAAAGAACTTGGGTTACGTTTCGATGCATATATATTGAGCATATGTCAAATTGACAATTTATGCGACAAAAGAAAATTGAATTTTTCCACATTTTAAAGAAATTTATGCCACGATGTTCATGTAAAAAGACACAAGTGAGAATTCATTTGAGCTCTTTTACATTACCTCTCACGACTGCGGATGTAAACGAGTATTAGAGAGGTTTATATGTCAACTTAGTGGGTTATATGTAATCGCTAATTGAATCCAACGTCATAAGAAAATGATATTTTGGAATTCTGACATAGATTGGCTTTGACGCAACTACCCGTGATCTGGAGATCCGTACATTAAAGAAATTACCATGGACACCCATATTTTTGATGAATAGAAAACACCAGAAGATTATGGTTTACACACGAAACCAAGGACGACCAAAGAACATTTTATCCTCAAATATTGTTTCGATACAATCCATGTAGGGTCGAAGACTTGTGTTCAATCCCTACATTCCACCGCTCCCCTAAGGTGGCATTATGATATATTTGATGCAATAGTACATGCACATATACCATATTATGCTTCTTATATATCTATTGTGATTTTACGAATCAATGCACATCACTCAAAGCCTATTCGTGAAATTATGATTGAGATCATCATATGCAAAGGACACATGAGTTTCTCATAATGTTTCTATATTGAATCCAAAGAGGATTAAGTGGACTGATTCAACCAACTTGCGGACACCTTAGATATTTTATGGTGTTGGTTGTTGTGTCGACACGCTGGTCACGTGTCATGACACTATCCATTTTTAATCCTTATGCTGCTTATGCTAGAAAGTCAAAGCATCTAGGCCGGGTAAATTTTCATAGATGCGATGACTTTATAGCTAATTATATGAGATTCGTAATGAGCATCATAACCCCATATAAAAACCCAACTGGTGTCACGGAAAATGACTACAGTAATAGTCTTGATATTGGTAAAACACACCAATACTTCCGTTTTGAGTTATGCAATTTTACATGCAACGTTACTTATTCACCTATGCCCACCATCATTGAACCAATTTACACCACAGCTAGTGACTGTGTGTGAGGATTTTAAAGGATTTCAAACAAACTTGTAATCCTTGAGCTCTTTTGGATTGACACGGATCTACAATCATTGAGCTCGATTAAATGTTTCTATGTGCCAAAATTGCGCTGCCACAGCGCACAATGATGGGTCATTTGGGATGAATAAATAATCATGATGGATACGAACCTCCAACAATAGTCTGCTATGTCGAAACCTTGATAGGCGATCTCCTCACTGCTACATTTGCAGCGTGTCACTTTGATGAGACAGTCTTCCCGTCGTTAGGGGGAGATACGAACAAGCATGTTCAAGTGGAACGCCAGGAATTGTCGTGGTTTGTCTCCACTATATCTCATCTTGATCTCCAAAATCACAAAAAGTAAAGTGCGTGTACAAAGTAAAGTGCGTAGATGTCTAATACATTTAAGTGACGAGATTACATAAACTTGCTGCAAACATGTATGCAAGGATTGTGTCCTATCAAGAGGACATGGTGCCACCCAAGAGAAATTGGGTATTGCACCACCACTATGGATAGTGGCATAGTGACGCCATAAAGTGGCATACATGATGTCACGGGCCGTGGCTCTCCAAAGAAGAGGGGAAGGCCACCTCAGGTTCGATAAATACTCGCCTAAAGGAAGAAAGTGAGTTTTGGCACAACCTGATCTATTGATCAGTGATACTCAAATCCATCTCATGAGAATATGTAAGGATTGTGGTTATCATTGGGGGACGCCTCAAATGTTAGAACCAATTCGTGAAAATATAGAGATCTCTACAAACACATTACACTAGTGTACATGAGGACGTGGAATAAATGATATCGAACCATACTTCGTTGAAAAATGTCAACGTAGTAAACTGGCGTAATGGAAAGAAGCGATCCAGTATAAACAAAGAGATAGGTCTTTGGGCAGGTGATGCCGACACTGCAAATATAAACCCTATCAAATATATCTTTATTAGAATGCGTTATGGGAATAAGAGTATGTAGACTCACCTTATAGTGCAAGGTCTCCCAAAAACGCACTGGAATCGACTACGAGGAGATATTCTCTCATAATGGACTACGAAGAGACAATCTCTCGTAATGGATGTCATTGCACTCCACTACCTTATCAATTTGGTAGTTTCCGAAAAACTACCAAACTGACAAGGTAGTGAACATGCAGCATACGAATGTGGACACAACATATCTCTATGAGGATCTAAATTAAAAGATATACATGAGGATCTTAAACGGACTTCATTCACCCAAATCAAGTGGCTCTAGATCACATAAGTGCGTTTGCAAAAGAAATTGAAATGTTCACTAAAGTGACTACTTGATTGGGAAGGGATTGGTGAATTATGCCCTTGCATTTTCATTAGGAATATACACAGACTCTCAATGAATTAAGGGATATTGTATCTATTGTAAATCCTAAGTTAAGAATGAAAAAGATCTTGGGAATACACAGTCTTGAAATGGAACTCAAAGATTGTAATGATGGTGACAATCCATCAATCGGCTCAGGCACTCTAAAGAATAAAGTGAGACTTACATATACTCCTATGATCAGTCGAAGTCTTCACTCTAACGATAGATCCATTTTTCATCTAAAGGAAGATGAAGAAGAAGTGTTGGGAAATGAAATTCCCTATTCAAGTGAAATGACGCATGATTGTACTTAAACACAATATGTAAGACTTGACCTCTCATTCAATGTAAACTTGTAAAGCTAAGTGTAGCTATGCGCCCAAGCAAAGCCAATGGTTCTTTTAAATACATAAAGGTATGAAAGATTCGGGCTTATTCGATCCCTATATAGAAAATAGAAAATGACATGATAGAATGAACACTATCCACATTATCGCTAATTATGCGTGAAGAAAAACGCATCAAAGGCAAAATCTGAAAATCTGCTTTTGCAAATCAATCAACTTCAACAAAACTTTAAGTAAAGTTTGGGATGAACAAAAGTTGTGAATCTTATATGGTTATGAAACCACAGATGTCTAGTTTCAAGATCTCATAACTGTTCGACCACATCTATATAGAGTTTTGAATGTTTTATTACATGAAGGACATACAATATGAACTTTTGTCTTGAGTTCATGAACAACCCTCTCCTCAAGATCAAAGTAAATCAAGTTGGATCTGAGGATGATGTGGCTAGATTTAATTACTAAATCATTGCTCAAACTCATATTTGAAAAACATGTGAAAATGCATAACTATGCTAATTAAGGTTATTGAAACTCCCTTGAGCAAATGAAAGTATCGGAGAGAATCCCATGATTAATGTAAAAATCAGGGGGAGGTGCAGACATCAGGGGGAGTCTAGCACATACATGTTGTTTTCAAATGTAATAGGTGCGTTGTGCTCTTTTTCTCTTTCGACCAAAGTTTTATTTTCTCCCATTGAGGTTTTTGTTACTTGGCAAGGTTTTTAATGAGGCAACACCTCATGCACCATTTTATCTTTGACTTGGCACAAGGGGGAGTGTTGAAGAAAAAACACATTGTGTGCCTTCGTCAATGTAACTGACGAGAGAGAATTATGTAATTAGCATTCTATACTTATTACTGAAACGGTCAGTCATTATTGTCATAAATATACTTATTATTTCCGTTGTAATACTAACCCTATATAAAGGGGATTATCAATTAAATGAGTAGACTAATTCCCATTTTACTATTACAACTTTTTATATTTTATTTTTTATTAATTTTTTAAAAACTTTCTTAATCTGTTACACACTTCAAATTTCATATAAATATAACCAAACAATAGAATTTGCAATTGATGGATTTCAAATTAATGGAGTTCAAGATGCCATCATTTATAAATTCCCATGGATTTCATAATTTTTTCATTCCAAACGCTCCGTAGGTGTTATGGTTTTTTCCTATGCTCGAGGCTATCCTCGAGCTTATTTATAAACAGTGAAAGTGTCGGTCATGGTGCTTGTAGCGTACATGCATGTATGACTCATTTTACATGAGGACGGCATATAATGTAACGTGCATGTTCGTGGCGGATTCAACACCCGGCGAACAGTCAACACGTGGGGGTGGCGAACGTCAATTTCAGTCCTCTTGTGATGTGCGCAAGCGTGTCAGTACCTTTGAATTGGTACAACTTTAATGCGGACGACCTCTGGCGAGTGTATCTGTCTGCTCCCGATACCTGACCTCTTGACCAAGCGACTGTTACGCGGGCGTTGACTAGGCCGGCGTAAGAGGCTCGAACAAGACCTAACAAAAATCTATTAGGATTTTCTTCTCAACCTATTGCAGATTGAGTAATTCTTACTTCGATCCTGAGATGCAAAGCAGAGCAATAATTCAAGACCGCGGGGAATGGTTTGCTATGCAAGATAGCGACTCGATATACCACGAGATGTGGCGACTGACACTGGGTGCTTCAGTGAACACAAACACGATGCAAGGTTGCAGCTCTAACCGGCGCAAGTATGTGACTCTGTATGTATGGCGCAGTTTTGCAGCTCTGTACGTATGGTGCAAGTATGCAACTCAGGTTGGTGCAAGTATGCTACGATGTGCGAATGCTGGAAGCGATAGGTCTTAGCGAAGCTCACACGAATGCAAGGCACACTTCGACAACCGCGCAAGTATATAGCGACCGGTGGCGGGCGTAAGTTTGCGGCAGGGTTGGATGGTGGTTGTTTGCAGTTTGTGGAGGCAGCACGCGTAAGAATTTGCTCCGGAGAGACTTTGCAAGATTTGCGATGCGCAAAAGCTTGTGTGTTTGTAAGATGGTTGTGAACCTTTTTCAAGTTGTATAAGAATTTTTATATAAAGAATGCAGAACCCCAATACTTGCGTATCAAGCATAATAGATTCGGAGATCAAGTAGGATTCAATTACCTCAAAACCACCTCCTTTTCGGATTCCTAAAGGAACCCCAATTCCTTTCTAAGAATGAAAGAGTTAATATACATCAGATTATTCTTTAATAAATAACCTCTTGGGCCTCGATCTACAATCTCGGACAAATGTCAATTTAGGCCTAAACAGTGCATTGTGATCATTGATTAGCAATATAATTTATGAGTTCAAGAAAAAGAAAAAAATGCAAACTGTTGCCTTTTATTACCATTTTATAAACTTTATTTCGCTTTTTTCACTTATTGGTCTAAATTTGATCAAGGTACGGGAAAAGTTTAAGGCTCGTACTGATGCTTATATCACATCAACTTCTCTCGATCGAGTTATGCGAGTATCACATAGTGCATTGTGATATCATTATACAGACTAGCTGTTCAAAACTTCACCAGAAGAAATCAATTAAAATGGAGTTTGATCTTTGAGACCGTTACTTCAAACAAGCCAAGGCCTCAAATCTTAGTCATGACAATGTTTGCGAATAAGACTCATTAGAGATTTGGCTTGATATATAAGAATATAGACCCGCCGGCCGTAACTGAACTCGAAATAAACCAACGTCAAAATGAGTTGGAATTAAAGATCGAAAACACATAAGGAATCAAAAAAATAGCATGGGGAAAACCAGGGCAGCGTGATGAGTGGGAACTTGATGACCTCTAAAAATCAAGAAACTAGTGTTTAATTAGGATTGACTGACCTGGTAATTGCTGAAGTCGACGGCTAACTATCTCGTTATCTCGCCCAGTGCCATTGGCTCATTTAGCCCAGTCAGTCTCCCACTAAACCCCAAATCAACACAACCTAATTTCAATATGAGATATCATATAAAACTCCAACTCGATCTTCCTTTTGAATTAGTAATTAATCTCACAATCGTATTGACAACTAGTCCTCCATTTGTTTATAGTAATTTCAGTTATCTTCTTCCCATTATTTCAACAGGCAGAGGCATCTGAAGAATTTTAGAGCTAACTAGAGTGTACATTCAAGTACCAAAATGTTGTTTTCAACCTGACCAAAACCGCATGTGTATACCAGTATACCTCACTACACAGTATCATGCTTGTTTAATGTAGCAAAAAAATTGATTCGCTTGGTCTAGACTCTCATGCATCAATGGTATTGTTCTTTCATATGCACTAGCTTTAAAACCCGTTGCAGAAGCTGCATGCATGCCCTGTTTCTAAGAACTATTTGGCCGCCACAGCGCGCATTTATCAAACACCTTTTGACATTCTCTAGAATATATCAAATATACAAATATATGCAACAACTATAATTTCGTGCAAATGAAGCTATAGTTGAAGACATTAGATTGTTAGCTTCAATTCCTTCTTCAAATGTATCTCTTTCCATCTTTTTTTAAGGAAGTAAATTTTATAGCCGATGCTATTGCATGCCCATCTAGGTCATGGTGTCCTAGAGATACCAGTATCTACTTCAGCTCTTTTAATTTACTCATAAAAAGAAACTATAATTTCGTGCAAAATATGCTTAATATATATAATACTAGAAGGACTCACACTGTATATGTATTAATGTATATATCAAGATATATATGCATTGTAGAGTTTCTCATATTTACAGGGAAGGGAATGTGGTGGCGGATGCGTTGGCTAACTTTGGCGCCCGTAATGTTGGGTATCAATGGTGGGATAGTCTGCCTGCTTTCATTGACCGGTTATATGGGAGAGATTTGTCCTCAGCTGCAGCTTACAAATTTCGTTAGTATAAGTATTTTTCTGTGGAAAATGTTTCATGTTTCTTATTTTGTTGCTTTAGGTTTCATTGTTTCAAGTTTGTCTGTAATGAAAATAAAGTTTGCTCTTGGATGTTGTACAGGCTATGGGTATGCCCAGCTTGTTAAGTGGTGTTCTGGAGGTGGTTTTGGCATAGTCCCCCTTTTCTTTTGTACTTTGTTTTCTCTATTAATAAACTTTCGGCAGAGAGTGATGAGTTAACTTTTACGTCGCTTACCCAAAAAAAAAAGTATATATCAAGATATGAAATAGTGAGAAGTTTATGTTCACCAATTTTGTAGAAGTTTATAAAGAGGAAACAAACGAAACTCACGAAATTTATCTTAACCCAAAATATAAGTAAACAAAACACTAAGAATTGCGATACACCACGAGACCCGAAGAATGATTTAATGAAAATAATTTCTCTGCATGTAATTTTTAAATTTGAAAAAAGAAAAATTAAATAAGACAGTTATTGCAGAGAAATAGTGGGAGAGAAAGTTATAATGTGGGGATAATTGTTTTAATTCTTTTTATGAAAATCTATTTTGTAATTGTCATATTTAACTTTGTGATTAAACTGTTTTCTAAAATATTTTAATATTTAAGAGTTAAAAAACTGTAAAAATTACAGTTATGGTAATTGTTATATTTAACTTTGTGATTAAACTGTTTTCTAAAATATTTTAATATTTAAGGGTTAAAACTGTAAAAAGTTTCAATTATGGTGAACAAGATCTCTTCTCTTAATAATAGTATAGATTCCAATTCACAGTTCAAAAAAGAAATATAACTGTTTAATTAAAATTTAGAAGAGAATTGAAATTCACAAACAAAGGGGTAATACCTACTTATTAGACTGATTCACAAAACACGAGGCTAGGCTACTATCAAGCAACCCCTTTTTCCTTCGAAGATGATTCAATCCTAATGATCCAAACAATGCCGGCCTAAGTCAATTGGTAAATTATTATACTCCCCAATATCCTATATGGTAAGAATTTTAATTGTTAGAATATCTACAGAATTTACAAGACTCAACACAAGATCATCAAATCTCTTCTGTTTGGAAGGGAATATTCTTGCCAAGACATATTTTTCTTGCTTACATAAGAACTTCTAAGAAGCAACAAGGAGTGAAACGACTTTAGGCGAGTACCCAAAGTTGAAGAGATGAAAAAGTTAATATCACGGTGCCCAGGGACGGAGTCAGGAATTTAAAATTATCTGGGCTAAATAAACTTTAAATTTCAGTTAAAAAACTACATCTGCAATATACTTTTTTATAATTTTTTTTTTTTTTTCATTCAGTAATTGGCAAGTAATATAGAAAATAATCCGAAACGGTAAAGAATACAGTATCACATAGTCCAAAATGAAATGAGCGATATTCTAAATTATTATTTAAATGGTAAAATGTGAGGATTATGAGACAGTTGACACATAATTAATACTCTCATCTCAATGGCTGGAAATATAGGATAATTATGAACAAATTAATACCTTAATCTAGAAACTTTTTGTATTGACCGGGCTATTTACAGAAAAAATAATTGATTACCATAATTTGTACTTATATTAATAAAAGTCTTTATAATTGTTGTCTGGGCTGCAGCCCAGATGAAACTACACTAAGATCCGTCCCTGACGGTGCCACCAATACTCGACGGGTGTTAGGTATTAATATTATATACTCGTTTACATGTGAATGGTAGTAGCAAATCCATAGCATTCTCAAGACCTCAACCCTGATTCATCTCACGACCATCCTAAGTTGATCGATCATAGGATATATTCCATGGCGATTAATTGTATTGTTGGCTCGTTGGAAGATAATCTACTCACCTACCAATTACCAGAAGCATACCAAGGCAAGGAGCAAAGTATTTAACGAACTCCAGCTAGCTAGATAAGTGTTTTTCTTGGAACCTTAAGCCATAAGCTGAGAAATCGTATGAGCATTTTCAAGTGGCTCATCACATGAGGAACAGAAGAAGTCTGACAGAGGTACCACAGAGTTGAGAAAAAGGGGGGAACAATGCAATGTCAGAAGCCCAGTTATAAGTCATCTTGGGCCAGTGCAGAAGTAAAGATGTGAATCGTGATTGAAAAAATTTAAAAAGGGGGCATTCCGAGAATTGAACTCGGGACCTCTCGCGCCTTAAGCGAGAACCATACCACTAGACCAAATGTCCTCACTAGTTGTTGTGGCCAGAACTTTCCTATTACAATAATGGTGGAGAAAATGATATAAATGTCGTTGTCCATTGAGATGACATTACCTTTAGAGACTAGACTAAATGTCTAGATAAGCTAATTTAGGAGCTCGTTAAGGTTTAGGTATTCTAAAAAATATAGAGCCCGAGTTGAGTTTTTTGTCCTCCACCGGTGAGTTCTTTGGATGATTTGTTAATATTGCTCCAACAATTACTAATTCTAAAAGTATTTCTAAATTTTAACCTATTTCCTAAGTGATGGTGTTTTTTTACCACTTGAGCTATCTTATTTCGTTTACTTCTGGTTGACAGTAGCCACAGAGGGGCTACATAGGCCCACAGACCCGCAGCCAGTACGTCCGGAGCCGGACTGAGGCCCGGAGCAGGATCACCAGCACCCGGACCTGAGGTCCAGCAGTCTACCTTGTGACCAGGGACTCGGGGACCGGAGACGCCAGCCTGCCGAACAGGCCACCAGAGCTGTCCTTTTGTGTACGAACAGAAGGAAACCAGTCCCACATCGAAGAGTAAGACCAGACCTCACGCTCGACCACCTATATAAGGGCCTCAACTACCCTCTTTAATAGGTAACTAATCTCTCCAACTGCTTATCATTCTTGTTTAAGTTATCTATTCATCCCAACTGTACTAACTTAGGCATCGGAGAGGAGAAGACCGGCCCGTCCGGTATTCCCCTTAGTTAACAGGTTCGCAGGAGGAGATCACATCTAGATTCATCAGTTTCCACTAGGCCTACGGGTTTGTGCAGAAAAAATTGGCGCCGTCTGTGGGAAACATTTGATCCACGAAAAAGTAGCGTTGCTCTACCGGAGGGTAGAACCCGATCGATCCTTTGAAAGGCAGTTTGAAAGCAAATCCACGATCCAGACGCCATGGAGGGAAGGAAGATGAAAGCTGGCGGGAGAGGGCTGAAAGATCGAGTCCGGGTCCCCGACCGGGCCCAAAACCCTAAAACTGAGGTCAACACGAGGTTTGTCCCTTCTCCCGACCGGGACGGAACCCTCGATCGCCGGGGCTCAGGCGACCCTGACCAATACGATGAGGGGGGGAGATAAAAAAGATAAAGGCAGAAGTCGCGCGATTGCGAGAGGAGGGCAATCGAGACCGACTAAGGGCGGATGCCCGGTGCCAAGAGTTGGAAGCGGTAAACATCGTCTTATTGGCGGCCCTGGAGAAAGGACACCGGCATGACACCTCTCGGGCGGCATCACGGCCCGCAAATAAAGGTGACGAGTTCCCGCACCTAGAAGTGGGACAGCCTACGGGAAGGAGAAAGACTGCGCATTTGCCCACGCCACTCTTTCCGGAAGCTCTGAGGAATTCCGGGCCGGTTGAGCCCCCATACCGAACGAACTTGGCATCGGGCGAGCAGGACAGCTCTACCGCGAGGACGCTTCAGACGCTCTCCACCTCGGTGTCGGACATAAAGGACCGGTTGGAGGCCAGCGAGAAAAGGGCGGTGCGACCGCAGGACAGTGTGCGATTCAACGAACGCACCGGACCTTTCCCACCCCGGATTAGGGAGGCTGAAAACATTCATAGCTGGCCACATGCTGATGTTAAAAATGCCTTCACCCGCCGGCGTCATTACCATACGCGGGGACCAGAAGATCGCTCGCAGATATTATGCGGAAGGCCCTGACCCACGGGAGAAAGCGGACCGAGGTCTTCACGACTACTCAACAAGCGTCAGTACCAGATCCGAGTATTGACCCCCGTGATGACACCGACTCTGACGACGAGAAGCTAAAACAACCGTCGGCTGTAGAAGAAACCGAAGCAATCTCTATTTCGGAGGATCACCACGAACGAAAAGTGGTGATAGGAACGAAGCTTGCCCCGGCTGTCAGGCAAGAGCTCATCACCTTTCTCCGAGACAACAGTTCAGTGTTCGCATGGTCCTACGAGGACATGCCAGGCATATCCCCAGAAATAGTCGTCCACCGGCTAAATTCGTTGCCCAACGTTCTCCCGGTGAGGCAGAAAATGAGGTCCTTCAGCCCGGCGAAGTATGAGGCGATCAGAGAGGAAGTGCAAAAGCTGAGATGCATAGATTTCATGCGGGAAGTTCAGTATCCCCGATGGCTCGCCAACGTGGTTATGGTCCCAAAGAAGGGAACCGACCGGTGGCGCATGTGCGTTGATTTCACGAACCTAAACCGGGTGTGCCCAAAAGACAGCTTCCCGCTCCCCCGAATAGACCAGCTTATAGACTCGACATCCGGTTTTAAACTACTCAACTTCATGGATGCCTATGCTGGATACAATCAAATAAGGATGAGCCCGGACGATGAAGAGCACACCTCGTTCACAACTGACCGAGGGACCTACTACTACAAGAGAATGTCTTACGGTCTAAAGAACGCCGGGGCCACATACCAACGGATGGTAAACCACATGTTAGAGCAGGAGATGGGTAAAACGGTGAAAGTGTACGTGGATGACATGCTAGTCAAAAGCTTGACCGCAGGGGCCCACGTCCTAGACTTGGCAGTAGTCGTCGGTAAGATGCTCAAGTTTGGGATGCGCCTGAACCGGAAGAAGTGCATTTTCGAGATTTCAGATGGCCTGTTCCTAGGCCACATTATCAGCCAGCGGGGGATAGAAGCTAACCCACTGAAGGTCCAAGCGATCCTAGACATGGAAACACCAGGGGAAAGAAACCAGGTCCAGACGCTGACAGGCCGACTAGCCGCCCTGGCCAGATTTATCTCCAGCCTGACCGATAAGTGCGCCCCGTTCTTTAAACTGCTCAAGGCACAGCAGTTCAAGAAAATTCACTGGGCGGTGGAGCACGAGGCGGCATTCCAATCCATCAAGACATACATGTCTACAGTACCTCTCCTATCCAAACCGGTGCCGGGAGAGATGCTATACCACTACATAGCTGCATCAGAAACAGCCGTCTCTGCGGCTCTCGTCAGGAAGGAGGGTACGCTCGATCTCCCGGTATACTATGTAGGGAAGAGACTTACCGGAGCCGAAAGCCGATACCCTGACATCGAAAAACTGGCTCTGGCCCTGATCGTCAGCGCCAGGAAGCTCCGACACTATTTCCAAGCTCATTCCATCACCTTATATATATACCAATCACCCTCTACGGCAGATCCTGCAAAGACCGGATACTAGCGGCAGGCTCGTACGTTGGGCAGTCGAGCTGGGAGAGTTCGATATAACTTATGCCCCGCGAACGGCCATCAAGGGCCTGGCCGCTGCGGATTTCATATGCGAACTCACCCTGATGGCAGTAGAAGCGCATTCCGGCCGGACCGAGGGCACCGAAGCAGTTCAAGCCATAAAATTCGAACCAGGCCTCCCCAGCGGTTGGAAGCTTTATGTGGACGGTTCTGTAACGAGTAAGCGGAGTAGAGCCGGCGTCATGCTAACCTCACCCGATGGCCAGTCATACGAGTATGCCCTGTGGTTCCTTTTCAATACTTCCAACAACGCCGCTGAATATGAGGCCCTCAGAGCCGGTTTGCAGCTAGCCAAGGAAATGGGGATCCCATCCTTGGAAGTATACAGCGACTCGAGCCTGGTGGTAAACCAAATGAATGGGATGTTCGAAGTCAAGGAACCCCAGTTAGCCTCCTACCAGGCTTTGGCCAAAACCCTGATCGAGCCATTCCAGGGCGCAACGATTCAGCATGTACCCCGGAAGGCAAATAGGCATGCGGACGCCCTAGCAAGGTTGGCGACCGGAAACTACCCACCAGAGTAACGAAGAGCTAAGATCGAAACCCTCCAGAAGCCGAGCATAAGCAAGACCATCTCCGAGATATTTGCGGTAGAGGAGGCGCCACCGAGCTGGATGGATCCGATAATTAAATACCTGGTTAACAAAACCAGCCCCCAGGATAAAGTAGAGGCTAGGAGGCTACACCTCCGGTGTGCCAGGTACAGCCTCCTAGGCGGTAAGTTGTACCGAAGAGGGCACAGCTTTCCCCATCTAAAATGTGTAACTAAGGAGGCGGGACAAGCCATCATGCAAGAAATCCATGAAGGAGCGTGCGGTAACCATTCCGGTGCCCGATCCCTGTCTCATAAGTCGCTACGGGCAGGATACTTTTGGCCAGACATGGCAGGAGCGTCGAGAAAATATCAGGCGGCTGCCACAAGTGCCACATGTATGCCACTACACCTCATGCTCCGGCAATCGCGTTATCAATTTTGTTGGTGCCATAGCCGTTCGCACAGTGGGGGCTAGACATTATCGGCCCTTTCCCAATAGCTGTGGGACAATACAAGTACGCCATTGTAGCCGTTGACTATCAGACAAAGTGGGTCGAGGCGGAGCCCCTAGTAAAGATTACCGAGGAGCGGGTAAAAAAATTCCTATGGAAGAACATCTACTGCAGGTTCGGGGTGCCGCAGACCATAGTCACGGATAACGGGACACAGTTCAACAATACTGATCTCATCCAGTACACGGCCTCCATGGGGACCAGGATGTTGTTCGCCTCATTGGCGCACCCGCAAACCAACGGCCAGCTTGAAGCGGTCAACAAGATTATCAAAAGTCTCCTCAAGAAGAAGCTAGATGACAAAAAAAGATGTTGGGCTGAGGAACTCCCCGCGGTTCTATGGGCCATCCGGACGATAGCAACCCAAGCAACAGGAGAGACCCCGTTTTGCATGGCATTCGGGAGCGAAGCGATACTCCCCGTAGAGACAGACATGCCCAGCGGCAGGGTCGAGAATTACGACGCTGAAACAAACGCTGAAGGCATACGGCTCAACCTGGATCTCATTGAGGAGCGGCGCGACCAAGCGCATATGTGAAACCAAACATACAAGCAACGGGTCGCTTGATACTATGACAGAAAGGTCCGGGAAAGGAAGTTGCAAGTAGGGGATTGGGTGATGAAGAAAGTTCAGAAAAAGCCGCTGGCCTTGGAGCCAAAGTGGGAAGGGCCCTACCAAATCACTGCAGCCGCAGGTCCGGTGACATTCCACATCATAGACACCAAAGGCATCTACTCCACCCGCCCATGGAATATCCAGCATCTGCGGTTCTACCCTAAGTGAGATTACTGCCTTAAAAATGGACAGTACTGTATTTAGTACCAACGCTGCAATACAGATAGTCACTGCCTCTAGAATGAACTACAGCAGGTTACAAAGTAGATACATCTGCCAAGTATATATAAAAAAAAAAAACCGCTAACCAGCGCCACCAAAGCCTCTAATCCCTGACCCACCAGCCTTGAGAGACCGCTCTTGCTCCAACTTCTCGGCCAAGGCTACCTCAGCCTCCATCCGCTCGGCATCAAGCCACCCTTTCTCCCTCCACTCCAGATACGCATCATTTATACCCTTCGCACGGGCGGTCTCCAGCATCTCTGCAAGTTCCACCGACTCCCGGAAATCGTCAATAGCATTATCAGCGGCTTCGGCAAGTTGGGACTCTACGAGCTTCTCCCCTCCCTTGAGGACTGCTGTTACTTGGGTCTGTAGCTCCAAATTCTTCTCCTCCAATTCCATAATCCTCTCTTCCCGAGCGACCGCCAGTCGACCGACCTCCTCCCTCTCCTGCCCAAGCTCAGCCTCCGCCAATGACAGCTGCATGGTGAGGTCCTCCACCTGCCTCTCCAGAACCGGAGCCCCCTCACTAGGCTCAGCGGCGTAAAGGCTATGAACCAGCTGGTACAAGTACACAAAAGAAGAACATCAGCTCGTAGCACAAAAAGGGAGAGGGAGCGCAGAAGAACCTCAATTCCACACAAGTACCCGATCAGACTTACCCGAAGACCCAATTCCACAGCCTTCTTCCTGCTCTCGCCCGGCCGCACCTCTCCGGGGGCCTCCTGATCAAGTCCCAAGGCCTCGATGGTAGATGCCACGAACCTACCAAAACCACCATCACCAGAGCCGCGATCGGCTTCCGGCTCAACGGTTTCCCTACTCCTTCGGCCACCGGTTCCCTCTGCCAGAACCAATGCTGACCCCCCCCGGCCGAACTTGACGCCTCGATATCAAACATCCTCGCCCTCTTGGCTGGAGCTTCGCCAAGACCGCTTCTGCGGTACCAAGTCATCTATGCTGCCTCTCTCTCCCGCAGAGCTCGTATCCCCACAGGCCGCACTAGCGGTTCCGGAACCGGTGAGCCCACCGGTCCTACATCCCGAATAACAAGTGGGGCATTATCCTCACCGCCCGGCCGCCGACCTTAGTGGGAATCCGGAAACATGAGCGGCACAGGATTACTATGCACTGTGCTCTCTAGGGTGTCCGGATCTACAACGGTTTTCGAGGCCATCTCCCCCATCTCCATCAACCTCTGGGCCACAAGTTCGTCATCCGCCTCGACGGTCTCCTCGCTTCGAACAGCGAGCCGGGGGGGCATTAGCTTCAAATCAATAAACCGAGCAGTTAGAATAAAATACGACCGCACAAAACAATAGTGGAAGACACTTTACCAGGTTTCTTTCCCATCTCGCATATCTCCAACACATTCTACCGGATGAAATTGTAAGAGCTCCGGCTTAGACTATCCCAGCAAACAAAAAGCCGGGCTATCCGTTGCCTCTCCAAGTCGACCAGCCGGTACGACTGATCCCTGATAGCTTGATAAGCCCCGGGCACCCGAAAGCTCTTCGAATTACGCTGCCACCTACCCCCGGCCATCACAACCTGTCTCCTCCATACATTCGAAACCGACGACGGCAGGTGAGTGATGGGAGGATCGAAGTCCCGCGCGGCAAAATTGACACAGCCGAAGGCCTGGGCCTTTTTGCAGTAGAGAATCTTATACAGCGCCCGGAACTCATTTATCGTGGGCCAGTCCATGTTGCTAAGACTGAATAAGCACCCGAGACTAGGGCTGGGCACGGGCCGGGCCGGGCCATGAATTTCGTGAACCCGACCCAAAGCCCGAAATATCGGGCTCGGGCCGGTTCGGGCTCTTCAACAACTCAAGACCGACCCAAAGCCCGAAATAACGGGCTCGGGCCGGGTCGGGCTTTTTCGGGCCCATTTTACCTGGAAAACAAATCATCAAAATTTGTTGGAGAAGAGAGGATTCGAACCCCTGACCTCGAAGAAAACAAACAAACTCCAAACCACTAGAGCAGAAGCTGCTTATGTTTAAATAGTTACAAATATTATATATATTTATGCATTATAGACAGAACAATAAATCATCAAAATTAAGTTGGAGGAGATGGGACTCGAACCTCAGACCTCTTACAAAACAAACAAGCTCCAGACCACTGGAGCAGAAGCTACTTTTGTTTACATAATTACAGATATTATATTTATTTATGCATTTTCGGGCCGGGCCGGGTTTTCGGTCCCAAAAATTTCAAGGCCCGAGCCCGACCCGATTTTCTTGTTTCGGTTCGGGCCCAAATTCGGTCCGGGCTTTTAACTTGAAGGGACCGGCCCGTTTCGGGTTTTTTCGGGTTTTTCGGGCCGGGCTTTCGGTCCCTCGGGCCAAAACGCCCAGCCCTACCCGAGACCAAGCAACTGCCTCCACTGGTTGCTAGGAAGCTGGGCGGGGGAGACATTTATCAGGCTCAGCACGTACTGGACAAACTTGAGCAGCAGCAGAGATAGCCCGTGCCGAAATTGATCCTAAAAAACGGCAACCCAACCCTCCTCCGGGTTGCAGGCCCCGGAGCTTAACGGAGGAGTCAATGCCCCACTTCGCCCGAAAATCCCTTATCTCTCCAGCAGTCATGCTTCTGGTCGGCTCGTCACAAAAAATCACCCTGCCGCCATCCAACAGCTGGTACCTCACGGACCCTCCCGTCGACGCACGGCCGCCACCGACAGGATTGGCTGACCTCCCAGATTCCATAAAACCTAAGAACAGAATTTATCCTACGCCCAGTTAGTTGTGTAGCAAGATAACAACACAGACAGATGACAGACGATGAGCCAAGCTTCAACAAAATATGACAGGAAGAGAGGAGGGGGTGCGAAGCATCTTATAGGTGGCAAAACTACACCTTGTTGATAATTAGGGCAATTAAAAAGGAGAGGCAACCCCAGCCTCAGATTCCCTCCATCTCAGACCGCTCCCTACTGACACGTGTCCCAGCATCGTTAAAGTTCCCACGCCATCATAACTGATGGGACTGATGGGCTCTCTCCTTCATTGCATGTCAGCCACCTGTCCCGCCTACAAGCGGCAGTTAGGAGAGGTAGGAGCGAGAACCGAGGCGTCCAGCCCCCCCCCCCCCCCCCCCCCCCCACTTCCCCAAGAGTCGACCTCAAATCAAGGAAAGGCACACCACCGGTTATGTAGTATTCAACCGGCTCCATGGCATTCCACCGGTTTAGTCACTCTCCTTCGCCCTTGCAGGCAAGAACAAGCCAGCAACAACTCAAGGCTTCAAACACATGGGCTTTATAAACCCGGGAGAGTTTACATCTAACACATGCAAACTCTTCCAGCAGGCTAAAAACCCTACATCACACTGAACTGTGATAAATATGGGGATCCATGGCGAGACTTGTTATCTCCACGCCACCCCACCGGGCAGATTGTTTCTCTAACACAGAACAAGTCTCCCCGCAGGCTAAAAACCCTGCACATTACCTCACGCTTATTCCAACACAAGCTGAGAAGAACTAGCAGGTGTTAACCGGTGCTTCAACATGGCCGCAACACCCCACCTGGGTACCTGTTGGCTTATTCCACGCTTCAACAGGCCTCCCCGCAGGCTAGCAACCCTGTACATTACCCCACCCTTATTCCAGCACAAGCTGGGCCGAACCACCGGGCTACTCCCCGGCCTGCCTCACTGTTGGCAGTAATTTTACCTTGGGAACTTGGGGGACTCATCCCGACATGGCAGTCCACTGGTCGAGTCCTCACATCATCATCTCATGCACTCGTTCGGGTTTCAACCCGCACCATATTCATTGCATGGCGGACTTCAACGCCACATCATCATCTCATGCACTCGTCCGGATTTCACCCCGTTCCATACTCATGGTACGACAACACTTGAGCACAATACCATTAGTATTGCAAACATACTCATAACTGTCACACGTCATCATTAATAGGTACTCACATCACCACGCCTTCTCTGCCCGAACGCCCGGTCACGCCCAATTTTCAATGCGGACTTGGGAGACTGGGCACCGTTGGGTCGGTAACCCTGCGGGTCTGCGGGACAGGAGCGAGACATATTAAGTCCCCATTCAAGATTGCACTTGACCGAGAACTTGGGGGACTTGTTGACAGTAGCCATAGAGGGGCTACATAGGCCCACAGACCCGCAGCCAGTACATCCGGGGCCGGACTGAGGTCCGGAGTAGGATCACCAGCACCCGGACCCGAGGTCCAGCAGTCTACCTTGTGACCAGGGGCCCGGGGACCGGGGACGCCAGGCTGCCGAACAGGCCACTAGAGCTGTCCTTTTGTGTACGAACAGAAGGAAACCAGTCCTTCTAAATTAACTTCTAAACCAGGAAACCAGTCCTGCATAAACACTTCTAAATTAAACGTCAATTATGAGGTCACATTTTGAAACACTGATAACTTCTTTTCGATCTGTATTGAGTTTCTATGAGAATTTGTTATGAAGCATATTTTTTCTTTTTCTCTTATTTGTTGTGACAGTTTATAGTTGCCACCCATCCTTATCAAGTGGAGTGCCCTCCTAACTCGAGAGTTTAAGAGCATATTCGATCGAGTGAACAAACTAAGACGACCACATCTCATCGGGTCAAAGTTCTCACACTGCAGTCAGTCTAATGCCTTGTTCAGTTACAAGCCCTCACTACAAGGCTCGGGTTCATTTTCTCTTCTTTCTAATCATTTCCATCTTTAAGTTAAACTCGAGCCATTTGTTCACATAACCACATATTGAGAACTCTCTTTACGCTCCAATAAATTAACTTTTATTCCTTTAAAAATCTTGTTGTAGAAAACTTAAGGATACAAAAATTTTAGAAGGTTTAGACACTCTTATAGTTAACCATGCATAGGGTTGTGATTTGTGAAGGTATGAGAGAGGCTAATTACGACTCTAGGAGTCTAGGGTGTCAAATTTTGGACGCTTCGATTAAAAACATGTGTTTAGGGTTGTAATTATAGGGTCACAAGTTGTTAATAACCCTAGGGTTGTCATTAGCCTTTGATCATAATTGACACCTTATCAAATAGGGTATATATATATATATATATATATATATAGGGAGCCCTTCCACTAAGAGATCTCTTATTTTGTCTATTTTAAGGGATCGGTTATTAGACCAACTTGTTGATCACATTTTCACATCTCCACCGTTCAATTACTAGGTTTGTATGTGTAGATCATTCTTGTAAATTTTTAGCCAAAATGGTGATCGTTAAGGCATCTAACTAGATGAAATCAATGGACGTATGAAATTTGTCAAAGCTGAACCGTTCATGTTTTTATTTGTAAATTTCAATTTTGAATGCTCTAATAATTATCAAATGGAATGAAAATTTACAAATATGATCTACTCATATAAACATAAAAGTTGAACGGTGGAGATGTTAATATGTGATCGAAAAGTAAGTTAAATGATCGATCCTTTAAAATGGACAAAATGAGGGATCCCTTAGTGGAATTGACCATATATATATATATATATATATATATATATATATATATATATCCAAAGCTGAGTTCCGCTTTGAAATTAAAGTGTGGAGTTCTCTATTTGACCCACTTTTCGGTCACAATTTTATATCTCCACCGTTCAGTATATAGGTATATACATATAGATCATCTCTGCAAACTTTCATCAAATTTGGTGATCGTTAAGGTATCGAAACGATAAAAAATTAGTGAACATATTGAATCTGTTCAATATGAACCATTCGTGTAAATTACAATTACGGATGTTCAAATGATCACCGAATTGGATGAAATTTTTCATAAGCGATCTAAATGTAGATATCTAGCTACATATACTGAACGGTGGATATGTAAAATTGTGACCAGAAAGTGAGTCAAATAAAGAACTCCGCACTTTAATTTCAAAGCGAAAGCTCTGGATAGGGACTACATATATATATATATATATATATATATATGACAAACTACTGGTCACTCCTCCAACTTTCACTGACTCGACAGTTTAGTCCTTAAGGTTTCAATTTCAACAGATCACTCCTCCAACTTTCACTGACTCGACAGTTTAGTCCTTCAGGTTTCAATTTCAACAAATCACTCCTCCAACTTTCACTAACTCAACAGTTTAGTGCTTAAGGTTTCAATTTCAAAATATGTAGTTGGAGGAGTGATCTGTTGAAATTGAAGTTGTAGGAGGAGTGATCTGTTGAAATTGAAACCTTAAGGACTAAACTGTCGAGTTAGTGAAAGTTGGAGGAGTGATCTGTTGAAATTGAAACCGTAAGGACTAAACTGTCGAGTCAGTGAAAGTTGGAGGAGTGACCAGTATTTTGTTCATATATATCTATATATATGAAGCTTTGTGTGTGTGTGTGTTGGTGTGTTTCTAATCGAAGCTTTGTTTATACATGTATTGTGTGTGTGTGTTGGTGTGTTTCTAATCGTGTGTGTGTGTTGGTGTGTTTCTAATCGAAGCTTTGTTTATACATGTATTGTGTGTGTGTGTTGGTGTGTTTCTAATCGTGTGTGTGTGTTGGTGTGTTTCTAATCGAAGCTTTGTTTATACAGGTATTTAACAAAACCAAGTTGTGTGAATCGAACACCGACAAAGACCCTGCCTGGTCTCCAGTCCTCTCTTACGTACCCTTAACGGTTATTATTAGGTTCAGTGGTAAAAATATAAGCTAGAACTTGAAACTAAATCAACTAGAAATATTTCCCCATTTGTTTCTGTCAGCTTTTTAGATACACTAGTTAATTACAAGTGGGCTTGGTTTTAAGCCTAAAACATACTAACAATTGCTTTACGATTTTGAAATGTTATGTACGAACGTATGTACCAGTTTCCAAATCCCCTTACCAAGTATTGAACAAATTCTGGAACACATATGATGATACTTGGACAACATTTAGAGTCAAAACATTATGCAAGTGTATTTTAACGCGTGGAAATCATAATAGTAAAAAACATCATCGCTTTAATTCTTTGAAGAACAATATGCACATACAGATTTATACTATTACCAATCATATAACTATTTTGATAAAAATTGAGGGGTGCCTCAATAAGGAGTTGCTCGATCGACTGGATCTTATGCATGGTTTCATGTCCCTAGCTTGACTAGTTGGTTCTTCTAAAATCGATCTGAATACTGGTTACATGATCATCTTTCTGCAGGGAATACCTTGAGATCAACTCCAAAACATGCAAGATGCATGGTTTGTGTATTGTAATAACTAAAAAAAAAAAAAAAAACTTGGGCATGATCCATCGATCTAGTGGAATGAAGGAGATCGATATCAGCTCTCGATCTTTAAGTGGATGCAAGTTCTGGGTAATACTAGGATCGGTTTTTTGATGTAGCTAGCCATGGAGATTGAACTCATTGAAGTTGAAGCTGATGGAGTTGCAGTACAATAATGCAGTGAAGACTTAAGAGTTTGGATGGCTCCGTTGACAAGTGGATGATAGCAATGGGAGCCTCATCTATCACTACAAGAAAATATGGCTTTGCCGACGAAAAAAAAAAACACGGCCGACGAAACACTTTTTTCGTCGGCTATTCCCAAGAATGGCCGACGAAAATTTTTGTCGTCGCAAAAAAAAAAATTTCGTCGGCCATTCTAAAAAAAAAATTTCGTCGGCCATTCTCATAGAATGGCCGACGATTTTTTATTTCGTCGGTAAAAATGAAAAATCGTCGGCTATTCTACAAGAATGGCCGACGATTTTTCCGTCGTCCCTAAAAAAAATGTTTCGTCGGCTATACTCCTATAATGGCCGACGAATTAAAGTTTTCGTCGGCTATATAAATTTTGAAAGTTTGGCCAACGAAATTGGAATTTTCGTCGGCTATAAGTCTTTATATTTTCAGATCTGGACAGAAGCTGCTCATTTGAAAAAAAACGGGAGAAAGAGTGAAAAATCTGTGAGTATTGTTGAAATCCGTCCTCTCTTACATTGTGGAGCTATATATAGGTACGTATATGTGTATATATGTTGATTTTGAGTTTTAGTTGAGTTGATTTTGAGTTTTAGTGATTTTGATATAGTAAGTGATTTTTTGTTTTGTTGTTGTTTTAGTGTTAGAATGTATGTATATATGTTGATTTTGAGTTGTAGTTGAGTTGATTTTCAGTTAGAGTATAATTATGTGTTTTAATTTAATAATGTTATTTTAATTAGTGTTAAAATATATATAAATTAATATGTTAATTAATGGTTGTTGATAGTGTAATGAACTTAAATAATGGTTGTTAATTAATGGTATATATATATATATGAGTTGATGTTGATAATAATATATATTGTAATATATATGTGTTAATTAATTTATTATTAATTAAAGTTATACAAATATATTATTATCAGGTTATATATGGATCGAAATAAGAGTTGGATTTCGCTTCCAAGGCATGACCGACGATACACTACAGGAGTTGTGGATTTTATGCAGTTCGTCGAGGAAAATGCAAAAGGACCGTACCATTATTGCCCGTGCAAGAAATGTAAGTGTCGCAGTGATATGTGTCGATTTCCGATTAGGACAGTATGGGAGCACCTAAAGAGTAATGGGTTTTGGCCGAAGTACACACGTTGGATATATCACGGTGAGCCATCATTAGATGGATCGCATGATCATGGGCAGTATTTTGAGGCGGGCAGTAGTAGTACATCCAACGATCCAACAATGGCATTCGTCAACGACGTGTTTCCTTTTGAAAGCGGTGTACGTGGGGAACAATATATGCAGGACCCGGTGCAGCCGTTCCCACAAGTTGTCAACACTGCTGCCTTTGACAAGTACAACAAACTGATTGCATTGCAACAGACCCCTGTGTGTTCAAGTTCTGAGAAGACAGTTCTTGAAAGTGTGATGGAGGTAATGAGGATTAAAGTCGAGACAAAATCGACTATCAGGCAAGTAGATGAATATCTACAGTACACTTCTTCGTTGTTGGAGGAGGGTCATCGTAATCCTACCAATCACCGTCAGGTCCGAAGTATCCTCAAAGATCTAGGGCTTTCCTACATTAAGATCCATGCATGCGCATTTGACTGCGTTCTCTTCTGGGGTAAAGATGCAGAAGGGAATGACCTTGCTAGCCTTGACGCATGTCCGATATGTCAGTCTGACCGATATAAGTTGACGGGAGCAGGCAATAGGAAACCTGTGAAAGTGCTTCGGTATTTTCCGTTGAGAGATAGGCTTGAGCGGTTGTACATGTCAGAAACCACCGCAAAAGCTATGAGGTGGCACGGTGAGCGGGACGCGGGAGACGCAGATATCATGACACAGATCTCTGACGGAGCGGCTTGGAAGCATATAAACAATGAGTTTCCTTATTTTGCGTCAGATGTCAGAAACGTCATACAGTATATGGCCGGTGGTTTTGGTACCTTACAACCTTCCTCCGTGGATGTGCATGAAGAAGGAATATAATATGTTGACGTTGTTGATTCCGGGGCCTGGTTACCCAGGGAAATGTCTCGATGTGTATATGAGACCATTGATTGAAGAGCTTAAGGTATTGTGGGACGTTGGTCATCCCACTTTTGACAAGTACAAGCAGGAGACGTTCCAGATGCATGCCATGGTTATTGGTACCATCAGTGATTTTCCTACTTATGGGATGTTGTCGGGCAGCGTTGTTAGGGGATACAAGGCTTGTTCAGAGTGCCTCAGCGATTATGGGAGCACCCCTCATTGCAACAAGATATGCCGAATGGGTCATCGTGTGTTCCTTCCGGCGGATCACCACTGGCGTTATGAGTCCGCCGCATTTGATGGAACCGAAGAACACGGCCGTGCTCCCAGAAGATGGACAGGAAGAGAAATTTTAGGAAGACTTAATGAGTACGATTTTGGGCCCCTCAGCAATCATCCCGATATTGTAGCGGAAATACCTGAAAGGCCTGAGGAGTACAAATTCTGGACACATAGGAGCATATTGTGGGAACTCCCGTACTGGTGTGAGTTGCTGATCCGTCACTTCCTAGACGTTATGCACATAGAAAAAAATGTTTCTGAAAGTGTGGTGGGCACAACGCTGAACTTGGAGGGGAAGACGAAAGACGGTCCTAAGGCTCGCACTGATATGCAAAACATGAATATCAGAAAACCACTATGGTTGAAACAAGGGAAGAGAAAAATGCCTCAAGCTCCTTACACCGTCAAGCCTGAGCATAAATCAGAAATTTTGCATTGGATAAGTCGGGCCAAGTATCCTTCAGGCTTTGCTGGAAATATAGCCAAGTGTGTCAACAGACAATGCAACAATCTGTACGGGTTGAAAAGTCATGACAATCATATCCTGCTACAACGTCTCTTCCCTGTTTTCATTCGACCGTTCCTTCCCCGTCACGTTGTGGAGCCGTTAGTAGCGTTGGCAAGATTTTTCTAGAAGGTATGCACATGGGAAGTGAGAAAATCTGACCTCCGGGAAATGCAACAAGACATCGTTCATATCATGTGTAAATTTGAGATGATATTTCCTCCAAATTTTTTCGACATCATGCCTCACCTCATGATCCATCTTCCTCGGCAGTTGTTGCTTACCGGTCCTGTGCACTTCACTTGGATGTATCCGATGGAAAGGTACGTATTTTACACCTTATGTTAATTTCCTCATCAATATATGTGATATAGTGTTAATGTATTATCATAACACTTTAAAAACTTGATTTATAGGCAACTTGGACAATACGGTGGTTTTGTCCAAAACAGATCCGCACCTGAAGGATGTATAGCTGAAGCATATATTGCGCACGAGTGCGTCACCTACATGAAGCTGTATTTCGGAGCGTTACAGGAAAGCATACAGGAAGATGTACCGTCACAGTTCAATCTTTCCATACTCTCCGACGATGTTGTACTCGGTGGAAACATGCCAGCTTCCTACAAGTTGAAAGATTATGAGGTAGCCATTGCACATTGGTGGGTACTAATCAACTGTCCAGAAGTTCAGTTTTGGAAGGACATACATCAACGCTGTGAAGGAGTAGCAGGTGATCTCGATTACCACAACCAGACATTCGCAGAGTATTTCGGCCGCTGGGTACGTACCTTTAACACTATTCTATACGTGTTCATATATTATTGTGTATATTTATTCATATTTATAGTTGATTCTGATGGTTGCAGATGGACCTTATTGAAAATGATAATCACCCAAATTGGTCGCACGAACTCAGACTTTTAGCGAGGAGGCCGGTCTATTCAAAAGTTTATGCGACGTGCAAGGTGAATGGTGTGTTATTTCGATGTGAAGACAGAGACCTAAGACTGAAAACACAAAATTCAGGGGTTATGGCACATGGTGGGGATGGTGGAGTTGACTATTACGGTGTTCTCCATTCAGTTGTGGAACTGCATTACGGGGAAGGCATGAAAGTGCACCTTTTCAAGTGTAGATGGTTTGACACACGGCCGCAGAGCATGAAAACCGATCAATACGGCGTAAGTTCTGTGAACACTAGTACATCATGGTATGAGGACGACCCGTTCGTTTTAGCCACATGGGTGAAACAAGTGTTTTATCTTGATGATCTCGCCAAGGGTGACCCGTGGAAAGTAGTCAACACTATCCACCATCGCAACATTTACCGGGCGTCTACACTTGGAGTGGCTGAAGAGAACAAGGAAGGGGGCACCGCGTATCAAGAGCCCAACTCAAACGGTATTCCTGACTCCTCTTTTATTCGCCTAGACACGCCGGTGCGAATTCGACGTGAAGAGCCACTGCTTGTTGATATTGATCCAACTGAAGAAACTAACGAGGACTCTAGTGGTGAGGAAAGACATAGATTACCCCTATCGAGCAATTCAGAAACCGAAGAAGACTCATCCGATGATTCCGATTACAATCCGACGGATTAAGTAATTTAAATGATGTAATCCTTTCATTTGTAATCAACTCATTTCTAATGAACGGGCGTGGGGATGAGCCTCCCAGCTAGGCTGGGTTCCAAACCCCTTAAAAAAAAATTTGAAATATGTTGACTGTTGGGTTTCTGGTTTTTTATGTTCTATTTTGGTTATATGTGAACAGGACATCGGAATAGGAGAGGTGTAAAACCACTGATTTTTTTTGTTTTTTTTCAGAGAATAGCCGACGAAAAATGCATTATTTCGTCGGCCATTATAATGGCCGACGAATAGTAAATTTTTCGTCGGCTATAGGAATAATGGCCGACGAATAATGAATTATTTCGTCGGCCATAAGTTTTTTAAAAATAATTATTTTACGAAGAATGGCCGAAGAAAATAATTATTTCGTCGGCCATATGTTTTTTTTAAAATAAATATTTTATTTTTTACCGAAAACGACAAAAGAATAGCCGACGAATACTAGGTTTTATTTCGTCGACTATGATTAAAACAAAAAACAAAAAAAGAGCAGCTTCCATTTTCTATCACTGTCGACAAACCATTGCTTCATCCTTCAAATGCAAATGTGTCGTGAAATAAGATATGACCGAACTATTGAAATACGTCTATGGTTGAAAAATGAGAAGATTCCGACAAAATCTGTGTGCGGAATGTTGCGGTTAACTGTTTTTTACTCCCGTTTTCCTATGGGTAGCATGACGGTCGGTAAATATTTTGAGGAAAATTTTTATACGATTAGTCGCGTCTCATCGATTTGAAACTATTATCTGTTGAAGATCAGGCAAAAAAACGTCATTTAGACGGGCCAATTTCCGTTTTAAAGCGTTTAGAGGTTTGACTCACCCGGTTGACCGTCCCGATCGAGCCTTTAACGTTGTCAGATGTAGTTGGATTTTTTTTCATACATGTATTTAATCTTAACGGTGATATCTGACGGTTGGAATAGATTTTCCCAACTTTTAGATTCAAAATCGGAACATATGCACTAATGTTCCTTAACTTGTTTACTAAGTGTTTAAGTGAATGTATAGTTTCAAATAGTTACTATATGTAGACCCTTCAAATGCAAATGTGTCGTGAAATAAGATATGACCGAAATATTGAAAAACGTCTACGGTTGAAAAATGAGCAGATTCCGACAAAATCTGTGTGAGGAATGTTGCGGTTAACTGTTTTTTACTCCCGTTTTCCTATGGGTAGCATGACGGTCGGTAAATATTTTGAGGAAAATTTTTATACGATTAGTCGCGTCTCATCGATTTGAAACTATTATCTGTTGAAGATCAGGCCAAAAAACGTCATTTAGACGGCCCAATTTTCGTTTTAATTTATAGGGTTCAGAGGTTTGACTTTGTAGTTTGACCAAACGTTTAGCCGACGAAATCAACTATTTCGTCGGCTATTTCCAAAGTTTAGCCGACGAAATTAAATATTTCGTCGGCTAAACTCTTGCCATCCGCTTAGTGTCCGCCGTTGGATGGCTCAGATCGAACGGCTGTGATTTTCCAAAGTATAGCCGACGAAATATTTAATTTCGTCGGCTAAACTCTAGTGATCCGCGCCTTTTCATTGTTCGCCGTTGGATGGGGGAGATCGGACGGTTATTGAGCGCCTAAACTATGGCCGACGAGTTCATACATTTCGTCGGCTATACTTAAGTATAGCCGACGAATTAAAACATTTCGTCGGCTATTCTTAAGTATAGCCGACGAAATCTTTTTAATTCGTCGGCTATAGTGTCGGGTATAACTTTGCAGCAGCCGAACCCTAGCCTCCATTTGCAGCATTTTTTCCAAAACCGGCCCTCCTCCCTCTTCCTCCTCCAATCCGGCAGCGCCCCCCTCCTCCCTCCTCCTCCTCCAAGCAATCCGGCCGGCCTCCAAGCAGTCCTCCTCAATCCGGCGGCCGCCGCTTCCTCCTCCATTCCGGCAGCAGCACTCCTCCCTCTTCCTCCTCCGGCCCAGCCTCCTCTAATCCGGCCGGCCTCCTCCTCCGCTGCATTTTCGTACGGGCGCGCGCAGGTAGGTTTTTTTTTTTTTTTTTTTAAGTTAATTAATGTTAATTTATATATAATTTAGGTATAATTTAGGTATTTATGTTAATTTAGGTAAATTTTAGGTATTTATGTTAATTTAGGTATAATTTAGGTATTTATATTAATTTAGGTAAATTTTAGGTATTTATGTTCATTTAGGTATAATTTAGGTATTTATGTTAATTTAGGTAAATTTTAGGTATTTATGTTCATTTAGGTATAATTTAGGTATTTATGTTAATTTAGGTAATTGTTTTCAAATTTATTTTAATTGTATCATTTATACGTATAAATTGGTTTTTTAATTATATAAATTGATAACTTAATTGTATAATTTAGCTTAATTATATATATAGCTTAATTATATTTAATTAGAATTTGTTATTTAATATAATATAATTTAATATGTTAGTATATAAATTGTTATATTAAAATATGTTAGTATTATTGGTTATTATATTAATTAGAATTTATATTTAATATAATATAATTTAATATCAATTAATGTATTAATGCCTCGGGCTTTAGATGGCCGATGCATTAAGAAACCTATTCGGAGGCCGTCGTGGCAGCAGATCTAGAGGTTCTAGAAATTCCGGCGGTTCCGCAGACTCCGAGAGGACCGCTAGCCAGCCTGAGAGGACCACTAGCCAGCCGCGGAGGAGTGTAGATTCATCCCAGCCGCAGAGGACTGTGGATGCAGACCAGCCGCGACGGAGTGTGAGTGCTCGGCACCAGACCCTTCTCCAGGCGGGGCGGCCGTCGAGCACTTCACTTCCGCATGCCGGTCCCTCTGTGGCTCCGAGGTTTAGTCGGCAGCTGTTTCACGAGGAGATAGCTGCCGACGTTCCTCAGGTTCGTATGCCTGAGGTTCATCGGCAGCCGATGCCGAGTCCGACTCAGTCTGGTGCTGACTCGACTGAGGCTCCTACTCTCCCAAACCAGCTTTTCCTCCCGTACAACGTTCCGGCGATACCGGAGGTCGACTATCAGGGTGTGCCCTTATGGCCGGATATGCCTCAGTACGTTAGTGTTGCGGAGGCATACCGGCAGGAGCCATTTGAGGACCCTGACCACCTTATTTCGGCGAGGAGAAAAGGGAAGTCGACAGACGAGTCATCCACTTCAGGTAACATTTGATTTTATTAATTAAATGTTTTATTAAAATTAACGCACTATTATTTAATTTTATTAACCAATCGTCTTTTTTGTGATAGGGACAGCCGCTAGCAGTTCACGGAGGAATACGAGAGGTGTCATCTGTTTTGACACGCTCAGGAGAACTGTTGAGCGCAGCGGCAGGATCCAGATCAACGAACCTCCTAATCAGGAGGTTCAGGGGAAGAAAAAACGCGACTACTCGGGTTGCGTGGGGTCACTGATTAGGGACAGAGTCCCTATGTTGTGGACCCGGTGGGCTGATGTGCCCGAAGAGATAAAGAGGGAGGTGAACATTGCCGCGGCGGTGAGTAATTTAAAAAATTTAATTTATTTATCGTAATATTTTATAATTTTCGGTATTATTACAATTGTAAAACTAATAAAATATTATTTTTCAGACATTCTTCGAGATTGCCGAACACAGGCGGGATTGGGCGGACAACCAGCAGAACTTGAGGTACGTTTGTTTTTATGATATTATAATTATCTTATAATTATTAATATTTTATGATATTAATAATATTTCTAATGCACTTTTGTTTTTTTCGTAGGTTCAAAGAGTGGAAGAACGAGCTGCGTTCCCACTATAACGAGTACGACCACCTTGGTCGTATGGGCACTCCCAGAGAGTTCGTGTTCCGGGAGTACGAGTGGCGTTGGTTGAAGACAGTAGACTTCAACAACCCAGTTATGCAGGTAAATACTAAAATTCAGTAAAAATGTTTATTTTGTTAATATTTTAATTATTAGTTTAATTATTTTATAATTATTACATTAATATTTTCTGATGCATTTTTCTAATATTTTATTATTTGTTTGAAGGAACGGTCTAGGATAAACTCTGCGAACCGCCGCCGGAACACAACCCCCCATCATGTTGGTTCACGGCCGTTTGCACAGTATCAGGAGGAGGCGCTCAGAGATCATCCTGATAGCAACCCGTACGTGGAGACGTTCAAGATCGCTTATCCACAAGCGACAGAACAACTCGTAAGTCGTTCATTACAATTTTAAAATTTTAATTATTAATTTTACTTAATTATATATTTGTTATAATATTAATTTTTTTTTCCCGTCCACTTAGGAGAGGGTCAACCGGGCCGAAGAAGAGGTGCTCCAGCAAGTAGTTCGGGACACACAACCGAACATTTCAGAGGAAGATCTGGAAGAAGCCATGCGCCATGTCGACCGGTCCAGTGTCCAAACGGCAGGGAGGATCTTCGACGCAGCCTTCCCAAACCGGTCAAACAACTACTACTGCCGGGGTTTGAGAAGTGCTGGACTAGGGCTTCTGAAGACCACTAAGGGAGGTCAGAAGAAGGGAGGCGGGGAGAGCCAGCATATGAGGGGGGAAGTGCAGCGATTGGCCGCAGAATTGGCGACCTCGTCTCAGACAGTACAGGAGCTGCGCCGCAGCACACAGCAGTATCAGCAGGAGACGCGCCGCAGATCACAGCAGTATCAGTTGGATGTGGCCGGTTGGCATGCCGAATGCGAAAGAATTCGGCAACACAACTACGACGGCCAACAAAACTGGTGCTATGAGCTGTTCGCGGCACAACAACAAGGCCTTCCACCCCCGCCCCCGTTTCAGCGGTTAGCGGAACCTCCAATGCCTCAACCTCCCGTGTTCAGTCAGCAGGATGACGAGCCTGATGGAGAACAGGATGCTGGGGATGATCTGCTGGACTTTAGTAGTTTAGGTGATGATTAGGGTTTAGGGTTTATGTATATTAGAACAAATTTAATAAAAATGGTATCTAGACGTGTTTCTTGTTGGTGCAAATGTATGGAATGTTTTTGTGATTTGCAGGTTGCTTGGAATGGTAATTTAGAAAATAATTTAATTTTTTTTTTCCCAAATGTAAGAAAAGCCGACGATTTTGGCATTATTTCGTCGGCTATAATAACTATAGCCGACGAATTTTACCATATTTCGTCGGCTATAAGTTGTATAGCCGACGAAAATTACATTATTTCGTCGGCTATAACTAATTAATGCCTATTAAATATTAATATATTTCGAGGAAATAGCCGACGAAAATTATGTATTTCGTCGGCTATTGTTAACAACCAATAGCCGACGAACATTTATTAATTCGTCGGCTATATGTTGTTAACAATAGCCGACGAAATACATAATTTTCGTCGGCTATACTTAATGAATGTCGTCGGCCATACTTGAAAATACCCGACGACATTCGTCAGCAATTTGTCCCAGGTTTGGCCGACGAAAAATATTTTCGTCGGTAAAGTCGTCGGCCATACTCTACTATAGCCGACGAATTCTTTTTTTTCGTCGGCCATTAGTATAGCCGACGGGGTTGTTCCGACGACGTATAGCCGACGAAAATTTCGTCGACAGATGGTATAGCCGACGAAATATAACCAAAATTTCGTCGGCTATTCGTCCGCATCTGGTAGTGTATGGAAGAATTTTAAGATTTTAAATAATGCAGTTTTCACTTTACTCTCGCTAAGTAAGAAAAATGATTTTGATTACACTTTTAATTAGAGGTAAGATATATTAGGGTTTTGGTTTGAAGCTGTTATAATTTGAAATTTGGTACATGATCATTTTATCATTCATAAGGAGACTAGACTATTGTTTGGTTATCAAAGACGTTGTTTGTTAGCAGTTTTTCTCTTCCTATCACCTGTATACGACTCAATTCGCACAATCTCTTCAGGAAGGTCTTAGAATCGCCTCGTAGAGGTTGTCATATTACAAATGGAAGAGTTGCCATTACAAAATTATTAGGGCTTCATTTTCTTTCCTTTTTTTTTTAATTAGCATAACTATTGTGATCTTGACGCGTATTGATAAAGTCGGTAAATTGACTTGTCTTCAGTTCGATCATACACAAACAAACTTAATATGTTTATAAAGAATTTCTTTAGATATTAAGTAGACTTCAAATTAGGCTGGAGAGAAAATATTTTTGGTTTTATATGTCCATTTTATTAAGTTTAAAATATATAAGAGACTTTTGATGTGAAACATCAAAATTGACCAATAGCTTACAAAGTCATAAGGATCAGTAAACCAACGCGGTGGTTCTCGTGAGATTATTTAAGAACGGGATGGAAGCACATCAAGAAAACAAGAACCTCAGTGTGAAGATGGCCGGCATTAAAATTTAGACAATGAAACTCTAACTAGTTTGAATATCCCTGTTTCATTACAGACTTGACGTTTGACGACCCCCTTGAAGATTGGACTTTTCTAAATAATATTAATCTAATATCTTATATAGTCCTCGCCATCGCTCTGGATGACATTCATTCGTTAGCGAAGTTAATCTGACCCGACGTGTGAATCGGAGAGAAAAACTACATCAAATCATCAAAGCTTGATTGGTTCATTTCGAAAAGTCATATTCGATCATCTCATCAACCATAAATTCTTGTACATTATCGTTCTCATCATCATCGATCAGTAAGAAGAAGCAAGAAGAGGCAAGGCCGTACTTATAACGCCGGCGTCATGGCAGCAGCCGCCGGAGGGACCTCTTTGGAATACACACCGACATGGGCTCTTGCCACTGTTTGCTTCTTCTTCATCTCCATCTCGATCGTGCTTGAACACTTAATCCACCTCCTTGTAACAGTAAGTAGTACTCTTTTTTTTTTTTTGTCACACCATTAAATTTTCGAGCTTTGTCATTTGGTTACTGAAAGATTGATTCTTGTTCATGTAGTGGCTCAAAAAGCATCGAAAAACCGCCTTAACTGATGCAGTTGAGAAGCTCAAAGCAGGTACAGCTTAATAGAAGTTTAGAGCTAGACCCAAGTTTGTAATCTATATGATCATATTTGAGTTTATATTATTTTGTTTATGTTGCAGAGTTGATGCTTCTGGGATTTGTTTCACTATTATTGGCGGTAACCCAAGATAGCATATCAAAAATATGCATACCTGAAAAGCTAGGAAACATAATGCTTCCATGTCGCAAAGCCTTGAATGAAACAGCCGAAGTGGAAACAGTCGAGCACTATGTGAACAAATTTGCAGCACACATAAATTCTTCCGGTGCACATGTCCTGTTTGACGAAATGCTCAGGAGAACGCAGAGAATACTCGCCGAGGAGGAGGAAGCAGCTGTTGAGGATTATTGCGGAGATGTATGTACTTCACTTCATAATCAGCTGATTTTGATGATGTTTTAAAAGGGTGATTATTGATTTATATGAGACTAATTTGCAGGGAAAAGTTTCGTTAGTGACGAAAAACGCGCTTCATCAGCTTCACCTGCTGATCTTTGCGCTTGCGCTTATGCATATAGTGTATAGTGTTCTAACCATGGCTTTGGGCAGGGCTAAGGTAATGTTCATTAGTCATTGCAAAGTTATCAAAAGCTTGAAATAAATGTAATTTATATCATTCAAATAACTTCTGGGTGCTCAATATTCTTGTGTGTTGAATATACAGATGAGGCGCTGGGAAGCTTGGGAGGCAGAAACTCGAACAATGGAGTACCAAGTTGCCAATGGTATGTATTTAGTTGGAATGGATTGAAACTAATCAAGTTTTGGGTACCAAATCAAAGACCCTCCTGCATCTTTCCTTTCAATTTACATAGTTTCTTCTTGTTCATATTGCTTACAGTTCATTCTTTGTGGACCATCTTCATACGAAAACAACATCTGGGTTTGTATAGTTACCTTAATTCCAAAAATTGTAGTTTGTTTCCTTTATAAAAACAGTTTGGTACAACAGCAAAAAGTGTCAATACTCCATTCAAAAGATGATTATGCTTCATGCAATAAGTGGAAGGGAAGGAATTGATGTCAGATTCTAAATCTGTTTTTTTTAACGAACTTTTCTTTTTCTAGGATGAGGCGACAGAGTCTAAAAAAAATAGATGTCTTAGAAAGACTGCTGCATGTTATTATAATTCAGACATTATATAAGTCCCCGCAATTTAAATATTCCTCAAATGGCTGTAAAGTCTTTGTATTTAGAATATTGGGGGGCCTGAGCCACCTGAGTTGGAAGGTCTGGCTTCATATGATGATTAACTATGGCAATGATCATTACTTTTCTTTAAACTGTTATACCAATCTTTGACTGGTTCAAAAAAGACTATTTCTGAGACGTCATTAGTGATTTATTAAATATCTCTGTCACAGTCTTTGGTTATGTACAAAGTAAGCTTTTGAAACTTATAGCGGACATATTCTCAAAGTTCTTATTTTTCTCCCTTAACTTATGGGAATGTATTCAATCATAATTTGCCAGCAGTATGACAAAACGTATCCCAGAAAAGTATGCAGAACTTCTAGATACTATGCACCTTAATGACAGAACGTATGCTCTGATGCCTATTGTTTTCTTCCTTTCACCTTCTTCTTTTGGTGGAAAGTTACAGTAGTCCTATATTAATTCTGACCTAAAGATTCAAGATAAGAAATAACAGCGCTATATACTTTTAGTTACTTATCCACATTCATTTGCAGATCCCAATCGATTCAGACTTACAAGACAAACAACATTTGGAATACGGCACATGAATTCGTGTACAGAGACTTCATTTCATCTATGGGTGGTGAGTACCTTTTTATCATCTTCAAGCTGGAGTTTACTTGCCTCAATCTATGAGGACATTTCTAATAACTTGGTTTTGGATGACTGTGAATTGGAGCAGAAATGCTTTTTCAGGCAATTCTATAATTCAGTAGCAAAAGTTGACTACTTCACCATGAGACACGGTTTTATATCGGTAAGGGACTTAATTCAACGAAGCCAATTTTGTGTATAGTTGAGAAAAGTATTTTCAACATAATCAATTAAGCCTCTAATCAATGAATCTTTCTGCAGGCTCACCTGTCAAATAGGCACAACAACTTTGATTTTCAAAAGTACATACAACGATCTTTGGAGGAAGATTTCAAGACACTGGTTGGCATCAGGTTTGTTATTCTTTATGCATTGTCTTTGTAGTTTTCATGGAAATGTACACAGTTTTACATCTTTCATCCCAATCACTATTATATGGAAATCTAATGTGGCCTCTTTTTGTTTCCCCAGCCCTACAATGTGGTTTGCAGTAGCCATTTTTATGCTAGTGGATGTGTATGGTAAGAATTCCTATTGCTTCCTGTTGATGAATTCCTTTAGTTTTGTGTTAATTTGATAAATTTTAACTCATGGATTTGTATTAACTCTAACCAGGTTGGCACGTATATCTCTGGCTATCCTACGTACCACTCTTGGTAAGTACATTGTTGTATGTTTAGACGAGCAAATAGCCATATAGAGATTCCTGTGTTTCCTAATCGTCGTTAACTTTTCTTTTCTAGGTCGTTTTGTTCCTAGGAACCAAACTTGAATATATTGTTGCAAAGATGGCACTTCAAATTAAAGAACAGAACAATGTAATCATTGGAACACCTCTTGTTCGACTAAACGATGATCTTTTCTGGTTCAAGAACCCAAGATTTGTCTTGAAGCTTCTACATTACACTTTGTTCCTGGTATGCATTCCTATATCAGAATGAGAAACTATTGATTTTTTTTCTTTTCTTTATAGAATATGATTAATAACTAACAATTCTGATTTGGACCTTGTAGAATGCATTTGAGCTTGCCTTCTTCGTTTGGGTTACTGTAAGTTTGTCCTCCATCCAAGATATCACTATCTTTGGTTTCACAGTTAGTATAATAAGTCCCAGTTTTGCATAGTTTTACTATTTTATGACAGAGCATCCTACTTGTGGTTTTTCTCAGGCCCAATTTGGATTTAAATCGTGCTACCACGAGCACACCGTCATCATTATTACAAGAATTGTCTTAGCGTAAGACTACCAGAATTTTTCTGATTTCTAATTCAAAAAGTTATTTTATGAAAGGAAATGTGGTTATAGATTCTTGAGTATGCTTGGTTTGCATTCGTTCGTGACTGTAAATCCATTCGATTTTTCAGGGTGACCACTCAAGTTCTCTGCAGCTACATTACTCTTCCACTCTATGCGCTTGTGACACAGGTGAAGTATATTTGAACCATTAGTCATAGGCTCATAGCCGTACATATTACTGACCAGAAGAACTTTGATTTTCACCAAATGAAGTTAAAGATTCAAACTTGAGTGATATCTGACTTATTGTTGTTGTATACACACAGATGGGTTCACAATTCAAGGGTAAGATACTAGAAGATAACATGGCTGGAATTCTAAAGCAATGGCACGGTGATGTGAGAAGGAAAAGGAGGAAGGAAGAGCGGGAATCACATTCTGGACGGACGTCTTTTTCCGTGGAATGGAGCTCCGTGAGGCACAGCATTTCTTCTTATATGAGACCAAGCCCTTCCAGACGAGGTGAAAATGCCGATTTGTCCAACAGATGGGACAATAGGGAAGAGATAGTAGAATTAGAACAAAGCTCCTCTTCAAGGGGTCAGATAAGACTCGATGATTATAGGACATGAGCAGTAGTGGAATCACAAAGCTCTGAGTTTATGGGAGGGTTAATGGCTGAAGGTCAGTTTCTCTGAGGACTCTGTGATGGCCACTTTGCTCCCAATTACAGGGTAAATGCATCATTGTATAGATGTGATGGCTGCGTGCTTCTAGTGCCTCGGTTGTTTATAAATTGAGAAGAATCCTCTTACTTATATCGCTGTGTATACTAAAATAGCTTAGGACTTCAAATCCAAGCATACTTCACGACCAAATTCATAATTCATCCATGGAATGCCTTCTGTTAATGAGTGATGATCAATATTGTATATGCGGCCGGGTTAAAATTATTTATCGCAAAAATGAAAACTAGTTTGGTATATTGTTGAAAGAGAATTTTCTCGGCAAACAATAAACTATTTTCTGCACCATGGAAGTTGGAAACCTCGATCAAAAATTCAAAATTCCCCATGATAACAACAGTTACTTGGTTTATTAAAAAGATGAAAAAAAAAATAATAATAATTAGTTTCGCACTTCGGAGTAACCATACCGGACCGGACCAAGTTCTCAACCCAACTAATTGGGCCACTTCCGGAACCTCCCGATGCATGTGTAACCCTCACTAGAGGAGAAAACCCCATAACCCAAATAAATTGTCCTAGGTCTGCAAGCTGGGATATGCAAATGTTAGAGCAGATTGGTACTGCCCAGGAGGTTGAAGCTGCGCTAAGCATTCCTCTCACTCGTTCCAGCTGCCGTGACAAAGTTAATGTGGAATTATAATAGGAACGGTAAGTTTTCAGTCAAAAGTGCTTATTGGTTGGAGATGTAGGAGAAAAGAAATATACGTCCAGTCACTCCAGTGGCTTCAACACACTGGAAACACCTTTGGAAGCTCAAAGTCCCGCCAAAGATGTCACATTTTCTATGGAGATGTTCGATGGGTTTTCTTCTCTATATCAGAGGTATGTGGCTCATGATCCTATTTGTCCGAGATGCCAACTAGCTAATGAAACGCCCTTGCATTCAACATGTCTTGTTCTTTGTGTGTTGCGGTGTTGGAGAGGGCGAGTTTTTACTCAAAGTTGGATCCGGAGGTATGGATGCATTTTTCAGCGTTCTCTGACTTTATGGACTATGCGTTTCATGTCTTGACGATGGTTGAGGTTAAATTACTAGTTATTATTATGTGGAGTAACTGGAATGAAAGGAACAAGGTTTTTCATGGGGAGCATCCTAGGTCTCCAAGTGTTATTTATGAGCAGTGCTTGCTGTTTTGGGAAAGTGTGGTGGCAATGCAGCGTCGCGATGGTACACATATCAGCAGCGTGGGTAGGCAAAGGGATGTGAAGTGGCGACCCCCTAGTTCAGGTATGTATAAGCTGAACTGTGATGCATCTGTTGTTGATGGTGGTAGTAGTGTTGGGCTGGGTGTAGTAGTCAGAGATTCGATGGGTGATCCAATTATTGCTGTGGGTGAGCGTGCTCAGGGACGTCTCCTACCCTGTGCCGCTGAGCTCAAGGCAATAATTATGGGTCTGGAGGTTGCAATACAATATGGGTGGCCTTTGGAAGGTGTGGAAAGTGATTGCATGGGTGTTGTTAGTATGGTAAATGCGGATGGTGATTGTATGGCAGTAGAAGGGGTTTTGGTTGATAGGGTGAGATGTTTATTGGCTGAGTGTGGTATCCCTATGCTCACTTATGTTCCTAAAAGTGCTAATGTTATTGCTAAGTTTGTAGCCCGGTTAGAGGGGCGGTTATCGTAGTTAGGGGTTGGACACGACTGGTTCATGGATGTTATCTCTGGTGACAGACCCGTAACTGGTTCTAGAAAAAAAAAAAAAAAAACAAAAAAGTGGGGAATCTTTGTCCACCACCGATATTTCCCGATTTATGTAATTTTTTGGCTATTTGAATAAAGTTATTAATCATTCTTCCTAAAAAAAAAGGTCTGCAGGCAGTCTAAGCAAAAAACCTAACTATTGCGATTGGTAACATCTCGTTTAAGGACGAGGTGTCGTTCGCAATAGTAATGATGGCGGAAAATAAAGAGTTTTGATTTCGTTGATGACAGAGGACTTTGCTATTATGAACAATAGTGATGCATTATTTTTTATAATCATCGAAAAACATACTGTTTGAATTCGACTGACTGAAGACGAGTTTCACAAGAATTATCATTGTGTCATGATAATAGCAAAAGGTATGTCAGACGTGGACATAGATGTTTTATGAATAAAGTGAGTTATGAGTTAAAATTTATTGTGTAATCACTTAACGACTTTAGTTAATACACATGAAGTCGTTAAATGAATACACATGAATTTTTAGGTTGTAACTCGCTTTATTCACAAAATGTCTGTTGTCCACACGAGTGGTATGCCCTTTTTTGTTATCATGATACAACGAGTTCTTGCGAAACTCATCTTTCAACCAATTGGACCCAAACAATATGTTTTTGATGATTATTATCGCTATTGTTCATAATGATAACGTTCTCTCTCATCAGCGGGATCAAAACTTTTTCCTTTCTGTTCGTGTCGGTTTTGACACTTGTCGAACTATCAACACGTGGGGTGGCGGACGTAAGTTTCAGTCCTGGTGCGAGCGTGCCAGTACCTTTGGGTTAGGTACAACCTTGGTGGCGGACGACGTCTGGCGAATGAATCACCCTTGGCGAGCGGATGACTCTGGCGAACGTGCTCGTCTGCTCCCTGCTACGTGACTTCTCGATCAAGCGACTGTACGCGGGCGTTGACAGGCCGGCGTAGAGGCTCAAACAAGACCTAAGTAAACGGTTACTAGGATTTTCTACTCAACCTCTTGTAGATTGAGATAATCTTACTTCGATCCTGGGATGCAAAGCAGAGCTTTAAATCAAGACCGCGGCTTGTGTTCGTCCAACCTCTGGCAGATTGGGAAAGACTGTTACCGGGGTAACGACTCGATTTGTCACAAGGCGTGACGACTGGACTCGATATGTCTCAGCGATGTTTCGACACGAACGCAAGGCACTTTCGACAACAGCGGCAGGTGTACGGCGACCGGTGGTGGGCGTAGGTTTGCGGCTTAGTTGGAATAGTGGTCGTTTGCAGTTGGTGGAAGGCAGTTCGCGAGAGTCTAGCAGGGCAAAAGCTTGTAGTTGTATGGTTGTGAACCCTTCTACGTTGTCCTAGAGTTCTTTATATAGTGATCTCAAAACCCCAAATATGTGTGTATCAAGCATAATGGATTCTGATATCAAATAGGATTGTATTACCCTAAACCATCTCCAATTCGGATTCCTATTAGGACTCCAAATCCTCTTCTAGAAGGAAACTGATTTAAAACATATCGGATTACCCGCTAATGGGTGACCCTCTGGGCTTCGGCCCACAGTCTCGGGTAAATGTTAATTTAGGCCCAAACACTTTCCACCGTTATTGCCATTACGAACGCCACCTCCGTCCTTAAAAGAGATGTTACCAATCAAAACACCTTTTTACTTGCTGTAACAACACGAGTAAGGCCATATGAGACGAGTTTCTAGCTACTCTAATTTTTTTGGGTGTTCTTATTGATGACTTGAATGAATATAATCTAGCAAGTGCCTTATATAGGCATTGAAATAAACATATTCATACAAGAACTAGGAAATAATACCTCACTGGGAATCCTATTATTACAAGAAAAAAGAACTCTTTGGGCTTTTTTTTTTTTTTTTTTTATAATAATAGGATTCCTAGTGTTGGTAAGAATTCATATATCTCTCTCTCTCTATCCGAAATCGAAGGCGGAAGAGTTAGGGAAGGCATCTCTAGCTCTTGTTTAACCCATCTCCATCCATCATCTACCCTTACTGATGAGTGCTGACAAGAACAAGAACAGTAATAGTAGAGGATGGACAATTATATACTCATGCGTAAGAACTCATACTCAAATAGGTGAGTGACTTGCAATTGTATGGTGGCAGCTATATGAGCCTCCGCGGTTCTTGTCGGTGAATATAGGAGAACGTAGTGAATTAATTTGTGGTGACCGTATAAAAAAAAATTATAATTTATAGTGACAATATTTTTATCTGAGACTCACCAACATATGCAGGTATTTCCTGAAACGCTAGAAGGTTGAACTAAACCGAATACAACAAGAATTGGAAGCAATAATTGAATCAAGCAATCTGGGTAAGCTTAACACTGTAGCAGCACATCTAGTCACAAGGATATGCTTTCCCAGTCCTCGGATCCCACCATTGTGGGCTCTAATTTGTTTCACAATATTGACATGTCCATGAATTCTTTTTGTTTATAGTCATTAGTCATCACAAATTGATTACTGCCACTAAAGCAACTTGTCTTCTTCCCTTCTTAAACTTGTGGATTTAACAGTCCATGACTTCTGACCACATCCCTCCAGTGTTCCAGGTTCGACCACTTTCCCACACTCATTGGCTCTTACTGTTCTTGATTTTGTTCTTTCATTACAGGCCACAAATCCCCACTATATATAAACTTTGATTTCTTCTGCAACCTCCTCCCCCCTTCACTTTCTTTCTCTGTTCAATATGTCTAATAATTACTTGTGTCTGTTAGGAGCCATAGACAGTCTCTGGTTTCATCAAACCATTCTTTTCCCGGAACCAATCTCATTACTTGGCCCCAAATCCACTGAAACACCTCAGGATTCCATTGCAAATAGTTCTTTCACGTACCCATCATCCAGCTTGGTCTCCTTACCCGTTGCAGATGAAGAAGTCTCCTCAAATTTCTCAGCCAGAAATCAAATGAGTACTCGAAGTACACCAGAAATCCCATCACCAAGTACACCAGATTCACCAGAAACGAGTACTCCACAGGTAAAACTTCCTTACTGGTTGATACTCATAGCAATAGTTTCGATTTATTCTGTGTGAGGCATCTAATGTTTCATGTAAACAATGACTAGGATTATGAGACGAAAAGACCAACAAGATTAGATATTGTGGCCAACAGATTGATGCTAATCCGCTCTCAGTCATCATCCCCGATAGCAAATGATCAAAGAAGCAGTCCTCGGAAAAGCAGAACCACCTCTGGCTTGTTAACAAGGAAGCTGGAGAAATCCATGAGCATGAGAAGCTTGGGGGAGCTAGAACTTGAAGAACTAAAGGGGTTAATGGACTTAGGCTTCACTTTCAAGAAAGAGAACTTAAACCCACGAATGATGAGCTTGGTACCTGGATTGCAGAGACTTGGAGTTGGAGTTCATAATAACAATAAAAAGAGACAGAAGTCACAGAACTCGAGTGATGATGATGAAGTTGAAGTAATGGCAGCTAAAGATGGTGGTAGTGGTGGTGACGGTGAGGAAGTTGAAGTTGAAGTTGCGAGGCCATATTTATCGGAGGCGTGGCTTATAAAGAGGCCTGATTCGCCGCTTCTGAATCTAAGGCTGCCAACCAGAGTGTCCTCTGCTGCTGACATGAAGAAGCATCTGAAATCCTGGGCCAGAACTGTAGCTTCTGAAATCCAACAAGAATCCTAATGTAAAGTATAGATAAGAGGGAGGTTTAATTTGTTTTACCGGCAGATTTTCAACTGTAAAAATGTCTTTTTCACTGTCAGTTAAAATGAAATTGCGAATTATAAATAAAAGAGTGCAAAGGCAAAGGCTAGAGCACTTGGTTTTCCTTCTCATTATTGTTTTGAGCTCGGAACAAGGGTTAGCGATCACTATACTGTAAATTGTTTAGTGATAACTTCTAAATTTGAGTACGTACTCTTTCCTTTGTTTATTTGTTACTGTAGATATTAAGTTTTAAACTCAAAATGAACATTTTGAAGTTATCAATGGTTTTTGACCATTTTTGCTGATAAGGATAAGCTATTTTGTCTATTTAGTGATTGTCTAATGCGCGACTCAAACATTAGGCCATAAGCAAACATTGTACCATTATCCGATAAATTTTAGGATAATGGCCGTTGTTAATGGTACCATTTTCTGAATACCAGAACAGCAATACTAACGCTCAATTAAACCATTTTCCAAAGCAGTGCGATAGACAATTTGTAACATTAGTCCAATATCATTTGGTCAAGTCCGAAATATTGGTCAAGTCTTATTAGATGAGTTGAGCATGAATTAAGACGAATTGGTTCCTATAATTATACAAGTTACTTACGAGATTTTCGTACCGAATATACTAGAGTTGAAGTACGTCCAATTCAGTTCCTTCACGAACGCGAGTATAACAAAATAAAAACAATTTAAAACACTAGTCGGACGCGAAGTGTATCGAGCCAATCTATAACCCTAAGTGTAACATTATTTTGAACATACAAAACCTTAATTTTAAAAGTTGTAATATAATTATTAGAACAGTAAAATTTGCAACTCAAATGATACAAATATATCTGTCTGTTCGTATACAAAGTACCAAGAGATACAAAGGGGTAAACTCGATCACATCTTTTGTGGTTGGATAGAGGATATACCAAAGGCAAGGGAATGTTATAGAAAGGTTGAACATGCACCTATCATGGTGTGACTGAGAGAAATAATTTCAGCCAAATAACAGACCCCATGAAAAAAGTCCATGTTTGAGAGAGCCATGCCATGTTCAGATTCTCGATCGATTGCTCTGCGCTCTACCCGTAAGCATGGTTAATTTGAATGATTTCCCCTTCACTAATGGGCGTCTTAGACGTACTCGTTCTCTATATATAAGGGCATTACAGACGTTGTTACACTAATTTTTCTGTTTTCCTGGAACATTTTCTATTTCTCGGTTTCATTCACTTGGCTTAATAGTCCATCAAATGCATGGATCAAATGGACGTTAATTGATCAGCATATATAGAAGAGCTGGGGAAAACAGTGAAAACTAGCTACCTAGTTCCTCTTCTTCTTCAATTTTTCCCGTAATTATTTTATATATGATCAGCATATATAACTATTTATTTGATGAAGGTGAACGTATAGAAGTATTGACTAACTAGTTATACTCTTCACAATGATTATCAGCGTCTATATACCCCTGTTCGGATACGTGAATTTCTTTGTTCAAGTGCGTCTTGATGGACCAAAATTATGGTACTTCTTCTCACACATAGCATACTCATTCCAGTTCAAAAAAACAAGCATACTAGCTCATTGTGAAGCGTCATATTTTTATACCTACAAATTGTAGTGCAAGTTTAAATTTGGGTTTACAGTAGAAACATTTCTTAATTCAAATAGAAAGTCAATTACTTATCTAAAGGATTGGTGGGCAACTCGATCATCAACTTGATCTATTGGCCATAAACGATCAATCGTTACCTCTCCCACCCACAACGTCTGCTATTATTAGTGGCAAATGGTATTCATATTGCATTGGCTTGCTGAACCCAATCCCGATTTAGTGGCCACTATATATAGTATTTGATGATTGATCGCCAACCCGAATAATGTGTCTACAACATGAGGACTTATAAATTCATTTATATTAATTTCTTTCGTATTTCATACAAGTTACTGAGATATTCCTCATCTTACAAGCTACTAATCAAAGTAATTAACTTGGCACCACTCGACTAGCTTCGTGTTTCTGCGTTTGATACTCTACTTGAGTTGTTACAAAACCATATAGAGAGCAAACCAACTTCTTCTCCACAATCTCGATCAGTTTTCTTATAAGCAATACTCGAAAATCAAAATCCTTCGATCATCTCATTACTTTTGTTTGGCAGATTTATAGTTTGGTAGTTAAATTCTTCATATCACGTACCGCAGACATAATCTGCAGCGTATGCATCATACTACCTCTTTGAAGGGCGCAAAATCGGCTTTAAGGACTATGCGCTTCCACGCCTCAGCAAAATCTTCTGCCTGTTGTTATATTTAATTATAAGGCTGGATTTGTAGCACTCCCATCTTCAAGTGCATTGTCATATTCTCCACATATCTTACATGCTACTGGATCTAGCATCTATTAGATTGCCGCCCCAAGAGAAAAAAAAAATATACAGTATGTTCTTCAACCGTCCATTCTCGTGCATTATCTGTTTTTGGATGGAAATAGTGTCAGTAAGACACTAACTAGCTAGTAAGTGAGTGCTGTACATATTTAAGCAATTATGTGTAGCAGTATGTATAGCATATTTAGCTAAAGCCTAATCACGGTACACGGAATGTTCATTACAGTATTTTATCTGATTATATAGATAAAATTAATTATGTTCATTTAAAGATTACAGACTTATTAGTAAGTGAAGTTTAGGTCTCCTGATCACAACTAAACTCCTACACTGAAAGGAGCCCCTTCGATCTGTTTGCCCCCAAGATCAAACATCAGCATTATTAGTTCTCTATCTTCACCTCTATGCAACTTCCTGTAATCTCGTTCAACGTTAACATCTTCCTCGACCGATCGTAGACTTAAACGGATAATCATGCAGATCCTTTGTATTTGTGTTCTATAATTTTGTATTCCATAATTTTGTATTATTGGTACATGATACATATATTTTACCTAATAGAAATAGAAAAATTGATCAAAATATATAGTTGAATCCAAAATCCCCCGATAGTCTCAGAGAGACAAGTAGGTAGCTCAAGTATATCATAAAAAATCTTTTCTAAAACAAGTATATCATAAAAAGAAAATAATTCATTCTGGCGTATTTGTTTTTCTTAACCATAAATCATAATAACTAAATACGATTTATTAGATGTTCATTGACCATAAATTTTTCTGACGTATACGTTACTGGTAAATCAATTTCTAGATACATGTATTTGCTTAATATATTTTTGTGAGTGGCTTAACTTTTGCGCATGCGATTTTGTCTAGAGGTCAAAGAAAATGGCTCGGTGGAGAGGCTCTGAATCCATTCCAAGGCAAAGCTTGGGATCCCTATATAAGGGTCACATAGTTGATGATTTATCCAAGAAGCCTAAGAAGAACTTGCAGCTTAAGAAAGATAAATATGGCTTCCTGTAACTATAAGCAGCACTCTCTGGTTTCAGGCTTCATGATCACGTCATTTCTTTTGCTCTTGCAATTTCAAGTTGGTATGTAACTCTTTCTCAAATACTATATGCAATGATAATTGTCGTTTACCAAATACTATCTGAATCTTAAGTTCTAGCTGAACTGATGATCATGCAGTACTTTTGAACATTCAGAATATCTAACACGAATTGAAATGCATGAGCAACCGGTAATTGATTGGTTGGTTCAAATATTGACAGGTACAAGTGAGCTGCAACAGAACTATTATTCCCAGAGTTGCCCTAACGCTGAAGAAATCATCAAGCAACAGGTTACTAATCTATACAATGAACATGGAAATACCGCCGTCTCCTGGATCAGAAATCTATTCCACGATTGCATTGTCGAGGTATTACTTGATGGGGGCTAAATATCTTGTGCATGTCTTTATATATCGTAATTAATCTGTAAAGTACAATCAGTAAAATTAGTTCTGATTAATTTCTGCCCGGGATGCATGCAGGGATGTGATGCGTCTCTGTTGTTAGAAGCGGCAGACGGGATGGAGTCAGAAAAGGCGTCGGATAGGAGTTTTGGGATGAGAAATTTTAAGTACGTGAACACCATCAAACAGGCCCTGGAGAAGGAATGCCCTCTTACAGTTTCTTGTGCTGATGTTATTACTCTTTCCGCAAGAGATGGCATTGTCATGGTAAGACTGCATTCTTTTTTCTATCAAATTTATTAATACCTTACCAGATTTAAAATTAATACTAATTAGTATTGGTTTTATATGTTAATGTTGGTTGTAGTTAGGAGGGCCTCGGATTGAAATGAAGACGGGTAGGAGAGACAGCAGGGAGAGTCATGCAAGAGTGGTGGATGAGTCCATACCTAATCACAATGATTCCATCTCCTTAGTGCTCTCTCGCTTTCAATCTATTGGCATCGATGTTGAAGGAACAGTTGCCCTTTTAGGTACGTACCAGTATCATAGAATCATATCGGCCTAATTGTGGATGACATATATGATCAATGAATCAATAACTTGTACCATATTTACTGATCACATTTTTTTTTTGGTCAATTTTGTTCATGCAGGAGCTCACTCCGTCGGACGAGTTCACTGTGTGAACCTTGTGCAAAGGCTCTACCCTACTGCTGATCCGACCTTGGATCCCGACCATGCTGAGTACCTCAAAGTTCGGTGCCCGAATCCAAATCCTGACCCAAAAGCAGTGGAGTATTCAAGATCGGACCTCGAAACACCCATGATTCTGGATAACATGTACTACAAGAACGTCTTGAAGCACAAGGGTTTGCTCATAATTGATGAGCAACTGAGTTCTGACGCAGAGACATTACCTTTTGTGGAGAAGATGGCTTCCGATAACGGATACTTCTACGAACAGTTTTCGAGAGCTGTAGTTCTTCTGTCGGAGAACAATCCGCTTACTGGAGACCAAGGAGAGATCAGAAAGGATTGCCGCTTTGTGAACGCCAGTTAGAACAAAGATCACTGGTACTAGTCGTACCAGTGTCTGTAAAATATATAACTTACCAGCGTTTGTGTGTTGGTAAAATAGTACCAACTTCTGTTATTTTGTTTTCTTTTTCCTTTTTCCTTTTTCATTTTCATAGGTTGTTGGTAACCCAACTTCTTTTGTGTGCTTGCAATTACAGTTCCATTTACTAATAAAGAAAGGGATGTGAATTGTATAAATTGCTCTTGACAGTACTTTTTCAACACAGGTTTCTTCTAAATTCTCATTTCATACAAAAGAAGATCGAAGTCTATATTTAGTTGACTACTAGGACTTTAGTGGTTTTGGTTATGCGCCACCACCACGGAAAATAGTTAGCAATGCTAACTTAGCATGATGCTATAACGCAATTAAGATATTGAACCATAGCCTCTAACACGTCCAACAGAACTTGATTAGATATATAATTCTACAATTAATTGCATTTTTATGATCATTCTATATCGTCTAGACTATTCTAGCAACTCTTAGACCTTACTTGATTACTCAAGATCATTCTTCATAGCTAAAACACATTAGATGTGCATCAGTAGAGGAGCTCAATGGCTCCAAGAGGAAATAACCATTCCTAGTAGGCTAGTACAATTGGACCAAGGCACACAAAAGTGTAATTTCCTTTTAAACAGTTTTACTCTCTTAGTTTATTCTTCTTTCAGCAAGTTTGTCAAATAAAATTAGAAATAATTAATCAAGTAACATTAAGCTCAATTATAATTTTTTTTTAATTAAACGTACAAGCGATTAGATGATATAAACTTCCTAACTGTCATGTCTTAGTTGTAAGGTACCCGATTTCCCTCGTCTTCCTTGTATCATTAAGAGCATCTTCAGTAATGGTAGCCATATTTTAGTTAAATTTTAGCCAAAATAGCTAAAAAGTTATTTTAACTAGTCGTATTAGAAATACGCATGCATCAGTTCTCTCTACTTAATTTAGCTTGATTTGAATTTAAAATACTTATTAAATGAATAAAAAGTGGTTTAAATGTATACATAAATTATGAGCACTGATATAGGGCCTCAATGTGGCCTAAGATTTATGGTCTCAATCGTATGTGGCGTGCTATGTCATCCAAACACATCATCAATTAAAAAATTCATGTCATGTCATTCTTAAATAAAAAGACGATCTTATTCTCTTAAATAGGAAATACATATATTAATTAATGTATTAATAATTATTTTGGTTAATAAACATACCAAATTAGGCAATAATCATATCAAAAAATTTGCATTGAGATAATTTAGTTACCTTAATTACATAAACTATATTAAATTTATTTATGGGTTACGATATTTAATAAACATTTCTATATTTGCCAATCTTGATTTAATTCTTTACTTTTTTTATATATCAGGTTTTCTTTCTTTAATGGGTTAAAATTATGATATATATACATATATATATATATATATATATATATATATCATATATCGAAATTCAAAAATAAGATTTTAAAAATAGTAAAATATATATCGAATTTCTTTTAGACGGATTATATATATATATATATATATATATATATATATATATATATTTCTTGGAAGGATTTTTTTTTAATAAAAGACGAAATTTTATTTCTTGGAATAATATATATATATATATATATATATATATATATATATTCATATAGACTCACACTTTCGAAGAAGTATACTTTCAAAAATATTGAATTTTCATAGTAATTTTTGTGTTGCATTCTAAGAAAAAAGTATATTTGAAATTTAAATCTAAGCATTATCGTGATAGAAAAAGAAAAAGAAACAAAAACATACAAAAATATATGTTTTTTTTTTATAAAAGAAAGACAAAATAATTTAGAGCCGTTAGATTAAAAATGACAAGATTGTATTTTTAGTTAAGAATGAGATGGCATGATTTTTCTAGTAGGTGATGTGTATATGTGACATAGCATGCCACATAGGATTGAGGCCACAAATTTTAGGCCTCAATGAGGTCCCAAATTATTTTCCATAAATTATATATAATTACATATAAGGAATGTATTAAATTTAAATGTTTTAACTTTTAGCTATCACGCTCTCTAAATTTGGCTAGCGAAATAGCTAAAAATTATCATAGAGTTATAATAGAGAGTCTGATATAGCTGTTATTTTTCTCAAAAAACTAAATACGCTCTCCAAAGTAGGTAAAGAGTTATAATCTATATGAAGCACGGACACGGACACGAGTGTCCAATACGGACACGATTTGATACGTGGACACGAAAAAATGAATTTTTTTCGGACACGGACACGTGGTGGACACGTTAATTAAATATTATTTGTAATATATATATATATATATATTATTTTTTTCCCCAACCTCTTTTTCCATCCTCTTTCTCCTTCTTTCTCACTCTCCCACTCTCCACCCTGTCTCTGCTTCCTCTTTCTCTCTCCCCTTTCTTTCTCTTTCTCCTTCCTCTTTCTGCTTCCTCTTTCTCTCTCCCCGACTACTTCCGCTTTCTCTCTCCCCGACTCCTTCCGCTTTCTCTCTCTTTCTCTTTCTCTCCGACTCAGCCGAGCCCTTCCACCGACACAGTCTGCTGCTGCTGCTGCTGCGCTAAGCCACCGCCGCCGCCACCCTGGAGACGAGGAAGAATGACCTAACCCCCTTTCTGAAATGTCAAAAGACAGAATTACCCCCCCTCCCCGGCGTGTCTGTGCGTGTCCGTGTCCGATACGTGTCGGACACGCGATACGCCAGTCCAGCAATGTGTCCGTGCTTCATAGGTTATAATAGAAAGTCTGTTGAAGATCTCTAAGCCCATTAACTTAAATTGTTACTACTGATGCAAAACCTTCACTATTGGCATGCAAGAAGAAATGATCTTCATTTTTAAAGTTGCCAAACAAGCCATTAAATTTGCTTATCAGACAAAAAGATTCTCTCCAAATTATATACAGCTGTGATTTAAAAACTAGAATTTAACATGCAGTGAGATAATCGAAAAAATAAAAATATCTCACCACAGGACATTCATCCAAGCATGCATCCTTGGTGTTTAGTTTCTTACACTTTGAGAAAAAAGAAAAATTCACCCATGGTGCCTCACCTCTTGTGATCTGGTCAGTTTGATACCTGACCTTTAAAATTGATCAAAATGATATATGAACTTGTGTTTTGCTATCAATGAGATGCCCCCGTCCAATTATCTCGTTACAGTACTGTTAATTTACTGACGTGGCTTAGACGTGGGTCCCACATAAAGGGCAAATGAAGTCATTTTACTGAAACTGAAACCTTCCTACTCATTGATGACAAAACAAAAGTTCAGAGCATCCGCACCCATGAAATGATCTTGCTCCAGCAAATGGTGGGCCCATAAGCAAAATTTGCTTCAAGCAAATGAAATTCAAATTTTGCTCAACCAAATCGATTTTTTCACACACCCATTAACAATTTGCTTAAGCAATTCAATTTTGTCTTGTTGTGAAATGATTACATTTTTTTTACCAGATAGATTTACCACCAATAATAATGTGCTACGTATCATTATCGACTCTATATTATCCAAGATTTTCGATAAGATTTCCGAGTAATAGATAATTGACACGTGTTACTGCCACGTGTCACTATCGGCAAAATAATTGATGGTTGATTTTTTATAAGATTTCTGACTAATAGATAATTGACACGTGTCACTGCCATGTGTCATTGTCGGTAAAATAATTGAGCGCTGATTTTTTATAAGATTTTCAACCAATTGACTATAAAACGTCTAATATCACTCATTCTATACTCACATCTTTCATCCATCAATCTAAACACTTACAACATTTCCTTGTTCATCCGCATCAATGAATCCTTTCAGCTTCAACAATTTTTTCAAGCGGAGACAACGTCAACAGGAAGAGGATGCCCATATGGAGCAATCATTCATCAATCAGGTGGTCATGGCGGAAGCACAACATGAAGATGAACCAACACGATCAAGCGGTTCACGTCACGGTAAAAAATCGAATAAGGAGCGTCTGAGGATATCTAGGGGCCGCAATCTCTTGGAAGATTACTTCATCGATCGTCCAATCTTCGACGCCCAAGACTTTCGCCGGAGGTACAGGATGAGCAGAGACTGATTCAACATTATCATGACGGACCTCTGCAACTACGACCAATCTTGGCACCAAAGAGAAGACGCCACTGGTTTGCTAGGGCTACTTCCCCAACAAAAGATCATCGGGGCTCTACAAATGTTGGCGTACGGATCAGCCGCGGATCAATGTACTGAAATTACAAGGATGGGGGAATCGACCACCCTCGAATGTATGAAGGAATTTTGCAGGCAAGTGGTCGAGCTCTATGGTCCAAGATACCTCCGCAATCCTACACCGGCAGACCTCGCATGACTACTAGCTAAAGGCGAACGCCGAGGCTTTCCAGGTATGATTGGAAGCACCGACTGCATGCACTGGGAGTGGAAGAACTGCCCAACCGCCTATCAAGGGGCATACTCGGGTCGAAAGGGTCGCCCAACGATTATCCTGGAGGTGGTTGCCTCTCATGATACATGGATATGGCACAGTTTCTTTGGGTGTCCTGGAGCTAAAAATGATATTAACGTGCTCCATCTATCAAACGTGTTCTCAGAGATCCTTGCCGGAAGAGGCCCAACTGCCGTTTACGAAGTCCACGGACAGAGGTACTCGACCGCTTATTATCTGGCTGACGGAATTTATCCAAGGTACTCTACATTTGTCAAAACAGTTCACAATCCTCAGACGCCGGAAGATAAACTCTTCGCAAAGAAACAAGAGGCATACCGGAAAGATGTGGAGAGGGCTTTTGGCATCTTGCAATCTCGATGGGCAATTATACGTCATAGTTGTACAATGCACCACAAATTGGTAATGACTACCATCATGTTAGATTGCATTATATTGCATAACATGATTGTTGAGGAAGAGTACGTGGAGGATGAGGAAGAAGAGGATGAGGATGAGGAAGAAGAAGACTTGCAAAACCCATCGAGGGCTTTCCGGGTTTATGATGGGCCGGTGGATGTACAAGGGAATCGAATCCCTTTTGAACCAATCGGTAGAGATTGAGCCAATATGCAACGGTTTCACGACCGTGTTGCCAATCTCGAATCCGTTTACATCCATAGAGAGCTCCAGAGAGATTTGGTGAAACACATTTGGAGGGTGAAAAATGGTGAAATCCTCGATCTAAATATGTTTTATTATGTGTTTTCGAATCCCTTTGTGTTTGATTATTAAGCTTGTGTTTAATTTAAGTATGTGTTTTAATTTTAATAGTATTTCTATTTCATCTTAATAAATAAATTACATTTTTATTTCTCGAAAATTTAAATTACATGAAATTGAAATTATCTAAAATTTAAATTATATGAACTTGAAATTACATGAAATTGACATTACATAAACTTGAAATTACATGAACTTGAAATTACATGAAATTGAAATTACATTAAATTTAAATTTAGTACAATACTATAACTATCATGGAAATAACACACGACTTGAGTGACTTGGGTGATAACAATCTGAATATGTTTCATCGATAGGTTGATCTTGACTAGCTCCTTCTTCATTAAGGATTTCTAGTTTCCTCTTGGTAAAATATTTTTTCGAGATTGGGGTCATAACCTCCAAATCCATTGTCATGATCCTTGTGTCATTCTCTTGTTTCTTCAATCGTAACTCTGCTTCCGCCCTTGCTTCCTTCCGCTTTTGAATCTCTATGTACTTCGCGTAATAGTTCAGCTCACTTTCATTTTGCACTAGCCTCTTGGTATGCCATGATGCTTGGTCACTTGCAATAGTATGCAAAACCTCAACTCGTTGCTCAATAGGAGTCTTACCATGTTTTTTTAGGCGCCTAGCTTCCTTTGCCGCCTTGGTTCTCATTGGTCTAGGCGGACTCGAGGAAGCTGCCGTATTGCTTTGAGGTGTCTCATTCACTTGGTCATCATCCAAATTGATGGCTGGAGATGATTCGGTTGCGGAAGGAGTACCATCATAAGTACTTGCATATGGAGATGGAGTAGTAGGTAGCACGGGAGCGAAAGATGGATGATCCTTAACCACTTCCCAATATTCAAAATGTGTAAATGTTTTCTTCTTGGCATTATAGTAACATGATTGAGCTTGTCGTACCTAATAAAAATTTATATTAGGTACATATTTAATTACATAATTTAAACAAATTAGATAAAACAAAAAAAATTCAGCAAATTAGATATAAAAAAAACAAATAATGTAAACAATGCTACCATTTCAAAAATGTAAACAATGCTACATATTTAAACAAATTAGATATATAAATTACATAATTTAATTAGATATATAATCGAATAAAAATTATAATATATGATAAAACAATGTAAAATTACTTCATCCATTAACGAAGTGCCGCTAGCTACACGTTGCTGTGCCGCCGCCAAACATTCGCCCCATTTTTGTAAGAGTAGCTTGAACTTATTGTAGTGAGAAGCGAGCGCGATTCGGGACCTTGGCTCATTCGGAGGTTTTTCTCCGGGTGCTAGCTTCCAATTTTGCATATAATCGGCAAAAATTGTCTCCCACAATTTGTCCCTCTTTTATTTTTTACCGTCGTATTCATCAATGCTATGACGGACATAAGAGATGCACATTTGTAAATCTTCGGAAGGAAGCCAATGGGATCCCATTGTTTTGGAAAAAAATGCTAAACGAAATGAGAGAGGAGATGGAGGAAGATGTGAAATTTGTTGTACACAAATTGGTGTGAGTTGATTAAAAATTGAAGTAGTATTTATAGGCAAATTTTTGTGAGAGTTTTGAAATTTTTGGGATATTTTTACTATTTTTTGGGTTTATTTCCGTTCTGAACAAATAGTAGCCGTTGCCTTTGAATTCTGACCGTTTGATCAAAATTTCTGATTCAAATGGAAGGCCCAGATCTATTCAGCCGTTGGAATTTGAATGGCCCAGTCAAATTTACACGTGGCAGTATTTAATTGGCCCAGCAGCCCTGATTACTATTCATCGTCTTCTCTCTTGAAGCCGGACCTTCCCAGCCGTCGTTCTCCGCCGTCCGGCGACGCCAGCCGTCGTGCCACCCACCGAAATGACGAGCTCGACCCCCTCTTTTGTTTGAACCAAGACCCAAGCGGAGCCGCTCGATGTGGGAGGTGCAGCAAAGCTCGGGAGCGACCGCCACCTGCGAGGGCGGCGCTCGGCGTCATCTCCGGCCCTTCCTAGCTCGAGGCAGCATCCTTCCGGTCATCATTGTCCCTCTTCTGGCAGCCGAAAAGAAAAAAAAAAGGCCCGGACGTCACCCACGTGCTGTGGGCTCCGCCAGGCGATCGAGCAAACGCCCGAGCAAAGTTTGCTCGAGCGAAGGGGCGAGCAAAACGACCGGTTGACTGCTCGAGCACCTCTCCTCCTCTCTCGACGCCGGTGCGCACTCCCAACTCCGTTTGCTCGAGCAACTCTCCCCCGTTTGTTCGCCGGTGCGGATGCTCTCAGGTATCAATTTGATCAATTTTAAGGGAAAACGACCATTTAGCTAAGTAGCACGGACACGCCTGGTGGGTAGCGTGTCGCGTGTCGGACGCGGATACGGACACGGACACGCATAGACACGGCAAAATCAGCTCGAACACGACACGTCTGTGTCCTGCACAGACCTGCTGGGATTGGACACATTCGCTGCAAAGGCCGTCGAGCGGGGCGGCGCTACGCATCGTCGGCGATGGAAAGTGGCGGCACCTTCGCCTTTTGGTCGTCGTCAAGCTCGTCGGCGATGGACAGTGGCGTTATTCAACTCGGAGATGAGCTGGGGCGACGCCGATTACGCTCTCGATGTCGATTTGCGCAGTCGTCGTCGGAAAGGCGAGGAGGGCCGCCGGGTTTGGAGTGGCACGGGGCTAGAGGCCCAAAGCTTTGGCTGCGCTAAACTGGGATCGACTGAAGAGATTGGAGAAGTAGATTGGAGATGGGTGCCGGAAGAGATTGGAGAAGGAGATGGGTGCCCGATCAAATTTTTGGGTGCCCAGATCAAATCTTTTATATATATATGATTGAAATGACTTGGGTTTGGGCCCTCGGGCCTGGGTTTGGGAAAAGTTTGGGTTTTGGTAACTGGGTTTGGGCTACAATTTCTGATATATATATATATATATATATATATATATATAATATGTAAAATATTATTTAATTAACGTGTCCACCGCGTGTCCGTGTCCGACTAAAAATTGATTTTGACGTGTCCACGTATCGAATCGTGTCCGTATTGGACACTCGAAATCATGTCAGTGCTGCATAGCCATTTAGTCAAAATTAGAGGAAAATTTGCCCATTCCAATGTTACCTACCCACTCCAATGATTCTTAGATAAAAAACTTTCATACCCTTCCATATCAACAAACCACTTCATCTCTCCTTCCTGATACTGAAATATCTCTCTATCTCTCTCTCCCTCTCTCTTCGATCCTAATCCCATACCCACTCTCATATCAACCATCTTGTCTCACCGTCGTCACCGCCGCCGGAGAGGATCCTCCCTCCTCCGCCGCCACGGCCTCGCCTTCCTCCTCCTTATCCTCCTCCTTCGCCGCAACCGCCACGTCAGCAATAACAGCAGCAGAAAGGACTCCACCAATAACAACCGCAGCTTCACCTCCCCCACCTCCTCAAACGACATTGAGTAGATGTCAGAGACTCTCCACCACGGAGGGTCCTACCACCGCCATTCCCACTCCGACTTCTCCTCCTTCCGCCTCCCCAACTTTGACGACCTCCTCCTCTTTGACCCCTCCGACCTCAACCTCTCCCCTCCCACCACGTGGCACCACCACCGCCACCCCCGTCGACTCCAACAACTCCAACTCTGGCGCCGTCCACATGCCTATCGAAGACTCTGACGACTCCTCTGCCTCCCCAACCATAGCTTCTCCAAGTTCTTAGCCAGAGCCGCAGCGACCGAGTCTTTAATCTCAGTGACGTTTGGTATGTCAATTTCGATAAGAAAACCAGTGGCTAAACTTTGTGGTAGTGCAAGCAAGGGTAGTCAGTAATTGGGGTTACTAGGGATCAGTAACCTGGTTATCGGGAGTCAGAAATATGCTTACTGGAATCTGTAAGTTGCTTACTGGGGGTCAGTAACCTGGTTATCGGGAGTCAGAAACATGCTTACTGGAATCTGTAAGTTGCTTACTGGGGGTCAGTAACCTGATTACTGATAGTCAGTAACAAAATATTGGAATCTGTAAGTTGCTTAGAGCAAGTCCAATTGATATGTTATTTAGAAAGTGTCAAATTTGAATTTGACATGTGACTTGGCAAATTTGAATTGGTATTGTTTGACATTTTTTTGCTCTAATGGATGTGTCAAAATTTAAACATTATTATAATATAAATTAGGAGGAAGAGCTAAAAGAGAGAATAGGGAAAATAATGATAAAATAATAAGTGACATAAAGGAGAGAGAAAATAATAATAAAATAATAAGTGACATTAGCCTTGGTTCATGTCAAATTTGACATGAAGGGACTCTATGTCAAATCCACATCAGCTTTGACTAATCGGTTGGAAATGATTTTTTGATCTTTTGTTACCGTTTTTGCTGAGATGGAAAAAATGACATATCCATTGGACTTGCTCTTACTAGGGAGTAACCTGATTACTCTCCTTACTAGGGGTTAGTAACCTGATTACTGAGAGTCAGTAACAAAATATTGGAATCTGTAAGTTGCTTACTAGGGGTCAGTAACCTGATTATTGAGAGTCAGTAATATGCTTATTGGAATCTGTAAGTTGCTTACTAGGGGTCAGTAACATGATTACTGATGGTCAGTAATTTATTATTAGGGGTTACCGGGGGTCAGTAATCTTACTGGGGTTCAATTAGCTCTCTTGTAAAACTCCGGCGGTCTAGTATGGTTCCACCGCTATAAAACCGGTGAGATTCCGGCGACATTTGGAAAAATAATATTCCAGTGAAAATAAATTTGTGCCCGGAATTCGGCGACCGACCATCGGACGCCGGAGGAGTTTGGTGACCTTCCGGCAAAGTCTTCTCTATCTTCTACTTTCTCAGCACGTTATAATTCAAAAATCTGTTAGATAGGACAGAAGAGCAAAAAAGGAAAAAAAATATTAAAACTGTATTAGGGTTGAAAAGATTTGTTGAAATGTGTAATAAGAGTTGTTACCTTATGTTTAATAGGGGAAGAAATTAGGGTAGTCATTGGAATGAGTAATGAGGAGACCAAATTTGTACTAAATTGACATTTTCTATAATTTTAAAAGTCGGGTATCAAGAATTGAAGAACTATTGGTGAATTTTCCTCCAGACAAAACTACAAACTCTGATGCTACCTCTGCATGTTAAATTGTTGTTTACTCCCAGAAATTCCTTCATCTGCACATGATCGAGCACATGCCTGAACTTGGAAACCAGCACCGTTTACTTATACTGCAAACAAAAAACAAGAGGAATGAGCAAGACGACTATGTCAGGCATGCACGAGAGCAGGTACAGTGGAACTGTGAAAGGCACTCAAGCTCATAGGAGACTCAAGGCTGAAGCAGCCAAAATCCAATGGTCCTCGATCGATCCAGTCCCCACTGATATTAGCTCACCTGGACATTCCAATGGAACCAAAACAGATCAAAATGGTTAGATTCATGGCTCATGCATCTCCACCAAACAATGGGTCCCGTACATATATATATATATATATATATATATATATATATGCATAAACAAACGCCAATCCAACCAAGCACCCAACTATACGGATTCAGATCCTCTCCTAATTTGTTCTTTCACCTTACTTTATATCAAATGGCTTACAATCTCTTGTTTTTTTCTTCTACACTTGTGAGCCATTAGATGGAAGGTAAGCAAGGTAAGGTGAAAAAAAAATATTAGGAGAGGATCTTTATCCCAACTATACACGCTGAACTTGCAAATCATTCCGTTGGCGCTGATGATAGTTACGTATTCGAACCCTAACTTTTCATTGTGTATAAACGCAAGACCTCAAATTTATTTTCGCATTAGGCCTCTATATTTTCAGAACCGGCCCTGTACATATACACATTAAGCCCTCTATTTTTAAGACCGGCCCTGCACATATAGGTAAAACACTGTCGTATCATTCATATGTATAATAAGTCATTTAAAAGGTATGACCATTTGTATATGCTTTGAACAAAAAGAGGTCGGGAGCAATTGAAATTGTCCGAGTCAACAATCGGTTGCAGTAATAAAGATCCAGATTGATAGAGTTCCATTCCTTACTGATCAACTCGAAGTTGGAAGGGAATGGAATAAGGGAGCAACCCTGAAAGCTACGCAACAAAGTGCATGCAATTCAAAAGCGTACTGGATCATGATCATGATGATTGATGATGCTTTGTGCTTGTGTGGAAGCAAAAGCTAGGCGGCGTCAGGTGGATGTGCTTCCAGTGGTTACATTATATTGATTAGGCGCCATAATATTTTGTTTTCACAATTCCTTTTAATAAGTAAAGAAGAATTTCCATAATCTCTAATGGCTCCTTGAAAATACGTACTAATTAAGGTTTAGGTAGAATAAACATGAGAAGTTCAAAATTAATGCGAGTTGAAAAATATAAAGAGTGAAAATATTTAAATATATATTAAAAATTTGACAATATAAAGGCGAATATGAGTAAATAGAGACTTACCCGTTAAATAATTATCCGTTTAAACCGCATTTTTCTTTAATTTCGAATAATAAGATTTATTTAGTTTAGACGATCATATTTTCATTGTAATGAATTAAAGGTATTAAATCAAGTTGGCAAATAATCATTCGGTTATATAAGGAGAGGGAGGATCCCAACATGGGATTCCAATGATTCCAGCCCATTCATTAGCATTTAGACTTTTACTACATCAACATGGAGGACTAAAACCCTTCACTATCACCGTAATGGTGAACTACCACCGTAGGCCGTAGCTATTGTACTCAACCGCCACCGTAGGCCGTAGCTATTGTACTCAACCGCCACCGTCGTAGCCCGTCACAAGTCACAACCCTAATTCCCTCTAATTAATTAACCTCCCTAATACACAATTAGCCTCGATTAAATCAAAACACACAAGCAGGAGCGTGAGAATCACTCGTTAGTCGTTTTAAGCCAGTTAGCCACGTGGGAGCACAGAAAATCCCATAAAGCAGTTCAGACCTACACACAGTGGCGCATGAGAGTGTGAGAGAGAGAGTCTCTGAACCCAAGCAAGCAAAGCTTCAAAAGTAAAAGAAAGCTGGCTTTTCTTTCATCACTGAGAGCAAAAAATAACCGTTACAATCCGACACGTGTCGCAATACCGACCCACCTGTTCCCTTTGGATTCCTATTCCTTGTCTCTTTCCCTCAACCTTCGTCTTCTTCTTCTTCTTCTTCCTCCTCCTCTTCTCTTTTAAGCCAAAACAAAACAACCCCGTCCTCTCTCTCTCTCTCACACACACTCCCCCGTGATTCAATCTTCTTCTTCTTCTTCTTCTTCTTCATCTCATCTTCTTCACCACTAAATGGGTCATCGTCTTCTTCGTCACCACTGACAATGTCCCAACGGATTCGCTCCGTCATCTCTACTGTACTTCTCCTCCACCTCTACCTTTACTTCTGCAACCTTGTCCTCATTACATCAGCCGTGACGGAGTTTGACTTCGGTACCTTAACTCTGAGTAGTCTGAAGCTTCTGGGAGACGCCCACTTGAACAATGGCAGTGTGCGTCTCACTCGTGACCTCGCCGTACCCAACTCCGGCGCCGGCAGAGTCCTCTACTCGAAACCCGTCCGCTTCAAGCAACCCTCCACTCCTTTTCCGGCGAGCTTCTCCACATTCTTCTCCTTCTCCGTCAGCAATCTCAACCCCTCCTCCATCGGCGGCGGGCTCGCCTTTATAATCTCCCCCGACGACGAGGTTGTCGGAGACGCCGGCGGATTCATGGGCCTGCAGAGCGTAGTGGAATCCGGGTCGGGTTTTGTGGCGGTGGAGTTCGATACCCTCATGGACGTGGAGTTCAAGGACATTAATGGCAACCACGTGGGCCTGGATCTCAACTCCATGGTGTCTTCACAGGTTGGCGATCTCACCGCCGCCGACGTCGATCTCAAGAGCGGGGACCTCGTGAACTGCTGGATCGAGTTCGACGGGTCGGGTCGGGTCTTCAACATATCCGTCTCGTATTCGAATCTCAAACCTAAAGACCCGCTCCTGTCGTTCCCTCTCGATCTTGATCAGTACGTCAACGACTTCATGTATGTCGGGTTTTCCGGGTCAACTCAGGGAAGCACCGAAGTCCATAGTGTTGAGTGGTGGAGCTTCAGCTCGTCTTTTGATTCAACTCCCTCAACTGGAGCAGCACCGCCGCCACCGACGACTACTCTGATGAACCCGACAGCCAACTCAGTCAAGTCTCCACCGCCTTCTTTGCCTCCAACTGGAGCTGCTTCAGCTTCGAGTACTAGTACTACGCAGAAGAACAGTAAGTCTTCTTCTTGCCATAACCAGCTTTGCAAGCAAGGTCCGGGAGCTGTTGCTGGTGTGGTCACAGCTGGGGCTTTTATATTGGCTCTGTTTGCCGGGGCTATGATTTGGGTTTACAACAAGAAGATTAGACATGTTAAGAAGTCGGAGTCGAGTTTTGCTTCGGATGTGATCAAAATGCCTAAGGAGTTTAGTTATAGAGAGCTCAAGGCAGCGACCAAGTGCTTTAATGCGAATCGGGTTATTGGACATGGTGCATTTGGGGTTGTTTACAAGGGGATACTATCAGCGACGGGTGACATTGTTGCGGTGAAGAGATGTAGTCATAGTACTCAGGGGAAGAACGAGTTTTTGTCCGAGTTGTCTATAATCGGAACTCTTAGGCATCGGAATCTTGTTAGGCTTCAAGGTTGGTGCCATGAGAAAGGTGAGATTTTGTTAGTGTATGACTTGATGCCTAATGGTAGTCTTGACAAGGCATTGTTTGAGGCGAGAATGCCATTGCCGTGGCCGCATAGGCGGCAAATTCTATTAGGGGTTGCGTCGGCATTGACCTATTTGCATCAAGAATGTGAGAATCAGGTGATCCATAGGGATATTAAGACCAGCAACATTATGCTTGATGAAGGGTTTAATGCGCGGTTAGGTGATTTCGGGTTGGCAAGACAAATTGAGCATGATAAGTCACCAGACGCCACGGTGGCAGCCGGGACAATGGGGTATTTGGCCCCGGAGTACTTATTGACAGGGAGAGCAACCGAGAAAACCGATGTGTTTAGCTATGGAGCTGTGGTGCTTGAGGTGGCTAGTGGGAGGAGGCCAATCGAGAGGGAAGTCAGTGGAGTAGGGAAAGCAGGTGCTTGTAGCAATCTGGTAGACTGGGTTTGGAGCTTGCACAGAGATGGAAGGCTGTTAACGGCAGCTGATCCAAGGCTAGAGGGTCAATTCGACGAGGCTGAAATGAGGAAAGTGCTACTAATTGGACTAGTTTGCTCCCACCCTGACCCCAATGCTAGACCTACAATGAGAATAGTGGTGCAAATGCTAGTAGGGGAAGCCGAAGTCCCAATAGTCCCAAAAACAAAACCCACCACAACTTTTAGCACTTCACATCTCTTATTGAGCTTGCAGGACAGTGTTTCTGATTGCAATGGCATGATCACCATCTCCACCTCCTCATCGGAAAACAGCTTCAACGGTCGCAGTGTTGATCATATCGTCTGAACAACAAACGGTCTTAGATTCATTTCATTTGTTTTTGTATGTATGACACAATAACATCCGAGGTTAGCTGAAGCAGCAATTTTTTTTTTCTTCCATTTTCTTTAAAATTTAATTTGTTCGAACTAGTGAAAATGGGTCTTATAGTTTGATGGGGTAGACAATGGCCATAAAGAAATGGGTGGGGGTCATTTTCTTAGTTAAGATTGGTGGAAATGGAATGGTGGGCAACTAGTTTCTTTCACAAGCAATCTCATCTCAGTTGTCAAAAGGAGACATATATGAGTAGGGTTTTGGTAAAGTACTGTATCATAGGAAAGGAATTCCATATTTATTATTAGCTTTTAGGAAACTTCTCTGATTTGTTTGTTTATTGGTGGAGGTGGGTGTAATTGTAACGGCAAGAAATGTTCGATCATAATTTAATTGAAGTGGCGATGATTTTTTCTTTCAAGAAAGTTTTAATTGCATCCACCTCTGAGTTGCGTTACCATTCTAATCTTTCCACACTTTTTATTTTTTCTGCACTCAATCATGAAGCTCTGTTAGATCACTTTCGCAGTAGGGCTATAGAAATATTTAGCGTTTCATGGTGGAATCTTACCCATGTACCTGCCATGATGTTACTCCAACATTGGAGAAAGTATTTCATAAAATGCAACTTTACCTTTATACTTTCCTTGAGGCTTTCCCACCACTTTAAGGAAAACATATGGTAAAAGAACATTTGGGAATAAAGGGAAGGTAAAGTTTGAAGTTTACAGGCGAAAAAGCAGGGTTATAGATAAACTACTTAAATTCGTGTAGGGTTTACGCATAATCTGAGATCAAAGGTTAAACTTGTTATTATTAGCAATTTAAAGTCTAGTTGATGTAATGTCGTTGAAAAAATATAAACTATGGTCACTTTTCCAGCTCACAACAGCTGAAATGGAGTTTATGATGTTAGTTCTATGTAATATATGAAACGTTGAACTACTGAAAATAAAAAATAAAAACTAGTCGACGATGCAAACTATAGAAGATCTTGCATTACTAAAGTTGTATGAACTTATCCACAAATGAAGATAACGAAAGAATTTCAAACTTCAACTGGTACTATAGGATCGTATAAATTTTTTTTTTTAAATAAAATAAAATAAAAAAACCTGGTACTATAGGATATTAAATTCATGAAGATCTTCAATCAACTTAAAATGAACATTTTCAATTAGTTTAGTACAAGACATTCAGGACAGTATTCCTGAAATTGCTCCATGTTAGGCTCCCTGGTCATGTGGCCCAGATCCATATCGTCGGCATCGTAGACAAATGAATGGCTAAACTCCCTCTATGTCTGTCTTCTATAATTGTTCTTAAAGTCCATGGCTCCATGCGTTTGTTAAAGGACTTCTTTTATGGCTGCCTATATAGTCGTAGACTCGTAGTTGTACATGTACCTAGATGGCTAAATATCATCAACCTATACCATACATATCAAATTTGACGGTGAAAAGCAATTTGTGAAAGTTAATTCTCCGTCTCAAATATCAAAATAACGTGGAAATCAGAAAATATACAATAAAATTTAGGCATAATAGCCAAAATGCACCATGAATTTGGCTCAAATTGTCAATTTGCACCCCGAATTTGTAATTACGAAATTTTACCTCCTCAACTTGTCAAAAACTGCCGATTTGCACCACATCCGTCAAATTTAAAGGTTTCCATCCAATTAAGAGTCACATGCCTTGCACATAAGGGGTATTTTTATTATTTTATATTTATTTTATTTTATTAATAAAAATACATATAAATTTATTTTTATATAATATTTTCTACAATTATATCATTGTATTTATGACCTAAAGACTACTTTTGTTGAGATATTTGAGTTCTTTTGAGAGGACCCGTCCCGAAAATTCCCTCGGAAAATTCGAAACAGGTCCTGAAATAATCCCAAAAACCAATTAAAAATGTTTCTTTGCTCCCAAACCGCCAACACCCACCCACTGGGAACAAAGTTCGACCGAATCGCCGCAGTTCTGAAATCGGTCAAATCCGGGCGCCGGTCAACGCCGGTCAAAGTCAACGCAGTCAACGGTCAACGTTGACTGGTCAACGGTCAACGTTGACTGGTCAACGGTCAACGTCAACGGTACTATTCACTTTACTTTTTACCTTTTTACTATTACTATTTACCTTTTTACTGTTTACTAATTACTGAATTACCGTTTTACCAATTTACCATTTACCAATTTACCTTTTTACCATTTACCAATTTACCATCGCCACCGGCAGCAGCAGCGCCGCCGCCACCGCCGGAGGCCCAAACACCTCCAATCCGGCCCAAAACTTCACCCGAGCATCAACACAGCCCCGGGAACTCATTTCCGGCCTCTCCGCCGCCAAAAGCCCCCGCAGCCGCCGCGTACAGCGGCCGATACGGCGGCCCGAAACCCCCAATTTCAAAACTCACCAAAAATCACCCAATCACACATCAAACGATTCCTAATCAACTCCAAACCAAGTTCTAGACATGAATTTACCCTCCAATTACAACAAAAACAACCAAAATCATCTAAAATCACAACCCCCAAATCGGGTTCAAAAACCCTAGAAATTTCAAAACGAAATTTCCTCTTACCTTGGCCGAATTGGATCAAACCCTCTTGAGGAGAGGTTGTACGGGTCGAGACGCTCCTTTCCCCCCAAGAATCAGCCTGATCGGTGGCCGGAAGTGGGAGTTCCGGCCTCTCCCTCTCCCCCTGTTCGCGCCCCGAAACGAGCGAACGGCGGCGCTACGCGCCACGCTGTCGCCGTAGAAAGAAAGAGGAGAAGGAGCCGAGCCGATCGGCACCGGTGGTGCGCCGATCGGTGGCCAGACGGCGGAGGACGGAGGTCAACGCCTCTACAGGGGACTCGGGCTCGGGCCCGATCGGGGAAGAAGAGAAAGAGAGGGGGGGAGAGAAAAAGAAAAGAAAAGAAAAATTAAAAGGAAAGGAATATTCTTCCAAGATTCCAGAATATTCCTTTCTGGAAAATTCCGCTCGTTTCCGGAATTTCCTCTCCTAATTTCACGTCATAACTTTTTCCTACGACATCCGTTTCGCGGGTGCCGCGTGCCTACGAACTCGTACCGTCGCGCTCTACAACTTTTATGAAGAAAACTTTTCAAAAATTATAACGGATCGCCAAGTCAACTTTTTAAAAGGTAATTTAAGGTTCGGGTCGTTTCAATCTACCCCCCTTAAAGAAATTTCGTCCACGAAATTTACGAGGCCACTAAACTCACAGGTAGGGTACAATTATCTCATTGCCCCTTTTTAAACTGGCACACAACTTGCCAAACGTTGTAAAACTTAAACAAATCAACATTTCAAATTACAAAGAGATAACCAAATCAACAATTGATTACTAATTTCAGGTTACTAAACCGAATACAAATTCTTATTGATCTCGTGGGCTCCATCTTAAGGAGATACTATGTCTAAAATTTTGACATAACCTCCCCTTAAATTTAGATAGCCCTACCTGCATAAGATTCAATAAAACACTCCTTATCGCCGACCATCACATACAAAATACAATTTCACAAAATAATAGACTAATTCAATTCCAAAACTGAAACAAATAACCGATTAAAGATAAAATCAATACTCAAAATAATTAATCCAAATAACTATCACCAGTCAACCCCATTAGTCTATTCTCAAATATTTCCACGGGTTCAAGAAATTATTAAATTATAAACCTTTACGGATTCAAAGCATAAAATTTTGTTTTTCAACTTTGAAAATCACCATACATGCATATTTATATATAAAATGTAGATATGTTTTATGAAAATCTCATTTAAAACACATCAGCCTCACTGATAACTCAAATAAACAATATTCCTTTGTTTGAAATTTATACTCAAAATCATATCCGTTCGAAATCAAATATATACTCAAAATCATATTTCTTTGAAATCAAATCATAAAATCTCTTGACCATTCTCATTGGTCATATAAAAATCTCAAACTCACTAGTTCGGGAATTTATTAAAAACTGAAAGCCTCATAGAGGAAATATTCCCGAAACTAAATAATATAAAAATATGGAAAGCCTCATAGAGGAAATCTTACTCCACTGCTTCGGGAATCTATCAAAAGCTGAAAATCTCATAACTGAAATATTCCCGAAGCCACATCATATAATCGCACAAAATCTCAATCAAGTCATATCATAATATATAAGCTCAATCAACTGATGTGGGAATTTATTAAAACTGAAAGCCTCACTGAGGAAATATTCCCGCCATCACAGTGAAAACATCCTCATGACCAAACCCCGTTGGCCATGTAACAGGGAAATGTCTACCCACCACTGGAGTCTCGTCAGACTCCGGTCCGAGAACCCTAATGGCTCCCCCCGTGTCTAAGTCTACTACCTAGACACGTCACCGCCTCAATATACACAACCCTACGTCGACCACCGAGCGTGAATCTGACCTATATGGTCAAGTCGTCACCTCGCGTGGGATGAGGCACTGCTAGCTAGCATCCATATCAATATCATAATCACGTGGACCATCGTGTGGTGAAAAACAAATCTCGAAATACATTTCCCTGTTAAATCGACATGCCGAAAATCCAAAAATACCCGGCAAATCACCCTGCCGTCAAATCACAAATACTCGGCAATCATCATGCCGTCAAATCACAAACACCCGGCAATCACTATGCCGTCAAATCAAATATACCCGGCAATCGCTATGCCGTCAAATCAGAAATACGTAAATCCCAAAATCATATCGAAAGAAGTAATCACCATCGGCATGTCGAGAAATTCCAAATAAATAAACTCAACAAAATCCCCGGAAACTTCAGTTCCGGTCTACCGAGTAAATACTCAAATATTTTGAAATTATGAAATCTCATGGGAAAACTCATTTTCCAGAGAAATATCAAAATCCAAATAAAACAGTACTGCTGTCAAAATCAAATCAAAACTAGATATTTCTCCAAATATTTCAGAAAAATTTAAAAATTCCTCATATAACTTTCAAAAAGCATTCAACAAAATACTTTCTCATTTAATAACCAAAATTCTTATGCTTTACAAATTCTTCATTTAAAAGAAACTCAATTTCGTTAAAATAATTGTGCATGCATTCATTTTAAAATGAAACAGATCTAATCATAACTATCAAACATACATAATCTCTAACATATAGGCCACTAAGGATTTATTATTATTTATTTAACCCCAAAGAAACATATCCCCGATCAAAGCACAATATACCGATTATAGATAAAGCATGCATATAACAGAATTTAAAATAGAGTAATTTCAACACAACTATTAGAGTACTCGAAATTCAAGAAAACCCATTAGAGTCATGGTCCGAGAGTTGAACCAGGCTCTGATACCATTTGAGAGGACCCGTCCCGAAAATTCCCTCGGAAAATTCGAAACAGGTCCTGAAATAATCCCAAAAACCAATTAAAAATGTTTCTTTGCTCCCAAACCGCCAACACCCACCCACTGGGAACAAAGTTCGACCGAATCGCCGCAGTTCTGAAATCGGTCAAATCCGGGCGCCGGTCAACGCCGGTCAAAGTCAACGCAGTCAACGGTCAACGTTGACTGGTCAACGGTCAACGTCAACGGTACTATTCACTTTACTTTTTACCTTTTTACTATTACTATTTACCTTTTTACTGTTTACTAATTACTGAATTACCGTTTTACCAATTTACCATTTACCAATTTACCTTTTTACCATTTACCAATTTACCATCGCCACCGGCAGCAGCAGCGCCGCCGCCACCGCCGGAGGCCCAAACACCTCCAATCCGGCCCAAAACTTCACCCGAGCATCAACACAGCCCCGGGAACTCATTTCCGGCCTCTCCGCCGCCAAAAGCCCCCGCAGCCGCCGCGTACAGCGGCCGATACGGCGGCCCGAAACCCCCAATTTCAAAACTCACCAAAAATCACCCAATCACACATCAAACGATTCCTAATCAACTCCAAACCAAGTTCTAGACATGAATTTACCCTCCAATTACAACAAAAACAACCAAAATCATCTAAAATCACAACCCCCAAATCGGGTTCAAAAACCCTAGAAATTTCAAAACGAAATTTCCTCTTACCTTGGCCGAATTGGATCAAACCCTCTTGAGGAGAGGTTGTACGGGTCGAGACGCTCCTTTCCCCCCAAGAATCAGCCTGATCGGTGGCCGGAAGTGGGAGTTCCGGCCTCTCCCTCTCCCCCTGTTCGCGCCCCGAAACGAGCGAACGGCGGCGCTACGCGCCACGCTGTCGCCGTAGAAAGAAAGAGGAGAAGGAGCCGAGCCGATCGGCACCGGTGGTGCGCCGATCGGTGGCCAGACGGCGGAGGACGGAGGTCAACGCCTCTACAGGGGACTCGGGCTCGGGCCCGATCGGGGAAGAAGAGAAAGAGAGGGGGGGAGAGAAAAAGAAAAGAAAAGAAAAATTAAAAGGAAAGGAATATTCTTCCAAGATTCCAGAATATTCCTTTCTGGAAAATTCCGCTCGTTTCCGGAATTTCCTCTCCTAATTTCACGTCATAACTTTTTCCTACGACATCCGTTTCGCGGGTGCCGCGTGCCTACGAACTCGTACCGTCGCGCTCTACAACTTTTATGAAGAAAACTTTTCAAAAATTATAACGGATCGCCAAGTCAACTTTTTAAAAGGTAATTTAAGGTTCGGGTCGTTTCATCTTTAGTCTTAAACAAATTATATCATGTTTCTTATTAATTAAAATAGTGGTTCGACAATTCAATTTTAGTTATCCACATAATTTTTCTTATTTAAAAATTATATCACGTAAGGTATGCGTTATTTTGAAGAATTTTTTTTTTAAAAAAAAAAGGAAGAAGAAAAGAATATTATAAGTAAGTAGACATAATTGTACAAAAAATAAATTACTTGCTTAATTTATTTAAAAAATGAAATAAATATAAAATAATGAAAATACCCCTCATGTGCTAGGCATGTTACTCTTAATTGGATGGAAACCGTTAGATTTGACGGAGGGGGTGCTAATCGGCAGTTTTTGACAAGTTGAGGAGGTAAAATATCGCAATTACAAGTTCGGGGTGTAAATTGACAATTTGAGCCAAGTTCAGGGTGCATTTTGACTATTATGCCTAAAATTTATAACTTATTTAACATGTCGATTTAGGAAAAGATAAAAGAGATCTCAATGAATTATCTTTACAACCATGAGAAGTATCAAATTGTACACTTGATTACATTTGGGACTTGGTTAGAAAGATAATGCATTTCTTGTTGCTATTATTATACTAGTTGATGTTACAAAAAGCAACTGCACACGAATTACAGTGGAGTACAGCGCACCTCAAATTATGAAAGACGTTAACTAACGTAAATTATTAGAATTATTTTGCCTCTCAATAACCTATAAAATAAAAATTAGAAAAAAAAGTGAGTTGTGTAGTTGACACTTTGAACTAATTCCCCTAATATAATTTTATTTTTCCTACGTAGTTTGATCTATATCTCCGGTCCAATCTGAAATCCAATTCACATGAAAATACCATATTTGTTTTAAGTAGTTGTACTTTTTGGGGCCATGAGAATCACAATTGCAGAACTAATTTGCTGAGGTGGTATTGTGCAATTAGATAATCAACTACCCTTTAAAAACTCCTATATTCTCTCAAAACCCAGAATCTTAGATTAGGCCGGTCAATTTCGACACGACCCGATAACACGACTATAAACCCTCACGAAATAAAGCGGGTTGAACCCGCACGATTAAAAAGCGGGTCAGCGGCGGGTCAACCCGCCATGACCCATTTATTAAATGGGTCAACCGCGGGTCAACCCGCCAACTCGAAATTAACCCGCTTAACACGTTTATTAAATGAGTCGGGTTATATTATATATAACATGCATACATGACCCATACATTACGTGTTTATAAGGGTCGATTAAGTCTTTTCTTACAATTAGGGTTACCGTTAACACAATAAATTCTCTTGTTTAAGCCTTATATCAACACAAAAACCCTAAGTTCCACCGCACATCAGCATCAAAACTTCACCTTTTCTCGAGAAGGTATTATCGTCAAGCCAATGGTACTTTTATATATGAGATATGTTTATCTGATACTTGATTTTGATCAACTCTTGTTCTAGATCTTCCAGTTCAAAACTGGGATGAGATATATGATTATTATATATATGCTATCGTAAGGAACTTAGGGTTTATACATATGAACAAACATATATATATATATATATATATATATATATATCTGTTCTCGTTTCCATGATTATTAGATAGCATGTTCAAACCCTAATAAGATTATTGTATTCATGTTTGTTCTCGTTTCCATGATCTTGCTTTGTTATAGGTGGTGATTACTTGTTCCTTTTATGCTGAATAAAGTGAAGCAGTGTTTGCAAGTTGGCATTTGATGCTTTACATTCAAACTTAAATTTCAAACTCAGTTTATGGATTATGTATATTTTTTTTATACAATGGATGAATTTTTTAATTTTAAACTTATGAGAGTTTTTAATTTTATGAATGGATTTATATATGAATTACAGATAATTGTGGTCTTGTGTAGTTTGTTGTGAATTTAATCAAGTCATTAGTTAAATGGGTCACAATGTTAATGGGTCATTTGTCCAACACGGCACGACCTATTTATTAAATGGGTTAAACGGGTTGGAAACGGGTAACCCGTTAATAAATAGGTTGGGTTTGGGTTTAAATTTTCGACACGATTATTAAATGGGTTGGGTTTGGGTTTGTGTTTTGTGACACGCGAAAAATCTTGACCCGACACGAACCCGACACGACACGACCCATTGACAGCCCTAAGTCTTAGATATAGTGAAGTGTGCCTTTGTACCCACCATATATAAACGACCATTTTCTTGTGGCACGGGACCATTGTTGCTTTGTTAGGTTCACAAACATGTGGAGTTGAGAATATCTCGTCTCTCCACACAAACTAATGAACTAAAATACATGAAAAATTATTAGTATGCATTAGAGCAAGTCCAATTGATATGTCATTTAGAAAGTGTTAAATTTGAATTTGACATGTGACTTGGCAAATTTGAATTGTTATTGTTTGACATTTTTTTTGCTCCAATGGATGTGTCAAAATTTAAATATTATTATAATATAAATTAGGAGGAAGAGCTAAAAGAGAGAATAGGAAAAATAATAATAAAATAATAAGTGACATAAAGGAGAGAGAAAATAATGATAAAATAATAAGTGACATTAGTCTTGGTTCATGTCAAATTTGACATGAAGGAACTCTATGTCAAATCCACATCAGCTTTGACTAATCGGTTGGAAATGATTTTTTGATCTTTTGTTACCGTTTTTGGTGAGATGACAAAAATGACATATCCATTGGACTTGCTCTTACACATTGGTACGATATATTAGGTTATATCAATTGCCAATTGATCCGTGACAGCTACTTAGCTATAAGGCACACTCACCAAAAGAAGTACCATTATCATTGATCGTAGTTTGGCATTCTTACCACTTCTGATACTAGGAGATGAGAAATGAATGGGGTAGCCCTGTTTATTTATCTAAGGTATGCCAACTCATGTGCCTACTATTCTCCTTGTCTTGTTTGTTCTTCTTGAGGGTAAAGAATATTTTGAGTTTGATATATATGGTGGTGAAGATTTTCGATGGTATTTATGAATTACTCGACATTAAAGATATGGTTTGGTTTGGTTAAGGGTTTCATTGAAGCATGCAAACTCATTTGAAGCAAGGTTCCAACACTCGTTAGGCATTTCTAGGGCGGTCGGCTACCTTAGAGCACCTAGACGATTAGGACCGGTTGCCTAGCCCCGCTTAGAGACCACCTAGAAGCGACTAGCATCTGCCTATAAATGCCTAGAAGCTGCTTAAGAACACCTAAAGACCACCAAGGACCACCTAAATGCCGTCTTGGCTCGCCTGAGAACGTCTATCTCCTCTTAGGACTGTCTAGCTCCACCTAAAGGCCGCCTATGACTGCCTAAGAACGGCAAGAGACCGCCTAGACCCGCCTAGATGCCGCCTAGGAGCGCCTAAGACCGCCTAGCCCCACTTTGAGGCCGCCTAAGAACACCCAGATACCGCCTTGCCCCACCTAAGGACTTCCTAGAACCTTGAACACCCAAAACTCTAATTAGGTATTTCTCTCCAAGTTCTCCCACCACCTAACACGCCTAGGCAGGTTAGGCGGTCGAGTTTTAGACTTGGATCTCGGCGTGAATTCTTGTAAATTAGTTTGACTAACATATTTCTGAAATTCTGATGTAAGATCAATGTCGATATGCAGTTTGTCTGGGTCTTTTCCAAGATTCACATAACCCAAGGCCCATAATGAGTCAATTCTACAATGAGAAACAAAAGCCCAGTTATGGAAAAGTCAAAATCCATAGGGTGTGGTAGGTGATAGGGCCAAAAAATTAATCCAATTTCAGAGAGCCATATTTAAACGCGAGTCGCATGACTCAGATCTCGCTCTAAATTCTCCATTTATCTTCTCCAACCTTCACTCTGGTCAAGTTGACACAGTGACCCGGATCTCTCTCAAATCTCAGAGCTTCAGCCATGGCCGACGATGTCCCTCCATTCGAAGACGCGGTACGATGACCCATCCCCCTTTCAATTTTGCCCTCTGATTTTTCAGATGTTGTATTCGTGAATCGGAATTTTGATTTGTGGTTTTGAGCTGGAGGATTGTCTCTGTTCATCAATGTCTTGCATGCATGGATAAATCTGTTGGATTTTTACGTGTATTGGTTGATCTGGTCGAAAACGTTTCGTAGGAGATTGATTTTGGTGATCTGTGTATTGGTTTTGGAAAATTCTTGATGCAATTGAGATTTTTTGGGTTGTTTTGACTTGATTGTGGTTAATGTCTCTCACAGCACTTTGATCCCTCTGTTTTTGTTACTATCTATGAGTTCGGGATCAATAGTGTGGTGAATTATGGCCTATTTATTTCATATTAATTGTGATAATTTCAGCTTGAAATGCATGTAATTTGGTGGAACCTATGTGCATTAGTGTATTGGTAGATTTAAGGAGAAATCAGTGTTGTGTAATTTGGGGCACCATCTGTAGGTTGTATTGGTGGGTTAACTGTTAACTCCTTAGTGTGTCTAAATTGACATTGCTCGTTTCAGCTGGCTCTTTGTGCTTGTGGATATTGGGTTTCTACAAAACCTTTGAACTATGTTTGGCTTACCCCCAAAGAGGAGTGTATCTAGTTTGGTTAAATTAGATTTCAGAGACTTTAGGTTTCACTTTACATTTCACTATGTAATTTTTTTACGCATTCTTTCTAGTCAAACTGGTATGTATTTTGTTACCTGCATTTCCTAAGCCAAGAATAGTATTGGCTTTCCTTTATATGTATTGTCTCTGTTCTTGTATGACGTGTCGAATAACATGGAGACAATGGAACACTAGTTAACTTGTTGTTTTACCTTTCAAATAAGTCTTACGTAAGTTTCTGATACATTTAAGCAGTTAACACAGGGTTTTTATGTTGAGTCAGACGCCTTAGTATGCAGGTTCATTGCATGCAACTCATTACTGGTTTTAAATGTTTTTTTTAAGCTTTTTTTTTTTATTTCAAAGATTGACAAGAGTTAGCTAAGTAGCATTGCATCTGTAATTTCTAACTCTTAGAACCACATTAGCGTTGCAGTATAATCAGTTTGTAAGTAATGGAACAAAATTATGATTCGAGTGGAAATGTTGTCAAATTTGATCTTCTACTTATTACGATTCATGTAAAAAATGTGCGTAAAAGTCAGTTAGTAAAGAATATAAATAGTATAACAGTGATTCTTACGGATGCATCAGGAAAATGTTGATTCTTACAGATGCTATAGGGAAATGTTGCTTGTGGTTGCAGCAGACTTTCTGTAGTTCCTTCTGTATTATTTTCATCCATCTGTTTGTTGGTGTGAAGATGTAACTTGCTGTGTTGGTTATGCAGGGGACAAAAGGGTTCAACCCTGGATTGATTGTGTTGCTTGTTGTTGTTGGGTTACTGGTGACTTTTCTTGTCGGAAACTATGTACTTTATGTTTATGCTCAGAGAACTCTTCCTCCAAAAAAGAAGAAGCCGGTGTCCAAGAAGAAGCTAAAGAAGGAGAGGCTGAAGCAAGGTGTCTCTGCTCCCGGAGAGTAAATATGGAAGAAATATTGCAGCTATCAATGTCGAACACATGTTGAGTAGTTCTTTCATTTCCCTTAATACTAGATGGAATTGAACTTAGTAATTGGAAGTAATCCTGTATCGGCCTAGCTAGACCAGGGAGTGAGAATGCTGTTGCTAAGACAGTTTTTATCTCTTAAATTTACTGTCTGTACTTGACTTTCGTTTCTTAAACAAATAGTCAGAACTTAGAAAGAGTTACCTTGCCAAATTTATTTTGGTTGTCATTTGGTTCCTGCAGGGATATTGAGTAGATTGCATTGTGGAATCTTAATAGACAAAGGTAAAAACTTAAGGTCCGACTTGATGCATATTTATTTACATCGCAAAGTGAGGGATTGTGGTTGCCAGAAGTTGTTGAGTTGCTGGCAGGGGAATTGAATAATCTTTACCTTGACAATTCTGTCACTCTTGCTTTGCAAGCTGAAATGGTGACACTGCAAGGATAGAGCAGAAGAATAATGCAATTGTGTCACTCTTGCTTTGCACGCTGAAATGGTGACACTGAGAAATGCTCCGCAGTCCCTCAACGTTGGTAGTTTTTTTTCCCGAGGAGTGTTGAAGTTGATAGCTGAAATCGGTTAGTATCGTGGAGATTCAGCGAGGCAGCGAGTTTGGAAGCATTGTAGGGTTTGATAAATCGGAATTATAACAACTAATCTGATATCTTGGTCTCAGTTTGCAAAGGAACTTCACAAATGGAAGATCATTGTGAATTACATTTGTCCCAACGCACATGTATGCATCTTCATATAATGCACTACTGCTCTGTCGAAAATGTCAAAGAACGCCTACTTTCATGAAAACTAGTTGCAAAAACCTCTCTTTAATCAATTTCCAACCAATAGCAAAAGGGCAAAATAATTATATAACGTAACAATACTGAGATATAATCCATGAAAAGGGATAGGAAAATCAGCATTCGTTGAGAATCAAATCATCCTTTAAAAAGTGACTTAAAAATTCACAGCCAAGCTGCCAACTGAGGTTCTCCACTTTCAATAACATTTCACAGATATCAATACTACATGTAAATATAAGCACACCACACAAAAGTCCATGCTTTCATCTTCAAGTTATTTATACTTGATTGGGAAAAACCAAGCAAAAAGATGCAGTTCAGAGGACTTGATGTACTGTTAACATAGTTCTAGATTTCGAAGCACACATAGATATACACAGTGAGGGGGTATCATATCTGGGAAGGCACTCTTAAGCTTCACGGCCCATGCCTTGCTCTCCAGGAGGAATCATAACCAGAACGGGTTGAGCATTGAAACCGGGATGTGGCAACCTGCGGCGGACCTCACGACCTTCCTGGCAAAGGGCACATGGATGGCAGAACAAATGAGTACCAACATCACAGAATGCCTCACATTGTTCCTGATCCTCATCTCCCATTGATCCACAGCACCCACACGAGCTTTGAAATGCTTCACACCCACCCTGCTCATCACCAAAAGCCAAATACACAAACATTCAAAATGTTTCTTCATTCGTATTTCACCTCAAATAATACATGCATGAGAACTATATGAGCCAGATGAAGAAATTATGGACTTTAAAAGTTATACAGACAACCACCATTTTAAAAATATAGACACACACAGAAGTGGATATATAACTTGCCTGCAGGTTGAATTTGTGGCGCATAGCAGTACGGTTACGAGCAGCAAACCATGGTGCAAGGCAGTTCCAACCAAAGAAGGCGTTGCCAATTAGATATAGACCAGAGTAAGTCAAACAGTGAGATGCAAACGAGCTCCCAGATGAAGAAGAAAGTCTCTCGGCATTGGTTCCATACAACACACAAGGAGCCACACTCCCAAGAAGGCCTAGAAACACGTCATGATCATTAGTATGAAAACCGTCAATAACATATAGTAATGACAACTGAACAAGAACAGCTACTGCGAAATCTAATCTTATAAATGATCAAAAGACACTGATTTTCAAGTATGAGACATCAAACCATTCAACTCCTATTCCAGGTACACATTTTTCATGTATCTTCTTAAGCCATTGTAGAAATATCCTGGAATATACGAGCAAAAACTATGGTGAACAAATAATTTCTTTAATCACAAATTTTCTGTAATCTAGGCATCACCGTAAAATCTTCCAACGAACAATGTCCAAATACCCTCAAAAGAGACCTGTGATTGGTTTCAAATCTTCCAAGATCATGACTTTAGCTCTTTTGCTTGTGATCCAACCCATAGCGAACGCCACAATAACTATAAAGACATTTTGTGTATCACAATATTTACAAAATCGATACTTTTTCCAGATGAGTCCCAAAATCCCATCCTTTCTATGAAACCACAACAAACAGATATCCAATGCAAACACTAAAGCCCACAAAATCAGGTCAAATTGCAAAGCATTCTTATCCCACAAACCAAAATTAATCCCATTAGATGTCTTAATTGAACTATTTCAGCTAAATCTATCAATATCAGAACGCAATCAAGACGATCATTAACTCAAAGATCCAAACAAAATCAAAACCCAAAAGCGAAAACAAAAACTCACAAACTTCAAGATCGCTGCTGCAGAACTCATCGTTACGGCCAAGACAGGCAAGAAGGTCCGAGTCCCACTGGCTCCGGCCCATGGGCTCACCAGCCACGACGCTGCCGTGAGTCAACGGCAGCCCATCGGCGGTCCACCCGCATCCATTACCACCTCCGTTGACCTGCCCCATCTGAACCGGAGACTTCTCGTCGGACTGAGCCGCCGGCGCGGCCTTGGCCGGCTTCACAGGCTCCTGGAATTGCTGGCTCAGAAGAGGGCTCGATTCCTCCTGGGCATTGCTCTCCTTGGTTCCCGCCATGGTTGAGAAATCAAGAAAGAGAAATCGGAATCGGAATTTGAAACCCTAGAAAATTTGATTTGGTCCGAAGAAGAAAATGAAAACAAGGGAGAGACTAGCGAGGTTTTTTTTTGTTTTTTGGGTCTTGGAGTCGTTGGTAGCTATAAACAAGCCAACCGTGTTAACCGCGTCTTCATTCGGTTCTGCCGCGTAAGGGGTGTGCTCTCCTGTGACGCATATGTATATCAAGAACCTGTTTGAATCTTGACACGTGTAGATTTTCTCTTTGGATGCCATGAGATGTTGACAACAATATGTCGTTGTGTTGACTATGACTTGTGTATAAACGGGAGGGACAGAATTTGGAGACAGCGTGGTACCTTCTGGCAAGGACAAATTCATCCTTGGGATTTCAGGAATGAATTAAAATACAGAATACCGGATTAGATTGGACTAAGATTGGATTTAACCTTATACTTTGTACTTTATTTGTTACATTAGATTCTGGCATGGATTGGATTGGAAATGACACGTTTAGAGCTTAAAGGCTCATATGAGTGGAGGGAAAATGTTGATATTGCCTTGATTGAGTTTTTGGGTTTGATATTCCAGTGACGACGTACTTGTGGAAGCATGAGTTTGCATCATCCGGAGCTAGCCAGAGATGAGGAATACAAATGCAATCAAGGTTAGAAATGCACCATATTACTCAGAAGCATGGCATGGCATGGCATGGCATGGCTTGATGGGATGGCTTTATCGATGAATATCAAGCAGCTCAAGATTCACTGGTTATAGAGGACAACTGAACCTTCATTATTAACGTTGTTGGATAAGAACTGGGCTATAAGACCGGTAGTTTCCATTTTCACTTGTCAAACACAGGAGCAATCTTGTATGTGCTAGTGATCTCAAAACTCATTCCACACCAATAAATCTAAGATGTAGGGAAACTTTTGAAGTTGCTCTTAAAATCTCATAACAGGTCTACTTACGATGAAATGAGAGGGAATAGTTCTGGACTTCTGGGGTAGGTTATGGAGTAAAACAATCATGCGTTTATTAACACATGAAAAACTAAGAATGATTTCGGGTAAAGTATCATTGCGTATATTAACACATGAATAGATTAGAATAAATGTAGGTCTCACTTCATTATCAGGATTCAACTTGATAACCAAGGAGAGCTATTAGTTTACGAATCATTCTCATACTGATTATTTCATCGTCTATTCTAGTTGTTTCTGATTCATGACATCTCCAATTATAGTTGTTTGCGATTTATGATTTTTTCTTCTTCTTCTTCTTCTTCTTCATTTCAAGTAAGTATACTTACCCGGGCGGTCAATAACTCAGTATTGGTGATGTTATTCGAAATGCACATGACTGTTCAACCATTTTAGAGTTGCAATTTTAGTTAAATAATTGAGCCAAAGTGCTAGGTGCTTCTTTCGGATTCAACTATTTATGTCTAGTAGTTTAAGTAGGTAGATCAAATTGGGAAGCATTTATATGGAGAAGAATTAGAGGGAGAGAAAGGAAGTCCTTTGGTTCCCCTTGTGACCTCCAACGATTTAATCATACGTAGACATCATCTTCATCTACCAGAACGAAACGTTGCAAAGCTCACTGCCACATTACATGTATGGCACTCATGCTCACATTCCCCCAACTCAATCAACTTCATGTTGCTTCACATTATATTGAAGTTTTAGATATGCGAGCTGTTAAATTAGCTCAATGCATGAGATACACCGCCAATACTTACTCATCTAACCCTTTTACATATCAGGAATTTCAATACTCACTTTAATACTTACACATCTAATCGTTCACAAATCAGGGATGAAGAATTCAATATTACTCACTCTAGAGCACAATAGAACTTTCGAGATTCCAAGCAACTCTAGCAGCTAGAGGATGATCAAAGAATAACTAATTCCACTAGGGACGAGAAGCTAGGAAGATACATGGGACATAATTAACACACTAAATACTGTTATTCCATCATAGCTTAATATTCATGATGAATCTCAGTACATGTTCTTCATATCTCTGTACTAAAAGGAACCATTAACTGGCGAAACTTTAACATATGTACTATTGATCATCCATGTATATTCTTCGCCTGCAAAGCAAATTAGAACAAACGAGTTCAAAATAAGAAAGCCCAGCTCACACATGATCATGATCGAGAACAAAAGTAAAGTAATAGCTAGTAATTAAGCATCGTGGTATTAGGGCATCCAACTCAAGAGAGGCTTAAAACTAAAACATGTCGATGAAAAAAGCAATGCTCGACATTCCGGATGTAGAGTAGTATGCATTTCTAACTCTAAACAAAAGCCCTAGTGCTCTCAGTACGTAATAGCTAGCATACTCTAACTTCGTACAAAGCTTGGATTTATCAATATATCTCTTTTTTCTTCTTTTTTTGGCAGTTTAAACAAACTTTCATTTCATAAACGGAAGCTTACAAACACAAAGACCCAAACTTGGATCAACACAACGGAAGGAAATATAAACTTCATCTTACCTTTCTTCCCATGTTATAATTGCCACCCCTAAACCTCTTAGATTTGGGCCTCCCAGTGACGCTTTCTTTGTGGATCACACTAGGCAAAGGCTTCTTCTTCCCGTGTAAGTGACCAGGAGGTGGAATTGATGAGTGAGTCTCTGGGCCTCTGTAATCGATTTCATAAACCTCAGTAGTACTATCCACCATCTCTGATATTTCTCCACCTTCAAGAACCCAGAAACCAGTTAATTAGTTTTAACATAATTTTAGGACAGTGATCCAATATATCGATACGGTGATTAAGTTAAGCACGTACCTGCTGCAAAGTAAGGTGTGGTAAGGAGGAAGAGAAGAAAGATGGTGAAGAAGATAGAGTGCTTCATGAGCTCCATGGCATGCCAAAATAATAAGGATCGCCAAATACTAAGCCGAGTCGTGTGTCAGGAACTCAGAACCCAAATGAGGTTTTATATAAAGAGAAGAAGGGACTCACGGAAGAAGCGAGGCAAAGGTAGATTTGGCATTTCGATCTCTTCAGCTTTTTTTCACGAGTGAAAACGTCGCAATCTTGCACAGCAATAAGTTTTATTCAGGTACAGATATGGATGTGTTGGGCTGGAAACATTAATGTTCTGTGCAACTGTTACCTGTATATTGCATACACCACATATACATTCCGTATATTTATATTGAATTTTCAGCCTTAATTTTTAGTTCTTTTTTTCCTTTTCAATTTTAATTTGTTCCGGGACAAATGCATGTGTGTATAATTGCAGGGGGGCCTGGGGACATCTGATTTCGCTCTCCTTGGCTGGATTTTTGCACTAGTACTCGTGTTTTTGTTTCTACTTCTTTTTGTCATCAAAACTATATATAATGCATTTTGTTTAGAATAATGTTATATGAACCACATTTTGGCATCCTATCTAGAGCTCATCTTATGTGTCAGCCTATATGGCATGTACATGACGTGTCACCATCCAATCAAAGTGTTTCATTAAATGACGTGGTTGTGTCATATAAGCTGACACATAAGGTGTGTTTTAGGTGAGATACCAAAATGTGGTTCACCTAACATTGCTCTTTTGTTTAAATGTGAAATCACTAAAGGGAGCTTCTATTCATACCTCTCAAATTGGCACTTAGACCTCCTTACTTCATATACCTCCAATTTACTTTTACAGAAAGCTAAAATACTATTTATACCTCTTTAATCTTCCCAAAATACCCATTGGGTAATTAAATTAATAAAAACTTTTTTTTTAGAAGATTATACTAATACCCCTTTAATAAATCGTTAGACCTACATTAATTTTAAATTATTTCACTTCTAATTTATGAAGAATAAAAAAAGGAAACACTCAATTTGATTTGATTTTTAAAAAACTTTAATTACCAAACTCTCAGTTTATTATGAACAATCTCATGACAGGTTTTATGTAAATTGTTGCAGAAGATATAATTAATACACTGTTGAAGGAAAAACGTATTATGTGCCTTCGTCAATGTAACGGACGATAGATAATTATGTAGTCATTATTGTCATTAATGTATTTCCTATTACCGTTGTAATACTCACCCTATATAAAGGGGATTATCAATGAAATGAGTAGACCAATTCCCATTTTCCTACAACACGTTATCAGCACGTAGCTTTACTCGCTGAGATTTTTTTTAGCCAAGAAAAAAAAGCCTGAAAAAAAATATTCAGAAACCCTAGGTTTTGTCTCTGAAAAACAAAATCAAAACCCTAAATTTTCTTTTCTGCCGGCAACAGTTTGCCGGAAATCCCCAGAAACTTATTTTGCCGACAAGCACTTCGTTGGCAAAAGGAAGGCTATGCACTCTGCCGACGAAGCTTTGTCGGCAGAGAATGAAAAAATATCATGGCACCCAGATATCTGCTCTGGGCACCCTCACCTTCTCCGATCGGCGACGCAGCCTTGAAAGCTGCCGATCGACCGCCACTACACCTCGCAGCATCGTTGACGAACTGGCGCCGCCACCGATCTGCGCTGCTCTACCATCACCAGCGCGCGTACTCAGGTCGCTCGGCCTTGATCTCCGACTCTGCGGCTCCGATCCGCTCGCTCGGCCTCGTCGACTCCACCAGCTCCGACGCTAGCAGCGCCGCATCCGCCCTAGCCCAGCCTCGCCAGGCCTGCACCGATAGCATCGACGCTAGCAGCAGGCCCCCCCCCCCCCCCCCCCCCCCCCCCTTCGCCGCTCCTCCGATCGCCTCGACGATAGCAGCAGCCCCGATCCTCCTTCGATCGCCGACGACGCTAGCAGCAGCCCGGAGCCCCGAGCTTTCGACCCGAGGCTCCCCGATCCGGACCCAGATCAGTCCAGCCTTGATCGGACCCAGATCAGCCTTGATCCGAAGCCACCTGATCCGGCCATCGACGCCGCTCGCAGAGCTCGACCCGATCGGCTGATTTGCAGCTCGACCTGACCCGACCCGACCCGGTTCGTCCTAGATCCGACCCGTGAACAGGATACGGATATTTACCATTTCTGGTAAATTAAGGTTAGTTTTCAAAACTTACCTTAGTGAAAAAAATTACTGTTTCTTTTTTCACAGATTAATGAAATTAATTATAAATGTTAAATATGATTGTCTATTTGATATTTTTATTGCCTACATAAATGCATATATATATGTTTATGATAAATTAAGCATTAAAATTTATATAGGCAACATTTTTCATTTAGATGTTATGTTGAAATTAATGCGACATATATTTATGAAATTTGAGCATCATTATATGTCTATTTTATTACTGTTAAATAATTGTTTTATTTAACATGTTATTTGCCATGATAATGCAATTTCATGAGCATTGTAATATAAAGAAAAAAGGACAAACCTACTACTGTGAAAAAGCATTTTCACGAAGCAAGAAAAATATGACCATTACAAATTTCGGTCTTGAAATCCAATTTTTATTTCTTGAAAAGGATATCTTATTAATTGTGTAAAAAGCAACAATAATGGAATTTCATTAGCTTCGCATGCAATGAAAACGGAGAAACCAAAAATTTTATTGTGATAACGAAATTTCACAAAGCATTTGATTTCCATAAAGTATATTGGTTTATTTTAGTTGTCGTGAATGTCATAGACCGCGAAACTAATATATTTTATTCTTCCTATATTTTACAGATGGTTTAACCATCACAGTTCGACTTTGACACATTGGGCTCTGAAGAACTTGAGTTCCAAATTCCCCTATTGAGCCAACAAAGGCTTGAACATGGTATATTTATACGAACTGCTTTATGTAAATAGCTAAATATATAATTTCAATATCTTGCATGACAACGTAAGGTCTGAAAAGAAATTCCCTGAAACAAATTATGTAAAGTAATGCAACAACCCTAAACCAAAGGACAATGACAACGTAAGGTCTGAAAAGAAATTCCCTGGAACAAATTATGCAAAGTAATGCAACAACCCTAAATCAAAAGGCAATGACGATGTAAGGTCTTAGAAAAATATATATATATTCTTGAACAAATTGGGTAAAGTCATGCAACGACCCTAAAACAAAGGGTAATTACCATGGACGTAAAATTCATATAATCATCCAAAAGTAAGTGGAAACAATGTAACATTTAAAAGATGACATAGGGGACATGTCATGTGCAGTGAAGCACTTTGTCATTGTTGTAAATCAATAAAGTATTGATACGTATATTACAAACTAGCAAAGAATTAGCTGTGACTTATAATAAGTATAAAGAATCATACGAGTATGCGGATTTTGAAAAAGTATCTTCAATATCCAACAAGAACATTGAAAATGCATTTACAACTAAAGGCATACAATATGGGAAGAAGATGTCAATGACACATCTCATCATTGCAGCTATTAAAAGAGCCAAAAAGATTTGACTCCATCCAAGATAGACTTTGATTAGTTTATTTTTAAAATTTCCAAGATATCCTTATAAAGGCTATTACGCCTAAATTATACTTTTTGTCTTAAAGTTTCTATCTCTAAATTGGACAAGACTAAATGTAATCGTTGGCATGCTAATTTATGAATTTTCTCTAAAGGAATTGAGATTATTCAAACTTTATTCATGATATACATGATTCAATTTTCTGTATATAACTTTGCAAAGTATTGCATAAAGTAAAGTAACATATCATAATATAGGCATGACACAAAGAACCGTGTGCAAAAAAAAAACGCACCATGTAATCCCTAGAATAATAGTACTGAAGGACAATGGTACTCGTATATCACAAAATAACATAATAGTACTGAAAAACAGTAGTACTATATCAATAGATATAATGAAAGTGATAAGGATCGGTATATCTGTTCCTTTGGGATTCATAATGCACCTGCCTAACTGGGATTACCATAGCTTTTATTACAATCCCCATCGAGTTACTCTAAAGAACTTGAGTTACGTTTCGATGTATATATTGAGCATATGTCAAATTGACAATTTATGCGATAAAAGAAAATTGAATTTTGTTTTCCACATTATAAAGAAATTTACGCCACGATTTGTCATGTGAAAAAGATACAAGTGAGAATTCATTTGAGCTCCTTTGCATTACCTCTAAATGACTGCGAAAGAAACGAGTATTAGAGAAGATTCTATGTCAACTTAGTAGGTTCTAAGTAACCGCTAATTAAATCCAACGTCATAAGAAAATGATCTTTTGGAATTCTGACATAGATTGGCTTTGATATGGTGATCCATACATTAAAGAAACTACTATGGACACCCATATTTTTGGATAAATAGAAGCAAACACCAGAAGAATATGGTTCACACACGAATCTGAGGACGATCAATGAACATTTTATCCTCAAATATTGTCATATAGGGTTGAAGACGTATGTTCAATTCCTAAATTCCGCCGCTCCCCCAATGTGGCATTATAATATATTTGATGCACAAGCATATGCATTTATACCTTATTATGCTTCTCCTATCCATCATGATTTTATGGATAAAAGTACATCATTCAAAGCCTATTCATTAAAGCAATTATGATTGAGATCATCATATGCAAAGGACACATGAGTTTCTCATTATGTTGTTATATTGAATCAAAAGAGGATTCAGTGGATCGATTCAACCAACTTGCGGACACCATAGATATTTTATGGTGTTGGTTGTTGTGTCGACACACTGGTCACGTGTCATGACACCATCCACAATTAAAATTTATGCTGCTTATGCTAGAAAGTCAAAGCACTTAGGCCGGGTTAATTTCCGTAGGTGTGATGATTTTATGGCTTATTATATGGGATTTGTAATGGACATCATATTCCTATATATAAAAACCCAATTGGTCTCACGGAAAACGACTATAGTAATAGTCTTAATATTGGTAAAGCACACCAATACTTCCGTTTTGGGTTATGCAATTTTTGCATGCAGCGTTACTTTTTCATCTATGGCCATCATCATTGAACCAATTTACACCATAGCTAGTGACTATGTGTGAGATTTTTAAAGGATTTCAAACAAACTTGTAATCCTTGAGCTCTTTTGGATTGACACGGATCTACAATCCTTGAGCTCCATTAAATGTTTTTATGTGCCAAAATTGTGCCGCCACAGCGCACAATGATGGGTCCATTGAGATGAATAAATATTTATGCTGGATATGAACTTCCAGCTATAGTCCGCTATGTCGAAACCTTGGCAGGCGATCTCTTCACCGCTAGATTTGCGGAGTGTCACTTTGATGAGACAGTCTTCCCGTCGTTAGGGGGAGATAAGAACAAGCATGTTCTAGTGGAACGACAGGAATTGTCGTGGTTTGTCCCCACTGTGTCTCATCTCGATCCCCAAAAATCACACAAAGTAAGGTGTGTAGATATCTTATACATTAAAGTGACGAGATCACATAAACCTGCTGCAAATATACCTGCAAGGATTGTGTTTTATCAAAAGGACATGGTACCACCCAAGAGGAATTGGGTATTGCACTGCCACCATGGATGGTGGCATGGTGACGCCATAAGTGGCATAAATGGTGTCACAGGCCGTGGCTCTCCAAGGAAGAGGGGGAGGCCACCTTAGGTTCGATACATACTTGTGTAAAGGAAGAAAACAAGTTTGGCACAACCTGATCTATTGATCAGTAATACTCAAATCCGTCTCATGAGAATATTTATGGATTGTGGTTATCATTGGGGGACGCCTCAAATGTTAGAACCAATCCTTAAAGTATAGAGATCTCTACAAACACATTACACTAGTGTACATGAGGACGTGGAATAATGAGTCTACTATCGAACCATACTTCGTTGAAAAATGTCAACTTAGTAAACTGGCCTAATGGAAAGAAGCGATCCAGTATAAACAAAGAGATAGGTATTTGGGCAGGTGACGCCGACACCGCAAATGTAAACCCTATCAAATATATCTTTGTTAGAATGCGTAATGAGAATAAGAGTATGCAAACTCACCTTATGGCGCAAGGTCTCTCAAAAACGCACTGGAATCGACTACGAGGAGATATTCTCTCGTAATGGACTACGATGAGACAATCTCTCGTAATGGATGTCATTGTACTCCACTACCTTGTCAGTTTGGTAGTTTCCGAAAAACTGAACATGCAGCTTATGAAAAGTGATCAAAACATATATCTCTATGGGGATCTAAATTAAGAGATATACATGAGGATCCTAAACGGACTTCATCCACCCAAATCAAGTGACTCTAGATCACATGAGTACGTTTGCAAAAGAAATTGAAACGTTCACTAAAGTGACTACTTGATTGGATAGAGATTAGTGAATTATGCCCTTGCGTGCTCATTATGGATATATATGAACTCTAAATGAAATAAGAGAAACTCAGTGTATTATCCTAAGTTGAGAATGAAAAAGATTTTGGGAATACACAGTCTTGAAATGGAACTCAAGGACTGTAATGATGGTGACCATACATCAATCGGCTTAGGCACTCTAAAGAATAAAGTGAGGCCTACATATACTCCCATGATCAGTCGAAGTCTTTACTATAGATCCGTTTGCATCTAAAGGAAGATGACGAAGAAGTATTGGGAAATGAAATTCCTATACAAGTGCAATAACGCATGATTGTACTTAAACATAATATGTAAGACTCGACCTCTCATTCGATGTAAATTTGTAAAGCTATGTCTAGCTATGCGCCTACGCAACGCAAATCGTTCTTTCATTAAAGATATGAAAGATTTGGGCTGATTCAATCTCTACATAGAATGTGACATGATAAAGAAATTATCCACGTCATAGCTAACTATGCGTAAAGAAAAACGCATTAAAGGTGAGATAAGAAAATCTGTTATTACAGATCAATTTCTAATCTCTTAATGGTTCACCCATACTCTAGACGAAGTTATGACTATTTTGTTATATGAAGGTCATACCATGAGTGAACCTGATGTTCAATATGATCCTATGTATTCGGCTCATGAACAACCTTATCCTCAAGATCAAAGTAAATCAAGTTGGATCTGAGGACGATGTGGCAAGATTTAGTTACTAAATCATTGCTCAAAGTCACATTTGGAAAAACATGTGAAAATGCATAAGTATGCTAATAAGACTGAAGCTCCCTTGATCAAATGAAAGAATCAGGGAGAAACCCATGATTAATGTAAAAATCAGGGGGAGGTGCAGACATCAGGGGGAGTCTAGCACATACATGTTGTTTTCAAATGTATTAGGTGCGTTGTGCTCTTTTTCTCCTTAGACCAAAGTTTTATTTTCTCCCATTGGGTTTTTGTTACTTGGCAAGGTTTTTAATGAGGCAACACCACATGCACCATTTTACCTCTGACTCGGCACAAGGGGGAGTGTTGAAGGAAAAACGTATTATGTGCCTTCGTCAATGTAACGGACGATAGATAATTATGTAGTCATTATTGTCATTAATGTATTTCCTATTACCGTTGTAATACTCACCCTATATAAAGGGGATTATCAATGAAATGAGTAGACCAATTCCCATTTTCCTACAACATACACTTGTTTTTTTATAATAATCTGCTAACGTACATAGAAGATAAATTTTGGAACAACAAAGTGGCATGCAATAAGTGAAAGATTATAGCATGTAACTCCATTTTTAGAAAATAAATTATACTAGATTATATTTAAGTATTTATGCATTCCAAAATAATTTATTAACTTTATGTGACTTTATTGGTAATTGCACATTAATTGACAAAATCAACTGAAAGTTGAAAAAGAAGAGAGGTCTAAGAGCATCTCCAGCAATGCTAACCATATTTTAGTTAAATTTTAACCAAAATAGCTAAAAAGTCATTTTAGCTAGTCACTTTAGAAATTCGTCTGCATCAGTTCTCTCTATTTTAGCTTGATTTGAATTAAAAATATATATTAAATGAATAAAAAGTGGTTTAAATGTATATATAAATTATATATAATTACATATAAGGAATGTATTAAATTTAAATGTTTTAACTTTTAGCTATCAAGCTCTCCAAATTTGGCTAGCGAGATAGCTAAAAGTTAACATAGAGTTATAATAGAGAGTCTGATATAGCTGTTATTTTTCACAAAAAACTAAATATGTTCTCCAAAATAGCTAAGGAGTTATAATAGAGAGTCTGCTGAAGTTGCTTTAAGTGCCAATTTCAGAGATATGAATAAAAGCTCCTATCGCTAAAAGAAAAAGAAAAAAAATAAAAAATAAACGATTTTGACCCATAATTTGGTACGTAGTAGCCGGTTGATGAATTCGATTGTTAATTATATCGATCTATATGGCCAAACTTTTCTTATAGGGAAGATGACAATCAATATTATTTGCGGAAGTATATCATATTCGATATATCCATGTGTTTTTGTTCTTTCTCATAAAAACAAGAAGTGTTGATCAAAGATCGAATGAATACATCGGAAACAAAAGCAACAGTGCATCAAATCGTGCAAGTAAGAATTGATTCATTGAAGGACATGGATATTGATACAAGAGTGCATCAACTTCATTGTATTGCTGCATCAACCTCATTGTTTTTGTTCTTATATAACAGTTGGTAAATTCTTTCAGCTATATTGTATTACTGCACAGTCGGAATGCTACTCGAGACCTGAAGGCATCTTCCTAATCCTATTGAGGATGACAGTATTGATGAATTACAATGAGCAACAAAAGGGGATAGAGAGGATTAGAATGTGTATTAGATTCCCCTTTTTTTTTCCTCAACTTTTGAAGATTTTAGGTCTATTTTCACTCAAACGGTTTCTCCATCTCATTCTCTAAAATAGAAAAAGAGATCAAATAGAGCAAGACATTCTCTAAATTTATAGAATCTCCAAAACAGTTTGGAGATAGCAAAAACATTAATTTTCACGTATTCCAACAACTCACGATCAACTAATTTTCAAAAATATTAATATTTATTTTTCTTAAATAATTTTTATAATTCAATTTTTTTTTCTTAAATGATTTGTTTTAAATAGAGAATATTTTATTGTTGAAATAAATGCATAAATATGCAAAATAAGAAAACTGTTGGAATTTAAGCTTATACTTTTTACAGATTTGGATTTTTACTTCCCTATTTTGTAAAAATTATGGGGAACATGTTGGAGATGCTCTTAGACTATGATTACACTCAGTTTTGATTTCCGGTTTATCTATAATTACACTCAGTTTGTATTTACTTTCAAATGAAATATATATATATATATATATATATATATATATATATATATATAATAGTCAAAATACACCCTGAACTTGGCTTAAATTGTCAATTTACACCCCGAACTTGTAATTGCGAAATTTTGCCTCCTCAACTTGTCAAAAACTGCCGATTTACACCCCATCTGTCAAATTTAACGGTTTCCATCCAATTAAGAATCACATGCCTTGCACATTTCGTTATTTTATATTTATTTCATTTTATTAATAAACATACACAAGAAATTTATTTTTGTACAATATTTTCTACAATTATATCATTGTATTTGTGACCTAAAGACTACTTTTATTGAGATATTTGAGTTATTTAGTCTTAGACAAATTATATCATGTTTCTTATTAATTAAAATAGTGGTTCGACAATTCAAATTTAGTTATCCACATAATTTTTCTTATTGACAAATTATATCACGTAAGGTATGCGTTATTTTGAAAGAAAAAAAGTGAAAGAAAAAAAAAAGAGAAAAAAATATTATGAGTAAGTAGACATAATTGTACAAAAAAAATTTCTTTTTGTAATTTATTTAAAAAATAAAATAAATATAAAATAACGAAAATACCCCTCATGTGCTAGGCATGTGACTCTTAATAGGATGAAAACCGTTAGATTTAACGGAGAGGGTGCAAATCGGCAGTTTTCTACAAGTTGAGGAGGTAAAATTTCGCAATTACAAGTTCAGGGTGCAAATTGACAATTTGAGCCAAGTTCAGGGTACATTTTGGCTATTATGCCTATATATATATATATTTTTAATCGATCAACGACGGTATCTTCAAAGGTTTTCTAGACCTAGAGACTAATCCGCGCCGGGGGATATTGTCAAAACGCTTCCTCCCCCAGGCCACCAAGAATAAATTGAGATTTAAACTTCAATTAGCGTCGGCGGGATTCGAACTTGAGTATGACGGATTCAAACACAAAGGCTTTTACCAACTCGACCACCTGTGGTGGTTTTTCAAATGAAATATATGACATTGAGTTCAGTTGACTAATTGGCCAAAGCATGCACAAAGTTATAAAAAAAATATATATAAAAAATTTAAAAAAATTTTGAGGGAAGGGTTAAGGACCAGCCTTCAATAGAGGTTAATCCTAGTAAAAGAACTCTGTTGTCTGAAAAATAATTAATTTATCCTAAGAAATTCAAGATACATATCGAAAAGAATATGTTTTGTTTCCATTTACCTTATTTATATCATAAATCTCATTCAAAACGCATATTAATAAGATATGAAACTTGTTGACAGTAGATATGGTGCACCGCCAAGCATATTCAGCGACCTCGTAGACCGGCCAACCGGCGCGATAGGTCCTGCTTTCGGCATGCATCGGGTAGCCCGGCACCTCGGCTGCATCTCCATTGTGAAAGATCGCTGATGCCGCATGCGGAAGGCATGCCTCCGGGCTCCGCAAGAAGCTTCGTGAGGAGGAAAAGTGTAACAGCATCCCACATCGGAAACAATGTAAAGGAGGGAGCCTTCCTTGCTTATAAATAGAAGGCTCCCCCTAGGTAGAATAGGATCTGATAATTGGATACTTGCTATTCTAGGCATGTAACCACTTCGATGGCTTATTGGCTGATCATAGTATATTCCAAGTGGACGTAGCCATGCCCGCCGTAGGCATGGTGAACCACTATAAATCCTTGTGTTCGTATTCCATCTTTATTGTGCTTTTGTTAGAGTCTCCAGATTCTGACAGAAACAATTGGCGCCGTCTGTGGGAATCTATATGAAAAGTTGTGTTGCTCTACCGGCGGGTAGAGATCAGTCCGTGTTCAATCATTCCATCGGTAGGCAGCCCAGTCAAAAAAAAAAAAACCTGCTGCCATCAGCCCAGTCCAACTGGACAGCAGGCAGCCCGGCCCGGTCAGCAAGTCAACCCAGCCCAACGGGTCAAGCCAGTCAACGGGGTCAACCCCGCCCGCTCAAGCCAGGCGTCGTTCTCTCGCGCGAAGCTCTCGGTGCGGCAGACTCTTCCGGGTCCCAGCGGCTCGCCTCCTCCGGCTGCCTAGTGGTCGTCTCTACGGTGCAGTCCTGATCGGCCGACATAAGCAGCATCGGAGTAAGCGGGTCCAGCAAGTCAGCTGTTCGGTACCAGTCCTCCCTCGCACCCGAAGTGACCTGCGGCGGCCACGACGGTCCGGCCCTGCGGCAGTGGCTGATGGCTGGCGTCTTCCTTTCCAGCAGATGGGTCTCCTGTCCGGTGCGAGTTCATCTCTCCTGTCCGATGCGAGTTCGTCTCTCCTCCGGTGCGAGTCCTCTCCCACTACTGTGGGTCACAACCGAAGTCGTCGCTTCAACACCCTACGGACAACAAGTCATCGCTTCCAAGTGACAAATAAAGATTCAAAGTGACAAATAAAGATTCAAAAGTCGTCGCCTCTATATTTAAAGCGACGAAAACAAACTTTGTCGCTCACAGTGAATGACGACTTTTGACTCGTCGCTTACCATCTGTGGCGACCAGTTTTGACTCGTCGCTTACAATCTGTAGCGACCAATTTTGACTCGTCTCTTGGAATTCCATGCGACGAAGTTTGGGTTGTCGCCTCATGTTTTTAGCGACAAATTTTGATTCAAAAGTCGTCTCTTCATTTCATGTTTAATAGGAGAAAATATGGGATTTGTGTCGTCGCATTCAAATCGAAGCGACGAACAATGATCAATGTTTGATACGTCCCGAACCATGTTTAGTTACTGATTAATTTGATTTAAATTTTACGCCCTTGAGTTTTGTTCGTTTAGTGGTTGAGCGGAAATTCGTTTGAGACAAGTGGGAGAAAACGTTAGAGTAAATCGTCGAGTGAATTTCGTTTCGTCGGAAATAATTAAAAGTTCGTGACGGAAATTAAAATTTTCCGTTTTGGGCTGAGTATAAATAGGAAAATGTTTCCCAAAAGGGAAACTTCACTTTTCAGTTTTTTTTTCCCCTCTTCTCCCCGTGCCTCTCTTCTCCTCCTTTCTCTTTGTTCTTCTTTCTTCCCGGTCAGCCGAGCTTCCCCTGGAACCACCACCGGCCAACCGGCCACAGTTCCGTCCTCCACCGGCACCGGACGAAGCTGGTCAGCCTCACCACCCCGCCAGCTGCAGCGTCCGGACGTTTCCTCCACCGTGCAGCCGTGTAGGAGCCCAAGAACTTTTCCCTTAACCGGCCATTTCTTGGCCGGATTTTGAGGGGGGACAGGTAGAGGACGACGCCGGCCACCACTCCACCAAAAGAATCGAAGCAAATCGGCCTAGGTAAGGAAATTTGGGGTTTTGAAAAATTCTAGGGTTTTTGTGAATAGTGCCGATTTGGGGATTTTGTGAAATTGAACCTCTTAGGCTTAGAATTGGTGATGGTTGTAGAAGAGAAAGTTGTTAGAAATGTGGAATTGAAGCTTGTGTTGGAATTTGGGAATTGTTGGGCGGCGGCGGCAGCGTTGACCGCCGTTGACCGCCGCTGCCGCCGGCGGTGCCGCCGCCGTGGGGGATGTTCTGAGATCGAATTTTGGTTGTTTTGATAAGTGCATCGTGTTAGCGTTATTTTTGGAAATTTTTGAATTTTCCTTAAGGGAGTTAGGAATTATTCTAAATAATTGGAATTGTAAAGTTTGGAAATTGTTGGTTTTGGTGATATGGAGAGTGTCGTCGGGGCAGCCGCCATGTGCGGCGGCTGCAGTGGTGCAGTTAGGAGGAGAGGGGAAAAATGCACCTTTGTTAGTTTTGGGAGGCATCGGGGCCTTGGCGGTACGGCTGCCGCTGCTGCGGCGGTGGCGGCGACGAAGGGGAGTTTAATATGGTTTTAGAGGCCTTGTTCACATAGTTGGGGGAAGTCAGAGGAAATCGTACGAGTGAGGACGGTTTTGTTTTGGGTTTCTAAATTGTTATCGAGTCTGAGGTTTTGAAATTGTTCTTTGACAGGCCGAGGAGAGACTCTTCGGGAGGAGGACACGAGTCGGAGGCCGACTTAGTACAGTGAGTGGACTTTTGTTTTCAAAATGATGCATGCATAAATATTTGGTTTTATGGGATTGAATTATATGGGATGATTATTTGGTTAATGTTTTGCATTATTGAAAAGTTATAAAGTTACTTGAATTGATGATTGTTTCCTTTTGATTTTAAATCGGTTTATCATTTAAATTGGATTAAATTGTATCCATGAGATTATGCATATGTTGATATTTGATCGGAAAAAAAAAATGAAATTTTCATATGTTATATGATCTGAAATATTCCGAAATTATAATAGTCGAGATATGTGGATTTCATGTATTTATACGAGGCTGGGTTGATGTTTGAGTATAATTATGAGTACAAGCCTCGGATGTACGGTCGGGGATCGTACAGATGGATATATATATTTGAGGGGAAAATTGTTTTGATTTGCTTTCGGATTTGCACCATTCGTGGGTCCACGTTATTGTATATTGATGCTAGCTAGCGGGCCTCATCCCACGCGAGGTGACGACTTGACCATATAGGTCAGATTCACGCTCGGTGGTCGACGTAGGGTTGTGTATATTGAGGCGGATTACGTGTCTAGGTAGTAGACTTAGACACGGGGGGAGTCAATAGGACTCTCGGACCCGGAGCCTGACGAGGTTCCAGTTATATGGTGGATGGATTTTTCCCCTGTTACATGGCCAATGGGATTTGGTCATTATGAGATGTTTTCTTTTTCATTGACTGGTTGCGGGAATATTTGTTTTATGTGGTTTTTCGACTTTTATAAATTCCCGAACCAGAGGGGCTGGGATATGCTTTTATGGAAAGTCTATTTATTTTTAAAACGAGATTTTTATGATGAATGCATGCATCGTGAATTTCTGTATATTATGAAAATGGTGGAAAGTAAAATATAACTGTTCATTACATTATTATATTTATTTGTAGAACTTTTTGTCCACTCACGCTAATGTTTTTAAATTACTTTCCCCTGGGCCCTTCGTTTTCAACTGCCCAGTTTTGCAGAGTAGTCCGGTGCCCGAGACAAAGATCATAGTTCCTCTTTTCCGCTGCTTGAAGTGTAGGTTATTAGTATAGCCTACTTGTATCTTTTATTTTCCTTATTGTATAGTGCTCTGATACTCGAGTGTGTATTTATGTAACTCTACTTTTATTACTGTTGGGTTGAACCTCAGATGTTACGGTTTTTCGGAAACTTTTATTTATCGTTTCTTTTATGAAAAGTGAACTGTTGTTGGTTATTGAGAAGTACTTGTTTTCGGGGGAGCAGGTGGCTCCATGAGTCAGGCTGGATTTTATCGGAGTGTTTTTGGGTTTTGTTTTTCAGGTCAGGGTTGTCCATTTTAAGAAAGGTCATGCCGAATTTTCGGTAGAAACCTCTCTTAAAGTGGTCCCCGCAGGACTCATCCGGGATAACAGTGTTGTTATTCGGGGCGGGTCCTGTCAATGTTTGTCGCTTCATTGTTTGTTACAGAGAAGGAAAACAGAATCCTGGTCTGGTTTCATTCACATCTAGAACCTGAATTTCATTCAAATCACATATCCAACATACATTTCATTCAAATCACATATCCAACATAACACAAACACTATAAATACATAGATTTCATTCAAAACTACAATATGTTCTATAACAATAATGCACATATGTTCAAATTACAAACTAACGAAATGGTCCTAATCAATGTCATCGTCGGCTATACCTAACGTAGCACAGGATGATTTATCGGCGAGTGTCTGACCGTTTGCGGTGGCGACATTGACACCTGGATTGGCTTGGGCTGACATGAATTCATTGAGGGTAGCCTCCATCCTTGCCATACGTTCATTGGCGGCTGCTAGTTGGCTCCTCAAATTCTCAACCACCGGATCGTTGTGGGACACGCGTGCACCGCCTCTTGGTTTTGCCGGGCGTCTTAATGCACCCCCTAGCCCTGTAAAAATGGTAAAACACAAAAAAATATTCAAATTAAAAACTATTTCGTATCTAAAATAAAAACTGTTATTGTTATGATTTCTACATACCTCAGACCCTCGTCCCCGGCTTCCCACCCAGCTCCTTCTCGACTACAACCATATGCCCTTCGACGGTAACGGGGCCCGTCACTTAACTGCTGCCCGCTTCATCACTCACTCGGCTAGCACAGCTCATCCATCTTCCTCTTCATCGCTGCCTGTAAAAAATATTATCCAATAGGTTTGTGTTAGTATAGTTTTTAATTTAAAAAAATTAAAACCAGAAGCTAAAAACCAAACTCTTGCATCTAACTCGTCGTCACTCACCACTTTCTCCTGCGCATTCTGTGGGTGATACGCACCGAATCCTATTCAGATTCTTGGAAATTTTATTTTACTCTTACGCTCGTGAGACTTTTATTCTTTAAATTAGTTTGAGCGGAAATCTTCTTGCTACGGGAGGTAGAACACGTTTAAACGAGTTCTTTGTCACTTAGCACGTACATTTCGGAGAGAAAATTTAAAAGTTTCGTTGTAAATCACGTAAATTTTCAATTTTGGTCGGATATAAATAGTCGGGAATGGAATTTTCCGATTTGGAATTTTTCTTCTTCTTTTTCTTCTTTTCTTTCTTCTTTCTTTTTCTTCTTCTCTTCTCTATCTTCCTCCCCGATACTTTCCCCTCCTCTGCCACCGCCTCCACCCATCTTCGTCGTCCGGCCACCAATTCACGTGCTACCAGTGCCGGACGACTCACCTCTTCTCCCTCTCCTCGTCTGTGGTAGCGGCGTGGCACAAATCGCCGCCGCTTGGCCGGTTTTTACCCAAGGACGACTTGACACAGTGGCACCGGAGCTCCCTCCTCCGACCACCAATCGGCTTAATTTCAGGGGGGGGGGGGGGGAAGGTCTCGACCCGTCTAATCTCTCCACTAAAGGAATTGAACCCATTTGTAACAGGTAAGGAGAATTTGGGATTTGAAATTTCTAGGCTTTTTGGGTTCGAATTGGAGGGTTGTGATTTTGATATTTTTGGTGAAGTTAGAGGTTGATTTCGGGTACAGAATGTTGATTAGAGTCGATTAGGTGGAATTTGCTGTTCAATTGGTGAAAATTGGGGAAATTTGGACGTGGAGGAGGTTTGGCCGCCGTGTCGGCCGCCATGTGCGGCGGCTGCGGGATTTTTGGATGGCGGAGACAGGGGGAATGAGGTCCTGAGGTGGTGGTGATCGTTTGGGTTGAATTGGGATTGAAGTGGAGGCGTTTTGGCCTCTGTGGCGGTGCTGCCGGCGGCGAGAGGTAAAAGAATAGTAAAAAAGTGAAAGTAAAAGGTTAAATGGTAAATAGTAAAAGTAAAACAGTAAAGGTGAAAAGGTAAATTGTAATTCGAAAGTTACTATTTGACTAATTTTATCCACTTTTAGACTGCGGTCAAAGAGGATTGAAGGCGATTAAATGGAATTTTCGATGTATAGACCATTAAAGGATTAAATGGTCTAGAATGGAGTGTACCGAATAAGTTTAAGCATGACTTATTCGGAATTTACGCGTATTGTTTATTGGGAGTTTCGTTTGAGTGATGACGCGTTTAAATTTAGTTTAAATTGAGTTTCGAGTACGGGTTTTTCTAAACATATTTCTTTTCAGGTCGAGGGGAGACTCGACTTGAGGAAGACTTGGATCGGCGCCAGGCCTAGTTACAGTGAGTGGACTTTTATTTTAAATTGATGCATGCATGAATATTTTAAATACTTTGGGGGTTTATATTCAATATTTTATTTTAGAGTGATATGGATTATTGAAGGTCGATAATCTATTTTTAATTGATGATTTCTTGTTGATCGATTTTCAAATGGTTTACGAATTAAGTCAATTAATGTGACTTATTTATATCTATATATTTATTGATATTAAACCGAAAATGAGATTTCCGAGGATTAAACGATTTCGCCTTGTTTCGAATATTATGACATGTGGGACGTGTTGATTTTATTTATTTTTCTACGAGGCTATGATTGTGTTTAATTATATTTTGAACCTCAAGAACGCGGTCGGGGACCGTACTTATTTACTATGTATTGAGGGAATTGTACTTTGATTTTATTTTCAGATTTTCACCATATCAGGGTCCATATTTATATATTGATGCTAGCTAGCATAGTCACCTGATCCCATGCGAGGTGACGACTTGACCATATATGTCAAATTCACCTCGGTAGTCGACATGTACAGGTAGCGTCGGACGCTTTAGAGTCTTGGAAACTCTGACCCTTAGCCTTGGAGGCTCAGTATTATATGGTGGTTTACATTCCCCTATTTTTATTCGATTTCACTAATGGCCAATGGGATTGGCATATATATATATATATATATATATATATATATATATATATATATTCATATACTTGGTATGGGTAATCGAGAATATGTATTTTATAAGAATTTCAGTTATTTGTATTTTCGAACCAGCGGGGCTGGGGTTTTTATATTAAGAGTATTTGTAATTAAATGTTCAATAATGCAGGCATCATGGTTTAATCTTGAAAACAAATGAGGAAAGTGATAAATTACTCTTCATTAAAAATAGTATATTTACATATATCGTTTTTGTCCACTCACGCTAATGTTTTAAAATTACTTTTCCTGGGCTTTTCGGTTTAAACTGCCCAGTTTGCAGAGTTGTTCGATTCCAGTCGGAGGCAAGGTGTATAGTTCCTTTTCGCTGTCAGAAATCGTAGGTTATTTGATTAACCTACTTGTAGTATATTTCTTTCTTTGTATAGTTGCTCTGATGCCTTTGAGTGTTGTTGTAAACAAGAAATGTTTACTTATGGGCTGTAGGCCGAAGTTGTTAACTGCTATGTTGTTAGTTTTACTTCTACTGTATCTTATAAAATTTGAGTTTCTTGTTCTGGTGTGGAGGTTGTTTGTTTTGGGGGGAGCAGGTGGCTCTTGCAGTCAGTATGGATATAGTAGAAGTGTTTTGTAGTTTTGCTTATAGGTTTGGGTTGTCCATTTTAAGAGACGTCATGTCGATTTTTTTGTAAAACTCTCTTGAAGTGGTCCCCGCAGGACTGACTCTGGATATCAGTGTTATATCCAGGGCAGGTCCTGTCAGCCAAAGTGGTGGTTGATTGCATACCCTTTTTCTTTTTCCTTGTTTCGGTTAGCGGCGTTCCAGGCACACATCGCCTGAAAAAAAAAAATACAAATATATAATTAACATATTTCATACCAGAATAGGCAGAAATTGTTATATGAAATGCGAGAACCTATAAATTAATATTCATTACCTTATAATCGCCGTCCTCAAAGTGGACTTTGAGGTACTCCCACTGCTCAGGTCGGTGGATGAACTCTGCAGGCGTCGCCTTTGATACTTCGACGTAGTGAGTATGACAGTACTACTTCCAATTCTTGTAGATCTTTCTAGCGGTCTCGTCGATATATTTCCACATGCCTGTCTCGGTGGGAGGGAAGTCATAGAACATCTGAAAAAAAAAAAAAAAAAAATTCATTAGAAATAGAATATCATATTTCAATATTATTTTAATAAAAAAAATTCTGAAATTATTCAAAAATAGAGCTTTTACCTCCATATAAGTGCTCAGTGCATCTCGGTGCTCCTTAGCCAGCTCAGCAAATGAAGGCGTAAGCATCGGCACTTTGCTCCGGACAGTGCTCCCAATGTCTCGAGACATCAATGTCCTCCACTTCAAGTCTTTCGGACCCTTGTGCTCTTCCGCGTACTCAACTTTCAGAGGTTGGTTGTTGTTCATCATCTTCAAATATGCCGTCTTTGTGCCCATGATGATGCCAAGCTTGTTTCGCCCCGTCATCTTCTTCCCCGTTGACATATCAACAACCTCTGCGTAGTAGAAATATATATATATATATATATATATATATATATATATATGAAGAGTAGAAATATATATATATATATATATATATATATATATATATATATATATATGAAGAGTACCATATATTGATTGAGTTGAAAAAACCAGAAGAACAAACACAACAATATATATATATATATATGTATATGCACTTGTTCGATCAGACAAAAAAAAGTACTAATAGCTAGGTAATTTCATATAAATTAATGATATAAAAGGAAACCTGAAACTTTATTAACAAAACAAAAAAGAAAATTCAACATTGTAGTGGCCAGTACATATCAATAACAAGCTGTGGTGCCCAGAAAATAAGAGAAAAGAAAGAATATGATATCAATAACAAGCTATACATTAAATAAGACATGGTAAGTCCATGGATATACTACTCTTTTAAGTTTGAAGTATTATCAATAAGCTGTTTTGAATGGGAGCTTAAGGAATTGAGATTGAAAGCCAAGCAGTCCTAAGTCTTGCTTTACAGGCACAATTTTGATAATGAACTATACACGCAATATGTCCATGCTGATTGGTTAAGTGCTCAAAGCTGAAATTATTTTCGTGTTATGCAATGCAGCTGTTTTGGCTTCAAATTCGATTAATTTTTAAGATTTCATTTCGTTTGAAACTTTGTGAAGTTGCTCTTCCTTGTGTGTACTGCTCTGGAAATTTTTGTGTTCTTTGGTGAAGTGGTTGCATTATAATAATTTTCTGAAGTTTAGTGTTCTATGCTGGAATTTTTTTTTGTGTTATGCAGTCCAGCAAATTTGAGTAAGATTTAGGATTTCGTTTGGCTTGCAATTTTGTCAAGCTGTTCTCCCATATGTGTAATTTTGTCTGGAGAATTTTTGTGCTATTTGGTTAAGTGGTTAATATATAGAGATTTTCCATAAACTAAAATAAGTGCATTCATATCGAAGAACTAGTCAGGTACGGTACACGAGAAAAACTGCATGCTGACTGCCAAAAATATACAAGGCCTAAGAAGATGGACAGGGAAGAGATGTAACTCAGGGTCAAGTTGCATCAGAACACCCAAAAAACAGTGATATAGTTCAAATGAGTGGATGTTCAATGCAATCTTCTTAAAGGGCTGAGATGAAACAAAAGAATAAGAGTCTCAAAAGTATAGGCAAAAGGGTCCTTAATCAACAACTGAGAGTCTGAGACTATAGACCTGAAGATGAAATGAAAATGTAATAGGCTTGTGCATAATCTCAGGCTGCAAAATTAAGAAAAAAAAAAGTTACAATACTTGATTGAAACAAAGTTCATTTTTTAGAATCACAATTTGAGCATATAAGCGATCCGAGAGATATATACTAAGAAAACCTAAAAAGCTATTTTAGATGCACAGTAACTTCTTTTGAAAGGTTATAAAACCATCTCATATATATTGTATTAATAAACAAATACATGCACCCTAGGATTTCTACCATGGACACAGATCGAAAACAAGCCGAGTCTTACAGAATCATAAGTTGAACCAAGTATACTGTAAAATTAAGGAAGAAAGAAACAAAAAACCCATGAATATCAAAGAAAACCCTATCCCTACTGCTACACAGTTTTTCAAAAAGTGGACCAAAAGGTTACCCGGCTCCTTAGGACCCCTCTTCGTCCGAATGCTTAACGGAGGACCGGCATCGCTGTGCCCTTCCACAGCGGCAGCTCCGGCTCCACCGGTGGCGCCACCGCCAGGTCTGCTTCCGCCAGGTCCGCTTCCGCCAGGTCCGCTTCCACCAGCCCCCAACCCGGAAGGGTTGGTTTCTTCCAAAGACGGGACCGGTATCAAGCTGCCGACCGCCTCTTCTCTAGGGTTTGCATTCGCCGGCTCCCCTGCGACCGCCGCGGCCGCCAATCGTTCGGCAGCTTCTGCCGCCTTCCTCTCCCTTCTCGCCTCGAGCTCATTCTTCCTCTTCTGGGCACTAGAACCTGGTGCCATTGATGAATCGGGTTTGGGGATTTCGAATTTAGGGGTTGAAATCGAAGGAGAGAGAATAGGGGTTTCGATTTCAGGGTTTTTGGTGAAGATAGATGGCCGGTTTCAGGGCTAAATCGAAGGGATTGGGGTTTTCAAATTTAGGGTTTTTGGGCATCTGCAGAGGAAGAAAGTTTGATTCGCGCAAATGAGGAAGAAGAAGCTAATCCCGGTTATAATCATCTATTTGAAGCCACGAACTTTATCAAAAGTCGTCGCTTCGTATTTAAGTTAGCGACAATAGTAGAAATCTTTGTCGCTTCATGTGATATGAAGCGACGAAGTTCAAACACACATGGTAACCTTGTGACTTTAAACTTGGTCTCTTCTACTATCTGAAGCGACGAATATTATAAAAATTCGTCTCTTAAATTGTTAAACTTCAGTTTTTCTGGCAATCGGACGGCCAAACGACGTTCGTTCAGTCCTGAATTTTAACCGCGTACCATAATATGCGTACACTTGACATCCAACGGTCAGTTAGTCCAAATGGATTACTTTGCTAATTGAAAACTCAAGTATCCCCCTATGTTGCTTAACCTTTATATTATGTCAATTTTTAAATTTCGGTTTTTCCGACAATCGGATTGCGAAACAACGTCTGATCCGTCCCGAATTTTAATCGCGTACCATAATATACGTATACTTGACATCCAACGGTCAGTTAGTCCAAATGGATTACTTTGCTAATTGAAAACCCAAGTATCCCCCTATGTTGCTTAACCTTTATGTTAGGTTAATAAAGAAATTGTTGGTTCTTGAAGGCACTATTAGGAGCGGACCTCCATCAGCAAAATTGACCGTTGGATGTGACATGCACGTAAAATAAGGAGCACGTAATGAGTCGCCGAAGCGAGCATCAAGCAATAATAACTCTACAATCGTTAGTAGTATAGACATAAGTAGGGATCGTTCTAAGCCGGGGATTAAGGGTGTTTATGCCTAAACCCGGGGGTCTAGCAGATACTTGATGAATCCAACTCGATCTCCTGCAATCCTGCTCACTAAGGGGAATACCGGGCGGGCCGGTCTTCTCCTCTCCGATGCCTAAGTTAGTATAGTTGGAATATATATAACCAAGACACGTATGTAAGCAGGGAGAGAGATAAGTTACCTAATAAAGAGGGTAGTTGGGGCCCTTATATAGGTGGTTGGGGGTAAGGGCTGGCCTTACCCTTCGATGTGGGACTGGTTCCCTTCTGTTTGTACCTTCTGGTGCCCTCTTAGGCAGGCTGGCGCCCCCGGCCCCAGGGTCCCTGGAGGCAGGATAGAGTGCTAGGCCCCGAGGCCGGGTGCTGGCGATCCGGTCCCGACCCTCGGGCCGGGCCCTGGTGCACTTGCTGCGGCTCTGTGGGCCTGCTGTAGCCTCTCTGCGGCTACTGTCAACAAGTCCCCCAAGTTCCCGGTCAAGTGCAATCTTGAATGGGGACTTAAATCTGTCTTGCTCTTGTCCCGCAGACCCGCAGGGCTACCAACCTACCGGTGCCCAGTCCCCCAAGTCCGCGTTAAAGATTGGGCGTGACCGAGGTGAGTACCTGTTACCGATGGGAAGCAATAGTTGAAAAGTACACTTATAATATAAGCAGTAATGTGCTTAAATGTTTGTGGTGTTATGAGCATGGAGCCGGGTGGGCCAGGAGAGTGTATGAGATGATGCCATGATGCCATGTAATAGATGTATGCATGGAATGATAATGAGGCGTTGAAATCCGCCATGCAGGAGATTTGTGCATGGGATGATAATGAGGCGTTGAAATCCGCCATGCAAGAAATGTGCACGGAACTTCGGTTGGGCACTCTGCCCTATCTGTACGAGGCGGAGCTTCACTGGGCCACAACTGGGCGATCTGCCAAATCGAAACGGAGCGGACTTTACTGAGCCTCTACCGGGCGATCTGCCAAAGCGGAGTTCACTGAGCCTCTACCGGGCGATCTGCCAAAGCGGACTGGGTGAAGTTCATGGGACCTCGACCGGGTGTTCTGCCATATCGAGACGGGTCCCAGGTGAACTTCAGTACTGGACCTCGACCGGGCGTTCTGCCATATCGAGACGAGTCCAGGAGTATGGGAACTCGACCGGGCGACATGCCATATCGAGACGAGTTCCCCATTGCTAGGCTGCAGGGAGATTACCCCGGTGTTGCTAGTTCTTCTCAGCTTGTGTTGAATAAGCGTTGAGGTAAGGGGGTGGCATTGAGGTGACAAGGCTCGCCGTGTAGCCCCATTTTTGATCGCCTTTCAATGCGATGCAGGGTTTTTATCCTGCTGGACAAGCGTACATGGGTTAGATGCAAACTCGCCCGGGTGTATAAGCCCGCCGGTCGAATGTTCTCGACCGGAGTCAGCCATGGTACTGGGCGGAACTCGACCGGGCGTCCTGCCATATCGAGACGAGTCCCCTAGTGAAATGCCATGGGGCCAGGTGGATCCTATTCCCGAAATATGCTCTCGAGCCGGTTGGATGCGTCGTAACCGGTGGGTGGATCTTGACCGGGCGTTCTGCCATATCGAGACGAGTCCCCCAAGAGAGATGCAACTGGATGGACCTCGACCGGGCGTTCTGCCATATCGAGACGAGTCCTCCAGCAGGGTGGTGTGCAGCCGGTTGAATGATACCTAACCGCGAACTGCTACGGACCGGGCGGAACTCGACCGGGCGACATGCCATATCGAGACGAGTCCCCCGGTATTATGCAACGAAGATGGTGGCAGGAGGGTTCATACCCGGATAGATGCTCTCGAAGCGGTTGGAAAATCATAACCGGTGAGAGGTCTTCGAGATATGCAGCGAAGAAGCCATGCAGCCGGTTGAGAAATCATGACAAGCAAAGGTGGCGTGCAACCGTGGAATCTGGGGAAGTGGGAGGGCCTGACTCCTTGGTTCCCGCTCCTACCTTCCTGTCGCCAGCGTGTGGGACAAGTGGCTGACATGCATTTAAGGAGGAAGTCCATCAGTCCCGTCAGTTATGATGGCAATGGGTAGTTTACCAATGCTGGGACACGTGCCAGCGGGGGGCGGTCTTGAGATGAAGGGCCTGGATTCGCAGGCGTTTGAGTTGCCCTGTTTGCGTGTTTGGCGGGATTTCCATTGCCTAGGGCACCAGTTCCCTCTATAAAAAGGCCTCTTCTGCTCTCATTTCTGCTGTTGCTTCTTGCGTTGGAGAAACTAAGAGAAAGAGAGGAATCCGGCGACCATCTTGAGCCGTTCTGCCCCACGAGATCCGTTTTCTTGAGCGCTCCCTACTTTCTTCCTACCATTGCTCGCTGCTTTTGCAGGGTGGATTGTCCTCGGCTGAGCATATTAATCGGTAAGTTTGTTGATTTCTTTGCCCCGGTGTTGCTCTTTGTTTTGGCTTTGTTATTTTGCGGCGGGGGGGGGGGGGGGGGGGGGGGGGAGGGATCTCTGTCGCTGACGGAACTGCTCTACGGCGGACTTGGGGAGAGGCCGTAGAAGGTGCTGTTGTAGCCTGTTGCTGACGAGCGCTAGGGTTTTGTGTTCTTCTCCTAGGTTAAGATGTCATCTTCAGGTTCTGACCGGGCTTCCGAATCGGCTGCCAGGGGTCCTATCGAGGACGATGAGGAGAGACTGGAGGACTGGCTCGGTTCGGAATCGCCGGTGTCCGAAGCCGCTGATTGCTCTGGGAGTAGGGTTTCGACTCTGTCCTCGACTTCGTCTTCCGGGGCTGAATCCTCGGAGACTGACATACCGCACGGGGTGCGTCTTGCAGATGCTCCGGGTGCTAGCTACACCATTGGCAGAGGGAAGTATGCTTTGGTGTGTGATGAACCGGAGGGGAGCATGACCCCTGGAGAGATTGCAGCGTTCCGGGAAACGTGGGGTATCCCGGATGAAGTTCTGCTGCGGCCCCTGAACCCTGGAGAGTCGGCCTGCAACCCAGAAGCAGGTTGGGTTGCCGCGCATCCAGATCAGTTCCGTCATGGACTGTCGCTCCCGCTGCCAAATTTCGTGCAGTACATGCTCAGTGCGCTGCAAATGTCACCCGCGCAGCTTCCTGGGCTCCAGTGGAGGCGACTACTGAGCCTCGGCTGCTTGTACGAGTTTTCCGGGATGAATATACCAACGGTAAACGAGTTCTGGGCCTTGTATAGGTTGTCGTACTCCAGGAAGCAGGGGTCCCGGGGTTGCCTGTCCTTCAACGCCCGGAAACCTCCACCGATCGTCACCAATATGTCTTCATGGGTAGATAACAGCTGGAGGAAGAAGGTGGTGATGGTGGGCGGGAGGTGGCAGGCGAGGAGTAAAATGTACTGGGTTCCTGGCGCCTTCCAACCCATTGGCGACCAGTCGTACGAGCTATCCGATCTGGAGTATGAGAGGGTTTCGACCATAATCGGATGTTGGGACGATCTGGAGCGGAGTTCTTTCAACTTCATCCGACGAGAAGTACTGGAGTACTGCCAACTCGGGCGGGGTCCCGGTGCGTAGGAAGCCCTTGAGCGGTGATACTTTGCGCTAGTTTTTTTTTTTGCAAAATGCTAACTGTTTGCTTTCCTTGCAGGTGCGTCTTCTCGGGCGACTATCAAGCCCGAAACCACTCTCTCGATGGACGGGGAAGACCTTCTGAACAAGCTGAAGGAGAAAGGCGAGATCGTCTCGCGGACGTCGGTAGAAGAGGAGTCCGGCCGGCTCACGACCCATGCGGAGCCGAGGGCCATGGACGTTGATGACGACGCCTATGTCCTGAAGCGGGTGAAGACCCATCATGCTGCAGGCCTTCTGGCGCCTGGAAAGGGCAAGAGTACCGGGGGGGGGGCAGTGAGGATTCCCGGTGGGATGAATAGGATCCCCAACCGGCCGGTGTCTGTGCTGCATGTGGCTCGTCCCGCCCGTGTAAGCGCACAATCTTCTTCTCCGGAAGGCCGGGGAGAGAAACGGAAAGGCGGGGACATTCCCTCCTCCACGCTGGTGATGCTTACCGGTGAATCGGCACGGGAGAACCTGGCCAAACGGTTCAGGATAACCAGCGGTGCGCAAACTAACGCTGCCAGGGAGAAGGCTGCTGCTGCTGCTCGGCAGAGTAGTCCCGCACCTGCGGAGGCACCGAGGGGAAGCCCGGATAGTGCAATCGCCCGGCAAGTGGCGGCGGACTTGGCTGGCCTTGGTCTGGACAGACCTGGGGTTGCGGGAGCCCTGGCGGGTGGGAATCGCCCAAAATGCAAGGAATCCGTCCTCCGGGTAAGCACTGCACGGTACCACTATCCTGCATGTGGCTTGTTTTCTTTTGCTGCTTGACTAACTTGTCTTTGTTGCTGTGCAGCTGCTGTACAGTTTGTACGAACCGGATGCGAGCGAGGAGCTGTCGGAGCTGAAGAGACAGATAACTGCTCTATCGAAGATCCGATAGCGCCTGGAGGTGGAGAAGTCTCGCTCGGACCGGGAGAAGGCCAGATCGGAGGAGAGGGCCAAGAAGCTGGAGGAGCAGAACCGGAGCCTGGAGAAGGAGAGGGCCGAACTGGAGGCCAAGGTGGACGAGCTCCAAGTGGGAGTTGCCGCTCTTCGCGCCGCTTCTGCTGCTCCGACCGGGGAAGATGACCCGGCACTCTACGAGCGGGTCGTTCTCAAATACCGCGAGAGCGATCAGTTCCTGGAGTTTCTGGTGAATGCCAGGGAAGAGGGCATCTCGGATGCGTACACGGAATGGGCGGAGAAGGGATGGTTAGACACTTCCCTGATGTCGACTGCTGCTAAAGGAGATATCCATGAGCAGTCGGACATCCATCAGGAGGCGGTGGAGGGGCAGCCGGGTGAAGCGATTCGCTCGGACTTGGATTCTTTTACCAACGGTGCCGAGTCTGCCCGAGCCGGAGTCAATACCGGAACTGATCCTGATGTCGATGACGAGGGTACCGCAGGAGAGGCTGGCGGATTGCCTGCTAAAGGCGGAGTCATGGCTCCTTAGGATTTCCTTGCCCTTTTCCTTGTAATCTTTCCGGATCGGTTACTACTTGTATACTTGCTTGAATATGAATATACTGGAACTGGCAGAGCCGGTGAAATTTTCTCAAAAGTAGTTTGCATATATACTTGTTTTTACAACGGTTGAACCGCGAACTATGCCAAACTAACCGCTCGGACTAGCGGGTTTTACCAGGCCTGGTCACGTTCCTGGTCGGGGTCCGTTCTTCTTTCCCCCACGTACCGCTGGAGCTGGCCGTTATCAATCAAAACCTGCACCGCTGCCCTGAGAGCGCAGCACTGGTTGGTTCGATGAGTAGCCTCATCATGATAAGAGCAGTACTTGCCCGTCTGCGCCGTTGTAAGTTTCCCCTTCGGGTACTTTCTCTTGGGCGGCGGGGGAATGACGCTCCCGTTCTCAAGTAGGATATCCTCGTAGGAAGTGGTGAGAGCGGTGAAGACTTCTTGACCGGCCGGTGGTGGTGCTGGCATGATTGCTAGGGGGCGCTCTTGGCGGAACGGTATCGGCTTGTGCTCGGCCTGGGGCCTATCGGAGTAGGACCTCTGCTGCCGTTGTGGCCAGTTTCTGCTGTTGGCGTTCCGGCTGGGCCGGGCGGTGCGGTTCTCGGTCCGCTGACTGGGCTTGGCTTCCAGGCCGGGCGGAGGGTTCTCTTCCCGGGGATGGTCTTCCTGCTGCTCATCCCGCTTCCTCTTCAGTAGGTGATGCCCATAGGTCTCATGATCGGCCTGAGCATGCCGGATGGCCATAGCCATCAACTCGTCGTACCCCTGCGGGAGTTCTACCCGGACGACGTAGGAAAACTTGCCCGCTCGGAGCCCTTGCTTAAACGCCATCTCGGCGATGCCCTTGTCCAGGTTCCGAACTCCGGCCGTAGCCGTCTGCCAGCGGTTGACAAAGGTTCTCAGCTCCTCTCCGGGGGCTTGTCTGCAATTGAAGAGGATGGTCGACGTCTGGGCTCCCTCGACTCGGAGGATGAAGCGGCCTACGAACCGGTCGGCTAACTGCTCGAACGCCTCGATCGAGTTTGCTGGAAGCTCGTAGAACCAGCTGAGCGCTTCTCCAGACAAAGTCTCCTGGAAGATGTTGCAGCAGACTGCATCGGAGTAGCCCTTGGCGCAGGTCTGGGACCGGAAGCTGTCCAGATGTTGGTACGGGCAGCCGGATCCTGAATAGGTGAGCTTGAGGGACTTCTGGTTGCCAGATCTTCCCGACTCCATGACCCGGTGCGAAAAGGGACCCATGCGCTCATTAAACCGGGCGCCCTCCATCGGCCGCGCGGCTCTTCTCTCGTTGGCCTCCATTTGGGCCTTTAAGTCCGACACGGTGTCGGCCAGCATTTGCAGCGCTCGTGCGGTCGGAGTCTCAGCTTCATCCATTGACGAAGCGCCGGGCTGGCGGGAGGTTGTCGTGCTCTTCGGCGGGCCTGCGCCTGCTAGTGGCTTTTCTCGCACAGGGTCACCGGGCCGGCCGCCCGAGGATTGCCCTGCTTCGATGTGTTGCGGTGGGATCGGCGGGAGTGTCGCCTGTGCCTCGGCCATGGCGTCATTGCGCTGCTGTCTCCTTTCCAGGGCTGCTACCAGGGCAGTATTCACCGCCTCCATCTCTTCGTACCGGGCATTGGACTTAGCTCTCTCCCTGTCGCTCTCCTCTCTTAGACGACTGACCTCTGCGGTCATTGCCCGTAGTTCTCCCGCCATACTGCTATGGCCGGGGCTGTACGTGGGGTCCCGGTCCGGGCTCTCAGATCGATCGCTTGAATCATCTGAGAACGTCAAGGAGAAGCCCCGCCGCTCTGGACTGTCTTCCTCCTCTGTCGGGCCTTTCCCGCGCGAGCTGTCGTGGTGGGGATCCGGTACACCGGATGGTCCCCCACAGCTCCCTACTTCCTGACCGTTGCCCCGGTCGCCGCGCGGCTCCCGCGTGACGGCTGGGGTGGAGGTGAGCGTCTGCACTAGTGCAAGGCGTCCCTCCTCGGCGGTACCTTTCTCTTGACTCATTTCCGAGCTCTTTCCCAACGGTGCTGCTTACACGGTTTTTCGTTCAAGCTTCCCACAGACGGCGCCAATTGTTTCTGCCTAAACCCGGGGGTCTAACAGATACTTGATGAATCCAACTCGATCTCCTGCAATCCTGCTCACTAAGGGGAATACCGGGCGGGCCGGTCTTCTCCTCTCCGATGCCTAAGTTAGTATAGTTGGAATATATATAACCAAGGCACGTATGTAAGCAGGGAGAGTGATAAGTTACCTAATAAAGAGGGTAGTTGGGGCCCTTATGTAGGTGGTTGGGGGTAAGGGCTGGCCTTACCCTTCGATGTGAGACTGGTTCCCTTCTGTTTGTACCTTCTGGTGCCCTCTTAGGCAGGCTGGCGCCCCCGGCCCCAGGGTCCCTGGAGGCAGGATAGAGTGCTAGGCCCCGAGGCCGGGTGCTGGCGATCCGGTCCCGACCCTCGGGCCGGCCCCTGGTGCACTTGCTGCGGGTCTGTGGGCCTGCTGTAGCCTCTCTGCGGCTACTGTCAACAAAGGGTACCTGAAACATGAGATTGTTAGACAAAAAAATATACATATATACATCAAGAATCGTCACAACTTGGGGATGATATGAGATCGGCAGCTTTGCTGCCCCTAAACTAAAGAACACGAAAACAAAACCAAAAAGGGGAAGAAGTATGGCGTCGGCAGCCATAGGGCTAGGTACGAAAATTTAGAGAAAAAGTAAAGCTGAAATTAAATCCTAGACTACTATGTACAAGTTTGGTCAACATTCTTCCATAAATCTCTAACACGAAAGCAATCAAAACACATAACAAAATAGTAGACAAGACTCACGTCAAACAATGAAAAGGTGATCTAAACTCGACTTAGTTTCAATTCTCAATTAGAGCCGCAGCGGCCATCTAATCGTACTAGACTTCTCATGTACTTAAAATTAACTCAGCGTCTAATCCTAATCTGATTACTAACCGGTTTACATGACACGCAGCGTCGACACATGAACTAGCTAGCAAATACGCACAAAGTCTTTTTAATTGGAAACAAGTTTAACATGCAAGGCGTCACTCTTCATATTAGACAAGCAAGTTCATTTAAATTACTCCACCCCTTGTGAAAACAATGCAAATAAAGCAACGCAACGTCTACTAAATTCATATTAACTTTCGGCTAAATGAGATCAATGCCCCACACATAGCTATTGCATGAAACATCAACCTTTAAGGCACACGAATTTAAAGAACTAACCAAGTACAATTTTAAACCCAAATTAACATGTATTTGCCGACTGCCTAATTACTATTTTATTAAATATTTGCCTTACAATTTTAACATGCAATCCGAATTCTTACATCTAAAAACCAATTAAAGATAAAGAAAACAAATTGATCATGTGAATTATAAAACCAAACTTCAATCCAAACAATACATAGACATAATATTTGAAACCAAGAATTCATGCTAACTTCATAGACAAAGTTTAACATAACTACAAAGAAAGAATTACAAAACCGAGAGTGGGGAGTAGATCACACTTTTAGAACACCTTTGGAGCTTCAAGTCGTGTGGATCTCGATGGATGATAGATGGAGGCACGTACGGCAGCAATTTTCTGGAAGGTGAATATGAAGGTGGTTCGGCAGGATTTTATGGTGATGGAGGTAGGTTTTCGGCTAGGGTTTTCTTTGTAGGATTCTTGGGGAATTTTGGTAGAGCTTTGGCTAGATTTTTGCTTTGGAATGTGACACTAATCTTCATGGTGCCGGCCTCTATTTATAGGAGAAGGGAAAGGCTGATTTGGGAGAGTTTTCCTTGCTCAAAATGGGATAGAAATCCTCTTGTAATAATGTTTCCTAATCTGACATGGTTTAGGTTGTTCTATCCCATTTCAAATAAGGAATTCCATGCTTGGCCAACCTAGGGTTTACTCCACACATGCTTAACACTTTTTCTTCTTCTTTGAAGCCCTAAGACACGGCTGAGGCACTTGTAGCCCACTCGGGTGCAGTCCTTGCCAGTATTGGATACTGGCGAGGTAATCTGGGTGGCGAGTATAGGCTTCTGGCGAGTATATATAGGCTTCTGGCGAGCATAGGCTTCTGGTGAGCATAGGCTTATGGTGAGCATAGGCTTCTGGCGAGTATATGCATCTGGCGAGCATAGGCTTCTGGCGAGTATAGGCTTCTGGCGAGCATAGGCTAAGCTGATTTTCTTCCTTCCTGTCAGCAGATCTGACCTTTGCGTCTTCAATTGAGCTTAACTTCTTCCTCGGAGCTCCAATTGATGCGATTCTAAGTCTCAGATAAACTAGACACATAGAACTTCCTTCATATAAAAGGGCTTGATTAAATTCCTTGTGAAACGTCAGGAATATATTTTTGAAGTTGGGACACAGTCCCAGGAAGATTCCTGGAAGTCCCTGGATTGGTTTGCTCGAACTGCTGATTTGCAGCCATCTTTTGAGTTACTTTCCGAACTCCGATTGATCTGTATTTTTGACACAAGACCCATTAGCAAGCTAATAGCATGTATACCAAATTTCAGCAAATTTGGAAAAGGATAAGTCATAATTCTATTCATCTCAGAATCACGAAAAAGACATATTTTTCACTATTTTCCAGAATTCTAAAACTTAGTCATTTTTCGGACTCTAAAGCATATATTTCCAAAACTCCACCAAAACGACACTAAACTATATCATGACTCTATCTTAGATAAATAAGGGTTAAACAAAGCATAAACGAGGGCGTAAACATATTAATATCGTCGCACATTGTACTCCTATCAACTACCCCACACTTATTCTTTGCTAGTCCCTTAGCAAACTAAATTAAACTAGACTCCAAATAAATTATTGCCCCTAACGATTTATCTCAGGCTCGTATGTACACATAGCTTTCAAGTTAAATGCATGAGAATGCTAAGCACGAAAATTCCAAGCTTCATGAACATGTAACATCAATAAAAACATATAAGAACAAAAAGTAAGCATGTAGACATGTATAGCTAATTCACTCCACCTCACAAGGCATACTCTCTTCTTTTTTCTCGAAGCATGGTTATTCACACATAAGTATATGCAAGTGAAAGATAATGAATTACGAAGAGTAACTTGCATATGTCAAAGAAACAAAAGCACTATTGTGAAATTTAATGGAAAAACCTCATATAACAACTATGTGCACCAATGAACCAAAACCATATGCTTACTCTTGAGATAATCTCTACAAATCAAATTTGAGCATCTTAAGAATCATGAAAAGATCAACAAATGGGAATATAATGGGACTTGGCTAAGAGGTATTCGAAATTTTAATAAATAAGTGGTGCTAAAGACGTCTTTTTTAACATAGCAAAGCTCGACTCTCCTATTGTCTCCTCGAAAAGGGTCGGATTTCATCTTGTTGGACCCATTCTTCATTCTTAACTCCCCAAAGACATTGTGAAAACGAACAAAGGTTGAAATTTACAATAATAGACCTTCACATACATGCATACTCCAAATTCACAATACTTTACAAGACTAGACTTAGCAATTTTATCAAAACAAGCCGTGCCTACACTTTATTTTTTTTTTTCTCGGACTTGATTTTTCTTTTTCTGTCCGAATTCAATTTTTTCTGTTTTTCTTTTGCTAGGCACGGCACATACAATTTTTCATATACTTTTCTAGCTAAGTCTACCCCACACTTGTTCTTCTTCATCACTTCACGCGAAAACTCCTTTAAAAATCAAGCTTTGCCAAAACTTTGAGATAAGATAAAGGCATCACTATACTAAGTTCATGAAAAGTGTTTAAAGGTGATGAAAGAAAAGGCTAATCGTAGGCTCAAAAGGGTTTACTAAGGTGTCCCACGACGGGCACAAATAGGCCACATGCTTTATTTGGCAATGGTGGTGAAACTAAAAGATCTTTTCAATCACTTTCAAAATCAAGGTATTTTATGACATAAAACGTTTTGAAAATCAACAAGAGTAAGTTCTAGCATTCTAGAGTTCATTAAAAAGCTATGGCACATAATCATTGAATATGCAAAGAATAATGAGGTTCATGCTTCCTTTATGTCTATCGAATTTTATCTTTTTAAACACTCAAGAAGAAAGCAATTTGGCTCTAAAGCTCACATAGGTTATTATGGAAACAAACTAGCTAAAACATGCATGCTTTTTTTAATCAACAAGTCCTACATGCTCCTACCAATGCACACAATCCATGAAACTCACAATTTTAATTGTATGCATAACCATCATCTATGTATGCAAAGAGGAGAAAAACATCATTGACATATTAGGGGCATCCTAAGACTCGAAATAAACAATTTAAACACTCTATTTTTGTGGAACATTTTTCGGAATTTTATTTTCTAAACTAAGCACATGAAAACATAAACGGAATACGTTATCACACCCCACACTTAGAAAATTACATTGTCCTCAATGTAAGCACAAGTTTATATCAACGAATTTCCTAAGCATGCAATTGAGTAACAGATTCCAACATATCATCACAAATGAAAGAAAGAAAGAAAAAAGGGTTAAGAAATGTCAAACACTCGGTGATAGCTCCTTCACTTTTCTTTGATCAAATTGGGTTGCCTCCCAAGTAGCGCTCTGTATTTATAGTCCATTGCTTAGACTTGTCACCATTGTTTCATGTGTTCATCGTGAGCCAAAATAGCTCAAATCGGCACGAAGTAGCTCAACGAGGTGCGTGTGGCACCATGCGCTTGTCTCGACATCAAAGTGGGGTGTGCCGGCATGTTTTTGCGTGGAGGGCAGCGGATCGGAGGCGGTTTGCTTCTCGGTAGGAGGAGATGTATCCACGAGTTGATGCGTGTCTGGCATAATGTGCGTATCCGTATCGGCAACCGGCTCGTTCATTGTATCGGCGTTGGCTGCACTCGGTGGCTCGGCTGCATATGTCATCGCGGTAGCACTGCCGGCAATGGCAGGTCCGGCTTCATGTGAAGTGGCTGCAACAAATATGGGCTGCCTCTCGGTAGCAGCAAGGTTGGCTGGCTGTACTTGTAGAGGGACATCGTCGACATACACTTCATCAATATTATGCTTGGTGAATGCTTCGAAGTATGGCTTGAGTCGATGGCCGTTAACTTTGAAAGTGTTTCCCGTAGCCTTGTTACGAATCTCGATGGCCCCATGAGTAAAAACTTGAATGACAATGAAAGGTCCTAACCATCGAGAGCGTAACTTTCCCGGAAAAAATTTGAGCCGTGAATGATACAAGAGAACTTTTTGACCAACTTCAAACTTCTTCCGTCGAAGAATCTTATCATGATAAGCTCGAGTCTTCTCCTTATAAATTCATGCGGCATCATAGGCTTTATTGCGTATTTCTTCAAGTTCATTGAGTTGAAGCTTCCTATGAAGGTCGGCACCATCGATGTCCATGTTGAATCCTTTAACCGCCCACCATGCTTTGTGCTCTAACTCAACCGGTAAGTGACATGCTTTGCCATAAACTAACCGAAAAGGTGACATACCTATCGGTGTCTTGTATGCAGTCCTATAAGCCCACAAAGCATCATCGAGACGATCACTCCAATCCTTCCTTGAAGGTCCAACCGATTGATCACTATCTCATCTTTCATCTGTTGGACATCTGCCTTCTTTAACTCCCTGACACATAATTTTCGAAACCAATTTGACAATGCTATCAATGGCTTCATGACGTTATTTGGCAAAAATCCTCGGATAACCACTAGAAGAAGACGTTGAAGCAGGACATGACAATCATGCGTCTTCAATCCATAAAACTTTTTCTCGGTTAGTTTCACCTTATTTCTCAATCTTCCCGCATAGCCAAGTGGATACCTAACACCGCGAAACCATTCGAATACTTCTTCACGATGATCCTCTTCAACTAAAAAGGGTGCATGAGGAACCTTTCCCGTCCTCTTTTCAGCTTCCGAACACCACTGACTTTTGCGTATTCCCTTCTTCTCCAAAGCTTCGCGAGCCCTTGGACCATCCTTAGTCTTCCCTTCAATTGCAAGAATGGTGGCAAGGATATTGTCACCCACGTTCTTTTCAATGTGCATGACATCTAAACAATATCTGTGTAACAACGATGACCAATAGGGAAGCATCCAGAATACGCTCTCGTGGGTCCAACATTGTCTGTTGTTTGCATTATAAGGGACATGAAAATCCGGATGCTGGCAAAGAGTGGCATAACTGTGTGACCTAATTTCCTCTAAAATTTCATCTCCGTTCTTATGAGCGGGTCTTTTTCCCCATTCTCACTTCCCGTTAAATGCCAAACTGGATCGCATTGGTGAATTCTCGTCTAGCCATTTCTGATGCCCTTCATAAACAATTCTCCCAAAAATATGCTCCGCCGTAAGCTCATCTAGACAAATTGGACATGCCTTGTACCCTTTCACTGTTGAGCCCGCAAGCATCCCTAAACCAGGAAAGTCACTTATAGTACACATCACCGCTGCTTTCATCGTGAATACATCATTGTCGACTCTGTCAAATGTAGAGACTCCATTTTCCCACAAATCTTTGAGCTCATCGATCAATGGACGAATGCGTACACTAAGGCACTTTCCTGGAGATTTAGGGCCAGGAATAAACACGGTCAGCATATTATATTCCTTCCTCATACACATATTAGGGGGTAGATTAAATGACATCACAATCACGTGCCATGTACTATGCTGGGTTGTCATTGTTCCAAATGGACTAAAACCATCAGTTGCCACTCCAAGCCGCACATTTCTTCCCTTCATGTCGTCGAAACCTGAAAATGTCCTGTTAAAATGTTGCCATAATTCTCCATCAGATGGGTGCCGGAGGGTACTTTCATCTAGTCGCCTCTCCTTATGCCATCGCATATGCTTTGCTGTGTGTGGAGACATAAATATGCGTTTCAACCTTGGAGTGAGAGGGAAATACCAAATTACCTTTTTTGGAATGTCATCTGTATTTGGCTTATATCTTTCAGCACCACATACTGGACAAGTCCTACGAGTTTTATTTGCAGCCCCCCTGAATAGGTAACAGTTGAACTCACAAACATAAATTTTTTCATATCCAAGTGAAAGATCCTTCAGGATTTTTTTAATTCTCGAATAACTCACAGGGAAATTATGTCTTTTAAAAAACTTATGCAACCATCCACACAATTTATCAATACTCGTATCCGACCATCCATTTTCAACTTTAATTTCCATTGCATGTAATATGACACTTAATACAGTTTCTTCACTCCCTTCATACAATGGGGTTTGCGACTCCCTTAGAAGCCTTTTAATACTTAGCATAATCATCATCTACCATGTCATTGAAGTGAACTTCAACATTTTGTTCAACTTCAGCATGTTGCGGTGCATCTCCATGGTATCCAGGATAGTACGCAAATACATCTTGTATAATCTCCACAGGCGGGACCACTAAAGGATCGGCAAAACTGAAAGCCTCGACTCTGTCTTGAAGCCACTGTCTCCGTCGATTGATCATTGCTGGTTGACCAGAAACTTCCCCGTGTAGATGCCAAACTGTGTAAGTCGGATCCAAACCACAGTGGATGCAGTGATGATAAATCTCTACGAGTTCCTTATAATAAGGACCATTTTTGCACATTGAGCACGGGCAAGGGAAGTACTGAGTTCCATCAGTGCGAGTCTTCACAAAATTGATGAAGTTAACTACGCCTGTTCTGTAGTCAGGGTGTGTATAATGATGATTTATAAAGATTTGTCGGGAACATCATCCATGTTTCATGTCATAAGTCATAACATAAACAGACAATATGCATAAGGTTAACACACAACATTTATGATACAATCAAAACATGTCCCAACACTTCTTCTCCTTATTCCTCCAGGTTGGGTCCTATCCCCTTCAGGCGAACACGACTTTGTTGATTCTTTTGCTATTCATATGTTTTCTGCTACAGTTTTGGGATATTTTGGCAGCATCTCCCTACAGTTTCTCAAGTGCACAAAAATATAAACAACATAATTTACACTCGAGGAACATTGTAGAGAGACACTGTCGAAACTATATCCCAAAACTGAAACGGAAACTACATGAATAGCAAAAAGATCAACAAAGTCGTGTTCACCTAAAATGTCCGAAAATTGGACAATTCGAGAATCAACAACTCATCTCAATCAACTAGATGAGTTGTTGATTCTCAAACAGGAGTTCTAAGCTGATAAACACCACAATTATATATAATATGAAACCATAAATTTACACATGGCACCACACTCCCTCACTAAGCCACTCGCATGTTTCAGAAACCCTAACTACCACAATCCACACACAACACAAACCAATTACATAATTAATTAATAATTTCAACCTAATCTACCATAAAATTATAATTTCACTAAATTTCACTCTTTCACAAAATTTCATTTTCACTAAATTTGGATTTAACTAAATTTCACAATTTCACTAAATTACACTAAAATTTAATTTCACTAAATTTCACACAATTTCACAATTTCACAAACTAACCTAATCTCAATTTCACCAAAATCAACACAAACTCCATCATATATTCAAACACCCAACACTAAAAACAACACAAAACACATTATAAACCAAATCCAACTCAAGATATCAAACACTAAATTCAACCAATCAAACTCAAATATGGTGATTACAATGAAGAGGAGAGATTATACTAACGTACAAAGCAATTACAAGAGAAGACCCAAGCAGTTAGACCCTGAAATTGATGAAATCACCCGATCTACCCCCTTTTTCGCAGCTCCGGAACAGTTTTTTTTTCACCCAACTTCAACTTCTGCAATCTGTTGAAGTCGAGGGCTTTATAACAGATTTTAAAACTTTAAGCGACAAATATTGGACAAATCTCGTCGCTTAGTTTATTCTACAGCGACAAAGGTTATGAACTTCGTTGCTTCAATAATAAGTGAGCGACGACGATTGAATGTTCGTCGCTACATTTTCCAAAACCTAGTTCGTCGATAAACGGAGGCGACAACTTACCATTATTCGTCGCTTATATACTTTGTGAGCGACGAATGTTATGCAGAATTCGTCGCTCTTGCAATTCCAAGCGACGATTCCAAAATGCGTCGCTTTGATGTGTCGAAGCGATGAAGTTTTTTTCCACTTTTGATTCTTCGTCACTTCATTCCTTTCCTGTAGCAGGCCCGGACCTGAGTGCAGTCCAAGCAACGGCCGCCTTAGGCCCCAAATTTCGGAGGCCCAATTTTTTTTTATATGATATTAAGTACATGTAATATAAAAAAAAATTGGAATCCTTCCCAGTTCCAATTCTCTCTGCCTTCTAAAAAAAAATATTCCCAAAAAAAATTGGAATCCTTCCCAGTCACGTCTGACGTCTCCACACAAAATCCGGAATTGGGGATTTCCAAGCCATCGAAACAGCCGATATTCAACAGTCTGAAGGTTGCGATGGAGAAAGTCGATAATTTATCTTACAGACTTACAATACTAAATTTGGTTTCTTTTAGAATTTGGATGAGTTCAACTATTAAAGTTTTCAATTTCAATTTGGTTTGCTTCATTGCTTGATCTTCCCAGGCAATAGGAGTGTAGGACAAATCTCCGTTTAATCTTTTGGCTCTTTGAATAATTGAATCTTGTCTTTGCTTAATTGCTTTTATTATGCCTGGGCATCTTTTGATAACTAGATTGATTTTTTTTAGGTGGAACTCGTTGGTCGTTGCTACTTGCTAGCCTTCATAAAATTCAAGTAGGCTATGCTTCAATTTCAATCAAAGAACCAATTGTTAAAACTTTGAATTCTTTGATCAGTTTGATGCAATTATCAGTTTGATACAATTATCGATCAGTAGGATTCTAATTTCTAAGAAGTAGGAACTAGAGGTAATGTATATTATTTGCATTATTGCTAAACTCTTTAATATGTATACCTTGGCATATATGTTAAATTTGACAACAGATCGATTGCAGTTTCAGCTTAGAATTAAATTTGTATAATGACAAATTGATATGGGATTTGGGATTTGGCATAATTGACAGCTTAGATTGTTTTACACTAAATTGTTTTTTTTTTTTTTTTTCGGAGAAGCAAGCTACAAAGTGCAGACATGCCTCCTATAAGAAAACAAATGTCTGGAGATGAGAAAAGAAAAAAAAAGGGAGAAGAAAATAGCATTAGCTCGAAGTCAAGAAGGGAGTCTGAATAAGTACTTTACTAGCAATCAAAGGACAGAAAGGGCAGAGACAATTGAAGTTACAGACCAAGTTGAGGTGAATGAAGTCAATGGACTTGCAAATGAGGATGTGGATCAACCTGCCAATGAAGATCTACAACAACCTGAGAATGAGGAAGGTGAAGATGTGAATCAAGAGAATGAAGAGAATCTTAATGTGCCCGCAAACGTTGATGAAAATGTAAATCAAGAGATCTTATTTCCTTTAAATGTTGATGATCCAGGGAATTGGGAGAAAATTGGAAAAAATATCAGGGATTTTCTAGTCGAAAGAGGTCATAAAAGAGATGATGGTGTCAAGTTTCCACTTAATAGCGATAAAAGGCATTTTGAGTCAAAGCATTATAAGCGGAAGCTGCCTAATGGTGAGATTATTGGTAGAATGTGGCTTATATATTCTGTCTCATTGGACAAGATCTTTTGCTTTTGTTGCAAGTTGTTCAAGGCTCAGAGTATTATGGCTCAATATGGTCAGTTGGGAAATGAAGGGTTTTGCTATTGGAGTAATGTCACTCGGTGTCTCAGGTTTCATGAAACCAGTAAGTATCATATTAATTGCATGGCGAAATGGATTGAGTTAGAAAAAAGACTTGAGAACAATAAGACAATTGATGAGAGTGTGCAAGTGGCAATCAACAAAGAGAGAGAGCATTGGAAGCAAGTTTTGAAGAGAATAATTTCTATTATCTATAGAATTGCGAAAAATAACTTGGCACTTCGGGGAGATTGTGAGAAGCTTTTTGTAGACAACAATGGAATATTTTTGTAGATGAATGAAATGGTTGCCGAGTTTGACCCAGTTATGGCAGAGCACCTCAGTCGTATTAAAGCTCACAAGATTCATTATTCCTACCTTGGCCCCAAGATTCAAAATGAGCTGATACAGATGTTGGCTGATGATGTGAAGAGTTCAATTCTTGTAAAAATCAAACAAGCAAAGTATTTCACTGTCATACTTGATTGCACTCCAGATGCAAGGCACGAGGAGCAAATGTCCCTTGTTATTCGATGTGTGGATCTTTCAGCAGATATAGTAGCAGTGGAAGAATTTTGGCTTGAGTTCTTGAAGGTTGGCGATACATCAGGGCTTGGACTTTTTAAGGAGCTTAAAACTGTCTTGAGCAACCTTCACCTTGACATTAATGATATAAGAGGTCAAGGATACGACAATGGGTCCAATATGAAAGGGAGGCATAAAGGTGTACAAAGAAGATTACTTGAAGTTAATCCGAGAGCTTTCTACACTCCTTGTGGATGTCACAGTCTCAACCTGGCTTTATGTGATATGGTGACTTGTCATGTTGATGCAATGTCATTTTTTGGAGTTATACAACGCATCTACACATTGTTCTCTTCTTCTACAAAGCGGTGGCAGATTTTTAAAAAACATGTGAAGGGTCTTACAGTCAAGCCGCTCTCACAAACACGTTGGGAAAGCCATTTAACAAGTACTCTCTTTGAATTTTATCCCTAAGATAAGGATGATAATCCGAAATTTTAGTCCTTAATCCAGGATCAGAAGGAAGCTCACTTAAATTAATCTCTACCCAGCTCTGTTTTGATTTTTTATTTTGTACAACAGAAGATGTCTCGCCCGATGTTCGTTTAAAGTATCTCTCCATGTTTCACAGACTCACAACTACGATTTTAAATAAAACAGTAAATTTATCTAATCAACAAGTCATATATCCAAAAAAGAACAAAACTAAATTGAGAAGAAGAATCATGACAAACCTGCAATGCGCATATAACAAAGGTTTAATTACAAAAGAATTAAGGTTGAAGGCTGAAGAATCGGAGAGACTCCAAGGCAATTAGAGAAAGAGAAAAAGTGAAAAGACGAAAGAAAGACTAGAGAATTAGGGTAATAGGGTAGTATAATACAAATATATATATATATATATATATATATATATATATATATATATATATGTTGGGATAGTGGGAATTGGGAATTGGGATCGTGATATGCCCAAACCCTATTAGGGTAATAGGGTTATATAATACTTATATATATATATATATATATATAATGGGATTGATGGGCTGCAACTATTGACTAGAATTGACGTCATGGGCTGCATGTTTTTAAAAAAAATAAAAAATTGCAGCTGTTATAATCTCAGTGGGGGCACTGGCCCCCGTTGGCCCCCACGTAGGTCCGCCTCTGATCAAGCTGGCGATAATTGACCCTTCTCATCTCCATGTAGTTACGCCAATGCAAGACGGCATTCACTACAAAAAAAATTGGGCAAATACCACAAAAGAAATGTGGTCTTTGTCCATTTGGCTATTGTAAAAGAAGCCACAAAAGATTAACAAATGTGACATTTTGTATTATTATATAATAAAAATCTCATATTTGTTGATCTTTTGTGGCTACTTTTGCAATGGTCACATGGGCAAAACCCACATTTCTTTTGTGGTCATTGCCCAATTTTTTTGTGGTGATTACTAATGGGTTTCAAATGGGGTGTGCTAAATTTTTCTCATAAATTTTCATAAATTTTTTTTTATTTTTTTTGCTTTACATATAACATTTTAGATTAAAACATGTCAAACAAAGAGATTGAAGACTGAAGAAGAAAAGCTCAATCGTGGATGATTGATTTGGAGAAACAACGAGTGAGAGCAATAGAAGAGAGGAAATGGTGATTGACCTAAAAGAGTAATATTTTTATAACATTACCAATAATTACAGTTTTGAGCTCATAATTACTAATAGCAAGCCTGTTTTTTTAAATTGCCACTAACAAGTTTTCATCAATTTAACTAACAGAATTCGTTAAATAGTAATTACAAAATTGTCATTTTACTTTTTTTTTAGTAACATTATTGAGGGTCAGTAGCATTACGCGATTTACTACTGGCCCTCAGTATGATTAACATTCAAATAGTTTACAACAGTTGGTGGAATACTGATCCTCAAAAATGTGTAGTTCCTTTTACTTTTTTACAACATTGTTGAGAGTCAGTAGCATTACGCGATTTACTACTGACCCTTAGTATGATTAACATTCAAATAGTTTATACTAATGATAGACTCATCAATTAAAAAAGCACAACCAAACATAATGGTCTGACCAAGGAGGTTAATCCCCAATAGTGGTACAAATATCAGCGATATTTGTCAGTATTGTATGTTGTGTCGAAAATAACTACATCCCCAAAGAAAGTATAAGCCCTCCTGGAGGTGGCATCTGCCCAAAAACAATGTTTGATTCTCTTTTCACTATCCTCTTCTATCTTGAATGTGAAAAATGAATTATTCTCTTGTTGTGATAGAAAATGAGCATACAACATATCTCCATCATGTCCCTTCATCTCTTCTCGCTTATTCCTTTCATAATTGTATATGTCTCTCCTTGTGCAACCCATATTCTCAATTCATCTGGATTGAACTTCAAGCAAACTAATTTGTTGATGAGTTGGAACATTTACCTGCCCAAGTTTCATGGTGAAACATTTGTTAACATTTGAAACATGACGATGAGATGGCAACAAATGAACTCTCTCTGCAGTTGTCAAAGGATGGTTATGAGCCTCAACAAATTGAGAGACTACATATATGTCAGATTTTTTCACAGCTGCAATCTTTGCTAGACAACCGGTTCTTATAATCTCTCTCCGCCTTTTCGATTGGGCAATTTACTTGTTTGGATGTCCTTCTTTATAACAACATAATTCTTGTCTTATAATTTCTGAACCATCTTTACTCTTGGCAGTAGAATTTTTTAGAACACTAAACCCGACATCATAAGCATATATGTTGTAAAACTCAAAAAGTTCCTCTAGTGTTCTGAATTCACGGTTTTTTTGCAGGCTTCAATACATCTGTAACTTCAGGAATGTACTCTTTGGTGGTCTTAGCAGGACATGCGTGAAACATACTATCCATGCCATCCTATAATTATTTAATTTATAACAAATCACAAAGGATTAGATATGTAAAGTTCAATTATATAGTCAAGACAGTGAATGAAAGACAAGCAAGCTTATATAATATAACCTAAACCAACACATGTTCCAGCTATATATATCGAACCAAATATATAAACCCAAACTTTGTACAGTTGGTTTCTTCTAAAATGCATCAATAATCCCTTCCAATTTAATCACTAAATTAGATCTACACAGAGACAAAAGACATCAATTCACAGAAGACAAGGAGCCCAGCAATGACAAAAACTCATATATGATTAAATCAAAAGGTATCGATATAGTCCCATCTTATTAAATCATAATCATCCAAATCGAATGAAGAAAATTTCAATCATCCTCCAAAGTTAAAGTCAGCAAAGAAATAAGACAGATTCTATACCTCAATTATAAAAGCTTTGATCCTTGAAACCAAAGAGTAGCAACAACTTTTTCCGTCCCTCTTGTAAAATATCACTAAAATTAAAAGAGTTTAGATGTGAAGGGAGTAGAAGAGCAGCGAAGGTGGGAGACGAATCCAAAGAGCAGAAATTGCAAAGGGTGTTTTATTTTCGACCCGGGTCGAACCCATTTGAAGACCGACCCGTATAACCGTCTCAAAGATCCATTATGATTTGTTTTAATCACAATCGTTGTAGTTCATTAAAGAAAAATGAAGGGTCAGCATTGAACATCCGTAGTTTAGTAAAAGAACGGGTCTCCAGACCTGAAAAGCACTATATATATATATATATATATATATATATATATATATATATATATATATATATATATATATATTGTATCGATTACATGTCCGAAACAAACACTATTAGACTAAAATGAAGTAGAGAAAGAGAGACGTACTACCTAAAGGCATTCGGAGTCAGAGTATCGCGATCTGCCAAGAAGATCAGAAATGTGGTTCACCGGATTCCGACACTGGCCACTCCAAGCTCAAAGAATGATCTTCTTCTTCTTCTCGATCTCTTGTTATCAGAAACGAATGATCTTCTTCTCCTTTCTGTCTCTGTTGTTTTCTCTCTGATTTTGTAGATTAGACCAGTAGATCCTGATCTCGATCATATAAATTTATTTTTTTTGAATCAGAGATAAGCGAACCATATAAAATTTAACAAACTACAAAAAAGTGCATGACAATAATTTGTTTAACAAATAAATCACATACATATTTAATTGAACAAATTAGGACAAAAATTTACAAATAAATACCATGTGCATAACAAGCTGCCACATGTTATTAACTAATTTACTCTTTTGTCCTTAATATTTACAAGCATGTATTTAGTCTTAATTGCTGCTACTGTCTATTACAAAACTAGCTGCTACTGTCTATTACAAATCTAGCTGCTACTGTCTATTGCAAAACTAGCTGCTACTGTCGACTAGGAAACTAACTGCTACTGTCGACTTGGAAGATACCTGCTACTGTCGACTTGGAATGTACCTGCTACTGTCGAGCATGAAAGTAGCTGCTACTGTCGATTTGAAAGGTGCTACTGTTGGCTGGGAAGGTCCCTGCTACTGTCGATTATGTATCTAACTGCTACTGTGGGAAGGCACTTGCTACTATTGACTATAAATCTAGCTACTACTGTCGAGCATGAAAGTAGCTGCTACTGTCGATTTGAAAGGTGCTACTGTTGGCTGGGAAGGTCCCTGCTACTGTCGATTATGTATCTAACTGCTACTGTGGGAAGGCACTTGCTACTATTGACTATAAATCTAGCTGCTACTGTCGAGCATGAAAGTAGCTGCTACTGTCGATTTGAAAGGTGCTACTGTTGGCTGGGAAGGTCCCTGCTACTGTCGATTATGTATCTAACTGCTACTGTGGGAAGGCACTTGCTACTATTGACTATAAATCTAGCTGCTACTGTCTACTGAGATACTAACTGCTACTGTGGTTTTTGGTGAGCAAAATTCGAAATTTCAAAATTTCTCAAAACATATGTAATATGGTACTTAAATGAAAGCCCATGACATAAGGAACAACTTTATATATTGGCTCACCTCCAAATTGCTGGTGGTTTAGCCGGAAAATTTAAATTTGCTTGAAAAAAACTTAAAAAATGAGGAGAGAGAAACTTGTTAGATCTGGGTGGCAGTTGGTAATTTTCACGAAAATAAGGGTATTTTAGATATTTTTACATTAATTACTTAATCAATTTTGGTCCACTTATTTTTTGGGCTTGGACTTATGTCCTAATTTGTATAAGAAATATGGAAAGTGAGTTTTTAGTTAATTCAAATGTGGTCAGGTACTACTAAGTAATTCTCTATATAAAATTTAGTTTTCTGCTTTTGGCTGTAAAACAAAAACCTTCCCTTAATGTTTCAGGTAGCAAAAATAACCATCACATGGGTATGAGTTTATTACAAATGTGTTTGAATAGTCACATATCTGGTCTTAGTCTGCTCGCATGCATCTGCTCTTTTCCATGTGAGTCTAAACTACTTTTACCTTTCGCAGGTGAAATGCTGGCAAATCAGGCGGCTTTCAAAGGCTCGTCAAAGCTGCAGGAACCATTCATACTGATTTTGAGAGAGGATTCATTGGTGCTGAGGTAACACTCCTAGCTTACATTTTAAAATTTGTGACACAATTGTTTCTTTAGGTATAGTGTCTTTACTAGCTCTACTTCACGTACAGATGTAAATGATTCCTTTCCTTTTGTGTTAAGTGTGGAAAACGAAATGCATTATCAGTCCGATGCCTCTAATTAGTGTCTTTACTGCGGTCGTTTCTTTCTTGCTGTTAAAAGAGCTCTTCCCATGCCCTGGCTTTTTTTTTTCCTTTTCGTTTTTAAAGTATCAGCCTGATGCCTCAACAAAATGATTCCTTGTCCTAAAATTTAACAGCCAATATATAGTACCAGTTATCAAGCCACTGGCCCTATTATATCCAACTTGATATGAAAATACTGTCAGCTAGCTCCAGTGTTGCGTTGACCGCCTGCTTGTATGCTAAAAAGAATATACTATTACGCTGCTCATTGTTCGAAGAGCATTTACTAGATCGCTGAAGGTTGTTTACTTGGCTTTTCTACCCACTGATTTACAGGTCATGAAGTTTGAAGATCTAAAAGGAACTTTGTAGCAAAACAGTTGTTATGGTATACACTATGTTCTGAACCAGGCCATGTATGTTCTTCAAGTTTTATGATTCAACTATAAGATTGAAGGTCCTAGAGAAGGAGAGAATAGGATACGAACAATTTTTTCGTTGAGATTGCTCACAGGGATAGCAATAGTTGATGTTATCCTTAGATACAATATTACGATTGACAAATGTAAAATTGCAGCAATAATAAAAACAACACCAAAATTTTTTTCACTCGCAGAAACCCTGAATCAGGGAAGAAAATTGCGTGCTCCAAACTCCTGGAGAGCAAAAACTAGTCACTATGACACACAACACTTATTACAAGTTCGTAGCAACATGTGGATCACAAACCACGTTTGTATCCTGTCTCAGACTATCCTAGTCTCCTGATTGTTCTACCTCGCTCATCTCTCAAGTGTTTGTTCAATGACAGTTTTACAAGAGTTTCAATATCAGATCTTAGCTAACGACTTAACTAAATCTTCATGAACACTCAACGGGTTGTTGCATTACCAATCACGAACTCATGGTATGCAAAATGCAATACGGGTTTTTGAAAAGGTTTGTTAGTTCAGAAAACTCCAAGGCTGATCATCACCTTTGAGGATCAGAACAATGAAAGACACAAAAACAACTCAGTTTAAGAAACTGAACAGTAACCAATAAAACAACCAAGGAACCAAGAGGTTTTGGCTCCTTTATATAGACATTAGAGAAGTTCCATGGGAACACACTATAACAGCTACGAGAAGCTGCTGTCAGAACATCAACCAATAGACAACTCTCAGTTGGGTCCACTAGGCCATTCTGAAATATGGCTTTCCCAAACCGGAAAGAAATCTTGATGAGTGCAACAAGATTTCCTTTCACTAAATGGTTTTTATAGGCATTAAATGAGACCTGACAAGTATAAGTATTTGAGCCAATGAAATAGGCTATAAGATCTCAAAAAGCAAAAACTCTCTTATTGTCCAACAGACAATAAGAGGAGATCCTAGAGACTTATGGACAAAGAGAGTTGTAACAGAGCTTCCAACTCAAACAAGGACAATTCCAATAAATGATATGCAAAAACATGTCTGAATTCAAGTACGGGAATTCAAAAACATGTTGATGATACAAGCTTCTAGTTGAAGAATAGTTTATAAAACTAATCTAGTATGGGCTTGGATGACAATATAGCCTTTTATCTACAGTGAAAATCATGATATGCATATGCATGTGTTACCTATTACTAGGGCTGTCAATGGGTCGTGTCGGGTTGGGTTCGTGTCGAGTCAAGGTATCTTGTGTGTCATAAAATATAAACTCAAACTCAACCCATTTAATAATCGTGTCAAAAATTTAAACTCAAACTCAACCTATTCATAAAACGGGTTTACCCGTTTCCAACCCGGTTAACCCATTTAATAAATAAATTGCGACGCGTTAGACAAAAATGACCCATTCAAACAAGATTACAATAAAAAAATCATAGCATTACCCCTATCAAAACATGAATTCAAACAAAAGGAGAAAATGCTTACTAAGTTCTTACTAAACTTATTTTGATGGGTTGTGTAAGAGAGTATTATATAAAAATTTAGTCTGACAATTTTATTAAACATGTCACGCGGGTTTATTTCGTGTTGGCGGGTTAACCTGCCGCTGACCCGCTTCTTAATCGTGCGGGTTCAACCCACTTTAAATCGTGCGAGTTTCGAGTCGTGTTATGGGGTCGTGTCAGAATTGACAGCCCTACCTGTTACCATGAGACCATAATGGGTCTTGACTTGAATCTGGGCTTTAGACTTCACTTGTCTTGGGCCTGAGCAGTTTAAAGTGTGTGTTTTGTTGACAAAGAGATTGTCAATATATCTCATACTTACAAAGATCATGTTGCTATGAATTCTAAGTCCTGAAATGGGCATGATTCACATTGTCCATTTAAGTCATTGAGTAGTTTACTGGTCAGAATTAGAGTAAAATTTTACATGACAAGATAATCTATACATAATTTACATGACAAGATATCCTAGTTTACTGGTCAGATGGTGAAGAGATCTGATCGTATTGAAAAATACACACCCCAAATTGCAAACTACACACCCCCATGCTGCAAACTTACCAAATTACCCTTTTACTAAATTCTGAATATTTTTTTTTATTTATTAAAACTTAATTACTTTCTAATCCTAAGAACTAGCCTTCATCATGTCAAATTCTTCACCTAACGACTTCCTGTCTAAGTGGTTACTATCCTGGTAGAGTCACTGCTGTCTTAATATGGAGATTATCTTAAGTTCTAGTAAATAACCATACAGTTTGAACACACTTTTTTTTTTGGGGGAATACCAACTGAAATTTATTTACTCAACCATATATACATACATATACATAACTCATAGCCTCACTCTTGGGTAAACAGTTAAAAGTTATTTAGCTACTCATGCTGGAGATTAAAATACAAACTTACTTGAAATAAAAGCACACCACACTAGATGATTAGTAAGATATAGTGTCTTCAACACTCACTCTTACTACTCACCTATTTATTTCTCTATTCTAAGAACACTCACAACTATTCTCACAAAGATTTCTGAAGACTCAAGACTAGCTAGACCTTTCTTGCTTTCTGCTCTGATTTTGAATGCCTTCTTCTGAGGGTTTCCTTCCCTTTTATAGGAGCCAGACCCCAAACTAGAACTGAATTTCCTTTTGAAAAGGAGACAGGAGGAATCTTATCTTGACTAAAGTAGTCTATGAGCTGGCTTCCTTTATGCAAAAGAAACTTGTCTTCAAGCGTCGGCAGCCTCCACTTATTAAAGTTATTTGTCTTCATGCGTCGGCAGCTAAAATTCCATCATGTTGCTCACGTTGTGTAGCTCCTCATCATGAAAAGATGCTCCTGAAGCAGAGCATTCTCCTTTCTCCTCATGTTCCATATCTGAATCATAGGGAACTGTATGCTTATATTCCTTTTTAACTTTCTTTGACCACTTGGTGGTGGCTAGTGTTCCATCTATCTCTTGCTTTTCTAAAGCTTTGAAAAAGTCACAATTATCTGGAGAGGGATGATTATAACTTGTGACCATTATTTTTTCTCCACTAGCCAGGAGAGTGGTGTACTTGTCTCTTTGGACTAATTTCTTTTTGAGGTTTATTGTCATTGCCTTCATCTATGGTAAGCTCTGGTTTGGAGATCCATTGTTCATGGAGGACTTGTTTCCTTGAGTACAACCTTGGACTATTCTCACATAATGGTATGGAGAGATGTAACTCTTCTGTTCTGCTTCAGTAGTCCATTCTGGAGGGGTTGAGATGAATTTAAGCCTCAAGACACATTCTTCTGGTATGATGTTTTTAACGACTTCATAAATTTTTTCAGGAAGACCTTCTAGGTCTTTATTAATTTTGGTCCAAAGATTACACACAAAACCGTTCTCTACTAATCATAACTTATGCTTCTGGGGATGTTCTGCTAGAACATCAACCATATATCTCTCATAATAGGGACCTGCTACTGCTGATAGTGTTGGTTGGAGAAATTTTCTATTTTTAAAATCTCCTAAGAGATTATGAAACCGGAACCATTCTAATTCTGATAAAGCCATTACCAGAATTTTTGCACTTTCAGGATTTTTCAGATATAGGATTTTGCTGGCTTTTTCAAACTCTTGTTCCTCTTTTTCCATGCCTTGATTGTACAATTCTTCAGTTAAAGCTTCTAAGGCTTGAAGCACAAGAGCTTCATTCTGATTTCTAGAGGCAGTTAGGAGATTATCCATAATAACCCTCTGATTGAATTGTAGAATTTTACTAGTTCTGAAAACTAGCTTCTCGTAAATTCTAATTGGGTGGTTGAATATCATGGTTATTCCAGTTACGACCGGTTGTTTTTTCTTGTAGGTTGCTAGCCTGTCATAACTTGGTTTCACTGTTTGAAAGGGCCCGGTTAGCTTTCTTGGGATTCTATCCCAGGTGCTTTCATTTCTGGGATGTTGCAAAAACTCATCTAAGAGTTTTTTTCTCATCTTCCTCATGAGTCTCTTCCTGAAAGGATTCTTTGGATTGATTATCTTGGTAGTCATTCCCTTCTGCTGGATCTGGTTGAAATCTTTCAGAGGTTTTACTTGATTCTGCAGGAGAGTAGGATACAATGTATTGATAACCTAGTCCATCATGCAGAGGTCCAACTGTTTTGTCTCCTTCTTTATATCTTTCCTACATGGTTTTTGCTTTCGATCTTCCTTCTTCGGGTATCGCTCTCTTTCTTTCTTCAAAGTCTGGCCTTCTTCTTTCTTCAAGTTCTGGTTCTGGTCTTCTGCTTCTTGGGTTGCGACCTTCACTTCTTTCAAACATCGCAATTTCTCTTGTGAGGGCGTCAGGCAAATAATTTTTGTTTCCTGCAATCATTTCAACATCATATTCATATTGAGATAAAAACATTTGTCATCTAAGAACTTTTCCTCTATCAGCTGCATCTGTTAATTTATAGTTCTTAAAGTTTTTTACTCTTTTATTATCTGTTCTAACCAAAAACTTATTTCCTAAAAAGGCTTATGCTCCTTTAATGGATTTAATCAGGGCTAAAACTTCTTTATCCCCCGTGGAGTATTTTAATTATGCAAGATTGAACTTTCCTGATAAGAACTTACAAATTTTTTCTTGATTCGTGTTTGGCGTGATTGCCAAAACTACTCCTGCCCAGTAATAATTATTTGCATTCGTTTGCAAATCAATTAAGTCACCTTCTTCAGGTAACTGTAATGGAGGGAGGTGTTTTGTGAGTTCTTTAATTTTCTTAACGGTGTTACTATCATCCGTTGTAAAAGACCATTTCTTTTTTGAGCTTGTCTTTGGAGAGAGAAGGGCAGTGAGTCCACTCACTTGAGGAATAAAATCTCTCGCAAAGTTAACAACTCCCAAAAATTTCTGAAGAGATTTCGCATTTGGGATATTGTCAGGAACTGGCTAATTTTCTTAACAATATACTCTTGAAGACGAATTTCTCCGTCTTTCACATGTATGCCGAGAAAATCTATCTCTCCTTTTATGAGATGAATCTTCTTTTGTCCAAGAATAATCCATTTCTGGACCATGAGCTTGCAAATTTGATGTCTCAGATGCTCATTCATAGTTTTAGAGAAGACAAGAATGTCATCAATATAAACTATGCAGAAATCTGAGTATAGCTTAAAAATGTTATCCATCTTTCTTTGAAAAATAGAAGGGGCTTGCTTTAGTCCAAATGGCATTACTAGCCATTCGTAATGTCCTTGTGGAGTTCCAAAGGTTGTTAATGCAATCGAATCCTGGTGCATCCTAACTTGCGAGAAGCCTGATTACGCATCAAACTTTGAGAATATTTTCGCTCCTTTCAATCTATTTATCAGGACTCTTACTTGTGCAATTTGATAGCCATCTTTGACTGTTTTCTTATTGACATCTCTGTAATCTATGACTATTCTTGCTTTTCCTCTTAATTGCTCTGCATGGTTTCTAACTAAGGATGCTGGAGCATGATGAGGGCTATCTGATGGCCTGATTAGTTTCTTTTCAAGCAATTCTTAAATTTGACTCTCCATTTCTTTTCTATCCTCATCTCTATAATGAGGAATAGTTTTGACATGACATATTGCATTTACATCATGCATTCTTAGCTGACAATATATCGGGTCTATTTTTCAGTATAGCTGGGGATCCTCACTGATTATGGGTTTCAGTAGGTTTTCTATTTCAACAAGATTTGGAACTTTCTTTTGTTCTATCTTGTTAGCATACACTTTTAGATTGTGCTCTCTGATGAATTCTTCTTCACCATCAAAATTTTCTGAATTTTGAGGTTCTACTTCTGATTCTGAGTCTTCTGAACTTGCTGCTTCATTTTGTAAGATTTCTTAGTGTTCTTGGAATGACAACACTGGTTGCAAATTTGGTTCAAAAGGTGATTTATGATCACCACGCTTGGCTGGCAACTTCTGATATTATTCTGTAAATCCTTTACTTGCAATGCTAACGGCATCAAGTAGTCTAGATTCCCAGTAGAATTTGTTGTTCTTTTCAAACCCTATCATTTCGAGGGTTTGCACTATCCTCTGCTGAAGTAGGAAGTCATTTCCTATTAGAATATCAGCTCCTTGAGCTTCACTTTGTCAGATTCTTTGGAGAATAAAAGTTTCTCCTCCTATGGAGACTTTGACATTCTTAGCAACGTGATCCATTCTGAATTCATTATCTCTCATTCCAATTCCAGTAACAGTTTTGTCAGACTTTTCCCAATATTCTTCAGAAATAGCATATTTTTTTGCTAGACTATATCCTAAACCATTATCTACAAATACATATAGATGATACTTCTTATACTTGGGAAATTTCAGGCCAACTATGATGTAGTTGTTGTATATGCTCGTCTGAACTTGTTTTACTGGTTGGATTATATTCTCCTTTTCAATGATTTCTGTGAAAGGGTTGATATTCCTTTCATTTCCTTGAAGAGGATCAGTTTCTACAGTTGCTTGGCTAAGTTCTTCTATTATTACTGAGCTACTAGGCTCTTTTACTATCTTTGAAGTTACTAACTCTCGTTTCTCGAGTTATGATTTTGGCGGGCTGTGTTAAGCAACTCAGCTTCATTAGGGCTTTAGTTTGCTATTGATTGGCCATGACTCAATTCTTTTGGAGGTTGTGCACGTATAGGGGCAATGGATATCATGGATTATGCAGTTAATTTTCTTTTCTAGTAAAGATAATTTAATTATAGTAAGAGATGTAAGCGCTTGCAGGATACCATATAGACCATTATACTATGAATCTCCTTTTCATTCATCCTTGATATTTTTTTTTTCTTTTGCCTTCTCTCTGTCTGTTCTGTTTTTGTGACTCAAGCTCTGTCCATATGATAGAGTAGACTGAACCTAATACCATAATAAAGTTTAAGTCTTCAAGTATGTTAAGAGTTTTTTCTAAAATTGTGTATGAATAGTGTCACATATCTGGGCTTACTCGTTCGCATGAGCTCCTTTCCATGTGAGTCTAAACCACTATTATGATAGGAGCACAATGTGCGACGATATTAATGTGTTTACGCCCTCGTTTATGCTTTGTTTAACCCTTATTTGTCTAAGATTGAGTCATAATGTAGTTAGTGTCAATTTTGGTAGAGTTTTGTGAAAAATGGTTAAGAATCCGAAAAATGACTAAGTTTGAGAAATCTGGAAAATAATGCAAAATATGTCTTTTTCGTGATTTTGAGATGAATGAAACTGTGATCTATCCTTGTCCAAATTCTATGAAATTTGGCGTGCTTAATATTCATATGCTGAGGAATGTTGTGTTAAAATTTCAGATCAATCGGAGTTCGGGAAGTCGCCCAAAAGTTGGCTGCAAAAAGGGCAGTCCGAACATTCCAATCCAGGGGCTTACAGGATTTTCCTGGGACTGTGTCCCAACTTCGAAAAATCATTCCCGACGACTCAAAAGGAGTTTGATCGAACTGTTTTATGGGGAGATGGCCCTATGTGTCTAGTTTACGTGAGACTTGGAATCGCATCAATCGGAGCTCCACGGAGGGAGATATGCCGGAATTACTGCAACAAGGTCAAATCTGCCGATTCCAGGAACCTACTGCCCCCTTTTTGTGTTTTCTGTTTTCGATGGACCAAATGGTGTACAAATGCATATGTGAAGATGGTCCAAGCTTTATGAAGGGAAGAGGAAGACACTAGGCCATGGCATTGAAGAAAAATTGAAGAAAGAAGTTCTCCTAGCCACACTAGGAGAAGCTGCCGAATAGAGGCAGATTGTGTGCCTTTGTGTTGCTGCCGGCAATGATGCATTTTTGGTGGATCAAAGCTTATCAATTGAAGTCCAAGACCATATAAGAAGTCCATGAAGATGTGAAGCCCAAGCCTTGAAGAAAAATCAGAAAAAGAAAACCTAATTAGACTTTGAAAAGGAAGGTTGCAAATCCTTATCCCACTTGGTTTTCTCTATTCCTTTTGCTATAGGGCAGCCGGCAGCCTCCTCTATATATAACCTCATCTTCTCATTCTGAAAATCATCTCATCTCAAGCATAGAACAATAGCCTAAAGCTCTACCAAGTCTCTCAAGCACCAACACCTAAATACCTAGCCAAAACCCCATCACCACCACTACCATACTGCCGTACCTTTCACCTTGTCTTCTGCCGATTATTGTTTTGGCCGAGCATTAAGGAGCAGCAGCCAAGCATCTTGTCACGTTTGAGGAGTCTTCAAAGGTTCTTAAAGTGTGATCCATTCCCCTATGGCTTTTGTATTTAGTTTTGTTTGGTTGTCTTGTGAGAACTTGTTTCAATTCTTGGTTTTTGCTAAACTTTTGTATGAATCGACTTTGTTGAAGTTTATGTAGTTGTTTTGCAATTTTAATTCATGGATTTTGTATGTATGGATAATTAGGACAGTGGTATTAGAAGCATGTTTAGGATTTAATTTGGTTAGTAATCTAAGAGTGTGCCTTATAAACCGAAACATTAGTTGTGCTTAAGCATTTGTTGTTTGCATGTAAATCTAGGTGTTAGGTTTCATTTAACCGAGTAATACGAATAAGTCATACGCTGGAGTAGTTTGTTTTGTGTTGCTCACCTAGGGTAAAAACCTTAGATTACTTGCATGTTAAATAAGATGATTGACAACCTTGCTTGTTTACATGTCTTCGATTTAGACTCATATGCTTAAATGTTAAAACGTGTAAAACCGGATTAGCATCACCTTAGAAGTCATACGCTGGAGTAGTTTCTAAGAATTTAAGAAGTCTAACAATTGGAAAACTGCTGGAGGCTCTAGTTGTGTCGAAACTAATTTAGGTCTTGAACATGCTAAATATTTGATCCTTACCTTCTTGCATACAAATCTATGTGTTAAAGAGTCTTTTATGTGAACTGTTTTATGTGAGAGATGATGATCACTTGTATATAGTAGAAATAGGATTTAAATTTCATGTCATTTAGTTCTAGGGCAGCCTTGCTGCCGACGCCATGCTTACCCCCCATTCGTGATGTTTTTGTATATTTGTACATGTGTTTTTATCTAACATTCTCATATTTCAGGTACCCTTAATCCCCGGCTAGAACGATCCCTACTTATTCTATACTACTAACGATTGTAGGGTTATTATTGCTTGATGCTCGCTTCGGCGACTCATCAATTTTTGGCGCCGTTGCCGGGGATTATAAAAACTTGTTATATTTGAATGTTATTTGTTTTGTAAATTTGTCGTGTGTTAATAGCTTGAAATAGTTTGAAAATTGTTTGTATTTGCTAATGCCATGGCTTGTATAGCTTTGTATATTCTTGCATTTATCTTTGTGTTTTGTTCGCTTTGATGTGTTTTGTGTGTGTGCAGGTCGAACTTGAAAGAAAAGTGCAGGAAATACGGAAGTTCTGCCCAAACAGAAATCGGGCAGTGCAGTCCGTCGACTTTGGATGGCTGCCGTTTTCTTCTCACAGAACTTGGGAAAGTGAGCCATATGCCGTTGGAAAGGTCTTTGAGTCTATTTTCTGTAGGATTTTACAGAAGTGGATTTGGAGCATCGAGTCATTCCCAGTTTCAATTTGAGTGCACGAAGGTCAATCTGGCAGAACAGAGAACTGGGCAGATCATTCGGTCCGATACAAGGCCAAAGAAAGAGTACCTCCGCTGGTCCGATTGGGACAAACCTTATACCATTGAAAAGCTCTGTGTGTCCACTACAACATTGATTTACAACACTTTTGAATTAGGATAGTGGAACACACCCAAAATCAAGCCTCAAGAGAAGCAGACACGTCTGCCGAAAGCCCTGCCTCTGCCGAGAGCCATCCTTCTGAGAGGCTTGCAGCCTGCGAGCACCTGCCAATGACAAACCTGCCAAGCAGCTCATGCCGATAGTGCCTGCCATGATTGCTAGCATGATGAGCATACCTGCCGCGAAATCTGCCGAGCGGTGGACGCACCCTCCCGCCGATATTGCGCACCCTGACAACCATGCTGCCCCTGCACACTGCTGCTGCCCCCAGCATGTTCCTACTGCTGCCAAGATGCTGCACGCTGCCCCTGCACATCACACACTGCCGATGCTGCAGCCTGCTCCTGCGATGCTACTGCCCATGCGCGCCATGACACCAATGCAGCCCCTGCTGCTGCCGCAAGGCTGCTGCCCCTAAGCTGCCGAGCATCAACAATGGATGAACACACACACAAAACAACGGTGAAAAGTCTAGGCTATGGACTATAAACACAAAGCGCTACTTGGGAGGCAACCCAATTCGATCAAAGAAAAGTGAAGGAGCCATCACCGAGAGTTTGCAATTTCCTAACCCTTCTCTTTTCCTTTGATTTGTGATGATATGTTGGTATATGTTAGACTATTGCATGCTTAGGAAATTCGTTGATATAGATTTGTGCTTACATTGAGGACAATGTACTTTTCTAAGTGTGGGGTGGGATAACGTATTCCGTTTATGTTTTCGTGTGCTTAGTTTAGAAAAGAAAATTCAGAAATTGTTCCACAAAAATAGAGTGTTTAATTTGTTTGTTTCGAGTCTTAGGGTGCCCCTAATATGTCAATGATGTTTTTCTCCTCTTTGCATACATAGATGATGGTTATGCATACAATTAAAATTGTGAGTTTCATGGATTATGTGCATTGGTAGGAGCATGTAGGACTTGTTGAATAATGAAGCATGCATGTTTTAGCTAGTTTGTTTCCATAATAACCTATGTGAGCTTTAGAGCCAATTTGTTTTCTTCTTGAGTGATAAAAGATAAAATTCAATAGATTCGTAGGAAGCATGAAACCTAATACCATAATAAAGTTTAAGTCTTCAAGTATGTTAAGAGTTTTTTCTAAAATTGTGTATGAATAGTGTCACATATCTGGGCTTACTCGTTCGCATGAGCTCCTTTCCATGTGAGTCTAAACCACTATTACCTTTGGAATTAAGTGGCTTTTAAAGGCTTCTCATGCTGCAGGGACCGTTCGTACTGATTTTGACTGAGGAATCATTTATGTGGAGGTAGCTCCTAGCTTTTTATCTCTTGCAACACAATTGTTTCTTTTGTTATAGTGTCTTTACTAGCTCTAATTCACAGATGTAAAAGCTTCCTTTCCCTTTTGTGTTACGTGTGAAAAAAGAAATGGATTATATGTCTGATGCCTCTAAGTAGTGTCTTTACTGCGGTCGTCGCTTTCTTGCTGTTAAAGAGCTCTTCCCTTGCCCTGGTCTTTCTTTTCCTAAGCCTTTTGGAATTATCAGTATGATGCCTCAACAAAAATGATTCCTTGTACTAACATCCAACAGCCAAAAGTACCAGTTATCATTCCTCTTGTCCCTGTTATATCCAATATCATATGAAAATACTGGCCGCTAGTTCTAGTGGTTGCGTCAACTGCCAGCTTGTCTGCTAGAAAGCATATGCTATTACGCTGCTCATTGTTTGAAGAGCATTTTACTGGATCGCTGAAGGTTGTTTTCTAGGCTTTTCTACCCTGCGATTTACAGGCCATGCAGTTTGAAGATCTAAAAGGAACTTGGTAGCAAAACAGCTGTTAAGGTATGCACTATGTTTTGAACAAGGTCATGTATGCTCTTCAAGTTTGTAGTTCAATTATGAGATATCAGATGACCATAATTTAGGCATCTCCCAAGAAAAGTCTTTTTTGTCTTTTTTTATTTTTTATTTTGTTAGTGTGCTTTTAGTATATTATCAAAGGCTGGGTGATGCAGCGGAACTATCCTGTTGGAATCCACCAACGGCAGCCTTGAATCCACAAGACTAGAATTCTCGAATCCACGAGAAAATCTGGAATCCACCAGAGAAATTGAGTAAACTCAAAGTTTATTAATATCAAAAAAGATATTTTACGGCCACAAGAAGTGGCTTAAATACTGATAACAAAACCCTAGGGCGCTAACAAAAGTCTAACCCAGCCCATAGGTGAAATAAAATAAAAGTCCAAAACAAATAAATCCAAAATAAATTCGGAAAAATACTAAAAGCTGATTTTAAGGGCTTAAACGACGTCAGAAGGCCGAAAAAGGTCACACGTCGTGGCAAAGCGATGAGTATTGTTTCTGGCGTCGTTCCCTTTCCGAAAAGGTATCACACGCCCTATTCTGAGCTCGCAGCCCAGACATGAACAGTACCGATCCTTCCATTCTTGCGACGGTCCATCTGCTCTTCTATCCTTGCTGCCATCTGTTCTACATCACTGGGAGTCTGGGACACATATGCATACTTCAACTGTGTAAAATGTCTCCAATGCTTTTGGCATCAAGCTGATGAAACAATTGTTGAACTTACACTCGTATATGATAATTGGGTAGGGTTCCATTTATGAGATAATGTGCAGGTCTGTACAACATAATAAAGTTGCTACAAGATCATTCACAGTATATGTAGAGGCACTTGAGTTAACATCCTATATGATAATCAAACGAGATGTGAACTAGGTTTGGAACTTGTACCTGACGAATCATCTAATCAGGTGCAAGTAACATAGGAGATTTCTGTAGCTAAAGGTCTTGTGCAATTCTCATTTGTTAACTGTATGCTTGGTTATAGAGGTTGCAGGCAACTTGCTTCTTTATGTAGGAGTTAAGTGTTAAGACTCGAACCCCACCCATAACCTAAGGTCAATTCCAGAAAAACTGTGAGGTTTTTGGACAAGTTATTAACCTTTGAGCTCGTAGACGTGTTTTTCTCCATTGACAATGGGGACGTAATCGTTGTACTGATGTTTTATGATGTTTGTACCAAGTATCTTCCGATGAATGGTGGGCTTCTGGAGTACACTGAAGCTGTTAAATATGCGAGTTACTTATAGTTCCTGTCAAAGGAGGCAGTAAGCTGCAGCTTGATGCAATGGCCTCGTCTTCTTGTATTTGCTGGACTTCTGACGGATTCATGTGTAAATCCTCATTGTATTTCAGTTCTGTATTTTGCATCTTTGTTTATTTTTATGTCGTTTGCTTGTACCAAGGGCTGTGACGGATTCATGTGCTGTGAGAATATCTTGCCCTCGAATTTTTGTAAGAAAGCTTGACAAGAAGATGCATATTGATGAGTAGAATGTGACTCGACTTGTAATGGTTTGCTTCTATAGAGTAAATCAGACCTTTGTCCTCATATGACTGACTACCATTGATAGTTTGCATTACAAGATCGGAGACTGAATTGATGTTAGACCCAATGTTGTATGAGACAAACTTAGACGCCGTTTGGGATAGGTTTGCTTTTAAAAAAAAAAAAAAAATCACGGCTTTTATCTAAGTTATTAAATTGAGAACTGAAAATTTCATCATCATATTACAATCCACACTCCCACTTTTCTTTTTAAGAATTTAAATTTTGTGTTTTAGTAATATGTGTTTTGTCTCGTTATAGTCAAAAGTGGGAGCGTGGATTGCAACATGAGGAGTGCAAATTTCACATCTTTTTAAATTTTATAGTGTTTCGTAAATCAAAGAAAAACAAATTATTTTTTTTTAAATTACGAAGCAAAAGTTCAACACATTATCGTATTTCTGCCTAACAAACTTCCACCGACTTGATAAATTTTCAGAACAGAGATTGACTCTGGATAAGAGGAAAATGTCGAGAAGAGTAGCCAAGAATGGTATCAACGAAGAGAGAGCGTCCTTCAATGCCATTCTTCCCAGTTATTACACCAAATTGTTGGTAATCTTTCATTTGCAAATCTTTGTTAGTTTCATAACTCTGATACTGTTGTTACCCGTCTGCAACTGTTTATGGTAGTCTTCTTTTTGTGTGCCACTGATGTTATATTAACTTATAAATTATTTATGTATTAAATTCATGCTTTTGGATATTGTACCTTCCTGGTGCCACTGATGTTATGTTCACAAAGCCCTCCGGCTGTTCCATATACATTATCAATAGATGAGTATATCAACAAGACCAGTGGATGTATGTCTACTGCCTCTACATCTCCAATATAATAGATTTTGAGCTTTTTCAATTTGAAACGGAGGCTTTAATTTTTCAAAGCTCTGACGGTGTTTTGCAATCTAGTTCATTACTAATCTTGATTCTATACAATGATGGCGAAACACACGGCATGAATAAAAATATAGTTAAGCAAAAAGTAAACAGATAATTTTGAAATGCATGAATGAGGAGTAACTATATGCAAAGATCAAAAACTAAATGACTAATCATCTATCCAAAGTAGACTCTCTTGATAGAGTATGTAATTCCACACGCCCTCAGCCTTGTAAAAACTACACTCGTCTCCTTTGTGAAGAATCTTCACCAGCACAGACTCAGTAGTCCTTTCCTCTATAGCTATCGTGAAAACAGTACTAGTTCCCATAACAAAGACACTGAGGGAACTGTACCACCATCGCTCCTTAGGGGGATCCAGAAATTTTAAGTTAAACAACTTCGTCCATGAGTCAGGCACATCATATTCTCTCATGCCCCATACATGGGTGCATGGCGCGTCTTCACCCAGAAAACTAGCAAGAAGCAGGCATTCTCTAGAGGAAAGTCTAATACGCTCGAACTTTGGCCAATCGTCAATGATTTCCTTGGGGAGCAACATTTTTCAGAATTTGTGATCCTCTTGCTGTGCCAAATCAAAAGCCACGATTTCATGTGTACAATTGATCCAATGAAGTGTCTCTTTGAAGAAAAAAACCCCCTGTAAGATTCTACATCCAATTCATCGAACTCAAATGTTTCCCAAGCATTAGCTCTAGATGAAAAAACGGCAGCATCATCCATGAAATCACCAGTGCCATCAAAGTTAGAGTAGGCTACGAGTAGTCTGTAGTCATCGGTGGCCGGAAAATAGCCAACGCCACAAAAGATCGCATGATAATGTTTTATACCGGGGTCAGGTAATTTCTTGGAGAATCCAATTGAAGGGTTCCACAAATAAAATACTTGATTATCAACAGCAAGAAATACAATACCATTGCACGAGCCCAGTAGCGACACATCATCTGTGGCAGCTGGCTCTAGGTCTAAAGGAAATTTGAGCTTAGAGGAACAATCTCCAAACGACGGCGTCTCCAGGTCGATAGATTCCAGTCCAGGAGAACCTTTGTAGAGGAGTCTACGAGTAACGGTTTTACGGTCACGGGCAGCTTGGAATTGTGATTTAGCGAATTTGGGGTCAGTGAGAATCAAGGAACGGAAGCGTTTGGAAACGCAGGTGAATCGGATTAAGGATTTCACGGGAAGCCAGCAGAGTATTGGCAATATCATTTCTTCGGGTAGTTCTTGTAGGTTTGGTTCCTCCATTGCACTATTGCATGTATAGAGAATTCTATTATTTATAGAGAAATACAGTTTTATACTCTCAAGCTCTGAATTATTAAAATCAAGTAAACTGGGAGTTCAAACTTCGAAGTATGTTTATTCAACGAATGATACTGAGGCTTTTTTACAAGTCTTATAAAACAGAAAAGCAAATCTTACGCCACCACAATCTCATAATCTATAAACGTTGTGATCTGTTACATGAATAAATCAAACTTAATCTAAAATCCTACAAACTAAAATATTATTAACGATAACAACAAACTAAATGTGACTTGGTCAAATACACCTAACATACAGTACGGAATCCTAATTGTAGGCAGATTGAATACTGATTCTACGTCGAATTGAAATTGATGGATTTAGATAATCCATTTAGCCACCGACCCGACCCGACCCGAAACAACTCCTTTATTTCAGTCTTCCAGTTTCATCTTTCACTTGAAAATGGCGACCGCAGCCGACATTGGGAGCATCCCAATCGAAATCATATTTTCTCCTCTCGGATGTACGTAAACCACACCCCAATTCAATTTGGGATTGAATTGAAGAGTGGATTGTTGATCGGAAAAGAATACCGGGAGAGTGAGAGCTCGGATTTTCAAGGAGTTGGCTTCCCTTCCTAAAGATACTAATCCCTCCACACCTTAGAGCCTGATGGTTTGTTCTTCTTTTAACTTAGCTCATTTGTGAATTTCTTATTGTATGTTGAATTGGGTGCTGGAGATTAATGTGGGTTTGGGTTCAATTGGTTTAATTAGAATAATGTTTCCAGGAATTGAGTACCTAGAAGCCAAGCAGGTATGATATTCTGGTGAAGTCTGCTCCAGAAAGCCAAAATATATTCGGCAGCCTCTCCGGTGATGCTGTAAGACATTGAACTCTTTGACATTGGTCTCTTGTTTCTGTACTATCTATTTTGTGGGATTGTGATGTTTATGTTGTTTAACTTTTTGTTTTGTATTTTGCAGGCAGGGTGCTTGGGAAGTGATTGTGCGTGCTTTCGAGAAGGATTATATTTATATTGGGGTGCCTGCTCAGATAACGGTTCAAAATGTGAACTATGAGATGTACGTCTGTGTGTGCTTGGTTTGAGATGAGATTAGTTAAGGACTTAAGGAGTGTCTCTTTGGTTTGTATGAATAATTTTTGTGCTATTGTGTGAAGTCCACATCAGAAAATGCAGGTGGAGAAGTTTCAGCAACAGCTAACTGAACTAGAGCATAAGGAAGCTGATATTTAAAGAACTGCAGCTCTGTCAGCATCCAAGTATGTGGAGGCTTGTCAAGAGCTTGGTTTGAAGGTTTGATGTCGGAATCCTCTACTCATGGCTTGCTAACTGATTTGATAGATTTTTTGTTTCAAAATTGTTATGTAATAATAATTTGTTCATTTTGCAGGGAAACAATGTAAGGGCGGAACTTTTAGAGACTGCAAAATCACTTCCTACCACATTTAGCTGGATATTGGAAGTGATAAATGGTGATGTTGTGTCGAGGGCTCTGAAGTATTATTCTAACTTTATTAGAGATGCTCACACTGAAAAGGATGTAAGAAAATTATACTCTTTTGCTTGCTTATGATTAACAAAGAATAATTTAGTTGTTGTAAGAAGCTCATAGAAAGCTGAGATAATTGTTAATATTATAATCTTTTACTTTTGATTTGATTGCAGAAATATTTTGCTGTGCTAACAATTTTGAAAGATTTACGTGAGCATCCCCCATCATTGGATGTTTCTGTGGACTTGGAGGGTGTTGATTTTGGAAATGCTCAATCAAGCAATAATGAGTCAAAAAATGTGGCAGACAGTATAGACTGGGATATTTTTGTGGACTGTTCTCAGATTCATTGGGATATTGGTACTGTGGAAGAAACAGAAGATGCGGGTAATGGTTTGGGTCCTTACGAAATGGTTAGTGCCAGTGAGAACGATCTTGCAGAGTTCTGCAAATGAAGTTGCAAAATCTGATCAGGTTCCAGAGGTTTCTGTGTCAGAGATATCTTGGAATATCAGTGTCGAAACTCCTCAAGTCGATGCAATTGGTGACGTCAATCTGTCGAATGTTGTTATTGACATTCAAACGTCTTTTATCGATACTTCAACTCATACAACTGACATCAAGGAATGTAGGAGCCAACTTTTGGAAACCGAGTATAGGAACACGATTCTGGAGCAAAATCATGAATTTTGATTTTTTGAAAAGCATGAATTTGACCCTTTTTTTTTTTTTTTTGAGAAAAAGCTGTAACTGTAATAATGTATACCTGTGTTAGGTTTCGAACAGTGAAGCCTCAAGTGTTGTGCAACCCTCTAAGAAAAAAACAAGAGCAGCGTAAGCTTGATAGGGAGAGAAAGCAACAGGAAGTGGATGAGAAAATCTTGGCAAATATGGAGGCACCGATTCCACAGTCCAACATAGGGTTCAAGCTTTGAAAGCAAATGGGGTATACACACGATCCTGCACTACAGAAGTAAAACCTATCGACACCTCTACGAAATGACAACATTTAGAAGTAAATTACATCATTGAAGTAAATTGCCAATGCTGCAGTATCTTATTTCTTAGTTGATTATGGTCATTATGCTGGTAAAATAATCTAGTGGTAAGTCCCCATCATCTTGGTTCAATGGGCTTTATGAATCCAATGTACTATGAATAGTATGTCTATAAAGATCCAATGAAGTCTGGGACAACCTGAAGCATTATTTGGAAGTACATACTGCAGAATGATAGGGCAATACAAGATTTGTGTATTCTCTCCCATGTGTTTAATCAAATGAAAACAAAATTTCTCTTCACCTAAATGGCAGTGTTACAAATAGACTGTTATATAGTAGAGAACTCATCTGAATTTTCTGCAGATTTAGATGAGTTGAGATGGAAAGCTTCCCCGCCCAAGGCAAGGCAGCCAAGCTCACCAAAATTGGGAGAGTTAGGTTACTATATTAATGCATTAGCTAACTAACCAACAATGTACTTCTTTTTTTTCAATCTTCTTTTCATTTCTTTGTAATGATAGGAATCAAGGCTTATTCAAATGAAAGATGCAGAAAAGAGAAGAATGCAGTAAAGGAAAACACAGAAATTGTAATCGTCTCATTGTGCTATTCTTGGTTACTTGTTACAGTACATAACAATCTTATATAAAGGGTAGGGATAGCTAACAACACCCTTATATGATTAACATATAAATCCCAAAAGAGATGAAGCTTATTCATTTTCTTGTTTTTGCATTGTGTTTGTTCCCTCTCAATCCTCTTTTTTACTTGTTTAGACAACCCAAAAAAGATGGCAATTTTTCATTTTCTTGTTTTCGTTTTGTGTTTTTTTTCCCTTCCTACTGTGCCATATCCAAACACAGACCACCAAATCCAAATGGTCATACAAAATCCTGTCAATTATGGGAGCAACTCCCCTGAGACACAACATGGCATTTTGGTGGTAAAAATTGCGGGAGAAACTCCTATTACAGATTCCCAATGTTTGTTGTAACAAAACCGAACCATCTCCTGTAGAAGGTTAGATTTTGTTACAAATACATTTGGATTCGATATATACTTATATTGTGCGCACATCCATCTTGAACAAGTATTATTCAATATGGTAGGAGGTTAGTATGATTATATTGTTTATTTTTCTACCTAATGAGATATTAGTTTAGTAGAAGCATGGTAGGTTGTAAGAAGACTAAATCTTATAGGGATTCTAGTAAACGAACATGTAAGTATAAAGATGTTGGCAGTTCTCATTGTGGACTAAAATACAGCCCAAGATGTAGTATGATGAGTCCCAGCACAAGTACAAGTGAAGTTCTGAAGCCCAACTAGTTCAAGGCCCAATACAACCTCAGAAAACTAAGGTATATTCATGCATATTCATATCATGCTTTCACTGAGGATAGCAGTACCACTTTGTATCCTATGTCTTCTACTAAGAATAGGAGTACAGCTTTGTATCCCGAGTTTTCTGGGTATTTTTATGGCTATGTTCAAATCGTCTTGAAAACTGTGATTTATCTTCCCAATGCATTCCTAGCTCTTTCCAGTCGATTTGCTTTTCAAAATTCAAACAGTTAGCCAAGCATGTGATGTTCTTGGCGCTCAAACTATCAAAAGGTGAAGGAATTCTTCAACCCGTGACCTTGATGTTTTCAAGGTCCATTTTTTTATGCTTGGTTTGTGATACACTTACCTATGCAGTTGATAGTAGGCTGTCTGATCCTAGGAGGAAGCTGTTTTGCCTATTCATATATGTTAGCATTCTTTTTGAATGCTTTTGCAAAACTTTTTTCCCTCTTATGAAAAGTTAGCCATTTTCGGAAAGTTGGTTTTGTCTATTAGTGCTTGGCTTTGTCTTTCAATGGTTTTCAACAGCATCTAAGCCAAACACATCAGTCCAAACTTTCTGAAATTCATTGGCAAGTGTAATGCCCTCTTAATGCACACCTTGACCTATAAATACCAAGCAAAGTTTCATTTGTTTGGTGGTTGTTTTTGTGTCTTTGTTTTGTATTTGTGAAGATCATCTTTTGTATGATTTTCAGTTCATAAAGCCCTCTCGCTCTAAGTCTTTCTAGTGACTATAAATCTTAGAGCATTGGCTTGAACAATCTTTCAAAACCCATATTGCATTTACACTTGCTCTAAGTCTTCCTAGTGACTATAAATCTTAGAGCATTGGCTTGAACAATCTTTCAAAACCCATATTGCATTTATACTTACATGCCATGAGATTGTGATTGGTGATGCAACAACCCGAGAAGTGTTCATAGTTGAATCAGTTGAGAAGTAGAATTCAAGGGTGAAGCTTCTGTTTATATGCGAGGGACAACACTTAGAGACAAGAGAGACACGATAGCTGAGTTGTTAGACTAGGCGAGTCTAGACAGGATAGTAACGAGGTTAGCTATCCCCTCAGGAGTTGTAATCTTGTGAGAAGTGTTTAGCGCTTTTATGAACCAGCTTGGTAATAGCTGAGTTTGGTAAGCTTTCATGTGTGAGGACTTAGATGACAAAATGGGAGAGCGTTCTAGATAGACTAGGTAGAGTCATAGAACAGGATAACAACAAGGTCTGGTATCCCAGGCTCTATTCTTGTATAAGTCTACGAATCACATAGTGGAAAAGTTTGTCCTTCGAATAAGGGCACGCAGTTTTCTTCCCTGAGTTCAGGGTTTCTGCGTTAAAGAAAAACATCTCTGTGTTGTTTTTACTTTCAGCAATCTTTTTCATTACTTGCATAATCGTAGCAAACGGTGAATCGGGATAGCACAACTCCTTGCTAGCCTCGAATTACAACATATAACGAAAAAGTTGCAAAGAGTCCTATTCACCCCCCCCTCTGGGACCTTCAGAACATTCATCGGAGAGAAGCCGTACCTAAATTACTCCCGTTCTTGGAGTAGTAGCTCACTCAACCGTAATTTTTCTTTTCATAAAAAAACAGAACTTAAAATGGTCATTCATCTTTTAAGGTGGAAGGATAGAAAAAATAACTCTTATGTCCACCAAAAGTCCCTAACACAGTGTAAGCATTAACATAATACAAACATAAACATTGTATAAAGCACTATCTAATAATGCAACACCACCAAGTAACATCTCTATTCACGTGAAGAAATCAAGAATGCCGAAACTCCAATATCATACTAGCTTCAAGTTCAACCCTTCATCCAAATGAAAAAGGTTGGTCAGAGTATCCAATGGTGCATTATACTAATCCAACTCCCATATGGCCAAAAACCAGAAAACACCCAAAATAATCGATGGAAAGTGTTGCATGATAACTCCAACACACACAGAAACCATTTTCTATAATGAATGGCACTAAAGTCTGCAATAAATAAAAAACTGCACATGAGGTCATTGATGATGGATCAATGGTGATGACTCGCAGCTGAAACAAATGCACAGATAGAAAATAATGACTTTGTTTCAGACTTTCTCTTTCTGTTTTTTATTATCAGATTCCAGTGTACAATATTTATATAACCAAAACTCATAGAGGTGGAGGCCATGGAGATTCTCTCGTACACCCCCAGAAATTGAAAACTATATTCACTGTTCAGTCAGATACTAACATTAAACAAAAAAACGAAATTGAAAACAGAGGACCCAATTGAATACTAATTAGTCACAAACACTTGGTGGGAGTGAATCACCGAATCTGGGTCGAGCTTCTCTGCTGCTGTTCTTGCTGGTTCTGATTTACACCTTGTGAGAATCAAAGGCCGAGCTGACTCTGATCCAAACTCCCCTTCTTTCGAATCTTCAATGCTTGCAGACTCCGCCATTCTCTCTCTGATTGAGTTCTCCAATCGCTTGAAAAATTCAATCTTTTCCTCATTAACTTGCTCAGTTCTCGATTCTTGATCCGAAATGGACTCTCTTTCTGAACTGGGTCTCTCATTTCCAATGCTCTGTTCTTGTTCTTGTTCTTCCTCCCCTGTTTTGCTCTGTTCTTGTTCTTCTTCCCCTGTTTCTTCTTCACCTCTGTTTGGTGAGCCCCAAAATCTACAAGCCAAAGAAGACGACCTGTAAGGCGCAGATCTGCACCGAGTCAAAAGCAAAGCGTTCTTCGGCGGAGAACATGAAGAAGCAGCAAAAGCAAAAGCCTTGGCTTTTCTTTCATATTCTTGTTCTTCATGTTCTTCTTCTTGTTCTTCATCATCAGAACAAAACCCTCGGACTTCTTCCCCAAATCTCGCCTCAATTTTCGATGTATCTTCTTCAACTTGAGCTCTGGAGCAAAACCCGGCTTGAAAAAACGGGACCCACTTCCGCCAGAGGTCTCTGCAAGACTTGGGCTTGATTTTCCCGGGAAAGGCGCTGCAGAACACGGCGTGTTGGATCCACCCGCACCATTTCCGGGTCGGGGCCCCGGCCCGTCTGGCCCGTCCGGGTCGCGAAGAAGCCGCGGAGGAGGAGGAGGAAGCCCGGCGGACACGGACCTGGCCCATGCAGGTGACTTTGGGCGAAGAAGGCTCTTGAGTTTCGACAGCGGCGGTCGTGTTTTTCTTCCTCACAAACATCGGACTCGTACGTAAGCGACCTCGGCTTTTGCTCCCGGCATTGCTCCTCAGAAACCTCATCAACGGCGGCGGGAACTTGTCGCTCCGACCCGGACTCGATATGGACTTCGCGGGTAGCTTCATCTCCACCCACTAAAACTCTCAAAGAGCTTCCTTCGCTTTCTTGCTCTCTGAGAATCTGAAATGCGTGACTGTGGAGCTCTGTTTTGGCTTCAGTTTTGTTTTCTTCTAGTTTTGTTTTAGGGGGGGGGTTTTTTGGGTTGTGAAAATTATTTTATCCTGTAATGGTTGCACGGATGGTGAATCGGACTGTAAAGATTTTGGCTAGTTTTCGAGGTGGTGTGTGATGTAGGGTTCTGTTTGGACTCGAGGTCAGTTTTATATTTTTTGCACTAAACTTTTGGGGACTCTATTTGTAAAATATAGCCTTGTAAATGTGATCACCTGCATTTGTTATGAAGATCTTGATGCAATCTGAACCGTCTGATCTTCATAAATTTGTGGGATGCGTAAGGGGATGATGATTGATGTATGTGTTCTTGTCAAGGAGATGCTCATTACTATTGCAATTGGTCTTTCCCTTGATGATTGTATGTGGGTTAAAGAAGAAGGCCAGAAGGGAATGAAACTTCGGTAACATTTAGTGTGATATGAGCAAAATAGGGTATGGATTTTATGTAATGATGTGTGGTTGTACCAATAAAACATGCAAGCACATGCATTAACACCCCAACCTCATATGAAATTGACAATTTTGAGACAGATTTGGCCATACAACCGAGCAATATCCATCTTGTAAGCAGGGGCAGTAAGGGGCGAGCGGGCCAGTGCCCCCGCTCAATTTTGTTTTTTTTTTTTTTTTTAACTTTAACTTTTAATTCTTGATTGTTTATAATATAATTGAATAGAGAATGAGTGGAAGAGGGAGAAATAGTTGTAAACGTAGTCACTACTAGATCTATAGCCCAAGAAAATTTATATAGAAACATATTGACGTATGTGTATATATTAGACTAACTGATAAATATATGTAAAATTATACAAGTTTTTGTTCAGTAATCTCCTTAAGTTGTTGTTTTTATATTAATCTCATACTCATATCGGCTAATCCTACTACCACTCTTGTTGTTGTGAGTCATTCAATCAACCTCCCGCTTTCTGACTCCCTAAGAATCTTAAGAACTTGGTCTCGCATTCATTTGTACAACTTTTGATGACAAATCTCAACATATACACATATTTTAAAGAAAGTAGAAAGTTATATTGAAATCCATAAAAAAAAAAATTGCGCTTTGCGCAAATAAAACTCAATGTTTTTTTTTACCCCCACTCACATAATATTCTGCATCCGCCACTGTTTATAAGTTTGCCTGTTTGCTGTAGTGTTAGAATTATGCCCTTGTCATAGGCCTAAATAGTGGGGAACGATAAGAATTTGAGTTCCTATCTCAAATAAGAGGTTTGCTTGTCCAAATGTAAGTGTTCCATAATAAAGATAATTGATTGCACTTGCATGAACAATTTCTAACCGCAGATAAATACACAATTCACAGTAAGACTTACATACATCAACGCTGGACAATCATTTTATGGCCTATGTCCAAGTAGTTCAATATTTCAAGTGGTTTCTTACTTATAGAAATTTGTATTTAGAGTAAGTTAACCTTTACTTTCCATCATTAGGCCAAATTCCATTACTTAAATCCCATCTTCAAGGCACTAATCATCATCAGTCCAAAATAAGAGCACTAATCATCATTTAGGTAATCTCCGCACTATTTAGTGACAGAGACCCTAGCCGTATTCAAAACATCATCTTTGAGGTTGGAAAATGATAGCCAAATTCTCCAACACGGAAACTTTTTAAAATGGCTCCACATTCCTATCAATCTGTCTCAATGCAAAGCCAGCGACCCATCCACCACTGACCACCCCACTAAAAGAAATTTCTCTTTCTCATCAGTCTCGCTCCTACTTTTACAATGTTGGCTCTACCCATTTCACACCAACCTACAGTCTGCTCAGTGCCATAATAGTTATTTGATTGCTTACAGAATTATAACCCTTCAGACCAAGCAAGAAAACAGAAAGTCAACTTGGGTTTCAGAGGCACTGAGAAAAGAAGCAGGGCACGGCAGGCAAGTCAATGTGGGAGTTGGGGTTCAACTTGGTAAAGAGTGTTGAGCTCTAGACACGAAGCAGTAAGCATTAGAATAGAGACTGGAAGAGTTTAATATTACATTGGCAGAATCGCAAGAAAGGCAATCTGCTGGTTTCGTTTACATGGGAAATTTGCACATGTTTGTACACAGGTAATGTAGGGTAGCTATGATTTCATAGCCAACCCATGACATTAAAATTGCCTGCTAACATCCTATATATCTATAATATTCTAGTAAATTGGTAATTGACTACCATACCCCTAGGCTGTATCTTCAGGCTTCATAATCGATGGGTCTTTTCATCCCAACAACTGGTTTTATCGACTCAGATCCTTCCAAGTTGTCATTCCAATGAGTGGTCTGCTCTTGTTCAGTGTGAGCCTCATTTTCATCATCTGGGAAACAAAGGTTTGTGTTAGTCTTGGGGCCAAATAGAGTATCAACTTTATTCAAGGAAAATAAGTAAGGTTGAGATGAGGTCCTGCCTGAGACAGTTGAAAGAGATAACTGAGTCAGGCGTTTAACACAGTCCTTCAATGCTTGAAGTTCAGTTTCTTTTTCTTGGAGTTTCGATTGGGCAGACTGCAGTTCAGATTCCAGCTCCACGATTTGGCTTTCCTGCTGTTCAATGAGCACATGGCATAATTTCTGGTCTAGTTCAGCTGGTAATACTCCTTGAAATTGCTCAATATCTCTACCCTGTGCTACCTGTCCGTGAAACTTCTGAGCTGAAACTTCAGAGGCAATATCCTAACATATGAACACAAGTATTGTTGTCAGAAAGGAAACTAAGTAGTGGAAAATTTTATTTTCACCATGTATAGTTTTATTTTGTTAATAAAAGGTGCAAGAGCAAATACTGTTATACATAATCAGGTCAAATAAGGAGTAGGTTTCTTAATTTACAACATCGGGTCGTCCCTCTTTGTACATCCATGATGCACTTAAAACCTTAGTGGTGATAAGTTTTGATGACTGCCCAAGATGCATGATTCAGGGATGCTAAGTTTGTGTCCTCTATGTTATGAATAGTATAAGCTAATTGTTAGTTGTAGCTGACAACAACAGCATTAAGGCACATATTCAACATTTTCAAAGATGATGTAATTGACTATAAAGACTGACCTTTCCCAGATTTCTGAATCCCTCGTGATGAGGAGCTTCTGTTGAGCACCATGGAAGTTTTTGCAACTCAGACTCAAGTTCTGCTTCCAATTGATCCATGTCCATAACCTCTGGCTCTGGCTCCTGCTCCTCTGTAAGAACACTACTAGGACATTCGACATCAGATATTTGGAAGCTGGAAGCTCTCATATAATTAGGTTCACTGCATTCTACACTTGACTTGTTGAGTTCTGTCTGAGTACGCTTGCAACTGGGGCTCTGATATTGTGTATTGGCTTCACTTTCAGAACACGAAACTTGCCGACTTTCTGAAGCTTTTCTTTTATTTAGCTCAGACTTTAACTCCTGCACAACTTTTGCAGTCTCATCCATGGTTGTGTTCAGCTTACTGATTTCAGCTTTTCCAGCAGTCATCATGTACATGATCCCAATGTTAAGTCCCCAGCTAAACAATGAGGCGGTATCTGAAGAGTACAGCAACTAAACATAATCATTTTTATGAAATGCCACCTGAAGAAAAAAAAAAAAACACTGAAAAGGCTTATGCATCTGATCACAACTGCAGAGAGTTTAAATGCTTTCATAAGTTGTAATTTAGAATTTCAAAAGTGAGCTTTAAGGATCTCCAGAAGATTAAGTCTTTACAAAAACTCTTAAGCATTCTTTGGATCTTCACAAATACTTTTGCAATGTAATCGTCTTAACTCTCAAGATAGCAATATGTAATAGAATACCAGTATACTGTAACCAGAATATGACCAACAGTGTTGGCTTTTCCTCTTCAACCCAAAATATTATTAGGAAGATTACAATATTGAAATTCAAGGAGAACTGCATATGATTAAATATGCTTTAATAGCAAAGAAAACCTCAGGGTCCACTAAATCCTTCAGCAAAAGGAGATTCTTAATTGTGTAAAATGAAAAACTTAAATCCCTTGCAATAAGCTTGGCCCCAGAAATCTTCCTCAACAAAGTGATAATATTCTATACACGATTAGGTCATGAACTCATGACATATGCATCAAAGAATTTTCTTTTCATCATCCTACAAACAACCAAAAACTCTTTTCCAAAAGAAAACTTTTCCTCAAATTAGTCTTGACCCTACTTGTTTAAGATTCAATAAAGCATATAATTGGACCAACAATTCGGCTCATGAATACTAATGCAGATCCAAGTATCTAATCAAGAATCTCAACCAGTAAATGATCATAGTATCAATCAAAAAGCATTTAAATTCCATAAAACAACAACACTGAGCATAATTTAGAGATCAACCTTTGGGATTGGAAGAGGATCCACATTTGGAAGCATCAGTCTTCCTCTTCTTCAAGCAAACACCGACTCTCCTCCCACTCTTCTTCTTCTTCTGCTCCTCCTCCTCCTCCGCCGCCACGTCTTTCTTCTTCTTCTTCTTCTTCATCAACCGAGACCTCGTCTTCTTCTTCTTCTCGCTACTCCCATCGCCGTCGCTCGAAAACCTAAAGATCCCGTCCCTCACCTGATCCTCACAGTCGCTCACCCACGGCGGCGCCGGAGACCGAGAAAAGGAGCGCTGTGGCGTTGCGACGGCGTCGTTTTGGGGATCGGCGGTGATCGCGGTGGCGGACTGCTTGAAGAGGTGGTTTTTGGCGAGGAGGCCGGTGGAGGCGGCGACTGCGGCGGCGAAGAGAGCCGGCCACATTGTTTTGACACGGTGAATAACTGACTCAGTGAGTGAGGGAGAGATAGAGGCTCTGCAACTGGAAATGTGAGTTGGTTTTTGGTTAGGTGAACAGAAACCACGTGGTTCCCGGTTCGAGGGTTTTGTGTGCAGTTGGGAATATTAATTCGGGTTTTGAATCGTCTGGGGCTTCTTCGTTTGCTGCTTCAGTGGCCACTCTGTTCAAAATGTGAGAGGGGGACAAAGGTGCGGTGGGGCTTTGACTCCTTGGTCTTCGTTTTAGTAAATTTAAGCCAGTAGTGAATTATTAAGGTAATTACACTCAAGTGAATTTCTAATTACAGACATTAAATCCATTAGTAGGCCTCATCATGGGCCGGGCCGGGCCAAGCCCTATCCTAAAATTTAGGGCTTAGGGTAGGGTCGAGTCGGGCTTTGACTAAGTCAACATAGCTTAGGGTCGGGCCGGGCCGGGCCGGGCTAGGGCTTTGATATGTAAACCCTTACCCGCCCTTAAGGCCCATTTTATTAGGGCTAACAGGGCCGGGCCGGGCCGGCCCTTTAAAATAGGGCCGGGTTGGACTTTTAGGGCCGGATATGAAATAGAAGTCAAATTTTATAAAAGAAGTCAAATTTTGAAAAACGCTATGAAATAGAATTTTATCTTTATGATGAAATACGGTGATGGTAAAAAAATCACTTAAATCCGACAAAATTATAGCCCCGATCGATGCGGTCAACCTTATTTAAACTTATCTCTCTCTATGTGAAGTCATAGTATCGGGAGTAAACGTTCCCAAATTTTTACATGGATGATTACGTCTCATCTATTTGAGAGTTTAATGTTTAGAAGAGTCGACGAAACAAGTTCATCTAAAGGTACGTAATAACGTTTTCGTGTGATAAGTTTTATGAAAATATGGTTGACTGTTTCGATCGAGCATCGAACGTTTACGAAACGAGTTGATTTTTATATTCTACTCATATTTGACTATAACGATCATATCAGACGGTCAAAATTTTATTTTTTGAATTTAGACATTATAATGACAACATGCTTACTAATGCGGTATAACTTGATTGGTAGATTATACTCAAGTGTACAACTTTTTGAAACAACTATATACAAGAAGTCAAATTTTGAAAAACGCTATGAAATAACATTTGATCTTTATGATGAAATACGGTGATGGTAAAAAAATCACTTACATCCGACAAAGTTAGAGCCCCGATTGATGCGGTCAACCTTATTTAAGCTTATATCTCTCTATGGGGAGCCATATATAGTATCGAGAGGTAAACGTTCCTACATTTTTACATGGATGATTACGTTTCATCTATTTGAGAGTTTAATGTTTGGAAGAGTTCGACGAAACAAGGTCATCTATAGGTACGTAATAGCGTTTTCGTATGATAAGTTTTATGAAAATATGGTTGACCGTTTTGATCGAGCATCGAACATTCACGAAACGAGTTGATTTTTATACTCTACTCATATTTGACTATAACGATCATATCAGACGGTCAAAATTTTCATTTTGTGAATTTAGACATTATAATGACAACATGCTTACTAATGCGGTATAAGTTGATTAATAGATTATACTCAAGTATACAACTTTTTGAAACAACTATATAAAAGAAGTCAAATTTTGAAAAACGCTATGAAATAGCATTTGATCGTTATGATGAAATATGGTGATGGTAAAAAAATCACTTAAATCCGACAAAATTAGAGCCAACTTTTATATGGTGATTGGTAGATTATACTCAAGTGTACAACTTTTTGAAACAACTATATAAAAGAAGTCAAGTTTTGAAAAACACTATGAGATAACATTTGATCTTTATGATGAAATACGGTGATGGTAAAAAAATCACTTACATCCGACAAAGTTAGAGCCTCGATCGATGCGGTCAACCTTATTTAAACTTATCTCTCTCTATGGGAAGCCATAATATCGGGAGGTAAACGTTCCCAAATTTTTACATGGATGATTAGGTCTCATCTATTTGAGAGTTTAATGTTTGGAAGAGTCGACGAAACAAGGTTATCTAAAGGTACGTAATAGCGTTTTCGTGTGATAAGTTTTATGAAAATATGGTTGACCGTTTCGATCGAGCATTGAACGTTCACGAAACGAGTTGATTTTCATACTCTACTCATATTTGACTATAACGATTATATCAGACGGTCAAAATTTTCATTTTGTGAATTTAGACATTATAATGACAACATGCTTACTAATGCGGTATAACTTGATTAATAGATTATACTCAACTATACAACTTTTTGAAACAACTATATAAAAGAATTCAAATTTTGAAAAACACTATGAAATAGCATTTGATCGTTATGATGAAATATGGCGATGGTAAAAAAATCACTTAAATCCGACAAAGTTACAGCCCCAAATCGCTTAGTGAAGACATTTGTATGTATTATGTAATATAAAATAGTTAAAATTTTAGGGTAGGGCCGGGCCGGGCCGTAGGGTAGGGCCGGGTTTAATTTGCTCGACCCTCACCCTACCCTACTCAAAAAGGGCTAGGGCCGACCCGCCCTAATGGAGGGCCGGGCCGGGCCGGGCTTCGGCCCTATAGGGTAGGGCGGGCTTTAGGGCGGGCCAGGGCCAAAGGGCCAAATGATGAGGCCTATCCATTAGTAATTATTGTTCTATGTTACCCCTTACATTTTGGTAAGTTACTTCAAAGTACATTATTGTGCTAGTCAATTACGTAAATTTTGCTACAAGAGATTCTACATACTTGTTGAGTCTGATTCTTTCATTAAATATAGAGCAAACATTTTCTTCAAATCACACACATGATTTATCATGTCGAGTTTGTTCGTATAACTTGTTAATAAGGATTTAAGTATGCTTTCAAGTTTGAATGAGAATGGACTAGTTAGAACTAGGGGTGGGCACAGGTCGGGCCGGGCCCAAAAATTGTGTAACACAAAGTCCGAAAAAATTGGTTCGGGCCGGTTCAGGCCGAGTTCGGACTTTTTTCGAACCCAAAGCAAATGGAGAAAACGATGTCAAATGTGAAGAATCTGAAACAAGAAACAAATGGAGTAAAACGATGTCAAACTGTCTCTATGAAACAAATGAAACCAAATCAACGATATACATGCAGGGCTGAGGCTGAGTCCCTTCCCGTAATCAGATGTTGAAGACGAAGACGAAGGCGCAGGCGATGATCAGATGTCGAAGACGAAGCCACGAAGGCGCAGGCGAACCCAACGCTTGCAGGCACAGACGAAGGCGCAGGCGCTGGGTGACATCGAAGACGAAGCCTTGAAGAGGACTCGATGCGGCTGACTGGGCTGAGGAAGTGAGGACTGAGGAACAGAGGAAGTGTGGCGCAGACTGAGATCTAGGGCTAGGAACAGAGGAATATATATACAAATCTGGATCGGGCCTGGCCGAGGCTGGGTGAGGCGAGGCCGGGAGCCGCGAGGCTGAGGCCGGGCTAGACGAGGCGAGGCTGGGCTGATGGTGATTGAGATGGTGATTGAGAATTTGAGATGGTGATGCACTGCGGGCATGCGGCTTGTTGGATAGCTATTACGTGGCTATCAAGTCAGTTAGGTTTATTTAGTTCTGTTGTCAATAATCCCTATTTGTTAGGGTAGTGCTTATAGATTTGATTTAGTCTAGTCCATGATCCACGTATTAGTTAGTGTTAAACGTGGGGTGCAATTTATTTCTTTGTAAGGCTTATAAAGCCACCAGTTTGAAGTTCAATCGAATAAGAGAACATTCCTCCCAAATTGCTGAATAGTGTTGTACGTACTTTAGTTTCCAGTTCAACAACTCTGGTATCAGAGCCCCTCACAGGGCCTGATTTGGGGGGTTTGAGAAGTCGAGGAATTGCAACTTTCTCGAGGAGAGTACTAGTTTGGATAGGAGTGAAACACAGAAAAGTAGTGTGAGAGAAGCACTTGGGGTTTGAGAGAGAGTCAACAATGGCGGCAGAAAACAATAACTTTGTTCAAGCTGCCATACCTAGATTTGACGGACATTATGATCACTGGTCAATGTTGATGGAGAATCTTCTTAGATCAAAGGAGTATTGGGGCTTGGTGGAGAGTGGAATCCCAACTGCAGCTGATGGAGTCAACCCAACAGATCAAGAGCGCAAGGCGATCGAGGAGGCAAGGCTGAAGGACCTTAAAGCTAAAAAAAACTATCTCTTCCAGGCTATTGATAGAAACATCATGGAAACAATTCTCAATCGTGACACAGCCAAGGCTATATGGGATTCTATGAAACAAAAATACCAAGGGTCCACGAGGGTGAAGAGAGCTCAACTACAAGCTCTTCGAAGAGAGTTCGAGGTGCTCAGGATGAAAGAAGGAGAGACAGTTGATGAATACTTCTCTCGGACCTTAGCTATTGGCAACAAAATGAAGACACATGGGGAACGAATGGAGCAATTGGTGATCGTGGAGAAAATACTAAGGTCCATGACTGGAAAATTTGATTATGTGGTAACTGCTATAATGGAGTCCAACGACACCAGCACAATGACAATTGATGAACTTCAGAGCAGTCTGCTTGTTCATGAGCAGAGAATGCGTGCTAACACCAATGAAGAGCAAGTGTTGAAGGTGACCACTGATGAAAAAGTTGGAGGAAGAGAAGATAACAGGTTCGGTGAAAGAAACCGAGGAAGAGGAGGTTTCAGAGGCAGAGGAAGGGGTCGAGGAACAGGACAATTCGACAAAGCCTTAGTCGAATGCTATAAGTGCCACAAATTAGGACATTTTCAATATGAGTGTCCTGATTGGGAGAAGAGTGCACACTACGCCGAGTTGAACGAGACAGAAGAAATGGTTCTAATGGCACATGTCGAGCTCATTGATGCCAAAAGAGAGGAGGTCTGGTTCCTGGATTCAGGGTGTAGCAATCATATGACAGGAAACAAACAATGGTTCACAGACATGGATGAGCAGTTTCGACAATCAGTGAAGCTTGGCAACAACTTAAAAATGGCAGTAGTTGGGAGAGGTAACGTTAGACTGCATGTCAATGGAATTACACAAGTGATTACTAATGTGTATTATGTCCCAGAGCTGAGTGCTAATTTAATTAGCATCGGACAATTGCAAGAGAAAGGGGTTGCAATATTGATTCAAAATGGGGAGTGTCGGATTTACCATCCAAGCAAGGGGCTGATTATGCTATCCAAGATGACTGCCAACAAAATGTTCGTATTCTTTGCAACCATGATGCCTAAGGTCTCAACTTGTTTCAAGACCACCTCAGAAGATGAGACTCATCTGTGGCATTGTCGATATGGACATCTCGGCTTTCAAGGGCTGCGAACTCTACATTATGGGAAGATGGTAAGAGGGTTACCTGAGATTCAAACTCCAAGCAAATTATGCAGAGCTTGTGTTATAGGCAAACAACACAGGGAGTCTATACCGAAGAAAAGCATGTGGAGAGCATCTCATCAACTCCAACTCATACACTCAGACCTGTGCGGCCCCATTACACCAGAGTCAAGCAGCAAGAAAAGGTACTTCATCAGTTTCATAGATGACTTTAGTCGGAAATGCTGGATCTATTTCTTGTCTGAAAAGTCACAAGCTTTCACTACATTTAAAAGTTTTAAAGCCTTAGATGAGAAGGCAACTGGTTCATATATTCAATGCCTACGAAGTGATAGGGGTGGAGAATTTAATTCTCAAGAGTTCAATACCTTTTGTAGTACTAATAGCATTCGTAGGCAATTGACCGCAGCTTTCACACCACAACAAAATGGGGTAGCAGAAAGGAAGAACCGGAGTATTATGAACATGGTTCGGAGCATGTTGTCTGAGAAAGGAGTCCCTAAGATTTTCTGGCCAGAAGCAGTAAGCTGGACAGTTCATATTCTCAATCGGAGCCCTACTTTGGCAGTAAAAGATATGACCCCTGAAGAAGCATGGAGCGGAGTGAAACCAGCTGTTCATTATTTCAGGGTCTTTGGTTGCATTGCACATGCACACAGACCTGATGCAAGAAGAAAGAAACTCGATGACAAAAGCCTCAAGTGTGTGATGTTTGGAATGAGTGATGACTCCAAGGCATACCGGTTATATGATCCTGTAACCAAACGCATTGTTATAAGCAGAGATGTGATCTTTGAGGAAGACGAGGGCTGGAACTGAGGCATGAGTGTAGAAGCCATGACATTAGATACATTGGACTGGAATGAAGCTGAAGAAAGAAATGAAGTAGATCAAGGCATTGAAGAAGATAATGGTGCAAGTGACTCCTCTTCAAGCGAATCAGCAAAAGAGAATCAAGAGGCAGGGAGGACAAGAAGACCTCCTGTATGGATGAGAGACTATGAGAGTGGAGAAGCTTTGTCAGAAGAAGAGGAGATTCAGAACTTAGTTATGTATACCTCAGCTGCTGATCCGGTCAACTTCGAAGAAGCATGCAAAGAATCCAAGTGGAGGGAAGCAATGGATCAAGAAATTCATTCAATCGAAAAGAATGGGACATGGGAGCTGTGTAACTTGCCGGCTGGAGCTAAAACCATTGGAGTTAAGTGGATTTTCAAGACGAAGTTGAATGAGAATGGTGATTTTGATAAGTGCAAAGCTCGTCTTGTGGCAAAGGGGTATGCTCAAAAATATGGAATAGATTATACGGAAGTGTTTGCACCAGTGGCAAGGTGGGATACCATTCGAATGGTGCTTGCTCTTGCTGCACAAAATGGATGGACAGTGTATCAACTTGATGTAAAGAGTGCATTCCTTCATGGGGAGCTTAATGAGGCAGTGTATGTTGATCAACCACAAGGTTATGTGAAGAAGGGTGCTGAGCAGAAGGTATACAAGCTGAAAAAGGCCTTGTATGGCCTCAAGCAGGCTCCTCGTGCATGGTACAGTCGCATCGAGTCTCACTTCATCAAAGCAGGGTTCGAAAGATGTCCATATGAGCACACCTTATTTGTGAAAGCTGGTGAAGGAGGTAACATACTTATTGTAAGCTTATACGTTGATGATTTAATATTTACTGGGAGTGATATGAGTATGTTCAAAGAGTTTAAGAAGTCTATGGAGCTTGAATTTGACATGACCGATCTGGGAGAGATGCGTTACTTTCTTGGTGTTGAAGTAATTCAGAACAGGGGTGGGATCTTTATTTGTTAAAGGAAGTATGCAAAGGAGATTTTGGAGAAATTTAACATGGAGAAAAACAATCCTGTTAAGAATCCTATTGTTCCTGGTGTCAAATTAGTTAAAAATGATTTTGGAGAGGAGGCAGATGCAGGCTTGTACAAACAGATGGTGGGATGCTTGATGTATTTAGCAGCTACACGTCCAGACCTCGTGTACGTGATTAGCTTGGTAAGCAGGTTTATGGGAAGTCCTTCAGAGCAGCACATGCAAGTGGTAAAAAGGGTGTTGAGGTATGTTAAAGGCACTGTGAATCTTGGTGTCATGTACAAGAGAAATGGGAGTGAGAAGCTTGTAGCATACTCCGATAGTGATTATGCAGGAGATTTGGATGATCGCAAATGCACATCAGGATATGCTTTCATGCTTAGCAATGGTGCTGTTTCGTGGTCTTCAAAGAAACAGCCGGTGGTTTCTTTATCTACCACAGAAGCTGAATTTATTTCAGCAGCTGCTTGTGTTTGTCAAGCACTATGGATGCGTAGAATTCTTGAGAAACTTGGTCATGTTCAGGAAGGAGGTACTACAGTGTATTGTGACAACAGCTCAGCCATAAAGTTGTCCAAGAATCCAGTGCTGCACGGAAGGAGCAAGCACATCGATATAAGGTTTCATTTTCTTCGAGACCTCACAAGGGAAGGAGCAGTAGAACTGGTTCATTGTAATTCTCAAGATCAAATTGCAGATATCATGACAAAGCCTTTAAAGCTTGAAGTGTTTGAGAAGCTGCGAGGACTGCTGGGAATGTGTTCGATGCCAGATATAAATTGATTGCACAAGTGCAAACAGTTTAAGGGAGGAAATGTTGGATAGCTATTACGTGGCTATCAAGTCAGTTAGGTTTATTTAGTTCTGTTGTCAATAATCCCTATTTGTTAGGGTAGTGCTTATAGATTTGATTTAGTCTAGTCCATGATCCACGTATTAGTTAGTGTTAAACGTGGGGTGCAATTTGTTTCTTTGTAAGGCTTATAAAGCCACCAGTTTGAAGTTCAATCGAATAAGAGAACATTCCTCCCAAATTGCTGAATAGTGTTGTACGTACTTTAGTTTCCAGTTCAACACGGCTGTGAAGAAGGACACAGATCTTCTGTTATTGTAGGGTGAGGAAGATGAAGCGTAGGGTGAGGAAAACTGGATCGGGCCGGGTCGGGCTTTCGGTCTAATGAAAAACTGGGCCAAGCCCGACCCGTTTTACACACATTCGGTTCGGGCCTTTATCGGTTCAGTCTTTCAAAAATCAAGACCCGGCCCGTTTCTGGTTTTTCGGGCCGGGTTTTCGGTCCAAAACGCCCAGCCCTAACTAGAACAAGCTCTTCTATTCGGTTCGCCAGGCTTGCGGCCGGACACAGCTGCATGCCTGCGTTCAGTGTTGTTTTAATGATTTTGCTAATTGAGGTGCTCATGTTTATGAAGATGACGAGTTTGTGTGGCCTGCGTGTGAATTTAACAGTGTATCTGTAATCTGTGTATGGCATTCTCTCAAGTATGATTATCATCAACTGCATATAGACCAGGCCAGTAAGGAGTTTGTTAGAGGGATGTCGATTGAATATGCTGGGTTTGAGCCTGATGTCGACTCGAGTATTATCGTCAAACATCTCGATGATTTGATGAAAGCTTTTGCCATGTAGAGATAGTCGAAGCTGGCTAATTAACAAGCTGTTTGATGATGTGCTTAAGGATCAGAGGCCGATGCCGATGCCGATGCGAAGAACTGGTTGACACATCATTTGTACAAGAAAAAAAAGAGGATCACATGGCGCTTGGGAGTTATACTCCGTTCGGCCACATGGTACTTTTATCAAACAATCAAGAACTGCAAATTCCTCTATTCCATGTGTTGAACTATGTTAAAGTCCTCCAAGTCATATAGCAAACATATAAGACAGAGTTTCCACATACATGGATAAAATATCTGAATCTGTAACCAAATATATAGATCTATAAATCTATAACAATGGTCTCCAGCACCCTAGAAATGCTCTCTTTCTTAATACAGAAGAGCTTCTAAAATCCATTGCCATCCAACTCGCTTCTGCCTTCTCGTACAAGGGTCTTCTTATAGAGATGCAAACAATACAATAGAGTTCAATCATCTCATCCTGCAAAAAAGCATCCCATAGTGGGATGGAAATCTTGAGCTACTTACCTGGAAAAAGAACAGGGAAAATAGTGTCAGATTATGTGAAAAGGCAAAAGAATGAAGTAGATAATATTTGTAACAATATCACATTATGATCATGAATATCATTCACTGATGAAGCACACTTATAACTGTTATTTGATGAAAAAGTGAACCATCTTCCATGATGGAATAATAAACCTAAAAATTCTAGAAGTCGCAAGTCCTGGCAGAGAAACTGTCAAAGCAATTGATAATTGGCACTCTCCCTCATCCCCTACAGGGAAAGGAAAAAGGAACAAATACTAAGTCAACTATTGATAACAATTCAAGCTCTCGATACGCCTTAAAAAGATCATACATGGAGGGAAAGGAGAGTTTAGATGCTGAGAAGCCTATAAGCATCATAGAGGAGGCGTGAGTTCATAATATCATCCTAATTTCATATCACCCAACCAATACCACTTAATTATGCTACACCACCTCGCTTTAAAGATAGATAAATCTGTTATGGTAGCTAGGAATATGCAAGACGCAAGATGCAGTTATTTCAACAAGTTGACAGTTTTCTGAGATACTGAAATTCATCCAATTTTCATATGAATTCATGTTATTCATTTTGATTTCTTTACTCCCTGCCCTGGCATATATTAGTTTCATCTTAGACTAATCAAAAGAGTTTATCTGAATTGTGATGGCCTCTATAACTAGGTGCCATTGTGTTCCAGCTTATGCAGGCAAAAGAATTACATCTCTCATATATCTCTCTTCATTAGTTCCCATATGATTTCTCCCAAGTAACATCTCACCCTCCCTTTAATTCAATCTCTGGTACTTCACTATTTGAGAACTGAAATGCTATTTCACTCCCCAAAATTATCATCAACTAGTGTACTATATATACTTATCATGTCAGCTTTGCTGGTTAGTACCCATTATTCCTTTAATAGAGTGCTGTTATAGATATTGTTGAACATAAAATTAAATATAAAAAAACATGTCTGCAGCCTATCTAATGATCGCCTAGGTTCTGCATGCAATAGAAAAGAAAGTGGTGTCATCAATCCTATGGAAAGAGATCAAGTAGAAACACGTAATGCACATAATAACACTATGTAAAAGTCTCCTAAGATTCTTAGAACCAAGACAAACAAGATTAGGATACCATGCATCTAATAAATTCCCCAAAGTGGTTCTACTTCCAAACCTCTTAAGGTTACTCTAACAACCATCTCTCAAAACTCACTTTGATTTTATCAACACTAGAAGAAACCAAGTTTGCACTCAAACAATACACAACATACCCTTCAAGCAACAAGGTCAGACAAGCCAAGCTATGTTTCATAATCAAATCCAATTGTATAACCCATGTTCCCTTTACAGACTCTCAGATTTCATTCTCTAAATAACATATTCAATCAACCTTTAATAAAGCTTAAAAACACATAATCTCCAACGCAACATAATCTAGTCACACCAACACTCAAAAGCTCAATTCAAGAAGTCAAATGCAAAACAATGCCACACATACCAAAGTTGAAGTCGTGATCAATCAATTAGCCTTGGCAGCCATTTCGCTCCTGGCCCTCCTGGCATTCTCATACTCAAACTTCAACACATTGGGTATATGAGAAGTATCCTTAACATAAAAGTACCTCCCAAACGTACTCTCCTCAATCGCCGGAAACCAACAAACCACCACATTATTCACAACCCAAAACCACAAACCCCCAAGCAAAACCCCCAAACCCGACCCAGCAAAAACCTGCCCCACAGTATGGTACCCCAAATACACCCTCGAATACATGGTCAGCAAAGCCAAGCTCCACGGCAAGAAAATCACAGCCAACTTGTTATTAGTGTCCCACAAACCAATTCCTTTGTAGGTCAAAAGAGTGAAGTAGACAGCGAAGAAGAACATGTACTGGGAGTGGCTGGAGGGCCAGCCGTGGGAGTCACACATTTCGAGGAGGGCACACGTGGCAGGACGGGCTTGCTGGAACAAGTCCTTGATGAGTTCGTTGATGAGTTGGGAGATGACGAGGCCGATTGCGAAGAACATGCCTTGAAGCTCGCGGCGGAAGATGAAGTGGGAGACGAACCCGCCGAAGGAGATGAAAACTGGGATGAGGGATATCCAGGCCAGGAAATGGCCGAGGAGGTCGCCCTTTTGGTACCGGACGTGGGTTAGTGTTACGGCTTTGTGGGGCGCCATCGGAGAATTGTGGGGTACTTGGGAGGAGATCGATCTGGTGTTTAGAGGAGTGGCAGCAAATCTGAGCTGGGGGAGAGTTGATACGGAATTGGGAGTCGTTGACGAAGGAAACTGCTTTGGTTCTGTTTGGTTGTGAACGCAAGAGTGTGGGAGATAGTACACCTCGAAAGCACAACTTTTCCATTACGTTACCATTTTTTGTTTTTTAATTATTTTAAATGAATGGCTGCTGCGGCCTTATAGTTTTGATTATTATTATTATTATAAGAATGACAAATGATCGTTTTAAAAAATAAAAAAAATAACAATGATCCTTTTATGTAAGTAACTGCATTGGTCATTTCACTGATTACTAATAAGCTTGAAGAGAGTTTCGAACATAAGAGCATATACAGCAATGTACTTAAAGACGTAGCAATTAACTGAAAGTAGCAAAACATAAAATGTATCGGTTTTTAATTGGTACACTGCCCTTCACTTAAAGAGAGCCTCGAGAATAAGAGCACAACCATAACATCATTGATACACTGCTCTTTACTCAAATACATTTTTTTTTTTTAAGAAATTAAGTTGATTGTATTAATTTTCAAGAAAAGATCATTACATATCCTCCCTCTATTGACTAAGGGTAGATAAAAAGTTTGTGGAACAAACCACAACGATACATAAAACTAGGCCTAATCATTTGACGGTTTCCATACTCACTTATTAAAACGAGCGTACTACCAATGCATGACAGAGTATTGTAATAAACTAATTTTTTTTAAAAAAACTAGCTAAATAAATTCGACCCAACAGAATTTGGTCAAAAAATTAAACAGAATGCCTCAGGCCTAGTTAGTGACCCACAAGGCCCAAAAAAAGTTGCTCTAGCCACCAACTTGGCTTCGCCGCCATCCAAGATCTAGACGCCGACCGACAAGACTTCACCTGAATCAACTTGAAAGCAGCATTTCCACTACCTCCATTCAGATCATCAAGGGGTTGGCTTAGCTTTGAGGAACCCAGAGTCACCAAACCGCCACCATGGATGAAGTGTTGCATAGCAACACCACTGCTGCCACCAAGATCTGGCAGTAATAGACAAAATCGACCAGGAAGAGAAGTTCCTTCCATGATTTCTCTAGCCATATGAAGCTTACCACTGTTGAAAGCCAACGATGAATTTGCCAAACAAAATTGACAATGGATTGTTGCAAGAAGAAATTTGGATGCAGAGAAGGGAGATCTGCTTGGTATCGACGCCGATTGTCACTAATAGAGATCCCTGCCATGGAGACTAAGGTTAGGGAGATCCCTGCCATGGAGGCTAGGGTTTGGGAGGAGTCGAGAGGGACTCATATTTTCTAGAAGAGCATGTATAAATTCCCTTTTTGAACGAGGAGTCTACTCAAATACTCCTTAGCACGAGCAAAACATAATTTACAATGCAAATCTTGAAAGTAAGCCTGAGATCGGTTCCAAAATGATGATTTTTTGTTGGAACCGAAAAAGACAAAACAGTTCGGTTTTAGCACATTTTTACTCCGGAACCGTATAAAACCGAAACTAGAAAACTTTAGTTCGCTTTCACATTTTTTACGGTTTTGAAAAATTCCTTATAATCTCTATAACGAAGATCAAATTTATAGACATAAATCAATTCTTCAATATAACCATGCGAGGCTAAATAAACAAGTTCATAGTTTATATAGAGTTCAAATAATCACAAATAATTAAATACTAAAGTCCGAGCAAATAATAAATTAAAAAAGTATAGAGTAAAATTATTAAAACATTAAAAAAAAAGGCTTCATCACGAGTCTTTGTTATCTTCTTAAAAGAGTTCATGATTTAGTAAATGGTTAGTACTCATTAAAGACAAAACATGCATACCAACTTTTGGGGATGAAGGATGTGAGATTTGAGATTGAAGAACAGAGGACCAAAAGAAGTGAGAGCGTGGGCAATAGTTTAAGGGTTTTCAGTTTATATAGTAATTATTAGAGTCTGAGAAGTAAAGAAAAGAAACTGAAGAGGGAAACAGTGACAAAAGATGCAAAATTAGGGGTGTTTTTTATATATATTTGCTAGAATTCGGGTATAATGATTCTATAATTGTTTTGAAAATTGGAAATCAGAATCGAATCGAATCGAATCGAATCGGTCACTTTCAGTGTGCTTTCTCTAAAATTACATTTTTTTAATTTAAAAAAAAATTAAATTAAATCAATATTTTTCGGTGCGGTTCTGACGATTTTAAATGGTTCTCGGATCTAAAGTCTCAGACTTACTTGAAAGTCATGTAAATAACTTTTCTTGGTTTCCATTTTTTTGCTGATGTGGAGGTTCTTTTTCTACCTTCAAAAGTCCTTGAAATTAGTTTTTTTCTTTTTCTTTTTTAAAACATAAATGCAAATATAAAATGCAAGGACTTTTGAAGGTAGAAGAAGAAGTTCCACATCAGCCCCATCACACCTATACAGCCTACTATCAATTTCTTCATATTCAAAACCCTCTCCCTCTCCCCATCCCCATTTCTCTTCTCTGCTCCAATACTCAACCTTTAGCTCTACGATGGCCGATGACACTACGTCTTCTCAGAGAAGAGACCCTATCAAATCCTCAGGTACATCACTTATTGCATTACTCTAGTTATTCCTGCTTAGCTTTCTTCGTTTGCTGAGAAAAATTTAGGAAAAGATAAAGATATGATCCTTAGCTTTGCTGTATGTTATATAGGTCTTGTAATCATATGGGTTGTCTTCAAGTAATCCATGTCTTGAATTAGCGCAGTTGAATGGAGATTTTGATGTTCAGAAACCAATTCAAGAAATTTAGGAACTTAAATAGTTTGATAACTTTGATTATGTTCCCACTATTTCTTGTCCTCCAAATGTTGATTTAGAGATTAATTGGGTGTTAGGGTTTTGTATGACTAGTTTCAGTCTGTTGGGTCACACCAAGTTTTGAGCTTTATCTGTATTGAACTATTTATGTGTACCATGGTGATTATGTGGGATTTTTTCAGTTGGGAATGTAGCGGGACAGCGGAGGCGGCAGAGTGCAATCACAGTGGGAAAAGAAAGAAGAGAATCGTTGATTCGTGCAAAGCGGTTGTGTAGAGTGGGGACTAATGGTGATAGTGTTGATCCCCTTGACAGTGGGATGATGATCGATGAAGAGCAGCCGATTTTGGAGGCTCAAACTTCTGCTGCAGTGGAAGAGTTGAAGGCTGCAGTTGCACATCAGTAAGTGAATCCTAATTTCTCTTAACGAATATGACATGGTATAAAATATCGTATTCTTGTACATGGGGATATAAGCAGAATTAGTTAACAATCAGCAATTAGCCAAACAAAAGTTGTGAGAACAAAGAGCTGCTTGGTGATTTCTTAAATCCCTTTGACACCAGCTTCGTTGTTTACTTTGTAGGGGGAAAGGTGCTTGGCAAAAGAGGGTGAGCGCCCTGCGTGAACTCAGGCGCTTACTGTCTAGATCAGAATTCCCTCCAGTTGATGCTGCTCTTAAAGCTGGTGCAGTACCTTTACTAGTGCAATGCCTTTCATTTGGCTCTCCGGATGAACAGGTTGAGACATTTTCATGTGATATGGTTTCATTTGAGTTTACTGTGTAATTCTAAGGTGTATGCCCTTTTTTATTTCAACACAAAGAGTAGGTTTGTTTGGAAAAATTTCAAATAAGAGGCGAGGAGGGAAGCTTGATTACTTTCTGCTAGGTTATGTTATTAATTTTAAAAGTTCCAATTAAATCACTGCGTTACTCTCTCTTAGTTTATAAAATCCCATAGAATTCAACTACAGAGATTTTCCAGAGCATCTTTGGCCGACTGCTTAAGGACTGACATAACGTATTCTGACCATTTCAATTTTGCTTGATATGTTGCAGTTGCTTGAGGCAGCTTGGTGTCTTACAAACATAGCTGCAGGGAAACCTGAGGAAACAAAAGCTTTATTACCAGCCTTACCACTACTCGTTGCTCATCTCGGAGGTGAATGACTCCCTTTCTTCTTGGATTTGTATTTTATGATTTCAATCGGCTTGCATTTTACGAAATGGTTGTAAGGTACTGCCTTACCTTTGAAGTTTCACTTTAAAGTTTATGCATAGAGGGATGGATGTCTGAGATGTATATGATCAGGTGGCTGCTTTTGATATCGCATCTATAGTTGTACTTCTTTTGCAGAAAAGAGTTCCCCGCCTGTTGCTGAGCAATGTGCATGGGCAATTGGCAATGTTGCCGGTGAAGGAGAAGAGCTGAGAAATGTTTTGCTATCTCAGGGTGCCTTACCACCTCTTGCAAGAATGATCCTTCCGGACAAGGGTTCAACTGTGAGAACAGCTGCTTGGGCACTGTCAAACCTAATCAAGGTGCCAAAATCAATCACCAATCTTAACACTCTTGCAGACACATATTCTCTAGAAATGCTATCTTTTGGCTCCTGTGGCCTCTTTGCTCCAATTTCCTGAGTAGATAATGTTACCTACAAGCTGCTTTTTAACTTCTTCTTTTTTCCCTTTACATTTTCTCATTATTCTTTGCCATTTTCTTTTTTCCATTGTTGGTCATTTTCACTGCAATGGTTATTGATTCTAATATTACCGCCGTCAATGTACTTTTAGATTTTAGTCCACAAGCTCTCATTGGTTTACTGAAAATGCAGGGACCCAATCCAAAGGCTGCGAATGAGCTCATAAGAGTTGAAGGAGTACTGGACGCAATTATGCGACACCTAAGAAAGGCGTAAGTAGAGTTTAATCATTTTGCTTACATTGTATTTAGCTCTGGCATCATCTTTTATTGCCATCTGGATTGCCTTCTCTTAAGATGAATTGTTTATATTAACTATTTGTTAAATTCAGGGATGATGAGTTAGCAACTGAAGTTGCATGGGTTGTTGTGTATCTCTCAGCCCTTTCAAATATTGCTACCAGTATGCTAGTGAAGAGTGATGTCCTTCAACTGCTTGTGGAAAGATTGGCAACATCCAATAGTTTACAGTTACTTATTCCGGTAACGTGAAATAAAACTGAATAGTGATGCTTTTATTTGACCTTTCTATGTTTGAATAATGCTTGTGGAGTAATCTATATGTATCTGTATAAAAAATAAGAAGTGTTTTACATGTTGAAAGTCAATTTTCATTCATTGCTGCTAGTCCCATATTTCATCAGCCACTTTATTTTATTTTATTATTATTATTATTATTATTTTTATGGATGTACATTCTCCAATCATGTGGAGGTTGCATATAATTTGGGTGGAGTACATGTATTGATATAATTCATACTTTCCGTTTGGGATATTGACTGTGTTTACTGACAAGTGGTTTCCATTTAGGTGCTAAGGAGTTTAGGTAATCTTATAGCTGGTGATTCACAGACAACCCATGCTATCATTGTCCCTGGGAATGAAGTCACAGGCTAGTGAACTACTAGTGCCTCTTTGATGGTTTTGAGAACATAATTATGTGACTCGTTCGTTTGCATATAATATAACCACCTTTTCAGGTAACATCATAGAAGTCTTGGTGAAATGTTTGGGGAGCGAACACCGGGTCCTAAAGAAGGTAGATAAACATTTCTTTATATTATGAGGTTGACCATATTTACACCGTTACTTATTCCTAGTTGATCATTAATGCAGGAAGCTGCTTGGGTGCTCTCTAATATAGCTGCTGGTTCTATAGAGCACAAGCAGGTTATATACTCAAGTGAAGCTGTGCCATTGCTGATACGGCTTCTTTCCACAGCACCCTTTGATATACGAAAAGAAGTAGCATATGTACTGGGCAACCTCTGCGTTGCCCCTATTACACCAACAGAAGGTGATGGAAAGCCAACTCTGATTCTGGATCACTTGGTTTCACTTGTTGGTAGAGGATGCCTTCCTGGTTTCATTGATTTGGTTAGCTCTGCTGATACTGAAGCTGCAAGAGTAGGACTACAATTCATGGAACTGGTGAGTAAATCTTTGGTGGTGAACTGTAATGTATCTGAAACTCAGTTTGTATGTGATTGGATGCATAGCGAAAATGTCAGTTCTTATGTTATTTTTCTGTTCAGGTTTTGAGAGGGATGCCGAATGGTGAGGGGCCAAAGCTTGTTGAGAAAGAGAATGGGATTGAAGCGATGGAAAGGTTTCAGTTTCATGAAAATGACGACTTGAGAAATATGGCAAATAGTCTAGTAGATAAGTACTTCGGAGAGGACTATGGCCTTGATGACTAGCCTAAGTGGTGATACATGAAGTTTCGAGGATTTTCTTCTATCTTCCAAGATAATGTCCATGGATGATGTATTGTTGTAAGAAGTGTAAAATTTTGGTGTGCATGGGTACGAGTGTTTTCTCATTCAGACAAAAATGAACACGAAGTGGTACTTGATGGTTAGAATGAATTTAGAAATTTGGCTGAAAGGCGTCCTATAATAAAAATCCTTGAATTAGATGCAATGTGCATAATCTATTCCTACTTGACCTGTTATCTGAATGGCATTTGGGGCATTCTCAAAAAAAAAAAAGAAAAAAAAAAGGCATTTGGGGTTTCAGGGAAGAGTGTCTCGAATGTGCACGATTTTTTTATTTAAGTTGAATATGTCAGTAGGTTCCATCTGAAGCAGCAATAACCATTGCATCCTCTAGTCCTCTTTTGCCTCATCGATCGGTTTTCTTGCTCAAACTCATGTTCCCACACTCCGAGCATCAATTTCGAATCTAAATCACTGTTGGTCATACAACACAATGTTGAAACCTGAAGTCATGAAACAAGCATTTGTTCAGCCAAGATGGTTTGAGCTCATAGAATGCCTAGAGATTGACTAGACATCGATACTGTGAACAACTAGTTTTCAATGTGAAGGTTGGAACTTGACAAATGAAGAAAAGATTGGGCCTTTTGCGAAGAAAAAGAAAATATCTAAAGTGGGCTGAATGTAAAGTATGAGAAACTGAGGGGCACCATATCAAAAGTTAAAGGACGTCTTTGTAATTTACCAAAAACACAACTCAAGATTGTAAAAGGGTTTTAGAGTGTGATAAACCCCCAAAAATCAAAGAGCTTTCAACGTCTCCGACTCGCCGCCCTTGTAACCAATCGGAGAAGCATGACGGAAGGCGCTTCATTTTTGTTCGGCGGCATTCACTTCAACCGGAGAAAGTTCGCCCCTGACTTCTCCCGATTCGAGGTTCGAATCTTTCAATGCTCTAATAACTATTCAACTTTATTGAATTCGATTATGATTTTTTACACTTAAGAATTTGATTCAGGCCAAAAAGAAAGAGATAAACGATTCGAGTCTCGTCGAAATCGTAGAAGCTGAAGCAGAAGAAGAGGAGGAGAAGGAGGAAGAGAGAGTCACAGTGTCTGTTAAGAAAAGGAAGAGGAAGACGGAGGCTTCAGGTATGCAATGAAATTTGGCATTGGATTTGTATGCAATTGAAGCACTAAGATTTTTTGTTTCTGATATATATATATATATATATATATATATATATATATATATATATATTTTTTTTTTTTGGTGTAAAAATAAAAATAAAAATAAGAGTCTGGAGATGGAATCAGTCTGTTTAAGAAGTCGAAATCAGCAAAGGCAGCTAAGAAAGATAAAGAAAAGCCAGCGAAGGAACGCGCCAATCAGAAGAGGAAATTAAATAGACAACTTGAGGTGGCTTCTTGTTTCCACATTGATCTTGTTTTGAGTGATTTTGAGTAGTTTATTGTGCTTGAAATTTGATGGCTTTATTACTTTTTATGTGTTAGCGGGATTCGATACTCCGAAAGAAGCATAATGTGCATGTGTCTGGGAATAATATACCATCCCCTCTTGTGAATTTCTCAGACTTACGATCAAGGTATGATATTTGAGCTCTATGTTGGAAGACTCTTGTCTCGATGATGTTTTTGTTGTGAATGCTGTGTACATTTTCTGGTTTCGTTTCATTGGAGCGTGTAATTTATCGACTATCAAATTTGAATACAAGCGGAAATGAGAATCTATTCTCGATTGATTTCAGATTTGGATGTGAAGAGTATTTACTTCGTAATTTGGCAGAGCTTGGATTTGAAGAGCCAACACCAATCCAAAGGCAGGCTATTCCAGTCCTCTTATCTGTATGATCTCTTATTTCTGCAGTTGAAGATTTTATTTTGTTTTGAATAGGTGATGAATTGTTATGAGGACAGATTTCAGCAAAATGTGTTGAAACTTGATACATGTTCTGATCATAGTCATTGTTTGGACCGACTGCGTTCTTTTTCTCATTGTTCTTATTCAGGGCAGGGAATGCTTTGCTTGTGCTCCAACTGGGTCTGGAAAAACCCTTGCTTTTGTGGTTCCCATGCTTATGAAACTTAAGGTATTGTTCATGCATTCAATTGTTTTTGCAAAATCTTGATCCCTGAGTTTCTCTGATGAAAAATTTGCCATATTTCCAGCATGCGTCTAAGGATGGAGTTCGAGCTGTGATTCTTTGTCCTACTCGTGAATTAGCTGCTCAGACAACCAGAGAGTGCAAAAAGTTGGCAAAAGGAAATAAATTTTACATTAAGTTGATGACTAAGGAGCTTGTTAGAAGTGCTGATTTTTCAAAAGACCCTTGTGATGTACTCATATCTACTCCACAACGGTTACGGATGGCTATAAATAAAAAGAAGCTTAATTTAAGCAGGTGGGTTGATGAAATTGTTGATATTCATAAAATTTAAAAATTATGTTAGGGGAAACAATTTTTTGTGTGCAACTGATGATATCTGTTACAAAAAAATCCTTGTGGGCAAGGAAATGTGCAACTGGCACTAACGTAAATAGCCAGACTCTAGTTAGTCTTTGAATTACTAAAGGAAAACCATTGTAACATCTGATTCAAGCCTATTTCATAGGAACTCACGATGTATGTTAATGGTGAGTCAGATTGGTATTATTTCTCATGCGGTTTGTGTTTTGCAGGGTGGAATATCTTGTCTTAGATGAGTCTGATAAGCTCTTTGAGCTTGGCCTGTTAAAGCAGATTGATTCTGTGGTGAAAGCATGCTCAAACCCTTCAATAGCTCGCTCTTTGTTTAGTGCTACTTTACCTGATTTTGTTGAGGAGCTTGCACGTACTATAATGCATGATGCTGTTCGAGTTATCATTGGCAGGAAGTAAGTGTGACTTTATCTTGTGGTAATCATGGAGTGGTTTCACATGCATAATGAATTACTTATTAAGTGTTATTACCCATACAGAAATACTGCTTCTGAGACTATCAAGCAAAAATTGGTATATGCTGGAAGTGAACAAGGGAAATTTCTAGCACTTCGACAAAGCTTTACAGAGGTATGTGACATAGAGTTTGTGGCATCCCGTACTTCCTTGTATATTTCCAGCAAGAAAGCTTCTTTTTCTCACTTCTCCATAGGAATCATCAAAATGTGGTAGTAGAGATGCATTTCATACTTAGAGGGATGTTTACCCTCCATAAGAGTTCCTATGTGACGAGTTTATTTTGTGACATGATATATATTTTTTTCTCCGTACAAATACTCCTTGTTTATCAATCAGTTGTGAACGCCTTTTTTGGAACGGTTGTGACGTCATGAAGGCCATTTTCTAGTATAGGTCCTTCCCTGAATACATAAATGATAGTGAAAGCACAAGACAGGCACAGTTTGAATGTTTACAGTTCAACCTCTCCAAATATTAGCTGGACCAGTTTGGCTAATTTGTTCTTCTTTTATTTTGTTACTAGAGTCTAAATCCACCAGTGTTGATATTTGTTCAAAGCAAAGAGCGAGCGAAGGAACTCTATGGAGAGCTGGCATGTGAGAACATAAGAGTTGGTGCTATCCATTCTGATATGTCCCAATCTGAGGTAATTTTTTTGCCATCATTTTCAGCTAACTTGTGTTGATGTTATTGTATAATGTATGCTTGCCCATCTGTAACTTGGATTGTTGCCACTCAACAGAAGTGTGATATAAATGAAAAAAAAAAATCGTAAATGATGTCAAACCTGATTATGCATCAGAGGGTGGACTTTTCGATCCCGTTACTAGTATCTGGGCTCATGTAGTCATCAATTACTATATTATGAAGAAGTATTGCCTATTTTATTATTTTTATATACTAGGAACCGCGTGCTATATGCTAACTAGTGAATTCACTACAGCGAGAAAATGCTGTTGATGACTTCAGAGCTGGAAAAACATGGGTTTTAATTGCCACTGATGTTATTGCTCGGGGTATGGATTTCAAAGGCATCAACTGTGTGATTAATTATGATTTTCCAGATTCTTCTGCTGCCTACATACATCGGATTGGTATGTTATTATCTCTTCTTTTGAAATAATTATTCAGTTTATTTTTTGGGGATGGACTTTATGATGGTGACTAAGATTGTATTTTTTCTGTGAAGGTCGTTGTGGCAGAGCGGGGAGGAGTGGAGAAGCTATTACTTTCTACACAGACGATGATATTCCATTTTTACGTAATATAGCTAATGTTATGCAATCATCAGGGTGTGAGGTTCCATCTTGGATCATGGTCTTGCCCAAAAAGAAGTGGAGAAAGCACAGACCTGGAAGAGGAGGGTCGGTATTAGCTGGACCAAAAGATGAAGTAAAAAAGAAGCGGACAAAGAAGAAGGCAAAAAAATCTCATAAGACAAACATAGATGATGAACCGAAAGATGAGGAAGAATGATTTGAGTCGGCTACATCTAGGTAGTTTGTCTTTAGTTGACGCACTAGGACTTTTCACTATAATTGAGTTTGATTGGAAGTCCAGGAAGCAACATCATTTTTATGTGGATGAACTTTTGGTTGCTAGAGGGACAAGGATAATGTGGTTATTGTCTATTTGAGAGTTGAGGATAAAGATGAGCTATTATCAGTGTTGTAATACGAGGATTAACTCAAACAATTCAAGAATTACAGGAAAAGAAAATTGGGGTGTCCAATATTTCTGTTTTCAGCTTAGGCTTTAACAAGCTCCTCACGATTGTTTTCCTCCAGCCCTACTTTCAACCTTGCAGATGAGTATGATATTATGTTTTTTCCCCTTCTGAATTCCACCCCTTATCTGTAATCCAGAGCCGCAGCGTGGTCTGGCTAAAAATCAGAGTCATCACATATTGCCGGCAATAGTTAGGCCATTGCCGTGAAAATGTCGAGGAATGGATTGTCCCGTCAACTGAGATCAACTAACCAGGCAGAACAGACAGCCCTACTTCAATAACTTCAGTGAGAAGTGAGAACTTTACTCTCGTATTCATGGCAATAACTCGAGTCTTACTCTTCTTCATTGGATCACAAGGCGCAACATTTCTGTACCTTCTTGATTTGTGATAATTATGGTGCTTCTGCAAAGTACTGAAGAAGATTCGTTGTTTACTCTGATGCAACATACCTGGCTTTTGTTTTCCACTTGCTTCCGAACAGCCAGATGTAACTTAGCTCTGGCACTGAAGCTTATGGCAGAAGTAGATCACAACCATCATCCAACATCTGCAACCACAACTCATCTAGCATTGCATATATTCGACCCCTCTCAGGGTGCGAACTATCTTCAACCAAAAATACATGGATCCTATCCTTGATTTCAATCCAGCTCTGACCTGGAACTTTCTTGACACCACTTTCACGCATCAAATTTCTCAATCTGGCAATTTCATCCCATCTGCCAGAAGAAGCATTGATGTTGCAAAGTAATACGAGAGCAGGAGAATTGTAAGGATCTAGTTCTAGTACCTTCTCTGCTGCCTGTTTTCCTATTTCAGTGTTCCCACGGGTTTTGCAGGCGGCCAGTAGAGTCTTCCATACCACAATGTCGGGTTCAAATGTCATTTGCTTGATGAACTCCTCGGCTTCATTTAAGCGACCGGCACGAGCAAGCAAGTCAACCATACAAGAACAATGCTCTCTTGTCAGCACAATACCATGTTCAGATTTCATGGTTTCAAACAATTGCCGCCCTTCTTCTATCAGTCCAATATGACTGCAAGCAGTAAGGACTCCCACCAGTGTAACTTCATTTGGTTTTACCCCCAATGCTTTCATTGTTTTAAACAGCTCAAGAGCTTCCTCTCCACATCCAGACTGAGCATAACCCATAATTAAACAACTCCATGATACAACATCTGGATTCTCCATCAAACTAAAGAGCTTTTGGGCACTTTCAAGTGATCCACACTTTGTATACATGTCGATCAATCCATTGCTGACAGCAACACCAAGTACAAGCCCACTTTTCACAGTATAGCAATGAATTTGATTCCCAACTTCCAGAGATGCTATATCTGCACACACTCCGATTACATTACTTAAAGTAATATAATCAGGCCTAGTTTCAGAAATAAGCATTAACTTCAGTAATCTGAAAACTTCTCCAGCCTGGTTGTGCTGCATGCACGCGGTAATAATGGCATTCCAAGAAACTGAATCAGCATGATTTCTCATATCTCCAAACACAAGAAATGCATCATTGAGATTTGAACACTTTGCATACATTGATAGCAAAGCATTACAGACAGAAACAGTGAAATCAAGCGCTGTCTTGATAATGTAGGTGTGAACCTGCCTACCCTGAGACAGTGTTGGAGAACTCGAGCAAGCAGAAAGTACGGAGAGAACACTAACTTCATCTGGGATCAGTCTCATGTGCTGCATCCTTGAAAAGAAAGATATGGCTCCATTGGCATCTCCAACACTAGAAAATCCCGAAATCATTGCATTCCAGGACACTAAATCAGGCCGGTCTATGTGACAAAATACAGTTCTTGCAGATTCTAAATGCCCACATTTTGCATACATGTCACAGAGGGAGCATCCAGCAAACTTGTCTCTCCCTAAACCAAACTTTATGCACATCCCATGTATCTGCCTTCCACATTCCGGTTGAACAAGGCCGCTACACGCACTAAAAGCACTGCCGAATATAAACTCATTTGGCGCGTAAGTGCCTAGACACAACATTTCCTTAAAATGAGCCAAAGCTTCTTTGTCATAACCAAGTTGCGAAAACCCTGCAATGATTGAACCCCAAGAAATCAAATCCTTTGTCGCAACACGTGTAAACACATCAAATGCATCTGCAATTAAACCAAACTTATTGTACATTGAAGTAAGCGCATTTTGTGCAATAGGGTGTGAACCAGTTTCTGATTTCACAACTTGGGCATGGAGCTGTCTCCCCAACCACACATTCCCCAAACCCGAACACGCTTTCACAACACTTCCAAAAGTGAATTGATCAGGCCTACAACCCGATCGAAGCATCTGGAAATACAACTCAATTGCTTTCTCCTCTTGCCTATTCTGTGAATACCCAGCAATGAGTGAAGTCCAAGACACCACATTTCTCTCAGGCATTTCATCAAATACCTTCCTTGCATCCCAAAACGACCCACATTTCCCATACATGTTGAGAATGTGATTCTGAAGAACAACGTCTTGATCGCAATTGGAACCCAAAATATGATCATGGATTTTCCTACCATGTTCAATGGACCTTAAAAACGAGCAAGCGGAAACCAAGTTAGCATAAGTGTTGGGAAACACTTTGAATATGGTGTTCTTGTCCAGAAAGTCAAATGCTTGAAGGGCTTCTCTGTAGAGCTTTTGTCTGCATAAGGAGGTTATGTAGTCATTCCCAAACAGTTCATTCTTGAAGTGTGGTAAAAGGGTTGAAGGTGGTTGACTGTAGTTGAAGGCCAGTGGTTTTGAGGCTTTGAATAATTTCATCATGGGTCAAAACTCAAAAGGGCTTTACTTCCTTGAGAACCGAGCAGAGTAGCACGGACTGAGTCGAAAACGGGGTCGTTTTACGTGTTGGGTTTAGAATTAGGTTGTTTATAAGAAATTGATTGGTTTGAACTCTTTTCTCAATGTGTTTGTGGGAATTGATATTATTGTTTTAGGATGAATATATGATGATGGAGATGAACTGTCGATTATTGTTGCTTCAAATGATGGGACTGTGTGATTGCTTTGGATTTTGTAATCAAGGCATGAGGACAAGAGAGTACTAGACACTAGGGAGGTAATATTCTTGTTAAAGGTTCCATTTCTCCCCATTATTCTTGATTTTCAAATGAACTTATCGCTCTTGGTGTCTAAAACATCACGAAAATGTTGCAAACAACGTTTTCATTTGTTCATGTAACTTATAAGACACAATTTCTACCAAGCAATTTCAAGTTGCAACAGCTCCCGATATATTAACTTTTCACTCATTTTAAAGAAGGAAATTCTAGTTACACCTCTAAAATTACTGTTTATACTTCAATTACTTATTACACCTCATTTTTACTTTTTAACTATTGAAAAATCTAAGTGTACCTCCTTTTGTTTACCAAAATATCCTCTGACTATTTGTATCCCTACATTAGTCATCGCTCTCTCGTAGACTCTGCACCACTGACCAAACTCTTTTTGTCTCTGAGATTGGCTACCCGAATATAGAGAAGATGAAGATTTAATGATTGACTTCGGTAAATTATTGAGATTCCAAATAATATGGCTCATATTGAGAAACAAACGGTTCTTATTATCATTTGTTCTTACGAAAAGGTACTATAATTAACAATAGGGGCTCTTAATTGTATGATCAATTGAAGTTGGGAAAATGAAAAATCCGCGGGTTTTCAGAATTATTTTGTTCTGGATTCTAAAACTTTTGTTTTGCAAACTTCATTTACCTGTCTGCATCTTTGGGTTTTTGTTTTGCTTGGTCATGTCTAGAGATGTCGGGCAATGGTCAAACATAAACCAAGTATAAACAAGTTTTAGGAGAACTGCAATTTGTAAGGGAATCTCGTTGAAAGTGAAACCAAGAAAAGAAGAGATAGTGTGAGGTAGAAAGAGCAAATTTTGTTTTTTCTCTTATGATATTCATTTATATCTTTAACTGTCATTTCATTCAAGTTGATAAAGCCAAATAAAAGTTAAAAAAACATGGAGATATAAATAGAATTCCCCTTTTCCCCAAAAAAATTTAGCTCATAAAACACCTATCGTCTCTACTAGGGTTCTCTCTAGAGGCGGTCGACCAAATCTCTAAACCTATGGTTGTAGCCACAAAATCCTTCTCCTCCGGCATAGTTTTACGACGAGTTGCAGTGTTTCTTTTACTTTTTCTTCTCTTTGGGTTCGCTGAAGGTAGCTTTGATGGAGGTTTCAAAATTTCATCTCTAGATCTGTCTTTGATTTGTCCTCTCCTGATTGCAATGGTTTGCCGTGGATTCGACCTTTTTGGTTTAAGATACGGCAAATCCATAATGGTTCTTTGGTGGTGGTGGTTGTTCCTGTCCTCTGTTCTTCTTCCCGGCGTCGAGGTGGCCAATGGTGCGAGTGATGGCAAGTCGAGTTCCAGGTTTGATTCCAGGGTTCATCGTCTTGGCGGCGAATGATCTTCTATGGCAGGGGTAGATGATGGTGTCCTTACTATTTTCACGGCGGTTTTCTGTGACTGGTGGGCGGCTCTGTGATCGACAGTGTTGGCAGCGGTTGCAGCAAATATAGGGTTTACTACCCTTGGTTGGTAATTTTGGGCCGCTAGAATGGCCTTGTGTGCATTAGATTCCACTGAACTTTTGGGTTCAATTGAATTCTTTATTTGGTTGGACAGGATTTTTATGGCCCAAAATGGATTCTAATTGTGAATCGATAAGGGTAGGCTCTCCATTTGGTTGGTCCAATTTATCCAAAGCTTCTAAGTGGATTGGACCTGCTGAAATAAAGGCGCTTTAAACGGTCTTGAGAAGGTGGATGTACTTTTGGTTGTTAGAGACCCAGGTGTAGCTAGGTGTTTGATAGTCATATGGGGTAACTCTTATTGTCGGCCCTTTCAGGTGTGTTATTTCTAGTACTGTCTGCTGAGATATATAAAACGGATTGACTTCTCGATTCAAAAAAATTAGAACTCCCCTTTTAAAGAAAAATAAACTTTTTTACTCCAACAAATTTTCTCTACCTATAGTGATTGTTAATAGTTGTTGGAGTTATAATTATAGCATTGAAATTGAGATAAACCGTTATAATTAATTACGCTACATATTGTTAAGTTGGTGACAATATCGACACTGTTGTAGGAGAAATAAATGATATGCAAAGCGTAATCTTATTGATTGATAAGGAGACATTTATACAGACATTACATCAAGTATCTCGTATAATCAGGGATTCCCTATCTACTGAATCTACTAGTAATCTAGTCTAATTAGGACAAGACACATCACGAAAGTTACGGAATAACCTTCCTTAAACACTCCCATTTGTGTCGCGTGCCTAATGGTGCATAGACTATTGCCTCGTTAAAACCTTACCAGCAAAACAAAAACCTCTTGGGCAAAAGTAAAAGCATAGTATAAGGAAAAAGAGTACAACGCACCAACTACAAGTGCGTAAGACATGCATAAGTAGACTCCCATGATGTCTACATGAGAACTCCCCTGATGAATAAATCAGTCTTTGAGTTCGGATAAGCGACACATGCCAATGCGTTTCACATGCTTCACAAATGTAGATTTGGGTAGAAACTTAGTGAAAAAAATCAGCGACATTATCTTCTAAGCTGACTTGCTTCACTTGGATATTCAAAGTCTCTTGCTGCTGCTGATTGTAGAAGAAGTTAGGCGAAATGTGCTTAGTATTGTCACCCTTGATGTATCCCAACTTCATCTGCTCAATGCATGCTGCATTATCTTCATATATGTAAGTTGGTCCCATCGTAGTAGACTCAAGTCCACTAGACTCTCGAATGTGAGATATAACTGAGCGAAGCCAAACACACTCTTTGACTGCTTCATGTAGTGCAATAATCTCACCATGGTTCGAGGAGGTAGCAACAAGGATTTGCTTAGTTGATTTCCAAGATATCGCCGTATTTCCCATGGTAAAAACATAATCGGTTTGGGAACGTCTTTTATGTTGATCAGACAAGTATCAAGCATCAGCGAATCCTACCATCATGTCATTCGGTGTATCCGGGTAGGAGGGGGTAGTGTCAAAGCCGTACCGAAACCACGCTTTGGCATCCTCGGTGTCGTGTACAGTGGCGGGACCGGCTGTGGAGGCGGAGGCAGACGCAGTGGTGGTTGGCTGCTCGGCGTGACGTTGAGCCTTGTCCGGATTTCCTGGATGCAAGGGATCGGCTAGGTGCCGAATTCTGATGAGTGTATCGATATTACAAGCCCATGTCACTGGTTCCTTTCAGGTATCAGAATATGTTCCTGATTTCAACCCAATGACGTTGTGTTGGCGCCAAGCTAAATCTAGCTAACAAGTTCACCGAGAATGCAATGTCTGGTCTAGTGCATTGAGCTAGGTATAATAAAGCTCCAATATAACTGAGATACAGATATTCAGCTCCCAAGACCTCTTCATCATCTTCTTTCGGACGAAACAGATCTTTGTTGATATCCAGACTTCTAACGACCATGGGAGTGCCCGTAGGATGCATAATTTTGTCCATGTCAAATCGCTTGAGCATCTTTCGGACATATGCAGATTGGTGTACAAAGATTCCACCACTTCGGTGCTCAAGCTCTAGGCCTAGGCAAAACCGAGTCATTCCCAGATCTTTCATCTCGAATTCGAATTTCAAGTAGCTAGCGGTCTTATTGATCTCATCTAGAGTTCCAATGATGTTCATGTCGTCAACATAGACGGCTACTATGACAAATCCTGAACTTGTTGTCTTTATGAACACACAAGGGCACAACTCATCATTCTTGTATCCTTTCCGAACCAAGTAATCACTCAACCATATGTACCACATCCTACCAAATTGTCGGAGTCCATATAGAGATTGTCTCAACCTGATAGCAAATGAACTTCGTGATTTTGTCTCACTTGATTTGGGTAACAAAAGTCCCTCAGGTACTTTCATATACATTTCAGTATCTAGATCTCCATAAAGATACGCTGTAACAATATCCATAAGCTGCATGTTTAGTCTTTCTGAGACTACCAAACTGATTAGATAACGGAAGGTAATAATATCCATGACCGGAGAATACGTCTCCTCATAATCAATTCCAGGGCGTTGAGAAAAACCTTGTGCCACGAGTCGAGCTTTATATCGCTGGACTTCACCATTCTCATTGCGCTTTCTGACAAAGACCGATTTATGTCCAACAAGCTTCACGTTCGGCGGTGTAGGCACAACCGGTCTGAAAACTTGCCTTTTCTTTAGAGAGTCAAGTTCAGCCTGAATTGCTTCTTCCCACTTCGGCAAATCCGCCCTTTGTTGACACTCAACAACAGTGCGGTGTTCCATCTCGTCGTCGTCAATGATCTCTTGAGCAACGACGTAGGCGCATGCATCATTAATATACATGGAAGTTCTTTCCATAAGATTGTGCATGCATAAGAAGTTTAGTGAGATTTCCTTATTCTCCAACATCAACGGTGAGTCTAAGGCGTCCCCTAGGGAATTCAGAGTTGATTCTTAGACATAAGTATAGTCAGAGACAATCTAGTGTGATGGCGTCACAGTATCGATGATGAGCGGATCGCTTTATGCAAGGGACACATGCCCTCTTTCTAAGTATACTGTCCTTGGAACCGAATGGTCTCCCCCTTTTCCTTGGAGGATCCAAAGTCGACGCCGGCTCTCCACTAAGGGAGGCCAAGCCTAGGTTGCCGATGGCACTTAGGGCTCCAATTCCGAGACCGACGGAGCATGGTTGTCGTCCGTGTCGAGGGACGTTGAGCATTGCAGGTACATTCGCAGCAGGTATGGTTGATCTTGTCACTTTCGTGATATCAGTAATGGATTCGGGCATCGAATCCGTAACCTTTGGTAGTTCTAATGACAGGACCCGCCCCAGATTTCACCCTGAAATCCGGATAAGATCATGCGGGGACCACCTTAAGACTAACTCTATCGATAAATCGATAAGTCAATTTTAAGATGGACAACCCTAAAAGCAACAACCAAAACACTTCTAAAATTTCAGTTCCAACCGTAACACCTGGAGCCACCTGCTCCCCAAATCACAACAACCGTCACCAATAAACACAAAATCTAATTCAACTGGCTCACAGGTAATCAGAGCAATCTAACAAAATGAACTGGAATTACAAATGGAAATATAACAAGAAATATAATATGAAAATAAATGAATAAGGGATCACAGATCCCACCTAGCGGAAGCGACAACGATGATGGTTATGCCTCGACTCCGAGTACTCTTGACCTCTGACCATTACTCTGCACACTGTGCGATTTAAACCGAAGGGCCCAGGGGAAAGTAATTTTAAAAACACGTTAGAGTGAGTGGATAAAATAATATCGAATAACACTTTATATAAAAAGTATTGTATTACTTTCCCAATATTTTTTAACTGAAAACCACTATGCATGCATTTTTACAAAAACGTCTCGCGTTTTAAGAAAATCGGAATTTAAAATTCAGCCTCGCTAATATAATCCAATAAACAAATAATTATTTTGTTTATATATATTCAAAACAATATACTTTTGAAAATCAATTTATAATATTTCTCGACCAATCTCATTGGTCATATAAAAACCCCAGCCCCGCTGGTTCGGGAATTTATTAAAATCAGAAAGTCTCATAGAGAAAATATTCCCGAAAACCACATAATATAAAAATCATTACCAATCCCATTGGTCATATAATAGGGGAAGGTTATCACCATTTAATAGTAAGCCTCCCAGGCTAAGGGTTGAGTCTCCCAGACTCTATAGCGTCCCATGCTAAACCTCAATACAACCCTACGTCGACCACCGAGCGTGAATCTGACCTATATGGTCAAGTCGTCACCTCGCGTGGGATGAGGTTAATAAGCTAGCTAGCATCAATATATATATATATATATATATATATATATATATATATATATATATATATATATATATATATATATGGACCCTGATATGGTGAAAAATCCGAAAATCAAACTGTTTCTGCACAAACCCGTAGTCCTGACAGAAGCACAATAATAAAGGTAGAACATGAACACAAGGATATATAGTGGTTCGCCGTGCCATCCGAGAGCACGGCTACGTCCACTTGGAATATACTATAGCCGGCTAATAAGCCATCGGTAGTGGTTACATGCCAAGAGTAACAAGTATCCAAGATCTCTAACTCTAAGGGGGAAGCCTTCTATTTATAAGGAAGGAGGCTTCCCACCTCTACTACTTCTCCAATGTGGGATGCAAACACACTATTACATATTTCCCTATTCTGGAGGCTACTTCAGGTGCCCGGTGGCATGCCCTCCGGGTGCGGCACCGGTGATCTATGACATTGGGAATGTAGCCGGGGTGGCGGTCTACCCGCTGGATGCCGGAAGTAGGACCTATGACCCCGAACATGCTTGGCGGTGCACCATATATACCTCCAACACAAACCGAAAACACACTTCCCCTTATATATAATAAATCCGTACGGTCCCCGACCGCACATCTGAGGCTTATAATAATCATAAATAGTATAATAGCCTCAAAATATATTCATATATGTCCGACATATCCAATATGCCGTAAAATAATATCAAAAAAATATATATACAACATCGACATGTCTCACATGTCGAAAAATCACAAATTCGAAAACATTAAATGGCCGAAAATCTCATTTCCGGTCTTTACATCAAAATACACATAAATTTATTTAGCATAATCAAGTTATGATTAATTAACATACTATTTTCGGAAACCTCGTTTCCGGATAAAATCATATACTACTAAAATAAAAACATAACCCCAAAACCTTATTTCCTTAAATATCAATATCATTTTAATTTTACGGATTTTCATGCTTCTCAGATTATTTATTTAAATAAATTGTATTTCTTTAAAATATATATGCATGCATTTATTTAAAATAAAAATACACTCACAGTACGGCCGAGCGCGCCGCTAATCCGATCTCTCGTCCCGTCGAATAACCTCTCGACCTGTAATAGGGACGTAATTATAATTATTACGAAACTCGGAATTTATTTATAAACGTTAAATCTACGGACGTCCTTACTCGCACGAAACCTCCTAATTTTCCCTTTTCAGTTATCGGTATCTGAATTTCGCCTCAATACCGAAAAATCTACGTCCGAAATAACTCAGGACACCCACCCCGTGTCCGATTAATCCTTTTACTAGTTATTTCGTCGTAAAACCCCTTTAAAACAGCTTTTACCTTTTTACGGTAAGTCAACAGTAATAAACCAAGGTCAAACAGTAATTATTCTAGGTCAAACAGTAATTCTGAAAGTCAAACAGTAAATGGTTAAAATCTAATTACTATTTACCATTTACTGTTTACTGTTTTACTTTTCACCTTTTACCGTTTTACTTTTACCTTTTACTGTTTCACTGTTCATCGTCTTCAACCTTTCGCCGCCGGAACAGTGGCGCCGCCACAGGAGGCCAAACCACCTCCAATCGATCCCAAATTTACCCAAAAAGATCGCTAGTACCTCGGGACCTCCTTTCCGCTGTCCCCGCCGCCGGAAACAACCTCAGCCGCCGCAAACGGCGGCCGACACGACGGCCGAATATCTGCAAATCGAAATTCCTCCAAAATTCCACCAACCAAACCCCAAACTACACTAATTGAACTCCTTTCAACCTCCTAAACACGAATTTAACATCCAAATTCATCAAAAACACCAAAATCACATCCTTCACCGATTTGACCAAAAACCCTAGAAATTTCATTTTCTAATTCCTCCTTACCTGCTACGAATTGACTCAATTCCTTTCATGGACGTGTTGCACAAGTCGAGGCCTTCAATTCTCCCCAAGAATCGGGCCAAGAGGTGGCCGGCGGAGGGAGAACCAGTTCCACTGTGCTTGAAGTTCCTGGGCTGGAATCGGCCGAACGACGGCGAACCGAGCCGCGTCGCTGCCACAGAAAGGAAGAGGAGGAGGAGGCGGTCCAAACGGGACTGGTGGTGAGCCGAGGGGTGGCCGAACGGCGGAGTTCTGTCGGTGCTGGGTCGGTGGCTCGGGCTGAGTCGGGGAAGAGGAGAGAGAAAGGAGAGAGAAGAAAAGAAAAGAAAAAGAAAAAGGAAAGTTTTCCGTTCGGGAAATTTTTCATTTCCTGCTATTTATACTCGTCCAAAAACGGCAACTTTCGGGTTTTTACGTCATAACTTTTTCATGCGAGCTCCAAATTAATCGTGCTACGCGTCCACGAACTCGTTTCAACGTCTTCTACTTCATCATGAAATAAAATCCTCGGGCGGGTTAACTTATTTAAAAGCCGACCTTTTGCACTTCTGAATCGTAAAAATGAAAGATAAAACTGTTAAAGTTAATTCGAGATTCGGGTCGTATCAATTCTCCCCTCCTTATAAAATTTCGTCCTCGAAATTTGCATGCCTGCCTGTTTCTCCAGTTTCTCAGGTACTTTTCTTTACATCTTGATTTACCGTATACAATTTAATCCTCCTGATCAAGACTTTCAACTAGTTACTCCTTGACATTCTAATCTTTCATCAAGTTGCTAGGTTACGTCTCCAAGATAGGCGGAGGATTGACAATTACTTAAGAAGTATAGACACATGGAAAAACGTCATGTATCTTGGATAATTTCGAAGGTAGCTCTAACCGATAAGCTACCGAATACATGCTCCCCGTAATCTCATAAAGGCCGATAACTCTTGAGATTTAGGATCTCACCTCTATTATCAACATAACTCTCTCAAGAAGAGTTGCTCATCTCAGTTACTTTTGAACTGCATCTCACAAGACTCAGCATAATCTTTAAGATCTGAATAGACATCTCTGTTTATTCACCCATCCAATTATAAAAGACAGTACATAAATATCAACAACAAATAAAGCTGCTTATAACTCCTTTAAGGTCCATAAAATAAACCACAATTCTCGATCAGAGTTCATAGATTTAGGCATCACCGGGTCTAACAATCTCTATCACCCTAACCTCATCATCGACTTTGGGTGCAGAATATGCCATATACAAATCAAAATAATAATATCTAATCACACTCTGACACCGGCAAACGCCGCTAAAAACGTTAGGGTTCTACCTCTCAACTTTTGCTTGTTGTCACATCAATCAATAACGACCCATCACTCAAACTGGAGAAAATACAAGTGTAAGCTATACTATGCTTTATCTCTCATATGATCTTAGGACGAGTCCTCAATTTGTGCTTTCCGCACCAAAATAATCTGGACTGGTTTCAAATGAAACTGACTTATCAAAGTCCAAGCTAGTCCATGGATAAAGCAACTCTCATAACTCACAACTCACAAACGAGTGGGACCTGAATCAGCGTCGAATGTGACAACCAACAGAGGCTTCTAACTAGATACATCAATTATCACCAATAAACCAGATCCGATATGACATCAAGGAATCCTTCGGATGTCAAAATCAGTTTCCATAACCAACGACTAACACCAGAACTGTTAGATCAATCATTAACAAAAACGGCATTCCACGTAAATCGAATTTCCGAATATGATCTCAAACTCGAGAGAAAACATCTCAAATACTCAAAAGACTCGCTGAACTCACAAAATAAATCTCACAACTTACATTTGCTCGAACCAACACATATCCAGTATTCTCTATTAACTCGCATCAAAGAAAAGATATCCTTGAGAAATAACATTCTCGAAACCTCAATTAAACTATAGAGGTTCCAGTCAATATCTCGTCCCACGAGAACTGACATAAGGGTAAACTCAAATCAATGAGTATTCAATGAAAACACCAATCCGCATTACATAAATAATGACTTCTCAAGTCATCTCTGGATCAATAAGTGGTCCCACCATATTACGATCCCAAAAGAAATTACTCTCACTAACAAACGTCGTTCAACTAATAAGAATATGCACTACTCACGTCATAACATTCCTTACACAAGCCTTGACTCGAAACACTACCTAAGTCAACAGGAAAACTCCTTTCCTGTAAGGCTATACTATAAGTGACAAATAAAATACCTCGAACAAATCACCTGGCATTGCCCTGTAAAAGCAGTAGGAAAACTAAATACTCGTGACTCATAATACTGTTCTCAAGATTCACTTTACTTAATGAAGTCACTTGATTTATTAGCGTCCTCTGATTGAGTCACACCATTCAATTCTTATTCCATGCTGCATCCAATGACTTCAATATCGCTAACCTTTTGGCGTCGAAATCTCTACCTCTACAATCACAACAATCTGGAATGCAACCATCCACATGCCTCTCACAAATGTCAAATTCAGAACAGAGCTGATATGTTTCCTTGACAAGTGTTCTATGATTAACTAAATAGTCAACATCAACATTCGCCATCAGCCAGAAAATATCTGAAAATCAAAAGATATTGCTACGACGGTAGCAGATAAAACTCTGACTCAACTATGGAAAATGGTTAAAATAGCTCTGGAGTTCAAAAGATACTTCCTGGAAGTCACCGTTGGATTTCAATCCAACCACCAAAGATAAGCACGTGACTTCAACACAAATCAGAAGCCATTTACGGATCTTGAATCGGAATTACGGATCAAAAGTTATGATCCGCCGAAGTTTCGTTGCGACTCCTCGAAAAATAAAAACAAAAGGGACTAAAGAAGTGGCTGATCAAATACAAATACAATCATTTATATAATGACCAGTCGATGAAAGCCATTTGTCGAATTCTGGTGTAACTACCAGAATCTTCTCATCCGATTAACCAAACTAACCATTAAATGATCAAATGGATCCCCGATATCGGTATTTCGGATATCGTCTCCAGCTGCTCACGTGGTAAAGCCATGCCACCGAGCCCAAGCCATACATCATCGTAACACGGTGATTCCGAAGCCACAACGACTATATCTCAAAATTTACGCCGCATGGAATCACTAAGCATCGCTAACTTCCATTCATCACTGACCTCCCAATGTTATCATGATCACATATTCAAATCTCTTTCCCCTCAAATACCACGTATTTCAAAACAAAATATCTCCAATCCAGGTAGCTATTTCAATTTCTAATTCTTCCTTTATCCAACTCCCGATCAAGGTCACTAAGAATTAGAATTACTTATAGCTCCCACAATCTCTATATGGCTCTCCATTCCTTCCATCATAACCGATATGTCCAAAATCAAAATAAGACGGTTATTAGATTCATAAAAACAACACATGTACACTGCCACTAAAACGTCCACGAACTCATTTTCTCTACATACGCCAAATCCATTGGTCAATCCACAAAATATAGTTTATGAATGGCTCTAACACATACTCTTAACAATATAAAATCACAGTCAGAATGTTACATAATTAATTTTCCCACTCACTACAGCAAAGTCGCTACAACGATAATCATCTCACTCTGGCCTTATCAAAATTTCCAAAACCGATCACTTTTAAAAGCTGCTCACAAACTAGGGCCAAATCCCTGCACACAATGGGAATAAGAGACCAAAGTCTCAATGTATAGCCCTCTCAGGAATAACACCTTCCTATCTCAAAAGAAATAGGGCCGAAACATCCGAGTTCCCAACTCGTAACTTGACGCTAAAACTACTGATAAGCGTCAAAGCACAACCGAATAGGTATAACCCACATACCTATTACGTACGCAAGGATAACGTCCTAAGAGGTCGATGTACTCGAGGCATAGTCTAAGAGATACAACTCGATACCTGAAATGTACTTTACATACTTAATAATGACAATAGCGCCAAGGAGCACAATGGGTATCCGCTGCAGTCGGATCCATCAGTCGGAGGTACTAAGCATTAATAAGCATATAAAATAACTGAATAGAATAGTAGTCTACAGAGTACATAACAAGACACCAAAGAATCAAAGTCAGTCACTTAATGAACACACTAGCATCAAAGTATATGATGGAAATCCGCCGCGGTCGGACCATCAATCCAAGAATACTAGGCGTCATCAAGTATAAAGATAACATGACTCAAGGAATGAAAGGACCTAATGCTCTGATACCAAACTGACAGGACCCGCCCCAGATTTCACCCTGAAATCCGGATAAGATCTTGCGGGGACCACCTTAAGACTAACTCTATCAATAAATCGATAAGTCAATCTTAAGATGGACAACCCTAAAACCTGCAACAACCAAAACACTTCTAAAATTTCAGTTCCAACCGTAACACCTGGAGCCACCTGCTCCCCAAATCACAACAACCGCCACCAATAAACACAAAATCTAATTCAACTGGCTCACAGGTAATCAGAGCAATCTAACAAAATGAAATGGAATTACAAATGGAAATATAACAAGAAATATAATATGAAAATAAAAGAATAAGGGATCACAGATCCCACCTAGCGGAAGCGACAACGATGATGACTATGCCTCGACTCCGAGTACTCTTGACCTCTGACCATTACTCTGCACACTGGGCGATTTAAACCGAAGGGCTCAGGGGAAAGTAATTTTAAAAACACGTTAGAGTGAGTGGATAAAATAATATCGAATAACACTTTATATAAAAAGTATTGTATTACTTTCCTAATATTTTATAACTGAAACCCACTATGCATGCATTTTTACAAAAACGTCTCGTGTTTTAAGAAAATCGGAATTTTAAAATCAGCCTCGCTGATATAATCCAATAAACAAATAATTATTTTGTTTATATATATTCAAAACAATATACTTTTGAAAATCAATTTATAATATTTCTCGACCAATCCCATTGGTCATATAAAAACTCCAGCCCCGCTGGTTCGGGAATTTATTAAAATCAAAAAGTCTCATAGAGAAAATATTTCCGAAAATCACATAATATAAAAATCATTACCAATCTCATTAGTCATATAATAGGGGAAGGTTATCACCATTTAATAGTAAGCCTCCTAGGCTAAGGGTCGAGTCTCCCAGACTCTACAGCGTCCCATGCTAAACCTCTATACAACCCTACGTCGACCATCGAGCGTGAATCTGTCCTATATGGTCAAGTCGTCACCTCGCGTGGGATGAGGTTAATAAGCTAGTTAGCATCAATATATATATACGGACCCTGATATGGTAAAAAATCCGAAAATCATACCGAAAACACACTTTCCCTTATATATAATAAATCCGTACGGTCCCCGACCGCACATCTGAGGCTTATAATAATCATAAATAGTATAATAGCCTCAAAATATATTCATATATGTCCGACATATCCAATATGCCGTAAAATAATTTCAAAAAAATATATATACAACATCGACATGTCTCACATGTCGAAAAATCACAAATTCGAAAACATTAAATCGCCGGAAATCTCATTTCCGATCTCTCGTCCCGTCGAATAACCTCTCGACCTGTAATAGGGACGTAATTATAATTATTACGAAACTCGGAATTTATTTATAAACGTTAAATCTACGGACGTCCTTACTCGCACGAAACCTCCTAATTTTCCCTTTTCAGTTATCGGTATCTGAATTTCGCCTCAATACCGAAAAATCTACGTCCGAAATAACTCAGGACACCCACCCCGTGTCCGATTAATCCTTTTACTAGTTATTTCATCGTAAAACCCCTTTAAAACAGCTTTTACCTTTTTACGGTAAGTCAACAGTAATAAACCAAGGTCAAACAGTAATTATTCTAGGTCAAACAGTAATTCTGAAAGTCAAACAGTAAATGGTTAAAATCTAATTACTATTTATCATTTACTGTTTTACTTTTCACCTTTTACCGTTTTACTTTTACCTTTTACTGTTTCACTGTTCATCGTCTTCAACCTTTTGCCGCCGGAACAGTGGCGCCGCCGGAACAGCAGCGCCGCCACAGGAGGCCAAAACACCTCCAATCGATCCCAAATTTACCCAAAAGGATCGCTAGTACCTCGGGACCTCCTTTCCGCCGTCCCCGCCGCCGGAAACAACCTCAGCCGCCGCAAACGGCGGCCGAATATCTGCAAATCGAAATTCCTCCAAAATTCCACCAACCAAACCCCAAACTACACTAATTCAACTCCTTTCAACCTCCTAAACACGAATTTAACATCCAAATTCATCAAAAACACCAAAATCACATCCTTCATCGATTTGACCAAAAACCCTAGAAATTTCATTTTCTAATTCCTCCTTACCTGCTACGAATTGGCTCAATTCCTTTCATGGACGTGTTGCACAAGTCGAGGCCTTCAATTCCCCCCAATAATCGGGCCAAGAGGTGGCCGGAGGAGGGAGAACCAGTTCCACTGTGCTTGAAGTTCCTGGGCTGGAATCGGCCGAACGGCGGCGAATCGAGCCGCGTCGCTGCCACAGAAAGGAAGAGGAGGAGGAGGCGGTCCAAACGGGACCGGTGGTGAGCCGAGGGGTGGCCGGACGGCTGAGTTCTGTCGGCCCTGGCTCGGGCTGAGTCGGGGAAGAGGAGAGAGAAAGGAGAGAGAAGAAAAGAAAAGAAAAAGAAGAAGGAAAGTTTCCCGTTCGGGAAATTTTTCATTTCCTGCTATTTATACTCGTCCAAAAACGGCAACTTTCGGGTTTTTACGTCATAACTTTTTCATGCGAGCTCCAAATTAATCGTGCTACGCGTCCACGAACTCGTTTCAACGTCTTCTACTTCATCATGAAATAAAATCCTCGGGCGGGTTAACTTATTTAAAAGCCGACCATTTGCACTTCCGAATCGTAAAAATGAAAGATAAAACTGTCAAAGTTAATTCGAGATTCGGGTCGTATCATCTAATATGCGTTGAACTTACGTCTCACACTGAGACGTGCGGGGATCATAATGAGACATAGTGGGAGAGAACCACGTCAATTCCTGGTGTTCCTTTGGGACGGATACGTTCCCATCTCCCCCTAACGGCGGGAAGGATGTCTCATCAAAGTGATAATCTGTAAATCTTGCAGTAAACACATCACATGTCGAAGGCTCTATGTAACGGGCAATTATTGGTGCTTCATATCCAACATAAATGGCTAATCGTCGTTGTGGACCCATCTTGGTACGCAGTGGAGGCCTGATCGGCACATATATGGCACAGCCAAAAGTACGCAAATGCGAAATGTCAGGCTCGTTACCAGTTACCAGCTAGTACGCACTAAATGGTTGAACATCTGTCGGTCGTATACGAATAAGCATAGCTGTATGTAGTATTGCATATCCCCATGCCGAAATCGGCAAGTTAGTGACTATGACTAGGGACCAAGCAACAAGTTGAAGTCTCTTGATGGCTCCTTCTGTAAGACCGTTTTGAGAATGAATGTGGGGCACGAGATGTTCAACTTTAATCCCAACAGACATGCAATAGTAGTCGAAACACTTTGACGTAAACTCTCCAGCATTGTCCAATCTAATTGACTTAAATGGATTGTCGGGGTGGTGAGCCCGAAGCTTTATAATCTGAGCTAGGAGTTTAGCAAATGCAGCATTCCTCGTGGAAAATAACACGATGTGTAACCAACGCGTTGACGCATCAACCAGAACCATAAAATATCTAAACAGTCCGCACTCTGATGTTAGAGGTCCACAGATATCACCTTGGATTCGTTGTAAGAACGAAATATTATGTTTCTTGTCAATAGCAAAAGATGGTCTTCCTTGAAATTTTGCTAGTGAACAAGCTTTACAAAACGAGCGATGAGCATTGGACATCGCCACCGAGGCATGAGAAGTTGGCCGAACCTCTCCTTGGAGCCGAGAGGAGGCCGGCGTCGGAACCGAGGCCGAGCCTTGGCAGAGACGCCTTGACCCGACGCTGGCATCAGTTTCTTCAGAGTGCTGATTTCTCTTTCGCTTCTGTGATCTGAAAAACAGATGACCGTGGGAGCATTTCAGGATACGAATCATCAGATCACGACCCGGATGGCCGAGTCTATCATGCCAAAGCTTGTAAGTGTCGGTATCACATAGGATAACTACATTGGATTCAATAGTTCGAATGGTTGTGAAATACATGTCGTTCCGAACACGCTTACACTTCTCCACGATGCGAGTACGTAGGTTTTGAGTGGAGGTGGTCAATAGATATTCAGTTCTATCTTCAACATAAGTATTTAGGTGATAGTCATTATCACGCACATCCTTGAAAGCAAGCAAGGTTCGGGGCGCCTTTGGCGCATACAGAGCGTCAGATATCGAATTTCAGTGCCATTAGGCAAGAGGAATTGGGCAGATCCACGACCTTTAACAATCAGTCTCGTTTCTGTCATCGTAAATAACGACGATCCATGCGGCATAAAATCCATAAACAATTGCCTATTCCGAAAAATAGTGTGAGTCGTTGCACAATCCAACAAACACTCGATCTCGTCGTGAAACATCTAAAAAACAGTGTAAATTGAATCAAACGTCTACACGAGACGTGGCAAACACTCTTGAATATATAAAAAGAAATAAAGTAAGGGATAGTAATCAAAACTCGATCCCTTAAAGAGTGTATTGAGGCAATATATCATCACAAAACGAGGTGTATTTAAGCCGATAATGTATGCATGGCATCTATATATCATTGAAAATTTACGAAACCAAATTCGATCACCGAGGAACCGTCATGGATAGAGTGTAGAGAATTTCTACATAACCATGAGAAGATGACCAAGGCCGAGAAGCTTGGGCCGAGGCCGAGAAGCTTGGGCCGAGGCCGAACCAAGGCCGGGGCCGAACATGCGCCGAGCCGGATTGAGGCGGGAGGCCGAGCAGTTGCACGGCGGAGGGGAGGGCCGGTCGTGCCTGGGGCAATCCAATGCTAAGGTTGAGCTATGTCCGAAGCATATCAAGTCCGAAGACAAGGCGATGTCGTGGCTAAAAAAAAACGGTTAGGTGTCGGATCGGCAACGGAGGTGTCGGTCAGCTGCACAGGGGTGCGTGCCGACAGCAGGGCTGCAAGGCTGCCGAGGGTGGTTTTGTGGCTGCTGGGTTGCTGCCGAGGGCTGTCGAGGCGTGCACATGGCCCTGCCGAGGCGTGCGTGGCACTATCGATAGGCTGCCGAGGCGCGCCCTCGGTGCTGCCAAGACTGCCAAAGTGTTGTCGAGGCGCTGCCGAGGCTGCCAATGCCCTGTTGATGTGTTGTTGACAGGTTGCCGAGGCTGCCGGCAGGCTGTCGAGCCAGATGCCGAGGCTGCCGATAGGCAGTCGGTGCATGCTGCCGAGATGCATGCCGAGGCTACTACCTGGCTGCCGAGCAGTTTTCGAGGGCTGCCAAATGATATGTTTTCAGGATTTGCGCGATTTTTCTCGTTTTGTTTTGTGATTTTGTTTCGATGTGAGTTAACATCACCAATTTCGCGGTGAACTCAAAGTAATTATACCATAAAAAATTTGACGCATTTAACCATTAATGCTTTCATAGGAATATGTAATTCTCGTTTCATTAATTGAATAAGAGAAATTTTATTGATGACAACTCAAAAGTACATCAAAGATGTTCTAAATAAACGACTTATCGAACAAAGTCGTGAACTATGACTAAAAACAAGCCAAAAATAACAATGTAATCAAACTTGAACATGAATCAGAAGCCTAAAGGCTCATTCATAATCTGGAGTATCATACTCCTTTCTCCTAAGCTTCTTGGTAGGTTAGAAGTCATCGACGGTGAGGTGAGTATCTTCCTCATCGTCTTCTTCCTCGAAGTCTTCGTACTTCGCTTCTTGAGCCATATATTGTTTGTGTTTCTTGTAGGCAGCTTGGACATTTCTACTAGTTTTGCAATCGCGTTGAATATGATTCCTGGAGCCGCATTTGAAGCAAGGAGCCAAAACTTAGTTGGATGCGTGGCCACTACGCTTGGAGCCGGAGCCGGGTTGCTTCCCTCCATTGGGAGCGGCGGCAGCGCGGCTGTCCCTCTTCCAAGAGAGGTTCCGGATAGGGTCGGCGCCTCCTCTTCCTCCTCGGTCACCGCGTGTCGCTTTCGGCTCACGTGGTGGCGGTGTTTGACGTTCACGAGGTTGATTCCTTTGTTTTGGAGCTTTACCACGGACTTGGTGAGATTCCGCAATGAATTTCGGACCTCTAGGCCTCTTGTTGGTAGTAAGGATCAACTCATGGTACCTCTCCTTTCGTTGGAGCACATTCATCATGACAGGACCCATCCCGGATTTCACCCTGAAATCCGGAGAAGATCCTGCGGGGACCACCTTAAGACTAACTCTATCGATAAATCGATAAGTCAATCTTAAGATGGACAACCCTAAAACCTGCAACAACCAAAACACTTCTAAAATTCCAGTTCCAACCGTAACACCTGGATCCACCTGCTCCCAAAATCACAACAACCGCCACCAATAAACACAAAATCTAATTCAACTGGCTCACAGGTAATCAGAGCAATCTAACAAAATGAACTGGAATTACAAATGGAAATATAACAAGAAATATAATATGAAAATAAAAGAATAAGGGATCACAGATCCCACGTAGCGGAAGCGACAACGATGATGACTATGCCTCGACTCCGAGTACTCTTGACCTCTGATCACTACTCTGCACACTGGGCGATTTAAACCGAAGGGACCAGGGGAAAGTAATTTAAAAACGTTAGAGTGAGTGGACAAAAATAAAATAATTTAATATAATATTTTAAATGAAAGTATCATATTACTTTCCCAAAGTTTTAAAAATAAAACCACAGTGCATGCATTTTTATAAAACGTCTCACGTTTTAAGAAAATCATATTTAAAAAAAAAAAATCATCCCCGCTGATAATCCAATAAACAAATAATTATTTTGTTCATATATAATCAAAAAAATATACTATTGAAAATCAATTCATAATATTCCACAACCAATCCCATTTGTCACATAAAAACTCCAGCCTCGTTGGTTCGGGAATTTATTAAATAACAAAAAGTCTTATAGAGAAAATATTCTCGAAACCCAAATGATATAAAATCCTGACCAATCTCATTGGTCATATCATATAATAAAATAGGGGAACGTCATGCCCACCATTTAATAGTAGCCCCTAAGGCTAAGGGTCAAATCTCCAAGAGTCCCAATAGCGTCATCACGCTATGCCCGTACACGTCGACCACCGAGCGTGAATCTGACCTATATAGTCAAGTCGTCACCTCGCGTGGGCTCAGGCGACTAAGCTAACTAGCATCAATATATGTATATCCTGACCCTGATATGGTGAAAATCTGAAAACAAAACCGAAAGCACGTATCCCCTTATATATCATAAATCCGTACGGTCCCCGACCGTACCTCTGAGGCTTATATACATATATAATCAAATAAAATCATAGCCTCGAAGGAACATATATATATCTGACATGTCTCAATGTCATAGAAATAATATAGAAAAGAATAAATAACTTCGACATGTCTCACATGTCGGAAAAATTACAAATACCAAAAGCATAAAATCTCCGGAAATCTCATTTCCGGTCCTTTCATTTGAATACCATTAAAACTTATTCAGCATGATCAATTATGAATAATTAAAACATACTATTTCCAGAAACCTCGTTTTCGGATAAAATCACGTACTACTAAAATAGTAGTAAAAGCATAACCTCAAAACCATATTTCTTTAAATATCATTTCATTTTAACTATATGAATTTTCATGCTTCTCAAATCATTTATTTGAAATAAACTTCATTTCATTAAAACAATTATGCATGCATTTATTTAAAATAAAAATTCACTCACAGTACAGCCGAGCGCGCCGCTAATCCGATCTCTCGTCCCGTCGAATAACCTCTCGACCTGTAACAGGGACGAAATTCTAAATATTACGAAACTCGGAATTTAATTATAAACGTTAAATCTACGGACATCCTTACTCGCACGAAACCTCCTAATTTTCTCTTTTTCAATTATCGGTATAGGAATTTCACCTCAATACCGAAAATCTACGTCCGAAATTACTCAGGACACCCACACCGTGTCCGATCAATTCTTTTACTAGTTAATTCGTCGTAAAACCCTTTTAATCAGCTTTAAAACTTTTTACAGTAAGTCAACAATAATAATCAAAGGGTCAAACAGTAATTATTCTAGGTCAAACAGTAAATGGTTAAAATCTAATTACTATTTACCATTTACTTTTACTGTTTACTGTTTACTGTTTTACTGTTTTACTTTTCACGTTTTACTATTTTACTTTTACTTTTTACTGTGTTACTATTCATCATCTTCCTCCCGCCGCCGGCGCCGCCAGTGCAGTGGCCCAAAACCTCACAATTCGACTCTAAATCGACCCAATACCATCGCCACCACCTCAGGACCTCGTCTCCGTCGTCCCCGTCGCCAAAAACAGCTCCAGCCGCCGCAAACGGCGGCCGACACGGCGGCACAGCCTCCCAATATCAAAATTCATCCAAATTTCAACCAATCAAACCTCAAACAACACCCAAACAACTCCTTACAACATCCCAAACACGAATTCAACCTCCAAATCTACTAAAAACATCAAATATCCAACCTCCACCGAAATTACAAAAACCCTAGAATTTCAAAACCCGAATTCTCCTTACCTGCTACGAATTGGTTCGATTCCTTTCATGGACGTGTTGCACAAGTTGAGGCCTTCAATTCCCCCCAAGAATCGGGTGGAACCTTGGCCGGAGGAGGGAGAACCAGCCCAACTGGGCTTGAAGTTCTTGGGCTGGAATCGGCCGAACGGCAGCGATTCCCACCGTGCCGCCACCACAGACTTGAAGAGGAGGAGGAGACGGTCCAAACGGGACCGGTGGCATAGCGAACGGCGGCCGGAAGGCGAAGAACCGAGGGCGGCGACCCGGTCGGCGCTGCTCGGGCCGAGTCGGGGAGAAAAGAGAGAAAAAGAGGGAAAAAAAGAAAAAGAAAAGAAAAGAAGAAAAAATGAAAGTTGCCTTTTCGGGAAATTTCATCCTCCGCTATTTATACTCGTCCAAAAACGGCAAATTAACGATTTTTACGTTGTAACTTTTTCACACGAACTCCAAATTGAACGTGCCTCATGTCCACGAGCTCATTTCAACGTCTTCTATCTCGACGTGAAATAAAATTCTCGGTCGGGTCAACTTAATAAAAAGTTAACTTTTAGAATTTTTGAATCGTAAAAACAAGTACCGGAACGTAAAAATAAAACATAAAACAGTCAAAAAATAACTCGAGATTCGGGTCGTATCACATCAAGTCACTAAATGTCTTGATGGTGCCATTTTCAAGGAGATCGCGGTACTGATGCGCCAACATAGACGCGGATTCTAGAAATGTTGTGAACGTCTTCTCCATCATATCTTTGTCGGTTTTCTCGACACAACAAAATCTCAGATCAGACTGTAAATTGAGCATAGTCTGATGATATTCTTGGACTGTATCAAAGTCCAATAAGCTGATTTGCTCTCAATCTGACAATAAGTCAGGAAGTTGTGCATCATGCACATTGTCGAAGCGGTCCTTGAGAATGTCTCATAGCTCTTTGGGGTCTGTTTCCCTTAGGTATTGCTTCTTGAGCGTTAGGTGGATATGGCGCCTAAAAAACATCAGAGCTTGAGCTTTTTGTTCAGGAGAAGCTTGCAGATTTTCATCATCTGGAGGGAATATGGTGGCCGTGAATCTCTTTCCGATGAAGGTATTCTCAACATCAGAGACACACGTTGTTTCTGCACAAACCCGTAGGCCTAGTGGAAACTGATGAATCAAGATGTGATCTCCTCCTGCGTACCTGCTAACTATGGGGAATACCAGGTGGGCCGGTCTTCTCCTCTCCGATGCCTAAGTTAGTACAGTTGGGATGAATAGATAACTTAAGCAAGAGTGATAAGCAGTTGGAGAGATCAGTTACCTATTAAAGAGGGTGGTTGAGGCCCTTATATAGGTGGTCGGGCGTGAGGTCTGGCCTTACTCTTCGATGTGGGACTGGTTTCCTTCTGTTCGCACACAAAAGGACAGCTCTGGTGGCCTGTTCGGCAGGCTGGCGCCCCCGGTCCCCGGGTCTCTGGTCACAAGGTAGACTGCTGGACCTCGGGTCCGGGTGCTGGTGATCCTGCTCCGGGCCTCAGTCCGGCCCCGGATGCACTGGCTGCGGGTCTGTGGGCTTATGTAGCCCCTCTGTGGCTACTGTCAACAAGTCCCCCAAGTTCCCGGTCAAGTGCAATTTTAAATGGGGACTTAATATGTCTCGCTCCTGTCCCGCAGACCCGCAGGGTTACCGACCCAACGGTGCCTAGTCCCCCAAGTCCGCATTGAAGATTGGGCGTGACCGGGCGTTCGGGCAGAGAAGGCGTAGTGATGTGAGTACCTATTAATGATGACGTGTGACAATTATGAGTGTATTTGCAATACTAATGGTATTGTGCTCAAGTGTCGTCATGACATGAATATGGAACGGGGTGAAACCCGGACGAGTGCATGGGATGACAATGTGGCATTGAAATCCGTCATGCAATGAATATGGAGTGGGGTGAAACCCGGACGAGTGCATGGGATGACAATGTGGCGTTGAAATCCGCCATGCAATAAATATGGAGCGGGGTGAAACCCGGACGAGTGCATGGGATGACAATGTAAGGACTCGACCAGTGGACTGCCATGTCGGAACGAGTCCCCCAAGTTCCCAAGGTAAAATTGCTGCCAACGGTAGGGCAGGCCGGGAGTAGCCCGGTGGCTCGGCCCAACTTGTGTTGGAATAAGCGTGGGGTAACGTGCCTGCAGGGAGATTTGTTATGTGTTAGAGAAACAATCTGCCCGGTGGGGTGGCGTGGAGATAACAAGTCTCGCCTTGGATCCCCATATTTGTCACAGTTCAGTGTGATGCAGGGTTTTTAGCCTGCTGGAAAAGTTTGCATGTGTTAGATATAAACTCTCCCGGGTTTATAAAGCCCATGTGTTTGAAGCCTTAAGTTGTTGCTGGCTTGTCCCTGCCCGCAGGGGCTAAGGAAAGTGACTAAACCGGTGGAATGCCTTGGAGCCGGTTGAATGTCTTGGAACCGGTTGAATGCTACATAACCGGTGGAATGCCATGGAGCCGGTTGGATACTACATAACCGGTGGAATGCCATGGAGCCAGTTGAATACTACATAACCGGTGGAATGCCATGGAGCCGGTTGAATGCTACATAACCGGTGGAATGCCATGGAGCCGGTTGGATACTACATAACCGGTGGAATGCCATAGAGCCGGTTGGATGGAACCTAACCGGTGGAATGCCTTAGAGCCGGTTGAATGCTACATAACAGGTGAGATGCCATGGAGCCGGTTGGATACTACATAACCGGTGGAATGCCTTGGAGCCGGTTGGATACTACATAACCGGTGGAATGCCATGGAGCCGGTTGGATGGAACCTAACCGGTGAAATGCCTTGGTGCCGGTTGAATGCTACCCAACCGGTGAGATGCCATGGAGCCGGTTGAACGCTACCTAACCGGTGAGATGCCATGGAGCCAGTTGAATGGAACCTAACCGGTAGAATGCCTTGGAGCCGGTTGAATGCTACCTAACCGGTGAGATGCCATGGCTCTTGGGGAAGTGGGGGGGGCTTGATGCCTTGGTTCCCGGTCCTGTCTCCTTTAACTGCCACTTGTAGGCGGGACAAGTGGCTGACATGCATTTAAGGAGGAAGCCCATCGGTCCAATCAGTTATGATGGCGTGGGAAGGTTATCGATGCTAGGACACGTGTCAGTAGGGAGTGATCTGAGATGGAGGGCCTGGATTCGCAGGCATTTGAGTTGCCCTGATTGAGTATTTTGGGGGGATTACAGGGGTGCCTAGGGCATCGGACCAGTCTATAAAAAGGCCTCCTTTGTCTTCATTATTTCTGTTTTTGCTCTTGGCCCAGAGAGAAGAAGAGAAGGTTGGAGAGGAATCCGGTGAAAGTTCTGTGGAGGTACCTCGCGTTATCCGTGCTTCAAGCGTTCTGGTTCTTGCCTACCATTGCTCGGTGTTTTCGTAGGACTGACTTTCCTCGGTTGTGCATAGTAATCGGTAAGTCTTGCTTTCTTTGCTTCGTGTTTTTTCTTTTTGGCTGGCGTTTTGTGGCGGGGGGGGGGGGGGGGGGTGGGGGGGGTGCTCTGTCGCCGACTGTGAGTCGTTTTGAGCTGGGCGTCTGCGGTAAACTTGGGGAGCAGCCGCAGAGGGCGCTGTTCTAGCTTATTGCTGACCAGCGGTGGGGTTTTGTTTTCTTCCCCCTAGGTCAAATGGCTTTTGCGAGCTCTAATGGGGCTTCCGAACCGGCCGACAGGCGTCCCGTGGTGGACGATGAGAAAAGATTGGAGGATTGGCTAGGTTCGGATTCCCCGAAGTCCGAAGCCGCTGACCGTTCCCAGGGCGGGGTCTCGTCTTCCGAGACTCTGGGTTGTGAGGGCATCCCGCACGGGGTGCGCTTTCCTGGTACTCCGACCGTGAGCTACACTATCGGGAGTGGGAAAGAGGCTGTAGCGTGCGATGAACCGGAGGGTACTATGAGCCCTGCAGAGATTGCCGCCTTCCGGGAGACGTGGAATATCCCTGATGAGGTGACGTTACGGCCGCTAAATCCCGGAGAATCGGCCTGTAACCCAGAGGCGGGTTGGGTTGTTTTTCACGGAGACCAATTTCGCCACGGGTTCTCCCTCCCGCTGCCAGACTTCGTGCAGTACATGCTCAGCGCTCTGCAAGTGTCTCCCGCGCAGCTTTCCGGGAACCAGTGGAGGCAGCTGCTGAGCCTTGGTTGTCTGTACGAGCTGTCCGGGATGAGCATGCCAACGGTGAACGAGTTCCGGGCACTGTACAGACTTTCCTTCTCGAAGAAGAAAGGGTGCCGGGGTTGTCTGACCTTTAGCGCCCGACACTTCCAGCCTATCATCACCCACCTGCCTTCCTGGGTGGACAATAACTGGAGGAAGAAGGTGGTGATGGCGGGTGGGAAGTGGCAGAAAAGGAGGAGGATGTACCGGGTTCCTGGTGCCTTCCAGCCCCTTGGCGACCAATCGTTCGTACTGTCCGAGTTGGAGCGGGATAGGATTATGACGATACTCGGGTGCTGGGACGATCTTGAGCGAAGCTCCTACAACTTCATACGGCGGGAGGTGTTAGAGTACTGCTGTCTTGGGCGGGATCCCGGTGCGTAGCAGGGTTTTTGTGGTGGCGTTTCTGCTGACCGAGTTGATACTAACCCTTTGTTTGTTCTGCATGTGCATCTTCCCGGACGGTCGTCAAGCCCGGTAATACACTATCCATGGACGGTGAAGACCTTCTCTCGAGGTTGAAGGAGAAAGGGGAGGTCGTTTCACGGACCTCGGTGGATGAGGAGTCCGGTCGGCTTACCGTTCATGCCGAACCGAGGGCCTTGGACGTTGAGGACGACGCCTATACCCTAAGGCGTGTGAAGACTCACCCCGCTGCGTCCAAGGCGGGACCCGGAAAGGGCAAGACCACCGGTGGACCACTAAAGGTTCCTGGTGGGACGAACAGGATTCCGCACAGATCGGGATCGGTCCCGCTTGTCACCAGGGTCTCTCGGACAGGCGCACAATCTTCTTCACCGGACGGCCTGGGTGAGAAGAGGCGGAGGATCATGGACATCCCTCCCTCCGCGCTGGTGACACTGACTGGCCGATCGTCTGGTGAAAACTTGGCGAAACGGCTCAAGGTGACCAGCGGTGCGATGAGTTCCGCTGGGGACAAGGCCGCTGCTGCCTCAAATTCTGCCGGTCAGCAGAGTAGCCCCGCTCCTGCGGAGGAACATAGGGGAGGTCCGGAGAGTCCCTTCGTCCGGAGTCTGGCGGCAGATGTGGCTGGCCTTGGTCTGGATAGGCCTGGGGTCGCTGGAGCCTTGTCGGGGGAGAACCTCCAGAAGAGCAAGGAGTCGGTCCTCCGGGTAAGAATTGCTTGGTGCCACGGCACCGCCCATAACTTCTGCCGGGTTTCGTTATTTTTGTTGTTTGCTTAATCGGCTCCCTGTTGTTCTGTAGCTATTGTACAATCTGTACCAGCCGGACCCGAGTGAGGAGCTGTCGGAGTTGAAGAGGCAGGTGGCCGCTCTGACAGGAGCCCTTGAGCGCCTGGAAGTTAAGAAGTCCAGGCTTGAGCGGGAGAAGGTCAGGCTGGAGGAGAGGGCCAAGAAACAGGTGGCCACGCTAGAAAGCCAGGTATGGAGCCTCGAGGAGGAGAAGGAGCGGGCTGAGGAGGAGAGGGCCGAGCTGGAGGCTAGAGTGGATGAGCTCCAGGTGGGAGCTACCGCTGTGCATGCCGCCGCTGCCGCTGCGGCTGGAGAAGAGGACCCAGAGCTTTTCCAGCGGGTTATCCAGAAATATCACGATAGTGATCAGTTTCTTGAGCTCTTGGAAAAGGCTAGGGAGTTGGGTATCGCCGATGCCTACGTGGAGTGGGAAGAGAAGGGGTACCTGGATACCTTACGAATGCCGAAGGCTGGGGCCGATGACGATACCCATGGGCAGCTGGCAGAAGAGGAGCAGCCGGAAGGGGAAGGCGGGCTTCGACCATCTGCACCCGCTAGAGAGGATGCGGCGGCTCCATCTGCGGAAGCTGGTGGGATGCCCGCTGAGGAGGGAGATGCGGCTCCTTAAGATTTTTGTTTTGCTCCCTCTTTTTTGTAAATCTGCTGGAACGGTTTTTTTTGTATTATACCCTTTGGATATACACTTTTGCACCGGTGGAATTCCTTGGATTTCTCTCAAAATAGTTGGCATACATATCTTACGATGTTACGTTGGTTGAACCGTTGATATGCCAAACTAATTGCTTGAAATTTCTAGCACCTAACCCTTCACTGGGTCCGGGCGTGCTTACCAGCCATGGCCCTGCTCCCGGTCGGGATCTGCTCTCCTTTCCCCTATATACCGCTGAAGCTTACCGCTGTTAATCAAACCCTCCACCGCTGTCTTGAGGGCGAAGCAACTGTTCGTCCGATGGGTAGCTTCATCGTGATAGGAGCAGTACTTGCCTGTTCGCGCCTGGGTAAGTTTCCCCTTTGGGTACTTACTCCTCGGCGGTGGGAGAATGATGTTCCCGTTTTCGTGCAAGATGTCCTCGTATGAAGAGGTTAGAGTGGTGAAGACCTCTTGACGTTCTGCTGGCATGATCGCCAGGGGGCGTTCTTGCCGGTACTGAGCCGGCTTGTGCTCGCCCTGGGGTTTGTCATAATAGGGCTTCTGTTGCAGTTGGTTTCCCCAATTTCTGCCGGGTCTGCTTGGTTGGGTGCCTCGGTTCTCGCTCCGCTGGCTGGCCTTGTTTTCTCGGCCGGCCGGGGGATGCTCCTCCCGCTTTCTCTTCAACAGATGTTGCCCATACGTTTCATGATCCGCCTGAGCATGTCTGATGGCCATCGCCATTAGCTCGTCATACCCCTGTGGGAGTTCCACCCATACGGCGTAGGAAAATTTTCCTGGCCGAAGCCCTTGTTTGAACGCCATCTCGGCGATACCCTTGTCGAGGTTCCGAACCCCGGCCGTCGCCATTTGCCAGCGGTTGACAAACGTCCTTAGCTCCTCGCCATATGCCTGTCTGCAGTTGAAGAGGATGGTTGGTGTCCGGGCTCCTTGACCCGGAGGATGAAGCGGCCTACAAACCGGTCGGCCAGTTGCTCAAACGCCTCTATGGAGTTTGCCGGGAGCTCATAGAACCAGCTGAGCGCCTCTCCAGATAGGGTTTCCTGGAATATGTTGCAGCACACTGCATCGGAATAGCCCTTGGCGCACGTTTGGGACCGGAAGCTATCCAAATGTTGGTATGGGCAGCCGGATCCTGAGTACGTGAGCTTTAGGGATTTCTAGTTACCAGACCTCCCGGATTCCAGAACCCGGTGCGAGAAGGGGCCCATGCGTTGGTTGAATCGCGCGCCTTCCATCGGCCGCGCCGCCCTTCTCTCGTTGGCCTCCATTTGGGCCTTTAGATCCGACACAGAGTCGGTGAGTACCTGTAATGCCCGTGCGGTCGGGGTGACGACTTCATCCTCGAATGAACCGTGCGACTACGGGGGTACTGGCGTGCTCATTGGCAAAACCGCGCCGCCCGGGGACTCCGCCCTCCTGCGGTCGCTAGACCTTCCTCCCGATGATTGTCCCGCCTCAAGGCGCTGAGGTTGGCCTGGCGCGGGTGTACGTGCCCTTGCCATAGCGGCGTTGCGCTGGTGTCCTCTTTCCAGGGCAGCGTTTACCGTCTCCATTTCCTTATACCGAGCATTGGATTTTGCTCTATCCTGGTCGCTCTCCGCGCACAGGCGATCGACTTCTGCCCTCATCGCTCGTATCTCCCCCGCCATATCGTGCTGGTCGGGGCTGTACGTGGTGTCTCGGTCGCTGTCACCGAGCAGACTCTCCTCTTTGTCGCTCGGATCGTCCGAGAATGTCAGCGAAAAGCCCCGGTGCGTTGGTTGGTCACCTTCCGCCGGGCCTTTCCCGCGCGCTCTATCGTTGTATGCCCCCGGCGTGCTGTTCGGCCTCCCATAGCTGCAGTCGTCCTGATTGTCCTAGTCGCTGCGCTGCTCCAGTACAGCGACCGGGGTGGAGATGAGCACTTGCTCTGGTGCAACCCGCTGACCCTCCGTTGTATTTCTTTCCTGGCCCGCTTCTGAGCTTTCTGCCATTTGGTGATGCCTACGTGACTTTTATACAAGTTTCCCAAAGACGGCGCCAATTGTTTCTGCACAAACCCGTAGGCCTAGTGGAAACTGATGAATCAAGATGTGATCTCCTCCTGCGTACCTGCTAACTAAGGGGAATACCGGGTGGGCCGGTCTTCTCCTCTCCGATGCCTAAGTTAGTACAGTTGGGATGAATAGATAACTTAAGCAAGAGTGATAAGCAGTTGGAGAGATCAGTTACCTATTAAAGAGGGTAGTTGAGGCCCTTATATAGGTGGTCGGGCGTGAGGTCTGGCCTTACTCTTCGATGTGGGACTGGTTTCCTTCTGTTCGCACACAAAAGGACGGCTTTGGTGGCCTGTTCGGCAGGCTGGCGCTCCCGGTCCCCGGGTCCCTGTCACAAGGTAGATTGTTGGACCTCGGGTCTGAGTACTGGTGATCCTGCTCCGGGCCTCAGTCCGGCCCTGGATGCACTGGCTTCGGGTTTGTAGGCTTATGTAGCCCCTCTGTGGCTACTGTCAACACACGTCATTTATTCATTGCCTTAGACATCAAAGATGTCAAATTCTGGACGATGAGTGTCAGACATCTACAAAACACAAATAGGGAGACGTTAGTATCGATCAAAGTGAATACTAAGCAAGTTTGATTATTTTTAGAACAGTGCCAAGATGTGTTATGGTCACATAAATCGATGCAAATCGTGACTACAAGTCACTATCGATATCTTCCTTTTAGCTCTCTTTTTGAAAAATAGGCGTTGTGGTTCACAGTTACAAGCACAACGGTAGACGGTAACATCACAGTTACCCCTAAAACGTGTGGTACCGGGGGAGTCAATTCTCAAGAAATTAAAATTTGGAAAGCGGGAACGTTTAATAAATTTTACCTCGTTGATTGATTCTTGATCAAAAGAAACTTGAGATTTGAGGAAGGTTGTTTTCTTCGATTCTTCTTGATTTATTCGAAGAAAAGAGGAGGGCCTTGAAGAACGCTTGATCGGCTTCCTAGCAATCTTGATGGTCGGGAGATGTGTGCAAGAGGGTGCACACAAAAGCAAGTGAGAGAGGGTGCACGGCTGGGGGGAAGGCTGCCGAGCAGGCAGGGGGCAGGGAGCCGAGGGGCTTGCAGGCTGGCGGCAGCGCAGGTGCTGCCGGGAGGAGGCCGACGGTGCCAGAAGGGAGGACAGCGGCCGGCGGTGGAAGGGTTAGGGTTTTGAGATTTTTTTTTTTCGTGGTTTAGGGTTGTTTTTAGGGCTATTAGACAAAATGCTAAGAACAACGCGCTGATAACGTGTTGTAGGAGAAATAAATGATATGTAAAGCGTAATCTTATTAATTGATAATGAGACATTTATATAAGCATTACATCAAGTATTCCGTATAATCAGAGATTCTCTATTTATTGAATCTACTAGTAATCTAATCTAATTAAGACAAGACACATTACGGAAGTTACAGAATTAACCTTTCTTAAACAGATACAACATATAAATGTCAAAAGATATATTAATGAAATCGAGATCCCAACTGCCTAAAAGTAATAAGTACCACCATGGTGGTTGACTCATACCAGCACCTTTTACATGGGTCTGCTTCATTGTCCTAATCAACCTTGTGCTCTTAATCGTCATCCTAAATCCTAATATATAATTTTCCATGAAGAATTTCGGTCTCACCAAACTGAAATGAGTATGCATAATTAAGAAATTCAAGCTTTGTGTTTCATTGTTTTTACACACGCCTTGACTATTTTATAATGCGGACTTGTTCCCATCTGGCTGGAAGTTTATTCAATGTTGATTCTTGACCTTCGACAACAATGCCATAAACCAGATCATCTTTACCTCAAGTCCTCAACTCTAAATCATCACAAGTATCAGATAATTAAGTTAATTTTTGCATATTATCCTAGTCATTTGGAACCCTTGCTAGCTTCTTTCTTTATGGAGTTTGGAAGAGTTCAAATTACAACAAATTCCAACTGCAACCAGTTGAACTTTGATACTGATTTGTTGATGGGTTCCATCCCAACCACTATTTGGTGCAGAGAAAGCAACTCAAGCCCTCAGATTTATTTCTGTCCTTCTTTCTTTTGCTTCAAGCAACAACTACATGAAGCTATGCCTCACCAAAAAACAACACAAACTCAAAAACAAAACCAATATTACTCCGAGGAAGCTCCCTTTTTCGTAACCTTCTATACCTTCAAATTAAACTCTTTTCCTTATATATATTACATTGATACACTGCTTTCCTTGATGTCTATGACCAAAACCCACCTAAATTCAGTAACCCAAACACCTTTTAGATCTCTGTAAGTTTTGGGAGAAATGGGTACAACTGAGAGATCAAAGAAGAGGGTTCAACTATGGAAGAAAGCTGCTGTTCATTTTGCTTTGTGTTTTGTTATGGGATTCTTCACAGGCTTTGCTCCAACATTTAAACCTTCCATCTTTTCTAAACCTGCTGTGAGTACATCAAAGAGAGTAGAGTTTTCGCCTCAACCAGTTGAACCGCCGCAACAAGTAGCAAATGTCGACAGAAGTTTGATAGCAGAAGCAGAAAATTTGACCATGCGAGCATCCACACCTCCATGGTCTGAAGAAAACTACTCCGAAAACGAACGGAGGATGTCAGAAGATGAAGAAGACGAAGTGAAAGAACCCAGTTTGACACCAAGAAGGTTCATAATCATAGTCACACCAACAAGCACCAAAAACCCTCTAAAATGTGTGTTTCTGAGAAGACTGGCCAACACCATAAAGTTGGTTCCTCAGCCATTGTTGTGGGTTGTGGTGGAAGGGAAGACCGAGTCTAATGAGGTTTCTCAAGTGCTTAGGAAAACAGGTATTATGTATAGGCATTTGGTTTTCAAAGAGAACTTCACAGATACTGAAGCTGAAATGGATCATCAGAGGAATGTTGCTCTTAAGCACATTGAGCAGCACAAGCTTAGTGGGATTGTTCACTTTGCTGGGCTTTCCAATGTCTATGATCTTGGCTTCTTTGATCAGCTCAGAGAAATTGAGTATGTTATCCAACTCTTTTCCCTTTTCTGTTCAATCATATTTCAACCATTGCTGAGGTTTTTGAAATTTTCCAGTAATTCAAACATTTTTATTTGGACGTAAGAACGAACCTAGAGGGTGGGATGGTGGTTTCGAAGTTTTGAGTAGCTTCTAAGAAAAATGAGTTGGTATGACTGCTGGAAAAAAGTGATTATTTATGATTTACCAACAAATATTATATCATCCTCATTTTTGTTTTCATAAGTCATATAAATTTATAAACTTACATGTATTAACGGTTGATAGTCGTTCACGTGTATATGAATGATCGTTAATTTAATATTTTATTACCTAAATTTGATAATGTACCGTGGATAGGCAATTTACACTATCATTAGTCAAATCTCCAAACTCAAACATCTGGATCTCTGATTCATTAGTTTATTGATTACTTAGAGCAATATGATTAGATTTACTAAATGGTTAAGTATCTTAAGGAAAATATATTTATTCCAATGCTGAGGTAATACCCCATGCATATTGTAAAGTCATATTCGTTGAAATTTCTATGATATTTATAGGTCTTTGACATCTAGGAGAGTAGGAGTATTGTCACTACCATTAGAACATTTGATGTGATATGAACAGCTTATATACCGACAAATTAAAGAAGCATTTGAAGCGAATTCATCTTTTGTGTTGAACGTACAGTTGCTCATAATGTGGCGAAATCTTCTTGAAATATATTTACCAATATAGCATCATGAGCGATTAGATTACATGATCTTGAAATGTGATTATGAAAAGTGATATTATAGGAATGCAATTGGTTTGATTAAACTACATTTCATTTGTGTTATACTAAGAACAATAGAACATCTCATTTGTGTAATTTGCAGGGTGTTTGGGACATGGCCAATGGCAATACTAGCAGCAAACAGGAAAAAAGTGATCATTGAAGGACCTGTATGTGATTCTTCTCAAGTGATAGGATGGCATATCCTAAGGAAAATGAACAACACTGATCAAACAGATGATGCTAATAGACTTCGCATTCATATTTCAAGCTTTGGATTCAATAGCTCAATTCTTTGGGACCCCGAAAGATGGGGTCGCACTTCATCACTTCAAAGCACCTCTCAGGTAATATAAGCTTTCTTTATATATGGTTGTGTATCTGATCTTGGAGCCCTGATGTTATATTTGTTTTCTTTTCTCTAAATTCTGTAAGAAACTGGTTCATATATACCCTTGCTAATTATTCCATTGCTGCAATTGGGTCCTATCACACCAAGCTGTTAGGAAATTCATGCTCAATGAGTAAGTAAGCTGGTTTAGTTGAGGTTTGGCAAACCTCCAACCATTTTAAAATCATTGTAGACACATTAGGTGTATAAATGAATTGCTATGAATAGGTCACATTCTTCTGATAATCACTGCCTAAATAGATAAATTATAAGAATGAGTGTGATATCTAAACAAATCTTTCTTAAAATTTATATATGCAGGTATATATCATTGACCCACTTGAGTAGATTATATATTTCTCTCTTTACTTAAAACTTAGAAGGAGAGAAAATGATTGAGAGCATGTGCATATATGTCTTGTTAATTTATTTTAGATTATATATATGTTTGTTTCTTATCAATCAGGGTTTCCTGTGTGTTTTTTTCTCAACAGAATTCAATGAAATTTGTAAAGCAAGTGGTTCTTGAAGATGAGACAAAGCTTAAGGGAATCCCACCAGAAGACTGCTCAAAGATCATGCTTTGGTCCCTTCATTAAGTCACACATACAATCAATGAAAAGAAAAATTCAATCTTTTGATTCTATTTTTTTAGCAATTTCTATAATTATATTAATTGCCTTCATTTCTTCTCCTTTTCTAAATTTTTGATCAGATAGGTAAATACCGCGATTACATACTCATTATTCAAACATGTAGCTGAAATCACTTTGGTCCATTATACAGAAACTTGCAAAGAAAGATGATTGTTTACAAAGTTTTTCTTTCCATTGGTACTCTATGCAATAATGAGACATCTTTTGTCAGCTCTAAGAATCGAAATGCTTATGCATCTACTGCCAGTGTAAGTGAACAATTCTGATCCCCTCATATCTATACTCTCCCATTAAAACTTTGATTTCTACATGTTACATTAGGTTTTAGTACACCTTGACAATGGTGTCTGATCTGTTCTAACATTTGAGCCTTCATGTGTTCTTAAACATATACATCAATCAATATTCTTGTGTTAAAAAAAAAAAAAAAGGAAAAAAAAAAGAGAAGTTGATATTCTTGGTGTCTGATCTGTTAATTGTTCTAAAAGTAACAATTGTACTTGAATTTATGGAATTTTCTTCAGTATCTTCATGTATATGATACCCTAATTTACAAAATTTGACGACAAATTTTGTTGTCATTGTGGTATATAAAGTCATTGTTTGGATAATTGTAGTTCTGTTAGTTGTAATTACTTCACCTATGACATATTTACAAATTTATGAATAAATAGTTGTCAATGTGGCAATTGGTTTAATTATATGTAAATATAATAAAACATATGTTGTAAATTTGTTGTCAATATTGTAAATTTAGTATAGAAAAATGGTAAATTTTATTCAGTTAGTTGTAAATTAAGAGTATTGTATACATCAAGATACTATAGACGACCCTTTTATTTATATATATATCCATTATCCAACCCTCTCTCGGCCTTCAATTTTGATCTTGTTGGAAAGTTGCATTTCTTTTGTGATATATTTCCTTTTACAACTAGGAGTCGCTCTTGAGAAAAATAAAACTTTTTACAGTATAAGGCAAGGCCCAACGCTAATTCCAGACAAAATTGAACAGCCATTGATCAATATGCTTAACCACAGCTGAATTGGGATTAAAAAATGAACATTCTTCCTCAGGCCCCAACCTACTGTTTTGCAGACAAAACTTTTTACAGTATAAGGCAAGGCCCAACGCTGGCTAAAAAATGAACATTCTTCCTCAGGTCCCAACCTATTGTTTTGCATGATTTCCCTTTTGAGGGTGGTTCTATTTGCACCTCTACATTTGTTAAATACACCTCCTTTGATTTTTAAATAATTTTATTACCTAATTTACCCTTCTAGACCTGCAATAGTTGCATAGTAGGTTTACGTCTTCCATCTTCTCATTCATATATTTCCTAGTTTGTTTTTAATTGTGGTCTACCAATGTATTTCTTTTAACTCAAATTGAGATTTACAATTCATCATAACATTTGAGTATAAACACTCCCATCTTTATAATCCATCACCATTTCTTATTATTTATTGTAGTATTATGAAATAAGCAGGTAGATTATCCATAACTATATATACAAGACCATCTGAGCAGTCATAGAGAGAGAGAGAGAGAGAGAGAGAGAGAGAGAGAGAGAGAGAGAGAGAGAGAGAGAGAGAGAGAGAGAGAGAGAGAGGTTCTTTTGAATTTGAAGATAACTAAGCCAAGATTAGCCTATAGCTTAAGTGATTAGGCTAATCTTGAACGTGATTCAGACACAAATGGAGCTCTGTATAGTAGGCCTGGCGTGGGAGCTGGAAAAACACCGCAGTAAAGAAGAATTGGACGACTTTAAGGATGACAGTCTGAGTTTCTAAATAGGATTTGGGAAAGAAAATATTGAGGGTTTTTGCTTGAAAGACATGAGAGGCTTGAGTGCTTGAAGAGATGCTAGGTGATGCCGAATGCCTTTTATGATCCCAGACTCCCCATTTTTATAGGCTCAAGGTTGAGGTGCTGGGGAGGTTCAAACACTTCTGATCTGTTGGACAAAACTCTCTCTCTTCAATCTCGTCTTTGATTTCTGCACAAGAATGGAGGAAAATATGTTTGCTTAGGGTGGATCCCCAAGAACTATGAGATTTTCTGCAATGGCTTCTGCCGGTTGTCATGGCAAGAAGCCCGATGTCGTAAAATCTGGAAGGAAGAGTTGGGAAAAGATTTGAAATTGTGGATTCATGGTTTCAAGGGTGAATGTAGTATTTCTTGACTGGTTAAGAACTCGTTTCAGTAGAGGTGAGGTGATAAACATGGGAAATAATGGTCTTTCAACTGCTGCAGGGAAAGAGAGTTCTGGATACTTGACAGGTGCGGGGAAGAGAATGCGAGGTTGAAGCGGAGAGAGAGAAAAAGAAGACAGTCTGGGCTTTTTTCTAAAGGTGATATTGGGCTTTTAGCCCTGTCTCATTCTAGGTTCGGGGGAAACCAGCCTAATTCCTTCACTTTCACTATTTTCACCATTGGACTTGAATTTCTGGTCTAAGACCGAAATCATCAATAACACTAAATTGACGACGAGCGTTGTGCGTTTCCGTAACCTTCTACACCACACCCCCTATGCAAGCTCCCATAACGCATGAATGCGGGCCCAATGGTATGTTTGCTTAGCAAGTTAAATTGAGTATATGCATAATCATAAAAGTTTTACGCGTGAACTTATTAATCAAATGCATGATTTTTCGGGTATCAACAAAAAGAGAGAGAGAGAGAGAAAGAGAGAGAGAGAGAGTCAAAAATGGTGTAGAGGCTCACATACCAATCTCCAGACAACTATGCAACCAATCTTGATCATGAGTTTAGTTTAATTTTCTTACTTCTCTTTCTCTGTTTTGCTAATAATCCAACTATTGTGGATGAGAAAGAGGAATACGGAAGAGTTGAGCTTTAAACTCTAAATTTTCTAAAGGGCATAATAGAAAATAAAAATTTACAAATATTTAAGGAGGTATACAAAGTAAATATAGAAGTGCAACTAGAATCACCTTTTTTATTTTTGTATTGGAGTTCTTTGGTCTTTTGTATTGTGGAGGTGTGATGCTTGCTAGCTAGCTTAAATCCAAAACTAATGACACTCGAGCATTTGGGCTTTAGACCAAAATGATAAAAGAGGGTGTGGTTAATTAGTACTGGAAATAATTGTGATACAAACTTTGAACTAATGCAGTTTTGGTCTGTACATGAATTTTTGATACAAAAATCCCCATGAACTAGATTTCAAGTCTCATCCTCTTTTTTTTTAAATAAACATGATATCTAAACCTTCACAAGTTTGATGCATGCTCAGCTCTGATTTGACATGCAAAACATTTGAATGTGTGTATTAACGCGTTTGTGCATATTCACGGATTGGTGATGATCATGTCTATTAATGTTGGGTGGCTAACAAAACAGGTCCCTTTCTCTGTATCAATAAGTCCCCATTCACAGCAAATAGGGTGTCAAATCCTGAATCTACTTTAATAATAGATTTGTTGAGAATTTTAAACACCAAAACCAACTCATTTGTGGTAGCAGTTTCAGACTTTTCCTTAGAAACCGAGTTGAATGAGTACTCATACCCATCTCGGACAGTTCTTAAAATTCTATAAGTAAAAATGAAAATCAAACATTGTTCTTTGTTTGTCTCTGTTCCCAGTGCTAATTTTTTGGAAATTTGTTAATTAAACGCTTTGGCATTAATCTTTGCATGGATCATGATTAATTAATACTAATTCATTGTATGATCATTGCTGCCTTTGCTGGTATCTGATTATATTAACTCACTGAGTGAGTTCTTTTTTGCCTTTAAAACTTGTTAATACATGAATTGGAATCACGTTTAGTTTATATCTTCCCGTTAGACTAATGGACAAAAATAATCAAAAGAGAAGATGAAGCGGGGAAACAACCAAACCAGAATACATGAATACAATAATCAAACAAAATTTTAAGTAGTTATTTAACTAAATAAATATGGGTTGGGATCACGGTTTCCTTAAAGACTTTATAAGAGACAAATATGTATTTTGAGGTGATATCAGATTGTATCCACACCATATCAAAAAAAAGTAAATTGAGATTTAACACTTATCAGCGTTAATTCGAATTTTGGTACAAAGTTCTCACCCTTAAACTTTTACCAACTCGACCGATAACCAAATGTAATAGTTAAAGAGAAATCGATTATCAGTCTAAATTTATTCACTTTACTAAAATCGCACCAAACGGGTTCTTAAACTTGCATGACAAGAATACGATAATGGTGGGTAACATACCACCACAAAAGAAAACAGAAGTACTTGTAGTAAGCTAAACACAAAGCTATAATGGCGGGGGTGTTACTATGTGGTAACGGTCGGTGAGGGGACAGACAAACAGTTAGCCGCAAGACCAGTAACAGTATCAACAGTCAGTTTCGTTTTAACCTGCCTACGGTGAAAGGTCGTTACTCTTTCAGCTTTGAAACAGAAGGAAGGAGAAAGAGAGTGTCGGAGACAAGACACAGAGAAAGGAGGAAGTGGCATCTGATCCATCCACCCCCATCAACCTAAGATTAAAAGTCTTCTGTTAAATCTGTGGGACCCACTTTTGTGCCAAACCCGAGGAGAGTGGGGCTCACACTAGCAAAACCCAGCTGGGCTTTCATTTCCCCTCAATATCATATATTGTTACCACCACACCAATCCTTGAAATGTTCTTGTGTGTCGAGATCTGATTTTTTCTCCTTCTTTTACCTTTACAGAGAGAGAGAGAGAGAGAGAGAGAGAGAGAGAGATTGGCCTATTATTAGAGATTGCTTCTAGTCTTCTTCAAGTCTTGAATTGAAGAAGTCCCTGCTTTTGTTGGTTTCCCTGAGGAAGAGAAAGAAAAAAACAGAAGAGAGCCATTTGAGATCTGCCACACTTTGTTCAAAGGTTAGTTCTTTCAGAGACCCCAGTTGTTTTCACTCAATGGTTGCTGTCAAATGTTGGATTTTCATTGTAATTCTCCAACAGTTCTGAACTGGGTTGCTAAATTTGGCCTAAAGTAAGAGACTTTGACATCTGGCTCTTCTGCCATCTTGATTTGGAAGCTCACCCAGTTCCTTACTGGACTTAATCACTCTGGAAATTTTCCTACTTGATTGATTTCTTGAGAGAGTGTAGGAAAATGTAGAGACTGAAGATTTTGTTTTCAAATTTGGTAGAGAACTTTTCTGATATATGTTCAGTCAGTGTTTAGCTATTTGTTTCTGGTCTGATAGGGTTAGAAACTTATTAACACTTCTCTTTTCAATGAGTGATGTGATTGTTCCGACTATAGAAAGCATGAATTTTAGGAAAAATTATCTCTTTTTCTTGTTCCCCCCAGATTTTGTACTTATGGGATTAATTTGAGCATTGAAAGTGTTCACTCTGAGGGATTTGCATTGTTCTCTCTCTTTTTCCTTAAATTCTGTGTATTTATGATACTGCTAATTCTTCGCAAGTGATTTCTGAAATTGAGATTGGTTTTTGTTTTCCAAAGGAGTGCATCAGGGGAATGATAAGGAGATGGGGAGGAAAGGAAACTGGTTTTCTTCAGTAAAGAAAGCTCTCAGCCCTGATTCCAAAGAGAAGAAAGAACAGGTTTGTTTATCTATTCCTATTTGGATAGCACCATGTATTTGTGTTTTTTGTTTATACGTTTCTAATAATTCGAGCAACTCTTTATCCAGAGATCAGATAAGTCTAAGAAGAAATGGTTTGGGAAGCAAAAACAGCCACAATTTGAGTCTACCTCTATAGCACCACCGCCACCCACATTGCCACCTCTTCCTCCACAAGAAGAGGTGAAATTAACCAATGTGGTGAATGAGCAGCAAAATCATGCTTACCCTGTTGCAGTCACTGCTACTGCAACAGTTGAACCAGAGGTTCCTGCACCTCCTCCGGCTCAAGCTGCCCCAGAGGTTGTCAGATTGCCCACAGTTACTCGATATGCTGGAAAATCAAGGGAGGAGGCAGCAGCAATCAAGATTCAAACGGCATTCCGAGGATACCTGGTATTTACCTTACATAAAATATATACTTTGGTCTTTATAACTTTACGCCAGTGTTTATAAGAATATCTTGGTTGATAGAAATGCAACTTGCATGATGTTTTTAGATATTTCACGAGTAGTTTCTGAACTTTTCAGGCGAGAAGGGCACTGAGGGCTTTAAGAGGGCTGGTTAGGCTTAAAACATTGATTGAGGGATCTGTTGTGAAACGCCAAGCAACAAATACCCTCAAATGCATGCAGACTCTATCCCGTGTGCAAGCTCAAATACGTTCAAGGAGGATCAGAATGTTAGAGGAGAACCAGGCTCTCCAAAGACAACTCCTACTTAAACATGCAAAAGAGACTTTGCAGGTGTGTTTTATTACTCTTAGCTTTTTATATATCTGTTAGTCCACTAATTGGCGTAGGTTACAAATCGTAACAGTTTTTCATAGTAATTAAAACCCACCTGAACTTAGTTTGATTCGATCCCAATTTCCGAATGTTTCTTTTTACGAGTTAAAGTAGAAAATTTGGATTCAAAATTTTCCTCCTGCTGGTGGAAAATGCAAGTCTGGTTCTTGCATTGTTGATTCAGCACAGGTAATTTTTCAATTAACTCGTTTTGAACATTGTTACAGCTTGGGGATGAATGGGATGATAGCTTGCAGTCGAAGGAGCAAGTTGAAGCAAACCTATTAAGCAAGCATGAAGCAGCGATGAGAAGGGAAAGAGCACTCGCTTATGCCTTCTCTCATCAGGTAATTTTAATCCTATAATATCACATAACATAAATGAACTGAAAGGAGGAGATAGATAGCTTATGCATCATCTTCTGTTTTGAGTTCTGGTGTAGTAATGAAAGTCATAGGAGAGGTATATATTACTAATTTACTATGCTTTTCAGTTAGCTATGAGTTTGGTCACCCTTTAAAAGCCTGAAACCAAATATTTGTAGACGAACCCGTCTTCTTTTAATTCTGCAATATTCAGGAAATTTCCTCCAGCGTTGTTCATTTGGCCTTCCTTTTTTTCGTTTTGTATTTTTTTTATTTAACTATAAGTCAGGTTGCCAATTTCACTTTATCACAGTAGTTTCCTGAATTGGAGTAAAAAGGCATAGACCTGGTTATTAACAAGTATATTCCTTGTAAGCTCATATAGCGTATGCATTCTTAGATGAGATGACAGGTTTGAAAAGTGCAGCTAACTGATCTTGTAATTGTAAGTGTACAAAACCTTGTCAGTAAATGAATGTAGTGAAATTTCAAGACCTATAGACGCCTACTTTTGAGACCATGTGCATGCCCATATATCTGTGTGTTGTTAGCTTTCCTATATTAAAAATGCACTCATTCTGAGTTTAACCTTGGTTCACTACAGAAAAATGGGAAGAATTCTGCAAAGTCTGTAAACCCAATGTTCATGGATCCAAGCAATCCCACGTGGGGTTGGAGCTGGTTGGAACGGTGGATGGCTGCCCGGCCATGGGAGAGTCGTGGCACGACAGATAAAGAAATCCACGATGATCGCTCATCTGTTAAGAGTGTGATTAATCGCAGTATTTCCCCCGGAGAAATCAACAAGTCATATGCTCGATACCTCCTCAATTCTGATAAGCAATCCCCTACAGCTAGTGAAAAGCCAAGCCACCCTGGATTTCGTTCACCTTCAACTCCTTCAAGGCCAGGCTCTACAAAAGTAGCTCGAAAATTGAAGCCATCACCAAGCCCAAGGGGCAGTGTTCGTACCCCAGATGAAGACACAAAGAGCGTGGCCAGTGCACAGTCAGTTCAGTTTAGAAGGCACAGCATTGCTGGCTCATCAGTAAGGGATGATGAAAGCATGGACAGTTCTCCATCACTTCCCAGTTACATGGTACCAACTAAATCTGCAAGAGCCAAGTCCAGGTTGCAGAGTCCAGCAGAAAAGAATGGGATCACTGAGAAGGATACCGAGTCTGTTAAGAAACGGCTCTCCTTCCCAGCCTCACCGGCCAGACCAATAAGGCGGCATTCTGGTCCGCCAAAGGTGGATACGACTTTAATCACTACAGAAAGCAAAGTGAGCAGTGTTGAAGTTGGAAGTTGATTATAACCAGCAGAGAATACACGAAGAAAAGCTGTTTCATGAACTGTTGGTGAGTTCATGACAAAAGAGAAATAAAGGTTACTTATTCCTTTTATTTGTTGATTCTCAAGAATTGGTGTGGGTTAAAATTGGTTGCAGGAGTTGTCATGCTGCTGCAGTTGGTTATTTATTCATATTTGTTTATTTATATTTTCTGTAATACAATACTTTCTGTTATCTGGGTGCTTGGCATGGTCATATATATCAGGACCCAATTCATAGAAACTGATAGTGTTGCTGGTTTTTATTGATTTCTTGACTTGGTGAATAATATATGTATTTAATTCATGAGTTATTGTTTATTTGATGTTGGGATAAAGATGGTTAATTGTCTGGCCAGAAGAGTAGGTTTTCAAATTCAGAAAACAATCTGCACCTACCAAATTTATGAACAAATTACAATTTAGTTGAATAAATTACACGAATAATGTCAATCTCACCAACTTGAAGCAATAGTTTTCATGCTCTCTCAAATCTCAACTTACATAGTCAATTCATCAATTTATTCAGAAATTTGATGTGGAAATTATTCCCGACTGTGTCACTGATGAAGCGCTTAGGAGTCTTGGTCTCACCACGGCTCTGATTTCTGAACAGCACATCATCATCCCATCTCCTCACACTTCTATATATGCACTACTGGGTTTCCTCCAAGCACATCTGCAGCAGCCAATAGTTTTCGTGCTTCTGTGCCATTATCGTCGTAGTCATCTTCATCAGAGTCTTCATAGTGTCATACCATCTTCATTCAAACTTATTCCCTCACTCTCTTCCAGCTCCTCCTGGAGGTTCGTCCCCTCCTCCTCCTCCTCCTCCTATAACCCCATAAATCCTGTCTTGCACCCGCCTAGAACCGCCTAGCTCCCTCCTAGAACCGCCTAGAGTCCGCTTAGCACCCAACTAGAGTCCACCTATCTCGCTTAGCTCCTACCTAGTACTTTCTGATTCCCGCCTGAAATTCGCCTAGTTCCCACCTAATTCCCACCTAGCTCCTGATTAGTTCTGATAGGAGCACAATGTGTGACGATATTATATGTTTTTACCCTCATTTATACTTTTTTTAACCCTTATTTTTCTAAGATAGAGTCATAATATAGTTTAGTGTTAATTTGGTAGAGTTTTGGAGAAAATGTGCTTAATTGTCAGAAAAATGACTAAGTAAAGAAATCTGAGCAAAAAGTGCAAAATATGTTGTTTTCGTGATATTGAGACCTGTGCTAAACTGATCTATCCTTTTCCAAATTTGATGAAATTTGGTATGCATATAATTGGCAAGCTAAAGTATATTGTGTCAAAATTTCAGATCAATCGGAGTTCGGGAAGTCACCCAAATGAAGGCTGCAACTTGGCAGTTTGAGCAAACCAATCCAGGGACTACCAGGATTTTCCTGGGACTGTGTCCTGATTTCTGGAATTTCTGTGGGACACATCGCTTGGAACCAGAGAACGAGCCATACGCAGTTAGAAAGCTCTACGAGTCTAGTTTCTCTGGGACTTGGAATCGCAGCAAAATCTTTCCTGAGCAAAAGGTTATGCCGGTTTGAATGCACGAAGGTCAAATCTGCCGAAAGAAGAAAACCTAAACCGAGTTCTACATGGATTTGGCTTACGAATGTGGACTGAATTCCATCCTTTGGGCAAGATTTTTGGCTGAATTAATTCCTGGAAAACCTAAAGAGATATTGCTCAATTATTTAGCCATTATCTTGGGAATTTTCGGCAGAAAATATAGGAAGAAAATCGCAACAAATCCTGATCAAATTCGGCAGAATTCCTGTGCACGTCTCTCAACTTCCACAGACTCTCCCGGACAGCTCACAATGAATCAGAGTTCGAGCCTTATATGGATAGAAAGCTACGGGAGTCTAGTTTCCAACCCAACTGGAATCACCTCAATATCTATTTTATAGAGAAAGATATTCCATAATCTTCACTCGAAGGTCAAATCTGCTAGCAGGATAAGTTTGAGAAAAACTAGGTTTTGTAAACCCTAGCTGCCTCCCTTGCCTCTATAAATACCACAACATAATTTCAGAATAATCATCTTCTCTTCCCCACAAAAACTTGCCGAACCTCTGCCAATTTCTCTCCAAAAATTCTTACCAAGAACAAGGCCGAACCACCATCCACCACCTTACACAAAATCGTTCCAATCATCAACACCAATCCTATTGCCGATTTCTTCATCAAGGTTGTCACTTGGATTGTAATATTTCGATGGCTTTGATTTCTTTGTATTTATACATTAATTTGTCTATGAATTATGTATGGATTTTTGGATCTGATTTTGGTATTGTTAATTATTCATGGGATTTTCGAATCTTTGTTATAATTGTTTGGGTTTCTTATGTTTAGTTACCGAATTATGCATGTGATTTGATTAAATATGGTATGATGGGCAGTAGGTTTTTGTATGTTTTCTTGATTTAATTAGGTTTATTTCCTTAATTCGTGTGCAACCGAAGGAGATGTTTAGATGCATTCAAAGGCCATGAATGTTATCTAGATATTGAATTCACTTGCCGATTTAATACATGTTGGATCATACGCATGTTATGTTTTGATGTGTATTTATCTAAGGGCTTGAGTAATTCTGGAAATTTACATGTCGATGTGAGATGAGTGACGTCATACTTGCTAACATGTTCCAATTCGACATATTGTGCTTATGTGCTATTTGTGTTTAATTTCTACGCATAGTGTTGTTAAACCGATTAGTACCATGTTTAGGATTACACGCATGATGGATTCTAAATACTTGTGATGTTTTGAATAATTAGATATACCGCATTGGCTCTAATTAAATTGGAACTTAATTGATCTTGAATTCGATATTTGTTGCTGCCCCTTTTACTTGTTTTGATTTCGTTGCATGTGTAATGAGTTTTGTGTTTTGTGATTGTGTGAAAGATGTTGATCAATTGTATATAATAATTTAGGATTTAAATTTAGTAAAATTCAGTAGGAAAATAGTTATAAAAATTCGACACCCCCCTTTCTATGTGCAACACTTTGTGTAATTGAAAGCCCTTGATTTCCTCGGATAGAACGATCCATACTTGTCATAACTACAATCGACACAAGAAGGGTATTATGTGTATGTAGTTGTTTTGCAGGTACTTTGTGCTTGGATAACACCTCCATCAAGTTCCCGTCTAATGTCCGCCTAGTACTTTCTGATTTCCACTTAGAGTCCGTCTAAGAGCATTTTTAGCAGACTCTCTATTTTGACTTTTTAGCTATTTTAGAGAGTCTGTTTAGTTTTTTTTATTATCAAAATTAGGAGCTCCAGCAGACTCCTAAGTAGCTAGTCATTTTAACTTTTAGCTATCTCGCTCCTAAATATAGAAAGCGAGATGAGGTTCTCTATAATTTAATACATTCTTTTTAAATGATATTATGTAATATATAACTGCATTTAAGGTAAATTTTAGTAATATAAGTTCAAAATAGTTAAAATAGAGAAAACTGATACGGACATATTTCTAAACTAGCTAGCCAAAATGTCATTTTAGCTATTTTGGTTAAAATTTGACAAAAAAATGGCTAGCATTGCTAAAGTTGCTCCCCTTTAGATTCCACCTAGCTTGCCTAGCACGGAATAACTCCTCCCTAACACCCACCTAATTCCCGCTTAGGGTCTGTCATAGTCTGTTTAGTAAATTTTTATTTTTATTTTTAATTTTTTTTTATCACATATTTAGAGTTGCGAGTTGTATCGTATTTATTGGTCTGGTCCGTTACTTGTCAATACCACATAGTACTTAGAATCTGGTAATTGACAGTAGAATCCTTAATTCTTAGTTCATCAAATCGTTAAATCCTCTTTGGTCATGTTTGCGAGCTTAAATTGTGTGTACCAAAATGAACAATAGAACTAAGACAACAAGTTTGGTGGCAAATTCATCCCAACGAAACCTATGCTAGTTTCCAACATCGTGTGATGCTAGGTAGCACAAGGCAACCCCTACGAACACCGAAATGTCAATGATTTATAACCAGCATATTATTTCTCCTTAAAACCCTACCAAAGCCCTTTAGAAGTGATATTATTTCTCCTTAAACGGATATTGAGTTTGCCTCTCATGATTTTCTATGAATATGATCAAGTAATCCTAGCTATACAACATAATCTTTTGAAATCAAATATTACATAATAATTAGTTTAAGAAAACTAGGTTATTTCACAGTTAACCAGCCACGTCATAATTTGAGACCTTTTCTTTGGCTTGTTTTACAAGTAGTACGTGGGTCCTAGTCTGGAGTCGGCGGGGCTTTTATTAGTTGGCTTCACCAAAAAGAAAAATTCACATCGGATTATTAGTCGGAAACACCATAAACCCTTGCCCCCGCCGACGGAACTATTTCTTCGTCCTCCAAACTCCAGCCAAAATGGTGAGTGCTCTTTCCAATTCTCTTCATCTTCCTCATCTATTTCGCTTTCGATTTCCCTCCCAATCTGAATCTTTATGTTAAACAATAATTACGGAAACAATTACAGGGGATTCATAGTTTGCGTCCTAAAAGGGTTTAGCTAAACCCATCAAAGATTGAAGCTTTCTGATATAAATTTTGAGAATTTAATTGGAAATTGATGAAATTACATTCGTTTGTGGCTAGCGAATGAGGAGCTTAATGGGTTCTGGGTCCTGATCATAAAGGAGCATTCTTTGTGTTCACTTGTATGAAATTGATGAACTTTATATTTATTTAGCAATTTGTGTTTGAATTTTGATATATAGTTTTGTTTGTAAAAATCTTCAGGTAAGAATTGACTGTTAATTAGATTGTTTTTTTTTCCTTGCAATAATAGAAGCTTATGCATGAAATTTGCATTAGGTAACGGCGTTTATAGGAGGAGCGGCTGTGGCTGCTGCTGCTTATGCTGCTAGGTATGGCATGAAGGCTTGGCAAGCATTCAAGGCAAGACCGCCTTCGGCTAGAATGCGGAAATTTTACGATGGTGGTTTTCAACCTACTATGACCCGCAGGGAGGCAGCTCTAATTCTTGGAGTCAGGTATTACATTGCATTTTGTCTAATGTTGGAATCCATAATGTTTTAACTTTTTAAGTTGTGAAAGATGTATGTTGGTAAGTATAGGTCTGTTATTGGGTTCTCAATTTTCATGTATCTGGAGTATCATCTCTGTTTCAGATGGTGATTTATGATGTATATTAGTGGAGAGTTTCTGTAGAAGCAAATTCATATTATGAGGATCCTATAGCTGGACCACGTATCCTGCATTGTTCTCTCAATTTCATGAATTTGCTTAGCAGAAATAAGTTAATTTGTACTGATATTGTAAGGTCCTCAGTTCTTTAGTCAATATTTTGTTCTCACAAATAAACATGTAAATGGTGTTGTTCCACATGCTACTGGCCACTAAAGCATTTGACGCTTCCATGTTCTAATTGAGGGCATAAAACTAGCAGAGGAAAAACGTAACACGCAGAGAACGGTAAATTTGAGTAAATAATGGGTTAGAACCCAGTACGATTATTCAGCATATATATTTTCAAAAAGAGTGTTGTTTTCCTTTCTTTGGCCACTTAGAAGCTTGAAGCTTCGCCTGAAGTCTCGAGATGTCAAACAGTATTACAAAAGATCATGTAAATCGCAGCATCATTTTCTCTAAGTAACTGTGTCGACAGTGCTAATCCTCCAAAACTTTGGAACTCGCCTTTCATGCTCTGCTGAGCAGAGGAGCAACCTGTGGTATTTACATCAGAATTTTTAAGCTGAACAAATTAGCAGAGAGAATGTGTCACACCAGAGAATCAACATTTGATGATGATAGCTCTTTGGAATTGCCTTCCAATTGAGTTGGACTAACATCTTCCTCAACTGGACCTTGAGGGCTTCCAAAAAGAGTAGTGAACATCTGTCTATGGCATTGATCACAGAAATACAAGTACGAGAAGTGGCCTTCATTTGGGAGCTTATGCACATAAGCTCCAGGTAAAACCCGCGAAATGTAGTCAGTCACTGATGGTGGGATTATCTGATCATCCATCCCCTGCTCATAAAAAATAATGATAAAGAGATATATCATTCGTAAACTTCTCAAGCCAAGAGGGAAGCCTTTTCAGTTTTTCCTTTTTGTCTTTTTCTTTCTTTTTGGTGAGTTTATATTTATTATGAATGAAATCAATAATATCTATAGTTCGCATTTATGGATCTGAGACATGTTCTTCATCACCTCCTTTCAAAACTTACGAAAGCAGGAGCTGTCAAACCTAGAGATGGTACATGTTCTGATAGGAAATTTAATAAGAGATGATAAAGAATTGAACATTAAAATAGATATAGTGAGGAAAAGTACACGCACAAACCTGCCATATGTGTATCTGACCAAGAAATCCAGTCAGTTCACATTCTGCCTCACTGTAGAAGGACCTGACCCATGTTAGAATTCCTCTTTGTTGACACTTCTTCTGCACCTGAAGATCTGCCAGACTAAAACCCCACTTAGATACTTGTAGCACAGCTTCCTCTATAAAAGGTTTAGTACTGCCCTGGCGGATCGACTCTTCCACATCCCTTTGCAAATGCTGTTCAATTTTTGGCTCTTCAAGTAGAATTTCATCCTGCACATGTCAAGATTTTGAAAGTTGGTATCTTGTGCACTCAACTGAACATGCACAATCATCTATGATAAGTCAAAACAAGCTGACTCAAATTTTATAAGAAAAAGCAATCTAATTCCCACGAAAGCATTCACATGTAATCATCATGCATTACCAAAATAGGAGAGAAATCTGTATTCAACCTGGCATTTTTTTTTCCTCACCATTATAAAAAGAAGGCAAATAAATTATAATGAACTAACCCTCTTGCCCAGTGACAGAGATAACCACTTGTCAATTCTGTCATGCTTTCCTGATAGGAATCCTCGGCGATAATAAGAGGTTAGAAACTTTGGAAACCTACGAGCTAAGAAGTACATTGTTTTCCTTCTAAGAACCCATGGTTCCCAAGTTCTTTTCATCTCTTCCTTAGTCATGCCAGGTTCATAGGGATTAATTACTGGGGCCACCATAGCTGCACCTGCAAAAGTACTAAAGATAAATACCAAAACAAGTAAATGTAATAAGAACTGACAGTAAAAGTTAGGCTAATCAACAGATGAACATAAAATAAGGTCCAGATCTCCAAGGGTTGTAAATTAAATAAGATAATGCTAACCATGTGCAGAACCCAATTGATAATTACATTACTATCATCAAATTTATAGGGATGACTAATATAGTATACCTGCAACTTTGTCAGGAATGTATCTGAGAGCAGCCCAAGCATGCATGGCTCCACTTGAGTGGCCCAGTACCCAGAACTTGTCTTCAATACCAATGGTATTGGCTAAACACAGGATATCCAATGCAGATGAATTCAGATTTCTGCTGGGATGAGGATCACTTTCCCCAAAGCCAGGAAGATCATATGTGATCAAGCGGATACCGAACTCTTCAAGCAATGATGTTTTAATTCCTGGCATACCTACAAACAAAGGGAAAGTTTTGGAACAAGATAAAGGGAGATAAATTCCTATGAATTTCACCAAGATCACATATTCTGGCCCAATATCAGTACCATCTCAAACTATGTAGCATCAGTTACCTGCAAGTCGTGATGAAAGGAAAGAATGAGGAGCAATCAGTGAAATCCGAGTTGTTTTAGCAGGGACACCTTGCTCATGAAATGCCAATCGCCTTCCATCTGGAAGTAGTACATGACTAGCACTGGGAGGATGCATTTGCACTCTCTTCACTTGTCGAACTAAGCTGTTGCGTTCGGTATTTATACTTATAGCTGCACACATTTGGCAATAGATTACAAACCGTATCAAGCTGATACCCCTTTTTGGAATAAGAATGTATATTGCAGTTCAAATCACTCACAAAGTCTTGAGTTCATAAGAAAACATTGGCTAATGTACTACAACTTTCTATGAGAATAGAAAACATTGGCTAATGTACTACAACTTTCTATGAGAATACAAAGAAATGACTGGGAACAAGAATCAAACCCAGTATATATAAAAAAAACAGTAGATGAGAACTATAACTCTCCTATATAATTGACTTCTTCTTTTTAAGATATTTTGCTTTTGTTCAATCATCTTACTAAAACTATCAACACTGACTAAAGTAGCACCACACTTGTACAGCCGAATTGTATACAACACCTGACTAAACTTGATATGCTAATATCGCCTCTCACAACATCACATCCATATTCAGAAGATTTCTGTTGCTCAGCTGCACAGTGCCAGGTACTGCAAAGTTCTTATTTTGGCAACTACTAAATCCTCCTAGGGTTTAAGCTAATTTAACAAAGCCAAGTTGCAGCACCAAGAAAAAATCGATACAGATCAAGAAGGCAAACTGCAGAACTTCCCATATTATCTCCCACAGGTTCCGGGAAGGAAACAGAGAATTTGGTTTTGAAACTAAATTTCAGGACCTTCAATCTCTACTGAACCAACAGAGTGTATAATGTATGGTATACACAAACCAGTGCTATCTGTCTGCTTACAATTGAACTACCTGAGTTTCAAATGAAGTCAACTCTTGCTAGTCTAAGCATCAAAACAGTGCTGACTGCATAATCACATGACCTCCCCACTATAGAAAAATGCAATTTAATGAATGAGTCGATGATCATACATAGAAAGATTCTAGCTCAACAGGAATACATAATTCGACTTCTTAGTATAAGAATATCATAAGAACACCCTAACTAAAAGAGTAACAATATCAGGAAACAACAAACCATCACAAATGAGACCAAAACAATTTCTAAATAGATGAAAAAGCTATGAAACGCTACATCATTAATACTGCATTATCCAGTAGCTATGAACATTCAATATATTTATAAGTAGCAGCACAAGACTATTTTTACCTGTAAGTGCAAGAATGAAAACAAAGAGAATCACCGGCCAAGCGTGCGCCGGATCCTTATCCTCCGGCAAGAACTCATTCAAGTACCTCAATTTGGCCGAAGCTTTACCACAGGGCTTCTCAAGCTTCCTCACAATGTACGAGTCCTCAGTCAAAAAGCTCTGCTGCACAATGTCCTTACATCCCCTCCCCAAATCCAACAGAATCTCCCCCCACGCCATCGCAAACCCCTTCACCTGATCTCTCAAGCTCTCCGACTGCTCCGCCGACTCTCCGCCGCCGTACTCCGCCGCAAACGACGGCTTCGAGATTCCGATACGATCCCCCAGTGGACTCGCCAGCTCGTCCTGGAACGAGTTCGATCCTCTCGCCGCCGACATTTTCACTGTAAAACTAAAACGGCGCCGTTTAGTGAAGAAGAAGATGAAGCTTCAGATATAGCTAAGCAGTAACAAAATGCTATATGCTTATATACTGAGATATGTGAGTGAGTAATCACGTACTTTTCAAGCGTGACATTCAAGCAAGGCTTAGTTTAATAATCCAGATTTCTTTAAAGAATAAATAACCGACCACCGTTTCAAAGCAAAACGGAATCGAGAAAACTAACACATCACCAAAAGAAAAAGGCCAAAAGCTACCTGTGGCTTTGTTTTTATCTTTTACTTTCCGACGCTGAAACCGTCGAGTCTGATCTGAGTCGTATGCGATATTGACTGCTCTGTCATTTCACTTTTTACCTGGAAATTGACTGCTCAACTGAAACCTTTGCCATTGATGATCCTCTTACTCTTCTGTGAGCTCTTTCTATAAATAAGCTTGCACTGCTTGAGGTTTGTTGGTGATGAAGGTGCATTGACGGCTTGGATCTGTCCCCGTCATCAATTATTACGCCGTGCACTTAACGGCTGGGCCACCGGTTCGGCCGGCGTGTCGTCAGAAATTGCCGGTTCAGTGCCGTACGGCGGGGCGCATGTGACATGGGAATGTTATTTAACTTCTTTTACATTTTTTATTCTCTGTGATAAGGTGTCGTTCATTTACGTTGAGCCGTTGAGGAGTACTTTAATTGGATATTCACCGTATGATTTTAGTCAACGTCTCAGTGTTTCCATTTGTAGTTGAAACGGACGGTGATTAGTCCAGGTGGTTTGAAAAAGAATTAAAACGTGATGAGAAAGAGAGAGATGTTTTAGAGCATATGCATCCATGCTTCTCTATCAATCCATCAATTTAATTATCTCCATCAATTACTATTCACTGTAAATTGCTTTTTTAGGTCAATTTTTATGCACCCATGCAGCTTCATCACTCTTGCAATCACTACCTCATCAACTAAATTTGTTCCGCTAGCCGCACGAGTTCTTACTTTTGCTACACATGTATGCCACTTTTTAAGCATTTTCTTCAAGCGTGGAAAACGTGATTCGAGTGCAACTTTGGAACGAAGTTGTTGTGAAGAATCGTCGGGATTGCCACACCAATTCTTGACGTAATCGTCATAGACTTTCTTCCACAAATTGTCTTTGCATTGATATCGGCCGGTGATGTTGCAAGTGGATTGTCGTACCTAAGAAACACATAGTTTCAAGTCTTCGGAAGGAATCCAAGTACTCATTTTCTAAGAACACTGAAAAAAATTATTGAGGGAAGAGGGAAAGAGACGAGGGAAGATGGAGGAGAAGAAATGAGAAGTGGTGTAAATTGTGAAGAATAGAGTTAGAGTATTTATAAGGATAAAAAAAAATGTATAAAAAAATCAATTTTGCAAAAAATGACCGTTCGGAAGCAGATATAGCCGTTGGACCAGCACCTGCCATGTGGCAGCCAGTAGGACTGGGCATCCGGATTTCGGATCGGATTTGAAGCAAATCCATATCCAATCTGAATTATTCGGTTTGAGATTTTCTTCATCCGTATCCGAATTTTAAAATAGCGATCCGAATATTAAACCAATCTGAATTTCTGGATCAGTTCGGATCGGATTCGGTTTTGATCCGAATTCAAAAAGCCTACTTTCTTAGGAATTAAAATTTCAAAATGCAACAAACAATCCATAATCATAATTCCATAAAATGATTCAAATCAATTATCATAATCATTATATCCATCACCATAACTATAATTCCATACTTAGTACATAACCAAATTTAAATTTATCATAAAGGGTTGACATGAGAGAATGAAGTGGGGTGTTAGGGATTTCATATGGATAGATCATTAGATTAAGTGTTGGAGAGTACATGGTAAAGACATGGAACCAACGAATAATAAAGCGATATGTATGTAAAAAGTATATAAATGTATATTAAAAAAATTCGGATCGGATCGGTTTTTTTCGGATGGTTTATGAGGTTGATCCAAATCCAACCTGGTTTAAAATGGATCGGATCGGTTCATAATTTTTCTCACCCCAAATATTTCGGATCGGTTATCCGACCCGGAAATTTCGGATGGATCGAATCGGATTCGGGCAAAAATCGGATTTATGCCCAGCCCTAGCAGCCAGTGACTAACCAACGGTTTAAAAGCTGTCGGCCACCTTTTTTCTTAATTTTTTTTATAGGCGCGTGTTAAAAAAAAAATACTGGTGGGCAGCCACGTGCGTGGGTTCCACCACTTTCCTCTCCATTACAGAGGCAGGCAATAACAAATTGCCTCTCTGATTCTTGCTGCTCCATCCGGCGGGCCCACGAGCTTTTTTCCTCCTTCTTTCCCCGCTGCATCATGCTTGGCCATCAATCTAGCAGGAAACCTGCCGAATTGAGGTGATGGTCTCTCTCTGGTGCATATGCTCTTAGATTCTAGGAAGAAAAACAAATCGAAAAAAGAAATATAAATAAACCTCTAACACAATATGAAATTATGAAAATCTGAATTGAAAGCGGGTGATAGAAGAAAGAAGGAGTCAGTGCCGGGTAACAATTTTTTATTTTATTTTAAAGCTCTAAACGAGTGAAATTTATTGAAATAAAAAAATATTATAAAGAGAATCGATGAAACTAACTTCTTATCAATTAGAAACAGCTAATGAAATCGAAGAAAGAGCAAGTCTATGAAGCACTCCCGTACTGCGTATCGGATACGGACACGCTAGGACATGTAGGAATACGCACGGACTGTTTAGACACGGATTGGACACGCGCATAATCGGGTTGGACAGGTGGGGTAGTTCTGTCTTTTACATAACAAAAAGGGGACTCCTCTCGTCTTCACTTCTTCAGTCTTCACGTCTTCAGCTCTGTTCTTCTCACCTCTCAGTCTCTCTTCAGCTCTGTTCTTCTCCTCTCTGGGTTCTCTTCTCTCTTCAGGTCGCGCGACCTCTCCCTCTCTCTCTCTCTCTCTCTCTCTCTCTCTCTCTCTCTTCAGGTAGACTAGGTTGAAGATTTGGGATCGCTGCATCGGGTATGTTCTCTTATTTCTCTCTACTCGTCTTCTTCTCTGTTGATTGAGTTAAGAATCGGTTTAGGGTTTATGCGTTTGCGGTGCTTGATTTTGATTTTGATTCTGTTGAATGTTTCTTAGGTCCGATTCTATTGATGAAATACTTGAGTGCCTGAGTCCCAGTTTTTTAGGTCCCTACTTTTGGCTAGTTCAATATACAATGATCAATTGAATATAACCATAAACTGCTAAGGAACTAAACACCCTTGCTAGAAAGAAACTACTCTTCCTCTTCCCTGTGCTTGTAAATCACTTTTGTGCCATCCTTTGTTAAATATAGTGGCTGCTGAACTACTTAATCTTAACATCGCTGTGCTTATTGTTAGTTGTGTTTGTTTTAAATTTTGCAGGAGTACAGGAGATTTGGCCCTTTCTAAGTTAAACAATGCAAGATAGTTTGACCCTTTCTAGCTGTCATGAGATTTGTAGTGAACAACATTGGCAGTAGCTTTATGTGTGTATCTGAAGTGATTGATGTTGTGTTTCATTATTAGCTTAAGCATTGAGTTGTGTATGCGATTTTGGTGGCATATGCTAACTTCATGTAAAGAAAATGCTACCTTTTATGTTGTGTGAGTTTAACATTGTTGTTCATTTGTGTAGGACATTGCTTTATGTTTTTACCATTGTGTCTTATTTCTTTTCTCATATTACCCACAAAGTTATTCGTTTCAAGCTTGCAGTGATTGCTTTTTTTTATTTTTTATATATATTTTATGTATGTTATACTTTTGTGAAAACAGATTTAAGAGATCATATTTTAAAACAGGGAGGCTTTAATGCCGGATACTTTTGATTGTTGTGCGTGTGCTATAGGCATTTGAAATGTAAAGTATACCTTTACTGGCCGTCTTTCTTTCGTTTTTAAACTGTTAGGTGATCCATGTTTGGCATGCAGGTATGGCCTATTGAAGTTAACCTACAATTTTTGGAACCTGTTGGACGTGAACTTAAGTCAATTAGAAAGGTAAATTCTACATTTGAGATCTGTTGGTTGGTTTGGGTTTCCATTTAATTTTTAATGAAAGCAAATGGCTTTAGATTGAAGAAGTTAACAATAAAAAGTTATTGAGTTGGGTTGTTCAATCAAACTGCTGATACTTGTTCCCAGTTACATGGAATAAAAAAGTAAGCATGAAAAGTTATGGCACCTTTTAAGTAATAAATAGATGAAATAAGGGTTGGAAGAAGTAATCTTTCTAAGTGTCGTAATATATTAAATATTAATTTTAACGTGTCCCCGCGTGTCCGTGTCAAAAAAAAATTGATTTTGACGTGTCGAAGTATCGTATCGAGTCCGTATTGGACACTCGTGTCCGTGTCCGTGCTTCTTAGGAGGGAGTCCATTGTGCCATACAACTATTGTGATAAGAGTGACCAATATTTGTCATTGCGTTAACAAGAAGGTTTGTTTTAGGCCAATATAAGTAAAAGTGTTATAGATAAATTGTTTGTCGAGACTTCTAATATCATGCGCAATTATGCATGAAATAGTTTTTGATATCATCAACTATACATGAAATAGTCGATTTCTTTCGTTAGTTAATTAAACGACTCGATTTCCTTTATCTTTTTGTGTGTGTCTTTTTTGTTTCAACCAGGTTTGTGAAGTTAGTAATCGAAGTGTTATTACTTTATATTGAGATTTATGAGGTAAAGGAGTTTTGGGTGAAATAATCGAAGTGCCTTGATAATTGTGTCTTACTCTGTGGCATAAGCATAGGAGCCCTAACTAAACCAAACGGTGTGTTTTACAACACCAAACGTCGTCTTCTTGGCACGCGCCGCTGGAGTTTCTGGTTTTTGATGCACAGAACCTGTTTGATAAAATTCCCCAAAGGCCTTGCGTCCTTGTTCTAGCTACACGATGGCTAGCGAGCCGGTGGTTCAGGATCAACGGCAGCGCACCTTGCAGGCATTGGAGCGAAGGTTTGAGGCTGCCAAAGCCGAACTTGATTTACACCAAACGAAGAACACAAAGAGATTGAAAACCGAAGGAGCTGCAAAGAAACCGCATACCGCAATTTCTTCGGCTGTTGATTCTTCACCAAAGTTAGCCAATCCATCATCCGCAACTCCATCGAAGAAAGGTTAATTTTGTTGTTTTTCACTGTAAATATGAGCTTAGGTTTTGTAATTTTAGTTGATTTTGATTAATTTTACTTATTGTTGATAGGGAATTTCAAATTTGCTGGTTATGTGAATTCACAAGGTACTGTTTCGGTTTTATGTTTATAAGCTTCTATCTGATTTGAAAAAAATAGTAGTAATTGAATTTGTTTAATTGAAATTTTATGAAGATATCGACGAAAATGGTCCAACATATGCAAAGCTCTCTCAGCCTATACATGAGAATCTACTTACAGCTAGTGATGTTGAGGTACTTGCTCGGTTCTATGTGAATTGAAGGGAAAGATAATTGCTTTAACTTGTAGGCTCATCGTTTGTATTGCGCAATGTAGGTCTCTGGTAGAAAAGAAAGTAAAGTAGAAAATGTCTTGCACGAGCTACTTCTGAGTGGCGACTCTGCTCAGAAGTATATGCAAGGATTTAGAAAAAAGAAGATTGACTCTTGGATGCTCCTTGATAATTACGTGCAAGGACGCGGAGGTTCTGGTGTCCGTGCCAGGGCGTTGCAGAGTAATTCAAAGCGTTCTAGGAAGTGTATGTCGATGAAAAAGCAAAAGATGAATGGCTTGTTTGATTTGCCTCAAGAACTCCATAGGTGAGCTTACTATTTCTCAGTGTATACTATTTGGATTTTGTTAGTCTGTGGTTCTGCTTCTTTATGAGTAGGAAAATTTTAAATACGTATTTTATTGTGCAAAGAATAAATTAAAAAGCCGATAGCTTAGGCGATTCGATCAAGCGAAAAATCTAAAGGTTCAAGCGGCAATATCTTCTTTAACTTCCGACTAGTATTCTATTTGATTTTAATTAGCTGGAGAGATGAATTGTGATAATATGATTTAAACAATTTTGTTATGCCTTCTGTTCCAAAGGTTAGCTCACACATATATCTTTGGATGCAGCTATGATAAATTTAAGCCAATGCATGAGATGTGGAAAAGATATATTACACAACTTCTCAAAACTACAGGGTACAAATGTCTTGTTCTTTGTCGGTATCCTTGTTTATTTTCACATTTGTGCTTTATCTTTGGTGTTTGGTAATGTATGATTTAATTCAATCATGTAGGAAAACACAGCTGGCTCAATCTCTTCTTGTTGCAGATCTACATGGTGCTATTATTTCAGGTCATATATATTTTTTAATTCTTTTCTTTAACGAGGTGTACTGATGGATACTTTTTAGCTTTATGATTATAAAGGATGTAAACTGCATGCATACTTTTGTTTACACACCTCTAATCAGGCTTGAACTTTCTTGGGACACTACATGTAGAGGACATATATGCCATATCTAAGTTGAAAGGTCATCACCATAGTGGACACTATAATCCATCAAGAGTCAGTAAGGATTTATGTAGAAAGTTAATCTAGCCCTTGCATTAATATTATTGTGTTGTTCTGTTCTTATATGAATGGCAACAAGATAAATACTTCTCATCTTCCATATGAGCAATGACTTATCGAAAAACTGACTGCAATTGGAAATGTCTGGACTTCTTAATTTTATACAAGCTTAAGTAAGTCAGCGTATTGGTACTCACTATAGTTGTCTATTTTTTGGCAGTTGTTGACTGTAAAGTAACCTCCTACACTGGAGTGAGTGGTATCATGATTCGTGAAACAGCAGAAACATTTGGCATAATTACAGAAGATGATAAATTCCGAGGTAATTTTGCTGCTATTTCAAACTTCAATGTTAGCTGTATCTAGTAAAACCCTTGTATATAACCTTTCAAGGAAGTTAAGCATGTCGTTCTTTGCATTATGTTATGTATAGCTGGATATTTCATTACTCTTGCAAAAGAAAAAGTCTCTTGAATTGAGTTATTCATGTAACTGTATTTAATTTACTTCTTTATCTTGCATGAGTTTCGTCTACATTATCAACCTATGAGATGATGAATGATAACTGGCCATTTGTGTTGTGAATTAATATTATTGATGCTGATAGATTTATTTTATTCTTCTATTATGCAGTGGTGCCAAAAAGGTTTTCCGTTTTTGTATTTCAAGTTGATTGCTGGAAGATTACCTTGCATGGGGACAAACTGACTTCAAGAAACTTGGGTTCATGATCTCAAACATAATCATTGCAGGACAGGTGATCTTCGTCTCCTAATATAGATGGTCAGAATTTGTCATGTTACAGCTTCCAGGGTATCATTGACTTCCATTATTATTATGATCCCATAGGATGAAAAGAATAGTTTATTTCATTTGCAAAGTAGGCAATTGGTGTTGTAAGGAAAGAATATAAGAGATCCTGTATTAGCTTGTGATTAAATTAGATTTTTAAATGTGGTGAACTCAACGCCTCAACCACATGGGATATACTTGCCCCCCGTTTTTTCCAGTATTTTTTCTAGCTTTTATGCTATAAAGATCATGTTTTCTCAAACTTGCTTAAACATGGAGTACTTATCCTTCTAGTATATATGTTTAGTCTAATGATGAATGTGTATTAAGTGATTTAGAGCTAAATGATGATTGAAAACTTGATTAATTTGTTGGCCTTTTGAATTTGATGCACTCTTCTTCTTGTACAATGGGTGGCTGTTTCCAGTTCCACCTTGCTTATATCAAATGCTAGCGAGCTGGAAGCACCTTAGATATTGAACATGTGTTAATGAATCAGCTTTTTTAGATTCAACTCTGTTATCATACCCTACTTTCTGAGATAAATTATTCAAATTCCAAGCATGTTAAATTGCACACCAATCAGACTTTGAACTAAATATCATTGACAGTCATATCAGAGTTTCAGTGGAAGTTACTGCCTAAATGTCCAGACTTTAGTGATTGACCAGCAGGATGAGCAGCTGGGAGGGCTTTGGCATTGACGTTCATAGGGTGCTGATCATGACGTGAAGACTGGACACTCACAACTGCCAGTTGGTATTCAACATGATTGCCACAAAATAGAAAACGAGAATAACCACTCCTTGCGGTTTTTTTTATTATATATTTATTATTTATATTTGTTATTTTTTGTTTTTGAGAATGACCACTCCCTGCGGTTTAAGTTCGCGTAATAAATTGAACATTTCAAAAGATTATGTATGACATGCTCGATTCAGTAACAATCTGTATACTGACCATATTATCACATCTCTCATGTTTCCATCTGTAATTAGTTGTAATATAGATATCAGAAACAAAAAACTGCAAAGTCTATATAAGCTGAAAATGAAGGTAGGGAGTTGTTGTATGTCAAATCTACGAGGGAACCAAACATCTATAACAAAAAACAGCCAGACCATGAATTTGTGCTTCTGATCATCACGAAGGCTTTTCGACCTCGTATATGATCACAAAGCAAGGAAGAACAGCCTCCGGATTCAAAATCAAAAGCTCTTTGGAATCGCTAAACTGATCTCCATTCCATGCCATCACAGAATCAAACTCACCCTCATCGTTATCCATGAGTCCATGAGCATGAAAATGAGCAATTCGACCTGCAATCACTCTACATATCACCAGAGCCTTCCTTGCACTCACCTTTTTCTTCAAGTACTCCTTGCTCACCTTCTGATGCGCCATCCTGCCGGTCCCAAAGAACGACATTGTCCCATCGTCGTCCGAAAACTCTGAAGCTATCATTCTGCAGACTTGGCAGCATTTCCTTTGACAAATGCTAGTGTCGCCATTGATGCCTAGAGAGCAAGTCACTGTTGCACCATGGAATTGCAAAAGCTCATTCCCATCAACCACCAACCTCTCTATCTTCTTTAGAATCCTACCCTTTTTGTAGGTAGCTTTCACGTCTTCTCTGTACTCCTCAAAACTTCGAAGCACATTCTTACTATGATTAACCCTCAGCACCTTCTCAATCTTGAGGCCTACTTCACTACTAACCCATCCGGATCTAACAATGCTCTCTACAACCTCAAACGATGGATAGTCTTTCTCAAAAAGTTCCAAACACGCCTTGATCGGTTTATTCTTCTTCTTAGGTTCTGAAGAAGAACAACTTGCATGGTGCGGGTGGAGGTTTTTCTGGGGTTTTGAAGGCAGTACTTTTACTTCTTGTTCTTCCTCTTCTTCCTTGATAAGTCGTTTTGGGTCTTTTTGTGGAGAAGAGAAGTGTCGTTTTGAGTCTTTGAGGTTGTCTAGTTGTGGGGATCTTGGCTTGGGTTTGAAGCATTTTATGGTGGAACTTGGGTGACAAACCAAAGCTGCCAAAGAAGCTGCTATAAGGCACCTTTCAACCATGGCTTCTTTCGTTTTTGGGGAGAGAGGCCATTTGTACAAGATGGTTTTGAAAATCAGAGAAATAAGAAGCTCATAATCCAAAAGTTTAGCCTATTTTTTCGTCAACTTCAATGCAGACATTGGACACTTGCTAATCTAAGTGCTTAAATTTTGGGTGCCAAAATTGATGTTATTAACTTCGTACGGATTTGCCATATCTTGGTCGATCTATGAAAATCACATTTATACACACGAGAATATTCGATCAAAGACAAAGTTGATTGGATTCATGTCGACAACTCGTATATGAACCCAAATGTTGTCTAAGTGGAAAACGATTGAAGCAGTAACTGCGCTTTATTAGCCATTGCGAGTCAAGTTGATTCATATAAATGCCAAATTACTCGCATGCAATTCCATTATCCTTTTCTAGATTAGGTTATTTTAAATAATTAAAATTGTCAAATTACTACCCTATCTTTCCTTGTAGTGTCAAATTGCTACTCTAGGACTTATTTCAGCCATTTTACTACCCTATGATTCACAAATTAGCCAAATTGCTATCCTTACGGCTCGTAACAGTTTAATCTTTACAGTTCTTCATGATGTGTTTGTTGGTGTTATGGAAGACTTTGGTGAATACCATGTTGACTATACTGATTATGGTAAATGCACTGATGACGAATTAGATGAAAATGAAGACAATGATGAACTCGATGAGGACCCTGGTGACAAAGATTTTTGGATTGATAAGCATTATGTGCAGAATATTGCAGAAGATCTAAAGCAATTTGAAAAGATTGTTGTGGAAGAAAGACCATATGATCATCAACTTGAATTTGGAGAAGATTCATCTGATTATGAAGGTAGTGATGACATGGGAAGTGTTGACAGCTCTTCCAATGATGATGAGACTCATGTGCGTAAGCCTAGACGAAAAACTCCAAAGTTCAAAACATATAGGAGATAAACTCATTTGAGACATTCCCAAATGACATTGGGATTAGAATTTCCTAGTACGAAGGAATGCAGAGAAGCTATAAGAGAGTTTGGTATATGCACTGGGAAACCATTAACATTTGAAGTAAACCAGCCACGTAGAGTGAATGTAGAATGTAAAGGGCTTGCAGCAACAAAATGTGCATTCTTATTGTGTGTAGGCTTTGTGGGAAAAAAAGGCCCTGATGTGAGGGTAAAAACTTATGTACCAGAGCATTCGTGCGGCAGACTCACTAGCAGCCACATAGAGGATGTATGGGGCACTCAAGAGTCAAGACAGGTTTTCTTGAAGGGTGTAGAACTGTTGTTGGTCTTGATGGGTGATTCATTAAGGGTCCACATAAAGGACAACTTTTGAGTGTTGTTGGTGTTGATGCTAACAATGACATGTTTCCAATAGCATTTGCTATTGCTGAATTGGAGAACCGAGATAGTTGGACCCGGTTTCTTGAAATTTTCGTTGCTGATATGGGAATTCAAGATGATGGAACTAGTTGGGTGTTCATAAGTGATAAACAGAAGGGTTTAGAGGCATCAATTAAAGACTTGGTGTCAGGTGCTGAACACAGACATTGTGTCAGGCACTTATATAACAATTTCAAAGGAGCTGGTCACAAAGACATTGGACTGAAGCAAACAATGTGGGCAGCTGCAAAGTCAACAACTATTTCTTGGTTTGATGAAGAAATGAACCTTTTACTGAAGCCATCAAAAGAGGCATGGGATTGGTTCTAGGAACACGGCAGGACACCAAATCATTGGAGTAGATCACATTTTACAACTACCCCCACATGTGATATTCTTCTTAACAATTTGTGTGAAGCATTCAATTCAGCAATCATACCTGCGAGGGATCAGCCAATACTGACCATGATCAAGAGGTTAAGGATTTACTTGATGCTAAGGATGGCAAAACAAAGAGAGAAAAGGTGGACACAAGAAGTAGGCCCAAGAATACTTGATATTGTTGAGAAAAACAAGAAGAACAGTGACTCATGCATCGTTGACATTTCAATTAAAGGACATTATGAAGTCACTAATCTTTATGGAAGGAAGTTTTATGTAGACTTCGAGAAGCACACTTGTTCATGTAGGAAATGGGATCTTAATGGCATTCCTTGCTCACATGCAATGGCATCAATATGTTGGATGCAAAAGAATCCATTGGATTACGTTCATAGCGTTTACAAGAGAACATCATATGATAGAGCATATGCTCGCTATATCTGTCCTATGTCTATTCAAGATTTGAGGCATAAAACTGGACACACTGCCATTAGACCTCCAAAATATCACAAACAAGCTGGAAGACCAAAGAAAATTAGGATTAAAGAGCCAGGTGAGAGCCGCAAAGGTGCAACTAAGTTGCCAAGATACGATGTTATTGTCATTTATCGAGTTTGTGGAGGTGAAGGCCAAAATAGAACAACCTGCCCTTAGGTTAGTCATTTAAACTTAAAATTTTATTTTTGTTATTTTTAGTTTTTTTTTATATGGCTTTATGATTAGAATTTGATTTAATTTATATTTAGAATTTAGTTGAACAAACTCTGTATAATCAGACCTCACAGACACCAACTCAAGTGAGTCAACCAACTCAAGCCAACACACCAATTCAAGCTAATGTGACATCACAGATTCAACTCATGTGAGTTTATCGACTCAAGCCGACACATTTGTTTTGATGCGGGAAGCGTGGACACGATAGTAAGAGGCTCCGTCAAGCGTCGGCAACCATGTGGGATAAAGGTAGAATCCACTAGCCATTACGGTAAGCCGTAAGAAATATAGAGAAATCTCTATAATAATAGGGTTTTTATTGATAACAAAGATTCTTCAAATACATAGAATGATGGTGCTTATATAGACACCCAAACATAATACAATCACAATCCTAATCAAACACAAAATCCTAAGAATCCAAATTGAAAAGAAAATAAATAACTCTAAATAAAATAAGAATTCTGATGAAAATCAAACTAACTTAAAAAGATTAGAATGCAAATAAGATAATTAAGACGATATATTTTAGTTTCAAATCTTGTCCTACATCAGTCTCCTCCACTTGGAAAGAACTCGACCTCGAGTTCCTCCTGAATGCACAACTCGATCATAGGAATAAAACTTGATAAGCCATCAAATCCATCATCTTGAATAACCAACTACCATCTTTTTTTTTTTATATAGAATTGATGAGGTTAACCAAGGGCAAAATCCCTTGACTTGTTCCTCTTCAATTTTTGGACAGATACTCTACGAGCAGCATCGTTGAGGTTGGTGGGGTGAACTACTCCCATGGACCATCGTCTGCTAAGAGGCGGGCGAAATCCCGCTCTGATACCAAATGATGCGGGAAGCGTGGACACGATAGTAGGAGGCTCCGTCGAGCGTCGACAACCATGTGGAATAAAGCTAGAATCCACTAGCCATTACGGCAAGCCGTAAGAAATATAGAGAAATCTCTATAATAATAAGGTTTTTATTGATAACAAAGATTCTTCAAATACATAGAATGATGGTGCTTATATAGGCACCCAAACATAATACAATCACAATCCTAATCAAACACAAAATCCTAAGAATCCAAATTGAAAAGGAAATAAATAACTCTAAATAAAATAAGAATTCTGATAAAAATCAAACTAACTTAAAAAGATTAGAATGCAAATAAGATAATTAAGACGATATATTTTGGTTTCAAATCTTGTCCTACATCATGTTTTATCTGATAATGTATGTTTAGATTTAATTGATAAAAGAATATATTTATTGGTAGGGAATGTATGGAGGAAGAGGTGCTAGAGGAAGTGTGCGAAGAGGTAGAGCCGGCAGTGGAGATGCGTCAGAAGGTAGAGCTGGCAAAGGAGGTGTGCGAGGAGGTAGAGCTGACAGAGGAGGTGTGCGGGGAGGTAGAGGGAAACAACCTAGTGCACTTAGGGCTGCGATTTTAAGACCGAAACCCGAAAATGCAGACCGGTTTGGCCCGAAACCGAACCGATCGGGTTGGATTTTAACTCTGAAATGTTCGGATCGGGCTAAATCCGGACCGATTTTAATACTTCCGGTTCAGTCCGGGTTCCATACGTGAAGGACCGAACCGACCCGAAACATAATTTTTTTAATTTTTTCCAATTATTTGCTGCCTGTTGGTATTATAGTTGATTTGTTGTTGGACTATAATTGTAATTTTGCATTGAGTTTGAGACTTTGAGTTCAGTTGTTGGCTTATTTGCTTGTTGTATTCAATGTATTGTTGTGAACTTGTGATTTGATTTTGAGAAGTTGAGAAAGATGACAGATTTGTTAAGGGAACTCAGAAAGTTTGCAGGAATTTTTCAAATTTCAACTCAGAAAGTTTATGTCAGAAATAGACCAGAAAACCCGACCCGGCCCGAATTGAACCTGAAATCACCGGTTTAGCAATTTAAAAACCCGGCTCGGCCCGGCCTGAAAGTTTCAGGTTCTGGTCCGATTTTGATTTTTTTCGGCCCGGACCGACCTGAACACAGCCCTAAGTGCACTGAATCAACAAGAAAGTCTCGTACCATCAACAACAGGTAGTAGGGTGATAAATCGAGCAGGCCATGTGAGGCAAGTGCCATGTCACCATATATTTATGTCTGAATCCGTAGACTCACAGATACTAGTGGATCTTGGTGTGATTCCTGCCTGGAAACCCTGCTAACTAAGGGAATAGCGGGCGGGGCCGGTCTATTCCGGTCCGATGCCTAAGTCAGTATAGTTGAAATAAACTGATAACTTAAGCGGGAATAAGTAGTTGAATTATTGATTACCTATTATTGAGGGCAGTTGTGACCCATATATAGGCTGTTGGGTGTGAGAACTGGCCTCACCCTTCGATGTGGGACTGGCCCCCTTATGCACATATTACTGTACTGTTTCGGCCCCTGTTTGGGGAGCTGCCAACCCTGGTTCCCGGGCGCAGGTCACATGTAAGACCTGCCCGGGCGCAGGTGCAGGTGTTCATGCTTTGGCCCCGGGCCCTGGGCTGGGTCTAGGAGTCCTGGCTGCGGGTCTGGGTAGCCTCTCTATGGCTACTGTCAACAAGTCCCCCAAGTTCCTGGTCAAGTGTCATCTTGAATGGAGACTTAAATATGTCTTCCTTTATAGGCCCGCAGACCCGTTGGGGCACTTACCCACCGGTACCCTAGTCCCCCAAGTCCGCATTTAAGATTGGGCTTGGCCGGGCGTTCGAATAAAGTTGTTATGATGATGCATAATGTGATGAGTGCATGATTATGATGTTGATGCTGACAATTGCATATAGGTACAAGATGTAGTACGTGAGATAATAATGCGGCGTTGAAATCCGCCATGCTATGTTTTGGAAAAACCCGGTGAATATAGCGAATGTGATGGTGTGACGTTGAAATCTGCAGTGCTATGTTCCGGAAAAACCCTGTGAATATAGGGAATGGGATGAACAAGTCCCCACGTTTTAGAATCGTAGTCGCAGAGGGCACCGGTTGACTAAAGCGGTGGATGACGAGGTGAAAGTGTATCATCGGAAAACGTGCCCTATGTTAGAGGAGTTACCGGTGGGGTTCCTGCTGCCTTTGTTTCTGCAGGCATATAGGATGTGCAGGGTTTCTAGCCTGCGGGAAGAGTTGTCATATATGAGAGGATCAAGTCTCCCGGTGTGAAGCGGCCCCGTGTTGGCACCAGTCAATATTCCCGATGGTTTCCTAGGCTTTGTTCTTACAGGCCTGAGGTATTGTGCATGGTTTTTAGCCTGCGGGAAGAGTTGTCTTGTATGAGAGGATCAAGTCTCCCGGTGTGAAGCGGCCCCGTGTTGGCACCGGTCAACATTCCCGATGGTTTCCTAGGCTTTGTTCTTACAGGCCTGAGGTATTGTGCAGGGTTTTTAGCCTGCGGGAAGAGTTGTCTTGTATGAGAGGGTCAAGTCTCCCGGTGGGGTGGGTTGGCCAGTTGTAGTCCTTGGTTGCCGTCCCCACGTCGCTGCATTTGTTCCTGGATGTGAGAAGTATGTGCAGGGTTTTTAGCCTGCGGGAAGAGTTGTCATGTGTTAGAGGATCAAGTCTCCCAGGTTTATAAAGCCCGGTGGTACATTGGATCCTTTAGGTCGTACAGGGTTGTCCGTAGGAATGTCTCAGTTTGCCGAACCGGTTATTCCGTAGGAGAGCGATAAGTAAGTGCGATCATGGTCGGTGCGATACTGCATCCAATAGTCGAAGCTGGATGGACCGATGACTAGGGAACCGTTGAACTGGAGCAGGCATTACAGTTGGAATATCATAGCCTGTACATAATATTGCTACAGGGTTTTTAGCCTGCGGGAGGATGTTTCATGTGTTAGAGGAAGACTTCTCCTGGTGGGATACATAGCTGTTTTTTATTTTAGCTGTAAATGTGGAATAAATTCAACTGGTGAAATGACCCGTACCGTTGGAATATATGTTAGAATGCCCCGTACTTGTTGGAATATTTCAGGGGTAATAATAATAATAATCCTACAGGGTTTCTAGCATGCGGTAAGAAGTCTCCTGTGTTAGAGGAAGATTTCTTCCGGTGGGATACCTCGATTTTTTGGAGTATTTCAGCGTTAGGTGGAGTATGCTCTAGGCGGGACGGTTCGAGTATGTCCCATGCTCTTTCAACTACCCTCCGCATGCGAGGCAAGTGGCTGACATACATTGAAGGGGGTATTCCATTAGTCCCATCAGTTATGATGGCCTGGGAAGTTACCAATACTGGGACACATGCCGGTAGGAGACGGTCAGAGATGGATGGCCCGGATCCGCGGGCGCTTTACTTGCCCTACTGAGTAGTTTGGGGGGGGGGGGGTGGAATTCAAGGGCGTTGGGCCTGCATATAAACCTTGCCTCTTCGTGTGTTTTTCTTTTGGCTGAGAACTGATCCCTTGTTTAGCCTCGCTCAACACAATTGCTCGGTGCTTTCCAGCTGTTGCGTTTCCGTCGTCGTGCATACTAATCGGTGAGTTTCAGTCCTTTGTTATTCTAAAATTGTTTCTCCTCCCACCTTTTTTGTTCATGGGTGGATCCAATGGGCAGTTGGTGGTATCTAGATTAGCCATTTGGATATGACCCTTGTAGTACCAGATCTCCGCGAGAATCGGGAACTTTTGGCCGAGATGCCTAGCGGCCGGTGTGGGCTGTGCTAAGGCACTATATGCTTCGGACTGCCCGGCGGTGGTTGTTTTTTAGATTGTGTTTCTGATCGGGTTTTTTTTTCTCTAGGTTACATGGATTCTAGGAGCTCCTGTGAGATTTCTGGGTCGGCCGCCAGGCTACCGGTGAGGGACGACCAAGAGAGGATGGAGGACTGGCTTGCCTCCTCTTCCTCGGGGCCGAACGCCAGCGCTCGCTCGACCGGCGAGGCGTTGACGTCCGGGTATCTGGGACAGGAGGATGCTCCTTATGAAGTGTCCTTGGGCACTCCCCACCCAGGAGGGGCCTCGCGCCACATACTTGTGGACGGGGATAAAACCATAAGCTGTGATGAGCCGGAGGGCTCATTATCTCCCGGGGAGATTGCCGCTTTTCAGGCGAGGTGGAATATTCCCGGAGAAGTAGATCTACCGCCTTTATATGCCGGAGAGTCGGCTTGCAACCCGTAAGATGGTTGGGTTGCCATTCATGAGGACCAATTCCGGCATGGGCTATCGCTGCCGCTGCTGGACTTTGTGCAGTACCTGCTGAGTGTCATCCGGATATCACCGGCACAGCTTCCCGGGAACCAGTGGAGGCAACTACTGAGCCTGGGCTGTCTCTACTAGCTGAGTGATATGAGTTGCCCAAAGGTGAATGAATTTCGGGCCTTGTATCAGGTGACATACTCGAAGAAGAGTAAGGCCCGGGGGTGTGTAAGCTTTTCTGCTCGGGACTTTAAGCCGGTGATAACCCGCTTGCCCTCCTGGCTCAACAATAATTAGAGGAAGAAGGTGGTAATGTCAAGGGGGCTGGCAGAAAAAGAGTAGGACTTACCGGGTGCCTGGTGCCTTTCAGCCGATCGGCGATCAGTCGTATCGGTTATCTGAGCTGGACAGAGATAGGATCGTCCGGGTATTTGGGTGCTTGTCGGACCTGGAGCGGAGTTCCTACAATTTTATTCGGCGGGAGGTGCTGGAACTATGTCATCTGGGGGGGAATCCTGGTGGGTGGTGGAATGTAGGATGTATCACTGATCCCGTTGAGCGTATTGGTGTTGACTAATATGTTTGTCTTGTGTTTTGCAGGTGTATCATCCCGGTCAGCAGTTAAAGCTCACGAGACGCTGTCAATGGACAATCAGGATCTAGTCTCGAAGCTAAAGGAAAAGGGGGAAGTCGTTGCACGGTCAACGGTTGACCGGCGAACCGGGGGGTTGACCATACATGATAAACCGGTTTCGCTGGACGTTGCGGACGAGGATTACGGCTTAATACGCGTAAAGACTCACGCTTCGGGACCCCAAGGGGCTTCTAAACCGGGGAAGACTGTTGGTGGGCCGTCAAAGCCCCCGGGTGGTGCTTCAAGGATTCCACAGCGATTGGGTCTGGTGCCAATTGTCACCAGGTCCCCACTATCTGCCGCCCAATCTTCTCCTTTACAGATTGACCTGGGTGAGAGGAGGAAGAGGTCCCGGGAGATGCCAGCCTCCGCCGTTGTTACCTACACCGGCCGGTTGGTTGGTGAGAGCTTGGCCAAGCGGCTGAAGCTGACGCGTGGTGGCCCCACTACCGCCCAAGGCGATGTTCATGTGGCCTCTAGCTCTACTGCTGCCGGTACAGAAGCATCAGGAGTGGAGAAGGCTCTTGCGGCGGGGCCGGGCCCGCAGCGTAGCTGCCCAAACGACCCGTTCACCCGGAGGCTGCTCATGGATGTGCAGGGGATGGAGCTGGAGAAGATTGTGGCTCCGGGAGGGCGACCAGAGGAGAACCGGCTGAAAACCAAGGAGGTGGCCCTCTAGGTAAGGATAGTTTGCCACTGGTATTCGTTCATTTTTCGTGCTCTGTTGCTTTCTAACCGGTGCCTGTTAAACTGTAGCTCCTGTACCACTTGTATTAGTGGGATGCAAGTGAAGACCTGCCAGAGCTGAAGAAGCAGGTGGCGGCGTTGACAAGCGCCCGGGACCTCTTGGAGTTGGGGAAATCCAAGCTCCAACGGGAGAAGGCCCGCGTGGAGGAGAGGGCCAGGAAGCAGGTGGCCAAGTTGGAGACCCAGTGCGAGGCTCTTGAAGAGAAGAAGAAGAGCCTGAAGGAGGAGAGGGCCGAGTTGGAGACCAAGGTCGAGGAACTCCAGCGGGAGGTGGCGACGGTATCCGCATCTGCCAGCGGGGCGGTCGATGAGGATGACCCGGAGCTGTACCAGCAGGCAGTGAAGAAGTATCATGAAAGCGATGAGCTTCTTGATCTGCTGGAACGGGCCCGGGAGGTGGGGATAGCTGATGCTTATGACGACTGGAAGAGTAAGGGCTACCTTGACGTCTCAAAGCTGTCGCCGCCGCAGGCGGATGAGGAAGAGGTTCTGGAGGGTGACGCCGAGCCGGCCAATGAAGATGTCGTTGGTGGAACTGTTGCTGAAGGAGCTCCTACTGAAGAGGGGGACCAGGCGGAAGTGCCGTAACAGACTCCAGACTTTGTACACTCCTGCCCTCCATTTTTGCTTTAAGTTTTTTTTTTTTTTTTTGTAAATGCTGCCCTGAGTTATAATGAATATGCATTTTGCTTGAGCTTGTGTTATGCTTTTTTTCAATTTTCAATTTGCCTGACGTGGCTGCTCATGGATTGCCCTCTGTACTTAGTTGAAAACAAAGTTGGAATAGATAACTGCTGAAATTATACCTGCCGAACTAGTTGGAATGTCTAGCTAGTTGTGTATAGGAAGGGAAAAAACTAGTCTTTCTCTCAGGCTGATAAGTTGTTGGACCGCTGAGCCTTTATACGGGTCTAAGATATTGACCGGTCGGATGAGCGTTGGTGTCGCGGGATAAACGTTAGGATGCCGCGCGGTCCCAACTGTCTGGGTTACCCTTGATACCGCTGCAAGTCGCCATGGCGGACTAGGCCCTCAATCGTTGTTTTCAAGACAAGGCAGTCGTTTGTGTGGTGTGTGACTTTATCGTGGTAGGAGCAGTACTTACCGGTTTGCGCCCTGATGAGGTTCCCCTTTGGGTGCTTTCTTTTTGGTGGAGGGGGGATGTTGTTCCCGTTCTCATATAGGATATCCTCGTAAGAAGCGATTAAGGTGGAGAATACCTCTTGTCGTCCCGCTGGCATTATTGTGAGGGGGCGGGTTTATTGGTAGGGCGGGGGTTTTCCACCTCGCTGAGGGTGTCAAAAGTGTCCCTTCGACGCTGCTGGTTCGGCCAGCTCCTTGGCTTCCTATCGGATGCGGCTCCTACGTCATGGCCCTGCTGCCAGTTTCTTGCCTCCTGCCTTCTCTTGTGCTGGAGAGACCCATAAGTTTCGTGGTCCGCCTGGGCGTGACTAATGGCCATTGCCATTAGTTCATCGTAGCCCTGCGGGATCTCCACTCGCACAACGTACGAGAATTTTCCGGGCCGGAGACCTTGCTTGAAGGCGGACTCGGCAATCCCCTTGTCCAAGTCCTTGACCCCGGTCGTGGCCCCTGACAGGGTCTTCTGGAATATGTTGCAGCAAACAGCGTCGGAGTAGCCTTTAGCACACGTTTGGGACCGGAAGCTGTCCAGGTGTTGGTATGGGCAGCCGGCCCCGGAGTATGTCAGCTTTAATGACTTTTGGGTGCCCGCTCTTCCGGATTCCAGAACCCGGAACGAGACCGGCCTGCTCGTTGAATTGTGCACTCTCCGGCGGTCTCACAGCCTTTCTCTCGTTGGCCTCCATCTGGGCCTTCATCTCTGACACCGAGTCATATAGTATTTGTATTGCCCGTGCGGTCGAGGTGATGGTATCTTCCTCGAACGAGCCGCTATTCCTCCGAGGAGCTGGGACGATATTTGGTGGTACCGCGTCCGCCGGGAACACGTCTCCCGCCACGCCGGTGTCCCTCTCTCCTCCCAATGACTAGCCCACCTCCTGGTGAGGAGGCTCTTTTGTGGGCGGTGTGAATGACTTTGCCAGAGCGGCATTGCGCTGCTGGCCTCTTTCCAAGGCAGCCACCAGTGCGGCATTGACCGCTTCTATGTCTTGATACCTGGTGGTCGCATTTCCTCTATTTCTCCCGCCATATCATACTGGCCTGAACTGGAGACATCGTCCGGGCTATCGCTGTTGGGCAGCCGCTCTTCCCCTCTGTTTGGGGCCTCAGGGGGGGCCGGTGCGGGTTCCAGGCTCAAGACTTGGTGGGCTTCTTCCGGGTCCTTCCCGCGTGTAGCCCTGTCGTATTCGCCCATGGTTCCGTCCTGATCTCGGCTAGCGGCAGCGGTCTGACTGCAACCTCCAACAGGCTGCCCCTGTCCCGCCCCCCCAGATTTGGACTAGCACCGGCTCCAGAACCCAAGGGTCCTCTGGATTTCCTTCCCTCTTTTCTCCTGTGCTTCCAGACATATATGTTTTTTTTTTTTGCGACCCGTAGACTGATCGATTCCGTTTCCGCTCGTGCAACAACAAAAAAATTTTGTACTCTTCCCACAGACGACACCAATTGTTTCTGTCTGAATACGTACACTCACAGATGCTGGTGGATCTTGGTGTGATTCCTGCCTGCAAACCCTGTTAACTAAGGGAATACTGGGCGGGGCCGGCCTATTCCGCTCCGATGCCTAAGTCAGTATAGTTGGAATAAACTGATAACTTAAGCGGAAATGAGTAGTTGAAGTATTGATTACCTATTAATGAGGGCAGTTAGAACCCATATATAGGCTGCTGGGTGTGAGGACTGGCCTCATCCTTCGAGGTGGGACTGGCCCCCTTCTGCACATATTACTGTACTGTTTCGGCCCCTGTTTGGGGAGCTGCCATCCCCGGTTCCCGGGCGCGGGTACATGTGTTCATGCTTTGGCCCCGGGCCCTAAGCCGGGTTCAGGAGTCCTGGCTGCGGGTCTGGGTAGCCTCTCTATGGCTACTGTCAACAACATACATCTCCAATAAGCACATAAGCAAGGCAAGTGTCAGGGCACTCTTATGTTATTACCCCAACAGCAAGGCTTTGGAGGCCATAGAGTTTTTTAAAACATCAGACTTTAAAGATAGAGTGACAATTTTGTGATATCTAAATTGGGCTAAAGTCACTTGATCAAGTAATTCTTATGTAGACCATATTTTGTTAGGTCAATTGATCTCATTCTTAGACATATGAGATAAAACTATGTGATTATGATTTAATGATAAAAAAATCTTCTATATGGGTTCTTAGATATTTAACTTGAATAATGTATCTTTTGTCATTACATGCATGAGTTTTGCTTGGTCCGAATCTATGCATAAGTTGGAATTTTTTTTTTTGTGTGAAAGGGATGCATAAGTTGATTTTGGAAACTGAGATACATTGAATTTAAAGAAATTACGAAAATGCTCTCACGTGTTGTGCACGTGCTAGCCATTAACGAGAATAGTTAACAGAAATGGAATCAATTCATGTTTGGGTAGTAATTTGGCCAATTTGTGAATCCCAAGGTAGCAATTTGGCTGAAATAAATCATACGGTAGTAATTTGACACTACGAGGAAAGCTAGTGCAGAGAAAATAGTGTTTATAGGATTAGATTGGATAATACCAATTCATTCATGAGATGATATAAGAATAGAAGCCCATTTGATAAGAGTTTTTGGACGTGAAGCAAAATTATCAATACGATTTTGATAAATCATTTATCGTACGATTCACGCATCACTTTTTCACTCTTTCAATAACGCGACATTAATACTTTTTAATTTAGTAAAGATAATGTAAGTTTTCAAAAAACTATTTCATATTCTTCTCTTCGTCTCGGATCCCGGATTAGATAAGCAGCTGACTAATGCATCATTCAAGCCTTTCTCTATTATTGCTAGAACCCGAGAAAAGTGATTCTATAGTCATAGCCTGATAGACGACGCCCGAAACGAGCTCCCCGATCGTTGGGTGGTCTTGTCCGAGTTGTATTTTCTTCTGGTGAGAATTGCATTTAGCTCTACCCAAACAAACAACTGGGAAAACCATAGTGTCACTTAGACCTTGCAAATATAAGATCGCTAGACTTCAAGACACGTGCATTACTTGCATGCTAGCTATGTGCATGTTCCCAGCTCTGTTCCACAACTAGTTAGCACAAGTTTCTCATCATCTTATATCCCAGGCCACTCCATTTGCAGACTCTCTCTCTCTCTCTCTCTCTCTCATCGGCGCAGACTGCTGAGCTTGTAATCATGGGCGCAGGCGCGACGTGGTGTGAGCTCCTCCTCGCCGTATTTCTTCCACCACTCGGCGTCGTCTGCCGGTATGGCTTTGGCGTAAGTAACCCAACATATATCGGATACCAAACTATGTTCTTCTCATTTTCGTCTTCTTTCTGGTAATATTTTAGCTTAATTGATCTTGTTTGTTTATATTATTGCAGGTAGAGTTTTGGATCTGCTTGGTGCTGACGATTTGCGGTCATATACCAGGATTAATATATGCGGTTTGTATCTTGTGTCAGTAATTGAATAGTTTACGTTTCTGTTGGATCGCTTTGGCTTAAGTTTAGTTTGTATGTAGTAATTAAGGGATATTGTTTTACATCTTATTTTGGTTCAATAGTGACAGACATGTTGATCTACCTCTTTGTTTTTGTAATTTTCCCTAACATTTTCGAGTTTTCTGTTTGTCATTCGCATGTGTGTAGTATTGCTTCCCGTAATTTTATGAATGAATCCCAGGCTCCCCAGTCCCCCAGCTACGAAATCATTATTGAATTTTAAGGCGTGTAGCTTTTCTGTTGGGGGCGTTTTTAGTAGTATATATACAGTCCAGTGTTTCTTGGCAATATACTTGATGATGAAAGCGATTCCCAGATAAAATGTGTGGTACTAATTCTATACAAAGGTGCATTGAGGGTTTACAGATTGCTGGAACTAGGTTTTAGCTTGCATTCCGAAAACATATATGCCTGCAGAAATTGATTTGATGTGTACGATTGTAGGCTGGTATTAGTTGAAGATAGACATTTTGAGAACCCTAAAATAAGAATAGGGTTTCAAGACTCGCCATTTTGTCATCTTTTTTGGTCTTTTGGAAATTGATTTTGGAACTACCATATATCTAGAAATAGTTGCAAGTATTTCTTTCAAGGTACAGTACTGAAGTACCTTAAGTGCGTGCTTCCGCTAGAAAGAAAAAATATACTTGTCACCACATGAATAACAATATAGCTAGCCTTTGTCAATTTGCTTCTACGAAAATATATACGTGTTGTTGAAGCATGTTCCACTGAAAGCTGCATCACGGCCTCAAAATCTGGACCCGGCGAAGCTTTGTGGCTGATGAACATCCATGATATCTAATTAAGGTAGAACAAGCTCTACACAATAGGGGTTCCATATGAATACTTGAATAGGATGGCCCCGATGATCATATATAGCACGCCCGAATCTTAATTAATTATTGTCAATTTAACAAGACGTTTGAAAATGGCGTGAATAATATGGACCTAATAATAATGCATATTCCCTGGACCATAGGCAAGTCTGTCTGAATGTCAATAGTTAAGTTAAGCAGTGCATTATTTTCCAGAGCGAGCGATTTTGAAGACTGGTGTATTCTGGAGACAAAGATCTCGATCTCTCTTTTGTTTAAGTATATAAATTGTAGCTCCAGCAAATTAATTGGATGCCAATCTATGATGTTCTTGTAGTTGTGACCAGTAGGTATTGAACAAGCAGAACAACACATGCAGTTCAACAGCAACTAATTGGCTATTGTATAGTTTCCAATGCATTTTCATTTTCAGCAATGAGTGTGACTTTTTGCCATTACTTATAAAGTGGTATTGCTCCTATTAGCTGCTTTGCGCTCCTAGAAAATGATCACACATTATTAGCTATTCAAATACTAACTTGCTTTCTTTGCAAACAAGTAGAGAGGCAAACAAGTATGACATATGGTGTACGTACGTTCCAAGGTATCATTTCAATCTAGTAAGTAGGTAGAATGCGTAATACTATCCCAAAGTACAAAAGGAAAAATGTGATGAAATTGCCATAACGTAACCTTTAATGAGGTTGATGATACATGACAATGAAGTCTTCATACGTGTTTCGAGAAGCTTGAAAAAAGGAGGGAGAAGATGATGCATATGCTTTCAATGAGTATGGATTTGATGGAAGAGGTGACTCTGCAAATGTTCCTCTAACCCACCTAATTTAGAGTTATCAAGAATATTTAGAACACAGTGTGTATATACACGACATATTGTAAATAGTTAAAATCGATAACATTTATATATAGATACATGATCATTAAAAGATATAAAACTTTCTGATATTGAGGTGATATATACTTCCATATATATATATGCATATGCAATTTGACATATATAAAAATCTCATACATCAAATTGAAGGTATGAATGCATTGATCGAGTAGACATGAACTACACACACCAAACATGGATGGTCCATGCACAAGGTACTTTTCCTCTAATAGACACATACGTACCTTGCTAATTCAAAACAACTGCTCTGGCTTGACAAAGCCATCCTCCAACTCAGTTTAGGACTTTTGGTGGTTGCTATATTTGTTGCTTTTGTCTCATCTAAGTTTCAATGGTGCAGTTTGGGAGGATTCCCATGAATAATCATCAGGGATATAGTTCACTACCAATGTCCTATTTTATCTTCATTATGTTACCTACCATTACCACTATCCTGTAACCCCGAGATAAGGGCTTGTAGGACATGCCATAATTGACATGGTTGAAGGGTAAGCTTGAAGTTATGACCTTGACCCATTTAACCTATGTCTAGTCAGTTTTCATTGTTAGTTATCAGTTATATTGATCCTGTACTGAGTCCTCAGTCAAGGGACAGCTGAGAGAGGTTCAAGGGAAAACTGGGGATCAACAAAACTGGGATCTACATGTACATTGATTTGTGCAAAGAAGCCTCTGTATAATATGATTAATATCAATGAAGCAAAACAGAAAGCATTAACAAAGTCCTAAGGTTGTGCAAACCAGCTATGAAAGGTAAGCTTGTATGAAGGTTGCTTCAGAAAATGAAACTGCTAATTTTAAACATGGAGTTGAGAAGAACTTCCACTCTTTGTCATTTTAGGTATTGGCTTTTGGTTTGTTCAATCTTGCATGTGTTTATATGAATGAACGTTTAACTGTTCATGTGGCTGTCAAAAATTGACTGCTGCAAATATGTCAAAGGATAAACCTACTACAAATTGACTTACAAATTTTTAACGCGTATGGTATCAATGATAATTTCAATCTACTTAAGCATCATGAATTTACGATATTTATTAAACACTTTGCTCCATGTTACTATTTAAGTGGACTTTTAGAACAAACTTAAATAGGGAGGCATTATACAAATTTTGAACGAAAATATTTAATACTGACTGAAAATGTAAGGAAAAACATAATAGTCAAACTCTTAGAGTCGGGTTTGAAATAGTTTTGTTAGTACGTTCTCCGTTGTATGGATTTCAAGTATGAAGTTTAGTTGAATATTGATTTCATAATAATTATTGTTAGTCTTTTTCGATGAAAAAGAAAAAAAAAAAATTGAAGTTGATCCCTCTCCAATATTATGTAAGAGAGCATTAGTGAGGACAAAATTTCCGTTAATCATTCCCGTTATTGATTCAAATGACAATTTGTATGCGTAGTGTGGACAAGAGTTTCTAAATCCACACATGAAGATTCCTATTGCACCGAAAACAAAGAAAATTGAGACCCCAACGCAGGCCTATAGGAACAGCTTAATTGGGATTAGTATAATAAGCAGCACTAAACAAATAATAATCACAGTAATCTATTTGTTTTTTCACGTTGGAACTTGGATGAGAGCTGGGCACACTGAGGCCTGAGCTTGCTCTTCACACAAAAAAAAGAAAAAAAGAAATTGGGTAGCTGTAGAAATCACATACGCAGACCCACCACCATACCCCATGTGATTCGGAGCGTTAGAGACAGAGAGAGTCACACACACAGAGGCTTCGAGTAATAATAAGAGCTCTCATTTATGCTCTGAATAAATAATAAAAGCCATTTTAGCTTATTGCTTAGCTCTGCTTTCACTTCCCTCCACCACTGACAGAAGCAAAGACCTGAGAAGAGAAAGGACTTCTCTTTCTCACTCTTGGGACTTGAGCATAGAAAAGAAAGGAACCAAAGAACCTACCAAACTGAAACAAACCCTCCCAATGCAAAAACAGGTATAAGAGACAAACCCGCCTCACTTTTTTCTCTTCTTTCTCAAAACTCGAAGCTTTTAGGTCTCTTCTGGCAGTTTGACAATAACTAGGTGAACTTTGAACCAGTACTCCATATCAAGTTGGTTTTAGACTTTAGTTAGTACTTGCAAAGCAGAAGGCAGCCGCCACCCTGAGCTCTTGTGTTTAGATCTTTCTGGTAAGACCAAACCTTCGTCCTTCTCAATCTAAAGTCTCTCCCATTTCATACCATCCCTCTATTTTTGTGTGTTTTCAATGTTCATTGTGTGTTGTGCTTTCTGTGTTTTAAGTAAGCCTGTGGTTTTAGGCAGTTTCAGTTTCTGGGTGCCTTTGGGTTTGTCTGGTACTAATATGATCCTTCTGTTTCTCTAGTTTGAAGTTTTGGGTAACTTGATTTTAGACAAAAGAGTGGTGGTTGTGCTGAAAGTGTGAAACTCCTGAAAGGCTCTTGCTTTGCCATTTCTGGTTTGCAAGTACTCTTTGGCTTTGAATGTTACTGGAGAAGACGGGTTAAAGTTCCTTTCTTTCATGTTTTAGTTTAACAAAACACGCTATATTTTTTTTTTTTTTTATAAGACTGTTTTCATAGTTTCGCTTAAATATGTTTTAGGTGTTTTAGCTGGTTGTAATTTTCTTTAGATCTGTCATATTAATCCAGTGTCCCATAGATCCAAGTATTTTTGTGATGCTCGTCTTTCATTTAAGTATATCTATCAAATTGCGGCGGTATTTTTCAATTTAGAAATTAGGAACGTTGAAGAACTGTTGAAATTTTATGAGCTTGTAATTGATGCAATTTGAAGAAACGTTTTGTTTTTATTTTTAGTTAGCAAAATGTTAATTGAATTTTTTTTGTGTTTATGATCAACTGAACAATAATCAGTTTCACTGTCCCACACCCAATTAAGTATTCACACAACGACCCTGTTTTTGTCATGAACAAGAAAGAGCAAACCTATGTGGTCACCTTTGTCATTTACTAATTGGCATTTGGCCCATTGTTGGCTTTCATCATGTGTTTGGAACACAGTATGTCACAGAGTAAAAAGGAGGGAAAAGGATAAAGGGGACTTCAAAAAGTTTATGACATAGTTTGCTTCAAGATACTCAATGAATCTTGCAGATGCAGCTTTCCAATACTTTTATATATGAATATTGTTGAGCTTTGGTTGGTAGTAGTGGTGGTAGTTTCTGTTAACTTTCTTTCAAGGCAGGTGTGTTGTTTGTTAGTTAAATTGTGTACTTAATACGGATCTAAGGTGGCCTTGCTCTTTATGATCTTGTGGTTCCATACATATCTCTATATATAAGAAACTTTTGCTTTATGTTTCTTTCTCATAAGAAGAGTTTTCTGAAACAGTGCAGGTGTTTCGGGTCGCTGCATTTGGAAGGGAGATCAGAAGGACGGCAGAAGCAGCAGTTTCACCTAATAATAAAAGAAGATGCAGACACCAAAAGCAAAGTAAGATCACCATTTGCTTAATTCAGTTTTCTGATAATCTATTTTACTCTTCCAGTCACTCTCTTCTTGACAAGAAAATTTAGAGACCTCAGGTAAGTTTAAATGATCTTTTATAAATCTCGTGTATTTTTCGCCCCCTGAATTGTATAGCTCTTTTTGTATCTCAGAACGAAGTTGAACAAATCTAAAGAATGTATTGCTTGAAATGCTTTAACTAAGAACTAGGAGAGTCAGTTTCCAGTATTTCTAATGCTTGCCTTAATTGGATACAGATATGGGCATCAACTTGAAACAAATTAGCATCAAAGTAGTTTTCTTTCTTACTTTAGCTTTAGTTAAATAAGTATTTGTAGCCAGTTAATATACTTTCATTATTTTCTCCTCTTTAGCTCTTTGTTCTCAATCAGTTTTTGCCATCAGTCGCAGCAACTAGTCCCTTTCTTTTAATCTTCCATGCATGTCTTTTGATTTTTAAACTGCCTTTTTTATTGGAGAACAGAAGTGGCTCTTTGGAAGTGCCTCAAAGGAAATCTCCAGCAACACCTAGAACTGCCAAGACATCTGGATCAAATCCTGATTTAGTATCCTCTCCAAATATGGCAACTAGGATCCCAAAAGGAAGTCCAAAAGTTGCTGAACGCAAGTCACCACGAAGTCCAGTAGCCGAGGTATTCTCTAATTACTTATGAATTGCAGGCTGTCTAGTATGTTTCATATCATCTTAACCATAACTAATTGCATCCAGCACTGTTCGTTCTAATGGTCTAGCCTCTCTTCAAATACAGACGTTCTCGGTTTCTTTTATGCATAGTTGTTTTAGAGGTTGCTTGCTCATTTGATTTCCATTTTCATTATATGAGCTACAGAGAAAGCTGCCAAGAAGAGTGTCAGAATTGGAATCACAACTTTCTCAATTGCAAGAGGATCTGAAGAGGGCAAAGGACCAGTTAAACTCATCCGAGTCAGCCAAGAGGCGATGCCAGAAGGAGGCTGAAGAAGCCAAGAACCAGCTATTAGCAATGTCTGCAAAGCTTGAAGAGTCTGAACAGCAACTGCAGGAAATTTCTGCTTCTGAAGATGCTCGTATTCAAGAGCTCCGTCAACTTTCTCAAGATCGAGACCGAGCATGGGAATCTGAACTTCAGGCTGTTCAACAGCAACGTTCCATGGATTCAACTGCCTTGGCTTCTGCCATTAATGAAATTCAGAAGCTAAAAGGTCGGCTTGAAATGGTGGCGGACTCTGAAGCCACACAGAGCAGGCATGCAGATTCAGCAGATGCTGAGGTCCAGACCTTGAAAATGGAACTCGCTGAAACTCTCTCCCTGGTTGAGAAATTGAAAACCGAGCTGAGTGATTGCAAAGAATCTGAAGCAAGGGCTGTACAACTTATAGACAGTACTCGTATGCAGTTAGAAAGGGCTAATGCAACCATAGAATTGCTTCAATCTGATAGGACCAAGGGGTCGGAGTACTACAACTCTTTATCTATGGAGTTGGAGCAGTCCAAAGATCGCATTAAATCACTGGAGAGTCTTGTGAGCAAACTTCAGGCAGAAGTTGCTATTAGTAACAGCAATCATTTGGTAAACTCTTCAGGCAATTCAAAACTTGCTCAGGAAGATGAAGAAAATGAAGAAACCGTACAGTTGAAAGAAGAGTTGAATTGTTTGAAATCTGAAGCGAGTCAATTGAGGTCTGCATTAGATGTGGCTGAGACAAGGTACCAAGAAGAATATATCCAGACCACACTGCAGATTAGAAGTGCATATGATGAAGTTGAATCTAGAAAATCTGATACATCTAGGAGGGAAGCTGAATGGGCATCAGAACTGAAGCAAGTAAGGGACCATGTTGAAGACTTGAAGACTCAGCTGATGGATAAAGACAATGGAATGCAGAGTATATTGGAGGAAAAGGACAGGTTGAGCTTGCAAATTGAGAAAAATCTATCAAGTCAAGGTGAGGAATCTGAACTCGCATTTGAGCTGAAGAAGTCGGAAACTGCACTGGTAGAGTTGAAGGCCAGTTTGATGGATAAAGAGACAGAATTGCAGAACATCGCTGAGGAAAATGAAATGCTGAAGATTGAACTTAAAAACAAGGAAATGGAGAGTAACAAAGCTAATGATAGCGCTACTGCTTCGGCTGAAGCAGTGAGGGAGGCAGAGCAAGAGGCTTTAATAAAGGTTGGCCACTTAACTGAAGAAGCTGATAAAAGTACACAGAGAGTAGCACGAGTGACTGAGCAGCTGGATGCAGCACAGGCTGCAAATTCTGAATTGGAGGCTGAGTTAAGGAAGTTAAAGGTGCAGTCGGATCAGTGGAGGAAGGCCGCTGAGGCGGCTGCTGCTATTCTTTCAACAGGAAACAATGGGAAATTTTTCGAGAGAACAGGTTCTCTTGACAGCCACTACAATCCCTTGAGTTCACCTTATTCAGAAGACTTGGACGATGACTCGCCAAAGAAGAAAAATGTGACCATGTTGAAGAAGTTTGGTGTTTTATGGAAGAAGGGCCAAAAGTAGATGAAATTAGGCGACAGATTTCATATCATTATCTGTTATTATTGTTATGCTGGGTTCTGTATGTTCTGTTATTGTGTGATTTTTCCTCAACTGTATTCTCGACGGGAATTCTCGAAGGTGTTAGCACCTGAGTCTCAGATGAAGTTCAAGATAGTTCTTTGCAGATTGTACAGATATGTGGAAACTGGACACTGGTTAACTATCAACTATGAATGCACCCGCACCCTTTTCCCTTATGTATGCTGTGGGCTGTGGGCTGTGGGCTGCGGATAAACTTGATTAGTGTTGTATCTTATATCCAAGTCTGAAACTTTATGTTGGTAAAGCATATGTATGAACTGGCCAGATGATATGAAAATGGAAAGAAACATAATATTTTGCTATTGGCATGGAGATGTGTTGTGAAACTCATTAGCTGGTATATACTTGGCTGAGGGAATTTGCTATGATGCATTGATGCACATGAAGAAATGCCTTCCTATCTGTGTCTGCTTCAGTTTTTCAATAATGCAGATCAGTTCTGTATGAATTGCACGGCTTAACCAATGACTTCAAATTAATAATGGGACTAGTAGCTGGTGTACTCAGACATTTTTATTTTTGTTTCCTTTCTTGAAAAATAGAAGTCTAGTGAAGAACTGAAGATACAGTAGCAATCATTTTCTTTTTGTTAGGAGTAATTAAGAAAACGATATTACACAAGTAACATGCATCCGTAGACTAATGTATCAGATTGAAAGATAACTGATGGTCTTCCCCAATTTCGGTTTTCCTAGTTTTAATATGTTGTTGGTTTTTGTTTAGAGGTTTTGGTTTGGTCCCCCTCTCTTGTTCTTCCTTTTTTCTTTAATAATTTATTAGGGTGTTAGAGAGCTTATTCCTCTCTATCACTCATCTTTCAGCCAAAAAAAAAAAAGATAACTGATCAATTAGAGAAGTGCGAGAACGCCAATCGAGACTTTTCTGATAACTTAAGACTATTTTGTAAAATAGAAAATGTTCATTTAGTACTAATTTGGCCCCATCATTACCCATTTCAATGATCATCTTATTTTCTTCTCCTATTCAACATAAACTAACAACTTATATTGCCCATTTGAACAAATCTTTTCAACCCTAGTACATTTTTAATTTTTTTTCCTTCCTTTTTTGTCCTTCTGTCTTATCTAACAGATTTTTGAATTATAACGTGCTGAGAAAGTGCAAGATAGAGAAACTTTGCCGAAATGTCACCCAACTCCGCTGGCGTCCCATGGCCGGTTGCCGGAGTCGCCGGATTCCGGTCACCAAATATTTTTCGCCGGAATTTTTTTTTTTTTTTTTCAATATTATTTTAGTCGCCGGATTCCAGTTACTGGACTCAAGTTACTGACCCCCAGTAAACAATTTACAGATTCTAGATTTTCAGTAATTAAGTTACTGACCCTCAGTAAGCAATTTGCAGATTTCAGATTTCCAGTAATCAAGTTACTGATCCTCAGTAATCAAATTACAGATTTCAAATTTCCAATAATCAAGTTACTGACCCCAGTAAAATAATTACTGACCCCCAGTATGCAACTTTATTGACTTCTTGTAAACAATTATTGATTTTTTTTTTCAAATGAAACCAAGTAGCATCATATAACACATATCACAATTTCAAAAGGGATTCTAAATCCAAATAAATGAGGTCTTACATACTTATTACTTAAAAGACATATCATATAATACATTTCATACAACATTCCAGTAAGATGTTTATTGACTGGCTCCATGTATCCAGGTTACTGACCTCCAATAAGATGATTTTTGATCTCCAGTAAGATGATTACTGGCCAGTAATAATATTTGAGGCACAGGTTGGACTTGCCTGACAATCAATTCTCGCATTCTTGGCACTGTGAAACAAACGTTGGTATCACGATGTCTCCTTGTTTGAAATCGTCTGCGCTTACATCCTCTCCGACACTCTCTATCACACTGCACAACAATGAATCCGATATGTTATTAATGCATCAGGTTGCATGTGTAGTTAGAACAGATTACTTGAATGATTACCCGACGCCCTCATGTCCAAGAACGCGAGGAAACAGAGGCTGCAAATGGAGAGAGACGAGGAGTAGAGGAACTAATTTAAGAAGATGGATTTATAGTTCGATATATAGATCATATATATTAGGGAGGATAGCTATACATATATATATTTATACATACAATTGGGTATCCTTTGGAGATGACGATGTCAGTGTGACGGATACTGGCATAGAGCATCTTGACACGAACTTCAGACTTTTGTGGTGGTTCAACATGTATTTCTTCTACCTTGCACCCTTCTCCCACTCCCCAACATACCGCCGCTGCAATTCGTACATATACATATAGAGATAATCGAATCTAGCTATAGATTCCAATCAAGGTCGGTCTCAAGAGTCCGTGGTCCGTCCGGTCAGTAGGTTGTCCAGCCCGATCGATCTGGAAACAGATGGATAGAGTTAAATATATATTAGAAAAAAGAGAGAGAGGTGAGGTCGGGTGGTTAGAAAGGAGGAGGAGAATGAGGATATTAGAGTTTAATATAGGGTAATTATGTATTTTTGTCAAGATTCATTGGAGTGGGTAAGTAACATTGAAATAGACAAGTTTTCTCCCATTTTTGTACAATGTGTCATTTTCCTTTTGTAAAATAACAACAAAACCTTCTCTTATGATTGAACAAAATATAACTAAAGCTTCGTAGGAAAACTCAAAGCTTCTAACATGGGACAAAAAGATGTGTTTTTCTCACACCAATCAGGGGCACCAAAACATACCTAATACAAATCAAACGTGAAGTTTTCGTTTTTTGACAAACAAACTCGAAGTTTTCTAAGCATGAAAGACAAAAAGTGATGGAATCATGGATTTCTCACTAATCATCTTAATCATGATCCATGCACACCAGAAATGATAATGCATATTATATGATTTATAAATCTTGTATTGACCTTCAATTTTTTTTATTTTTTTTTATTTTTATAAATCAAATAATGCATAAATCACGCCGTGTACTAATCGAAAACCCAGACCAAATTCCACAAACATTTGGAGCTGTCAGCTGTGGAATGAAGAGGATTCTTATTATCTTCAATTCAGACAATTTTGAAGTAATTATCCAAAAATCCCATTTGTCTCTATAGATGGGCTATGTCACCAGTAAGTCAATATCCCTCCAACCTATATCTAGGGTCTTTTTCTTTTGGTCTGAAAACTCTGTAATCGGCTCATATGTAGGGTCGAAAGAAAGAAACAAAGAAAGAAAAAATTACTAGTCTCTGATTATTGATCAGAATCATCAGATAAGTGTTTGGACCACAATTGGAGCTTCCTTCAATTGGGCTTTACCCCGAGGCCCAGAGGGGTTTAGGTTAAACCAAATCCAATATGCCACGTCCTAACTCTTTTTTTGGAAAGAATGTTTGGAGAGAGAGTATTGATTTGTTAGCTGATCCGAAGAGGGTTATTTTGTGGTAATCCAATTGCACAATATATGAATTACCTTGAGGGATAATAATGCATAAATGCTGATTGAGGTAATTAGGGGTTGTTACATATAACAATCCATTTGTAAAGATATCTTAACCAAATCAGGAAATGATCTTCTTTGGAGCCGGGTTGGCTTATCTTGGGGTTAATTGAATGTTAATCTGGACAATATACGGGGTTGAATGAGTTCCCTAAGTTAAGGGAAATTCTGATCTCAATTTATTCTTAACCGATCTGATTAGAGGTGGTTTAAGGAAGGACAGTCCTAGTCAATCTCGAAATCCGCCAGGCTGGATCTTCAAGCATTAGGGTTTCGTGAATCATATAAATATAACTCTTTTGTAACTAGGAAAATGTTCACAACCATCCACAAACAAACACAAGTTCTAGCGCACCGCTAACTTGCAAAGCCTCTCCGGAGCAACTCACGCAATTTGCCTCCACCTGCAATTGATCATATCTCGCATTCGTGTCGAGCGGTTGCTGAGCCTATCGAGTCAGTCCGCTACTCCGGTAGCAATCGAGTCGTTACCCCGGTAACAAACACCCGTGATCTTGGTTTAGCTATGCTTTGCTTCTCCGGATCAAAGTAAGATCCTCAATCTGTGGGGGGTTGAGAAGAAAATCTTGTTAGCCAGTTCTATTCAGGTCTTGTTCGAGCCCTGTACGCCGGCTTAGTCAGCGCCTGCGTAACAGTTGCTTGATCAAGAAGTCAGAGTCTATTGGGAGCAGACGAGAGGACTCGCCAGGGGTCGTCCGCAGTCGAGTTGCACCACTCCAAAGGTGCTGGCACGCCTAAGCACACAGAAGACACACGAAGGAATTTACATCCACCACCCCCAAGTGCTGACTGTTCGCCGGGTGCTAAATCCGCCACGAACATTTTGGCACACCCGGTGGGACTAGTGTCAAGATTGCGGGATCTACGAAGGGTGATCCTTATAGAAGGATAACCATGAATTGTTTGAAGAATTCCCATAAGGAGCTGCTCAAGCACGGAACAGCTGATTGTAGGGGATTAACTGACGCTGAAGTTAGAGAAGTGTTTGGCGGGGCCCTTGGGGATGAAGCAACTATCCGCCTGCGTCACCTGTTGCACCATTTACTGGGGAGACTGCATCTCCCACTGAGGTGACGGACACGCTGAGGATGTTGATCGACAAATCTTGTCGTACAGACGAAATTCTGAAGAAGGCCAATAATGTGGTCATTGATTTGTGTGAATCCGTTAAGCAAATGGAAACAGAGAAAACGGGGTTCACTTCCAATTTCAATTATCTGGCCGGACAGCAGAGGCTGCTGGCGGATAGCATGGCTGCCCATGTCAGGAACTCCGACAATTGTTGGCGACAGCAACAGGAGCAGTTGGCGGCTACCAATGCCACGCTCGAGAACATGACCACCATGATGGGGCAGCTTTATAATCGGTTTGATCAGTTCGAGGGGTTTGACCGTACGAATCCGCCGAGAGACAGGCGAGGACGGACAGCTGGTCGTGGCGGGACTTGCGGAGTAGGTGCTAACGGCGGACCTGGAGCTAATGCCGGGGCTGCTAACAACCATGCAGGTGGCAACGTTCCTCCCATTGGACCAGGTGGCAACAATCCGCCAGAGCCACCAGCGGATGTCGTGGCCCAGTTGACCATGGAGGATATTGGCAGAGTTTTTGTTGAGAAGCTTAGGGAACTACAGGGGTTGCCCGATGTCGACAAGACGTATGAGAATCCATTAACTCGAGAGATCAATGCAATGCCGTTCCTTGCTGGATTTAAGCCAATTCGCTTCACTCCGTTTACTGGCCAACTTTGTGGAGTATGCAGCTAAGAAGCTGTAGATGCATGTGCCAACGAAACCATCATCGGTCGCTTCTAGCTTGAAGGCCGATTCTGCAGTAGGAAATGCAGACCTCGACAAGGAGGACGAAATGGTTGACTATGAGGATGAACCAGAGTTGGCGGATGAGGATGACGTGCCAATGGAAGAGGAGCATGTTGAGGATGAAGCTGAGGTCCATCACTGTAACACAGTGTCTTTGGATATTGGAGACCTGGATTGTAACATGGCTTTTATACTCTCGTCAGCCTATGCTCTGCCAGAGCCTATGCCCACTGCGCACTTTATCGATGATGAAGAATCGGCCAAACCAGTATATTTGGTGCAGGAGCCTGAGGATGATAATGAAGCAGCGGCAAAGCCTGGGGCTTTCCAATCCAACCACAAGTATCCTGAGGGGGTTGGAGATCTGTTGAAGCAATGCGTGATGTTCGCTAAGCCAACGTTTGATATGTCCCAGCATATGAAGCCTTTGTATGTCACAGCAGAGGTGGAAGGAATCAAGGTCCACAAGGTTTTGATAGACACTGGAGCTGCCGTGAGCATTATCACCACCACAACCAAGGAACAGCTCAAAATTCCAAAGGAGAAACTCATTAGTACTGTCTCCAAGGTTAAGGGGTTTTCGGGAAATGTTACTCCTACTTCTGGGGTGGTCATGCTCAAGGTGAAGATAGGACCTTCGGACGCTTACCAAGGGTTTTTTGTTGCTGAGGCGGACGCTCCCTATCACATGATTTTAGGGAGAGACTGGATCCACAAAGCACTAGCAGTTCCCTCATCTCTTCATCAGGAGTTGATTATGTGGGATCCGGTCATAGATTTACCTGTGCTCATCAAGGCGGATGAGCGTCCTTATTCGATAGCGGCCGTCCAGTTGGAGGCCAGCTATTATACAAGAAACATGAGACCTCTCAGAGTTGAGGGTATTGATCATAAGGGACATCCAATCGGGGTGACCCAGAACGAATTGTCTCAATGGGGAATTGCCCAGGCTATGACGGATTACAGCCGGCCAATTTCCATTGAGCTTCTTCCCAACGTATCCAATGAGTGACGTCCTCTCACGTGAGAAGTCGGAGGCCTTTGTTCTATTAATACAACAATTGTCTATTTATAGATTAAAGCAAATGGCCTGGGAAGGGGTTGCACTGGTTGAGTGCATTGAGGAAGAAGATATTGACGTTTTTGCGGGGGTGGAAGTAATTTAGCCTGCTCCAGCAGCTTTGAATGATACTCCACCCAAGGTACGTGATCCTGTAGAGAAAGTTAACTTGGGGACAGAAACAGAGCCCATGGAAGTGGGGATTAGTCAGTACCTTGAACCAGATTTGAGACAGCAACTGATAGGGTTGCTGTAGGAGTTTAAGGATTGCTTTGCAGAGAAATACCAAGATATGCCGGGTTTGTCAAAGGAGCTGGCTTGCCATCGCCTCCCCATCAAGGAGGGATGCCGGCCAGTTAAGCAAGAGCAACGACGGATGAATGCTGAAACTGCAATGGCGGTCAAACAAGAGGTTCAGAGCATGGTTGAGGCTGGGATAATCAGACCAACTCTTTATCCAGAATGGTTATCCAACATTGTTCCTGTTAGGAAGAAGAATGGCAACCTAAGAGTCGGTGTGGATTACAGAGATTTGAATGCTGCATCACCTAAGGACGTCTATCCTATGCCTATAGCGGATATGTTGGTGGATGCAGTAGCGGGGCATGAGATGCTATCTTTCATGGATGGTACGGCGGGCTATTACCAGATTCCTATATACGAGCCAGACATCTCTAAAACGGCTTTCCGCTGCCCCGGGTTCACAGGAGCATTTGAATATCTTAGTATGCCATTTGGCTAAACCAATGCAGGAGCTACATACCAACGTGCAATGAACGCTATTTTCAGTAAGATATTGGGGGACATCCTGGAGGTCTACATCGACGATGTGGTGGTAAAGTCCAAGAAAAGGAAAGACCATATTGATCATCTCCGAGGGGTGTTCACTATCATGAGAAAGCACCAGCTTAAAATGAATCTGGCTAAGTGCGTTTTTTGGGTTTGTGCTGGCGACTTTCTGGGGTTTGTGGTGCATGAGAGAGGCATTGAGGTGGCCGGCGACAAGGTCCAGGCTGTGTTAGATGCACCAGCGCCAAGGAAAAAGAAGGAGTTACAAAGCCTGTTGGGTAAAATTAATTTCCTCAGGAGGTTTATATCCAACTCAGCAGGCAAAGTTGCACCTTTCACTCCTCTGCTCAAACTCAAACCAGGAGAAGTGTTTAAATGGGGTCCTGAGCACCAAGCTGCTTTCGACAGGATCAAAGAATACTTGGCTAGTCCGCCGGTCCTTCGGCCGCCCACGCCTGGTATTCCCCTCAAATTATATATCTTTGCGTCTGACATTTCTATTACAGGCCTGCTGGCCCAAGATGAGACTCTGGCGGATGGAAAAAAGATTGAATATGCAGTTTCTTACATTAGCCGGACACTGTTAGATGCAGAGACCAGGTATTCACCAATCGAGCGGCTGTGTTTAGCCCTATATTTTGTTGGTGTCAAGCTCCGCCACTATATGCTTTCCTTCACAACGATAGTGGTGGCACAGACGGATTTGGTGAAGTATATGCTAACGAGACCTATCCTAAGGGGTAGGATTGGCAAGTGGGTGTTAGCCCTTTCAGAATTTTCCCTGCAATATGCGCCACTGAAGGCTATGACTGGTCAGGTGATAGCGGATTTTCTTTTACACCATCCTATTGAGGAGGAATTCTCGGAACCGCCAAGGTTTGCTAGCATGATCCGGTACCAGCCTTGGATTTTACACTTTGACGGTAGCAGTACCAGTAAACTGGCGGGTGCAGGGATTTGTATCCAAAATCCAGCAGGTACCAAGTACCTTGACTCTTTTCAGCTGGAATGGATGTGCACCAATAACCAGGCGGAGTATGAAGCACTGCTCATTGGGCTGGAATTACTGCTAGATCTGGGAGCACAGGAAATTGAAGTACTTGGAGACTCTATGCTAGTCATTAACCAGCTTATGGGGGTCTACAAGTGTGTTTCTTTTCATTTGCTGCACTATTACGAACGGGCTGTTGAGTTGCTAGACCGGTTCATTGATGTTTCCTTAGACTATATTCCTCGGGAGATGAACTTTGCAGCTAATGAGTTGGCGCAGTTGGCCACAGGAATCAGCCTAGCCCATGGAGTACAGGAAAGAATTCTTAAGGTGGAGCGCAGGACTCTACCATCTTTCGCCATCCGCTGGGAGGACCGCGGAGAGTAGTTGGTTGCTACAGTCGAGCCTATTGACACTGACTGGCGGATACCAATCATTGCATATTTGAAGGACCCATCGGCGCCATCTGAAAGGCGAATCAGATACCTTGCTACCAATTACCTTCTCAGAGGCGAGGAGCTATTCCGGAGAGGGGAAGATGGAGTCTTATTATGGTATATCTTTGGCACAGAGGCCAAGCGGATCATGAGGGACATACACTTAGGGGTCTGTGGTTCTCATCAATCCGGACCTAAAATGAGGTGGCTTATTAGAAGATATGGATACTACTGGCCATCTGTTTTGAAAGACTGTCATAGTTTTGCTCAGGGTTGTCAGGAATGTCAAAAACATGGACCAGTTCAGCGGATTCCAAACATTCCTTTACAACCCATTATCAAACCTTGGCCTGGCAGGGGTTGGGCATTGGATTTCGTAGGAGAGATTAACCCCCATTCCTCCTTACAGCACAAGTTTATTTTGTTGGGTACTGATTTCTTTACCAAGTGGGTAGAGGCTATCCCAACAAGGAACTGTGATGCTGACACCGTCATCCGCTTTGTGTTCCAAAATATTATTTGCCAATATGGTATCCCAGAATGCATAGTAGAGAACCGGGGGGCAGCCTTCATGGCCGAGAAAACTCAAACTTGGCTAGCGGATTATGGTATTCAGTTCCTACATTCTTGTCCTTATTATGCTCAATCCAATGGTCAAGCAGAGGCTACTAACAAGGTTGTTATCTCCATCATGAAGAAGATGCTCACGGATAGCCCAAAGTCATGGCACACTCAACTTGATAACACACTATGGGCCTATAGGACTTCCAAAAGGACTCCTACTTCCTTATTCGTTGATGTATGGCCATGATGCCGTTCTGCCATTGGAAATCAATGTAGCTTCTTTAAGAGTTCGTGAGCAACACCAGCTGCTTGGTGAGGATCATGTGCAGGCCATGTTCCAGGAGCATGAAGACCTTGACGAGAAACGGCTAGAAGCCTTAGATAATATCATCCTGGAGAAGCAGAAGATCGCCAAGGTGTATGATAAAAGGACCAAGGGTAAGTCCTATGGCGAGGGGGACTTGGTCTGGAAGGTAGCTTTACCCCTTGATGAGCCAGGTCGGGGCAAATGGAGTGCTCGTTGGGAGGGTCCATTTGTCATTGATCGTATTGTGGGCAAGGGAGCCTACCAGCTCAGAGACTTGGCGGGAGCGGTTCACAGGAACCCAATAAATGGACGCGACCTCAAGAAGTACTTTCCAAGTGTTTGGGAGTACGAGACCCCCCCCCCCGGCGGATGATAACACGGGTCAGCGTTCTCCTTAGTCCAACGTATTCGGGGGGCATCAAGCCGGAGTGGCGCATCCGCTAGGGGTGTTTCCGCCATATTTTGTTGGCTGCTCGATTTCTTTGCAAAACTGTTAGCGGATTTTGTGTTTTCTCTGCTTTATTTAGACATCCGCTCGGGGTGTTTGTCCTTTTTGATTATTAATATATTATCATCTTTGCTAAAGATTGGCTACAAGTGATATTGAGATTGAAAGTTGCTATATTCATATATTCATATATGTCTTTGCGGCCCAAACTTTGCGGCCAAAGGCATTACAGGGAATGGAAAACACAAAGAGCTACTAGCTAGCTCTGAAACCATGTCTACGAGTTCGGAATTCCCACATCTGGTGGATATCTCTAGCCCGTTCCAGATCCGCTAGAGGAGGTTCAGAGGCGGAACTCCAACACACCAGTGTGGCCATCACCAGTGACGAGCCCGTACCGGGAGACTTGTAACATCCCGCTTTGGAGAACGAAGTGCGGCGGATGTAGGGACAAATGACAATAGGGTAACACCCAACCACCTGTTGGTGACAGTGGTGATTGACGCACTACCCTCATCGTTGCCATTTGCCCTTCCGTAGCTGCCAAATTAGGATTCGGGATTCTCTTCCGCCACTAGGAGTGGTACCTAACCAGGTCACCAGGGTTGCTGGCCTCGGGGAACAACCAAGAGTGGCTAGCTTTTACCTGACCGCTTCGAAGCGCTTGCCCAGGACGCGTAACGCTAGGTGACCGGGGTTAGGGTTTGCTTAACACTAGGTGACTGAGGTTATAGGGTGTTTAGCGGACCGTCGGCCCATCTGGTGGAACAGCTTGTGGCAGCCATAGGGTTTGGACACAGTATGCAGACGACAATATAGCCGCCATGTTACTTCAGGATAGGGGTTGGGCGAATGCATTTTTCTCTTCAACAAGGGGTTCCTTTTATACTGCAGTTAGAGGGAATCCAGCGGTTGGGATTTGCCATGACTTTATTACTTTGGTTCGACCATATTTATGAGGTTGGTCGCTCTGAGCGACCGTTCCATTGGGAACCGGTAAGGGTGATAAAGGGGATTTGACTGTCAGATTTTTGGGTTTCCTCCCCTCCTTCGGTTTTTACGGTGGTCAAATCCTGTATTCATTACAGTCTGACTGTTCCAGCCTCCAAGGTGGGCCGCCTGTCGTTGGGTTTGTTCTCTCTTTCTAGTAGGCCCAATTGTCCTCGCGCGCGAATGGGTTTCTGCCCATCCGTTTAATCCTAGCCCACTTGGAGGGGGAAACCATGTATTTTGCTATTTAGTTTCCTTGGCTTAGCTTTGTCTTCCACCCATCCGCGCAGCCAAGGGAACTAGGGGGGGGGCAACATAAGGGCTATATCCGCTTATTTTCAGGAGCATCCGCTTGGGGTGCGCCCTTATTCTCGCTTCTGGTAATAGGACATTCAGTGCAAGTCTCGATTCTCAAGTGATGTTTGATTTGCAAAATAAAGGGCTTTGCGGCCGCGGCTATTACAAAAGCAGAGACTAACTAAACATAAGGAAATAAATCCGCCAACTATCTCTGATACCATCCCGGGGCGTAGGGGACATCCGCCAGTCCTTCAATCTGGAATTCCTCCGAGCTGATAGAAGAGGGAAATTCCAAGGGCATTTGTGATGGAACATGAAGATTGTTTGGCAGAGTCAGTATTGGTTCCTTGCGGAGCAGAGTGGCGAATAGGGACTTGCTGCCTTGAATCTCTTGTTGCTCCAAGAGCCCAATAGACGAACTCCATTTATTTCCGCCGAAGAAGGGTCAATCTCAGATCCGGAAGACGATCACTGAGATAGAATTCCCTTCATAACGAAGAAGACAACGGGTCTATTGAGGCATAACCACCCCCACACCGGCGTGGCCTCAACTCAGGTGGAAACAAATGGCCCCATGAGGCAGGGGGATGGTACCCAAAACTACATCCATGTTAGGCCCCTGGCCGATGCGAGTAGAGGGGCGCCCAGTCAGTAGCTACCAATCTATGATCCCATCCGCCCAGGACATAACATGGAATGTTATGTTTCAGGATTTATTTAACATGGGGTGTTATGGTTCAGGGGTGTTCGGAGGAACATCTGAATGAGATCGGGTGGAAAAGATGGAGGAAGCCATAGCGGCTGACAAGAGAACCTATTGACAGTAGCCGCAGAGAAGCTACAGCAGGCCCACAGACCCGCAGCAGGTGCACCAGGGCCCGGCCCGAGGCCCGGGACCGAACCACCAGCACCCGACCTCGGGGTCCAGCAGTCTATCCGGCTGCTAGGGACCCTGGGACCGGGGGCGCCTGCCTGCCAAAGAGGTCACCAGAACTGCCCTTCGGAGGGAACCAGTCCCACATCGAAGGGTGAGGCCAGCCCTCACCCCCAACCACCTATATAAGGGCCCCAACTACCCTCATTAATAGGTAACTTATCTCACTCACCACTTACATACGTGCTCAAGTTATATATCCCAACTATACTAACTTAGGCATCGGAGAGGAGAAGGCCGGCCCGCCCGGTATTCCCCTTAGTAAGCAGGTTTGCAGGAGATCGAGTTGGATTCATCTGTATCTACCAGGCCCCCGGGTTTAGGCAGAAACAGAACCTAAGGAGCGAAATAAGGAACAACATTTTAAGGCGTTGTGGGGTTCTCAGTTTCAACCAAGCGGTTTGCTTTTATAGCCTCGGTTGAAAGCAATCCAAGGGTTGAGTTTGAGTGGCGCAATTATTAGGCAGTTGGGTACCGTTGGCGTTTTGAATTTCAAATTCTTGAGAAACGGTTCTGTAGCTTTGCCAGCAATAATAAGACAGACGTGCAGAGGGTCTGATTTTTGAACCAGACTAAGTTGGGCTTAGTTTTTGGGCTTGGTTGTCAATAAAATAAACAAAATACATATATATATATATATATATATATATATATATATATATATATCAAGCCAGTTTCATTATGGGTTGGGCCTAAACTCATACAGGTGCAGGCCCAATCTCTTGATTGTGGCCTTGATCTTGCTGATCAGACGGTCTAGTTCTGTCTTGGCCTTCTACGCCTGGTACCTTTCCTCTTGTAGTCTGGTCGCCAAGAGCTTTTGTTGGTTCACTTGGTCCACGCGACAAGCTTGTTTCTGGCAGAGGAGGGAGATTTTCTGCTCTAAGGCCGCCTTCATATCCTCAAGCTTAGCTATTTCGGCCGCCTCCGTATCGTTACTGGCCACAGCGACCAAGTCTGTATAGGCACGGGCAGCGTTGGCAAAGGCCATGTCAGCTTCTTGGAGCTTGGCATGCTGGGGGGACCGGGCAGCTAGTTTTTCCTGCAGACTCTTTAGCTCTGTTGGGAGGCGAAGGAAGGAGGAATTGGCTTCAGACTGGAGTTCGGGAGGCAGCTGTTGGAACTGGCCTTTAAGAACTTGTAGGGCGGCGAAGAGTTCGTCCGCTACCAGGGCGTCAGTAGGATCTTTCTCTCCCATGCTCTCCAGCAAACTCCATGCCTCCTGCACTTCCACAGGTTCTTTTTCAGGGCTGTATGGCGGGGGGAAGAAGTCTTCGACCAAGGTGGAGGAAGGTGCAGGATTGTCCTGGACTCCAGAGCCAGATCCGCCAGGAGTTGCAGAGGACTGGGCGGATGGAGAGGCGATGACCAAGCCCGTGGGGGCTTGATTCTGTGGCATGGGATTTGGCACAATGGCTGACTCCACTGGCCCAGGGTCTGCCGCCAATGGGGTGGCACTGAAAGTTGCCACAACATCATCATCCACCTGTTCATGAGAAAGTAGAGTTAGGAACAGTTCTGACTAAGGAAGGTGATAATTCAGGCGGATATACAATATACTTCAACAGTCTCTGGCTGGGGGAATACTTCTGGTCTGTCCAGAGGAGGCCTTTGCTGCTCTTGCTGGTCAGGTCCAGACTGGTCATCCGCTGGGGTTGGAGCGTGTTCAACCCGGGGGGCAGCATTCGCCAAGGATGCCTCACTAGTAATAGCTGCCTCTTCCGCCAGATGATGATCAGGTGGAGGGGAGGAAGGCGCTTGGGCAGCTGGTGGCTCAGCACCAATAGTAGGCGGCTCTCCTTCTAGCTCCAAATCAGGAGATGAGCTGGAAGCCAGCGGATTGGGATTTGAAGAGCTGCAGGGCGCACCACTAGGTTGTGGCTCATCTGCCGTGGCCTCGGCCACACTGAATTCAGGGTCTTCCCTCATCTCCGGCCCAGTTTCTATAGCGGCAGAAGATGTCAGGGTTGGCTTAATTGAACTCTGACCAACTGCTAGAGGAAGACTGGAGGATGTACCTGCATTAGGATCAAGATAGCGCAGAGGAATGGGTTGAGGAAAACAATCGCCACAAATCTCTTGAAGATTTTGGAAGAGGTCTAGATAATCTTGCTCGAGACTAGAAGAACTTGAGGAATCTTCAGAGAAGTCAGAGGACTCACCAGAGGAAAGTTCAATTACTTCAGGGCCTCGGCTGGCGGCTGCAGCAGATGAGGAGCTCCTCCTCCGGAGTATAAGGGTATGCAGGGATGGATAGAGTTTGGATATCTACATCACGTATGCATTTATAAGCTGGTAATTAAAAACCACAAGGAGACGAGGGAAAGTTGAAATCACTTACGGGTGTGTCATCCTCCACCTCATCAGGCTCTTCGTCCAACAGTGTGGCCGTCTTACCCCTCTTTGGGCGCGGATGAAGCTCACAATCAGCCTTCCGTTTTCCTCTATCCATTGAGGTTTGGCTAGATGTCTGTTTCCATCAAACAATTAGCGGTTATACGGAGAATTCTGGCAAACCAAAACAGCAGATTGAAAGCAGAAGTTGTTACCTTTCCTGGGGGCAGGTTGAGATACAGCGGATCGCCCCTTAGCACCTTTTGGTCAGGTTGGGGAAGGTGCTTGCCTTGGTTTCTGAAGAGCCTCCGGAAGTAGTAGACGGATGGCTGATCAAAGAGCGAGCCTCTTAGATGCGCCCACCAGCACTGGTAGGGGCCAGTGGCATCCATGGAGGCCTGCAGGTTCGGGTATTGCTCCCAGCCTGGAATGTCAAGGGGTTCCAAGCGTGATGTATGGCTGACAGCAGATACTGGAGGAAATTCTCTACTGTTCCGCCACGCCGAGAAGAGGTTCACACTCTTCAACGGCGGATATGGCAGAAGTTGAATAAGTCTGAACTGCCTGGCAAAGAAGTGAGGCGCATAGACCTCATAGCTACGATGCCTTTTGTCACTGGAGAAGAGGGGCAGGTCTGCCATGGAAGTACAATGGACGAAGATCCTTCGACCTCTTCCTCCTAGCTCCCTGGATGGGAGGAAGCCCCGAGATAACCCTCTCGGGTACCTTAGGTGGATCAGCCGCTGTGCCTCTGCAAAGAACTCACTGGCGGTTGTATTAAAAAAGATGTCGAGGCAGATGGCATAGCTGAGGTCAGGATTGGGAGCGCATCCAACGTATTCTTGCCCTACAACCTGATCCGGCTTGGGTTGCCCCTTCATGGTTGGAATGAGCTGGGGAAAGTGCATCTAGCACTAGATATCCAATATCCAGAGCGGACCAGACTGGGCGCAGTGCATCGGTTGGGCGGATATCTGGTGAAGGCAGCGGTAGAGGTGTGCCAGAACAATTTGGCCAAGGCCAATCTCTTGGCCAGCATAGATCACCTCTGCCATGCAATGATAGACCTTGGTCATCTTGTTGGTGGTGGAGCAAAACACGAACTTGTTGAGCCAGAAGGCCAGAAAGGCAACTCCACTAATCGGACCGTCTCCCTGGGAGAAGTTTCTCACCCAGTTCTCGAACCCAGAAGCCTCAGCGCTACCGATAGGGTACCGAGGGAATGCCTTCTCAGAGTAGTCGCTCTCATCATAGGGCTTGGTGCCGAGAGGGAACCCGATTCTGGCATAGAGGTCCAGCAACGTGACGGTGGCGTGGCCAAATCTAAACTCGAAGGCATTGACTGAGGGGTTCCAGAGGCTAATAAGCGGGACGAGAGCACATCGGTTTCCCCCTTTTGGGCTGAGACTGAAGCAGAGCTTGATCACATCAGCAACTCCAGCCTTTTTTCCAGATTTCCTTGTCAAGAGGAAGCCTTGCCACGTACCATTCCTTCATCCAAGGTGTAATAACCCGATTTTTAATCGTGTTAATTATATTAAATTTATCGTAATTATTGGAAGCATGTTTTACGAGTAATGAAATGTTTGTACGCGTTGGTCAAGTCGTTACGCGATGTCGAGAGTGTGTTCGATAATTAAAAGTCGAAAAACGCTAAGTTCGAAGGGTCCAAAAGTTGACTTTTTGATTCGTTGAGAATTTCGAAAAGTTTTCTTCACGAAAGTCGTAGAACTCGACGATACGAGTTCGTAGACATGTGGCATGCGTGAAACGGACGTCGTATGAAAAAGTTACGACATGTTGAAGTTATTTCCAAAATCTGAATTTTTCTATAAATAGTAAAATATCTGAAAAAGTCAAAATATCAGAAAATCAGAAAAATCCCGAAACACTGTTAATCGTCTCCAATTCGAATTCGGAACTTCTTTCGCGTCGATCTCTCTCGTCCGGCCACCAATCGAGGCGTGCGACCTGTCAAAGTGTTCATCTCGACGCCCTCTTCAGTTTGAGCTAAGGATCGGAGCCGGAGGAGCACGGAGGATGGGGCGGCGGCGCCTCGACGGACTGCCACCGTGCGCGGCGGCGCTGCATGCGACTCCTGGGGGTGCGCCACCCACCGTTCGGTTGGGTTTCTCCTTGCACGTCTCCCTGTGGATGTCGTTTTTGTCGTTTCAAGCTCGATCGATCGGATCGAAAACGATCTGATCCGATCTGCAGTCGACCCGTTTCCTGCAGACGACCCGACCCGGAGTTGACCCGACCCAGTCAATGTTGACCGTTGACTGACGTTGACCATTGACTGGCGTTGACCGACGTTGACCGTTGACTGGCGTTGACCGACGTTGACCGTTGACTGGCGTTGACCAACGTTGACCATTGACTGGCGTTGACCGTTGACCGGTACTGTAGCGATCCGACCCAACGCTATTTCAGCCCGATTCGATCCGTTCTCTCCGAGGCCCGACGTGAAACGGATATTTACCATTTCTGGTGAATTAAGGTGAGTAAACCTCAGTGTATTCGTATTGAATACGGGTTGATTATGAATTAATTATAGTATATGGATCGTTATATGCAAAATGATTTTATGGAATTGATATTTGTTTTAAATTGAATGAACTTGATCGACTACGGTTCATTGATAAGTAAAATGATTTTAATATAAAAATGATTTTCCAAGGGTTTTATGATCAATGACTATAGTTGGTATTAGTGGACTATTCCTGAGTGGATGTCTACGTATATATATATTTACGTGAAATATATAATGTGAGTGTGCAATTGGGTGAATGTATTATGTTATAAATTTATCATATATGTGATTATGTTAGTGGTGTGATGTGTGGTTGTGTTGGTATAGAAACCAACGGTTAAAGTAAGATCTCACCAATAATGGTGAAAGATCTTACATGTGTGGGGAGAGGATCTCGCCTAAGTGGTGAAAGGGATCCTTATGGCAAGTATGTCGGGACCAAACCTTTGGCCGGGTGATTGGTTACGATCAGTTAGAGCTCTAGTCTGTTTGCCTTGTGAGATTTGTAGGGGAATGACGTTGGTCAGTGCGCCCTTAGTCTTACTCTTTTGGTTGATTGTGCATCGTGAATTTTATAATATACGAGTCGTGGTTGGTTGGGAGTGTTTTCCTTTGTTGATTTAATTATTTTTATCATGAACTTGTTTGTTTTACTCACACGAGCTTTGAAAGCTTACCGGGTTCGTTGTTTACAACCTGGTGCACCAATTGATGGTGTAGGGGTTAGACCTGCAGGAGTTGACCAGCAGCCAGAAGGAGGCGTTTGAGTTGAGTGGCTAGAAGGTGGGGTCCTTTGTCTAGCTGGGTTTTATTGTTATTGAGTGTTAGCATGAGACTCTATTTTACATTCCTATTTTATTGATGTAATATTCTGAGTATTTGGTGCCACGCAGTGTACTCTGTAGTAATACTTAGTTATTTGTATAATAACTTTTAAGTATTTGAGTGTAATTGTGATTAATCACGTTTACGAATTTCGGATTTTTGTTATTCGAAATTTCGGGACGTGACACAAGGCTTAACCAGAGGCCAGGCAGCGTGATTAACGGCGGCTTGGTGGTGATTGGATTGGAAGTTGGGGCATTCTACTGGGTCTTCAGAGCGGAAAATTACCGGCAGCGGGCGAGCCGGGCCGTCGAGAATTTGGTGTGCTCCGCCGTCGTCGTCAGCGTTATAGCCCTTCACGTAGGGACCCAAAGAGGCCTGTTGCTCGTGGGGAAGCCCAAGGCAGGTGTGGTCATCAGCACCAGAGCAGGTGATGAGGGGGAGGAGTTGATTTTTAGCGTCGTTCGTCGTAGAGCAGCAGACAGCGAAATTCATTGTTGAGGCCATTGGGTTAGGGCTTGAGTTTTTCTGGATTGATTTGAGGAAGGAAAGCAAATGGTCTGAATGAGAAACTGAAGGGTCTCAACTAGATTTATAAAGGATCCGAAAGGGGTTCTGGAGATTTTGAAATGGTGGGTTTTGCGGCAATTAAGGGTTTATGTGAACAGTGATACCGTTTCGATTTGGGAAAATTGTGATTGTTGAGGGAACGACGCAACAGTCCAAATATTTAAATGTTGCGGATGGGCTGACTTTTGGGGCTCAGTCTCTCTTCAATTTCGTTGGGCTCTTAATGTCGGAGACTGGGGGGCAATGTTTGGACCACAATTGGAGCTTCCACTACCAGAAAAAAGAGCATTAAAGACGAAAAAAAAAAACGGCCGACGACATACTTTTTTCGTTGGCTATTCCCAAGAATGGCCGAAGATATTGTCTTTCGTCGCTGAAAATAAAAAATTGTCGGCTATTCCACAAGACTGGCCGACGATTTTTTCTTTCGTCCCTAAAAAATATTTTTCGTCGGCTATACTCCTAGAATGACCGACGATTTGGATTTTCGTCGGCCTTTCTCTAAAACTTAGCCGACGAAAACTTTTGAAAGTTTGGCCGACGAAATTGGAATTTTCGTCGGCTATAAGTCTTTATATTTTCAGATCTGGACAGAAGCTGCTCATTTAAAAAAAAAAAAAAAAAAAACGGGAGAAAGAGTGAAAAATCTGTGGGTATTGTTGAAATCCGTCCTCTCTTACATTGTGGAGCTATATATAGGTACGTATATGTGTATATATGTTGATTTTGAGTTTTAGTTGAGTTGATTTTGAGTTTTAGTGATTTTGATATAGTAAGTGATTTTTTGTTTTGTTGTTGTTTTAGTGTTAGAATGTATGTATATATGTTGATTTTGAGTTGTAATTGAGTTGATTTTCAGTTAGAGTTTAATTATGTGTTTTAATTTGATGTTATTTTAATTAGTGTTAAAATATATATAAATATGTTAATTAATGGTTGTTGATAGTGTAATGAACTTAAATAATGGTTGTTAATTAATGGTATATATATATATATGAGTTGATGTTGATAATAATATATATTGTAATATATATGTGTTAATTAATTTCTTATTAATTAAAGTTATACATATATATTATTATCAGGCTATATATGGATCGAGATAAGAGTTGGATTTCGCTTCCAAGGCATGACCGACGATACACTACAGGAGTTGTGGATTTTTTGCAGTTCGTCGAGGAAAATGCAAACGGGAAGGAATACCATTATTGCCCGTGCAAGAAATGTAAGTGTCGCAGTGATATGTGTCGATTTCCGATTAGGACAGTATGGGAGCACCTAAAGAGTAATGGGTTTTGGCCGAAGTACAAACGTTGGATATATCACGGTGAGCCATCATTAGATGGATCGCATGATCATGGGCAGTTTTTTGAGGCGGGCAGTAGTAGTACATCCAACGATCCAACAATGGCATTCGTCAACGACGTGTTTCCTTTTGAAAACGGTGTACGTGGGGAACAATATATGCATGACCCGGTGCAGCCGTTCCCACAAGTTGTCAACACTGCTGCCTTTGACAAGTACAACAAACTGATTGCATTGCAACAGACTCCTGTGTCTTCAAGTTCTGAGAAGACAGTTCTTCAAAGTGTGATGGAGGTAATGAGGATTAAAGTCGAGACAAAATCGAGCATCAGGCAAGTGGATGAATATCTACAGTACACTTCTTCGTTGTTGGAGGAGGGTCATCGTAATCCTACCAATCACCGTAAGGTCCGAAGTATCCTCAAAGATCTAGGGCTTTCCTACATTAAGATCCATGCATGTGCATTTAACTGCGTTCTCTTCTGGGGTAAGGATGCAGAAGGGAATGACCTTGCTAGCCTTGACGTCCGATATGTCAGTCTGACCGATATAAGTTGACGGGAGCAGGCAATAGGAAACCTGTGAAAGTACTTCGGTATTTTCCGTTGAGAGATAGGCTTGAGCGGTTGTACATGTCAGAAACCACCGCAAAAGCTATGAGATGGCACGGTGAGCGGGACGCGGGAGACGCAGATATCATGACACACATCTCTGACGGAGCGGCTTGGAAGCATATAAACAATGAGTTTCCTCATTTTGCGTCAGATGTCAGAAACGTCAGGCTCGGGCTCTCAACCGACGGGTTCAACCCTTTCGGCACCATGAGTCTTTCATACAGTATATGGCCGGTGGTTTTGGTACCTTACAACCTTCCTCCGTGGATGTGCATGAAGAAGGAATATAATATGTTGACGTTGTTGATTCCGGGCCTGGTTACCCAGGGAAATGTCTCGATGTGTATATGAGACCATTGATTGAAGAGCTTAAGGTATTGTGGGACGTTGGTCATCCCACTTTTGACAAGTACAAGAAGGAGACGTTCCAGATGCATGCCATGGTTATTGGTACCATCAGTGATTTTCCTGCTTATGGGATGTTGTCGGGCAGCGTTGTTAGGGGATACAAGGCTTGTCCAGAGTGCCTCAGCGATTATGGGAGCACCCCTCATTGCAACAAGATATGCAGAATGGGTCATCGTGTGTTCCTTCCGGCGGATCACCACTGGCGTTACGAGTCCGCCGCATTTGATGGAACCGAAGAACACGGTGGTCCTCCCAGAAGATGGACGGGAAGAGAAATTTTAGCAGTGCTTAATGAGTAAGATTTTGGGCCCCTCAGCAATCATCCCGATATTGTAAGTAGTTCGGTACCTGAAAGACCTGAGGAGTACAAATTCTGGACACATAAGAGCATATTGTGGGAACTCCCGTACTGGTGTGAGTTGCTGATCCGTCACTTCCTAGACGTTATGCACATAGAAAAAAATGTTTCTGAAAGTGTGGTGGGCACAACGCTGAACTTGGAGGGGAAGACGAAAGACGGTCCTAAGGCTCGCACTGATCTGCAAAACATGAATATCATAAAATAACTATGGTTGAAACAAGGGAAGAGAAAAATGCCTCAAGCTCCTTACACCGTCAAGCCTGAGCATAAACCAGAAATTTTCCATTGGATAAGTCGAGCCAAGTATCCTTCAGGCTTTGCTGGAAATATAGCCAAGTGTGTGAACAGACAATTCAACAATATTTACGGGTTGAAAAGTCATGACAATCATATCCTGCTACAACGTCTTTTCCCTGTTTTCATTCGACCGTTCCTTCCCCGTCACGTTGTGGAGCCGTTAGTAGCGTTGGCAAGATTTTTCCAAAAGGTATGCACACGGGAAGTGAGAAAATCTGACCTCCGGGAAATGCAACAAGACATCGTTCATATCATGTGTAAATTTGAGATGATATTTCCTCCAAATTTTTTCGACATCATGCCTCACCTCATGATCCATCTTCCTCGGCAGTTGTTGCTTACCGGTCCTGTGCACTTCACTTGGATGTATCCGATGGAAAGGTACGTATTTTACACCTTATGTTAATTTCCTCATCAATATATGTGATATAGTATTAATGTATTATCATAACACTTTAAAAACTTGATTTATAGGCAACTTGGACAATACGGTGATTTTGTCCAAAACAGATCCGCACCTGAAGGATGTATAGCTGAAGCATATATTGCGCACGAGTGCGTCAACTACATGAAGCTGTATTTAGGAGCGTTACTGGAAAGCATACCGGAAGATGTACCTTCACAGTTCAATCTTTCCATACTCTCCGACGATGTTGTACTCGGTGGAAACATGCCAGTTTCCTACAAGTTGAAAGATTATGAGGTAGCCATTGCACATTGGTGGGTACTAATTAACTGTCCAGAAGTTCAGTTTTGGAAGAACATGCATCTAAACTGTGAACAAGTAGGAGGTGATCTCGATTACCACAACCGGACATTCGCAGAGTATTTCGGCCGCTGGGTACGTAACTTTAACGTTATTCTATACGTCTTTATATATTATTGTGTATAATTATTCATATTTATAGTTGATTCTGATGGTTGCAGATGGACCTTATTAAAAATGATAATCACCCAAATTGGTCGTACGAACTCAGACTTCTAGCGATGAGGCCGGTCTATTCAAAAGTTTATGCGACGTGCAAGGTGAATGGTGTGTTATTTCGATGTGAAGAGAGAGACCTCAGACTGAAAACACAAAATTCAGGGGTTATGGCACATGGTGGGGATGATGGAGTTGACTATTACGGTGTTCTCCATTCAGTTGTGGAACTGCATTATGGGGAAGGCTTGAAAGTGCACCTTTTCAAGTGTAGATGGTTTGACACACGGCCGCAGAGCATGAAAACCGATCAATACGGCATAACTTCTGTGAACACTAGTACATCATGGTATGAGGACGACCCGTTCGTTTTAGCCACATGGGTGAAACAAGTGTTTTATCTTGATGATCTCGCCAAGGGGGACCCGTGGAAAGTAGTCAACACTATCCACCATTGCAACATTTACCGGGCGTCTACACTTGGAGTGGCTGAGGAGAACGAGGTAGGTGGCACCGCATATCAAGAGCCCAACTCAAACGGTATTCCTGACTCCTCTTTTATTCGCCTAGACACGCCGGTACGAATTCGACGTGAAGAGCCACTGCTTGTTGATGTTGATCCAAATGAAGAAACTAACGAGGACTCTAGTGGTGAGGAAAGACATAGATTACCCCTATCGAGCAATTCAAAAACCGAAGAAGACTCATCCGATGATTCCGATTACAATCCGATGGATTAAGTAATTTAGATGATGTAATCCTTTCATTTGTAATCCACTCATTTCTAATGAACAGGCGTGGGGATGAGCCTCCCAGCTAGGCTGGGTTCCAAACCCCTTAAAAAAAAAAATTGAAATATGTTGACTGTTGGGTTTCTGTTTTTTTTATGTTCAATTTTGGTTATATATGAACATGACATAGGAATACGAGAGGTGTAACACAACTGATTTTTTTATTTTTTTCAAAGAATAGCCGACGAAAAATGCATTATTTCGTCGGCTATACTCATAATAGCCGACGAAAAATGCGTGATTTCGTCGGGCAAAATTATATTGAAAAATACATATTTTATTTTAGACACAAAACGACAAAAGAATAGCCGACGAGTACTAGGTTTGATTTCGTCGGCTATTCTTTAAAAAAAAAAAAAAAACAGACCCCCTTCTATTTTCTATCACTATCGACAACCCATTGCTTCATCCTTCAAATGCAAATGTGTCATGAAATAAGATATGACCGAAATAATGAAATACGTCTACGGTTGAAAAATGACAAGATTCCGACAAAATTTGCGTGCCGAATGTTGCGGTTAACTGTTTTTTACTTCCGTTTTCCTATGGGTAGCCTCACGGTCGGTAAATAGTTGGAGGAAAATTTTTATACGATTAGTTGCTTCTCATCGATTTGAAACTATTATCTGTTGAAGGTCAGGCCAAAAAACGTCATTTACACAGGCCAATTTCCATTTCTAAGCGTTTAAGGGGTTGACTCACCCGGTTGACCGTCCCGATCGAGCCTTTAACGTTGTCAGATGTAGTTGGATTTTTTTTCATACATGTATTTAATCTTAACGGTGATATCTGACGGTTGGAATAGATTTTTCAAACTTTTAGATTCAAAATCGGAACATATGCACTAATGTTCCTTAACTTGTTTACTAAGTGTTTAAGTGAATGTATAGTTTCAAATAGTTACTATACGTACACTCTTCAAATGCAAATGTGTCGTGAAATAAGATATGACCGAAATAATGAAAGACGTCTACGGTTGAAAAATGACAAGATTCCGACAAAATCTGCGTGCCGAATGTTGCGGTTAACTGTTTTTTACTTCTGTTTTCCTATGGGTAGCCTCACGGTCGGTAAATATTTTGAGGAAAATTTTTATACGATTAGTTGCGTCTCATCGATTTGAAACTATTATATGTTGAAGGTCAGGCCAAAAAACGTCATTTACACATGTCAATTTCCATTTCTAAGCGTTTAAAGGGTTTGACTTCGTTGTTTAACCAAAGATTTAGCCGACGAAATATTTGAATTCGTCGGCTAAACTCTTGCGATCCGCTTATTGTGCGCCGTTGGATGGCTCAGATCCAACGGCTGCTGATTGTCCAAAGTATAGCCGACGAAATATTAAAATTCGTCGGCTAAACTCTTGCGATCCGCGTCTTTTCATTGTCCGCCGTTGGATGAGGGAGATCGGACGGCTGCTGAGCGCCTGAAGTATAGCCGACGACATTCAAAGAATAGCCGACGATATTAAAGATTTCGTCGGCTATAGTAAAGAATAGCCGACGAAATCTTTTTTAATCGTCGGCTATTCTATCGGGTATAAGTCTGAAACTGCCGAACCCTAGCCTCCGTTTTCTCCTTTTTTCTGCTTTCTCATCTGTTTTTCTGCTTTCTCCTCCACAGCAATTCAGACAGAGCCGCACCGCCGCTCTCCTCCTCCTCCTCCTCCTCCTCCTCCGATCGAAACTCCTCCTCCTCCTCCTCCGATCTGATCCGGCAAATTTTTTTTTTTCAATTTAATTTAATTTAATAAATTATTATATAGTTAATTGTAATTATATAAATTGTATATATTTGTTATATATTTGTTAATAAATTTAATTTTAACAAATTGTTATATATTTTTTATATATTTTATTTTAATTATATAAATTGTTATATATTTAATTGTAATTATATAAATTGTTATATATATTTGTTATATATTTGTTAATAAATTTAATTTTAACAAATTTTTATATATTTGTTATATATTTTATTTTAATTATATAAATTGTTATATATTTGTTATATATTTAATTTTAATTATATAAATTGTTATATATTTGTTATATATTTGTTAATAAATTTAATTGTTATATATTTGTAGTAATTTAGGTATATAAATTGTTATATATTTAATTTTAATTATATAAATTGTTAAATAAATTGTTAAATTAATTATATATATAAATTGGTAGTCTAATTATATATATATATATATATATATATATATATATATTAATAAAGAAATATAGTTATATTTGTATATAAATAGTTATATTTAGGTTAATGGTTAGTATTATTTAAAATGGCCGCGGCTGCAAATGGCCGATGCATTCAGACAGTTCTTGGGAGGCCGTCGTTCCAGATCGAGAGGTTCTGGAAGTTCCGCCGGTTCCGCAGACTCCGACAGGACCCTTAGCCAGCCTGAGAGGACCACCAGCCAGCCGCGGAGGAGTGTGGATTCCTCCCAGCCGCGGAGGACTGTGGATTCATCCCAGCCGCGGAGGAGTATGAGTTCTCGGCACCAGACCCTTCTCCAGGCGGGGCGGCCGTCGAGCAGTTCACTTCCGCCTGTCGGGCCAGATGCTCCGAGGTTCAGTCAGCAGCTATTTCAGGACGAGATAGCTGCAGACGTTCCTCAGGTTCGTATGCCTGAGGTTCATCGGGAGCCGATGAGGAGTCCGACGACGTCTGCTGCTGACTCGACTGAGGGTCCTACTCTCCCAAACCAGCTCTACCTCCCGTACAACATTCCTGCGATACCGGAGGTCGACTATCGTGGTGTGCCCATATGGCCTGATATGTCTCAGTACGTGAGTGCTGCGGAGGCATACCAGCAGCAGCCATTTGAGAACCCTGACCACCTTATTTCGGCGAGGAGAAAAGGAAAGTCGACAGACGAGTCATCCAGTTCAGGTAACATTTGATTTTATTAATTAAATGTTTTATTAAAATTAACGTACTAATATTTAATTTTATTAACCAATCGTCGTTTATGTGATAGGGACAGCCGCTAGCAGTTCACGGAGGAATACGAGAGGTGTCATATGTTTTGACACGCTCAGGAGAACTGTTGATCTGAGGGGGAGGATCCAGATCAACGAACTTCCTAATCAGGAGGTTCAGGGGAAAAAAAAAACGCGACTACTCGGGTTGCGTGGGGGCACTGATTAGGGACAGAGTCCCTATGTTGTGGACCCGGTGGGCTGATGTGCCCGAAGAAATAAAGAGGGAGGTGAACAACGCCGCGTCGGTGAGTAATTTAAAAAATTTAATTTATTTATCGTAATATTTAATAATTTTCAGTATTGTTACAATTGTAAAACTAATAAAATATTATCTTTCAGACATTCTTCGAGATTGCCGAACACAATCGGGATTGGGCGGACACCGTGCAGAACTCGAGGTACGTTGGGAATTCCTCATCTTATAATTTGAAATATTTTATGATATTAATAATATTTCTAATGCACTTTTGTTTTTTTCGTAGGTTCAAAGAGTAGAAGAACGAGCTCCGTTCCCACTATAACGAATACGACAACCGTGGTATGGGTACTCCCAGAGAGTTCATGTTCAGGGAGTACGAGTGGCGTTGGTTGAAGACAGTAGACTTCAACAACCCAGTTATGCAAGTAAATACTAAACTTCACTACAAATGTTTATTTTGTTAAAATTTTAATTATTAGTTTAATTATTTTATAATTATTACACTAATATTTTTTTATGTATTTTATAATATTTTATTATTTGTTTGAAGGAACGGTCTCGCATAAACTCTGCGAACCGCCGCCGTAACACAACCCCTCATCATGCTGGTTCTAGGCCTTTTGCACAATATCAGGAGGAGGCGCTTAGAGATCATCCTGATAGCAACCCGTACGTGGAGACGTTCAAGATCGCTTATCCACAAGCGACAGAACAGCTCGTAAGTCGTTCATTACGATTTTAAAATTTTAATTATCAATTTTACTTAATTATATATTTGTTAGAATATTAATTCTTTTTTTTCCCGTCCAATTAGGAGAGGGTTAACCGGACCGAAGAAGAGGTGTTCCAGCAAGTAGTTCGGGAGACACAACCGAACATTTCAGAGGTAGATCTGGAAGAAGCCCTGCGCCAGGTCGACCGGTCCAATGTCCAAACGGCAGCGAGGATGTTCGACACAACCTTCCCAAACCGGTCAAACAACTACTACTGCCGGGGTTTGGGAAGTTCTGGACTAGGGCTTCTGAAGACCACTAAGGGAGGTCAAAAGAAGGGAGGCGGGGAGAGCCAACAGATGAGGGGGAAAGTGCAGCGATTGGCAGAAGAAAATGCAAGGTTGGCGGCCGAGTTCCAGAGATCACAGGAGGAACAACGCAGATCACAGGAGCAACACCGCAGAACACAGCAGTATTATTTCGATCTGTCCAGTTTGTATGCTGAATGCGAGAGAATTCGGCAACACAACTACGCCGGCCAACAACACTGGTGGATGGATATGTTCGCGGCACAACAACAAAACCTTGAACCCCCGCCCCCGTTTCAGCCGTTAGTTGAACCTCCAATGCCTCAACCTCCCGAGTTCGGTCAGCAGGATGACGAGCATGATGGAGAGCAGGATGCTGGGGATGACGTGGTGGACTTTAGTGGTTTAGGTGATGATTAGTAGGGTTATATGTTATGTATATTGGAACGAATTAAATAATAAGTCATTTAGACGTGTTTCTTGTTGGTGCAAATGCATGGACTGTCTTTGTGATTTGCAGGTTGCTTGGAATGGTAATTTAGAAAATAATTTAATTTTTTTTTTCACCAAATGTAAGAATAGCCGACGATTTTGGCATTATTTCGTCGGCTATAAGAACTATAGCCGACAATTTTTACCAATATTCGTCGGCTATAAGTCTTATAGCCGACGAAAATTACCTTATTTCGTCGGCTATAACTAATTAATGTCTATTAAAATATTAATATATTTCGACGAAATAGATGAAATCGTCGGCTATAGTTCAGAACATATAGCCGACGAATTTCGTCGGCTATATTTTACGATATCGTCGGCCATACTCGAAAATACCCGACGAATTTCGTCGGATATTTTGCCAAGGTTTGGTCGACGAAATGATGTTTCGTCGGTAAAGTCATCGGCCATACTCGCATATAGCCGACGATTTTCTTTTTTTCGTCGGCCATTGGTATAGCCGACGGCGTTTTTCCGACGAATTATAGCAGACGAAAATTTCGTCGGCAGAAGGTATAGCCGACGAAATGTAGGCATAGTCGACGAAAATTTTTTCGTCGGCTATGCCCTCGGATCTGGTAGTGTTCCTTTAATTGGGCTTTACCCCGAGGCTCAGAGGGGTTTAGGTTAAACCAAATCCAATATGCCACGTCCTAACTATTTCTTTGGAAAGAATGTTTGGAGAGAGAGTATTGATTTGTTAGCTGATCCGAAGGGGGTTATTTTGTGGTAATCCAATTGCACAATATATGAATTACCTTGAGGGATAATAATGCATAAATGCTGATTGAGGTAATTAGGGGTTGTTACATATAGCAATCCATTTGTAAAGATATCTTAACCAAATCAGGAAATGATCTTCTTTGGAGCCGGGTTGGCTTATCTTGGGGTTAATTGAATGTTAATCTGGACAATATACGGGGTTGAATGAGTTCCCTAAGTTAAGGGAAATTCTGATCTCAATTTATTCTTAACCTATCTGATTAGAGGTGGTTTAAGGAAGGACAGTCCTACTCAATCTCGGAATCCGCCAGGCTGGATCTTCAAGCATTAGGGTTTCGTGAATCATATAAATATAACTCTTTTGTAATTAGGAAAAGATTCACAACCATCCACAAACAAACACAAGTTCTAGCGCACCGCTAACTTGCAAAGCCTCTCCGGAGCAACTCACGCAATTTGCCTCCACCTGCGATTGATCATATCTCGCATTCGTGTCGAGCGGTTGCTGAGTCTATCGAGTCAGTCCGCTACTCCAGTAGCAATCGAGTCGTTACCCCGGTAACAAACACCCGTGATCTTGGTTTAGCTCTGCTTTGCTTCTCCGGATCAAAGTAAGATCCTCAATCCGTGGGGGGTTGAGAAGAAAATCATCTTAGCCAGTTCTATTTAGGTCTTGTTCGAGCCCTATACGCCGGCTTAGTCAGCGCCCGCGTAACAGTTGCTTGATCAAAAAGTCAGAGTGTATTGGGAGCAGACGAGAGGACTCGCCAGGGGTCGTCCGCAGTCGAGTTGCACCACTCCAAAGGTGCTGGCACGCCTAAGCACACAGAAGACACTCGAAGAAATTTACATCCGCCACCCCCAAGTGCTGACTGTTCGCCGGGTGCTAAATCCGTCACGAACAATAAGGTATCAGTTAAGTGAAAGGATACAACTCGTACATGGAGTACCTACCAAGACTGAGCTAAACACAGACAAGAAAGCCGAACAATAAGGTATCAGTTAAGTGAAAGGATACGACTCGTACATGGAGTACCTACCAAGACTGAGCTAAACACAGACAAGAAAGCCGTGAAGGAGCACGTTTCTGCTACTACTCGATCTTGGTTTGATCCAAAATCACTCCTCAATAGTTCATTGCTAAGAGGATCTATAACTTCCTAAATTACCTTCAGTTATGCAGCACAACTACACCAACGTTGGCACAAATAAGACGAGGTTGAGGTCAGTACGTTTCATTCTCTACTCCTACAGACCGTACTGGTGTCTATGTACTACCCTTTCTTTTTTATCTGCTCTGTTTTATACACGGTATATATGTGGAAAATGGAAATGAAACCATAGGAGTGATAGGACTTCACTCTTTGACTGGCGAGCTGGGAATGGGACCTTCAGACTCATCCTTTTTTTTTTTTTTTTCTTTATCTGAGATTAAAAGTGGTTTTCGTCAATTACTTGAGCTGCTATGCTTAGATTTGGGATCAAATTCCAATGTTTGTTGTTGAAGCCATTGCTGGTTATGCAGAGCTTGAACAAGAATGAAACTTGTTGAATCTCTTCGGCTTGTAGGTTAATGAAAAGAGATTGACTGATGATTTCTCTACACGTACTGACTTTTTTTATTTTCACAAAACCAAGTTCGGTTCAGTTAGCAACGCAACCTTGGTTTGAATATCCTGAAAGACAATTTATGCATATTGATTGTTACTTCATTTTCTCCTTCCCCCCCCCCCCCCCCCCCCCCCCTCTTGTTCTATGTATTTTTTTTTTTTCTGTGTTTTGCTCTTTTTCTGTTTCTTGCAGGTCGCAGCGCACCCTTCCATGTTGATCATAATTAATAAAAAGCTGCCTATTAGTTTGTTCTACTAATATACACAAGTAACACAACTGTTGTTTGCATCCTTTTTTTTTTTTTTGGTGGAGTGGCCATAGATAGCTAACTTTGAATGGTTGTTCCTTCAATTTGGCTTCAATGTTTACACTTCCATGTCTGCTGTGCATGTCTTGTTCAGTATTCGAGATTGGAATCACCTGCATTCGGAGGGGAAAGCAAACAATCTTTTTAAATTCTGGCCTGAAATATAGGCCAACAGATGAGATATTTGTAGTGTCCTGCATTGTTGGTTTCTTCATAGATCCTTTCTTCTTCTACATTTGGAACATCAACGACGATATCAAGTGTCTAAGCGCAGATAGCAAGTTGCGGATATCATTTCTTGTTTTACGATCTGTTGTAGATTTCTTCTATGTAGCGGCCGTAATGCGAAATTGTGGCACACGAAGTTCCGGCCACACAGGAGGCTGGTCTTTCTCAACGTGGTGTATAGCACGAAAAACCTTTCGATACAAGAAAGGGCCGTTTACATGAAAGAAGAGAATCACTCCTTTACACATCTTGGGCCATTAAATTATTTCGCTTTGTCGGAGCATCTGATCTTACTTGCCCCTTCCCACAGGTACGTAGGAGACTAGGATGAGAAGCCTAGTATTCTGTCCACACTCCACAACTGTTTATTTTTTCAGCTTCCTTTCTTTCAGTTCCATTTAAGGATCATTTATGCAAAGTTCTAATAAAATCAATAATCGATATTTGTTAAGTCAGTGAAGTAAGATATACAACGAAATTTGTTTGTATCAGATACATCATTAAAAGAACTGGAAAAATCATAATCAAATCGCTAAACAGTATGAATTTGATTGATTTATTTTATATTTGTAAAGATAGTACTTACATATATATTGAACACAAAAAGAAATGGTTCTGTTCTGAATGTGAGATCAACATGTACTTTGAACTTACAAAAATTATTAGAACAATTTCCAGTGTTGGGGCTAATATTTGCTCTGTAATGTACCTTCAGGTAGCTTTGCTGACCGATTCTGTCCTTTCGTCTTGTACTCTATTCATTTTCCTCTTCCAGTATGTTCTCCGTGTTAGTCACATCTACGAATGGGTCAAGCATATTAACATTGAGACTCGTATAGGAAGATTGATTAAAGGGGTATTGGATCTTTGTGATCCTTTCTTCCTTACTGCTCATGTAAGTTTCAGATTCCAGTTTCAAATTCCTTTCAACTTAATTCCCCAAAGTTTGTATCAAGTTAATTTGCTATATATATATATATATTGAATGGTTCAAGAAATTGCATGTCAAGCTCTCTATGAAATCCGTTTCGGTGTGAGATCGTCCGTACCTATATTTCAGTGATAAATTGTGAGCCTAGCTAAGCTTTGTGTTTCATCATTAATAGAACATCCTATGATAACTTCTTTTTATTCTCTTTCGTCGACCATCTTATACTCTTACGTATAATGTGCTAGAAATATATGATCATTAGCTATGTTTCCTACAGCTTCTAGGAGCCATGTGGTATTTGTTGGCTATTAAAAGGGAGACGAGGTGTTGGCTAAAAGCCTGTCGAAATGTTAAAGGATGTTATCCCGCAATTGATTATGATCTATTCTGTAGCAGCCAAAATGAGTTTAGAATGAATAATATCACTATGATAAATAAATTATGCCCTACAAATCCATCAAATGCATCGGTGTTGCACTTTGGTATGTATCTTGATGTTATTAAGTTCAATCAACAAATTGCGGATCAAAGCTGTTGCAGTGCTTCTCGTGGGGTTTGCGAAATTTGAGGTTAGTACGTACTCAGCACATATTAAGATTAATTGTTTGTGATTTAACCAGATTGGTTTCCATTGCTTATGATTTCATTATACACCCAACTTCTTTAGGTTCATTTGTTTCAATTCAGTAGCAGTTTTTTGTCAATATACATGCAGTTCTTTAGGTGCAAACTTAGAGGCGAGTTCGAATGCATGGGATAACATCTTTGCGATTTGCATTTCTATAAGCGGCATAGCACTATTCTTGATATATATCAACGAACAAATGCAGGTTGGTGTTAATTGTATTTGTATAACAAAATCAATGCTCTCCGACTATTAACCTTAATTAGCAGCTTCCCCCATATGTAGATATACAATTAAAAATCTTTGCTTTGTAGTTGTGATGCCACATTCATCAACATGTTCAACCCCCTTCTTGCATCTCTTGATTGAGAAAGTCTACAAGCACATAATTTTTTCTTTTTCTTTTTTTAAGCACATAATTAACGTATAGATACATCAATATTATTAGACAATAATACTCTCTATAGTGATCAGCTCCATCAGATATAGACTAGCTTGAAATTAAGCTAACTTAGTCTACTACGTACTGTATAGAGCTATTCTATATATCCTAATGTACCTTTACTACAAACCCTTTCTGATATTGCTAGTTCTTAATTTGTTACTTGAGGTTCAGAGTTTTATGAACTAAACCTACTAGTTTGTTGTGCTACCTACGTAGTACAGACGTATAGGCAGTTGGCAAAAAAGCTATCAGAGAAGCTTAAATTCAACCGGAAGATGCAAAAGATATCCCCAGACATAGATTTGAGGCTGTCCAAAAATGCTGATGTCCCAAAGGATATGAAAACGGTGATCATGGAAACTGTACGATAGAGTCGAAGAGGACAAAGATTTTCATGTGGAAAATATCGTCTCCATTCTCTCCCCAGTTCATAAAAGACTTATCATGCGTCCTCTTTGCCTGGATTTGCTAAAAAAGGTAAGTTTACGTCTCTATAATTTGTAATTATAGCATGAGTAGCCCGCTCATGCATGCATATATACTTTAGGAAAAATTTCACACACAGTACCTGAACTTAGGTGGTCAGGTCAGTTTGATACCTCAACTTTTTTTCGTACGATAAACATACTCCAACTTATTTATCCGTACCGAATGTGTACCCACGTCACTGTTTTGATGACGTGGCCTTAGGTGGTCAGGTCAGTTTGATACCTGAACTTAGGTGGTCAGGTCAGTTTGATACCTAAACTTAGGTGGTCAGGTCAGTTTGATACAAAAACAGAGGTGCCACGTCATCAAAACAGTGACGTGGGTACACATTTGGTACGGATAAATAAGTTGGAGTATGTTTATCGTACGAAAAAAAGTTGAGATATCAAACTGACCTGACCACCTAAGTTCAGATACTGTGTGTGAATTTTTTCCTATACTTTATGTATAAGCACTTCTTAATCACATACATGTGTATTCTAAGGTACCACTACTTGAAGACATGGACGATCAGGTGTTGAAAGCAATCTCCGAGCATCTTAACTGGGTGTTCTATGCAGTAGACAGCTATATTATTCGAGAGGGCGAACCGCTCGCAAAGATGTTCTTCATCAGGCAAGGCACTGCATTGACCTGCACAACTCGTACTGATCAGACCAGTGGAGGAAGTACGAGTGGTTCTTCGATCATCAACAACCTTGAAAAAGACGATCTCTACGGGGCAGAACTTCTAGAGTGGGCATTCAGTTTTGGCTCCTTTTCGAACTTGCCCGTCTCAACAACAACTGTTGTGACCCAAGAAAGAGTTGAAGCTTTTGTCATCAGGGCCAAAGATTTGAAGAAAATTGTCTCTATGTTCTGGTGGCAATTTAGCAGAAGACTTCAACTCAATGACATAGAGGATTCTCTTTTGAGGCAGTGGAAGTTTTTGGCAATCTCTTCCTTGGTACGCCATCGTAAGGCAATGGCAAAGAGAGGAACTGGCTGGGACCAAGTTTACAACAAATTAACCAAAAGTGACTAAACTATATATTTGATTAGAAACAAATGGGATTTATTTGAGTTAGGGATCAAGTGATATCCCAGCTGCAAAATAGAATGAATAGATCAGTCAAATGTGATTTTGTAATTCGAATTATTACTCTACACAGCATTTCTAGACTAACATTCGTTAGTAAAAGTAACCATACAATAGCTTAATATAGAGCAATTAATAACACAACCATTTGCCTGTTACAGGGCATTTTTGAATATATATGCACTAAAATAACAAAATTTACAATAAAAATGGGGGGACAGGTCCAATTGCAAACTCCTACAAGACACTCTATGTAACAAGTCCAACTTCAAGCATACCATCAAAGATGCACCATCAGGAGACAAGATGGTAACATCAACATCTGGAAATTTTAGGAAGGACTTCATCCATCTGAATCCTATATAAGTAAAATAGAGCTTCTGCACATTTGCACTACTCCATGGCTATCTTCACTACTAAAGTTGAGTAGAGGAAAGAGACTAACCAACAAGCATTTGCTGAGTCTCTGCGCTTAAGTCCATAGCTCCAACTTGTCTGCTCAGGTCGTAAACCTGCTCTTCCATTTGCGGTTCTTTCCTCTCTTCAAAGGCATTCACGCTTTGTGAATCCTGATTCACACTGTGCGGTTCCAATTCTGCCACTTTGCCCACTTTCTCAGAAGCAATTATCTTGTCAGCATCAGAGCTGGAGATCGACTCACAGAGACTAGTAGATTCTCCATCAATAGGAGTAACTTTGGCAGCCTTTACAAGACTGCCATCCAGTTCTGAATACACTTGATCTTCTGAGAGAGCAACGCTAGTCTTCTTCTCTGCAAAACAGTTCTCTAGCTCTTTGATGTCAATGCCATGTCCTCCAGTTGCACTTTTCTTATCCTTCAACTGATATTCTATGCTAGATTTAGGATTTACTTTACTATCAAATTTGGGAGATATGCTCTTCCTTGAAGGAGTAAGGACTTTCGTTGCAGCATTTAATGAGTGCTGAACAGGTACTGAAGATGTAGGTTTCATATTACAGGCCGTCTGTTGAGTCTCGGGTTTTTTACTGCCCACCTTCGTCACAGATCTAGCAGGTTGAAGTTTTCCCAGCTTTCCCTTGTTTTGGCCCCTGCTCAGACTAGCAGTTCCTCTCCCAGATTTAGGCGAGCTACTAGGAGGAACGAGAGGATGAGGTTGCTTACTTCCATTGGGAGTGGATCCAGCTAACTTCACCTATGTAAAGTAGAAACACTACATAGGTTATTTACAAGAGAAAGGAATGGATAAAAAATAACAAAAATTGGATATGGCCAACAAAATGTTTCATTTCAAGTTAATTAGCTAGAGTTTTCAGCAAGATAAGAGAAAAAGCAAACGAACCCCATCAAAGAAGCCAATTTTTGGTGATGGCAATCGTAGTCCAGAAGGTTTTGAAGTTGGAGGAAATGCACCATTTCTCTCCATAGGGGCTTTCACCACGGATTTACGGAGCTGTCCACTTGCCTGAGTCTCATGTCCAACTGAGTTTAGATCCTTACCACGGTTCGGCAAATCCAAAATCAGAGGTGCATCAAAATCTACTGAGCCACTTTTGAGAGAGATCGTGTCGAGGCTAGCTCTTGATGACTCTGAGGACCATTCGCTCATAGAGCCAGCAGGTGATATGCTAGAGAGCAGCTTTGTCACAGGAATCATATCAGATGAGAGACGAGATTTCACAGACTGACTTTTATTCCTTGGTTCAATTCGAGGTGATGTTTTAAAGGTTGAACCAGAGGAAGGTGTGTTATCATTCCTGGAATCAGTTTTTCTTTGGGAGTTGAAGGGAGATTTACTAATGTCGTTGGACGCAGTACTGCCAGAACTATCAAATGAAGAGGAAGCTACTTCTCTCCTGGTTACAGAAGCACCCAAGGTGGAAGTCTTAGTTGATGGTCTGGGCTTGGGCACAATTCGAGAACTTAAAGGTGCTTTTGACACTGGAGCCACTCTACCTGTAGTGGTGGAATCAGGATAAGAGACTGATGACTGAGAAATACTATACATCACTACCTCTATGGTACGAATATATAGGTACAACTAAAATGAGGTTCAGCTTACCAGTTGTGCTTCTGACATTGTCCTTTTCACTTTTGACGAGGGCACCACCGGTAGAAGCTCTCTTGGTTAAAGCTGCTGAGCTAGGACTAGGAGTCCCCAATACCTTTGGTCGCTTCAAAAGAGATGTGCTTGACCCACCACTTGTGGAAACAGACTTCATTTTAAAGAATATAAGAGGTGTGTCAATTACACTATATAAAGGTCTACTTTCATAATGTTTGCCAGTTGTTAATCAGCACCAAGGGTCATAAATCATCAGTGAAACTTTCTATTGAAAAAAAAAATGACAAGGTTTATACGAAGGCCAAATCCATCTATATGATGTTTAATCTTTTTCCCAGTGGTATGTGTTCCAGTATTAAATGTTTCATACAAGTAATGCAGATATTAGAGAACATATTATTATTGCATACCTGTGATACTTGTGGGCATCTAGAAGCCTGCCTTTTAGGTATCCCTGGTTTTTGTACATCAATGCTTGTCTTCTTAGAAGCAAGCCTAGGCCTTGCCTGAAATATAGAACATTATTTCTTACGATCCTATTCTGACAATTAGAGATTCCTGGTATAGACTAAACATACCTTATCTTGAGAAGCAAGATCCACCCCCTTTGAAGCTGAAAAGAGAAAAGGCTGTGTTAGTTTAAAAAGTACATCTCCAAAGTAAATCGTCTGATATTAGACTATTTATGTTTCTTCAGTAAATATTATTAATGTTTAATACCCAGACTACCATTACTCCTCTAATGAGATAAGAGACTCAGGTAAAGAACTCCATCAAACTGCCTCAATGGGACCTAAATTTAATGGGACAAAGCTAACAATCTGTTTGATATTGTGCCAAATACGAGTCACAGAGGTCTGCTTACCACAGGTACTCCTGTCTTCCGCAACTCCTGAACCTACTTTAATGCTTTCATCCACTACTTTTGATGTATTGCTAGATCTCTGGATTGAAGCTCTCACATCTTCAAATAAATTGGCCTCAACATTTTCGAGCGTCAAAGTATCACTTTCTAGGGTGGAGATTGTATCAGTAGACCGGTAAACTTCTTCTTGAATCCCAGGTAACATCCTTGTTTCACTCTTATCTCCATCAATCATGCTAGACAGCTCCTCAGCATCAAGAACACCTGACTCACAAAATAGCACCCCCTACTAATAAACTGAATGCACAAAACGAGAATAACCAAACAGCATTACCTATAAACTTCCGAACACTAAACCTACCTGGACCGGTGAGAAAAGCACTATTCCAAGCTATACTTTCACGCAAGTTATACTTCCCCCTCTTCTTTTTCACTTCCGGTTCCAGCGACTCAGTAGGCTGAATAGCCTGGTCATTGAGCTCAAGGTTTTCAGGAACCGCGTCTAACTTGTTAGCAGCATTGCCCCCAAACAACTCAAGACTTCTGTTAACTTGGTCCTCTGAACAGTGTACACCACATTACGAAATAATCAGTAAAAAGTGACAGAAACCACAACAATAACTAACAACCATCAGATAACAAGGAGGGCATTATAAATCTCCACCGGAAATCGAACCGGAATTTCAGAATTTAGTGTTATAATTATTAAAAATAGACTCAGATTATTAAAAAAATTAAAAAAAAATCAGGTTGATAGTGCAGTTTTCGAGGTCTAATTCTGTAGCAGGCGAACAAGAACAAATCAAGATCACTCTTTTCACTAAAAATTAGTATCAAAACTCCGTAAACCTAAGTAGTTATCCAAAAGAATCCCTAATTTACATATCGGAAATGACTAAAGCAACTTGAATTTAAATTTGCAGAACCAAATCAGAAAAGTCAACCGAGCTGTTTAAAATCAAGATCAATCAGCTTGAAATCAAGAAGAACAACTCCTCGGAAAACCTAAGAGAGAGAAAAGAGGGACCTGAGAACTTGAAATCGCCGGTGAAGGAATCGATGAGGGAATCGTCTTCGCAAGAAACGTCGATGAGGCTGAGGCGTCTGGGCTGGGCGAGCAACTCGGAATCTTCCATATCGGAGATCGGATCGGAGAGTGGATTGGGATCGGAGTTTGAGTTTGGGGCAGTGGCGGAAGCGTAGGTCTTTTTGTGTGTGGAGTAGATATGAGTGTGGGTGTGTATGTCTATTTTTTGAAATACGGAGAAGCGGCGGTTCAAGATTCTGAATTTGGAATTTAAATTAATTCAAAATGGAAAATACTAGAAAAGACTGAAAAAGTAAAGCTAAGTAGCTAACAGTCTAGTGGAGTGGGAGCGTCTTGTGTGTACTTTGCTCAGACCTGGAATATGAACTACTGGACTATAATTCTTTTGCCAATTTTCCTTTTTTCTGATTTAAATACTTGTTCATAATAAAGGTTTACAGGCAAAGTTATAGAGTAAGATTTAGAAGAAAAAAAATGAAGTTGTTGATTAGGTAACGGGGATCATAGGTCAGACGATGAGGTTTGGTTACATAGTTAGTCGAATGATTATGAAAAAAAACGCTTGAGATAAAGATTGGTGATGAATTATGCGATGTAAATTGTAAGTCTAACAATGTATGTTGTTGGTTATAACATATTAGTCTAAACACTTTCTAGAGGTGTCAATTGAATAGTGATGAAAAAGATACAGTAAAGTCGACAATTAATGATTTTAAAGTTAACTGTTTAAAATTTAAACGGAGGGAGTTGTATACATGATGGTTTATAGTTGTGTTTTTTTTTTTTTGTTTCCCTTCTCAATCATACTTTTCTTAAACACTTCGCAAACAATTGGACGTGGGTAGAAAAGCATGCGCTCTTGGTCATCAAGTGTGAGCCTGCCTCATAAGTTTTTTTGTAATGTTTTTATCAAAATGAAACTTCATTAATTGAATGAATTACAACGATTTATGGATTATAGGTCAGTAATCAATCACTAACTAAAACCCAACTAGACGAAATCCAAACTAACAGACTGACAGAGCCATACTGGGCCGACTCTAAACAAAGTAAAGGCTAACTCAATTTTAATATCTCATTTGCCAACCAGTGAGCAACATTGTTGTCTTCCCGAGTCTCACACAAGTGACAACTACAGGAAATAAAAGATTGAACTAAAAACTTAACTTCGTCAATTATATGACCTTCACAACTTAAATCATCAGAACTATCATGGAGAGTATTAATAACTGAGAGAGCATCACCTTCCACCACGAGGTTTGAAAAACCCACATAAGAGGAAAAACTATTTCTACTTCAGTTTATAACACATACTAAGAAACGATTCCATTAATATATGAAAAACTGCAATCACAAGTTCAGAAATTCAAGTGCAGTAAGTTCAGAATTGTGGATCGATTATTAACACAGAGTCTGGTCATAATCTTTTTACATTTCAATTAACGTAAAAGCATCATACATCTGTATTCAACTTTATGAGCACACAAAAAGAAGCCATTGACGAAAAACTGCTGCTTGTAGTATGAAGGAGTTTAGTACTGACACAGTACACATAAGCATTACCAGTACCCCAGTTGTGAACATACCCTAGTTACAAACAATACATAATTACCCATAACTACACTTTTGTGGTGATATTTATAAATAACAAGGAATTAACAGTAACTGGTTGTTAACGCATCTATGATTTACTGACATAATTAACCATGACCAAGGAGTAAAATATCGGATATCGAGGAAATATCGATGTTTCAAAATACGGATATTTCGACGGAAATATCGATGAAATATCGATCCATTAGAAATTTTAACAAAAACGACGGAAACTATGAGAAATACATGGAAATTTGTATTGAAACTTTCTAAGGTTGTTTTATGCTATGTTATCGATTATATGTGAGAAGAAAATATTAATAAACTCAAATAGATATCAATTTATTAAAATGTTATATGAATTACTACGTGCGATTTATCAATTCAGTGCGATTTATCAATTCAGTAGGAAAGCTGCTTCCAAATAGGGAAAAGTCCACATTCTGAATACGTAAATTTGAACTGCTGTAGGCCTCAGCTGATTGTGCTGGCTTCAACTAAATTAAAGTTCACAAAATTTGGAGTAGCAATTAGCTTACAGAAATGAAACTAGCAGCAGTGCAGCACACATGGTGATAGAAATTTGAAACAGATTCAAGTATTCCACACAGATTCTATATATTCCTAAACGAAGAACTGAATAAACTTATTGAAAGAGGGTGGTCCTTGACTGTCCCTTCCTTGCTTAATTTGCACATGTTTAATTAACTTTATCATCTTCCCCAACCAACAATGGAAACCTGCAGTGATATCTTTGATCACACCATATATATATATATATATATACTTGGGACAAAGTTCTTCATCTGCTACTTGTGTTGAAGTAGCTTCGATTGAGCTCTGTATATATTCGCTTGACCATTGCCTCAGTACTTATGCATGGTGGTGCTGGGAATGCTGTGGTCCATTTGCATCTCTCCGCACAACCCCCACAAGCCTGCTGCCATAGAATCAGCAAACCACCAAACCAGCAAACCAAGTACTAAAATATCGGAAATTTCGGAAATTTCGCCGGAAAATCGGAAAAATCGGTGAAATATCGGAAATATCGGAAAATATCGGGAAATTTCGACGAGAAACTGAAAGAATTGAATCGAAATATCGATCCCACGGAAAAACGAAAATATCGGCGAAATATCGCCGATATTATCGATTTTGAATACCTTGACCATGACAATCCTTAAATTACAACTCATGTCATCACTCACCCAACTCTCAAATCCCACCCTCTCCTCTCTCTCAAAATGCCAAGTCCCTCTTCTTCTGTGACGCGCTGTCATCGGCCTCTGAATCCGACGAGCTTGAAGCCGTGCCGGAGGGAAGGTACTGAGAGTGGTCCAAGAACGCCAAGGAGGTCTCGCCGGAGCTCAAAACCAACTCCACCGGGTCGTCAAAGCTCTGGAGAATCAGGGATATGTGCAACACCGACTTTCTTCTCGGCCTTGGACGGTGGCGGCGCAGAGGAGGACAACAGATGATGGTGGAAGGGTCCTCTCTCTCTCTCTCTCTCTCTCATATTTCGTGCCCGATCTGTGCGACACCGACTTTCTTCTCGGCCTCGGCGCGGGCGATGGTCGCGGCCTTGGACGGTGGCGGCTCTCTCTCTCTCTCATATTTCGTGCCCGATCTGTGCGACACCGACTTTCTTCTCGGCCTCGGCGCGGGCAATGGTCGCGGCCTTGGACGGTGGCGGCGCAGAGAAGGACGACAGATGATGGTGGAAGGGATTGGGAAGCTCAGTGGTGGTGGTTGGGGGAGGAGGCCATTGGGGATGGGGGTTAGGATTTGAAAGGGGTTAATGAAAAAGGAGAAGAGAGCGAGTCCGGATGCCGAAGCCTGGCGGAGACATGCCTTCATGGTGGAGATCTGATTAGATCTGGATTTTCTGAGGGTAAATTTACGGCGGAAGTAAATTTTCTGAGGGTTAGTAGTATTAGAATAGTGGTATTGACTTCTGAGGCTCAATGGTATTGATTTCTGAGGGTAATTTTGAAATTTATGAGTTAACGGATTCTATTAGTTTTGGATGAAAACTTGCTAGTGGTAATTTTAAGAAACAATTTTACTACTGGTAAATATCACCACAAAATTGTAGTTTTGGGTAAAAACCTCTACAAACAATCAAAACTTAACCAAAAATACTAAATTCAGGCTATCCAGCTATCCATAGTTTTCACTGCATTGCTTCTATTGAAAAGATGAAAATTCACAAGAGTGCACAAACCACAGATTTTATGAACTGATATCAGAAGCCAGATGCAAGGGGTGAAAACTGAACTACAGGTAACAGTGAGGTTGAAAAATCAAAATCCAGATAATAAGTCATAAGTCGTAACAAAAATATTTAGGGTACTGTGACATAGATATCAAGAAAAATAAAAGAAAAGAGCACAAGAATTTGCAGCATCTATTGAACCAAAAAAGATGTCATATTGCATTAGAGTAACTGACTGATAAATGGAGTTCTGAGTACTTTCTCTTACAGCCAATTAAGAAATAAACTGTACTACTGCACTAACAAAATCATTATGGACTTCTTGGCATTTCTCACATCTCACAGCTGATTATGAAACAAACTACATGGATGTACATATACTTGTTAATCCTGGTCCTAGCAATTTGCATAAAAATATCGAGGCAACTACCAACTCCTATTGTTTCTTGCTTATAAGCCTGGCTAACCAAAAAAACAAAATAGAAACCTGTGATACTCTCATTCCATCAAAGTTTCCTAGCTGCATCACCTTCTACAGATGCATATCTGTTTTTCCTTGCTTTGCCACCTTTGGAGAAGGAGAAGCTTTACTTGGTGATAGCGGATACTTGAGCCGATAGCTTACAAGTGAAGGTCCAAAGGTACTGTACTTCCCGGCACTGCTGAAAGCTTTTTGAGCGTCAGAACGCCGCTTGAAAACCACTTTGGCCCGGTTAGTCTTCTTCAGCAATTCGGTTTGAGATTCATTTAAAGGCCCGAAGCAGCTAAAAATTTTGTTCAGATTTTCTTCCGAGGGAAGAGACTCCAAGTCTGAAAAGTTCAGGATCAGAGCTGCAGGAGGATCTTCCCCAGAAGTCTCACTTGGGAGAGCTGCTTCCAGATCATCATCTTGATCAGCGAACTTCTGTGCAGAATCCATATTGGGGTTAAGCTCAAGACTTGCTTGCGATTCCACAAAAAAAGCATCCTTCTTACTTAAAGATCCAGCCACCAACTCTCCACTTTCACTGTCAATAGCTGGCTTGACTGCTTCCAAATCAGTATCTTCATCTGCATTTGCCTGTCCAGAATCCAATTTAGGATTCAAATCGGGATTTACTTGGCATTCAGCAACAGCCGCATCCTCATCATTTGGAGCTCCAGCTACCAACTCATCATTTCCGTTATCAAGAGCTGGCTTCACTGCTTCTGAACCAGTACCTCCACCAGCATTTTCCAGTCCAGAATCCAAACTGGGATCCACTTCAAGATCTGCTGGTGGTTCAACAACAGAGCTGAACTCACATGCTAATGCTCCAGTTTCCTTGCCCAGAGCCGGGTTCACTGCTTTCGAATCAAGATCTCCACAAGCAATGTACTGTTCAGAATCCAAACTGGGATTTAATTCAATACTTGCTTGCCGTTCAACAGCAGAAGTATCCTTATCGTCTGTAGCAGCTCCGCATACCAACTCTCCATTTTCATTGTCAACAACTGGCTTTAGTGCTTCCGAATCAAGACTTGATTGTGACTCCACGACACAGGTATGTTCATCGTTTGCAGCTCCAAGTAATACCTCTCCATTGTCGTTATGACTCTTGACAATCATATCAGAAGGAGAGTCCTTGACCAGCTCCAGGTCAGACGATCCAGACATGTATGGTTTGATTGATTTCTTCCCAGTCTTAGTTGATTTCTTACCCAGCTTGCCACCAAATATTTGTCCCAAAGGCAATTTATCCTCATCTGGAGTGGGAGGTTCCAGGCATACAGTATTCCTAAATTTTGAGAAGCAGGCCATCAAGGAAATCATCATGCTATAACCTTTATTGGGATTTATGGCGGCCAAGCAGAGGTATGACAGCATCTCATCAGGAGAAGGATGCTCCACGTCAATCAGCATTTCAGTTTGTGGTTCCTGTGATGTAGATTTCTCGTCGCCTTCATCCTGAACTTCAGCATCTGCTGGTGCAGCATTGGAATGCTTAAATATTGGACTTGACCCATTTAGTAGGGTTGCGACCCTACAGATTCTATCTCCAACTTTAAAAGTCTGCTTATTCTGTAGAGAAATACAATCATCCACTGCTGATGAAGCAGTTTTACTATGTTTCACTGCAGAGTCATCAGACTTAGCCCCATCAACTGCCTTTCGCTTCTTACTTGAGGATTGTGAAACCATTTTCCTTTCTGATCCATTCTCGCTCATGGGAGTAGACAAACCCTTCTCAGCAGTCACATTTGAAAAGTTTTTCCCTTTCTTACTTGGTTGGGAATTATCTCCAGATATGTGCTTACGCTTATGCACTGAGGAACTTTTCCCTTTTGATTTCTGCTTCAATTCTTCATCCTTATTTACTGGAAGTGCATCTTCACGCAGTTCATTAACTTGCTCCTTTTCTCTCAGTAGTGAAATGTCAGCATCATTGTCCAGCAGCCCACCAAGAAAATTGAACTCTGGCAGCTGAGAATAACCCTTCCAACGACAGAAAGATGATAATTGGGCCCGCGATGTAATAAGTTCTAGCTTGTCAGTTCTGCCAAATGGCAACTTGGCGGCTTGTTTTGCAAACTTAATGAGTTTCAAGGGTTCAAAAGAAGCAGCACCAAGAGAACTATCACCACCATCTCTTCTACTTGCTTCTTCCTTGATTCCAGCATTAACAATCGTCTGTATTTTGAGCTTTGCATACGCTTCTTTGGAAATGCAAGAACAGGCCAAGCCAAACTCTACCCGTCTAGAGAATTCATCCAGAGCACAAGCAACTGCATTTTGAAATTCCTCCATATTGCTCTGCTTTTCCATTTGTGAAAAGTTCTCCCAAAAGGGCTTAATTTGTGGTGCTTCATTCCAAGCAAATGTACAATCCCAAAAATAAGCTATCAGATAACTGTTCTTCTTGAAATACTTCTTTGCCTGTTTCGACGAAGTCGAAGGATCACATATCTGCCCAGGCCACCAGGGATGGCTCCTAACTTTGCCCCATACTAGATCAGAAGCTTGAAATTTTGGTTTTGATGGACCAGAAACATCAATTTCATCTGAATCACTCCCATCTGTTCCAGAATACGGTTCCAAATCAACAGCCATAACAGAATCCTCTGCTGGGGGAACATTTTCAGGCATCAATAAATCTTCACTGATCTTTACTTCCACATCAACTTCCAATGTCTGATTTTCTAGTCCACCACAAGTAACCATCGGAGAATCAGGGCTTACATTCACATCTCTGTCACGCACAGACTCATCAATACTGCCAACTTTCACTTCCACAGCTGGAATGTCCTGCTGTATTTCTCCAACAGACCCTTTCGCCTCACCCTCCTCGTTAAAACTTGACGTATGGAAACTCTTCTCTTCAACCTCGCTACGCTCCACATTCTGTTCACTTAATCTCTCTTCCTCGACTACTTGCGCAACACTCTCTTCTTTCTCATCACTCATCAACTCATCCTTTCCTTCAACTGAAGACGTATTCGCCTCAAAACTCATCGAACGACTCCCTTTCACAGCACCCACATCTCCGGCCTCCACTTCCCTCAAAATCTCATCTTTGCCACCATCCTTATCACCCAAAACTGAACTCTCAACCTCCTTAGAACTATCTTTCGACTCCGAAACCAGCCCTTTCTCACTTGCAGCATTCACATCACTACCCCCAACCTGAGCCCCCTCCAAACCCTCTCTATCTTTCTCATCAATCTCCATATCTACAGGCCCTAATTTCTCATCGACCAATTCCTCCCTCTCCTCAAAACCCTCATTCGTCTCCTCATCCACTACACCACTATCATCAACGCTATCCTCCCCCGAGAAGTTAACCCCTTGCTTCCTTATCCGAGCCATTCAATAAATACGACGCGTCGTACAATCACTCGCAGTGAGCTATATTGAACTTCAACAAAACCCTAGATAGCAGAAAAAGTTTCTAATAAGCCCTAAATCACAGTACAATTAGAGAAGGGGAAGGAAAGAAAGTACCTTTAGGGAGTTGCGCCGGTTTGGTTTTGACGGCTTCAAATCTGAGAATTTGGGAAGAAAAATAAGAGGGTTTCCATTTGGGACGAACAAGCGGAGGGTCGAGATTTTCTGCGTTTCAAAATGTGGGAGACGTGAAGACCCAGGTATCTTATGGGACACGTGGTGCACTACCGGCGGGAGTCACATGGGCCAAAAAAGCATTTTGTGGTTATGGAGATTCGATAATCAGGCCCAATCTCGTTCGTTTCTTTTTGTTCTTTTTTAATTTTTACATAATTATTATCTTTTTCTCGCTTATATACGAATCATTAACGAGGAATACAAGTGACGTTACTAGATGTAGACTATGGCTTAGTTTGGTATTGAGGTAGAAAAACTCAAATATGGAAAAACTGAGGGGGGGTATATTGTATTTAGATTTCTATAGTGTTTTAAAGATTATTATGGATTCTAGAAGTTTTGGGGTATTCAATTTGGATTTATAAAAGAAAATTTTAAATCCACTAAAGTCTGAGGGTATTCAATAATGACTTTAATTAACTTTTAAAAAGTCCATAGAAGTTTAAGGGTATTCAAAAACTTTACGAATTTTAAAATATTCATTAAATGATGGATTTACATGGATTGTTTAGTGTAAATTGTAAAGAAAACAAGTTTCCATCAATCCAACCTCTAAATTCAAAATTTCCGTGGATTTATAATTTTTTTCTTTTCATTACTCTCTCTCTCTCTCTCTCTCTCTCTCTCTCTCTCTCTCTCTCTCTCTCTCTAAACGGGTCGCAATTTTCATACATATTTTACAATAGGGACTAGTTATACAAGTTGGTGGTAATAGAAGAGTGTAACGAGTACATGACGACGAATCCAACTATATTTCTCACGACTTCATATATCAGAAATCCCACGCATTTCATAAGTAACTCTATCAATTAACTTTCTGGCACCAATTCGATATAATCTCAAATTTTATCGACCAACCTCTCTCTCTTGCTCTCTTTCTCCCTCACTTATCTCGTCATTTCCGTAGATTTATAATTTTTTTTATTTTCATCATTTTTATCTTTATACTTTTTTCTTCTCCATAATATACATGTCTAGTTTGATACACACGTATAATTAGTTAACTTCTTGGAAAGATTTCATGTTAATTTTTTATTTATTTATTTAAGTTACATGTTTATGTTGATAAAGTGATTAATGATAAAAAAAAAAAAAAGTCTGTCAAAATCTATGAGAATCCATAAAAGTTGTATTTTTTGTTTTCACAAGTTCTTAAAAGTTTCTCTTATAAATCTACGGAAATCTAGAAGATTTTATAAGTCTGTATAAATCTAAGAACTCTTTATAAATCCATCACTTAAAAAAAGTCTGCATAAATTTGAATACAATACACCTCATGAATTTTAAATAAGCAACATTTCACCTGTTTTTAAAAATCGTGGTTTTTTCAACTAAATATTATAAATAAACACCTTATAAAATACTTACTAAATATATAATTAAATAATCATAAGTAATTATTTATCCCAAAACGCAATACCAAACTAAACTTATAGGGACAGGGTCATTAGTATAGAGATATTAAATCACTAGACTTGTCTGACAGCTTTTTTATGTCTCGTCACAAAGAGCAGGGAGTGTTTTCCCATTTTGTTTAATTTTGGGAATAGCAATTTCACTTATTTACGTATTGAACCATGAATAATGCATTTGTGAATACAATTTATTATCTACCGGGACGTTGAACTAGCAGATACGTGCTCATCATTCATATTTATGTTGTGTCTCGTATTCTTATTGCACTCGGCATCTAACTGAAATTACGACTACTACACGTTGATTATAGATTCATACTCCTTGTACAAGGGTTGTACAAGGCATGAAACACTGCAAACACACTTCACACATATATATTGATAATAAATTCTCCAGAGTCTCTATTGTTTGAGCAAAACACAAACTAGAGTATGGGTACCCTATCTAACCGTGAAGTACTAGGCCTAATCTTGAACTTGGTCAAGGACCCAGACGATCATTCTCTCATGTCTGTAAGCAATGGTGGGCAGTAGAGAGCCGGAACCAGTCATCGATTAGTGTTCTCGAACTCGAACATCTCCCTCGATTACTAGATCGATTTCCAAATATAGTCACATTAACATTACAAACATCCGAGTCTATATTACCCGCCAACCTCAGATTAGTAGCCCAAGGATGCCCCAAATTAGAGGTCCTCGACCTTACAGCACCGTTACGGTGCTATAGAGAAGTGTGGATACAAGGTCTACACACACTAGCAAATACGTCTCCTAAGTTAACCAAGATTTTGCTTCGTGGGAGGCATTATGTGACAGATATTATTGACTTGAAGCATTCACGAGATTCAATTCGATCGTTCAAACATATAGCGGTTAACTTGAAGCATTTGGAATTGGAATACCGAGCGTTCCTTCGTGACGAAAACTTCAAAGCACTTGGGTCCTCAAGTTGTTGGATTACCGTCTTGGATTTGTATAGATGTTACAGTATTAAGGATTGTGCATTGAGATATTTGACAGATGGGTATTGCTCAAAAACCATAAAGGAATTGAACCTTATGGGGTGTTTTCATATCACTGATTCTGGGGTCTCGTTCTTGCAGAAGATGAGTGTCTTGGAAGAGCTAAGTTTGGGTGTGCTTGTGATCGAGTCACCGACGTTGGAGGTGTGGCGATCTCCGCGATTCGAACCCTCAAGAAATTACACCTTTGGGGTACCGAAGTGACAGACACCACCATTGTTGCTCTTGCCGAGAAATGCCTCGACTTGGAGATGCTTGATTTGAGGGGTAATAAGTACGTGACTGGAGCTGGTATTCGTGCTTTTTTGGGTCACCAATGCTTGCAAGTCCTTAATCTACGACATATTCAAAATTCTGGAAGTGGATTTGATTTGGAAGACCTTGCGCATGCATGCCCATCTTTGAAGTCTATAGTGGTATTGGAGGGTTGGAGAGAAAGGTTGTTGCTTGAAATGCAAGAGAGCACTCTTAGCAGATTCGTGAGGTTCAACTAGTGGCCAAAGTTTGCAGATCGTTACTTGCAGTACAAGTTTATATAACAGTTGGAGATTTCGAAGAACTCGAGATTCGAAAGTGATACTATAGCCTTGATCAATTCAGTTGGTTATGCACTTATGCATGCATATTTGCTCGATATGATGCTTAAATCCGGCAGACGTCTAATACTATATATCTAACAATCACACAACAGTCATCTGGTAAGACTGTTTTCGCTTTTTCGCCGATACGTCTAGTAAGACTCTTGGGTCTTACATTGATGAATGTGTAGTTTTTTTTTTTTTTTCTTTGGATACATAAGTAATGAATGCGTAAATGTTTCAAGTGACAAGTAGTGTATATTCGTATAGGGGGTTTCAATTGATATCCTCTTCTCATAAATCATAATACCCACTTGAGAAAGAACAAGAAAAAGTTGTCACCATCAAAATAGCAACAAAGCTAGTGGTAAAAACAGGTTCATTCACAAAAGCGAGGTGGAGTAGCTTATCAGCTTGCATAAGAACATCCTAATCTACTTGAACAACAACAACACACTCCCATCTCCATTAATCTTCAGCAATCTTATTCACATCAAAATATAATGGTGAGCGATGTTTGATCTTGATCTCACAAATTTTCATTCAGCCCGACAGATTCTTTCTCCGACTCTCCCTCTATTGAAACATGTAGAAAATCTACAACTCCAAAAACTGATCAACAAACATTGCTGAAATTTCATAATCTTTCAGTGCAGAGTCATCAGCTATAGGATCAACATATTCCTTTTGTACGTTACTAGAAGGAAATTTTATCATGCTCATGCTGTGTACGTACGTTGTGTGCTTAGAGATCACAATACATTTGAATTAATTTTGTTGAAGGTTTAGTTAATGTCGGAGAACATTTTCAGATAGAATATATATATTAATTATGAGTGTTGTTATTAGAACCTCCACATTTGCTCACTTGACCTCCTTTTGTTTTCAATTATTAGATTACATATATATCCTCTTATACAATGACTATTAAGGACAATAATTATCAAAGACATATTATATTTATATTTATTTTCTCTAAACTTTCCAATTTTATATAATAATAAATTACAGTATTGTTATTTTTCTTATCTATTTTTATTTTCTAATTTTACTACATACACATTTAATTATAATTTACTACATTCACATTTATTTCCTTATCTATTTGTATATATTATTCTGTAGCTTAATTTTAGGGTTTTTTACCCAAAACTACAATTTTGAGTACATAATTACCAATAGCAAGGTTCCCTTTTTAAATTACCATTAGCAAGGTTCCATCCAAAACTAACAGAATCAGTTAAGTATTAAATTACACAATTACCCTCATTAAGCCTAATGCTACTGATCCTCAGAACTCAACCTAATACTACTGACCCTCAGTGAGCCTAATGCTACTGACCCTCAGAACTCAACCTAATAATACTGACCCTCAGTAGCTCCGCCGTCCTCCGCCGCACTTCAATAATACTGACCCTCAGTAGCTCCGCCGTCCTCCGCCGTACTCCGCCGTCCTCCGCCGTACTCCGCCGCACTTCAATAATACTGAGCCTCAGTATCTCCGCCGTCCTCCGCCGTACTCCGCCGCACTTCAATAATACTGAGCCTCAGTATCTCCTACTCAAAACCCTAATTCTCCCAAAAAAAATTCCACATCCCTCACTCCTCCACAAACCGGCCTCCACCAATCCAATTCCAACCACCAAATCCCAATCTCACCACACCACACCAAATCAAACAACAAACACCACACCAAAATCAAAACAACAAACACCAAATCAAAAAAAAAAACAAAAAACAGAGAGAGAGACAGAGAGAGAAGGCGGCGGAGGAGGAGATCGGCCGGCCCAGCCCCGATCACGAAGTCGTCACACCGCCAAGGCCATGCTTCGCCGGCCTCCCAGCCTCGCCGCGCCTCCGCCCTCGCGCCTCGCGCGCTAGCTGACTCCTCCGACTTGCCTCGCGTCTCCACCTCGGCGCCTCACACCTCCTCGCGCCTGGATCTGCTCTGCCGACCTCCCAGTCTCGCCGCGCCTCCGCCCTCGCGCCTCGCCCCTCCGGCTTGCCTCGCGTCTCCGGCCTGCCTCGCGCCTGGATCTGCTCCGGCCTCGTGCCTCGCACCCTCGCTGCCTTGGGCCTCCGGCTTCGCTCCTCCGCCTCGCGCCTCCGCTCCTGCCTCGCCCTCGATTCCTCGTCCCTCCAGATCGGACCTCCTGCCTCGCGCCTTCGGCCTCGTTCGGCCGTCGAGCCTCGCTCCGGCCTGGCCCTCGCGCCTCGATCTGCTCCAGTTCCGGCCTCACCCTCGCGCGCTCGCTGCCTCGCGCCTCAGCCGGCCTTGCGCCTCCGCCCGCCTCCCAGCCTCGCACGCCTCCTCTGCCTCCTTCCACCTCGCGCCTCCCCTCGCGTCGTCGTCCACCTCCGCTCGCGCCGTCGTCCACCTCGCGCCTCCGTTGCTCGCTCCACTCTCGCTGGCTCCAGATCGGGAAGGAGAAGAGGTGGCTCCAGATCGAGAAGAGGAGAGAGCAGATTGGTTGTTGTGGGTTTTTTTTTTTTTTAAAATATATTTAGTGGCATATGTTGTAATTTTACAATTTTCAGGGGTAATTTTGTCATTTTATATTAGACAGATTAATAGTCTGTTAGTGTTAATTCCTGCTAATGGTAAACAAAAATCTGACCTTGTTATTGGTAATTATGTACCCAAAATTGTAGTTTTGGGTAATTATCTATTAATTTTATATACTTAAAGAACTAGCTTGTGACATAAAACAAATTTTATATAAATATATACTATATACGTTGAACTCATATATAAATTAAATAAGATAATGTAATATATTTTCTTAAATTTTAAAATAAATTAAATAACCATTACAAAATCATGAGTATACATTCAGAGAACTAAAAGAACAGATGATGAAAGTTTTCTTGTAAAAAGAAAATAAGTGAAAAAAATTCAAGCAATAGAGGGTTAATGAGTGAATAAAAGGTAAAATAAACAATTTATTGTAATTTAAAGTGGCCTAATATATTCATGGCTATTTTGGGTATTTAAGAGGAGGTCTAGTAAGTAAATGTGTGAATTTAAAGCCAAAAAGAGGTGTAGAGAGCATGAGAGTTAAGATGAGTAAATTGGAAGGTTCCAATAGCAGCACTCTTAATTATTTGGGAAATAAGACTTTAAAGTTGATTAGGGATTTACATTCCTTGTTGTATAAGGTATGTAAAACTGCAAACGTACCTTACCCCTTGGCTACTCTATATGGGCGTGCTTGGTACATGGGATACCCTGGAATTGGACTGCCTTATTTTCTTACATAAGACTTATCCTATGTTTGGGAGCAGAAGGGACTATTTTTGTTGGGACTTTAGAGTCCATGGGCCCACATTTTCACCTCCTTACACAAACCCACCAAAACTCATGGGATTATGGAAGCCTAACTATTTCATTCATTCACCTCTTCTCCTCAATTTGTTCTTCTCTCATCATTCAGACCTCCATAAACTTGCGATTCAATTTTAGCCATTAATTATTTCAGTCAAAACACTCATGACGGCGTCGCTACACCCAAACCCAATCATTGATTATCTCCGTGGAAAATCGAAACAGGTAATTGGCCTGCCTCCTCCTCTCCCCAAGAACCGTCGCCAGCCTCTCTGGCCACGCCGCCGCCGACTCTTCCTCACTCTCAGTCACACGAGAGGACATAATTTCATGGTGAGAGTTTGATATGAACATGTTTTGCTTAGGTGAATTTGGGTTTGGAATTTGGTTAGGTGATTACCTTCATATATGAGAGATTGAGTTAAAAAAAATAAGTTTAGATTGAGTTTTGAATCAAAGAATTCTAGGTTTGTTCTCTCTGTTATTGGTTTAGAACTCAAGAATGAATTTTAAAAAAAGATGACTCTTTTGTCCCTATCCCAGCAGCACCAAACATGAGCCGAAGCTTATTATAGAATAAGTCAGGCTAACGGATGACAGCGTTGTTATAGAAATTAAGCTGGGTTATTGCAAACCCACGTACCAAACGTACCCTATATGACAAGGAAAATGTACGTCCTGTTGTAGGAGAAACAATATAGATGTAAAGCGTTACTTTATTGATAGATAAGGAGGCCTTTATATAGGCATTACATCAAGTATCCCAAGTAATCAGGGATTCCCTATCTACTAAGGTAACTACTATTCTAGTCTAATTAGGTCAAGACACACAACGGAAGTTACGGAATTAACCTTCCTTGAACACTCCCCCTTGTGTCGCGTACCTAATGTGACACGGTGCATAACATGTTGCCTCGCTAAAACCTTGCCAAGCAAAACAAAACCTCTTGGGTAAAAATAAAAAGCTTGGTCGAAGGGAAAAGAGCACAACGCACCAACTACAATTGAAGATTACATGTGAGGTAGACTCCCCCTGATGTCTACAAGACAACTCCCCCTGATTGGTAACTCAATCTTGGAGTTCAGATTAATGGCGTATACAAACGCTCCTCACAAGCTTCAAAAGTAGGCGTGGCCAATGATCGAGTCATTGAATACGGCCACATTATCCTTGTATTAGACCAGCTACACTTAGCTTTACTTGGTCTTAAGGAAGAAGGTTGCTCAACAACTCAAAACTAGAGTTCGCGTTGAAAATCAGATTCACGCGCAGCATGACCTTCGTGTACTTAAATAGTCATAACTCCTTCGATACAGTAGGTATGAACGAACCGTAAAATGTTCTGGAAACTAGACACCCATATCTTTCCAGTGGTATAAAGTACACAACGTGGTTCGTTCTGAGCTGATCACAAAGCTCTGTCGAAGGTGACTGATCTGCAAATTACCGGACAGATTCGTCCTACTTTGCTAAAACAGCCATAACTCACTCAATATGATAGCTATAATCAAATGGTTGGTGTCCCTGGAAAGTAGACACATAGAGCTTTCCAACGGTACTAAGTTTACCATTTTCCGATGAGTGAGTTGTCATGTAGGTCACGGGGAAGTTGACGTACAGAACTAGGCAGAATCTGGAATTGCCTATTGATATGTCTTTCATGATGGGATCGAATGAGCCTAAACCTTTCTCTCTTAAAAGAAAGTACCGCCATATACCATGGCATTGCGTGGGCGCGTCTAGCCATCACTTTGGCTTTATAAGTTTATAGCGAATGAGATGTCGAGTCGAGCATATTATGACAAGCACATGATTGCGCACATGATACTTAGATAGAGAGTTTCATCTCCCAAGACTTCTCGTCACATAGACGAAACGAGTCTTCTCAAGACATCGACTAATCATGGGATACATATAGGCTTTGGTTTAACGTCCATTAGTTTGCCATAAGCCGATAGATGAACAAGTTCATCACTAACGGTTCTCACATTTGAGACCAAGTATTCCCAAGATCTTTTCATTCTTAACGTTGGATTAGTGATACTTCAATCACAATTCATCCGTAGTTTACACGCAAATAGGCATGATTCATTACATTTCATCTCCAATCAAGTAGTTGCTCAACCGCGTTATACAATATCCAACCAGAAGATTTGAACCCATATAGAGAACATCCTAATCTGATAGCATACGCACTTCGAGGTTTTTGCTTACTTGACTTGGGTGAAAACTGATCCATTCATGATATTTATGTACATCTCTTTACTTAGTCCCAATAGAGATGATACAAGCTGCATGATCAGTTTTTCGGAACTACCTAACTGACAAGGTAGTGGAGTGTGATATGACTCCATTACGAGAGCATATGTCATCGTAGTCGATTCCAGGGCGTTTGTGAGAGACCTTGCGCCACAAGGTGAGTCTAGGCTCTTTTTCTCACTACGCTTTCAATCAAAGATTATCGATAGGGTTTACACTTGCGGTGTCGGCATCACCTGACCAAGGACCTATCTCTTTGTATAAACTGGATCGCATATCTTTCCGTGTAGGCCAATTCACAACGTTGGTATTTGCTTCAACGAAGTGAGTGTATTCGATATCTAACTCATAGACCACGTACTCATGTACACTAGTGTAATTCGCATTTGTAGAGATCTCTATATGGATTGGCTTCTCATTGAGGCGTCCCCCAATAATAACCTTAATCCAGAAAATCCATGAGACGAATGAGTTATCATTGATCCGAAGGATCAAGTTGTGCCATACTCGCATTCGGCGAGTGTATATCGAACAAAGTGCCCTCTCTACACTTCTTGTGAGAGTCACGGCCTAGTGACACCATCTACCACTTTTGTGGAGTCACCATGTCACCATTTATGAATGACAATATGTCCATTGATTTGGACATCAATCCTTACAGGCATGTTGATACAAGAGTACTATTCCGATCTTTTCCTTGAAAGACCAATAGTTTACTCTTTGCAGCATGTATATCAAATCTCGTCACTTTGATTTATGGGACTTTGGGAACATGATGAGGCACAGTGGGGACAAACCACGGCAATGCCAAGTCGTTCTACTTGAACAAACTTGTTCTTCTCTCCCCCTAACGACGGGGAGACTGGCTCATCAAAAAGTGACATAAACGAGATCGCCTGTTAAGGTTTATATATAGCGGACTATAGGTGGAAGCTGACGTCTTATTCAAAGACGTTATTCATAATCAAATAACCCATCATTGAGCGCTTGTGGTAGCGCAATATGGCACATAAAGTATGTGGACGGTATAGGGTATTGATCGTTAACACTTATACGTTAACAAGATGCATTCCGTTACAAAATGTAACATGCATGTATGCTTCCTGAAACGTTTCACTATGTTCCGGAACACCAAATGCCACCAAATTTTAACAGTAGGTAGGCACATGTGTTAGGATTCCAACGCCGCCGGCCTCATTGCCGGAACCGGTCGGAAACATACCGAACCGGTCGGAATAGTCGCCGGAGGTCAGTGAACGTTTGTGTCGAGTGGTTCATCACCTTCCAGGTGTCCAATGGCTCTGAAATTTTATGAGCAGGTAGCCATGGATGTTAGGAATCGGTGGACCAAATTTCACCTCAAGAACCGGCCTAAAAGTAGGTAAACCGGTCCTCACAATGACGAGTCCGCGAGCTAAAAAACCAAAAATTTTAGGTTTTTTTTTTTTTTTTTTGCTACTTTTCTATCATTGTGAAGGTGCTTCATAACATCTAAGTGTTATGGCTTGAGTTTAACCATGAGGTATATCACCATAGTATCATTGTATCTCAAATTGAACTATGAGAAGGCATCAAAGCCATCATCTTATGTATCATTGCCTTTAGCGTAGGAGAGCGTTACTCCAAAACTTTGCTAAAGATTAAGCTTCCATATGTTGAGCATAGCTAATGAAGGATCATAAGGGGGGATCATATGCACGTTTAAATGCATAGATGGTGCTTCCATTGACTTGGAGGAAGACTTGGGTGACGTTAATGTCATCCTTGAGCCTTGAGCATTGCTCATGACGCTACCAAATTCTTTTGGTAATCTTTGATCCCAATAGCTTCTTTGCTCAAAAGAAACGATGTCCATAGCTTTCTTGCATATATGGATCATCAAAACATGTCCAAAATTCCGGACTATGTATGGAAGAGTCTACATGAGTCGTCGATTCAAAGAATCCGAATCATAGTATACGTGAAATACATTCACAATATTGACTCATAAGTTGTGCGCATTCATTAGAAGCGATACATAAGAAATCAATTCAATTTTCACAATGAGTTTCAAGGTGATAAACGTTGGCACCAATATCTTTAAGTGGTGAGCAAGGTTCGATGTAGATTAGCTACACACTCAATGTCTCTATGATACATTCATAAGAGTGTAGAGACAAGGGTTTTATGCCAAGACATATAAACCGGAATATATACTCAATTCCTATAGAGTGTGCAACATGGCGTGTAGTATCACAAGATAAAACATAGGCATGCTTAAAGGCGTACTAGATACATCCGTTAACGCTCAAAAATAGAGCCGGAAAACAACCAGAATGAGCCAACATCGATACTATAGAGACATAAATGTCTAAACCAAGTATCCAGGACCGAGGCCATGAGCTAGCTATCCGAGGCCGAAGCCAAGCTAGAATGGGAGCCAAGCCGAAACAAGGCAAGGAAGGGCCAGGGTCAAGCATAGGCGCGTGCTAGGCTAGCCAAGGCCGAAGCCGAGGTGGTGCACGGGCAGGCCGAGGCCGAGCAAATGTCAAGGCATGCCAAGGCCGAAACCAAGGCGTGTCGAGGCAAAAGCAAAGGCTTTTGGGGCCGAGGCTTGATGTTGGAGTCAAGGTCATGCGAGTTGCCGATGGGTAGCCTAGGCCGAAGCGAAGGCTTACCGAGGCATAAAGCAAGGACCTGACGAGGCCGATGCCATGCTAAAGAGCCAAAGGCATGCCGAGGCCGAAGCCAAGACGTGCCGGGGTGAGAGCATGGGCTTATAAGGCCGAGATGGCTGCTGGCCGGGCCGTGTTCAGGCCAACGCCGAGGCCGAGGCCGGGGCGCTGCTAGGCGGGCCGTGTGCGTGCCAAGGTCCGGAGACCGAGGGGGCGGCAGCATGTGGTTGTGGCGGAGCTGTAGTCCAAGCAACGCGTAAGCTAAGCCAAGGCCGAAACCGAGGCTAGGCAAGGCGGGCTTTGGTGGGCGCAAGAGTGCCGAGGCCGAGGCCGGGCAATGCGCATGCATCCGCTTATGTACGCAAGCATGTCAATTTGTTTCTTGACGAGTGAGGCCTGGCGAATCGCAGCCAAGCTGGCGAGTGGCCATGGCGAGCGAGGCCTGGCGGATCGCGGCCAAGTTGGCGGATGGCCATGGCGAGCGAGGCCTGGCGGATCGCGGCCAAGTTGGCGGATGGCCATGGCGAGCGAGGCCTGGCGGATCGCGGCCAAGTTGGCGGATGGCCATGGCGAGCGAGGCCTGGCGGATCGCGGCCAAGTTGGCGGATGGCCATGGCGAGCGAGGCCTGGCGGATCGCGGCCAAGTTGGCGGATGGCCATGGCGAGCGAGGCCTGGCGGATCGCGGCCAAGTTGGCGGATGGCCATGGCGAGCGAGGCCTGGCGGATCGCGGCCAAGTTGGCGGATGGCCATGGCGAGCGAGGCCTGGCGGATCGCGGAGTTGGCGGATCACGGCCAAGTTGGCGGATCGCAGTTTCTCGCGAGTCACTCATTTTGTCTCTTGTGATTTTTCGAGTTAACATCACCAATTAGGTTGGTGAACTCAATCAACATGCCATGTAAATGTGTAATGCGATTCATTGCATTCACATATAGCTTTTTTTAGGGAATCGAACCATATATGCATCAAAATGCCAACGGTTATATCGAGATCTTGACCATAAAGAGTGTATCGACTAAGTAGCATTAGTCACACATGTGAGGTCTATGCCTGCACAAAATCAACGGATTTGTAGTCACTTTGACTATGAAATTGAAGTCATATGCTTCATATTTATTGCAAATTATCTTTTGCTGTTGAAATCCGTAATCATGAGGATATACTCTCATCTTCTTCCATGTATCTCTTGTATACATTGACCATATGATTGCAATTTTGCAATTAGTGAACCGATAGAACCATATCCATGACATGATTCTCTCTTTTTTCAATGGCCATTCTCTAGGCGCATTTTATGGTCAATTGTTTCTTTATATCAAAAGAACAAGAGGGAAGGAATTGAATGGTCGAGACCAAGATTCTGGTTACTCAATTCAATTGGTTGTGACAATTTCCGTCACATATCGATGTTACAGTGACAATTTCCGTCACACATCATGAGTTTGTCCCCTTTGTGACTCCCTTAGGATCGTCACAAGCATCGACAATATTATGTCGGAATCGTGATTAAATATTCACGAAGAGTTGTGGTTCACAGTGACATCACAGCCACAAGCACAACTTTGGACGGTAACATCACAGTTACCCCATAAATACTGTGATACGTAGGGGTGGGTGGGGCCCCTTTGTATCGTCCTGAAAAACACACAAGTTCCAACACATATACACAAGTTCAAGTAATTGAAATTGCGAAAGAACGGGAACTTTTATTAAATCATACATGCTAGTTCGCCAAATGAACTGCGTTTAAAAATTGCGCTGAAGGACTCGGTTCTGATCCTTGTGCAAATTAAGATGCTCTTCCATGTACGTGCAACGAAATAATCCTCGCAATTACATCGCGATGCGTCGTGCAATAAGTTTCATGGAAAAGAAAAACATATGGTTAGTCATATTCACCATATATGGAGCAGTAAAACTAATAAAAAGAATTACTGCAGTAACTGTTTTTAACCCGTAGGGTAAAAACTGTTTAACTGAGGTAAGTACAATTACCGTTTTGCCCCTTGCACAGTAGAATTCGTTTAACAGCCGAATCGGGTCGGGTTGGACACGGGTCGGGTCAGGCCCAAGGTTCCGGGTCGAGATCTGGAGATCCGGATCTGACTGAAACGGTGACGAATCGGGGCAGCAGGACTGGGTCGGCGGCGCTAAGCTGCGTACAGGCGTGCAAATCCGGGCATCGACGTCGTTTGGGCTGCGTCGACAGAGGCGGCGACGTCAGAGGCTGCGACGACTAGGTTGGAGCGCGCTAGGGCTTCGTCGAAGCATCGAGGTGGGCCGCCGGATTGGAGCGGCTTCGGGCTGAGGCGTCGACCGAGCAGGCGTCGTCTCTGGATTGCATCGCGGCGGGGAGGCGATGAGAGAGGACGCCGTCGAACCATCGGAGGGTGCCCAGAGCAAATTACTGGGTGCCCTGAGCTTCTTCAGCCTCTGCCGACAAAGATGTCGTCGGCAGTTCAATAGTATATGATGTACCGACGAATTGGTTGTCGGCAAAAAGTTCCTGGGGGCTTCTTAGCTTTTCCGACAAAGAGTTGTCGGTAGAACCTGGTGCCCTGGGATTGTTTTCTTTCTTCCGACGAAGGGGTTGCCGGCAGAAAGTGATTTCTGGGGAGGGCCTTCTTTGCCGACAAGCAGTTGCCGGCAGAAAAGCTAGGGTTGCTGAAATTTTTTTTTTTTCGGCAAAAAGCTAGGGTTTTTGCTATCAAGCACAGGGTTAGAAACTACGTGCTGATAACGTGTTGTAGGAGAAACAATATAGATGTAAAGCGTTACTTTATTGATAGATAAGGAGGCCTTTATATAGGCATTACATCAAGTATCCCAAGTAATCAGGGATTCCCTATCTACTAAGGTAACTACTATTCTAGTCTAATTAGGTCAAGACACACAACGGAAGTTACGGAATTAACCTTCCTTGAACACGTCCAATATTTTTGTCTCAATTACGTCCATATTTTGCGTTCTCTTGAGCACAAAACAAACTAGACTATGGATGCCTTATCTAACGATGAACTAGGCCTAATCTTGAACTGGGTTAAGCACCCTAACGATAGAAAATCATTCTCTCAGGTCTGTAAGCAATGGTGGCTAGAGGAGGGCTGGAACCGGTCATCAATTCGTGTTCTCAAACTCGATCGTCTCCGTCGGTTACTAGCTAGGTTTCCAAACATAGTCACATTCCAGACATCCGAGTCTATAAGTAACGCCAAACTCGAATTATTAGCCCAGAGATGTCCCAGACTAGGGGTCCTCGACCTTACAGCACCGTTATGGTCCCGGCACGTTGCACAAGTTTGTACACAAGGTCTATGCACACTAGCAAATAGGTGTCCCAGATTATCCAAGGTTTTGCTTCGTCGGAGGTGGTGTTGTTTTAGAGAGGATTGTGGTGACTTGAATTATCCAGATTGCTCAATTGTATCGTTCGTACCTTTAGCGGGCAATTTGAAGCATTTGGATTTGGGACTCTGTGAGGGGGTTACTGACAAAACCCTTGAAGCAATTGGGTCCTCGAGTTGTTCGATCACCGTTTTGAATTTGGAAAGCTGTGATATTACGGATTGTGGATTGAGATTTTTGACAAGTGGGTCTTGCTCAAAAACCACTAAGGTATTGATCCTTGATGGGTGTAGTAATATCACTGATTCTGGGGTCTCGCTCTTGCAGAAGATGTGTGTCTTGGAAGAACTAAGTTTAGCATGTTGTAAGCAAGTCACTGAAGTTGGCACTGTGGCAGTCTCCTCAATTCGAACCCTCGGGAAACTGAACATTGCTTGGGGACCCAGAGTGACAGATGACACCATTATTGCTCTTGCTGAGAGAACCCTCAAAACAATTGTGTCTTGTTGTTCGATTACCGTTTTGAATTTGGAGAACTGTCATCTTATCACGGATCGTGGATTGAGATTTTTGACAAATGATTCTTGCTCAAAAACCATAAAGGAATTGGTCCTTAGGGGCTGTAATACAATCACTGATTTTGGGGTTTCGCTCTTGCAGAAGATGTGTGTCTTGGAAGAACTAAATTTAGCATGTTGTAAGCGAGTCACTGAAGTTGGGGCTATGGCGATCTTCGAACCCTCAGAAAATTGAACTTTGCTTTGGGGCCCAAAGTGACAGATAACACCATCTTTGCTCTTGCTGAGAATTGCCTCGACTTGGAGATGCTTGATTTGAAAGGTAACAATTTCGTGACCAGAGTTGGCATTCGTGCATTTTTAGGTCACAAATGCTTACAAGTCTATAGTTATGAATGAGCAAAGCGAAAGAAGGTTGTTGCGTGAAACGCAAGGTGCGCTCTTAGCTGATTCATTAGGTTCCATTTGCTTCGAAATTTTGGGTTGTGTTCCTCTACTTGCATATTTTGATCTGTTTATCGTTATTTGCTGTACAAGTTTATATCTTTTTAATAGTTCCAGCTTTCGAGGAACTGGTATGTACTTTGACCTTGAACATTTCAGTTTGCTATGGATATATCACTTATACTGGAAAAGATTACAATGGTATGCTTGCGTCCAATAAATATGTTAAATAAGTGCAGATTTGAACCAGATGATTACACTGATTATTCTCGTTAATTACGAGCCAGAATCGAAGTCAGAAACTTTCTCTGGAATGAGATTTTTGACAAATGGGTGGGTCTTGCTCCAAAACCATAAAGGTATTGGACCTTGGGGTTTGTCGCAAAATCATTGATACTGGGTTCTGGCTCTTATGAGTGTCTTGGAAGAGCTTAGTTTGGCTTATTATTGTAGGCGAGTCACTGACGTTGGAGGTGTGGTGATCTCTGCCATTCGAACCCTCACGAAATTGCACTATACATTTTTTACCCAAGGTGACAGATACCACCATTGTTGCTCTTGCTAAGAATTGCCTCAACTTAGAGATGCTTGATTTGACTGGTAATATACCCGTAACCGGAGTTGGTATTAGTGCATTTTTGGGTCACAAATGCTTACAAGTCCTTCGTCTACGACATATTCCAACTTCTGTTATTAGATTTGATATGCTGAAAGACCTAGCGTGCGCATCCCATCTTTGAATTCTATAACAGTAGGCGGAGGAATGTAGGGAGAGGATGGTGCGTGAAAGGCCATATAGCCTATAGCAGAATCGGGTGTATGACGAGGGCCAATTAGCGGCGGCAGTTCAGGTTGTCTTCTTCTGCCTCCATATTTTGATCTGTTTAAGTGTTTATCGTTGTTAGTAGTACAAGTTTACATTTTTTGACAGTTCTATGCTGGTATGTGTTGCTCTCTAGCCTTGAACAATTCAACTTGCTATGGATGTTTGCCATCAATTTCGTTTATACTGATTTCTGAACAAAATAACAAATGTCTGATTGCGTTCAATATTTGATTATTGGCTAAGATGTTAAATTAGTAGAGGAGATGAATCAGATAATTCACTGCTCAGAAATTCACAATCAATGACTAAATTCGTTTTTGCAGATAGAAGAACAAATTCACCCTCTGTTCATTTTGTTAATGCATGAAACATTAGATGAGCGGAACACTAACAGACATTGCAGATTTGCAAATGGAAACAGTATCGGCCATGTGTAATAGCTCTAAATCTAAGATAAAATCACGAGCAAACAAGCTACAAGTGCAAATATGTTGGCATTTAAACAAGTTCGAACATATCCTAGTTATGAGGGAACCATAAAAAGCGTTATACAGTCATATTAGTTTTAAGTTATAAACAGGGTGAAGAACTTACCTCCATCAGAGATATGAGGTTTTCCTATACTACCTCTCCAGCAAACACATTTCCAGTCAACCCTACCTATGCATCTTCGACTATGACTGCTGCAAAAACAGGTTCAGAAGCTCTTCAGTCCAAATGACAGATTGTTCAAACAATTTCAATTCCCTGCGATGAATCACTTTTCCGATGTTCCAAAGCACCATCATCAGCCATAACATCGGCTTTCTTTTGCTTCTTAGCAGAAGGTTGTGAAATCAATTTATCATCACCTTTTCCCTCTAATCCGTTCTCACTGATTAAGCTAGACAAACAAAATATACCCTCCAAATCTGACGAGCTTTGTTCTTCTTCACTCGGATTCATACTATCTCCAGGTATGTGCCAACACTTGAGCAATGAGTTATCTTTAGTTTCTAATATCCCCACCAACTTGCCATCCTTAATTACTGGGAGTACATCTTCATCAGCTAAAGCATCAAGATCCTTTCTTTTCTTGCAAGGTTGCAAAATCAATTCACCGCCATCTTTCCCTTTTGATTCATTCTCACTCATTGGAAACAAACATGTATGAGATTTTGTGTCCGATATGTCCTTGCACTCCTGCAATGAGTTACTCTCTGATTTTTGCACAAGATTCTCATTCTCAAATACAGAGTGTTCTTCATCACTTGCTTCACTGCAGCGGTTCTTCTCTCCCAAAAAGGAAACATCAGTATCTTTCTCCGCTGGCAGAGGCACATAACTCTTCCAACGCAAGAAAGCTGATAACTGGGCCACGGATATTACAAGCTCTAGCCTGTCAGCTTTGTCATACGGCAACTGAGCCAGCTTTTTTATGAGCTTTATGACTTTCACAGGTTCAAAAATAGCAGCGCTAAGAGAACTGTCAACTCCATATCTAGTACTTGCTTCTTTCCTGATTCCAGCATTAATAATCTTCTGAGTTTTGAGCTTTTCATATTCTCTTTTGGATATGCAGGAACATGCCAGCCCAAACTCTACCCTTCTCAACACTTCATCCAAAGCACAATCAACTGCGTTTCGAAACTCTTCCTTATCACTCTGCTTCTCCAATTTTGAGCAGCGCTCCAAAAAAGGCCTAATCTTTGGTGCTTCATTCCAAGCAAATGTCTGGTCTCCAAAGTAAGCTATCAGATAACTACCCTTCTTAAAACACTTCTTAGCCAGTTCCGAAGCAGCCGAAGGATCACAAATCTGGCCGGGCCACCAGGGATGAGTCCTCACTTTACCCCAAACTAGATCAGAAACTTCAAATTCCATCTTGGACAACCAAGATTTCCCCTTCATATCACTCGACACATTCCCATCCATTCTCGTATACCTGATAAAATCAGCAACAGTGAGCAAATCAGGCTCGCTTTCAGTACTCACAGAAACCCTCCTCAGCGTCAGTTCATCTCCACCGCCTTCTCCTTCCACATTAACCTCCAACCCCTCATTTTCAACTCCATCACAAGTCACCTTCCTAAAACAATCACTAGCGTTAAAGTCTTGACAATCCAAACACTCATTTTTACTCATAAACTCCACTCCCATATCACTCACAACTTGACCTTCCATCCTTCCCCTCAAAGTCTCATCTTTTACTCCATCTCTATCAGAAATTAACCAACTTTCAACATTGGCTTCAAAAACTAACCCTTCACCAAATTGAGGCACCCCTAAACCCTCTCTACTGTCAACCCCACTATCAATACCCATATTTCAACCCTTTTTGTTCTTAAACAGTTAAACCCTAGAAAAGCAGAGTAAATTTACAGTAAGCTGAAGTGTGCAAAGCAAAGAAAACCCAGTTTAAATAAAGACACAAAGAAAATGCATTACCTTTCAGGCCTGAGCGGTTTTGAAAATTTTGCTTCAAGGATTTTTTTTCACAGTGATAAATGTTGCAGAGAGAACAAGAGGCCAAGTCAAGTGTGGATTTTATCCTTTTCAACTCTAAGCGTGAAAACCTAGATATTCGGAAAGGACACGTGGCGGTTATAGGCGGGAGGTAGGTGTAAAAGGCAAGATGACTAAAAACGACACGTCGTATATATAGGAGATAAGGCTGAGTTTTAAACGCACCACCGTTTGGGACCCGGCTTCATTTTTTCCCGCCAAAATCCGCGGAGGAAAAACCAAAAGAGCGGAGGCGAAAACTCGACGGCGATGTACGGCGCGGCGACGAAGAGCACGAGCTCGAGCTATGGATCTTCACAGGGGGCTGGGCTTGGCGAGATCTGGGCTGCGTACTTGGCCCAAATCGAGCTCGGCGACGACAAACCCTGGCTCGAGCTCACCAAGTCCCTCGTTAGCTTCTTCGATACGACGGCGCCGGGAAAATCTCTTATCTCTCAGGTTTAACCCCTCAATTTCGTTAATTCCGAACAAATTTATACATTTTATGATTGAATTGAGTTTTATTGGCCAATTTGGGGGTTTAGGGTTTTGAGTATGTGAGAGATTGGATTTGCAGGTGAAGGACGAGGACGGCGTCGTTGCGCTGTGGGTTGACTTTGAGAGATTTCGGAAAGAGTGTAATGTAGTGGACTTTTGTGAAGCGTTGGAGGAGAGGCCGAAGGTGACGCTATTGTGTATGAGTGTTGCAGTGCACAAGGTTCTGTTGAAGAAATGGGGAAGTAACAGAATGGAGGATGATTTACGAGTTAATATTCGGTTGTATAACTGCCCGGAGTCGATGATTGCTTTGAAGAACTTAAAAGCTGCATATATAGGTATGGGTATATACATACTTTTATGAGTTTGAGGTGATATTTGGTTGATTTAATATTAATGTGAATGGTATTGCTTGGTTATATTGCAGACAAGCTTGTGTCTGTGCGCGGTAGTGTAGTTAAAGTTAGCACTGTGAGGCCTTTTGTGGTTCAAATGGATTTTGACTGTGTGAAGTGTAAGACGAGCATTACGTGTATGTTCCCTGATGGGAAGTTTTCCCCACCATTGAAATGTGATCTACATGGCTGCAAGAGCAGAACTTTTATTCCAAATCGATCTACTGCACAAACTATAGATTTTCAAAAGATAAGGTAGGCATATTGAGTAGAGGAATCTATCTTACCAATTTCATTTACCCTTATTGATCTTATTAAATTCATACTTTGATTCTACTTAAGGATTCAGGAGCTCCTAAAGCCTGAAGATCATGAAGAAGGCAGGGTGCCTCGAACAGTAGAATGTGAACTTCTTGAAGATCTTGTTGATGCTTGCATCCCTGGAGATGTTGTGACTGTCACTGGGATAATAAGAGTCATTAACAATTACATGGACATTGGGGGAGGTAAAGATAATCTTTAGACTTCACTTGAATGTCTTGCATGCTTGTTCGAATTTCTATGCTTTTGGAAATAGTTTACTATCTTATTCATAAGTATGCCATGAACAACAGAACTAATTTCTATTACTACATGCAACATGATGCGTGTTTCAGGAAAATCGAAAGGCAAAAGTCAGGGAATTTACTATTTGTATATAGAAGCTGTTTCAATTAAAAACTCCAAGTCACAGTCTATGCCTGAGGGTGCACAAGATTCTTGTTCTAATAATGCTGGGACTGTATCACTTGTTGACTCATTTTCCCCAAGGGATTTGGAATTCATTGTCAAGTTCACGGAGGAACATGGTCCAGATACCTTCCGGCAACTACTCCAATCTATTTGTCCATCCATCTATGGTCATGAGCTTGTTAAAGGTATTATGATATTTTCTTCACGGTACTGTGTTCAAGAGATCATGTCAATATATGCTGAAGTTATCTTGTAGTGTAGTCCCTTCTGTTTTTCTTGTATTTTATCACTTCTAGTTAGAACAATGCATCTCTTCATTGTAAATGTGAATGCATCTCTTCATTGTAAATGTGATTGGTTTTATGTTCACTACATTTTCCAACACTGCTTCTATAGCGGTGTACTGAGGCTATTTACTTTCTATAGCGGGGATAATACTGGCACTCTTTGGAGGTGTAAGGAAGCACTCAAATGATCAAAACAAGGTTCCTGTTAGAGGAGACATTCATGTCATTATTGTTGGTATGTTTGTACTCCATGATGCTACTTCGAAGAACTAAATCTAGTAAGTAATTAGCGAAAAGAGAAGATGATTATGTACCTTCCTCGTTTTCTTAGGTGATCCTGGACTTGGAAAGAGCCAAATACTTCAAGCAGCAGCAGCTGTTTCTTCGCGAGGCATTTATGTATGTGGTAATGCCACAACCAGAGCTGGGCTTACTGTAGCTGTTGTAAAGGATTCTATGACAAGTGATTATGCTTTTGAAGCAGGTAGTCCTTTTCATTCTTGTTCTTCTTTTGCTACCACTTATGATTCACTTCCGAGTGATTGGTAAAGTCTAATTCTGGCAGCTTTGACTTAACTATAATATCTACAAATCAGAACAGAAATACGTATGTTGATGCCTTAAAATATAATTAAGCTACAGTATTAAAGATTAGTGTTCTGGTTCTCATCTGAAATATAATCAAGCTACTGTACTAAAGATAGCATCTATCCACAACATTATGGGCCTGTAGACATCCAGGTTTACATCATTTGAGACCCGTGACTTTTCAAGTAATGAACAAGTAGAGAATACTCACAATCTGTAAATGGCAATCAAATTTAGGTGCCATGGTACTTGCAGACAGTGGCTTGTGCTGTATTGACGAATTTGACAAAATGACTTCAGAGCATCAGGTTCGTTTCCCGGGGTTTCATATTATTTTCTACCATCTAACTTCTGAATATCACAGTTGATTTTACTTATATGGAATTCCTGCAGGCACTACTGGAAGCCATGGAACAACAGTGTGTATCTATTGCAAAGGCTGGATTAGTGGCAAGTCTGTCAGCACGAACTTCTGTCTTGGCAGCAGCAAACCCTGTTGGTGGTCATTATAAGTAATGCTCTTATATCCTATTTGTTGGTCTATGGAATATTACGATCCTGGTATTGATAATTGAACAGCTTGTGGTTTTCCTGTGTTGGTGCTTATGCTTTATTACATTTCCAAAAACTCTATTTCAGATTGACTCTCCCAGACTCCCTCTCTCCATCTCCGATGTTATTGCAATGCCATGTGACTTGTGTTTATACTACATTAGTTTAGCTTTGCTACTATGAGAGTTCATTTAATGATAACATTATACTTCTAATACTGCAGTCGTGCCAAAACCGTGAATGAAAATCTGAAAATAAGTGCTGCTCTGCTCTCACGATTTGATTTGGTTTTCATATTACTTGACAAACCTGATGAACTTCTGGATAAGCGAGTCTCAGAGCACATTATGTCAGTAAGTTGTCCGGCCTATCCCTCATTCTGATCCATATTTTGTCAATTCATTTGAAGCAACTGTAAGGCATGTGTACTATGTTGGACACTAAATCATGGTGACAGTTAAAAAATTGTACGTATTGGCATGTAATTGGAGATCATAAATCTCTCTAGACAATATTATTAGCAAATTATAATACACAGGGCACTGAAAGGAAAATGCCAAAATGTACTGAAATTAGTTTAAACTGTGTAATTCAAGGACTTGGATATCTATCATGCAGCTTCATAATGCATATGGAGAGCATTCACCAGCTGCAAAAAAGATTCATAGAGGTAGTTTCTACATATACCAATTTACATGATTATTTTTTTATTTTATTTTTTATTAAAAGTTTATTGTTTTACAAAGCAATGTAGTGACTGCGTATCTGGATATATGGTCCCTCTCAGAAGAGTGCTTTTAATAAAAAAATGCCTTCTGCTTCAGAAAATGCAGCATCACAAAGCGCAGATGACATAGATATGAGCGGAGGTCGTTCTTTGGTTTCAAGGTTGAAGCTTGACCCAAAGAAGGATGCTGATTTTGTTCCATTACCGATGCAACTTCTGCGCAAGTATATTGCTTATGCAAAGACATTTGTCTTTCCAAGGTGATTTCAGATGACATCGTCTTTGGAAATCTGTTGCATGTGATTAGTCATGAAGTGATTAAGTTTCTTCATTTCACAATTTCATATTTATATGCTTTCTTGGGTGAACCAGGATGTCAAAGCCAGCAGCAGATATCCTGCAGAAATTTTACTTGAAACTGAGAGACCATGCTACATCTGCTGATAGCACACCAATAACAGCAAGGCAACTGGAGAGTTTGGTGAGGCTGACAGAAGCTCGAGCTAGGTTGGATTTAAGGGAGGAAATTACAGCCCAAGATGCAATGGTTAGTTCTCTTCTCCAGCAAAAACACATTCCCAACCCTCAAAGAAAAGAAATCTTTTGCCATTTATCTGAATGTTGCAATTTATCTTTAGTTCTTGTTCTTGTAATGGATTCAACTTGTCGTTCATTGAGCCATAAGTTTGGCGATTGGATACTCCCAGATCAATATCAACTTTTGGCCACGTGAGCTTGTAAAGACTTTCTGGATTATTCTATCTTGCAGGATGTGGTTGAAATCATGAGAGAATCCTTGTATGACAAGTGCATTGATGAGCATGGTGTTGTGGATTTTGGTCGGAGTGGAGGGATGAGTCGACAGAAAGAAGCAAAGCGGTTTTTATGTGCGCTTAATAAGCAATCAGAATTGCAGCAGAAAGACACTTTCACAATTTCTGTATGTTGATCTGAATTTTTGTGTACTTTAACAATTATTCAGTCTCTTTCGGTCACTCATATATGATGTACTACATTATTCCAGGAAATATACAGTTTGGCAGATAGGATTGGCCTAAGAGTTCCGGACATTGACACATTTGTTGATAACCTAAATAGTGTTGGCTATCTACTCAAGAAAGGGGCAAAGACATACCAGGTACTGCAACCCAGGAACATCAAACTGAGGATTAGAAAAAATAAAAACCAAGAGGATAACCTAGCTCCCATATTAAAATTACCACATTAAAATGTCAAATATCAAGAATTTTTATATCTTGCAGATTTAATCAAACCATGTTTTTGTGTTCAGGTACTATCATCATCTTATTCTAGGAGTCAGTCATCATCAAGGTGAGGAGGCCGAAGTTTGGGTAGCAATTTCTAGCACATTGAACTCTGTATATTTTTGTACTGGTAAGCAGTTTCTGTTAGAGGTTGGTATCAACCAAATCTAAAAGCAAAACATGAGGGGTTCATGCCATAATTTGCAACACCTCCAAATGTATGTAACATTCTCATCTAGACGTTCAGGACACATATGAAAGGATTATTGACAAGCACATCATCTTCAATTTGCCTATATGATAACATGATTATATTACATGCGATTTTCTTCACTAGAATTACATGAGAACACTTTCTCTGATTTTGTGAATTTACTACCACTATTTCTTGAGTAATAACGTATACAGGTGACATGCGTAATGGTCAAAACTGAATCCGAAGCATAACCGTCAGTTATCTCCATCCAAAGAACCTAACCTCCATTCACTCCCATAATAAGAATTGGGTAACCCCAACCAAAACTTGAAAGCCTCAGCTGCTCTCTTCCTCTCACTCCTCCTGTCCTGCCTAGCTTGTGAGGCATGTTTACTGGTAAACATCCTCGAATGCATCTCCACATAGATCTTAGTGTACTTGGTCTTGTTCGGAGGAATACCATTCTCTTCCATACAAGCCACAATCTCCAGAGCCTTCTTAAAGAACGCAGCTCTAACACAAATATCAGCCAAAGTATCCAATAGCCCTTCATCAGGTTTTAGTGTTGGAGGATCTGAATCATCAGAATTTTCGCCTTCCTTTTTTGGTGTACATCTGTCCTTAACTTCATTCCAAAGCAATAGTGCCTCTCCTGGTTTTCTAGCCAATGCTATCCCATTAGCCAGGCTACCATAAGTAGCCACATCCGGATGAAAACCATGCTCTTTCATTCTCTGAATGATTTTCTTGGATTCTTCAATCAATCCCAGTCTGCAATACCCTTCAACCAACATGTTCCAAGCAACCAAATCAGCCTTTACTCGAGGATCATTGAGCATTTCATCGAACACCTTGTTAGCCAGCTTTGGCTGTCCAGACAGGGCAAAAGCTTTCATCAAAGTGGTGTAGCTGATCTTGGTTGGAGCAATACCTTTTGCTCTCATTTCATTGAAAAATGCAAGAGCACCGGCACTGTCATCAACCTGTATGCAACCGTCGATCAAGATGTTATACGAAACCACATCAGGCTCAATCCCCGCATCCTCAGTCATCTCTCTAACCAACTCCTTTGCCTGGTCTATCTGCAGCTGCTGACAGTACCCCTTGAGAAGAATGTTATACGTTATTCTATTTGCAGGCACACCGACCCTCGTCATCTCAGCCAGCACCCTGCGAGCACGGTCCATGGAACCCGCCTTCACAAATGCAGAAACAACAGTCGTATAAGTCACATGATCAGGCTGACTCAAGCTATCATCCTGGTGCCTCAGAGCCTCTAGCATCCGAACTGTGTCAGTAACACGTCCAACATTCATATACCCCTTCATCAGCGTAGTGTAAATCCTCGAGTTACAAGTATACGCTTTCGGCAACAATGGCGGCTCACATTCACTAGCAGTAACTGAATTCGGAAGCAGCCTCTCAAACACCTCCCCATCTCTCCCACTGGAACTCGAACTCCTCAAATTTGCCTCCCTTAGAATCTTGCATAGGTCTCTCCTCCCCTCCCTCATTGCCTGAACCATCTTCTCCGCAGTCTCCAAGTCTCCGAAACCAACATAAGCCGCCACCAGCGAGTTCAATGTAGTCATACACACTGTGATCCCCTGCTCCAAAATCCTCTCCAACACAAACACAAGCAAGTCCTTCCTTCCAACTCTAGCACAGAGCTTGATCATCACATTGTAAGTAAGCACATCCGGCTCGGCACCCGACTCAGGCATTTCGTCGAACAGCTTCAAGAATCTATCAGTATCACCCAAATTAGCACAAGCATTCAGGGCGGCATTGAACGCCGCCGTGTCCGGCCGCGAGTCCGCCACGAGCTCCGGTTCGGCGAACCTCCGTACGCGGCGCGTGACGGAGTAGAAGAGCTTGAGCGCCTCGGATGGGCCGTCGTCGCCGGAAGCGGCGAGGCGGCTGACGACGGCGCTCCATGCCTTGACGTGGGGGAGGAAGCCGGAGCGGAGCATGGACTTGACGATGGAGGTGGCGTAGCGGGTCTGGCCGGCCTTGGCGGCGGCGACGGCGAGGAGGCCGAGGGAGTTGGCGTCGAGGTGGCGGAGCTGGCGCTCATTGCGGAGGCGAGTGATGATGGACTGGGCGCGCGTGAGGCCGACGCGCGTGTTCTGGTAAGACAACTGAGAAAGTAACCGGCTGAGGCAAGTGGGGTTGGGGAGGTGGGAGGATTGGGTGTAGAGAATCCAAGCTTCTTCTGTTTTTCTTTGGCGGAGGAGGACTAGAAGCTTCTTGTCTTCATCAGATATTGGTGGGTTGTCGGCGGTTGTGAGAGTGAGGTCAGCGGGTGGGTTGGCGGCAGTGGCGCGTAGACGGAATGGGCGCGTGGGTTTGGAGAAGGAGGAGGGAAAAGGAGGGGGAGAGAGGAAGTGGAGAGTGAGAGGGAGTGGGTTTGAATTGGAGGATAAGGGGGAAGGTGGTGGAGGTGGGTTGAGGTTCATGCTTGGTCCATTTGGGAACAGAAACACAAGGATTTGGTTCTATTAAAAAGAAGGAAGAGGAGGTAATCAAATTGGGTTATGAAGAGGGAGGGAGATGTAGATGGTTTGGGTTTGAGTTTGAGTTTGAGTTTTGGTGAGTGGAAGTGGTGCTTACTACGTCGACTGGATTCTATCCTCTTGTTTCATTTGGTGTTATAAGCTACTTGCAGTCTTGTTTCTGTATTTAGTCACCAATAGTTTACAATTAAGGAAAGAAAGAATATTCATGGATATGTAGGAAACAAAAGGATTTTATGATTTTTTTGTATGGATATTTGTACAAAGCACCCAAAATATCAAGCTTTGTTCACTCCAAGACACATTACTCACATTAGATGGTGGAAATTTATCTTAATAGAAAGAAAAAGATGAAATTTAACAGGTTTAAAAATACTGGAAATAAAAAAAATATTAGAATAGGCTATAAAATGGATATTGCAATTCTCATTCGGAATTGGTTCAACGAGAAAACCTGATAAATGAAAATTTTATAAAGTATAACGTAAACGAAGTATTAATGCATAGTACATCTTTTCTACTCATAACATGAGCCATCTTTTTAGTTATTCTACAAAACATTATCACCTTCAGTCAGCTAAATAAAAAGTATTGCTATTGAGCTTAACATCTTTTTTCTTTCATCTATGAATTTTTTTCCGTTCCAACATTTTTCAAAGTTCTATTTCTCACATCTTTCGAAACCCCAACGCTCATTGTTTACCAACAAGCTTTTAGGTATCAAATGGTAGTAATTTCTCACTGCCTAAATTCCTCCAATATCTCATTCTCAAATTAAACAAAAACGAAAAAGAAAACGTTATATACCATTCTTTATTTTTATGGTATTGTGATTTGTTTATACCAGAGTCTTTTTATAGTAACCCTGATCCTTTGTCAAATCTTATCATGCTTATTTGATCCATTTAAAAAAAAAATCATGCTTATTTGATTACTTAAGGATGGTCATGAAAGCATGACAACTAGATCATGCCAATATGCTATTCTTATGCACTTCAATTTTCATTTAAAAGATAAGCAAACAAAGAAAAACCATGTATGTTGTGGCATGCACCAAGGTCCTGGTTAAGGCAAATCGAAGACATCATGCTTAAGGTTCTGGTTTGATCTTGCTTGATTGTCATGGACTGAGCTTGAGAGAGGTTAGTCCATGACACAAAGCACAAGTTCAAAGGAGCAATCTAGAGCATGATGGAGAAATCTAGAGAATTACACACAAAGCTGATACAAAGTTCATTTCTCCCATTCCCCAAGTGTAGTGCTTTGCTTTGCATTACCTTGCATACTTAGCACCGTTCTAATTGGTTCCATTCCGCTGCGTCTTAGATTGAGGCTGTTGGGCGAAAATGTAACATTGCATGAAGTGTAAAATGTCACCCAACGTAATCTCACTCATATTCATTAATCGAATAGAGTTTTAATTATTTCGGGTTTGAGCCATTCAAGACAGAATGTGTCTCTTAATTACAATCCCTTGTTACGAGGGAAAAAACCTTTGATTCCACTTATAAAGAAACCAAAGTGAGTTTGTTTGTTTTTGCGGCTGCACCCGAAATTCATGTTGGGATGCCTACGTACCCTGGAAGGGATCAAGCCACTCGTAGTTCAAGAGTTCCAATGAGTAAATGACTCAATGGAGGGCTTTGATTTTGGAATGTGAGTAGTGTTTGGACGAATTTGGTGTAAGAGAACCAGGCATTCGACTTTGTGTTTAGGACGCGGTTGCATCTAGATAAATTTGGTTCTAGATTGCCTACATACCCTTTGCGGGATCAAACCACATGTAGTTCCAGGCTTTTGGGATTTAAATGGGTAGATAACCCATTTGCTTGGAATTCATGTTTGAGACATTTGTGAGGGTTTAAAGCCCTCAAGTCTGCTTTCGATGCAATATGGGAATGATTTGCTTTTTCTGGTACTTGAGTGAATTTGACTGTAGGGCCAAGGATTTGTCTGGCGAAGTCAGGGATTCGATTTGAAATATGTGGTTGTATCTAGTGGGTCGCTAGATTGCCTACGTACCCCTTTTGAGGGATCAAACCGACCGTAGTTCATACGTCTAAGTATTTGGATTTTTTTGGTTTTGTACCAAAGGTAAATTTTGGTGTCATTATATTTGGACACATTTATCTTTCTTTCAGGTCTCGCGCCATTTTGTTGCGAAACCAGACTTCAGGTCTTGCGCCATTTTGTTGCGAAACCAGACTTCAGGTCTTTGAGCTGATCGAGTCTCGACTTTCATCCGAACCCTTGGAAAACATAATTGGGCTTTTCGGGACCAGTCTTCATGCAGCCCAATAGAGGCCTAGAAATAAATACCCGGCTGCTTCTTTCTACTGCCACCTACGATTTCTTTGTCCACTGGAGATGGAAATACGCATTTGGTCTTCACTTAGAAAGAATCCCTCAACAGTTGAAGCTTGCAATTGGCTTTATCGCTTATTAGTTAGGAGAATTAGGTGAAGACGGTCTCCATTCTGCATCTTGGCTTTGTGCGCAGCAGAAATTGAAGTCTTCGTGTCTTGGTCTTCTCTGCTGGTAGCTCTGGGCTTCCAATATTGCTTTTTTGGGAAATTGATTATGGTGAGCTCGAGAGGATTTCGTGACGGGGAATTGCTCGAGGGGTTATCACAGCAGCATGTTTGACTTGAGGTGAAGGCGGCTCGTGCTCGAGGCTTTGTGGCAGAAACATAATAGTTGTGAGTTCTTTCTCTTCTTTGTTTTGTTCTGGAACATGACCACCATTTGTTGATGCTTCGTGCTTTTAAAATGTGGAATTGGTTTCCGTATGAAGAACAATTGGTAATTGATGTAGCCACCGCTTGGACTCTTTCTCTCCACCGTTTATTATTCTTTCTTTCATTGAACACCACGCTTCAACCTTTAATTAAGATAGAAACGGTGCATGAAGTCTTAGGCCAGAGAACACAGGAACCAGAGCCAAAATCATAGAGAAACAGTAACCAAAAACCAGTAACCAGGGCCAGTAACATAGTAACCAGTAACCAAGAGAACGGAGTCATAGTAACCAGTAACCAGGGCCAGTAACATAGTAACCAGTAACCAAGAGAACCAGAACCATAGTGACATAAGATCATAGTAACCAGAGAAACAAGAGAACTATCCGGAAGGGATTATGAAGCTATCCGGAAGGGATTATGAAGGTGACAAGGACCTGAGGAACTAGGTAACCATCCACGAGGGAATTGAAAAGCATCAAGCTTTGAGTAACTAGGAACAGAACAAGAGCTGCGTGAAAAGAAGTCTTCGTCGAACCTTGTAGACGAATTATCTCCCTCCTGGTATGCGCGCACCTCTCCTGCTGTTCTTCTGCTAGTCTGCTCTGCTCTTCGTGTTGGTGTTGATTGGGACCTCCTCTCTGCCCTTCTCACGTTGGCCTCTTCTCTTCTTCTCTGTCTATTTTCTTTTGCAAGGCATATGGTCTCTTATATAGTGATTAGATGATGTGGTTGAGTCCCAAGATAACTTCTGTATTTGATACAACTTATGATACGGGAAGAAAGATGTGATCTCTATCAAGAGAGCTGTCACATATTAATCATGATCAAACTCAAACACTTAGACGGCCTTGAGTGGCTACGGCTAGACTCCACATATTTCACTTCTCTTTTCTTTTTCTATTTTTTTTTTTTTACTTTTGCTTTTGTATTTTCATTATCCTCCTCTTTTTTTGTTTCAACAGAGGCTGACTTAGATTGTTCAAGGGAGGTGAACAACTCTAAGGCCGCATGGAGTTTGGAGTAGCGAAGTACTCATCCCGTGAAATGATACCCTAGCAAATAGTCCATGCATGTTATTTACAGAAGTTGATCTCATCATCATTATTTTTCTATGCACAAATTCACAGTTGACAATAGAAGAGCAGCAATTCTTAAACTAAATGGAGAACTCTAAACAAAAAGAAAAAAAAGAAAAAAAACTATTGTCATTCCACCAAAAAGATTAATTTTGTAGCGATCAAGAGCACTGTACAGGAAGTGTTTAAAGCGCAATCCATATCCATCTGAATTCCCCCCATCTTTTTGTACAACTCCCCAGTCAACTACCTAGGTCACCAGTAATATACACATCCAACAAATCTGTCAGACAAAAGCTTCTTCTTGTTAATGACCTCCTCTTCATCATCGATCAGAACCATCACGATCACCATCATCATCACCAGCACCCCCTTGCCTTTCTCTACACCAGCGAGACCACCCCCTACTCTACTAACAAATTCACAGTTAAAGAGGATCATTTGGATAGAATAAATGAAAACTATGAAAGGTGGAATGATCCCTGCCCTTCTTTAATGGCATAAAGGAGCTTCTCCTTCATCTTCTCCTGAAGATAGAAAACGAAATTATGTAAACATATATGTTTCTACAAAGGCTTTCAATAAAAGAGAAGCTGTAAAGAGTAGAGGCTTACTTTCGAAGAATATGGTGGCAGCTTAAGATAGTTTGCACAAGTCATCACACTTGGCAGGTCCAAGTCTGCCGTGTTGCTAGAGTGCTGTACAAGTCGGAGAGCAAACAAAGATATCAGTTGATGCATAATAATAAATAATCAGAAATCAACACAGTTTGTTTACTAGTATTCACCTTTCGAACAATAGTTAACTTTGGATTGAGGGATGCAAAGCCTCCTGGAGGTAAGCGAGGTGCCCCAGTCACAAATTGCAGAAACGCTCTTCGCTGTTCTTGGTCAAGCTCGTGGATGATTTCCAGCAACTGAAATTCCAATGAATATTAGTTACATCTACATCTGAATATTCACACGAAACTTTAACACAAACCAAAGATGAAGGAACACCAACATTAACAATAGGAGGACTGCTAGCAGTGTAGCCATGGTCGAATTTGATATGATCAAGGAGCTCAATGAACTGCCAAAAATAATATTCACAAGTTAGTAATATACTTGGTATTACTCAAAACAATCAAGAATTACATGGTTGTAAACATACAGCCCAAGAATCACGTTCTCCACATAGTAGACGCTCTAGTTCATCTTCAGTGAAAATCTGAAGATGCTCAATAGGGAAAACCTGAAGAATCAAAGATCAAACAAATAAATTTAGCACAGAACTACAGATTAAATAAAAAAGCATCACCATTAATCCAGACTCTATCTTCCTTGCATGAAAATAGAACACACTCGAGTACATACCTGATCAAAACCAGACTTAAAAGCTTCCACTTGTCTGGAAATTCCAGAATTTATAGTTGCATCCGCCATAAGTGCAACATAATCTTCCAAGTTCGTAGAATTTACCTGCACCATATCAGTGCATTAAATATGCAGTTTACTAAATGAAACACTACGACAGAACAAATGAGAACATAGACAGGGGGATGTACCATTTTGTGGTCAAATCCGGATGCAAGGACGAAATCAGGATACCCAGGAAGAGTAAAATCAAGGCAAAGATCCTCAATTCTAATTTTCCTGAAACATGAGTCAAACTCAGATGTTGTATTTTCTCCATGTACAGATGCCAAAAACCTTTTCCTTTCCACAAGAGCCTTAAACTCTAATAGTGTCCTTCCAAGCACAGGATCAAATGACTGGATGTCATAAAGATCAAGGCCCTAAGAAACAAAATAGACAAACATTAGTCTAAAATTACTAGCTTGCATAATAAGCATCAAAGTTGCAGAATAAAATAGCCACACTGAGAGAGCACCTGTCCAAGAATTAGTTTATAGAAGGATTTGGAGAAATGCAGATCCAAGACCCTTCCATCCTGAAGCGCTTTTCCTACAATCTTCCCTAGAAGCTTGAACTTCTTGATTACTTCACTGAACTGTGTCCCATCAGATGCATCCATAGTAGATGACCACGGACGAGGAAAGAGACCACAGGGACATATCAAAATTCCACTATCCTCAGCATGGCTTGTACCAGGGGTGAAAGATCCACCATCCTCTCTCCACATGCCCAGGCCAGGTTTCTGAAACTCGTGACTAACCAGGGTATAAAATTCCAGTGTCGGACCAAGACCAGTACCAACTTCTTCATCATATTCCACCTCAAGAAGTACCTTTTGACAAGCATGCAGGTCCATCATTTGGGCAGCAGAATCCAGAATGCGGTTGCGGAAAACTAAAAACTTTTGTCGAGGTAAGCTGCCAGAGCTTTGTCGCCTATCACTTGTCATACCTGAATCACTATGAGACGGAGAAGGAGACTGGCCTAGTAGTGGAACAAAGGCTGCCAAGCGGAAATACTTGCATTTGACCTCAAAACTAAACAGAAAAGGACATGATGCCATTAACTGATTACACCACAAAGGCATACCGCCAACAGACACAGCCAAACCATCCCGCATCTGCTGTTCTAGCTTTTCAGTGAGTTTACTGCTCAAAAACTCATTCTGTGGGACTGAAGTAACTGCTTTCTGAAATGCATCCAAGTCGTTGACTTTGCCTTCAGCAAAAGCACATATCCTTTGACGAGACATCAGATGAAAAATAAACTTGTTCATACTGTCCAAGCTTTTGAGAAGATATACAATGTCATAGACAGGATTTGACTTCTCCAAGTCAGAAGCAAGCTCACAAGGAAACATGCTGGAGAAAAGTGAAGTATACAACGTATACACCCCAGCTTTATCTGATACAGTGGAACTCTCTGCTGGGGCAATACCTTTATGAGCATCTTCTTGACCTACAGCTTTTCTATATGTCAAAGTGTAAGTTTTACTCCACAGTTTTGAACCAATGACAATTTCATGTTCTTTCATTTGTTGTTGAAGAATTGCCTGATACAATGTCAATGACCGTTCCACCTGCTTCCCTTCAAGGTAAAACAACAACTTCGGGGAAGTATCTTTGTTGCTAAAAGATAAATGATACGGTTCTTCCATCTCTGTGTCTTCCTCAGATTGAGCTTCTACATCCTTCTCCACGGTTTCCTGAACCAAAACCAATAAAAATTAGGGGATTGATACCATCTTAGAGCTGATCGGAAGCAGCAGCATGAATGCAGGAGATGAGAATGACATGATGGAGAAAAAAGATAAATTGAAAAACATGAAATTAGGCCGATGTCATAAAAATTAGACAAACATCTATTTCTCCAATGCCAGGCATCATGAGGATAAACTTTGATAGGTCAAATCTGATTAGCATTAATAGGAAAATAGAATGTCAATGCATGAGTTCCAACTTAAGATTGATGGGAAGAATTCTTACAGCACAAGTTTCATCTAAAGATGTTTCAGGATTTTCCTGTCCAAAACTTGGTTCTCGTTCAGATTCCGGCTGTAGTAAATTGACCTCATCAGCCTGCATAAAAAGCACGACCAAGGATAAAGAAATGCACCCAAACGGAACTGATAAATAAGGAACAACAGTCTCTCCTATCTAAAAATATAATATTGGTATAATCAATTGAAAGACTTTGAAGACAAACCTTCAACTCGGGCAAGTCAGTGGACATGCTCTCAGGCTCACCAGTATTTTGACTCCCTCCTTGACTAGAGCCGGCACTTGATGGTGGGCATTCTGATTGACCCTCAACTCCTGTAGCTGATTTAATGCGGCTGGTTCCTTTTGCATTAACTTTAGGCCACAGATATCCTTCAATGGCATCCAATGAAGCAAATGGGTCAACTGCAAAAACATCTTCAGAGAAATCACCGAGGGAAGTCTCCTCCTTGTCTCTAACAAATCGAGCTCTCATACATGGATATGCAGTGTATCGTTCATACGGAACTGTAGCATATGAGTTCCTCTGCTTGGGTATATGGCTCGAGATAACAGGGAAATTTTCCAAAGTAGATAATGAGCTCTGTAATCTCCGTATCAATGTTAGAATGGGTAGGTCCACAGAAAACGGATCTGGTGAAGAAAAGAATAGTCTTGCAAACACCTCAAATCTTTTTTCTACAGCATAGATATCACATTTACCAGTAATAAGTTCACCCTTCTGTCTCAAATACCGATCATTGGACAGGTAAGTCATCAAGGACTTCAGAATTCCACTTTCAACAAATTCAAAAGTGGATATGGGTTCTGTTCCGCTGAGCTTTTCCATTACTTGATTCATTATACCATAAAAGCTCTCTTCATGCTGGTCAGGAGCACAAGCATCCATGGACATGTTCATCAAATCACTTAATGAAGCAGAAAAGGTTCTAAGTTTCTGAAGAACATCAGTTAATGATTTTTCAGGGTCACATATGTCTGGTGCAAAGTACTTGTATCTAACATGCTTTGCAAGACTATAAACAGAATCCTTTTCAAGCATGCAACTTCCGGTTTCTGACCCTGATGGTGAACTGCTAGGAAAAGCATAGCATAAGCATCTCAGGACCTCTTTTGAAGCAGACTTTGGACTGGAGTCGGACAGCAGCCTTGCTCCACTAGACACTGGAAACACCAGCTTCGAGCATTTGTTCAGTGTAACTAGTGAGCATTTTTCTGGTGTTAGCAAAGCATCAATTGCAAAAAAGACACCTTCTTTAATAAATGAGTCCAAGAATTTATCAGAGAACTTTTGCAGGATTAACTCAGCAATCCGTAGGGTTGATATCAAAACATGAGGATCCTTTCGTGTAAAGGCTCCAGCCAGAAAACTGACAAAAAAAATTAACAGCATGAGAGAGGGGTTATTCAACATTTGATACACTCACTAATCAAACTTACGAAAATTAGGTCTACCTTGAAATGTTGGCATTCTTCAGCAATTCAACGAACGTGTCAGATGTGCTCAAATAAATTAACTTGTTGATGACTGAAAAGCATCCATAGCAAATATATAAATTGGCACCGGAATTTACAACCTGTTGAGAGGTAAAGGAAACATTACTAAACTATTTACTGCTTTGACCGAGGGGGCACAAAGGAAAAGCTACATATCAGAAGCCAAACCTGTATCAGCAATGGAAGTATATCAATCCCAAACTTCTGCAGAAGTTCAGGCTGATTTATTAAAAAAGATTCCTTTTCTGACAACTGTGGAGCATCTTGATCTCTAGCTGAAGTTGGGAGAAGCTCATTTAGCAGCTTTAGAACCTCGTATACCTAAGGTGAACACAAGTTTTCTAAGTTAAACAAAATGTCGAGAATCCTATTGTAATTTCTTCCTTTTCACATAACATGGATTTGTTTTAAAAATTCCTTGACCATGTAAAGATTTAATCAGAAAGGAAGAAAGAAAAAAAGCAAATGTAAAACAATAGTCCAGTTTCAGTGGTCAAGATGTAAACCTGATAGCAATGCCCATCCACTACGTGAGTAGAGGACATTCCATGTGAGATATCATAAGTAGATAATAAATCCTTTAATATGCTGCTTATATTAAGCTCGTATAGAGTCCTGAAGGCTACAACTGAACCGGATGAAAGTTTGACAAGTAGCCCTATCAAACCCTGCCAACCAAAAGAATTGTCAGACATCCTTCAAGGCACTAAGATATGGAACAAGATTCGAGAAACATAACATAGAGTTGCCTACATTATGAATTGGTTGAGACAGAGTAGTTCGGCTACTTAAGCTCAGAAAATGTGTGGCTTGACGAATCAGCCCATGCTTACAAAGTTCGTCCAGCATCTCAGAAGACTGACTCACTCGCTCAGTGATTCTTATCAAGCAGATAGCAACAATTTCGACAAGCTGAGAAATCAAAACAATATGTTAGTTCTAAGATCAATGAAGGGTCTGAAAGGTACAAACCTTCACAATTGATACCTGTGAATCCTCATATTGAAGAAGGTTGCACAATGTCGGAACAGCATCCATGAACGGAGAATGACCTTCAGAAGGAAGTTTCTTACAAATGTTCACCACAGTAGAAAGGGCAACTCTCTGATGTAGACAAAATTTACAAGGAAAATCATGCAAGAAAAATAATTAACAAAATAAGCTCCAATGTAATACTAGACATGATCAACATACCTGTATGCTTGTAGAGAAGAAGTCTATATAATTCAGAACAGCCATTATTGCTCCAGCCTGTAAGCATGCAAGTGGTTGTTCCCGCGACAATTTCTCTAATGCTTGTAGACACTGGACCAAACAACAATCCAATATAACCGCAGGCTTTATATATCACCCGAACTTTATAATATGACCAAATGCAGAAAAATTACCTGCTCAGCTACATCCAAATACTCGATTGCCAATAGTCTTTGGCAGAGAGCAGGAACTGCATCATGTCGGACTAAGTACACCGCTGACTTTGGATATACATCACATAAATAGGTCATTGCCCTTATTGCCAATAGCATGATATCTGCGCTAGTTTCATCCCTTGCCAGCTTAACAAGAATCGGTGACAATGAGGTTGATGTATCACCAGACAGTGAATCATCTGAACAAAAAGACAACACTTCGCATAACTCGGTGAGCATAACCAGCTGCTGAGAAAGATCTACTTCTTCTCTCAGAGTAGATATTATGGTCTGAAATTTTCCATGATCACCGCGTGCTCTCTGCCTCTGAACATCCCTAAGATTATTGTGTCTTTGATCTTCCTCATCCTCCTCATCCTCCTCATCACAAGAATCATAGGCCGAATCCTTCTCGGGTTCTCCTCCTTCGGATTCAGTGTCCATATGATCAGCATGATCATTGTTCTGATCATTGTTTTCGGGCGTGGAGCTCACAGAATCCATTGGGGTTTGAGACGAGCTGGAAGTACTTGCTCTAAACTCCAAAGAGCTACAGGCCCTCTTATCGACCGGCAATTCGTCATCAATCTCAGAACGCTTTTGGCCACGACTTTCCATTTATAATTCCACAACCTTTCACAGAAATCCAATTATATATTACCAGTCCTGCATTGCCAAAACTCTAATAATCAGTCCAACCTCAACTCCTCAAAAACCCAGAATAAAAAACCACCCAACAAATCACAAACCAAACAAAAACAAAGCTTTTGCATTATACAGAAACAAAAAACGATCATCAAACATGTCAAAGTTTCGTCCTTTATCAACCAAAATTGTCCAAACGAAAAAGAACCAAACTTTGGGTTCCTATTAAAGAATCAGCAAAATTCTTCAGAAACCCAAAAGCGCAGAACAAAAACGCAACAGAAACATAGATACAGGCCTTAATCCATTGAAGCCAAAAAAAGAGAGTAACAGGGGAAACATGAATCCAATGAATTGGGAATTGTATTGGTTAAAAAATTGTTACCTAAAGGTGCTGTAGTGAGTTGAAGTCTTGTAGCTGTTGTTAATCGGCCTTCGATGGAAATCGAAAACCTGAATTTATAAAGGAAAGTCTGTGAGAGGGTTTGAGGGGAATGGGGTCTTGTTCTTGTTGTTGTTTGCGTTTTTGGTTTAAGAGATGGGATGGTGATGAGGAGGAGGGTGAGCGTACGGAAGCTTAGAGATATATATGGAGTAGTGTATGTGAATCTTCTTTATTAAGATTTTTTATGGGGGAATTGGTTATTAAGGTGATCGTATCGTAGAGCCCAAAGATCAACACACTTAATTATTTTCCTCTATAAATTTGTTCTTTCTTCAGCTTTTTAGTATGCTTCAAACTTCTCGGAATAGAATCCCACATTGTGCTAGGTTTTTGTTTGGCGTTAGTAATGGTCTTGCTATAGAAGAGAAATTCCGTTTAAGGTTGGAATATATAAAAACAAAATTTATAGGGAAAAGATCTTCACTTAGTACTGTTATGTTATCAAATTTAACATGATTCGTCAAGTGTATAAGTTTTAAGTATTAAGGTTAAGTTTAGTATTATATGAGATTATGCAGAGAAAATATGTATACATTATTTTAAAATTACGATTTGTAACTAAGTAGATAAAGCTAGTATGTGAAAAGACTATTCGTTTATTTTTAGAATATGAGCATAGATGCTTTTTTATATAATTTATACAGAGGACTCCAACATATTGAAAAATAACCAAAATACTGAGAACTTACCATCATTAAACAAAGAAAATGCTGAAGGGCTAGTAATATGATATATCTTCAAGCATGGAATTCTATTGTAGAGAATCTATCTTTTAAGATATGGTATTCTTTTGCATTGAGATATGATCAAGTAAAAAACAAATTGAAAAATACAAACAATAAGTGTGATTAACTATAGTTTAATACCTTGTCAGTTTTTTATGGGGATGCTAATAGTATTGATAGGAATGATTGTAAATTTCTTTCGTTGAAGGGATCATTTCTGTTTTATTGAAGGAATTTGCACTTTTTTATTGATAGTAGGTTCTTATCATACCAGAGACTTTAATGATGTGTTTTTTATGCTAAGAGACTTGATTGGCCAAAAAAGAGAGTAGATTTAAGAAAAGATAATTAAGACCTCTATTTTCCTTGCCTAATTAGACTTCTAATACTTGCTGGTGATGTATCACGTAATTGACGGCATAGGACCCCAGGTACGTGGCATCAAACTCGCCGTCGTATTTGATGTTGTTGAAGCAGATGAGAACATAACTTTTGATAAACAACGACATTAGACCAAAGAATTAGTTTGGATTTAGTTTTGTGAAGTCTTACAACATTTTCTTAGAGCAATTTTCATACGAATGTTACTCACGACAAAAACGTTATTAGTTAAACTACAAAACTATATTTAAGTTGTTCACTGCTAATCTAAGACACATTACCAACAAAACTATAGGCAATTACGTATGAAATGTCATAATTACTCTCTAATGGGGCTTTTAATATGACCTCTTTAACTTTTATCCGATGCTTTTAAGTCGAAAAGTGATGAGCCTAGGCATTGTCCACTACATCATATGCAACCGCGCACCAAGAGCCAAAGTCCATCGACGTGTAGTTTGGGCATGCAACTTTGGCCACCACACGACACCGTCACTTTCTTTCTTTCGTTTTTTTACTTTTCTCAAATGCAGATTCTCTTCATCTCTTCTGTCGCCACTCCGGTATATTTTTCATCGCTATCTCCCACCAAATAATTAGAGCACATTCTCCGGTTGAAATTGCAAGCATCTAATTCTACCACGGAGTAAAGTTTGAAAGCGTCAAAATCAGAAATAATTTAAAGGTGAACCTTTCTTGGCCGACTACTGCCGGATCCCATTTCTGAGTTATCTGACCGGCCTCCAGCTCCAGGACGGTGTACCAGAGCCGGCAACAAAACTAGACCCAAAGAAAAGGATCGAAACCTTTGATACAGCTAGCTTGCATCATTTGCGTATCTTGTACCCTTTGGTTTAAGGAACTTTGCAACCTCCCCTCTCAAAGTGGACACAACCAGAATATGACAGCAAAATATGAGGGTGCAAGATTTTGTGCATGAAAGAGACTGCTTGATCAAATTGAAAAGAACACAAACAATCTCAGGTGGTCCAAGCAATGGGAATGTGTATTTTTATGAAAACTGTCTACAACAAATAAAATCATACAATGTAAAAATTTGAAACATACATGACATCTCCTAACCACTCATAACAATACATGCCCATCCCGTGATACCAGTACAAATCAAAGGAATATAATAGCTCTTCCTGAGACTAAGCTATCACCTTGAGATAGGCATTCGACTCAAGAAAAAAAAAATTAAAAAAAAATCCTAGTTTACAAACCACACCAGAACACTGAAAAACTAACCTCACATTTATAGCATTCACATCAGAATAATAATTTAATATGTTATTTTCCTAGGCACTGAACAAGATCTCCTCAGATGAGCAATTAAATTATGGTGTACGCTAAACACGAGACAATCTACTCCGAGCCATGCATAGGAACCATCATTTGTTGGGTCTGCAATGACAAACCAACCATTAGACCAGAACATACAGTGTTTCCAGAATTCCATAAACAGCACTTTTCAGCAAAATTGAAAAGGCACGGCCCTGATTTTACTATCACTCTAAACAGTATTAATATATACAATGTATATTGGCACTGATATCACTTGGGAGTGTCAAAAAGTAAAATGTGACTGACAATAAATCCACAGTATTGATAACGATCTGCATATTGACATGTTCGACAAGATAAACAAATGCACCCTGATACACCGGCATATTAAGTGTTTGATTCCACAATGAAATGATCATTCAGTGTCTCATTTCAGCAATAACAATGAGCATAAACTTTGATGCTGCAAGTTATCAACCATTAGGCACACATCACCAACATGGATGTATCTAAGAGACTATGAGCAAAGTGGAAAAACCAACCAACCAAAGGTAAAACCAGAATAGTATAATATGTGAAAAACAAACTGTAAGAACTATCTAACTGCTTTGGTTCAAATGAGCATCCACAGAGAAAAGCTTGAAACACGATCTAATTCTTTAAGCAGGTAAGTCTTGTATCAAATGCATTTGATACAGCACTTAAACCTTGACTCTAGCAAGTTTAAAAGCAAAAACTAACATGCTAACTCTAAATATATCTAATATATACCATTAAAAAAATAAAACATGATATGGACCAACAGTGCCACAGTATTAAACTATTAATATCACATACTTCACTTCTATGAACCCAGTGGAAGTTCGAATAATTTACCTCAAATTAGCCTGAAAATGAGCTTAAAAACAAATAGATAATGGGGAGTTGATACGACGATTGCCAAAAATAGATACATAGTTAACAAAGAGACAGAGGAGAGGGAGATTACTTGAGAATTTGAGTAACCAGATCCTTGAGAGAAAGAACCTTGGTGAGGAATCTGCCACAACACAAGATGTCTTATAAGTTACAACCTCCAAAGACCAAATCTCGCTTAGCGTAACCCATAAACCAAAATCATAATAACCTGAGCAACTTCTTTCTTAGAAGATGACTCTCCACCCTTGCCTGAACCCTTGGTGTCACCCTGTTAGAACCGCACAACCAGAAATCCAACAATAAGCAAAACAACTCACAGTAAACAATAGGAAAGTCTACTCAACAGGGACAATTCAACTAACCTCCATCTGCAACATCCCAATCGAACCAGAACACAATCAACAAAACCAAAAGTAAGAGTATATTAGTCAATGTCCCAATAATACTACCGCTATTAATATCGTAATTATTACATCAAACCAACCCTACCCTACAAAACTAATGACATTACCAAACACTCATCTCTCTACATATCTCAACTCAGATGCTAATTAGCTATACAAAATTTGGATTTAGGGACAGATCGATATACAAAATCAAAGAGACTAACATTTTTTCCGCAATCAAATGATTCAAATCAATCACAAACTGGAAACGGTAAAACAATAAAAAAATAAAAAAAGAATTACCTCTCTGTATTTTGCAAGGTAAACTTTGAGAGGATCAATGTAGTCCTCAAACCCTAAAGTCGCCATAGCCCAAAGCAAGTCGTCACCATTAATCGTTTTCCTCTTTTCCCTCTGGCACTTGTCGCTCGCCCTGCACAGAATCCCAAACCCTCACACATCAAAATCAAACTTAATTAACACAAAACGACAAAAAAGGCAAAACGACGCCGTACTCGCTGGTGATGAAGCTGATGAACTCAGAGACGCACTCCTGCACAGTCTCCTTAGCATCCTTAGCAATCTTACCGTTCGCCGGTAGCGCCTTCTTCATAATCCGGCTAATATTCGCGATCGGAAGATACCGATCCTGCTCGCGAACGTTCGACCGGGGACTGTGCTCACCGCTGTCGTGGCTCCCACCGCCGCCGGGGCTCGCCGGACCTTCCGCCATCGGAAACCTGAATCCACAAACCCTAGCGCCGCCATTAGAGAGAGGAGAGAGAAAGTGAGAGAGAGAGAGAGAGAGAAAATGAGGATTGAGGAGGAGGGATATATATACCTGTGGGGAATGAGATTTGGCGCGAGAGGGAAGGAGAGGGGTTAATCGGACGCTGGAGAAGAAAGGAGAGAGGAGAGGAGTGGGATGAGAGAAACAAGGTTTATCAGCACCGTTGGTTTTGGGGAGTTGTTAATTTAGTCTCTACTCGCTGAAAATTCTTAGGGCTTTTTTTATATACCTGTGGCTGGTTTGACGTTACGGTTCCGGTTCGGTTTCGTCTAACCGGTTACTCCACGTGGTTGGGCCGCTCGGGTCGATGCTCCACTTGTGAGCTAAACGACGTCGGTGCAGTTCCCCGACATTTACCTGCCTTTTCCTATTGGCCTATATTGCATCCTAACGGGCAGAATTGGCCACAGTGGACTGAGTGACTGACCGCATTCGGATTAGCTCGTTTCCATTTTTTCAGGTTTCTTTTTCTTTTTACGGTAGGCATGGTTGATTAGACTTTCACACTAAAATTGAAGTGATAAGTGATTCATGATGTTTCTGTCTGAATCCGTAGACTCACAGATACCGGTGGATCTCTGTGCGCTTCCTTCCTGCAGATCCTGCTAACTAAGGAATACCGGGGGGAGCCGGTCTATTCCGCTCCGATGCTTAAGTCAGTATATATAGTTGGAACAAGCTGATAACTTAAGCGGGAATGAGTAGTTGGAGTATTGAATACCTATTAATAAGGGCAGTTGGGGCTCATATATAGGCTGTCGGGTGTGAGGACTGGACTCACCATTCGATGTGGGACTGGCCCCCTTATGCACATATTACTGAACTGTTTTGGCCCTGTTTGGGGAGCTGCCACCCCCGGTTCCTGGGCCCAGGTCACAGGTTAGTCATGTCCGGGCGCGGGTGCAGGTGTTTGTGCTCTAGTCCCGGGCCCTGGGCCGGGTCCAGGAGTCCTTGCTACGGGTCTGGGGGCCCGGGTAGCCTCTCTATGTCTACTGTCAACACATGATATTCTTGAATACATGATTATAATATGAACAAGTGAATTTTATATATTACATGCATATAGTTAAAACATATGTACTACAACTATTGAAATCGATGAAAAGATGATAATGTATCAGCATATATGTGATTGTCGGTTCAAATTATTATTAGGATATATGAAGAAAAAAAAAACAAATTTATTAAGATATTTGAGAAAAATAAGAGATTTTATTGCTCTAGCCTATGCAAGTACACTGTTTTTTTTTGTGCAAAATTAATAATCAAAGAAAGAAAGTTTCAAACGGCGGTGGCTCTGCCGGAGAAGATGATGGAGGCAAAAAGAAACAGCTCAGTTTTTCATTAAATTTTGGCACCTCTCACGATCAACTCGAATCGATCTCAGCCGTAAGATTCCTTACCCAATTTACTATATAAAGGAACCCCTTAGCTAGGGTTGGTCAAACCTTCAACTCTCTCAATCATCACAATGGTCTCTCCTCTGTTTATTTCCAAACCCCTATGGCTTCCACAATCCTTTCCTTCAGATTACATTAAGACGTTCTCGTGAACACCTCTAAGTCGTGTAATCTGGTATTAACAAAATCCTAAGTCGCATAATCTGGTATTATGCCCCCTGGATGACGTGATATAAGATGGTTGGTCAGAGTTTGGCCAGATTCTGCACGTCCTCTTTTGGTATAATACTGGATCATCGACTTAGGCGTCCTCCGTCAGCCGCGCGGACGTACTCCTTGCACTGTTCCTTAGCTTTCTGGCAGGAACAGAAAAGGACCTGCGGATGACATTTCCGTCCATGCCAACATCTGAACTGCTCCAACCTGGCGGACGGAAATTCCTTACTCTTTCTCTCTTCCCTCAACGCAGCAGTTCCGAACCTCAAGCAGATGGCCTGCCCATTTGTCCCGGATCAACGTGCAATCTGGCGGATGAGGATTGCTGTTATGTTGGTTCTCAAAAGAACAAGGAGGCTGACATAAAGGACGATCAAGGAAGGGAATTCTAAATTCGGCGAGTCAAGGAGATGAATTTGACTCCAGATCACCGTTTTGTCGGAGGAATTCCATTAAAGAGTTCAAAATAGAAATTCAAACCTTTCTTGTGACCGATCAAAGTCATCTAGCATAGATATGGTTTCAGAGCTAGTTAGTAGCTCCTCACAATGTAACTTTTATACTTTGTAAAAGCTTTGACCGCAAAGTCTTCGAATTAAATTCAGAAAAACATATGTATTGTTTTCCTTCATGAAATTGAATGTTTTATTGTATTAAATAAAAAATAAAAAATAAATAGGACCACAATTATTGGTCCTAAGGTTGAATTCGGGGTTAACAAACCGCCATGAAACTCTTTCAGTTTCACAAAAATTTAAAGATCTCTGGATGAATCACTTCCAGCTCTTGGCTTCTGGGCTTTGGCGGACGGCCTGCACTGATGTTGCCCTATGTTGCCCCCCCCCCCCCCCCCCAATGCCCCCCAGCCTCAACCATGGCGAGAGGTTCTTCGTGTTCCCAAACGCTAGAAAAATATTTCTTGAGATGACGGCCATTAATCGGATTTGTGTGGACTTCACCATCGATGTCTCCGAGTTGATAAGCGCATTTGCCAATAATCCGGTGAATGACAAAGGGACCCTCCCATTTGGGAGACCACTTACCACGACCTATATCGCGTTCGACAAAGGGAAGTATGACTTTCCAGACTAGATCACCCTCGCCATATGACTTACCCTTGGTTCGTTTGTCATAAGCTCTCGCGACCTTCTTCTTTTCCATGATTATATTATCTAGAGCTTCCAAACGTCTATCATCAAGGTCCTCATGCTCCTGGAACATAGCTTGGACATAGTCATCACCAATTAACTGATGTTGCTCTTGAACTCGAAGAGATTGTACATTAATTTCCAAAGGCAAGACCGCATCATGGCCGTATATTAACGCATATGGAGTAGTCCCTGTAGGAGTTCTTCTTGATGTACGATATGCTCACAGAGTATTGTCTAATTCAGCATGTCATGTTCTCGGATTATCTTCCAACATATGCTTGATAATAGAGATAATCACCTTGTTGCTAGCCTCTGCCTGGCCATTGGATTGAGCATAGTATGGGGAAGAATGAAGGAATTGAATCACATAGCCTTGTAAAAACTCTTGAGTCTTCTCTGCCATAAAAGCTGCCCCCCTGTCCGCCACTAGACATTCAGGAATACCATAACGACAAATGATATTCTGAAAAATAAATCGGATTACTGTTGCGGCGTCACAATTCCGGACAGGTACTGCTTCAACCCATTTAGTAAAGAAATCCGTACCAATCAGCAGATACTTATGTTGGAGGGAAGAATTAGGGTGTATTTCTCCAATGAAATCTAGTGCCCAACCTCTGGCGGGCCGAGGCTTGATAATAGGTTGCATAGGGATGTTGGGAATTCTTTGGACTGGCCCATGAACTTGACAATCGATGCAACCTTGTGCAAAACTGATACAGTCGTTAAGAATAGATGGCCAATAATATCCGTATCGACGAATAAGCCACCGCATCTTCGGTCTGCTTTGATGCGAACCACACACGCCAAGGTGTACCTCTCGCATAAGCCTCTTGGCTGCTGTCCCATAGACACACCGAAGGTCAATGCCGTCTTCACCTCTGCGAAGTAACTCGCCTCCCTTAAGTAAATAATTAGTGGCCAAGTACCTAACCCATCTTTCGGACGGTGCAGAAGGATTTTGTAAATATTGGATGATTGGTTGTCGCCAATCTGTATCAATTGGCTCTATTGTAGCAACCAACCACTCGCCGCGTTCCTCTCTGTGAACGGCAAAGGATGGTAAAGTCCTGCGTTCCACTTTCAAGATTCTTTCCGTAGCACCATAAGTCAGGCGAATGCCCAGAAAGCTGGTTGATAACCAATAGTGAATCACCAAAAACTTCGATCTCCGTAGCATGCATATCTAACAACAACTCTAGACCAATAATCAACGCCTCATATTCTGCTTGGTTGTTGGTACAACTCCATTCTAATTGAAAAGAATATGAGTGTATGATCCCAGTTGGACCCTGGATACAAATGTCTGCACCCGCCAAAGAATCAGTACTACTACCATCGAAGTAGAGTACCCAAGGTTGAGTCCTGATCATGGCTACGGACCAACTCTGTTCAGGAATCTCCTCCTCAAGAGGATGATGAAGCAAGAAATCAGAACCCGCTTGTCCAGTCATTGCTTTCAGCGGTGCATATTGCAACGAAAATTCAGATAGGGCCAAGATCCATTTGCCAACCCTACCTCTCATAATGGGTCGTGTAAGCATGTATTTCACCAGGTCAGTCTGAGTAACCACGATGGTGGTGAAAGAAATTATATAATGATGAAGTTTGAAACCAGCGAAATATAGAGCTAAGCATAACCTCTCAATTGGCGAGTACCGAGTTTCTGCGTCTAACAGGGTCCTGCTAAGATAATAAACCGCATACTCGATTCTCTTTCCTTCCTCGGTTGTTTCGTCCTGAGCTAACAGTCCTGCAATAGAATTGCTCGAAGCAGAAACGTATAATTTAAGAGGGATCCCCGGCAATGGAGATCGTAATACTGGCGGACTTGCCAGACACTCCTTAATCTTATTGAACGCAGTTTGATGCTCAGGTCCCCATATGAAGTGTTCCCCTTCTTTGAGTTTCAGAATAGGTGAGAACGGAGTAATCTTTCCAGCTGAATTGGATATGAATCTTCTAAGGAAATTGATCTTGCCTAACAAGTTTTGAAGCTCATTTTTATTCCTAGGTGCTGGTGTCTCTAAAACAGCTCGTGCCTTATCTCCAGACACCTCAATACCCCGCTCATACACCATAAAACCCAGTTCTATCACAATACTAATTTGATGTACTACAGGTCTTAATACAATGAACCTCTATGCTTATTAAGTGATATACTACTTAATAAACTTATCTGAAACTGAGTCTTAGTTGTATTGCTTCTTGTTAAGCCGAAACCTATTCAACAATGACTGATCATATTAACAGATAGAGTTTGAGTCCAAAAAGGTTCTTACACATGACTTCTTTGAAATTTTGTGGATATTTTCCTTCGAAGGATTGGTGGCTTTCCCAGACTGGTTAGGAAACCTTACATCTCTCGAGAAACTGACTATTCAGGATTGTAACAATTTGATGTATCTGCCAAGTTGTTTTTCCTATCCATCTTTGGATGTCCCCTTCTACAGGAAAGATGCACCAGGGAGAGCGGCCCTGAGTGGCCTAAGATTCGTCTTATACCAGTCGTGAACAGTAAGTCTTTTCTGTTTCCTTTTTCTACTCACACTCTTCATATTACTTGGTTAAACTAATTATTATGTTGTAGTATGCTATGATTTTCATCTCTACTCATTTCATAAGATCCAAATCAGTTGAAATAAAGATGAAATTTCCAATATTAGTCTGAAGTTTGGGAGATGACGAGTGGAACGCAGAGTAGCCTCTTAAGTTTTATTTACAAAGTGACAAAGTATGTGAACTATAGAGTGTTTGTTGAGCAGATCATATGACTTTAGTTAGTGACTTCTAAGGGTTTCCAAAGCATCTGAGTGAGATTAAAACTTGTTTATCCTCGTCCCTTTTGTTTGAATGCAGCATTGACCAAACTTCTTTTTTATCAGGCTACTGACCATAAATCGAAGCTAGCTAGCTATATATTGGACGCATCAAGAATAAGAGGTGGCTACAGAATTGCTTGAAGTTATGTCACTCAACTTCAGGTAGTAAAAACTTCAGCTGATACATTTCGTCATTATTTCTTTGAAGATAGCTCTCCCCTCCCCTGTGTCTTCTAATAGATTCATTTCTTCTTGGACATAGGCCTGTTTCTGGAGCAATTGGATGCAGTCTGCTCAAGTCAGTCTAATTTACATGTCCTTTTGGAAGCACAACTGAAACGTTGCATCTAGCATTTTTTAGCAGATAGAACTCAAATGCTTCCTTGAAGTACTAGCTGCTCCCCAAGGCATTAGACAAAGTTAGCAAAGACCATGTTCGATTGAGAAAACCGATCCAATTGCAACATTATGCACAGTTGGCACCAAAACTTAATCTCCAAATTTGCTCAGTCCAGTGTGGAAAGCAAAGTTACTCACTCCAATTGCACATTCACCATGGCATCAATGGAAGGCAAGGCCTCTTCATATATAGTTTGTGTACAACATGTCAAGCAAGGCCGATAATTCTCATTTATTTTAAATAACTCTCTTAATATAGAAATTCTTATACGCGCAATCGTGTGTACAAGACACAATTTTAATTACCTATATATTTTAACCACCGTGCATTTAAATTAAAGTCATAAATTTTAATGTACATGCAGTTCAATAGAAACTCTCTTTAAAATCAAAACGGGTTCATCGAGTTAGGGTAAATACGAGTGTGCCCTTGTATTTTACGTTTCTGACCATATTGCCTCTGATCATCTCTTTATTTGCGTTTTTGGTTTCGACTGAGTTACAACTTACAACCCGTGTCTCCTTTTCCCGCTTCCACGGATTGCACTCTTGTAGTTTTTCTTCAGGAGAAGAAGACCAAGCGACTGAAAACCAAAAAACGAAACAGAGCGCTGGAAGTAACTGAGTTCAATGTAGTCCAGAAAGAGATTATTCTGGTGAAGTGTTGCGCTTGGTGGTTTCGTTGGGTTTGTTGGCTTTGGGGTTACTGGTCAAGTTTTTCTTATCTTATCAAAAGGTTTGGGTCGGGAGTGAAACCTTTTTTCTATTGCAGGGTTTTGATTTTTTGCGACGGCGGTGATCGTGCTCATCTGGGTTTTCACTTATTACAGCCGGTAGTTTGCTGTAATTATTTGTTTGAGTCTGGAAGGTTTTGTTGATTCGCTTCTTTGTTTTTTGATTTTGCGAGGACTAAATGTTCGTCTGGGGATGTTTTTTTTATTCAAGCAGGTAATTGCTCTTCGTTTTCCTTGATAGATCAACTGTAGTGTTTGGTAATTGTGTGTTAGATCATACATTTTCTATTGATATGCTTGTCATATACGAAATCTGAATGTGACACCTTCCTGTTAAATTCAGTTTGATTCGGGAAGGTAATATGCGCAATGAAAAGGACGTATACAAATAAATTGCTTCAATTTATTTTTCTACAGTGACACCTTGATGAATGGATTGGGTCGCGTTTCTGAAGAGAAGACTTCCAGCAGCACAAAGCTGTAATGCAATAGCGTGTGACGGGTACGTTTTCTAGCTAGTAGTACAATTTGATTCCAGAATAATAGATGAAAATTGACTACTTGAGCAATTTTTCTAGTAGCACAAAGCTTAACTACTACCAATTGAATTTGATATAAGCCTTGAGCACTTGACAGAGAATCTATTCTTATATAATTCATGCATGTTGTACTTGTTTATAATTCCCGGACGGTATTTGTCTGCAATTGTGTTTCAGGTCCTACCTAACTTACCGTCCTAATCCAATTATATTATTTTCCTTCTGCAGCCAGTAGCTATTCTTTTATATAAACTCTCAACAACTATGCTATAGCTAACTGCATCTTAAAATAATATTTGAGCTATCTATTGTATGTTCAAACCCTCTCCTAGTTTCCTCAACTGAGTATTCGGTGTGAACTGTTGCTACCACGGAACTTACTCACCTTTGCTTCAAAAATGGTAGAAGTTCTCCTCACTTTTGCTGCAAAGGAACTTCTGAAAAAGGTGGCTATACTTGCCGGCGAAGAATTCAGTCTTGTGTGGGGATTCAAGAAAGAACTAGCAAGGATGCGCACTTCATCAGTTAAGCTTCAAGCTATGTTACAATCTGCCGAGAATCTGACACAAGATCTGAGCGAGAACGTGAAAATCTGGGTGAAGGAAATTGAAGAAATAGCTGGGGATGCAGATGATCTGCTTGATGACTTTGGATATGAAGTCCTCCGGCGTAAAGTAGAATCGAAGAAAAAGGTATTGTCACTCTTTGATCCCCTTGTATTTCGTCATAAAATGGGACGTAAAATCAAGAAAATCAATGAGTCACTTGTGAACCTGGAGAAGCAGGCAGCCAGTTTTCATTTAGTAATTGCTGGGAATTCAAGGTCTGATGATTCAGGAGTCGACAGGCAGACAGTCCCCTGCTTTGATGATGATGAGAAGAATATCATTGGAAGGCATAACCTTCTGTCAGATCTGGTAACATCCTTGATCAGCTCAAACAATATTAATCAAGATCTTTCCGTTGTGGCTATTGTGGGCATGGCAGGCTTAGGAAAGACAACTGTGGCGAAATCAATATATAATGACTACGAGATTGGTAAACACTTCCAGCAAAAAATATGGATATGTGTGTCTACCCACTTTGACGTCGAGAAAATTTTGAGCGGGATCTTGGAGTATCTCAATGCGGAGAAGGCTGCGGTTAGAGGCAAGGCTGCAATACTCAAGCATCTCCAAAAAGAATTGGAAGGGAAAAAATATCTTCTCGTATTGGATGATGTTTGGAATGAAGATCTTCAAAAATGGGATGATTTGAGGATTTGTCTGTTAAGTTTTAGAGGTACAAAAGGAAGCAGCATCATGGTCACCACCCGCAACATCAAAATTGCTGAAATCATGGAGACGCTTCCAAGGTGTAATTTGGAAAAACTCTCTCATGATGAATGCTGGATGATCTTGAAGAACAAAGCCGTCCCAGTTGGAAGTACTCTGCCTGAACATCAAGACCAAACTGGGAAAGAGATTGCCAAGAAATGCGGAGGAGTGCCACTGGTAGCAAAGGTATGTTGCATCTATTATCAGTTTGAAGTCTTTTTATTCCACATAGCTTTATCTAACCGCTAAACTTTGCTTATCAATAAGAACTACACCACTACTGTGATGACTCATTTTACAACTTTAAGATAAAATTAATATATACCCTAGCCTTACATGTGTATGTATAAACACATGTATATATCTTGTGGAGGGGTTAGTTCAATTACACATACAGTTAAACCTCGATAATTTAATACTCGATTAATTAATAATCTCGTTAAGTTAATAATTTTTCCCGGTTCCGACTCGGGGACAACGTGCTAAATTAATATTTCGCTAAATTTATAAGATAATAAACTTTCGAGAATCCCTTAAGACCCCATCGAATATATAAATTAATAATAGCTTAAAAACACATAATAATTTATTTAAGACATATAAATTACTCATTTATGAAGACTTCTTAAAATATGACTCAACTGTAACTTGTTGCTTCTTGAAGTTGATGTCATTATGGATCTCATCACAAACTCTTCGTAGCAATGAATTTTTGTGTTGAAAACCTAAAACGATAAGTATTTTGATAAATTAATTATTAATTTATCAATTAATTAATACCTCGCTAAATTAATAAATTTTGTCAGTACCACCATTATTAATTTATAGAGGTTTAACTGTATTAGGTGTAGTTTGGGACTTCACTTCACTCAAGTATAGAAAAACTTAGTTTTAAAAAAGCAACATCTCATCTACTTTTGAAATTATGGTTATTTAAACTAAATTTTATAAATAAATACTCTATAAAAAAAACGTAACAAACAGATAATCAACTGATGATGATAATTATATATAAGTAATTATTTTACCCAAACCTCAATACCAAACTAGGCATTAGTTCAAAAAAAGTGCCCATTTTTAGGCTCGCTCCGTTTCTTCCGGAGCTTGAGATTTTCCAAACCCTAGGGTTTTGGTGCAGAACGGCGGCGACTTGACGAAGCCCCCAGGGTTTCGACGTCTTTGCGGGCGAGGCTTTCTACCTTCAGGCTGTGCGATATATTGGAGGTGGGAGGCAACAGTGCTGGAAACCCTAATCTGGTGTGAGCGAGTGCTATTCTGGTTCTGGACGGGAGTCTCCTCTCTGGCTTTGGTTTGCTGTGATCGATACCATGAATGTGCTGATATGGAATTGTCAGGGGATAGTGAACAAGCGGACGTGATATGCGCTCCGTCTGCTCGTCCAGAAACATCGGGTTAACATGATTTTCCTCTCCGAGACTCATTGTAATTCGAAACAACATATGCGTCTCCCCGGGGCAGTAGGGTTGCCGCATATCGTTTCTTTTGAGAGAATTGGAATGGCAGGGGGAGGAGCTCTGCTTTGGGACGACTCAGTGTCGATCAACGTACGTGATGTCTAATACTACTTAGTGGACGTGGAGATTCATCGGCTTTTATGGCAATCCGGACACAGGTCAGCGAGCTGATTCATGGGAGTTGCTTCGATCCCTTCGGCGGGATTCTTTCGAAAGGTGGCTGGTTGCTGGAGATTTTAATGAAGTTTTGGAGTTAAGGGAGAAGTCAGGAGGGCGAATTCGGTCCTTGAATCAAATGCTAGCCTTCCGGCAAGCGTTAGAGGACTGCGCTCTGCATGATATGGGAGCAGCAGGAGGCCGGTTTACCTGGAGCGACTCTCATACTAAGGAAAGACTGGATAGAGGCGTGTGCACGGAGGCTTGGCAGCGCTCCTTTAGTTTTTCTCGGATTACCAATCTTCCTCCTAGCCGGTCGGATCATGTCCCATTGCTGCTAGAGGTTCGAAAGGAGGTCCAGCTAGTTAATCACACTCGTAGGCGGTTCCGTTTTGAAGAGATATGGACTCAGCATGCCGGCTTAGAGGAGGCCGTGAAAAATGCATGGGGTTCGGGCCAGGATGGTAGCCCTATGGTTCAGCTTTGCCGGCGGATTAGGGATACTGGTGAAGCCCTATTGCAATGGGATCGCTCCACCTTTCAGAGCCGAAAGTTGGAGCTGGAAGCGGTGAGGTCAGCACTCAACTCTCTGCTTCAATGTACGGCTAATCAAACAGATTTGGAAGAGAAAGCTCGGTTATCCACTCGTCTAAATGAGCTTCTGTCGTTGGAGGAAGCATATTGGAGACAACGTTCTAGAGCGATTTGGCTCAAGGATGGGGGCCGAAATTCTACCTTTTTTCATAAAAAAAACCTCTAATCGTCGGCAACGGAATAAGATTAAAGGTTTGTTCGACAATTGTGGCATATGGCAGGCTGAAAAGACCGGTATTGAGAGAGTGGTGTGTGAGTATTTTGAAGACTTGTTCGCCCAATCCACTCCTATCCGGTCGGCTCAGGCAACAGTGCTAAGGGCAATTCAGCCCCAAGTCTCTACCGAGATGAACCGGGTTTTATTAGCTCTGTACACTGCTAACGAGGTTCGTGTTGCTTTGTTTCAATGCATCCCTCCAAAGCTCCAGGCCCTGATGGTATGTCTCCCTATTTTTATCAAAAATACTGGGATATTGTTGGTGAGGATGTAAGTAAGGCATTTATTTCTTTTCTTACTACAAAGGAAATGCCTCATGATTTGAATTATACTCATGTGGTGTTGATTCCTAAGGTGAAAGAAGTGCTAAACATGTCTCAGCTTCGACCGATTGCTCTGTGCAATGTTGTTTATAAGGTTGCCTCCAAGGTTTTGGCCAACCGGTTAAAGACTTTTCTACCAGATATTATTTCACAGCAGCAGAGTGCGTTTGTTTCGAGTAGGCTTATTTCGAACAATACTTTGGTGGCAACAGAACTAGCTCATTACATCCATCAGCTTCGTCGAGGTAATGAAGGGTTTATGACCCTTAAATTGGATATGAGTAAAGCCTATGATCGACTGGAATGGGACTTCCTGCATCAAGTCTTGTTACGGATGGGGTTTGACCCGGCCTGGGTGGCGCTGATCATGTGCTGTCTAACCACAGTACGGTATTCTTTTTTGGTGAACGGTAATCCTTGCGGCTCCATCATTCCACACTGAGGACTCCGTCAAGGGGATCTGATCTCTCCTTATCTATTTCTTCTTTGCGTTGAGGGTCTCTCAGCATTGATCTCTGAATCGGCTACCAATGGACTCTAGAAGGGATTACAGGTTTGTCAAGGGGATCCTACTATTAGTCCCTTTTTATTTGCTGATGATAGTATGTTGTATGCTAAAGCTACGATTACTGATTATATGCTAAAGCTACGATTACTGATTGTATGCTGGTGAAAGAGATCCTGAAAACTTATGAACATGCTTCTGGTCAACAGGTCAGTTTGGACAAAATTAATGTTGTGTTTAGTAGCAATATTATTCCTCCGGATAGACAGGTTTTAGCTAGTTGTTTGGGGGTTCATATGGCCAAAAAGCATGATAAATATCTGGGAATTCCCACACTTGTCGGAAAATCTAGGCAGGACACTTTTGCTTTTCTCAAGGATCGTCTCAACAAAAAGTTGACAGGTTGGAGGTCAAAATTACTCAGCGCTGCAGGAAGAGAGATTCTTATCAAGGTGGTTGCTCAGACAATGCCACTTTATACCATGAATAATTATTTGCTGCCCCAAAATCTTATTCAAGACCTTCACCAACTGTGTGCCCGTTTCTGGTGAGGTGGTACGGATGAGAAGAGAGGAATGCATTGGAAGGCATGGGATGAGTTGTGTCGACCTAAATCAGAAGGAGGTATGGGTTTTTCGTCATCTTTTTGCGTTAAATTTGGCTATGTTGGCTAAACAGGGTTGGCGACTGATTCAGAACCAAGACTCTTTACCCGGGCAACTACTGAAAGCTATATATTTCTCGGATTGCAATTTCTGGGAAGCTCAGTTGGGGGCAGCCCCATCATACGCATGGAGAAGTATCTTAACTGGGAGGGATGTTCTGCGATGTGGAGTTCGATGCTAGATTGGTGATGGGACTCGCACGTCTATCTGGGATGACCCTTGGTTGGAGGGAGTTAGCCTCAGGGATTTTCATGATCCTCGTGTACATTGGGTTTCTAACTTAATGGATAATTCAGGTGGTTGGAATTTTGTTTTGTTACAGGAATTGTTTCCGGCTCATATTGTGCTCCAAATCGGTGCTCTTCCCTTGAGTAACCGTAGACACGTTGGCTGGAGATGGGGTGAGGATAAGAAAGGGGCTTTTTCTGTCAGGACAGCTTACCATCTAGCTCGCCGTCGGGTCCTCCAGCAAGTGGGGGGCTGCCCTAGTCCTAGCTCCCAGTTATGGTCGAAAATCTGGGAGACCTTTGTTCCGGCAAAGGTTAAGGTATGTGCTTGGAAAACTGTCTCTAATGTTCTTCCCACGAGAAGTCGATTGAGTCAACGCGGAATTGATATTGATACTCAATGCCCTTTTTGTGAGGAAGAGGTGGAGTCCCCTCTCCATGCCTCAGTACTAGGGCTCGGCTTCCTTCTGCCATTTCGGCTCCCAGTGTGGTTGATTGGTTGAGTTAGTCTTATGCTCATCATCCTACTTCTTTTGATGCTTTACTGATGTTCATTTGGGCGATTTGGAAAAACAGAAATGCTAAAGTATGGCGTAATGATGAGGTTAAGTTGGCATATGAGATTGTACCGGTTACTCTGGGCTGGTGGGAGGAGTTTCGATCTGCCCATCCGAAGGGGAGAGGAAAAGGGTCTAGGCTTCCGGCCAGATGGAAGAAACCGTCTCAGGGGTATATCAAGTTGAATGTAGATGCTGCTTTCAGAAGTCACACAGGAGTCACAGGATTGGGAGGCATTTTTCGAGATTCGGCAGGGATGTGCTTGGGCACTTTTCGTCGCCATACTCCGGTCTCCAGTTCGGCCAGGCATGGGGAGCTTCTTGCTCTCCTGGAAGGGGTACAACTAGCTCAGCAGTATGGTTTTTCACCTCTTATTATAGAAACGGATTGTCAGGTTTTAGTGGATGCTTTTGGGAGCAGAGATCTGGATTGGTCTGATCTAGGCTATCTTCTGGATGATCTTAGAGAATTGTTACAGCAAATTACATCAGTTCGGGTGCAATTTGTTAGCCGGGAAGCTAATAGAGTTGCCCATAACTTGGCAACGGATGCTCTGAATTCAGGGTTTAGTGAGTTTACTTTATTCCCTCCTTCTTTTGTCTTGGAGTTGATAAATGCGGATTGTAATGACATTTAGTCAATGAAGTTATTTATTTCCCTAAAAAAAAAAACTAGGCATTAGTCTACCAAAGTAAATTGTATTATTCTACAGTTATTAATAGAATGACAGAGATGATGATGATGATGATGATGTTGATGATGAAAGGTTAGCCAATTAGGCCCCATTTAGGCTTAGTTTGGTATTGAGTTGAAAAAACTCAAATATAGAAAAACTGAGTTTTAAATAAGCAACATCTCACCTGCTTTTTAAAATCGTAGTTGTTTCAACTAAATATTATAAATAAGCACATTATAAAACACTTACCAAACATATAATTAACTCATAATTATAATTATAAGTGATTATTTAACCCAAAACGCAATACCAAACTAAGCCTTAGAAAGAATAAGCAAAAACAAAAAGTGATGTAGTAAATTATGTTCTTAATTGTTATTATTCTTCTGAATAATTATTCCCCAATAACATTTAATTGAAATTCTAACTCAACCTTACCCACTGATGATGATAGGTTTTGGGAAGCCTAATGCGCTCCAAAAATAGCAATGAATGGGTGGGGATAGAAAATAGTACGATATGGGAGCTGAGGGAAGAAAGTCAAAGAATCTTTGCGGTTTTAAAGCTTAGTTTCTCTGAATTGAAACCGCCATCTTTGAAGAAATGCTTTGCGTATTGCGCAATTTTCGAGAAAGATTTTAATATGGAAAAGCATGACTTGATCCAACTTTGGATGGCCCTGGGGTTGCTGGAGTATCAGTCTCACGAAAGAAATGAAGAAATGGAGTGCATAGGCAGTGGATATTTTAATAGTTTACTGGGAAACTCTCTTTTTCAAGATGTTACGAAAGATGAAGATGGTGATATTACCCACTGCAAGATGCATGATCTTGTGCACGATCTTGCAGAACATGTATCGGAACCAATGGACTTGACACGACACGCCAACAAGTTTCAGCATGTGCAGCATGTGCAGCATCATACTTCATTGCTTCAAAGACTTCTAAAGAAAACTATTTGGAAGCTGATGAATTTGAACAATGAAGTCCTTGTTCAGATCTTACCTGGATTTAAAACTTTGCGTGTTTTGAAATTATATGAGGCAAACATCTTGGAGTTGCCTGATTCAATTGGAAAGTTGAAGCACTTGAGATATCTCGATGTTTCCCGAACAGAAATCAAAGCACTCCCCAAATCCATTGGTAAGCTTTATAACCTACAAACGTTGAGAATGCACCGTCTCTTCCAGCTTGAAGGGCTCCCAAAGGAACTGCAAAACTTGATCAACTTGAGACATATTTATTTTGATCGAACGATTCAATTTCCAGCTGGAATTGGGAAATTGACTAATCTTCGATCATTAACTCGCTTCCCAGTGGGAAAGGAGATAGGTCGTGGGATAGAAGAGCTGGCTGGCCTAAATGAATTGACTGGTGAATTGACTATTTCTAATATGGAACATGTGAGAGGTGGAGAAGAAGCAAAGAAAGCAAATTTGGTGGGGAAGAGAAATATGCGCAAATTAAGGTTTCAATGGTCACAAGAAGAAGACCAGTCGAGCAGCAACAATGATGGGGATGTACTGGAAGGCCTTCAGCCACATTCTAATTTGGAATTCTTAGAGATTCACAAATTCAAGGGTGAGAGATTTCCATCATGGATGACGAGTTTGTCTATTCTATTAAATAATTTGAAAGAGATTGAATTCGCCAACTGCAACACATGCGAAAGACTACCAATGCTTGGCCATCTTCCTAATCTTGTACATCTAAGGATTCATGCGATGCGTAACCTAAAATTTGTTGGATCTGAGTTTTATGGTTATGATAATGTGGCTATGACTGGGGAGACAAAGACTTTATTTCCTGCATTGAAAACCTTCAGTATTGTGAACGCCCAGAAACTGATAGATTGGGAGGAAGCACCGCTGTTGCCGACGAAAAGGAAAGTGAGGGTGTTCCCTTGCCTTGAGGAGTTGACTCTGCAGTTCTGTAATCGATTGCGAAGTGCGCCGAATCATTTTCCATCTCTTCAGAAGCTGGTGATAAAATTCATGGATAGTGGAATGCCCATAGCGAGTATTCTGAGCACAGAACTAACCACTCTCACACATCTCAATATAAGAGGTGTCACGGAACTTGATCATTTGCCGGAAGAGATGTTTGTAAAGAACAAGAATCTTGCATATTTGGAGATACTTCACTGCTACAAGTTACCTAATCTTGCTCCTGATGACTTCAAGTATCGTTGCTCATCTCTTCAGTCGCTGTATATCTGTCGTTGTGATATTCTAAGTTGTTTACCAGATGGGCTCCTCACACACACTCTTAAAGAGATGACTTTGGTGGGTTGTGACAGTCTAGAGTCCATCCCAGATATTACAGACGGTCTCAAATCTCTTGAATTACTGAGTATATATGGATGCTCCAAAATATTGTCCATTCCAATTTCATCCAAGGGCCTCCCATCCCTTCAGAAATTAGAGATTGAAGATTGTCCCGAATTATCGAGCTTACCCAGTGGACTAGAATACTGTACCTCTATTCGGACTTTTACAGTAGCAAACTGCCCTAAGGTAACATCCATTTCAATCCAAAGTATGAGTAAATCCCTCCAAGAGTTGTGTGTAAGTAATCTAGAATTTCTTTCAACTTTAAATGGTGGCTTCTCATCACTTCGTCATTTGTCAATCCAAGGATGTACGAGTCCACAAATCGGGCTGAAATTCTGGCCCTCTCTTCAAATCCTGGCATGTCTTCAAGAAATGTCCGTGGGAGATTGTGATAATCTAGACACTGTTCCAAGTTTAGACAACCTACCATCCCTCACTAAGTTGTCGATTTCTCATTGTCCTCGATTAACAAGTCTTCCGAGTTTGGTAAACCTCCCCTGTTTGAAGTGGTTAAGCATTGGTCTGTTCTGGGAGGAGCTCGAATCATTTCCTGCTTTTGAGATTATACCACAACTTGAATCATTAGTATTGTGGGGGTGGCCTATGCTCAAGTCTCTGCCTGATCAAATTCAACACTTCACTTCGCTGAAATTTTTGCGTATTTCATGCTTCGATGGATTGGAGGCTTTACCAGAATGGTTGGGAAACCTTACAACTCTTGAGAGCCTCGACATCTTGGGTTGCGAAAATATGATGTATCTACCTTCTGCCGGAGCCATGCAACGCCTCACCAACTTAAATACGATGCGCATCGCAGGTTGTCCCCTTCTAAGACAAAGATGCAATGAAGAGACCGGTCCTGAGTGGCCTAAGATGAGTCATATTCCACATGTCACAGGTGACTTCATAAGAACTTGACCTCTTTTTCTTCTCCTTTTTCTTTTCCGTACGTTCACAATAACACCGTGTGCACCAGGTTGAGTAATATTTCAGTCATATAAATCAGTAATTAACACACTTTTGGCTTTTTCTTCCCAGACTCGTTATAATATCATTATAGGTTCTCATTTCCAATATTAGTAGGGGAAAGATTGACTGAACTCAGAGTCTGCAATAGTACTGGCACAAAGTGTACTTAAATGAGTTAAATCAGTCAAATGCCAACTGTTGATTGTTGCTTTGAAAATCATATAATTAAAAAATAATGTAGAACTCTTTACTTACTAAAGAATCTCTAACAAAAGATTATAACTCGTACGGATGTCCTTATCCATTTGAATTTGTTTTTCCGGCATTGACCGATCTTCTTTTATATAGATAATTACCAATAACTACAATTTTGTACTCATAATTACCAATTACAAGGTCTGATTTTTTTATACCACTAGCAGGATTTAACACTAACAGACTTTTAATCCGTCTAATGTTAAATGACATAATTAACCCTGACAATTTAAAAATTACAACATATGCCATCTATATATATTAAAAAAAAAAAAAAAAAACCACAACAACCAATCTGCTCTCTCCTCTTCTCGATCTGGAGCCACCTCTTCTCCTTCCCGATCTGGAGCCAGCGAGAGTGGAGCGAGCAACGGAGGCGCGAGGTGGACGACGGCGCGAGCGGAGGTGGACGACGACGCGAGGGGAGGCGCGAGGTGGAAGGAGGCAGAGGAGGCGTGCGAGGCTGGGAGGCGGGCGGAGGAGCGAGGCCGGCTGAGGCGCGAGGCAGCGAGCGCGCGAGGGTGAGGCCGGAACTGGAGCAGATCGAGGCGCGAGGGCCAGGCCGGAGCGAGGCTCGACGGCCGAACGAGGCCGAAGGCGCGAGGCAGGAGGTCCGATCTGGAGGCTGGAGGTGCGAGGCCGGACGCGCGAGGCTGGACGAGCGAGGCAGGAGGTCCTGGGTGAGGCCGGAGGCGCGCGGCCGGATGTGCGAGGTCGGAGGCGCGAGGAGGTCGAGGACTTGGCCTTTGTGTCTTCGCCTTCTGCTTTTCGGTGTGGCGGTCTTCACGGCGGTGGCAGTGGAGATAGAGGACTTGGGCGGCGCAAGGAGAGTGCGGCAGCCTAATGGACTTGGTCTTCTCTCTCTCTCAGTTTGTTGTTGTTTTGATTTGGTGGTTGGAATTGGATCGGTGGAGAATAGTTTGTGGAGGAGTGAGAGATCTGGAATTTTTTGGGAGAATTAGGGTTTTGAGTGGGAGATATTGAGGCTCAGTATTATTGAAGTACGGCGGATGACGGCGGAGATACTGAGGCTCAATATTATTGAAGTGCGGCGGAGGACGGCGGAGCTACTGAGGGTCAATAGTATTAAGACGGCGGAGCTACTGAGGGTCAGTAGTATTAGGTTGAGTTCTGAGGATCAGTAGCATTAGACTCACTGAGGGTCAGTAGTATTAGGTTGAGTTCTGAGGATCAGTAGCATTAGGCTTAATGAGGGTAATTGTGTAATTTAATACTTAACTGATTCTGTTAGTTTTGGATGGAACCTTGCTAATGGTAATTTAAAAAGGGAACCTTGCTATTGGTAATTATGTACTCAAAATTGTAGTTTTGGGTAAAAAACCCTCTTTTATATTAGTTCACTATGCGACACATCTAGAATAAGAGACAGCTTTGGGGAGAAGGCTGTATGTCAATTCGGAATTGCTTCAAGTTTCACATTGAAAAGGGTAAGTTATGTGACATCTCTTGGTGTCGTTGTTATAACTCCCATAGCTGTAGTGGTTTTCTTATTATCACCTTACTGCTTTGTATCAGCAGGATCATGAACACTAATTTGGGAAGTGGGTTTTAAGGAGGCTGCACTCACTCAAATGGAGGAACAACTCTGTTTGAACAGATTCAGGTAGTACTACTTCAGCTCATCCTTAACTCTGGCTTTTCCTTGCTTATTTCTTCGGAGACGTTACAGAGCTTCAATCATTCATGCTAGTGTTCGTGTTCCTGGTATTCGAACAGATTCCACATAGGTACATCACGTTAGGGTGCTTATAATTCTGGTTTTTTTAACTATATAAACTTAAATGTCATCATTTCAAGGACACATCACTGATTTAGGCTTCAAGTACGTATCTCTTTGTCTACACATGACAATGTCGGGTTTCTCTCACTTGTTGAGGATTGCCATATGTAGAATTATTCACACTCCAAAGTATTATAAATAATCTTCATCTCTGACTATTGGATGTAATGCACTTATGCACACAAATCTTTGTATGCCAGTAGTGAATTTCATACAAATATATTGTCCGACTGTCGGTATTTCTTTTCTTTGTTTTGGGATGTTGGTATGTTTGATGATTAACTCTCTTCCACCTATCTCTTGACAGATTATTGATCACAAGCCTGTTTCTGGAGGATTTATATTCACTCCTGTTGAGTCCTTTTCAGAGCATTTCGCAACAATCAAAGTCATCATATTGGAGCAGATAGAACTCAAATCCTTCCCTCACGTAGTTTGCTACGTTTCCAAGGCATGAGAGGTCAAATGTAGCAAAGACCATGTTTAATTGAGAAAATTTTCTCTCAAGATTATCACTATTGGTTTTGGCTGAACCTTTATATGAGTCACAGTAGTTGTTTGCTGACTTTAAATGGGCAGGCCTGTTATAACCATATGTCCAAGTTATTTGGGTGATTTGAATTGTGTGAAAAGTGAAAACTACCCTTTCTGTCAGTTTTGTCTGTGAGATTGTGTGAGAGCAATTGTAAACAATTCCTCTGGATTGTGAAATTGAGTGGTTCAATCTGTTCCCCAGATGATGGCAAATTTGCTGAACTGGGTAAAAGTTGCTGTGTTTTGCTTCTCTTTCCGACACCTTATTTTGTTTGGTACTTGATTTGATTGGTGTTTGTGGTTGTGCTTTCTGTATCTACTGTTGCTTTGTGTAATTCGCAAGCTCTTGCTACTGTACTGGTGTCTATTTGGCACATCTAAATTGCTTCACAGCAGGGTTCCACATAGTTTGTTCTCAGTCTCCAGAATGCTTAGAGGACTTTCTTGGGAAGCAAAATTACTCCAATTGCATTCTGCATTTCTCCGTTCCCCTAACAGCAAGCAAGCCTTTCCAGGCAACATGTCTAGCAGGCCATACTGGTTTTGGTGGCTCAATAGTTTACGACAGCAAAAAGAATTATTCCTTAAAAGTGTCCTTCAGGGAGTCGAGCAATTATAATCTACTTGCAGTAAGATGACGACCAGGTTTCCCAGATTAATTAGGGATATGGTACAATACTATGGCCAGACAAACTTGTCCTATTTTCACTGGGTGTACTGTGTACATGCCTCTGGTTCATTTTTAAACATCACTACTTTACAAAAAAAAAAAAAAAAAAAAAAAAAAAAAAAAAAACCACAGATATGCCAATAACTTGCAAGATCAAAATTTGTGACCCAACACATCAAAGCTATCTAACCTTTCACCTTACGCGCCCAGGAGGGGCAGTCATAGTAATGAAAATATACAACAAATGAATATGGTAGAAGAAAAATACTGACTATCGAGCAGTTGGCCGCACAATAGACTCATCAAGCGACAAGTAATTATCATTTCCACCAAGATCCAAGGAACCCAAGTTTAGCGAAGAATGAATTGAATTTTTTGATGTATCGTCTGAGTTACCGTCTCTTGCTGCTGCAGCACCCCTTTCCATCAAAATTGCATCTTGGATTTCCTTGAGAACCTCTGAAATTGAGGGCCTCATGTATCCATGTGCTTGAACGCACATCAAAGCTTTCTCCGCTATTTTCCACATTGACTGGATGTCATATTCATCATGCAGCGAGGGATCAATGATTCCTTGAATGTCCCCACTTTCGATGTGCAACTTTGCCTGGGAATCAACCATTACAGACGATAAGTGGTTAATAGGAAGTTCATGCAAGTGAATTTGGTGGAACTGATCAATTGAATAAGGAGGTAATGTATAATGAATGGTAACTGATCACAAGTTTCAAATACACTAAAATTTCAAGACAAAGAAAACCGCGCTCACCCATTGGACTATATTACGACAATTCACACCAAAGTTTTCGCTAGATATTGCTTCTTGACCAGATATTAGCTCAAGAAGAATGACACCGAAGCTGTAAACATCACTCTTGTCCGTCAACTGCTGAGAGATATAGTACCTGAACACCGATGAGGAGGAAAATTAATTACTTATCGTGCTTATGAACAATGGGTGGTAAAACAATGAAGAATGAAATCCAACGTGAACTAAAGCTTCTATCTGGTGGCATGTGTATCATCCTGACTGCTAAGCATTCATATAAAATCATAAGGAACCACTGTATGTCATTGATTGCAAGCAGGTTTTGTAACAGAGTTATCTTGAAGGTTTTGGAAAAATCATAGCCATTAAGCTCGAATGGTTAAACAAAGGGACCAACAACCTAAGTAAGGGTGCTATAGATCACTTGCAGTAGCAGCCACAACATATTTAACTCAATTTAATATGATCGCTTACTGGTCTCAAGTCACAAAAGAAAAGCAGAATTGCTAAAATAAAAGAAAGCCTTACTCAGGATCCAGATACCCAACAGTTCCCCGAACTATGCTAGACACATGGGATGCTCCATCTACTGCAAGTTTGGAAAGACCAAAATCTGAAACCTTTGCCCTCATGTTTTTGTCAATTAGAATGTTGCTGCTTTTCAAATCCCTGTGAATAATGGCTGGAACGCATCCCGTATGAAGGTATTCGATCCCTGAACAAGTGTGAGAAAGTAAAGAAATCAAGTTAATACTCTCTCCTAAGGGACACCATTCTCTGTCAGTGGATATGAAAAGAAACAGTTAATTCAAATCCTTCGCTTGTAAGACCTTTTGCAGCATCTTCAGCAATCTCTAGGCGCTTGATCCAATTGATTCTCTGTTCATGTGGCAATGGGCCTATAAACAAATTAAAAACTAAAAGTGGTTAGCCAATGACAAATTATATTTTCATAAAGTACATGTGAAGTTAATTGCTCACCATAAAGATGCTCCTTGAGAGTTCCATTATGCATGAACTCATAAACAAGCATACTTCTACCATCTTCTTGACAATACCCAAGAAACTGGACCAGATTTCTGTGGTGTATCCTTGAAAGAAGAGTTACCTAGATCATACGGAGGCACATATCAGTTCATAAGAATTTATTTCCCCGAAGTGCAGCGCTAAAATGTCAGCTCAAAGTGATAGGATGTATATATCTAGAACAACGGAACATAAAAGATCCTTATTTTTGCCATTTACTCGCTAAAAGAGGTAGAAAAAGAGAATAGGATTTGGTTATTAAGAGAAAATATGTCAAAGGAATTGAGCACACAATTGTACCAATGTTAAGTGGAAACACTTGGTCCAATTTGGTAAGGAACCTTCGGAGATGTTATTTAATTCTGTTTTTGAATAAGTTAGTAGAGGCTTTCTGACCACCATTTTTGTTTTGAAATGCAAATATATGTAAATTTAAGAACAAGAGGAATTTCTCAATAGTTTTATACAGTTCAAGATTAAAAGGGTACTTCCAAAAACATACAGGGTTAGCATCTTCAGAAAAGAAGGCAAGCAACCTGACCGGCAGGGGATGTCAATAACATCAAAATTGTGAAAAGAAGTTCAATAATACAAAACTGACCTCATTTGAAAATTCTCGCTTTCCCTGAAAGGAATTGCTGGTTAGAACTTTAACTGCAATTTCCATCTCATCTTTTGTTTTACCATAATAAACAACTCCAAAACCTCCAGAGCCTATTTTCTTCTCAAACTTTCTAGTAGCCTCTTCAATTTCAGAGTGAGTGAAGCAGTGTGCAGCTTCAGTTGGAGGATCATTCTTGTTCGACTCTAGCCTTTGCACAGGTAAGGGTGGACTATGTTTCTCTACAAGAAGTTAGGATAATGTCATCATATTCATGCAAATATTAAAAATTAAGAAATTAACAGAACATTTTCATCCATAAGATTGTTTCAGACTCATACCTTGCTCATGGTATTTCTTTTTTCCTTTGCGTAAAAGTATACAAGATGCAATGGTGGCTATAATTAAGACAGCAGCCCCAACTGATGTACCAATAATAATATCTTTGCGGCTACCAGTTCTCCCCCCTTTTCGAAGATTATTGTTTCCAGAGTAGCTGTCAGAAGCCAAAGAAGGAAACTGGTGATTATATGTTGGACTGTCGGAGTAAGAACTTGAGAAAAAAGATGACTAGACTATAGAGAGATTGAATTTGAGAGAAAAATAGAATTGTTGAACCACAATATAGTGCATGCACAAGTAGCCAGCATTGCAATATCAATATAAGAATGAAACTATCAGGTCCATTCAGTATAGGACACTGACCACTATTATAACTGCATGGAACATACACAAAGCAAGTTTACTAAAACGACTTTTCTTAATTTGCGCATATCAACTTCATCTGTAAACAAAAACAAAACAAATAAATGCACTACTCACTTCATAACCACTTTGTCGTCAAGACCTGACGGTATACTTCCAGATAACAAATTATTTTGCACATACCTGCGAGCATCAGATTCATCGTGTGATTCATCCATCAGAATACCAAAACTAAAAGAAAAGAGCAGCATGGAAAATTTCATGGGGGATAATTGTTTTCCAAGCTCCAATTCTAATAATCATATGTGTAATCTTTTCTCAAATAGACATGCACTCAAGGACAATATATCTTCCCTAAAAAGAAGGTATATCTTTGTAGTGTGCTCTTCACTCATATCCATCGATTATTGCTAGACAAGAACTGGATTCCAAATGATTAAGCTAAAAGCTTAAATGGGCTGACAACATATATCAAGCTATCAAACTCTCACAAGCCACATGGAGATGCAAATGGAAGAGAAAATCATATATGCAGCTCTACCTTGCAACTTCCAAATCAAGACTGAGGATTTGAGGTTGCGACTACTAATACCATGCTAGACAACTGGTAGAGCCGAAATAACCTAAGCTGTTAGGGAGTGGACCAGCACTATATATCTAGATACGGTTTCACAATGACATAGGGAAGGCCTTTTAGCTGTATATATAGTGTTGATTTGTGGAAGTCAGGGGCTGTATGCTACCCACTTAGATTACGGAAGTTGGACCATGTGACTTGCCACATGCATACCTGTTATCTACCCAAAATAAGGAAATGATATACAAGTTCCAGAAAACTTACAGTTCCTTCAAACTTGGTAGGTCCATCAAAGAGGATGGCAGTTCACCTGACAACTGGTTATTCTCCAGGTGACTATATAAGTTAAAAGCTCTTTTATTAGTGTTAACTCTGTACCAACCAAAAAAGACAGCATTAAAAGAAGAAGTCATTTTACTTACATGGTATTCAAGTCCAGACATCCACTAAAACCAGGTACTGGACCAGTCAGTGAGTTCCCATCAAGCCATCTGTCATTATAAGACAAAAAAATAACAGGAACATCAAGTTATATACACGTAAACTTGCAAACAGTTGACGCCATTCAGAAAAAACATGATACAAAATGAAACTTACAACTCAACTAAACCGCTCAACTTTGTCAAGTCTGAAGGGATATTCCCTGTCAAATTCATGCTGGATAATTTACTGCAAGGCAAAGTAAACAAAGCAGTTGTCAGCAGATGAGTGAAAAATTCTATTTATATATGCATTTGGAGTATAACTAAACAGAAGCAGTAGCAACATACAGAAAAGCTTAAGACAGAAAAGAATTAATCTTTACATTTTAACGATTCTTGGTTGCACATCAGAATTACACTCAACCCAAGACCATGGAACTGGAAGGCATGGATCACCACCTTCTTGTGCCCAGTCTGCAGATGAGTATTGTGAAATGAAACTAGCAATAGCAGCTCCTGCAGCCCATCAGAACCCAGTATCTCACATTACTTCACAGCTTCAACGAAAATGATGACCAAAAACAATATAATGTGCAAATTAGAATAAAATCACTTCAGTTACCAATAATGTACTTACCATCTTGAGTCCCATCATTTTTCTCCAGATATTTATTTATCTCCATTGCATTCAAGAGAGGACCCCTGGTAGAATCGGATGCTTTCACAAATCGAAAATTTAATACAAATGGAAGCGATAAGTTTGTAAATCCTGGTTCATAGAGACGATATTTTCCTTGGGCGTTTTCCTCAATATTAACAATAGGTTTGCTGACTTCATTATTTCCTGGAAGTACTAGCCTAAACTTTCTGGACTCAGCTGGAGCCAAATCTTCAATTTCTGCGAAATAGGTGACTGCCCAGCCAGTACCAGGAAAACCATCCAGGTTGAGGCGGTACGTCAAAGATCCATTTGTACCAACTACAGCCGTCTGCATAACTTTCTGAGGCGGTAGGTCATCCCTATTAACGTCAATAGGCAATTTGGTCGCAACTTTTTTGGTTCCAGCAGCAATATCAACAAGGTAATTTGCTTTCTTGATAGAGTCCGACAACCAAATTCTATCAAAAGGGTCATCAGGGTACCTGAAAAGTAGAGAAAAGCATATCATTCAAAATGACAAATCCTTGCCATGTGCAAAAGGGGTTCAAATTATAAATGTTCATCTTCTAGAACAAAATAGTATTCCCAGTTCAAACTCGCTGGTTCGAGGTATATTGTCCGGTTTGATTTGCATCAGTTTAGAACACAGATTAAGGGAAATACACATGTCAAATAGAAGCACATATATTTAGAGCATACCTAACTGGATCTTCACTATCTGCACCAAAGTTAATCCTAGCCGAGACACTGAGGTAGAAGCGCTGCTCATAATCAGTAAAGTAGACCGAGCCATTGAACTGTCGAAGTTCCAAGGTCGATATAAAAGGCTGCCCAGTTGTAGCATTGGACAAACACACACTCACAGTAGGACTTGTAGCCAGAAATATCAGCTCTCTCATCTCAATAGTATTTGCATCCGAAATCACAATTGTAGACCAATGAGTTGCTCCAATAGATATATCAAATTTAGGATAAACATTGTTGCTGTCAAAGTTACCATACAAGAATGTAGCTCTCAATAGGTACCTAGTCCTACTTGTGACATTCATTGTGTAACAGTATTTTCTTGAATCGGCAGGAAAGTGCCTCAGCGAAGTGTATTGCTTCCTGGTCTCATTCAAAACCTCTATAAAACTCGTTTCCCCATAAGGAAGTTCATCAGGACTCCAATCTAGACCAAGATCATCAGTAAAAAGCTCTTGACCTCCACAATCCAAACTAGCAAACCCTGCTCCACCAAAATTCACACCTATCAAATTGAACTACTTTGCATGCAAAGTTTTTAACTTTAATAATGAAACTAAGCGCAGAAATGTTAAAATCATTAAAGCTTGAACTGATTTGTTCTTCATAATTATCATCTTTTACCATTTATGACATAAATTTCAATACATACATGAATCGGATTATAAAGATGCAAGCTTTACCAAATGAAACAGAAGAGTGGGTATGAAAGGTGAAGGCTTTGGATTGAATTCAACAAGAAATGACTTGAAAAACAAAGATTAAGCAGATATGTAAAGAAACAAAGGAGAAAGAGGAAGAGGGTACCTGGCATTTGAGCAGAGGAAGGAACTAGGAGGAGGAGAAGGAGAGAGAGAAGGAGAAGGATGTTCTCCATGGTGGTGTGAAAAGAGGGAGAGAGATGGTGAGACCATATAAAAATGGCTGTGTGAAAAAAAGAGCAGGGTGTATATGAGTGTGTATGAGCCAGATAAAGTCACAAAGACACTGAGAGAGGAAAAAGAAAAGGAATACAAAATCCAAAGTGAAACCAACAAACCCAACAAATAATAATAATTTAACAAAAAAAAAAAAACAAAACAGAAGAGAGTGATTTGGAGGGAGAAGGAGTCTTTTGGAGTAGAAGAGAGGAACAGAAGTCGAACTGGGAAAGAACCAATGGTGTTGCAGGTGGGGCCCATTATAGGAGAAAAAAAAAACAGAGAAAAGCGACGTCAGAGTTCAACGTGAGGGAGGGGATGGAGATGAGAGACCATTTTGAGATTCCGACATCAGAGAGACGGAGTCGTATGTTGCGGGTCCCGCCATTTGTTTTTGCGCCACAGTCACATTCCCATCGCCCTCTCCTTTTTCTTCTTTCCGTTACGAAGACGCTGTTGGCTCATCTGGGCTTTCATTTCAGCAGTTGTGAACTTGTGATATGAATTCTTTGAAGAATACCCGGGGGTGTTTTCTCCTTTGCATGTCGTCTAGTATGAAGCTGCTTACTACTGTAACAGACTCTAGAGGCAATAGTCCACAATCTCAGATTCTCAGATAATTATACGTACTATATTTTCCGATCTAGCTAAAGTAGGCTTTGTGTAAAATAAAAATTTGGCTTAATCTGTGTGACATGAGTTAGAAAAGAGCTCCACTCGGTGTTGAAAAAGAGTACTGTCAAAATGATATATGAGTCTCTCTTTTACATTGTATTATGACCAACATTCTACATAATATTTATTGTGCAATTAGAAGAAATTTTTAATTCGGTCATAATCTTAGTCAGAATATAGATGTAAATAATATGATGGTTACACCCCTTTACAGGGGAACATTAAGCATGAACCCATGATTATAATAATATTAAAAATCTCTACAAACAAGTATTCAATGAAGCATCAACTAGGAAAGAGTGCTCTAATGACTACTCTATTTACTTTAATATAGTGGTGACATATCGAAAATATAACTCGACTACTGTGAAACATAATTACCAATTGCACAACTTTCTCACTATTTTGCCGCCGAAAAGTAGCTCCGAGCACTTAATTTCACCACATCACTAGAAGGTAGCGACCATTTGGTATCTTTTCTAATCAACCTTGATATCTTTCTGTTCAAGTTCGCATAAATTGGTTCTTATCTGTTTGTTTGTGTTGAATTGAAAGATGTCACCTCTGAGACACTTTTTTTCTGTAATGAAACAAAAGACCCTTGATAATCTTGAACTTGGGAGAAGATCATTATCAGTTATCAACTTTGTGCTTATAATAATAATAGAGTCCTATTAGAACTCACTAAATACCAAAACAAACATTATGGGCTTTGAAGTTTCTAAGTTTCTTATAATACGGTTAATACCTACCATTCCATCATTTTTCCATTTAAGGTTGATCGAAAACCTAACTATAAGAATACAAAACTTAATGAATGAAACCAAACAGAAGCAAACAATTTTGACCCTATAAAAAACTGCTGTTAATTAATGTTCACGCAAAACATTTCAACTTGTTATTAGTGGTTCCAAGAGAAGTAAAACGTTCAACTCCTTGTGGTTTGTGCTTAGAAAACGGCTTGACCAAATCGTTGACCTTATATCATCATCTCCTGTGATTATTATACACACAGATTAAGCTTGTTTTTGTACTTGTTTAACATCAAATTAACATAGTATAGATTATTATACACACAGACACTTCTATAAGAGGAACTCACTAGCAGAATATCGTATCCACAGACAATTATGTATGATACTAATTGATTTGTATTAGTATCATTTACATCAGCAATGATAAGACATAAACTATAATGCAGCTCCATTTTCCCTATTTCCTTTTGCCTTTTATCAAAGTAGTACATAAGTGGAGCTTTGTCCAAACTTTACAAAAAGATAGTTGTTTTTAATGCCTCCAGGCTTGCTTTTTTGGATTGGATTGGAATCAAAATCTCTAAGAACACTCATGCATGGAGTTGGTTAAGATATAGTATAGATAATATTACATTACATTTCTTAGTATCTAAGGTATGGGATACTCAGGCGCAACAACAATAACAAGACAATGGTATAAGACCATACAATACAACCCACTTGAGCAGATTAAAGAAGGTATATATGTCTTCCACTAATACATACATATGTCATGCGTTACACTATTAAACTGTAATTTGCATGTCTTCCTTTTCACTCTAGTGAACTCAATTTGAAATTATTTTATTCAACATTATGTAGAAAATACTATCAAAACATTGTTGATGATACGTATGTTTTTGATAAATATGAGCTCCTAAACTTAGAGTGTGTTAATAAGGATGGAGAGAAAAACGCTCTCGTCTCTCTCTCTCTTTTCATGGCGCCACTTAGGGTTTGGCCTAAGTATCGCCTTGATTTCTTGTAGAAACAGATTTGTTTTCCTCATGCGAGGCGGTCATGGTCGTCCTCTAGCAAACAGTTTACTGTGCTTTTATGCTATCGTTGGTCTCGTTTTGACGGCTGGTGTTTTTTGGTGGTCAGATGCGGCTTTGGGAGGCAGCGGCAATACGGCTGGGTTTGCTTTTCATGGCTCATTTTTTACGTAGCCAGGACCATCCTGGTAAGTCATGCTGGTAATATAATTTTTCTCTTATATTAATGGATTATGACGCCCCCAGTTCAAAAAAACACAAACTTAGAGTGTGTTTGGATGAGGGAAAATTCAGGGAAATTTATTTGAAAGTGAGGATTTAATAATTTCTAAAAACTAATTCCCTCGTTTGGCATTATCAGATAGGAAATTTTAAATTTATGCGGAAAAGAAAATATGTGTTATTTATAAATTCATTTGCAGTGTCTAATTATCTTTCCAAAATAAGGATTTTTTATTTACATAATTACCCATAACTACAATTTTGTAGTGATATTTACCAATAGCAAGACCTAATTTTTTTATACCATCAGCAGGGAATTAACAATAACGGGCTGTTAACCCGTACATGACTTAATGACATAATTAACTCTAGAAATCTATAAATTACAACCCATGTCATCCATATATATATCAACATATTCCTCAGATATCTCTCTCTCCACCGCCACAACCGACTCCCTCTTCTCTCTCTCACTCTCTCTCTCTCTCTCTCCACAGCCGACTCCCTCTTCTCTCTCTCTCTCTCCGACAAACACCACAGCCGACGAAGACTACTACTCCAGCGTCACCGTGAAGAACGAGGTCGACCTCATGGTGGAGGAAGAGCTTCGTCCCAGCGCCAAGAAGTCGGCCGACGAGCTTGCTAGGGTTTCAACTTTCAGATTCATCTCCTAGGGTTTTAGTAGCGAGCTTCGACGGCGAGCCGCTCCGATCTCCTCCTCCGCCACATCGACCATATCTCCTCCTCCCCGAACCCGACTCCGACTCCGACTCCCCCGAGCCCGGCCTTCACACTCTCACACTCCTCATCGTCTCAACCTCTCTCTCCTCCTATGCCGCCAATGACTACTCTCTCGCCGCCTCTCTCTCCAACCGATCATGGTCCGACTTCTCCTTCGAATCCAATCTCCTCCTTTCCCGAGCCCAGCCTCTCTCTCTCTCTCTCTCTCTCTCTCTCTCTCTCTCTCTCTCTGAGTTTGTGTGTTGGTTTGATTTTGTGTGTTGGTTATGGTTGAGATCTGATCAGATCTGGCTCAGATCTTGATTACTGAGGCTCAGTGGAATTGGCAGCGCGGCGGAGGTGGATTTTCTAAGGTTCAATAGTATTGGAGCGGGCGGAGGACGGCGGAGGTGAATTTTTATGAGCCTCAGTGGCATTAGAAGCGCGACGGAGGTTGTATTGGAGGCGCGGTGGAGGACGGCGGAATTCTGAAGCTCAGTAGTATTGGAAGCGCGGCGGAGGACGGCGGGTTTCTGAGGCTCAGTGGTATTGGAAGCGCCGGAGGACGGCGGAGCTTCTGAGGCTCAGTGGTATTAGGTTGGAGATTTGAGGTTCAGTAGCATTAGAGATACATAGTTGGTTTTTTTTTGCCTCAATGAGGGTAATTTTGTAATTTATGAGTTAACAGATTCTGTTAATTTTGGATGAAAACCTGCTTATGGTAATTTTAAAAACCAATCTTATTATTGGTAAATATGAACACCGAATTCTAGTTATTGGTAAAAAAAACTCATTTTTTATTTTTATATTTTATTATGATTTTTTTAACTTTCTTAATTTATTACACACTTCAAATTTCACATAAATATAACCAAACAATAGAATTTACGATCGATGGAGTTCTAAATGTCATCATTTATAAATTCCTACACATTTCATAATTTTCTCATCGAAACCACAGTTAGAGACTTGGAGTTTCCCCTCTTCAAAAAATCTAAAAGTTATGATTTATGTGGTAAGCAAACTAGCCTTCTTCCTTTTCAGATTCCTTCGCCAAACACTTTGGCCAAATTGCTGAACCTCTTGGCCAGATTCATCGAGGGATCAATCATAAGTTGGGTCACATCATAATTACGTGCAACAAGTAGATTTGTATCAGACTATCAGCATATACTTCCACTCATTATGCAAAGAGCTAAGATTTTCTTGTGCAATCAAAATGTGTCGCCTCTAATTTAGCCACATATATTGAACAAAATTCGGACCACCATATAAAAGCTAGTGAATTCACTCTTATTTCCAGAAAGAAAAACAATGACTTCCGCTCCAATTTTCAAACAAGATATATAATCATAATTATAAACTACATTAGTTTAACCAACCCCAACTAGTTTAGCAGCGCAGCTGCCATATTATTATCGCTCCTTCTATATATGGGATCGCCAGAAACTACATAGGATCCAAACACACATATAGCACACACAATTACAAGCAAAAATTCAGTCTGTTGCACCAGTCTGTTTACAATTCCTTTACTCACTATCTGCAAATCTGTTGGGCAAAAAAATTAATGCAAAGATTGTAATCGGCACAGAAAAGATTAATCATAAAACACTAAGGTTAACTGGGTCATGCATGTACTCACCCAAGCTCTGAGAGCTTCAAATGGGCTTCAGCATAGTCAGCAAAGAACGCATCCTCATCCTGATTAGAGCAAAATCACCACAAAACCAAAGATAGCAATGGATCAACTTATTATAACTACATAGATCGAGTGAAGCCAAGCTTTCATTTACTGAGATTACACAATGGATTAATGTAGTAGATACAAACCGCAGCATAGGTCTCGACATATGTACGAAAAATTGGATCCTCAAGAAGAGCCTTATCTGATGGGAGCTGGATCAGACTTTCTTTCTCTCCACTAATGAGTTCCCTGTTCAATTAGGAAACAACACATGCAGTGACGCACACATTCAGGAGATGGTTCTGAGGTTCAAATTGATCAAAACAAAGGTCGTGATACCAATTCTACAAAAACACCCAAATGGGAGTTAATCAATTCTTACTTGAAATAGGAGTTGTCGAAAATGAGGGGATTGGTTGTCCAGGGTCCCTCAAATCCAGAGCGCTCCTTGTGGCACCTACCCTGTTGTATCAGAGAATCCCAGGAGTAAAAATGTGAAACTACATCAGTAAATCAGACGAGCAAGTGCTGATATATCGTGGTGATGGAGAGCTAACCAAGGTGTGTCCACCAGATAACGCAACAATGTCCTTGTCACTTAGACCCATGTGGCCAAACACATCCCTCAAATGATCCACACCTATATTCATGGTACACTACTAGCAAAATAACATTCCACACTGATTTAATTCTCACATATTATATTTAAGTCACAGAAGTCTGTGACTAATAAAAACACTTACAAATAACCGGGCGCAATGATCTTTGTGGTGGTTCTTATCAGTCCATACAATAACTATATTAACAAAAATCTGTGTACAAAACTATTCGCCACGGATAACAGTGTGAATGTAAAACACATATTCTCTTTTCACACAGCTATGTGTGTGTAACATAACTCTCACACATATTTGTGACAATGAAATATTAAAATAAATAAAATTATTGAATTTGTCAAGTAATATGTATTCTATTCATACAGTTTTTCGTAACAAAAATTTTTTTTTACGGAAATTTGTTTGCAATATGAAACACATAGTTATTCGTGTGTAATTTAAACACTGATAACCGTGTGAAAAAAACTTATTTGTGTATTCCCGCTCAATATTTAATAGTCACACATTACTGTATTTATTTTCTTTTTAAAAAAAAAATCTGATCCCCATAAACCTAGAACACAGTCTCGTACACTATTCGACCTCCGGAAAGCTGAAGGATTGCTGCTCCGGGCTCTAATCTCCTCCGACTCTCCGTCGTCTCCGAGCCCAAGTCGTCATCCTCACCCGTCAAGTCCTCTGCCTCTCCGTCGTTTCCAAGCACAAATCCTCTGCCTCTCCGGAAAGCTGAAGGACTGCTGCTCCGGGCTCTAATCTCCTCCGACTCTCCGTCGTCTCCGAGCCCAAGTCGTCATCCTCACCCGTCAAGTCCTCTGCCTCTCCGTCGTTTCCAAGCACAAATCCTCTTCATCTCCCGGTCGGCGCCTCCGCTCCCTGGTATCAAATTTCATCTACCCTTTCATAGTTCTGAATCTTTTGACTAAACATCACCTCCAGCAATTACCTATGAATTTTATATGTTGGGAAGCTTGAATTTAAGATATATATAATATTATGCTGGGAATTTTATATATTGCTGATTCTATTCATTAAATTGCAGAGATGTCTGATTATGAGATAGATTTTCAGTTAGAGGATGATGTCCTACCAGCACCGTATGAAAATATCCAATTTGATGATAGTGAAACTCAAGATGTTGGTGGTTTATTTGTCCATCAATCAACTGAATGTGTTCATAGTGAAGCCAATAGGGGTTGTAAAAGAAAAGGCAGAGGGAAAACCATTGTCAAATGGGGTGTGGGTGGAGTGAGAGAACGAGTTAAGTGGGGAAAGTCTGGGGTGCCTCTATGGCCGAGGGATAAGTGTGCACATTACTCCAATTACCTTGGTATCTTGGCATCTGATTGTGGATATTTCGCGATTGACGTCAAGGATTGGCGCCATTTTGATGAGGGCAACCTTGGTCCAGCATGGACACTGATTGAGGTATGAATATATAGATGAAGCATCCACCAAAGCAGTGGTGAGTATTGAATATATTTTGTTGAACTGCTTTGTTATTTGAAATTCAGTGTGGTAACATCATTAATAGTAAGAACTCATATAATCTTTGCTGCCATGTTCAAGTTTTGATAGTAAGGAAACATTGCAGAGGAAAGACTCATGATTTTTGGTCAGGTTTATGTTTGCTTATTCTGCTACTGGTTTTGTTTAGTACTTGATTATCAGAGGTTAATATGAGCTGCGTTGGTAAGGACCATTAGTTAATGATGTTACCTAATTGTTTGACACTTTGACGGTGATTAAATTTGAAGATGTTGATTACTGATAAAGGTAATAAAGAGATTAGTTGGAACTTGGATAGTAATTAAGGATATGGTTAGTAATAGTAAATAAGAGAATCTGGAGTAGGGGACCTTTGCAGGCTTTAAAGTAAGGTCAAGGATTAAAGAAAATCTAGCAAAACACCAAGGAATAAATGATAGTTGGCAGCAGTTGGCCATGCAAACTGAGGAAATATATATTAGAAGCACTTTTGTCAGAAGCACCTTAAGAGGTAACAAAAATAATGAGTTTCAAAATATAAGCTGAAAAGGACCCAAGTTCAAGTTTAAGGTAGTTTAGATTAAGAAAGACATTCATATACGAAGAATATATGTTTTATTCAGAAAGGGTATTATGAATACAAACACTGTAACATGCTGATAATTATTGATATCAAGAATGCACCAAACTGAAATCAGCATTCATAATTGTAGCTTTTGGATACAGTTCTGTGTCATGTATCGATGGCATGCCTGAAATCAGCATTTTCTATATGCGCTTTATATTCTATGGAAATGGTGGGGATTCTCAAGATTATTGGGGTTGCTTAACTTCTTGAACTTAAAAATGAAACCCAAAACTTTTGTTTGCACTGTTACATGGATGATGCTTAAAATAATCATGTGGGTCATTCATTGGTTATCTTCTTTACTCTCTAATTCTCTATACTGTTTTCTTGGCTTTTATACTTATAGAAAAAAGTAGCTTGTCTGAGCACAATATTATGGTAGATGCTGGATACTATGAAGTGATAATTGAAAGAGTAATCATGTGTATTGCCAATGGTGAATGCTTATTTCACATCACAGCTGATTCTAAAAATTACTCTGTCACTCTTTAACATTGCTTTTGGATCCATTTCAGTGAACATGCTGACACCAATATTTCCACACCAACTATCCTTTTGATACTAAAAACAGTTACGCTGATATGTAGATTAAGAGGGATCACTTTCATCAAATTTTTTTGCTGCCATGTATTATGAATGCAGAAACTAAGCATGTAATACTGATTCAATGCAGCAACATATAGAGAAGGCTGAAGAAGAGAGAAGGAGGTTAAATGTTGATATTACTCCAGCTGTTAAGGAAGATATATATGCAGAAGTTTTTGGGCCTGAAAAGCGTAACCAAGTGAGGGGACTGGGAGCGGGAGTTCAATGGCGTGATGCTCCAAATATTCACATCGAGAAAAGAAGTGTTTCTTGTGTTGTGGAAGGATTGAAAGCTAAACTTGAGGAACAACGCTTGGAGACCGAAAGATTAAAGAGTGAGGCTGAAAAAGAGAGACAGGCTGCTGCCCAAAGGGAAGAGACAAGGAAGAATGAAGCCTCTGAAATGGCCAAAAATCTATCTGCACAAATGGAGGAGTTTAAGAAGCAGCAAGAGACTATGATGGCAAGTAAGGTGAAGGAACTAGCTCTATTTGAAATGGGTAGATGGATGAAAGAAGCCGGCTTTTCACAGATTCAGACGGCACCACAAATAGAGCCAATGACACAACTTCCACAATGCATGCCAACCCCTGAAATCAATGATTAGCAGGTTGCAGCCCTCACCTTATATCTTTAGATGATTAACTTTTGTGTATGTTGATAGATATAAATTCTTGGACAAGGATTATGTTGTTCAAAGGGGAAGATCTTAGTGGTGTTCCACCTTGAACAACACTGTATTCTGGAAAATCAGCCTTGTATTTTTTGTAATCCAAGAATGAATTAGGGTAAGCAATGTGTATTTTGGTAGCTACAAACATTCTGCTTGGAATGGTAAATGAAATATTATTAATTTGTTTGTTTTATTGTCATTAATAGCTTTAATTATGAGTAGTTAAATGAGCAGGAAAACATATTATTCTAATTAAATTGCTGAAAATTATATATTTTTTTAAATGTAATATCCTTATTTCACACGATATTTTGTGACTTTAAGGTATAGCTAATTGACACAGATATCTGTGTTTATTATTTTTAATCATGCACAGACATCTGTGTCAATAAAGAAACTTATTCACACAGACTACACACATTTGGGTTCTGGAAATACAGTGGGACCCACGTCAACAACTCGCACGGACCAACCAATCCGTGTGCAATGAGTATTAGCCCCCGCTCCGGGGAGCACAGAAAACTAATCCGTAACCGTATCGTGGCTAATAGCTTTTAGACACTGACATCCGTGTGAGATAGTCTCATTCGACACTGATTAAAATCTGTGTGAAACTCTGTTTTGCTAGTAGTGGTAGGTACCAACAATAAGCATTTTCATCTTCATCATATGCAAGTTAGGATTTCTAATGACATACCTTTGTTGGCATTAGGCAAGCGACCTTCTGGTGGTGCTTCTTTTTTGTCCTGAAATTAGTACAAGATGTTTACTAGAAGATATATCAAAAGAGTTTGAACCAATTAACGAACCCTAGCTAGAAATTTCTTGGCTAGGAAGATATTTTTATGTTGATGAGATCTCTTCGAACCAAGAAATGCCCAATCTGTTCCAAGATGAGTGCACTCTATGCCTCTATGGAGACTAAACACAGCCTTTGAATTGTACTCATTGTCGATGTCATTAACCACGTACAAAACCCACCAAAGTTCATCAGACAAATATTTATTTCAACTAGCTATTCAACAAGGATGCATAAATCTTTAGAACCAAAGAATACATGTATGTGTTATAATTTTTCAAGTTAACAGAAGTATGTTTATACTATTCTAGTTAGCTAGGGTAATGAAGGTGTAGGCTTACCGGTCTACCAGGGTGGAAAGGAATCTCAGGCCCTCCTGTTACTTCTACCGCTACAACTCCAGCGAACTTCAGAAATCAAAACGTAATCCCAATTTCAATCAAGGCCAAATTAAGTCAGGTAGTGTACGTATTTTAGTACTAACAAATTAACATAGCTTCAATTCTGCAAGTTCCATTATGTATTTGATCGGGTAAAGTTGCATGTCAAAGTTCACTCCCCAAAATGGAAGGACATTTTTTGTCTTTTACTGTACATTAATTTGAGAGGAATCGAAACCCTAGCCTAGCTTAATACTAACCGAATTTTCAGTTCCCATTTCTCACCCTTCTCTCAGTGAAATAAAATGAACTTGAGTTGGAACATTTAGTAAAGTCTAAACGATTTTAATCAAAAACTTGGATCATTATATATATTTTAGCACAACGTCGGTAAAGCAAATGTACCTGGTAGAAGTCTGCGTATGAAAGAATCGGAAACTGCTCCTTAATCGGCTCCAAAATCCTGACAGCAATATCGAGTCCCTTGTTTGCTTCATGAGTCAGCTCCGCCGGGTCCCTGATCGTCCCGAACGGCCGTCCGGTCTTCGTTGCCACATCAAACGTCCCAGCCGAGTGCCACCTGAGCAATGATCATCAAACACAATACGCTCATGACTCGCCGTTAATTAGTTGATCGATCTTTCAAAGAAGAAACAATAAAACGGAGTGAGTTAATAAGAGTACATACGCGATTCGGAGAATTATAGGAGCGCAGTGCTTCTCGGCGATCAGTCCTCTTAGCTTTCTCTTGCACTTCTCAACCGCTTTCTGGTACTCCTCACTCACACTTGGATAACACTTGGCCATGAAAACAGAACAAACTGTTTATATTTGGAAGTTAGTACAGGCAGTCAGAAACGAATACTCAGAGTCTCAGAATTCACTGGTTGATCAGTGATCACTGCTAGCTGCTCAGGAACTGGGGCACAGAGCAAATGAATATATAGGAATCATTTCGGGGAGGAAGGTTCTACTTGACTAGTCCAATGAGAAGGACGGCTAGGATCGTGCAACGTCGGGGATTTGGCTGTGTGGCTGGCTGGCGGGTTCTGTTGCTTGTCAAGGAGCGGTTGTTGGTATATTCGTCTTGAGAATAAATTTCTTCGCTTTTTGGGTAGATTCTAGACTCTTTTAGACTACAAGTGTGACTATGGATTGAGATTATTTTAGTGACTTCGAGAAGGCAATGATATTACTTTGATTGATGTAATCATATCAAACTTCAAATCGATCATGGTTCTCTTCTTTCATGTATATCAAATCGAACTTCATATACCTAGCTCTGTTCTTTTATGATGCATGTATATATGGGTGGTGAGAAATTCATGTACGTAGGTACTTATACCTAAATTGATTTGTTGTAATGGCGTATTCATTTTGTTTTGTATAAAGGATACAATAACAAACCTTAAAAGAGTAAAATGAATGGAATACATTTGATTTGATATTTTATTTTAGTTCGTCACAAGGTAGATCGTTGTCTGTTTGTTTGACTTCGAGTATATGATTCCGAGTATACCTCCAAGTCTGATATATGGAAGATGGGTCTAAGTTTTGTAGATGTTTATCACACTTCATTTAGGGTTATGTTTTGTGTAGACAAATTTCATCATTTGCAAAGCACTAGTGATCGAGTAGTGCCTTGACTTCCTTCGACAACCAATTGGGAGTGTATATAAATGAAGCTAGGCCCAGCAGCCCAGATTTAATCTGATTAACTCCGGTCAAAGCCCAGACAAGGCTTAGTTGCCTCGTCGCAATTTAGGGCAACCAGCTGAACGGTCGGATTTGAAATAAAAAAAACATCCAACGGCGCCAGAAGCCACGTCAGTGACACAGAGACGCGCACAAAAACAAAAGAAGCGAAAAAATGAACAACAAGAGAGAGACCAAAAAGCTCAGCCTACAAATCCAAAGCAGTTTTTTTTTGCTTTTCAATCATTTTATCTTATCCTGCGATTTCCTACCTCTTCTTCCTCCACCACCACTCTCACACTCTCTCTCTCTCTCTCTCTCTCTCTCTCTGTAAGTCTTGACCTAGTAGTCTCTCTCTCTCTCTCACTCTCCGATTGCATTTTCCGACTTAGGGTTTTAGTAGAGCGCGGACTTCCAATTCGATTTGGGGGAATCGCAATGCGGTTGGTTTGAGCTGGATTTCTAATCGGTTTTGGTCTTGTTTCAGGGAAGCCATGAGTGACGTCGGAGAACAGACGTGTCCGATTTGCGCCGAGGAGATGGATTTGACCGATCAGCAGCTCAAGCCTTGCGATTGTGGCTATGAGGTTTCAAACACTCACTCTGATTCACTCCAATTTTACTAAGCTAGTTGATTTTTGAGTTATAGAGTCGATAATTGAAGCCATGCTAGTGTGTGAATATGATTGCATTGTAAATTAGGGAGCTGTTTGAGTTTTTTCGTTTTTTCGTTTTCGGTACTTACTCTGCTTGTTTGTAAAATGAAATAGGTATGTCTGTGGTGCTGGAATCACATTATGGAAATGGCGGAGAAGGATGGGAGGGAAGGACGGTGTCCACTGTGCCGAACACCTTACGACAAGGAGAAGATTATGAGGGTGGCTGCCAACTGTAAAGCTGTGTAAGAGAGTTTTCGAGTTAATGTGTGTAATTCTGCGGCGAGTTGTGAATTTTTGGTTGATTTAATTCTCATGACTTTTGAGCAGGTTGGTGACTGAAGTTAATCAGAAGCGGAAACAGAAGAAGCCTTCTCCCAAAGGACCTGATGCAAAGAAGCATCTTACTGATGTTAGAGTGCTCCAACGGAATCTAGCTTACATAATTGGATTGCCTCTGAACCTTGCAAAAGAAGAGGTAAGTAGCCGTTATCTAATCCTCTGCGTCATTTTTGTTTCCTAAGAAGTTTTGTGCTTTTCGTTAATGTAGATTCTGAGCTACTTTTCTTTTGTTGGTTCACTAGCTTCTTCAGCGCAGGGATTATTTTGGCCAGTATGGAAAGGTGTTGAAGGTATCTATTTCTCGTACAGCAACTGGGGATATACAACATGCTACAAACAACAGTTGTTGTGTGTAAGACGCTTACCACTTTCAAACTCTTTAACTTAAACATGCTTAATGTGGAATGAACAGTTTTCCGGCTTGTGTTGCCATCTTAAATAACTGCTCATGTTCCGTCATTTTGTATAACCAAAGTAATCATATATAATTTTGAAAATTTTGGTTAGGGTGTAGATCTTGGTTTCTGTCAAGAAGTTGATTTACTTTCTTTTTCTGTACTAGGCATGGTGGGTGGTTATCGAATGCTGTATCATTATTTTCACACTCTTAGTAATGGTTTCATTCCATCTGCTAGGTATATAACTTACTCAAGTGAATATGAAGCAGCTCGATGTATTCAATCAGTGCACAGTTTTGAATTAGATGGTAATTCTTTGAGGTAAGCCTGTCTTCTAAAGCATTAAGATTACGATTAGATGATTGCCATGTTGTAACAGTTACAGTTTGCTTCTGCAGAGCATGTTTTGGAACAACAAAATATTGCCATGCGTGGTTGAAAAATGTGGTAAGTAATTATTTAATTATCTGTGATTCTCTTTGCAGAAGGAACTTGGTTGTGATCATTGAGAACAAAAATTTTCTGTTCAGCCTTGTAGCAATGCAGATTGTATGTATCTTCATGATTTTGGCTCTCAGGAAGATAGCTTTTCCAAAGATGAACTTATTTCGGCCTTTGAAAGGTATTAAATTCTTGATGCATATGCTTTCATCCAGTTTTGTAGTTCTTTTTTCTTTGGGCAATAGCATATTAAGACTTGACCTGTACTGGCTTCACAGGAGTAAGGATTTACAGATTATCGGTGTTACAAACAATATGCATCAGCGTCCAGGGAAAGGGTTACCTCCGCCAGTGGATGAGTATAGCAAATCAAAAATATCATCTGCAGCTAAACCACTTGTCAAACATCCTTTAAATGTAAGACTCTGCATAATGTTTTTGTGTGTTTGATTTCTTTAGTACTTTGTTATAATTAGCTATTGGGTGAGAAAGGTATGAGGCATTTCCAGAGAAATATAAACAGAAAAAAAACGAGGCTCATAGATGAAGTTTTATAGGCATTTATGGATATTTAAACTTTATGAGCACCGTTAGTAGCCACTCTATACACACCAGTTATACTAACCTTTGACTTATCACATTTCAACAGATCACTAGGGATGAGTTTAAAGGATCTTGTGCAGATGAAGACCCTAGAAGAGCTACTCCTGCAAAAACTTCTTGGTATAAAATATCGTGGTCTGTGGGTGTCCTGCCTTTTGTTGTCTTATTTGATCTCTAATGTTGTCTGTTTTCCTCTATCAGGGCCACGCAGGTTGCCCCTAGTGTACCCCTGGGAACAAGTGCTGAACTGCCTTCCTATCAAAAGCCTGAGACCTCTAATGATGTCCGTGCCCTTTCATCAGAAGTTGTAAGCACTGAGAGCTCTAACCACGGAGTAAGATCTATTATGTCTGAAGATAGCTGTGTAGTGCGTTCTTATAGTTTGGATCCTATGGTACTGACCAATCAGAACAGTGAAGAAAATGTTGAAGTATTCGTGTCGAATAAACCAGCTAAAGGCTTTGTAGATAGCACTCTTGTAGGTATAACTTCCAGACCTTGTCTATCACCAGATAAAGGTGCTGATCTAGATATTAAATCCGCCGACTTTACAAGCAACAGAAACTTAAATTGTCTATCACCAAACTTATCCAAAAGTTTATGTGATAACAAAGGAAGTAGCTTTGGTACATTTGATCCTTCCAGTGTGTTACCAAAGATGGAATTAGGGAAGTACTTGAAAGGGTTCGAAAACAATAAAGCCAGTATTGACTGCAATCTTTCTAGAGATATAGGGGAGAGTGGCATAATCTCAAATATATTGACTATGAATTTGGATGCACCTGAAGGTTCTTTAGCTGAGCTTCATAATCTGGTTAATTTGTTGGGTGAAACTGATAAAGAATGCAGTCTTCTCAGAGTACCAAGTTCACGCAAAATGCCCGACAAAAGACAGTCCAGGTTCTCATTTGCCCAGCAAGAAGATTCTTGTGATAATATATGGCATCCGCCCAAGGATTACTCGTCTCTAACTGATTTGAATAAGGATTCTTTCATACATACGGACTCTTCAAATCTTCCCAGGAGCCGTTCTTTTTCGTCTCCTAAAGCTTCAGGTTTGTATCCTTCTACATACTTATCTACTTTACTGTAATTCGATCTTTTCCTGCTATACTGGTTTGCCTCATCACTTGCTTATTTTTTTTCTGTAACCAGCTTGTAAAGTCCACTTTTCTAGTTCATGATTTAGATTTATGTTGGATCCCTCTAATCGAATATTTAAATGACTGAGATTTAGCAATCAATTCATATCCATTTGTGAGGATTTACAAATTATCGTAAGTTAATTTGTCCATTGTTTTGAGACTCTTTGCTCCAATATATTCTGACAGCTACAGAAGTACCTACTTCAATCCCACCAGGATTTTCAATACCGAGACGGGCATCACCTCCAGGTTTTTCTTCTCATGGGAGGTCTAGGAGAGAGGACCAGGCTTTTGACAGTTCTGGTTTGTATTATTTATCTATTTATTGCTGAAGTGGTTTGTGTTTTTATTAGATTATTTGATAGATCAACTGTTAATAATTTGGCTTCTGTCCCCCAGTGAATCACTTGCTGTTGCCATCTGCTATGCCCACTGGTTATCCTGGCATCACTACCAATGCTGAGCTCTTTGAGCCATCATTCTTTGATGTCGGTAATGGTATATTGGAGAAAGGGAGAGCAACTTTATCACAGTATAATTCTTCTCAGCCGGATGCAAGGCTCCATATGATGAGGCAGCAGTCAAATCTTATACCGCAGAATTTAGGATTCATTGACCACTGCAGAAATTCATACTCTTCCTTGAATGATGCATGCCTACTATCTCCACAGCATACAAATCAATTTCAGTCAAATCCATCTACATTCGCGCAGACCACCCCTTTACAGGTCAGTGATGTGCATGTATCAAATAGTCCTTGGGTTCAATGGAATGGGGTCAAGAGCACAAGTGATTTAGGAATATCAGAATTGCTGAGAAATGAGAGACCGGGATATAACAAATATATTCCCTATTATGAAGATACGAAGACTCGATCAAGTTACTTTAGCGATCTAAACAGCAAAGGGTTCCAAATATGAGTTTCTCTGAGCCTAGAATTTCTCTTTCATACTGGCTTTGGGTCCATTGTGATGGAGTGAATGCTTCAATTGATGTAAACTTTCCCTTTGGGAGGATGTATCCTCAGTTGATTTGTGTCACCTGGTAAGGATCATGTTCTCGCCTTTTTATTTGGGGATTTGATTTTTCCGGAAAAGATAAGTAATGGGATCTTAGGTAATGCACCTTAAGTGAAAAGGAATGTTATGCACTCATTGGCTAGTCAGAAGCCCAAAGCATTGGCATATTCTATCTTTATGGTCATTCTGAATGCAGTTACTATGACTCTCTATAGAGTGGAGGCTTATGTTACTAATAGAGACCTATTTGCACACTTTCTTGAGTTGCAAAATACGAAGGATATAAATATGCTATGATGGGTACCAGGGAACACGGATGTGCTGATACCATAATTCGTGTAAAGCAAGGTCAGATACTCCACAGAGATATTAAAGTAGATAATTTTCTGTGATTATGTTAATTTACATTTTGTTTTGATATATACCGCATCATTACAGTGTGAAAGGAGTTCCACTTTTTATTATCGTGCATCTACAAATTCAAAGTTAGACATATTGTTTCAAAGTTTAGGCAATGATTTTAAGGACATGGTATGGATAATGAGGTAATGGAGAAGTTTCGAAATTTATCGTGGATAGAAGTCTCAATGCTTGCATATATGGAATATTTATTTTCAAATAAAGTTATGTGCAGAATAATTTTTTCAATTGCTGGTCTTGTGGCAAATTAGAATTTGTTTGTTATGATAAATGTTCCTAACTATTGTAATGTCATTCTATGCAGGTAGTGCTGCCTGTACTAGTTTTGGCAAATATACTTCGGTCTTGTTTGGTGAAGTTAACTATACGAGTCTAATGTTACCTAATGTTGCCTACTGAAAGTTTGAGAACTAAAATTCACCTGTGGGAATATGTAATGATTATGATGTTAATGAAGTCGCAGGATGTTCTGACTGATTCTTATTCTGTTACCCTTCGGGCATCAAATATATGAAGAAATTAGTTGAAGAGGACCCGAGGGGAACCCAGAAGTAGACTGAAGCTTGCAAAAAAAAAATATTCAATCAGCTGCTTCTGGGGTTTTGCTATTTCTATTTTGACAGTAGTTGCCACGTTTAAACTTTGACGTCTGCGATCAAGCTTCATGGTTTGTGACGATGTCTGTCCATTCGAAAACCTGCTCTATGGTTAGATAATGTAAAATTTGATGCATTATCTTGCTGCTTGCATCAAGCAGAACCCTTGATTGTTCCCGTTGCTAGGGTTATTGGCAAATTGTTGTCTGAGATAGATTGCATTTCTGGAGTTGTTGAGCTCTGAACTTTGAACCCTGAGCGCTGAATCTCGGACCTTGAATCCTTGATCAAGGTCAACTCATGAGCTTGACTCCAAACTGATGTATTGAAAAGGATGGTTTAATAAATTGAGGGGCCAAACTAGACTATCACAAGCACTAAATATTAGGTCATTTCTAGTTCCGTAAATTACTATTTAGTATGTACATCAATTTCATCTTCTAAAAAAAAACTTAACCAAACTCAACTTTGATGGATTAGTCGTCAATGGAAATGTTACTATTGGTTTCATTATCAGAGGTTGTACCTTGAAAATTGTCATGTTGTTGTTAACAAGTATATTGGTATTGCTTCTATCCTGGTTGTTGAGGCTACTGCCGTGCGTGAAGGTTTTTGTGATGTTCTCGTTGTAAAATCGTGTACTAGTAAATGGGTAAAATTAGGATTCTAAAATTCTCGTAGACACGCTGTGAATATGGGAAAGGAACCGCGTGTCTTAAAAACCTAGTTCGAGATATTGTCGTACTCGTGGTAAAGACTTCTCTCCAGTTTTCTTTCGGTATATTCATCAAGAGACTAATTTTGCAACAGATAAATTAGCTCATATTTATTATACGACTCATTCTCCTTCTATTTATTTTCACTGCCTTCGTTTTTAGAGTCCTCAACGTTCCACTTGGATCAACTAACAAAAAGAATAAGATCGATGTGAATTTTGTGTTAGAGCATCCGCACCCATGAAATGGTCTTGCTCAAGCAAATGGTGGGCCCAGAAGTAAAATTTGCTTCAAGCAAATGAAATTCAAATTTTGCTCAACCAAATCGATTTTTTCACACACCCATTAACAATTTGCTTGAGCAATTCAATTTTGTCTTGTTGTGAAATGATTAAATTTTTTTTACCGGATAGATTTACCACCAATAATAATGTGCCGCATATCATTACAAGGGGATCGAATCCCTTTTGAACCAATCTGTAGAGATGGAGCCAATATGCAACGGTTTCACGATCGTGTTGCCGATCTCGAATCCGTTTACATCCATAGAGAGCTCCAGAGAGATTTGGTGAAACACATTTGGAGGGTGGAAAATGGTGAAATTCTCTAAATTTGTTTTATTATGTGTTTTCGAATCCCTTTGTGTTTGATTATTAAACTTGTGTTTAATTTAAGTATGTGTTTTAATTTTAATATGTATTTCTATTTCATCTTAATAAATAAATGACATTTTTATTTCTCGAAAATTTAAATTGAAGTAGTATTTATAGGTAAATTTTTGGGAGAGTTTTGAAATTTTTGGGATTTTTTTACTATTTTTTTTACAATTTTTGAAATTTAAATTGAATTCTGACCGTTTGATCAAAATTTATGATTCAAATGGAAGGCCCAGATTGATTTGACCGTTGCAATTTTAATGGACCGGTCAAACTGCCACGTGGCAGCATGCCATTGGCCCTGGCTAAAACACATACTATTCATCGTCTTCTTCCTCTCGACGCCGGCCTTCCCTGCCGTCGTTCTCCGCCGTCCGGCTACGCCACCCGTCGTGCCACCCACCGAAATGACGGGCTCGATGCCCTCTTTAGTTTGAACCAAGACCCAACCGGCTTTGCTCGATGTGGGAGGTGCAGCAAAGCTCGGGAGCGACCGCCACGTTCGAGGGCGGCGCTCGGCCTCATCTCCGGTCCTTCCTAGCTCGAGGCAGCGTCCTCCACACGTCGTCGACCCTCTTCCAACAGCCGAAAAACAAAAAAAAAAGGGTCCGGCCCCACCTCTTGCTCGAGCAAACGCGGGAGCAAACTTTGCTCGAGCGAACGGGCGAGCAAGAAGACCGGTTGATTGCTCGAGCAGTTGGCCTCCTCTTTTGACACCGGTGCGCGCTCCAAAACGTCTTGCTCAAGCACCTTGTTTCGGCCTCACCTCTTGCTCGAGCAAACATCCCCCGGTTGCTCGCCGGTGCGGATTAAACTTTCATTGTTTCATAACAATGTTAATCCGGTGATTCCAGTGTACTTAGGTACCTCATAAAACCCATAAGATTTCTTTTTGTCAGGAATGACCAGTAGTTCAATCCAAAAGTAGGAAACAAATACTAATTTTACTTGAATATTTAACAGGAATTAATATGGAACAACAATATTGTTGAAACTTCAAACCCCCTAACTGAAGGACTGAGAAGACGACTCTAGGTCAGGTCAGTCCCCCTAAAATAAACTAAACAGAGAGAGAGAAGACCACTCAAGGGATAGCTGAAGGGGAGCTACGTATACTGGATAATAATTCATAAGTAGGTTTTACTGTTCAATGCGCATGCAAAACTATTTCATTATTCAAGCCACTGTTTGCCCTAGAAAAAGTGAAGCTTGCATATATACAGAGAAAACATTCAAGACAGGTACTTAATAATCAATTAACCACTCGTCATTCTCTCATAAATACAGTGAAAAATAGAATGCCATAGAGTAGGACTAGTTTCTAGCGGTAGCATGCACGTGGGGGAGGAGGAGGAGGGCGGCTTTGATTATGACTCATGCATCGAACTGTCAAGAAAATTCTGAAGATTCGAGTTCCTAGTTAGGCTATGGAAATTCAGGTACTTGGGTACTTATGTTAGGTGGAAGTATGAATATGGTGACTACCCTTTGGGCTATAGCCTATAGGTTCTACGCTACTGTTCTATGTATGACTGGTGGACGAAGTTAAACCTACGAACCCAGGTTTTACGTGGAAGATTGATCACAGACAGGGAGAGAGAGATTGGACCACTCCCGGCCCACAGTGTGATTCATCAAATTTCTGGTTGGAAATTGGAATAGTTGAATGAAGGAGAAGCAGCATAGGAGCAGCATTATGTGTTTTCTGTGTTGTGTTGTCGACTCTCCATGCATGCTACCCTAGCTAGAGAGAATAAGTGTTTCTACTGTGTTTACAACTTTACATAAAGAAGGATGGTTGCGTTTTTCATTTTCATCTCCAGTTGTGATAATTTCTGGGTACAAATCTGTGCAGAATTAACCATCGATCAATAAGTGAATAGCTAGAGCCAGGACAAAGTAAAATGGAGTCTACTAATCTAGAGAAGAGTAATAATACGAGTAGTGAATAGATTTAGGACGACTGGTTCAAAAGTCCCAAATTCAAGGACAATGCAAAATTAGCAAGTACATGGACTAGAAAGTTTCCGTAGAGATCATGATAGACATGAATAATCACACAACTTGCAGGGACCAATATCATAAATTTGACAATATAGGAAAGAAAACGGACGAACCAATCTGCCATTTACTAATTAAGAGGTAGCATAGGTTACCACTATATATGGTGGATGTTTAGATACACTATATATATATATATATATATATATATATATATATATATATATATATATCAACACAGCTCTGGTAGAGTTTCTTTTTTGTGGAGGTGTACGTCTGGAACTTGAATGAACTTATTGAGGCGTGCACAGTTGTACACAAACAAATTTTGGACCAAACAGTGTTCAAGTGTGGGTTATTGGACAACTTGGTTCATAACATTCTAAAACTATGTCATACCTCAAAGTTCCTTACATATATTTAGTACATTTGTTAATAACAACACTAGTTAACTTAAGTGGTGAGAGCAGCATTACCTAGAAAATATGTTATTAGGTCCTACGTTCGAGTCACGACAAGAGGGTTAATGTGAAACCATTTTATCATCTTTTATCAAGAAAAAAAAAAGTTAATTAACTCAATTTCTTTTATCAATGACATTTGTGTATTTCCCTCTCTTTGATTAGTTAATTAATTGACATTTTTATAAGTGATCTACTCATACATAACTAAAAATTGAACAGTAAATATGTCGATATGTAACCGAAAGAGCCATGAGCTCTAGAAACGCTTCTACTACTGATATATATCCTTGTGTTTTAAAACATTTTATTAATAGTGATCATGACTAATTATCTCGAAAAAGTTTGGTGAAAAATATGTGATAGAGAGGGACGAAAATACAATTCACAAAAAGGAGGGATTTAGATATATTATCAATGTTATTAACGAATATGAATAGTTTGTGATAGATTAAATTTGAAGTATAAATTGGATAGTTTTAAAACATTACGAGTCAAGAGGAGCGCTCTAGAGCTACATACGCATCATTTCACTAAAGTTCCGGTCACATACCTGTATTGTTCAATTTTAAATTTCCTATCAGCATAGTACCTCTTAAAGTTTTCAGTCAAATTTATTAACTTTTGGGTATTTAAAATTATAATTTACTAATTATGAGCACAAGAGGTTTAGCTTGAATTTATTTAGTTTGTCCAATTGATCTAATTCGGTATCGTAATGTTAATTAATTGGGTTGAAAATTTGTAAAAAGTAATCTACTTATAGAGTACTAAATACTAAACAGGACGATATGTTAAAAATGGTTAGTTTGTAGCTCTAAAACACTCCTATGAGTCAAAGTAAGTAATGAAATTTGACTACTATTTGTGACATTTACTTTTATGTGTATACATTTGATGTTAAGAGCTAGCTCCAGTGCATTATGGCCCCTACAAATTCATTATAAAAAAAAAAAAAAAAAAAGGTACTGGCCTTCTAAATAATGGTATAAAACTATTTACTGACAATCCTTATTTTTAACTGTGGCTTAGGTCGGTTTTACAGACTAGCTAGCCTCAGCCCTAGCCGGTTAATAGCTCACCCTATCATCAAAATTATAACTATAAGTGGAAGATCATTCAAAGAAACAAAAACAAAACCCAAAAAGTGGGAAACGAAAAAGGCTGATTATGAAAATGACAGAAGCATCAGCTCCCGACTTGAAGCATTATAGACAGAACGGAGTTAGGGCTAGAGCGAGCCAGGGAGTCGAGTCCAGTTTGGGTTCCATTATTCAAATTTCAAAAAGAGAGGCGGTTACACATAGAACCAGTTAGGTTTAATACCCAACAAGGAACCCATGTTAAAACATTTCACTTGACCTGGAAGAGTGACCAGAGAGAGAAAGGTCGAGAGATGCAAATCACGAGGTGATCTTGTTCTTCATACTGTGTTTTCTGTGTTCTGATTCTGCTGCCCTTCTGGAGTTCTGGGCCATGTCCATATAAGAACAGTGAAGCTTTACCTTACATAAACCAAAAACATATATTTATAAGAAGGGAATGCATGCATTCAGAGCAGTAGTGCAGAGAGCCAGAGAGGTCGGCAGAGACGCAGACGCAGACGACGAGGGGCACAGCTGTAGTGTGATGAACAGTACGTACGTACTGCTCGAGTTTGCTCCAGAGAGATAAAGGTCGCTATTCATCGATATCCTTATCTCAGATGATACGAGATGATCAGGTTTACACAGATAGATACCAGTCGTAGGTGACAGCGTGCAGAGCTGAGAGCCTCTAGTAGCCCTTGAAGTTTGTGGAAAGAAAGCCAAAGACTCAGGAAAAGACTGAAAAGTAAATTACCCAAAAAAGATGAGTTTGCCAGCAACATCATTGCTTTTCTGTTCTTAAAATAATTTTATAGACTAAATTCTTCTTACTGTCCTGTATTTTTTAGATTTCATCAATTCAGTCCTTCAATTTTTAATTTAATTAAAAAAATTCTCGTATTTTCCAATCTCATCAAATCGATCTAATCTATTACCGATCCGTCAAGTATCTCCGTCAATTTACTAACCTGGTAAGGTAAGTGCAGATCTGACATATCAACTTGTGAGACCTTCTCATATAGAAACTTCTCAAAATACCCCATCAATTGTGTTTTTAATAATAGATCAACTTGACGGATTGGTAACAAAATGTAATCGATTTGATGATTGGAAAGTACAAGGATTTTTTTGATTAAATTAGAAATTCAAGGACTGAATTGATGAAACTCCAAAAGTACAGGGTAGTAAGTATAATTTAATCCTAATTTTATCTATAAAACTGAAATTTCATTTCTAGCATACCAAAATAATTTGTAAAAACCCAAAAAAATAATTTGTATATAAATGAAATTTTGTATAAAAAATTTGATATTCTTCTTTAGAAAATAAAAAAATAAAAAATTGACTGTATGCTAATGGTATAATTTACAAATTTTCTAGCATTTCAAAAATCATACTAAGAATCTTCGTACCATTGAATATGGGTGATTTTTTTTTTCCTTTTGATCAAGAACATGGGTAGTTGAAGAACACCGTAACTAAACTTTTATATTTACTAATACAACTTAATATAATATAATATAATACTAGCCACAAACACACTCTATAGATATAAAAAATAGAAATTTATAATTACTGAAATACTGGATAAATTATTCTACTTTTTTATTCAAATTTGAATTGAACACTTTGACGAACTTGAGAGAAAAGTGGGGGTGGAGGAGAGAAAATAGTAGGGAAAACTACCTGAGAGTTGTAGATAAGATTGTTTTCTATTTTATTTTATATTTATTTAAAATTTTCTTTTTATGTAATTTGACGTATTTGTCCTGAGACAGAAAAAGTTATTGAAAGTTATTTAATATTTTGAGGGCAAAAAAGTAAAAAAAATTCTATTTTGGCTAATAAAGCATGTTTCTTTAATAATAGTATAAATAATATAATATACATAATTACCCAAAAACTACAATTTTGTGGTGATATTTACCAATAGCAAGCTCTAATTTTTTTATACCATGCAGTCCAACAAATTAAACTGTTAAGTGTGTTAGCCCATCCAAAATTTGATGACATAAATATCCCTAAAATTTTCTGAAATTGCAAAACCTGCCATCCAAGTTACAAAACATGATCTCTCTCTGTCTCTCTCCGACACTCCCACACAGCTCACAACAATGACGAACACCACCGCCACAGCCACTGGCGCCGCCGGGACGAGGACTACTACTCCAGCGCCGAGATAATCAACGCGTTACCGTACATCGACGAAGACTACTACTCCAACGCCGCCGTGAAGAACGAGGTCGACCTCATGGTGGAGGAAGAGCTTCGACAGCGAATCGAAGGTTGACGACCTTCTGCTAAGTCTTCACCTCACCAAGGCGCGACGGCCGCCGTCCTTTCGTTACCACTCGAATCTTCCTGCACTCCGCCGTCAATAATTTGAATCGAATCCTCACCGGCATTGCTCGAGCCGCCGCCGCCGGTGCAGGCCGTGGGAGAAAGCGTCGACGAATTGGAGGTTGACGACCTTCATGGTGGTTGTCGACCTTCTGCTAAGTCTTCACCTCACCAACCCTAGCCCCCTTCTGCTAAGTATTTGTCGTTGAGATTGGTTCTTGGTTTACAGCAGAGATCTGATAAGATCTGGCCGGCTCTAAGACTCCAAAAGACTGCGAATTGATTATTGTGCTCGAATTGGAGTGATTTTTAGGGCTCCGAGGCAGAATGTGGTAGAGAGAGGGCTGGGAGAGGTCAAGGATGGAGACGATAACTGGTTTGCCGTTTCAGAGTTTAGTCTCGGCGGCGTAGAGGGCGAGGAGGACGGCTTCGAAGCCGGCGAAGGAGGTGAGGGAGTCGGAAAGAGAGAGTGGAGGCGAGAGAGGTAGAGGCCAGAGAGGAGAGGGAAGAAGGAGAAAACGACGAGTTGTAGATGGGGGCTGGAGGAGAGGAAGGTGTCGTAGAGCCGGTGGCAGAGTGTCAGATCCGGAGCCAGAGAGGGGGGAGGAGAGGACGGCGGAGGTAAAGTTTTTGAGGGTTAGTAGCATTGGAATCGTGGCGGAGGACGGCGAAAGTAGAGTTTCTGAGGGTCAGTAGCATTAGAATATTTTCGTTTCTAAGACTCAATGGTATTGATTTTCTGAGGCTTAGTGGTATTGATTTCTGAGGGTAATTTTATAATTTATGAGTTAACAGATTCTGTTAGTTTTAGATGGAAACTTGCTAGTGGTGATTTAAAAAAATAATTTTACTACTGGTAAATATCACCACAAAATTGTAATTTTTGGTAAAAACTTCAATATAATAATGACCAAATTCCTCATCCTCATATATTTTTTTATTTTTTATGATCATTTTACATCATCGGAATGAGAACTAGTTAGTTAAAAACTTAAAATTATGACCATAAAACAAGATCATAGACAAATAAAAAGTATATCTAAGGACAAATAAAATTCAAGATCACATTTACGTACACCTGCATAGAATCTCTAGTTTACATCCATGGGTGAAATATCTAGAATAAAAGTGAAGATTAAGAAGAAGAAAAAGAAGAAGATAATAGTAAAATAGGTAGAGAGGGTTGAAAAGGTTTTTGTGGTGGGTGGTGACTGGTGGAATAATGAATGGTGTTACAGAGAGAAACAGAGAAGAGTACAAGAGATTTTTTTTTTATAAAACACCAAGATGCTAAACTACAAAAATGGCTCAGAAAGGACGACGATGGCCCCTATCCATCCTTTTCCAGATTGCATTTGTACCCAAAGCCGAGGATTCCGGTTTCTTACTTTACCTTTTACTTTACCCATGATATTATACATGGTACTACCTCGTGTGTGTACTATAACCCCCAACGTTGTCCACATCTTTACCAACAAACATACACAAAAATTGTTATGACAGAGCACAGTTAATACTGCGGAAGGTTGAATGCTGTTTTCACCTATCAAAAAATAATTCCTATTTACCCTGAGAAACAAAACAATGCGACTCGATAATAATTCTCTTCACTATTGAATTTACATCTAAGAACGGTTGAGCATTATGTTTTTGGTCAGCGATTGATCGGTTGAACCTTTCTCCTGTACTAATGGATTATGGATTATGTTTGATGAGGGTTTCAACAAAGTGCTCTAATTGTCCTAAAAGATTAGTCATAGTAGTAGCCTTTTTTTTTTTTTTTGAGAATGAGTCATAGTTGTAGCCTGTTGCTAGCTAGATGTTTGAACAACAATTATTTTTGGCTTACTTTTCCTTTTGGTATAAACTCTCTACGATTTCAATTCATTACGGATAAAATTAAGTAAATCACTGAGCATTATACCCAATACAACCAATCTGGGAATCAGAAATAGGGTAACAATACTTGCCATTCAAGCTAAATTACCGAGTTCAGCAACTCAAAAGAGGTGCTGTAAAATAATTGGATCATATGCCGAACAAGGCAAACCTAGCTACATGAATTTCTCCCACACTGTTAGATTGAAGCCGCTTCAAAGTTTCACAAGCTTTACATCGTGAAAGAGATAAAATTTGTTACCAATCCTACCCGGGGTTAAATTAATACCGTGGTTAAATCCGATCTGGTACTCTGGTTTCTTCAGCTCCTGCAATAGAAATGGGGTGTGCTATTGGTGAACGATGGTGAAAAGTGGCGCTGGAGAATTGATGCGTTGGGAAAATGAAGTGGAGGGACGGCAGCCGAGGATGGTGTTGTTGAAGAAGGGAATCCTGATGATGCTGCAGCAGAAAAGAGTGGCACTGGAGTTGCTCCATCATTATGGCCTTGCAATTGCCATGCCCAGTTGGGGAAGGAGTTAGCATCCATACTCTTTTCTGTTGCTCTTTCCTGAGTGTAACAAAAATCGCCTAGTTGTTAGTTAATGTGTATTTCTTAACTGTAGAAAGAGTTGCAAGACCAAATAATAGATCCTCACACACGTTTAATATTCAGTTCATGTGCATATCCATGTTAAATCAAAACAATGCAAAGGTCAACATGAAAAGTTTAGGTAGATATGCAAGGCTTTACCAATAAAATAATGCAACGGTTAGAACTGAAAAGAAATTACCATATGGATAGGAAAGAAGTTGGAGTTCATGCTGCTCACTAGAGGAGGCTCCGCAGATGCCCCCATTGAGCCATGAGGCAGTGGAGTCCTTATAGTTGCTGGAAGTCCTGGAACAGTGTTCTCATTCTGTAGAGAGAACAAGAATGTTTTGGAGTGAGTAGCTCAGCTACTCGAGCGAGTTGAGATATAATGAGTTATAAGGAAAATAATAGTTGATTTGAGCTAGTTGGAGTTTAGAATTAATCTGAACATTACCCTTGCTCTCATGTGAATAGGAATGTGATTGCTGCTGAGATGAAAAGGAAAGCTGCTCGGGTTGATGTTCTCATTTGGACAGTCAGAGGCCAAGGGGGGAGCAATTCCCAAATTTAGATCCAGACTATCATCAATGCCTGTACCAAAAACTTTATGAATAAACATGAGAGCAATACCAGCAAAAGGCAAAGTTTGTGTTCTGCTCAATTGATCTGAGAATAGACTTCATACAACGATCATAATTGATTTTATAATGACAATAGTACCTGCATTGTTGGCCTCAGCCACTATCTCCCCATCATATAAGCTTAGATTAAAGTTGGTGACCGCTTCCCTTCCATGGCATTTGATGGCAGCCTGGTCATATGCTCTGATTTCAAAAAGAAAACACTACATTGACTTATTAATGGCATCTTATGGTTCATAAGATCTCAAAATTTTAGCATCAAATTAATAGTGCCTATTTAATAACGTAAAGACCTTGCAGCTTCAATCTCGCTATCGAATAGGCCAAGGTATATATACCTGCAGGCAAGCCATAGTCAATGAAAACCAATTTCTGAATTCATCCAAAAACTTTACACAACCAAATCCCAACTGTTCGATTAATGAGGTCCCAACTGAACACAAATTCATTGTTCCCTTGTTGTCTTATCACATTTATCCACACCATAAATGATTACTAAAAGCCTCACTCAATACTTGGACACAATCTTAATGCATTAACCAAAAAAGTAGAAGGACAAACGGAAAGAGTTGCTCACTTCTTGCCAAGCAACTGGCCCATACGGGCTTCCCAGCGGCCGCATTTGTGCAGCGTGACTCCCCTGTATTTCGAACTTCCTCTGGCGAATCCGGTGCTCTGGCGACGCAGGATTTGCACAAACTCTTCCTTTGTAAAATTACTCATCTGCTTAAAAAAAATTACAGCAACCTAATCAATCAAACAATCCTAGTATAAAAAAGTTTCATAGCACATTGCATTTTTAACACTCACTAACCTGCTTAATATCTTCATCATAATCACTAACATGGAAATTAATATCAGCCTCAGTTCCACGGAACTTGATCGCAGCTCGATCATAAGCTCTGAAATCAAATCAAAAACAACTAAAAAAATTAAAAACCGGCTCCCCAATCAAACAGTAAAAAAGTCACTAATCACTATTAATAAGAATAACACTTTGATAATCAGACTCTCACCTAGCTGCAGAATGCGCAGTGTCAAATCCACCTGCAAAATTAAGCAACAATTAATTAAACAAATCAAAGCAATAAGCAAAACAAAAGCGAATATCATGGGGCTACTTTTGCTCACCCAAGTACACCTGCTTCCCATTATCCCTACACAGTAAAAAAAAAAAAAGAGGTAAAAATCTCATGGCACAAAATCAAGGCTAATTCTACCAAAACAGACTCGACAAAGTTTCAGAGGCTCACCAAATATGCGACTCCCAACGGCCGGTCCTCCGGTAAAAAGTAACGCCGCGATACTGTGAGCTCCGGGACCTCGGTCCACGGCGGCTCTTCTTGACCTTCTCCGGGAGAGGCGCGATCCTCTGCTCCGGTTGTGGCGGCGGAGCGCGGTAGACCTGGGAGGCGGAGGAGAGGCCGAGCCAGTGGTCGGAGGTGGAGGAGGAGGAGCGGAGGGGAGGGTGGGACTGAGGAGGGAAGAGCTGGATGGTGCGGGTGGCGTCGGAGAAGTGATGATCGAGGTCGGCGTCGTTTTGGAGGTGGAGGAAGTTGAGAGTGGCGGAGGAGGTGGAGGAGGTCTCCATTTCGGAGGCGAAGAAGTTGAGGTTGAGATCTAGCATTGCGTTCGTTTTACGTGACTCACTGATCGAGTGGAAAACGGAAATGGGAGAATTACTAGTAGTTGAGAAAATGAGGAGTCATTTTATTATATAAGAGAGAGAGAGAGAGAGTTGTTGATGTTTAAAGGAGGTTAGGGGGGGAGGTCCGGCGTGAGAGAATCAGAGGCCGGTTGGGAGAGATTTTCATGCACAGGAAATGATCGAGAGGAGGAAGAAGATATTTAAGAGAGAGAAGAACAGCTTGGCTGGCTATGGAGGAAAGAACAAGGGACTCTTTCTTCTTCTTTGGTGTATTTTGGCGGGTCTAGGTTTGCTAATTCTAGGGCTTCTGCAGCAGCTGCACTCACATTATGCCACTTCCATTATTTACATGATTTTTCGCTTGCATTAAATGTTTTTTTTTTCTATAAAATAAATTAATGATTTTTGGTGTGTGTGTGTGTGTTAATATTCAATGGATCCCCTTTTCAATTGTACTCATTGTATTTACATTGTGTATGAGAGAATACATAAGTGAAATTATAACTTCTAAGTTCAGCCTTGATTCGTTTGTGATATAATATTATCTGAGGTAAAATTAATAAAACTCGTTAATACACCGGATAACTCGAAATATTCTATTACATAATACAGTAATTAATAAATTATTTCAACGTGTCTCATTCTGACTGTGGATTACTAAGCCGTATGGGATGAATAGATATTGAATTAGTATTTTGCTAAAGAACTTGTGTGAGATTTAAGAAAGAGTATCTAAATCCCAAAGAGAAAAGGAAGGATTTTATTACGATGGGGATTTGAGAGAGATAGGGTGGGGATGTGTAAATAATGTCAAATCTCAAATATAGACAGACATAGGAGGACACAATTCTATAAATGTGACTAGACCCTTCATATTGCCCCCTACTCCTTTATTTGGCTGACAGACACCTATATATCTATCTATCTATCTATCTATCTAGGAGAGATAGCCATTCATATCATACATACATACATACATACATATATCTACTCTGCTGCTTTGTAAAAACAACCTTACTTTATGACTGGTTTAGTGTGGGGGGGGAGCATAGAAATGACCATATTAATGAATGAATGTTGTTGAACCAACTCTTTAAGCCATATCACAACACGTGTTCTCCTCCTACTTTTTCCTTTTTCTTTTCCCCTATCTCCTACTTGTGAAATGACTAGATAGATGATCAAGACACAGCTTAAAAACTTGAATGTTTATTCAATGTGCCCATGTGAAAAATAACAAAGTAACATCTCTTTTCTTGTTTTCAAATCAAACAAATCTTCAGCGAAAACAAAAATTGATAAATACAACTTACCTATTTTTCATTTAATCGCATAAATTCAATTTTAATTTTGACTTAATTATATTATGTGCAGTGTAGCGCCACAACCAATTTACTTAGCTAAATTTTATGTTTTCGTTTTCTATTTTTTACGTGTTTTTGGAAAATTTCACCTGATTTTTTATGTATTCATAATGAAAAAGGTGAATATATATTGACTGAAATTGGTTTGAAAGTTAACAAAATTATACAAATTATCGGTGGACTAAGTATGTTGAATATTTGAATTGTGACATTTAGATCGGTAAATATACCAACAAGGGACAGAAAAATACTTGCAGTGCATTCAACTCCTTGTGCCATTTGCGTTGGATATTTCTTTTCAGCATAGGTGTATTTGTCTTATTGGATTTGGTTCTTGCTACAAGTTTGGTGAAGTATAATGCCAAACAGTCCAAACAGCGCCATTCCATCGCTATTCATATTTCATAGAATGTGTTGGTATACAAAGTTATAAACAAGGAATGAAGGAAAGGTACCAAGTCTGAGGTTCCACTTTGACACTATCGACTATCGTTGTTTCCTTCATTTACTATGTTTCAATTCTTTAAGGTAACTGACCGATTACAATATTGGCTGAGAGTGATTGAGGCCACTATTGTAACCCAAGTCATTGAGAGCAAGGCACAAACAATTTCGGACCAAAGGGTGGAACAGCAACGAGGCAGAATTTTTATTCAGACGAGCAGACACGCCAATTACCGGTTTCATAGCAGCGGAATTCGGCTTGAGCTCGACTCCCATAGGCTGAATGATCGCAACCCCCCACACATTTCTTTTCAGTCATAAAACATCCCATCCCTTCCTACGAAACTTGCTTTTTCGGGGGAACACAGAATCCAGTCCCCATGTTCTTCAATTGCTTAACACAATCATATCCATTCATTTGCGGGCAATATGATGATGAAGGATACCAATTAACACCAGGAAGGGAGGTATTTTTCAGGAACTTTTGCTGCAGAAAATCAGCGATCAAGTAAAGACGTGCAGGTTCTAATACCAAAGAGAAAATCAGGGATGGGGCCTTCCAAGGTGTCTTTTGAGGGGAGAACAATTTGTCACCATTCTCCTGTGTTGTATTCCTACACATAGCACGAGTCCACCTCACTTTATGCTAGGATTTTCAAGATCTATAATTTATATTGAGACTAAAATAGCATTGAGGATCAAGTGCAAGAACACTTCAAGGTACACTGAAATCTAGCTCACTGGTTGACAAGAACACTTGAAGGTTCTGATTGCAGGCAAGAACATCAAAGAGTAAAACCATACAAATGAAACCAACAGAGACCAATCAAATCAACAAACACACAAACCATCAATGGAAATATAAATATTTAAAGAATTCCCAAAATTATGCCTGTATTGCAAACAGAAGTTGCTAGCACTGTCATCATAGTAAATGAACAAACTACATAACCAATCTCATTCCACACCTGTTTACTAAAACTTAGTAGTAGGAAAAATGCAACTCTCATTCTACTCATTTTCCTCCAACATCTCATCCATGACTCAAACTAACAAAATGACACAGATAAGTACGACAACAAAATAGTCTAACATGAAACATGTCTTCAATTTTTATAGCAGATAACTAAATTACTGGGAGACACCCAGCCACTTTTGGAAGACATCAAACTCTGTGTAATCACTGTCGGAGATCATAGTTTGGTACCAGGCTTTTCCAGCTGCCTTGATTTTGGTAGCTTCCTCCTGGATTGAATAAAATGAAGATACCAGTATTACAAGTCATGCTATGAAAATGTATTATCATACAGTAATACTAGTTCAAACACTAAACAAATTACATATAAATAATAGAGAACACAAAAAAATAACAATGTAATTCTTCACCTAGCATTAACTGTATCACAACAAGATTCTAATGGCCGATTCAACTCTAACCCAGTGATGGCAATTAATGCAAGTTACTATAGCTTTAGCATAGAGAAAAAACACAATAAACTAAACTATCACTGGTAATATGGATACTTTCAAGGAATTGTCTTCCATTGTATAATAAATAGTTACAAGCAACTATAGCTTTGGCATCTAAGTAAAATGAAAACAATCTAGTCTAAGCCAGTAATACTTCCAGGATTAGCATATTAATTGTCTAATATAATACATGGTTATACTGCTTTGCATCAGAGTGAAATGATCTATAGTACCCTAATTATTTCGGCAGCTAAGGGCAATGTTATACACACTGACTCATTTATCTCACTCAAGAGAGCTTGGCAGACAAACTCCAGATGATTACTCATATTTCCAAGACAATGGCTCTCGTACTAAAAAAGTAAAAATTAACAAATGGCTGGTATATGAATAATAATAGAGTTCCTCAATTATACCATATGAAATATAAGTACGCTGCCAAGAACCTAAACTGGGTCAACATATTATGATTTCAAATGTAACAATAAGATACACACACAAGTTGTTCATCATTTAGTAATTATATTGCACATGTATAGGTTAAACATTCTATTTCAATCTTGTCTAAGCCAAAACAAGAGCAATTAAAACCACACTGCCGAACTAAGAACAAAACACAATTTTAAACCAAAATAATAGGTAAGAAAAAACTACCTTGGTGACCTTCCTCTTCTGTACGAGCTTCTCCTTCTTAGACTTAAGACGTTGTTCCTCAGCCAACAGAGCCATCCTCTTTGCCGTCTTGGCATAAGGGTTCAACCTGAGCATGGTGTTGAGGTTCTTCAATGGGTTCTTCTTCAATGGCGCCCTCTTAACATCCTTCTTGATCGGCCTAACAACCGACTGCACCTCATCCGAGTTGATAATCCTAGCAAGGTCAGCATTCACCATCTTAGCCCTGGGCAGCACATACCCCTTCTTCTTCTCCGAAGCCTTATCAAACGACCCGTAAATGGAGTCCAGCTTCTCAAAAGCCGACTTTGTCCAGATGACAAATCTACCAAGATGCCCACCAGGAGCGAGCTTCAACAAATTAAGCCTCTCCACATTGATGATATCGACACCTGGAATGTTCCGGAAGGCCTTAACAAGCTTAGCCCCCTCGCTGCTGTAAACAATGAGCGGACCCTTGCGGTTAATGTACCTCCGGTTCCTCATCTTCCCTTTCCCAGGCCGAATCGAGTGGCTGTCCTTGGCCTTTTCGGCGTCGGCATAGGCTCCAATCTGCTGCAGCACCTTGATAGCTCCACAAGTCTTCTCCACGCTCTCTGCTGAGTCACTAATCACCAAGGGCAATTCGGGAACACTCTCGATTTTATGACCCCTAGCCATGACCAGAGACGGCACCGAGGAGGCGGCTATGGCGGAGACGATGGCGTACCTCTTCTGGTTGACGTTGATCTTGCGGTGCCAGCGGCGCCAGATCTTGGTCGGAGCGAACATACGTCCGCCGCGGCACATGTTCCCGAAGGCGGCCTGGCCAGCGCGGTGGGTCCCGCCGCCGGGGACACGTGGGATACGTGAGACGGCGCGGCCGGTACCCCAGGACTCGGCGGAGGTCTGGTGGCCGGCCTTCTTGGAGACGGCGTAGGCCTGGCGGCTGTTTTTGGAGATGTTGGAGTGGACGAAGGTGACGATATCGGGGCGGATGGAGGCCTTCATGACGTCAGGGAGAGGGGCGGTGAGGGCTTGGTCGGTGGCCATGTCGCCGTCTAGGGTTTGGACTGTGACGAGTGGGCGGATAGCTGCGACGGCGGCCATTTTGGAAATAGAGTGTGTGCGATTTAGGGTTTAGAGAGAAAAATGGGAAAACCGCGATGAGGCCTATTTATACCGAAATGGTACTAGGGCTTAAGGGTGCGAGGCCCATTTCAATTTATTTTACTGTGTTTATTTTAACAAAGGTTAAAAGTAAAATAAATTGACAAAGAAATGAGGTCGGAAAGTAGTAAATAACACAGATTTTCACAATGGGTTTGAGGCTTACTCAACTGTGAACCAAGTTTTAATCATCTCCATTTACCCCATAGCGAGAAGAAGAAATGTGTTGCGACTCTCTAAAGAAAAGCAAAATTAAAGCGGTGTTTAGTTAGTAGAATTATGAATTCACAATCTTTCATTTAAATCGAGTAAACTTACGCTATTAAACCTTATGATAACAGACAATGTGTAGTGTCTTGGTCAATTGTTTGCATATGAAAATTTACCTCAAGAAATTATTGGATTGAAGCATTACTTGGTATTTGGACAGGGGCCAGTTGGAGATGGGATTTGGGGATGGAAATCAACTCAAGACTTTAAGACATATGCAGGATGTGCCTTGTAATAGACTCTTTATTCATCCCAACAGCCAAGTTTCTTGGTTCTTATTTTTATTTTTATTTTTCATTGCAAAGAATTTGGATTCTCATGGTTAAACTTTGCTTGGGAAAATGGTTTCTAAAACAAATAGAAGACTGCCCCAAAACAGATCTTACAAGATATACATACACATCTGGATTCTGGAAGGCCTGAATAAGATCACAATATTACTAATCACTCATTGTGGCCACCAGACAATAAGAACCTCCCAGAGCTTGAAACTCATTTGAATTTTTTCTTTTTCTTCCATTCAGCACCATCTAATACCCTCCTGGTCGTGGCTGCAGAACTACAGCCCTACGCTGTTCTGGAACCAATATACTTTTTATCCAGGACCATACCTAATAATAAGAGAACATACAAGCTTAATGTCACCACTGTAAAGAGAGAGGATTAGTGTATGATACTAGAAATGGAAAATGCATACCAGTCAGCACCTGTATGTACTAATCAGTTCAACATGAAAGATCGTTATTTCATATTGGCATCATGTGTTACCAGGACCTTCCTCTGAACAGAACAATGACTGGTTAAAAGCACATCACAAGCAGATATAAGAATACAGGTGTGGTGAAGACAAAATCACTCATTAGTTATCTAGTTGAAGTTAAGGGTAAACCACTGAGTAGATGAGAAGTCAGGACATCATAGTGATGAAGAGAACACGCTTCTAAAAGTTTACTCAACAAGTGACTCAACTTTCAAGATTCTGAATTGTTATTTCAAAGAGCACAGTTCAGGTAAATTTTATTGAAATATCGAATCTGAGCATCTCTAAAGTCATCTAAAACTTTCACTCTACAGAATACTGTTGACCGATCATCTATAAGATAGCATGTTAGATTTGTCAACTTAAGAATTACTGGTACAAGTGCTTTTAATACCAAACTTCAATTACACAGAAAGAATAGCAGCCCAAAGAGATTGAAACCACTCTTTTATGATAATATAGAGAATCCTCAGTACACAAAAGTCAGGCGTGTAGTTTCCATGAGAAAGCTTCACAGATTAGCTTGACATACAAACATTCGCCTTACATGACATAAAATTACATTCATAATGACAAGTAATACTTACAATTGGTTCAAAATCTGGGCTGGATAAGTTGACGCTGAGGTTTCTCATCAACAACAAAACCTGCAGACATAGCAAATATATTTACAGACAAGTCACATCAGAATATTCGTAATAACTATTAGTCTATTACTTACTGACATATCTCTTTTTGCACTTCTTATTTTAAGAGGGATTGTAGAATACGAGTACCTAGGGGTGTTCATTTTACTCATTCCATCTTTGGTTTTTTGCGATTATTATTGTCAAGCCCTTCTAGAGAAAAGGTACTACTAGCTTGTTTAGAGTAGCCTTGCTAAATGGTAATTAACACATTAAGCCTAGTAACATTACCATTTATCTGTTTCTGGCCTTTGTTTATACTAGTCCAGAAGAAGGATAAGCAAGCGATATAGGGTCCTCTGAATCTAAAACCTCACTAGTAATGACTAATGACAGACAGGCAAGATGCTTAGACAACTTAGGCATCATAAATTGAAGTAACTAGACAGATGAAATCATTTCTTAAAAAAAAATATATAAAAAAAAAAAAAGACAGATGCAATCATTGAAAAAGATATAATTCCATTCAACTCACCGTTTCGAAATTAATGGGATCCATTTCCTTAAGTTTCTGAGCATGCCCTTGGGTCTCTGGATCAAAAACACCTCCAATGAAGCTATAAACTTCGGCAAAATCAGGAATGCCTGGAAAATTGTAATATACTTATGTACATGAAAGGCAGTCGACCAGAAAACTTTTGAAGTTCCAACCAAAGAGAAACATAGTGAAAATTCATGATCTGAGAAGAGGCTTACCATGGCTAACAGGAGCATGTGACCCTTGCTTTGTTATATCAGAACTAGGTAAGGTTCTAATTGAGCTTCCGATACCACTAGGATCACATATACTAATTGTAGCCACCCCCTTTGATCCAATATCAGCTGAATCAGTAACGGCGTATCCCATAATAAGTACTAATCTAACACAAGCACATCAATTAAAAGAAACACGTAAGAGAGACTATACATGCCTTCCGTTCCTTGACGATTCATAAATTCTTCGTGTGACGACACAATTTGATCTGATCCAGCTTTTAAGAACATTGAAGCTTCATCCCAAGGACAATAGCCAGATGCAATGGCATTCATGGAAGAAGGATAGGCAAGCGATCCTTGCAAGGGAATTAAAACTGCCAATCCCATTGAACAAGTTAGGATGAACTAAACAAATAAAAGCTCTAGAAAGATATATAATACCACTATCTTTAAGATTGAACAACCAGTTTTGGAGGCCTTTTGCGGGTAAGGATGAGAAGCCTTGCGCTTTGGCCGAGGAGGAGGTACATGCGCTGTTGTCCCATTCTTTTGAACTTTCAAGAAGTACTTCTGTGCATGACTTCGAATCTGCAGAACCACAACTCTTTTAGAAAAACCATAGTTCCCCAAAATCAAACAAATAACCAAAACACATAATCCACTTGCTGTCAAACCTGAATAACCGTCTTAGAACCCACAAAATCTTCAATTTTCTTCCAGTCACGATCAAACCTGAAAACAAAAAATAAACTCACAAGAATTCAAAATCTAGTCTAAGAGATTTCAAATCTTCAGTCTTGTGATATAGGCCAAAAAAATTAAATCACTGGTAAGCAAAATTTCCAAATTGATTACTTTCCACATGAAAAACAGAGACAACTAACCAAAATAGCTATAAAAATAGCAATTAGACCAGAATATAAAAGTTCAAAATCTACCGGTTTCAATCTTCTCTTGAAACCAAAAAATAAAAATAAAAAATTCAGTCTTCTCTCATAAGTGAAATACTTCGATCACATCACGCTAGTTGCCTAGTTACAATTCTCACAGATAATCAAAACACTGATCATACAAATTGAAACATCTACTTGAATGTAAGAGCAATGAAGTTAAGCAAAAAAAAGAAGAAGAAGGAGGTAACTGACAGTTGAAGAGCCTCGAGGAACTTGTCGTGCTCTTCTTCAGTCCAGCTCTCTCTGGACTTGGTGATGGTGTAGGGCTTCCGTACCTTCTTGGCCGACCCGTCGGAGGACATGGATTGCTGATTGGAATTGATCATATGATGATGGGAAGCAAAGCGAAGCAAAGCAAATATGAGACAGAAGATTAAATGTGAAAAGTGAACCGAACAAGAGGGTGTGGCGCGCTGGACTCTGCGTGTACGTGAGGGAGCTTCAAACTCTCAATTTGAGGCCCTTGTGTATTTTGACCCCACTAGTCCAGGTCTTTGACTACGCCGATTTAATCGCTCACTGTCTTCCTGCTGGCTCGTTAGAGGAGTTATACAGTACGACACTCTGGAGAAGTTAATTTGGTGTTCCACCCTTATCGATCACCGCACGTTTCGAGCCCAAAATAATTAAACAATCCACATAGGTAACTCAAGACATTTAGGCCTAGTTTAGTGTAGTTTTGTTTTTAACCCACATGAGTAACTACAGCACAACTTGAGAGGTCTAAACAAATTGTAACGACATCACTCACACCTCCGTCTGTTCTACTCATCACTTCTAACGAACAATGAATACCGGTAATTGTATCTATCTCTTCTTTAATTTCGTAAGTGATAAGAGGTATTGTCTTTCATTCTTCATCCTCATTCATTCATTATCATTGCGAGGGTTTAGGGTTATAATTTTCATTGTCAATTGCATAGATAATTGAAGACCTGATCTATTTTTCTTCTAGACTTAGGGTTCTAGTTAATTAGAAGCCAGAAGATTCGTATTTGGAAAGGAGATTCCGGACCAATCACGAAAAATAGCTGCTTCTATAATTGATTTTTATTGACGGTTGATGAATGATCGATTGATTTATGTTTTCGATCCTAATTATGAAATCACTATTATTACTCTAAAGCAAGTGTTTCATAGTGCTTACTATTACATATATACTGAGATAAAAAAGAGAAAGTGAAGTAAAATAAATAGATTAATATTAAAGTAAAATCATATGAACTGTAACGCGAATTTAACTGTTTATTGTGTTTAATTTATTACTAATCACTACAAAACACACATAATTTAAGTAGGAGGTTGTGTACTTCTAAAAACGCAATGGATCGTGATGATTGCAGTAAAAATTAAAAAAAAAAAATCGGATATGTCATTAGACCAAAAAGTTATTGAACGGGACTTAATGCTGATCCGTCGGATGAGGATGGAGTCCGGTGTACGGAATAACGCACGTCAGCTCACCAGCGCCGCCGATGAATTACAAACTAATCGCGGAAGGGTCCCACAGAGATTACGATGCTACGTGTAGCTTCCTGGTGTCCACTAGTACGAGTGCAGGTGGCCCACCACCCGAATCATGTCGACTTCGTTTGTATGGTTGCTGACCTGGCAATTCACATGACTATCCAAATGATCCAATGTGAAGCTCTGGTCCACAACCTTGTGGTGCAAATTCACCTAACTGGGGCTCACCTTTTTTACATAATAAAGGAACTGCTGACACGTGGCTAGTGATCACCCGCTCGGTGGGTTTTGGGTTAGGCCAAGGGTGCCCAAGCTAGGCAGGCATGAGTGGGATGGTTTAGGTGAACCACGTCATGTAATTCCCGGTTCTCATGTTTTCGTCACACGGCCTCTCAAGCCTATATCATTTGAGTGTTTTCTGGCCGACACTTCTTAAATTTGCCTACTTGTTTTGAGTACATATTTTATAAACATGTAGTTTGAGAAGCAAATATTGCTGTCAATTTTTTTTGCCTGATCTTACCTGATCTCAATCCGACGGAGGAGAGGCCTTGTAAGGGGGGTCTTGTTGTGAGATGGGTTTCTGGCGGTTGGATCAGTTGAGCTCTTTTAAGAGCTCAGCAGAGGATCTTAATCCATTTTTTAACTAGTTTTTTTAATTTTTAGAATGAGATATTTTAACTATAGTGTGAATGTATTTTGCAAGATAGCCCTGTTGTGTTCCTTATTTGCCAATTTCATATTATGATCCTTCGTTTTTCAACACGGTAATAATTCATTTAGTCCACACATTTTTTCATTCTACTCTCCTTAACTTGTGTTAAAGTGTACACTTATATCTGTGATTCTTAAATAACACATTACATCTAAACTATAAACTAAGCAAACTATTCGCTAATCCATTACTCAATTTAAGACAACTCACATGGCCGAACACAATTCTTGAAACCAAAAGTGGCTCATGATAATCAAAATTTACTTGAATGAAGCGCAACTAAAAGTGAATAGGAAAGTGACACGTGTCAAAGTAATAGACGGCATGAGAGAATTAGAGGCTGGCAATCTTCAAAAGCGATAAGCTTTGGTATGAGACGGAGCACCTGAAAATAAGCGAGATGCGAATCAGCAGATGGATATTCAAGCTCGAATAGGAAGCGTAGCCTCTCCTCACTTTTTCTGGATCATTCCAAAACATAAATCTTCATCCTCTCGTTCGTCGCCGTTGAAACCTTTCTGCAACAAAAGAGGCTCCCAAGAACCCCAGCAAAACGGTGACAGCGGTAATGGTAAATTAACCTTTTCATACTCCTCTCATTATTGTTATCGATGCTAGAAAACGAGTTTCTGTTCCTATATGTTTTGCTAAGGTTCATTCATGGCCTTCATGCATAGGGTGATTAAGTTTAGCAAGCTCTGCCCCATTGAACCGAGACAGAGTAAACACACTTGAGATGATCCAGATATGGTTACAATTAAAGTAATAACAGCTGTTAGGGTTTGATTTAGAGAGATGAAGAATCTGTTAGGACGTATCCTGTATTATGTAAGCAATACGTGATTAGGATCAATGACGTACGTAGAATCTGTTAATACTTGATTAGGGTTGAGACGAAGAACACATATACGATCTACTCAATGCTTCATTAGACCAATTACTTAATTACTACTGCTAAAGTGCTGATATAACACTAAATTGAGTATTATCAGCAGCATATAATGGTTCAATGTTGATCCACATGCTTGATCAGGTGATAAATTCTCAACAGATTGGGACAGAGCGTGGTCAAACATCAAGAAACAAAAGAAGAACAGGAAGGGCTTCTTCTCACAATTCTCTCCCAACAAGTATGTGACCTGGGATCCTAAGCCTTCTGATTATCCACTATCTGAGGAAGTTGATCCCATCAAGAGGACAGAGAGGTCTAACCTTATGTTATGGACTAGCCCAAGGTTTACTTTAGCAGGAGCAATTGTAATTGTCACCTTCCTCTTGGTTTACACCATTATTGTACCACCAAGGTAATTATTTTCAGAATTACAAGAAAATAATTTTTCATTTTGTTGTAAATAACTACATGTATGATGGTTCGTTGATGAGGAAACTGCTACTTGGGGAAGCAATTGACCTGTTATGTAAGAAAGTCCAACGACTTGGGTTTTTTCTTCACCTGCTGTTAATTTTTCTCCAAACCAAGCATCTTTTTTTTTTAGTTTTGTTAGGACTTAGGAATCAGATTATTCATGATATGTCCAACGAACAGAATTATTATTGTAAGAACATTATGAAATCGTCATTGCTATCCCAATTAAGAGTAGCTGTAGCATTCATTTTCATTGATTTCTTATACTGCACAACTCCAATTCAAATATTGTTCAATGAAAGCTCCATTCCTCTTTCCTAGTTTAACATGCACTTAGACCTCGTTTGGTGTTTGAACTTTGAAGTAATACTATGAGACTGGGAGAAGAATTCCCTTTCCATGTTTAGTGACTACAAGTTCGAGATAAAGGAACCTGCTGGGTGGGAAACAATGCTCAAAACTTGATGATATCAGGCTCTCAGCCCTCACGGATCTGCTCTTCCTTTCCGGTGGGAAGTTGATAGATTGCATTCCGGGAGATAAATGGGACTTTAGTTTCTTAAGTAGTACATAAATTTTAGTTGAAGAGGAAATCGATCGGATTATATTTAGAAATTCTTTACATATAGAACTTTTGTTTGGATAATACATGACCTGAAAGAACTGAGGTCAAGATTTCTGAGGATGTTGCTTGTTTTATTTAGATGGTCTGGTCAAAGTATGCGTTTTCTTTTTTGTTCTTTCAAGATTGATTCTGTTGTTGAATCAAAATCCTCTAGGTGTCCCCTCCTGTCTGCTCTTCATAGCCAAAAAAAACATACAAACAAACAAAGCACCAGACGACTTTGTAGGATTACTGATGTTATAAGCCACTCCTCAATTGCATACAGCTATCAGCCAAACCCAACTATTTGTGATGCTAACAAGAATGCTAATGCCTTGAAACTTAAAGCACAGGAGCATAAGCCATAGTGGTCAGCATAAGGGATTTCATACTTGATAATAATGTTTATATGTTCTGCTTAAAAGTAGAAGCAGAGAAACCCAGAAGTCATCAATAAGTTTGCAATTAAAGTTTGAAGCTCATACTAACCTTGTCCCCATATCACACATGTTTGAGCTCTATATGCTTCTCCATTATTGTGGTTTGATCCAATTCTGTTTCCACTTTTTTTGTTCACTTCACCAAGGAGCACATTAACTGTGCGTGGTAGAATTGTCTGCTCTTTGCACCAGAAGAGCTTCTCAAGTCATTTTCATAGGGGACAGTGGAGACTCATTTTTACAATACAGCAATTCTTATGAACAATAACTTGTTGAGCTTGCTTCGTCATGTATAGACCAAAGACTTTGACCGCTTCAAGTCTTCTGCACAACAGCCGTCAGTACAGCTTTCCTAATCTTTCTAATCTAATGTTGAGTTTAAAAGTTTTCGCTTCTCCATCCGTTGTCAATTGGTTTATGTTTTTAATGCTCTAGCTTCTTAACAGTATCAGAGTAGGTAAACCTTACGTGTTTGGTGGAGTGGTAACAAGTTTTTGAATCATTCAGACTTTGTGCATTTTTGGCTATAATTTTACCATATGTTTGGCTTGAGAATTTGGAATGTATTTCACCTTGTAAAACTAGAACCTTCAGTTAGATCTTATAAAGGATTTTAGAACCATTGTTAAAGGATTGAACACAATTAAGCTAATGGTCTGATTAACCTGCTAATGATCATTGAAAGTATCACACTGTTGATGATACGAGTCACATGACTCCATTACTTGACATCAGATTACATCACTAGCATATTATCTGTTTAGGTTGTCCCTTTGCACTGATTGACAGATTAAGTATGCAAATCCTTTTGAGGAAGCAACCTTGTCTCTACTAATTTTTCCAAGTTTTGAGATTAAAGTACTAATTGAAGTACTAAAGTGAACCTAAACATTAGAATATAGTGCATTTTCTTCGTGCGTGCCTTTTGCACTCACTCTGCCTCCCTATCAGCATTATAAAAGCTGTCTTATTGACTCACTCCCACATAAACAAATCATAGGATCAATTCTAGCTTTCTGCTATTCTTTAACTCGAAATGCCTAGAGCAATGGCTGCATCTATTGCAAGAGGCAAGCCTTCAAACACAATCAAGCTCAGGCTTCCTCCGAAGAGAGGCCGGATCATAGCTAAGATAGTTTGTGAATTTGTCAAGTTGGTGGTTAGATCAGTATCTTCAAAAGCTGGAAGATGTCTGAGCCGCAACAGAAAGGTGGCGACAGAGAATTCAGCTAAGGCTTCAGAAGCGCACTGATCGATGTCTTCTGCCTTTCAACTCCTCAAACCTAACCTTCTTCCCTGTCTTAACTAGCTAGCTGCATGCTAATCTAGCAGTGCTGCAATATTGTGTAGTCAATAATTTCAGTACACCCACCTGCATGAGAATATTTGTAATGATCCATGTATGATGGGGGTGTGCTTTGAAGTTGTGTATTTTCATCTTTTCTTATCTAAACTTCCATCTTCTCACTCATTTCCATTTTATTACCTTTATGTAGTTAAGGAATTTCCTCAGAAGATTATGTCCTGATATCATACTGTCTTCATAATTAAATAATACACACTCGTCCAGGCGTCCTTGACCACACAGAACAACGTTCTTCGGTTGAAGCGACAGTCCAGTATGTTGTTGATCTATATAGCTTTCTTATCTTCCCTTTGGAACTTAAAGCAGTACCAGTCAAATACTTGTACATGCATAATCATATACTCGATCATATAGCTTTAGAATAAGCATTGGAGATGGGATGATTTAAGGCTTAAAGCCACCAATGATTCTCAACTAAACCCATATCGGGAAATAAAACATAACACGTGGGTTTATAAGAGTTTGAGTTACTCTTATCTCACATCGGGAAATGAAACCTAACTTATGGGTTTATAAGAATTTTAGTTACTTCATCTATTGCTAATTGGACAGCCAGCCCCTTTCTAATAATGGATCTCTCATTTCGTCATTTTAAGAGATCGTTAAATTTTAGGGTTAAATTTTTTTGTGTTCTTATTCTTGCTCAGATTATAATCATAGTCTTGTAAACCATAGTAAGCGTGTGAGAGCAAAAGACTGAAAGACTAATGGATTATATACCATCTTCGGGCGTGTATATAGGGATTGAATATGATTCAATGATTCTGAAATTGACAACATGGTAGAATAGTTTTCCAAGTTCACGTATCTAACAAAGCTGACTCCTTGTTTGTTACTAGTTTTCTTCATCAGGATGAGCATTGCCCAGAAAATGCTAGGACATACTCGAAACACACGCTACAACTCTAGATTGGTTTAATTATTTACTTAGAAAGCTTAGATATGCTTTCCGATGGAGTAATTTGTTGCTTTTGCACCCAAATCTTGATATAACATTGTTAGGTTCCAAGGGAACACCAAAACAGTGAGGAAATTGTTTTGGTTCCCTTAATGGAATGTTCTTGCTCATATTGTTTGGCAGGTTTCGTTTGGATTTGTATATCCCTTTATTAATTGTTGTTCGGTATATATGTCCTTAAGTTGGTCACCTTATGAGGACATTGCAGCCGACAGAAATTGATGTATCCAGAGTCTTTGTAGTACTTGGGGAACCGTAGAACAAATACTATGCGATCTTTCGAGAGGAAATTGTTAGGGTCTGACTGTGAGAATAGTATCCTGCTAAGTCTGTAGTGCCTGTCTGAGCATGTCAACGAGTTCACAAAGTAGAAAGGCTGGTCATACTGAAATTTGTTGCTTCAGTTTAAGGTCGAAATCTCACGTGTGACAAGTATTTTGCATATTTCACACCAATGTCCAACCAACCCCACAATGGACTGGAGAAAGAAAACCGAATCACCTCACAAGACAGATCAGTACCAAGTATTTGGAATAACAAGTGATGTAGATGACGAGATTATAGTCGATCTACAAAAAGAATTTCGAAAAGAAAAAAAGTTCGTCCAAGAATGATTTAAATATCAAAAAATAATATTCAAATAGACTTCTTAATGAATAAATTAATCATAAACTATTGTTTTGGATTTATTAGAATTCTCGAGTGAAAAATCATACAAAATCGGATTGGAACAGATTTTGACCAGATTGTCTGTTCGGGACGCATGGTACATTTTCAGAAAGAGAACAACGAGATCTACTGTCATATTTAAGCCAAAAGATATCGTTTTAATGATTTATTGTATTTAAGATTATATTTTTGTATTCCATTAGATTTCCTAGTTCTTTAAGTTTTCTAGTTGTTTTACATTTATGTTTTGTGCCCTATATATGACACCTCCTAACTTGTAGTCGGTAGAATCTTTGTTATGAATTAAACTCAAATATTAAATAAAATTCTCTTCTTATTTTCTAGTAGACTCCAGAATTATCTTACAGCTTTGCCCATGTTATCCCTATTTTACTAGTGGATTCTAGCATATCCTATTAGGTTTTACTGTGATACGCTTCCGCATCAACAAGACCAAGCACTGATTTTTGTAGGAGGAGATCCACTAGTGATAATAGGTACAAGATGCAAAAGCACCTAATGATCCATAAACCATCCAAGGCACTTGATGGGGAGGTGATATGATACAAGGGCTACAAGTCTGCAGAAAATAATATGGAGTCCACACTCGAGAGGTATGCAGACTTTGGGCTGCCTCTCTTTGGCTTAAACACTAGTTCCTAGCTCTTGAATTGTTGCCTTTGATAAGCTCGATTCCAACTCGTTTAACTCATTTATGTCCAAATCGTCATCATCAACATCATCATCGGCATTGATAACTTTGGCATCACCATCAGCTGTTGCTGAGGTATTTGGCTCACCTCCATTAGCAATATTACTAACCTGCAGTTGAACCAGAAGATGCGCGAGTATATCACTTTACAAATAGTCCAACCAATTCAGTTCTAGTCACAGACTATCATGGCAAAGCAACTGTAAATAGTAATTCAATTCAAGTAACCTGAACCTCTCATTCTATTTCAACCAATAAATGCGGAGAGCAGAACAGTAATTTTAAGCTTCTGACTAGATCCAAGCTTAGGCACAGACAGCATTAATTCCATGTCATAACACCACATCCCGTGCAATAGCATATGGAGTGAGAGTTGAGGAAGAAAGGAATGGATAACACATAATAAGTCAGAACAGAGAACGAACCTTCTTTTCAGTAACTTCAGATTCTTGATGTCTTTGATACTTATCAGATGCCTCAACATCATCCACAAATAAGCTTGAATCTGACAAAAATAGTTCTCGACCGCTGCGATGGAGTGGAAATTATAACATATTAGTAACTATCCATTGTAGCCAAACAGAATTCCCTCCATTATATATCGATATAGTTCACGTCAAATCAATTTCATTTTATCTAATTTCTGCTTGCGGGAGAAGAAAGGAGGAGGGATTTGAGATAGAGAAGGGAAACACCTCATACGGTCATTCTTAGCCCGCTCTGCCATTTGTGAAGCCAAACCAGCATCTCTTTCGGCTATCTTTTTCTTCTTCCATTGCATAAACAACTCAGGAGTTATAGGAGTTGAAGTTTTCAACTTAGCACGCTACCACCAGAAAGGGAATATACTTGGTTATTTCCCACATATTACAAATGAAGAAATGGAAACAATGATAAAATGAAAGGCATTTAGATCAGACGTTCAAACTGCAAATGATAAAACTTGCAGGAAGGTTTATTTGAATAACCTGATCTTCAATCTCCTCCTCAATAGGTATCTTATCAGTCTCTTCCTCCAATAGAGCTTTCATCTGAGACTTCAAAATATATCCTGGAGGAAGAGCATGCCTGTAATGGCAATCTTTACCACCATTGGGGCAGACCCAAAACCAACCATATTGTTTTTTCTCCACTGCCTCTAAAAAGTATTTACAAACCTGCACACATCCATAAGCAAGGGAATGAAAATTCTTGAAGCTCGCGAATGGTTTGTAGTTGTTTATTCAATAAGCATGGAGAAAGTTGGAAACTTAAACAAAGGTTAGAGACAATTAGGAAACTTACAATATCAGTTGGTTTGTTCCTATTGTACTCTTTTCTCTTTGACTCCACCACCTTCTCCAAAGTTTCTTGATCCCATTCCTCCATTGTTTCTAATAAATGACATATGACATATGACTCAGAACAACCATAAGAAATCCACAAATGCCTGAACTCAACATCAAATTGAAGTTTCAATCTGGTACCATTTTGACGCTTATCATTGTAAATATCAATCTTTTCTCCTTTCCTCTGAACATTCAAATCATGTGAGAACTTGCATTTGAAACCTTTGGCACACTGCCCCGCTTTATAAAACTCGCATAATATGGACTTGGGATCAACACCTAAACACATTAGCATCTAGCATAACATCAGAACTAGTTTCAAAAAACAAAAATTACACGGAAATGATTTTGGGTTTTAAAGGAACTAAGAAAGCCTTACTTACCAACTGGTACTTTAGGTTGACTGATAGCAACCTTAAATAACTCATTCAGTTCCTTGTCTTTGGCCTTTTCTTCCTCCTTCTTTTTCTGTTAATTATCCCAATGTCATAAACAAAATCTCTCTTAGTAGCTTAAACAGAAATTGAAACCCAAGAGTAAGCATGCTGGCCAAATCTACAAAAGGTTTTTGGTCCAGTGAGAAATGTATATTACCGCACAAGAATCAGCCAATAACAATTTTTTTTAAATATGAAATAACGTAGTAAGACAAATACATATCCTACCATCTACTGTCGTCCTCTCACTTTTGCAAACAATCCTATAATACTTCCACAATCTAAAGTCCAAAATGCTAGCTCCATCCCCCCCCAAACCCAGTCTCGTTGGAACTATTTTTCATTTCCCTCCATGCCCACCACTCTTTTATGGAAAACATATCTGCTCAACCTTTCATACTTGGCATTCTCCCAATTCCCTAAAATACACATTGGAAGAAAATAATTAGCTATGCCCAATTCCACCCAAAACCAAGGCAAACACCTCAGGCCTATATTGTGATTAAAGTATCGATCTTATAAGTATATCACACATCACTCCTCCATTCTTAGAGCTAAGCAACCAAATTATAAGTATCAACCATTGATACTTGTTGTCCTCACCCAAACAACAGTAGCCAACTTCTCTGCTTCCTTTGCAGCTAATTAACAAGTCTGGTTTCCACTTTAAACCGTAACATATACTGCCCGGCAACCAGGGAAACCATCCAAGGACCCCCATTCAGCAGCAATTCCATGTCGTCTTTCAACTTCAACTTCACAGTATTAATCAGAAAAAGCACACACTTAGGTCGCCACCTCTGCCGGAGCCTCTTGTCAAATCTCTATACGGTCGTGACCTCCCTAATAGTCTAACTATATATCAGTTTATCTCACCACGCCCTATTGGAGGCCTCAATGGTTTTCTTCTCTGAAAAAGTAAATTCAGGGGATTCCCAAACTCTCATCACCACTCATCAGTGAAGTCATCTGATCAATTCCTAGACTGAGTTTTTTTTTTTCTTCTTGAAAATGGCGCGCATATTGCCAATTTCAATCTCTCTAGTAACGAAACGTTTATCGTCTGGACGTGACGGCGATCAATTAAGCTAATTAATCACAATATTAAAACGAATAAGGAATAATTGAAATGAAACCTTGGCGGCGGATTTGGAAGGCTCAGGGTTGGGCTGGACGGACTGCTTGAGAGTCTGGACGTACTTCTGAACATTCTTGCTCTTATTCTTGTTCTTGAGCCCGAAGGTCTTGTCCTCTACTATCTTCTGCTTCTTCGCCAAATCGGCCTTCGATTGCTGCTTCGGCGGCATCTCTTATCGGCATCAAATTCCACCCTTCCAATTTCCGATTGGATGATCGGAAATCTCCGTTGGATTGATGATGACACTGATCTGCTAATGTTGTTTGACGGGGGAGCTTTGGATTTAGACGGCACGGGGCCACCAGAAGCTTCCGTTAGTTTCCCGATATACCCCTGGGAAACACGACGTGGACGGTTTCTGAGGGGGTGGTGAGACTACCCTTATGGGAAATTCTCCCGCTTTCCACAAACTTGGCGCCACCTCAGACCCCCCTACTTTGCGTTTAGGTGAAGACGTGACTAAAGTGTATTGGACGTTTGACACTTTGGACACGAAAGTAAAAATTAAACTAAAGAAAAAATTACTCGAACAATGTCTAATTTTACTTCACTATTAACATATGTATCTCATCTTTCTAAATTATCATAAGTATTTCTAAAGTTTCATTTCCGATCTAATTTCGATATCTGAGACCACTAACACAGTTAACCCCATTAACTTTTTATGGGCAAATTCGTCTCTTTATTTTCCCACCAATATCTTCACTTTCCCCCCAATATCAGTATCAAATGAATTAAATGTAGAGATTTTGAGCGTCAATTAATCAAACTGACCATATGAAGTATACCCATTGGAATCTTTTTTATATTTTAGAGATTTGATACAAGCTGCTTGGAACATTTAACCACAATATTATTGACAGTTAAAGGTAAATTGGTACTCAACAGTTGGATAATTGGATCCATGTTTTGTCATATATTACAATACTCATAAAATTTGGCATCAAATGGCCCATAATACATTCATAATATGGTTCAAAAACATGGTGCCAGATAAAAACTGGGGGTTCATAAAAGCCCTAATTCCAACAAAAACAAGAAAACTGGAAACTAAACAAATTGCCTATCTCCATAATGTTCTCATTTCGGAGGTAGTGGTTTCCTCTGTGAAATCACTTTGTTCTTTCTTTTTGTCTAGTATGCATGGATGATGAAGTCTGTTGAGTAGATTGCATGACATTGGAAACACAAATCAATATAAAACCACAATAAAAAATTAGTCCTATTGCAAATAATCTCCTCATTCTCTTCCTTTCTGCTTCTGCCTTCCAAAAGTTCCATTTTTCTAAAACTTAGCTAGCTTGCTACCTGCAACATCTTAATTTGATAATATAATTATCAGAGACCAAAAATATCGAAGATACGTCGACTCATCCCATCTGCCCATCTCAATGTGTATATAAATATATGAACAAGCCTAATCATGGTGTTGATTTGTCGTCGACGTCCTCCCTCTCTAATGATCTCATTCCTCCCTTAGTTATCAACTACCATACCACCACCCCAAATAGACAAACCAAACTTCAGATCACTATGCATGCAAACACCCCCACTAAAATATACTCCTATCCAAAAATTCCCAAGCACCCAAATCAGGAACCTAATAAAATAGTAAACCAACAACCATACACCAAACACAATACTCTGCTCTTCATTAACCAATCTCAACATAAACACACAAACCTAAACACCTCAAAACCCTAAAACAAACCATTCTTAATTTCTTCTCCAATTTGATTCTTTTTCATACCAATTGATTATAAAGACGATAAAAGTAAAAGTTTTTACAAAGGGACAATTCGATTTTAGGGTTTTACATGAGAATGTTGGTGGTTCCCCATTCACACGAAAATATCTCTAGTGAGTTGCCATGACGACAAAACTATCACTCACAGAGAATCGAATCTCTCCAACTTAGGTTGAAATTGAGTTAGGAAAGAGAGAGACCCGATGAGAGTGTAAGAGAAACGATGGTTTGGTCAATTTCTTTTTTCAATGGTTGGGTTGAGTTAGATGGTTCCGGAGATTTTTAGTAGGGTTTAAGTGAAGAGATGAATTTTTCCCTGAAAATTTAACGGAGTTAACGGTGTTAGTGGTCTCATATACCAAAATTGGTTCGGGGATGAAACTGGAGACATTGTTCTGATATTTTCGAAAGATGAGATACATATGTTAATAGTCAAGCAAAGTTGAGACACTGTTTGAGTAATTTTCTCTACAAAGTATTATAGTTTTTTGTGAGTGGATTCAGCACACCGATATGTACTTGCACTAATTGTGTTTAAGTCATTTACGCAGCCATTTCTTCAACTCTGTCAGTATCTCTTACCGCCTCAATAGTTGGGTATTGTGGACGCCGTTTTTTATGGTAATTTTTTTTTTGCGATTTATGTTGTTGCTTATTATGTTGACATAGTGTCTACTCTCCAATTTGCTTTAATTATAGTATTTTACAAATTCATCTTCACTTACCCCTCGAATATTAGAGTTATATGAGTAGTTGTTGATTAAACAAATAGTTAAAATTGCATATTTGAGTGTCGGTTCACTTGTACCTCGGTGTGTTAAATAATTTTCCAGTTTTTTGAGGTAAAAAGTCCGGCTCGTTTCTCTAAGAAGCGCGGACACGCCATCTTAATAGCGTATCACGTGTCGGATACGAACACGCCCGGATACGTTTGGACACGTGTATTATTTTTTGGACACGAATTGGACAATTATGCTGGACACGTGGAGTTATACGTTTTTTACTAAAAAAAAGATGGTGAGATAAAGAATGAGAGTCCAAATACAATACGGGAACACTCATTAAAGAAGTAACAAAAGTCTGGATGTACTTATAGACATTCTTAGATTTAATTTTAAGAGTCGAGTTTTCATTTATTATCTTAATTTTAATTTTTAATTAATTCTAAAACTGAGTAACAAGTATATATAATTTTAAGTGTCATCGTATCGACATTACTGATCTAAAATTCATCGAAGTTAATTGGATCAGAAATATCGACGGCGAAGTACAAAATGGAATATATCCCAAAGCAACACTAGCATCTCATTTGAAAAACCGTTGGAAGATATTTTCCTACCACAAAATACGCGCCTTTCAAATCCAATCCTCAAAACCCCATAAAGCCCCAAACACCAGAAAATCATTTTCATTATTTAAAATTAAAAAAGTTCCTTCCTTCCAGTAAGCCCAAGGAATGAGAGTGCTGGCCATCCTTGGCTACACCACCTCTTCAATTTCGACTCCCCCAAACCCAAACCCCAATGGCCACCGCTCCACCAAACCCCCCTTCAAACCCACCAAACTCTCACCCGCCAAATCCTCCAATCAAATCTCCACCGTCCATTCCCGCCCGCCGCCTCTCTTCGCCGTCCGGTGGGACCCCCACAACACTCACCTCTCCTACTTCGCCGACCTCGCTTCCAAGCTAGCCCGCGACGGCAAGCTCCGCGACTTCGCCATGGTCCTCGAGACCGTCGTCATCTCCGGCGTCAAGCCCTCCCACTTCGCCGCCGCGCTCAAGCCCGACATGGTCGCCAGGGGCATTTCCGGGTTTTTGAAGGACGGCAAGGTCAAGGGACTCGTGGAGGTGTTGATAAAAGTCGATGAGCTCGGGGTGAGACCGCTGGGGCTGTTTGATGGCTGCGCTATGGAGTTGCTCGGAGCACATTGTCAACGGCTCTTGAAATTCAAGCAAGTTGTGGAGCTTGTTGAGCTAATGGAGGCTCTTTCCGGTAAAGTCTCCGATAATTTGTTGACTTTTTGGCATTGTCAGCTGCATTGATATTTGATAATATACATTTGGAATTGATTCTATTACGGCTTAGGGCTGTAGGAGATGTTGAATAATGTTAGTAAATTGTTATCGGAATGGGGAGGGAGTAACATATGTTTACGGAGAATAAGCATATAGTCTGGCATGGTTGAGACCGTTGGCAATTGTAACAGATAATGCTTGGTTCAGGTTTGCATTTCCCAATCAGAGAACTGGTGGAGCCATCTGAAGTCATCAAAGTATGTGTCGATAGACGCAGCCCGAAATTGGCCATAAGGTATAATTGATTGTTACTGTTTCGAGTTTGACCTTTTTTTTTGTGGTAGTCACTGTTTATGCTTCGGTTGTTGAAAAATTTGCAGGTATGCTTGTATATTTCCGCAAGCGCATATGTTATTCTGTAACATTATGTATGAATTTGGAAAGAGGAGGGCCTTGGCGCCTGCTTTGACAGCATATGAAGCATCCAAAGAAAAATTGAATGGATCTAATATGTACATCTACCGCACAATTATTGACGTCTGCGGTGTCTGTAAAGACTACATGAAATCTAGGTACATTTACGAGGTAGGTACCACCCTGAACTGTCTTAATCTTTGGAACTATTCTTAATGTTAATACATCTTAGATAATTTAATAGTTTCAGTGCACTCATTCAAATTAAGAGTCAGATCCTTCTTTACCATGGTTTTTTTCCTTTTTTTTCTCCAGGACTTGCTCAAACAGAAGGTCATTCCAAATATTTATGTTTTCAACAGTCTGATGAACGTAAACTCACATGATCTGAGCTACACATTTCATGTATACAGGAGTATGCAGGTAATGCTATCTCTCTCTCTCTCTCTCATAGTTGAGATTATGTTGTGCAAATATCTGTGAAATCTGTTGTGATTATAGTCGACCTGTTATGAATGAAGCTACAATCATCTAAATTAGTTTGTTTTCTATATCCAGAATCTTGGTGTCATAGCAGATTTGGCATGTTACAATATTCTTTTGAAGGCATGTGGTCTTGCTGGAAGAGTTGATCTGGCACAAGATATTTACATGGAAGTACGGCATTTGGAATCCACAGGAGTGTTGAAATTGGATGTCTTCACTTACAGCACTATTGTAAAGGTACATATCAATCTGCTTATGTGTTATTATATTTCAGCTCTTGCATAGGAAGTACATGTACATAGAAGTACCATTTTGTTTGAGTTAGTACTAAGTAGCAATGGATATTCATACAGTTGACCATTTCACTATTCCCATAACTAGTGACCAATTTTCCAGGTCTTTTCAGATGCAAAAATGTGGCACTTGGCTTTAAACGTCAAAGAAGATATGATATCAGCAGGTGTTATGCCAAATACAGTTACATGGTCATCATTCATCAGTGCCTGTGCAAATGCAGGTCTTGTTGATAAGGCAATCCAATTGTTCGAAGAGATGCTCCTGGCCGGCTGTGAGCCTAATTCACAGTGTTTTAACATTCTTCTACATGCTTGTGTCGAGGCTTGCCAGTATGACAGGGCTTTTCGCCTTTTCCATTCTTTTAAGAGTAATAAACTCCAGGATACTTTTGGCAAAAATTACAAGGGTAGTGCAGGTAGCAGTTCAACTGAGCATACTTGTACACTTTCAAATACTATTATGTCTAACCATACCGCTACTTATACCTCCATCTAACTTTGCTGAAGGGCTTTCTTTTAAACCCACAACCACAACATACAATACTTTAATGAAGGCCTGTGGGTCTGACTACTACCATGCAAAAGCGCTGATGGATGAGATGAAAACAGTAGGTCTTTTACCTAATCAGATAACTTGGTCGATTTTGGCTGATATCTGTGGAAGCTCGGGGAATGTTCAGGGTGCCTTGCAGGTAACACACTAATGGTTAAGGAATTGATTTTAATATTTTATTTTTTGCTCCAGGCTTTCTAGCTCTCATTCCCATTTGATGTCTTCTTGAGGGGATATAAGTTCACTGATAACAATTCATTTCAGTGCAGATCTTGAAAAGTATGCGTGTAGCTGGGATCCAACCTGATGTTGTTGCCTATACAACAGCCATCAAGGTTTAAAAGCTTTCTCGTCAGACTACCTGAGCTTATATCGTCTCTTTTCACCTAGATTTGATGTATCATCCCCTTGGTTTCACAGATCTGCGTAGAAAGTGAAAATTTGGACTTAGCATTGTCGCTATTTGCAGAAATGAAGAAATATCAGATACATCCAAATTTGGTAAGTGCTATAAATTGATGGTTCTAATTTAAAATCATATATGCCTTTATCCTTATATTGAGGAATGCTTGAGGATGGTTTGAATAGACAATAATTTAAACTATCAAGTTAGATTTCAGATTATGTTTATAATTAAAAAAGAGAGAGATTTGTTTTTTGTTCCCCCATATTAGTAAGCCCTGCACTTCTGCTATGGTCTAGATGTCTGAAAATTGAGAACATAGTAGATACCATGCTAATTCTTATTCTCTTTTCTCAAACCTAATATTTTTGCAATCTAAATATGGTTCTGCATAGAACTTGTAATGTTTTTGTGAACAAAATGATGGCTATTAATTACAACTATGTGTACAACTAGCAATTCTAGATCAGTTCAACAACTATTTTCCCGATGTCTTTTTCAGGTTACGTATAATACACTGTTAAGGGCTCGTAGCAGATATGGTTCTGTAAGTGAAGTACAACAATGCCTGGCTATATATCAGGACATGCGGAAAGCAGGGTATATCATCTATTATAATTCCAAATAACTATCTCGTTATCTACATCTTACTAATTAAAGATTTCACTTCTTTGTAGTTACAAGCCGAATGATTATTACCTCGAGCAACTGATTGAGGAGTGGTGTGAAGGAGTTATACAAGACAGCAGCCCGAAACAAGGAGAGTTCAGTTACTTGGACAAAGCTGACATAGGGAGACCTGGAAGTCTGCTTCTTGAAAAAGTTGCAGAACACTTGCAACAACATATTGCTGACACTTTAGCAGTTGACCTTCAAGGACTTACAAAGGTATGCTCATACAAGCCAGTTGATTTTTCAAAGCATAGTTACTACATTAGTGGGTAAACTGAATGTTTGTATTATATATGTTTAAAGAAAAGCTAGCCAGTCTGGTTAACATGTTATTATTATATATGTTTTTTTGTGCAATCTTTTAAATGATCCATCTCTCTGTTCTTGTGCCCCGGATATTTACTAATATGCTGCAATTATGCTAACAGGTTGAAGCTCGGATCGTGGTTCTTGCGGTTCTGCGAATGATCAAAGAGAACTATACCTTAGGTAAGAACAGAATGCTCCACAAGAGAGCATTTCAATTTTCATATGCCTATCTTTAATTTGAGAAGCCATTTATTCATTTAGATGAGATGAGGTAAGAGTAAGTCTCAAGCAAGGGTGATAAAGAACTCAGAATGCTGATCCATACATTCAGCTTGTTGATGTTAGAGTTTAATTATGTTCGCAGGAGATTCTGTAAAAGATGACATGTTGATCATGGTAGGAGTCCATGATGAGGTTGATGGATCAACAGCTCACAATTTAGAGGTCAAAGAAGCAATAACCAAGCTTCTACAGGATGAATTGGGGCTCAAGGTTCTTTCAACAGTACCTAAAGTTGCACTTGATACTACAATAGTATCCGAGAATATTATAGATTCAGATCAAAATTTGGATGAAAAGCCAGTAAGGAATGAACTACAGCCAGAGTTGATATATTCCACTAGAAGACCCGTGGTTCTGGAAAGGCTAAAGGTATCCAGGAAATCATTGCAACAGTGGTTGCGAAAAAGAAGCTCCCCTCGGAGGTGATTGATTTTGATGTCAGAAAGCAGAAAGTTGTATATTCATAGAGCACTAGTTATTCATCCATAAAAAAGAAAAAAGTGAAAACAATAATTACCTATCCTCATTTTGTCCAGAAATGAGGACTAAGTAATGGACACACGAGACCAGAACTTGCCTTGTGTGCAACCCGTCGAGTCTTGTACAGATCAATATCACATGTAAATTATGTACCACGGAAAATGTAATTTGCAAAAGCAATGAAGATTCTTTTATTTTCGTATGCTAGGGACAGCCCCAAGAGCAAACCAGAAGGATAAAAAGTATGTTCTATACAACAGAACCAAATATTCGACATTGGCGGTACAGGTTTTGTTTGTGTTGCTCTTCAAATAATATGGGGATATTATTTGCAACGTTCTGAATCAAGGGATATCAGTTTTGAGTGAAGCCATTGAAGGCTGCAAGAAAGCAATGGAGCATAAAAGGGGAAACTAGTTGTGAAGGAGGAACCAAGAGTGGTGAGTGAGGTGGAGGATTAGATGCACGCAGATCAGCAGAAGATTGAGGAGGAAAGTAGTGGTGATGAGGGTGGAGAGGAAGAAGACACATGATTGGGAGATGTGGACGTGGAGATTCTAGAATTACTTATTTGGTGAATCGTTGTTCTCAGTTATGATTCAATCTTTTTACTGGTGATCATTTGACTTGGTATTACATGCTTTGTAGGGCTGGGCATAAATCCGAATTTGGCCCGAATCCGAATCGATTCATCCGAAATTTCCGGGTTGGATAATCGATCCGAAATATTAGGAGTGAGAAAAATAATGAACCGATCCGATCCGTTTTAAACCGGGTTGGATTTGGATCAACCTCATAAACCATCCGAAAAAAACCGATCCGATCCGAATTTTTTTAATTTACATTTATATACTTTTTACATGCGTATCGCATTATTATTCGTTGGTTCCATGTCTTTACCATGTACTCTCCAACACTTAATCTAATGATCTATCCATATAAAATCCCTAACACCCCAATTCATTCTCTCATGTCAACCCTGTATGATAATTTAAATTTGGTTATGTACTAAGTATAGAATTATAGTTATGGTGATGGATTTTATGATTATAGTAATTGATTTTAATCATTTTATGGAATTATGATTATGGCTTGTTTGATGCATTTTGAAATTTTAATTTCTAAGAAAGTAGGCTTTTTGAATTCGGATAAAAACCGAATCCGATCCGAACCGATCCGGAAATCCAGATTGGTTTAATATTCGGATCGCTATTTTAAAATTCGGATACGGATGAAGAAAGTCTCAAACCGAATAATTCGGATTGGATATGGATTTTCTTCAAATCCGATCCGAAATCCGGATGCCCACCCTTAATGCTTTGTTTCTCAAGCTTTTTAAATTTTTCGGTGCCCGAAATATAAGAAAGTAATACTGAAAACCACGAGATTTACGTGTTCACCCTAAACTCAACTAGAGTTTAGGACTACGTCACGGTTGTTTGCTAGTGGTTTCAATATGAATAAAGATGTTCAATTGCGCTACATGATGATTTAGCTGCTACAAAACACCATAATGCAACTGAATGGGGAGGGAGCGAATGTGAGGTTTGGGCAGACGTCTCATCATATATGAATGTGTTGACACAGAACTGTCCGAGCTGATCGAACTGCGACATCTTGCCCAGGTTTACACTCCTTATTGGTTGTTCAGCTAACTCGAAGATACCAATGCATCATCCTTCCAACTCCAGGGGAAATTCAAGTTGATGATCAGCTCCATAGGCTGGCACTGAGGAGATCTGAGACTATAGATCATAAGTTCAATTCCACAATGACAGAATCGAAATATCTATTCAAAATTAGAGAACCTTCAACATTGAGATGGAAGTTGGAACATACCTTAAAAAGTTCACTCCAGTTTAATTTAGCCTGTTTTTTCCATCCCATCCCATGTCATGACCATTACCCCATCCAAAGATGTTTGGACGGCTCACAGTGACTATACAAACTAAAATCTTCTTTTGCAGGCAGGGATTTGCTCACAGTATATGCTTCCACTAAAACCCTTTGACTCTGTCTCACATAATGTCTATATTTTTTCGGCTGCAGAAGATGTAACTGTCTCAAATTAGATAGCATTGTTAAATAACATAGAAACTTCACTACGTAGTATGCATTTTTTTTTCTTCAATCAATCAGACAACACAGTAAGCAAGTAGATAAGGAGACAATGGTGGTAGATCTTGGCGCAGGCCTTAATTTTTACTTAGCTTCAAGTATAATCAGAGAGTAATATAGATTAGTTCTTTAACAATTAGACAAAAACAACAATGAGAACCAATAACATATTCTTTTTCTTTCACATGTGAATAAATCCTATAATGTGTTAAACAGACTGTACAGAATTAACCAATAAGGTGAAAAGATTAACTTGCCTTCGTCCAGAACTTCATGAAGTTAATAGATAGCTTATAACAATAATGTAAGTAATCCTCCGTAGGGACGCCTAATCCTGTGTGTGCCAATGAACTAATCAGTTCAAGAGAACGAAGGAAAAAAAAAAAACGAAAAAGAAAACTTTTATCTAATCAACGCCTCGTATGACAAGCTTCTGAAGCTGAAGTTGACATCTTTACAACTTAGATTTCTTAAGAATGAGAAGTGACTTGTAACTTACATACAGATGTAAAAGCTCTTCCAAAATTCACCTCTGAATTTTTTGACTCTAATAATGCTTTTGCCTGCACCAAATGACTGCTTGTGGTTACATTGACAGATATAATCTCAATACAACAGACCATTTGGCAAGGTAAAAACCAAAAACTTCTTAAAATCCGGCACTTTTTTAAGTTTCACAAACAGAAAAGGAAGATTACAGAGAACAAACTCTTGAAGATACTCTAGTAATACAAAAACTATCTTACTATCCCAACCATTGGTTTCAATTTTCAATTAACAATGTCGAATACCAAAAACTTCACCAAGTTGAAGTGTGTATGTTCTTATAGTCCCAAACCCCAATAACTAAGACCTAAACTATTCTCTAAATTTCACCAGGCAAGAATTATTTCCAGGGCAATAATTTCAATTTGTATGCATGTATTCCTGTTTTATCAATGCTCTACAAATACTATACATTCTCTAGTCTGTTTAATTAAGTGTCCACAAACATGCATGTAGAAGTGTTTTACATATATCATTATATCTACAGGAATGAGTAAATAACAACCATGTAAGGAAAATACTGGATCAGCAGAAGTACCAGGACTCTGTTTCGACTGCGGCAATTCCTCCAATTTAGCGAGATCCTCTAGAAATTGGTTTGCCAAAAACAAACTATATTCCCCTGCAGAAACAACATACTGAATGGATTTATTTGTATATTATTCTTTCAATATAGTGATTATGTAGACATAGACAAGGTAGTGAGTATATAGACATAGAAAAGAAAAAGAGATAGAAAAAGAGATAGACTTACTTTTTTGCTCTCTTCTGCAACTCCAAAGAATCTCCTGTAAACCCGAAAGGGAAGGACCATAAACGAGTGCAATGCGTTATCAAACTCAGCATAATAAGTTCATAGCTATCCATTGCCTTACTCTATTGTATGACAGCGCAAATTAAACTTCAAGGCCTCAAAAGTATATCTGCCTCCATTAACACCCCTTTTAGATCACAATGTATCAATTTGTCATGCACTGCATTATGAAGATTCCTCTCATATTAGCAGTAATATTCTTCTGAGCCTTTGCCAAGTAATCAAGAGAGGGAAGGGTTTGAAGAACTTACCTTATTTGCATCGATGTCAGCCCTTTAAGCAATTAGGACTTTATTGTTCGCTGTCCTGGTCAATTATCGTTCTCGATATATGTATGTCGAACTAATAGAAACGAAATTTGGTCAGTGATAGAAATAGGGATTTTCAAAGCAACAATCACACACTAATTTCAGTCCATTTTGCCTTTTGAAACTAATATAACTAAATTGAGAAGTGAAGAGAAGAGAAGAATCAAGTGACACAATTTAGCAACTAGTTGAGTAAAAGATGAAACGAAGTCTTACTCGTGATGAATGGAAGATGACGAATCTTGGGCCACTCTTGGCCGGTCTCCTCCTTGCATCGTTCTTCTAGAAGGCCACAGCAATAGATGTATATCTGCTTCAATTTGGTGAGGCGTTGCATAGCTTCCACAGATGGCAGATACTTTAGACTCTTGCAAAACTTTACTTCCAGGTCCTCGAGAGATGCAAGGTTCCCCAACCATTCCGGAATAGCCTCCACTCCATCGAAGAACTTTATTGTCAAATGTCTTAGAGAAGGCAAGTGTTGAATTTGTTCTGGGAGAGACTTGAGCTTACCCCACCCATAAACGGTCAATGACTCGAGCTGCGGCATAGCCAGCAAAGCGGGGAATGCATCCAGCTCCTCGCAGAAAGGACCAAGTTTCAATTTCTTCAAACGGGTGAGGCTGCACGACTGTGAAGAAGCTGCTGCTAACCCATCCGGCAGACATTTTAATTTAGAACATGAATAAATTTCCAAGCTGCGGAGGGATGCGAACTTGTCCGAACTTGGGATTGTCTCTAGTTCATTACACGCCCATAGCTTCAATGATTCAAGAGAGACGAGGGTTTGAAGAAAGGCACCAAATTTTGGCCCAAATTCTGGCCCAACTACGAATCCTCGTGTCTGTAGTGTGAATTTACGGAGTGATGTAAATCCTCCCGGTGAAATTGGAAGACAGTCTAGATTACTTACATACAGCTCTTGGAGGGATGTAGTGAGACTTCCGATTGAAATGGATGGTACCTTGGGGCAGAATGTTATTTCCAAACTCCGAATAGAGGTGCAGTTTTCCAGCCCACCCGGTAGACTTGATAATTCTGGACAGCCACTTATACTTAATTTACCCAGAGATGGGAGGCCTTGTGAAAAAGGAATGGACGTTATTTTGTAGCAGTCTGACACTCTCAATGTTTCAAGGGACGTGAGACCTCCGTCTGTGGCATCCGGGATGTACTCTAGCTCGTAACAAGAACCCAACACCAGCGTTTTAAGAGCAGGTGTGAGTATTCCATCAGGTAAATATCTCAATTTTTGACAAACCCTAATCCACAGAAATGAAAGAGATGCGCAGCAGAACTCAAGTCCTTGTGATCGGGGAGAAATACAAGTCAATTCCCAACAACCTTCTAGCTCCAAATGTGCAAGCTTCTTGTTGTTTTCTAACATCCCTTCCGGCAGACAAGTAAGTCCACTTACCCACGTTAAGCTGAGATAAGTGAGAGTTGTGAGTTGATTGCTCATAATACTTGATATTGGCATGCCTCCATTACGCATATCTTGTATCACCAATTTCTTGAGAGATGGAAAATGACTGGGAGCACTTGTCAGTCGTCCAAAGTGAATCAAGGTCAGCTCCTCAAGGCAAGGAAACACCATACTTCCTCTCTCTCTTGGCGCTTCCATCCATTCAATAAGGTTCGGGGTATCCTCAATATGCAATGTTTTCAAAGAAGGGAACAAAGGTCGTGCTTCTGTACTCGATCCATTTCCACAGTTAACATGGTTATCACCATAAAACTCCGATCCTATACAAGTTAGGTTCGCCATTCCATTGATCTTAACACAAGTAAGATTGGGTAAATGCCCCAGAACTGGGACTCCTTCACTGTTGTTGCAGCCCAATAATTCAATCTCTTTCAAATTGTTGGCTTCCATTAACCATGATGGAAATTTAACACCCATGAACCCCTGAATCTCCAAAAATACCAGACCAGAATGTGGTTGGAGGCCTCCTAGTACATGGTCTTCATTCTCCGCATTGTGGCTTGGCCTATCAAGCTTCCAAGCAAGGATTAACTTGCGTAAATGTTTCTTCTCAACCAAGTTTGCTTTCTGAGCTTCTTTTCCATCTCCTACATTCTCCAATTCATAAAGAGACAATGTGTCATGTAACTGGTTTAAACCACTCAGTTCCTCAATTTTAGGACCTGTCTCTTTACCCAGCTTTAAAAAAGGTAATGTCCGAAGATTAGTCAACCGGCCTAGTATCCCACTCGGAACTTTCATATATCTACCAAAGTAAATATGCCGCAAGTTGATCAAATTTACAATTTCAACTGGAAACTCTTCAAGCTGATGGGGTATTTTCAATGTCTGTAGGTTATAAAGCTCACCGATTGATTTGGGAAATGTTTTGATTTTTGTTTTCAAAACATTCAAATACCTCAAATGTTTCAACTGCCCAATCGAAATTGGCAACTCTGTAATGTCTGCCTTGTATAAATTTAAGACACGTAAAGATTTGGAGTTTAATAAGTTGCTCCCAAGGGCATCTCCATTTGAAAAGAGGGAGTTTGAGTTCCCTGTTTTGGACACACGTTCAGCAAGATCATGCACCAAATCATGCATCTTACATTTGACAACATTCCCACTATAATCCTTTGTAACATCTTGAAAAAAAGACTTTCCCAATAGGATATTAAAGTATTCATTACCTCTCTCCTCCATCTCTAGGCTTCTGTCAGAACAAGAGTGAAGCCATCCCTGAGCCATCCAAAGTTGGATCAAGTCACTCTTTTCTATATCAAAATCTTTGATGAACATCGAGCAATATGCAAAACATTGCTTCAATGATGGAGGTTTCAATTCATCAAAACTCAATTTTAAAATCGAAACAATTCTTTCTCCTTCTGGTAAATCCCATATTTTGCTGTTTACAATTGATCGCCACTCCTCATCACTTGTTTTAGAGCTCAATACATTTCCTAAAACCTATTACCAATATATCATGTGTTAGAATTATATTAGATAGCAGTGTAAATACAATACAAGCTACTTAACATACAATAGAGTGTATACTGGCTTTTTCGAAACAATTGCTACTTTTCAGATGATGATTTTGATTTAGTAGAGAGCCACCTTGCATAGCTTTAGAAGGGGAGAGAATTTCAGGCGGTTAAATTAACTCCCTCTAACCTTTTCTATCTATCGATATGATTTGTTTATGCCCTCTTAAGCTTTATATGAAACTAGCCTCATACCCATACAATACTTATGTTATTGGAGAATAAAAGAAAAACGTAGAAGTTTATTTGTCATCACATTCTTTCATTTGTTATGAGTCAATTCACGTCCTCTAATTACTTAATACACCACCTATTTAAATTCTTAATCCAATATTTTTACTAAATACACAACCCAAACTACCTAAAATACCCTTAAACTAAAAAAAAATACGAAATACCATATTATTTGATCAGACAATATTACTATTAAATATGCGATTACTTATATTATAAAATCATTGCAGATATATTATTGTTCCTTTTAGATTCTTAAACATGAAAGTGATAAATGAAATGAAGAATACATTCTCATCATTGTATTAAGATGAAAAAGAAACAAGAAGAAGATGAAATTTAATGAAATGAAAAATCATAATGTTTTCAACATAAATTACTACCTTATTTGAAATTCAAAACAAAAAAAATTATGATTTCTTTCCGTGATAAAATAAGGGATTGATTGTTCAAATTCCCCATTAAACCTAATTTGAATTTCTTAATTTTATTTTCTTATATAATTATTTTCCAAAAATAAGTTTTTTATTTTTTATATTTAAGTTCTTTTAATTTTCTTAATTATTACATATATTTGTTTTGGTCATTTAACATACCTACATAATCTTATCTGAAATATATCATAATAGGGGTGTGCATTAATTAAGTGGTTTGGGGAGTGTATATAAAATTTCTCGCATGGGTGAGAGAGAGAGATTGATGATTGACGAGGAGATCGTATGTGAATTTCGGTGGTCGACCGACTAAAAGGGTGACGGCGAGAGGGTTTACATCTCTTTAGGGCTTTCATGTTTATTTGCTCGTAGAAAATTTTTGTTGTAATCTCTTTTTGTAAATAACACTAGCTAGTAGCTACAAACACACCCGATGGATGTAGGTAATTATTTCAGAATTTATGTGGAAAATTATTTTGATTTTTTTTTTCTTCCTTTTCTTTTTTTATTGAGTTTTTGAAGATATGGGTGGGTGGTTACTGAAAATTATTTAATTTCTTTTTTATTATCTGCTATTTTATAATTTGACTATTTTATCCCCATATATTTTTTTAGTATTAATGTTTTTTAATATTTCAGGGTTAAAATGGTACATTTTTTCTGTTTTGGCTAACAAAGTCTGTTTCTTTAATAATAGTATAGATAAATGATTGATTACAAAAGAGGCTAAATATAGGGTTATTTTCAATTTTATTTTATACGCATATTATATCGTGATCATGCCTCAGAATTCATTCCTTTAATATATGTACCCTATATGGGGTGACAAGTTCATGACCAAAGTATTACAATCAGAGATATAAATTTGTTGACGAAGCAAAATTTGAGGTTTGAATATAATAAACTTCGAGAGAGAGAGAGAGAGAGAGAGAGAGAGAGAGAGAGAGAGAGAGAGAGAGAGAGAGAGAGAGAGAGAGAGAGAGAGAGAGAGAGAGAGAGAGAGAGAGAGAGAGAGAGAGAGAGAGAGAGAGAGAGCCATTCCACTAAGGATCCCTTATTTTGTCTATTTTAAGAGATCAGTTATTAGATTAATTTGTTGGTCACATTTTTACATCTCCACCGTTTAATTACTAAGCTTGTATGTGTAGATCATTCTTGTAAATTTTTAGCCAAAATGGTAATCGTTAAGACATCTAACTAGATAAAATCAATGGGCGTATGAAATCTGTCAAAGCTGAACCGTTAATTTTTTATTTATAAATTTCAATTTTGAATGCTCTAATGATTATCAAATGGAATGAAAATTTCCAGATATGATCTACTCATATAAACATGAAAGTTGAACGGTGGAGATGTTAATATGTGATCGAAAAGTAAGTTAAATGATCGATCCCTTAAAATGGACAAAATAAAGAAGAGACCTCTATATATATATATATACACGTAAATAAATATAGAATTAAAAATAACCCTATAATCAAAGGCTCTTTAGTAATTATCTAAATAATAGAGGATATTGTAATTAAAAAATAATTAACATACCTTTGCCACCAGTGGTACACCTCCGCACTTTTTAGCAATCTCTTTCCCGGCTGTCTCTTGCTCTTTGGACATCCCAGCTGAAACTGCTTTATTCTTGATTATGAGCCAGCATTCATCATCTAACAGTCTTTTTAAATCACACCTAGTAAGGGTTTCCATGACTTTTGCAACTGTATCACTACGAGTAGTGACAATGATGCTACTTCCTCCGGTATCTTTAACAGTTAACAAACAACTTCTCAACTCTTTCCATTTTTCAGGATCTTCGTTCCAAACATCATCGAGCACTAGAAGATATCTTTTCTTTTCCAGCTTTTCTCGAATGAATTTACAAATCGCATCCTTGCTTTGAATTGCGGCTTTCTCCGGTTCCAGAGATTCCAAAATTCCCCTTAAGACCGTCTTGACTTCGAAAGGGGTGGACACACACACCCATATTCTTTGATGGAAGTGTTTATGGATCTCAGCTTCATGATATATAGATTTAGCCAGAGTTGTCTTACCTAGACCTGGCATGCCCACAATAGCCAGCACCGGAAGATCATTTTCTTCCGTGTAGTCTGACTTGATCAAGGTATTGACTATATTTGACACATCCTTCTTCCTTCCAATGATGAGCTTCTCATCGCTATCAAAGCTGGACACGGTTTCCCTGTCAAGTACTTCACCATCTTGAGGGGTTGCTGTTGCTAATGTTCTAGCAACCAAGCCTACGCGGCCAGCTGCCTCATTGTTCAGATTCACCAAAGACTTGTTGATCTTTTTAATTTTATGTGCCATTTTAAAACGAAATGCAATGGGATTGTTGTGTGAGAAGAAATTTTTCACCTTTTTCTTCATCTGGTCCTGAAGTTGTATTTTGCGTCGGAGAACTTCATACCCAATTTCATCCAGGACATCATCCGCTTCTTGAGCTATGCCTTCCAGTTTCTTCACCCACAATTTAACAGCCTCCCCGTGTTTTTGAGACTGGTCGACATCTTGAAGCATGGCTTGAATGTTGAGGAATGATTCCTGCAGCTGTGCTAGGTCTCCTTTGAAACCCAATAAGCGAGTGAATTCTTCTGCAGCAAGCTTAGTCACCTTGGTAAGTATTCCTTCGGCAGCAAAAGTGAGCAGAAAATCTGCCATAGCTTTCAGAACTCACGGCAAATTAAGCAAAGAGTGCTTTAGGTAGTTGTGGAAAATAAGAGAATTAGAGAAGGATGTTTTTGCTTTTAGGTAGTGGAAGCAAAGAGATGAGGCTCTGGCCTTGTTATGGTATTTTCCTTTATAGGGAGAAGAAATAATAAAGAAAGATGTTGTTGCTTTTAGGTAGTGGAAGCAAAGAGAAATGCTCTTGCTTTTCTATCTGGCAAGCATTATTTCTCTTTGTAAAGAAGAAATAACAAAGTCGACAGATGCTTTTGCTTTGTGGCAGAATGCAATTTTACTAATTTGTGATCATTATGCTAATGATCGAAAGAAATGGTCAATTACACTATTATGGTTTAGCTGTAAAAAATCAAAAATGTAAAAAAGCGAAGTAAAAGATCATCGAGCAGAGGCTTGTCTGCAAATTTGTGCCCAGTAAAGAGAGGAATTCAGTTTTCAGGGTGAATTGTATATCTCATTCATCCTAATACGGGGTTTAATATAGATGTACAATTGGTTTCCTAATAGAAAAGGATCTTTACAATCCTATCACACCTACACAACATTAATTCTAATTACAAAAGAATATTCACACAATCACACAATATATTCCAACACTCTCCCTCAAGTTGGTGCATAGATATCAATCATGCCCAACTTGTCAATCCATCCAGCAAATACATGGTGTGATAACCCTTTAGTGAGCACATCTGCCAACTGCTCTTCCGATGTTACAAACGGGAAACGGATACTCCTCTTATCAAGATGGTCTCTGATGAAATGTCGATCAATCTCCACATGCTTGGTTCGATCATGCTGTACAGGGTTATGAGCAATCTCAATTGCAGTAGTATTGTCACAATACAAGTCCATGGCTTTATGGAGCTTGAATCCTAGCCCCTTCAAAACATTTCGAATCCACAGCAGTTCACATACTCCATTTGCCATTCCTCGGTATTCAGCTTCAGCACTAGAACGGGCAATCACATTTTGTTTTTTACTGCGCCACGTTATTAAACTTCCACCAAGAAATGTGAAATATCTAGATGTAGATGCCCTATTAGTCTTGTCACCAGCCCAATCTGCATCAGAATATCCTGTGACACCAAACTCACCACCCTTGGAAAACAATAGACCTTTTCCAGGAGAAGACTTTAAGTACCTGAGTATTCGCATCACAGCTTCCATATGTTCTTCACTGGGATCATGCATGAACTGACTGACAACACTCACAGCATATGCAATATCAGGCCGAGTATGTGACAAATAGATCAATCTTCCTACTAACCTCTGATACCTGCCTTTGTTTGTTGGAACCTGTCCAGGACACAGTTCCAGCTTATGATTCGACTCAATGGGAGTATGAGCAGGTTTACAATCCAACATTCCAGTCTCAGTAAGAAGATCGAGTACATACTTTCGTTGAGACAAGGTGATTCCCTCATTTGACCTTGCAACTTCAATCCCCAGGAAATATTTCAGCGGGCCCAGATCCTTCATCTCAAATTCTTGGGACAAACGCTTCCTCAAGTCTTTCCTTTCAGCTGGATCATTACCTGTAACAATCATGTCATCCACATATACAATCAGAGCAGTTATCTTATCACCCTTGCGTTTAATGAACAAGGTATGATCAGAGTTGCTCTGACGATATCCAAATTTTCTCATAGTTCCAGAAAATCTCCCAAACCACGCTCTAGGAGACTGCTTCAATCCATACAATAACTTCTTTAACCTGCAGACTTTCCCAACATCACATGACTTGCAGTTAACACCTGGAGGAATATCCATGTAAACCTCTTCTTCTAAATCTCCATTCAAGAATGCATTCTTCACATCGAACTGGTGCAATGGCCAATCATGTCTTGCTGCTAGAGCTATGAGGATGCGTACAGTACTAATCCTTGCTACTGGAGCGAACGTCTCCTGATAATCCACTCCATATCGTTGAGTATAGCCTTTAGCAACAAGATGAGCTTTATACCGATCAATGGTACCATCTGCCTTCAGTTTCACTGCATATACCCATCTACATCCAACTGTCTTCTTCCCAGGTGGAGCAGGAACCAGCTCCCACGTACCATTCTTTTGAAGGGCTTCCAGTTCTTCATTCATAGCATGCTTCCACTTTGAGTCCGCCAAGGCATCCTGCACATTACTGGGTATAGATACTGTAGATAATTGATTAACAACAAGTGCATGTGATCCGGACAACCTATGGTGAGACACAAAGCTAGCAATAGGATATTTGGTTTTAGCTTCTATGGATGGTTCATATTGTCTCTTTGGAACCCCTTTTGTTTCCCGATGTGATCTCCTAGGTATACTAACTTCTACACTACCCAATTCATTGTTATCAGTACGTACCTCAGGAAGAACATTATGGGAAGACTCTTCGGTAGTTGATGGAGTAGAAGGGGGGTCTTCTTGAGCTACAGGTTCAGAAGAGGCTTGACCATCAAGTAGAGGTGCTCCAGTTTTAGGATTCGACCGGTCCAAGAAACCTTCAGTGTTTTCGTTCGACCGGTCGATGATGTCCCTCTGTCCCGTCTCAGCTGCAGTGTTCGACCGGTCGAAGATTTCGCTTGACCGGTCGATGATTGCTCCCTGTTCAATCTCGTCTGCAGAGTTCGACCGGTCGAATGTATCTTTCGACCGGTCGAAATCTCCTCCAGTAACGTTCTTCGGCTGATTTCGTCCAAGTTGCTCCTCTGATTTTTTCAACTCACCAAAAACATCCACAAACAGAGGATTACCTTCTTGTATGTGTTTCTCCCCCTGAAGGGAAGACTCTGAAACTCCCCCTGAGTAATATGGTTCAGACTCACGAAAGGAGACATCCAATGAAACATGCATCTTGTTATTGAGTGGCTCATAACACCGATACCCTTTCTGAAATTCAGCATAACCAACAAATACACACTTCACAGCTCGTGGATCAAGCTTTCCGCGTAGCTCTTTGGTGATGTGGACATACACGGTACATCCAAACACACGGGGTTCTAGATTCAGCATGGATGGCGCTTGTAGCAGGTCTTGCAGCTTCTGATATGGGTTCTGAAACTCAATCACACGAGAGGGGGTGCGATTGATTAAGTATGCAGCAGAACACAAGGCCTCTCCCCACATATTTGTAGGGACATTCATACCAAATAAAGAAGCACGAACAACTTCCAGCAGCTGTCGGTTCTTTCGCTCAGCCAATCCATTCTGTTGTGGGGTATAAGCAATGGAAGTTTGATGCCTAATCCCATGAGCACCCAAATATGTAGACATATCTCCATTCACATACTCGCCACCATTGTCAGACTGAAGAACTCGAATCGGTTGCTGGTATTGAGTGGCCACCATTTTGTGGAATTCAACAAATCTGGCATAGACTTCACTTTTGCATTTCATCAACGAGACCCAAGTCATTCTGGTGCAGTCATCAATAAACGTCACAAAATATCTAAAACCAGAACGAGAAGAAACTCTTGCAGGGCCCCAAACATCTGAATGAATTTTCATGAAAGGAACTGAACTTTTATTCAAACTTGGAGAATACGTAATACGATGGCTCTTGGCCAGTTCACATACATCACACTTAAAAGCTGATTCATCAACAATGGAAAATAACTGAGGTTGCAATTTCTTAAGATAACCAAAATTCAAATGGCCTAAGCGTTGATGCCATAACCACACAACGTCCTTGGCTTTATTCAGGCTACTGGTACTATTTGCTTGACTATGCTGCTGTTGTCCACTGCTTGGTAATTCCAAGTAGTATAACTTCCCCCTTCTAACACCATAACCCAGAGTCCTCCTTGTCAGAATGTCCTGAAAAATACAGAAATCGGGTTAAAATGTTACAGAACAAGATAGGGCCCTAGAGATCTGGCTAACAGATAAGAGGTTATACGCAAGAGAAGGGACAACAAGAACAGAATCAAGATTGAGTTCAGGAGAGAGTTGTACAGATCCTTCACCCAAAACAGGAGAAGGAGACCCATTAGCAGAGGCCACAACATGTTCAGGGGAAGGTCTCATGGCATCAACTACACTAGAACTATTTGTCATATGATCAGTAGCCCCTATATCAATTATCCAAGATCTATTCACAGATAATGTGTTAAGAGAAGATGCCTTACCCCTGTTACCTGTTTCAACAATGAGTGCGGCTGATTCAGTAGTTGTCACAGCTGCTTTTGGGGTGGTCTTACGAGGTCTTTTAGTAAAATCCCACCATTCAGGGTAGCCAACAAGCTCATAGCATCGTTCCTTTGTATGACCAACCTCCTTACAATGAGTGCATGTAAAGTGAGGGTTTTTGGGAGTTTTGCCACCAGAACGAGGAGGATCAGAAAAGCCAGGCGGAGGTCCCTGTCGGCGCTGGGACAGAGCAGCGTTGGCTGTTGAAGAAGAGGAGGCAGCCATGACAGAGGCTTCACGCATTGGTGGTGCAGAGAGGGCAGTTCGATTTGTGTGGAAGCGACGGACATGGGCATATGTTTGTTCCAGATCCAGCTTCTGTTCTCTTCTCAACAGCTCTTCACAGACTTGACTGAATTCAGCATCCAGTCCCATCAAAAACATGTAAACCCGTTGGCGGGTCAGACAGGATGATTCATTCACAACACCATCAACTGTGTCTTGAGAGTGCTTCATGCGTTGATCCAATTCATCAAGCCATTCAACAAGCTCATTGTAGTATGTTGAGAGGGCTCTGCCATTCTGTTTCGTTGTGTAGCACAAACGATAAAGTTCAAACATACGGGTTTCATCAGACTCATCATAGTAGGTCTTGTATAGGGCATCCCAAATTGCCTTGGCGGTGGGCAATCTGAGGTACCGTTTTCGCACTCCGGGAGTCATGTTTTCAATAAGCCAGCACTTCACCTTTCCATTGTCGACAACCCATGTTGAATATCCAGCAGAGGCAACGGCAGGAGAATCTTTGGTGAGGAGATCAAGTTTGTTTCGACCTTCAAGTCGAATCTTCATATATTCAGACCAACTGGAATAGTTGGTTTCAGTGAGGAGTTCACCGATGGAAAAAACGGAGGTGTCTTGAATGGTGTTGTGGTAGTGATTGTGAACAGGGTGCACAACAGCTTCATTGTGGGGGACGGTTTCGTTGCCTTCATTCACGTTCTCCATCTCTTCAATTCAAGGTTCACTTTGATGCAGCGGAAAAAAAAAATGGTGGTGGTGATTCAGGGTTTCAATTCAATTCAGGGTTTCAAGGTCCAAGAAAGAGGCTCTGATGCCAAGAGGAATTCAGTTTTCAGGGTGAATTGTATATCTCATTCATCCCAATACGGGGTTTAATATAGATGTAGAATTGGTTTCCTAATAGGAAAGGATCTTTACAATCCTATCACACCTACACAACATTAATTCTAATTACAAAATAATATTCACACAATCACACAATATATTCCAACATAAAGAACAACGGCATCCCAACTGTAGTGGAACATCTCATCTTGGCTGGCAGTAACACCATCTGAGACTACAAATTGAAAGGGCAATTCAACACACATAATCGAGATTTATTTCAAAACTGGAAAACCTTGAACAAACTGCTTGGACTACATATATACCTCAACAAATGTTCAATTCTAGACTGGCTTCATCTTGTTAGATCTTTTTTTTTCCCCATCCCATATCTTTGATTCTGAGCTAAATATCTCAATTACATATTCAATTCATAGAGCGACGATATGAAGAGTTGGTTTACATATTCAGTTCTATCTGGACAAAAGAAGGGTCATATGAGTCTACCTGTACATGGCAATCTGTGGAGAGATTTTCCATGCAACAGCTTCCACTATAACAATGATTTCTCTATGGAAAACAGAGTTGGCCAAATAATGTTGTAGGTTTGGAGGACAATTCAGAAAAACAAAGTGAACTTGGGAGATGGCACCACCAGTTTGAGCTGACACAACTACTTCTCATCTGGTGTTTGGGAAAGCCTGCAAATCAAACAAGTCCCATTTCAATGATGCTGTAGTACATTAGTTATATGGAAAACTATCCCAACCATTGCTTTCAAGTTTCAAGTAATAATATCGAATACCAAAGACTTCACCAAGTTGACCCAATAGTCTCAATCCCCAATAGCAAAGACCTAAACTATTTTATATACTTCACCAGGCAAGGAAAGTTTTCCAGGGCAATTATTGCAATTTGTATGTATGTATTCATGTTTTATCAATGCTCCACTTATCCTATACATTCTCCGGTCAGTTTAATTAAGTGTCCAAAAACATGCATGTAGAAGTGTTTTACATATACCATCATATCTCCATAGGAATGAGTAAATAACTAGTTTAGCAAAAGATGAAAAGAAGTCTTACTCTTGATGAATGGAAGATGACGAATCTTGGGAAACTCTGTGCCGCTCCCCTCCTGCATCGTTCTTCTAGAAGGGGACAACCAACAATGCGTATCTCTTTCAACTTGGTGAGGCGTTGTATAGCTTCGACAGAAGGTAGATACTTTAGACTGTCGCAAAACCGAACAGTTAGGTCCTCAAGACATGCGTGGTTTGCTAACCATTCTGGGATAGCTTCCACTCCCTCAAAGGTCTCTATTTCCAGATGTCTTAAACAAGGAAAGTGTTGAATCTGTTCAGGGAGAGACTTGAGCTTGCGCCTAGTGTTTCAAGAACACTTCTAGTGAAAGTTGGGAGTCTCATGATCAACCGTCTATTTGTTTGATGCAATCGAATGAGCAAACGATTTTGTTTTATTCCGAATTTTTGCATAGATGATCTTTATTGATTAATTCAACTTTTGAACGGTTAAAATCATTGATAACATTGTCCAAGATATGCAAATTAGAGAGAGTATGAATGCACACATACATACTAGTATGAACACAAGTATTTTCTAAATAAATATGATAATACACACTAGGACAAACCGAGCAAGGACGTCAGTTTGACAATCGTTACAGGCTCATAATTTCATATATAGATCCTTGAAATTTAAGAACCAACTCAATTGGTATTTGCACGACTTTGATTAATTAATGATTTAGATTTGGATCACAAGCGACGATTGTTATACAAAATGACTTGTATACTTATATTCAAAGTCCACTAGACTACCTCAGTTAGAACCGATCAACCGAATTAACCAAACGAAAGGCATATGCCTTGTTCAAAGATCCGATTCAGATCCAAAACTAATGAAAATAGAACTCTGAATTTGTTAAAGATGATACAAGCGTCTGAAAATCTCCTTAATACTGTAGAGTATGGACAAAGGTTTTATTCCTCCTCGTTTTTTCGGTTTATTAGGTAGAGCTGTGGTTCCTCTAAATGTAAGTGAGATATGAAACATGTAGAGTTTGTATTCAAGAAAGGGTAAAAAAAAAAAAACTTGTCCTGGTCAGTCCTAATGTTGAGATAAGAAACATGTATCATATTACTAGGTCACTGAAACTTGTACGATACCTCAAGTAGGATGAGCTCCGTATAATGAGATTTTCCTTAGATCTCTAGGTAATCAAAAGGGCAGCAAAGGTCCGACTACATGGAACTTACAGCGCACAAGTTGAAGTATACCTAACTAGAGAGTAAATAATCAAACTTGACAAAGCAGACTGTATTATATTACAGTGAATTGGCAAACGTCAGACTACACAGAACTTACACTCCACAACATGCATTGAGAACATCTTTGATATCTGGATCATCCCCAGCTTCTTTATCCTATGAAGAAGAATAACATGAGTGACAAATTAGCCACAAGTCATTAACTTCCTTCTAAATGCACAGACAAAATCTCTCAAACTCTACATGTACAAATGAAATCATTCTATCTGTAAAAGCCAAATCTGTGCTTTCCTAATGAACTTAATTTTTCTTGTGTTTTGTAGGAGATACTGAATTAAGTTTCAAAACTCAGTATGTTCTGAACTGATTTATCCCACATGAGATGGACCATGCAACTGAGAAAGTTATGATTTCCCATTGAGAGAGGATAGGAGACCTACCTTGTGAATGTACAAGATGTTACTTTTACCAGGACCTGCAACTAAGATTCCACCCTGCTGCCTGCCAAACATTCAATTATCACTTCAGTAAAGTTGCTGCTAATTACTACTAAAAATGGTATCATAATGTGACAACTTGCAAAACGTTTTCACTGATATACCAGCCGCCTCTGCTCACGGTGTCCTGTTCAAAGGAAAGCTTCCAATCTTGTCGATAGCCCTCCATGTACAACTGTATTATCTTCAGACCTGCCTAAAATGTAGTGGAAACAACTTGAATGAGAAGCCTTACTTGCTGTTAGAAAATCCTCGGATCTACAGAAGCAACACTGATAACCATAGATATGCTACAGTGAAACAAAAATGTACATTGTTTACTACATACTTTGGGAGTGAATGTGGTTGTGACACCGGAAACAAATCTTAATGCCTCATACGATGAGTGACTGGGATCTGCATACACTTCTGAAAACAAAATAGATAGTTTTGTGACTGTGGTGCCTCAAAGGGAGGAGGAGATCAAATATTACACCTGGTAAGAGCTCTTTTACCTCCTTTGAATTTGGTTTGCTCAGAGAACGATTTCGCCTGCACCAAATCACTGCTTATGGTTATAACAAAAATTCATTGAATTTACATAGTATAGTAGATCAAAATTCGAAATAGTTGCCAAAGTCTAGGCCAATGAGCTTTGGTAACACTTAATGCACAAAACTAATCAAACAAATATTTATATATATAAGAAATGTATATGAATCATTTCCAGGGCAAACCTGATTGATACTTCCAGGTCCAATCAAAACAAGAGCCACACCAGATTTATCCATTATATCCTGTCGACATAGGACATCTGTTAGAACTGTGTTAAGATAAAAGTATGTAATCAAAACAAATATGCAACACAAAATCTCCCAAGGGAGGCAAGCTGGAGAGCTAATAAACACTTATACTTGTATTAAGTAACAACTCAAGTCCATGCGTTGATGAATCTACTTAGCTACAATACAGTATATAAAATCTATTCTACCTATTAATAAAAATAGAGGGACAGATTTGACCAGGAAACATAAACAACCTGCTCTACTATTCAACCTAAACAACAGAACACATATCCAATTCGCAGGTCCAAGATTAGAAAATTTGAATCATTATACTATGCTCCAGATATGGCATCTACAAGAAAATTTAACATTTTCGTAGTGGCAAGGGGCTGTAGCTTTAGGACTTCACTTTGTTTACCGATGAGATGCTAAACACAAAAAGACTGAAGACCTTGCTAATAAATATCCTTATGTTAGCAAGCTAAGCAACCAATACCCCTGTATTGTTTATTCTCAACTGCAAAGTGTGCAGTGGGGAATCCACCACAATTTGCTGAGAAAGTAATAAACCACTATGCATGGACATAGTTTAAGTGGAAAAATAAATAACAGGCCCTATTCAAATTAAGAAAACAGAAACTAAAAGAATGAAAATTGGGTGTCTAATATGTATAATCAAATTATGAAAGTTGAAGGGGGTAAAGGAGGCAGCGGCAGGCCTATAACATATCAAATTCTATGTAAAGAGCAAATAGGTACCTTCTTTGAGGCAAGGTAGTCAGCCCGTTTGCGGCAAAAGACACATCTGAAAGTAATTAACAACAAATTAAAGGGTATCCAACAGTGTATCGGAAATCTCAGCAAACTTATATAAAAAACTACGTCGTTTCAAGCATTGTAATTTTCTAACCTCTCAATCATAAACCCTGAAACTCGATTTTATTTAGTTTTAAAACAGCACTTCTAAGAAAGTATTTCGTAGTAGAAATTAGTATAACCCGAAATGGCGCGCAAATGCGATGACAGCTGTTCTATCTTTCCACAAATCCGAAATCGGAATCCCATTTCCGTTCAGATCAAACACTTTCACCGTATCTAACAAACTTGCTGCATCTTCAGCATTCGAAGAAGACTCAATTCCTGTACACACCCGCAAATTCAAAAGAAATCAAAACACACGATTCTAATTCAACCAAATAGATTATGAAATAGAAGCGCTTGCCTGGTGAGCCCGACACCGCAGAGCACGCAACGACGTCGCCTCGCCTTCGTGTGTAATTGACTCCAGTGCGGCAGCTATTCCAATTCAGAGCAAAGCTGACGTTTGCTTTCCGAGATGGCCAGCAGATCACACGCGTCGAAGTCTGATTGGTCGTAGTGCCGTGAATCCCAACTCTAGTGGGTAAGAGACTTACAGCAACCGCCATCATTTCTCAGAGCAAGGCGAATCAGTGGCGAAGTCATAACCGTTGCTTTATTTGTGGGGAAACAGACAACACGTGGCGCACTCCGCTTACCTAAACTCTCAGCGACATGTCGTTTTATCCCCTAGAAAATAAACGACGTTAGGGTTGGCGCGGCGTGTGTATATATATATATATATATATATTGACGAGACACTACGTCACTGAACCAAACCTTGAGTCTCCAACGAACTCTCTCACCCGTCTCGGCGAAACCGTAACCATTTTTCCAATGGCGGCTTTAACGCGCCTCGCAAAGCCCTCGTTCGCACCGCACTCCCCTATCTCGTATCTCAGCCGGTGCTTATACTCCGGCTTAGAATCCGAGCCCAGTTCGCACGCCGCGTCTTCTTACCACCCGCACTTGGGGCCCAAGCCCAGTCGCAAAGTCAACGATCCAAACAACCGGAGCGTACAGTGGGTCTTCTTGGGGTCGCCGGGAGTCGGTAAAGGGACATACGCCAGTCGGTTGTCTAATCTCCTCGGCGTGCCTCACATCGCCACCGGAGATCTCGTCCGCGAAGAACTCGCTGCCTCTGGTCCTCTCTCTCAACAGGTCTGTCTTTGTAATAATATCTCTCACTTTTGTGATCAGATCTGGTTTGTTGTGTTTGATTGTATTTGCTGCAGTTATCGGAGATTGTGAATCAGGGGAAGCTGGTTTCCGATGAGATTATAATAGACTTGCTGTCCAAGAGATTGGAGGCCGGAGAAGCTAAAGGCGAACTAGGTTTTATTCTTGATGGTTTTCCGCGAACCATTAGACAAGCGGTGAGTGTCTTAAGCTAGATCTTGACTCTATATTGTGATAAGAATTAGGATGAAAGCTGTCGAATTGCTACATTTCATATATGTTGGAAGTTGTAATGTAGATGAAAATGAGGTTATGGAGTGATTGTTTGTATGTTATGTGATGTAGGAAATATTGGAAGGGGTGACGGACATTGACTTGGTGCTGAATCTGAAGCTCCGGGAAGATGTGTTGCTTGAGAAATGCCTAGGTAGAAGAACCTGTAGTCAGTGTGGTGGAAATTTTAATGTGGCCTCGATTAATGTCAAGGGCTCGAACGGGATTCCTGCAATTAGCATGGCTCCGCTTCTGCCCCCTCAGCATTGTATGTCGAAGCTTGTTACTCGGGCAGATGATACTGAAGACGTGATTAAGCATCGGATTGATATATACAATCAAAAGGTATATCTCCTTTTCCCTTACATATGAGTAACATTTGTATAGGAGAAGTTCATGTGGAAGGTGCTTGTGTTTAGTTTTTGGAATTGGTTGTGTGTCTGTTAAGTTTAATTATGATTAATTTGATGATTTGTACTTTGCTGTTCTTGCAGAGTCGGCCTGTTGAAGAATTCTACCGTAGTAGGGGGAAATTGTTGGAGTTTGATTTGCCTGGAGGGATCCCTGAGTCTTGGCCGAAGTTGCTTGAAGTTCTTGATCTTGATGACTACAAGGAACAGCAGTCTGCTGCAGCCTAATTATTATACTTACCACTAAAGGTGATTGTGCCATTCCTTGGGCGCGTGAGGTGTGCCTTGGGGTTTTGGGCTCTTTTGATTTTTTTTTGTCAGTTTTGTCATAAAGAAAATTATTGGGGAATTTCCATGAGTATTTGTATGGTTGAGGGACTATTTATTTACTAACAATTTTGTGGCAGCAATAAGCCTTCGTGATGGAGGCCGGATGATTATACTCCATAGTTGTAACTTATAGACTTATAGTTGATCAATATATCAATTGCATCTTGTGGGGATCAATTTCCCCTCAATAAAACTTGTTCCTCCAGATTAGCTTTTCATGTGGAACTCCCTATTTAACTATTCTGTGAAAGATGTAGGAGTCAGCAAAGATATGATATTTATAGTTGGATATTAAGTTTTATTCAGTGATTAGATATATAGTTATTGGTGCATTGTATATATAGGTATATTCAGTCATTCTATTCTTTACCAGAGTTCCTTGCAGCTGGCCGAGCTGGTTGGCTTTAGTACTGCCAATCAGGAAGTTAACAGCTGCAGATATTAAATCGTGGCACAATACCAGCTCTTGACTGCACAAGTTTCAGTGGTGCAAGATAGAATGTGCAGCACATTTTATCTCGTTAAATTATTTTTACTTTTGTGATGTTGTACAAGAAATTATTGCGACTGTATTGTAGACCCATGTGCTTAGGTCATATGGAATTAAGTATATGTGTATCTGAAGTATGTAGTTAATGTGTACAATACATATTAACTACATACTTGGGTCATATGGAATTAAGTATATCTGAAAGTATGTAGTTAATTTGTGTATGGTCTTGTCTCTTTTAATGATATCTGAAACCCTGATTTTAACTTGAGAAGTCTGCCTTTAATTCTTCGTGCTCTTTTGCTGTTCTGAGTTTTCTTGCCTTTATGTTGTTATGAGTTATGACTAGCCACATATTTGATAGCTATTCATCACACATGTATCATTCATTCCTGTACTTTTCATTCATTCCATGGGTTCTTGTAGTCGCTTCCGTATAAGAGATCATATTGATATAGCTATGCATTTCTACAAAGTATGCCAGATAGACGTGAGCTATGAGCAAGCAATGAGAATTTCTTCTAGTATACCAGATGGATGTGAACTATCACAGACATAACGGACCTAAGCTATGCATATTGTAATATTATTTGTTCCTTGTTCCAAATGTTCTTCTGGCTTCCTCCCTCTAAGTAATCATGTTGATGTGGCTATGCATTTCTTGTATACCAGATGGACATGAACTATGACCTAGACACAATGCACCTATATATATTTGATAGATGGTTCAGATGGCCTCGTAACTTTACTTTCAATTCTCCTGTTCTAGTTTGCTTTACATATCTACTTTTCCAAGGCCTGAAGATGGGGTTAAGGAGTTCAAGTATGGATGATCAAAAGCAATAAACGCATGTCAAAGGCGAATGATGGCATGATTGTCGATTTTCAACTTTTCAGAAGTGAGTTGTCCGTCACAAAAACTGCATATTCCTACAAAACCAATACTATTTGTGGAATTTATGGAGCACGTATACATGGAATCGCAGGAAAAGGTGCTCCTGAAAAATATGAGCAAGCTATTACCCAGACCACAACTTTATTTGGTCCATGTACTTGCTCCTTTTCTCTTTTTAATCTTTTAGCATCTTTCATTGTGGATAGGATTTCAGTGCAAGGCCAGCAGCACCCAAAAAGGGTTATATGAGGTTTGCAAATAATATTCTAATAAAGGTATGATGGACATGCCAATCTAGAAATGGCCACTTGTGTTCGTTGTCCTTTTGTCAAAAGGATAAATCATGGCGCCACCATTGGAGAAATGAAGAATTTATTTATTCCAATTATTAGAGAATTAAAAATTATAATGGTAGGTAAAATTCCTATTATGTATGTATATTTATAACAAGTCACTTCATTCTAAATAATAATAATAATAACAAATCACTTTCTCAATTTTAGACCCAAAAAAAAAAAATGAGAAATAGGAAGTGTTTTGCCCAGCTTCATTTGGTCTAGAAACATAGTCTCTCTTTTGCAAGTGGGCAATTGTGAATTCGACTCAAGTTACATTCTTTATAGCATTTGAACTGTTAATTTGATAAAAAAAAAAAAAGGAAATATTTCCAATTAAAAAGCAAAGAGTAGGTTATTGAAACATAACAATATCTAGGAAGTCATTCAACTGGCGAGAATGAATATGTAAGAAAAACATCAAGGTATTGAATATTGTTTATCTGCACTCTTTACATAGAAAAAGATACAATCCAGCGACCATAAAAGGATATTATCGCCAATTAATTAAACAATTAACTCGCCCCCACCGTCGACACAACTAAACCAAGCAAATAGTAGGTACTCGAAAAACGCCATACCAGATCCCCCTAGATCTCCGAGATGGCAAGCCAGCCCTGCTTTTGATTTCCTCCACGTCAGCACACCTCGGCCCCATTTACCGCCAAGCTGGAAATATCTCCTCCCCAAATCTGCACCGTGGATTTGTCCACGTCAACTGGCCCAGGATTCACTTGTCTCTCCTCTCCCCCTCGACGAATGGATCGGCGCAGATCTTTCTCCTCAGTCAAGCTCTGTCTCTTCCAAACTTAAAAAAAAAAAAAAAAAAAAAAAATATCTGGGTTTAGGATTTTTTTTTGACGATCCAAATTGAGGTTTTTTAAACTTTTTTGTTTGTTTGGCGGGGTATTGTTTTTATTAGTGCAATGGTTTAAAAGTAATTTTGGTTTGGATCTAGCTCTGTTATGGCGGTTAATGAAGCTCTGCAGGTGATTTCTTCCATGTTTTTTGTTTGATTTTATTCTTGTTGTGTTTATCAGGAAAATTTGTAGCTTACTTCGATTTGGATAGTTGCAAATTCATTTTAAGTAATTTTTTTTCTGGTTTGATAATTGTTATTTGTTGAAGAAATGATAATTTTTAATGAGTTTAGTATAGAATTGATTGTTATTACTGATTCTGGATATTTTTACTTACATGTGGATTGGATTTTTAATAAGTTAATATAATGTTTGAGAGATTTGATGTTATTGTTTTATGGAGGAGAAATTGTCTGATAGAATGCTATGGTGTTGCAGGGTGTAAGCAATTTGTTGGGTTTCAAGCCATTTTTAGCTAGCTGAGAATACTCGGAGTTAATCTGACATCAGTTTGTATATATTCAGCTAATAGTGGCATCAGTTTGTAATTGGTGAATAAGCTGTGATTAGGTTTTAGGGGGATTTGTAGTTGGACAGGTTTTGGTTTTCGAAGTAGATGCTATGCGCTATTCTTTTTCCCGATTCAAGAGAACTTTTATTTGCTCTGAACTTGGGTGGTCTTTATTATTAGTCGTGTGTCGGATTCATAGGGAGTGTTCTGATGAATGATGAGGGAAAACAGCTGCTGGAGCTGAATCACCGTTCGTGGGATGGGAATAAGGGGGTTAAGGAGGAGGAACAAGGGTTAGTTAAGGAAGATGATTTGAAAAGTAATGGTAGAGCCGAGGATGTGAAAGTTGGCAATGGAGGGGGTTTTCAACCCCAGTTTGTCGTGCAACAGCCTCAGGGGTCAACTCACTCAACTGTTTGCTGGGAGAGGTTTCTGCATCTGCGATCTCTGAAGGTTTTACTGGTGGAATATGATGATTGTACTCGCCATGTTGTTGCTGCACTTCTTCGCAATTGCAGTTATGAAGGTTAGTGACCTGGCTTCTGAGACACTAAATTCTTCATTTGTACACATGCCCTCGTCCAGGCACTGCTTTCTTTAAAAGTGAGGGGATACATTATCAGCATATAGAAGTTTAGGGACTTGTCAAGTTTTCATTGTTTTACAAATGTATTTACAGGAACTCGATTTTTGTTATCTTAATTACTAATCTAGGCCTTGTCATCAGATTATTGTTTGCCGAGTAGCACAGGTGTAACACATTTTTATACTTGAAACATGATTTATATATTTTTATTATTAGATTTTTTTACCTGATATGTAAAATGAGCAATTAAACACTGAGACATAAGTGAAAAACCTCAATATGAGCTTGATATCATGTTTTCCTTAGACTGCCTGTGCACTGAGTGTAGACTTTCTTTTCAATGTAAGCCTGTTTTATGATACACGCAGACACATACACGCACACACACATGGATATCATAATACATTATGTACATCATAGAAGCTTGATGGCCTAATTATGGATTGAAGACTATTCAAATTACCAAATGAAATCCTCTAGACCTCAACTTTCAAAGGTGTGTTGCAAACCGGGAGTAAATTTGATGGCTTACACTCCACTTGACTTGTTACAGCCTTGCTTATTTTTTATATTTGGTTTTTTAATTCCATGATTGGTCGTTGATAAGTATGAGATGGGTTTTATTTTCAGTTATCGAAGCAGCAAACGGAATACAAGCCTGGAAAGTTCTTGAAGATTTGACCAATCATGTTGATCTAATCCTAACTGAGGTAGTTATGCCTTGCCTATCAGGCATTGGTCTCTTATCCAAGATTATGAGCCATAAGTCCCGAAGAAATGTTCCTGTGATTAGTAAGTGTTTTCGCTGCATCATCCCATTAATAATTGTATGGATTAGTGGTGTTCTGCTATGACAACTGAGCAAGTAGAGATGTGTAATGGCGCCTTCTAATTTGTGTGCAGTGATGTCTTCTCAAGATTCAATGGGTGTGGTCTTTAAGTGTTTGTCAAAGGGTGCAGTTGACTTCTTGGTGAAACCCATACGGAAGAATGAGCTTAAGAATCTCTGGCAGCATGTCTGGAGGAGATGCCATAGTGTGAGTTATTACAATTTTCCTCCTGATGTTAGACTTTTTTGCTTGCGAATAGTTTGTGTATATTACTGAGAGTAGTTACTCATTTCCTGTTTCTTGGGTCCCTGGTTTGATATATAGAAAGTAGTTTGCACCTAACATGGCTGGGTGCGTTAGTGTTAGTTTTCTCTTGAGATTGATGCCATGTGGCACAAACTGTCAATTAGGAGCTTTTGCACTATGCTGTTTCAGATTGCAGTCTTTTTTTTTTTTTTGGATGTGTTGTATGACTCGTATCTAATTTTCTCACAGTCTAGTGGTAGTGGAACTGGAAGCGAAAGTGGCACACAGACTCAGAAGTCTGGAAGATCAAATAGTGTTGACAAGTCTGACAACAACAGTGGAAGCAATGATGAGGAAGATAATGGGAGTATGGGTCTGAATGTTGGAGATGGAAGTGACAATGGAAGTGGTACCCAGGTATAGTAGTTAATATACACTAGCAAGATCTTGGATGTCGCTGTCCTAATACTGAAACATCACATTAATTTTGTAGAAGGCAGTTATATACATAACACACCCCAGCCCCACACACAGTCTGTAGTAGCAGAACTAAAGCTTTCTAGTTTAGACTTTGTTAGAGTTAATGAATACTTTAGCCAAGCGCCAACCATGTGGAGTTTTTATTTTCTTCTACTTTCTCCTTTGCTGTTGCCAAACTTCAATATAAAGTTGTGCAGAGGTAGTGTCAAGTTATCAACTGTCAGCAGTACACTTTTTTCGATCCAAGTCTAGGCAATTACATTGCATTCCTAATTACAAGGTAGTTGCTATTAAAAATAAAGAAGCAAATATTAAACTCTACACATTTTATACAGTGCGCCAGTAGCAATAAAATGATCATCTCCTGTAAGAAACTAGGAATGAAGTTCATGTAAAACCTGGACTTATAGATAAGCACGATGTGTTGTTTGCTGTTTGTCAATTTGCAGAGTTCTTGGACAAAACAAGCTGTAGAAGTTGACAGTCCACGGCAGGTGTTTTCATGGCATCCTGATAGTACTTGTGCCCAAGTAGTTCACTCGAATGCTGAAACATTTGGTAACCAATTGCTCACTGCTACTGCAGCAAGGGAGTGCCAGCAACAGAAGGAAGAACATGGTATTCCCAATTATTTAAAAGGTTCTTAGCACTAAAAAAATAAAAATAAAAAAAAAATCTCTGCAAAAACTGTCAACATGTTTTATTTTGATGGTGACTAGGCTGTGTTTTCCATTCTCAGACAACTTTGCGATGGGTAAAGATCTGGAGATTGGCATGAGTAGCAAGAGAGATATACAGTGTGAGCATGTTACTGAGTTTCCAACCAAATTAGCTGGACCAAGGCAGAATAATCTGCTTAAGATAGGTACCAGTAAATATGATGGGCAGATAAATAAGGCGAAGCTAAACCTCAATTGTGAGAGTCCTTACGGAAAGCTAAAGTATGATGGTGCTACTATAACAGGTGATGTCACCAATCCCTCTGATCCCCAGTTGGAGAGCACAAATTTTGAGGCTTCTAACAGACATAATAAGGCATCAGACGTTAGCAATAGACCTAATAATGATGCTGATGAACTACCGTTCCTAGAGCTCAGTTTGAAGAGACTTAGAGGAGTTAAAGGCACTGAGACAATAGTACAAGATGACCGCAATGTCTTGAGGCGTTCAGACTCTTCAGCTTTTTCAAGGTACACAGATCTAGATTTTACTATTTACTCCTGAAGAATTAGAATAATTATTCTCTACTTTCTGTTGGGCTTTTTGTTAGATTTCACTTAGTATGTATTTGCCTCTGCAGGTATAACTCGGGATCAAATGCTAATAAGGCTCCTTCTGGGCATGTTGGAAGCAATTCTCCACGGGATAATAATGGAGAAAGTACAAACAAGGATCTGTTTAATGATATCCCATCTCATTCAAGTTACAATCCTCCCAATCAATGCTCAAATGGAGGCAGTAACAACATTCAATGCTCAAATGGAGGCAGTAACAACATTGACATGGGCTCCACAACTAATAATAATCCTCCCGAGTCTCTAGTTATAAAGTCAGCAGCGGCATCCACAGTTCATCGTTTGCATCCATCATCTGTTTTTCATCCTGTGAAAAAGGACTCTATGAATGCTACAGAGCAAGTTTTAGTAAAAAATGCTAACAATGGGGATACAACAGTACTGGCTCAATCAAGATGTGTACAGACGCCGCATTTTCAAGCCCAAAACCTCCATCCGGATTATGAGCACCATCAGGTCCATCACCCTGTTACCCACGTAATGCAAAAACAGCAGCTTCCTGACCATAGTGATTTATCATTAAAAAATTTGGCTGCAGCTGCTCCACATTGCGGATCATCAAATGTTAGGAGTGGGCCTGTTGAAGGTAATCCTGGAAATTACAGTGTCAACGGAAGTGGTTCTGGCAGTAACCATGGGAGCAATGGGCAAAATGGAAGCAATATTGGAGGTACGAACATGGAAAGTGATAATGGAGTTGCTGGAAAAAGTGGAAGTGGTGAGGGTAGTGGAAACCAGAGTGGAAATAGAGTAGATGAAAAAAAAAATTCTCAGAGAGAAGCTGCCTTGACCAAGTTCCGTCAGAAAAGAAATGAGAGATGCTTCCGAAAAAAGGTAACTGATATGCACTTGTCTGAACGTTAGTTCTAGATCTTAAGTGGTTGAAGAAGTATATGGATGTTGTGCTCCTTTATATTGTTTGCTAACTTCTACTCATTTACTTTGCCTATTTAGTTCTTCCATAAAATGGCTTGTTAGATTAAATTATTCTCTTTTCTTCTGTATGTGCAAGATATATATGAAATGTAAAGAAGTTCAATCTGGTACTCACTGGCATTATTTTCATGATTTGCTTTCTCAATGGCATCAATCAAATGAATAAGGAAAAGGAAGCAATCAGAAAGAATTGAAGACATCTTTCTTGATTTGGTTTTGCAGGTTCGGTATCAGAGCAGAAAAAAACTAGCGGAACAGCGACCTCGTGTTCGGGGTCAGTTTGTCCGGCAGACTGTAAGCGAGAACACTAGCAGGACAACAGATAGCTGACCTTGCTTGGAAATTTTATCAGTATATCTACTTTTCTTTTAACTCTTGTGAGTGAGTACTATGTAAATATTCAGGTAGAGAATTGGAGGTGTGGAACTCTAACGGACACCTTTAAAGTGTATTTGCCACGCTTGTGGAGTTCAATCGCTTGTTTTCGACATAGAGGCCGTAAACTCTATGCTCACAGTATAATTTAATCCGTTTGATGTGATTTTCATAAACTTGTACTGGGTTACAAGATCCTATCGAAATTGATGGTTTCCTGGTGTTCACTCAATTGAGAAAGTCGGATAATTATTTCACTCAGCTTGATCATAACTTAGTAGGTCATTTTAGCGAATCCATGTACAATGGTGATGCATGGTAAAACTTTCCGTAGATCGATGAAAAGCTGAAACCCCATGAATTGCAAAGTGGGAGAATGAGAATCCAAATATGGGTTTTGGGTAAAATGACAAATTCTGGTTGTAAAGAAGCAGAGAGAGAATCCATTCGTTTCTGTTCTTCCTTGTTCTTTTCTTCCTTGTATTGAGGAATGTCTTAAAGCTTCTGTGTCCTTCTTAACTTTCTGAGCCACATTATATTCCACAAGGAGAGAGATCAGAGATTACAGGGACAAAACCTTAATTGGTAGTACTATAAAACGCATCTTTCAGATCAACAGAACATAGAATTTCCCGCTAAATCAAGTTCTAGTTAGGGCAAAAACTGGAAGCCAACACCCAGAAACAAACAAAGTAGCAAAACCAAACAGAGGCAGCTAAAGAAACAAAGTTAGACTAGAAAAGGATGAAACTGCACTCAAATTTGAACAGTCTCAAGCACCAAGAGCAGAAACTCTCATGCTTCTCCAATCCACTTGGTATTATGTAACAGTATGAATTTCTGAACACTCCCAGATACAGATACTGTTGGTCTTAATATATATATATATATATATATATATATATATATATATATATATATATATATATATATGATTAGTTCTGCTTGATTATTCTTAGCAACGTGAACATTCCCGTCAACTGTCACCGTCCGAGATTTTATGCCGCAGAAGACTTGGAGTTTACGGTGCCAACAGCCAAGACTTCCACCAGGTAAGATTAGCGTGCCTCATTACGGTACCTAAATTATATTCTTAGCATAAAAGGAATGGTTCTTGTTTTTCAGAGAAAATTCTTGTTATTACTGGCATTTTCTCCGTTTATTTATTCTTACAAATAGTAAAGAAAAATCTTCGAAATTAAGAACAATAACAATACGTACATTATGCTGGGGTAGGGGACTAGGGGATATGGTAGAATTTTATAACTCGAATATATAACATAAATATGGAGGGAACAACTCTCCCATATCGTAAAAATTTCACTGTTGCTGCTACATTTGTGACGACTTCATTATTGTGATCGAACATTTCATATTTTCATCTATATATATATATATATATATATATAGTTACTATCCAGATCCGACATTCGCTTTACTATTAATATGTGTGATGGGTAGCTGTCTTTGATCAATCAGCATCACTGAGTTCTGTTTTCTGTTCTTTTTCTTTTTCCGGGTGCTTCCAGTTTAGTTGATAAAATCTTAATGGTGGTGGAAGTGTTGGGAACGTGATCATAATTGGTGCAATGAAAACTTTTCATGAGTAGATAATATGATTTATAAATTCTGTAGTGAACTGGTGCGTGGCTGTGTATGGCAGAAAGCTGAACTCATGGAGACATTTTTTTCAATTACAACGAAAAAATTACAAAGAGAAACCTCGATCTATTACATTTACATCGATCCTACATATATTAAGAGAATCAAATTGAAAAGCGGGACTGCTGCACTAGGAGCCAACTGCCTAATTTGAACAGATTAGTTAGAGATGATCATTGAGACATTGCTGACCTCCTTTCAAATGTTTCATTAGTCGTGAAAGAGTTCATAGTTTTCTTTTCTTCAAAACCGTAGGAGAAATGTAAAACTAACCAATAGAGATAAAAAACCGTTAATGTATTCACTAATTATACATTAACTTAATGAGACGAAGTGGTTCACTAACTGTCTCTGTTAGCTGAAATCACTATGTGATTCACTTTGATCACATACCCGCTTACAAATGGGAGATTATGTCAATAAACTAAATAATAAATATAATTAATCAATATAGATAATATAATAAATTACAAAACAGAAAATAAAATTAAAAAATAAGTAGAAAAATTAATTTTTTAATACGAAATACAAGTAGTTGATGTTATCTGCTAAATCAACTTGTATGAGCTGTGACTTGTGACATTGTGCTGGCATATATAATGCAGCATCAAACACAAAAACAAATTTAAAATGAAGAAATATCACTTTGGTCATCTAACTATATTTGGTTTGATACTTTGGTCATTCACACTTTTAAAAACTTCACTTTGGTCATTCAACTATACCACCGTATTTTCACTTTAGTCATTCCGTCTATTTTTCTCTATTAAAATGTGATATTCCCGTGAACACAAAGGGTATTTTAAAGATGGAAATTATCAATGACCATTAATTTTAATTAAACGTAAAACTCTCTTTCCTAATATAAACAATCTCCTTCTCCCTCAAGATAGAAGAAAACAGACGGAATGACCAAAGTGATATCCAATGATATAGTTGAATGACCAGAGTGAAGTTTTTAAAAATTGAGTGACAAAAGTGTCAACTCAAATATAATTAGATGACTAAAGTGATATTTATGCCTGTCTAAAACTCAAAACCACAAAATGTCAACAATCTGACATAGAATTCCCAGCAAAGAATTTCGTGAAACAACTTTGAGGTCACTGTCTTGCCCCGAAACTTTGACATATATATATATATATATATATATATATATATATTCATATTCAAAATAATGAAAAATACCAAGCCTGGAGAAATAAGTAAACCAAGGAACATAACCATAAAGATTTTGGGACCAAATTCTACTCTATTGGCACGTGCGGTGCAAATTTCACAACTACCAGTCTTTGAAAGAATTTTAGTTTCCTACATCCCCCACGTGTGTCCCTCCCCAACTAACTTTCCCAAGGCTAGAATCCCATCTTCAAATGTCCACAACCTTATATTGCTACATGACAAAGCTGTACTACTTGGTTGTATTAAGCTTTATAAAATGGCCTACTATATAGTAGTATACATTTTATGTCACTAAACAAATTATTTTAAAGAATGTAGCTAGGTACCCAATATATTCTATTCTCTTGGCATATATACATGTAACAAATCTTGGCCTGTAATGTATATATATAGGGATTTGCTCTTCTTAGATTGCAAGTCATGCCCTCCAAAGTTTGTTGCAACCAATAGTTCTAGGTCTCTCACTTGAGCAGTAAGTCACCTGGTTTATTACACTCGACATAACTACCATTACACTTTATACAACATGATCGAGGACCTCCCATGAAATCATTCTTTCGTTTACATTGTAGCATTACACTTTGACTTCATACTCCAAAGTTCTTACAGTGATCTCAATGCATATGTGGAATGGGCAATAGGTTACTTACCGTACGCCGGACTTCCCCCGGTTCGTCTAGCAACATAGCTTCATTTTCGTAAGTGGAATGTTACGAGCTCGACTAACGTCAGTCTAATAGAAAAAAAAATTAAAAAAGCATTACCAAATCATAAATATAGTTTCAGATAATATGATTAACCAAAGACAAAAACAATTAAAGACTGAAAATGCACCATAAGTGTCCGATTACAAACAAAATCATAAGCTCGCCTAACACTGTTTCGCCTTCAAATTTCATCACCCCTAGTTCCAACAATACTTACTTTGAACATTTTGATCCTCCATATATACATTCTCGTCATATATCTTGGATAGGATTGTATTATTGATGGAGTTAAAACAAAGATTGTATATGAGGCGAGGAAAAGCTTCCATGCATGCACATCATTATAGGCAGTTCTGTATTGAAATTATAGTTGCAAAGATAGAAACTTTTTTGTCCTTATAGAGGAGGGCTTTGAGTCAAATTCAGGTACCGAAATCATAAGCATCAGGAAATCCAAAAAAATATTATGTGAATCATAACACATAAGTGCTACTGTCGCCTCCAAAATTATTGAGTGCTCAGTAACTACTCCACCAACTTAAATCGATATGAAACCAAATGGTTCATGTAATAAGATAAACACTGTTTTTTCTTGTCAATTTATTGAGTGGGATCTCTTTGACTCTCCACCCCTATACATTTCTCCATCGCTTTTGACAATCAGAAAGTTGTATACCACCAATTTCTAAAACAACTAGCATTGTACCACCAACGTCCTAATTCATTTGATTGCATAATCCAACTCTCTATCATCAACCAACCAATAAGTTTACCGATAACATATTTTCTCTCAAACTTAATTAGTACCTTATGGCAAGAGTTAGAGAATTCAATTATTTCATAATTAAGCTCGTCAAGTACCATACTATTAGTGTAGTATTTTTCATTACGACTATTATTTTCATAAAAAACCCCTAGTCGTGACTTTGCCACAAATACATATATATATATATATATATATATATATATATATATATTGGGAAAATGGCTGGTTTGCTCACTAAAGTATGCCACATTCTAAACTTTGCTCACTGAAGTTTGTCCAATATCACTTTGCTCACTATCGAATTACACTTGTATTCACTTTGATCACTCCGTCTAAATCAGACGTTAAAATTCAAAAAACTTTGTAAACGATCGTTAGCAGTAGGGGTATTTTAGTCACATAATATTTGGCGCCATCTTCTACTGCGTGGGGGTATTTTGGCGCCAATAACTAGTTGTTTCCCTCCAAATGCAGTTTACTCCACCTATAAAAAGTGTGTTGCAGTTGTCCCTTGTCATTAATATTGAAGCTGGGAACAAGAGAGGATCTGAAATATGGATGAATTTCTGGGACACCACCATGGACACCACTACTGTTATTGTGGAAGAGTGGCTCTTCTTCAATGTTCTTGGAGGAAGCATAGTGCTGGGAGAAGGTTCTATGGTTGTTATTTGGGCGAGGTAAGTAGCTTCACTCCTCCTATCAAAACTAGTGTGTCTTTCACTTGCATTTCAATTCAAAACATTGTTAATCAATGTCAATGTAAATCTGGTGACTAGTATTCAACCATTGCATCATCCTAGGCAATGCAGCTTTTTCATGTGGGCCGACCCGGAGATGTGTCCCCGTTCTCTTCAAATTATACCCGGATTAATCCGCAAGATCAATCGATATGAGAGAGAAATTGAAGAATTTGAGGCAGAGAAGATTGAAATGGATAATTATAAGAAGAAGATGGATGCCGAGGTGAAGAAGATGGATGCTGAGGTGAAGAAAATGAGGTTGAAGGTGAAGAAGTTGTGGCTGGCTATTGTGTTTTTGTGTACCATAATATGGTTTGCAAAATGAAGATGGTGTAAGATGCTCCCACCAGTTAGGGTCCTATTCGCCTACCAGTAATGTAATCTTTATTAGGGTCCTATTAGATAACTATATGTGTTTTTGATTGAGCAAGATGGTGTAATCATCACTTTTGGTGAATCAAAGGGATCCCTGAATATTCTGCACAATGTTCTTGTTGTTGTCATATGACATTTCAGATGATGAATAATAGTGCAAACCAAAAGAATGCCACAAAACAGAGGCTAGCATTACAGATTCCTTGACAGTATTCATTGTTATATATTACAGGCCATTGATTCTATAAGATCATTGACTGATGCCTAATCAAAAGTGGCCAAAATGCATCTCTAATCAAAGAGTCATAAATGCATTTTACACTAAACAAAAGTGGCCAAAATCAGTCTCTAAACATTTACAACAACAATGCCATAAACTAGGAGCAGCAGTGGCTTCTAAATGCTCCCACCAATTCTTCCACTTCCTCTAGTCCTCCCACCTGTCCTGCCTCCTCTTCCTCTTCTTGTATTTCTTGGAGTAGATGAAGGTGGCTGAGATGATGACACAGTAGGGGCATTCACATGAAGATCTTCTGTAGTTGGTGGTGGCTGTGATGATGCATTGACATGAATCTGTTGAGCATGTATAATTGTTGTGTTAAGTGACAATGAATGAAGGCTAACAAAGTTGTATTTCTTTTCTCTGACTTTGTTCCCACACCACCAACACCTTGACTTGTTCCCACACCATCAACACCTTGACTTGTTCCCACACTAGTAGACACTTCACTTGTTCCCATAGCAGCACTCACATTTACAACCTCTTCTTCTACTAACTCTTCAATGTGATTGCCCATGTAATTGCTATGAATAACAGGTGGCTGATGGATGTTATTCAGTTTCTCATTCTCACATAGCTCCTTTTGTCTCTGACAAGTTGCAACTATAAATAGTTGCACACAAGTCCTAGGTTTTAGACACTGCAGCATATAAGATACATGTGCTTCTACACCTAGCTGCTTGTACTCCTCATCTGCTTTATACCAATATGTAATTGGAGGTGATTTGTATCCCAAGTCCTCAGCCAAATGGTTTAGACAAACCCAACTAAACACATCTGGATCCAAGCTATCTACCCATACTACTTCACCCCCATTGTACACCCTATCATTCCCCTTCCTAACAAACCTTCCACCATGATGCAATTCTATGCTAAAAAAACCTTCTGCAATCAGACATGCAACTCACTTAGGACAAATAAACACCCTAATATTTAACATGCAATTTGAGCATAAACAACCCATAAACAAAACAAAAACCCAAATCACAATACTCAGTGCCTAATTAACAACATAAAGCATTTCATTAAATAAACATGCAGCCCTAATCCCAATTTCGTTTTCTATCGTAAACCCTAAACAGTGACCATTTAACAATTCCGTACAAATCAAACCACTTCCCAACCACTAGATCATATATTCGACATCATTGGGACCACAAAACAGTTGAGGTGAGTAAGTTTTTACCTTCTGAGGTTGGTGCATCTCCATCAAGACGAAAGTAACTCCAATATCTTGGTTGTGCTGGATCATCCATCACTTTTGAGATTCGTTCAACAAAGTGAGAGAAACTAGCAGTCCTTTTTGGGAATCTTCTCTGGATTTCACAGCGAAATCAGTTTGAAGGCAGAGGTGAAAAAAACAGAAGGAAAGGGAAAAGTGATCTGGGGAGGTGAAAGAAACAGAAGGAAAGAGACTGATCGAGTAGAGAGTTGAAATGGGAGAGATAAGTTCACAATGGGAGTAAACTAATGAAATTCTCAAAATGTCCTTAAGATTTGCACATGAGTGGCACGTGTCATTATTTTTAACGGCATAAGTAAAATTTTAACGTCTGATTTAGACGGAGTGATCAAAGTGAATACAAGTATAATTCGATAGTGAGCAAAGTGATATTGGACAAACTTCAGTAAGCAAAGTTTAGAATGGGGCATACTTTAGTGAGCAAACCAGCCATTTTTTCCCTTTTTTTTTTTTTCCATAAACCAAATAGTTTAGTAGTAGTAGGGTTTTTCACTAACTTCGCACCCAGCAATGCCTCACCTAACCCCATCTCTGCCTCCATTTTCCTACTTCGCAAGCTCATCTACAATTTCCCATACCCTTGATGCAGGCAAAATCTCACTAAACCTAAAACGTCGCCATCATCTCTAATCCTCAAATATAATTCCTATGATCAACTTTGCCAAATTACTCTTTTAACCCCTCACCCCCATCATCCACATCCAAGATTCATGGGCAACATGTCTTTTCCACTCCCCAAAACGAGGACCCCAACTTAAATACAGCAGTGACTCCCAGCAAATCTCAACTTGCCACATGTCCTCCATCCATGACAGTTTCCTATGCAGCTAACATCTCGCGAGTGCACCACACGCGCCACCTCCAGGGGCCCCTGTTTATAAATTTCTGTATTGAATTCGTGGGAAGAGAAGAGATAGATCAGAGAGTCAAAAGAAAGGGAGAGACAGTTTGTTGGATGTAGCATCAGGGGCTCATTGTTCAACCTATTCATCCCAGTTTTTGAGACCCACAAAATAAATTTAATTCATACAAAAACAACCCACTTTTTCCATTTTTGTTTTGCAAAAAAAAAGAAAGAAAATCCAGTTGAACAAAATGGTAAATCCCAAGAAGAAATCAAAATGAAAACTTTGTAGTACAGACAATAATTTTACAGTCGCAAGTAGTATTCCTTTTCCTGGCAAAACTTTTGTTCTGTGTCAAGTGTGTGTCTTTTACATCCGAGTTTTCGGTTGCAGAAGAGACTTCGGAAATACTCCATTAAAAGGGTACTGTTTAAAACTCTGAGACCTCTCAAAGACCAGCCACAACGACTCGTTTTGTTTTTGGTTTCTGCGCTTCAGCTCCACGTACTTGGGTCCAAAAAAAAAGACGAGCCCTTTTGCTTCTTGTTCTTCATATTCAAAACCGGGTTTAAGGTTTCTGTTTCTCCGAGGTAAAGCTAGCTGTTTGGTTTTATGCCCACGTTTTCTTTTGGTTCATTCGTGTTCATGGAGTTGTGTTAGTTTCTTATGGGATTGGTGGTCGTGTAATGCAGAGTAAGCTGAGTGGTTTGAAACTTTGCTTATTAGATTTGTGGACCCAACAGATTTGTGTCTTTGTGAGCTGAAACTTGAAGCCTTTCCGGGTTAGTTTGTATTTCGTTTTCTCTGTTTGTTTTCTTTTACTAATTAAGTAAGTAAATCTCTGGTTTTGATATGAGTTTTGATACTTGCAATTTCTGGGATTTGTGTTCTGTTTTTGGTTTTAATTATAACTACGAAGGTTTTCTTCAAACCCTTTCCTTCATTTTTCGGGTTAAATTCTTGTTCTTGTCTATTTTGTTTGATAAGAAAAAAAAATTTTGCTTTTCTGGCTTTGTGTTCTTGCAATCATGTAATAGTTTGCAAAATTTTCTGCTTGTATTCTTCTACTTCCTTTTGATTTGTTTTTTGTTCCTTTTAATTTTATCTCGGACAGAACAGAAGTAACTAGAGATTAGGCTCCAAGTCCAGAAATTTTAAAGCAGCTCTTGGCACTGATGTTCCAAAATGTGTTTGAATGTTGTGGTTTTTGAAGAGAAAGGATTAGAGTTGTTCCAACATTCTGAAGATTATGAACTCAATTTAGAATGCAAGCTTGACCAGAACTAATTTCATTATTCCATCAATTTAAGGACAAAATTGTTAAGATAATGGCAATATGTAATGCATTACTTTGATGATATTTTCCAGAACCATCCTCTTATTCTACAAAAGTACATCTGCAGCCTAAGGCTTGCTTCATCTTGATTGATAATCCAAATTGTGAGTTTATCTATGTTTGTGACTTAGTATATGCTAATACTCCTATTTGCAGGTTTGAAGAACGTTGAGCTTTGCTCAGTTGTCGCAATAACAGCTCAATAGGCTTCTTGTAGTTCAAAATCGATCTCAAGCTTCACCACTGCTTTACTTTTGGTTGCTCTTGGGAGAGAGATACACAGAGTATTCCAAGCTTAAAACAAATGTACCCAATTGGAGCATAACACAATTGTTGGAAATGGACATTAAGGAGGCAGACCGGGTAGTGATAGCTAAACCTGTTGCTTCAAGGCCTACTTGTTCCAGCTTTAAGTCATTCACTGAGCTTCTCACAGGTGCTATCGATGCATCACCCTCTAATGTATCTTCTGAAACTGCTGTTCCTGCCATCAGACCAAAGACTGTAAGGTTCAAGCCAATGGCGAATAATCCTGTTGCTGGATTGGTTTCTTCCCAGGTGCTTAAATTTACTAAATGATAAATGATCTTCTCTAATTATAGAGTCCTCTCCTGCTGATTGTTTTTACCAAAAATTTCAGACAGAGACCTCTGGTGCTGCACTCAGTAATTCAGCAGAAAAGGTTTCAAAATCAGATAGTAAATCAAGTGTGGTATACAAACCATTGGCAAAAGTTGTATCAAGGGCAACTGTTTCTGCCTTGGCTAATCTGGTCAGTAGCTAGTTATTATTATATTTGTAATTAATCAGGTCCTTTGTTTTCCAGTTGAATGTGTTTTTTAATTTTTTCATTCAGAAGTATCTGCTTATGAACCTAAGATTGGCTATTCAATAAACTTCCAAAGACATGGACTTGGAAATTGTCTAAAATCTGAAGATAACCGTTTTTACTTTTACCAGGGAAACTTCAGTACTAGCCAGCAACAAACACAAGCATCAGTTGGGGCTGGAAAGGTTCTACATCCAACCCGCGAGAAATCTTTTAAAACCCAACTTGTCTCAAACCTTTATCAGAAAAGTCGATCATGTGCTGAGACAAGCCAGACTACAGAACCAGTAAAGATAGTATCACAGAATATGGAAGAGGATGCAAAAAATATACCAGCCGCAGCCAATAGTGATAGGCCTTCTTATGATGGATATAATTGGAGAAAATATGGACAAAAGCAAGTCAAAGGAAGTGAGTATCCGCGAAGTTATTACAAGTGCACACATCCAAATTGTCCTGTGAAAAAGAAGGTTGAGAGATCTTTGGATGGACAAATTGCTGAGATTGTATACAAGGGTGAACACAACCACTCAAAGCCTCAGCCTCCAAAGCGCAGCTCATCTGGGGCACAAGGGTCAGGATTCGCATCTGATGCAACTGGTCAAGAGAACAACACCCGGTTATGGAACAGTCATCTTAATGGAAAGAATGAAGGTTCAGAAGGTAGAGTAGAGGATCAGAATGAAGTTGCAGTACCTGTGCATTCTTGTCAAAGCAAATCTATAGTACATTATGATGCACTTGCAACTGGACCACTAAATGCTGGTGGTGCAACTCCTGATAATTCATGTGGAGTCAGCGGAGAATGTGAGGATGGAAGCAAGGGAGTTGAAGCAGAGGATTATGAGCCTAGAAGTAAGAGAAGGTAAGACCATTCAGTAAACTAGCAGTGCAACTTTTAGCTTACTAAAGTGGTGCACACTAATGTCTCATCATGGTTATGGTTATACGGCTCCAATTCCTTTCCTCTTCCCTCCCCTTTCTTGATAGACTTTATCATATGGAATGCATATTCTTTTGAAACATGTTGATACTTTCCTGCTTAGTGAGCAAGTTTCTTGACAGTATTCCCAGTCAAGGTTATGTCATTGATCTTTGTAATTTGTATATTGCTTTCTCTTCCAGAAAAAGTGAGAATCAATCAAATGAAGCAGGATTATCGGGCGAACTTACGCAAGAACCTCGTGTTGTGGTGCAAAGTTCTGCAGATACTGAGATTACAGGTGATGGCTTCCGCTGGAGGAAATATGGGCAGAAAGTTGTTAAGGGAAATCCATATCCCAGGTTAGAAATGACTTCTTATTTATCTAATGTATATTTTGGTCATTATCTAGGTAATGCCTTGGGTGTTGGCCAAAGTACTCTGCTTAATTCGAACTCAAGACACTACTTATAAACTAAGCTGCAAAGCAGCGAACCCTTTGGATTACGCTAAGACAGTTCATATAATTGATTATAAAGTTCATCTAGTACCAAAAAATTTGGTTGCTAGAGAGTTTTGTGGTTCTTTCTAGAGCATGTTATGGATCAAATACCATTTACTGACATCAGTTAAATGACTAATATAACCATGGATTGTGCTCAACACAGTGGCTTTATGTTATTATTGCAGGAGTTACTACAGATGCACCAGTGTCAAATGCAGTGTGCGTAAGCATGTAGAAAGAGTCTCAGAGGATCCGAAAGCCTTTATCACAACATACGAGGGAAAGCACAACCATGACATGCCACTGAGGACCGCAAACCCAGGAGCATCATCAGAAAAGGATACACAGGCCCCCTCTTCAACTAAAGAAAAGCCATGAATCTGTCTAATGCACACTCAGGTGTCAAGCATCATTAATCTGACAAAAATGTCAAATTGAGCTCGCAGTAGATTCAAATCATATAAGACCACCAAGTAAGCTGCAGTAATACTCTGATGCCCACTTTGATTGGTCTGCTGCAGATACTTGGTGGAATGGAATCTCTCTGAAAGTTGCTGCTTGATCGAGACATTTATTTATGTGGGTTTCTGGAAACATAGAAATGGGTGAAATAATTTTTGGCTGAAAATTTACCCTATTGCTGCTTCTGCTGCCTTAGTTCATTAGTAGAGTAACATTAATTTTTTCTCTTCTAATTTTTACCCATCGAGCCACTTCATAATAAAACTTCTTAGTTGCACATTGATGGCAGTTAGGTTGACAACTTGGTCGCAATCAACCGACTAAATTGTTAGGACACAGACAACTTTAAAGATTCAATTTTTAGTGAGGTAATGGTTGTGTTTTTACTTATTATTAACAGCAAAGTAAGATGTACATATTGTAAAATATCATTATGGCTTCTGGTGGATCATAACGCGTACCTTAAAGAAATCCAGATTCATCTTTACTGCAGCTGGATCATTGATCATCCTCGCATCAAATCTACTGTATTTGTGGCCGACCTGACCCAAAGATTTATCTGATTTTGTTAGTGTTGGGCCTACATTCAGTTTTGGGCTGTCTTTTCGGGTCAGGACAGTGAGTGAAAAAGCCCAAATATCTTTGTCCTGGACAATTTGAAGAAAGGGACATCTTACATACTTTCATGGTAAAGAGTGGGTTAGCGTATTGTACTGTAATCGAGAGTGTCCAAATTTCACTCTCCCTCATTTTTGTTTCTGTTTCGCTTAATTTGTTTGTTGTGTACTTGTTGCTCTTGTTTTGAGTAACCTTGATCCTGTGTGGACGTTTTGTGATTTTAGTTGATTTCAATGATTCACGTATTTGAGTCATTTATCTAGTTGGACATGCAAACGTCCCTTCTACCAATGATCTGGCCCGTTGTTATATTTAGGATCTCACTGGTCATATGCCATCTTTTTCAACCTCATGGCACAAGAATGTGTAAATCCTATGTCTTGTTTTTGAACAAGGACCAGTGCGGCTGCAATAAGCCTTGATTAATGAAATCAATAGAATACAAGGGGGACATAGAGCCTGAATTCTAAATTACAATGAGTAACGTATTCTAACATGCACCAGTTAGCAAATAGTGTTTCATTGGCAACTCTATTTGCTTTGACAAAGCGGTGATACAACGGAAAGATAACTGTACTAATAGTACAAACAATACTAAGGACAACCATCATGACAAATACTAGTGCAGCTTTCCTATTGTATTGCCGCACGGAATCATATCCGGTGGCCTTCTGTTTCATCTTGCCACTAGGATGTTGTGACTATTTCACAAAGCAAGGAACTCGCCGCCTGACTAGGACAAACCAAGCACTCAAAGTGCCAACACCGGAACAACGGCCACATCTTCTTATTGAAAGCAGTAAAAGATTAAACTCTAAGAAAATAAAATAACATAAAACAAAAACATACTTGTCCTAAATGGGTTAATTTAGATTTTAAATGTTAGAACATATGTTTAGACATGCTTGTCTGACCGTCTGATTTATGTCACAACATACGAGTTACAAAACCTTGTGATAATTTCTTCAAGTTATGATTTACACAAGTAAAATTGAAGAGGAGGTAACAGTGTCACACTTGTACTGGCATACAAAATCCACATTTTCCATCAGAAGCACCGGAAAGTCTAAACAGAGCTTAGAGCAACCCCAGTGGTTACTTCAAATTTTAAGGTCAAATTTGAATTCTTGTGCTGACTGGGTTTTTGAAGGGTTTTTGACATTTTGGCCATTGTTCCTCTCCAACCCATATGTCTAATTTCAAACATATATTATCATTGTTTGAATTCTCTAACCAACTTCTCATCCATAACCATCTGTAATCATAAAGCCAAAATCCATCATCTTGAATGCTTTGTTTTACTGAGTTGCTACTGCAACCAAAATAAGAAACAAAGAAAAGCAATGCAGCAAAGTCACGTACTGAAATAAAACCATATGTACTAACCCAGCAAACTCATACACCACCAAACACTCATAAATTAACAGAAAGTAAAACATCAACCTTTAAGAAACAAGAGGATAGGACATGACCCTATCTCCTCTCAGATAACACAACAAAGCAGCAACATAAGATTTGAAACAACAAAGTTAAATGCCAAAACCTAGCAGTTCCTCCTAACTGAGTTGGGATAGTTCATCACATGTTACAAATTAACAAACACAACTCACAAACAACAATGATAACTTGATAAGATAAAAGTACTAGGAATTTCATATTCCACCCTGTAGAACTTTCATCTTAAGCTTGGAAAAATACTCTCTTTCTTCTTCAGCCATTAAAGATGTATCCATGGTGATTAGTTTCATCTCAGCCTCAAATTTCTTAACTCTCACCTCCTCTTTCTTAACCCTTACCTTCTCTTTATCTGCTTCAACCTTCTCCTTCAAAAGCTCATACTTTTTTTCATCTCTTTCTATCTTCTCCTTCTGTATTTGTTGAATTTTGGCAAGCTGCTCATTGGTTTCTTTTAATCTCAGTTTTTCAGCCTTCTTACCTGGCGGTCTAGCAAACAAATCTGGTTCCTCAATGATGCTCTCATCCCCATCAATGGTAGGGCTCTCATCAACATCAATGGTAGGACAAGTAGTGGATGATGATGAAGTGTTGGTTCTGCCTCTCTTTGATGATTTCTTCTTCTTCTTCTCCCTGTTTGCAAGTTCTTGCATTAATTGAATCCATTTTGGTTGATATCTCAACAAGATCCAAGCATGATCAAGGTTGAATCGAACTTTTTCTTGTGCTTCATACAGTTTCTTTGCATCTGCAATCTGAAGATAGATAATTAAAACACTAAACATTATAAACTGTAAACTGAAGCTACATTACAGTACTAGTAATTGCCTATACCTTGTCTTGTTCAGTCTTGCCACTCTCGTTTCTTTCATTGATGGCTACAAAACATCCAGAAAACTTGTTGACATGCTTCTGAATTTTGCCCCACCTTTGAGTCAACATTTTTTCAGTTCTGTCACTCTCAAAATCCCTATACTGATGATAGTACCCAGTAATTCTTTCCCAAAATGTGCCAAGTTTTTGGTCATTTCCATGTATAGGATCTAACCCAGTATTCAACCACCCACTAATAAGCATTCGATCCTCCTCTACAGAAAAGCTAGAACCTCTCACATTCTTTTTGGTGCCATTTTGTGAGACTTCATCAAAATGTTCGAATTCTGAATCTTGTGTGGAAAAATTGGGATATAGTGTACTCTCAGATTCCATGGATATGAATAAGAAGAGGAGCTAATGATAATAAAGAGAACAAAACAGATGAACTGTAATGAAGATAACAAAAGAAGGAATTTATAGACACTTTACAGGAAAGAAGGATAGAACTTAAATAAGCTGAGTTGAAGTTAGTTGGGGAGTTAATTGGTTAGGTGTTACAGGAAACTACATATACACAGAAGGAGAAAACTTAATTTTGCACAAATGGGGATCAGATACTATTTAATTTTTTTAGTTTGGGATCAAACAGAACTGAAATGATATTGCTTAGTTAACATAAATATGAAAAATAGAACTGGAACTGAAATTAACTAACTGGACACATTAGAACTGAACTGAAATGAACTAACTAGACACATTACTTGGGGAAGTTTGTGGCTTCCATCAACTTAGATACCAGTTTGATGAAAGACATTAATGTTCCTGTGAAAAAGAAGCAAAAGATGTCAAGTACGTAACTTCAAAGTTGAAGTCTTGGTAAATGAATTTATGAACTGACATGTACTAACTGTACTGGAAGTAGTTGTGGTAAATGAATTTCTAAACTAACATGTACTTTAAAAAGGCAGAACCATTAAGTAGTGATGACAGACTAAAAATTCATATCATCCACTACATCCCCCCGTCCAGAAGCTACAGAAGTACAGATACAAGTACTGTTGACAGTAGCCAGAGAGGCTACACCAGGGCCCACAGACCCGCAGCAAGCGCACCAGAGCCCGGACCAGGACCCAGGATCGGACCACCAGCACCAGGCCTCGGGCCCCAGCGGTCTATCCTGCCTCCAGGGATCCTGGAACCAGGGGCGCCCGCCTGCCAAAGAGGGCACCAGAATATCCAAACAGAAGGGAACCAGTCCCACATCGAAGAGTAAAGCCAGCCCTCACCCTTGACCACCTATATACGGGCCTCAACTACCACCATAAATAGGTAACTTGTCTCCCTCCCTGCTTACATACGTGCCCAGGTTATATATATTCCAACTATACTAACTTAAGCATCGGAGAGGTGAAGGCCGGCCCGCCCGGTATTCCCCTTAGTAAGCAGGATTGCAGGAGATCGAGTCGGATTCATCAAGTGTCTACCAAGACCCCCGGGTTTAGGCAGAAACAATTGGCGCCGTCTGTGGGAACTCGTTCAAAAAGTCAGTGTCGCTGTGCCGGAAAGCAGGGCCCTGGGGACCCTTTAAAGAGATCGCTAAAACCACAGTCCGGAAGCCATGGAAAGAAGAAAGATAGAGACAAGCACGGAAGGATCGAAAGGACGAATTCAGTTCCCCGACCGGGCCCCACACGCAGGGGCCGCGATCGGTGCGAGGTTCGTTCTTTCCCCCGACCGCAAAGGAAGTCCGGAAGCGCGAATTCAGTTCCCCGGCCCGGCCCGTAGCATAAAGGCCGAGGTCGGTGCGAGGTTCGCACTTCCTCCTATTCAGAACAAGGCTCACGTTCGTCAAGTCTCAGAGAATCCCGACCCAGTGGGAGCAGGGGAAATAAGAAAGATGAAGGCAGAAATTGAGCGATTGCGAAAGGAGGGCGATCAGGATCGGTTAAAAGCAGAGGCCCGAAGTCGGGAACTGAAGGCAGTAACCACCGCCCTGTTAGCGACCCTGGAGCGAGAAGGCCAGCTGGGTACTCCTCGGGCGGCCTCGCACACGGCGAGCAAGGCTAGCGAATTCCCGCATCTCGAGATAGGGCTGCCTACGGGCAGGAGGAAGACCGTCCATATGCCCGTACCCCTCTTCTCAGAGGCTCTGAAAGATTCCGGCCCAGTCAAGCTCCCGTACCGCGCAGATCAGGCCTCAGATGAGCGGGATAGCTCCACCGCGCGAACGATCGAGGCACTTTCCGCTTCGGTATCGGACATAAAAAGCCGCATGGAGACCAGCGAGCGGAAGGCGGGACGACCGCAGGACGGCGCACGGTTTACCGAGCGCACTGGACCCTTCCCACGCCGGATCCGGGAAACGGGGGGATCTGGCGACCAAAGGCCTCTGAAGTTGACATACTCGGGAACAAGCTGCCCGTACCGGCACTTGGATAGCTTCAAGTCAAAGACAAGCGCTAGGGCCTATTCGGATGCCGTGAGCTGCAACATGTTCCGAGAAACGCTCGTAGGGGAGGCACTGGGTTGGTTCTACGAGCTACCGATGGACTCGGTCGAAACTTTCGCACAGTTGGCCGATAGGTTCGTCGGCCGGTTCGTCCTTAAAGCCACGGCAGCCCAGCCATCGACGGTCCTCTTCGATTGCATGCAGGCTAACCACGAACCATTACGCGCCTTCGTTAACCGGTGGCAGGTCGCCACGTCCGGGGTAAGAAACTTGGATAAGAGGATTGCGGGGATGGCCTTCAAGCAAGGATTAAGAGCTGGGGAACTTTCATACGACTTACAAGCGCAGGGGCCGCTGGCGTACGACGAGCTGATGACCGTGGCCGTTAGGCATGCTCAGGCAGAACAAGAGACATATGGGAACAAGGCGCCCAAGCGGATCTCAGATGACATACCGCCATCCACTCACGGAGGCAAAGCCGGGCGGCTACATATCAGCCGGGTACCTGTAGCCGCCAGGGGGATAGAAGCGCGAAAGGAGTGGCAACCCCGGCGAAGCAGCGACAATGATCCCCGACCAGGAAGAGGACCACCTTTTGGGCACCCAGCTCGGATCCAGGTAGCTGTGTCAGCAGAGCGGACACCACGGGCCCCGGTTCCATCGCCAGCAAGAAAACCCTATGAACCGGACCTTCGGATCCCAGATCGGAAACCGCAGAAGACGGTCGTACAAGACCAAGCCCGCCCCGGCAGCCCCAGGGCGGACCGACCGCGAGCTCGGCCGATAGGGACCATATGCACACGAACCCCCGGGTGGATCGAGGTACACGGGAGCATTAACATGATCCACGGTGGGGACCATATCGGTCAGCTCACCCGGAGCTCAAAGAAGCGGTGCCTAAGATCAATCCGGGGGAGGGAGATTTACGCCTTCAGAGAACGAAGCGTCCAAGCCGCTAAAACCGGATGGAACTCGGTCACCTTCTATGAGGATGAAGAGCCGGAGGATGTGATCCAACCGCACACCGACCCCTTCCTTATCACGGTCCAAATAGACCACTGGATAACCAGTCGTATGCTGATCGATACCGGAGCCTCTGTCAACGTAATGTTCCGAGACGCGTACCGAGGATTGCAAAGAGGGAGGAACAAGTTATCCCAGGATAACGAGCCGCTGATAAGCTTCTCCGGTGAGGTAGTCCAGCCTCTAGGATCCGATTACCTACCAATCATTTTCGGCAAGGGAGACAGAACGAAAACAGAGCATTTGGAATTCATCATCGTCGACTGCCTGTCGTCGTACAATGGTATAATCGGTCGGCCAGGGTTATGGAGGCTCAAAACGTTCATTGCCGGCCACATGCTGATGTTGAAAATGCCTTCACCAGCCGGAGTTATAACTATACGCGGGGACCAGAGAATCGCCCGTAAGTACTACGCAGAAGCCCTGACCCACGGGAGGAAGCGGGCCGAGGTCTTTACAACCGCTCAGCAAGTACCAGCGCCGGATCTGAGTCTTGACCCCCGTGATGACATCGCTCCAGGTAGAGTTAGGCGATTCACGTTCACCGAGAAACCAGAGCGACCTTCGGCCGTGGAGGAAACCGAAGCCATCTGTATTTCCAAAGACCACCCGGACCGAAGCATAGTGATAGGGACACAACTCGACCCGGTCGTCAGGGAAGAACTCATCGCCTTTCTCCGGGCCCACAGTTCGGTTTTCGCATGGTCCTACGAAGACATGCCGGGCATATCCCCAGAGATAGCCGTTCACCGGCTAAACTCATTACCCAGCGTCCCCCCGACGAGGCAAAAGAGGAGGTCTTTCAGCCCGGCAAAATATGAGGCGATTAGAGAAGAAGTGCAGAAACTCATGGGCATAGGTTTCATCCGGGAAGTCCAGTACCCGCGCTGGCTCGCCAACGTGGTCATGGTACCGAAGAAGGCAACCGGTCAGTGGCGTATGTGCGTGGACTTCACTAATCTAAACCGGGCATGCCCAAAGGACAGCTTCCCGCTCCCTCGGATTGATCAGCTCATTGACTCCACATCCGGCTTCAAGCTGCTCAGCTTCATGGAAGCCTACGCCGGGTACAACCAGATACGGATGCACCCGGATGATGAAGAACACACGTCATTCACAACCGACCGAGGCACCTACTGCTATAAGAGGATGCCGTACGGTCTAAAAAACGCCGGCGCCACCTACCAACGGATGGTGAACCAAATGCTGGAACAAGAGATGGGCAAAACCGTGGAAGTTTACGTTGATGACATGTTGGTCAAAAGCTTAACTGCGGGGGCCCACGTCCGGGATTTGGCCGTGGTCATCGGTAAAATGCTCAAATTCGGAATGCGCTTGAACCCGAAGAAGTGTCTTTTCGGGATTTCAGAGGGTCTTTTTCTAGGGCACATCATCAGCCAGCGAGGGATAGAAGCCAACCCGCTGAAGGTCCAGGCAATCCTTGATATGGAAACACCAGGAGAGAGAAACCAGGTCCAGATCTTGACCGGCCGGTTGGCCGCCCTGGCCAGATTCATCTCCCGTTTAACCGATAAGTGCGTCCCGTTCTTTAAACTGCTCAAGGCACAGCAAACCAGGAAGATACTCTGGGCTGCGGAGCATGAGGCAGCGTTCCAGTCCATCAAAGCATACCTGGCTGCAGTTCCTCTCCTATCCAAACCACTGCCGGGAGAAATGTTGTACCTTTACATAGCCGCATCCGCAGCCGCCGTCTCCGCCGCTCTCGTCAGAAAGGAGGGCACGCTCGAACTTCCGGTATACTACGCGGGAAAGGGACTTACAGGAGCCGAGGGCCGGTACCCCGATATAGAGAGATTGGCTCTAGCCTTGATTGTTAGCGCCAGGAAGCTCCGGCACTATTTCCAGGCTCATTCCATCACCTTATATACCAACCACCCCCTGCGGCAGATCCTGCAAAAGCCAGACACCAGCGGGAGGCTCGTGCGATGGGCAGTCGAATTAGGGGAATTCGACATCACCTATGCCCCACGAACAGCCATCAAGGGACAGGCTGCTGCGGACTTCATATGTGAGCTCACCCCAATGGCGGTAGAAGACCATCCCGCCCCGCTCGAGGACGCAGGGGCAGAACAAACCGCCAAGATCGAACCAGACCTGCCAACCGGCTGGAAACTTTACGTGGATGGCTCCGTAACCGCCAAACGGAGTGGGGCCGGGGTCCTGATAATCTCGCCCGACGGCCAATCGTACGAGTATGCACTACGGTTCCTTTTTACCACCTCCAATAACGCTGCCGAGTACGAGGCCCTCATAGCCGGTATGCAACTGGCCAAGGAGCTGGGAATCTCATCCATGGACATATACAGCGACTCTAGCTTGGTAGTCAACCAGATGAACGGGGTGTTCGAGGTTAAAGATCCTCAGCTATCCTCCTACCAGGCTTTGGCCAAAACACTGATCGGGTTCTTCCGCGGCACCAAGATCCAACATATTCCCCGGGATGCAAATAGGCATGCAGACGCCCTTGCGAGGCTAGCAACCGGAAACTACCCCCCAGAGTACCGGAGAGCTAAAATCGAGACCCTCCAAAAGCCAAGTATAAGCAAGACCATCTCCGAAATATTCGCGGTAGAACAGGTACCACCGAGCTGGATGGACCCAATAGTCAAGTATCTGACCGACAAAACCAGCCCCCAGGATGCGGTGGAAGCCAGGAGGCTGCACCTCCGGTGTGCCCGGTATGGCCTCATTAACGGCCAATTATACCGAAGGGGCCACAGCTTCCCCCAGCTGAGGTGTGTGACTAAGGAGGCAGGAGAAGCAATCATGCGAGAGATCCACGAAGGGGTATGCGGTAATCACTCCGGCGCAAGGTCATTATCCCACAAATCACTCCGAGCGGGATATTTCTGGCCCGATATGGCGGCAGCATCCAGGAAAATATCACGCGGCTGCCACAAATGCCACATGTACGCGTCGGTACCTCGTGCCCCGGCAGTCGCATTATCAATCCTGTTGGCACCTTGGCCTTTCGCACAATGGGGATTAGACATCATCGGCCCTTTCCCCGTGGCAGTAGGACAATACAAGTACGCCATTGTGGCAGTGGATTACCAAACTAAATGGGTCGAGGCAGAACCGTTGATAAAGATCACTGAGGAACGGGTTAAGAAATTCCTGTGGAAAAACATCTACTGTAGGTTTGGGGTGCCGCAGACTATTATCACGGATAATGGGACGCAATTCAACAACGCAGATCTCATCCAGTACACAGCCTCCCTGGGGACCCGGATGCTATTTGCCTCGGTAGCACACCCGCAGACCAACGGCCAGGCAGAAGCGGTCAATAAGATTATCAAAACTCTTCTTAAAAAGAAACTGGATGCCAAAAAGGGATGCTGGGCCGAGGAACTCCCCGCGGTATTATGGGCCATCCGGACAACAGCAGCAGAGGCAACAGGAGAGACCCCGTTCTGCTTGGCATTCGGGAGTGAAGCAGTGCTCCCTGTGGAGACTGAGATACCCAGCGGCAGGGTCGAGAATTACGACGCCGACACAAACGCCGACGGCTTACTACTCAACCTGGACCTCATCGAGGAGCGGCGCGACCGAGCGCACATGCGAAACCAAACCTACAAGCAGCGGGTCGCCCGGTACTACGATAGAAGGGTCCGGGAAAGAAAGCTGCAAGTCGGCGACTGGGTCATGAGGAAGGTCCAGAAAAAGCCATTGGCCTTGCAGCCAACATGGGAGGGACCCTACCAGATCACCGCGGCCGTAGGCCCGGCAACATTCCACATCATAGACGCTACGGGCATCTATTCTACCAGGCCGTGGAATATCGAACACCTACGCTTTTACCCTAGATAGTAGCAATCGTAAAGGAACGAAAGTGTAATTGGCAAGCATTGCAATGTGCAGTTATGACATTAAAGAGACTACACCAATTACAGGATATATGTACAGAGCACACCCCTAGCTAGCACTCCCGGAACCCACAACCCCCGACCCGCCACCTTTTAGCTCCCGCTCCTGCTCCCTCATCACGATCAGGGCTATGTCAGCCTCCATCCGCTCGGCGTCGAGCCACCCTTTCTCCCGCCACTCCAGATAGGCGTCACTTATACCCTCCGTACGAGCCTTCTCTAGCATCTCCTCAAAATCTGACGACTCCCGAAACTCGTCAACGGCCTTATCGGCCACTTCAGCAAGTTCGGATTCCACCAGCCTCTCCCGTCCCCGAACGACCGCCGTCATTTGGGCCTGCAGCTCCAAAACTTTTGCCTCCAACTCAACAATCCTCCCATCACGGGCGGCAAGCTGTCGGCTGGCTTCCTCTCTCTCCCGCACGAGTTCCGCGCTCAGCCGGCCGCCTTCCTCCCTTTCCTTCGCAAGCTCGGCTTCCGCCACACCCACCTTAACACCCAGCTCCTCCACCCGCTTCTCCAGGACAGCGGCAGCCTCCATTCTGGGGCCGGCGACATAAAACCTCTGAGCCAGCTGCCAAAAAGAAAGCAAAAGGAGCATCAGCTCATGTCACATCACGGAAGAGGACTCACAGAAACACATTTACCTGTAGAGCCAGTCCCACGGGCTCCGCCATACTCTCACCCGGATTTTCAGTCCAGGACCCCTCCCGGTCGAGCCCCAAGGTTTCGATTATACCAGCCACAAGCCTGCTAAATCCACCACCAGAGCTACGAACGGTTTCCGGTTCCTGAGTCCTGCGACCACCCGCCTCCACAGTCGGGACTATGGCTCGCCCCGTCGGCCCAGCTGAGCTTGACGCCCCCGCATCAAATACCCTCGCTCTCTTTGCCGGACTTTCACTGTGGCTGCTTCGACGGTTCTCGGGCAAAACCACCGATTCCCTCTCCCGCGAGGTACGCACTGCCATTTGCCGCGCCACAGGGTCTGGCCCCGGGAGGCCCTCCGCCCGCACTTCCCGAATGCGGAGTGGAGAATTGTTCTCACCGCCCGGCCGCCTCCCATAATGAGCGTCCGAGAACACTAGCGGCACCGGCCTTGCATGCTCCGTACGCTTCTGGGTAGCCACGTCAAGAACGACTTTTGCGGCCTCCTCCCCTATCTCCATCAACCGCGCTGCTATCAGCTCCTCATCCGGCTCGATAGTCTCCTCAACTTTAAGCGCGGGCCGAGGACCGTTAGTAGGTTTTCTCCCCATCCCCAGCACCTCCAGCACGTTCCACCGAGTGAAATTATAGGTGCTCCGGCTATCATGGTCCCAGCCATAAAACAAACGGAATAACCGTTGCTTCTCCAGGTTCTCCAATTCATAGGTCTGGTCCCCGATCGGTTGATATGCCCCGGGCACTTGATAACCCCTCCAGGTCCGCTGCCACTTACCACCGGCCAGCACCACCGACCTCCTCCAGCCATCCAAAACCGTCGCCGGCAGATGCGTAATGGCAGCACCATGCTCCCGCGTGGCAAAATTCACGCAACCACGGCACTGGCCCTTTCTGCAGTAAGAAATCCGGTACAGCGCCCGAAATTCATTAACTGTGGGCCAGTCCATATAACTCAAACAGAACAGGCACCCAAGCCCAAGCAACTGCCTCCACTGATTGCTCGGAAGCTGGGCTGGGGAAAGATTCAGTGAGCTCAGCATGTACTGGACAAATCCCGGCAACGGCAGCGATAGACCGTTGCGGAACTGGTCATCAAAAACGGCGACCCAGCCCGGCTCCGGATTACAGGCCAGCTCGCCGGGATGCAAGCCTCGAAGTTTAACGGAAGAGTTGATATCCCACCTCGACCGAAACTCCCTAATCTCCCTCTCGTCCATACTTCTGACTGCTTCGTCGCAGACAATCGTCCCATCACCATCCCGCAGCTCGTGCCTCCTAGGCCCACGAACGCCACTGCCATAATGCGCAGACCTCCCAGACGCCATTAAACCTCAAAACAAAAGTTCAGTTCTGCCGAAAGATGGAAGAGGAGAGCAGAAAGCAAAGTGCGGCAGGAAGAAAGCAGATGAGACGATAAATAGGGCAACAACGAAGGTCAGGCAACCCCAGCCGTCGATCCCCTCCATCTCAGTCCGCCCCCTGCCGACACGTGTCCACGGCATCAATAAAAGACCCCATGCCATCATAAACTGATGGAACTGATGGGCTCCCCCTTCATTGCATGTCAGCCACATGCCCCACCCACAAACAACAGTTAGTAAGCAAGGAGCACGCAACGAGGCGTCCCCTCTCCTCGCTCCACAAAGGTCAAACTTCGAATCAACCCGACACCATGACGTGTCACGGTTACTTACACCGGCTGAATGCCAGTTCACTGGAGGACTTACCCCGATATGGCAGCCCGCCCGATCGAGATCCGCCCAGCACTATGGCATTCCACCGGGCATGTGACATTCAACCAGCTCCAAAATATTCTACCGGATGTCATTCCCTACGCCTACGGGCAGGGACGAGCCAGCAACAACGCGAGGCTTCCAAACGCATGGGCTTTATAAACCCGGGCGAGCTTACATCTAACCAATGTACTCTTGTCCAGCAGGATAAAAACCCTGCATCACACTGAACTGTGATACCCTTGGGGATACATGGCGAGACTCGTTATCTCAACGCCACTCCACTGGGCAGATTGTCTCTCTAACACAGAGCAAGTCTCCCCGCAGGCTAACAAACCTGCACATTACCTCAACGCTTAAACAACAAAAGCTGAGAAGAGCTAGCAAGTGTTAAAACAACGCCTCAGCGCGGCCATAACACCCTTCGGGCACCTGTTGGCCTATTCCACGCACCAACAGGCCTTCCCGAAGGCTAGTCTGCAAGTCCATCCGGGACTCGTTCCGATACGGCAGGACGCCCGTCGAGCTCCCATGAACTCCGCCCCGCACCAATATGGTTCACCCGGGACTCGTTTCGATACTTTAGGAACGCCCATTCAAAGATCCAGATACTCACCTCGGTCACGCCCAATCTTTAACGCGGACTTGGGGGACTGAGCACCGGTAGGTTGGTAACCCTGCGGGTCTGCAGGCCAAGAGCAAGACAGATCTTAAGTCCCCATTCAAGATTGCACTTGACCGGGAACTTGGGGGACTTGTTGACAGTAGCCAGAGAGGCTACACCAGGGCCCACAGACCCGCAGCAAGCGCACCAGAGCCCGGACCAGGACCCAGGATCGGACCACCAGCACCAGGCCTCGGGCCCCAGCGGTCTATCCTGCCTCCAGGGATCCTGGAACCAGGGGCGCCCGCCTGCCAAAGAGGGCACCAGAATATCCAAACAGAAGGGAACCAGTCCCACATCGAAGAGTAAGGCCAGCCCTCACCCTTGACCACCTATATACGGGCCTCAACTACCACCATAAATAGGTAACTTGTCTCCCTCCCTGCTTACATACGTGCCCAGGTTATATATATTCCAACTATACTAACTTAAGCATCGGAGAGGTGAAGGCCGGCCCGCCCGGTATTCCCCTTAGTAAGCAGGATTGCAGGAGATCGAGTCGGATTCATCAAGTGTCTACCAAGACCCCCGGGTTTAGGCAGAAACAAGTACCTTCTTTAATTCCTCAGGAAGACAACCAAGGAAACCAATTGTCCAACCAAATGCAACCTGTATAGTACAAAGCCTGAACCATTAACTACAGCATAATCATAAACCTATAACCTCATATCCAATAGACTCATAGTAAAGTTGTAATGAGAAGAAACACACCCAAGAATCAATACTAGAACTCAGAACAAAAAACAAGCTCAAAGCTGCAATCTTTTCTCTTCAGAATCTTGTAACTTACTTAAATGCTTAATAGTTGTATACTTGTATTTCAATTACAAGAATCCAATGCATATAAACTTCACAGTGAAATGAAAGAAAAAATTATTCATTAATGTTCATCCGTACATAGAAATTTAAAGCCATTGAAACATAATGCCATAGGAATTCATTACACAGAAACATCAAGTCATACTATAAACCATCATAAATTCATTACAGACTACTCACGAGTATTACCACGACGAGTATTACCACGAGTATTACGCTTATACCGCTGATGTATGTGCTCAGCAAGATTTGCTTGGAGCATATGGTGAGTTCCCTTATCACGAATGCGGAGATGATTACTAACAAAATCATCAAATGCAATAGTACCAGCACGTGTCACAATAGGATCTTCTTCAACTTCTCTATCTGGTTCTTGATATTGTCTTGCCAAAGTTTCAAGATCATCACAGGCAATGCGTTCTACACGTTCATATTCAATAATCATATTGTGTAATATGATACATGCTGTCATGACCTTATGAAGGGTTTTAGTATCCCAAAAACGAGCAGCCCTCCGAACAATAGCAAAGCGAGCTTGAAGCACTCCAAATGCCCGTTCAACATCTTTCCTACATGCCTCTTGAGCTTTGGCAAAAACTTTTGCTTTCTCTCCTTGTGGACATGGAATTGTTTTGACAAAGGTAGCCCATGAAGGATATATACCATCTGCAAGATAATATCCCATTGTATAATCCTGACCATTAATTGTGTAGTTGGCAGGAGGAGCTCTACCTTCGCGTAGCTCTGCAAATACCGGTGAATGCTCCAAGACATTAATATCATTGTGAGATCCTGGTAATCCAAAAAAGGCATGCCATATCCACAAGTCCTTTGAAGCAACAGCCTCTAGAATCAAAGAAGGTTCACGATGATCTCCACGAGAATACATTCCTTTCCAAGCATTTGGACAATTCTTCCAATTCCAATGCATACAATCGATGCTACCAAGCATTCCTGGAAATCCACGACTCTCACCGATTTTTAATAATCTATCAATATCATCTTCTGTTGGTCTTCTCAGGTACTGACGGCCATATATATCAATAACAGCTTGAACAAACTTTCTCATTGATTCCATAGCAGTACTTTCACCCATTCTACTATAATCATCCACATCATCAGCAGACTTTCCGTAGGCAAGAATTCGCATGGCAGCAATACATTTTTGTAGCGATGTAAATCCCAAACAACCGGCTGAATCTCTTTTTTGAACAAAATAAGGTTCATGAGTTTCTACATCATTGACAATTTTAAGGAAGAGTGGTCGATGCATACGAAATCTCCTTCGGAATACTACTTCATTATGCACTGGATTTTCAGCAAAATAATCATCATAAAGTATCTGTTCAAACTGACCTCTTTTTCTACGGACATATACACGTCCAGGAACAGATCCTCCGCGCTTTTCTTTTTTCTTGTCCTTGTTCAATGATTCTTGTAGAGCATTGATTTCAGAATTTAGACGTTCTTCATCCGATGAGGTATTTGCCAGATCCCAAAAAAGTTCATCAGCTGCATCAGAGGAAGAGTCTGAATCGTAATCCATTTAAGAAAGAGGTGGACCGTAGGAAGGAGAAAAAACGTGTTTGAGTCCAAGGAGGATCTGGTGTGTCATCAAACTGTATGAGAGCAATTATAGGCTAGAATCATTGATTGGAATCAATCAATAAATCAAAGAAGAAAAACAAGGAGAAATAAAAGGAAGATAAAAACCTTATCACGATGATCCCAAATTCATCATAGACAAATTGGGGCTGACATGGTCAAGAACCCCCCAAAATCTCTGATCCCTTCACCTTGATTTCAGTTTTGCGCCACTATAGCCAAAGAGGAGAACAGAATAGAGTGATTTGTTATTTGTTTTTCAGGTAGCAATGAAGAACTGAGAAGTGGTGAATACAGAGGACGAGAGAAAGAGAAGAGAATAGAGAGGAAAGAGGGAAGATTGATGGTAAAAGAGAGATAAAACAATTCATTAATTTTGTTTGGCAGTTTGGTTTTCCTCTGCCAAATTTGACAGATTTCATTTATGTCTGCCATCCACGTGTAATTCGAGTATGGGTTGGAGGGTTAAAAAGCCAAAATAAAATGGCCATTTGTTACCGTTAATTGCTGATTAGGATTTTGAAACATCCATTGGGGATGCTCTTATGAAGTGAAGTATGGTATCTCTAAACTCTAAAGCAATGTGGTCCAAAATAGTTGATAGAAACAATGACTTTTTTCTATAGTTAAATTTGGACCCAGAATTGACTTGAACACTTTTGATTTGTTGATCGACTTGATCCCATCTCGCCCTATCATCAAGAAATTTTTGGAAGGTACCTCTTGTCCTGTCCTCAACTCGCGCATCATTTCCATTTAGGTTTCATATCAAATTCTCCAATTCCATTCCTCTTTCAAATACATCCCTTTCAGTTTTTATTAAGTTTGATTGTATGATTCTGCGAATCTAGGATTAATTTCAGGCTTGCTATTAAACAGGGCTATCATATTCATATGATAAGAAGTTGAGGTTCCCCATCACAAAGTCACAGGCGGTTGCAGAGGCTTGATTTGAGGGTAGAGTATGGGATGGCACCGACCGAGGTCAAGTGTCTAACACAGAATGAGTTTGTGATTTAAACTACTTCATTGATAGCATCAATTTCTCCATTTTGGCGGAACATCTCATATGCTGCCATAGATGGAACCTACAAAGTCAAGGAATAGCTCAAAGATCTAAGTTGTAATCTATACATAGGGTTGTTCTTAGCTTTGTAAGTTTTCTTATGCAAATTCAATAGGAGCCGCTTCTATTGCGGACCTCTTATTTGCGGTTTTCAAAAATAGTTATATAATATTTTAATAATTGACGTAAAAATGATAATTTCACTTGACACTCGTCTTTCGATTTATTCGTGATGATGACTTATTCTAAGTATGTTTCAAGAGAGTTTGATTCTTGTCTACAATCTCATAAGATTTGTGTCATCCCTTACATCAATCATTGAAATCTTAACAACCCTTTAATAGTTATATGTTTGCATGAACTAGCTAGTATGACTCATTATACATAAACTATAGGTTTTTCCTGTCTGTTCCTCACTGGGATTAGCTCTACAAGTTGAGAAAGGATCAAACAAATGAGAAACCAGAGTCGACACTGTCACCACCTAAACCCTAAACCACCCTGCCCAAAGTTTAACAATACAATATACACACACACACGTAGAGATCTCTTGGATTAGAACAATGGAGTGGTCGAATCTTTCACCTAAACTTGAGGTCCAAGTCTTAAACACACCACATATGAAAACAGATTAAATGAGAGAGTGGGTGAAAATCCAAAATGTGCTTACTTCTAAGTTCTTAAACAAGTTTTATAAAATTCGAACGTGCTCCCTACCATCAAAAATTTCTGAAAGTCGCATAATAGATTACATGTAGGTATTGAGTTTCTGATGTTTGTTCAAGAAGTTTATTCACTCGGATTCTCGGAAAGAAGAAATAGAACCCAAAAGGAAAATGTCAAATGTTACAAAAATGGATAATAAAAAAAAATAAAGAAGGGTATGTGCGTGCGTTTTTTCTTCTATAAATTGCTGTTGAGAATATACATAGTCAAGTTGTTACAACTGAACAAGGGCCTGCAAGCTCTCGCTATCAGTGTGTTGCTCGTGGTGGGTTCTGTAGCTTTTGGTTTATTTGAGACTTTGGGAATGGTTGATTCTCCATCTTTTTAAGTCTCTGTGGATATTGCTCTCAACTGCTTCTTTCTCTTTGGAGTCTTTTGGCTTCTGCAAAGAGGGATTGGAGTTCGTAAAAATCATGGGTTGGATTCCATGTTCTGGTAATTCCAACAGTAGAGCAAAGAAGAACAAGAAGAAAAGGAAGAATTCCATAGAGTTGGAGGAGAGGCCATTTGACCAGATCAAACCCACTTCAGGTACTTACTGGTTTACATGTTTATGACATGAAAGTTTGACTCTTTAGCTCTAATCCAACTTCAGCACAATAATCAATGTTTGTTTTGATAGTTTCTGGTTTTGTTTAGTGTTACTGGGTTTCTTGGTTGTTCATCTGGGTTGGTTTAGATGGAGCAAAAATGAGTGATTTGGCCTGAAATTTTAAGGTGCAGAGGGAAAATTTGGGGCTTTAATTGATTGGTGACTAATCTTAATTGGTTTAATATGCATGTAAATTACTTTCAGGAGTACTTATTTGTATGCTTGACAGTGATTCTGATAATTGTTTTGCATTTGCTCTTGGACTATCTGTACTGTTGAGTATGAACTGTCTTGATAAACTTGTATTAAGTTTCCCGGCACTCGCTTGTTTCTGCTTAAACTTAATGATTGAAGATAATTGTGATGGCATGTCTCGAATTACTCATGATCTCGGAGTATTTTCGGGGCATCTCTTTTATAATTTATAGGGCTGTTTTCTTGGTAGAAATGCAGCATTTTACAATTATACTCATGTTTTAGCTGCCTATTGGATTATTTGTTGTTTTGTTGAGGTCTTGATAATTTTGATTATGTTTCCCATTATGAATCGAATTCTAATGCTGCTCTTCCTGTTCCCAAGATTCTTACTTTTGTGTCCATGTATGATCTTAGAATATTTAAAGACCAATTCATCTTTGAGTGTCAAAGATTCTTCAAAAGATGGGGAACACATATCAGCACAGACTTTTGTCTTCCGTGATTTGGCAGCTGCGACTAGAAACTTCAGAGCTGAATGTCTTCTGGGGGAGGGAGGCTTCGGTCGAGTGTATAAAGGACATCTGGAATGTATAAATCAGGTCAGTCATTGTTAATTTATCATTTTAGAGAACAGAAGAAGATCATCTTGGAAAGTATCACAGGTGCATTAATGTGGATTGATCATCTACTATGTGTTTGATGTAGTTGGTCGTGGAGTCTGATCCTTCTTGTCGTGTTTGGTGTAGGTAGTAGCTATCAAACAACTTGATCGTAATGGGTTGCAAGGGAACAGGGAGTTTCTTGTTGAAGTATTGATGTTAAGTCTACTTCACCACCCTAACCTTGTTAATCTTCTTGGTTATTGTGCTGATGGAGATCAGAGGCTACTTGTTTACGAGTACATGCCCTTAGGATCTTTGGAGGATCATTTACATGGTAAATGTTGCATTAGCTTCCATGCCTCATTTTTCTTTGATATTCACATCGCAAGATCTTATCAGGACATTGGTTTAATGAGCTTGTTTCTGCAGATATGTCGCCTGGTAAGAGAAGACTTGATTGGAATACAAGAATGAAAATAGCTGCTGGGGCTGCAAAGGGTCTGGAGTATTTACATGACAAAGCAAGTCCTCCTGTGATATATAGAGATTTGAAATGCTCCAACATATTGCTAAATGAAGGGTATCATCCCAAACTGTCTGATTTTGGCTTAGCCAAGCTTGGGCCTGTTGGGGACAACACCCACGTTTCTACAAGGGTTATGGGAACCTACGGATATTGTGCTCCAGAGTATGCAATGACAGGCCAATTGACTCTTAAATCAGATGTTTATAGCTTTGGGGTGGTTCTTTTGGAAATCATTACCGGTAGAAAGGCAATTGACAATTCTCGAGCTACAGGAGAGCAGAACTTGGTTGCATGGGTAAGAAATCCTGGACGGTTTTTCATGAACCTTTTAATTCTTGTTGGAGTCTTTTCAAGCTGATTGTTCTTTTCTTCAAAAGCTGAAGTACTTGGGTCATGCTGATCATGTTCTAAAATGAGAGGTTTCTTTGATATTTAAAAACTGATGTAACTTTTATTCAGGCAAGGCCTTTGTTTAAGGACCGAAAGAAATTTTCTCAAATGGCAGACCCTGCGCTACAAGGTCAGTATCCCCCAAGGGGATTATACCAAGCTCTGGCTGTTGCCGCAATGTGTGTTCAGGAGCAGCCTAATATGCGGCCGGTTATAGCCGATGTCGTCACAGCTTTGACATACCTTGCTGCACAAAAGTATGATACTGAAACACAGCCTCCCCGAAGCTCCCGTCTTGCCCCTTGTACTCCCCCTAGAACCAAGCGGGACAGTGAAAGGAAAGCTCAATGGTGGTAGTGGACACAAGCCCAGAAGATTGAATTACTGACACTGCGGTTCTTGGTTGCAAGTTGTTGGGTTTCCTGTGCATGCTGGTGACTGTTCTGATATATACAGGGTATTGGATATTATGTAGGGCTGACCACATATGTTAGCTGCAATTCCTAATTTCCTATGTTGTCAGCTATTAAGTTGTGTACCATCACAGATAAGAAGTCCAAAATTCCATCTCCTTGTGTCGCATCAGGAAAGGAGAAAACCAAAGAAACAAAAAGAGCGTACCTGTTTTCTTCTTGAATACCTGTTTTCTTCTTGAATAGAGCAGAAGCCTGTATTATCCTAGTGTGCCTTCTTACTTGGTTTTTCATTTAACAGCCAAGGGGTTCCCTTCAACCATTTTTTTCCCACCTTTTTCTCTTCTCAAATGGAGGTATAGTTTTGGTTTGTTTCATCCTATCACAGTCGTGTGAATGTGAGTTAGAATCTTGTCAATATCTGCAGTTTTTTGCTGTAAAAAAGCTCGTCAATATTGCTTCTGACTTGTACTGTTGTATTCTCCCATAGTAGTTTATGCTGCAAGTTAATTGAAGTTTCAATGTTATAATTATCTTGACCGAGTCCTTACGATTTAGGACGTAAAAGTGAAACAAACCCAACTGGAATCCTAAATCCTTATTTATGCTCAAGAAACTACTGGGAGATTGATCGATAAATTGCTTGGTAAAGGATAAAAACCGAGCACACTCTAGTCACTGAGAATGAGTGTCAATACTACAGAGCAAAAGAGCTAGCATGATTTACATTTTGACTGTCTAATGAGCCCGCTTGTATGGCTCCCTCAGCTACCATTCCACAGATACAAAGATTAGTTGGTAGAACAAATACATACATGTACGTGTTGTGAAATACGTGGGTATCACTTCCCCTCTACATGTTCCTGCACTTCCTCGCCAGTTTTTTCCTCTAGAGTGGGAGCAGTTTTCTCTTGTGGAGTGGGAGCAGTTTCCTCTTTTGGAGGTGACGGCTCTCTCTGTTCATTGGATGGTTTACTGTCATTAGATCTCTGAAAAGGTTTACAAACAACGAACAGAAGAGCTTATGTCCATGGTTAAGGCTAGAAGATCATAAGCTAATTAAATTCTCAAAGTTTAAAGCAATGTGAATGCCACTTCTCTGTTAGTTTCTGGCACCATTCTGTGAGTGCTTTGAAAATGACAAACGACTAGCATGAACTAGCAGCAGTCATAATTTGAGGATCTACTATAGACTGGAATCATTGATATAGATTTTACCCTACCAAGTGTTAAGAGTATAAGGAAATACACTTCCAAACTGTATTTGAAATGTAGTTGGCAATCATCGCAGAAAATGTCTCAGTAGAAGAGGTATCACAATACCTTCATTCTATCACGCCAACCAAGTCCAAATGACAGAAGAGGTATCTTTCTTGTGAGATTTCCCTGCGTCGAGTCTGGCACAGACCTACAAAGCATGCTATCTCATTATTGTATCATGTTAAACACTGATTTTAACAGCATAAACCATCATAAAACTCGTTCTAGAAACTCAGCAAGAAGAATTTTAAGTACCGTGGTGAAGATAAAGCTTTAGCTTGGCCAGATTCATATTGCAATGTAGCCTCCAGCATTGATTCTGCAACTTTTACCCTCCTTTCCATCTCAGTAAGTGAAGACATAGCATTGTCATAGTTTTCCTGAATATGAGCTGTTCAGTTAATAAATGGGTATAATCATGGTATAGAGATGGATAAACTCACTTGCAGACCAAGTATATGAGCATCCCAATAGAATTTGTGTTTTTCAACAGGCCTTCATTTACTTCCTAAATGTAAGGAGATGGCTTCAAATAGGAAAGACAGAGCCCAAAAAACACAATCTATACCAGTTCAAAAGAAAGAGAGGAACCTGAAGCACACAAAGTGCATGTTTCTGTTTTATTGCTTCTTGCTCTGCACTTACTCTGGCATCTTCAGTTACCTTTTGTTCTTGCTCCACCAACTTCAATACCTATAGATATAGGGGAAAATAAAGAGAGATCATCTTCCCTCTCTTCTGCCCCAACCAAAGGAGAAAACAACAAGTAAATTTAAACCTTAAGCACTGCAGCTTCTTGCTCTGTCTTGTCATTAAGGGCTTGGCGTAGCTCAGCCACCTCGTGCTCCAACTGCTCAATCTGCAGGACCATGATATTGATCTCCAACAGTTTAGAAGAGAGAAAATAAATAAATAAATAAAATATCAATGTCACTATTTATCTTTACTTGAGAAGAATATATTTAAGAGTCAAATCTGTCTCCAAATGATGTTTTTCTATGAAGGTTATAAATGTGATTGAAAATAGGTTAGATATACACTATAATTTATAAGTCCATTTACTTTCAAATCAGCAGACAGTAACATTATTGTTGCAGAAATTGTAATATGAGTAAAATTCAGTGAAGGCAATGCAACAACTTCAAGGATATATTCTGCTGGCATAACCTGAATGCTTATTCATAAATTACTTTAGCAGAAGTGCACACAAAAAACATAAAGCATCCAATGAATTAGACAGCCAAGGGGTGGTTGCACTGATGAAGCTAGTAAACATTCACCCCTTTAACATAGAAAAAGGTAGACACAAAGCAACAGAACAGTCGGCTATATCAATAATTAAATTACCCTTGCAGTTAATTCTCGTCGATTATCAAGCTTGACCATCTCCATAAGTGCTGTCTCCAACTCCTCGGATCTGGACCAGAAAAGAAATCACAGACAGGTTTCAGTGATTGTTTCTAGAGGTCATAAACATAAACATAAGATAATTATGATGCAGGAAAAATGTCATTTATAGAGTAATTACATGCATGAAAATAGATGCCTTCTATGGACATTTATATGACCTTTTGATCTTTCAGTCAAAGCCCTAACTTACTAAATAGGTAGAGCTAGAGAGTCTGATCATGGAAGTTTCACGTCATCGATGAAGGCAGAAGAAACAAAATGGCATATGTGATGCAAAACAATTGTGTTTCTACTTTCCAGAAATGAAAATGGTGAGGTAAATCATGGTCATACATTAACCTCGTAAGTGGATGCAGGGTGGATAGGAGTATTTCTAATGCATGACAGGGATTCCAACTGTACTGGAACCAGGCCCAGAACTAAAGTGCGTCAAGTTATCACAAGACGAATAAACTTTGAATGGGAAAACTAACGAAACAGATCACCAGAAGTATAGAACTTTAACCCACAAGTTCAGGTAGCTAGTAACCTGAGTAGAGCAGATCTTTTCTCCTCCAGCACCCTGCATAACTCAGCCTTTAACCAATCCACCTGCACAGAAGCAGCTAATGGCTGAAACTTAAAAGAAGTTGCACATGGGTTTGCTGATGTTGCTAATACAAGTAGAACACCTTAATGATACCAATATCCATAAAAGAAAATTTAGTCCAATTATGTAAATGAGGAAAATTTCCGTCACAGTAGAAACATAGTAAAATAAAGCAACCAACAGCAACCCACATCTAAGCCAACATGGACATTCCCAGTATGTCAAATGATATTGCCCAAATTTACTGATATATTTGAATAATTTCACATCATTTTTGGGCAGATGAGAAATACGTAGAGAAAGAAAGCAACCTGGTCCTGAGGATGCGATAAGGAGTCTAGTTCTGAAGAAAGAGATAAGCCATTAAGCATTTCATCTGCACTACAGGAATCAAATTTTGATTGAGATACATCTCCATTGGCGCTTTCTTCTTCAGTTGTACTTTTTTCTTCTTTGATAGTAGGATCATGCTTAAAACTGTACAGCTTAGATGATAGCCCTTTTGAATCCTTCCATCTCTTAGCCCTAGCTCTTTCCTCCACTACTTCTAATACAGTTGGTCTATGCTTATCTCTCAACTCTTTCAATTTAGTTTCATTTATAGCTAAAAATCCCATGCATGCAGTCAAAACTAGCTGGCTGCTATCAAATGTAGAGCCAACAAGGGACTGCAACAAAATAATAGCATCCCCGGCATCTTTAGTGGTGACTACAGCAGGACCTGCAGGCGCAAATATAAATAATGACACTACATTGATTTGGCTATTGAAAAACCAACAAAATCATCTGTTATAAAACTTATGAGTTTATAACACTACAGGAGCATACCATATAACTCCAACAAAGCTAGTGCTGTTCGAAACAGCATAACACGATTTCCTTCAAACAGAAGCACGTCCCAAACTCGAATAACTGAATATCAAGGAGGCAACAAGATAAAAGACAATATGTAACAGAATGACTCACTGTTAACCTCAACACTCAGCTAACGTGAATAGTTATTTATATAATAAAAAGTACATGCCAGATTAATCTCACCACTTTCCCAAGGAATCATATTTACAAAAATGGAAAGAAACCAAGGTCCAATGATCCATGTCACCTGAACTCCCAAGTAATCCAGATGATTCACTACAATAAATGCTACTCAGAGTTAAAAAAAAAAAGGTGACTGGAATATTAAGGACCTGAATGAGATCAAATCATTGGAAATTAAAAGCATACAAACCCAAGTTTGGAAACTTTTCTCGCGCTAACTCCTCAAAAACAAGCTGATCCACCTGATAAATAGAACAACTACTTTCAATGAAATTTTCATAGAATAGATTACTCCCTTAGGATACAATATAAGCTTACGTTCAAGCATTAGGGAACTACTGGTAAACTAACAGCAGTTTCTCATGGTAGTAGAGCAGGAGATCTAGTTAAAATATAAGTTAATTTCATATGTTTATATGTAATAGTGAAGTGAGACCACATAATTGTTGGTCCACATCCTAACAGCCTAGGCCATCAACCTTCATGAATGCTCAAGAACTCTAAACTTTGAAACCGTACCTGAGATTCTATCATTTCTTCAGTATAATAGCCATCAAAATAGTCATCAATTATGCCCACAAAAGCCCTACATGACAGTTCATAAGAACAAACTAATTTATACCAGGAGCCAGGTTGGTATAAAACATTTACAAATTGGTGAAACTTACCAGCTCTAATGAAAGCTAACTGTAATTATTGAAACACAAACACACGCGCACACACACACACACACAAACACATAAGAAAAAGATTGTCATCCGACGAAAAAAAAAGATCTATGAAGAAATCACACATATATGCTCCATCAACAGCTGATGCACAATTCACAAGTATTATTAAACACTTTCTCTACAGAATAAGTAGGGAGGATCCGTTTTGTGATTTAAAAGATAAAGAACAATTAGAAGAGAGGCAGAAGGATATGAGCTCTTAGAACTTACCAAAAGGCATTTTCTTCAGGCATCAGAAGTAGCAATAAGCCTGCAAAGAAATTCATTGCCTGCATATATTTTCATACCAGAGTAATAATAAAATTGACAAAAATAGTAATATCCAAGATATAAATGAAGACTGCCAGGAAAAAAAGAAAAGAAATGATTTCTACTTGCTAGTGAAATGTCCATTGAACCAAATATATAACAAAATGTCAACTATCCCTGATTACCTGGTAGTACCCAGCCGAGGGGTTATGACAAGCATAAGCTAAAAGCAAACGCCTCAATGAATTCCGACCATTCTCATCTAATGCAGGATGTCCTGGAAAGGTACGTGGTATGTCCTGCATTAGGATAAAACAATTTAGTTTAGGGGAGAAACTCAGATTTCAATACAAAGCAAAAGAAGTAGCACCTACGAATTGAAACGATAAAGTCCAAGGCACATGCATCTAATGACCTTCTCAATCTGCTTTCTCCATTTTTTGAAAGCACCACTTGAATTATCATTGTCCATGCTTTCACCAGTATTCGTTTCTTCAGCCAGCAGGTCATAATAATATTTCTCCACCCGACGAGCCTTCACACCAACAAAAGCTTGCCATACCTGCAAAATATAAAGAACTAAAAAATATTGAATTTCCTCTTAAAAAGTAATATTTCTTAAAGATATCAAGTTTAAATTATTGTTTTACCTCTCCCCTGAGATCCCTTGGAACTCCTCCATGAACAAGGGACTCCAGTTCCTGTTTCCAAGGAAATAAAGGTTCTGGATGGATCCCATTAGACACATCCTCTTTTGTCTGATCAGCTTGCACACTGTTACAGATACCATCATCCACAATCTCTTCTTCCCGAGCAGCTTTCATGCCGTCCGATACCCCATTACTTACAGAACTTGATCCACTGGAGGCATCTAGATAAATGTCTTCCTCTTGACTGTCCTCAAAAGCCTCTAGTGAATGAACTTCTTCAATTGCTGGAAGATGGTCTTTATCCACAACCATCTGCTCATCTTTCATAGGAAGACTGCCTTTATCCACAACTATCTGCTCATCTTTCATATTCTTTTGTTTCCTAACACGAATACTCATCATATGTTCGATAGAACTAAGGGATGACCTAATGAAAGTCCATATTTGTACTTTACTTGTTTCTTTTGGATGTTGAACCTCCTTTGTGAGATGTCTTTCTGATGACCCTTCGGAAATAGATTTCCGACTACTTTTGTCATTCCCTTCCTCACCACTCTCAGAAACTATCTCTGCTTTCTGCTCAGTATGTTCAGCTTGAAGTTCCCCTGTAGCTACTGCTGGCAATTCCTTTGTCTGTGCCTTCTCAAGAGAGCACGGTTGAGAAGATTTTTCTACATGTTCAAGGAAGTCCTTCCATTTATCTGATCGTTCACCTTCCTCCTCCTGATATCATAAAGTTATCACTAAACTGAACAGTCAATTTTTTCTTACTTTAGTCCATTGGGTGTTTCAACAGAAGTTCTAGAACATAGACATTCGTAAATCACTAAATCCTACATTTATTTTCAAACTATAACAAAGTGGAAACCAATTTTCATATCACTAGTTTTGTACAAAGCTCAATGTCTAGCTTCAAAACTAAAGACAAGTTTCACCACCATATACCTCCTACAACAGTCACATATAAATATAAATTCAGTTTGAAGTCAAAGAGCTTCTGTACTCCCCTGCACATCGAATTCAGGCCTGGTTGATAATATGGTACAAAGGCTGAAGTAATTCCAAAACAATCTCAAAGTCATTTCAATAACAGAGAAGATGGTCAAAACATGTTCCTCTTAGATTCTTTTATCTAGGATAGACAGACAGAAGTAAACCAGATTATATATGATTTACCTGGTATATATGAGCGTGTTCTTTATATGTTTGTACATATTGAGGTCTCAAAGCAAACCCATAGGTGTCCCTGTTGACATCAGATTCTCTATTAGTCACATGAACAAAAAATAACTGTCACAATATGTATTGAACTAAAACAAAAAAGAAACTGTGATTCCACAACAAAAAACAACCAAATGCAGCATGAACATGAAATCAATGCCGATTATAACAATAACGCGATCACCGATAAGAAGAACAATAAGGATCAGGTCTTCAAAATTAAGAAGCACAAACTAGACAGGAACAGAAAATAAAAACCAAGCTTTGCTTTAACTGGTATCCGATGCGAACTCTGAAAATAAGTCGCTGAGCTTTACAGACCTGGAATCAGCCTCCAACGTGCGCTTACTCAAGAAGGACAACAACATGCTTCACAAAGAGTTTCAATTCTACTTCCCATAGCTCTCATTTTCTCTACAACCCCCCTCAGAATTCTAAACCTCGCGCCACATTACACAGTAAGAATTTAACATCAACCATCTACATCACTCTTTGGAACGAAACCCTAATTCCCCTCAATACCGTAGATTACTACCACAATACCTCATCAAAATTCAAGACCAAACAATATCCGGAAGCAGAACTCAAAATTTAAAAGAGTAAAAAAAGTCTAATTTGAATTCTGGAGAATCGATCTAGCTACAATATCCGAATGAAACTGATGATTTTGGATGTGACATGACTCAGTCAGTACTCTCTGTTCCGAAGTATCAGCAAAGTAGAAGAAGAAGGATCAGAGTGACCTAAATAACACATATATTGCCGTCGTTTGGAGATCATTCTTCTGTCAGAAAGCTCAAATTCCCTTTCCGGCCACCGGCCCGTCATGCCTCGCTACTGGGCTCCTGCAACGGTACTGTATTTCTCGCGTTTGGTCAGTACATATTTTATGTGTGGAACCCTTCAACTGGTTTCTTCAAGAAATTACCTGACCCTGGTTTTTCCCCACATGAAACTGAGCTCGTCGTTTATGGTGTTGGTTATTTGCCGGCCACCGATGACTACACATATTAATGACAATGATGAGGCCGCCATTTTCTCGTCCAGAGCTCACTCTTGGAAAATCCTTGAGGTTGATATGCCCTCTATTATCTCTTATCAGGGAACTCTTTTGAAAGAGGCACTTCATTGGCTCGATAATCAAGATGAAATCGTGGCTTTCGATTTGGAGAAGCAAGAGGATCACAAGTTCAGGAAAATGTTGCTGCCACATTTCAAGGACGATGGCCTCAATTTCAGCCATCTTGGAGTTTTTGCTGGAGGATGCCTGTCTCTTGCTCGTAGTCTGAAGGCTGCCGCTGACTGCATTCATTTATGGGTCATGAGAGAATATGGTCTGCGAGGCTCATGGACTAAGCTCTATAACTTGAAGTTTTCGGATCCCCCTAAGGAGTTGTGGGAGTACATTCCCAGTCGTGTCTTGGTTATGGAAACTAGTATAGTTAGCGAGATATTTACTGGCGGTGACCAGTACGTCATGGTTGGTAAAGATTCTTGGGAAAATGGCTGGTTTAGTCACTCATGTTTGACAGTTGAGACGGAATGGTCACTCATGTTTGACAAATATCAAATTGGTCATCCATGTTTTACTTCGAAAATCGGGTTGGTCACTCTGTTTATTTCTGGCGTTAAAAACAGCACATGATTGTCACGTGCTTCATTCGAAAGGGCTAATTTTGTCATTAGCCATTTTCTTCACACTTAAAAGATAAAAAGCTTTTAAACCTAGCCTTTTGGTCGTCTTTTTCACTCTTACTACTCCAGTCTTGCTTCCACGACCTGCTTCTTCCTTGTCAAAGCTGTGTCTTTCACTTTACCTCTTTCATAATCGTCAAAACTAAAGACATAAGAGAGAGTGAATATCTGCGAACGTCATCAGGCTTAGAAGTCTTTATTGACCGATTCTTACTACGGTCATGGACGAAGTGAGACAGCAACCCAATTTCTGGAGGTATTTTCGTATTGATGGCGAGTCACCCACCTACAGAGGTAAGTAAATACCCAGAGTATGTTTGTGGTCCCGTTATGCTCACTTACTCGAAAGAGGCTTTGATAGATTTAGTGGTTGGGTGCTCAATGCTACGGTGTATTAGCTAGGACTTACTGTTCAAATTGGGATTAGTAGTTAGGGATTCTTTAATAAAAATATAGTGTTTAATTAATCACAATTGCCTTTGGATTTAGATGATGGGTATGCAAGTATATCGTTGAATAATAGGGTTGAGGTATAGGAAAATGGGATTAGGGATTTTATATTGGAATTTAAGGGTTGGAGTAATTTTTTTATTCAAAATGCTTCATCTGGATTTGGTTATTAGTTTAGAGGTGAAATTCGATCAACCCACATGTTTCTTATTTATATATATCATTTTGTCCTATTCACATATGTTGTTTTAGCTCATTTATATGTTTGATACATTGTAGATGGTAATTTCACTATTGAAGTGCATCATGGAGGAATGTTCTATCGTTTGGGAAGCACTAGAAGTTATAGGGGTGGTGAGGTAGTGTGGGTAGACAAAAATGATCCGGATCAGTTTTCTTGGGTGTGTTTAAATCATATAGCCGTGGATTTGGGATATAGAAAGCCTCCCATAACTTATTGGTTCAAGCCTCCTGGAGTCTCAAGTTATGTCTCAATTGACACAGATGACAAAGTCCAAGACATGTTGAAGTTTGTAAAGAACGGGTATTCAGTCCTACAGATCTTCATAGTTTCTCTTTGTGACAGAAATATAAGTGAAGTTGATTTGGAGGACATGGGTTTGAAACCAAAGCATGTGATTGTCCATTCAGAATTCCAGTGCAACCATATTGATGATTTAGAAGACATTGAGGAGGTTAATGAAGTGGTTAATAATGGTACAAGGGCAAGGGCTGGAGATATTGTTCCAGACCAAGCAGCATGTGAGGGTACAAGTTCTGCTTCTAAAAGGAAAAAGAGGATTGCTGGAAGGAAAAAAAAACACGTTGAGAAAAAGGGAGAGAGAATGTATGCCACCAGGTTTAGAGGTGAGTTTACCTTTGATGAAGCTGAGTTTGTTGATGATGAGCTTCAAGATGTTAGTGATGATACAGAGTATAAGGAATTGAATGATAGTGATTATGAGCTGGATTTGTCTGAAGATGATGAAGTTTTTAAAGCTAATGTGGATGAGGTGGTTGTTGATGAAGCAGAAAAGGCAGAGATGGGATATAATGGTGAAATTTCTGATGGTGCTAGTGAAGAGTCAGAGAAGTTTCATAGTTGTTCAGAATCTTCTAGGAGTGATGATCATGTCAGGCACGATGGAAAGAGATATAGGAGGAAGAAGAAGAGATACACTAAGTTTCCAGAATTCAATAAGGAGACTGATTTGGTTGATCCTCAGTTCTCAATTGGCAAGACATTCCCAAATGCTGATGCATTCAAAGATGCAATAAAGGTATTGGCTATTCGGTCTAGGAAGCAGCTTAGATTCAATCCGAATGATAAAAAGAGAGTGAATGCTATTTGTAAGACTTCTAAGGAGAAGTGCCCTTTCAAGATATGGGCGTCGAAAATGTCAAAGGAGTCATCTGTTATGGTCATCAGAACATGTGTAATGGAGCATACATGCAATGTACTAGGAAAAAAAAAAGTTTGGTACTGCAATGCAAAATTCATTGCAAAGAGGTACATGTCTAGTTTCATAGCTGACCCTGATTGGACAAAGAAAGGAATACATGCTGCAGTTGAAAGAGATTTCGGCTTAGATGTGGGTTACCAACTTTGCCAAAGGGCAAAACAAGTAGCAAAAAAGATAATTCATGGAACGGTGGAGGATCAATACAACTTGTTGGAGAGTTGGGCTGGTGTTATTAGAAAGGCTAATCCAAAGAACACTGTATGGATTTGTGCACCACCTGAAGGAGATAAAAGGAGGTTCAAGTCAATGTATGTGAGTTATGCTGCACTTAAGCAAGGTTTCAAAGAGGGGTGTAGGCCACTTATAGGTTTAGATGGGACTCATTTGAGAACAAAATTGAAGGGAATTATGTTGACTGCAGTAAGGATTGACGCCAATAATGGGATGTACCCTATTTCTTATGCTATAGTTGAGCAAGAGACGAGAGAGAGTTGGACTTGGTTTATGCAGCTGTTGAGAGATGATTTGGAGATAGAGAACGATTTTGCATACACCATCATCAGTGACAAGCATAAGGGACTTTTAGATGCTGTCAAAGACGTACTTCCAAACTCTGAGCATAGAAATTGTGCTAGACACTTATATGCCAATTTTAAAGGAGATGGATATATTGGCAGTGAGTTGAAGGAGCTTTTCTGGGCAACTTCTAGAAGCACCACCTTGACCTGGTTTAAGAAGAACATGGATGTAATCCGTGGAAAAAATGCCAAGGCTGCGGATTGGTTGAGCAAAAGGCCTGCTCAACAATGGAGCAGATCCCACTTCAAGACCCATATCAAGTGTGACATACTCTGCAATAACTTGTGTGAGGCATTTAATTCAAGAATTCTGAATGCAAGGAAAATGCCCATCTTAAGCCTGCATGAGGAGCTGAGAATGAGCTTCATGACAAGACACGCAAATAGGAGGAATGCTGCGGAACAATGGACTGGAAATATTGGTCAAAGAATTCAAAATGTGGTGAAAAACAATGCAAAAAAGAGTGATGATTATACTGTTTGTGAGTCAAGCCATAAGAAGTTCCAGATTAAAGGAAAGGGAGTTGAGTGTGCTTCTGGTGTCATCTCTGTCCATGCTGTGAATTTAAATGACTACAGCTGCACATGTAGGAGGTTTGATTTAACTGGGTTACCATGTCCTCATGCCATAGCAGCCATTAATATAAAGAATCTGGATATTGAGAATTTTGTTGACAAATGCTACTAGAAGGAGACTTATTTGAAAGCATACACGCCAGCCATAGAGGCCATTCCTGGAATTGAAGAATGGGAACTTGTGGACAGCCCTATAATGCCCCATGTGTATAAAAGAGTTCCTGGGAGACCTCCAAACCTGGCCAGAAATCCATCAGCAGGTAATCTAATTTTCTTGTTTCAGTTTTTTTTTTTTTTTTCCGTTTTGTTTTGATATCTTGCTAACAATTTATATGTTCACATTGTAGGCGAGGTACCTCCGCCTCCTGGAAGTACCAAACTGTCAAAGGCACACTATAGTGTAAACAGGTGTGGTCTGTGCAAAATGACAGGACATAATGCAAGAACATGTTCTAAACACAATGCTCGCGATGCTCCTGAAGTTGTAAGTAAAATCTGTTCTTGATCAACCTAGGACATGTAATTATCACATGTTCAGATATTTATGACTTCAAGTGCATTTGTTCAAGTACAATGATTACATGTGATATACTGAGCAAATAGTCCTAGGTTTGGAAGGCACCGGTTTTGATCTATGTATGTTATGCCATGTTTAATTTGTTTTTAAATTTGGTATTAGATCTTCATCTTAGTAATCTTCATGGAGAGACTTCATATGATATTCCATCTCATCATCTATGAAAGAAGTATTATAGAGCTTTCAGTATACCACCTGTGTGCAGGCAAGACCACATAAATTTTTAGTGCAAGTACATTGATTACGTGTCATTTGTTCTCCAGGATCCAGTCCATTTTTCATCACAACCAACTCCTGCTATACTTCATGACTCACAAGTTGACAATGCATTTGGTTCGTCATCACAGCCAGTTCACAACAATGCAAGTAGAGGGGGCAGATCAAGAGGAAGTAGTGGTGGGATGGGTAGAGGGAGGAAGGCATGGAGGCCATAGATGAACATGCACTTTTGAGTTTCGTTATTGCTGTTATGCATCTAATTGGCCACTTTTGTTTATGTGAATGTATTCTACACTTTTGTTCAGGACAAATGCATTGTGGCCATTTTTGTTGTGGAAGTTGTTAGATATTACAGGCAGCTTTGTCAATTTTAGACATCAATGACAATCTTTAGGTACAGATGCATTATGACAGTGTTGTTTTGAACAAGTCATCATTATGTATTTGATGCATTATGACAGTTTATTTTGATCAAAGTGGCCTTCATTCATTCCAGAATCTAAATTTCATAGTTCCATCATTTATTATGCAGATTACTGCTTACAAATTCACTAACCATTTTTGGACGGAAAAATGAAATTGGAGGGAAAAATGAAACTGGAGGGAAAAATGGATGGGAAAAAAAATGGAGGGAAAAAATGGAGGGAAAAATGGATGACCAAAGTGATTTTTGAGATATGATCAGTGACCAATTCGTCAATCTAAGAAACTGACCCAAATGCCCCTTTGAATTGACGGAATATGCTGTTTTTAACGCCAGAAATAAACAGAGTGACCAACCCGATTTTCGAAGTAAAACATGGATGACCAATTTGATATTTGTCAAACATGAGTGACCATTCCGTCTCAACTGTCAAACATGAGTGACTAAACCAGCCATTTTCCCAAGATTCTTCCCAAAGAAAACAAGTGTAGTCTTCATAAGGTTGAGGGCTATTGGCTTAACACGATTCAGTATCAAGAGAGTCTACTTCGGCTAGATGATTAGTCCCCTTATGCTCTCTACATACGGGTTAGTTACTCCTCATTATGATTGTGCTTTCATGCATTTTCTATATAATTTTCTGCTAAATAGTCTGAAGTTATGTAGACAGTATCTTTTATTCAGCTTCCCATTATGGTAATGCATAATTGTTGGTTACGTCTTGGAAGAAGCTCTCTAATACATATGTGTGTTTTTCCTCTTGTTTTCACGTGAGGATGCTCGCAGGAGTGAGATCTAATACCAGTTCCATTCTGTGATGATGTGCACAACAGACTTTGGTGTTGTCAATTCATATTAGTGACTAAGATGATTTTTTTTTTTTTGAATCAAGAAAGAACTTTTATAAAAAATTTCAAGAGAGATGATTACAGTCATACTGGATGACATCAGTGATACAAGGTGAAATATGGCCAAGCCAAGTATTTTTGCCAGGAGATTCAAAGCCAATGCTAGCGAGTCTATGAGCTACCCTATTACATTCCCGAGGAGCATAACTAATGGAGACATGTTGGAGAGTATTCAAGATATGTTGGATATCAGCAATCAAAGCACTATTGGGTAAAAACAGGTGATCTTTGGTGCCAGCCTCATTAATAGCTACAGTGCAATCACTTTCAATAACCACATTGGATACCTGAAGGGAGTAGAGGAAGTCAAGTTCATCCCGAAGAGCTAACAACTCAGTCTGTTTAGCTTATGCCGAATGCGTGATTGGATTTGCAAAAGCAGCTATAAACTGTCATGTATGGTCATGTAAAACTCCACCAGTACCTCCTTTATTGAGAGCAGGAAGAAAGACTGCATCAACATTGAGTTTAAAAATTCCAGGAGTAGTAGGTTGCCAATGATTTAGAACTCTTGGAACTCGCTTACTAGGAGTAGCCCTAGCTCTTTGAAATTCTCCAAGCCAAGCAAAACTGCTGAGAGTGATATCAGTAGAGGTCTGTTGGGAATTAGACCAAAACTTGTTGTTCCTATTCTTCCATAAAGACCAAATGATCACAAGCAATTGTGCAAAATTTTTTGCCGACATAGAAGTAGCTCTCTCAAGCATCCATTCCTTAAAATTTAAGGAAAGCAGCAAAGTGTTTTGTAGATGAAAAGGGGCACTAGTGAGAATATTGTAGGTTGTAGGGCACTTACAGAACAGATGACTCACATCTTCATAGGTATGAGAGCAGAGCATACACCTTACCTCCCCATCATATCCTTTTGTAAGCAACCGATCCCTAGTAGCTAGAACATTCTGACAGGCACGCCAAACAAACATCTGCACTTTCCCAGGAACATTAATTTTCCATAACTTCTTCCAAAGTGGTTGAAAGGAATCACCTGAGGAACTAGAAGCAAGCATATTTCCCAAGACTTCAGATCGAGCAATCCAGTAAGCAGTTTTAACAGAGAAAAAACCACGTTTCTCAGGAAGCCAAATAAGACGATCCTCAGTATCATGTCGAGCTATAGGAATGCATAAAATTTTATTGGCAACACTAGCTGGAAACAACTGTTGGACCACATCAACCTTCCACAGTTTGCGTTCAACATCAATAAGATCAGAGACATATTCAACTGAAGAGTGAAGAGGTCGAACAGCCTGATATGAGGTGTTAGTAGGAATCCACTTATCTTGCCACACATGAATAGTTTTACCATTACCAACCTTCCATTGGATTCCAGCTTTGAGGATGGGTAGAGCTGCCATGATACTGCGCCAAGAGAAGGACGGCTTGTCACCGAGCTCGGCCTCCCAAATGGTAGAGGTAGAATAGTACCGGACTTTATACAGTTGTGCAAGTAAAGATTGAGGGTTTGTAATCAGCCGCCATTCTTGTTTAGCAAGCATTGCTAAATTATAAGCGTATAGGTTTTTGAAACTCAAACCTCCCTCATGTTTGTGTAGACATAATATGTCCCACTACGCCAATGGATTTTCTTCTTCTCCTCCGTATCACCCCATAGAAACGATGTGTAGAGTTGATGTATATCATCACATAAACCTTTGGGTAGAAGATAGCACTGCATAGTGACTAAGATGATTCATTCATTGAAATGCTTGTATAATGCACCAATTTCTTAGCTCTTGTAAGTTTAGTTTATCACATCAAGTGTCCACAAATCCATGTAAACTCTACCTAGGGGGTGTATTCAATCCAGATTTTAAAAGATTCTGGCTGACTTTTTATAATCCATGGAGTTTGTTAATTCCATGGAATGTTTTAATTCTATATAGAGTTGAGCAGATTCTATTAGATTTATTTGTCTATAATTACGTGGACTTATAAAGTCCATAGATTATTATCATAACAATAAATAAATAAATTAACACTATCAAACACACAAACAATATACAAAAATAAAATTATGACTAAAAATGAAATGCTTTTATATAATGTTATATGCAACTATTTTTAAAATCGTTACCAAGTTATCCAACTCCATATAAGAATTCATTAAACCGATTAATCAAAGGTACGTACGCAATTAAAAAAATACATTAGAATGCAGCACACTCCACTGTTCATTAGCAATTTTCTTGAGATAATGTCATGGGTTCAATACAAAGTAATCCTCTTTAGAGCATGATAAACAATCTCACTAATTACAATGACTGCATGTGTATGCTACTGAAACCATGACAAAGCTAGGCCACAAGGCCATGATGAAGAAGGACAAGGCCTTAATCAAAGGTACGTACGCAATTAAAAAAATACATTAGAATGCAGCACACTCCACTGTTCATTAGCAATTTTCTTGAGATAATGTCATGGGTTCAATACAAAGTAATCCTCTTTAGAGCATGATAAACAATCTCACTAATTACAATGACTGCATGTGTATGCTACTGAAACCATGACAAAGCTAGGCCACAAGGCCATGATGAAGAAGGATGATAGTTGTGGAGTATAGACTAGGCAGGTGCGAGATTTTACTGGAATTGAAACCTCATTAGGAGTCTTACAGATGTATATTTATGGCCGTTATGATCGTAAAGTGGGACTGACCGGATCCCGGGTTTTAGCTTCGAGACAGGCAAACACGTCTGGCCGCATACTCAAGTGCTTCTGACTGGACTGGTTTGAGTTCAACTGCAGTTTTGCTCTCAGTTTCTTTATCACTCACTCTGCACCCATTAAAAGAAGTAATGTAAGGAAGCGCATACACACTCAGAAACCGAATTAGGAGAGCATAAACTGCAATACTCAGCTCACCCTTTCCGATTCTTCTGATGAATCCTTGTCATTACCTTCGCCAGCTACTGGTGGCTTGGTTGAGATAATAATGCGATGTTTTAAAGCATCAGGTGATAGAAATTCTGTCATAGGGTCTTCTGGCTTTGGATGATACAGCGTATCTCCAAATATTTGGACAACCAACTACACATTGAAATATCAGTTCAAGGTCATACTAAGAAACATTGGTAATTGGCAAATGATCAGATTTGAACCCTCTGAATGAAATTTAAACCTTTAAACATGAATGAGAATTAGACCGTGTATAAGAACTAATGAAAGCCAAGTACCTCAGCAACTTTTAACTCTCAGCTTGGTTGTAAGGTGGTCTTCAAAATTTATAACAACAGGGTAGGGCGATTTAACAAAGGCATGTTCTTTAATAGATTTCAAGCATTTAACGAGTGTCACAGGAGCCGTCAAGGTCCTGCAATGGGCAAAAATTGGTTCTTATTCTACTTTGCCATCCCTAAACTATAAAAAAAAAAAAAAGCCTCGAAATACAATCACAACACTGCTAAATCAGCTTAGCAGTACCTTCCATGATAAACTTGAACATCACCTTTCGAAGACGTTGGCCATAAATCAAGCTCAATTACTTTGACCCCTCTCTCCAAAGCCTTGATGATTGGGTCACTACAGTCACTACTGAGTTGATTCCCAGTCAGGTACGAATTGTGCCCTTTATATATGAAATAATGCGACAACGGAGCAGTCATGTCATGGTGTACCTGAAACTCAGAAAAAAGCGCCAAATTTTCCAACCATATTTAACACATTCTCACCATTCACCATTCACCAACAACATCAACAAACAAAAAATCCCAATTGGTCCCCTAAATTCTCAGCCATCACAAACAAAACAGAAATGCGAAAATCAGACACACCAACCTCTCGTTTGATGGGGGGGTTGAATTCTTCCTCGAAAACAAAATTGAAGAACTCCTCCAAAGTGAGGTCGTGTTCGCCGGCAACTTTATTCTCTTTCTTTTGAGGTTGAGGTCGCAGTCCGTCAAGGTCAGTTCGTCTTCTCCTCTTGCTGTTGACGTTTCATCTTCGAAGTGAAGAAATAGAATACGTCAAAATCTCTTGTGGTCTGGCAAGATTTTTTTAGGGTTTTGGTATTTATAGTAAGCACTCAAAAATCCTACAAAATCAATGAGATAATAGAGTCCTTAAAAGTCTACCAACTTTTAAATACCATAAGAATTTGATGGATAATTTTAAATCTAGATTGAATACCAACAGATTTGTAAAGACTTTTTAAAATCTGAATTGAATACCTATGGATTTTTGAAATACCAAAAAATCCTATAAAATCTGAATTGAATACACTCGCCTTAATTTCTACCAGGGCTGATTGAATTTTTTTTAACTTGCTTTATTAAATTGATAGCGCTCTATGTTGTAATACTGAATGTTGAAACAAGCTACTGATCAGTTTCTATATATGTTTATAGTTTTTTGATGCTTTTATAACTTTGTTACTTGGCTTGATAATTTTGACCTCAAGTTGCTCTGCCTTAACATGTCTCATTATCTCGAAATTGTAAATAGTTTCTCATTATCTTATGTCTTCTGTTGGCCATTAGTTCTCTCTAGTCAGCTAGTCTTTAAAGAATGTCTCCTTTGAGTGCCTCCTGAAATAGCTCGCGCGCATTCTATTTCATCCTTTGGCTATTAACGAACTAGATCGAGTCTTCTATATATGAACCTCTGCTTATATTCTTGCTCTTTCTTGTTTGCACATAAATTCGGAAACACCATGCAAAAACAAAAATTGTCTACTCATCGATCTATTGATTGTACTCTGGCTTAGTTCAAGCTACATACACACGCATCTTAAGATACATTCTATAAATATATTACCTTTGTTAATGATACTTATTAGAGGAAGCAAACAATATTTTCTTCACCCTTGGATGTTTGAGGAAACCTTGGTTCTTCACGCTTACTTATGTATCAAGAGTGTGTACAGTGTTGGTGCAATTATTGATGATATATATATTTGTTGCATGATTAGCTCCTACTCAGTGGACCGACTCAGGCTCTTTGCATAAAGCCCACGACTGCCCCTATGTATATATATCACTCTCAAACCCTAGTTGAACGTTTCGTTTCCAAACAGTTATATCAATGGCGGAAGCAATTCTACCGGAAGAGATTATAGTGCTCATCCTCTGCTGGCTTCCCGTGAAATCCTTACTCCGATTCGCCTGCGTTTCCAAACGCTTCCATTCCATCATTCTCTCCGACCCTAAATTCGCTAAATCCCAATTTGAAGCCGCTCGTGACCGCAAAACCATAACTCGTAAACTTCTCTGCTCCGTTGAAGGTCCTCGATTCGAATCCATAGACCTGGAGACGCCGTCGTTTGGAGATCATTCCTCTGTTATTAATCTCAAGTTTCCTTTTCCGCCACCGGACACTACTGAGGTCACGCTTGCAATGGTATTGTGTTTCTTGCTTTTGGTTACAGAATATTCTATACGTGGAACCCTTCAACTGGTTTCTTCAAGAAATTACCTGACCCGGGTTTTTCCGCATTTCTCAATCACCTCATCAGTTATGGTGTTGGCTATCTGCCGTCCACCGATGACTACAGAGTATTGGTACTCTCTATCGACTATGATGACTGATGACTATGATGATGAGGCCGCCGAGGATGAGGCCGCCATTTTCTCAAGTAGAGCTAATGCTTGGAAGACACTTGAGGAGGCCGATGTCGAGGTTCTGGCTAATACCACTAGTCAGGGGACACTTTTGAAAGAGGCACTTCATTGGCTCGATGGTAAAGAAATTGTGGCTTTTGATTTGGCACAGGAAGAGGAATGTAAATTCAGGAAAATGTTGCTGCCGCAGTTTGATGACCATGACTATAATTTCTGGCATCTTGGAGTTTCTGCTGGAGAATATCTTTCTCTTGCCCGTTTTTTTAAGGCTGCTGCTGACTGCATTCATGTATGGATCATGAGAGAATACGATGTGCGTGACTCATGGACTAAGCTCTTTAGCTTGAAGTTTTCGGACCCCCCTGCTATCGAGCCATGGAGTTACCATCTCGGTTGTGAGTTGGTTCAGGAAACTAGTTTTGTTACCCAGATACATTTTAAAGATGGGTATGACCACAGGTCGAAGTGGGTAAAGATCACTCAAGAAGAAGACCAGTGTAGTTTCAATAAGATTGAGGGCTCGTATTTAGAAATGACTCAATATCAAGAGAGTCTACTTCGGGTAGATGATTAGTCCTTTTTGCTCTTGTCATACAGTGCTGGTGGTTAGTTACTCCTCATCTTGGGTCTGCTCTCGTGCATTTGAAATTTATTTGTTTATTTGATATTTAAGTTACATCTTGCTTATTGCCTACTGAATGAATATTGGAATGCATTTGAAACTCAAACTAACTTTATGAACCAGTTTAGTTCCCTGTAGGGCTGTACCCTTTTATGTCATGCATGTTTAATGTTTGACTTGCTTTGTGTGCCCATCGTATGCTTTAGAAATTTTGCTTACAACTCTGTATTTATGTAGACAGTAAATTTTATTCGGTTTCCCGCTATGGCAATGCATAACAGTCGGTTACAACATAGAAGACATAAGTCACATATGTATACATATCTCTTTGGTCAGCATTGAGTTGATTGTTACCATTTCCTTAGTGTTTTAATCTGAGGATTTGTTTTATGCGGCTTCCTATTATTGTCACAGTACATCATTTTAGTCCCTCACTTCAAGTACGTGGCCGCAAATCCTGTAAACTCTACTTTCTACCAAGGCTGAGTGAAGGAATTTAACGGACGTGCTTTAAGACAAAGTAGAGTAGCAGCACTCTAGAGTAAATAGATATCCCTTATTAGATGGATGTTTGCAGGCAATGGCTTTGGAGTTGATTGTTACTACATCAAGACAGAGAATTATTCGTTTAGTTTTTTGCTGAACTGTTCTTTTATGTATCATTGATCGATCTTTGATTGTTCTGTGTCGTTCTGCTGGTCAGTTGTTCCTCATTTTAACTCTACTTTCATGCATTTGAAAATTATTTGTATTCTTGAGAAATTTGGCTAAATAGCAATGGGATGCCTGTGCACACACAGGATTGATCTAATCCAGTTCCTTTTTGTGATGATGTGCACAACAGACTTTGGTGGTGTCGATTCGTATTAGCAACTAATCTGAGTTCCTCCTGAAATGTTTGTATAATAAACCATTTTCTAGCTCTTGCAAGTTTAGTTTATCACTTCAAGTGGCCACATATGTAGATGTAAAGTATACTTTCTACTAAGGCTGATTGAAGAAATATACTTAAGTGCTTTAACTTGCTATAAACCAAGCAGAGTATCTATCCTCTAGAGTAAATTGATGGCCTTCTGATTGCATTGTTGTTTGATGCTACACCTATATTCAGAGAAAATGGAATAAGTTATTAATTGGAGTGAATTACCAGATACTTGATTAGTCATTCTTTGTATACATCCTATTGTAATACTGAAAGTTCAAATGGGATACTGAGTTTCTGTGCTTTGATATTATGTCATTCTAGAACTAGAATTGGGCATATGAGTTCTGAATCAGTATTTCATGGGTTGAATAAATATGTGCTAATGAACTCCATCAAAAGTGTTTTATTTGATGAAAAAATATCAAATCTGATTCGTTGTAGGTGGTATGTGCTTTCGTGCATTAACATCCCTCACTGTATTCTTGTGATGTGTCTAAACTTGTGGGAAATCTTGAATTGTTGGATGCTAGTTCCTGGATTAGCGTTCTATTTCATCATGCGGGAAGAGTACTATTTTTTATTCTAATGAACTTGGAGTCTCCAAGGGTACTGTTACTAATATATGCTAATATTTTTGCTCTTTGCTGCTTGGTTGCACATAATCTCAGAAACACCATCCAGAAACAAAAAATTGTCAACTCATTTATTAGCTTAACAAAGCAGCTATCCTCTTCGGTTATATTTGTATATACACATGGCTTAGCACAATGTATTTTCCTTTGTTTATGATACTGGTTAGCTGAAGCAAATAATTTCTCTTCACCTCTTAATCTTGAGTTTTGCTTCTGTTCTTCCTATTCTTTCCAATAAGAAAATGGCAAAATCATTCATTTTAGTTGATCATTAACTCATTGGCTTTCATATTATTTGAGGGAGATTAATTGTGTTTTTCTTTGATTTTGTAGGGCTTTATGGGAAGGTTTTTGTGAAGTGGTGATGCGGACCGGCTTTAATTGAAAGCTAGCTTATATATTTGTCTAATGGCTACAAGTGTGTTGATGTATGTATTTATCTTGTTTAATTGTCTATGTTGACAAGGATTATGTATATTGAGTCGTGTACTTGGGTTCCTCAGTGGAACTCTTGTTGACTACTGTTTATGTCACTTACTCTATAACGGATCAATGTATTTTCATTCTTTCAGTGTTAATGTGTTGTGTTTGACACTATTCGCATGATTCAATATGAAACATTGAGGAATGCTTGTGCATTAAAAGTGCGGAGCTCATGCACCTGAGAATTATTTGTGTAATTTTATGCTGAATTGTACTGTTATGTATCATTGATGTCTCAGTTTTGAATCTCTTTGTCAATGCAAACATGAATCTCACGTTGGAAGTAAACGCTGGTTAGGTTTATCAATATGCCTCAGTTTAAGGTGAGAAGCCCCTAGTAAATCTAAGATTGTGAAGAAATAGAAAAAAAGAGGAGTGTGCAAATTAATATTTTTTTTTGCACATCCAGAGTGTTAAAACTTGAAGATGATGTACAGGCCAAGTGAAAGATGAAGAAGTTCAGCTTATTGACTATCTAAACATGCAGGGAAAAGGTCAAAAGATTCAAAACCTACAGAAAAACGAAAAAGAATTGCTCCTTTTGTGCATCCAAGTCTGGTTTTGACTCTTCATTCTCATTCTGCTCTCTTGCCTCTAAAATGACTTATTTAGTTTCTGATTCGGGCTTGCGATGGTTCATTGAACATGCAAGACAGTTGTTTCTGAAATTTTTTCCGAACTTTGTTAAAAATCAGTCTAGGATTGATTTGATACCTTCGTCAATGATCAACCATCAATGTGATTTAAGATGGTGTGACGCCAATTAGATACAACGCAAAATTATTTAAGCCTCTCCAAACGTAGCCAATCGTAGATCTAATGTCTTAACAAGCAAGAATTATATACGTTCTACTGATTCTGAAGAGGTTGGACATCTTCATCTTTGATTTCTTCTTTGTAGTCAAGTCATCTAGCCATGTTACTCCTAAATACTGAAGGGGTTTGGTTCTTTACATTCCGTACTCGACTCAAAGTGATTCCATCTCATCACTTTGAACGAATGTTGCTGCATAATGAATTAATTTCAGTTTACATACTTGAACTTTAGTCCAATCATCACTTCAGTCCGTATACTTTTGATTTCATCAACTACACCCCTATACTTTCTAAATTAATCAACTAATACTAATTTTGTAAATTCCGTACAAACGATCTATCAATACCAAAGGCTGATGATTGAGCCAAAGTTCAAGTAGGTAAACTGAAATTAATTCATTGATAATCACCTAAAAATTTTAGTTTCTAAAAGGTAGCTAACATCTTTTTGTAATGGTTGTTACACTTGCGCTATGAAATTAAACTTTTCGCTTTGAATTTTGACAATGAAAGTGTGTACTGAATATTCGTCTCATATTTTGGGGTGAAATGAAGATTTACCACATAACCAACAAGAAATACTCTAAACTCAAGATGTAATGTCATGTTGTGTGCTAATTTACACGAACCAGATAATAATTTTTGTAAACGCATTAACAGTAAAATGTGGCCTGAATTATATTGAAGGAACCAAGGGAACACCATACCTAAAACGACACTAAATTTTTAAGATCCAGACAAGTCCTTACCTAAAACTACATATGCATACACACATATAGTATATAGACTGGCATACAATCTCCACTGGTATTGAGCCACTTATTTATACCATATCATATCTGACGCACTTCTTCTCACATTCACTGTTGCCCCTGCAATAACAAAAGTTTTTTTAATGACCTCATTAACAGCATGATACATCAGTACATCACTGAGAGGTAAAGAAAGAAAGACTATGATATGATGGCTTGGTTGGCCAGAAGGGATCGTACCAAGAAGCGCTTCTTGTACTGTGCAACAAACTCGTTTGGATCAGTTTTGGTTACCTTATAAGCATCAATCTTGTTGATTTCCTGCAGAAGGATATAATCATCAGATTAACCACAATGTGAAATCAAAAGTTTAATATATAGGATTCGTCTCTCTGCTCAATTCCATGTTCGGGATAATAAATGACTGAATATTTATGCTCAGGAGATTCTTGCAGGAAAGAAAAAAAAAATCCTTGATCAGCTGAAAACTAGCTTGGTTTCAAGAGAAAATCCTGCATCTTTGCTGTGCTTACACTACAACAAAGGGACCATTATTGTGCACCTTAGTGCAATGTCATAAGCTAACCTATTCAAATTTTCACATAATGAATTAAAGTTTATGTCTAGGCTGGAATAGATAAAAATTCATGAAATAAAAAGTTATATTTTACGGGTTTCAGTGTACCTCCAACCATGCTGCTAGTTTAGGCCTGCCTGCTGTGATGTCATACTTCCACACCTCTGATAAGAAGGTTTGGAATCTCTCAACAAATGGGATATATGCTATGTCAGCCTGAAGAAAACATATATCTATCAACCATAAACTTAACCATTTAATTGGTCATCACATTCCCAAAAGGGTATCAATATTCCTCAGTTTCATAATTTGGTATTTGTAACAGTAAACAGCGTACATAATTGCCTATTACAAACTTACCAAACTGAACTGATCCAGAAGAAATGGCCCATCGTCAAATTTTTTCAGAGCATTTTCCAGGTAATCAAACTGAGCATCTGATCCAGGTAACCAGTTTTGGTCAGTGCAAGTCTATAAACCACAACAGTCCCTAATGAGAGAACATTAGGATCCTTACCAGCCTGTTTTACTGTGTCTTCTGCTTTGAATGCAGTAAAAATTGTCCCGGTGAAGCTACCGACATGTGATATCAATTCTTCACCAAATTTTGCTTTCTCAGGGTCCTACAATTAATTTCACAGCATCAGTTTGGTCAACTAGATAAAAGCCAGAGACAGGTTATCAATGAAGAGTTAAACTAGGCATATATCTTACTTTGGGGAAAAGTGAAGGCCCTTCAAAGTTACTGTCCACATATTTGATCAGATCAAGACTCTCCCCAATGATCTTTCCATTGTGCTCCAGAGCTGGCACCTGTAAAATAATCATTCAAACAGTTTTAAACAGCTTCACCCAGATCTGCAACAACATTTACTCAATGACAAACAAGAACATAGCTATAATTGTTCAAACACATTACCTTATTCTCAGGGTAGACCTTTTCCTTGTACCAAGCCGGCCTGTTATAAAGATCTATAGGAACAAATTTAATCTGATCTTGTAAGCCCTGTACCACAGAAATCCCACAAAAACAAAAACTAAGCCAAATATAGAATTTAGCTACTTGTTGATGTTAAAACAAAATAAGGGTCTTTGTCTATGTTCCCAAACTATTAGACAATGAAAATTAAAAGAGAGATTAAACGACCTTATAGTTCCTAGTGATCCAGACCCTCTGTGCAAATGGGCATGGGTAATAGGTATACAGCCTTGTAGTGCCATCAAAGAGAGGAGGTGGGGTGGAGTTGGCATCCAACGGTGTGGGAAGAACTTCCTGACTGTAAAACCCAAAACCCAGAAGCAATTTAAACAACAAATGAAACACAAATTCATACAAAACCCAGAAGCTAAAATGAATCAAGAAGTGAGAAGCCGTACGTAGAAGACATGAGTGATGGTCTTGCAGAGAGTCGAGTTGAGGTTTCCTTGGAGATGGGAATTAGGTGCGTTATGTTGTCTATGTTCAGTCTGGGTGATCGTTTTTATAGGGAGTGACTTTGGTCTGTGTGAAGTGAGCAGTGACGTAATGTTTCCGAAACCGTGCGTTTGTGCTTACGTGTTTCTTGTTCTATGATTAGATTGTGCGGTTCTTATCGTCAGCCGTTTATTTGGAAATTTTGTATCGATCCTACGGTAACAAAAACGGTGAGCGACGACTTCTATCTAAAAACAGTCATCGCATTTTCAGCCAAAAACTGAAGGTGGTGAAATTTACAGTAAGCAAGTTGTCAGGTCTAAGAGATGGTCTTCATAGCGCAATTCTTCAGAATCATTTTAGTGGAAGAAGACTAAAATCTTAATGTAGCAGCTCCTAATCTTAAGAGGATTCAATTGTTGATATCTGACATCCGGTTCCTAGACAAACTAGCTTCTATGAGTCATGAATCTCCTCAACCGAAGATCTGGTCCTTTTGTCTCCCCTTTTCTGTGTCTCAAGAGTTCTTCCTTGATCAGCTAGATAGCGGTATAGAGGATTATAATTTTTTGTTACTGGAATGATAATCCTATTCATAATAAGCTGCCAAGTAATCTAGGAACACATATTCCTTATTTAACTACATAATGTAGGTTGACAAACAAACACAAATCAGGTTTCCTTCAACCGAAAGGAATGCGGTTAGTGATCAACCTTCTAGTTTAGAAGAGTTTCCGTCTCTCTTTGAACTAGAAACTTGGATCCAAACCTTTTTTCCCCCAGACTTGGCTCTTTTCTCTTGTTTTGGATCACTTGCATTCTCAAGACAAAAAAATATTCCCTTGCTGTGCAAAACAGTTTCTCAATCTTTTTCAATTCCTTATTGACGATCTCAGGACCTCGGCATGGCAACATTCGACTGGTGCTGCCGGTTTCTTCCTTGCCTCTCCGATCCCGCTCGGAGGTCTGCTTTGGGTTTACAGGTCGCATTGGTGATGCTGCATTTGATATATGCTGGTGTTCTTTTTCTCTTTGATGGAGGTTTGATAGAGAACACTAAAAGAGAACCATGGTATACAGCAACATATTTGACTCTCTTCGTCATTACCTTGGTTCAATACTTGGTTACTTCTGGCTCTTCTCCTGGCTATGTTCTTGATGCAATGAGGGCAGTGAATGAGGCGAATTCGGCAACAGTATCAAAACATTCTGCTTCATCAAGCAAAGGAAGCGTGGTTGTGACAGTGGAAGATAATGGAACACCTTGGAGCAAACTTGTATTGGACTTGTATCCTCCCGGAACATCTGTTACAAGTTTGATTTGCTCCCACTGTGACGTTGAGCAGCCTCCGAGATCAAAGCATTGTGGCGATTGTGGAAGATGTGTTCTTCAGTTTGATCACCATTGTCATTGGCTTGGAACATGCATTGGTGTGGATAATCATCTTAAATTTTGGTGGTACATTTGTGAAGAGAATGCACTGGGCCTCTGGACTGGCATCCAATATATCACATACCTGAAGAATGATATATCAAGTGCTTGGTGGAAGCATGGGATCATGATTGTGCTGTTGTTTACCTTGTCGATTTGGCTCTTGTTTCTCCTCCTCTTGCTGCTGTTTCACAGCTTTCTTAAGCTGACCAATCAAACTACATATGAGCTTGTAAGAAGGAGACGGATCACATACTTGAGGGGAATTCCTGGAAGAGTATATCCTTTCAGTAAAGGAGCATGCAGAAATTTATACGAGTTTTGCTGTCTTCGAAGCAGTAAATACAGAATGGAATCAGTCCCAACAGCCATGGAACTTGAAGAAAAAGCAAGACCTTATACATGTACGGATGTTGTAACATGTCGCTGCCATTGAAATTGTATAATTATTTTTTCTTTTATTTTTTCTTTGAAAAAAAAATTACTGTATAATTTTGCTACTATACATGAATAAAGAAATATACTTCCATTCCTCTGTTTTCTCATTACAACCAAATGAAAGACGATCTCTTTTCTACCGAACTGAATGACTTAATTCAGCCAGCTTATAAGTAAATCAATTGATGACAGCCTTTATTGGTTTGTCCATCTTCCTTTTTCAGTCTCCGCATCACTCCACATGTATCCAAGACTTCCTTCGACCTTCGACCTCGCATGTTTCCCATCTATGTATTCCTCCTACTATCACAACAAGAATAGCATTACACATTATGTTAAAATTTAAGAATCTTGCAGCTGATATAATTCTAGATTCGAACTATCTAGTGCATTCATTATTTAAGCTCAACGACGGCAACTGCAATTGCTAGTCTCAGTAGAAAACTGCAGGAAATTTAAAAAAAGTGCAAAAATATGTTACCTGCTCTGAGCTTCAATTACTTCTCAAGTCTAGTCAGATTTCTTCATTAAACTTAATAGCACCCCAGCACTAAGACTTGTAGCTACAAAACCAAGAGACACCTCCGTTGATACGTGGAACCCTGTGAAAGAGTCGAGAAACTAAGCTTTCAAATATAGTGAAGAACATGTATAAAAGCAATAGTGCTTGAAAAACCCACCAAAAAAATCCAGGATCATTTTACACCCAATAAAGCCCAGAACAACACCAATTGCTGGCTGAAATGAAAGAATCAAAGGAGTCAAAAAACCTTGTTATTTTACATAGGAAATAAGAAACCCAATGTAAGATGCAATTCCACATCAACTTAAGTTGGATCAACTATTCAAAAAAAAGTTGGATCAAATGAAATGACCACGTGTTTATATGGTATGATTGTCTTCTACAGATTAATGATCATTAGTTGGTAGAAAGCCACATAGGCGCATAATGTGCAGAAAGTAGAAAGCACAAGAAACGAGTGTGTTGTACCTGTAGATACTCCAAGTCTGCCATACCCTCAGAAATGAGTGTGTAAAGTGACCTTAAACCTACATTAGAATGATATAGGATCAGTATAATCTTCTGCACATTCACACGCACACGTGGATAAGAATATTTACTGGTTAAAAACAAGCATAGATTTATCTTTTCCAGATATATGGTTGATTAAACATACAATTAACAAGAATTACCTACGATGGCAGATAAATTTGAAGAGAAAACTATGAAAGGATCTCGCGTAATGCCAAAAACTGCTGGTATGGAGTCGACCTATAGAAACGTGAAATATCAATAATTTAAGTAAAGATACCAATATGTACATATTTAGATATGTGCATAATACACGACATTATTGATAGGTTGAGAGAACATACAGCGAATGCTATATCGCTGAGCTCAATAACTGCTACCGTGAGAAGTAAAGGTGTGGCCTGCCCAAAATGTTTGACACCTGTTAGAGATCAATTACCCATTAATTTAACATATACACTAATACCAATAATGGAGACAAAAGATGCTAGCATGTTATCCAGTCATCTGGAGAAACTTGTAAATTAGTCTACGCTATTCAAGGATTTTATTTCTCAGTATGCTGTGCAATAAAATACTGTACCCTTAGAATATCTAATCAACTTACCTTACGCACACCCTCTTGAATCGTAAAAAATCGATTGCCGTCGTAACTAGCTGCAAAAATTTCAAACATACATACACACCCACATTATTCATATAGCAGAAAGAGAGGTTAGTGCAAAGTGTGATCATATTATGCAAATTAATGTAGACTTGCAGGAGGATTCAATCTGTGAATTGCAGTTACTTAGCAGAAAGCTCAAGTAAGGAAATTCTTAGCAAAGAAAAGTGTTCCACCCTAAACATAACATAGACAGGCAATATTTATGGTTCTGCTCCAGCTTATATAATAATATTGAGTTCAAAAAAAGCTTAATTAAGACAATAATTTTCTGGCTGTGATACTTATTGTGAGATTTAATATTTATCTAGTTAAACATATTTAATTGCAAACACATGATCAGAAAACTTACGGGTGACAGGGATGAATTTCTGACACGTCTTCACAACAAAGTTTTCAGATAGATCGGTGTCATCTTCTTCACTTGAAAATAACTAGAACAACAAATTAAACATCAGGAGAACCAACCAACATCAGCACTTGATAAAAAAATTGGACTCGCAATAAAATGAGAAAGGATATTACAAATTTACATTCACATAGTGACAGAAAGTATGAGAATCAGTATCCTATCTCATTGTCCTCAGTTTTGGTGCGCAAGCACGCGAAGATGATTTTTAAGATAATAGAAAAGTAAACCGAGTTTACAGAACTATATACATGGAGCTACCTCAGCCGACTAGCACATTCGTAACTGAATTTTCAAACACACCCTAGTCTCTAAGTGCAAAATTGGATCTTTAACTCAAAAACTAATCTCAGATAACAATTACCACCATTTTCAGAGCAAAGAATATATATACCTTGAAGGATGAGTACAGTAGTATTGCAGCGAGGAAAAGATTTACTGCCTCAAACCTCTGAAAAAACAACACAGCACAAGATCTCAGGAAGAGCAACACAAACAGGAAAGAAGCATAGATGGAAAAAACAACACGTTCATTGGCACACACTCACAGAAAGGAGATACATTTACCTGAAGTGTAACTGTTCCGAGGAGTATCAATGTCAGCCGAAAGATGATTGCACCAGCAATACCATATGAAAGAACACGACCCTGTATTTAAAAAGAGCAAACTATTCACAAGTCATTCAAAACCAATATCCACAAAAAATTTGAGAAGATATGGACCAGAAACTAGAATGCTAAAAGAATTACTAAAGACCTGATACATGAGTGGCACTTTGAAGTACTTGAAAATCAGAACAAACACAAACAGATTGTCCACTGACAAGCTTTGCTCCAATAAATACCTGAAAATAGGAGAGATAAAAAAGTATCACTAGATCAAAATGTGTGTTCCCTATTCATTTGAATTAGATGCTAGATGTGTTTACACTTTTCAGCTACTTCGGTAGTCATATATGGCTAATGTGGTAGAGAGCCCAACTATCAATCAGCTTACAAACAAGATCATAAAGCACAGATTTCTTCCTACCCGGCAAAAAACTCAGTTGCCTTGCCAACACCGTCTTTAAAACCCACACCAACTCCAAATGCAACCGCAGCGCACACCTAGAGCAAATTAACACCAACATTTATCAGCAAACTTCAAAATACAAACAATTCCAACTAAGCCAAGAGATGCTCACCCAAAAGGCCACAGTTGTTACAGAAGTAACATAAGCTTCGGCTCCCTTAGATTTATCCAGACCGGAAGTGTGACAAGTGTCCACATATGACTCATCAGCATCAATCATCTCCCCTTCTGAAAGATGAAACAGAAGTTGTCATTTAAGATCCACAATTGAGTTGATGAATGAACAAGTTACCTGAAGTGGATACATCATCGCCCTGCTCAGTAGCTCTAGCACACACAATTGGCACGGACTGCCGACCAGCTGTACGGAGGCGAAGAATAGAGTGAGGTGGTCTGCTCCATTTTGGGGCTGGGGATCGTGAAGAAACTCTAGGAAGGTCGGAATTGAATTTGAGGGGGATGTGAGCGCCGTTGTGGATGACGCCCATATTGGGTGAGATTCAAATGGGGAAGAGAAAGAGGCGTTGTGAGTGGCTATTATCTTATCCTCTTTCATTTCAGAATAACTGGCCATGCTGTGACCGGGGACAAAGAATGAAGCTGGTAACATTTTATTTCACACAGAGACTTGATCACTAATCACCACTTGTACTAACATAATTAAACGCAGAGTATGTTCAGTACGGCGTGTTCTACACATATAATAATAATTTAAATGATTTCATATAATACATAATAAATTATACATATAAATTATTTTATATTAATTAAGATTGTGCGGTGTACGCAGTACATATAGGGTACGTTTGTTACCTAGGACTGTCTAAGTCGGGACTATTTCTTATAACAGTTCCGGACTATGCAAGCTTGGGATTGTACCGCAGTAATCCCTAACCCAGGTTTGGTACTACTTCGGACTAAAGAACAGAATAGTCAGAATAGTCCAATCCCACGTTTGATGATGCACCGGACTAAATTTTGTAACTTAAATATTTTGTTGCTGTTGGTTATATCTTTTTGTTTGGCCAGGCTGAAAAAGAAATATTCTTGAAGGTTGAGTTCATATGTAGTGATTTATGGTTGTCTATTATATGTAATTCATGAATGGTTGTAGGGAGGATGTGCCACAAGTTGGTATGATGTGAAGACATTTTGATTTTTTTCTCAAGAAAAGAAGTTTCTATAATCAAAACAGGTTTATTGAAGATGAAACTGATTTCAATAAATAAAAATACATTCATATATTCACAAGTACAAATTATATATCCAAAACTGAATTCTCAATTAGCATTTTACATGTCAGTACAAAAAACATTCTCATATCAGCAGGTCTCAAAACAAGCTTGACACCTAAAACCCTTGTATTTGCTGTATTTTCAGCAATCCCTCGCAGCCTAGTGTCTCTTCTTGCCACCAATACAAGCTGCACCCTTCTGTTTGCATATTCATATGCAATTTGCTGGAAACACAAATTTATACCACATCATTTATATACACCACAATCAAACTACGAAGCATTGTGATGATCTTAAACCTCTTTCCTTTGTATCGACAGCAAGAAAGTATGTATCCTTTTAACTCATTTTTTCTTAAACCTCTTTCCTTTGTATGATAATTGTCAGATGGAAGTTTACCATGAGATTTCTAGCAAAATATTTTTCAGCATTCTATACAAACTTTTGTCTTGCACTATTGTGGAACAACAAAGAACAAATAAAATGTAGCCAATAACCCATACAGTTTAGAGGAACCAGCTGGGACTGTGGGATGAGTATCGACAGCAAGAAAGTATATATCCTTTTAGCTCATTTTTTCTTAAACCTCTTTCCTTTGTATGATAATTGTCAGATGGAAGTTTACCATGAGATTTCTAGCAAAATATTTTTCAGCATTCTATACAAACTTTTGTCTTGCACTATTGTGGAATGACAAAGAACAAATAAAATGTAGCCAATAATCCTCAAAAAGAATGAATAAAAACGAAAAGGCAGAAACTGTTTTATTTTATTTTTCATTAAGAAAGGATGATAGAATACCACTTCACTATTGAGTTTTCATCACTTCCATCCATCCCCAAGCCAGTGTCAAAAATGGAGATCATATCATCGTCAATATCCACACTGCAAATAATGGGGTGGAAGGTGAAAATAAAATCATAGAAGTATAGCAAACTAATTTTTGCAGTCAGATAATGGAAATATACATGATAAAAGAGTAGCATATAATATTCGAACATATATTTGAAAGATATACATATATGTTCTGATAATAAACTAGAAAGTAAAAACTCAGCTACATATTAGGTTGCAAGCTAGACCACTTTAGTTTAGTAATTGCAAAGTAATTTCAGACTAAAACCGACAAGGCACAACAGGGACAAAGTGCTGGTCCTAGTCTAATGAAGTATCAGAGCCAGTAATGTATCTGCAAAATATTCATACTACATTGTAAAATATTCATACTACCGAAAAACCCATGAAGAGCAAGTAAAATATTCATACTACATTGTAATCCAATTAACCAAATGAGACTCATAGCAGTAGTCAACTGTTCTTCACATACCCTTTTATTCTTAAAACAACTATACATGGCCTCAATTGCAGCAAAATTTGACTTAAAAAATAAAAATAAAAAAAATAACTCATTTCAACACACGGTCCGTCCTCATCAAGAACCCCCATGTCAAAGAACCCAATTTTTATAGCAAAAGGAAGAAAATGAGGGTGAAGAAACTTACCCAGAAGGCCAAAATACAGATACCAAGAAACAGAAGAGAACCCAAGAAAGGTAAACAAAGTACATTCTTCATAGTTCATGTACTACCCTGTAAACCCCAATCAAAACAAAGTCTACCTACAACAGAATGTAGTTGTTCCAATCGTACCCATTACTCTTAAAGATTCAAAAAACACAAAACTAGCAGCAAAACTTGACTCTGAAATCCACATTACCAAGAACCTCAAAACCCTCCACAGAAAATCAAACTTAAACAAACAGAACGGCCTCAAAACACCCATTATCGGTTCATATTCAATATGCAGGTAAGAGAAGCAGAGAAGTAGAAGAAGGAAGAAAGAGTAGGGTAAAGAATTTAAGAAGGAAGAAAGAGTAGGGTAAAGAATCTCTCACCGAAATTGCAGAGAAACCATGATGCCCAAAACTCCCAGAGACAATTTAACACTACTAGGAATACTGACTAGATACAAAAGAAAAGTTCTATTTCCATGTTGTCCTATAACAACTCACAAACACGATAACAAATTAGTTTCTCCAAAATTTAGCCAAGAAAATCAATTCAACCACCTATACCACATTGTCTACACCAATGGCAATGACAATGAATATTTCCCTATGGCTTTGCCCACAGAAGTTAATTACTTTACGATTGTCTAAAAAAAACTAAAACGAAACTCAGTCACTAGTATTTACGGGATTTAAACCCAGAGGCACAATAGTAAGTCTGCACAAAACAGAGATTGATAATCGATCAACCCCACCAATTAACAACTATGTAGGATGTAAGACAGCAATTCCTCAGTACTGCTGCACTGCTTTCGCCCAGTAAAAAAAATAAAAAAGAAGGCAGCAAAAGAAAATAAACTCTCCAAGAATCATTGATCAATCAATCACACAACCCATAAAAAAATGTAATTAAATCGATCTATATGAACCCATACCAGATCAAGAAGAAAGAAAAAACTTAGAATCGATCTATCTTAAGACAGAGCATGGTTGAAGAGGGAGAGAGAGAGAGAGAGAGAGAGAGAGAGAGAGAGAGAGAGAGAGAGAGAGAGAGAGAGAGAGAGAGAGAGAGAGAGAGAGAGAGAGAGAGAGAGAGAGAGAGAGAGAGAGAACCTGAAATCGGGATGTTTTCTTCTTGAGAGGAGCTTAATCGAGATTCGCAGGGAGAGAGAGGGGTGAGAGGAGCTTCTGGAACGAAATCGATTTCTTCTGGAGCGAGAGCTACGAGAGTCCCCCAATTTTGAGGCCGCTCTGTAAGCCGATATCTGGGGGACGCGGGGACTCAACAAGCTCATTAATTATACTCCCGCACATCCACCAAACATGGTTTCGGATTATATATTTGTGTAACACAATCCAGTCCAGTCCCATCCCGTGTAACAAACATACCCATAAGAACTTCTGAATTAAACGTTCAAATTGGCGAGATATGCCGTAATAGTTTCGATCACGTGATAAGTCATGAGTCAGTTGCACCGCCCCTACATAGAATAAATTATTTACCAAAAAAATAATATTGTTTATTTTTCGTTTGGGAAGAAAATTACCGATCACACTTTAAACCAGGAAAATATCTCACACGGTTAATGCTGGCACTCCCTATAAATAAACCACGACACTTGTTCACAACTTAACCCCCACACCAAAACGACATTCTCTCTTCTCTCTCTTTCCCGTCGTTGTCTCCGAATCCCACCGTAAACCTAATCCAAATGGCCACCACCGACACCACCCCCGCCGTCGAAAACCCTACCAAACCCGCAGACCCCCCAGCCCCCACCGCCGCGCCTAAACCAGATCTCCCCGTCGACGCTCCCAACGAGACCCCCGCCGCTACCGCTCCACCCTCCGCCGTTGACTCCGCTGAGAACGGGTCAAAGGCGGACGCCGAGGACCAAAAGACCGCTCCGGCCGCTGAGGATGGAGCTGCTCGGGCTTCTGTTATTCAGAAGAAGATGCGCCGCGCCGAGAGGTTTGGGATTTCTGTGCAGCTCACTGAAGAAGAGAAGCGCAATTCCCGAGCTGAAAGGTATGGATTCAATTGATTCATTTTTTAGGTGAATTTTAGGTTTAGCGTTTTTTTGGAGATTAGCTATTAGTTTGTTTTATTTCATATATGTGTGTGAATATTAACATGCATAGGGCACTCATAGGGATCCTAATACTAGTTGCTGTAGATTCTGACTGTGGTTGATTCATATAGACATTTGTGTTAGCTGTGAAGATTAACTTAAATAGGTCAATATTGCTATCTTAGATTGTAATTTTGTTAATCGGGTTGCGAATAGTTCAGTAATAGTTACAATGATGCTTGTATTTTCAACCAATAGTAGATTTTCATGCTCTGCAAAAGTTTTGGAATGTTAAAAACTGTAGTATTGAATCTTTTGGTGTTTGGGAGGAGGGGATTGGCATGGTTGGGATTGCTAGTAGTTTATTTGAAGTTCTTGAGGATTTGACTTGATGATACGTTTTTTCTGTTGTTATTTATCTGTGAGATTGAGTTTCTGAACCCGTTGGTTGATCTTGTGGCAGATTTGGTACTGTTTCTACATCGCCTGTATCAGATGGAACCAAAAAGTCAGAGGAGCTGAAGAGAAAGGCTAGAGCAGAGAGGTGCGTACCTTTTATTAAATCAGTATCATACAACTTTAGAAACTGAATTGGTTAATTATTTGGTTATTCATCCTGCAAGCTTTGCTGACCTTTTTTTTTCTTTTCTTTTTTCTCCTCGTTATCAGGTTTGGGATTGCTGCTCCACCTGCGGCAAGTGATGAGGATGCCAGGAAGAAAGCTCGATTGGCCCGATTTACACCTGCTTCTAAGACTGCTGCTAAACCTGACCCTCATGAAGAAGAAAAAAGGAAGGCAAGGTCACTTAGGTATGAGTCAGTGCTAGCCCTCAACAAGTTTTATTGATAGATCAGTTAATCATATGTAGTCAATTATTAAAGGTGTGTTGCACATATTGTTCTCTTGTTTGTTAAAGTATTCTTGGAATTCTAAATGTTCTCTCGTTACAGGTTTTCAAATGGTCCCGCAGCTTCTCTCTCTCAAGTGAATGACAAGGGAAATATTGAGCCGGTAAGACCTCACACTGTTTGTTTGGGACTCTGAATACCTAAATCTGAGTGTTTTTTCTTCCCGATTCTGCTACTGGATTGCTGAGTTCTCTTTTCTTTGTTATTAGAAGGCAGCGGTTGCAGGCGGTGCTGTAGGAAAGGCATGAAAGGAAGCTTCCTTTCTTAGTAGTAAGTAAAAAAAAAATTGCAAGTTAATTTTGCTTTGGAAATTTTCTCCACATTATATTTATTATTATGCTATTCCATATGCTGTTTTGATTTATACTTTGTCCTCATCTCTGTGACAGGTTTAGGGTTCTAACATTTTGTGATTCCCTCGAGGCTTCCTTCCTTTACCTACTTCTGATTGCATGGGTTATCAGGCGATGCATTTATCCATCTATATAGTCTTCTACAAGTCGGTGAAAAAACTTTGGCGGCGAGGAGGAGCTTTATTTCTAGCTGGATTTGGTAATGAAGCATACCTGTTTAGTGTTAGCATACCTTGAAATCTACCAAGAATGTCTTAAATTCAGAATACGACCTAGGGTAAATCACTAAATCACCAGGATATTTGTGGCAACTGTTGGGTGGTTACTGTTCTGATTTCTCTATCGACACAAGGACAACTGCTCATAATTGCTTATGGTCACATACTCATGATGCAGTGTTGAACAGTAGTACCAAGTTGGTTTTCTGAGTGAGTCTACCTAATCTGATGAATGGTAATCAATGTTATAAACTATTAATGGTAGGATGAATTGTTGAAAGTTATAAACAAAAAGAGAAAATGTCTAGTTTAAGTAATGTAGTTATGTTATGTATCTGGGCTTGCTTTCTTTATTCTTTTTTATCGCTTGTGGTTTGTAGTTTTTAGGTTCTTATTTGATAATAGGATAACAGTGTGTGTTTGGGTCAGATGAGAGGTATAACCGTGTAATGTTGAGTAGTATTGTCCAACACTGTGTCATGAGAAGGATGACCGAGATGTGTTCAAGAGTTGAAGGTAATTATTACGTATTAGTTTGTCAGATTTGCTCAACAGTGGATTAAAAGTTGGAACCCTTCCCTAGATTGTATTACTGGAATTTGGGATATTCTTGGTTGTTGATTCAAGGTAAGTGACCTCGTTGAAGGTAGTTGTGGATTTTCTCAAGCGTCGTTGGGTGAATTGTGCAATCTTCAGGTAGGATTTGGGGAAAGGATTGTACTCTTTGATATTTTGTTCAGTTTTAGCTTTGTAAGTTTTATATTTTGTATATGAAGCTTTCACTGGAAAAATGTAAGGACATCCCACCTGTATGTGGATGGAGGACCTGTTTGACTTATTTTTATAAGAGGGAATCAGACAATGTTGGTTATGTTTGCTTATTGTCCATCTATATTTTCATTTTTGTTATTTATTCTCTTTTGCATAATGATGATTGCTTTATGGTTCATAGATTCTACATTTATGCATTTCTAAATCCCCTTGTTTATTTCCATGTGGATTATTGGCGGATTGTTCTCTGTTGCCAATTTCTTGATGAGTTGAGCAATGGGTTCTTTGTATAGCATTTGATTTCTAGCATTAAATGTTAGGTATCTTTTGTGCGAGGAAAATCTGCATTAGAAATTTTGGAATATTGGTAGTATTGCTGGTGCCAGAATTTGGTATGTGCTGTATCAAATGAAGAATGGTGCTCGGAGTTGGTGCTGAATTTTTTTGTACTTTTGGATGACAAACGAAGGCGATGTTTTCATATGATTTATGACTACCAGGAGTAACCTTACATTTAAATTATAGATTACAAGGTACAGGAAGTAAACAGTGTCTACAACTCCAAGTTCTGTACAGTTACATAAACCATTTTAGGGAATGTCTGTCTTCCAATTTTGCTGAGCATCATCCTCTGAAGCTGTGAGACTTGATCTTCTTCGAAGACCACTTTTCAGCGATTGTAGCTAATCAGATAATGTGGATGTACATTACATTTGTCAAATGTCCGACTGCTACATCAAATTCGATCTTACACCACATTATGCACGACATCACGGATGAATAAGGCCTGATTTAGAAGTTGGGGGTAACTGAAATATTAGATTTGCGAGGAGAACTTCCATGCTTCAACTGATTGTGATCTAGAAACACTACCACTACACTGATGTCGTCGTGAAAATGTCGTCTCACTCCTCGCTCAATCCGTTTCAAGTCTGCGAATCTCACTTCCCTTTTCTTTGCTGCTGCTTGTAGTGCAGCTTCAATAAGTTTCCTGGCTATTCCCTGCAGAACATGTGTGAAATGGCTCATTAGTCTTAACGTCTACTATAAATGACTTAACTATGCACCATGTCAGTTTTTGTTTTTATGATTCTTACTTTGCGTGGGTTATTGTTGACAATGTCGACAGCCTCCTGGTTGCTAAGGTGCTCCCACAGACCATCAGAAGCAAATATGAGAAACTGATCTTCTGGTCGGAGTTTGAGTACTGATATCGATGGATCTGGACTCAGAATTGGTTTGAGGAATTCAGGATCTGGTAACCTAAACTTGGGTAGTAGAGGTTCTCTGTTGAACTCTGGCTTCTTTAGATATGCATCACCAATGGATCTTGAAACCTGCAGAAGGCTTTGATATTTTTAGTTCATAAGAAACATACTTGTGCTGCCACTCATACTTTATATCTGGCTTGAAAATCATTAACTTGTTCAAACTCTGAAGATCCTTAACTGCCACAGACTCTTTAGTCATATAAAATCAAAATGAGTTAAAGCAGTAGTTCCTTCAGAATTTTTTAAGAATTGCAAGAGATACCAAAGGGGCTTGTTTGCATCAATATATTAAGTGCTTTAAAAGCATATTGAAGTGTTTTTGAGCTGATTAAGTGGTGGAGATCTTATTACATCAAAACATGCAACCATCTTCAATGAAATTGATCAAGTGCTAGAAATATGCAGAACATGGCACCATGAAGTACCTGTATGAGGCCTTTGACTCGCCAAACTTTGTGTCTCAACACCACAATCTGTGGATCATGAGGATGAGTAGTCTTGAGTTCCTGTCTCACTGATTCTATACTTGCATTGTGCTCCGAAGACAGCTGAATAGCTATGACTTCCCTAGTGGCCCTTTCTAATTTCCCTAGAACCAGCCTCGAGTCCCCGACATTTGCTGTGTACAGAAGTCCATTACACACTACTCCCACCAAACAACACGTTCCTGCAGATGCAATCTGCGGCTTAGTTAGCCACTGCTTCTTCACAACAGAGAGGAAGTTCTCTTCCGTGGCCAAAAACGCCTTCCGAATAACGTGTTCCGACATGCTTCGATGCTCTGATGCAATTCCTGTCCACATATAAAAAACATCAATGAGCATAGTCTATAGAGATTACTAATAGAACTACAAAATTTGAGCACATAATATGCTAAATTGTATGCAAAGTGCTGAACATGGATACAAGCTTTATGACTATTACAAAGCATTAAACTAACAAAACAGTATGATAACCATACTCTGCAGATTGCCGAAAAGATTGTTGTTAACATATCTTGAAGCCTCGGGGCCTCCATGTCCATCGTAAATTCCAACAAAGGTCCCCTGAGGACCGGATTTATTTGAACTCAGAAACCCGGATTCGAGCTGGCTTTGATCCTCCAAAGTACTGTTGGCTTGGATCACAGCCATTGAGAATGCCCCCCAAGCATGGTACCCCAAGTCCTTGTACCATAACAACCCTTCAACACGTCCACTAGCTTCACCACCCCGTCGACCCCCATCTTCATCCACAGATGGCCTCCAACAGGGTACAATCATTTTAAGCAAACCTTTCTGTATCATCCAAATGACCCGGCAATCAAAAAGTTCATCAAGCCAACATGATCAAGAACGAGAATTGGATTAGGACAAGTACTCAAACCCAGCTCCAGTTTCTTGTGTATCAAACCCACAACTCCATATTCAAGTTTATAGAACAATCCAGACACCATTAATATGAACAAAACTCAGATAGAAACCAAAAGGGTATGGGCTCAAGTCAAGTCACGGAAATGTGAGTATTGATAGGGACCAAAAAACAAGATTTTAAATAGGAGTTCAGAGAATATGGAGGCCTGCTGGTTCTGTGTATCTTGAAATCGGGTTAAATACGTTTGGCTCTTCCATGCTTGCCATCGCATACAGGAGCAGAGTTAGCTGTAAAAGCACATAGAGACTTGAAAAATGGCAGAGCTTGGTCTGTGATCAGAGTGATCAAAGAAACACTGGAGATAAGAAAAGGGTTTTGGAGTTTCTTGGGGCACAAGATCTTCAGAAATTATGTCAGATGAGATCCAAGATAGGAAAAAATAAGAAGCTCTGAGCTACAAACTCTGACATTGTTTTGGTTCTTCTCTCATCATCATCTGCTTTCTAATTTTGGTTTTTGTGGGAGAGAAGGTAGTTTTGTTAGAGCTTTACATATTCCATTGGTTGGTATTTTGAGCTTGCATGGCCTTTATTAGGCAAAACCCACCAGTTTAGGAACCATTTTCTCATCTTAATTTTAACTCTCTGTTAGTATTTTGAGCTAACGCGGTAACCTTTTTTTGAGCAACGCGGTAAAAATTTCACGGTTTCACTTTGTCATTAGGTATGAAGCTAGTCTTCAGGTAAAACACTTTTAAACGCGTAGGGGAATTGGTCATATTTTGACCTTGCAGTAATTTTCAGGTTTAGTGGAAGTACCTAATTAAATTCGATGTCTTATCATCCTCCTCCACCCCCAGCCAAAGTGGATCTTGCTATCAGTATCACTCCCATCAATCACTTAGTTGAGAGGAGCTCAAAAGAAGTCGTATTTTACAAAAACCAGAATAATTACGAGATCCACAGTTGTGCTAGTATTATATCGTGTATGATTTAAATTTATAGAAATTATGTAAAAAAGCTGTGAAATGTTGGTTATTTGAAATTGACAATGTAAACGTTATAGATTCGAGACCGGGAAATAAAGTCGTTTCTACTATAAATAAATAAATTTATGAGAATCTTGCGGAGTTAGCACAGTTTTTTTTGTGAAAATTTTGCAGGTAGCTAGCTAGGGGAAATCTACACCCTGTTTCTATGACAGAGAAACACTCTTCTGTTAATGATCATGAAATTAAACTGTAAAATGGACTTGGAATGATTCATGATTTGATCTTGCACGTAAATAAAAATATGTTTTAGATGACATTTTCACACATATATATAAAGTCTTTCATTGGTAATTTCATTATGAATTCTAGTATGGTTAATATTTGAATCATATGCGATATTGAAGCAAACTAAAAGGTCACATAAATATTTTTTATTAAGAAATATGTTCCCTCTATATTAAGTCTATTGAAGCCTATCAAGGGGTTTCAATCTCGGGATGAATTGGAGCTCAAGCTGGTTTAGGTTTTGTGATATAGAGTTAACTCAATACGAGAAAGAAGTGGTTCTGATTGATAGAAGTGTCGGACTTGTGATATTTTGGATGAAACGATGTTTAGCTAAAATAAACAATATGACGATACAAGAACGGTCATTGTGCATTTTATTTTTATTTTTTCATAGATGATGTGGAATTCTCTTTAAATTTGTGATTTAGAAAAAATGGATTTACAAAGGAATTTTTTTTTAATGACTCATTTGGGGCAAAGATTTGTCATATTACTTTTTTTTTAATGAAGTCTCTCAAAATATTTGATATAATTGTGTCATATCGAAACAAGAATAATTACGATTTCAAAGTTAATCATGCATAGGTTCCTCCTCATACCGTATAGCCATCTTGGACAAGATAATGATCTTGCCCACCCTAACCTGCATGCTTGAGTCGGAGTTTCTAAATGGTAAGTAGTGTTGGGTATTCTTGAAGTACGAATGAACACCAATTTAACTTTGTGGTCCTCAGCCCATGCTCCTTAGCTATTAGCTAGTTGGCACACCCTGTTTTGTGATGGAGGAGCTTCATATATGCATGGACAAACATTGTATTAATGAAGCACAAAGTGTACAAGTTTGGTATGCTACTCACATCAAAATGTATACTAGCTAGGGTGTTTTCATGTTACGATTTTACCCGTAAAACCAATTTAACTATTTGTAACAACAAACGTCTGCACATAATGCGCGACTATCTCGACATTTATAAACAAATAAGTTAATATCAATACTTCTGAGTTACCCCTTGACCTCATTTACAAGGTGCAAAATCTCAATTTACACTTAAAAGGTATATATCATCAATTACCAAAGAGATTAGATCAAAATTTTCATAAAATGATCATTGCATGTTCCATTTTCTTCCTCACGAGAAAGAGGACCGCTGCTCGTGTGTCTGCTCACGAGAACGAGCTACAACTTACCACCAATAATGGTAGATCAGCAAGAAATATAATGTATGTTTGCACCGACTTATAAATGTGGTTGGTTCTCTTTGCTAATTCACTTGTTGCTGCAAAGAGTTTGATAGTGGTGCCTCAACAATATATGGCAAGCATTATCCCAAAGTTTTATCACCAGTGACTAGTCACAGTAGTGCTGCTTTACTTTGTGTGACGACTGTTCAATTAGGCAAAATTCATGGCCATTGATAAGGACTTTCCATGGCCTTCTTTCAGATACTGTGAAGTTCTTACTGTAGAGAAAAAGAAGTTTGTGATAGAAATAATCGATTCAGCATGAGCTTTGTGGGTATTGCTTGCCCAGTTTTATGTATAAGATCGAGTTGCATTTCTTTCTTACAGTGGTGTTAGAGGTGGAGCGTATATGACTTTGCAAGAGGTGACCAAACTTATCTAAACATAATCATTCAAACTTCACAATAGGCAGGAATTGTGAAATGCGCATGACTTTAATAGGCGTCGTGAGGTTTGAATGAATCTATGAATTTTTCTTCGTATAGGAAGATGAAGAAGTTTTCAATTATCTTGATGTGATTTGATTGAGAACGTTTAAAAAAGACAAAAGTGATGAATGGTATCCATTCGCTCAAAGTTCATTGTGTGTCTTTTCTTGCCTAAGTTAATTCGAAACAATTCAACGAACAATTTGCTCTTACGTACACACCAAAAAAAGAAGAAGAAAAACGAGTTAATATCATAGAGATTTCGAGGTGGCATCAGAAGGATAATTGCCTTTACTCACCCCTTTTATCCGGCACTATGTTCAAGTGTTAAACTTGAAGCATCCAACTAGCTAGTTCTAACCATGTTTAACTTGAAGCATCCATCTACAAATCAACTGATGAACAAAGGCCGCTGAGATCATGATTTCTATAAAGATTCATACATGCTTATAACGCTACATGTGAGTTTTATATGCTCGTTTAGAAGTTTTTTTTTTTTTTTTTGTGATACAAACTACAAAATGACAAGTCCATATTTTACCTTACCTAGCTTGTGCACCTCTATATACATTTTTGTTGTTGTGCACCTCCTGCATGGCACACCAGGACGATTCAGTTCTAGGGTTCATCAATCTTCTTATATATGAATATATAGCACTAATTGAACATTGTTGAATAGCTTCAAATGGTAAAACTCCTAGACTTCTGGCTCAATGAATTGACCTATAAATTTATAGCAACTGCAGAACCAACTCTATCAGAGACCAGATCAGTGTCATCAAACCAAAGTGTAAAGAGCTCTTGCCAAAGCCTAAATTCACCAATAAAATCTGAGGGTCACAAGGATCAAGCCATAATATCCAACCACCTCCCAAAAATCATTCACACTCAAAGCAAGTTACACAGGCAGATAAAAACCAAACAAAGAATGTGGCCAAAACTTGGGACCCAAACAAAAGCTTCATCTGGGAAAACAAACCCCACAATTCACATGCTCTCTGTGAGTGAATTGTACACCCCCAATCTAACTTTATTACTCATCCACAAATATAAATCCATCCAAACACTCTGCTCTTTCTTAGACAATGTATCATATTGTATAACTAGACCATCTAAAAAGAATCAGAATGTAATCACATTATTGTTTATTGCTATTTGCATTTTTTGAGTATGATCTGTTGGGCAAGTTACTCTAGTCATGTGCCTTCTCTCCATTGTGTTTTGAAGATTTCTCTGATATTCCTTAGAACATCAAGAACTTCTCTAACACTTTCACTAACTGGCTTCAGGTCAGTTGTACACTTGTACTGGTGTGAGAGGTAGCAGGCATACTTACAGGAACTAATGCAAGATTGTTATCAACATAATCCAAGTTCCCATTCTCATTCTCAATCTTTTCTATTGAAGACTTAAAATTCGAGTAACTGAAAAATTACAAGAATTTAAATCTATTAGCTATTTTAAGCAAACCCATCAAGGAAATTGAAGATCTTTTGAATACATACGTTATTCAAAAATCGATAATGCTAGAGGCACCAAATTTTATCCCAACTGATGTGACTTACTTAGGCTCACTCATGACCTTATTTATATATAATGAGTAACAAAATGACATGTAACATCAGTTAGTAACCAAGAGTTGGGTCAAAAGCTGGTGCAGTGGTGCTTTGATTGGAATTACATACCTAATATGATCACCACTCTTTTGGTCTTCAGATTTATGAAATGTGTATTCGGGGGAAGGAAACTCTAAGCTAGAAGTGGAACTGGAACCAGGACTAGAACATTGAGCAGTTGAATGTTCTTCAGTAAAAGGATCACTTTCATGGCTTTTCTCAGATGTGCTGGACTTTGCTACTTGATTTTGACTGGAAATTCCTAAGACTTCTGAGTCTTTGACTTTGGGAACTTGAAGTACTTGTGGGAGCTTGGGCTCATTGTCTTCTGGGTTATGGGAGCTTGAAGTACTTGTGGATTGCCTTCTAGATGTTCCACTTTGTTCTGAGGAACATGACTGTTCTGATTCAACTGATACAAAAGAAGGTTTCAAAGATTCAAGCTTTCTCTTCAAGAATTTCAGCTTCTTTTCAGCTTTGTCCTTCAATTTAATCTCTTCTTTCAGCCTGTTCTGTAGCTCTGTCAACTGTCATCATACCCCAACATTTTTCTTAAAGCATTGATCATATATACTCTAGTTCCAACTTAGCAAGCTGGATTGAAAAGAACAGCTTGAAACTGAAAATTACCGTCTTTTCCATAAATTCTGCATCTTCTTTTGCCATCTTTGAAGCTTGTCTTTCTGCCAGTAGTCTTCCTCTTAGGCACTCCAATGTCCTCATACCCTCATCCTCATCTCCTTCCATTTTCCTATCACTGAAACAAAACCCATATCACATTATGTACAATCATCATTGATATGTGTGAGACAGTGAGTGAGTGAGTGAGAAAGAAAGAAAGAACCCACCTCGAGTTCCCATCTTCCTTGCTATTCACAATCATTGTCATTCTTCTTGGCCTTTCACTGCAGAAAATCCTTGATCTTAAACTTGAGTACCCTTTTTCAGATCATATAAAACTCACAAAATGCTGCACAGAAGCTTTGAGAAAATGAGAAATTTTCCTCTTTCTGGGTGGACAATGTATACTTGTGCAAAGGTAAAGCTGCTTCTATCAATGTTTAGATAACCAAGAACAGAGCTTTGGACAATTTCCTAACCCACCAGGTGGTGAATGAATATTCATGGACAGCAAAAACACTGCCTGTCTGTACTTATAAGTAAGGTTGGTAACAGTGATGAGCTTCTCTTTTGAAAATTAATAACTGTGATCTAGTTCATTTTTTACTAAATTTTTTTTTTTTTTTTTTACAATATACAATTATTAATAAGAAGAGCCTATGTTAGTTACTTTCTACACAATCATTTTATTAGTTTTCTTGGTATCAAGCAATTGACTACTTTAGATAAAGTTTTTACCTAAACAATACCCCATTTCTTGGTCCTTACTCTTACAATGGGACACCTCCAAAAATTTGGCTCAAGTTCTTTGGTAATGCAAAGATTAAAACTTAATAAGATATTAGCAAAAGTTATATAGTTTGAAGTTCCAGATTTGAAAACTGTTAGATTAGTGTTTTCACTTTTCACTTTACAGGTTATTTCAATTGGAACAGTTTATAAAAAAAATTGACATTGAGGACTCAACTTATGTTGAGGTGAGGACCATTCAGTTTTCAGGGCATTTATTTTTGCATGCAAATTATTAATGTATAGGATTGGGATTTTCAAAATTCAAAATTTGAAAATATAAGGGGATCACAGATTCACATCAGAGAAGTGAGAAGTATGTATAGTTTGATGCAGCAGCTACTTCTGGCTGTTACTGTCACGTGATGTTATTTAAATTGTCATCCTCTACCCTTATAGTTCAGTTTTGTTCATATTATCTGCTACTCTATATTGTTTTTCTGTTTCTGACTTAACAATGGCATAAGGACTAAAAGAGTGTGTGCATGTGGTTTTGAAATAGGTGCTCATGAATCGGAGCATAGTGGTGAGTGTATTAAACAATAAATCAACTGCATATGAATGTTTCTAATAAAGTAGTCTGGGGTTCCAATCCAAAACCAATTGGCGATGGATGGAGTAGCCCAAACTCTTATAAATCCACAGGCTAGGTCCCATTTTCTCATGCGTGATGTATATTCTCAACAGTTTCATTGTGTTTATTTCTCAATTCATTTTCCTTTAAAAAGTTAACAGCAACATGAATGTTTTTTTGGTTAGGTGACTCTTCAGATCTACATTCCCTTAGTATTTTGCTTATGTAAAAATAAGTAAAAATAATTGTTTCTGAAGCAAAAGAATAACAAATTAAGAAAGTGCATTATGGAGAAAGCATTCAATTTAGGGTAAGATATAGCCAGCGAAGGCAGCACCATCCTACAGTTCAATCAGTGAGGTCAGGCTGCCATTATATGTCATCTCTAACTGTGAATGCTTTTGTGTGAAGAAACAAATTAAATCATTCCATCTCCAAACCCAGTAGATATGGAACACTGGTACTGTTTTGATTAATGGTTTCAAAATTGGCTTGCTTTGCACTTGAGAGAAATGATCCTAAGCAACTCTTATATGATCATGAGACATCATTGTTTCTACTAACCAAGCTCGAATACCCTATTGAATATGCAATATGAGCATGCCAGAGCTTGAAGCATACTCATTATCATCAACTGGACCCCTTCTGTAATTGTGACTTTGTGAGTAGGGCCTGGGTTTGGCACCAAGGTTGTCATTATTCAAAAATCCAATTTGGAAAAACTAAGATGCCGGGGTCAATAATCAGTTATATGTTTGGAAACATTCTCCCAAGACAGAAATCTTTTATGTCCTTTTAGCTTGCTTTATAAGAGTGATAAAAACATGTATAATAGACTAACTGAGGACATCCACATTAAACATAATTTAGAGCCCTTTGAATGCAATCCATAAATCTATGATCAACTTAAGAAAAAACAAATCTTCAATTAAATATGAGTATTTTATTAATTAATAGTCTGCTATACGCCTATACCTGGCTCCTCCTTCTGTTGGGTTTTGTGACTTTTTGGGCCTAGAAATGATTTGTTAAATTGCTTAATGGGTTTCTTTCCTCTGTGTTGCTTTTTTTTTTTTGAATTTATCAACAACGGTATCTTCAAAGGGTTTCTAGGTCCAGAGATTAATCCGCGCCGAGGGATCATGTCAAAACACTTCCTCTCCCCTGTCTACTAAGAATAAATTGGGATTTAAACTCCAATTAGTATCGGCGGAATTCAAAACTGGGTATGAGAGATTCTCACACAAAAACTCTTACCAACTCGACCAACCTGTGGTGGTTCCCTCTGGGTTGCTTATTTGTGTGTGTTTGTGTGCAGCTCTCTTGGTTCTGTACTTCTGTTAGACCGTGTTCTTTGCTGCTGTGATTCTGTGAAGCTTGATTTATTGTTAGACCTAGGCTGATATACTAGTTGGAAGCTAGACTTGCTAGATCTGAGTATGGTGATCAGTAATATTATTGTCAAGAGTCAAGACCCACATTCAAGGTTCAACCTTACCTTAATTTATGACCCTTTTCAGGGTTTAGGAAAGATTGGAACTGATAAAGTTCTGGGATTAGTCCACCACTATGTTGAAGAGTCGTATTATTTCCTAAATGGTCACGGAAGTTTTAAGATATTACATGTTCATGATTTAGATTGAGCTACAACAACGAAATTGAAAAGTTGAGACTCTTATAGTTATGGACAAAATTCAGTTTAGTACCCTTAATTTTTGGATAAAAATCAGACTACACTCTCTTTTTTAAAAAAAATCAGACTGATTCCTAAACTTTTAAATATGATCTCCCGAACCTAAAATTTCAAGTGACCTCGAAATGTGACGCAAGCTGCTGACTTGGAACTGACAACAATGTCTCATACTCCAATATTGAAACCTTCATAGAGGGTAAAATGGACCATTTACATATTAAACTTTCTAAATTTGAAATAAAACCTAATTAACATACTCATAAGAGGCTGGTTGGAAGCAAAAGGTAGTAATAAAAAACACATAATTCTGGTCTTAATCATAAATAAAGTGCACATACAAAAGATATAGTCTTCATCTGCCAAATGTGGGCCTTTGATACCAGTTTCAAAACAGCAGCTTACGTCACATTTTGAGGTCACTTGAAATTTTAGGCCCGGAAGATCATATTTGAGAGTTTAGGAGTCAGTCTGATTTTTTTTTTCAAAAATAGGGTGTAGTCTGATTTTTACCCAAAAGTTGAGAGTACTAAACTAAATTTTGTCCTATAGTTATATATGAGCCTTCACTACCAGCTTTGACAGAATAGCCGACGAAATTTTTTTCGTCGACTATTCCAAATTTTCGTCGGCTATTCCTTCTACCGACGAAAATTCCGTCGGCTATAATTCGTCGGTAAAACCCCGTCGGTAATACTAATGGCCGACGAAAAAAACCAATTCGTCGGCCATTCCAACCTTGGCCGACGAATTATAGCCGACGAAAATGATTTCGTCGACCAAAGCTTGGTCAAATATATTAATATTTTAAAGTTATAGCCGACGAAATTTGAATTCGTCGGCTATTTGTTCTGAAGTATAGCCGACGATTTGAACTATTTAGTCGGCTATTTCGTCAGAATATATTAATATTTTAAAGTTATAGCCGACGAAATAATGTCAATTTCGTCGGCTATAACTGCATTTTGGGCAAAAAAAAATACCGGATCGGAGGAGGAGGAGGAGGCTGGAGGAGGGGGGGGGGGGGGGGGGGAAGGAGGAGAGAAAAAAGGCGGGAGGAAGCGATTTAAAAGATTTAGAAGGAGAATAGCCGACGAAATTAATATATTTCGTCGGCTATACTTTGGAAAATCAACAGCCGTTGGATCTGAGCCATCCAACGGCGGACAATAAAAAGGCGCGGATCGCAAGAGTTTAGCCGACGAATTCAAATATTTCGTCGGCTATGCTTTGGAAAATCAGCAGCCGTTGGATCTGAGCCATCCAACGGTGGACAATAAGCGGATCGAAGGAGTTTAGTCGACGACATATACTTTTCGTCGGCTAAACTTAGAGAATAGCCGACGAATTACAATGTGTCGTCGGCTATTTTATGAAAACATACTAAACTGCCGTTTTGAGGCCCTAAACGAACTCGAAAGCCCGAAAAAGCCCACACATCGTAGCAAAGCTACGAGTTTGATTCCTGGCGTCGTTCCCTTTCCGGAATGATATCACAATCGTCATTCGGACGCCGGACGCCAAATCTGCAGTAAACCGGGTTTTGACTTATTTCATTATTTCAGCACACGGATTTTATCAAAATCTTGTCATTTTTCAATCGTAGACGTATTTCATTATTTCGGTCATATCTTATTTGACGATATATTTACATTTGAAGAGTGTACGTATAGTAACTATTTGAAACTATACATTCATTTAAACACTTAGTAAACAAGTTAAGGAACATTAGTGCATATGTTCCGATTTTGAATCTAAAAGTTTGGAAAATCTATTCCAACCGTCAGATATCACCGTTAAGATTAAATACATATATGAAAAAAAATCCAACTACATCTGACAACGTTAAAGGCTCGATCGGGACGGTCAACCGGGTGAGTCAACCATTTAAACGCTTAGAAATGGTAATTGGCCTGTCTAAATGACGTTTTTTGGCCTGACCTTCAACAGATAATAGTTTCAAATCGATGAGACGCAACTAATCGTATAAAAATTTTCCTCAAAATATTTACCGACCGTCAGGCTACCCATAGGAAAACGGAAGTAAAAAACAGTTAACCGCAACATTCGGCACACAGATTTTGTCGGAATCTTGTCATTTTTCAACCGTAGACGTATTTCATTATTTCGGTCATATCTTATTTCACGACACATTTGCATTTGAAGGACGAAGCAATGGTTTGTCGATAGTGATAGAAAATGGAAGCAGTTTTTTTTTTTTTTTTAATCATAGCCGACGAAATCAAACCTAGTACTTGTCGGCCATACTTCCAAAAAATTTCGTCGGCTAAAGTTTCAGAGAAAGGCCGACGAAAATTCAAATCGTCGACTAAAATATGAATATAGCCGACGATTTTTTTTTTACCAAAGAAAAAAAAAATTCGTCGGCCATTCTAGGGGAATAGCCGACGAAAATTTTATTTCGTCGGCCATTTTTTTTTATTTCGTCGGGAAAAGCCTTTTTTCTGGTAGTGCTTCATTAGAAGAATTTGTTTGTAAGATCCTTAACAACCACATTCTAATGATTAAAATGCATAAAACAAGATAATTTTAACATCTAAATAGGAGAAATAAATGAATTCATATAATGACTAATACAATCCAAAACCATATGAATTCACATTGCTATAATGCACGATCATGTGTCATGGTAGTTCCAAAACTACATATATTCTAGCAATGTATTAAGGAAAATTCTAAATTTATTTTTGGACTGTTATTGTTGCTCACTTAGCTAGCTAGATCATATATTCTAGCTATACTGTTATATGTTTTTAAACGAAAGGACTTCAATTACATTAAAAGTACAGCAAGTGGTATCAATATGGCACCCTCATAAGGAACGATAAAAGAGTATTTTCATGAATATGCAGATCGAGAAGCCATAAAATCTTGAAATTCAGAAACTAACATTGATTGATATTTTCAAACAGTATACACGCTATTATTCTAACATAATCAAATAATTCAGAGGTACAGTAAAGTTTCCAACCGAAGTATATAAGTTTTGTGGTATTTCACTAATATAAGATTTGAACATTTTTAATTTCCTCTAATATCGTAGTTCATAGTAAAACGAACTGATATGATAAGAACATTAGGTTTTGTAAACTATAAAACTATATGTATATATAATTCATCATATTTCCCTATATCTATATAAAGTATTACAGTTCAAAAGGTGTGAAGTTTTGCTTAAACTCTTTCAAGACGTGTGTTGAGGAAATGTATCATACGAGCTCTTTGCCTCATATTATTCAAATGTATACATAACTTGCAAATCAAGCAAGGGCTTCGGTCCTCGCGGTAGTCTGAAACTCAGAATGGTGGTCTTCGAGTAGGACCTGAATTTGTGGGCTTTGTTTATATTGGGTTTTAATTGTGGGTCGATTCTCAGTTTGAATAAAAGGAATCTGGTCTCGGTCCATTTGCATATATGATCTGCATGCACCGTTTCTGAAAATTCACTTGGCTAGCTACTTGTCTCGATTGTTTCCTACAAGAGACACCGTAGGTTTGTAGTTTAAAGATCATGGTGTTCATAATTCGATATTCTAGACCAGTTTATTCTTTTATACTACTTGCTAAGTATGGTGGACCTCTATATAAACCATTTGTATTGTTAACCACTCAACTTTTCGCTACAATCCTGGGAAAAGATCGAATTCAGGCATTTAGCTTCAGGATAGCATCTATTCCCAGTGAAATAATAATTTCAATATTACATCAATTGCAAATCAATTCCCAGAACTAATGGCAACATAATATTATGACAATGTCTTCTAAAAAATACATATATATTATGACAATGAATTTGGTGAGTGGATCATGACTCCTGTAATGCTACCTAAAATATCTGCTTCCCATTAATTTATTTAGCTACATACAATCCATACTACGTTCTAAACCGCAGGAGTCAAAATCAAGAACTATGTGATTCTCCACAACCCGTTCATCACATCCATACAAAACTCCCTCATCATCTCAATATTGATCCCCCTTCACACTTGTATGTATCAATTGGTCATGATTAGAAGAAACCTCAGTCAGGCGATCGATCGGACTACATTCCAATCGGCCAATTCTATAATATCTCATGCATAATGTTATAGGCACTAAACGATACTCGTACAACATTTGAGTGATACAAATTTTATGGTCACGATCGCCTGACTCAAGACTTTCTAACGCTCATCGCACTAGGCTAAACTAAACCCTTCTCGGAACTTACACTGACCAAAACCTCCCACAGCCGCTGAATCTCCCCGTATGCATCATCGGTCGGAAGCCCAAACCGGCAGCAGGGACACGTGTTTCTCTTGCTCAGCCACCGCAAAATACACACCCAATGAAACAAATGCCGGCACGGCAGCTCGCACACATCTCTATTCTCCGCCATCTCTTCCTTGCATATCACGCACTCCTTGGGCCCACCTCCCCCACTCTTCACCTCCACCGACGGAAGCGCCACCACCACCGCTTTCGACGCCGCAACTTCCCTCCCAGCCTTCCCGCCAAAACTACAACTCCCCATAGAACTAACGAACCTCAAACACCTCGTCAGCATTTCAACGTAAGAAACCAAGACCGACGCATTATGGTCCCCGATGCCGGAAACTGTTAACATGGTGTCGCAGTAAAACTTGCCAACTATTTCCCGCCATTTCGCGGTTGGGGCTTGGAGGACGTCAGGGTCGTGCTGGTGGGCCTCACAGAGCAAGAGGAGGAGTAGCACGGCGTCGAGGTCTCTCAGCTTGACGCGTAGCGGTGGGGAGCTGTTGGCGGGAGGCTGGAAGTGGAGAGCGAGGTGGTGGAGGGAGGAGATGACGTGTCGGGCGATGAGGATGGTCTTGTGGTGGAGGGATAGGGAGTTGAGGTGGCGGAGGGTGAGTGCAAAGAGGATGGGGGAGGAGAGGAGAGAGGAGATGCGGCGGCGGTGGTGGTGGGAGAGAGAGAGGATGGTGTGTGTAAGATCGGAGAGCTGAGGAGGTGTGAGGGTGGCCAGAGCAGCCATGATGGTTGTGGTGGTGGTTTCTACTTCCATCAAATGGGATCGTGTGCTTATGCTTTGGATCAACTTTCACTTTGCACTTTTTATAGAGTAACTTGGTGGAAAGGTTTGAGGAATGTTATGGCTTTTTATGTGCATTTTGGCTACCCATTGGATCCCTTCAATTTTTTTTCCTTTTGTATTGTATTGTATTTAGGGGGCCAAATTGTTGACTACATAGCTCACAAAATTGAGATCCATTTGCATATGAAAACTAGTATATCCCTTGCATTGATGTGATCAAGAATGATGATGTAGTTGTATATCGATCTATCGTGCTAGTATGAATTATTAACCGACATATGTTCTAGTGGTAAGTCGATTGCTGATAAATGAATGTAAATTGATTTTTATCAGTTCACACTTTACAATCAATGTAAATAATTTTCAATCATTGATGCATATGAATTTCATGTATATAATCGAAAAATGCACTAAAACAATTAGAAAAATGGATCATATGCATGCTTGTATATATCCTACGAACATTTATCCAACTCTTAGCAATATAATATGTCTGGTCATTCTCCTGGTCATAACAAGTGTTGATCATCTATATTTTTCGATGCACCATGTGTTGATCACTAGTTCTGTCGATTTTGTGTTGATTTCATTTGTTCCACGTCCACCTCCTCTAGAAAATGAAACAAATAAGATCATTAGGTAGGGTAGATTTGACTAAGATGGCTAAGCATGTAGGTTTTTTTGTCCTCAACTTCGTGTCCAGTTCAACCCCATTTGTCATTCCCTCTTCATTATCTCCAATAACTACTCTCATTATTGATTTGCTTCACACAAAACAAGTAGAAGAAGAAAGAAAACCTTAGGCCCATCCATGGCTCATTCCTCTTGTCCCCTAGAACACCAATAATGCAGGTCGAAGCTGGTGGAACTCAGCAACTTTGCCATATATTCTTCTCTTATCTCAAGGCTTTGTGCCGCCCTTTACCATCACATTCACCGCCTTCGACTCCCTAGTTTTCATTGGAACTTGAGCAAATAATTAATCAATGAGCCTAATGACCATGAGCAAAGACGTGAACATTAGCACTTCTGTGGGTGGTAAATCCCCAAATGGGTTACCTTGGTCACCACAACCCAGCCTAGTAGGCACAATGCCTTTGCGAAAGGAGACACAATGATAATCTTGTAGATCAGAATTCAGATATGGAAAAGTATTCTGCAGTTTCCATTGGATTCTTGACTTAGACAGCAAGCAAGGATTTACAGCTAGCTTAATAAAAGTAATGGCAGGTACGTACCGAAAGCTATTCACAACTATTCGGATCTCAAAAAGCGATAGAATAGAATTCTGAGACACAGTGTAGTGCAATAATGATAAAAATGGTGATGAACTTCTTTAGTAAAAGATGCGTATGATAGACAGCAAAATGGGTGTAAAAAGAAACACCCAAATTCCAATCAATAGACTTACTGATCCTGGGTCTCAGCAAAAGATGTGATGATACCCTAATCCAATTCCTGTTTAAGATCATTCTTCCTGTAATAATTGATAGCCATTGACACTCTCCTCATCTAATTCATCCTGCAAGACATACCCTTTCTCTTTCATCAATCCTAGCAATCCTTCTAGTATTTCATAGATTGCTTCAGTTCTTACGTTCGATGCATCCCTTGCTATGAAGCTGTGTACTCCATCACTTGTTTCAATCCAGCTGATACCAGGAACTTTCTGTAATCCAACTTCTTTCATTCTTTTCCTGACCATATCAGCTTCTTCCCATCTCCCAGCTTGTGAATATAAATTTGCCATAATGATATAGTTCCCCGTATTCTCAGGCTCCATCTGAAATAGACGGTCACACACAAATTTGCCCAATTCAACATTTCGAGCAACTGAAGCCCCATTAAGTAATGCAGCCCAAACTTTAGCACTTGGCTCAATTGACATGTTTTGTATAAGCTCTGCAGCTTCAGTGAGTTTCCCTGCTCGGCTAAGAACACCTACCATGCATGCATAGTGCTCAACCGAAGGGTGAATGCCATACACCGGAAACATGGATTTGAAGATTTTCCAAGCTTCGTCTACCACTCCAGAATGAGAACAAGCTGTTAATACTGCTGTAAGCGTTACTTCATCTGGCTGTATTCCACTACTGACCATCTTGTAAAACAGACCAATAGACACATAAGCATCTCCGTGGGCAGCATAAGCTGAGATTATTGCTGTCCAAATGATCAAGCTCTTATATTTTGATTGATCAAAAACCTGTTGGGCCCCAAGAAGAAACCCTGACTTTGCATAAGTATCAATAATAGCGGTTGCAACATAGATATTCCAATCAAAATTGTTTCTGACTGTATGAGCATGTATCTCTTTCCCTACTTTCAAATTTGAGAAATACGAGATTGCAGGGAGAACACTTGATAATGTCACGGTATTTGGTTTGACACCACATGCCTGCATTTCACGAACTAAATCTATAGCAGCCTCATGCCGATTGTTCTGAACCAGACCCGAAATCACAGCATTCCAAGTACTTAAGCTTCGGTTGGTACATTCTCGAAAAATATCCACGGCTTTATCAACAAACCCGTGAAACATGTATCCCGAAACCAATGAGCCATATGTAACCTCATCTTTCTCACTCATCCCATCAAACAATTCTTGAGCACAATCAAACTTACCACATCTTGCATATAACCCTACAAGAGCATTATAAAGCATGACATTCATCTCAATTCGACTCTCACTCAAAAACCGATGAACCTCCACGCCAAACTCAAGATCACCGGACTGCACACATGCCTGCAAGACACTAACTGCAGTCACATCATCAGGCCTCAACTTCACAGACCCCAACATCTCCCTATACAACTCTTTACACTCACCATAACACCCAGCCTGCGAATACCCAGCAATCATCGCATTCCACGACACGGGATCCCTCTCCGGCATCCTATCAAACAATGCCCTGGCCATTCCAACCTCATCACACCTCGAGTAATAAGTCATCAAACAATTAGCAACAAACACATCTGAATCGAACCCGTTTCTTAGAACAAAGCAATGCACCTCCTTAGCCAAATCGGAACCCGAAAACAAACCCCCCAGCGCCTTCATCACACACGTCACCGTGAAATTATCCGGCTCAACTTCCGGCGAGCTCGACGCCAACATGGCCGAAAACACCCTCAGAGTATCAGTGTACATGTTGCGAATGGAGTACCCAATAAGCAGGGCGTTCCAGGCGAAAGTGTTCTTCTGGGGAATTTCGTCGAACACGTGGTGGGCTTGTTTGAGGTGGTTGGCTCTAGAGTAGAAGTTGATGATTTTGGAGGCGAGGAAGTTGCCGGGTCTGACGGAGAAGATGACGAGGCGGGCGTGGAGCTGCTTGGCCTGACGGGGGAGGCGGCGGTCGGTGAAGAGCTGGAAGAGGCGGCCATAGGCGGCGAGGTCGAGGCGGTCGGTGTGGAGGCCATGAAGGGCGCGTTGGATGGTTTGGGCTGGGATTTGAATGCTCAGTGGCTTTGCAAACCACATTCATTTGTCGTTGTTACGAGTGTGAGTGTGACTGTGGCTTAGACTTTTATAGGTTTTGTGTGTTACATTTTCGTTTAGGAATTCAATACATAACCCTAAAAATTGAATGAATCAAATATTATCAATAGATTTGTTGGAGTATAATAGATGAGTTATACACTTTTTCTTTTAAGAATGGTAAAATCTTTATCTCTATTAATCAAGTCAATTTAGCTTATGTAACTCTGAAACAACTAATTCCTTTTTTTGCCCCTCCTAATAATTTAGCAGCAAAACATAATTAATTAAAAAAGGTTAAAATGGTAACAAATCTAAAAAACCAGATAGAATCAGGAGAATTTCAATTTTCAAAAGTCGTTTAATTACAGATCACTACTAGCATAAACCACATGCACGTATACTCTCTCTCCTCTTCATGTCTCCAAATATTGCTCGCTTTCTCTACCGAAATTGTTCTCATCATCTGAGCAACTACTCAAGATGATATTCATTATGCGAACATATGTTACGGCAAGAGATACGATAGCAAGGAGAGAACGATTTGGCAGGAGATATGGTAGCAATGTCGAGGTCTGGAACCCAAAAAGTGATTTGTATGTGTTTTTGAATGATTTTTGATACAATTGCTTGATTTTGTATGTGTTTACTTTTATAAGTGATTCATTTCATTTGAGAATGGTTACTTTTAATTTTAAGAGATATGTGTTTTATCCTCTCATAAAAATTAAAAGTTGTATGCCTTGAGATTAATGGAGATCATGGTAGATTGAAGAAATAAAGGAAGAAAACTACAGGAAGAAAGACATAAAAGGACGAGGACAAAATTAAGAAGATTAGAGGTGAGAGTAAAAGCAAAGCAAAACATATATATTGATATCTTTTTTTGCTCCACCCAATTGGCATGCATTTTGGTAGATTTTATTTATTTTACATTTTTCATCTCTAATGTTAGGAGGTTCGTCAAAATTTTTTTTTAACACAAATAGTAGGAGGGACTGAATAAAACATCCACAAAAAGCATTTTTTTTTTCTTTCGATAAGCATTATTGTAATTATTGTATGCAAAGGCCCAAAAGAAATTATGAAAAAATTTGAATTTATAGCTATTTTTTAGTGTAAAAATTTGAATTTTAAAAATTAGGCGCACCCTAAATTTCTAAACGTAGTTCATATGTTAATTGAAAAAAAAAAAATTTAGTACACCCTATTGCAAAATCCTGACTCCACCATTGATTGTATGTGTTGGGTAAATTTCTACTTTTGGGCTAGGTCTTTATAATAGTTGTTGATCTATGAAGAGATTACATACAGTTTAGTTGTTTTTGGTTGTCACTGAAAATTTTTCAGAGTACAATATGCTTGAAAACATTATAATCCACCTAAACGACAATACTTCCGACAAGGGAGTAAGAAGAAGAATTTGCAAACAGAATCTAAAAATATAAAGATTTTCTTTTTCATGAGAGCATTATGTTTAAAAGAATTAGTGTAAATAAAAATTTAAAACACACGAGCATAGCGCATGCAAGAATGGCTAGTATTATTCATTAATCAAACTACAATTATGTGGTATCGGTGGTGGACATGAATTTGTCCTCCCTACCCAAAATACCAGTAATTACATAAAAAATGATAGATAGAGGTTCAACTATAACCTAACATATTCAATAATAGGGTCTGATACATCATTTCAGTCAACTTTAAAAGGAAACAATAACTTCTAATAGCATATACTAAAAATACCAGCATAATTGACATTAATTTGAATGTTTTTGGAAGCGATAGTTTTGAGACCATAACCATGACTCACCCTACAATAGACCAACGACCCACCCTACCAAATTTCTAAACACATTTTTAAGCGTTATTCAATTCATGACGTTTTATTAATCTAAATCAAAACTTTCCATATAATTGGGCTTTTTCTTGTTTAAAAACGCAAGAAAATCATGAAAGTCAGCAGGAGAGTCTTTTCCAAATGACGATGGTATCCCTGGCTAAGACGAGAGGAGGGGCTCTGCCGTGTAGTTAGTTTTTCAAACCAAAATTACAGCTCCGCTACTTTTCCGATTCCAACCTCCGCCTCCTTCTCCTCTCAATTTTTTGCTCCAGCAAAGTTAAAATGTGCTGCTCTTAATAATCTGGCGCTGGGTAACCGAGATTTGGTTCGTTCGCGCCTCCTCGGCTAATCTAAGTCGTAAGGAAACTATTATGTTTTGTTTTTGTTTTCTGTAAGGTTTGATTTTCGTTTCTCGCACTATCTGAGCTTGAGCTAAATGGAAAAAAAAAAAAGAAAAAAAAAAGGAGAATATTGTCTTGACATTTTATATTTTGGGGAGATTATGAGAGGAGCTGTTGGCTTTGGAATTTGGATGCATTTAGTAGTGGAACTTCTGGGGACAATTGATGAAATTTGGCTTTAAATTCAGTAATCTGTTATATATTTTCCTAGCTTGTTTATTTGCCTCAATTGGATGTTGTGTTCATCTCATCACTGTTATGAGTTGTTGAGGGGTACTATACTATCTTTTTCAAATAATGTCAGAGTGGATAATTTGTATTGATACTAGGTGTGCTCTGATTTTCCTTTAAAATGACCTTAAATTATGGAAGGATGTCAACAATTTAAGGTTTGTTAGCGTTTGGATTCATTGTTCCTCTTGAGAGAAGGGGGATAGATTCGAAAAATGAATACGTGAGAAGTTCTTAGATATCTGAATGAAAAAGTGGGAACATTATCAATTCGGGCCTGAGAATTTATATTTCTTGAGCCTCTTACAAGTATAAAATGGGGCTAGTCTAAATTATGCAATATCAGTCATCGTATTTACAGTTGGTTTTTTGTTCTTGGTTAGTTTCCTTGCATATGCTTGCCTGCTCAGTATGTTGGTATGACTTTTTGTCTACTATGAACTGCTACTTCACCTGCATTGTATTACTACTATTTGAAGAATTATGCTCATCCTGAAGGTCAGATAATGATGTCTTGATCTTACAAATCATTTCAGCCGTTTGCAATTCTAAGAAAGAGTTCTCGGGAATGGAAAACAACTGTAAAGAGCCGAAGGAAAACGGTTGCAAAGGGCAGGAGGAAAACACCAACAAGGAGAAGGAAGTAGAGCCCTCATCATCATCATCATCAGCATCAGTTTATGAAATACCAGGGGAGCCTGCTGTTGTCATTGATGGAATGCTTGTGGTTCCCCCAAGTGATGACACTCTTGTACTCTCTGAGCTCGTGAATGATGTAGCATCACTTGGAAATACAAGATTTGGTGTATGGTTGGTTGGAAGGGAAGTACGGAAGTTGTTTGGTGAGCAATACTACACTGGTACAGTGACTGAGTTTGATGAAGAATCAGGCTGGTGGAGGGTTGTGTATGAAGATGGAGACCTTGAAGATCTCGAGTGGAATGAGCTGGAACAGGTGCTTCAGCCCTTGGATATTATGGTCCCACTGAAATCGTTAGCCCTGAAGACTCTCAAGAAAAGCAAGAACTCTGTCCAGAAATCCAAGAGTACTTTGGCTCGACCTGCAAAACAGAAATCCAAACGCTCAGGAAGTAACGGAAAGAAGGTCTCATTGCCTGAAGATGCTCCAATGGTGACTCCGGAGGTGAAACAGTCAGCTAAAAAAGACATGTGATTTGAAAGTTGGTTGTGCTAGAAATTTGAAGAAGCATTTCTCATCCTCGAAAAAGGCGCTGAATTAAGGTGAAATTTAGACTAGTTAATGATACTCTGATATCAGCCATTGATAGTGTTGTATTGGTTAAGTACATTACGTAGATGAGGTTAACAAAGACTTGTAACATTCATGATGGATATTGTACTGTTTGTATCTGGCAAATGTGCTGCAGAAATTTCTCATAATAAACTTGCTCTTGTAGAACTGTAACAACGAGTTAAAACTATTGAAGCGAAATTTGATGACCTTGATATTTTAGGTGACTGCAACATTTGATTACGCTTGAATTGAATCCCTTTAGTTGCTATTGTGGTACACTATTGCACTCTCTAATTGCTCATCAATCTGCAGCTTAAAAATTTTACACGCCTCCGGATTTTATCTTGTGGTTTTACTTAACTCGACATAATTTCTGATGTTATGTTATCAAACTGTCGAATGTAAGAGTGTCTTAGACCTTACTAACTGCTTAAAAATCTTCCTTTAACAGCTTCTTAACACTAAGCAAATCATTAGCATCCCACTAATACATGAGAAAATTCCCTAACAAAACGCCTTACATTTCTTTCCTTGCCACTATTTTCCCGGCCCCTCCAATTAAGCTGTTCCACGTCAGCTTCATCTCTCTCGTCAGAAGGGCACATATATAAAGTATAAAACTCTCCTTTTATTTTCACGAAAGAAATGAAATCAAAAACCCCTCACTCTCTCTCTCTCTCTCTGGAATTCTCTAGGGTTCTCTGAATTCTCGTGTCCTTCATTTGCTTCAGGCCTTGAGTTTCTTTGGTACTAAAGCTCAACTTGGAGTGGCTAACAAGGTACTCTCCAAAATCCAAATCTATTCATTTCATCACAATTTTATTTCTTTTTGTATCAAATTATGAAGCTATGCTGTTATACAGTGATTACTGTTCGTTTGGTAGAGTCTGCGTTTGAAATTGATTGCAAAGAGAACAGAGGTAGATTGAGAAAATGAAAATAAATTATGAGCTTCATTTATACAGTTTAGATTGATAAGGAACTTTTTAGGAGTTGATATACTGATGGTTTTGCTATGATTTTCTGTTGACGAGTATGGCTGTCCTCCTGAACTCAAATGCCTGTATCATTTTCTCTGTGGCTGTATTTCAATTTCTCGATTTCGGCGACTTTTTAGGTGGTGATAATGTGACAATGCGACAATGAAACACAAGTTTAGGTTTGGAATAGATCACAGTTTTCGCAAAATCCTATTCTAGCTGTTCTGATTTCCTTAGCAATGAACTTCTACATTTTGACTTGTTATCTTAGGTTAACACAGCCTCTGTGTTTTTATTTAGCATATGTTTGCACATAACAAGAGATACGATTAGAGATTTCGGTAGTGGAGTAAAATGGTGGATTTCAATGCCTCTGTAAATAACTGGTGATGGTGTCCACTCAACGATTGTTTTCTGTGCTAATTTATTGTTAGGACCTAGGATATGTTTGACTCCCAGATGGAAGAACCAATGAAACTGGAATGTACTAGTTCCCTGGAAGGAAGAATCGTGTCAGCAGAGCAATTGAAGCATGAGGAGAGTTCGATGGAAGCATTATCATGTCAAATGGCTACTGAATTGATTTCTCAGCAGAGAGATTTACTTGCTGCACGAATTTTGGTCCAGATGGCCAATGAAGATTCTGCTTTGCTTCGTCACAGGATTAGTTTGCATCGAGTGAAACATAGAACAAAAGGGAAGCCGAGAATGAGGTGGGGAGTGAAAGGTGGTAGATTAGGAGGGGGTGATAGTCATTCGGAAGTGGCTAGGATAAAGGCGAATTTTGTTGCAAAGCGGCAGCAAGCGGTGGTTAGAGGCGAAATGAATGCAGCAGATAGTGTAGTCTTAGCTTTATCAGCAGTGCCATGTTCTGGAAAGCGAAAAAATAAAAAGATGAACATCGGTCTAGCACTATCTTCTCCTGGACCAGAGTATATGAACTGTAGAGTCAGTGAGGACAAGGATAACACTGTATATGAAGATGGTGGAGTTTTTGATGGTCATAAGCTGACTAAAAGATGGGGAGACAATCTTCAGAAGTCATCTGAAGCTTGCATCGTGGATCATCATGGTAGATTAAGCGTGTTGAGAGAAGAAAATGTGCATGTTGCAGGCCTAGGAAACATACCTAGACATATGAAAAATGATGTCAGAGAGGAGGAGGATGACGATTTGCATGAAATGTGGCAGGTTTTGGATAGTCATGAGACCGTTGACAGATGGGAAACCAATGATCAGAAACCAGTTGGAGCTGGATTTGAGGATCATCATGATAGAATAGGCATGATAAGTACATGGAGGCGGAAGCAAGTGGCAGGATCCTACTTTGAAAGAGATATCGAGGATGTTGCAGTACCAGTGAAAATGCCCTTCAGATTGGCAGTTCCTACAGTTGAGAGACTTCATTTAGCTGGAAGCCCTCCTGCACCACCTCTGGCTTCGATGGAACCAACATTAAACAAGGAAAGGTTTAGGGGTATGAAACGTAGGACGAACGTTGCCACTTTCAGCCCAAGCTCCAAAGAAGTAAGAGCCTACTTTCATAAGGAGGAAGCTTTGAGGTACTTTATCCCGGATAGGGGATTTCGTTACACAGCACTGGATGGTAGAAAGTCTGCAGTCGCTCCTTTACGGAAAAAGAGCAACACTCGCCTAAATCATGCTATGCTTAAAGCTGATAGGCCGCTGGTTGTCTCTATCTACTGTCTTGTGTGGGATGCAGCTGCCAGATTGCCTGGAGGTAGGGGTACCAGAGCAGATATATGTACTCTCATGCGGGACTCGCAGTATCTACTTGAAGATGTCACTGATGAACAACTGCATCATATTGCTAGCAAAGGACTGGACAAGCTTCACTATGAAGTTGATCCATGCGTTAAGTATGATGGGAAGGTGTGGGTTTATTTACATCGAAATAGAGGGGAAGAAGACTTTGAGGAAGATGCTGCCTTTTGGACCATCTACTTAAGGAGAAAGTAATGAGGTGTACTACGTTTTTGGAGCAATTCATGGAAGAAACTTGCACATTATTCATAGTAGGAAATGATAGAAAGCAGCTAGCTAACTCTTTTGTTTTGGTTCAAAGAAAACTTGAACTATTGTCATAGGTGCCGCGATAGATACTGATTTTGTACATGAAGCCATCACAAGGTCTCTCATTCTGATTCTGATACTGCATCTGAAGATTGTTGCTTATAATCTACAAACCCTCAAGAAATTTAAGAAGCTTGTTCAGAAATCAAAGACTGCAGTGGCTCAACCTCCAAAATAGATATTCAAAGTGTTGGGAGAAAGTCTCAGTGCATCAAGATGGTCCAATGGGGATTCCTGATGCATTACAGTTTGCGAAAAAGAACAAATGATTTGCGAGTTGGTCGTGTAAGAATTTTGACATAGTGCATCTCATACTCCAAAGGATGCTGATTAAGGTGAGGTTTAGACTTTAGGCCAAAAATACCCTGTTAAATCGTGTCAACAATACTATTAATATACTCGACGGATCTTGTACATTTTGTAACTGGCAAATGTGACTGCAGAAACTTCTCATGAACTTGGGGTTGTTGAACTCTACTGGAATGACGATTGAGAAAATGAGACCTATGGAAACCGACTTTGTTTGGCTTGGTAGTTTTGGTGGCTATAAATTTCGGTTATGTTTTCATTCAGGTTTTGGTGCTGGATTGAAGCTCTTATCTGCAGCTTAAAGTTGTGACATTGAAAATGAAGCGGTAGTAATACACAAGCATTAGTTAATAGTTAGTAGGTGCTCAACCTATTATCAAGTGTCTCTTTGTTGCCTGCGACATAACTCCCAAATTTGAGTATCTGGCGACCATATGGGACATTTTTGAGGATTGCCTTTTTACCTTAAAGATGTGGATTTTACCAACTCGAATTGTAACTAAGTGTACGATCATTTTATGCTACGAAACTAAACTGATCAAATTTATAAAAATCACCAATCGTAAAATAATGAGAGTTATTATGTGGTCTACAACTATCGCGTGTTTGCGGTTCCAACCACTATGACGGAAATACGTGCATAAATATGATAAAAAGAAAATTAAAAAGAAACATGGACTAATTAATATCAAATTAAACCACACGATCTAATCAAGTTGTTACGGATCATAGACACGCGGTAATCCGGGAGACATATATACCTCCACCAACGATCAATTCGTGGGCAAAAAATCATTGTTCAATACTTGAATACACAGATAACTTTGTCGTTGAATGAAAGTATAAAACGTCGGCCTAGTCCGGCGTAAGATTCGTTAAGTAAGCGCAGAATTTACTTGTTACTGACAACTTCCAAATTGCTTGCTGTATTCCGTTCTTGTCCTTTCACGTCATTTCACCAAACCTCTGTGCCACGTCACCTTCGTCTCCGTCACACGTCTTATATAAACTCCCCACTTTTTCCTCAGCAAGAAATGTAAACAAGACGCTTGCCTCTTCCACTCGTACTCTCTGTAATTCTCTAGGGTTTTCCGATCAATCAAATGCTCTATAGCCTTTGAGCTTTTCTGCAAACAAGGTAACTATTCTCATCGAGATTATCACTTCTCTAAGAAAATTGAATGATTTAAAAAGAAATAGGGAAATCAATGAAACAGTTACATCTTATTTCTTGCTTCAGTCTGTCAGATTATCTGAAGCTAGAACCAATACACTTGATTCAGTTGATTGTATAATCGTTACAATTCGTTTGCTGCAATCTTGATTTTGCGTTTTGTTGATTTTATATGCTCAGAGACCAGAGGAATATTGAGAAAAGGGAAAATGAACTAGATAAAATTATATATATATATATATATATATATATATATTTCACTTCTTTCTTGCTATTTAGGTTTCTGCTGTTGAATTGTTGGTTTATTGCTCATGGTTGTATCATTTTCTCTATGCCTGGTATTTCGATTTTGTAGAAACTGAATCTCATGGACTTTTAGGTAGTGAACACTGGACAATGAAATAAGGGTTTAGGTTCGGAGTAATGGTGATGATGACTATTGTAGCAGTTTGATTTTGTTGAGCTCTAGTATATAGTAATAAACTTCTACAGTGTGACTTGTTGTTAATGTATTATTAATGGTTTCACTATTTTAATTTAACACAGGATTTCTATTTCAATTGGAGGTTGTAACTTGGTGAACTGTGATGTAGTGGAGGAAATGCCGGGGTTCAATGCCTCTGTAATGCAGTGGTGGTGGTGATGTTATTTCACTCTGTTTGTTAAAACTAGGATTTTTCTCAATGGAAGCCTCTCACTCTGTGATTGAAGAAGCATGGAAACTGGAGAGCATGGTTGAGCAAAGTCACAACCTGGAAGGAGAAAGCATTGTTGCTGAGAAATTGAAGCATGGGGAGAGTTCGGTGGAAGCATAGTCATGTGAAATGGCTACTCGATGGAAATGTCATCAGAGGGACATAGTTGCTGCACATATTTTGGTCCAGATGGCTAATGAAGCTTCTGATTTGCTTTGTCACGGGTTCAATTCACATGGAGTGAATCATAGCATGAAAGGGATCCTGAGAATGAGGTGGGGAACCAAAGGTGATAGAATAGCAGGTTATAGTCATTCCGAAGTGGCTAGGAGAAAGGCCAGGTTTCTTGCAAAGGGCCAGGAAGCTGCCTTGGCAGGTCAAATGAACGATGGAGATAGTGTAGTCTTGGCTTTATCAGCAATGCCTTGTCCTGGAAGAAGAAAGCGTAGAAAGATGAACATTGGTAAGGAACTCTCTCCACTTATGAACTATAATGTCGGTGAGAACAAGAATGACTATTTGAATGAAGGGTTTGGAGTTTTGGATGGTGATGAGCTGACTAATAGATGGGGAAACAATGACCAGATCTCAATTGTAGCTGATCTCAAGGATCCTCATGACATATTAGGATGTCATTGATAAAGAAGCGGAAAACAGTGGCAATATCCTGCTTTAGTAGAGAAGCTGAGGATGTTCAAGAGAGACTTCATCATGTTAGAAGCCTTCCTGCACCACCTCTGGTTTTGATGAAACCAACATTAAATAATAGGGAAAGGTTTAAGGGTATGAAACGTAAGATGAACATCACCACTATGAGCCCAAGCTCCAAAGAAGTAAGAGCTCACTTTCATAATGAGGAAGCTTTGAGGTATGCAGTCCCCTATGGGGGATTTTGTTACACTGCTCTTGATGGTAGAAAGTCTGCAGTCGCTCCTCTTGTGAAGATGAACTATAATAATTCTCGATATCATGCTATACTCAAACCTGACAGGCCGCGTCATATTTACACCCTGTGTCTTGTGCGGGATGCAGCTGCTAGATTGCCTGGAGGTATGGGTACCAGAGCAGATATATGTACTCTCATCCGCGACTCACAGTATCTAGCTGAAGATATCTCTGAAGAACAACTTAACCAAGTAGTTAGCAAAGGACTGGACAGGCTGCATTATGAACTTGATCGGTGTGTTAGATATAATGGGAAGCTGTGGGTTTATCTACACCGAAATAGAGGGGAGGACAACTTTGAGGACGATGCTACATCATCCACCTATGTAAGAAGAAGGTACCGTGATCCATTATTGAGCAATGCATCTGCTCATGGAAGAAACTTGCAAATTATTCAGAGTAGCTAGGAAATGATAGAAAGCAGCCAGCTCTTTTGTTTTGGTTCAAGGATGACTTGAAGTCTTGAACTCTCAGTCATAGGTGCCAGTATTTTGTACATGACGCCTTACAAAGTCTTTCATTTTGATTCTAATATTGCTCACAATCTGAAACATACATTAATAGCATTTACAGACTTATTTTTTCTTTCTTTTTTTGGTTGTGCATGCTTTTCTCTATTTTTTTTTTTTGGGCAGAAACCTCGTTTAGAGGTTTTTACCTAAAACTACAATTTTGCGTTAATATTTACCGGTAGCAAGATTGCTTTTTAAAATTACCACTAGCAAGTTTCCATCCAAAACTAACAGAATCCGTTAACTCATAAATTACAAAATTACCCTTAGAAATCAATACCACTGAGTCTCAGAAACCAACCTACGCTGTCCTCCGCCGCGTTTCCAATAGCGCTGAGCCTCAGAAACCAACCTCTGCCGCCCTTCCAATACCACTGAGCCTCAGAAACTCCGCCGTCCTCCGCCGCGCTTCCAATTAAGGCTGGGCGCGGGCCGGGCCGGCCCCAAAATTAGCAAAATCCGACCCAAAGCCCGACACCCTCTGGCCGAGCCGAGCCGGAATTTTTCGAAAATGAGGACCGGCCCGAGCCCGACCAAGTCTTGCCGAGCCGGGCTTTCGGGCTTTTTCGGCCCCAAAATAACCACAGCAGCCACCGCTATCCGCCACCGCTTACAGGCTTTCACTCACCAAACACTAAGACAGTTCTCGGTCTTACAGGCTCCCCGCCACCGCTTCTCAACCACCGGAAACCTCCTGCGCTTTACAAAACCAACTCAATCGGAAAACACACAATCAGATCCTCACAACAACCAAAATGAAATTTCGCCGATAACAAATTGAAAACTGATCGGAAATAGAGCTAAATAGAGCTTAGGTTTCAGGCGAGAGAGAGAGAGAGAGAGAGAGAGAGAGAGAGAGAGAGAGAGAGAGAGAGAGAGAGAGAGAGAGAGAGAGAGAGAGAGAGAGAGAGAGAGAGAGAGAGAGAGAGAGAGAGTGGAGGACGTGGAGAAGACGACGACGTCGAGGCTGTTGAGGATCCAGATGGCGGAGGGAATGAGGCGACCGATTGCGAGGAAGGAGGAGAGAGGAGAACGATTGCGAGATGGAGACTAGGAAGAGAGGCGCAGAAGGAGGAGGAGGAGTAGCTGGAGGTCGCAGGGACGCAGCTGGTGGTGTCGTGGCGATTCGCACGAAGCCGGAGCTGGTGGCGTCTTGGCGATTCGCACGAAGCCAGAGAAGGAGGAGGGCAGGAGGCGAAGAGGAGGGCAGATGGGCAAGAGCCATGAGGCTTGGAGGCGAGGAAGGCAGCTGGGCAGGAGCCAAGAGACTTGGAGGCGAGGTCTCAAACGAGTGAACGAAGATATTGTGAAGTTAGGTCGACAGCTTTTCTGTTTTTTTTTTAATATATATATTAAACCATCGGGCCGAACCAGGCTTTCGGTCCCAAAAAAATTCAAGCCCGAGCTCGGACCGACATTACCCTTAAAAATTTTCGGGCTCGGTCTGTGTCGGTCTTTTTTTGGGTTTTCAGGTCGGCCTTTCGGCCTTTTAGGCCCAAACGCCCAGCCCTACTTCCAATACCACTGAGCCTCAAAAACTCCATCGTCCTCCGCCGCGCTTCTAAAAAATCAAAGCCAAATTGAGTTTCTCCTTATAAAACCCTAATCCATAGCCTCACCTTCATCCAAAGCGTCGCGTCGTACACTACTATACACCTAAACACACACCTTCTCGTAGACGGACCGAATCATCCGCTCGAGAGTCTTGAACAAAAACACATGACAGAGCATGCTCTGAGATCTTTATCCTCGAAAGGCGGCTCTGGCGCCATGAGTCTCATAATCTCAGTGGCAGATATGGCCACTAAGAGCCTCACATCCTTGTCCCGATGCTTAAGCAAGCCTTTAACAATGGTCTCCTTCAGAGGCTCAATCGCCGCCTCTAGTTTCCTGGTGGCTTCCTTCTTTTTGGGACCTGAAGGCTGCTCAATCTCGGCGAAAGCGGTTGTAGCTTCCTGTCAAAACCAAAGCCATACACAGAAACAAAACCTCGATCGTTTAGATTTTCTGATTCCGGCGATAACTAAGCGATTTAAAGAGCTAGAGGGAAAAGGAAGAAGAGGTGGAGTCGACTTACTCGGAGCGATTTGACGACGGTGTCCTTGTTAGGGCGGGTTAGACGGCGAAGCTGGTTGCCGATTTTGGCGACGAGCTGCTCGGCGGACTCGGCCATCGGGTGCGGCGGTGATAGGAGAGAAACCCTAATTTGGTGGAGGATTGGGGTTTTGCAAGGGCATTTGCTCGGAGTGAGTTGAGCAGTGTATGAGGAGTGTAGTTGAATACTATAGTTGTTGAGGAGAGGGAGAGAGTGAAGGCGGCGATCTGCATTTTGGAGGCTTAGAACTGCGAGATCTGAGTGGCGGAGACGGTGAGGAGTGAGAGAGAGTGTGAAGGCCTCGAGGAGTCCGTCGAGGCTGAGAGAGAGAGAGAGGGTGGTTATAAGGGTATTATGGGTATGTTATGGGTAATTACTAACAGCTGGTTATTGTTTGTTTGGTGGTGATGGTATAAAAAATTTAAGTTTTGCTATTGGTAATTATCTGTATATAGTTTGGCGCTAAGCTTCATTTACTTTGTTCCAGGAATGAATGGGATTCCCTTTCAGATTGGGGAAGAAACTTTCTCTGTGTTTTCTACACACACATTCTGGTCAGTTTAAACCATCACCTTCTCGAAAAGTCACACAAATATTGCAAAAATCCAAACACCAATCCAACGCTCTGAAAGTTCTAGACCTCATCACGCCAAAACCAACCTCCACCGCATCTCGTCGCCAAGTCCATCTTCGGCTCATTCAGGGCTTTCTACACTCAGATTCCGATCAATTCAGCAACCCTTCTTCTTTAACTGCTTCACATTCATCAATTCAATTCTCCAATTTGTTCGATGAGCTTTTCGATTCTAGCTCAGTTGATGCAAGTGTCATATCTCATGCCATAGGCTCTTGTGGGATTAAGCGCGATCTTCATGGTGGGGTTCAGTATCACTGTGCAGCAATACGAACCGGATTTTGGGCCGATGTTTATGTAGGAAGCTGTTTGATTAGCTTGTACAGTAGATGCGGTGGTGAATTGGAGAATGCATATAAGGTGTTCGATGAAATGCCTGTGAGAAATGTGGTGTCGTGGACAGCAATTATTTCAGGGTATGCACAGGAGTGGCAGGTTGATGTGTGCTTGGAGCTTTTCCGTGAAATGAGAAATTCCAGTTCGAAGCCGAATGATTTTACGTATGCAAGTGTTCTGAGTGCTTGCACAGGCAGTGGAGGTCTTGGGCAAGGAAGATGTGCTCATGGCCAAACGATTCGGATGGGTTTCATTTCGTACATTCACGTTGCTAATGCTTTGATGTCGATGTACTGCAAATGTGGGGCTGTCAAGGATGCGCTTTACATGTTTGAAAATCTGGATGGCAAAGACAATGTGTCTTGGAACTCCATGATTGCAGGGTATGCGCAGCATGGGCACGCGCTGCAGGCCATTGATCTTTTTGAAGAAATGAAGAAGCGAGGGGTGAAACCTGATGCCATTACTTTACTTGGGGTGCTCTCTTCGTGTCGTCATGCGGGTCTTGTAAATGAAGGTCTGCATTACTTCAATTCGATGGTTGAAGATCATGGCATTCAGCCTGAACTGGATCATTATTCGTGTATTGTTGATCTCCTTGGCCGGGCAGGTTTATTGGATGAGGCTCGAGATTTCATTGAAAAGATGCCTATTCGTCCCAATGCTGTTATTTGGGGCTCGCTTCTTTCTTCTTGTAGGATTTATGGGAGCGTCTATATGGGTATTGAGGCTGCAGAGAGCAGGCTATTAATGGAGCCACGGTGTGCTTCTACGCATGTGCAATTGGCAAACCTGTACGCTAGTTTGGGTTGTTGGGATAAGGCAGCAAGAGTAAGAAAACTGATGAAAGATAAGGGAATTAAAACAAGTCCTGGGTTCAGCTGGATTGAGATCAGTAATGAAGTTCACAGATTTAGAGCAGAAGACGGTTCAAACCCCAGGATGATACAAATAGTCAGAGTCTTGGATAATTTGGCAGACCACATGGTCCGCCTCAAAACTTCAGGTTGTGAGCTTCAAATGCAAGAGGAAGAGGACGCTTGGTGATGCTTAATATACACCTGTTATAGCTTCTACTATAGATTGGTCTTTACCATAGTATGGACATGTAATCCAATAACTCTGTAATATAGGCAATATGATCACAATTTTCTGTGATATATCCATCACTAACCTAAGAAATTCAATGGAGAATCCATTTTCAAAAGAGCCAATATAGTAGCCATAAGCCCATTTTTGCTATGAAGGGAAAATTTTCAAGCATGCTATATGAGGGTAGAATATCTAAGGTTTAAAAACAGCATGTCAATCACAATTAGAAAGTAAAACTATATATCCTATCCTCATATTATGTCTTCCAGCCATGCTACATTAACAGAGGGAACTAAGAAACAAAAACACGTTACTGGAGAACACGCATCAAGACTTGATTGTTTCGAATGTAGCCTTTGTTCTTTCTGATGTATGCATTCATCGCCTGGAGTTGTGAAGGAAAGTGAACAACGGCCACTCTAATGGGTTCCTGGAGACCTTGTCTGCAATGTAATATTAAATAAAATTTAAAACAAGTTCAAATAAATATATATGTAAGATAACATATTATACACAATATACTAGGCACTAACTTCATAGAGAGTTTAATGGAGGAGGACCCATATGGAGTTCCAGACAGAAAGCGTTCCACGTCTTCCCCAGCTGCAACTCGAGGGAGTCCCTCAATTAACACCTGATAAAAGCATGGAAGTGCAATTAAAGATCAGAAAATCCTTCAGTATGCCATAAAAAGATATCGTGGAACATGACTAACTAAATACAGGAAGATTCATATACTCATGGCATAGATTGAACGAAGAGAAAAAAGTCCTCCAACTTTTACATTCACCCAAATCCTTCAGATAGGTATATTGTAAACCAGAAGATGCCCCCACCATGCCAGACTACAGCAGTGGAGTAATTTTATTTTATTTTCCTTTTGTTCATTTAAGGGGATTCTATAATCACTAGAGCTCAAGGAAAACGCTAACTCCTCATATGTGACACAACGATTCTTCTTTGATCCCGAAAACGCCTTAACTGCCATGTGTCCAGATAAAAGACCAACATGAATTGTACACAAATGTCAAGCTGCCAGTGGCATATATATCCCCTCCATGCTTTATAATTATTTAGGTTCCCACCACCAGGTAGTATAAGGTGCTCTCAAAATCAATAGGTTAAGCAGTTTACACGCGAATTACACCTAGTCCTACTGCTGGGTCCAAAAAAATGTAAACTTTTTGTCGCTTGAAGGTACACCGAAAAGACTAACTTGATTCTAATTAAAAGGAAAAGGCAATCATACATTTAGCTTAGCTATTCACCGAAGACAGAGAAAAAATAACCCTCAACTTACAGTTTTTCCATCATAATGAGGTACAGCATCCCACCTCTGTCGATCGGACTGTCATCCATAAACCAAGCATCACCAGTAAATTTACATATACTCAAACACAAGATGGGCGACAATTACATATAAGAAAACTACTCAATGGCAGCATTACCCGTTCCAATCTGAACACCTGCACCAGGCCCCGGCTTCTAATCACCCTAACCGCAGTCTCATAAGCTCGTTGCGAAGGAAACTGCACCATCCTAATGACCACAACAACACAACGCCCAACCATCAAACACACATTTCACATTGCAATTATAATGCATACACATTCTTCATCAACAACTAAGACAAATGAAAACCCAAGTGAACTTACATTCCGAGCGGCATGAACATCGGATTATAGTGGACTTTAACATCTTCCAGAGTCAGATTACATCCTTCCAGCAAGTTCACAATGTCGGTCTTCAACGTGTTCCTCGTAATCCCAAGCAATTTCCCATAACACACCGCACCTTAAAATTCCCCACATTTTTAAACTACAGAAATCGAAAACCCTAAACCCTAAATCCTAAATTACTTAAAATACCGAAATGGGTATTGTACCTGTGTTTGGGGGTCGAATAAATCGGTCGACTGTTGCATCCAGAGAGGGTTGTGGTTGTCCGGGTGCCGAGTCCTGAGGCGGTTGCTCCGCCGCGGTGGAGAAGCGTCGCGGCGGGTCGCGGAGGAGCGAAGGGAGGAGGCGGTGGTTTTGTGACCGGGCGGCGAGAGTTGATCTGATTGAGGTTCGGAGAAGGCCACCCAGCTTTGACATTTTTTTTTAAAAAGATTTTGGGGATCTTTCGAAGGTGTTCGTGTGCTACTCTAGTACTAGGAGGCTGCTTTATTACTCCTTCGAAGTTAATATATGCATTGAAAATGAGTGAGCGAAGTAAACTGATATGGAGACACTACCAAAACTAACAGCAGTAGCTACAATAGAGAGATGAAATTTGCTTCTGTAGGGAAGAGATAATGTCAAACGCGTATGTGATGCATCTAATGTCCCGCATGACGACTTTGATTCTTCATGGGAGCGAACTAATCCTACAATGTTTGCACCATGGCTTTTAGAATTAGCTTTGAGAGTTTTATGTCATGTTTGGTTCACGAGTATAAGGGGTTAGGAATCAAAAATTGTTCATTTCCTTGGTTTGGGAGGCACAAACTTAAGAACCCTTTTTCTAGACACATAATTTCCTATGACGAAATTTAGTTCTGAAATTTTCGGAACCATATTCACTAACCCACATACATTAACAGATAATCTTAGTAATAAAACAACCAATACACAACATTGCTCTAAAAGGGGAATTTAGATATTTGCATCGTCACATGACCAAGTTCTTCCTTCACCTTTTCTCCCATAATTTTGAATAATTTGTATTCCTTCACTTATTTGTTTATAATTTAGACCTTCCACTTTAGTAATGCCCCGCAAATTCAAGACGTTGGATATTATACAATCTCAGATTCGGTTAGTGACTCGTCAGCTCGATTTCATTTTCTAGAGATTATGGTGCGTATTCGTAGGGCATGCCAAACCAATTGAAAAATGTTCTTGCCATATTGACAGATCGATATATAGACATTCTATATGACAAAGCTTCCGTGCATGAGTTGTATAATTACCTCAAAGTCCAATATATTTTGATGCTATGAGTATATGTGACTAAAAATAAACATTTTTTTTTTAATCCATACCAACCACATATATATATATATATATATATAGTTCCTATTCATAGCGAATCTTCGCTATGAAATTAAAGTGCGAAATTCCTTTTTTGACACATTTTTCGGTCATATTTCCACATCTCCACCGTTCAGATGTTAGAACATAATGTATAGATCATCTCTGCAAAATTTCATCCAACTTGATAATCGTTTGACATTTTGTTATGGCGATTTACACGAACAGTTCAGGTTGAACAAATTCGGTTTGTTCATTGATTTAATATAGTTTCGATACCTTAACGGTAACCAAATTTGATGAAATTTTTCAAGAATGATCTATACATTAGGTTCAAACATTTGAATGGTGGAGATGCGAAAATATGACCGAAAAATGTGTCAAAAAATGAACTTCGCACGTTAATTTCATAGCGAACGTTCGCTCTGGATATATATATAGACATGGTTGGAAAAGGTTGGCTTAGATTAGAACCATTTGGAATCCCACATTGGAAAAGTGAAGAGTTGTTTCTGCACAAACCCGTAGGCCTGGTGGAAACCGATGAATTAAGATGTGATCTCCTCCTGCGAACCTGCTAACTAAGGGGAATACCGGGCGGGCCGGTCTTCTCCTCTCCGATGCCTAAGTTAGTACAGTTGAGATGAATAGATAACTTAAACAAGAGTGATAAGCAGTTGGAGAGATCAGTTACCTATTAAAGAGGGTAGTTGAGGCCCTTATATAGGTGGTCGGGCGCAGGGTCTGGTCTTACCCTTCGATGTGAGACTGGTTTCCTTCTGTTCGTACACAAAAAGGCAGCTCTGGTGGCCTGTTCGGCAGGCTGGCGTCCCCGGTCCCCGGGCCTCGGGTCCGGGTGCTGGTGATCCTGCTCCGGGCCTCAGTCCGGCCCCGGACGTGCTGGCTGCAGGTCTGTGGGCCTATGTAGCCCCTCTGTGGCTACTGTCAACAAGTCCCCCAAGTTCCCGGTCAAGTGCAATCTTGAATGGGGACTTAATATGTCTCGCTCCTGTCCAGCAGACCAGCAGGGTTACCGACCCAACGGTGCCCAGTTCCCCAAGTCCGCATTGAAGATTGGGCGTGACCGGGCGTTCGGACAGAGAAGGCGTGGTGATGTGAGTACCTATTAATGATGATGTGTGACAGTTATGAGTATACTTGCAATACCAATGGTATTGTGCTCAAGTGTTGTCGTGCCATGAGTATAAAACGGGGTGAAACTGGGACGAGTGCATGGGATGATGATGTGGCGTTGAAATCCGCCATGCAATGAATATGGAGCGGGGTGAAACCAGGACGAGTGCATGGGATGACAATGTGGCGTTGAAATCCGCCATGCGATGAATATGGAGCGGGGTGAAACCCGGACGAGTGCATGGGATGACAATGTGGCGTTGAAATCCGCCATGCGATGAATATGGAGCGGGGTGAAACCCGTACAAGTACATGGGATGACAATGTGGCGTTGAAATTCGCCATGCGATGAATATGGAGCGGGGTGAAACCCGGACGAGTGGACTGCCATGCCGGAACGAGTCTCCCAAGTTCCCAAGGTAAAATTGCTGCCAACGGTGGGGCAGGCCGGGGAGTAGCCCGGTGGTTCGGCCCAGCTTGTGCTGGAATAAGCTTGGGGTAATGTACAGGGTTTCTAGCCTGCGGGGAGACTTGTTTTGTGTTAGAGAAACAATCTGCCCGGTGGGGTGGCGTGGAGATAACAAGTCTCGCCATGGATCCCCATATTTATCACAGTTCAGTGTGATGCAGGGTTTTTAGCCTGCTAGAAGAGTTTGCATGTGTTAGAGGTAAACTCTCCCGGGTTTATAAAGCCCATGTGTTTGAAGCCTTGAGTTATTGCTGGCTTGTCCTTGCCCGCAGGGGCGAAGGAAAGTGGCAAAACCAGTGGAATGCCATGGAGCCGGTTGAATGCTACCTAACCGGTGGAATGCCATGGAGCCGGTTGAATGCTACCTAACCGGTGGAATTCCATGGAGCCGGTTGAATGGTACCTAACCGATGAAATAACATGGAGCCTGGGGAAGTGGGGGGCCTTGACGCCTCGGTTCCCGCCCCTGTCTCCTTTAACTGCCGCTTGTCCCACTTGTAGGCGGGACAAGTGGCTGACATGCATTTAAGGAGGAAGCCCATCGGTCCAATCAGTTATGATGGCGTGGGAAGGTTATCGATGTTGGGACACGTGTCAGTAGGGAGAGATCTGAGATGGAGGGTCTGGATTCGCAGGCGTTTGAGTATTTTGGGGGGATTACAGGGGTACCTAGGGCATCAGACCCGTCTATAAAAATGCCTCATTTGTCTTCATTATTTCTGTTTTTGCTCTTGGCCCAGAGAGAAGAAGAGAAGGTTGGAGAGGAATCCGGCGAAAGTTCTGTGGAGGTACCTCGCGCTATCCGTGCTTCAAGCGTTCTGGTTCTTGCCTACCATTGCTCGGTGTTTTCGTAGGACTGACTTTCCTCGGTTGTGCATAGTAATCGGTAAGTCTTGCTTTCTTTGCTTCGTGTTTTTTCTTTTTGGTTGGTGTTTTGTGGCGGGGGGAGGGGGGGTGCTCTGTCGCCGACTGTGAGTCGTTTTGAGGGGGGCGTCTGCGGAAAACTTAGGGAGCAGCCGCAAAGGGCGCTGTTCTAGCTTATTGCTGACCAGCAGTGGGGTTTTGTTTTCTCCCCTCTAAGTTAAATGGCTTCTGCGAGCTCTGATGGGGCTTCCGAACCGGCCGATAGGTGTCCCGTGGTGGACGATGAGGAAAGATTGGAGGATTGGCTCGGTTCGGATTCCCTGGAGTCCGAAGCCGCTGACCGTTCCCGGGGCGGGGTCTCATCTTCCGGGTCTCTGGGTTGTGAGGACATCCCTCACGGGGTGCGCTTTCCTGGTACTCCGCCCGTGAGCTACACCATCGGGAGTGGGAAAGAGGCTGTAGCGTGCGATGAACCGGAGGGTACTATGAGCCCTGCAGAGATTTCCGCCTTCCGGGAGACGTGGAATATCCCTGATGAGGTGATGTTACGACCACTAAATCCCTGAGAATCGGCCTGTAACCCGGAGGCGGGTTGGGTTGCTGTTCACGGAGACCAATTTCGTCACGGGTTCTCCCTCCCGCTGCCAGACTTCGTGCAGTACATGCTTAGCGCTCTGCAAGTGTCTCCCGCGCAGCTTCCCGGGAACCAGTGGAGGCAGCTGCTGAGCGTTGGTTGTCTGTACGAGTTGTCCGGGATGAGCATGTCAACGGTGAACGAGTTCTGGGCACTGTACAGACTGTCCTTCTCGAAGAAGAAAGGGTGCCGGGGTTGTCTGACCTTTAGCACCCGACACTTCCAGCCTATCATCACCCACCTGCCTTCCTGGGTGGACAATAACTGGAGGAAGAAGGTGGTGATGGCGGGTGGGAAGTGGCAGAAAAGGAAGAGGATGTACCGGGTTCCTGGTGCATTCCAGCCCCTTGGTGACCAATCGTTCGTACTGTCCGAATTGGAGCGGGATAGGATTATGACGATACTCGGGTGCTGGGACGATCTTGAGCGAAGCTCCTACAACTTCATACGGCGGGAGGTGTTGGAGTACTGCTGTCTTGGGCGGGATCCCGGTGCGTAGCAGGGTTTTAGTGGTGGCGTTTCTGCTGACTGAGTTGATACTAACTCTTTGTTTGTTTTGCAGGTGCATCTTCCCGGACGGTCGTCAAGCCCGGTAACACACTATCCATGGACGGTGAAGACCTTGTCTCGAGGTTGAAGGAGAAAGGGGAGGCCGTTTCACGGACCTCGGTGGATGAGGAGTCCGGTCGGCTTACCGTTCATGCCGAACCGATGGCCTTGGACGTTGCGGACGACGCCTATACCCTAAGGCGTGTGAAGACTCACCCCGCTGCGTCCAAGGCGGGACCCGGAAAGGGCAAGACCACCGATGGACCACCAAAGGTTCCTGGTGGGACGAACAGGATTCTGTACCGATCGGGATCGGTCCCGATTGTCACCAGGGTCTCTCGGACAGGCACACAATCTTCTTCACCGGTCGACCTGGGTGAGAAGAGGCGGAGGATCATAGACGTTCCTCCCTCCGCGCTGGTGACGCTGACTAGTTGGTCGTCTGGTGAGAACTTGGCGAAACGGCTCAAGTTGGCCAGCGGTGCGATGAGTTCTGCTGGGGACAAGGCCGCTGCTGCCTCAAATTCTGCCGGTCAGCAGAGTAGCCCCGCTCCTGCGGAGGAACAGAGGGGAGGTCTGGAGAGTCCCTTCGTCCGGAGTCTTGCGGCAGATGTGGCTGGCCTTGGTCTGGATAAGCCTGGGGCCGCTGGAGCCTTGTCGGGGGAGAACCGCCAGAAGAGCAAGGAGTCGGTCCTCCGGGTAAGAATTGCTTGGTGCCACGGCACCGCTCATAACTTCTGCCGGGTTTCGTTATTTTTGTTGTTTGCTTAATCGGCTCCCTGTTGTTCTGTAGCTACTGTACAATCTGTACCAGCCGGACCCGAGCGAGGAGCTGTCGGAGTTGTAGAGGCAGGTGGCCGCTCTGACAGGAGCCCGTGAGCGCCTGGAAGTTGAGAAGTCCAGGCTTGAGCGGGAGAAGGTCAGACTGGAGGAGAGGGCCAAGAAACAGGTGGCCAAGCTAGAAGACCAGGTCCGGAGTCTCGAGGAGGAAAAGGAACGGGCTGAGGAGGAGAGGGTCGAGCTGGAGGCCAGAGTGGATGAGCTCCAGGTGGGAGCTACCGCTGTGCGTGCCGCCGCTGCCGTTGCGGCTGGAGAAGAGGACCCGGAGCTTTTCCAGCGGGTTGTCCAGAAATATCACGATAGTGATCAGTTTCTTGAGCTCCTGGAAAAGGCTAGGGAGTCGGGTATCGCCGATGCCTACGTGGAGTGGGAAGAGAAGGGGTACCTGGATACCTCACGAATGCCGAAGGCGGGGGCCGATGGCGATACCCATGGGCAGCAGGCAGAAGAGGAGCAGCCGGAAGGGGAAGGCGGGCTTCGACCATCTGCACCCGCAAGAGAGGATGCGGTGGCTCCATCTGGAGAAGCTGGTGGGATGCCCGCTGAGGAGGGAGACGCGGCTCCTTAAGATTTTTGTTTTGCTCTCTCTTTTTTGTAAATCTGCTGGAACGGTTTTTTTTTTGTATTATACCCTTTGGATATACACTTTTGCACTGGTGGAATTCCTTGGATTGCTCTCAAAATAGTTGGCATACATATCTTATGATGTTACGTTGGTTGAACCGTTGATATGCCAAACTAACTGCTTGAAATTTCTAGCACCTAACCCTTCACTGGGTCCGGGCGTGCTTACCAGCCCTGGCCCTGCTCCCGGTCGGGATCTGCTCTCCTTTCCCCTATATACCGCTGAAGCTGACCGCTGTTAATTAAACCCTCCACCGCTGTCTTGAGGGCGAAGCAACTGTTCGTTCGATGGGTAGCTTTATCGTGATAGGAGCAGTACTTGCCCGTTCGCACCTGGGTAAGTTTCTCCTATGGGTACTTGCTCCTCGGCGGTGGGGGAATGATGTTCCCGTTTTCGTGCAAGATGTCCTCGTATGAAGAGGTTAGAGTGGTGAAGACCTCTTGACGTTCTGCTGGCATGATCGCCAGGGGGCGTTCTTACCGGTACTGCGCCGGCTTGTGCTCGCCCTGGGGTTTGTCATGATAGGGCTTCTGCTGCTGTTGGTTTCCCCAATTTCTGCCGAGTCTTCTTGGTTGGGCGCCCCGGTTCTCGCTCTGCTGGCTGGCCTTGTTTTCTCTGCTGGTCGGGGGATGCTCCTCCCGCTTTCTCTTCAACAGGTGTTGCCCGTACGTTTCATGATCCACCTGAGCATGCCTGATGGCCATCGCCATTAGCTCGTCATACCTCTGGTGGAGTTCCACCCGTACGGCGTAGGAAAATTTTCCTGGCCGAAGCCCCTGTTTGAACGCCATCTCGGCGATACCCTTGTCAAGGTTCCGAACCCCGGCCGTCGCCGTTTGCCAGCGGTTGACAAACATCCTTAGCTCCTCGCCAGGTGCCTGTCTGCAGTTGAAGAGGATGGTTGATGTCCGGGCTCCTTCGACCCGGAGGATGAAGTGGCCTACGAACCGGTCGGCCAGTTGCTCAAACGCCTCGATGGAGTTTGCCGGGAGCTCATAGAACCAGCTGAGCGCCTCTCCAGATAGGGTTTCTTGGAATATGTTGCAGCACACTGCATCGGAATAGCCCTTGGCGCACGTTTGGGACCGGAAACTATCCAAATGTTGGTATGGGCAGCCGGATCCTGAGTACGTGAGCTTTAGGGATTTCTGGTTACCAGACCTCCCTGACTCCAGAACCAGGTGCGAGAAGGGGCCCATGCGTTCGTTGAATCGCGCGCCTTCCATCTGCCGCTCCGCCCTTCTCTCGTTGGCCTCCATTTGGGCCTTTAGATCCGACACAGAGTCGATGAGTACCTGTAATGCCCATGCGGTCGGGGTGACGACTTCATCCTCGAATGAAGCGTGCGACTGCGGGGGTACTGGTGTGCTCATTGGCAAAACCGCGCCGCCCGGGGACTCCGCCCTCCTGCGGTCGCTAGACCTTCCTCCCGATGACTGTCCCACCTCAAGGCGCTGAGGTTGGCCTGGCGCGGGTGTACGTGCCCTTGCCATAGCGGCGTTGCGCTGCTGTCCTCTTTCCAGGGCAGCGTTTACCGTCTCCATTTCCTCATACCGAGCATTGAATTTTGCTCTATCCCGATCGCTCTCCGCGCACAGGCGTTCGACTTCTGCCCTCATCGCCCGTATCTCCCCCGCCATATCGTGCCGGTCGGGGCTGTACGTGGTGTCTCGGTCGCTGTCACTGAGAAGACTCTTCTCTTTGTCACTCGGATCGTCCGAGAATGTCAGCGAAAAGCCCCGGTGCATCGGTTGGTCGCCTTCCGCCGGGCCTTTCCCGCGCGCGTTATCGTTGTATGCCCCCGGCGTGCTGTTCGGCCTCCCATAGCTGCCGTCGTCCTGGTTGCCCTGGTCGCTACGCTGCTCCCGTACAGCGACCGAGGTGGAGATGAGCACTTGCTCTGGTGCAACCCGCTGACCCTCCGTTGTATTTCTTTCCTGGCCCGCTTCTGAGCTTTCTGCCATTTGGTGATGCCTACGTGACTTTTATACAAGCTTCCCACAGACGGCGCCAATTGTTTCTGTACAAACCCGTAGGCCTGGTGGAAACCGATGAATCAAGATGTGATCTCCTCCTGCGAACCTGCTAACTAAGGGGAATACCGGGCGGGCCGGTCTTCTCCTCTCCGATGCCTAAGTTAGTACAGTTGGGATGAATAGATAACTTAAACAAGAGTGATAAGCAGTTGGAGAGATCAGTTACCTATTAAAGAGGGTAGGTGAGGCCCTTATATAGGTGTTTGGGTGCGGGGTCTGGTCTTACCCTTCGATGTGGGACTGGTTTCCTTCTGTTCGTACACAAAAGGGCAGCTCTGGTGGCCTGTTCGGCAGGCTGGCGTCCCCGGTCCCCGGGCCCCTGGTCACAAGGTAGACTGCTTGGCCTCGGGTCCTAGTGCTGGTGATCCTGCTCCGGGCCTCAGTCCGGCCCCGGACGTGCTGGCTGTGGGTCTGTGGGCCTATGTAGCCCCTCTGTGTCTACTGTCAATAAGAGTCATCCTTGGGTTATAAGAACTGGTACCACACACACTAATGCCGAGGCATTTTGTGTTAAAACCCCATACCCGATTTTCAACGGGTGGCTAAATGGGGGGGAAGTATCGATATTATTGAACCCGTGTGTGTTAAAACTGTGCGGAAGCGACAAACAAGTATGAAGCACCAAAATTTGAGAAAAGATAAATAAACAAGAAATCCAGAAGACCAAAGATTTATGTGGTTAATTAAAGGGCTACACCCACGGGCAAAAAAAATGAGGAGATTTCACTAATATCAAAAGGAGATTACAAGGTGTTTAACACTCAAACCCAAAATCTCCAAATACACTCACCGAAAGAGAAACACCAAATAGAAGAACAACTTCTATAGATTCGTAAACAGCGGCTTCTTCTCAAACCCCAAAGGTGCGGTTTTTTTTTTTTTTTCTCTCTACACAATTAGTGACATACAACATGTATTTATAGTGATAGACAAACTCCCTAAACCTATCCGGGTTAGGTCAATAATATGGGCTTAATCCAAAAGATAATTGGTGGGCTTATTAATTTAAGCCACATACCAACAATCTCCACCTTAGCTTAAATTAACCAAAAACCTCCAAAGTAAAATCTCCTCCCAAAATTTCTTCCATCAAACCTCAAAGGGTACTAATTGCATATAGCAATCAAACCCAAGCCAAGCTTGAACTTGCAAACAGGAATTGACTTGATCAAAAATAGATGACTCCGACGAGGATATTGAAATTCTTCATACAAAGCAACGTTGTAGAGCCGAAGTTGCTTCTGTTCACTATCACCAACAAAAACAAGTACCTCATGATCAGACTGAATGAAAGTGTAAACTGTCACTTTCCATGAAGCTTGAACAAGCTCCACCTGCTGTTGATACCCAAAAAAGCACGAGTATGTCGTACACATACTCCAAGCACAAATAAGAAAAATACGCATGCAAGCTATATTATATATTCGAACGGTCATGCAACGCATGTGGACTCAAGCCACAATCATGCATTTGGGGCTTCCAGATATGGGTGTGGTGTGGTAGGTTACGGAAACGCACATGCTCATTCGTCGATTTAACGTCTTCGGTGATTTCGGTCTTGGGCCCGAAATTCAAACCCAATGACTTAGATCGACGGTGAAATGGTGAAACTTGAGAATTTGATATGGGATTGGGCTAGCCCTTCTTTTTCTTTTAAAACTCAACCCCCAAGACCACCTTTAGCAAAAGCCCAAAAGCCCAAACCATTCTCTTCTCTCTCCAGCTCCCTTCTTTCCGCCAGATCACGTTCTCTCCTCCTCGCAGCTTACTTCTTCCCCGCAGCACTGTTCCTTCTTTTTCTTAATAGCAGAACCTGAGCATGATCCCTGAAATTGGGGGATTCTTCTTACTATTTCGGTTAAGGATGCAGCTCAATTACCATAAAATAGCTATCTTCCTCTATCTAAATATCTTCCCCTAAATCCGTATTCAATCTCGTGATATGTGTGCGTGTCTGGTACCATTACAGCAGTGCAGCAAGCAACACGATCGCCCTGTAGCCCAGAAAGCCCTCTTACCCAATCTTCCTTTTATCTGGAAACTAGCATCCTCCAATGGATTCTATAAAAGGAGAGCTTTGCCTGTGTAAAGATGATCACGCATCGATCAAGCTTCATCGATCAAAAACAGAAAACAGCCTTCAATTCCCTACGCCTTCAAGCTTTCATGTCTTCAAGCACCAATTCATGTTACCAGCCATCAAGCCTCAAGGATTCAAGCAACATCACCAAATTCACAGCCATCTTCCCCCCAAAAATTCCCTTCAACCTTCAATATATTATTCCCAGAAATCCCTTACCCAGAAAAACCCCAAATCCTCTTCACCGCAGTGTGTTTCTAGCTCCCGCACCACGCTCATGCTGTCAAGCCTCTTTTGATTTTCATGCAGTCTGAATCACACACGAATTTCTCCCATTTTTGGGTGGAATTCGGCCTAGTCATGCTTAATCAAAAAGACCCCGCATCACTTGCTTAGTAACATCGTGGTCTGAACCTACATCAATAGACCTTTATTCAAATAGCATGACATACTCTTCAAAGTTCATAACTTGGTTGATTACAAATTGGAAAAAATTCACCATTGGTACCCAAACTTACCTCGCTATATAAGAAAGGTACCCGAACTTGAAAAACGATCACCATAGTACCCAAAGTTTGAAATCCTATTATAGAGGTACCTAGCGTGTTTTGACCGGCTGGCTTCCCGGTTTTTGATGACGTGGCAGTTCGCATTTTAATGACGAGGGGTATAATCGTAAACTGAGTACCATCATCCTGCTAGTCAAGTCCCAAGCTCCAATTCTAAGCCACTCAGAGAGAAAGAGCTCTGTGTTTCTCTCATGGCCAGAAATACTTGAAATACAAAACCCCAATTACAACCTCCCAACCTCACTCTCCTCCATAACCATGGCTTCCATAGCCACCTGCTTCACTCTCCCTCCAAAACCTCACCCTCGCCTCATTTTCAAACCCTCACTCTTCCCCCACCGCCTCCACACCTTCCCTCTCCCTCTCTTCTCCCCCAAGCTTCGAGATTCTAGGGTTTCGGTGACCGGTGTTCGCGCCAGCAGCCTCGACGCCATCACCGGAATCTGGCCCGGCGGAGCCGTCGAGAGCGACAAGCTGCCGTCCGATGTCAGGAAGCGCACCATGGACGCGGTGGACGCGTGCGGCGGGAGAGTGACGATTGGTGACGTGTCCAGTAGAGCTGGGCTGAAGGTGAATGAGGCTCAGAATGCCTTGCAGGCTCTCAACACTTGGAGGAAGAAATTGGAAAAACAAAGGAAAGTGTGGCGTCTGTTGGGAGCTATGGGGCTTATTTGGCTGATGGATCTGAGTACAGGTGAGCTAAGTCTGCTGCTAACTTAACTTCATTGTTGGCATAGCATGAATAACTTAACTGCATTGTCGGGATAGCATAAATTGGAGTTTACCTTGAGCATTTGGAGTTAGAAGAAGATTACCATCTATATTGATTACCATCTAAATTGGGATAACAAGCATTTGGAGTTATGTGCAAGAAAGATAGTGAATAATAAGTCCTAAAGATAAATAGTTGTTAAGTTTGAAAATTCACTGTTACACGGGTTTATGTGTTTGATTTTGGGTTTGCCCCTTGACAGTGGTGATTATGGTGAGGCTATGACTCAAGGAGCATTGAAAGAGTTTCATCGTAGAAGGGTCCAAGTTCTAACAGAAGCAGGTCCTGACTTACTTGCATTTGAAACCATTCCAAATAAGCTGGAAGCTCAGGTAATGATCACAAAGCTTGTTTATAAATTTTATTTCTTTCATCCCCTTGCTGGTTAATGATGTTTAAGATGCTACTACTTTCTTTGTGTATTCTTCCTGTGGTTATCTTGAAATGGATCTTTGTTTTAGATTAACTGTCATTTGAAGAGACAATCCGAGCAAATACTTGTTTGACCGAATTGGGACAAAACTCACAAAAGTATTCTAAATTTTCGTTGATGGGAGAAAATATTTGTTTGACTGTTATGATAGTCATATTGCTCCAAAAGTAGCTACTCTTCAATGGTGGGACAAAACTGGGGTGTTTTCTGATTTTGGAATTTTCCTGTATCTGAGCAAATACTTGTCTGACCATTATGATAGTCATATTGCTTCAAAAGGAGCTACACTCTTCACAATGGCAGGATATTTCAGGGTCAGTAGGGTGTACTCTAAATATTCATTGATCTCCGATGTTTCACCATTTATTATGCCTATCAGATTATGCATTCCTTTCAAGATGGATTAGGATGATAATAAATCTCAAAAAAAAAAAAAAATGGCCTCCACAGGGATTACTTGAAACATTCAGTTAGCCTTGAAGGTGCAATATTGTTTTCTTATGTGGAATTGGCATCTTAAAAGTTCTGTTTCTTTCAGGTGACATCCTACTCACCTGGCTTGCATGGTCACGGTGCTGTTTGGAATTGGCATCTGTTAACGGGTGCTACATGGTCAAATCTTCCATCTCCAGCTGGGATGATGGAAGCTGCTATGGTGGTCCCTACACTGAAGGCATTCTCCTTGCGTGTCCATGACAATCAGGAAGTGATCCTTGCTGCTGGAGACCAAGAGGCTATCTTGATATCACCTGGAGGAAGTACTCTAGCCTGCTTCCCTGAGTTCATTGTGATAGATATCTGTAGCGGTTCATGTACTCAAATCAGATTTTCATGTAATAGCGTATTTAGACGTATGGGAAGCCCTAATATGAAAAGTTTTGGTATATAGTTACAGTATTTTGTGTTCATTTTGACTATGCCTTCTTTCATCATAAGCGTGCCAAAGATGAAATGCTGTATTCCTTACTCTGAAATTGACCATCTTAGTTTGGGTTTATGGATTACCACCATTTCCCAGTTTTGTTCTTCAGGTTGGCAGAGCGACCTTTAAGTAACCTGTTTTTGGAATGGTTTGTGATCAAATTTATAGCGAGGTAAGTTTGGGTACCTTTCTTGTATAGCGAGGTAAGTTTGGGTACCTTGAGTGAATTTAATCCGGGTTATAATGGACATTTGCCCCTCGTCATTAAAATGCGAACTGCCACGTCATCAAAAACCGGGAAGCCAGCCGGTCAAAACACGCTAGGTACCTCTATAATAGGATTTCAAACTTTGGGTACTATGGTGATCGTTTTTCAAGTTCGGGTACCTTTCTTATATAACGAGGTAAGTTTGGGTACCAATGGTGAATTTTTTCCTTACAAATTTAGGTGACTTAGATTGAACACACCACAAATCATAATTATTCACCCCATATGCAAATCCATGGAATGCAAATTTTTCCCTTCACTCAAGTTCACCATCAATCACATGAGCACACAACTAATATCATAATTATCAGCATGAGTACAAAACCATACTTTAATTGGAGTCTTCAAACAAGGTGTAGTTGATGGAGACCAATTAACCAAGTAGCAGGAATTAACAGATTCAGCACCAAAGTCCGTAGACTTATCCAAATTAGAAAGCATGTCAAGCACTTTCTCTAAGAGGGATCTACAAATATGTTATGTAATACTCATACCTGGTGTCTTCAAAATAGTGCGGTGTCTCAATATCCAATCTCCACAGAACTTATCAAACCGCCTCTCAACAAATACACTTGTACCAATAACTGAATATGGACATGATGAAGAGGCAACTAATGGAGCATCAATAATTGTGCTACCATGAAGTAAGTAGAGATTATGACAAATCAAAATTTCCTGAATCACAACAAGATCACCCTTACAAACTCTTAAAACTCCATCTTCAGAGGAAAACTTATAGCCCTGTGAGTCAAGAGTACCCAAAGATATCAAATTATTCTCCATATCTGGAATATGCCTAACATTTGCCAAAATCCTGATAATTCCATCATGCATTTTAATTCGAACTGATCCAATCCTCATAACTTTATTAGGAAAATTGTCCCCCATAAAGACAAATCTCCCATCAACAGACTGTGGCCCAGTTTGGGATTGCTGTGCTGTGAGTAGAATTGCTTTTGAATTTGCTGTGAGCAGAATTGCTTTTGAATCTGCTGTGAGTAGAATCAGCTGAGGTGTTTGGTAAACTGTTTTTAAAAGTGTTGTGAGAACCAAAAAGCAATTTCGTGTGTTTGGTGAGTTATAAGTAAAAATTATTTTGGATGGTATAATGACAAAAATATGAATTGTTATAAATTGATATTAAAATAAATAATTGTTTCTTTTGTATATAATTATAAAGTTAATCCACAATATTACATAAGATTTCTTAACGCCATAATAAATGATTGATTATTATTTAATTAGATTAGTATATCACAATCTAAGAAAAAACAAATATTACCATTTGTTACAAAAATAACTGATTCCTGCAAAGCATCTCTTACCCTGCTTCTCCAAAATCCACTTTTAAGAGAATCAATTCTTCTAAAATCAGTTTTATGGGTTGTTACCAAACACTTAAAATTAGGCCCAGAATCACTTTTGACCCCAAAAGCAGCTTGGGAATCAATCCCAAACTGGGCCTGTAAGTATCAAACCAATCCCGATTAAAACACATATGGTGTGAGCAAGCCGAATCAAGTAACGAACCATTAACAAATGAATCACCAGAAAATAAGACAAAATCAAAAGCAGACTCATCATCCACAAAATTTGCACCATCCCTAGAATTTTTAGAAGACTTACCTCTCTCTTTGAGTTTAGGGCAATTAAGGTTCCAAATGACCTTCTTTATGACAATAATTGCATTTATCCTTTCTAATTCGAGACTTAGACCTTGAATTTCCTTTATTACTGATTTCTTCTCTACCTCGAACTACCAAACTTTGCTCATGATTATCATTCAAATTCTCTGACAATTTCTTTTTTAGTTCTCTAGAACTCAAAGCTGCTTTGACATCTTCCAAACAGATAGCCTCTTTTCCATACAGCATAGTGTCAATAAAATTTTCAAAAGAATGAGGCAAAGAGCATAACAGAATCAAAGCTTGATCTTCATCTTCAACTTTCACATCCATATTTCTCAAATCAGATATAAGCTTATTAACTTCATCAATATGGTTTTGAACAAGTGTACCTTCAGACATACGAAGAGTGTATAGTCGCTTCTTCAAATATAATTGACTGGTGAAGGATTTGGTCATATACAATTTTTTCAGCTTTAGCCACAATCCAGGTGCAGTCGTCTCATCGGCGACTTCACGTAGAACCTCAACAGATAGACATAACAAAATTGCATTGTGTAGTCGTTCTAATGTGTCTTCTTTTTCTTCATCTGACAAAGTAGTTGGCAAAGCACTCACTCCTTTTAGTGCCTTTAATAACCCTTGTTGAACTAATAGGACTCGCATCTTCAAACGCCAAAGGTTGAAATCATTCCTCCCGTTAAATTTATCAATCTCAAATATCGTTGCAATAGCAGACTTCATAATTGTATTCAGGATCATAGAGTTGGCTCTGATGCCACTTGTTATGTGGAAGCGACAAACAAGTATGAAGCACCAAAATTTGAGAAAAGATAAATAAACAGAATATCCATAAGAGTACAGATTTACATGGTTCACCCCAAAATCAAAGGGCTACACCCACGGGTAGAAACAATGAGGAGATTCCACTAATATCAAAAGGAGATTATAAGGTGTTCAACACTCAAACCCAAAAACTCCAAATACACTCACCGAAAGAGAAACATCAAATAGAAGAACAACTTCTATAGAACCCTAAATTGCGCCCTCTTCTCAAACCCCAAAGTTGCGGTTTTTTTTTTCTCTCTACATAATTGGTGACATAAAACATGTATTTATAGTGCTAGACAAATTCCCTAAACCTATCAGAGTTAAGTTAATAATATGAGCTTAATCTAAAAAATAATTAGGGGGCTTATTAATTTAAGTCACAAACCAACACATAGGCATGCCAAACCAATTGAAAAATGTTCTTGCCGTATTGAAAGATCGATATATAGACATTCTATATGACAAAGCTTCCGTGCATGAGTTGTATAATTACCTCAAAGTCCAATAGATTTTGATACTATGAGTATATGTGACTAAAAATAAACTTTTTTTTTTTAATCCTGTTGAGGGGGTTCTTTTTTATTATACAATGACTAGACTGAATTTCACCCAAAAATAGGAGAAATTCGTATGTGATTCAAACTGCATGAAAATCAAAAGAGCTTGACAGCATGAGCATGGTGCGGGAGTTAGAAACACATTGCGGTGAAGAGAATTGGGAGTTTTTCTGGGTAAGAGATTTCTGGAAATAATAGATTGAAGATTGAAGGGGCTTTTTGGGGGAAGATGGCTGTGAGTTTGGTGATGTTGCTTGAAGGCATGAAAGCTTGAAGACGCAGGGAATTGAAGGTTGTTTCTGGGAGTCTGGGTTTTTTATCGATGATGCCTGATTGCCCCCTGCATTGGCAAAGCTCTGGTTTTATAGGTCATTGGAGGATGCTATTTTCTGGATAAAACTATTCTCCTTTGATCCATGATTTAAGCCTTAAAATCGGGGAAAAGAGAGTTTGCTTGAGAGTTGGAGTTTTGGGGAAAACGAAGTCTTTGCAACAGTGAACAAGATTTGCTGCAGAGGAGGCTGCAGTGTCATAAATTGCGGGATGGGATAGACAAGAAATTTTGAGAGTGATGATCCCGTTGTTTGAGAGAGAAGAGGAGACTTCTTGACTAACCTCAAGGCTACTCCTAAATGACGGAGCAAGAGAGTTTGACTTGGACTGTGTATAAGGTTGTTGCAGGAAAGAAGCAGAGCTGCTGGGGAGGAGAGAACGTGCTCTGGAACGTGAAGAAGGAAGCTGGAGAGAGAAGATAATGGTTTGGGCTTTTGCTAAAGGTGGTATTGGGCTTTGGGTTTTAAAAGAAAGAGAATGGCTAGCCCAATCCCATATCCTCATGCATGTTTACCATTTCATTCATCGATCTAACTCGTTGGGCTTGAATTTCGTGCCCAAGACCGAAATCACCTAGGATATTAAATCGACGAATGAGCATGTGCGTTTCCGTAACCTTCCACACCACACCCACATATGCAAGCCCCAAGAACGCGTGCATGTGGCTTGGGCTCACATCAAGGTCGTGTTTGCTTGGCGTGCTATAGCCGAGTAATGAACATAAAATCTTTATAAAACTATAAGATTTTACATAATTACGCGAATATGCATGGTCTTTGTCACGTGACAGTATAGTAATTAATTGCATGATTTTTCAGGTATCAACAAATCCATACCAACCATATATATATATATATATATATATATATATATATATATATATATATATATATACACACACACACACACGTACTTGATTGTGTTGTTGAGGAATCACACGACTCTTGCCTGAATTTTTTTCAGATTTGTTGTGAACAACAATGCAAGATTAACATGATCGTATCTAATAAAAGATTATACTTAGTGTGGTGTCAACATCCTTCATATCACCACAAAAAACATATAAATATTGCATTCATCGTGTTTAAAATTAATTGTGAGATATTGAAAGAAACTTAAAATGATTGTAACCTATAAGTAATAAGCAGCAAAATTTATCTTCTCCAAATGTATGAAGTAACCAAATTATGTGATAGTTTTGTTACGTTGCTTCGCTACCTCCACAATTCTGACAAGGCCTCCAGCGCCATGACCATATAGATTACATATTAAAGAATGCCATAATGCTTTCTCATGCTTGTTTCTGATATTAATGAGTCATGTTATACCAAGTGAGAGGAAATTAAATTTTTAATATTTCACACTGAGGCGCATACATTTTTGTGAAAATAATGAAATAATGAATCATGCATAACACTAATGTAAGATTGACATGACTGAAGCTATCAAAGATATCATACTTGGTGTGGTATCAAACAATCTTAAAAAACAAACACAAACAAAAATATATTCATTGTCTAAACAAATACATATATTGAAAGAAACTTATAATATATGTGATTTCATCGCACATAGTCATTTCAAAAGTCTACATCTCAATTAACAAATTACAATGCCTTAAAAATGTACGTTAAAGCCAAAATAACTAAAAAAAGCCAATAGACAGGCTTCATAATTATACAATTATAAAATATATTTGTATACACAATGTTGTTGCTTAATCACATTAGACACCACTAATATCCACATGAACTATTATTACTACATAATTTTATCTCAATAGGACCCAGCATTGGATGGTGGCAGGCCACGCCAAAACCGTTCCCAGTCGAATCAGTCCTTTCGTTACGGTCGTACGTACCCATAACAACATTACGGAATCTAATTAACTCAATCATCAAGCATCAATCCCAATAAATTAATTAGCGCTCTTCCAAAACCCCTCGCTTGAGTCACCTCCACCAAGTAACTCACCCTCTCAAGGGAAGGTCGCTTCTCCCCTCTCTCTAAACTATAATATTCTCCAGTACAGGAACTACCTCACAAGTCAAACCTCGATTTCTCTTTTTATCACCATATATGGCATCATATTCCTCGTCACTATTCTCCTCCACCACGCTAAACCACACATCATCTTCACCCCTACGAGGCCTGTTCGCTGACCAGGTTCTTCTTCTTTTTCCGTTCTTTGATGCTCTGGGGAAAATGGACTTCTCATGGATGGTGGACTTCCTCAAGGGCATGGTGAAGCCTTTGGCTGCCACCGTGGTGGTGCTGGTGGCGGTTGTGCTGTCCTATGTACAGAAGCTCGGTTTGGGTGGTGAAATGGTTTACTCTATTGCCAGGGCGTTTGTGCAGCTGTCGATTATTGGCTTTGTTTTGCAGTTCATTTTCACTAGGGATAATGCTATTTGGATCATCTTTGCTTACATGTTCATGGTAATTCGTCTCCCTGTCTTTGTTCTCTTGTCTATTTTGTTTTTGATTTCTATAGAAGCTCAATACCCTTCATGGATTTAGCTTTTCTAGCTTGTATTATGGCTCATTTTTTGTTTTCTATTAGGTCTCTGTTTTTGCAATGCTTCTTGGTAAATATCTAAAGCAGAGATAGTCACTCTGTTTTTGCTCTGTTTCACATGTTGTTCTCCAAATTTTACCATTTATCCAATTATAAAAAGAGGAATTCAGTTTCAAAATACTTAGAAAACACTTCAGACTATTTACATTCAGTTAACTATCACGATTGTTGATACTTATAACGTTAACTGATCGTTTGTTACTCTCCTGTAGGTCTCTGTTGCTGGCTACACAGCAGGTCAAAGGGCTAAACATGTTCCTAGAGGGACGTATGTTGCAGGGGCATCAATATTGGTTGGAACTTCAATTACAATGTTCCTTCTTATTGTGCTCAATGTCTTCCCTTTCACTCCGAGATATATTATTCCTGTTGCCGGAATGATGGTCGGAAATGCAATGACGGTAACCGGGGTTACGATGAAAAGACTGCGAGATGATATCCGAACACAAATGAACCTGGTACGCTTTCTATCATATAAAAAACAATGTTGATTTTTTCATTACTACATTCATGTGTGTGGTCATGACTCATGAGTTTGAATCTCATTTTTATCAGGTTGTTCATGATTTAGTGAAAGTGTTGGAAAACTAAGGGGGTGTATTGTATTCATATTTGTGCAGACTTTTTTTAAGTGATGGATTCATAAAGAGTTGTTAGATTTATACATACTTATAAAATCTTCTAGATTTCCGTAGATTTATAAGAAAAACTTTTAAGGACTTGTGAAAACAAAAAATACAACTTTTATGGATTCTCATAGATTTTGACAAACTTTTTATCATTAATCACTTTATCAACATAAACATGTAACATAAGTAAATAAACAAAAAATTAACATGGAATCTTTCCAAGTTAACTAGTTCTATATGCGTATCAAACTAGACATGTATATTATGGAGAATGAAGAAGTATAAGGATAAAAATGATGAAAAGAAAAAAATTATAAATCCACAGAAATGACGAGATTAGTGAGAGAGAGAGAGAGATTGGTCGATAAAATTTAAGATTAGATCGAGTTGGTTCTGAAAAGTTAATTGATAGGATTACTTATGAAACACTTGGGCTTTCTGATATATGTGGCCGTGAGGAACATAGTTGGGGTCGTTATCATGTACTCTACTCTTCTATTACCATGAACTTATATAGTTAGCCCCTATTGTAAAATATGTATGATAAATTGCGACCCATTTGGGGGGGGGAGAGAGAGAGAGAGAGAGAGAGAGAGAGAGAGAATTATAAAAATCCATGGAAATCTTGAGTCTAGAGCTTGGATCTATGAAGCACGGACACGTTCCAAGACTGGCGTGTCGCGTGTCGGACACAGACACGCTCAAATACGCAAGGACACGCGTATTACATTTCGGACACGTCTTAGACACGCGCATGTCCAACATAGACACGCGAGATGGGGTTGGACACGCGGGGGTAATTCGGTCTTTTGACATTTCAGAAAGGGGTTAGGGTTAACTTCCTCTCGTCTCCTACCTCTCTTCTTCCTCTCGTCTCCTGCCTCTTCTTCCTCGTCTCCAGCGCAGACGAATTCAGCGCAGCAGCAGCACACGCAAACGTGATGAGGGAGGAGAGACGAGTCGAACGGCACCGGAGGAGAGACGAGTCGAACGGCACCGGAGGCGAGCCGAACGGTGGCCGGACGGCGGAGCTAGGCTGAGGCGGCGACGTTCCGGATCTCGACGCACAAATCGGAGTCTTCGAGGCCCGTGATTGCCTGGAAATAAGCTAACTTGTCACTCGGATCACTCATACTCAGATTGCTAAGGCTTCTGGCTTCTGGTTCCAATCCGAAAGAGAAGAAGACGACCCGAAACGACGACGTTCCGGAATTGCCAAGAGTGAAAAAGAAAAAGAAAGAGGAAGAGAAAGAAAGTGGAAGGAAGAGGAAGGAAAAAGAGAGAGGAAGGAGAGTCGGGGAGAGAGAGAGAAAAAGAAAGAGAAAGAGAGAGGAAGGAGAGTCGGGGAAAGAGGGAGAAAGAAAGAGGAAGAGAAAGAGGTTGGGGAAAAATATATATATATATATATATATATATATATTAAAAATAATATTTAATTCATGTGTCCACCACGTGTCCGTGTCCAAAAAAATTTCATTTTCTCGTGTGCGCGTATCGAATCGTGTCCGTATTGGACGCTCGTGTCCGTGCTTCATAGGCTTGGATTGATGGAACCTTATTTTCTTTACAATTTACACTAAACAATCCATGTAAATCCATCATTTAATGAATCTTTCAAAATTCGTAAAGTTTTGGAATACCCTTAAACTTCTATAGACTTTTTAAAAGTTAATTGAAATCATTATTGAATACCCTCAGACTTTGGTGGATTTAAAATCTTCTTTTATAAATCTAAATTGAATACCCCAAAACTTCTAGAATCTATAATAATCTTTAAAACACCATGGAAATCTAAATACAATACACCCCCCTAATACGAAATTACGGAATTTGGTTTACAGGTGGAAACGGCATTAGCACTGGGAGCAACACCACGCCAAGCAACACTTCAGCAGGTGAAGCGAGCATTGGTCATATCATTGTCTCCAGTTCTAGACAACGCAAAAACCGTCGGTCTCATCTCGCTTCCAGGAGCAATGACTGGACTCATAATGGGAGGAGCTTCTCCTCTGGAGGCCATTCAGCTTCAGATTGTTGTCATGAACTTTCTAATTGGTGCTTCTACAATTAGCAGCATATTGTCAACGTATCTGTGTTGGCCTGCCTTCTTTACCAAAGCATATCAGTTAGAGACCAAGGTCTTCTCCACAGAATAGTACTGTAGTTACGAAATGCACATCAGATGATATCAGTAGCTATATTTTAAGTGTTAGGTTAGTGTACCAGTCCCTTTTGAAGTGATTAATATGTAAGATCGATCTACTCTGAATGGCATGAACACTTCCGCACCCCTTTTTCAGAGCTCAAGTAGATGATGATTTATACAATAATAAAAGAGTGAGAGCTAAGAATATTAACATAAATGTTAGAGCTTATGTAATTTTTTTTTCTTTGAGATCTGCTCCTTAGTATTTTGCTGGAAGGCTTTGGGTGATGGATTCCCGCATTTTGCTGGAACACCACCTCCAAGTGAATGCACCTCCTTGGTGAGTCGAATACTAGTGAAATTTGAAAACATAAGGAACATACTGTCGTTTATAAAAAGCAGGATATATTTCATAATTTGAGTACACTATTGAATGTATAGTTTCATGCAAATCCAAAGATACTGCGGTAATGTTGACATTATACTGCTCATAAAAGATGAAAAACATCTAATTTGAATAACGAATGTTTTCCTCACCCTACCGTTCACTTCTAAATAACAATATTTTGCCTCAAACTTAGATCATTTGATCACATATGAACTATAATCGTACGGTTAAAAATGTTGAAAATAAATTACTTATTTAGATACTTGCTAGATTCACTACAAGTTCCTTTTCTCCAAATAATTTATAATTTATAATTTCTACCATAAGTAAAAGTGACCATATTTCTAAAAAGAAAAGTAAAACATTTTCGGACTTAAGCATTTACAATGTCTAGAGGATATATAATGTCCTATATAATGCTAGACTAATTTAAGCTCAACACCGATATCCCTTAGCATACGGAACTATATTCGAACGATGGAACTATAAAATGATTCGTAGCACACAATTGTATTTTTAATTTTCTTCAATATCTTAAACATGGTGCAATGCACGTACACAAATTTTTTTTTTTTTTTTTTTTTTGTAATTGATAAAACTTCTACTAGTTGTGAATTTAGATTTCAACACCATAGACGTTTAAATTAGGCATGTCCATTCCAATTGCATTTTCGAAGAAATGAAATTTGTATTCATGAGAAACTAAGTCACAATATTAACAAGTGCTAACCTACACTAAGAACGTTGAGAATATCTATATGAAAATTCTCTCATGATCTAAACTCTATTACGATTACAGTTCTTTTAAGTTTTGAGTTTGAACAATTAATAAAAAAGAAAAATTATATAGCTTCGTATAACCTACGCGGCATTATATACAAATACAGTGGTCAATTTGGTAGAATAGCGCGAAGCCTGAACCGGTCCACAGTCAACCCCGCTTTGTTTTCTCTCCCAGACACGAAACCCAGGATTCCATTCTTCCCAAACCCACCACACCCACCGCCACGTCAAAGACCAAATTGCCCCTCTCGCGGTGGTCTCCGAGCAAAACCACAGAGCTACACGCCGTTTCTCTGTTTCATCATCTCTCTTCCGAACCGTTGTAATTCTCTCCGAGGCTCAAGAATTCCGCAATCGCAGTAATTAAAATCGGCGATTATGCCGATTCGGAATCAGCTGAATTCCAAGGTTCCGATCAAATTCCTCGCCTTCTGCGTCTTCCTCCGCTGCTTTCCAGGTAAAATTTATCGTCCAACAAACAGAACCCACCGCTGTTTGTGAAACGACGCCGTTTGGAATGAAATTGAAAGTTGTGTGTAATTTGCAGGATGCATACTATCGGCGACAGTGACGCTCGATTCGATAGAGATATACAGCACGCACGAGTTTCTGAAACGGCCGACTGTTTATTTCAAATGCAAAGGCGATCAGAACAAGACGGTGTTGCCGGACGTCAAGGATAAGAAGGTCTTGTATAAATTCAACGGCCAAGAGTCTTGGCAGGTAAAATTTTGCTTTGTTTTTTCATCATTACTCACTAATTCATAGTCTAATAGTATAATTTAACCTGATATTGTTACGTGCATAGTTTACAAGCTTTCGATCACCGGATATGTGACATGTTATATTGTTAAATTGTGAGTTAGAACTGCGCATTCGGAGTTTTTATTGATTTGTTTAGTGGATGAATTTGGCTAGTTTTGTGATGGGATTGTGATTTTTTTGTGGTTTCAGCCTTTGACAATGCTCGAAGGTAAGAAGTGTAAGCGGTGCGGATTTTACGAGGAGGATGCCATCAAATCAGATGACGTATTTGAGGAGTGGGAGTTGTGTCCTTCTGATTTCAGTGGACATGATGGAAAATTCCGGCGAATCACTAAAGACGAGTTCAATGCGACGTTCTTGTGTCCAAAGTGTGACACGACTGGTGAGTGATAGTATATATAATTGATATTTTGGTGCTTATTTCTCTCATGTGTAGTTTGGGATGACATGTTATCCTTAAAGCTGTTGTACTTTAATTCACTTTGGGATTAGCTCAGTTGAGTTATTAAAGCTTATCTTCCTTGTGTGTGATTTGGGATGACAAAAATTTTGTGCTTTAAATGATCACATTTAAATTCACACTTAGGAGGATCTCAGTTGATTTTTTTGAGCTTGTCACCCTCATGCTTACATTAGGATAACAATTAGTTTTGTCCCTAAACCAGTTCAGAGTTAAATACACTTTCAGATGAGCTTGGTTGAACTATTTGAGCCCATCTCCCACATGCCTAGTTTGTGGTGATGAAGATGTTTTGTTTATGCTGGTTATAGTTTCACATCTGAGATGAGCTTAATTGAACATTTTGGCTTATCTCCCTGTTTCCCATTTTGGGATGAATGAGTTCTGTACATAACTGGTCAGAGTCAAATTCAATTTCTAAATGAGCTCATCTCTCTCATACCTTGTTTGCAGTTAAGGAGTTAAATTCAATATTGCTTACATCTCGGATTGATACCATTTGTAAGTCATCAAATGAATAGCTAGGAAATTCTAGGGGTTTGTGTGATTAGCTTAAGACACAGGTATCCTTGATTCTTAATTCTTGATTCTAGCTGATGTGTTTCTATAATTTGGGAATTTTCATCTTCTCTGGATGCTGAATTGCTGATACCTCGATTTGATATTACTTAATTACGTATTGGGCTAGCACTTGCTTGAACTATTCAGTTGACAAAATCAGAACAGTACAAAGAGTTGAAAACATACATATGTAATTGTTTAAGCTACTTTATAGTGTATAACTTATGTCCATCTTGTATAGTGTATAACTTATAGTGTATTTGGCCACTGTTTCTAGGATCCAAATCCAATAGCAAGTCTCATGGAGAATCAAAGAGAAAGGGAATACCTATTGCTCTAGTGCTATTAATCGTCCTTGTCGTATTAGCAGTGTGTATGACTGGAGTGGTAGCTGGATACAAGCACTGGCAAAAGAAGAAGCGACAGCAAGAACAGGCTCGGTTCTTAAAGCTGTTTGAAGATGGTGATGATATTGAGGATGAATTAGGGCTTGATCATGTAATTTGATAATGACTAGTTAAATTAACTTGATTACCTTACAGTAAGTTGATCTTACACAAATTTTGCTCTTGTGAAGAAAGAAAAAAAGAACAAATAAAAAGTTACATACATATTGTGAATATTTTTCGATAATGAGATGCACTGGCAGTTGTATTGGTGAGATGCAGGTGATAGTGATTAGCTAAGATCACAAAGCAAAAACCATAAATGGAGCTGTTGCACAGTGGGAATGTTAAAACTACAAGCTAGCTTACTAAAGTGAAAATGTTGGGTCATCGTCGGTGTCTGTTTCAAAGAACTTCAGTATCGATACAAGCAAGGCCAGTAGCCAAAAACACTTTCGAAAACCCCAATCTCCGGCGGATAGTAGGAATGTGAAGTTCTGGACTCCTGCTCATTGTAGCCATGAGAATCAGTTTTCCCTCCATAGGCAAACCAAGAATCACAAGACCAAGTACTCGAATCGAAAGTAGGGTAGCCTTCTTGTGCGACACCTTGCCCATAATTACATTCATACTGTTGCTCACATTGGCGGGAGTCTTCTTCTACCTTCTTCAACTCACTGCCTTCTTCATTTTTCTGAATTCCATTCTCAAGGGACAAGTATCCATCTCCCCAAGAGTCACAAAAGGAGTGACCGTATTCGCTGAGCCAATTTCCACAGCCATAATATGGCAAATGTTCTTCACCCGCATAAGTCTCCTCAACTTCATCCTCATTCCAGTGACTGCTCCAATAATCGGCCTCTTCCATCCCACATGATGAAGATAGAAAACCCTGAAGAAACTCCTCCTGGGAGTAATTGGGGCTGAAGAAAAGACAAGGATTCCAACTCCCATCTGATGAAAGATATTCATCACTGCCAGGAGGGGCAGCTGCATCATATAGACTGAGTTGGTTGTCCATAACTTCAGTTTTCTTAACTTCTCTCTGCAATTCTGTTTTGGGAAGGAAGCATTTTGGGTTGGAATAATCAAGAAGGGCAAAAGCATATTATATTCTGTGTGAAAAGGTTTGATAAAGAAAAGGATCGGAATAAGATCATATGATTCATACCAGAGGCAGACCGACACTATCTACTTACTGATCGAAAATTCGAATTCCATCTCTGAATTCTCTCATAAAAGGCCATGGCTTTGGTAGCCTACAAATCCTTTTCTGAATCGAATCTCTTTTTGTATGAAAAACGATCACTGAAGATGACATTATACAAGTAGTGGCCTCAGCATCTCTATCAAATCCTCATTCACAGAGAAAAAAGGTCACAACTTTTCCACTTTCTGAGAAATAACGAATCTGGCATTTCATTCATCATTTTTACAATTACAGTACCACTGGGGTATCTAATACCACCAGAAGTGGAATATCTAACATGAAAGTTACATTTCAAGATTAATTCACCAAAAACACCGTCCTAAAAATCTTCAACAAGTCATACGTAGAAATCACAATACAAGTATATATGCAACATTGCCGAGAATCCTTTGACAATTTCTCAAGGAGTTTTAGTATCTTTATTCTGATTACCATGAACTGGACGGTGCGCTCGGCGAATGAACCGGACAACCTCTTCAAAACGACGCCTTGGAGGTGTCACACTGGTCTTGGTTTCATCATCATCATCATCTATTAACGGTACTTCAACGCCATGCACAATGCAAGAATCGTCGACGTGAAGATTCGGGGCAATGATCAGAACGTTATTCAATGACACTCTTCTGCCGTCGGTGCCGGAAACCAACGTGGTGTTGCGGCGGAGAGTGGGGAGGACGGTGTTGGGTAGGAGTCGGAGGAGGGATTGGAGAGGCAAGGCTAAGGAGGGAAGGATATGGGCCTCGACGGTGTTGGGGGTGACGGGCCGGCCCAATAATACGGAGTCGGGGACGACGAAGCACGTGGGACGGGCGGCGGTGGGGGTGGCGGAGAGGTTGTGGGAGTGTAAGGCGTGGGCGAAGTGGGTGAAGCCGGTTAAGGAGAGAGAGGTGATGATGGAGTCGGAGCAGAGGGAGTGGGTGTGTTGCGTGACGGACAAAAAAGCTACGAGGAGGAGTAAAATGGGTTGTGAGGTCATCGGGTTGGCCATTATGGAGAGGGAAGGGGGTGGCCGGAGAGTGACTAGAGGTTGTCGAATTGTGGAGGTGAAAGAGGAGGGTTGTGGGTGAGTAACGGTTTTAAAGGAATCAGGTGGGAGTTCTACCGAGTTTGAGAGCTACATGAGGTCTCGTGTTACCGCAATTTTCTCTTCTATTTAATCGCTTTAGACCTAGTCAAATAAAGTCGATCAAATATCCCCCTAAAACACACTCAAGGCAACAGAGTAGTGTGAAGTAATAATGTAGAATTATATAGATTAAGAAAGATAATGTGCGTGACATTCTTTGAATGGTGTAAATTTGCACATAATAATTTGGACAAAATTCAGTTTAGTACCCTCAACTTTTTTGTAAAAGTTAGATTATACTCTCTTTTTAAAAAAAAAATCAGAATGACCCCTAAACTTTCAAATATGATATCTCGGGTCTAAAATTTCAAGTGACCTCGAAATGTGACGTAAGCTGCTGTTTTGGAACTGGCAACAAGGGCCCACATTTGGCTGATTAAGACCATATCTTTTGCATGTGCACTTTATTTATGATTAGGACTAGAATTATATGCTTTTTATTGCTACATTTTGCATCCAACCAACCTCTTATGAGTATGTTAATTAAGTTTCATTTCAAATTTAGAAGATTTAATATGCAAATGGTCCATTTTGCCCTCTATGAAGGTTTCAATATTGAAGTATAGGCCATTGTTGTCAGTTTCAAGTTAACAGCTTACGTTTTATTTCGAGGTCACTTGAAATTTAGACCCGGGATATCATATTTGAAAGTTTAGAGGTCATTCTGATTTTTTTTCAAAAAAAGGGTGTAATGTGATTTTACCCTAAAAGTTGAGGGTACTAAACTAAATTTTGTCATAATAATTTTATAAAATTAAAAGGAATAATGTCCATTTAGTTCAATTTTGACCCCCTCATTACTCATTCCAATGAACACCCTAATTTCTTGCCCTATTAAACATAAGGTAACAACTCCTATTGCCTATTTCAACAAATCTTTTCAACTCTAGTACAATTTTAATATTTTTCTTTCTTTTTTGCTCTCACCCTTTTATACACTCATATAAAGAGAAAGTGGAAGATAGAGAAGATTTTGCCGGAAGGTCACCAAACTCCGTCGGCGTCCAATGGCCGGTCACCGAATTCCAGTCACCGAACTCCGGTCGCCGGATTCCGGTCACCCGAGAGATCATGAAAGTTTCAATATTGGAGTATGAGCCCTTGTTGTCAGTTCCAAGTTAGCAGCTTACGTTTTATTTCGAGGTCACTTGAAATTTTAGACCCGGGAGATCATATTTGAAAGTTTAGAGGTCATTCTGATTTTTTTTCAAAAAGATGGTGCAATCTGATTTTTACCCAAAAGTTAAGGGTACTAAACTGAATTTTGTCCTAATAATTTTGTAAAATTAAAAGGAATAATGTCCATTTAGTTCAATTTTGACCCCCTCATTACCCATTCCAATGAACACCCTAATTTCTTACCCTATTAAATATAAGGTAACAACTCCTATTGCCCATTTAAGCAAATCTTTTTAACCCTAGTACAATTTTAATATTTTTCTTTCTTTTTTGCCCTCATCCCTTTATATACTCATATGAAGAGAAAGTGGAAGATAGAGAAGATTTTGCCAGAAGGTCACCAAACTCCGCCGGCATCCAATGGCCGGTCGCAGGATTCCAGTCACCGGACTCCGGTCGCCGGATTCTGGTCACCCAATTTTTTCGCCTGAATATTTATTTAATATTCTCCAGTTGCCGGATTCCAGTCACCGAACTCAGGTTACTGACCCCCAGTAAGTAATTTGCATATTCCAGATTTCCAGTAATCAAGTTACTGACCCCCAGTAACCAATTTACAGATTCCAGATTTCCACTAATCAAGTTACTGACCCCCAGTAACCAATTTACAGATTCCAGATTTCCACTAATCAAGTTACTGACCCCCAGTAATCAAGTTACAGATTCCAGATTTCCACTAATCAAATTACTTACCCCCAGTAATCAGGTTACTGACCCCCAGTAAGTAACTTACAGATTCCAGATTTCCAGTAATCAAGTTACTAACTCTCAGTAATCAGGTTACTGACCCCCAGTAACCACTAATAATAAATTACTGACAATCAGTAACTCTAGTTTTTAGACCCGAATTCAATTCAACCCACAACCCAAAAAAAAAAAGAGCTCGACCATCGGGAGAGGGGGTTGAGAAGAGCTTGCTGTCTACTTCGCGAGCCTTCACTGTCCCGTTATGTAACTTCCCTTCTTTCGTCCGTCCACGAGGCTGTAAAAAGATAAAAAGGGGCGGTTATCCAGCAGGAGTCGTTTTGGTTGTATGCCACGAGGTCCCTATGGACAAGGGGACAAGTGAATCATCGCTTTTGGGCGCGGGCAGCCCTCTACCATCCATCCCATTGCATTCCAACGTCTCGTATTGTACTGTACCGTATCAGAGCAAATACATCTATTGAGTGAGAGAAAGGGAGAAAACTATATATATTATTTATTAATTTTTATATTGTTAGGGATCCCGATGGATTCCTAGATTCCCGTAGTGACCTCAATTTCCCAATTCGATCAAAACTCTAACTTTCATCCGGAGCCACGGAGGGCTTGACTTCCGGTGGCCTGCCTCTCCCTCTAGGAGCACGACTAGCTAAAGCTGAAGCCGGAGTCGAGGTCGGACTAGTCTTGGCCTTCTTCGGAGGGCGGCCACGTGGCCTGCCTGAGCCAGTGGAGGTCGAGCTCTTGGCAATTGAGAGCAGGAAAAATGGGTCCTTAGTCTTAGGAGGCCTGCCACGTGGCCTGGGAGGCGAGGAAACCACGGCGGTGGCTCTTTCCGACTCGGGGACCTTAGGCTTGGGAGGACGACCACGGCAGCGCTTGGGTGGCGCATTTGGGTCGGGCTTCCTGTAGTTGTTCTGGAGAAAAGCGAGCTCGTCGCTCTGCTTCATCAGGTTGAGGTGGTGCGCCAAAAGGGTCGAGTGAGTCGGCGGTAGATCGCTGTGGGTGGACTCGATTTACTGCGCTATTGTTTGTGTTTGTGAAGGACTCAAATACATTAGTTTGGGTATTTCAGACTTTTTCAAAAGATTCATTGGAGCTGGATATTGTCATTTGACTGGACAAAAAAAACATGATTTTTTTTCAAATGGTCATTTTCCCAAATAAAAAAGACATTCCCGACTACCTATATGCTCGATAATGTGGCTGATACTATTAGGAAAGACGTGGTGGCTGGTATATAAATTAAAAGGTTTCATCGTGGTGGATGTTTAGAGACAATGCCTTCGAGGATGGCGATGTTTTAGCTAATCATTATATCATGATATTGAGAATCTGATATCTGAAAATTACCTCAATAGGTAATTTAGGTAAAAGAAGGTACAAAAGAAGGAACTTCAATAGGTACTATTTCCTCTATGTTTATACTTCTGCTATGAAATAAATAATAAAGACTAAATTCTGCATATTACCCTATACTTTTGGGGTTTTATCAATTCAGTCCTTGAATTTCTAATTTAATCAAAAAAGTCCTCGTACTTTCCAATCTCATTAAATTGATCTATTTTGTTACAAATCCGTCAAGTTGATCTGTCATTAAAAACACAATTGATGGGGTATTTTGGGAAGTTTCTCTGTGAGAAAGTCTCACAAGTTGATCTGTCAGATTTGCACTTGTCAGGTTAGCAAGTTGACGGAGACACTTGACGGATTGGTAATAGATTAGATCGATTTGATGAGATTGGAAAGTACGAAGATTTTTTTGATTAAATTAGAAGTTTAAAGACTGAATTGATGAAACCCCAAAAGTACAGGATAGTAAGCAGAATTTAGTCCAAATAATAATTACTGCACTCTACTTTTTCACTTATCGACATTCTATAAGACATGAAAAAGGAAAGCGCCTTTCCCCAGCTGTGTCCGGTTAAGATGCCAAAGCGCCTTTCTCTATATAAGAACGGTACATGTTCTGGTGTACAGTACAGGAAGTGAGAAAATCATACCGGTCAATTTGAATGAAGCTGTAGTAATGTGGGAAAAAAAAAGGCAATTTATACTCCAAAAGACTTTTGAATTAGATAATCTTTGCCAAGGTGTGTACGTATATGTGTGTCTTTCCCAGCCCTGAATCCTTGATATCCTCTTGACAGAAAAACTTTAGCATGAAGCTCAAAGGCCATCTCCCACAGGCTCTACTTCAGCAAAAGAAGCTTCTGTTTGTTCCTCCATCCTGTCTACCGAAGCAGTCTAGGGTGTTGCATGAAAAATTTAGGCTTGCCAGCTGAAAGGTATTGCTCTCTTTGCCAGATAGAAAACGGATACTTATTCCCTCTTCCCAATCCTTTTGTATAAAACTAAATCACGCCACTGTTGAATTTGGTTTTTCAATGCAGTCCGAGCTAATGGTAAAGCCTCTTTGGAATGCATGAGTAGCAGAGTAGGTGCTCTCTCTTTCATTTTCAGGTTGGTGAACCTCAACACAACTGGTTCTTGACCGGTCATGCAACGGCCAGCACAGATCTGGTCATTGTGAGATTTTGGGGTTTCATTCGGTGGGACTCTTATGTCATATGAGATCAGAACAAAGACAAAATCTGAATAATCTGACGCCTTAATATTTGTTGATGCGGCATCAATCACAATCCCCTGTATGTAACAAACATTGGAACTTCTGCTAATAACATAACAACAGTTAGGCTTACAGGGCCAACTCAGGTTAACTAATAACCCCCTTGTGACTTGGTTGGGTTCCTTTCTTATTTAGTACTTGATTTTTATTTGATGAAATGCCTGGGGTTAACAAAGCAGGACACTCGATGGGGAAATTACGAGTTGAGATTTTATTTGCTTTTGCTAATTTTGCAGGTAAGTTTTAACTGGCTCACCTGAACCATATGAGAAATCAATGAACAGAAGTAGTTCAAGAAAGCTTCTTGCTTAAGAAAGCTTAGTAATAGAATATAGTAGTTTAACAAAGTTAGGTTACTTTTATAATGAAATTGGGTTTTTTTTACCAAAAACTACAATTTTGTATTAGTATTTACCAATAGTAAAATTGTTTTTTCAAATTACAACTAGCAAGTTTCCATCTAAAACTAACAGAATTAGTTAACTCTTAAATTACACAATTACCCTCATTGAGCCTAATGCTACTGATCCTCAGAACTCAACCTAATGTCACTGACCCTCAGAACTCCGCGCTTCAATAATACTGAGCCTCAGAAGCCCCGCCGCGCTTCAATAATACTGACCCTCAGAAGCTCCTCCGTCCTCCGCCGCGCTTCAATACTACTGACCCTCAGAACTCCGCGCTTCAATAATACTGACCCTCATAAGCTCCGCCGTCCTCCGCCGCGCTTCAATACTACTGACCCTCAGAAGCTCCGCCGTCCTCCGCCGCGCTTCAATACTACTGATCCTCAGAAGCTCCGCCGTCCTCCGCTGTCCTCCGCCGCGCTTCAATACTACTGACCCTCAGAACACACAAGTAAAAATCCCAACACAAGCAAAATCTCAACACACAAAAATCAAATCAACACAAAAAGAGAGAGAGAGACCAATTTCGATTCTTTCTTTCCTCACACCTCAACTGGAAAAAAAATTACCAGAGAGAGAGAGAGAGAGAGCGATGTCGTCGTCCAGCCAAGTCCTCCACCTCCACCACCACCACCGTGAAGACCGCCGCACCGAAATCGAAGGCGAAGACCACAAAGGCCAAGTCCTCCACCTCCTCGCGCCTCCGCCCTCGCTCCTCCGCCCTCGCGCCTTCGCCCTTTCTCTGCCCTCGTGCCTTCGCCCTTTCTCTGCCCTCGTGCCTCTACCTTCGCGCCTCCACCCTCGCCGCTCGCCGCTCTCCCCTCGCTGCTCTCCCCTCGCCGCCTCCACTCAATCTCAGATCTCAGAATTAGGGTTAGAGATTTTTTGAGAATATGTGGATATATATATATATATATATATATGGTATGAGTTGTAAATTATAAAGTTTCAGGGTTATTTATGTCATTAAACAGTAAACGGGTTAACAACATATTACTATTAATTCTTTCTGATAGTATAATAAAATTTAATCTTGCTATTGATAAATATCACCACCAAAATGTAGTTTTGGGTAATTAATTAAACGAAATTTGACTATTATTTGAGTAGAATATCTTACAAATTAGGATGGCGTTTAAGCCTCTAACATCATATAACAGAGATGTTGAAGAATCAAAGAAGCACACTGAGAAATACATTAGCTCGTCATCTCCAATATCATCAGCCTATTGCATGTCCCAATAAAAGCCTGCAGCTGCTGAAAATGCTCGGCGCTTAAACAATTCCTCCCTGAGTGAAATGGTTGTGCAAAGGGCTTAGCAATTATGATGTTGCTGAAGAGTTTACTGATCGTTTAAAACCTTCGCACATTCCCCTTATCTGAAGATTCTGATCTAACCGATATTGCAATGGTTTAACTAGAACTGGGGTTCATTACTGTGCTATTGTAGTGACCCAGTTCCTTGGAATAGGGACCATAAACAGACTTGATGGTGTCCGTGCAACTCCTAAACCCAATTGGAACAGAATGAGCTGATTAGAACATGAACTTCGATCATAATTCTTCTAGCAAACCCCATAAAATCTTTAACTTTAAAGAAAGGGAAGAAGAATACCTGCAAGCTTCAACATTGAATTTCTTCTTGCTAATCCCATACAATTTGTCAAACACGTCTGCCTCCACCCGACAAAAATACGGTCGCTCTGTAAAAACAACTCCAATGGTGTTAAACCAAGACTTCAAAGTAACAAAGCAACCACGAAAAAACCTCACCATTGTAAATGGAGCACTTGCGTGTGCTTTTATCAAAGTGCACGCACCACCCATCCGAACCCACCATGCTTCTGTAAAGCTGAAACATGAAACAAATTTAATTCCAAAAGCAACAAAAACTCATTTAGGCATTTCGTCGAACACTTTAGGGGCAGTGGTAACCTCAATGTCAGCAGGGTCAGTGAAGATTTCTTCAGGGGTAGCGAAAGAGGGACCCTTATCGAGCTTGCAACAAGCTCCGCAACCCTCCACGCATTGCCAGAAAGGGTCCTTCCTCTTGCTCCTTCCGAAGCCAACCGTCGACGGCGGTGGAGTTTGCTTAGTCGTTGCCTTCCGTTTAGGGCGGCGCGCCATGCTGACTATGCCCAGACACGGCAGTGTCACTGCGTTAGACATTTTTATGGATAAGAGACGTGAACTACGCTACCTAGCTAGTTGGGTTGCTTTGCTATTGGATTTGTATAAGCAACACATCAATCATACACTTGACAATTTAAATTGTTTTTTCCCTTTGTTTTTCTTTCTTTCGTTGTCTACGCTTAAGTTCAATTTTATGAGATTATTCTTGCTCACTGTTATCTTATTGTCTACATTTGGCAGATTGGAGTTCTGCCCGTAACCTGTGTGACCAAAAGCAACCAAGGTAATGGATAATCAAGTTCCCAGTATGTATGCTCATGTTCAGTGGTCTCATCTAACGTGGTAGAACCGTAGAAGTCTCGGCAAACACCAATATTATCTGAGAATCCAATTCCAATATATTACCATCAATCTCAATATTGAGAACAGTCAATCATTCTAAACAATGATCTGGATGATATTAGGTGCCAACAGATAAATAGAGTAACATAAAACAGTAATAAACTTGAGAAATTCTAAAAATACGTCACAGAACAAGCTATAGTCTAATCTGCTCAAAACAAGGCACAACATGGTACAGTCAATACAATGTCTAGCAGACTCAATAGGTTTTCCAAAAGACCAACATTCTTTATCACACTTGAAACCATAAGCATCAAGGGGAGCGGCGGTTGTCATCATCATCATCCTCATCAACAGGGCTCCTATCGTCCCTTGGACTGGGGCTGCGGCCATTTGCAGAAGGGCGAACAGGGCTATCAATCTCGCGGCCAGGGCTAGGTCTTTTGCTACCATCTCTGGGGTCCAAGCTGCCATTTCTGGGAGAAGGGCTACCCCTTCCACGGGGGCTATCATCCTCAGGTGTAAGGCTGCGGTTCCTCCCCTTTGAGGGCACTGGACTCATGCTCAAATCGCCGCTTCTGTAAGATGGGCTCCGAGATCTATCATCCCTTTCCACGCTTCGCCCTCTCCTTGGTGGGGACCTCGATCGGCTAAAAACGACAAAGTGATCCAGTTGATTAATATACAGGTACATAATCAAAGAAACATCAAGCATCTGAACCTGAACATATATGAACCAACATCATTAAAGGGATCAGGATGCGTGTACAAACCTGTAGTTTCGGCTGTAACTTGGGCTACGACTTCTGCCACGGCGAGGAGAACGGGAACGACTACGCTCACGCCTGCAGTTTATATATTTTGAACAATGTTAGAGGAGAACTTTGAAAGTATTCACACAGGAGGGAAAATAAATAATCAACGAAACAAGTATTGGAAGTATTTAAGCACCTTAATTCTTTTGGGCTATTTTTGCACTGCCTCTCAATATGGCCTCTTTCTCCACAGCGATAGCACTTATTCTTCCAATCCCCAGCCTTACAATCACGAGCCCAGTGGCCATCAATACCACAATTAAAGCAGCGCCCAGATCCAGGTGGTGGACCTCTGCCCATGTATTCCCGGGAACCACGTGGAGCCTACTCAGAGTAAAAGAAGCAGAAAAAATCAGTTTCAGAATGCAACATGAACTTCAGACAAGCTGAAAAAAAAAACTGCAAACTCACCCCCTTAGCAAACTCCACAATCAGACGACTACCGTCAACTTCCCTACCATCTAAACTATATCTTGCATCATCAGCATCTCGCGGATCATAAAATTCCTGTTGACAAAAGGTGAGAGCACAAACCAACAAAGTATTTTTGAATTATAGTCAACATGCATGTGAATCCATAGACAGAATGATTCTATTCCTCAAAATTCAACTGAAAAATACTGAAGTTTTAAGGTAAGAGAAACTTACAACAAAGGCGAAATCTCGCTTCATGTCCACATCTCGTACTCTGCGTAAACGGTTGCCAGAAACCAGAAACAGTAAGGCTATCATTACTTAAGAACTTCAAGTGTATGGTACTTCGCCCGTCACAGACGAACAAAACACCAGATTGAGTTTGTTGCCATTTGCATAAAAACACGCAATAAGACTACAGAAAGAATCGCCAAAGTCTCCTATACACTCGGCAAGAATTTTCCACCAATTCCACCAAGGCCATCACCCTCCCACCATAGAGTCATAGACCTCCAAGTAAGGCCAAACCCCAGGAAACCTTCAACAAGATCATTCAAGTTAAGATAACACCACACCTAGGGGCAAAGTGCTCCCACACACAAGATGCTGAAAAGTCATATTAAACCAAGCATATTATCAAGCTTGGTCAGGAACTAACTGTTCCCAAAAATTTTGGTGGAAATTTCTCACAACCCTCATGGACTAAATAATGTTTCAATCTTTTACATCTAAAGTCACACCCACATTCATAGAACTCCATTACTTCATAGATGATAATGCTCAAAACATTGAAAAAATAGATTAAACTTACCTCCCGTATCTGCTGAAAATCCGGTCCAGATCACGCGTCCGGGTGCGTGAAGCCAAGCGACCCACATAGAGGCGTGAACCGCCATATCGATCATCGTAGCGAGGCATCTTCAGTCTGCAGTAAAGCAATGAGCATATGGAAACATATTGATAGGAAATTTTACACCATAAACAACAAGAATCTTAACCCGTTCAGTTTTATACCCATTAATCAAATTCTAATAGCATTACAATGAAAAAAAAATTAAAACCCAATTCATATTTTTATCGAGCTAACAATTAATCATGGACAAAACTCTACTTCTTAAATGTTGGCAACAAAGAACTGGTTCAACTAAAATTTGAGCAATTGGACATCATTGTTCTTTCAAGAATCATGGCCAGAAACACTAATTACATTCTGAAATTAACAATTAATGCATCGAAAATCTTTGAAACTCTTCGGAGATTTATAAATCTAATTGAAACCGAATTAAATCAAATATAAGGTAAAAAGAATCGAAATTCGTAACGGGTTATTGATGCGAGGGAGTAATAGACGAAATAATTGGTAAAAGTTCGTACCTTTTGCAGGAGAAACAGAAAAATCCCCAATTCGATTTAGCCTAAAATTCACAAGACATGGAGGATTATGGTGTCTCTCTCTTGTATTTATAAGCGTACCGACAGGTTGCACGGCTAGGATCCGTTTAATCCAACGGATAATAGGAATTGGCTGTTACCGCCACTGCTCTAATTTATGGACCGTCTGGCCCAACGTATTTGGTAAGTGAGATGTTCTGGCCCAATATTTTTGTGTGATAATCCTCCCTCGAGCTTCTCTTTATGGATTTGAAACATAATAAACTAATCGTAAAGTTAAGAATCGAAGATTTAAAGTTGTTTTTTCTTTCTGTAGTGTTTAGTTTATCTCTCCGAATGTACGTACCTCGAAAACCTCCACTTTCCTAAAAACACGTGATGATAAAGAATTTTATAAACAAAGTATGAAAAATGTCGATTATCTAAATTAAAGGCTTATTTTTACTCTCGCTTCAAAATTTTCGTATGTTCTAACATTGGTACATATTCTATCGTATAATGTTAAGATCAAAAATGCTACACAAGCAAAAGTACATAAAATCCACTATGTAATTTCTCAATCTCTCGTTCATAAACCATGGGTTTATCATTAACAACGTACAATTTAAGAACATGAAATAAATAAATGGTAACTTACAATTATACACTGAATAACCAAAAGACCAACAAACCCCCTATTCCATTTATCTCCTTTTATTTTTGCTCCCCAACAACAAAGTGAAATAAAATAGAATTCTAAAGAAAAACCCCCAAGCAATTGTTACCCACAAGCAATCCCATTTACTAAGATCCGTTATACCCTGCCGTTTCAGGATGTCTAATCCGGTGGTCACACAACTAGACCCAGTTATATTCATCCCCAATGTGTTGCTCATGTTCTTCAACAACTTCAACTTCAAATCAGTAGGGACGCCTCCCAATGGTGTGTTGTCGAAGATTTGAATTCCAGTTACTAAACACTTCATATGGTCATCAAACTCGTTCTGTAAAACAGCTTCATATGGATACTTCACCAGAGAAATGTAATGAAACCAAAGCCAATAAACCGGAATCCGATCTCTGCTAATGAAAAACCCACTGAAGAGGAGAAAGTAGGCTAAAATGGCCACCACAACCGTGTATCCCAACATGACATGTGTGACAACGCCAGATAAAAATGTCACGAATGATGATCCGGCCCAAAACGCCGAGCATATTGTCAAGAAGAAAAAGAGAAACCCTTGAAGGCCACCGGCCAACCCCACCGCCCAAAAGGTGGTGGCGGCAAAGGCAAGAGATAGGATCAGCAAGGAGGGAATGGAGAGTAGTGAGTGAGCTAAAACATAAGATGATCGACGGTAGGCATTGTAGGCGGTTTCTCTCATGAATATGTATCGTTCTTGTAGGAAAACGGGGATTGCTTCAGCGCAAGTGTAGAAGGTTGTGGACATTGCAAAGGCGAAAAATCCGAGACGCTCTTCGACACCCTTGGGGGAGTCGTCGAGGTGCCAAAACATAGTAGCTAATATGATTCCGGTGACAAGTACTGCCCCCAAGCGGATGCCGAATAGTTCCGGCATTCGTGTAGAGTTTTTCATCGACCGTTTTGAGATAACCAACATTTCGGTCCATATCGGGTTGGCAAAAGTAGGGACTGAAGAGGCTAGGTTAGTGTCATTGGGAGCACCCGAGACTAGCTTTCCTCTTGAAATACTTGCACTTATTGCATCTTTGAGAGAGAGCTTTGGCATACTGCCGGAAGTGTTGTCGGAACCGCTTTGTTTGTTCTTTAGCTTCTTGGTCACTTGCCATGACTTGTTGAACTCCACCAACCTCTTGGTTCCACCTATTCAAAATTCATACACACAATTAATTATACGTAAATTACAAACATAGTTCAGTAATAAGGATCGTTTAGGTCTTCTTAATTTCCGGTTTTGTTAACAGTTTTCTGTTGATAGGAGGATAATTGCGTTTTGTATGTCTATCCTACATCGATTCTCTGTAACATTCTTTTCTTTCAATAAATTATGCACGCTTGAGGCTTAAAACAAATATAGAAAAAACAAATATAGTTCACTCGATTTTGGGATGATAAATTTTACCTGGAGTTTCCTCCAATTCTCGAATGAGGTCCAAAGCGAATTCAGTCCTGTTCTCCGTTTCAGGTATAGGGTGCCCAAATTCACCAAAAAAGACCGGAAGATTCGCCGGCGAGCCACTGTACACAGTCTGTCCATGTGACAGAAGTACCAACCTGTCCAGCAAGCCCAAAATTCTGTAACTAGGCTGATGTACGGACATAACCACAATGCTACCGCTCTGAGCTATTCTCTGCAAAACCTTCACCACCATGAAAGCGCTAGTCGAATCGAGCCCTGAGGTCGGCTCGTCGAGAAACAAAACAATCGGGTCATGAATGATGTCAATACCAATAGAAACTCTCCTCCTCTCTCCACCAGAGACGCCGCGGTGGCCCTCATCTCCGATCACTGTCTTCGCGGCATTGCGGAGGCCTATTTGATCAATCAGGGCTTCCACACGAGACTTCTTCTTGGATTTTGATAAAGTACGTGGGAGCCGGAACTCGGCGGAGTACATGAGAGTCTCCTCCACCGTCAGCATAGGAAACAAGAGATCGTCCTGCATGACATAAGCCGATATCACCTTAAGCATCCTCGAGTTGAGAATCTCAGCGTTTAACGTGACCGTCCCTTTTAAGCTGTCCTTGGCGATCCGATCAGCCAATGCGTCTATCAATGTCGACTTGCCGGAGCCGCTAGCTCCGAGAACCGCCATGATCTGGCCTTCTCTGGCCTCGCCGGAGACGCCGTTCAGCAAAACCTTGGTGCTGCTGCTTGCACTACCACCAAGTTTAGCCTCTGCTGGTTTTCTGAACGAGGGCAGTAACGTCTTGCGGCGGACCTTGACGCTGTAAGTGAGGTTGTTGAAAGAGAGGACGAAAGGGTAGGTCGAGTGAGATAGAGAGGTTGAAGGAAACCCGAGGTCGAGGACGTGGTGGTCATTTGACGACGTCGTTTTCCGGTCGGGGGTTTGGGACTGCTCGACCCACTGGAGAAGCTCGGCGAGAGTAGGGTTGTTTCGGGGTCGTTTGGGGTTGAACTCTCGGAGCTCGAGAGTGGGTGGCGCCGCTGAAGACATGTGGTGGTTTTGGAGGTGGTGCAACACGAGAAGTGTGGCGTAGTTTTAGTAAGAAGAAGTGTTTGGGTGCATGATTTATAGAAAGGTAGTAGAAGTAGGCAGTGATGGTTGTGTTTGGTGAGCTTAAGTGTGACTCCGAGGGTTGCTTCATGGCGTTAAATGATGCAGCTTTCTGGTCATTTCTCTTCAACCCAAGTCTAAAGGTCTGAGGGGGCTGTTAGAATTTACATGGTTTCAGTTAGATGTAGGAAATTAGTAATTCTCAATAGACGGAAGGCTTAATCCCGCGGCATTGATGATTACAACAGAGTTTTATTCACGTATTGTTATGAAATATGAATTATGGGAGAGGTTGTAATGAGAACCATATAATGAGGACCAAATAAAGATGTTTAAATAAACGACTGAATGAGTATCTAAACTATAATTTGATGTTTGCAAATTCTAATGTGCATGTTATTTAACTGTTTATTTATAAGTTCTCACTTTGCCTTCACTATAAGCTCTCTATCTCTTAGTATCGTATCGTTTAAATCTCTTATAAGTATAGAGTGCGATTTTCTAATGCCAAGCTATACTCATGAAGTTCCTTGTTCAAATACACTCCCATATGGGTGCCTGAACTTCGAACACTGTTTCGCGAGGAAAGGAATGAAAACAACTTGTATGGAAACCCTATGGAAAACATCGGGTAACTTTAGTTGGACATTACTAGCCCCAGGTCGACAAACTTGGTAGGTTGTCAAAATCGAACAAAACCTCATTATTCATCAAATGGTTTCTTCTGAATATTACCAAATCGTTTCTTGGTTAGTTTAGGGGGGTTTGCTTATTAGTGTTTTGATTCACATTCTATCAAAAATTTGAACTCAAGGGGCAATTTATGAACCTATTAAACTTGGTCTTTGATAGAGATGTATATAAAGCAAATATATAGTCCTAGTTGGGTACAACAATTCAAATGATGTTATATATTAATTAGACCAAAATGCGTGACGTGAAAAGGACTAATAATCCTATTTGTATATCAACTCGATTTTGCAATCAGTATGATTAGATAATTACGGTTCGGGTTGTCATCAAGGAAAGGTGACTTGTTAGTCAAGCTACTCTTCATTTCTTCACGAAACCCCCATTTCTACACATAGCGTGATCTACTTAGTGTAACTTTTCCTATCTAACTAGTTGATTTCTCTCTAACCAAGTTATTTCACGAGTATTTAGTAATAGGTCGATCTCTCTACATTAGGTATGGATGTTATATCTGCCACTCTGCTGTACGTGGACTAGTGTCCATCTACTGTGAGCTCACACTGTTTATAGTTGAAAATATGTGGAGTATTGATTTGGCTTTAGAAAGATCGCCATAAAATGCGGGTTAAAATTATTTCTTAATTCGTTTTTGTTGTATTTTAATTTGTAAGAAGATGAAGTTATAAAATACTATAATCAAAGAGAAAAATAGTAGACCGGAGAGAAGTCATAATCTTAATATGATCACCAACAATAGAAATTATAAAACAAGACCAAGAAAAACAGCATCCACAAGACCATCCACTAAGGTGTCAAGGAACACTAACGAAGTTACAATTGCAAACCATGCTTCTTGGCTTCATTAACATTTGCATTTGTAATATCACAAAAGAAAGAAAAAAAAAACATTTACATTTGTAATCCTGGATTAGGAATATAGGTAAGCAATAAATTGACAAGTTTAGTGTTTTTGAAGTTGTATCGAAGTATCAAACCATCACGTCGTTGGATAATGGCTTGTTGCAAGAGGATGATAGATGTTCTGGCAAGCACATGTTAGGGGGAGCGAAAACTTTTAGCAGTTGGCATTGCTAATTAGGGGGATCCCTTATCAGTTTGGGTTGTATTTTGTTTGTTTCCCTCCTATTCACAACGATAAGTCTCTCACTTGAGTACGAGTGTAGGGCACCTCTTATGTCTTCGAGTGACTTGGGAGTTCCGTAGTCTTTCGACCCCAAATATTCCCTAATACAAAAGGAAAGAAGAAGCAAAGCAAGAACAACTTGATTAGCAAAGATAAAAAACATTTGGTGTCTAGTTCACTGATCACATGCACATTGTAAAATCTAAAACTTCGTGGGAGTCCTACGCGTAGGAACTGTTCTCAATGCCTAAATGTTGGCAACTGTACTGAATCATTCTTAAAGGTTCTAAGTTGGGATCAATGGTGACCGAACTTTGTACTGCTTGCTGAGCTTCATAATGGATGACCTCTTTGTTCAAAAAAATGACGACCGAACATGGCTGATGTAAAGAATCACAAGGCTGTAGACTCGATCCTAAAACTGGTTGATCCACCTCAGTAAAACCGCGATGGTGATTAATGCTGTAGACTTGTCTAAACCCGAACCTGGTTGATCCAGCTAAGTGAAACTGCAAAATCCTCGCCCAGTTAAGAAGCTAATACCATTACAGGAAAACACTTCTTCCCATAGTCAAACTGAATGATGGGGAGCAGTTGGAGAGTTGTTGATTCCTACATGCTCCTTAGTCATGCTTCTAAAATCATTTCCCTTGCGACTTATGTGTATTTTGGAGGAAGGTTTTAAATATGGCTTTTCATTCTATGGACAGATGAGGAACAAGAACATTATCATCAGTTCATCACGCCGCAGCATTAGGCTATTCGTGCTACATCGTTTTGGTCATAAACATAGTATCAACATAAGGCACCAGAATATAACTTGCATACTTCTTTTGCTGCATTTCCTAATTATGAGAGAGTCATCCAAGTGTTCACAAAAAAACCTAAAAAATTAAGATAATTAAGTGAGGACAGCAGGCAAAGAAAAGTACTGTTTATCCCTCAAGAAATCGGGAGGGTCAAGTTGAGACCCATGGTAAAAACTAGCTGTGTTCGAGTAAAACCCATTTTCAGGGTATACTAACATTAAATCCGCTGCTCACTCTGCCTTGGGCTTTGATGGTTTTCTCCTCCTGGATATTTGGGACTTGGTTGTCCATCTGCCGACTAACTTTAGGACCTCATCGATGAGTATCACCGGCAATGAAACGGCCAAAACCAACAGCCATTCATTTATACTCAGGGGCACAATGCCGAATATTTGAGCTAGGAAAGGGACATAAAGGATCAAGAAATGAAGGCCGAATGAGACAGACATGGCCACAAGGAGCCATGGGTTGACCCACGGGGGCATTGACCATAGGCTTCCATCCTCAGAAAGGGCATTGAGTGAGTTGAACATTTCGATCGCAACCAACACAGAGAGGGAGAGAGTCATAGCCTTAACTTTGCCGCCATGGAAATAATCGCATGGGTTGTTCTCAAAGGAGATAACCTGACTTCCAGCTGTGAAGGGTGAAGCAGTAAAATTCTGCCAGGTTGAGCACTGTCCCCAATTGGCAAGTTGCGAGTAAGTAACAAGGGAGTGGCCATCCCCACTGAGATCAATACCCAAGAAGGAACCATAAGTATACCAAATGATGAATACGCCAACTGTTGCTACTCCAACATAAAGCCCAATTACCTGTTTAGCATAATCAAGTGAATATCAGTGACAATGATCGCAGGTCAACTCATGAAAAGTCGAATATCAATATAACATAAGAAGAGACGAGAGAGATGAAAAGTGAGCTACCAAATATCGGAACAATATCCAAGCACTGATCAGTGAATCATCACTTCTGCGTGGGGGTTTCTTCATTATGTCCTTGTCTGGAGGATTGAATCCTAATGCTGTTGCAGGTGGCCCATCAGTGACAAGATTGACCCACAAAAGCTGGACAGGGATGAGCCCTTCGGGAATGCCCAATGCTGCTGTCAGGAATATAGATGCAACCTCACCGATATTGGAAGAGATCATGTACCTGAAAAAGGGTTTAGACAATAGAACAAAGAGAAAAATTACTATGTGAATTAACAATGTAGCAAATAACCAAACTCCAGTGAAATCAAGATAAGGGTAGGGTGAAGTCAACAGCCACAAGAGTAAACACCATCAGGTGTTATAAATTCTTTCCTAGAAGTGTGTATGATGAGATTCATAAGATGGCAGCAATTATCACTAATCATAACCTTCTTTTTATCACTCGAGATTGATACTACTTTCCAAACGATAAAAAAATGAAGATCTAATACAAACCTGATAAAGGCCTTCATGTTGTTATAGATAGATCTTCCCTCACCAACAGCAGCAACAATCGTGCTGAAATTATCATCTGCCAAAACCATGTCGGAAGCTTCCTTTGCAACCTGCAAGAGATATGAATTGGGAGGTTTATGTTATGCAACTGATAAACCGTGACTGGATAACATGAAAAACATACCAAGCAATGGATGTCTACAAGAATTTTTCGTAATGTGTTTGTGTGTGTGTGTAAACTAAGGATCAGAGACCACGACCATCACATTTACAAGACATCACTATCAATATGATTGATGTACTATTTCTTGATTGGTAGAACAGGGCATTCCTCTTAAATTTATAAAACAAAAACCTCATAAGAGTATAAAATGCTACCTAGAGACTGCCTATATGCATGCCTATGCTGCCTATTTCTTATTCCATCCTCACTATAATTGAAGGTTTCAATTTACACTATTACCATGCTGTTCCCTGTAAAACCTATTTAATCTATTGCATATGACACTAAAAAGACTAGAAATTTTATTTCCAGTGTGCCAACAAAAGAGCAGACATCAGAAAAGTACTGAACAAGCAAAGTACAGAATAATTACCTCGGTTCCAGCAATGCCCATTGCAATTCCAATATCAGCAAGTTTCAAGGCAGGTGCATCATTCACTCCATCACCAGTCATGGCAACCACCTCACCATCATCTTTCAGCAACCTCACAATCTCTTGTTTGTGCCTCGGTTCAGCCCTTGAAAAAAGCAGCCCACCACCTTGCCTCAGAAAGGCTTTCTGATCCGACAGATTCATAAAGTCTCTTCCTGTTATGCTTCGTGTCTTTATCTCTTCATGAGTACCAAAAACACCTATTTCACGACATATAGCTTCTGCTGTGTTCTTGTTATCTCCAGTAATTACCATAACACGAATTCCAGCTGCACGGCAATCTTCAATTGCATCAAAAACCTCCTCTCGTGGCGGATCCTTTGATAAAAATTAAAGAGTTGTTTAATTAGTGAAAATTCTATGATGATGAGTAATAAGCAAAAAGATACAGAGATAACATGTAAGAACTCACCCTCAGTCCAACCAAGCCCACAAAAACAAGTTTGCTCTCAATTGATGAATAATTAGATGGATCAAGTAACTGCTTGTGAGCTGGATGGTCATCACCATCATAGGATTCAAAGTCGGCCAAGTCATCTTTGTATGCAAAGCCCAGACAACGTAGTGCATCAGATGACATTTCATTAAGAGCTTGTAAGACGTAGTTCCTCGTGTCATTATCTAGTGGTACAACAGTTCCATCAAGCAACTGAACCTGAGTGCTTCTCTCCAACACATTTTCTACAGCACCCTGACATAACGTAGCACCTCATTTTAAAATAGAAATCTTAAAACACTCTGGGGAACTTGAAAAAGAAATCTGGAGAGTGCAAGAAAATATGACTGCCGTGCAAACCCAAACATATTTATATTATGAGGAAATGCTAAAAAAAAAAAAAAAAAAAAAAAAAAAAAAAACTCCATGTCATGTCATTTACCACTGAGAAGCTCAGACAATGTGTACCATAAATACTTGTGATACTGGCAAAGGTAATATCAGGCAAAAATAAGTTCCAGAGATGACAGAAATGTGCCAATTTTTTTTCCCAAAACGCACAACTAAAAAGATTCTCAAAAGTGAAAGTACAACAAAAATCATCACCAAACAGGGTTTAATGGTATCAAAGGTAATATGCCATTCAAGATACCTCCAAACAGAAACCATTGCCCTTAATATTTGCAGATTGCGAATTGCAATAGGAGCACAATTTTATTGAAAAATAAAATCAGAGCAAAAATTATTTCTCTGACGAATAAATTCACATAAATTAAACTCCCAGTTTCTATCACTTCACAAAAAGACACTTTTAAAGTGTTGAATTTCAAAATTTATCAAATGCCATAGGTTGATCCACAAGGGAATTTTTTAAGCTGCTATCATAACTTTTATAGGAGCACATACCTTCACTAGCAAAGAATTCTTCCCTGAACGGGAGGTGGCAATGACACCCATTGATTTCCTATCACGATCAAACTCAAGAGTTGCAACTCGGCGCTCGGATTCATTCCATTGCTGGCAACAACCTTAAGAGCAGAAGTAACCAAAGAGCAGCAGTCAATTCTAAATGTTCAAAAGTTGCAACAACATAGATAAAAAGAACCATTTCAAGTCCACAGTTCTGCTTTACCTAATAAATCAGTTTTACTTGATCCAACACCTCGAGATGCTTCAGGAAGCCCCATCTTCTCAACTAAAACCTGAAACAACAATAGCCAGAGTTAACAAAACGACTCCCTTTCACAGGATGGAAATACTCAACAAACAGATCCTCGTGGACTTCATTTACCAAGAATCTTGTTTGCTAGGTTTCCAAGATTATATATTTATTCAGGAAACAAACACATTTAGCCATCAACATACATATACAGCAAATGTATATATACTAACCTTAAGAGCTGCCTCGGTAGGCATTCCATGGGCAACATACTTCTGTTCTGATTGGGTAATACCAGCATCATTACAGACAGCAGCTACCTTTGCAATCGATTGAAGATTAATATCCATACGTCCAGTTGGCCAGTCATGAATTTTGCCATCTGCTGGATTGTATGTAGTCCCATCCACCTTAAACTTCCGTAATATAGTAGGTCTAGGACCCAAAGCAACAAGTCTGGAAACTGCCATTTGGTTTGTAGTCAAGGTCCCAGTTTTGTCAGAACAAATAACTGTGGTACAACCCAGAGTTTCAACACTGGGAAGCTTTCGAACCAAGGCATTTTTCTGAGCCATTTTGCGGGTACCAAGAGCCAAGCAGGTAGTGATGACTGCAGGCAGACCTTCAGGAATAGCAGCCACAGCCAATGCCACTGCAATCTCAAAGTAATAAGTACACTTCTCAAATGAAAACTTGAAGTTTCTAGGCATCCCATCAACATATTCCCAAGTGAGGAAGTACTTGACATTGATGAGCCACACCAATACACAAATCACTCCGATTATCATCGTGAGCATCTCCCCAAACTCATTAAGCTTCTTCTTCAACGGAGTGTCTTCCTCACTCTGTGAGGCCACATGAATTTGCATATGCACCTTCCCAATCTCAGTAGCCATCCCGGTCTGCGCAACCAAGCAAATGCAGTTCCCATTCACAATAGTCGTCCCAGCAAACACCATAGACCACTTCCCCTGAATATCAGCATCCTCTGCAACCGGCTTGTTAGTCTTATTCACAGCCTCACTCTCCCCAGTCAGCGAGCCCTGCTCAACCCTCAAAGTCGAGCTAATCAACTGCACAACACGCATATCGGCAGGAACCTTATCCCCAACCTTCAGCTCCACAATATCCCCTGGAACAAGCTCCTTTGCCGGCAAACTCGGAATCTTACTTCCATTCCGAATCACCGTTGCCTGCTCCGACTGAATCTCCTTCAGCGCCTCCAACGCCTTTTCGGCATTACTCTCCTGCCAAACTCCAACAATAGCGTTCACAATCAAAATCAAGAAGATCACCAACGGCTCCACAAACGCCGTGATCTCCTTCTCGCCGCCTTCGTCGCCGTCCAGCCACGCCAGCACAAACGAGATCACCGCCGCCGCGAGCAGAATCCTCACCAGAGTATCATTGAACTGCTCCATCACCAGCTTCCAAATCGACTGCCCCTCGTGCTTCTCCAGCTCGTTCCACCCGTACTCCTCCCGCCGCTTCGCCACCTCATCCGTCGTCAATCCTAACTTCCTGTTCACGCCGAAGTGCTTCTCGCACTCGGTAATCTCCTTACTCCATGCCGGAAACACATCGCGATCGGACGGCGTCGTCGCCGGAGCGGCGGCCGCCTTCTCTCGCTTACCGAAATCCTCACCTCCTTTCCCCATTCAGATCTAAAAAACACAGAGAATGAGAAAACGAAAACTTCAAGCCTCTCTAAAGATCAAAACGATTCCAAAGAAGACTGGATTCCGAAGCAATACGAAACCCTCGATATCACCGAGAATCGGATTCCGATTCGGAAGTAGCCGAAACTCCAAGCGAATCCGAAACAATAGAAGATAAAAACACTATAGAACAATTGGTAAAATTGTAAGAAATTAAAACCCCTAGGGTTTTTGACTTTTCGAAATAATCGGGTACCTGTTTAGTCAAAGATTATTTCTTTGGAAAAATTCCAAATAAAGTCAGTTGAATTTTGAGAGATAAAACCAGAGAAAGAAAGCGAAAGCTTTAAATTTTCAATGGCTGGTTCTTCTTCACTCTCGCCCGCATCGGCTGCTGTGCCCGTCTCTCTCCTACTCCACTATCACTAAGCTTCCACTCTCTCTCTCTCTCTCTATTATTTCTCTGTGGGACTATTATAAGAGAGATTAGAGGGTAATTAGCGGGGGATTAAGTTTGAGATTAGTTGAATTTCGAGGAAGCTCCGTTGAGTGGTTAATAACTTTGAATATATACGATGAGGATTAAGGCTTGAAGTAGGGGAGTTCCCTTTGAAGTAGGTAGAGTGTGACGGAGCGATGGTGACGTGGCGTGATTTGATTGGGAAGGTTTCGTTCTGCTTGGTTTCTATTGGCTGGGTATCCTATTCCGCGGGCAGGTTTAGAGTTAAGGATTTTTATACAAATTTCTGGTTTGGTAGAGTACTTGGATCATCTATAACTTTCTCGGTTGTCGTTTGTGTACGGCTGATCACGAGCGTCCAGTCGGTGGCTCTTTTTCTAGTTGACCATATGATCGCGGATGTACTTCTTTTACTGCTTTTGTACTGATTAATTTTTTTTACTTTACACGAAACCGTAAACTTTTGTCTCATTTATCTGAGAATGAAAGATTTGGGTTAATATAATCATTGATTCAAGTATTTATTTAAGAAATGATAATTCTGTAATTTTTATGTGTGTCTTAACCTAATTAGACTAGATTAGTAGTTACCTTATTAGATAGGAAATCTCTGATTATTCGGAATTCTTAATATAATGTCTATATAAAGACTGTTCAAGGAAGGTTAACTCCGTAACTTCCGTGGTGTGTCTTGTCCTAATAAGACTAGAAGTCTAGATACTCTATTAGATAGGGAATCCCTGTTCGCCAGGGATACTTGATGTAATGCCTATATAAAGGTCTCCTTATCAATGAATAAAGACAGAGAGATTACTATCATCTATTTCTCCTACAACACGTTATCAGCACATTGCTCTAGCCTCAAGTCTGATAGCCCTAGAAACCCTAATTCAGAATTTTTTTTTTCGAAACCCTAACTTACCGTCGGCCGCCGATTCTTCTCTTCGGCACCGTCGGCCTCTTCTCAGCAGCATCTGCGCTGTTCGCCTGCCGCACTGTACCCTCGAATACTGCTCCTCCTCTGCCTCTAGGCAGACAACCCGCTCGCCAGCAGCTCTCCCTTGCGTGCTACTTTTTGCACGCATCTGCCAGAAGATCAAAATTGCTCGCAAGCCAAGCAAGCGATCCGCGAACCCTTATTCGTGGTTGAGAAGAAATCAAGAAAAATCGAAGAAAACAAGCTTCCCCAAGAGTCAAGTTTCGTTTGATCAAGCTTCTCTTGAAGAGGTAAATATTTTTATAAACGTTCCCGCTTATGAAAATTTCAATAGTTGGGTTTTGTTTTCTTCCGGGACCTTTCCGTGTCCCTGCTTCTTCATCCCGATTCTATCGCTTCTCGGGACGGCATACGGGGATTTAGTCACCCCGGTGCCAACGTTTATTGGGGTAACTGTGATGTTACCGGCCACCGTTATGCTTGTGACTGTGATGTCACTGTGAACCATAACGTATTATTTTTCTTTTGGAAAGAAAACAAAGGGAAGATATCGATTGTGACTTGAAGTCACGTTAAGCATCGATTTATGTGACCATGATATATCTTGGCACTGTTCTAAAAGAACAATCAAACTTGATTAGTATTCAAACATACTAACGTCTCCCTGTTTGTGTTCTGTAGATGGCTGACACTCAGCGCCCAGAATTTGACATCTTGGATGTCCAAGGCAAGGAATACAAGAGGTGGGTCTCAGATGTTGAGAACACTTTCATTGGTAAAAGATTTACTGCCACCATCAACCCTCCTGAGGATGAAAGCTTACACGCTTCTCCTGAACAGAAAGCACAAGCCCTGATGTTTCTCAGGCGCCATATCCATCCAAAAGAGCTATGGGATATCCTCAAGGACCGCTTCGACAATGTGCATGACGCACAACTCCCAGACCTCATGTCTGATTGGGAGCAAATCCGCTTACTGGATTTTGATTCCGTCCAGGAATATCATCAGACTATGCTAAACTTGCAATCTGATTTGAGCTTTTGTGGGGTCGAAAAGACCGATGATGATATGATGGAGAAGACTTTCACGACGTTCCCAGAATCTGCGTCCATGTTGTCGCATCAGTACCGCGATCTCCGTGAGAAAGGCACTATCAAAACCTTCAGCGATTTGATGAATGTGCTTCAGAGAAAGGAGAGGTACCATGAGTTGATTCTTACCACCAATAAGAGGCCTCGAGGACCGAAATTCATTGCGGAATCTCATCAAGCCCGTGGTAAAGCTTTTAAGCAGAAGCATCAACCTCATGAACGTCAAGCACCACCACCACGTACGCCAAGAGCAACACGTGGCGGACGAGGAGGGAGAAGAGGCGTCGGCCGTGGTCGACAGCTTTCTTGGTCAAGGGATGATGGCAGAGCCGCCGCTCCCAGAGGGAGGAACAGTTTTGGTTCCGGTCCCAGGCGTGGTGGCCATACGCCGAACAATGCTCCGGCTCCTTGCTTCAAATGTGGTTCTAAGAATCATCTCCAACGCGATTGCATAGCAAGCAGAGATATTCAAGCCGCTTACAAGAAACACAAACAATACATAGAACAAGAAGCACACTATGTAGGAGACTTTGAGGAAGAAGTATACGATGAGGAAAATACGAACTTCGCCATCGATGACTTCCAACCTACCAAGAAACGTAGGACTCAGGAGTATGATACTCCAGACTATGAATAAGTATTTGACTTAGGTCATGAGATACGTGTTCAAGTTTGATTTTGATTGTTATTTTGACAGAATAGTCAATAAATCACGACTTTGTTCGATAAGTCGTTCTATTTAGAACAACCATGATGTATTTTTGAGTTGTCATCAATAAAATCTATCTTATTCTACGAATGATTTAAGATTTTTACATCCCTGAAAGCAAAATTGGTTCAATGCGTCCAATTCTCAATGGCATAATTATTTTGAGTTCACCAAAATTCTGGTGATGTTAACTCATATCCGAAAAATCACAAAAGACAAAAGGAGAGATCCGCGATACGCGATACGCCATCCGCGAGCCGCGATACGCGATACGCCATCCGCGAGCCGCGATACGCGATACGCCATCCGCGAGCCGCGATACGCGATACGCCATCCGCGAGCCGCGATACGCGATACGCCATCCGCGAGCCGCGATGCACGATCCGCGATCCGAGATCCGCGATCCGTGATCCGCGATCCGCTATTCGCCAACTGATCTGAGATCCGCGATCCGCCAACTTGGCTGCGATCCGCCATGCCTCGCTCGCCAAAGCCAATAAGCGCTTGGCCGCGACTCGCTAGGCCTCACTCGCCATGGCCATTCGCCAGCTTGGCCCCGCACCGAATCCGGTTTTTGAAACCAACAATCGATAGCCTATCGAACAAATGCAACTTTTGCATCAATGGCTCGGCAACGACGTGTCTTCGGACTCGCCATGCTTCGGATTTAGCTCAACCGTCGCATCGCATTTCCTCAATGCCTGACCGACTCTCACCACTCGCCTTGCTTCGGCTCGGCCTCTGGGTAGCTTCGGCCTTACCACAGCTTCGGCTTTGGCTTGGCCCCGGCCTTTGCCTTGGCCTCGGCCTTGGCTCGGCCACGCCACCTACGACGGTGTCCGGTCTCAATCTCTGACCTAGGCTATGATTATAAATGATGATACTCGGTGATTAAAATGCGGCTTATCTCTTTCTCTCAAGTTTTGTCGTTGCCATGGCTATGTTATTGGCCTTAATGCACTTCATTTTGTGATGATATATTGTTTCAGTACACTTACTTTAAAGTGTTCGCCAAAGTCTAAAGTAGACTATTGATTCAAGTTACATTGTTTTTGTAGATGTATCAAGGCGAGATTGAGTGTTTGTTGGATTGTGCAACAACTCACACGATTCTGAGAAATCGGCAATTGTTTTCGGATTTTACGCCAAGAGAATCGTCGTTATCTACAATGACAGGAACTGGACCCGTAATTAAGGGTCGTGGCACTGCTCAATTCTTACTGCCAAATGGCACTGAGATTCGGGTAGAGGACGCCCTATATGCGCCTAAGGCGCCAAGAACCTTGCTAGCTTTCAAGGATGTGCGTGACAATGACTATCACCTCAGCACTTACGTTGAAGATGGAACTGAATATCTGTTGATCACCTCCACTCAATCTATGCGCACTCGCATTGTGGAGAAGTGTAAGCGAGTTCGCAATGGCATGTATTTCACAACCATTCGAGCCAACGAATCTCATGTTGTTATATTATGTGATTCTGATGCTTATAAGCTTTGGCATGATAGACTCGGTCATCCGGGTCGTGATCTGATGATCCGTATTTTGAAATGCTCCCACGGTCATCCATTTTTCCGATCACAAAAGCACAGAGGGCGCCTCGGCCTCGGTTCGGCCGTGCCGTCGATAGCCGCCTCTCGGTTCCAAGGAGAGGTACGGTCCCCTCCTGCTTCTCATGCTTCTGTAGCGATGTCTAATGCTCATCGTTCGTTTTGTAAAGCTTGTTCACTAGCAAAACTTCAAGCAAGACCATCTTTTGCTATTGATAACAAACAGAATATTCCGTTTGTACAACGAATACAAGGTGATATTTGTGGACCTATAACACCAGAATGCGGACCATTTCGATATTTCATGGTTCTGGTTGATGCATCAACGCGTTGGTCACACGTAGCGTTGTTGTCCACGAGGAATGCTGCATTCGCTAAACTCCTAGCTCAGATTATTAAGCTTCGGGCTCACCACCCGGACAATCCGATTAAGTCCATCAGACTGGATAATGCTGGAAAGTTTACCTCAAAGTGTTTTGATGACTATTGCATGTTAGTTGGGATTGAAGTTGAACATCCCGTACCCCACGTTCATTCTCAGAACGGTCTTGCAGAAGCCGCTATCAAGAGACTACAGCTTGTAGCTAGGTCTCTTGTCATGGCCACAAACTTGCCAGTTTCGGCATGGGGATATGCAATATTACATGCAGCTATGCTTATTCGTCTACGACCCACAGATAGCCAACCATTTAGTGCGTACCAGTTGGTAACTGGTTACGAGCCTGATATTTCGCATCTGCGTATTTTTGGTTGTGCCGTATATGTGCCTATCACGCCTCCACTGCGTACCAAGATGGGTCCACAATGACGATCAGCTATTTATGTTGGATATGAAGCACCAACTATTGTCCGCTATATAGAGCCTATGACAGGTGATCTGTTTACTGCAAGATTTGCAGATTGTCACTTTGATGAGACATCCTTCCCGCCGTTAGGGGGAGATGGGGCCGCATCCGTCCCAAGTGAACGTCAGGAATTGACGTGGTTCTCTCCCACTATGTCTCATTATGATCCCCGTACGTCTCAGTGTGAGACTGAAATACAACGCATATTAGAACTACAAAAGGTGGCGGATACGATGCCCGACTCCTTTACTGATATTGCGAAAGTGACAAGATCAACCATACCTGCTGCGAATGTACCTGCAAGGCTTAACATTCCTCGCCATGCGCGAGCACGCGCCGCCGGTCTCGGAACCGCAGCCCTAGGTGCCATCGGCAGCCTAGGCTCGGCACCTCCAAGTGGAGAGCCGGCGTCGACTTCGGATCCTCCTAGAAAGAGGGGGAGACCAATCGGTTCCAAAGACAATGTACCTAGAAAGAGGGCATGTGTCCAGGCACAAAGCGATCCGTTCATCATTGATACTGTGACGCCGTCACACGAGATTGTCTCCGACTATACCTATGTCCAAGAATCAACTCTGAATCATCTGGGGGACGCCTCAGACTCACTGTTGATGTTGGAGAACAAGGAAATCTCACTAAACTACTTATGCATGCACAATCTGATGGAAAGAAATTCCATGTATATCGATGATGCATTCGCTTACGCCGTTGCTCAAGAAGTTATTGACGACGACGATATGGAACCCCGCACTGTTGATAAATGTCAACGTAGGGCGGATTGGCCGAAGTGTGAAGAAGCAATCCAGGCTGAACTAGACTCTCTAAAGAAAAGGCAAGTATTCGGACCGGTTGTGCCTACACCGCCGAACGTGAAGCCTGTTGGACATAAATGGGTCTTTGTCAGAAAGCGCAATGAGAATGGCGAAGTCCAGCGATATAAAGCTCGACTCGTGGCGCAAGGTTTTTCTCAACGCCCTGGAATTGATTATGAGGAGACGTATTCTCCTGTCATGGATACTATTACCTTCCGATACTTAATAAGTTTGGTAGTCTCAGAGAGACTCAATATGCAGCTTATGGATGTTGTAACTGCGTATCTTTATGGGGACCTAGATACGGAGATGTACATGAAAGTGCCAGAAGGACTTTCGTTACCCAAGTCAAGTGAGCAAAAACCACGAAGTTCATTTGCTATCAGGTTGAGACGATCTCTATATGGACTCCGACAATCTGGTAGGATGTGGTACACACGGTTAAGTGATTACTTGATTGGGAAAGGATACAAGAATGATGAGTTGTGCCCTTGTGTGTTCATAAAGAGAACAAATTCAGGATTTGCCATTATAGCCGTCTATGTTGATGATATGAACATCATTGGAACTCTAAATGAGATCAATGAGACCGCTAGCTATTTGAAATCCGAATTCGAGATGAAAGATCTGGGAAGGACTCGGTTTTGCCTAGGCTTAGAACTAGAGCACCGAAGTGGTGGAATCTTTATACACCAGTCTGCATATGTCCGAAAGATGCTCAGGCGATTTAACATGGACAAAGTTATGCATCCTACAGGCACTCCCATGGTCGTTAGAAGTCTGGATATCAACAAAGATCCCTTTCGTCCGAAAGAAGATGACGAAGAGGTCTTGGGAGCTGAATATCCATATCTTAGTGCAATTGGAGCTTTGTTATACTTAGCTCAGTGCACTAGACCAGACATCGCTTTCTCTGTGAACTTGTTAGCTAGATTTAGCTCTGCGCCAACACAACGTCATTGGGTTGGAATCAAGAACATCTTTCGATACCTTAAAGGAACCCTTGACATGGGCTTGTACTATCGATACACTCATCAGGATTCGACACCTAGTCGATCTCTTGCATCTAATAGCACAAACCATGGCGCGGATTGCCATCCGCCAGCCATATCCGCCAGGACTGGCTTTGGTTCATCCATCCGCCATCCTGTAGCCATATCCGCCAACTTATCCGGACCCGCGGATGCTAAGTCGTGGTCCCGATACGGCTTTGACGATACCCCCTCCTACTCAGATACACCAAATGATGTGATGGTAGGATTTGCTGATGCTGGATATTTGTCAGATCCACACAAAGGACGTTCCCAAACAGGTTATGTTTTTACCATCGGGAATACGGCGATATCTTGGAGATCAACCAAGCAAACACTTGTTGCTACCTCCTCGAACCATGCTGAGATTATTGCACTACATGAAGCAGTCAAAGAATGTATTTGGCTTCGCTCAGTTATATCTCACATTCGAGAGTCTAGTGGACTTGAGTCTACTACGATGGGACCAACTTGCATATTTGAAGATAATGCAGCATGCATCGAGCAGATGAAGTTGGGATACATTAAGGGTGACAATACTAAACACATTTCGCCTAAGTTCTTCTACAATCAGCAGCAGCAAGAGACTTTGAATATCCAGGTGAAGCAAGTCAGCTCAGAAGAAAATGCAGCGGATCTGTTCACCAAGTCTCTACCCAAATCTACATTTATGAAGCATGTAAAGCGCATTGGAATGTGTCGCTTATCCGAACTCAAAGACTGATTGACTATCAGAGGGAGTTCTCATCTAGACTTCAGGGGGAGCCTAGTTATGCATGTCTCACATACTTGTAGTTGGTGCGTTGTACTCTTTTTCCTTAGACCATGCTTTTATTTTTTGCCCAAGAGGTTTTTGTTTGCTGGCAAAGGTTTTAACGAGGCAACAGTTCATGCACTATTGAGACGCGACACAAGGGGGAGTGTTCAAGGAAGGTTAACTCCGTAACTTCCGTGGTGTGTCTTGTCCTAATAAGACTAGAAGTCTAGATACTCTATTAGATAGGGAATCCCTGTTCGCCAGGGATACTTGATGTAATGCCTATATAAAGGTCTCCTTATCAATGAATAAAGACAGAGAGATTACTATCATCTATTATCAATCAATAAAGACTACGCTTTGCATCTATTCTTTTTCTCCTATAACACGTTATCAGCACGTGACTCTAGGTTTCGTCTAATAATCCTGAAAAATTCATAAACCCTAGGTTTCCAATCTGAATTTTTTTTTTTTTCAGAAACCCTAGATTTCTCTTCTCCCGGCAACTGCTTGTCGACAAAGAAGGCCCTCCCCAGAAATCATCTTCCGTCGACAACCCTTTGTCGGAAGAAAGAAAAATTCTCAGGGCACCAAGTTCTACCGACAACCCCTTTGTCGGCAAAGATCCAGAAATCTTATTCTGGCGACGACAATTTTGTCGGTAGAGAATGGAATACAGAGGGCACCCAGAAATTCACTCTGGGCACCCACAGCCTCTCCGATCTCGGCTCTGAACCGGAACCCCTGCTGGCCACCAAAGCGGCTTGCACCTGTCGACGTCGCGCTCGCCTGTCTTGCACAGTCGGACCCGGACCTCTGCTGACCCTCGACGCGCATCCGCCCAGACTTGAACAACCTTCGGTTTCGATTTCGTCTATTGCTCCAGCGACGCAGCCGAACCCAGCGCCACCCTAAATTCGGCCGCCCCAATCCCATCGAGCCATGTCCACTCTGAAGACGACCCCGACGACCCATGGAGGCAGTCGTCCAGCTCCGAGACGACGACGTCTGCTCGCTCGACGACGCCCCACCGTCGTCCTCCACTGTTCCATCCTCACGGCAGCAGCTCTAGCCCTGCGATTCGACCCAGATCTGCTCGACCCGATTTGCAGACCCGACCCGGTTCGGCTCAACCCGGATCACTTTTGATCGGACCCAAAATGGTAACTAGTTTTTACCTCAGTTAAAAAAAAGCGTTTACCGTACGGGTTAAAACAGTTACTGCAGTATTTCTTTATTAGTTTTACTGTCATGTATATGGTGAATATGACTAACCATATGCTTGTTCTTTTCTATGAAATTTATTGCACGACAAATCGCGATAGAATTGCGAGAATTATTCGTTGCACGTACATGGAAGAACATCTCAAATTTACACAAGGATCAGAACCGAGTCCTCAAGCGCAATTTATATTTCTACACAGTTAATTTGGTGAACTAGCAAGTATGATTTTTAAAAGTTCCCGTTTTTTGCAATTTCAATTATTTGCAATTTCAATCCTATGGGAGTCACAAAATGGGATAAACTCATGATGTGCAACGGAAATTGTCATTCTAACATCGATATGTGACGGAAATTGTCATAACAAATATTGAATTGAGTTACATTAATCTTGTTCTCGACCTAATTTCAATATCTTCCCTCTTGAAAAAGAAAAATTAACCACAAAATGCGCCTAGAAAAAGAGGGGGAGGCTATGCCTCGAAACCCCAATGTCATAAAGAGAAAAAAAGAAAAAAAAGGGCCATTGAAAAAAAAAAAAATATTCATGTCATTGATATGGTTCTACATCGGTTCAATAATTGCAAATAATGCAATCATATGGTCAATGTATACAAGAGATACATGGAAGAAAATGAGAGTATATCCTCATGATTACGGATTTCAAAAGCAAAAGATAATTTGCGATAAATATGAAGCATATGACTTCAATTTCATAGTCAAAGTGACTACAAATCCATTTATTTTGTGAAGGCATAGACCTCACATGTGTGACTAATGCTACTTAGTCGATACACTCTTTATGGTCCAGACCTCGATGTAACCGTTGACATTTTGATGCATACATGGTTCGATTCCCTAAAAAGCTATATGTGAATGCAATGAATCGCATTACATATTTACATGGCATGTTGATTTGAGTTCACCAATCTAATTGGTGATGTTAACTCTGAAAATCACAAAGATAGACGAGTCTATGCTCGTCAAGAAAAAAATAGACATGTTTGCGTACATGCGCGAATGCATGCGCATTGCCCGGCCTCGGCTTCGGCACTCTTGCGCACACCAAAGCCCGCCTTGCCTAGCCTCGGTTTCGGCCTTGGCTTGGCTTGTGCGCTGCTTGGACAACAGCTCCGCCACAACCAAACAATGAGGCACGCCTCGGTCTCCAAACCTTGGCACGCACTCGCCCGCCAAGCCTCGCCCCGGCCTCGGCCCTGGCTTCGGCCTGCACACGGCCCGGTCCGCTGCCCCTCTTGGCCCTATAAGCCCATGCACTCGTCCCGGCACGTCTTGGTTTCTGCCTCGGCATGCCTTTGGCTCTTTAGCATGGCATCAGCCTTGTCAGGTCCTTGCTTTATGCCTCAGTAAGCCTTAGTTTTGGCCTCGGCTAGCCATCGGCAACTCGCATGACCTAGACTCCAACATCAAGCCTCGGCCCCATAAGCCTTTGTTTTTGCCTCGACACGCCTTGGTTTCGGCCTTGGCGTGCCTTGACATTTGCTAGCCTAGCACGCGCCTATGTTTGACCCCGGCCCTCCCTTGCCTTGCTTCGGCTTGGCTTCCACTCTAGTTTGGCTTCGGCCTCGGATAGCTAGCTCATGGCCTCAGTCTTGGATACTTGGTTTAGACATTTATGTCTCTATAGTATCGATGTTGACTCATTTTGGTTGTTTTCCGGCTCTATTTTTTAGCGTTAACGGATGTGTTTAGTACACCTTTAAGCATGCCTATGTTTTATCTTGTGATACTACACGCCATGTTGCACACTCTATAGGAATTGAGTATATATTCCGGTTTATATGTCTTGGCATAAAAACCTTGTCTCTACACTCTTATGAATGTATCATAGAGACATTGAGTGTGTGGCTAATCTTCATCGAACCTTGCTCACCACTTAAAGATATTGGTGCCAACATTTATCACCTTGAAACTCATTGTGAAATTTGAAGAAATTTCTTATGTATCGCTTCTAATGAATGCGCACAACTTATGAGTCAATATTGTGAATGTATTTCACGTATACTATGATTCAGATTCTTTGAATCGGCGACTCATGTGGACTCTTCCATACATCGTCCGGAATTTTGGACATGTTTTGATGATCCATATGCAAGTAAGTCATGGACATCGTTTCTTTGAGCACAGAAGCTATTGGGATCAAAGATTACGAAAAGAATATTTGGTGGCGTCATGAGCAACACTCAAGGCTTAAAGATGACATTAACGTCACTCAAGTCTACCTCCAAGTCAATGGAAGCACCATCTATGCATTTAATACTGCATATGATCCCCCTCTCATGATCCTTCATTAGCTATGCTCATGATATGGAAGCCTAATCTTTAGCAAAGTTTCGGAGTAACGCCCTCCTACGCTAAAGATAATTATACATAAGATGATAGCCTTAATGCCCTATCATGGTTCAATATGAGACACAATGATACTATGGTGATATACCTCATGGTTAAAACTCAAGCCGTAACACTTAGATGTTATGAAGCACCTTCACAATGATTGAAAAGTAACAAAAACCTAAAATTTCCGGTTTTCCAGTTCGCGGACTCGTCATTGTGAGGACCGGTTGACCTTCTTTTATACTGTTTCTTGAGGTGAAATTTTGTCCGCTGATTCCTAACATCCATGGATACCTGTTCACAAAATTTCAGAGCCATTGGACACCTGGAAGGTGCTGAACCGCTCGACACAAACCTTCACTGACCTCCGGAGACTGTTCCGACCGGTTCGGTATGTTTCCGGCCGGTTCCGGCAATGAGGCCGGCGTTGTTAGAATTCTAACACACGTGCCTACCTACTGTTAAAATTTGGTGGCATTTGGTGTTCCCGAACTTAGTGAAACGTTCCAGAAAGCATACATACATGTTACATTTTATAACAGAATGCATCTTGTTAACGTATAAGTGTTAACGATTAATACCATTTACCGTCCACATACTTTATGTACCATATTGCTCCACCACAAGCGCTTAATAATGGGTATTTGTCTTTGAATAAGACATAAGCTTCCACCAATAATCCGCTATACGAAAACCTTAACAGGCTGTCTCGTTTATGTCACTTTTTGATGAGTCAGTCTTCCGGTTCGGTATGTTTCCGGCAGGTTCCGGCAATGAGGCCGGCGGCGTTGGAATCCTAACACACGTGCCTACCTACTGTTAAAATTTGGTGGCATTTGGTGTCCTGGAACTTAGTGAAATGTTTCAGGAAGCATATATGCATGTTACATTTTGTAACGGAATGCATCATGTTAACGTATAAATGTTAACGATCAATACCCTTTACCGTCCACATACTTTATGTGCCATATTGCGCTACCACAAGCGCTCAATGATGGGTTATTTGATTATGAATAACGTCTTTGAATAAGACATAAGCTTCCACCTATAGTCCGCTATATAGAAACCTTAACAGGCGATCTCGTTTATGTCACTTTTTGATGAGCCAGTCTCCCCGTCGTTAGGGGGAGAGAAGAACAAGTTTTTTTCAAGTAGAACGACTTGGCATTGCCGTGGTTTGTCCCTATTGTGTCTCATCATGTTTCCCAAAGTCCCATAAACCAAAGTGACGAGATTTGATATACATGCTGCAAAGAGCAAACTATTGGTCTTTCAAGGAAAAGATCGGAATAGTACGTACTCTTGTATCAACATGCCTATGAGGATTGATGTCCAAATCAATGGACATATTGTCATTCATAAATGGTGACATGGTGACTTTCACAAAAAGTGTAGAGAGGGCACTTAATTCGATATACACTCGCCGTATGCGAGTATGGCACAACTTGATCATTGGATCAATGACAACTCATTCGTCTCATGGATTTTCTGGATTAAGGTCATCATTGGGGGATGCCTCAATGAGAAACCAATCCATATAGAAATCTCTACAAATGCGAATTACACTAGTGTACATGAGTACGTGGTTTATGAGTTGCATATCGAACACACTCACTTCGTTGAAGCAAATACCAACGTTGTGAATTGGCCTACACGGAAAGATATGCGATCCAGTTTATACAAAGAGATAGGTCCTTGGTCAGGTGATGCCGACACCACAAGTGTAAACCCTATTGATAATCTTTGATGAAAAGCATAGTGAGAAAAAGATCATAAACTCACCTTGTGGCGCAAGGTCTCTCACAAACGCCCTGGAATCGACTACGATGACATATGCTCTCGTAATGGAGTCATATCACACTTCACTACCTTGTCAGTTAGATAGTTCCGAAAAACTGAACATGCAGCTTATGAATCATCTCTATTGGGACTAAGTAAAGAGATGTATATAAATATCATGAACGGATCAGTTTTCACCGAAATCAAGTGATCAAAAACCGCGAAGTGCTTATGCTATCAGATTAGGATGTTCTCTATATGGGTTCAAATCTTCTAGTTGGATATTGTACAATGCGGTTGAGCGATAACTTGATTGGAGATGAAATATAAAGAATCATGCCTATTTGCATGTGAACTCCGGATGAATTGTGATTGAGATAATATCACTAATCCGACGTTAAGAATGAAAGGATCTTGAGAATACTTGGTCTCGAGAGTGAGAACCGTTAGTGATGAACCTATTCATCAATCGGCTTATGGCTATCTAAAAGACGTTAAACCAAAGCTTATATGTATCCCATGATTAGTCGATGTCTTGAGAAGACTCGTTTCGTCTATGTGACGAGAAGTCTTGGAAGATGAAACCCTCCATCTAAGTACCATGTGTGCAATCATGTACTTGTCATAATATGCTCGACTCGACATCTCATTCACTATAAACTTATAAAGCTAAGGTAATGGTTAGACGCGCCCACGCAATGCCATGGTATATGGCCGTACTTTCTTTCAAATGTGAAAGGTTTAGGCTCATTCGATCCCATCATGAAAGACACATCAAAAGGCAATTCCAGAATATGTATGGTTCTATATGTCGACTTCCCCGAGATCTATAGGACAGTCCACTCATTAGAAAATGGTGAAATTAGTACCATTAGAAAGTTATATGTGTCTACTTTCCAAGAAACCAACCATTTGATCATAGCTATCATATTGAGTGAATTATGGCTGTTTTGGAAAAGTAAGACGAATCTGTTCAGTAATTTGCAGATCAGTCACCTTCGACAGAGCTTTGTGATCATCTCCGGACGAACCATGTTGTGTACTTTATATCACTAGAAAGATATAGGTCTCTAGTTTCCATAACTCTTTACGGTTCATTCATACCTATTGTATTGAAGTAGTTATGACTATATAAGTACACGAAGGTCATGCTGCGCGTGAATCTGATTTTCAACGCAAACTCTAGTTTTGAGTTGTTAAGCAACCTTCTTCCTTAAGACGAAGTAAATCTAAGTGTAGCTAGTCTAATACAAGGATAATGTGGTCGTATCCAATGACTCGATCATTGGCCACGCCTACTTTTGAAGCTTGTGAGGAGCGTTTGCATACGCCATTTATCTTAACTCCGATATTGGGTTACCAATCAGGGGGAGTTGTCTTGTAGACATCAGGGGGAGTCTACCTCACATATAATCTTAAATTTTAGTTGGTGCATTGTGCTCTTTTCCCTTCGGCCAAGCTTTTTATTTTTTACCCAAGTGGTTTTGTTTTGCTTGGCAAGGTTTTAGCGAGGCAACATGTCATGCACCGTATCACATTAGGTACGCGACACAAGGGGGAGTGTTCAAGGAAGGATAATTCTGTAACTTTCTATGTGTGTCTTGACCTAATTAGACTAGATTAGTAGTTATCTTATTAGATAAAGAATTCCTGATTATTCGTGATTCTTGATGTAATGCCTATATAAAGGTCTCCTTATCAATCAATAAATACTACGCTTTGCATCTATTCTTTTTCTCCTAGAACAGTATTCTATTTATAGAAAATTACCAATAACTACAATTTTGTGTTAATATTTAGCAATAGCAAAACTTAATTTTTGTATACCATGCACACCAAAAATAATAGTAAAAGACAGTCAACCCATCCAAATCTGAAACATAACTACCCCCAAAAACGTCAAAAATACAATAATGTCATCCTATATATACTATCATTTTATGTTTCATTTTGTAACTCTAATCTAGAGCGCCGAGCAGATCGAGGCGCACGGCGGAGTGAGGCGCGAGACGCGAGGAGGCCTGAGGGCGGAGCGAGGCGGGAGGGGGGACTGAAGCGCGCCGACAGAGCGAGGCGCAAAGTGGACCGAGGCGCGAGGGCGAAGCGAGGCGGGAGGGGGGACTAAGGCTGGGCATGGGCCGGGACGGGTCGGGATTCACCTGATCCCGGTCCTGTCCCGTGAGATTTTTAACGGGACATGACGGGAAGGGATTACACTTTTATAAAAGTGATCCCGCCAGGCCCGGGATCCCGACGGGATCGGGAAGGGACCGGGACCAAAACAGGATCCCGGTTCCTCATAAGAAAAAGCAACATCACTCATCAATTTCATAACTCGCAGATACTGCACTAATCCAATTTCATCCACACAAATTGTCACAATGGAGCTTCTTCATCTCTATTCTCACTCTCAGTATTAGCAGCTGCACTAGGAGCAACAATAATGGCACTAAAACTAGCCGGACGAGAACCAACATCACTCATCAATTCTTTATCTAACTAATTCATTGTTTATACATTCATGAGAATTGAACAGAAAAGTGCAGGGGAGAAAAAGAAATTAGTAAGGGCAGGTATAAGATGCAAGGACTGATATACATATTCCTGAGACCAGCCATTCATAACAGTTTAAGAGTAATTAAGAGTATATGTAACACAAATTGGAAACTTTAGGCAAAAGATCTAAAATGCAATATATTTAGAAAAAGCTGCCCTTTCGACCACTTCTGACTTAGAACCAAAAGGCTACATAACCAGTTACTGATGTATAATGCAAACACTTGCGCAAGAAGCCTAAACCTTTTCACAAAATCATGGTACATATAGCCATATAGTGGTATCATAAGAGATTAACTGCATATCTAAAACCTTTTTATTTAATCTCAGATCAAGTTCACATACATATGCAAGCACAAAGTGCCGAAGATGGAAATTATACCAGGCACAACAAGCTGAATCTAAGTTGGTTGTCTGTGTAAACCTCTCCAGCCATAGGCCCGAATATCTTCGATGCAGTTTTCCCCCATACTTTGAAAAGCCAGAGTCATCAACACATCAAACTAAAGTTTGTCCCTTTTCCAACTTATCAAACTATTCAAAATCCAGAAACAACAATGACCCAAGAGACCAACTTTTTCCATATGAACCAAGATTTACATCAACAACAAATAAAGCAAGCAAATTTTTACAAGCGTATGATCCACAACCAAAATGTACAACATGGAATTTGAAAATTGATAAATTAAGCTTCAGGAATGAAAGAGTAGATGGAATTTGATACCAGGGAGCCGGAGGTGATGCAGAGGCGTTTGAGGAGAGAAGTGGAGAGGCCCACGAGAGCGGAGTCGTCGAGCGCCGACCGGGAGAGGAAGAGGATTTGGGCTATTTGGGGCTCCGACCGGCGGAGAGTCGGAGGATTCCCTGCTGGAGCAACTTGAAACCTCAGGGAAGATGGCGAGCGCCGACCGGGAGAGGAAGAGGATTTGGGCTCGGAGACGACGGAGAGTCGGAGGACTTGACGGGATCGGAGACGACGAGCTGAGCTGTTGAGGAACTGAGAGTCTGATGAGATAGGGTTTAATTGAATCCAACAGTTGAATGTTTTTTAGTTTTTAATTCAACGACTGAGATCATGTTAATATATATATATATATAATATAATTATTTTAATTTTATTTATTATATGGGACGAGACGAGATTCATTTAGCTGATCTCGGTCCCGTCCCGTGAGATTTTAAACGGGACGGGATCTCTATTTTTCAAACATGAATCTCGTCTCGTCCCATACGGGATCGGGACGAGATTGGGATTTCGGGACCAAATGCCCACCCCTTGGGGGGACCCAGGCTCGACGGTAGAGGGAAGCGCGAGTTGGACCGAGGTTTTGGGCGGCGGCACGACGACGACGCCGTGAAGTCAGCCTTGTAGCTCTTGCGGCGTGAGCTCGAGACGCGGGGCTGGGGTTCCTCTTCATCTTCTCTGAGCCAGGGTTTTGGGCGGCGGATGCCTCTGTGTTTTGGAAAGGCCAAATGAGCGAGGGTCATGAGCTCGGAGGCGGAGGTCTCGACGGTGCGGGAGGGGACATCGCAGACGTGGGAGGTGAAGGGGAGGGAGGTCTCAATGGTGATCGGCGATGTGAAATCAGATGAAATTGAGAGGCGGAGGGTAGAGGCTTCAGGAGGTGGGATTTGGAGGCGGGAGAGGGCCATGATGGTTGGGATTGGATCGGTGGAGGAGGAGGGTTTGTGGAGGAGTGAGGGATTTGGTGAGAGAGAGAGAGGACGCAAATGGGTTAGCGAAAATGTTAAAATAACTGGTGAGATCTGTTGAGTTTGCCTCGGATTTGGTTTCTGTTCTGCTCTTGATTGTTGAGCTTGATTTTGTTTTGTGCGGCGGAGGACGGCGGATGTTGATTTATAAGGCTCAGTGGCATTAGAAGCGCGGCGGAGGACGGCGGAGTTTCTGAGGCTCAGTGGCATTAGAAGCAGCGGAGAACGGCGGAGTTTCTGAGGCTCAGTGGTATTGGAAGCGTGGCGGAGGATGGCAGAGGTTGATTTCTGAGGCTCAGTGGTATTGGAAACGTGGCGGAGGTTGTTATCTGAGGCTCAGTGGTATTGATTTCTGAGACTCAGTAGTATTGATTATGACAGGACCCGCCCCGGATTTCACCCTGAAATCCGGGTAAGATCCTGCGGGGACCACCTTAAGACTAACTCTATCGATAAATCGATAAGTCGATCTTAAGATGGGCAGCCCTAAAACCTGCAACCACCAAAACACTTCTAAATTCCAGTTCCAACCTCAACACCTGGAGCCATCTGCTCCCCAAATCACAACAACCGCCACAAATAAATACCAAATTAAATTAATTTAATATTCAAAGGCTCACAGGTAATCAGAGCAATCTAACAAAGTGAACTGGAATCACAAATGGAAATATAACAAGAAATATAATATGAAAATAAAAGAATAAGGGATCACAGATCCCACCTAGCGGAAACGACAACGATGATGGCTATGCCTCGGCTCTGAGTACTCTTGACCTCTGATCACTACTCTGCACACTGGGCGATTTTGAAACGAATGGCCCAGGGGAAAGTAAATTAAAAACGCGTTAGAGTGAGTGGATAAAAATAAAACAATTTAATATAATACTTTAATTGAAAGTATCGTATTACTTTCCTAATATTTTATAAATAAAATCACATTGCATGCCTTTAATAAAACATTCCACGTTTTAAGAAAATCGTATTTAAAAATCAGCCCCGCTGATATATCAAATAAACAAATAATAATTTTGTTTATATATGTATTTCAAAACGAAATATTTTTGAAAATCAATTAATAATATTTCACGACCAATCTCATTGGTCATATAAAAACCCAGCCCCGCTGGTTCGGGAATTTATTAAAATCAGAAATCTCATAGAGAAAATATTCCCGTAAACCTCATAATATAAAAATCACGACCAAACTCATTGGTCATATAATAGAATAGGGGAACGTCATTACCACCATTTAATAATAGCCCCGCAGGCTAAGGGTCAATCATCCAAGAGTCTCAATAGCGTCCTCACGCTATGCCCGTACACGTCGACCACCGAGCGTGAATCTGACCTATAGGGTCAAATCGTCACCCCGCGTGGGCTCAGGTGACACTCTGCCCGTACACGTCGACCACCGAGCGTGAATCTGACCTATAGGGTCAAATCGTCACCTCGCGTGGGCTCAGGCGACACTCTGCCCGTACACGTCGACCACCGAGCGTGAATCTGACCTATGTGGTCAAGTCGTCACCTCGCGTGGGCTCAGGCGACTATGCTAGCTAGCATCAATATACACATATATCCCGACCTTGATATGGTGAAAATACGAAAACAAAACCGAAAGTACGCTTCCCCTTATATATCATAAATCCGTACGGTCCCCGACCGCACCTCTGAGGCTTATAATAATCATTAGTATAATAGCCTCAAAATATACTCATATATATCTGACATATCCAACATGCCGTAAAACAATATCAAAAATTATATTTATAACGTCGACATGTCTCACATGTCGAAAATCATAAATAACGAAAATATAAAATCCCCGGAAATCTCATTTCCGGTCATTACCTTTAATTAAAACTTATTTAACATAATCAAGTTATGAATAATTAAAATATACTATTTCCGGAAACCTCGTTTCCGGATAAATCACATAGTAAAAGCATAACCCAAATCCATAATTTACTTTAAATATTAAATCAACAATTATAACAAAAGTATATGAATTATCGACTTTCGATAATTCATATCATGCTTACGAATTCATTTAACTAAATAAATTGCATTTCAATAAAACGTAATTGCATACATTTATTTTAAAATAAAATCCACTCACAGTACGGCCGAGCGTGCCGCTATTCCTCGCTTTCAATACGTCGAGTAATTTCTCGACCTGTAACAGAGACGTAAATATAAATATTTCAAACTTCGGAATTAAATTATAAAAGTTAAATCTACGGACGTCCTCACTCGCACGAAACCTCTCAATTTTCTCTTTTTCAGTTATCGGTATAGGAATTACGCCTCAATACCGAAAATCTACGTCCGAAATTACTCAGGACACCCACCTCGTGTCTGATTAATCCTTCTACTAGTTATTTCGTCATAAAACCATTTTAATTAGCTTTTAATCTTTTTACGGTAAGTCAACATTAATAATCCAATGTCAAATAGTAATTATTCTAGGTAAAACAGTAATTCTGAAAGTCAAACAGTAAATGGTTAAAATCTAATTACTATTTACCATGTACTTTTACTGTTTACCTTTATTTTTACTATTTACTTTTCACTTTTTACCGTTTTACTTTTATTTTTTACCGTGTTACTATTCATCATCTCCTACCTCACGCCGCCGGAACAGTGGCGCCGTCGCCGCCGGCAGCGTCGCCACAGGAGGCAAAACCACCTCCAATCGATCCCAAATTCACCCAATACCATCACCACCACTTCGGGGACTCATCCCGGATGCCAAAAAAAGCCCCACCCGCCGCAAACGGCGGCCGGTACGGCGGCCCATTTTTCCCAAATCTAATTTTCTCTAAAAACCAACCAATTCAACATCAAAATACACCCAATCGACTCTAATCATCGTCCTAAATTCAATTCTAGCCTCCAAATCCACTAAAAACACCAAAATCAGAACCTCCACAAAAAATCACAAAAACCCTAAAATTTTCAAAGTCACAATTCTCCTTACCTGGATCGATTTGGATCGATTCCTTTAGTGGGATTACTACACGAGTCAAGGTCTCCATTTCCCCCCTAAAATCGGGCCAAGAAGTGGCCGGAGGAGGGAGTTTCAAACCGTCGGTGGCGTTCGGTCTCGGGCGTTGCACGGCCGAACGGCGGCGATTCACGCCGCGCCGCTGCCACCGACGTGAAGAGGAGGCCGAGCCGGTCCGAACGTGACCGGTGCGGCGGTCCAGTTCGGCCGGACGGCGGAGTTGGGTGGAGGCAGGGAGAGGGTCGGTCGGCCGATCGGGGGAGAGGAGAGAGAAAAGAGAGAGAAGAAAAAGAAAGAAAAGAAAAAGAAAAAGAAAAAGAAAAGGAAAGTTTCCCGTTCGGGAAATTTTTCATTTCTCGCTATTTATACTAGTCCAAAAATCGGGAAAATTTCCGATTTACATCGTAACTTTTTCGTACGAACTCCAAATTGAGCATGCTACGTGTCCACGAACTCGTCTCAACGTCTACTATCTCGTCATGAAATAAAATTCTCGGTCGAGTCAACTTATTTAAAAGTCAACCTTTAGAACTTTCAAATTGTAAAAACAATTCCCGTGGAGTAAAAGTAAGAGTAAACCAATTAAAAGGTAATTTGAGGTTCGGGTCGTATCAGATTATGAGGCTCAGTGGTATTGATTTCTGAAGGTAATTTTATAATTTATGAGTTAACAGATTCTATTAGTTTTGGATGGAAACTTGCTAGTGGTAATTTTAAAAAGCAATCTTGCTACTGGTAAATACTAACACAAAATTATAGTTTTGGGTAAAAACCTCTTCTCTTTATATCATAAGATGTTACTGAACAACTACTATAGCGTGATATTTTTCTTTTTTTCCCTTCACTTTAATTAGTAATCATTTCTACTATTAGAAATCCAGGCGTTTTTTAGTGTTAAAGACTTCACCAATAGACTTTGTAGTATTAGAGTTCATTCTCTCAATAACTACTAAAGTTTAATGTAGGAACTAGACATACACAATCACTTAAGAATCATTCAAAAATAGATAAATTTCGAACATGCAATTCACTTATTAGTACTTCAAAAGCATAAAAGTTTTAGATACATATGCAATCACTTGCAAACCATGCGGATGTAGGTATTGGTCGGTTAGAAATGTCGACAAAAGGATGTCACCCAACGAGTACATATATCGTATATATTTTAGACCCTTTATATGTTTATATAAATTCCGAAAAATATGTCCCTCCATATAAATATCTTAAAAAATTGAGCATATATATGCTTAATTATCATTTTCAACGCTTAAACGTCATAATCACAAGTTGACCTCAACTTTTGCAACAAGTAAACTTCTCATCCTCATACTTCGAATTTTCTTCTTCAACAAACTCATTTCAATAATGTTGTTAATGTGGGGAAGGAATCGTTCACGCAATCTAGCCACCTTTTCTGCCAAGTCATATATATTGATCATGACTGAGTCGTGACCATGACTCACTTTAGACCTTGACACCTTGATCGCAATGGCAGCAGATCTTTTCCTCTAAAGTAATGTTGAATTTGAAAAACTTAATCGAAAGGTATCATCGGACTCTGAACTGGAAACTTCCAGGAAGATCACCAGAGTGAAAGAGAAAGAAGAAAAGGGGGATGGAGTTAGGTTGAATACGAATATCCAAATTGATCGAGGTTGTGTTAGTTGAAAAGTGACGAGTGATCACCACTGCATTACGAAATCGTGGATTAATGGGATGGGACCAAAACACCTGCTTGTTTTATTGCAAGAGCCAAGGGGCATAACCGCATAACTCATAAGCATATACCTGGGCGCCCAACTTCTTATTCTAGCAGTAAGGTTGAGTCACACTTTAAATTTTTGATCAAAATTATGACTCCTCCTTTACATTTGCATAATTGATGATCTGGCCTAAAGAAAGAAAACTCATATTTAAAATACGAAGGGCGGTTAAACAACTTTTACGTTAATTTTTTAATCACATATCGTCATTATAATCGTTATTTTTTAAGACTATTGTTTGGGTATTTATGAGTGTGATTTACTAATTATAAATACGAACAATTCATGTTGAACAGTTTCAGTGTCTATTAATTTGATATAGTTCATAGTACCCAGTTATAAAGCGCTACTATACTACTTATAACATTTTTTGTAGTTTCCACCAACATGGGTTAAATTTATGTATGAAAAATGAATATTAATTTGATATACATTGTTAGGTCAATCTTTGTCGAAGTCGATCTACACTTTATTGAGATGTAAACGTTTAGATCGGAAGTCATTTTGATTATAAAGATACCATCACAATATAATGTTAGAAAAGTCTAAGCATCTTTATTCCTATGCGGTATGCAAAATAGACAGAGCTGGAGTATAAAACGTACATATTTGAAGTACAAATGAGCTAGACCAAGCACTCGTGAATCTCCAACAAGCTGGCTTCCCAGTTTTCACAGCTTTTCATGTCTCTCTTGGTTTCGATGATGAGATCCATTGAGAAAACAAGATCCCTCACAGAAACAGCTGCAATTATATGCAAGACAGATTTGGCAGGATATGTATTCCAGGCCCTTCTTCACATGTTCGTTCTCTAATACTATTCAAAATGTGATTCTCCTCGCTAAAACAACTAATCAAACAAGAGATTATTATAATCACTGCTCATATTTCTGATTGGATCCATGCAAACCCTAATATATAAACCATTTCATTTCAGTGCTCTCAGGGCTCGATATGAGAAGGTACCTTCCTTGTACTGCTTTCCCTTTTTCTTTGTTTAATCTCTATAAGTAGAAGGTTAAACTGTGATCGAGTAATGGAAGTAACCGGGAAGCAAATATATACTGGGATGAGTAGGAACACAGCTAAACGAAATAAGATATTTAGATAGATTAGTATAGGGATTCTGGTGTCACTGTCGGTTGTTGTTTTGGAGATGGGGATATATTCCAAAGTTCCAAGCATATACTTAAAAGAGTTTAGGATGAGACCCAAGAAATCACTGTTGGGTGGAACATATGACATATTTATTAGGGTTTCTGTTTTTATATGCAGGAATGAGGGGAGAGTCAATTCGAATGCTTTATAATAAGAGCAAGTTGAATTTAGAAACTGTTGGAACTTGGAACTGAGGGAGGTGAGGATAATATGGCATGGGGAAAACCCAGAAAAATACCAAAAACACTGACTTGGAACTTGGAAAGAAGAAGGGCCAGAGGGTTGTTGGATATGGAGTTGTTGGTGGAGACTTACAATTCGTTGAAACTGGAATAGAAGCCAATGAAGACCCATCTCTTTTTATTCTTCTGTTTTGGGAAAGAAATGAAACCCATCTAGATATTGTCATATATAAGAGGTTGGTGCTTGCAAGCAATTGCTTCTTACTCTTGAAAGGTTAATAGCTAGTCTCCTCTTGCATGGTGAAAACTAATTCATAATTACTGTAGTTGATATTTTGTAACAAGTATTTTATCAAATTAAGTTTAGGTCTGCAACTATATTCCTAACTTGTAACATATTTAAAGGATAAATGAGCTAACATTGCACAGTTGTACATTATATTGTCAGCTATTGATACATTATATATGTAAGTATATACTCAAAAAAATTCTATGGTACAACATTACATGCTATGCGACTAGGTTAGTTTAACATTACCCTAGTGTACGACTATAAGGAGCTTGTCTAGCTATAAAAAGTTGTACTATTAGACCAAATTGAAAGGTGATAATGGTATTGAGAGCTCATAAAGGAGTGCAGTCACATTTATCATGCAACGGGGTAAATATTCTACGATCAGAGTACAAGACATGAAACACACAGTATGTTAGATTTGGTGCTAATCGGTTAAATGAGATCGAATCTATCTTGGTTGACTTGTGCTAGTGGACGAAGCACCTTGAATCGACCACAGAAATGGAGGGCCAGTAAGAACAGTGAGTCGATCTCCTTTTCACGGTAATGGGTTAGTCAAACCAGTGAACCAGAGACTCGACTGGCAGAGAGTAGCGAGGAAGAGGTCCAGAGCCATTAGAACTTACCTTTGGAGTCTTGGACTCTTCTGTATTGTGGCCATTGGAAACCCTTCTGTCCTTCCCGACACTCATGTGTCCTACCATGGCATCGAGTCAGATAATAGATCATAGAAGATTTAGATTTGGCCTCTGCCATCTCTTGCTGTCTCTGAGTTAGTAGTAGTACGTATGCTTTTGCTACATTTGAATGCAGAGACATACATAGATTTCAGAAAGAGTATTGATTACTGGAGAGTGGAGAGTGGCTGAGTGATTCGATTCAGGTGTGGCAATCATGGGTTTCCAGGAAAAACTGGGCAAAAAATCTGGGCCAAACAATGCAGCTTAAAACCCATGATACGTATGTGGACTTCAAATGGCTTACAGTATGTCCTAGGCCCTGAAAGTTTTTGCCTTTTCAGTACTTCTCTTGGATCATTGCTTGGGATAAGTTAAGTCATCAAGTTTATGTGAATACTACATGTTCGGAGTTTTGAGACCGGTGACACCAATCTCAATTGTTAATGACAGTTTATAATAAGGGAAAATGCCCATTTAGTATAAAAAAAGTCCCCTCATTACCCATTTCAATGACCATCTTATTTTTCTCCGTTATTCAACATAAGGTAACAACTCTATTGCCCATTTGAACAAATCTTTTTCAATTCTAGTACAAATTTAATTTTTTTTCTTCCTTTTTTGTCCTTTTGTCTTATCTAACATATTTTTGAATTATAATTTGCTGAGAAAGTGGAAGATAAAAAAATGAACTTTGCCGAAATATCACTCAACTCCCTCCGGCCTCCCATGGCCGGTCGCCGGAGCCTGGTCGCCGGATTCCGGTCACCAAATTTTTTTTTCGCCGGAATTTTTTTTTCGCCAGATTTTTAATTTTTTTTTATTTTTTTTATTTTTATAATCAGGTTATTGGACGATGGTTACTGACCTTCAGTAAATAATTTACAGATTACAGATTTCCAGTAATCAATTACTGACCCCTAGTAATCGATTACTGACCCCCAGTAATCATGTTACAGATTTCATATTTTCCAGTAATCATGTTACTGACCCCCAATAATCGATTATTGACCCCCAGTAATCAGGTTACTGGAGTTACTGATCCATAGTAATCAAGTTAATTACTGACCCCCAGTAATCGATTACTGACCCCCGGTAATCAGGTTACAGATTCCATATTTTTCAGTAACCATGTTACTGACCCCGTTACTGACCCCCAGTAATCGATTACTGACCCCCAGTAATCGATTCTCAATTCGATCAAAACCCTAATGTTGGAGAAGGAGGAGGACCCGCCGTCAATAGTATTACTGACCCCCAGTAATCGATTACTGACCCCCAGTAATCGATTCTCAATTCGATCAAAATCCTAATGTTGGAGGAGGAGGAGGACCCGCCGTCAATAGTATTACTGACCCCCAGTAATCGATTACTGACCCCCAGTAATAGTATTCCCAATTCGATCAGAACTCTAATGTTGGAGGAGGAGGAGAACCCGCCGTCAATAGTATTACTGACCCCCAGTAATCGATTTCTTAGTGCTTCAACAGAGATCCAAGAGGAAGATTGCGGGTCAGAGACTCATATAGGATTTTGTGGATGGCGGACCAGAAGGGGTCGGAGGAGGCGTGTGAGGGCTTAGAGGAGACGAGAGAGGTGATGCTGGCAGAGGAGGAGCAAGAGGCGGTGAGGGTGGTGGCTTCAGAGCTGGAGCTTGTGCTGCGTTTGGATACGGTGGCCGCGGTTGTGGTTGTGGAGGTGAAGCTTATGCTCTGGAGATCGTCAGCTAGAGAGAGAGAGAGAAGATATTAGGGTTTAGTATAGGGTATTTAGGTATTTTTAATAAGATTCATTGGAGTGAGATATAAACATTGGAATGAGCAATTTTTAAACCCATTTTGTTCAAATGGTCTTTTTCCCTTATAATAACACGTCCAAATATAGGTGCTATAAACATGTAAGACGTTGTCATTATACAGTTTTCTTTAGCAAGTGTCGGATGCATAGAGCAAATTCTTAGGAAGTATGAGGCAAAAAAGAAAACTTCATTTTGCCCTTTTTTCCTTGCTAGAATATGAGTATGAGAAAGAAGTTGGTGGCTGACAAAGTATACGATAAACATCTAAGCCCAGAATTAGTCCAGAGGTTTCCTTTAGGCCATCTACCTCTCATGCCCTGCACCACACACCATTTCACAATGACATACCAATGCCACATTGCCACCAATACAAAGAAACAGTCATTACTCATTACCAATTATGCCAAATCATTCTATACACCACTCTCATAATAACATGCCTAATTCCCCACAACAAATTAAAATCACAAACACACACAACCCATCTGGCCCTCTCTTCCTCTATCTTTTTTGCCTTCATCTATCTTTTCTTGCAATCTAAGTCTTTTTGTACTTTATTTTCCTCATTCTATACCAACCCCCCCCCCCCCCCCCCCCCAAATTTGTAACACACCCCTAAAACTTTCCTCACACAACCACTCTCTGTCTCTCCCAGCCTTTACTGCGGAACACAGAAAATGACCTCAGTTTGTATATCAAACTGTGTCCGCGACGCCCGCGATCCCCGCGTGCCGGTCCGGGCCACTTATGTCAACCTGTATAAGTGGCCTGAGTCAGACGCGGAGTTCGTGCGTTCGGTGAGCTCCAAAGGCCGGCGATCCCATGCTGCAGGGTTGCCGCATTGGCACCACCAACATCCTAGAGTGGTGGACAGCATATCATGCAGGCAAATGTATCTGAGGAGCTACACGTTCACGAGGAAAGAGACCGTGCCGGAGAAGACACAGAAGTGCTTTGGGAGAGTCAAGGAGAAGATGATAATCAACAACAACGATGAGACTCATGAGAGGAAGAGAAAGAAGAAGAAGAAGGGTAAGAAGAGTAAGTGTTTAGTTCTGAGGAAAGTGAAGGAGTATTCAACTGCTGCTCTGTTTAGAATCTTTCAGAGGCTTTTGTCTTGCTCTGCTAGTGTAGATGTTGTGAATCATGATCAAGATTAAGTCATAAACTAGATTTTCTTTTCTTTTCTTGTGCTTTTGTAATTTATAAGTCAGACATGCTGTTTGATCTGTGCTTTTAATTTCTCTAATATGTGTCAAATTTGGTTCTGAAATATTTGTGTATTTTGAATGTTCTTGGTGTAGAATTTTTTCACTTTCCTATGTTTCTATGCTTTGTAGATGCAGAGAAGAAACCCAGATACCAAATGAACAGTAACCCTTGTTATTTGGGTTTTATCTAAGTATTTTTTTTTTTACTTCACCTTAGCTTTTGGGTACTTTGCATTTGATTGAAGTGATCTGTCTTTGGCTTTTGACTTCTATAAGTAATTTAGTTCGTGATGTAGACTAATAATATAAACTAGCTTTAACATAGATAGCTTAACGAATTTGTAGTTGACTAATGATAGCTTAGCTAAGCAGGGTTGATGAATTTTGGTAAAGAATAGCTAAACTGCACAGGGTTGAAAGTTTCAGTCAGCACGTAATGTTAAGCCTTCATTTTCAAAGCAGAGTAGGACTAGTTCGACAGGGTTCATGCTCATTTGCAGAAAAGCTAGATGGAATTGCTTATTGCCGTCATTGGTTTATATGAAAGCCTCCAATAGTTGCAGCCTAAAAACCATTAACACAATCACACAGGGACTTTAGACATAAAGTATTTGCTAAGTGAAACTATTAGAACAATAACAGAATGGAAGAAACACAAGAAATTATGAATCAATGATCAAAACTTAGAGCAAAACCTCTTTGAGGAAAAAGCTCTAAGTCTAACTGAATATAATTACAATTGAATCAAGTGTAATACAATCCGTATAAACAACTTTCCAAACTCTCACACAGTTTGGTTACTAAACTCTCACACAGTTTAGTGCTAACTATTCTCACTCAATAGCTAGATCAACATAGACTCTCACACAGTCTATGAATGCAGTTTAAACTGCACTGTCTAAAGCTCTCACACAGCTTTCTAGGAGGTTCTCACTTAACCTCAGACAATGTACTGTATTGAACTCTTACTCAGTTCATTTACAAGGTTCTCACACAACCTAATACAGTACTACACCACTCACACTGATGTAAATAGATTCTCACACAATCTAGTTTCAAGTTCTCACTCAACTTGATATGAACACAGCAGTTCCTGATCTGATGTGAAGGTCTCAGTCAACCAAATGCATGAATGCAGATGCAATGCTGACTGAACCTATGATTCACAGAGAGATTTAGAATACAAATAAGTATATGCAATGTAATGCAAAGATGATCAATACCTATTTCACTTTTCACACAAAATCTCTAAATGTTACAGAATATGCAGAAGCATTTTATAGAGCAAGTTTTTCGAACAGCTGGATGATTACTGATCTTTAGGTAATCATCCACTGATTCAGGGATATAAGAATCCTCATTTAATGCATATTCCATACTTGCAATATTTTGAATTTAAACACTTAATCATTTTCCAAAAACATTCTAGTGTAAAGTCAACTAATAACTCAGATAGAATAAGGCAACAAATATATTCATGTATTCCTTAACTATCTTATTCTATCATGAATGCAAATGATCCTTACCAAGTTGACTGAGACCTAATTAAAAGGCAATCTTCATCTGATGTAGCAGAATCAAGTTCTGATTGCCCGAAGATCTTGTTTCTTTGATGCAGCAGCTTTTCCTTGTGCAGCAAGGAATCCAGGGTTGACTTGGAAAAAGGCAATCCTAGTTGGACTAGGATGCACACATATACCTTCAATCTCCCCCTATGTGTGACATTCCTATCCAACTCACTTGCATCATATCTGCATTAAAGAAATTAGCATAAAAAGAGCAAGCATAAGCTATTAAAGAAAAAGTAGAAGTAACAGATTAGGATCAGTTTCCATCCTTTCCCAAGTTACTCTACTATAAATTTTAAAAACTATCTAAAGCATCCAAAAAGCATCCAAGTTTGTGCTTATGCACTTACAGACCAAAAACAGAATCAAAATGTCTTAAAAAAAAAACTTGAAAAGAAAAAAATAAAAGACAGCATCCTGCATGCAAGATTTCTCCCCCTTTGGATATGAATGTCTAAATGCCAGAAGTTGTAGTGCTGGAGTTTTTCCGAGGTCTGCCTCTCCCCCTCTTGATTACAGGAGCAGATCTACTTGGAGCAGATCCACTTGGTGTGAAACCAGGAGGAGGAGAAGTGAGGCTCTTCTTTCACAGGTGCCTTGCCATAACGACGAGGACGATCTCCAGTAGTCATTCTTGTTGTCTTCAGAAGTCTCATGTACCTGCACACAGAAAGATCAAAAGAGCAACTCTAGAGAAATTGTTTAAGTTTTTCTCTAGAGAAGATGAGACTTTATAGAGAAACAAGAAGAGATTAAGAGGGCAATGAAAGGGCAAGAATCAGAACTGCAAGCAACCTATTGATAGAAAACATAAATTTTCTAGGATTCCAGATCGTTTTGGTTGCCAACTTGCCTGTTCAGGTTTCCAACTTGCCTTTTCATGTTAGATGGACATACAAGTTCAAACCGAGGCCCAATGAGCTGCAAGATGATGTAAACATAGGAATATGCAAAACCAATATTTTCACGCAACCGATCTCAGTCAAGATCTCTTTCTCTTTGTTGAATGGTGTATGCATATAGCAAAACTTGTCGTACAAGAAACCAGGCATAGTGAATCAACTAGAATCAGGAATATGATTAACCAAGAGAAATTTTGTAACTAAGAATAATATGTATTCTATCAATCAGTGTATGTATAGCCAGAAGAATGTGCAAGACCATCAGCAATATAAGTGCTTTTCAGTTGAGTATGAAGACAGAACCACTAGAATTGAAGCACAAAACTCCTCTTATTTCCACATTCAGTGAGGCATTGCTCACACATTTTTATATGTTCAGAGGCTCATATAGCGAGTGGAAGAAAACACTCCCAAACCAGACGGTTTTAGGGTGCTAGATGTAACAAGGACACCCTAAATTCTCAGACTCGAGCATGAACAGTAATTTTTCAGTAAGCCAAGCCATTCCCGTTTCTAACTCAGTACCATATATCCTTCATGAGGGACCATGGCATGCTTACTTGAGGAATGGCCTGATTTAATATTTTTATTTAACACCAGATACATTTGGAAATATCTTCATACTCAGTGAAACAATCTGCACATAGAATGTGTCAGAAATATAGTATGCTGATGATCAATAATTCAGACTGCCATACCATCAAAGATCCAGAATAAGAATTAACTTAGTTAACAAAATAAATCGAAGTTAGGCATAACTGAAAGCAAGTCAAACTAAGTTCAAGATTTCTCACATAACAAGATGGTATTTAACAAAGAAGACCAGATGTGAGAGAGAGCAAGACTGATCATGGTTCAGTGCAAATGCCAATTGCACTTCTTAGAGTTTCAAACCTTGCAGTGTCAAGAGGCTTAGTAAATATATCAGCAAGTTGTTTCTCAGTGGAAACAAAAGTAAGTTCTAATATGTCTCGTTCAACTAAATCACGAATGTAGTGATATCTCAGATCAATATGCTTGGTGCGTGAGTGTTGAACAGGATTCTTAGCAATATTTATGGCACTAGTGTTATCACAGAAAATAGTCATCTTACCTTGATGAATGCCATAGTCAAGGAGTATTTGCTTCATCCATACCATTTGTGTACAGCAACTACCAGCAGCCACATACTCAGATTCAGCATTTGATAATGAAATACAGTGCTGTTTTTTGCTGTGCCAGGCCACCAAATTTGTTCCAAGAAAGAAACATCCACCAGAGGTACTTTTACCATCTTTTGCACTTCCTCCCCAGTCAGCATCTGAGTAGCCTGCAACTTCAACATTTGAACTGTTAGAGTAAAACAACCCACATCCTGTAGTGTTACTTACATATCGAATGATTTTCTTAATAGCATCCAAATGAGATTCCTTTGGATTTGCCTGAAACCTGGCACAGACACCAACACTGAAAGAGATATCAGGTCTACTTGCTGTTAGATAGAGCAAGCTGCCTATCATACTTCTGTACTTGGTTTGATCCACGCTTTTTCCATCATTATCAGCATGAAGTTTAGTAGTTGTACTCATAGGATTTAGGACATTCTTCTTAGAAGTGAGACCAAACTTTTTGACCAGGTTTTCTGCATACTTTGTCTGTGATAGAAACATACCATCTTCTTTTTGGCTTACTTGCAGACCAAGAAAATATGTTAGAACTCCAAGATTACTCATCTCAAACTCACTAGCCATAACAGAAGAAAACTCTTTAACTAATGAGTCTGAGGTAGAGCCAAATACGATGTCATCAACACATGAGCTACCACAAACTGACCATTTTGTAATTTCACAAATAAAGTTTTGTCAATTGTTCCTCTAGAATAACCTTTCTGAATTAAATAGGAAGAGAGACGTTCATACCATGCTCTTGGAGCCTGCTTTAGTCCATATAGTGCATTTTTGAGTTTATAGACATGATCAGGATGATCACTGTCCACAAAACCATCAGGTTGCTTGACAAACAGTTCTCTATCTATCATTCCATTCAAAAAGGCAGTTTTGACATCCATTTGATATAGCTTAAATCTCAGATGACAAGCAATGGCCATCAAAATTCTCACAGACTCGAGTCTTGCAACAGGAGCAAAAGTTTCATCATAATCTAGTCCTTCAATTTGAGCATACCCTTGAACAACAAGTCTGGCCTTGTTTCTGGTAATGATGCCTTTCTCATCACTTTTGTTCCTGAAAACCCATTTGGTACCAATAATATTCACATCAGCAGGTCTAGGTACGAGTTCCCAAACTTGGTTTTTCTCGAATTGATTAAGTTCTTCCTGCATTGCAACAATCCAATTGCTGTCAGTTAAGGCTTCTTTCACATTTTTTGGTTCCATAAGAGAAACAAAACCATAACAAGTTAATAAATTAGTTTCATGAAGAAATTCCTCAGCAAAACAACATAAGGCTTGATCAGAATCAATTTCATCATTTGTCTTTCCAACAAGTTTCCTTCGAGTAGTGATTCCTTCTCCCAGTGAACCAATAATGTCATCTTTTGAATGATCTTTTCGAACTTGTTTGAAACCAGTTCTCACTTGATGAGTTGGTTGGAGATCTTGATCATCAGTTGTGCATGGAGGTTCAGACACTTGATCAGTAGGCGTTGAACCATAAACTGTTTGATGCTCCATAGTATCCTCAATATCACCTATTAACCTGGAAAGACTATCATCAACAGAGACATTAACAGTGACAACAATTTTCTTTGAAACCTTGTTGTAAATTCTGTAAGCAGCACTATCATTTGAGTAACCAACAAAGATACCAGGATCAGTTTGTAATGCAAACTTTGAGTCACTTTTATTATCTCTCAGAATATAACAAGGACTCCCAAAAATATGAAAGTAGCTTACATTTGGTTTTCTTCCTTTCCAGAGCTCATAAGGTGTTTCAACCTTACCTGACCTGAGAAACACCCTATTTGAAGTGTAGCAAGCTGTGTTGATTGCTTCAGCCCAGAAACTTTCACCAACTTTGGATGTATTAAGCATGACACGTCCCATTCCTATAAGTGTTCTATTTTTTCTTTCAGCAACTCCATTTTGTTGTGGAGTTCTAGGAGCTGAAAATTCATGTTTAACACCATTCTCATAACAAAAGTTAGCAAAAGATGAATTCTTAAATTCAGTGCCATTATCCGATCTTATGCGAGCTAACTTAAGATTTTGAAACTGTTTTTCTCTAGTAAGTCGTTTACACAACCCATAGAAAGAATCAAAAGTAGTTGTTTCAGATTTGTCAGCCAAAAAAATCAACCCAAGTAAATCTTGAATAATCATCAACAACCACAAAGATGTATAGTTTACCTGACATGCTTGCATGCTGTGCTGGTCCCATGAGATCCATGTGTAACAGTTCAAGGCAATTTGAAGTAGTATTAGAATTTACTATCTTGTGTGGCACCTTGGTTTGCTTACCAGACTTGCAGTCTCCACAGATTACATCAGTTCTCCCTTGTAGCTGAGGAAGTCCTCTAATGCAGTGTTTATTTGATAACTTGAGTAAGTCTTGGTAGTTTACATGACCTAGTCGCCTGTGCCACAGCTCAAAAGTCTCATCAGAAGACATTGTCCTCAGACAATTGTTAGGAAAATAATTTTCATAATCACGAGAAACATGATAACAATTATCAGTAGATCTTTTACCTCCCATAACCAACCTGCCTTTTTCATTAAACACCACACATTTCCATTTATTGAACCACACATTTTCAAATTCATCAGTTAGCTGACTGACACTAATAAGATTAGTGGTAAGACCATCTACAAATAGTACATTGTCAATCTTGCCAATGTTTGATGCTTCTACTGATCCCTTTCCTAGAATTCTTGCTTTCCTGCCATCACCAAAAGTAACAGTTCCAGATATTTTTTCATATGTTAAGGTTATAAACCAGTCTTTGTTTCCACACATGTGTCGAGAACATCCACTGTCGATATACCAAACATCTTCTTTTCTTGCATTAAGAGCAGTAAGTGCAACTAAACAAGTAGTATTCAGAAAAGAATCGTTAGTTTCATCAGTTATGACACATGATAAACAGCAAGCATTTTCAATTGTTTTTTTTCTTTCTTCTTCCACACAAGTTTACTTGTTTTGAACTTTTCAGAAGAGATCCTGCTGTCTTTTGAATAGTAGAAATCTTCACACTTCTCTTTTTCACCTGTAACTTTCTTTAAATTTACAATTTCATTAGACAAGTTATTAATTAAAACTGCTTGACTTGTTAAAGTGGATGAAATATGAGAGATTTCTCTTTCAACCAACTCTTGTCGATTGCTTAACCTTTTAAGTTCACAAGACTCTTCACTTGAAATAGACATAAGTTTCTTAGAGCAAGTAGCATGAGTATCAGCAAAAGCAGTGGTGTTGCAAGGTTCAGTAATTAAGTTTAAATCAGAAACAGATGTGAAAGTATGCTTGAAAGTAGTTAAGGGAAGTGTTACCTTATTTTTGCCAGAAGAAGATTCTTCTTCAATTTTTGTTGTACCTTGGACAAATTTTGTTGAGGATGAACATTCTCCATTAAAACCAAGACCACTCTTGTCAAGAGGTGATTTTCCTACTCCAAGCATTCTTGACACGTTTAGAGAGCTAGACTGGTACTGTTTGAACTTTTCATGAGCACTAGAGAGTTTGTCCAACAGTTCATCCTTTTCACAGATAAGTGTGTCAATACACGTTTGTTGACAGATCACAGTAGAATTTAGAGCTTCAATCTTACATAGAAGATCCCTTTTCTCTATCCTCCATTCATCTTCAGTTGAACTTTCGTCAAATATGTCAATTCTTTGGATCAAGTCCTTCTTTTCAAGTTCCCAATTCTCCTTTTCCTTTTGATAAGACAACATAGAAGCTTCAAGTTCCTCATTTTTCTTTGAGACAATTTCGGCCATAGTACAGACTTGATCAAATTTTGTCTCAATTTCATCTTCCTCATTCTCGGATATGTAACTGTCTTGATCATTTTCTGAGTCAGAAACATCAAAGCTAAGAGAAGCAATAAGTGCAAAATTCTTTCCTCCTTTTCTTGTACTGTGTTGCTCATCATCACTATCAACATCACTCCAAGTGGCTTTCATTGCATGCTTACCACCATCATATTTCTTGTTCCCACAATCAGCTGCAAGATGTCCTATACCACCACAAGTAAAACATTTAGGTTTATAATTTGTACTTTTCTTTTGTGAAGAATTATCATCTTTTGAAAAATTGGTATTCTTCTTTTCAAATTTTTTCTTTAAACCATAAGAGCCATTTGAAGATCCTGCTCCAGAGTTTCTGTTTTTCAATAGTTTCTTGAGCTGACTTGTCAAGAGTGACAGTTCAGAAATATTTCCACCTGTATCAGAAGATTGGTTAGTGGATGTTTTAGTAGAAAGAGCAATATCTTTGTTACCGGAAGAGGAGTGTTTTTCAGAGGTGTCAAAAGCTAATTGTTGTTCATGTGATTGTAAACCACCAATCAATTCATCAAGGGCGAGTTTGTTCAAGTCCTGCCCTTGCAGAACAGTTCTCTGCATTGCAAACTTTGGCGATAGTGATCTTACAATTCTCTTAACGATATCTTTCTCTTCAATTTTATGATCAAGACCCTGCATTAGAGAAGTAAGATTTGTCAATCTAGAATAAAAGCTAGAAATCGATTCATCATCATTCATTCTCAGAGATTCTAGTTTAGAAGTGAGCATGGCAAGTTTTTGTTCCTTCACAACTGCATTTCCTTCATGAATAGTGCATAACTTGTCCCATGCCTCCTTTGATGTGGAACAGTTCTGAACATGATCAAACTGTTCACTAGACAAGGCTGTAAAAATCGCATTTAAAGCTTTCTGATCAGCATTACACCATGCAATCTCACTTTCGGTCCAATCATCAGGAGGCTTAAGTTCTTTGACAGAAGATGATCCTGATGTAGATTCAGCCTTTTGTGAAACACCAAGAGCTAGTTCACCAAATAATTCAGCAGCGGAAATACCTTTACCTTTATCATCAACCTTAGGAGGACTCCAGCCTATCTGCATTACTCTAATAGCTTTAAGATCAAGTGCAGATATATATGTTTTCATAGCTATTTTCCATTTTGAAAAATTTTCCCCTTTAAATATAGGAGGTTGATTGATACTGTTCCTTTCCATCCTTCAGATCTACTAGACAATCTAGAACCTGCTCTGATACCAATTGAAACTATTAGAACAATAACAGAATGGAAGAAACACAAGAAATTATGAATCAATGATCAAAACTTAGAGCAAAACCTCTTTGAGGAAAAAGCTCTAAGTCTAACTGAATATAATTACAATTGAATCAAGTGTAATACAATCCGTATAAACAACTTTCCAAACTCTCACACAGTTTGGTTACTAAACTCTCACACAGTTTAGTGCTAACTATTCTCACTCAATAGCTAGATCAACATAGACTCTCACACAGTCTATGAATGCAGTTTAAACTGCACTGTCTAAAGCTCTCACACAGCTTTCTAGGAGGTTCTCACTTAACCTCAGACAATGTACTGTATTGAACTCTTACTCAGTTCATTTACAAGGTTCTCACACAACCTAATACAGTACTACACCACTCACACTGATGTAAATAGATTCTCACACAATCTAGTTTCAAGTTCTCACTCAACTTGATATGAACACAGCAGTTCCTGATCTGATGTGAAGGTCTCAGTCAACCAAATGCATGAATGCAGATGCAATGCTGACTGAACCTATGATTCACAGAGAGATTTAGAATACAAATAAGTATATGCAATGTAATGCAAAGATGATCAATACCTATTTCACTTTTCACACAAAATCTCTAAATGTTACAGAATATGCAGAAGCATTTTATAGAGCAAGTTTTTCGAACAGCTGGATGATTACTGATCTTTAGGTAATCATCCACTGATTCAGGGATATAAGAATCCTCATTTAATGCATATTCCATACTTGCAATATTTTGAATTTAAACACTTAATCATTTTCCAAAAACATTCTAGTGTAAAGTCAACTAATAACTCAGATAGAATAAGGCAACAAATATATTCATGTATTCCTTAACTATCTTATTCTATCATGAATGCAAATGATCCTTACCAAGTTGACTGAGACCTAATTAAAAGGCAATCTTCATCTGATGTAGCAGAATCAAGTTCTGATTGCCCGAAGATCTTGTTTCTTTGATGCAGCAGCTTTTCCTTGTGCAGCAAGGAATCCAGGGTTGACTTGGAAAAAGGCAATCCTAGTTGGACTAGGATGCACACATATACCTTCACTAAGTCTGGCTTTGGATTCGAATTGGAGGGAAGGTATGAAAGGTAGACTGCTAGCTCTTTTGGTCAAAAATAGTAGAATAGTTCTGTGTCTAAAGGAAAAGCCATTAGTTACGGGTGAGAATTGCAAAGATTAGGTGCCAACTACAAGATGATAGAAGAAAAAACAAAGTACTAAAATGAACAATGGACCATGGTGAGTGAAATTATTGGGTTGGCGTTGTTCTCATTCTCATCCTCCTACTGCAAATCTTGGAACTTTGCGTTTGAAATAATAGGAAGAGTTACAAATTAACAACCATCAATTTGCAACATAGAGTGTTCGTCGTCAGAATACGTGAGTAATTAACAATCTAACAACATAATATGTCAAACTATATATAAGAACATGTCGAAAATTGTAATGAATGTGGTTTATCTTGACAAAACCTGGCTCCATATGATAGGTAAGAGTGATAACTCTGGGGCCTTGTACAAAGAAATGAAAGAATGTAATGATAATAGCCACCAAACGCATTGGCTTTTGCCGATGGAGACTTGCACTCGAAGTCTCCAAGAAGTTAATGAATACGCCTGCAGCTAAAACCTGATCAATCCAATGGAACTCATCAGTATCATCTGAGACTTGTAATCATTAGCAAAAGCCAGGGATTTATTGAGATTTTTACTAAAGCCACAGAATGCTTGGGGCCTTGTTCTTCCTTTTGCTAGCTTTGAAAGAACACTGGCCCTCTGGAAAAACAAGCACCATCTTTCAGTTCTGTACAGTGTTCTAAAGCCATGTGTTTCCTTGGGACCTTGTTCTTCCTTTTGCTTCCTTTCAGAACCCTTGGCCCTCAAGAAAAACAGGGAGCTTCTTTTAGTTTATGTTCAACGACTTGGAAGCCCAACCTTGAAGCTTCATAAAAGCTTACTGACCTACCCAAATGACTCCAGATCTCAACAGTTTTATGTTTGTTTGATACACTACGAGAGTGATGTTACTGTTCTACGATAACTGATTACAACTTTCGTAGTAAAATGACACAAAGTTCACTGATGACTACCAGAGTGCCAGCAACACAGTTTTACTGTGTTTCACTCCCTACAATACTCGAGTAGTGATTTAGCTTATGGTTTGTCTTAGTCTTTTAGAATAACCATTACACATTATATTGCAATAGCTATTGGTTTCCATTTTGCTCTTAAGCGGATCCTGCACTTCGGAGCTTACTTTCATATATATCGCACGCCCTGATGAGTTGTTTGGTTGCATTGTTCATCCTATTGAACAGTACAAGTAACCAGAGAAGTACGCAAAATGAATGTGAATCAAAATCTTTGCATGAATTGTAGGAGGCAGTTACCAGTTATGACGCAGAGTGCTGGGGGATGCAGCTAACCAAGATAGCACGTTCAATACCAGCACAACCTTACTGCAAGTGAGGTGTAATATTCATGACATGGTTCAATACAAAGCCCAAATAGAATGTGCCTTTTAATGCAGCAGCTGAAAACACTCTTAATGAAAGAGTGGATGTTACCAATGTAAGGGTCAAGTATAATGTAAAAACTAAAAACCTTTAAGAACTCTTGCCACTGAGGAATTCTTGATTATGTGGATAGCAAAATATTTCGTGACCGAAACCTCAGGGAGGATCGGTCTCCGCCAAATTTAGATACAACCAGTAACCATTATAAAAAAAATGACCCTTAGTAAGTGATCCATCTCTTTTTGTTGTCAGCGGCAGGGCTGGCTTAATCGGATTCATGGAACCTTTTCTATCATAAGGCCATATCATTTCATTTGAAAGCTTTATGCTGATAAGACTTATATATTATCATACAAAACAAATCAGTCACTTGGTACACAGTTCTCACTCAGCATAAAAACCATCAGATCATTCAGATGCATTCAATAAAAAGTTTCAACTACCAGCAGCACAACAGCGGACAGACCATAAACGCTAAAAGAAAAAGAATACTTCTGTAACACCTGTTCTATAATCACTTTGCTCATGATTGAGAATAATAGGTCTTTTCAAAGAGAGGACAAGCAATAAGATGCATAGAAACACTAAAGCATGTACATATCAAACTATCTGGAAGAAAAAAAAATGAATCCCTGAGAACAGACTACAAAGGCCGTTGAAGATAGATGCCCAAAGTGCAGAACCTCTTGACTCGATCATAGTAAATCGGTAAATCCTGTTGAACAACTCTATCTGAAGTTCTGAACAGAGTACAAAATTACATAAAGACAAACACCAAAGAAACTACTGAACACTGAATTATGACTCAAAGGTCTCCAAAGAAGATTAAAACTTTCCTAAATCACCAGTTGTTGCCAGTCTCAAGTTATCTTCTTTGGAATGGCTTGGTTCCAGATTAGCTCCAGCCGAGCTTCAGGAAAGTCTTAGAGGTCAACAGAAGTTGCAAGTTTCTCAATCTTCTAAAACAGATGGTAGCAGCAACCTTCTGACCTTATCCTTTGCCTCTGGTAGTTTCCAACTAGAGTTGTTATTAACAATTTGAACTTTTCTTTCATTAACTTCCTAGTGCCTTATGATCCTAATTTGTTTGTCTGCGAGTTCCAACTAAGCTTACCATTACCGGTCTTAAATCATCTTTCTAATTTTCTTAGTGCCTTAAGATCTTATCTTGTGACTCCTTCAACTAAGCATAGTACCAACAGTCTGAGCTACTCTCTTATTAGTTTTGCTGATCAACTTAAGAAATTGCTATTGGACTATATCAGAAATGAAACCAGTTCAGGCCAAAAAAAAATACAAGGCTGTAAACTGTTCTAACTTGAATAGAAAGTCCAACATATTGTGAGTAACTTGAAAGAGTAGTTTTACCATATTTCAGAGGTAAAATGTTCAAGGTACATAGCATTAGGTTTATCAATATCACAAAATCATAACCAATCTTGCAATGTATGCATGAAATTATCGCACCTTGTAATGAAATTCTTAATACTGATACTATTGTGCAAAACCATTAAAATTATTATTTGATTTTCTATTAGCAGACCTATATGACTGACATAAACTACAACTGGCATAGTGTTACAGATAACATTAAGCAGGGGAAAATTAGCACTACAATCAGAATTTAAATTACACGACATTATCATGCAAAGATCAATCTCAGAATTATGAATTGAAAATCTTTAGCAGTATGTAAAGATGAAAATCCTAACAAATATAAACTACACAGATGGTATCTTAAAGCATCAAACTTCTTATAACAAGTCATTTGAAAAATAATACATTTTGAAAGGTAAACAGAAGAGGCAACAGTAGCAGCAGACCTGACCCAGCAACTCTATCCATATATCCGATAGGCGGAACTCCAAAACATGGGGCAGCATCACAGTCAATACAGGAAAGGGGCAGCACCGAATCAATTCCACCCAATTCATAGCTCAAACTCTTCGTCCCTCAGAGCCATCTCCGCAGCCTCTTCTTCCTCCTCATCAAGAATGAAGTACTCGTTCCTCTCCACCGGCCTGAACATATGGAACATGACCACGTAAAACATGAGACTGGCAGTCTCCTCGGCCGCATTGCTCACCCACTGGTACTTATACGCCGCAATCGTCTTAAGCGCAAAGACGACAATCCTCGTGAAGTACAAGTAACCAATAACCACAATGTAGAACTGCCTGAACAGAGTCAGCTTGGCCAAGTTCCTCGCCGCCTTGCCGTCGGTCTTGGAAGTCTCCCTCAACGACCGAATTGACCACACAATAGGGAATATAATAGCACAGCAGCAGATAATATCCACCAGCAAGAACACCTGGTTCCACGTTACCCAGTCCTTGATAAAAGGCCCGGTCTCGCCGATCACAACCGACGCTAAATTAGCGAGAACCTGCAGAGGGATCACAATCATCAACACCTTCTTCTCCTTCTCTTGCAGAAAAGGCTTCAAGAATGACCAGCCGGTGCCGATTAGAACGATGACGGTGAAGAGGAGAACGACACGGAGGAACTGGAAAATGTAGAAGAGGACATCCCAGCCGTGGGCGGTGCCGGTGACCTTGACGTAGTGCTTGTCCTCGGCGGCGCAGATGAGGTTTAAGGCCTTCATGAGAAGGAGGCCACCCATGAGGATGTGGATCCGGTGAGTCGAGAGCTTGTGGGAATAGCAGAGATAGATCCAGAACCCTAGGAAGGTGAGATAGGCGACGGCGAAGACGGAGAAGAGAGACGGGAGGTGAGTGAGGCCGGCGGAGAGGTAGTCACGTGCGCCGTCGGGGTCGAGGTTGTAGACCTCGGTGCGGACGTCCATGGTGACGGTGGTCTCGGGAGCGCAGTTGGCGAAGAAGAGAGAGTATTCATTGGGGGCGGTGACTGGGTAGGTCTGGTTGAAGGAGGAGGACGGCGGCGGAGAGAGGTGGCGGAAGTCGAAGAGGCGAGAGATGTGGCGGGAATCGAGGACACAGAGCTGAGGGTTTTGCTGGATCTCGACGAGGACTTGAAGAAGGGACTCCTCGGAGAGAAGGAAGAAGCCGAGGCGAGAGGGATCGATTTCGGCGATCTTGGAGGTGACGGAGACAGAGGAGACTCGGATGGTTACGAAGCCGGTGTGTGTGAACCCGAATTTCTCGAAGAGGATCATGGGCCGGGTGTCGGCGGAGATCGTTAGGGTCTTGATCTCCGCTGCGGCGAGGGAGGAGAGGGTTAGGAGGACGAAGAGGAGCAGGGGTAGTTTCGTCATTTTGGTCTTCATCGACGCTGTGGTCAATGGAGGGGGTGGAGAGATCGATCTGAAGAGAAGAAGACTCTCAGAAAAGGGATGATATTGGGGACGATGGAAGCCAAGTTTTTTGGCGTGGATTTTAAGATTTCTTTGGGTTTGACGATAATGACCCTTGCGTTGGGCCTAGTTTTGGGCTGGGAGGGACGGCAGTCGGCAGGCCCACTGCCTTTGGTTGATCATTTGCAGGACGTGAAACCTTATAATTCGGAAGGAGAGCTGTTGTTCTAAGTAAGGGTGGACTCACTGTGGTAGATCTGGTCAGCATTGTTTTGACCGTTTTCCAAATTCACCAGTTACAGTGTTGGTTAATTGATATGATGATAAAATCACCGTATTCAATTTGGTCAAATACAAAAAAATAAATGTCCATTTAGTACTAATTTAGCCTCCTCATTGTCTATTTCAATGACAAAACTCAAAATTTGCTCATTCACTCTGTAGATATCTAACACTCATATCTCAAATGATATAAAAAGTGATGATTTAGATATTTTTGAGACTATTTTGTCCTCACCTCTTAAATACTCCTATCATCTATTAAGACTTTGTCGGAACCTTACCAAACTCCGATCACCGGTCGCCGGAATTCGGTCATCGGCCGCCGGACTCTGATCACCGGAATCTCGCTGGATTTTTTATTTATTTATTTATTATTATTATTATTATTATTTTTTCATATTTCATCGGTATCTCGTCGGACATTGCTGAAACCAAACTCAACCCTCGCCGAAGGTTTTATTAGAGGGCAGTAAACTGTATTATATGATTTACCGACTCCCAGTAACACCCGATAATAAATTACTGACCTCTAGTGACCCCAAATACTAATCCCTAGTGACTAAAATACCGACACTCAGTAACTCCTAATATTATACTACTGAAACACAGTAACACCAGATAATAAATTACTGACCTCTAGTGACCCCAAATACTGACTCCCAGTAACTCCTAATATTATATTAATGACACCCAGTAACACCCGATATTGACCCAAATACTGACCCCCAGTAACTCCTAATATTATATTAATGACACCCAGTAACACCCGATATTGACCCAAATACTGACCCCCAGTTCAATCTCATATTCTTCCTGTGATTTCCAGCCGCCACAACTCTTTTGACCTCACTCTCTCCAAGCCCAAGCTATCCAATCCTATCTTCTCACTCATTTTCACAAACAATCTCAAATATACGACTGGGATGTAGATTTTGTTCGCCGATCTCACCTGAAATCAAACACGGAGCCTTCGTCAGAATCGAACCCATAGGGATTCGTCGGAGGCTTCGTCGGAATCGAACGCAGTGGCCTCGAATTGATTGATTTTCGATGACAGAGCCATGTCGGACGAGCCAAAGATGAAGCCGCAATCCTTGAGTGGGGCGGCGTCACCGGAGCAGAGAGAGGGGGCGCCGTCAGCGTGGTCGAGGAGAGAGAGAAAGAGAGGCGGCGGCGTCGGCGTCGGCGTCGGAACTTGAAGCTTCTCGTCGGAGTCGAACTTGGCCTTGATGCTTTTGGTTTTGGGGTGAAGACCGGTGGAGGTGGAGGTGGAGAGAGAGACAGAGAGGTTTCAGATCAGGGAGGGGGTGGAGGTGAGAATGAATTAAGGGTTACTTTTGTCTTTTTATTTAGAGTTGATGGAATGGACATGTAACATTAGTTTGGTCATTTTTTTTTTGTGTTTATAACTAAATGGTCATTATCCCTATACAAAATCAGGGTGACATATGTTTTACGTTAGTGAGAGAGATCAAGAGAGATGAAAGAATAATGTAGTTTCGCCATGATTTATACATGTTATACTAACGGTTATAGTAGCCATAATTATTGACTAAACCAATTGAAACAGACAACATGGTTTTAAGAGAGTTTTTGATTTATTAGACTTAATTTCCCCACTAATACATTTTTCGTATATAACATTGGAGCATCAACAATCTAATTTGTCAATTTTGAATTTCCGATGCAACTTAGTTTGGAAGTAACTATCAAAAGAACTGGTGGCAAATAGAATACTTAAAAAAATGAGGTATTTTAGGTTAGTTGCATGCATAAACCGAGAAAGATGCACCCCTTGGATCTGATTGAGAAGTCCATATATCTTTTTAGCACCCAAACCATGTGCTAATGTAGAGTATCTTCAGTACACGACGTGTACCTACACATACAATTTGAATGGTCAAAATTAGATTATTTCATATAGATACATGGTGGGCCATGTGTATAAAGTATTTTAAATGGCTAAGATTGCGCCGTGTACTTACACGGTGGTGCATACAAGAATTTCCGGTGCTAATGCTGGAAATTTGGAAGTCACAAATGCTACTAGAGCAAACAAAAAAACAAAATCAATAAAAAAAAATGGGCTTTTGCATATTTTGAATTGGACTTTTATTACTGCCTGAGGCCTGGTTAAGGCTTCTGGACTAAGAAGGCAGGGAAGCCCATAGTACTGTGTCTTATCGGTTACTAATCCAGTGTAGTAGACTAGTAGTGTAGGTAGTAGGTGGTGCGTATATTCGGATAATAATAGAATTAATGCCCTTCAGCATTGTAGCTGCTACATTAAAGCTATAAATTGACAAAAAAACAAGTAACAACAAAATGAGATCAACATGATTGTATCATATGATACGAGTTTTGTAAGCCATGGATGTCACTTTCTGTATTATTTTCTTTCTTATTGGCAACTGGTTTAGAATCCAAACTATGTGATAGTTGAGTCTACAATTTCTATTATGTAGTCTTTGTTTCATCTATAGATTATGACAAATTTTTATTCAGAAATAGTTTGGTACACAATGAATGGGAATGTTTAAACCACCACATTTTATTTTTGTTTTCTTGAAAGCGATTAATTAAATTTTTGTATGTTCACTTTCTTGACTTTTAAATGTCACCCATGTTTAAGCTTTTAAAGTCATTCTCTCCAACAAAGTACATTTATATCATGAAAACGAATTCCATCTTCTATATCAACAATAACAAAAACACAAATTGTATGTCGAACAAATAAAAAAATTAAGAGTTACCCCTTAAACTCTTTACTTAAAAACAGTTTTGTCTCTCTGCTTTCATTTTAAACTAGTAAATTCTTAATCTCTCATATTTTAACAATTTAGTCAATTCCGTTACATGACCGTCAAAATATTCCGTTAAATTTCTAAAATGACGAAAATGCCCCCGTTCAAAATAATTTTTTTTTCTCTTTTGTTTTTGTTCATCAACTCTTTTTTTGTTTGATATTATTGTTATGGTTTATATATATAATTATATAATTATACATAGAGAGGTACTTAATTTGACCCCAAAAAAATTTAAAACAGAATGGAAAAAATAAAAAATATTTTCAATAGGGGTATTTTGGTCATTTTAACACTTAAACTTTGCCAATAATTGATTTATTTGACGGAGTGGACTAAATTGTTGAAATATGGGAGATTAAGAATCTACTAGTTTAATTTGAAAGCAGAGGGACAAAACTGTTTTTAGGTAAAAAAAATTAGGGGGTAACAAGTATTTTGTCCAAAAAATTATTATCGTTGGTATAATATAAGGTTTATTTATTTATTATTATTTATTTTAAATTTTTTTTTTATTAAATAACTTACACACCCTTACATATGTCAATGAGATTTGAACATATGATCTCAACGTTGTCAGTTAAGCTACTTAACCAATCAAGCCACAGCTCACTGACATCGTTGGTATAATATAAGGTTAAACGTTAAATGTTCATCACTTTTACATTCAATAAGGATGTGTTCTGAAAACATCTTATTATCTCCTTAGTCATTAAAGATCAAGATGAGTTATGAGAGTGATGTCGAATATCTCTCTTTCTTTCTCTTCGAGCCAATTTTCGAGAATATGTTGAATACAAGTCGTAGTGTCATTGATAAAATCTTATGCTTGGTTTTCACTAGCAAGTTAACAATGGTCTCACAGTTTATACCTCATTAGTTTTCCTCGAGTATATAAGTTTGTTATGGTTTGATCGTTAATATTTTTTTTTTCGTTAATATTTATTAATGTTTGATCGTGTTTTTAATTTGCTAAGGATATTATCGGAAACTTAATTTTGGACCGTATTAATATTTTGTTCTGTTCGAGACGAACACTTGAGCAGCACCACGAGGCGTCGAGGTGGAGAGAGGTCCGACTCAAACCCGTTCAAACATGGCGACACAACATATAACCAATGAAGAAACTTATACCAACATTACCAAAATACCCTTCCCCAAACCGCCTCTACTCCCTGTAATTTCATTGATCAACAGTACCATTTTGTTATTTCCATTCCAGGACTACCTGTTTATTGGTTTAGCCATGGTGTTTTCTGTCCCTGGTTTATTCTCATTATTATCCGAATAATCATCCCAAACGAAAACTCCAAAGCTTCAAAGCCTTAAACTGACTTCAACCCAAGAAGAAGCACAGCATTCCCAATTTCCCAGAAGCCCAAGAAAGATCAACATTCGAAGAAATTTCGAGTCTTTGAGCTGTTTGATTGCTCACCCAAGTCAAGCCGGTAAGTTCAACATCACAAATCATCTTAATTATATTTACCTTGTTTGATTTTCATGCATATAGATTGAAGCTTTGAATGCATTTTCCTTTCTCAATTCCTGGGTTTGATTCTGTTCTTCGGATTTTGTATTGGAGGATCATGGTTCTTGCTTCGTTTTGATTACCCAGAACTCGTAAAGTTTGGAAATTTGAGCATCTCAGAGCTCAAATTTGTAGGTGATTCATGGCAAATATAAAATGACTGATGGGAAATAGGAAAAGTTGTTTACCCACTTTGGTAATCAAACAGAGATTTAGGGTTTCAATCACTTCATGATGGTTCTTGATTGCATTTATGTATGTAGATTGTTCCAATTGGTTAATTAGTTTGTGTGGTTTTCGGTTTCGTTTTATGTTGTACAGATCATAATCTTAGTTGAAGATTTGAGTTTAGATGCTAGTTGGGGTTTCACTAAATTTGGAGAGGTGGGATAGTCAGACCAGATGAATGTGGTTGGCAAAGTTGGGAGCCTAATTTCCCAAGGTGTTTACTCTGTTGCCACCCCCTTTCATCCTTTCGGTGGGGCAGTTGATGTCATTGTTGTTCAGCAGCAAGATGGAACGTTTCGAAGCACACCTTGGTATGTTAGGTTTGGAAAATTTCAGGGTGTTCTGAAAGGTGCTGAGAAGTTTGTTAGGATAAATGTGAATGGCATCGATGCCAACTTCCATATGTATCTTGATAACTCGGGTGAGGCTTACTTTATAAAGGAGGTTGATCCTAGCAAAGGAAGTGAGGCAGATGTGGCTGATTCTGATAATTTAAAACGAGAGGATGATGGCCAGAATACTGGTAGCCTTGACCATCCTAGACTTGAGCATAGTGTGTCTGATTCGGCAGTGTTGAATGATTGCGGTTCCTTTGGTGCAAATCGGTTAGAGAGGGCAGAATCTGATGTTGATCGAAAGTTTTATGAATTTCAAGATGATCAATCTTCTCTAGAAGATTCATCTGAGTTATCAGATTATGGGTCGTCTCGATATGATAATTTTGATATTGGGGAATCACAGAATTTAAACCCAGAAGTTATATTGGTGAGTGTGGATGGTCATGTATTGACTGCCCCCATCTCAGCATCAGAACAGAATGCAGAGAATTTGCGATTAGACACGCCTCGGTTTAATCTGGGCCCAGGTGAAGAGACCGACTTCTGTGAAGAAAATGAGGAGTTGGGTTTGGGAGAGAATGCTTGGGCCGCTGATTATATTAGTAAGCTGGATGCACCTAGAACTGGCATTGCAGCTGGTAATGTTCGCAGCATTCGGAATGATAACAATGATGCTGGTTGTCAGGTTGAAGTTTGTGAAGAAAAAGACGAACAGGCCTGTCAAGCTCAAGAAACTCAAAAGACTGCAAGCCAGGACAGGGATCTTCAGATGCATAGCGATTCAGAAGATGTATCTTCTAAGAAGGCAGAGCTTTTCGGGAGCTGCTTGGAGCTAACAGAGCTGGCCAAACGTGCTGTTAAAAATGATGTTGAAGATGAGGGTTCCTCATTGGAGGCTCACATGTCAGCAGAAAAGACTCAACAGACTCTAGATGCTGGTATTATTGAATTAGAAAAGAACAGTGACTTGTCTGCTTCCTGTGGTTCTGTTTTACCTGACAACAATGTATCTCCAGATTTACAAGTGGGAAATGAATCACTACTTGCATCTGAGGCTAGTATTGACAGCATTTCAGTGCATTCTGTCAATGATTTAGAAAGGAAGGATGAACAAGTGGCATGTGTTGAAAGCAGTTCTGTTCATTCTGTCAGCATTGATTTGGAAAGGAAGGATGAACAAATTGGTAGTGATATCATTTCCACACAATCTGTCAGCAATGGTTTAGAAAGGAAGGAAGAACAAATCAGTATTGACAGTGTGTCTGTACATTCAGTCAGCAATGCATCAGCAGAATTGGATGGTGCAGAGATTGGTCAAGAAAGACATGCATCCGGAGATGAATGCAGTAAAAGTGAGTCAATGGAACCTGGAACAGCCTCTCCCAGTGAAATTACACAAGTCTGTTCAAGCTCTGGTAGTGGTAAGTACCTTATACCGGCTTCGATTGTTTTCCAACATTTTTGAATCTCCCTATTTCTCCTCGATTCTACAATCTTATTATGTTTACTTATTATGCAATTTTCAGGGTTTGAGATCTCACTGTGTAGGAATGAACTTCGGGTGGGTATGGGCGTGACTGCTGCTGCTGAAGCCTTTGATACCCGTCGTGTTTCTGCAGAGGATTTCAGAACTTCTGCTACTGCAATCACAAAAAATGAAAACCTGATCATCAGATTTAAAGATAGATACTTTTCATGGGAGAAAGCAGCTCCTGTTGTTCTTGGAATGGCTGCATTTGGTCTAGATTTACCCCTTGAGAGCAAGGATGCAATACCTGTAGAACAAGACGATACTGAAAAACCGTCGACTCCTTCTGGACGCAGATGGAGGCTGTGGGCTATTCCATTCCGAAGGGTCAAAACACTTGAGCATACCAGCAGTAATTCTTCAAATGAGGAAGAATTTGTTGATTCTGAATCCAGTTTGCATAACTCTCACGTTGAACCAACTCCCGAGTCCCCTCAAAAGCAGTTTGTAAGGACTAATATTCCCACCACTGAGCAGATAGCATCTCTAAATCTCAAAGAAGGTCAAAATGTGATAACTTTCAGTTTCTCTACCAGAGTTTTAGGAACTCAACAGGTTTGTCAATATCTGGTGCTCTTTTACATCCAAACGATAGCTTGCATAGTTGGAAATTCCTAATAACTGATTCTTATGTTTACCAGGTTGATGCACATATATACTTGTGGAAATGGAATGCACGCATTGTAATTTCTGATGTTGATGGAACTATCACCAAGTAAGATTACTGTCTGTGTTATATGCTTTTAATTGTTAGTGTAGAATTACTAGAGCAATGCTGAAAAACCATAGGGCAAAACCATAAGATGACCTGATCTATTGCCAGATTAGTAAACCAATAAACTATTGTATGACAGCACAGGCAATCTACAAAACCTGATGGAAATTAAAATAATAAAAAAAAATTCTTTTAAAAATTCAAAAATGACAAGGTACTTTATACTGATATTATATTGCTTTATTTAATGCAACTTTAACCTTGATATGTTTTTCCAGGTCGGATGTTTTAGGTCAGTTTATGCCATTAGTTGGAAAGGATTGGACACAATCTGGGGTGGCTAGACTTTTCTCTGCAATTAAGGTACATTTTTGTATATGTATAAGCTCGATGATGTCAATGTTGTTGACTAAAGACTCGGAAATCTCAATGATCTAACTCATTTTAGTTGGACTACATTATATTTTGGCAATTAAGGCTGTCAACTCGATTTAAAATCCAGTCCCTTGTTTTTATCTGTTGGACCCTTGTAACTAAAAGTTTGTACATTATTGTGAAATGATCTGGTGTTCTTTTGTAAATTGATATCTAATACTGAGGCCTGCTTTAATTACAGGAAAATGGATATCAGCTACTGTTTTTGAGTGCGCGTGCAATTATACAGGCATACTTAACGAGAAGCTTTTTAAATAATCTAAAACAGGTAACCTAAAAACCTGGTCTGTGCCTCTGTGGTACCCCGTCATTCTAATACATCACCCAAGTTTGGTTGCTTTCTTTTATGGTTAAAGGATATATATATATATATATATATATATATATATATATATATATATATATATATAAGGCTTGTAGTGTTGAGATTGTTAGTTGCATGTACATGCAGGATGGAAAAGCTTTACCCAGTGGACCTGTCGTTATCTCACCTGATGGATTATTTCCTTCATTATTTCGTGAAGGTGAGGTGGTCTCTCTAACATGTTCAGAACTACTTCAGCTTGCATACACTAACTTTACTATAGTGTTTTTGCCTTTTTGTTAACCACATTGTTAGTGTACTGTCATTGCTCTTTCTATTTTCCATTGAGAGATTAAGCCAAAAGGGAAACTAATAATGGAGAAACATAAATTAGTGAGAATGTTTCCTGGTTTCTGGTTAAACTATATGAAAACCTTTGATTGATGATGTTTACTTTGGCTTATACTACTCACTTCACCATTTGTTGAGTCATTGACCCCGAATAAAAAGCATGTGCTATCTACATTATATATATACATCGTACATTCATATTGCTACTACCAGATATGAGCTGCCTTTTCATTTGCTGAAATATTGGACTGCTACATACTTTAAAGTTTTATTTTAACTTTTTCAGTATTTATATTAAACGTAAGCTTGTTGTTGTTGGTTAGTTTGTATTTACTCATTTTTATGGCAGTTGTTAGAAGAGCACCGCATGAGTTCAAAATAGCCTGTTTGGAGGTAAATGACAATACAATTCAACTTGATTTCAAATTCACATTTTTAATTGGCATCGGCTCTTTTTCTTATTATATGTGTGTTAAATCAAATACTGCAGGACATAAAAAAACTATTCCCCAAGGATTACAATCCATTTTATGCGGGTTTTGGAAATAGAGATACAGATGAGCTCAGCTACAGAAAAATTGGGATTCCCAAGGGCAAGATTTTTATAATCAATCCCAAGGTTTTTATCTTCCACTGTTATCTTTCACAAGTAAAGAGGGGAATGCCCATATTTTCTGTGGCTAAACTTTCTCATTTATTGGCAGGGTGAGGTGGCCATCAGCCATCATCGTGCTGGTGATGTGAAGTCGTATACATCTTTACATACTCTTGTCAATGACATGTTTCCTCCAACTTCATTGGTTGAGCAGGTAACTTAAAAGTCTTTTGCATCCTTTCGCAACACAAACTTTAAAATGGGTAGAGAGATTTGCAACTCTGCCCTGCTCTTCCTTTGCTCGGAGTTTGCGCACATGAGTGACTCAGTAACATGCTTCTTTCCTGTCTTGAAGCGAGCATTACTATGTTTTATGTTGATATAAACTTGGTTTCCAAAACATTTGCAGGAAGACTTCAACTCATGGAACTATTGGAAGCTGCCATTGCCAGAAGTTGACCTATAGTGATGTTTTTGACCAAGAGTTGACGTACATTTCCCTTTTGGCCAACATTAGTGGCCTCGAGGAGCATATACAATATAAGAGAGTCATACACTTGGGCATTCTTCCTGATCTTCAAATCTATGCACAGAACTGGTCAGTTGTACTTATTAGCGAGATTTGCGGTCCATTGACGCTGTACTTGTAATAGAAATATGGAATTTTGATAATCAGAAAGCTCTTATAGAATAAACAATTTACTCTTGGGTGCAAGGAAAACTGAATGAGTGATGCATTGAGTGGGTGTGTGTGTTCTTTCCTACATGAACCAGCCGTTCAGAAACGTTTCTCAAGTTATTTTGAACAACTTTAGTCCAAAGTCCAAACAATACATTAGTACTGTCATTTGAATTCTCTTGAATTTGGAAGGAGACTGGTACGTATTAGAGGCTTCAATTTCTTCTCATGAAACTCTAGATGTTGGAACTTTAGTCCTATCCTCTGTTTAACTGAAATTTATTAACGATAGATTTTCTCTAAGAAGTCGCAGGGATTCATAGGATTTGAAGGCAACTCGGTAACATACAACTTGAAATCAAAACTCGGTAAATCAGACATACAGGATGCGATGAAAATACTTCAACGTTGGCTAAAACCATCATTCATAACATTTTAAATACATGATGGAATTGCTGTAATTGAACTACATATCAATGCAGTGTAAAATGACAACCAGCAAAATCAAACTAAAGTGGAACAGTGAAGGGGGACGCGTATATGCCAGCCTGGGGCAACCATTGTGCTTTTGGTGGCCACGAAGTCCGACTTGAACAACCGGGCATGGGTTCATCCTGGTTAGCTTTAAATCTTTTAGAAGAAGAAGATTTTCCACTCTGCTGATTCTGCTTCTTCTCAAAGAGCCATTCTTCATCCCCAGAATCGTTGAACATCAATTGAATTAGAGGCAGAGGTGGAAGCTGATCAAACTCATCAAAGTTCTTGATCAGAATTTCAGGAGCTGGTGCATCAGCTTGGCTCTGAATCTGGTCCCCAACTACGGATGAGGTACCCCCGCAAATTTCTGGCGACGACCTGAATTCGATTTTCTTGGTTCCTTGTGGAGCGTCTTGGCTGGTCTTCAAACTTGGTTTGAGTTTCAGTTTGAGGTTCAGTGTGGTTCCAATTTGGGCACCGCAGCTCCAAGCTTCTTCATGTTTCATCATCCTCATCGTTATCTGAGTGAAGGAAGTGAGTCGGGTGTGATATTTATAAGGTAACTTTCCTAGCTAGTTTCCTTGAACAAATAATTTAGTTGCTTCCTTTTCCCTATCAAGTAGGGAAAACTTCGTGCAAGAATTTTCGTGCTTAGCTGTGTTGAGACCTTTCCCTCTGTACTCGGGAATAACTATTTCCTATTGAGTTTTGGAAAGAATTTTGGGGTTTTTACCGATAGGTACACTTTTGAGCCCAAAATTTCTATCAGCAGGCCAACTATCAATTTTTCCCATAGGCAAGGCCCGTTAAAATTTTCTGTTAGTGGGTTAGATTCTGTTAGCTGCTATATTACTAAAATACCACTTTTAGAGACCATGAACACAAAATCCAAACTATGTATCTCTAATGCTACTGAGCCTCAAATCTCAACCTAATGCAACTGAGCCTCACAAACTCCGCCGTCCTCTTCCACGGTTCCAATACCACTGAACCTCATAAATCAACTTCCGCCGTTCTTCGCCGCAACTTTAGCTGCCTCCGCCGCGCTTCTAATGCCACTGAGCATTAGAAATCAACCTCTGCGGTCCTTCGCCGCGCTTCCAAAACCACTGAGCCTAAAAAATCAACCTCCGCAATCCTCCGCCACGCACTTCACTGCGCCGTCGTCGTGCCGCCGCCCAAAACTTTAGCACCCGACCACGCTGGCGCACCGATGAAGCTCCAGGTTTACAGGTGGAGATCCGGGTTGACCTGAAAGTGGAGGAGGATGAACTTGGTTTTGCGCCAGATCTGATCGGGGTGGATACCGAGCTCGTCGAGGAGAGGCTCCTCGTCTTCGAAGCGACAAGGGAGGAGGAGGAGATGGAACCGTTGTAGAGGGTGGTTTTGTGCCAGATTTGATCGGGGTGGATATCGAGCTCGTCTAGGAGAGGCTCCTCGTCTTCGAAGCTGGGGAGGGCGGTGGCGGAGGAGGAGGAGGAGGAGGAGGAGGAGGAGGAGGAGGAGGAGATGGAACCGCCGTAAAGGGTGCCGGTGGTGGCGGCGGCGGCAGCGGACCCGATGTCGAAGGACATGAAGGAGATGCTAGAGGCTGAGACATGAAGGGGATGCTGGAGGCTGAGGAACGAAGGGGTTGAGTGGGAGTGGAAAGAAGAGGAGGGAAGGGTATGATGGGTATGTTACGAGTAATTACTAATAGCCATTACTGTTTGTTTGGTGTTGATGGTATACAAATTTTAGGTTTTTCTATTGGTAATTACTGCTGCTATATTGTAGTTATGAATAATTATTTAAAGAATTTTCCCATCTTTGTTAGAATTTCTCCTGTATTTTTTCGAAGAAAACATGCTAGTGTACGTACTCAAAGGACTTTGGCACTCTTATTCTCATCAAATTTTCTGAAAACATTATTTTAAAACTTAAAAATTAAAACAGCCTATTCATTCACAAATCACAAGTTTGAGCAAACTTCATCAAGTAAAGTTCGTGGTGTGCTTTGTGAGAAGTAAAAACAAGGAAGAACATTGCAATTGTGTTTATATTAGTTTAGGCCTATCTATTCAGTAAGTTTTGTTAGGGACACTTGTTGACAGTATATATGGTGCACCGCCAAGCATGATCGGCGACCTCGTGGGCTGTGCAACCGGCGCCATAGGTCCTACTTCCGGCATCCGGCGGGTAGACCGCAACCCCGGCTACATTCTCAATGTCAGAGATCACCGGTGCCGCACCCAGAGAACGTGCCACCGGGCTCCTGAAATAGCTTCGTGAGTAGGGAAATATGTATTAATGTGGGTTTGTGTCCCACATTGGAGAAGTTATAAAGGAGGGAGCCTTCCTTCCCTATAAATAGGAGGCTACCCCCTTAGTGTTAAGTACTTTAGATCTTGGATACTTGCTACTCTTGGCACGTAATCACCACCGATGGCTTATTAGCCGGCTATAGTGTATTCCAAGTGGACGTAGCCGTGCCCTCCGATGGCACGGTAAACCACTATACTTGCTTGCGTTCATGTTCTACCTTTATTATTTTGCTTCTGCCAGGCCTATGGGTTTGTGCAGAAACAATTGGCGCCGTCTGTGGGAATCAGTTCAAAAAGTTGTGTTGCTCTACCAGCGGGCAGAGATCGATTAATCCGTGTGGGCAGCCCGGCCAGAGAAAAAAAAAAAAGAATTGTTTCAATTGTGTGGGCAGTCCGGTTGCGCCAATTGTTTCACCCATCAGCCAGTCTCCATCTCTCCCGAGCATCTCTCCCGGCCAGCATCTCCATCTCATCTCTCCCGGCCAGCATTTCCCGGCTCGCAAGTCAGCATCGCCGGACAGCATCTCCGGTGCAGCAAGTCTGCCGGCCAGCACCACCCGGTCAGCCCTCTCCCCGGTCACCTGCTGCCATCCACGACGGCCCAGCATGCAGCCCGGTCAGCGGCCCATACAGCCCAGCCGGGCGTGGTCAACCCGTGCGAGGCTCCATGCACGGTGAGCTCCGGTGCAGTCTCCGTCTGGTCTAGCAGGCTAGCAGGGCACGGGCCCCAGTACCATTCTTCGTTCGTCTCCGGGCATGGACCGAACCAGACGAGAAGGGAGAGAGTCCTTGACCGAGAGAGCCACCGGACGGGAGGAGAACCCCGGACGAGTCAGCCGGACGAGAGTCTCCGGCTCGCTCTGATATGGCAGAACGCGGGGTCCAGGTTCCATGCACACATCTATTGCATGGCGGATTTCAACGCCCCATTATCATTCCATGCACACATCTATTGCATGGCGGATTTCAACGCCCCATTATCATTCCATGCACACATCTATTGCATGGCGGATTTCAACGCCCCACTATCATCCCATGCTCATAGCCCTACAACACTTGAGTACAGTGCTACTTATATTGCAAGCATACTCACAAACTGTTGCATATCACCGGTAACAGGTACTCACCCCGGTCACGCCCAATCTTCAACGCGGACTTGGGGACTGGGCACCGTTGGGTTGGTAACCCTGCTGGTCTGCGGGACAAGGGCAAGACAGTTTTAAGTCCCCATTCAAGATTGCACTTGACCGGGAACTTGGGGGACTTGTTGACAGTAGCCATAGAGGGGCTACAGCAGGCCCGCAGACCCGCAGCTAGTGCACCAGGGGCCGGCCCAGGGCCCGGGACCGGATCACCAGAACCCGGCCTCGGGGTCCAGCAGTCCATCCTGCTACCAGGGGCCCGGGGTCCGGGGGCGCCTGCCTGCCTAAGAGGTCACCAAAGCTGCCCTTTGGGGTGCAAACAGAAGGGAACCAGTCCCACATCGAAAGGTAAGGCCAGACCTCACTCCTGGCCACCTATATAAGGGCACCAACTACCCTCATTAATAGGGAACTGATCATTCCTACCGCTTATATACGTGCTTAAGTTATATCTATTCCAACTATACTAACTTAGGCATCGGAGAGGAGAAAACCGGCCCGCCCGGTATTCCCCTTAGTAAGCAGGTTTGCAAGAGATAGCACGAAGATTCACCTGTCTCTACCAGGCCCCAAGGTTTGTGCAGAAACAACACTTACTTTCTCAAATGAATCTCGTGGTTAATTAAATTAACCAATAGAAATATCATAAAAGTGTTGAATTAATGTCAAATGAATCTCTTGGTTAATAAGATTAACCAATAGAAATATCATTGAAGTGTTGGATTAATGTGTCAAACAGTGTGAGAGACCAGATATCAACCTTACTTGGGTTAAAAGACCCTCCAAAAACAGTGTGAGAGACCAGATATCAACCTTACTCAATAACAAATTCATCATTAAATTTAGCCATAATATATAGGGTTTTTTACCCAAAACTACAATTTTGAGTACATAATTACCAATAGCAAGGTTCCCTTTTTAAATTACCATTAGCAAGGTTCCATCCAAAACTAACAGAATCAGTTAAGTATTAAATTACACAATTACCCTCATTAAGCCTAATGCTACTGATCCTCAGAACTCAACCTAATACTACTGACCCTCAGTGAGTCTAATGCTACTGATCCTCAGAACTCAACCTAATACTACTGACCCTCAGTAGCTCCGCCGTCTTAATACTATTGACCCTCAGTAGCTCCGCCGTCCTCCGCCGTCCTCCGCCGCACTTCAATAATATTGAGCCTCAGTATCTCCGCCGTCATCCGCCGTACTTCAATAATACTGAGCCTCAATATCTCCCACTCAAAACCCTAATTCTCCCAAAAAATTCCAGATCTCTCACTCCTCCACAAACTATTCTCCACCGATCCAATTCCAACCACCAAATCAAAACAACAACAAACTGAGAGAGAGAGAAGACCAAGTCCATTAGGCTGCCGCACTCTCCTTGCGCCGCCCAAGTCCTCTATCTCCACTGCCACCGCCGTGAAGACCGCCACACCGAAAAGCAGAAGGCGAAGACACAAAGGCCAAGTCCTCGACCTCCTCGCGCCTCCGACCTCGCACATCCGGCCGCGCGCCTCCGGCCTCACCCAGGACCTCCTGCCTCGCTCGTCCAGCCTCGCGCGTCCGGCCTCGCACCTCCAGCCTCCAGATCGGACCTCCTGCCTCGCGCCTTCGGCCTCGTTCGGCCGTCGAGCCTCGCTCCGGCCTGGCCCTCGCGCCTCGATCTGCTCCAGTTCCGGCCTCACCCTCGCGCGCTCGCTGCCTCGCGCCTCAGCCGGCCTCGCTCCTCCGCCCGCCTCCCAGCCTCGCACGCCTCCTCTGCCTCCTTCCACCTCGCGCCTCCCCTCGCGTCGTCGTCCACCTCCGCTCGCGCCGTCGTCCACCTCGCGCCTCCGTTGCTCGCTCCACTCTCGCTGGCTCCAGATCGGGAAGGAGAAGAGGTGGCTCCAGATCGAGAAGAGGAGAGAGCAGATTGGTTGTTGTGGTTTTTTTTTTTTTTTTTTAATATATATAGATGGCATATGTTGTAATTTTTAAATTGTCAGGGTTAATTATGTCATTTAACATTAGACGGATTAAAAGTCTGTTAGTGTTAAATCCTGCTAGTGGTATAAAAAAATCAGACCTTGTAATTGATAATTATGAGTACAAAATTGTAGTTATTGGTAATTATCTATAATATATATAACCCAATAAACATGTACAATAACAAACTGAAGTAACTATTAATGCCTACAGAAAATAGTGAAAAGAATAAAGGCAGCACAGATCGATCACTTACACCTCGATCCCCGACCATCTTCAAAAACCATCAAGTGAGAGTAGACTCTCTGCATACTCAATAACATCATCATACCAATGAAACACACGTTGGCCACCGCAAACCATATCACTCGTCTTTAAAACACCTAACTAACTCCCCCTCGCTGACAACAGATTGAACCTGGGCAATTCTACCACTCTCCGTAAAGAACATAAAAACCTCAGCTGCTGATGGGTAAGATCGCCCCCAAAAATCGGCCACCCCCTGCTTGTAATTAAAGAGCATAGTCCAAGCTACTCACGCACGTCATATTCTCTCATGACCCAGAATTCGATATAGCTACCATAATCAGGTCCCCTCTTAAGCGATATAGACAAGCATTCCTTTGAAAAAACCCTAACTTGTCTCAGAACGACGCGCTCGTTAAACACAGGAAATGGCACTTCCCGGAAAACCTCCTTTTTCAAATCAAAAGCGATGATAGATGTTTCGCCCTGGAGCCAATGGAGTGTCTCATGTAACAAAGCCGGCATCATTCGCCACCGATTCAGATTCAATGGCTCGAATATGGGGGATCCTTCGAGCTCTTTCCAGATGTTGGCTCTCGATGAGAAGATCTTGACCTCGGTTTTGTCATCGTCTCCATCCAAACGAGCGGCTACAAAGACTTTGTAGTCGACGTCGGTGGCCGAAACGTAACCGAATCCAGAACGAAAACTTGTCATTCTTTGTGGCTTGAAACCCGGGTCAGACAATGGCTTGATGTATCCGGTGGAGGGGTTCCAGATATAAAAGTCAGCATGATAATTACCAAGAGATACAAATACTAGACCATTGCACGAGCCCAGTAGAAAGATCTTTCTGCTAGGCTCCTTGAAATGGAAATCGAGGTTTCTCACTGGGGAACTGGCACCTAAAGAAGGCGTCTCCAAGTCCAGCGAGTTGATTTCAGAGGCTTTGGAGATGAGGAGCCTGTGCTGCAAGGAAGCGACTGTGGAGTGGCAGACGGCAAATTTTGGGTCGAGAACGGTAGAACGCCACTGTTTGCAAACGCAACTCAATCGGATTAGATACTTGAGGGAGTTGAGGGGTGATCTGGAGAGGATATTACAGAGCAAATGTCGTGGGAGGTGGTTCATTGCGATGGATTTTTTCTGGATGCCTCAACCCTAATTATAAGGATAAATTACTGATCTTGTAGTGTCTCACAGTATAGTTCATGTGCTTTTAATTTTAACTGATCACTCCTTGTAGTCTCAATATTCTACCAATTGGTCTATTTCATCCAAAATATTTGTTTATCTTTTTTAACTTCCTCAAATGCCCTTAGATTATTTTTTTAAAATTTTTTACTTTTTCTTCTTTCAAAACCAAAACCGAGAGAAACTCCAGAATATATGGGTTTATAATTGTCGATTTTCAATCCAAGAATTTTACAATTGCAAACTTATTGCAATTGGAAAAAAAAAATACAAATTGATTTGATACATACTGCTAACAAAATCAAATAACATCACCATAATTAAGATGAAATAAAATTCTATAAAATCTCCATCATATCAATTTAAATCAAAATGAGATTAAAATAAATTCTCATCATCATCCTTAGCATTAACAACACTCTCTAAGCTCACACGAATGAAACTATATAAATAACTACAATTTTATATAATTAAACTTACAAACAACACTACTACACTAAGTTTAATTTTTATTTTTTTTATAATAAGGCTCAAACTTAATTGGGGTACATAGCTTTTCATGGTGGGTTGTGTATTCTTCGGTTTTGGTTTTGAAGAAAAAGGAAAAGAAAACAAGAAGAAAAATAATAAAACAACACCTAAGGGCATTTGAGGAAATTAGAAAATAGTTGACAATAGGGCTGGGCACGGGCCGGGCCGGGCCATGAATTTCGTGAACCCGACCCAAAGCCCGAAATATCGGGCTCGGGCTCTTCAACAACTCAAGACCGACCCAAAGCCCGAAATAACGGGCTCGGGCCGGGCTTTTTCGGGCCCATTTTACCTGGAAAACAAATCATCAAAATTTGTTGGAGAAGAGAGGACTCGAACCCCTGACTTCGAAGAAAACAAACAAACTCCAAACCACTAGAGCAGAAGCTGCTTATGTTTAAATAGTTACAAATATTATATATATTTATGCATTATAGACAGAACAATAAATCATCAAAATTAAGTTGGAGGAGATGGGACTCGAACCTCAGACCTCTTACAAAACAAACAAGCTCCAGACCACTGGAGCAGAAGCTACTTTTGTTTACATAATTACAGATATTATATTTATTTATGCATTTTCGGGCCGGGCCGGGTTTTCGGTCCCAAAAATTTCAAGGCCCGAGCCCGACCCGATTTTCTTGTTTCGGTTCGGGCCCAAATTCGGTCCGGGCTTTTAACTTGAAGGGACCGGCCCGTTTCGGGTTTTTTCGGGTTTTTCGGGCCGGGCTTTCGGTCCCTCGGGCCAAAACGCCCAGCCCTAGTTGACAACCATTTTGAACAGATTAGACCAATTGGTCGAAAATTGAGACTACGAGGAGTGACCAGTTGAAATTGAAATCACGAGGACTAAACTGTCGAGACTCTAAAATTATAAGGAATGATCGGTATTTTGTTTTAATTATAATTAGTAAATTACACAGTAGCACCCGACCAAATTTACAAACATAAAGAACTCATTTCCAATCATTTTTAAACAAAAAAAAAACATAAGTCTGACCCAAAATCGAGTGGACCCTGTGTTGATACATGAAAAATCACGTCACCTGCTATTATATTGCCATGCCACAAAAACCATGCATAGTCACACAATTATACAAAATCCTATAGTTTTATAAGAATTCATGCTCGTCATTCGATTCTGACACACCACGCAAGCACGCTTTATGTGGACCCAAGCCACGTAATTCTGGGGCTAGCAGATGTGGGTGTGGTGTGGAAGGTTACGGAAACGCACATGCTCATTCGTCGATTTAATATTGTCAGTGATTTCGGTCTTGAGCCCGAAATCCAAGCCCAACGAGTTAGATCGATGAATGAAATAGTGAACATGCATAAGAATACGGGATTGTGCCAACTTTCCTTCCTCTTAAAAACCAAAGGCCCAAAAGCACAAATCCCATAAGCCCAAGTTCCTTCCCTTTCCTTTGTTAAAAGCATTCTTCCCCGCTGCAACTATATACCCAGTTCTTCTTCCTCGCAGCACACAAAATGCGGACCGAAGCAAAAACCCTCATCATTTCACATCAATCATCTCTTTTCCAAAATCTCACCTCTCAAGCAAGCATCTTTTCTCTGACTTTGGGGCATGAATCCTGCATGAATTGAAGAGGAATCACTTTACCCAAAGTGATGGAGTTTCTGTGAATAACCCTACACCCAACCCTGAGCCTATAAAAGGGGGGATCCTGGGATCGATAAGGCACCACGCATCATCAAGGCATCACCCAGCAAAACCCAAATACAGTTTTCAATTCCCCAAGCCACCAAGCCTCAAGCATTCAAACACCAAAAAAAGCTCACAACCATCTTTCCCCCAAAAGCCTTTTTCAAACTCTGTTCCAGAAACCCAGAAAATTCAGAAACCCAGACTAGCCCCCGATTCTCTTCACCGCAGTGTATTTCTAGCTCCCGCACCACGCTCATGCTGTCAAGCTCTTTTGATCTTCATGCAGTCTGAATCACACACGAATTTCTCCCACTTTTGGGTGGAATTCGGCCTAGTCATGCTTAATCAAAAAGAACCCGCAACATTTGGCGACTCCACTGGGGACTAGGTTGTGATTCAGAGATCATACTGCAGTTCTTTAATATACACACGCTTATGTTGTACACAGTTATTGCTGGATGCAATTTTTAGTGGCTCCCTTGTTAATACTGTCTACTCAAATATTTTGTGTTTAGTTGAAAAATTGGAGATAAGAATTCACTGTGGTGCATGATAAGGCGTTGCAGCAAATTGTCTTATCATGTTCCAAATTCAGTCGATGCAGCAATGCTTGAAAATCATGCCCTATGCAGTCAATTAACAATGCCTCTTGTTAGTTTGTTACTCAATGCAGACAAGCAAGCATCATTGTCGTGTTTGGATACATGTTTGTAGAGATAAGCCTAACACTCATGCTATATGTGATTAAGGATATTCATACTTAATGCATGCAAGCAAATATTGTTTCTACTGCATATGCACTTGTGCTCGATGAATCTCAGGATTGTAAAAGACCCTGCAACTGTAGTTTTAATTAGCAGCTCATGCTATATGGTTGCCATGCTTATTATGTCACTGAAGTAGATGATGAGAGGGAGCAACACAGTAGCAAAAGCTGCAGGCCTATTGCTGCACAAGCACCCCTGCACATGGAAAGAAGTACTTGGGGGCTGCGTTCAGTACCCCTGCACATGGGAAGAAGTACGTACTTGCTGCACAAGCACCCCTGCACATGAAATGAAGATGCCATAGTCTTTACCGATTCGGACATGAAGGCTGCAGGGATCCCATCGTCAAGAATTATGAAGACTGAGATGAAGAAATCCTGCAGCAACAAGAGACAATAACTTATTCTATAATACACCCTGTAGTTTTAACAACTTAAGCCATGCCATGCCAATATGTTATGAGTGGCAGATTATCTGATGCAAGTATGAACATTTAGGCTGAAATCTTAACTCTCAGTCACCACAGTATTTCATGCCATGCTGAACATTTCATACATTTTTTTTTGTTACTACATCCAAGCCTTCTTCAATCCAGCAATCAAGCATTCCAAGCCTTATGCTAATATGCAAATTCTTTTTTTCGCAGCAACTGTATGTGTGACTCCAACTGGAAAGGCAATTTCTCAGTAGACAATATTAATCCTATGTCCCTATCTGCCAAACCAATTTAATAGTACTTGCAACAATATTGTGCGTTGTAATAAATCTGTTATAGTTCATAGTAATACAAAATCATTCATTCAAACCTTCTTCAAATGAAGCATACATAATCATATTCAAATCTCTTGATGCCATTTTCAAAATTATGCTATTGCAGTTACCAAATATCGTTCTAAGCATCCTCAAGCCCAAACAGATTGCCCAACATCTAAAATCTCCTCTCAAAATCATGCTACTGTAGTGACCAAAACCTTAGTTTTACACCTAAATTCTAAAAATAGTCTGATGCCATTTACCACCAAAGCCAAAACTTTCATTTCAGTAGCTCAAGTACACAAGTCCGATTTCATAACCAGATATGTTTATGATCAAAATTACAAGCCTCCCAAGCCAATGCATCAAGTGTTAAAAACAAACTCAGTTGATTGAAAATCAAGATCCTGTGTTACAAGCTTTGTGTAGCCAAAAAAAAAAAAAACTCTGATATACAAAACATGATACTCAAGCTAATATCATCCCAAGTCCAGTATATAAGTCTTCCTGCAGTTGTTATTCAAGGCTGCAACTGATGAATTGATTTTTGGTGAGCCTCCCTGCAGCAGCATTCTAAACCAGCATGCATATACCAAAAAGAGAAAACACGCTGTTGAACGATAATTATCAAGAGATAATAGCTTTGAACAAAAGTCATGATAATCTCTTAAATTTGGAAGAGTTAGTTATCGTTGACAAATTCAAAACAGAATATACATCAGAGGAAGGGATGTGAGTTTTTCAAATTCAAGAGATAAAATTGGCAGCCGGGTCAAAGCAAATGAGTTTCCAATTGTTTATCTTCATCATCTCTACCAGAATTTGAAATTCAAAATCAGCTTATCTAGCTCTTTCGGCACCTCTATATATTGAGAGCAATCTGCAGAAGCAAAGGACGGAGAGAAAGGAGAGAAGAGAAAAAAAGAGTGAGAAGAGGCTCTGTACGTACCAAAGGAGAGAAAAAAAGAAAACAACAAGAGAGATTTGATTGTTACCTGGAGATTGTCATCACACGACGAGAAGGCCCCAAATTCAGAACTACAGGTATCTCGCCGTTACTCCATGGTCTATTCTCAGTTTTCTTGTTTATCTTTGCTGATGTCTCGATGAGTGCAGTTCATGCCTCAAGAAATAAAAACCCTTCTCTTTTTCAACACAAGAAGCAACTTTTCTCCCAATTCTTCACCATCACCCACCAAAACAGCCAAACAAATATAGAACAAGAAGCATGGTACGCAAAGAGGAGTTCATCAATGCTTGGATGAAAAGATGGGGAAGAGAAGAGGCTCACCTGTGTCTTTTTGTCTCTATGTCCTGGACTTGTGTGTTATCCTTTTCGGCCTACTCTCGGAGAATGGCTGCGTCTTAAAGGGCTCTGTCACACTTGTTTGAGTTCACGATGACAAAGTGGCTATTATACGGTTGATGCGATGCTTCGAGCCTGCAAATACAGTAGTCATACATCAAAAGCTACATCTAAAGTTATAGTAGCCGTGCAACGGGGGAGTCGCGCCACGGATGTTACCAGAATCATGAGTTGCTGCAAAGATGTCCATATAAATGCTTGCTTGTGATCTGTTCCAACTCCTCATGCAGTGGCCAATATATTCAAGACCTGTGCAGACACCTAGAATCGTTAAGATATACTCCAACATTGCTAGGAGCCAAGAGGACTGCATCTATGAAGCTTAGACAGTAAACAAAGCAAGAATGCAAAGTTGAATGTGAGACCTTGACGACGATGCAGTGATGTCTTTTATACAAGCACCTGTCACGAATCCACATCAGAAGAAGAGGTTGTTTCTGCAAATTGGAATGGCACGAATCCAGCAACCGGACACCATCTCTACAGATCCTAAGTTCAATGCCACAGAATCCTTCAAAGTCCTGTGGAGAAAGAAACTTGGAATCTGCATACAAGAAGCCAAGGATTGTCAAAACGTGTTTCAGTTTTCACCTTAATTGACAATCATACATATACATGTAATGCAATTATACAAATGCAAGTCAGTAGTCTCCCCATGCAGGTTGCAAAGTGCTATGCTTCACCTAGGCTATGGTGGCAAGCTGTGAATGAAACAAACACGAACTCACAAAAGCAACATAATCAAATGGTTACCTTCCCAAAGCCGAAACGGTGGAGTGATGATTTATCTAATTGATGATCGATACACCTACTGGGAGTACACAAATATACAGGTGGTTGCCTTCCCAAAGCCGAGACGGTGGAGCAGTGATTATCTAATTGATGATTGATACACCTACTAGGAGTACACGATGCTCCTACATGCAAAGGATGAAATTCTTAATTAAACATTTGAGATTCATGGGTGGCTATAAATAAAACCTCACCCAAACCAATGGGAATTGATACTCACCGATTTCATGAAGCTCAATCGCCAAACTCGGCCGAACCCTGCTACAGATTAGAAGCCAGAATCTTTCGAACCTCGATGAAGAATGCTGCCAAAGAATTAATTGCCTGAGCAAAATCCTAACAAGAAATTAGAGAAGCCCAGTCAGTAGAAATTCTTACCCAATACGCATGCTCAACAACAATGTAGAGAAGTACAGAATATGGGATGGATGCCTCCCATTTATACAGGTCACTCATTGACTCCACCTGGGAATCGGGTTTATGTGTTTGGATTTCAATGCAATTCATTCTCTAACTGGAGATGGGGATTATGATAGAGATGAGGAGGAGGATTAAGTGCTTATCAAATAATCTTTCAGAAGCTTTCGGAGGTCAGAGATTGAAAAGCACGAGTTAAACTTCAATGAGACGCAAGCATGATAGATTAATCAAGTTTTGGGCTTTATTGGGCCACTGACAGATCACAAGCCCGCAGGCCCAGTCAAAATGCTCGACGGAAGTCTGATCTACCTCAAGCCTCGACACTTGGGTGTCCAAATTAAATATGCAGATACTCTACCACAACATCCGTCCACTAAACTCTGAAGCCCGTTGCAAAACCTGGTAGACACTCTACCGAATTGGATGTTCAAAAGGTATACGCTTGACAGATTCAAGTTCTACATACATCTGTTGAGCTCAAATATCAATACAAAATCATAAACCCAAATTTCGAACTACAGTGGTTTGATCCCTTTACAGGGTATGTAGGCAGTCTAGATTTAAATCTAGGCACAACCACAATTCTAAACAGAATCCCTGACTCCACCAGTAAAAATTCACCTGAATCCCTGGTTTGTCAAATCCGTCTTTCAAAGTGGCCTAAACACTACTCCTATCCAAAAAGCCAAACTTGTCCAGTGAGTCATTCACTCATTGGAACTCTTGAACTACGAGTGACTTGATCCCTCTCCAAGGGTACGTAGGCAACCCATTCATATTTCCGGGTGCAGCCGCAAAAACAAACAAACACACACACACACGCTCCACATACGTTATTTTCTTTGTATTTGGAATCAAAGGGTTTTCTCCTTCAAATATAAGAGTTGTAATTAAGAGACATATCTTGTCTTGAATGGATCCAAACTTAACATAATAAAAGTCTTATTTCAAAATAATGAGATAAGATGAAATTGTGTCGAGTATATTATTTACAATTTTTTGCTCAACACACGCAGCAAGCCAGAGGAGCATACTCTGCAATTTTGATCACCTGGCTTCCTTCTCCATTTAAGAATATGATGTGCTCATCCAGTATGAAAGCAAATCGTTCCCTGCAAATAGTTGCGGTTATATTCCCCTACAGCTTTCGCCGCAGCTATTCTCTCTCAACAATGTTGTGGTTATATCACCTGCAATGGCATCATGCAGTCAAGCTAAATTCATTAGATCAAGAAATCCTTATTTCATCAAGCTACAAGCATCATTACTCCATCTAGCCATTATGACATGCAAACAAAATTCAACCAAGCAGTAAGCAATACCAATCAAACTCACAACATCATGCTGCAAGCACTATTACTCAATCAAGCAACAAGCATGTTTAATCAAGCCGAAAACCTTAGGGCAAGCAATCACTACGCGACCAAGCAGCAAGCAATACTCAAACAAGCTAAATCTTTAGAGCAAGCAGTTGAAACTCAACCAAGCATCAATTAATACTTGATCAAGCCAATTTCAAGCAACATGCAATATTCATTGTTAGACCCTCAAATAGCATGCTATGACACTTGGGGGCTGTTTGTTTATGATCTTGTTCAGGGTGCTCCGAAATTTTATGTTGTAGCCAAATGTTTCCATTGTAATGACTACTCTACTATCTGAATCTCATCCAAATTGGACACAGTACCAAACACTGAACTCAGCTCTATACAAGCATAACACCAAACTCCATCCCCATCCAATCCTGATTACAAACTCAAACACTATCCCAAGTCTTTCTCAAACCAAATTAACTGCTGCTATGCCCCAAAATTCCACTCCTACAGCAAGCAGAATCCCCTGCAGTAAAAAAAACCTCATATGCAGTAGCCCCAGTTTTCATATTATACTAGAGTCTTATGCTTGCAATCATGCTAGAACATACATCAGTAGCCCAGGTCATGCAAGAAATTTCCTATATTCAACCATGTTGAGTACTCTACCATAGAGAAGGCACAACTCCAAGCAACAAAACAAATTCAATGCCCCCAAAATTCAATCATTTGCACACTGAATTCCCAACACCAAATTTATCAAATCAAACCCAGAATTAACACCACTGCGGTGGTAAATAAACAAGCACATCCATCATCACTACCATGCTTCATAAACCTACTCCTTTTTATATTCATTATCAAACTCCAAAATTTGATAATTGAATTCTATCTCATACCCTTTTTCTTCAGCTTTCAAACAACCTCTAGATCTAGGCCTTTCTTTAGCATTTAACTACCACAGTATCAAAATTACGTATATTGTCATGCCCTTTCCAATTGAACTAAGTACCTATACAGTAAATCAATCCAGCAAAGATCTATGCTAACATACAAATGCATATCAAGCAAAAAAGCTTTTTCACACTTAGAGCATTCACTTATGCAGCCCCGCATTTCAAAAATCTACAAGTCACTCCCGCGTAACATTATGCACACAAAACCCCAAGCATGCTCATGGACAAATAAAACATGCAACACCATGCAAAAACATGTCATGTCCATATGATCTGTCATCATTGACACTCTTTGTACCAATGCATGAATAAGCCATGCAAAGCCATTATTAACTCCAAGATGTAATACAATTCATATTAGGCCCGGGACTTTTGGACCGAAAAACCGCAAAACCCACAGGAATCAAACCGAATTTTGCGGTTCGGTTCGGTTCCTAAAAAAATTTTAGTTTGTAAAAAAAACCGAACCGAAATATAAGAATTCGGGTTCAGTTCGGTTCCAGAAAAAAAAAATATAAAAAACGAATTAGAACCGTTAGATCTGTTTCTATTAATTTTAAACCGTTGGATTTTAAAAATCAGGTAAAAAAATTTAGGTTAGTCTTTTGGCAGCGCGCAGCCTCTCTCTTTCTGGCTTCTGCAATTCTTCATTTCTTCTTTCTTCATCGACTCCCCCTGTGTCTCTCCACTCTCTCAGCCTCTTTCAGCCTCTCTCAGACGAATAGGAGCAGCCCAGCACTTGGCGCGCCGCCTATCGCCGCCCTAGCGCCGTGCCGTCGCCTCCCTCGCGCCCTAGCTCCGTCACAGCCTCTCCTCGAGCGCTCACTTCCTCGCAGGTCGCAGCCCGAGCCTCCCCCAGTCCGCCGTTCCTCTCCGTCGCAGGTCACGCCCTCTCTCCCTCGCCTGAGTCGCCTCCCACGCCTCGCCCAATCGGCCGTTCCTCTCCCTCGCAGGTCGCGCCCTCTCTCCCTCGCCTGAGTCACCTCCCACGCCTCGCCCAGTCGGCTGTTCTTCTCCCTCTCCTAAGTCCTCTCCCTCAGTCTCTTGTAATTATCTATTCTCTCATCTCTGAAATCTTATTTGAAGTCTTCCACCATTAATTGATTGTGTCATATATGTGTTGGATTTGTTGTGTTTATACTTTATAGATACAATGGCGTCTGAGTACTATGATTCAGACGAAGTCAATGAGGCCTCTAGCTACTCCGGTAATGAGCAAACTCAAGTCACTGAACAGACTCAGCCAAGTGAAGATGATGTGCTTTTGAAGAAGAAGCTAGTGCCTTCGAAGAATCCGAGGAGGAAGAGGGAGAAGATGGCCATGAAAGAGAGGTCGAAAGCATGGAGTCATTTCGTAAAAGTTGACTTCCCATTATTAGAGATGAAGGATGGAGTGGAGACGGTAGTCGGAACCGAAAAGCGAGCTCAATGTAAGTACTGTCCTGTTCATTTGAAATCTGATCCAAGAGAGAATGGTACTAGTTCACTACTTAAGCATATTAGTTTGCATTGCAAGGGGTATCCTAGTAGGAATAATTTAGAAGAAAGTCAGTAAATTTTAACTAGTGATGTGCTTGAAGGGACTTTAGCTTCAAAACAGTGGTCTGTAGATGCATGTCTAGATGCTGCTTGTGTTATGATTGTGTTGGATGAGTTGCCTTTTAGTACAATTGAAAGGCCGGGGTTTAGGTATTTTTGTAGTGTGGCAGTACCAAGATGGAATCCTATACCATGTAGGAAGCAAGTAGTGAAGAATTTCTTGAGCATGTATGAAAAAAAAAAAGAGGCTTTAAGGGAAGAATTGAGGTTGCGTTCTGTTTGTTTGACAACAGACACATGGACCTCGTGTCAAAACATTAACTACATGGTAATTACTGCGCATTTCATAGATGATGGATGGAAGATACACAAGAGGGTGCTTAGTTTTTGTGTTATATCTAATCACAGTGGGAATAGCATAGGAAAAATATTGGAGAACTGCTTGGTGGAGTAGAACTTGGATAGAGTGTTGACTGTATCAGTGGACAATGCAGCAGCTAATAAGGTAGCCATAGAGTACCTAGTAGAGAAGATGAGTGGATGGCCTAAGCCACCTATTTTTAATGGGAAATACATGCATGTGAGATGCTTCCCTCACATTGTGAATCTAATTGTGAAGTCCGGTCTCCGTATAATGGACAAGTCAGTGTCTAGCATTAGAAATGCTGTTAAGTATGTGAGAAGTAGTGGACAAATGATGGAGGCATTTAAGAAATGTGTTGAGACAGAGAAGGTACCATGTAAGAAGATTTGTGTGTTAGACGTGCCAATAAGATGGAATTCCACCTACATGATGTTGGACACAGCATTAGAGTTGAAGAAAGCTTTCTATAGGTTGGCAGATGAGGAAGGTGGAAGGTATAAGAATTACTTTGATGAAGATGAAGATCTTGATGAAGAACAAGAAGAAGAGGCAGAAACTCCCAATGCAGGAAAAAAGTCTAGAAAAAGGGTAGGACCTCCTAATGCAGCTGATTGGGAGAAAGCAAGTACTTTTGTCAAGTTTTTGAAGCTTTTCTATGAGGTAACAGTGAGTGTGAGTTGTCAGCTGAAGCCTACATCACATAAAGCCTTTAATGACATAGTCACAGTCAAAGCCGAGCTAGATGATTTGTTTTACAAGCCCATTGATAGTGATTCAAGTGAAGCGGAGAAGGTATTGTTTGGTATGGCTAACAAAATGAGTTCCAAGTTTAGGAAATACTTTGGATCTGTAGATGATATCAATCAACTATTTTTAGTTGCACTTGTCTTAGATCCAAGGTATAAACTGAATTATGTGACACTTATTTGTGAGACAATGTTGTTCATGGGAAGTGATGAAATCAAAAGAAAAACAGATGGAGTGAAGAAGCTTGTGTTAGATTTGTGTGATCTTTATGCAGCCGAAAAGGTTGCTGCAGCTGCACCAAAGAGGAAAAGGAATGTGGGAGACAACATTAACAGCGCACCAACACCAAGAGTACCCACTACAGGGTTATCAGGGAAGAGGGCAGCTATGCAAGAGTTGTAGAACAAGCAACTTCAAGGTGAAGCCGTGGTGATTGGAGGAGAGGTTGATAGGTACTTGCTAGATCCAATAGAGCAGCCTGCAAACGATGACCTATGGGATATTTTGGATTGGTGGAAGTGTCATGGTCTAAAGTATCCTACCTTGCAGGCTATTGCAAGGGACTTGTTAGCAATCCAAGTATCCACAGTGGCTAGTGAGAGTTCATTCAGCACCAGAAAGAGGGTAATTGATCCACATAGGAGTTTCTTAACTCCTAAGACTGTTAAAGCTCTCATTTGCTTCCAAAATTGGTTGAAATCTGATGCAATCATAGGGTTGGAATTTATTCCAACAATTAAGGAAATGGGGTGGTTTGAAGAAGTTGAAAAGGTAAACTTAAACTTGCTCACTTGTATTGTTACTTTTATAATTTATAAGTATGTTGCATTAATGAATGTATGTTCTTTTCTCCATGTAGAACAAGCTGAAGAGGAGAAAATAAGATTGGAGAAGCTGTGCATATTGGAAGAGACAGCAACAACCACTTAGCAAAGCCGAAAGGTTACAAAGAGTAGACTGAGTAGTGATGCTTCAAAATCTTCGGTACCTTCAAAACCTTCAAAAGCTAGGGGAAAGAAGAAGAATTGAGCAGTACTTTAGTGTTGAAACTTCTTGTTAGATAATTTGTTGGATTGTTTAATTTCAATTATGTTTATTATTTAAGTTTTCAGTTTAGTACTTCAAATTGAGATTATGTTGGACTTTGAAAGTAATGTGACATTATCATTATGATGATTTCTTTTGGATTGCATGACGTTATAAATTTAAGATTTTTATTCCTTATGTACACATTTGACAGGAACCGAGGAACCGCAAGAATCGAACCGAAATTTTCGCGGTTCGGTTCCTTGCGGTTCTTAGAAAAAAAAATTGAAAAACCGAACCAAACTATGACAAAAATTTTCTTCTGCGGTTCCTATTTTTTTTTTACTGAAACCGAACCGTCCCAGGCCTAATTCATATGCATGAAATCAAATATGGCAGCCAAGCAATACACGAGCCAAGCCAAGCCGAGGTGTGACATGTTCATTTGCCTTGCCTAAATGTGATGCACCCCAACAAGCCAATACATTCAATCACAACAAGCTAATACATTCAATCACACCAAGCGCACCCCGGCCCATGCCAAGCGGATTCACGACTAAGAGGATTAATTACTCAAAGCATATAAACAACATGCATAAGTCTAACACATTCAATGACCATATCTTGCCACGCTCCTCTGTCAAAAGTCGTGCGTCCATTCTAAAAGCCATGATAGAGTCACACCAAGCCTATGCCCAAAGCATAAAACCCTTCAATGCACATGCGCTCTCTCATGGTCATCAAAATACAAAAGACAACCCCAGGCCGAAGCAATCAAAACACGTTCCTGATACATGCTTATGTGAAGTTTCCGCAAGTTGAGTCTATTTCGAATCAAGCAACGGAAATCACTGCAGTATGCATATTGTCTCAAAATCAAGGTAAAGAAGTTAGTTGCGGTGGTTCAAGAAAAACAGTTTCAAGCTCACATGACATCATAACAGACTTCAAGGATTCAAATGCATATTCTAGAGGACATGCCAACATGCTGATTCTATCAATCATTGGGTCACCCATGCACTTCAGTGATGCATAATCAACATCAATTAATGATGACCAAATAAGGTTTTTCATATATATTTCCCTCTGCGTACACAACATGCCAATTCATATTTCAAACTACCAAACCTATCCAACCAAGCTAAATTCGATTCCTCCTTGTTCTAGCATAAACTGAACATATGTAAGCCTTTCGTATTGCTGCAAATTCCCACCAACCATCTTCTCAAAATTAACTTACCCTTAGTAATTAGATTCCTTCAATTTTACCCTAAACTTTTGCTAATGAGTCTATTCTAGTACATTCAACCTCAATTTCTTAGCCTTTACATTTCCTTGTTAATTCTCATACCAAGCTAAATACAGTAATCATCACCCTGAACAAGTCCCAAACATTATCCATGCCTGGTAAGACCAAAACCAACCACACTATGCTTAAGCAGGCGATATAAACCAAGCAGAACAAATAAAACCAAAGCAATAATCATTCCTAAATCCTACAAAGTGCTAGCAAAGTCTTCTAGCTAGTCCTATAAACTATTCAAGCAACCTTCATCCCAGAAGACCAACTGAAGCCAAGCAAGAAAAATCAATAGAAACCAAATGTCAGAAGCATGCAGTGAAGAAAGCATGTTGTCTCGAACTCCAGGCTAAAATCAACTCCACCAATTGAAGGCTTATGTGGGAAGCCAATTTGCGTGGAGTTGATTTTAGCCTGGAGTTCGAGACAACATGCTTTCTTCACTTCAGGTAATCTTTAGTTTTCTTCATTGAGTAACTCTCGTGAATCTTTTGTTGTATGGGGCATTGCAGCCCAATTTATTGAGCTATCCCGTGTTGTTTAGAATGAAACACTGGCATTAAATCAATCTTTGTTTCTGCTGCGGTTAGGGAAACTGCATGTAGCTTATTGCTGCTCCAGTTGACTGTGGCATAATTGAGACTATGCATGCTTCTGACATTTGGTTTCTATTGATTTTTCTTGCTTGGCTTCAGTTGGTCTTCTGGGATGAAGGTTGCTTGAATAGTTTATAGGACTAGCTAGAAGACTTTTAGGAATGATTATTGTTTTGGTTTTATTTGTTCAGCTTGGTTTATATTGCCTGCTTAAGCATAGTGTGGTTGGTTTTGGTCTTATTAGGCATGGATAATGTTTGGGACTTGTGCAGGGTGATGATTACTGTATTTAGCTTGGTATGAGAATTAACAAGGAAATGTAAAGGCTAAGAAATTGAGGTTGAATGTACTGGAATAGACTCATTAGCAAAAGTTTAGGGTAACATTGAAGGAATCTAATTACTAAGGGTAAGTTAATTTTGAGAAGATGGTTGGTGGGAATTTGCAGCAATATGAAAGGCTTACATATGTTCAGTTTATGCTAGAAGAAGGAGGAATCGAATTTAGCTTGGTTGGATAGGTTTGGTAGTTTGAAATATGAATTGGCATGTTGTGTAGGCAGAGGGAAATATATATGAAAAACCTTATTTAGTCATCATTAATTGATGTTGATTATAGATACCATCAATAAGCTTGACTGCTACTGTAACTCAAAATAGAGTATGCATCACTGAAGTGGGAAGCCAATTTGCGTGCAAAGGCTCTTGGAGGCAATCCTTGCAGCAAAAGACGTGGGGAATGGAAAAGAAAAATCTTAGGGGTTTAAAAGAGAAGCAATCTGAAAAATTTCAAGTACAGACTTTACCTTAATGCTGCGATGATTAAAGAAACTCTTGTTAGAGGAATCAGTTCACGCCAGTTCCAGCACCAGGCAATCCTTGCAGCGAAGGAGAAAGACACGAATTGTGAGCTGAAGTAAAAGAAAAGAGGGAACACGCTGGAAGACCAACCATGTTGGTAATCAGCTCCCTGCAGTAAGAGGAAAGCAATGAAGCTCAGGTCTGAGTCGCATCTCAAGGCCACGGCGGGATAGAAAACTTCTGTTGAGGAAGACACCAAGCAATTCCCTGCAACAAGGAGGGAAAACGATGCCGATTGAAAAAAAAATGAGGAAGAAGACGAAGAATCAAGATACAAAAAGAATGAATACCTGGAGCCTAAAGGAATTGAGAGTTAAGGAGAGATTCGCAAGACCGGTGTAGGGTGCAGATGCAGGGCTGCTCCTGCGTGATTCTGAAAGATGAGAGAAGAAGAGCAAGACCGATGGATTCCTCAAGGGAGAAAACACAAGCTAAAAGTCTTAAATGATAATGTTTGGGCCGGGTTGACATTTTCCTCCCTATGGACTCTGATTATGTGGCCCACTCCGTGCCCCAAACAGCCCACATAATCATGGGGGCTAATGTTGATACATGAAAAGTCACGTCACCCACTATTATATTGCCATGCCATAAAAACCATACATAGTCACGCAATTATACAAAATCCTATAGTTTTATAAGAATTCATGCTCGTCATTCGATTCTGACACACCACGCAAGCACGCTTTATGTGGACCCAAGCCACGTAATTTTGGGGCTTGCAGATGTGGGTGTGGTGTGGAAGGTTATGGAAACACACATGCTCATTCGTCGATTTAATATCGTCGGTGATTTCAGTCTTGGGCCCGAAATCCAAGCCCAACGAGTTAGATCGATGAATGAAATGGTGAACATGCATAAGAATACGGGATTGGCCCAACTTTCCTTCCTCTTAAAAACCCAAGGCCCAAAAGCACAAATCCCATAAGGAAGCCCAAGTTCCTTCCCTTTCCTTTGTTAAAAGCATTCTTCCCCGCTGCAACTATATACCCAGTTCTTCTTCCTCGCAGCACCCAAGAGGACTCCCCCGACAGCCATGTACTCCACGTCCCCCCAAACTCCCCCGAACCAATTGACCAAATGCACTTTTGGCTTAGAGACCACAGATGTTATTCAGAGAATCCAGTTGATTGCAAATAGTAGCAGGAAGCGAAGCTTCACTGCCTGCATAGTCAAAATAGGAATAAAGTCACTGGGGCACTCCAGGTCTTCGCTGTTCCAGCCACCGAACCACTTTCCCGAGCTGTTGCTCTCCTCTCCTCCTCAGTAGTCGATCTCGTCGCCGCTCTTTGCGATTCCGCCGATCTCTCCCTCACCGGTGACTTCGTGGCTCGGCTCGCTGATCGCCTCTCCTCCGGCGTCTTGGCTTGGAGTCGCCGTAGATTCGATCTGATATAACAAGTATTTTTGGACCCGAAAAAGCCCGAAAGTCCGGCTCGGCCCGACTTGGTCGGGCTCGGGTCGGTCCTCATTTCCGAAAAAGCTCAGCTCGGCTCGAACCGAGGGTGTCGGGCTTTGCAAATTTTGGGTTCGGCCCGGCCCGCACCTAGCCCTAATTCACAGTAGTAGTTAGCTTCTCAATCTATAATTGCTGCCTTTACGTCGGCAGTAGCCAGATTTTAAATTGTATAGTAGCAGTAATTAAGAATGAATGCAAGTGTGAATATTAAGAAGGACAAAAAAGTAAATTTTTAGTAGTAGCAGCAATTAAGAATGAATGCAAGTGTGAATATTAAGAAAGACAAAAAAGTAAATTTTTAGTGACAAGTGGCAGCTTGACAACACATTGTCCTGATTTATAAAATTTAGTTTTAATTTATATAAAAAATATGGCAGGTGACTTATTTGTTAATTAAATTGTTGTTGTTGAAGGAGAAAAGATAATAGGGAGAACTTCTTCTTATTGATTGATAGAGAGGCCTTTATATAGGTATTACAATAAGTATCCCGATAAATCAGGGATTCCTTATCTATTACAGAATCAACTATACTAGTCTGATTAGGTCAAGACACATCCAGGAAGTTACGGAAATAACCTTCATACAACACTCCCCCTTGTGTCAAGCGCCTAATGTCTTCATGGTGCTTACCATGTTGCCTCACTAAAAACCTTGCCAGCAAAACAAAACCTCTTGGGCAAAAATAAAATGCATGGACGAAGGGAAAAGAGCACAACACACCGATACTACACTTGTGAATAACATGTGATGTAGACTCCTCCTGAAGTCTAACAAACTTAGAGCTCTGATATATGGCGCATGCCTAGGCTCTTCACATGTTTCACATGTATAGATTTTTCCAAAGACTTGGTAAACAAATCTGCAATATTTGCATCTGAACTCACTTGATTAACTTGGATGTTCAGAAATTCTTATTGTTACACATTGTAAAAGAACTTAGGCGATATGTGCTTAGTGTTATCACCTTTGATAAAACCTAACTTCATCTGCTCAATGCAGGCAGCATTATCTTCATAGATACACGTAGGTTTATCGGTGGTAGACACTAGTCCACACGAATCACGAATGTGGTGAATAATTGACCTTAGCCAGACACATTCTCTAACAGCCTCATGGAGGGCAATGATCTCTGCGTGATTCGATGAAGTAGCAACCAAAGTTTGCTTGGTTGATCTCCAGGATATCGCTCTATTTCCCATGGTAAAAACATAACCAGTTTGGGAACGAGCACGATGTGGGTCAGAAAGATACCCAGCATCTGCAAAACCAACTAACACGTTGTTGGGAGTCTTTGAGTAAGGGAGACGTCCAGAAAAGGGCACATTTGAGTGGCCGGACGCGTCCCCATCATCATCCTCCACGCCGCCCGCGCCAGCGGCAGTACCATGGTATACCATGGCACTACTGAGGCAGCCGGAAGCGTCGGTGTGAGGAGGGTGATCGGCGGGATCTTCTCTCTTTGTGCTGAAAGGATAGAACAAGCCCAAATCAATAGAACCTTTCAGGTAATGAAACAGATGTTTGATACCGTTCCAATGACGAAGCGTAGGCGCTGAGCTAAATCTAGCCAGTAAGTTCACAGCAAAAGAAATGTCTGGTCTAGTGCATTGTGACAAATACAATAGTGCCCCAATCGCACTTAAGTATGGGTACTTAGGACCAAGAATCTCTTCTTCATCCTCCTTCGGACGGAATGGATTCTTGTTTATGTCCAGACTACGAACGACCATGGGAGTAGACAATGGCGTATATGTATCCATGTTGAAACGCCTGAGCATCTTCTGCGTATAAGCAGACTGGTGAACTAGAATACCCTTGGTTCTATGCTCTAACTCAAGTCCTAAACAGAACTTAGTCTTCCCAAGATCCTTCATCTCGAACTCGAATTTCAAGAATGAAACCGTCTCTTCAATCTCACGTGAAGTACCGATGACATTCATATCATCAACATAGACAGCTACAATGGCAAATCCAGAGTCGGTCTTTCTAATGAACACGCATGGGCATAACTCATCGTTCTTATAACCCCTCCCAATCAGGTATTCACGTAGACAATTATACCACATCCTTCCGGATTGTTTAAATCCATACAGTGAACGTTGCAGTTTAACTGCATAAGCACTCCGAGGTTTGGAGTCTTCTGATTGAGGCACTTGAATTCCTTAAGGAACTCTCATGTAGATATCGATATCTAGATCCCCATATAGATACGCAGTAACTACATCCATAAGTTGCATACTCAGTTTTTAGGACACTACTAAACTGATCCAGTAGCGGACAGTAATGATGTCCATTACGGGAGAGTACGTCTCTTCGTAGTCAATACCAGGACGCTGCGAGAAGCCTTGCGCTACGAGTCTTGCCTTATACCGCAAGATCTCATGCTTCTCATTGCGCTTACGAACAAAAACCCACTTATGTCTGACAGGTTTAACGCCTTTAGGGATCAATTCAACAAATCCAAAGACTTGCCTTTTGTCTAATGAGTCAAGTTCTGCCTGTATTGCTTCTTTCCACTTCGACCAATCTGCTCTTTGTTGACATTCAGTCATAGAGTGTGGATCAACTTCGTCGTCATGGATGATGTCTTGTGCGACGGAATAAGCATATATATCATCGACGTGTGTGGAGGCTCTATCCACTAAGAGACACGCATTATTCAAACTGAGCGAGATTTCTTTGTTCTTTGGAGTTAACATTGGATCTGTATCATCCCACAGATATGATTCAGTTGACTCATGGACATAGCTATAGTCAGAGACAATCTCATACGATGGATTCACATCGTCGATGGTGAGCGGATTTTGTGCCTTCGCTCGCTTCTTTCGAGGGTTTTTATCTCGAGAATTTTTCGGTCTCCCCCTCTTCCTGGTGGGAGCCGAGGCCGAAGCTGCTGCCCCTTCAAAGTCCATCAAGGTACCGTTGCGATCCGATTCAGCAACAGCGACGACGTCCCGTAGGGCGGCGCCGCCGCCGGCGTTACCCTCTCTTGAGGATATGCCGACGACACTAGGTCTTAGGGCAGCTGAACCGGTCCCATAATTCTGGACCTCCAACCTTGCCGGTACGTTTGCAACAGGTACGTGTGATCTTGTCACTTTCGCAATATCAGTGAAAGCGTCGGGTATCGATTCCGCGACTTTCTGAAGATCGATAATGCGTTGCACTTTAAACTCACTTTGAGCAGTGCGAGGATCATGAAGAGACAAATCATTGGGGGCACACCATGTCAATTCCTGATGTTCATTCAGAATGAGTGCATTCCTATCTCCCCCTAACGGCGGGAAGTGTGTCTCTTCAAAGTGACAGTCTGCGAATCGCGCAGTAAATAGATCACCGATGGTTGGTTCTAAGTAGCGGATTATCGTTGGTGAGTCATAGCCAATATAGATGCCTAAACGTCGTTGTGGACCCATTTTGATATGCAATGGAGGCGTAATTGACACATAAACTGCACAACCGAAAGTACGTAAGTGCGATAGATTGGGTTCAAAACCAGTTACCATCTGGTAGGCACTAAACGCATTGTTGGCAATGGGTCGGAAACGAATAAGCATCAATATTGCATATCCCCAAGCAGAAACTGGCAAATTGGTTCCCATAACCAATGCCCTAGCCACTAGCTGGAGTCGCTGAATGGTGGCTTCTGTAAGGCCGTTTTGAGAATGAACATGAGGAACAGGGTGCTCTACTTCAATCCCAATGGACATACAATAATCATCGAATGCTTTGTAGGTAAACTCGCCAGCAGTATCCAACCTAATAGATTTGATAGGATGGTCAGGGTGGTTAGCCCGTAACTTGATGATTTGAGCTAAAAGCTTGGCGAATGCAGCATTTCTTGTAGACAACAACGTGACGTGTGACCAACGCGTCGACGCATCAACCAGCACCATAAAATACTTGAATGGGCCGCATTCTGGTTTGATTGGTCCACAAATATCACCTTGGATCCGGTGTAAGAATGGTATATTTTCAGTTGAAGCTTTGGTGAAATGAAGGGCGAGTGTGCAATTTAGCAAGCGAGCACGCCTTACAAAATTAGCGATGAGCATTGGAAATTGTCGTTGTGGCATAAGAGGACACGTTGGGTGTCGCCCCATGTCCCTGTGAAGGGTGGGACGACACGACTTGCAGCGTAAATGCCACTTCCTCTTTGGCCAGGTGCTCGGCCCCGAAACCCTGTGAAGGGAGGGGTGGTGGCGAGTGTGGCGTTAATGCCACAGCCTTGCGAGGAGTTTGGTTTCTGCGCACATCACGACGTTGAGTCGCGGTAAGGGGTTCTTCCAATCGCTTTTCAACTTGAAAAATGGATGTCCATGGGAGTTCTTTAGAATCCAGATCATCATATCACGGCCGGGGTGGCCTAGTCGAGCATGCCAAAGCGTGTAATCATTAGTGTCACAAAAATTATCAGTGACAGCATATGATTCGAAAACACGGGCTGTAGTGAGATATAAGCCATTGTCTTCAATGCACGGCATCTTCTCTAAGATACGGCGACGGCCGTTTTCTTGAGAAGTAATGCATAAGTATTCTTCACCATTCTCAGCATAGGTATCCAAGTGATAACCGTTGGCATGGATATCCTTAAAACTCAGCAGGGTTCGATTTGTTCTTGGCGCATAGAGAGTATCAATGACATTGATAACGGTACCATTTGGTAACATAAATTCAGCGGTTCCTCGCCCTTTGACAACCGGCGAGGTACCTATCAATGTTGTCATTGATGAGCGATACAGCATTAAATCCGTAAACAACTGCCTATTCCTTAGAATAGTGTGGGTAGTTCCACTATCAGCTAGACACTCAACTTCACCGCGAGACATCTACAAAGAGAAGAAAACTTGGGTTAGTTTCTCACGGGACACAGTCTAATCACTACACCGTAGCATAGAGAAAGAAAGTGGATGAAATCCCATCGAGTGTATCACATGGCATTTGGATATTATAACTTCGACTTAAGTCGGAAAGTGCAAGGTTGAATGTTACATAATCAAGCAATCATCAGAAACCAAAACGAAGCCGAGACTTCGCACATTGTGGTGTGGAACACCTTTGGTAACTGAGATAAAACGAGGACAAGCCTCCTAGGATTGGTGTTAAAACACCTCTCTGGCTGCACACTAGCCGAACCTGTGGATGTCAATAGCACATGATGTCGTGGCACCAGAGTGTGGCGAGTACCAAGCTTACTTCACCTTAATGAACCGATGGCGGCTCGTTAGCTTCCCTTTATATTTATTTATTTATTTATTTATTTTATTGAGCGTAGGTGGGATTATAAGTCTAAAATATAGAGTCAATGTAACCCAAGGGTGGCATCACAAGAACTAGGGGTGGGCGTTTCAGCCCGAGGGCCCGAAAGCCCGGCCCGAAAAACCCGAAAAACCCGAAAAAGCCCGAAACGGGCCGAGCTTTGATTTCTGAAGGACCGAACCCGAAAAAGCCCGAACCGAATACAAGTTGGCCCGAACGGGCTCGGGCCCAGTTTTTCGTCGCACCGAAAGCCCGACTCGGCCCGATCTCTTTAAATGGTTGCCATGTGTCATGCTTTGATTGGTCCATAATAAATTAAAAAAAAAAAACCTACTGACTCTCTTTCTCCCTTTCTCATCGAGCTCTCTTCCTCTTCGCCTTCGTCTTCCACCCACAGTCCCACACTTCGTCAGCCTCCCCCAGCCCTCGCTGTCGCTCAGCCGTCGCCCAGCCCAGCCGGCCCTCGCCCTCGCCCTCGCCCTCGCCCTTGACATTATATACATCAAGTATCCCTGGTGATCAGGGATTCCCTATCTAATAAAGAATCTAGACTATTAGCCTTATTAGGACAAGACACACCACGGAAGTTACGGAATTAACCTTCCTTGAACAGAATTGTCATTTTTCCTAATTTTTAGCAGCTAAATCAATCATGTAGCGCAATTAAACATTTTTATTCATAGTGAAACCACCGGCAAACAACCGTGACGTAGCTTAACTTGAGATTTGGGTAAACACGTAAATCTGTATTGTTTTTTGCTGTTTTTTTTTGTTTGGTTTTTTTCTTTCTTTCTGTATTACTGTCTTATATTTCGAGCACTGAAAAACTAAAAACAAGTTGAAATTTAAGAAACTAAGCATGTATTGCCAAGTAAAAGGCTTAAATCTCGATATTAAAAATGAGAACAACAAATAATTTGTTTGGTGATCAATAAACTGAATCCAAAGTACAAACTAGAGGTTGCCTAAATAAGCAATAAGCCAATACAACTTAAGAAAAATAAAATCAATAAAGGTGTTATGCCACCTCTAGCTTTTTCATTCTACTATGATGCCCTGCCCTGCGTTCTCCACATCGACGTCTCCCAATCCTGTGTCTTCTTCATCTTCCTCACCCTCATCACCACTACTTATATCCTCCTCATTCTTCTGCTGATCTGTGTGCATCTTATCCTCCACCTCACTCACCACTCTCGGTGCCTTCTTCACTACTAGTTTCCCCTTGTTCTTCTCTATTGCTTCCCCGCACTTTTCAATGGCTTGGCTCAAAATCGATATCCCTTGCTTCTTATCTAGCGTCTGCGTAGTAACAACGTAACGCGGAGGAGCAATCAGCTTAACTTTCACCGGACACACATCGTTCCCAGCAGCTTCCGCCTCCCGAAGCGCATCCTTGATATGAAGAACACCGTCGAAATGATAACACGTCACATCAATATCGGCCCGGATCTTCAATGGTTGCACCGGCATTCTTCTCCTAACGTTCTTAACCAGACACTCCTTCACTTCCTCCGACACGGCAGGAGTGAGCGAGTCAAGAACCGAATCGGAATCTGTGGAGATTATTTTGAAAGCCTCAGCTGCATGGCCGTACTTCCGGTACAGCGGCCATGCAATGTTCACGTACACCTCCTCCAAATCAATACTCAAAGTCTCGGCAACGTGGCGCATGATGGAGTGGACGAGCTTGCTCTTGTTGTACTTGTCGTCGTCGCAGGCTTGGATGTCCTCCTTGGAGAGCCTACGCTTGCTCAAGTCTACGTAGCCCTTGCTGCCTCGACCTTGATAACTAGAACGGGCTCGATGCGGCCAACCTTGACAAGTTTGTTGATGCTGCGGAAGCGCGGTTGTTTAGCTCCGTCAAGGGAATGAAGCCCTCCATGTTGTTGTCCTCGAGGAGAAAGACGTAGGCGCCATTGGCGTAATCAATGTTGTTGCCCTGGACATTGGCGGACGCACCAAGGGGCCAGCGGGGGCCAGTGCCCCCACTCAATTTTTGACATTTAACTTTTTTTTTCTTCAACTTTTAATCTTTGATAGTCAATATATAATATAATTGAATAGATAACGAGAGAAAGAGGGAGAAATAGTTCTAGACGTAGCTATTATTAGAGCAGCCCAACGAAATTTACAAAAAGTCTATTGACGTATGTGTGTATATTAGACTAACTGATAATATATGTAAAATTATACAAGTCTTTGTTAAGTAGTCTCCTTGAATTGTTGTCTTTATATTAATCTCATACTCTAATCGGCTAATCCTACTACCACTCTTACTGTTGTGAGTCCTCCAATCAATCTCCCGCTTTTTGACTCCCTAAGAACGTCAAGAACTTGGCCTCGCATTCATTTGCGCCACTTTTGATGACAAATCTCAACACGTACACATATTTTAAGGAAAGTAGAGACTTATATTGAAATCCACAAAAAAAAAAAAAAATTGCGCTTCGTGCAAATAAAACTCTATGTTTTTTTTTGCCCCCACTCACATAATATCCTGCGTCCGCCACTGGCCCTGGATCATCACCGCCGCGTCGACCTCTGGGTATCATCACCGCCGCGTCGACCTCTGGGTATTCTGCTTCGTACATGCGGCACTCCAGATTGGGCAACTTACATAGCAAATATATATGTCAATTTAACTAATTAAGGGGGATACTAGGATGATTGTGATTCTAAAAAAATGCAGTTCACCTAATTAACAATACTCATCGGAAAAAAATTTCATTGGAAAGAAGTTGGCTAACTACACTTTGTTAGCCAAGACCAAGGTTCGAAAACTTGCTAGGCACTACTAGGGTTTAGGGTTTAGAATACCTACACAAGGGCAATCTTGTTGGCAGATTTCATCACCTAGACCCGCCTAGTAGCTGCTTAGACTCCAGACCTTCCAAAACTCCTGATCAGTTAATTGTCTTGAGGTCTCCCGCTACCTAACGCCTAGACTGGTTCGGCGGCCGAGATTTAAAACATTGCAAATAATATGGGAACACGTGTCCATTTTGAAGAGAAACGCAAACAAAACTTATACATACCTTCTTTTTTATATATATAAAAGAAAAAATTACTGTTTTAGTCACCGATCTTTGTCAAGAACGACAGTTTGGTCACTATCGAATGTCAAATATCAAAATGGTCACTCAAGTTAATATTTCATTATCAATTTAGTCATTAGAGGTCAAACGACTGTTAATTATAAAATATTCTTTGAATATTCCGTTTCTTGCCAGGAGTATTATGGTCACTGAGGTATATTGGCGCCATTTCTGTTTTAGTTCCATCTCCTTTTGATTCTCAGCTTCTCCATCAGCGTCTTCGACTGCCTGCTTGGAAGCCTCCTCCCTCAGATTTGCAAGAGCATGCTTGTATTCTCTGGGAATAACCTTGATGAATTTAGGCAAAAGACTCTCAAAATCAGCCAGTACTTCACTGGCCAGCAAGCTTTTTGTATGACGTTGATGCTGCTGTATCATCATTCTAAGAGTCATCATATCTTCTTCTTCTTCAACTTTATCAAGGTCAACAAGCTCAGGATTGCATCGGGACAAAAATTTTCCATCAACATCAAGAACGTATGCTATACCACCACTCATACCAGCAGCAAAGTTCCTGCCTGTTTTCCCAAGCACAACAACAGTGCCACCTGTCATGTACTCACAACCATGATCACCAACACCTTCAACTACTGCCCTAGCCCCTGAATTGCGAACACAAAATCTTTCTGCTGCCATTCCATTGACATATGCCTCTCCACTAGTGGCACCATAAAGAGCTACATTACCAATGACAATGTTCTCTTTCGGGTCAAACGTGCTAGCCTTTGGGGGATAAACTATAATTTTGCCACCAGACAATCCTTTACCAACGTAATCATTGCTGTCACCTTCAAGCTCAAGAGTGATGCCAGGGCAGAGAAAAGCTCCAAGGCTCTGGCCTGCACTTCCATTGAATTTGATGTGGATGGTGTCCGCTGGAAGGCCTTCCCTGTTGTATCGCTTGGTCACCTCATGACTAAGCATTGTTCCAACAGCACGATTTACATTGCAAACTGGAGTTTCAAAGTATACAGGAAGAGCCTTCTCTATAGAAGAATTGGACAGTGAAATGAGTTTGTGGTCGAGAGCCATGTCCAGCCCATGGTCCTGTTTCTGAACACAATATTGTGCAGCTTCAGGCCGAATGTCTGCAGCAGGTCTAAGTAACAGGGAGAGATCAATGTTGTTCAGCTTTTCATTGTCTTTAGTAACTTCTTTATCAACTTCAAGCATATCTGAACGACCAACCATTTCATTTAAAGTTCGAAAACCAAGTTGTGCCATTATCTCTCTCACCTCCTCAGCTACCATGAAGAAAAAGTTGATAACATGTTCAGGTTCTCCAGCAAACTTGGTCAGCATGCCCCTTCACAACTCCACTAGCAACTACGCCTACACCAGCTTCAGATACTAACTTGACGCTGATTCGAGCCCCTGGGTTAGCATTCTGCAGAAAAATGGAACAAAATTGAGTTTAAAAGGAAACATAGACATGCTTCATAAGCAGCAAAAAGTATATTACGATTATTACCATCTACCAAAAGAAGGGAGTGGAGTGAAAGACGGGAGCTAAAACTGTTAATGGGAACATAAACAACAAACATACCTTAAGATCATGAATTAATTGAGCAAGGTCTTCAATTGAGTAGATATCATGATGGGGAGGTGGACTGATCAGTCCCACACCAGCAGTGGAATTTCTAGTAATAGCAATGTCTCCAATAACCTTGTGACCAGGAAGCTCACCTCCTTCACCAGGCTTGGCCCCCTGTGCAACAATGGAAAAGCTTACAGTCCATAAGAGCACATATTTGGATTTAATCTTTGTTAAATTTACAATAGAATGTAAGAAATCCAAATCTTATGCATCAAATCTTATATGAACATACCTGAGCCATTTTTATCTGGAGTTCATCAGCATTCGTAAGGTAGTAACTTGAAACTCCAAACCTCCCACTTGCAACCTGCTTAATTGCACTCCTCATTGGATTCCTTGAACCATCAGCAAGAGGCTCCATACGAGAGGGCTGCTCGCCACCCTCACCTTCAGAAAATAAAAACAATTGATCAGAAGTTGTTATGCAATTACCAAGAAGATATAGATTACGATAAGAGTTTAGAAGAGGCAAACCTGTATTTGACTTTCCCCCCATTTTGTTCATAGCAATGGCCAGTGTAGTGTGTGCCTCCAATGATATTGATCCATAACTCATTGCCCCAGTACAGAACCGCTTAACAATCTCACTGGCAGGTTCTACTTCATCCAAGTGAACTTGCTGCTGTGTGTTTTTAAATTTCAGAAGACCACGAAGATTGCAGGCCTTATTCAATTTATGAATGAGCTTAGAGTATTCTTTATAAGCTGCCACACTGTTAGTTCGGGCAGCCTCCCGTAGCTTGGAAATAGCAAAAGGATCATTTAGGTGAACCTCACCATCTTTTCTCCAATGATAATCCCCAGGATTTGGTAGTGCCATAGCTTCTGCACTACCAGGAGGAAAATTTGTTCAGTTGAGTTTTACAGGTCAGTTGAACGCTATCAAGAGGAGATGGAACTAAAACAGAAATGACGCCAATATACCTCAGTGACCATAATACCCCTGGCAAGAAACGGAATATTCGAAGAATATCCTATAATTAACAGTCGTTTGACCTCTAATGACCAAATTGATAATGAAACATTAACTTGAGTGACCATTTTGATATTTGACATTCGATAGTGACCAAACTGTCGTTCTTGACAAAGATCAGTGACCAAAACAGTAATTTTGCCTATATAAAATAAAAGAACTTCTATTCATACATCTAAAATTGGCATTTGGACATATCTACTTAATAGACCTCCAACTTGTTTTTAGAAATAACAAATATGCTATCTACACCTCCATACTTTTCCCAAACTGCCCATCTTCCAATCAAATTAAGAAATTTCTCCAAAATCGAAATTCGATCTTCGTGCATATATGAACATTTTCTATTACTTTATTATAGTTAATTCAATTATTAACTTCTTTTTAACTCATTCCATAAATAAATAAATAGATAGAACTTATGGATCTAATGACGAGAGTTTTTGCAAAATAATTTTTTTTTTGTGTTCCTTTATTTTTTTTGTTATTTCCATGAAAAGGTTTGCAAAATTAAATCCCTGATCTAATTTTGTCTATTGAGATTTGCACATCAATAATTTTGTAATAATTTTTCTTCAACCATATATGAGTACCCATGGAAGTAGACAAAGAAACGCATTGTTGCAGCACATAGAGAACTGAACCATAATATCAAGTCAAATCCCTCTGTATATGTCTGAATCCCGTAGACTCACGATTACCCGGTCGGATCTTCTATAGGGTTTGATGCTCTCCTCTCCCACATATGATCTAAACTCCTGCTACTAACAGACGGGATTGGAATATAAACAACAAGTGGAAGTAGTCGATTGGTGATTACCATTTAATGAAGGTGGCTGGGCTAATTTATGGGCTCCAGGTTGCATGAGTTGAGCTCATCCCTCGATGTGGGATTGGTGACTCTTTCTGCACATTAAAGACGCACTCTGGCCCCTACTTCCTGGGCTTCTCCCACCGGCTCTCGGGCTTATATTGTACCCTAGACAGCTTGGTCCATGGCCTCGGGTATATGGGTCTTCTTTCCCAGCCCTAGCGCGGGTCTGTGGGCCCTGGTAGCCTATATGTTGCTATTGTCAACAAGTCCCCCAAGTTCTCGGTCAAGGAGAAATTATAATAGGGAAAACTTCTACTTTATTCATTGATAAGGAAGCCTTTATATAGGCATTACAAAAAGTATCCCGATAAATCAGGGATTCCCTATCTATTACATAATCATCTAATCTAGTCTAATTTGGTCAAGACACATCCAGGAAGTTACGAAAATAACCTTCCAACAACACTCCTCCTTGTGTCGAGCGCCTAATGTCTTCATAGTGCTTACCATGTTGCCTCACTAAAACCTTGCTAGCAAAACAAAAACCTCTTGGGCAAAAATAAAAATGCATGGACGAAGGGAAAAGAGCACAACGCACCAACTACTATACTTGTGATTGACATGTGATGTATACTCCCCCTGATGTCTAACAAACTTAGAGCTCAGATAACTGGCGCATGCCAATGCTCTTGACATGTTTCACAAACATAGATTTTCTCAAAGACTTGGTACATTTGCATCTGAACTCACTTGATTAACTTGGATGTTCAGGAATTTCTGTTGTTGCACATTATAAAAGAACTATACGGGTCAGAGAGATACCCAGCATCTACAAAACCAACTAACACATTGTTGGGAATTTGGATAAGGGAGACGGCCATTGAAGGACGAAGAAGGGCCGAAATCATCACCTATGCCGGTCTCCATGTCGTCGGTGCCGGCGGCAGTTCCGCGGCGTACAGCGTCGCTGTCGGGGCTGCCGGTGGCGTTGGTGTGAGGATGACCGGTGGTGGAAACCTCTCTGGTTCTAAAGGGGTAGAACAAACCCAAGTCAATGGAACATTTCAGATGTTTAACACCATTACAATGACGATGCGTAGGCGCTGAGCTAAATCTAGCTAATAAGTTCACAACGAAAGCGATGTCTGGTCTAATATATTGTGCTAAATACAATAGCGCCCCAATTGCACTAAGATACATGTATTTAGCTCCAAGCATCTCTTCATCATCCTCTTTAGGACGGAATGGATTTTTGTGTCTAGACTTTGTCTTTCTTATGAACACGCATAGGCATAAATCATTGTTCTTGTATCCCCTCCAAATCAAGTATTACAACAGACGTTACAATCTAGTTGCACAATGACTTTGTGGTTTAAAATCACTTGATCGAGGCATTAGAAGTCCTTCAAACACTTTCGTGTATATATCTGCATCTATATCCCCGTATAAGTATACATTAACCACAAGCTACAAACTTCAGTTTTTGGGACACTACTAAACTGATTAAGTAGCAGAAAGTAATAATGTCCATTACGAGAGAATACATCTCATCGTAGTCAATACCAGGTCGTTGAGAGAAACATTGCGCCATGAGTCTTGCTTTATACCGCATGATCTCATTCTCTCATTACGCTTACGAACAAAGGCTCTCTTATGTCCAACAGGTTTAACGTCTTTCCGGATCAACTTAACAGATCCCAAGACTTGCCTTTTATTTAACGAGTCTAGTTCTGCCTGCATAGCTTCTTTCCACTTCGGCCAATACATTCTTCGTTGACACTCTGCAACGGAATAAGCAATTACATCATCAACATACATGGAATTTTATCCACAGAATACACGTGCGCACTTGTGTAATTGAGATTTATGTGTACTCTGACATCAACAAAGGTTCTGTGGCGTCCCACAGAAAACACATAGTTGATCATGGACATAATTATAGTCAGAGACAATCTCATTGATGATGAACGGATTAATTTGTGCCATCGCAACTCGCTTCTTTCGAGGTTTTAAATCTCTAGAATTAAACGGTCTCCCCCTCTTCTTGGTGGGAGGCGAGGCCGAAGCTGCTGCCCATTCAAAGTCCATCAGTGGCACCGTTGCGATCCGATTCAACAACAGCGACGACGTCCTGTAGGGTGGCGCCGCCGCCGGCGTTACCCTCTCCTGAGGATATGCCGACGGCACTAGGTCTTAGGGCAACCAAACCGATCCTATATGATCGGATCTTCAACCTTACCGGCACATTTGCAGTATGTATGTGCGATCTCGTCACTTTGTAACTCACTTTGAGTAGTGCGGGGATCATGATGAGACAAATCGTTGGGGGCACACCATGTCAATTCCTGACATTCATTCGGAATGTGAGCATTCCTATCTCCCCCTAACGGCGGGAAGTGTGTCTCATCAAAGTGACAATCTGCGAAACGCGCAGTAAAGAGATCTACGGTTGGTAGCAGATTATTGTTGGGGATTCACATCCAACATATACCTAAACGTCTTTGTAGACCCATCTGTATACGCAGAAGAGGCGTAATAGATAAACAGCACAACTGAAAGTACGTAAGTGCGCAATATTGGATTTATAACCAGTAACCAGCTGGTATGCACTACACGTCTGGTTGACATTGGGTCTGAAACGAATAAGCATAGCTGCATGCAGTATTACATATCCCCATGCAAAAACTGGCAATTGGTTCCCATAACCAAAAGCCCTAGCTAATAGCCGGAGTTGCTGAAGAGTGGCTTCTGCAAGGCAGTTCTGAGAAAGAACATGAGAAACGGGATGTTCAACTTCAATCCCTATGGATATGCAATAATCATCGAATGTCTTGGAGTTAAACTCTCTAACATTATTCAACCTAATAGATTTAATAGGATGGTCATGGTGGTGAGCCCTTAACTTGATGATTTAAGCTAAAAGCTTGGCAAATACAGCTTGTGGACAGCAAATCGACGTGACCAATGCGTCGATGCATCAACCAGCACCTTAGAATACACAAAGGGTCCGCATTCTGGTTGATAGGTCCACACATATCATCTTAGATTTGTTGTAAGAATGGTTTCTTTTGTGTCCATAACAAAGGAAAACAATGGATTCATCTTTGCTAGTGTACAAGTTTTGCAATAAGAGCATTATGCATCTTAAAATACAAATTCGCGCTGAAAATCAGATTCACGCGCAGCATGACCTTTGTGTACTAAAATGGTTATAACTTCTTCATTACAGAAGGTATCGACAAACTGTAAAATGTTTTGGAAACTAGACATCGGTAGCTTTCCATTGATATAAAATAAACAACGTAGTTCGAACCGAGCTGATAACAAAACTCTGTCGAAGTTGATAGATCAATAGATTTCCGGACAGTTCCGTCCTACGTTGCCGAAACAGCCATAACTCACTCAATATGATAGCTATGATCAAACGGTCAGTGTCTCTGGAAATTAGACACATAGACCTTTCTATGGGTATAAAATATACCATTTTTGAATGAGTGATCTATGATTTATAGGTCATACAATATCAAAGCTTGTATGAGTCATAAGATCCACTAACAAGAATTGGAATGAGGTATTCTCATTGAATCTGACTCAACTTCTTCTCTAGAATGATTCATTAGAGGAAATACACAAGTAATTTTTACCATTCTCATATATCCAAGTGATAACATATGGCAATTAGGTTTTGAAAAACACAGCAAGATTCGATTTTTTCTTGGTGCATAGAATACGTTCAATGACATCGATAACTGTACCATTAGGTAACGTAAAGTTAATGAATCCACGCTCTTTAACAACCGGCGAGGTTCTAATCGATATAGTCATTGATCATCTATATTGCACATAATACTTAAATGACTCTCTCTCCCTTAGGATAGTGTGGGTTGTCCCACTATCAACTAGACACTCAACTTCACCGCGAGACATCTAAATAGATGAAAAACTATGAGTGGTTTTCTCGCGGGACACAGTCTAATCACTACCGCGTAGGATAGAGAAAGAAAAGGATCGAGTGTATCACATGGCATTTAGACTTTATAATTTTGACTAAAGTCGGAAAGTGCAAGGTTGAATGTTACATAACCGAGCAATTATCATCAGAAACCAAAACGAAGTTGAGGCTTCGCACGTTGTGGTGTTGAACACCTTTGCTGACCTGAAGAATGGAGGCTCAGCCTCCTAGGATCGGTGCTAAGCACCTTCTCGGGCGGCTATGGAACCGAGGCCAAAGCCTCCTTGAAAGCACGGTGCCGTGGCACCTTTGTGCTGCCGAAGCCGAGGTATCATCACCATGAGGCCGACGTCGGCCACTAGGCTTGTGACGTCGAGCCTAGCTCCAATTATTCTTTGATTTTGATTTTGATTTGAGCTGAGGTGGAATTATAAGTCTAATATACTAAGCCAATGTGACCCAATAGTGTTTCAGAAGAACCACGTGAGTCGTTAAAACACGAATCTGGATTGCTTAAAAACATAAAGTTTTTTACAATATGGGAAAACAGAGAAATTTTATTAACTTGCCAACTTTTAATACATCAAAAGCAAGCTTCTAATTCCAAAGAAAACGACTAAGAGATCAAAGTCTATAAGATATGGCAAAGCCATTACAATAATTGAAAAATTCTTAATGAAAAGTCAAACATAAAGACTAATCAAAATCCGGGACATCTAATGCTTGAGTAGGCTCTTGAGTCTTAACTTCAGGAATGAAGTGCTCAGCCACGAGATTAACGTGAGGTTGTCATCACTAGTTCTCACTCAGCATGATAATTCTCTTTGCTAGAATTATCTCTTGTAGGCATTAATCATCTCTTTGCTAGAATTACACACGTGGTGCATATGCTTAGAGAAACCACACTTGTAACAAGGAGCAAAACTAGTGCTTTGGTTGTTGTTGTGAGCCGAGGGAGGAGGTGGCGCGTGGCCACCTTGGCGGGTTCTATGGCCGAATCGGCCTCCCCCTGAAGGTGCGGCATTGCCGCCATCTCGTCTCCAAGTGTTGGAGCGTCGTGTCATACGGTTTCTACCATTTTGATTTCCTTCATGTATCGGTTTAGAAACTTGTTGATACGGGGCATTCTGATTCTTATTTCTTTTATTTTGAAGTCTTCCCATAGTGAGCCTGTAGTTCATGAATCTTTTTAATTCCAACAGGTCTCAAAATTATTATTATTTATTCAGCCTAATCAACCGAATTTCGGTATGGGTGTCATAAGACATCATAGGCTATGGGGAATTTATCAAGAGTCTTATTGATAAGATCTCTATCATTTTTGTTATGCCAACAGTGTCAAGGTCATAATCCAAAGAACCGAATGGTTTCCCATTTCAATGAAATCTCTGGGATAAGTATGTCATTGACATTATTTAATCGCTACTGGAGCGTGTCCCTTAAATTTTTTCTTTAGGGATCTTTTATCGACAGATGTTGTCGCTTCAGAGTTGGATGAATATGGCGTTCTCAAAAATGAGTGCCTAGGCCTTGACATAATCCCCAAATGGGGTAGTGGCTACTGCCTTATTCAGAATGACTGAGAAACTTTTGCTTTGAAAAGCAAACTACACATCGGAAACTCATCGATGGTATTGTTTGCCCTCGAGATTAAGAATCTCAAAATCGGGTCGTGACTATGACGACATCTACAAGAAAAGAGATACGTCGGATTGGTATGAATATGACATATACCATTCAAGTATGTAGAACGGAATTAGAAGGGCTATGACGTATATGGTCATAAATTTATCTTTTCGATGCATAAACTGGCGACATCATATCGCACCTTCAAACAGTGACGTACTCAGACATCCACATAAGCATATTTTTTCTTTTAATTTCCCTTTCAAACGTGATTCCCCCAGGACCATCACTTAAAAACTTCGACCGTAGGGGTAATTACATCCCCATCTTAGGTCTCATCGGCGATATAAGAATGGCCGGGATCGGAGTAGAAGAAGGCTAATAGCGCCCGATATATATATCGTATATGTTCAAAAGCTGGAACTTTTATAAAATCTTACTTGCTAGTTCGCCAATGAACGTTTTGCCCCTTGCACAACGAATTGGTTTAACAGCTGACTCGGGTCGGGTTAGTAGGAAATGGGTCGGGTCGGGCCCAATGATCCGGGTCTGAGGACTGGTAAAGGGCGGCGCTTGTCTGCGTTTCATATAGAGGGCGACGGGCCGGGCGACGCTGGCTTCTACGACGATGGGCTGGGGCGGCGCTGATCGCACTTTCGATCTTGGTTTCTTCGATCTATGCAGTCGTCGTCGGAGTGGAGGGAAGGGTCGTCGGCTTTGGAGCCGCACGGGGCTAGCTGCGCTAGACGGGCTGGCGTCGTCGAGCAGAGGCCGGAGAGGCTGGATCAGAGCGATGCTGGGCTATAGGTGCGTCAACTTGGCTGGGCAGCTCCGCTGCTACGTGGAGGAGCGTCGACGATGAGCAAGGAGACGAGATCTATCAGAGAAGGGTGCCCAGAGTAGATTTCTGGGTGCCCAAAGAATTATCATTCTTTACCGACAGAACTGTCGTCGGCAGAATGAGATTTCTGTATCTTTGCCGACAAAGGGGTTGTCGGCAGAACTTGTGCCTTGAGAATTTTTCTTTCTTCCGACGAAAGGTTGTCAACGGAAGATGATTTATGGGGAGGGCGACAAGCAGTTGCCGGCAGAAGAGAGATCTAGGGTTTCTGAATTTTTTTTTTTTTTTTTCAGATTGGAAACTTAGGGTTTATGAATTTTTCATGGCTATTAGACGAAAAGCTAGAGCCACGTGCTGATAACGTGTTCAAGGAGAAATTATAATAGGAAGAACTTCTACTTTATTCATTGATAAGGAGGCCTTTATATAGGCATTACAAATAATATCCCGATAAATCAGGGATTCCCTATCTATTACATAATCATCTAATCGATCTAGTCTAATTAGGTCAAGACACATCCAGGAAGTTGCGAAAATAACCTTCCTACAACACTACTTAATTTTTATTCTCATCAATAAAGTTTTGTCTCCTGATTTATAAAAAAAAAAAAAAAAAAAAAAAAGTGAGGTGAAATGTCTTCATTGTAATGGTGTGATTTATTCATGATTAACGGATCATTCTGCGATTTATTCTATTTTAATAAATAAAATTTTCTATTTAAAAATAAATAAATTCCCACGATCGATGATCAAGCTATGAATTAAATAATAAAACGACATCGTGCTGTTGTGTGAAGCGCTCAATCTGCCGAGAAGTCCTGCGCGCCCATAATTGCAAAAACCAAAGAGGGACGCGAAACAAAAGCCCGCAAAGCTCTCAATGATCCAAGAAACCCTTCTTCTTCCTCCGCTGTCTAATCTGTAGCAAAATCGACAGACCTTATTGCATTCCGCAGCGGATGACATGTCGTGGTTAAGAAATGCGGTGAACCTGGCCGTAGAAGCAGGGGCCGGCAAGAGCCAGAGCCTCACTCGCACCGTTCGTACCTACGCCGACACCGTCGTCCTCCACGCCGGCAATGCCGTCGCCGGCGGAGCCAAACTTCTCCTCCCCGAGCGCATTGTAACATCTCCTCAATATTGCTTTTGAGATTTTGAAGATTTTAGGTTCTGGTTGAATTTTGATCGATCATCATTTGCATTTTAACAGGGTCCGCGGAATTTACAGAGTTTTAAGCACACTGTGAAAAGATTGGAGGAAGTGTCGGTTTCGTGTAGAGGGATTGAGAGAGTTCAGCTGTTAAGAAGGTGGTTGGTTGCACTCAAAGAAATTGAGAGGTTGACCGCCATATACAATGATGAGGACAATAATTCTGATGATCACTTTGTTTCCGATGAAAACTCCGATTCACCAAAAAGACCTACCCTGGTGGGTAAACCCCCTCCACTCTAGACCTTGATAATCAACCAGCATTGCTTTCTTTCATTTTTGGGAATTTTTGTGGTTAATGTATGTCTCTTTGTAATATTATTGATTTAGTGTGTTTATTACTGTTTTGAGACAGGTGTATTATGTTGACGCTGATACGGGAGATGAACCGAAAACTTTTCGTGATGTCTTTCTCCATAGCCAAGCTCTTGAAGGCATAACATTGTCCATGGTAAGTTTAGGATTATTGCTAGTGCTTTCCAGATGCATGATGCCATCTTTTGCTATGGATGATCGAATGCCGATAATGGATCATTGTCACTTTTCAGTTCATTCTTAATATTTACTCGTGGTTTAGGTGTTTTGATGCTTAGTGCACATATGATGAGTGGATAGGGAACATGATCATATAATTATAAATGGTCGCAGTTTAACTTGAATAGCGAGAAATTCTTCTTGAACTGTAGACTAACATTGAAATGAAATGGTTAGTATTGATTATAGTTATCGGCAAAGTTGTAGAATTTGACATGTACGTGATTTTTTCAGCTTTGCCTTCAGTTTTTCTTTCATTCTGCATACATTGGGTAAGCTTTGAATTTGCTGATCCATGGAGTTTAACCGCAGGTTAACTCTTTTGTATGACTCAGATTCTTGAAGAACCAACTGAGGAAGAAGTTTCGCTACTTCTGGAGATATATGGGTGATTTTCCTCATTTTTTTAATTTTCTTATAGTGGTTCATTACCCTTCTTTGGGATAAGTTCTTTGGAACCTAACAAGAACGATTGTCTTCAATGACCAAACAACTATTTAAGAAAGAACCCACAGTACATGCATAAAATTGCTGTTCTGGATGATATTATTTCGAGTACTTGTGAAATTTCTTATGGTATGGTTATACACAGGCTCTGTCTTACAGGAGGAAGGGAAGTACATGGTGTGGTGATGAGAAGTGTACAGAATTTGGCAAAAGCACTTTCATTCTACCAAGATGAAGTACTGGTAAGGATGGGGTTGTATCAGTTCGGCATGCATTTACATGAGGACTGTTAATTTTCCCTCAAAATATTAACAGTATTAAAGACAAAAAACTGTGTCTTTAGTTGGGGCTCTAGAAAGCTCAAGACCTGGCATGCACTTGAGCTATTCGGAGATTTAAGTTTGCCAGTGATGCAATAGTCTGGTTGTTTATGGTTATGGAGCTACATTCTATTTTGTTGTAGAGATTTTCAAGTCTCAGTCCAGATGTTTCATTCTATATGTCTATTGAGTATCGAGTTATTTCTTCAGAGTTAAATATTGTTATTATTGGCTTAAGTTACCAGCAAATAACTCTGTTTCTTGCTTAGTAGATTGAGATGCAATTTTCCATAAGCCATATTGGCATAACAGTTTCTTTTGCTGCATGTCTATATTACTTAATTTTCAATTTTACATTATAGCAATTGAAATATTACATCTGTTCATCATTTATCCAACAGTTAAACACAGCAGCATTAAATTTTTACAATGAAGTTGCAATGTAAAAATTTTGAGGTTTTAACAATCCTTCCTCTTTTCAGATAAAGCGAGAAGAATTGCTCCAATTGGCTCAAAATGCAATTTCAGGGCTTAAAATAAATGCTGATCTCACAAGGTAATCTATTTGGTCTTTTTATAAGCTAATTGTTTACTGCACTAAATGATATTCTGAATGAAAATAGCTGTTAGTTATCTTAATTATGGGTAAGTAAATTTGTGTCTCTATAATCTTTATGCAGTGGTATTTTTTACATATCGAAGAGACTGTTCCATCTTTGGATCTTCAATGAACCAGCACTATGCTTTCATATGTATATTTGCTGCTCTGTATGTGTAGGCATGTGAATTAATCATAATTTGAACCAATGGAACTCTGAAGCTGTTAAGTATGATTTCACAATTATTGGACTTGATTAATGAAACTCCAAGTACTGTGCACGTCACGTCCATGGTTTTGGGAATTTATACTTTTTATTGATGAAACTCCAAGTAGTCTTGGTGGGTGAATGTTAGAATTCAGACTTGTGAATATGAAAGGCCAAACTAGCTAGGTATGATTTTCACAATAAATTGGAATCGGTAAATGAAACTCCCAGTACTACGTGTAGGAATGGTACTGTTTCATGTTTTAGATTATCAATTCTTAGTATAATATCACATTTATCTTTTTAGACCTCTAATAGGATTGTTTAGCTATTATGCTCTTCAGTATGCGATATAATGTATATCAATAAGTCTGTTTAAATAAACTCTATTTGACCTTGTTTCAATGAATGCTCGTCATTTCCAGCTACATGTTGTGATTCTTAAAAGGTTTGCATTGATATTTGAGTGTGGTATATGCTCTGATCAACGTTTTGCCTAATTCTTTGCTTGTGTTTTATTGACCTTATGCTCTCAGAATAGATGCTGAAGTGTGCAGCATAAGGGAAGAACTTGATAAACTGATGGCATTGCAGCAGCCTTTAAGTGAAAGTTGTAACAATTCATCTGAGACAGAAAGGGATGCAACAGTAGAGGTATACTTGATCTTCATGCATAGGCAAATGCACATATACTTCCATAGAAACAGATCTGTACTGAACAAATTTTAGGAATTTTTTTTATACATTATCCAAATGTATTTCCAATTTGCCAAGGCACCCAATTTTATGTGTGCATGTTTGTCTTTCAATTTATCTGTGCCTCTGGAATCACCATTTAATGTTTGGTGCTTCCATTTAACACATCAAAAGGCACAACACACTTGCTATATTATATCTCTTTATTCATAACTAAGCACTTCTGTTGGAATTGGCGACCACGTTCGATCAGTTTTCCCAAGCATGGTCTCGGTTAAATTTTCAAGGAAGGAAAAATAGTAAATGGAGTCTTTGGGGTCAGTATATTTCAGTTGTGCTAAACTTCCTTTACGCTTCCGGCAGCTAAACCTGAACATTAGTGATACTTGTACCTGCTACAGTTGCCTTGATATGAATTTATTTCTTATTTAACTCTTTAGAGGAGTTGGATAAGTGTGTACAACTCATCAAAACTAAAAGCTTTTTGCAGAATTTAAAAGCAGCGCTCGTTGAAATTCAACTATGTTCCCGGTTAGAGTCTCTGTTACTAAAGAAGAAATCCTTGAGCAATGGGGACTCACCTGAGCTGCACACTGAAAAGGTATCAATATGATGTCATATCAGAATAATCATATCTCCAGTAAAAGGGCATTAGAACAAGCATTTCTTGGTTGCAATGGAGAAATATAGTGCTAGATAGAAAGCTACAAGATTTGAATTAAACTTATATAAAGTTAATCTAAACTTTGTACTATATTCATTTATCTGTACACTGAGTGATTTCCTCGAGGGGCACTGCATGTGCTTAGTTAATAATGAACAATCTTCTTTTCCACCTTACAATTGATCTCTAATCTCTTTTAAATTGCAGGTGGAAAAATTGAAAGTATTATCAGAATCTCTTGCCAATTCCACCTCACAAGCAGAAAAGCGCATTATGGATCACAGGTTTGAACAGTCTTTTAAAATATATTGCCAGTTTCTATATCGTCTAGTTCCCTTTTCGCTTTTGGACAATATCTATGTGCTCTAAATTATGTGTATAAGTTCCCACGTCTCTGAGAAGACAAATGTGTGTCCAAGAGTATAAGATCGAGTTACTTTTTTGGTCTGCCAAGAGCATTAAGTTTAAATGAGTCACTATATATGTGTATATATATATATATACTACTTTCTTAATTTGAGAAAAACAGATGTGCATATTTTTAATGAACTTTAAAGGGAAGATTGATTTATAGGGTTCTGCTATTAAATATGGAGTTACATAAATTTTATCAGTTAAATTCATCAATCTGTAGGCTAGTTCAGGATTGGTTATAAGTTATAAAGGGATAGAGATAGTGTATTTCCCAGGATTTGCATATTCAATAAGATATTTGCTTACTTTAGGCCATACTGATGTTTTCTTAGTCTGGATTTTGTTAGACGTTGATAAGTTTGATTTTATTCTTTTCTTCAATACTTCAAGCAGATATCAGAAAGAAGAAGCACTTAACTTCCGTGTAGCTAAAGCTAATGAAGTAAGCCAACTTGAGAAGGTATGCCTTTAAAGATATCCGATTCTCTTTACCACGTAGTGCTATTGTGTGGTTGTTTCCATATTGCTGCTGCGGTACAGAAATTATGGTACGCTGGCATTTTTCAGGATTTGGTGGCAGAGATTGCACAAATGGAGAGGCAAAGAGAAGAACTCCAAGAAGCACTAAAGAAGGTTCCCTCTCGATTCCTTAAAGTCCCTGTATGTTATGGTATTATATATACATTGGAGTCATAACTTCGAATTAAATTGATTTAATGGAGTTTAGCTAAACTTCTAGTCTTCTATTAACTGTAATATGTGAAATCCATATTGATGATCCCTTTAGTGTGTATTCTTTACATAGTTCAATCATCTGTGCAAGACTTATTTTGATTATTGGAGGATCACTGACCTCTTCATATATCAATGTGTGTATGTTTATGTCAATTCTGTAGTCCGGAAATCAGTTCTGTTTTGTTTTTTCCTGTTCTTTTGCTGGAACTGCTCAACATTTATAGGTCATTATCTCATTGAATGCTCTTCGTGGACGCCTGCACAATGCGAGAGAAGAAAGAGAACAATTTGATGAAGCAAGTAATCAGATTATTGTACACTTAAAATCAAAGGTATTACTTGATTTTTATGTTGAGTTGTTGACTAGGTTTGAAATGTTAGTGAAGAAAAGTTTTCTACTGCTGTTATTGCTTGCTACACTCTTTGAGTTCTGTTTTCTAAATACAGGAAGATGAACTTTCACGATCCATTGATTCATGCAGAGCAGAAGTTGATGTTGTCAATACTTGGATATGTTTTCTGGAAGATACCTGGGTTCTCCAAGCATCATATACAGAGAAAAAGGAGAAGCAGGTCAGGTATGTAGTTCTGATTTACACTGATCACAGCAAATAACTGTGCTGCCGATGTTTTGCTTTAGATAAATGTAATTTCAAAGTTTGGAGCTTAATAAATATCATATAAATATATTCTTCTTCTTTTTTCCTTCTGTATCTAACCATATTGTATATACAGTACGATAAGTTATTCGAATCAAATGATAATTCATTATGTTATTGTTTTAGTGAGGAACTGGAGAAGTATGGAGGCTATTTTGTGAATTTGGTGATCCATCTTCTCTCTACTTATAAGGTAATAGTTTTCTTCATATAGTTAGAGTTACTCTGTTGTATCGTCTCATATAATTAGTAACTATTACTATGGTCTGCTTTTGACTTCCAATTGGTTTGCCTGTTACAATTAGGAAAGCTTGCGTTCATCGATCACTTGTATCAGGAATCTTGTGGAGAGATTGAGTTCAAGTGAAAGGTAATCTCCTTAAAATTCTATTTTATTTTATTTATTTATTTTTGTACACAGTTATATGAAGCCGCTAATATTTTATTTACACCAGATCAAATATAACACTCGGTAAAGATGATGAAAGTTCAAACAACAGTAAGCCAAGGAAAAACATTGAAGAGGAATATTTGGATGTGGAAGCCAAGGTGTGCTCAAGTCTTTCTCCCCTTGTTTTACATTTATTTATTTTTGGAATAGTTATATAAAGCCGAGGTGTGGAATATCTGGAATAGTTTCCTCTTTATGCAAGTTTGCATGACTTTTTTTTTTCAATGTGTCTGCTTAAAGCTTTTGTTCCTGTTTTTTCTTTCTTTCTTGGTATTTAAGGAACTAATCCTCAACCTATTCTTCCTGTCTTTGTCAGTTATTGACCACCTTGAGTGTAGTAGACACCATGAAAAGGCAATTCTATGTTCAAAATGCAGGCATTTACAGGTACTTATGCGTGCTATCTGCTATCATTTCTCTCTCTGCATAGTTTATAACATGAGCCTCATCTCTCTGCCATAGTTTATAACATGAGTATCACTGCCTTACATGGACACATGCAGGAAAGATGGCCAGAAGGTCAAAGAGCTCTTTGATGACCTTAAGAACATAAAAGATGAATTTGAATCTATTGAAAGACCTGTATTGGTAATTGAAGCTTCACCACAAAAACCAGACACACCACCTAGTGATGGGTGTACAACTCCTACCTCTACCTCACCATTGGGAATCAGGGCTCCATTTTTCAGAAGGGACGGATCATCCAAGACTTCCTTGTTTAAGAAGGAGAAGAAACTAGATAAAAAAGAATGGTCGGTGAAACTAGATCCACCTATGGCAACAAAGTCTCCTCACTCTAAACAGGATGAAGTATCCAAGTCTTCCTCGGATAAGGAGGAGAAGAAATCAGACCCAGAGGTAGAATTGGCCAAGTTATATCGAGGGCTTGATTCTGATAGCAGAGAAGGATCATTAGATCATGAAGAGATTACTGACTGGGTGTTTGATGAACTTGAAAAGTCAGTAAACACACCTCCTGCTAAAGAAATCGCCACTGCTCCTTCCAATGATTTCGCCACTGCTCCTTCCAATGATATCGCCACTGCTCCTGCTAAGGAAATCACCACACCTCCTCATTCTACAAATATTACCACTACTCCTTCCAAAGAAAACACTTCTCTGCCCCCAGTAAATAAGGCCATTGATCCTGCTAACGAGACCACCACTGCTACTCCTTCCAGAGAAAACAACACTGGTCCTGCTAAGGAAATTACCACTGTTCCTTCAAACACTGTACCTCCTAAAGAAATCACCACTGCTCCGGCCCAAGAAAACACCACTGCTCTTGATAAGGAAGTCACCACTGTTCCTTCCCAAAAAATTACCACTGCTCCTTCTCAAGAAATCAACACTGCTCATTCCAACGAAGATACCACTGCTGCTTCTACCAGTGAAAACACCACTACTGCTCCTGCCAAAGAAATCACCACCAGTGCTCCTGCCAAGGAAAACACCACTTTTGACGAGCAAGAAAAATAGGCTAAATGCATAAGATGGCCGAGGCATACTGATACCTTTTGCTTTTAGCACAAGATCCTGAATGATTGCCAAAAACAAACATCACGAAAATCAGATGACGTCTAATTAAAGATGCTATGCATGTTATGCAACTCGGGAGAGGTTTTTAAGTACAAAGTGTAAATTACTTGAGCGATTTAGAGATACTTGAAAAAAAAAAAAAACATTTTCCAAAGAATGAAACCAGTTATAGTACTGAAATATTAGAACTGTAAATTCTCAATATTTTTATTGGATGTAGACACCTTTTGGATGTAAATTCTCTGAAGTTTTATTAATTGCAAAATAAATCAAAAGATGCGTTTGAGTTTTTATTTATTTTTTATTAGATAAACAACTCAATGCTAAACTAGTATTTCATGTGTTCTTTCCAACTCACGAATGGCCAAATGGTACGGGACTGTGAGAAATTTAAAAGTTTTATTCAAATGCAAACCGAAGTCTTCAATTCGTATATTTTTTATATCTTTATGACTCTTTTTTGTCTTCAGAAATAAAATAATAATAAAAAAATGTCAAAACCCGAGTTGCACCGCCTAACCCCGCCTAGCAACCGCCTATTGATTGCTAGCCCCGCCTAGATCTGCCCAGCGACTGCGTACGTAGCGACCGCCTAAGAGCCTCCTAGTGACCGCCTAGCCCCGTCTTGGGGCCGACTAGATGCCGCCTACGCCCGCCTAGACACCAAAACTCCCAAAACCTCCTATTAGCCAGTCCTCCGCAAGTTCTCCCGCCAACCCCCTAGAAAAGGAAATAATAGAAAAGAGGTCTCATAAAAGTGGAAAACCTAGAGGGAATTGCCATGAGCTTTAACTCTGCAATGACGTATACAAATCAGTTTCATACTTTCATTGAGTCCCCCAGTAAACCAATTATGCAGAGAGTATGGGAGCTATAATGTGATCAATCATGCATGTGTTCAGTAATACCACTACTCATTTTTCCAGCATCTCTTCAGAATAGAATCACGTGACCTCTTCTCTGTCTCGTGTAGGCACGTGGTTACTACCATTGCCGGCACTGAGCTTCCACTGCTACTGCTACTGCTACTGTTCCTTTTTATGGGCATAGGCTGCAGAGACTGATCTCCATGGCTCCAATTCCATTTCCCAAATAGTATTTTTTACAAACCATGTCAAAAAGAAAATGAGAAAAAAAAAAAATTAGGTGAAGTCAAGGTGGCAAATGTTAGACATGACCCAACAACAAAATAACACATGATTTTAACAGAATAAATTCTTCATCTAACCAGGGGCGGATCTAGGATCAAAATCTTTCCGGGGCTAATTATAACGCACACAAAATTTCAGCGACAAACCATAAGAAATATTTGTTAAATAACATAGCAAGTCTTTCTCGCAAAAGAATTTACATAACATAAGATACAATACAATAAGAGAAGAACACAAATAAAAACTAATGAAGTTGTACTCTACGAGGACTCAAATCTTCAAAATCTTTAATCACCACATCATTATCAACCGCTTCAACAAATTTCTTTTCAATTTGAAGCACCATACAATCGTCAAGAAAACCATCCTCAATCCTGTTTCTAAGTTTGTTCTTGATTATGTTCATGGATGAAAAAGCTCTCTCAGTGGTTGCAGTAGAAACAGGTAGAGTCAACACTAAACAAATTAATCTATAGATCATAGGAAAAAACTCTGACTTTCTTGTTTGAACAAGTTTCATACACAAATCTGATATAAAATCTAACTCCTGTAATGTTGCATCCTTAATTATATCTTTCTCATAAAACGCACACTCTAATTCTAGAGTAAGAAGTTCATCTTGCACAAAATCTTGAGGATAAAAGCTCTTAGCAAGAAGAAGTACCTTTTCAGTTTTAAAATGTCTGAACTTATCATGATCAGTTTTAAAATGTCTGAACTTATCATGAGGATCCAAAGTTGGAGTGAGCATAAGGAGTTCACAAGATCTCTCATTGAACCTCTTATGTAGCTCATTCAACTGAAAGTCAAGTACATCATTGAATACCTCTATGCGAAAATGGTGCTCATTGGTGATAAAATTCTTTTGTTGACTAAGACGACTCGTACCATCCATGTAACGAGCACTCATATCAGGCATATTAATACTATGTGTCTCACAGAAAGAAGTAAGGGCCACAACAAAATCATTCCAACCATCATCTCTCATCTCTTGAAGAAGTGATTTTGTATGTGCAACAGCGTTCAACGCTTGTAAGATGTCAATATTTTTTCTTTGTAAAGCTTGACAAAGAAGTTCTGTGACTTTCATGACTCTATACATCAAAATCAAGCAAAACACAAACTCAAAAGCTCTCATAGCTTTAAGAATACCACTAGCTTTTCCCTGAACATGTAAGGTTGCAGTCTCCACTATATTATCTAGAGTAGTAAAAGTTGAACCAAATAATTCAATCATACTCTTGATACAACGAAAATGAGAGCTCCAACGAGTAGTAGTAGGTCTTTGCAAGGTAGAAGTTTGGTTAGAACCCTTTCCTGTTTGAAAATGTAATACTCATGTCAAATTGAAGTTGGGATTAAATGGGAAGTAATGGTTCATTGGTACATTATAAAGTTCAATATATATATACATATATATATATATATATATAATAAAAGAGTCATGTACTAATATATTTGAAGTTCAGTAGCATATATATTACAAAATCAGTAGCCTAACTCTTTATACAAAGCATACAGTAGCATATAATTGATGAATTGAAAGCCTATAATTGAAGTTCAGTAGCCTATCTCTTTATAAAAAGATAAAATTAGCATATAATTGATGAATTGGTAAAGGCCCATACCTGTTTGAAGACTGCTAAGAGCGATTAAATATTCAATTTCTTCCTCTCTAACAGCGTTTAGCTCACCCTTGCGCTTAGCAGAGGAATCAATAAATTCACAATCATTACTAGAGAAGAAAAGAAGCGAAAAGTATCATGAACACCCTTGGCTGCCCCATTTAGTGCTAATTGCAAACTGTGAGCAAAACAATGGATATAGTATGCATACGGACAATCTTCAATAAACAACGCCTGTAAACCATTCCAAATACCACTCATATTACTGGTTTCGTCGTATCCTTGACCACGAATATTTTCCACTTGCAAATTGAACATACCGAGAACTTTGACAATCTCCAATTTAAGAGTTAGTGAGGTTGTGTTAGGAACACTCACTATCTTAAAGAATCGTTCTCGAATTAAACCATAACGATCAACAAACCTCAAAATAATAGACATCTGCTCCTTACCAGCTGCATCAACTGCTTCATCAACAAGAATGCAAAATTTTGCATTACCAACTTCTTCACGAATCATTTGCCTCACCCTATTACCTAAAATATTCAAGAGCTCTTTCTGAATAGTTGGAGAGATGTACTTGGCATTTCCAGGACCATTCTCCAATACAACTCTATCATCATCACTAGCCATTCTTCCATAAGACTTTCTAACTTGTTGGAAATTTCCAGCATTAAGAGAGGTTTTGGATTCGTCATGGCCTCTAAAAGCTTGTCCTTGGTTTGTTAAAAGTCTCACACTCTCAATTGTAGCCTTCAGCCTAAAACGATTATGCTCCACCTCTTTTGCTGTTTGTTTAACAAAAACTCTCTCAATTTGTGTAGCCAAATTTCTCAATGAATGCCACTTCTCCATGGCTTGATGGTGTGGACCATTTATGGCCCCGACATGCTGTTTAAGCACACTCTTATCCTTCCACTTTCTCTGTCCATCTAGGGTATATGCACGATGATGCGGGTTTTCTTTATCAAAAAGAAAACATGGGAAACAATAAATCTTATCTTGATCCTCCGAGTACTCAAGCCATGGATGACCTTCAAACCAATCATAATTAAACGCCCGATTTTGTCGCCCATGTGCTGAAAGTATATTCTTTTTCAGTTAGGTTGACAAGGACCCAATAAAATATATGCTTTTCGCATAACTACATGGTCTTTCACAGGATACTTCCATATAGGACAACGTTTGCCAGGATCACGTTCAATGGCATTGGCATTGCCCTTTGGATCAAACTCATTCCTCTGAGACCCAAGTAAAGGAGACTCGGAAGAGGATTGTTCAGTTACTCCAATAGCAATTGGAGTGCTTACAGAAGCTTGTGAACTTGAACAAGATGATGGTTGAGTAGTGTTTGTGCTAAACCATGAATTGATATATTTAGTTCTAGGCCGTTTGACACGATTAATTTGCTCATCAGCCATTCTGAAAAATACATACATTTAGGAATCCAACAAGGCTAAATCCACAAAAGCACAAATCGACACACAACAAAAAATGAAAGGCGAAGAGAAAGCAAAAGAGTAAAGGGAAATTCAAACCATGGAGCTTTGGGCAGTTGAGCGAATCACCTAATTAGATCGAAGTCATCGAACTCCGGAACTCGTCGAAGCATTCTCTGTCTCTGCGTCTAAGGCTCGAACTCCTCAAGTCAAGAATCTCGCACCTCTCTCCTCGCCCAGTCGCCCCCTATATGCTGATCGAGTAGAGTTTGATTTCACTTAAAGATCAAGATCATGAGTTAGGACTCAGGACTCATGAAGATTGAAGAACTCTTTGATTAAAAGATGTCTATACATAACAATTTTTTTTTTTTTAATTAAGCATTGATGTACTTATTTTTTTAGGCCCAAAAATCTTGCAAGGGCTTAAGCCCAGGTAAGCCTTGGGCTAGCTCCGCCTCTGCATCTAACTAGTATTATATAGGGAACACGATTATCTTTGTTCTCCATCTTGTTTTTACACTTCATATAAGTTAATCCGCTTGTTCACAACACTTCTTAGTTCTTACGATCAGTGAATTTTAAACGTGCACATTCATGGTTCAAGTAGGATTCCATTTTACGATTATATCATTCCGTAAACGAGAACTATGAGCCGTAGTTCAAGTCCACTACAGTTGAAGCAGGTGAAGTTTTTGTTCTGAATTGGACATTGTGGATTTGTTCTAGTCAGGCTCAGGCCAACAGTTGAAGCTTTATAAGTACTTTTAGGTTTCATCATGGAATCTAAGTTTTTCCAACATTTGACTAGGTCAGTCAGACTAAGGACTTCGATACACATTATTGACATTAATACTTGTAATGATAGCCCATGTTAGATTTGGGAACGTACAATAATTTTTTCTTCCCTGTTTCTCAAGAAAAGAAAATGAACTCAATAGGAAAAGTCTCCGTCTCCCTTCCCATGATTATAGAATTGTGGAGTGCAGAACGCCACATTTCGAGAAGTGGGGTTTTCCCCCAAAACAAAAATAGAAAAATAAAAAATGGGTCGAATTTTCTATATATTTTTTAAAATTCAAATCTTTGGTTGCAGGGAGGCTAGTGGAGGGTTGCAGAAGAATCACAAAATTACATATGGAAGTGTCATATGCTTCTAAACATAGGTGCATTATTTTGAATGGAAACCTGTTCCTATAATCCAAACCAAGGCATGTCCTTCCAAAAAAGGGTCAGAAAGCTAAATTATATACTCCTACTGATATAAACAAATTGAAACCTATTGTTTCCTAGATCTTAGATATAGTAGCACTTGGTCTTTGTCCTAGAACATATAATATGGGTTCAATCTTTTCAGTAAACTGAATAGGAAGCAGAATAGATCATATCATGACTTTCAGATTAGATTCTAGCTGAGATTTTGCTTTGGTTCTATGTACTTTCACTTTCTTAACGCTGTTTCATAAGATAGGCAGATAGGGTATGTTACTTGCATTGAAACTCACAATAAAAACAGCAGCACTGCACTGTCAACATCTCTTGCAGTTAGTGGAAGAGAGTCGTAAGCCTTCTGCTCAGTCTTTTTAAAGATCCAAGTTCATGGTACTTGATAGCTGATAAGAGTGGATGTAGAATAAGAGAACATATAGTGGAACAGTCCCATAATGTGTCATCCATTATTTGATTGGATGGTTTGAACTTTGAATTCAATATAAGCAACTATAAGACATGATTAAGGGAAATTGATATGTGCTTCTAATGTGTGTGTCCAAAATGTTGTTTTGGGGATGAAGTTGAGCCTTTTGGGTTATAATCAAGCTAGAATCAATGTGGTTTAGGGTTTTGGACACCTAATTTGAAAAGGAAAACACAAAATCTGAAGTTTAGGTCTTGTAGCTTTTACAGTATGGGAAAAAGCTTAATACTTTCTGTATTCTAGTTCTTGGAAGTAGTAGTCAATATATGCAAAGAAAAAAAATCAGAGAGATTTTGGTCCTATTTATAATTCATACTAGAAAACATCTTTGCTTTAAAGGTGCTCTGCCTCACCAAGCTCTTCTCCCCATAAGCATCTTCACATTATCACAGATACACAAAACACACAGAGAGAAAGAGAGAGCTGAGAGAAGAAGAAGAAGAAGAAGAAGAAGAGAGAGAGAGAGAGAGAGAGAGAGAGAGAGAGAGAGAGCAGGCTTCACATGAGAATGGCCAGAGACCAAGCTTCAAGTGATCTTCAAACATCAGATGAAGACTACATAGACATGGAAGTAAGTTCATCTTCCTCAAACTTCTTCTGTTATTCCATTAGCTCTAGTCCACCACAAACCAGAGAGTTTGAGTTCCAAATGTCCTCAGTTCCTGACCATGACAAACACTCCACTACTTCTCCAGCTGATGAGCTTTTCTACAAAGGAACACTCCTTCCTCTTCATCTCCCACCTCGCTTGCAAATGGTCCAAAACATCCTTGAGACCTCAAACACCACCAAACTTGATAACACAACCCAACAAGTCATTGAACCAAGATTCAACCTTCCCTTCATCAAAAGCTCTAGAACTGCTCCCAATACTAACACAAGTACCCCATTGGATAGGTCCTGCAATATCTCACCCTCAGAGTCTCGCAGGGTCAGTAGTGAGCTAAACCCTGATGATTATGTCTCTGAATGGACAGAAGAAATGAGTGTCTTCATTGATGATGATCCTTCAAAGAAATCTAATTGGTCCAAAAAGCTGAAGCAAATAAAGCAGTCCATTTTGAGCCAAAAGCTCAAGGCTTCAAGGGCATATGTTAAGTCCTTGTTTAGTAAGTCCACTTGTGCAGATCATGAGTACCCTTCAGCCAAGTTAGCAAGCAATGCAGAAGCAGAAAATGGCTCAAAAGGTAACAAGGATTGCTTAAACAAGTACATGAAGATGGCAAAGAAGAACCCATTTGGGAAAATTGACAATGGAAGATATCGGATTTCAAGTACTACTCTCATGAAGAGCATTGAAAAAGAAATGGCTGAGGAAAATGCTTGCCTAACTCACAGAAAGTCATTCTCTGGGGCATTTCAACAACACTCAATGAGTTCATCAACAACTTCATCTGTTTCTTCTTCTTCATCTTCTTCATTTTCATTTAGTGGCTTCTCAGATTCACAGTTACTGAAGAGGAGTATCAGTGCAAATTCTGAAATTGAGAGCTCAATTGAAGGAGCCATTGCTCACTGTAAACAGTCACAGCAGATTGTGGGTGTGAAGAGACAGTTTGTTGGGGTCAAGAGACACCAGGATTTGCCCAATGCCTCATCCAAATCCATGAGAGAGACACATGATTGCATTATAGGATTGAGGATTTGAGATGGTTCCCACTACCATGTTTCTTGCTCTTCTTGTTTGTGTTTTAAATGTTGGGGTTCATTAGTGAAGTATAATGTACGGGCAGCACTGTTAGACTAAAATCTTTAATCATCAGAGGATTTACAGTTCAAATCAGAAAGTCTAAGTTTTGTAGCTATTTGAGTTTCAATCAAACAGTGTTTGGTATGATTATTTTTATTGGTTAGTATAGTACATTGTTGTTATTATTTAGTGTGCCAAATAGTTTACTAAGATGTCTCCAGATTCTCAAAGCTTTTGCATTTGTTTCCACAGTAACAAGTAATACACTCTAAGATAGTAAGATGTATTGAGCATATTACTTGAAATTTTGTTAAGAAAACATTAAAATTATGGAATTAGTATGAGTTTCAGCTAACAATCAAAATTATATAAAGATATTCTGCTCTTTTGCTAAAGGTAAAAGAGAAAGTGAAGTCTATTATTGACAAAATAGTACAAGCACTCAAGTTATGGAAACCTTTTTCTGCAAAGTGAGCAAAACTTTCTGGTGGAGATTGGATACTGGAAAACTAGCTTGCAAGCTAGGTCTTTGTCCACACCAGCTACTTTAAATCTAAGTTTCATTTCCAAACTAGATTCTCAATGATGGAACCAGGCTTTATGTCCTCCATCATCATCATCATCCTTTTAGTTTTACTTGTACCCAGAAGAACTGTGGCTGAAGTCTTTCTTTCGAGACTTCCAGTCGGTGCATTATGAAAGTTATCAATATATCTTTTTCTGCCATGAAAGTCATGAATTTCCCAAATACAGATGAACATCATAATCAACAATGAAAAATTTTAAAGTACCAATCATATCACCCAATTTGTATCTTACCAAAATGAAGTAAAACTGTCAAAAGTATTATGTTTTAATTTAACTGCAATGAAGAAAAAATTACCTTCTCATAATTGGGGTAAAAAAATGTTCCCTGTACCTCTACAGAGCATCCAAAGACTATTCCATGCATTAGAATTCAAAACAAAAGAACATGTAACAGCAATGTGTCACCAAAATATTATTAAAAAGAGATTGAAATCGGTATTTTTTCAGACCAAGAACAATATAGCATTCCATAGATGTTCTTTTTGATTGTGACTAAGCATTCATCTTGTGAAAATGTGTCTGCTAGATTTTTGACAGGACTAACTGAGAAAAATGATGTTGATAACATTTTGGTAGAGCACTAGGAGATGCATACAAATATACGATATACGCAACTCAGATCCCCACCATTAATTACCATAAACATTTTTGTCTATTCCAAGAAGAAAACAAGCCTTGTATGTCCAGAAGGTTCTGCAAATGAATTTTTACCTATATCACATTGTATCATTGCATAGGCAAAAATAGTTACCAATATAATCATTCTCCAAGAAGGGTTTCTGCAGGGTATGTGGTTATAAGTAAAAGAAGGCTGTTTATGATAATTATATCCAGTCCAGACTTGTATGCCCACCAAACCCAGATTTAAAAGGTTTGATCATAGCTATAGAGATCAGAAGTCCTCATAGAAATGGTCTGGCATGGTATCATGATTTTGAGCAACTGGAAACTTTAAGACCAATATGTAATGAGTAGCAATAGAAACACAAGACCAAATGTTGGATATGTCATGAGTAGCAATAGAGACTGAAACTTGTTGTGGTATGGAAAATACATAATAATTTTTGTAAAAGTTTTTTTTAATTTTATTTTATGAAATGTGGAGAAGTTTAGGATCACAGAAGTAATTTAAATGTTACAGGAAATATATAGAAGTTTTTGCATATGAAAAAAAAAACATGAGGAGGTGGAGCATGTATGCATGTGGTAGTGTCAGTATGAGAGTGCAAGGCATCAACAACATTTTCATTACTTGCAGTGATACCTATTTCCAGACTGAATGTTTTCTTCTTGACCAAGAAAAAAAGGCTTGAGTTTTCTGCTAGTAAATTGTCACCGTCTTTCACTTATATTCTGATTCAAGTCATCACTAACTCACATGACACCCTATAAAATCAGAAAAAGATTAAAGAGGGGAAATTGTTTCTCCTTTTTATCTTGTATACCTCTTTTTAGACAAAGGACCAAATAGACTCCTGTGCACATCAAACAATTTGTTCCCTCTTAACTTTAAAGAGGAAAGGCAGATACTTTTCTCTTCAAAAGAGTTTAGCATAGTGGTCCTAATATCAGTATTGAACTTTTGATCTCCCTCCACAATTACTCTACTATGTCAATTCCACAACTTTTGAATGATTATCTTGAGTCAGTTCAACAATTACTTTACAAAGAAGTTTTTTTTTTTTGGTAAGTTACTTAATCATAATATTGATTAGTATCAAAAAGATGGTAGCCCAGAAAGAGTTATTTTTATGAAGTTGCATGAAAGAAGAACTGTTTGATTTGGGAAACTATTGTATGGCCCTTGAAATTTATCTAGGAATTTGAGAAGCTACTCTCAGTAGCGGAACCAGAAGAAACATAATGGGGGGCCAAACTAAGTATTATTGAAGGTGGATTTTAGATTTTAATGGACTCAGTTATGGGAAAACATTTACTTCGGGAGGAGGCCATGACCCATGCTGTTCCCTTCTACATTCCGCCACTGGCTAGGGGTGGACATTCGAAACCGAAAACCGAAAAAACCGAGCCGAAATCCGAACCGAAACCGAAAAAAACCGAACCGAAAGGAAAAAACCGAACCGAACCGAATCAATTTGGTTTGGTTTTTGGTTTTACCTTGTGAAAAACCGAACCGAACCAAAAAACCAAATTCTCATTAAAAAGATGTCGTTTTGTATTTTATTATTAAATATTTGATTTGATTAATGTGATTTTAGGTTTTATGATTATATATTTTACTTTTTTATTAATATTTTATATTTTATTTTGTTTTTGTGTGAGGTTTTGTGCATGTCAAAATATTCAAAATGTCCGTGTAGGACTCTAGGTAAAATATTAAGAGTGTTGTGTTGCCTAAAAAATCCAAGGCCATATTTTTTTAATTTAAAAATATTAAATTATGATATCATAGTTTGAATTTTTAAGAGTTAAGACTTTGGTGGTTACAATTTTTGTAGATTGATGATTTGTTGTCATAAATATTACCAATAGATTGTATGCGTATGCTTATAAAAATAAAGAACTATCAGGAACAAAAAAAACTCAACTACTTGAATTGTCGAATTAGCGAATTTTGAATTTTTCACAAAGTTTTTTTTTAAATACAAATATTTAATATTACATTTTTTGCAAAAAAAAAAAAACCGAACCGAACCGAACCGTTCGGTTTGGTTCGGTTTTCAGTTCACTCCCTCTAAAAATAAAAAACCGAACCGAACCGAACTGAATTTTTAGTTCGGTTTGGTTCTCGGTTTTGGTCAAAAACCGAACCGAATGTAACCGAATCTACCCCTACCACTGGCTACTCTGCAGGGTATGCCAAAGTTATAGATTCAAGTCACAACATATACAGTGAGAACCCAAACTGGTAGGGTACCAAGTTTTTCTCCTGAATCAATATACAAATCACTACCGGTCTCTGCTGTTACATGTTTAACTGGCTGTCCTTGTTAGGTACATCGATCGAGTGCTACTAGTAACTGTGCTTAATCAAAGATATTATGTCATGATATGAGCTCTATCATATTGCATACACTTTCTTCTTCTTAAACTCGGTGTTGATAAGCTCAGAATCTGACATCACTGAGAAAGAGGCAGAATGTGAGTGAGACCTAGTGCTCATTGATGATCTCCGAGTGCTGCTACGAAGTTTTGAAGCCTCAAGTCTCTGCACAACCATCCAGTAACACATTGTTCCCAGTGTCATTCCCATAATCACTGTACCTATACCTGTAACACCAACAGCCAACCATTTCTCTTTCTCGCCGACGATAAGATAAGACAGTGCAAGAAATGCAACTGAAACCATCACACAAGCCATCCACATCAGCTTGTTTATAATTGACATCAATTGCTCTTTTTGCTTCCTCTCTATAACAACAATAGAAGTTTGAACAACCACTACAGCCAACGATATGAAGAGTGCAAAGGAATCAAAGACGAAGAAGACCATGAACTCGGGTTTTGGGGCAATGTTTGCTTCTCCAGGAGAATATCCAGGTGGAAGTTTATCCTGGTCATTGGGGTATTGACCTGGGACAGTGAAAATTGCAGCAAAGGCAACAGTGGCAATAAGGACAGCCACAACCGTTGTGGAGGTTATTGCGTTGTTCAGCCCATCCGAGTGCATTTTGCTGAGCCGTTTTACCATACCATGTACTTGCTTTCGTGTATGTCGTGTTTGCTTGATCTGGTCGTGCACCTCATGTTTTATGTCACTTACAGTTTGTTTGAGCTCTCGGCTAGCCATTATGGTTGGTGGTCTCAGGGATTTAGCACTTTGAATGCCTTTCTCTTCTAGAATGGCAGCAATCACAGTTTGCCCATTTTTCTGAGCAGTGTCAAGAACAGTTTCACCACATTTGTTAATGATAGTTGTGGTAATTCCATTATAACCCAACAGCTGCTGAACAATCTGCAGAAATATAATGCAAGAATTCGTTATATCAATAGTATGAGATGTGATCATCCTTATACATATAAGAAACAGTAAGAAGCTCACTCCATGTCTCTTGAATAATTTGTAAGAATGTTCTTTCAGATTAGAAAATTAAAAACCAACTTTCAGTACCTGAGCTCGACCCTTCCGGGTTGCTATATGCAAGGCAGTGTTACCCTTGTTATCCATCATGTTTATCATAGAAGGATCCGATTTTACTAGCTCATCCACCAGCTCAACATTCTGTCCCTTAACTGCCATATGGAGAGCTGTCTGCCCCTTCTTATCCTTTCTCGTTGCAATTTCAGGTTCTTTTCTCAAGAGTGCCTTGATGACGTCTAAATGCCCCTTTCTTGCTGCAGAATGATAGGCAGTTTTCGCATTGCTTCGTGCTATGGACACCAAGCTGCTACCGCCATTCTCCAAAAGGAAATTTACTACTTCAATGTGACCCTGAGCTGCTGCAGTGTGCAGTGCTGTGGTGTTTGTTTGATCAACAGTCATCGAAAGTTCTGGTATTGCATCCATGAAAACCTTCAATACATCTGAATCACAGCAACAGAACAATGACTATTAATAATACGATTTTCCCCACACAGCACATGTTATTAGATCATTTCCATTAGCAATCATGGTTTACCAAATCTGTTCAGATTTCTACATAAATCACATATGAAAAGACGAGAAAATGAACATTATGCAATCACTAAAACAGCAATAACACCATGTTAAGATAAGAAACAAGATTACATAATATGCCAAGCAAGCATATCACAGGTAAAAGCTAACAAAAATAAGACTCACCTAAGTGGCCGTGGTTGGAAGCAATGTGAAATGCATCGCACCCATTTCTAGCTTTGATGCTAGCTAAACCACTATCACAGTACTTCATCATTTCCTTCACCAAATCAGCATAACCACACTCAGCCGCCACATACAAGGCGGTTTCACCCGAGTGATTCTGCTTCATCAATACTTCATTCAACTCTGCATCCCCACAATTTGAGATGATTTCCAACACCAATTCCAAATCTCCTGCTCTTGCTGCCAAATGCAAGGGGGCATCTTCGCGCTTCCCCGTCAACTGCTTCGTCATCTTCTTCTCACCGAAGCTTTGCTGCCTTACAGGTGCTTCCATACTTCAAAGAAAATTTCCCAAAGAGTTCCAATTTATATTCCTCCCTAAAATCTAATCAAGATTTCCCCTTTTCACCATGAAGGCCTCAATTAAAGTGAAGCAGAGAGCACACCAGACAATCAATCTGTGAATGATGAGGATAAGCTTATTCAGATGATTTCATGAATTTGCACGTGGGAAATCTGGAGGTTTGATTCCCGGATTCCCATTACACTCTCTGACATCTTCTGCAACCCAAACAAAATAATTCCAGTATTAAAATAAAAGCCAAAACCGCCTAACTCTATCCTTGCCTCTCTAAATATTTATAATACGCATTGTTATATACTTATATTCATCATCCTCAATCAGTGTTACTACTCATTACCAGAGTGCAAAGAGAAAACAACAAAAGAGGTGAGGCTATACAAAGTTGAAACCGCGTTTACTGTTTGAAACTGAAGCATGTGCAGCCATCCAATAGAACCAAGTAGTTGGGCACTAAGAACAAAACTACAGAACCCAAAATTGTTTAACAGAAAAGAAAGTGAATTTGCAACATGGGAAGAACTACTTACTGATCTTGTGCTTTTGGGTTCGAAAGCGAAGAACTTGTTGCTTGCTCCCCAACTGAGAAACTGAGATAAACAAGCCAAACACTTGAGAGCAGAGAGAAAGTAGAATGAAACAGAGTGTGAAAAAGGGTAAAGCCCAAAACTTCAAGTTCAGTGAACCAGTGGAGGGTGGAGGACACTTTGCAAAAGATGTTGTTGACAGGGCGCACTACTAGAAGAAGAAGAAGAAGAAGAAGAAGAGGGAGGAGATAAGAGGTCCGTTTACTGATCTATAACAACCAGCTTACTACCATTTCACTCGTTTTATCATCCTCCTCAAATTCAGGTATTTACAAGTTTGGACAATAGCTCCACATTTCCCCACGTCAGCATAAGAAAGTGGAAATTATGTACCATAGTAGTTCCTCCGTGCACACCAAAGAGACTGCGCTACAAATAACCATGTCATGTGTACTTATTTCTCTAATAATGAGAAAGATAAACACGTAATTGTATTCGGTCAATGGGTTTTACAATGGGTTTTGACACTTTGTTACCTTTATAAAGCCTAACAATTATTAGAAGAAGAAAAATAGTATTTCTCCTCCATAATGTTAAATAGGTCCAAACTCTAAATTCTCCTTCTAAATCAACGAAATAATAACTAAAACTAAAAATGGATTATCCGGCGATGCACTAATTGTGGCCTAGTATCAATAAAGACAAATTATGGGTTGATCAGAATTAAAAATTGAAGCATTGACTCATGCATAAGATAGGTCAAGACGGCAATTAGGAGATATGAAATATAATGATAGAGAAAGAAGCAACCTCCCTCGACCACTTGGGTTCCCAGAAAGCCACGTTTGGTTTTAGCCTCTAGCACTCAAGTCATATACATAACATCATCCTGAAACAGTGTCACACGTCTTCTTTCTCTCTTTCATCGGTCAAGAATGAAGATGCCAGGCGGCCCATATGATGCTTCTTTATCCAACCATGAACCATCTAAGAGAAAGAGACTTCATAATCTGCCCACGGAATCAAATATGCTACATTAATATTCATTATAATTCAATTAGAAAAGATTGTGAAATCTACATTAATTTATCAATGCGTCATACATTCCTACACTAACATACCAATTATGTATTTCAAGTCGGGCCTGTTAGGCTTCTTCAGTGTGTCGGTACGGACTTTCAGTATAAAGTGTAGTTAGAAAAATTTAGTTATGGTAAAAACTTAACTGACCAACATGGGTCAGCTCTAACAGACACAAACCAATCAGAACATGACACGTGGCATTTCAAGGGCATAAAGGACATTTGCAAACACCCACCCAACCTTGTAAATGTCATTTATGCCATTTTAGTTGACACGTGTCAATCTCTGATTAGCTTGTGTCTGTTAGAGCTGATCAACATGGGTCAGCCAAGTTTTTTCCTTGTTATTCACCGTTCGGGTGATGGTTATTAATGGTTATTCTATATTTAATTATAATTGATTTTTATTCGATAAAATTCTAATTTAATTAAAAGAAGAAAACTACATGTATTTATAAACTAGCTTGAGATCAAGCCTGAGGGCATATAATAGATGAAAGGTATTTCTAAAATTGGAACTAACCACCCAACATTTTTGAACTGAATAATCATATCCGAGATGATTAAGTGGCTCACTTGTTAATTGTTATAGGGAGCACACGGATGGATCTTCTGTAGACTACCCCATGTGGAGCACCTGGGTCTTCTGGTAGCAGATTCAGGACCCATACTTGACTTCTGAGAAAATTAAGCACAATCATTTTAAGCAGAAAGAACAATGCAGCTAACAATAAGGTAGCAATGTTCTCTTGCTGTCAGCACACACAACACAATCCTAATCAGATGAAAATGACTCAGAAAATATAATGGCTTATGTCTTCCATGAAGTGGGTTTCTGGACATTAACAGCTGCACTGTTGTGTTGGTAGCTTAGATCTTTCATATAACATGTGCAACTCGAGAAACTCAATAGAATAATGGAAGAACTATAACAAAGTCCACTTACGGATTTTGAAAAGCATTTGATAAGTCTAACCTTGAATTCCATCTTCTGCCAACAGATAAGTGGAAGGTGATAATGCAGTAGTGCTACCGTAGTGCATCTGTGAAAAATATGCCACTTGAGCTACTCGAACACCATCCACCAGATTCGCTGCACCAAAGTGATCATGATTTGTCCTGATAGATCAGAAAAGTGAAACATGAGCAATGTGCAACATCTCAATAAGGTCCAATTCACGCAGAGGAAGTACTAATACAATTGGATCCACATTTGAGCATGCAAAAAAGCTTAAGACCCTGAGACTTAAACATTGTCCAGGCCAGAGAGTACCTACTCTTTTAGTTTCCCTTTGTTTCTACTGAATCTGTAAGTATAAAGATGTTGGCAGGCCTCATTATAGACCAAAATACAGCCCAAGATGTAGTATGATGAGTCTCAGCACAAGTACAAATGAAGTACTGAAGCCCAACTAGTTCAAGGCCCAACACAACCTCAAATATATTCATGCATATTCATATCATGTTTTCACTGAAGATAACAGTACCACTTTGTATCCTATGTCTTCTACTAAGGATAGGAGTACTGCTTTGTATCCCGAGTTTTCTGGGTATTTTATATGGCTATGTTTAAATCGTCTTGAAAGCTGTGATTTATCTTCTCAATTCATTTCTAGATCTTTCCAGTCGATTTGGTTTTCGAAATTCAAACAGCTAGCCAAGCATGTGATGTTCTTAGCGCTCAAACTATCTGTTGATACCCGAAAAATCGTAACCTTTATTTTATGTGTTCACGCAAACTTTATAATTATCTCAACACTCGACTTAACTCGCCAAGCAATATACGCCGTTCATGCGGGCCCAAGCCGCATGCGTTTTGGGGCTTGCATAGTGGGTATGGTGTGGAAGGTTACGGAAAAACGCACAACGCTCGTTGTCACTTTAGCGTTATTGACGATTTCGGTCTTGGGCCCGAAATCCATGCCCAATGACGTAAATTGATGACGAAGATAGTGAAAGTAAAGAATTTTGGGCTATTTCTCTCTTAACCCAAACAAAAGCCCAAGTGTCACTTTTAGGAAAAGGCCCAACTCTATCCTGCACCAAACCCATCTCCTTTCTCTTTAATTAGAGGTACCAACAGAATGTCCAGTTCATCACCCCGCAGCAACCCAGAAACCGCGGCTCCTTCCATTTACTGTCTCATCTCCATTGACTTCATATCTTGAGATCAGTCAATAAACACTCTCTTCCTCCTAGGAATCATGAGTTCGCCGCCCCAAATCTCTCTCCAGCTCCTTCTCCCAGATCCCTTGACACCGGGAAATCTGCCATGGGAATCAGCAGAAAGCCCTGCAGCAGCCCCGCAGTAACATTTGCCTGTCTAGGGAACCCTCCTCAACTCTCTTTTCCAGTTTTCCTGCAGAAATTAAGAACGAGGTTGAAGAGGAAAGGGTTTGTCCAGTAGTTTGGAGGTATTTCAATTCCCCCAAAACCCTATCCCGAGCCTATAAAAAGGAATCCAGCAGCAATTCAACAACAACCCAACGACAGAGAAAAACTCTTCTCTTCAAGCCTTTAAGCATTCAAGCCACCCCAGCAAAAATCCCCAAATCCTCTCCTCAAACCCTAAAAACCCAAATCTGTCACCCACGAAATAGCCCGATTCTCTTTCACTACGGTGTTCTTTCCAGCTCCCACACCAGGCTCACCATGCACTGCTTCATCTCTATCTGAGTCACGCTCAAGGCCAGCTTGATCTTCCAAGCTGTATCAAGCTGCAGGCTAACCCTGAGTCTAGTTATCTCCAAACACAAAAGAACCCCTCACATTTTGGCGACTCTGCTGGGGAGATAACTAAAGAGTGATTCAGATGGCTCCAAGCAGAAGCACACTACCCTAAGTCTGAAAGGCTCTGCCTGGCACTCATATATGCAGTCCAGAGGTTGCGCCACTACTTCCTAGCTCATAGAATTCATCTCATGGTGAAAACAGATCCTGTCAGGTATTTACTCACAAAACCAGTCTTATCTGGGCGACTCGCCAGATGGCTGTTGCAGTTGGCAGAATTCGACATTGAGTGCATAACGCCCCATGCCATTAAGGGACAAGCTGTGATCGATATGCTTGCTCTATTTTCTAGTGATGAAGAAGTCTCCCGCATGCAAGATATTCCTGGAGAGCTGCCTGATATGGAGGGGATGGTTACTGATGCAGGGTCAGAAAACCAAGAGTTTTGGACTCTTCACTTTGATGGATCGGCCACAAGCAATGGAGGTGGAGCTGGGGCTGTGTTAGTGGACCCTGAAGGCAACACCAAAGCTTTGTCGTTTAAGCTGAACTTCCCCTGCACCAACAATGCAGCAGAGTATGAGGCTTTCATTGCAGGCATGTCTACCGCAGTAGAAATAGGAGTTAAAAAGATCAAAATTACCGGAGACTCAAACTTGGTCATCAGCCAAGTAAAGGGTGATTTTGCAGTAAAAGAAGCAGGCCTCGCACCATACAGGACCTTGGCAGAAAAGCTAATGGAGATGTTTGATGAAGTAACTCTGGAGCACATACCTGGGTCAACCAATAGATATGCAGATGCTTTAGCTACTCTGGGGTCTAAGTTGTCATTCACAAGGGAGCAGCCGGATATCACAGTCATTCAAAAGCATGAACCATGCACGGAGACACTAAGGATTACAGAATCACCTGAGGAGCATGACTGGCGAAAGCCAATCCAAGGTGCCCTGATGGGTCGGAGCACTGAGTATGATATGAAGGAGATAAAAGACTATGTGCTCCTCAAGGGTGAACTGTACAAGCGTCTTCCAGGCAATATGCTAGCTAGATGCATATGCGAGAATGAGGCCAAGAAAAAATTAAGCGAAGTTCATGAAGCTACTTGCGGGCTGGAACAAGTGATTAGCTTGTATAGACAGTTGCTGCGGAGAGGATATTATTGGCCAAAGATGAAGACGCAAGCTTTTGAAGTGCAGGCCACATGCTCTAAATGCTCCAGATTGCCCTCAGAAAATGAAATCCTGGCGATCACGCCAGCAAATGATTGGAGGGCCCCGTACCTGGACTTCTTGATTGACAAAGTACTGCCGGCAGATGCAAATTCCAGGTACAAGTTGAAAAAGACAGCCGGGAGGTATTTTGTTGATGGGGATGTCCTGTACAGGAAAGGTTTCAATGGGAAACCACTGCGGTGCCTAGGGAGCGCTGAATCACAGCGAGTATTAGAGGAAGTACACGCAGGAGAGTGTGGTGAGCATCAGGGCAAGAGGAAGCTTCACCAACAATTGCTGAACCTTGGCTATTATTGGCCGACGATGTTAAAAGATTCTCACATGAGAGTGAAGACATGCCATACATGCCAGGCACATGCTAATCAAATTCGCAAGCCATCAACCATTCTTCAAGACATGCTCACTCCATGGCCCTTTCACACTTGGGGGCTAGACTTTGTCGGAAAGATTAACCCACCTTCTGAGGGTTGTGTCTGGATCATCACAGCAACAGAATTCTCAACCAAATGGGTGGAGGCAACAGAAGTGGATTCTTCTGATTCTGAGTTTTCATTATTTAATAGTAGCAGTCAAGGTTCTCCAAGAATCGTACTGTATTCACATAAAGAATCGTACTGTATTCACTACTTGCGATCATACCTTTCATATTCCGATAAAGTATAGTACTCACATGCTCACTCCATGGCCCTTTCACACTTCGTAAGGCAACAGGAACTGCAGTATGCAATTTCATCAAGGAACACATTGTGTGCAGACATGGAATCCCTTACAAGATCGTCACGGACAATGGAACCCCTTTTGTCAACAAAGAAGTCGGCAATATGCTCAAGGGATATGGAATCAAGCACCGAAAGTCTACACCGTACTATCCTCAGGGAAACGGTCAAGCAGAGGCTACAAATAAGAATTTGCTGAAAATTCTAAGCAAAATGGTATTTGAATATGAGAAAGGTTGGAGCACTCACCTCCCGGATGCACTGTGGGCTTATCGCACTTCGCGAAGGACAGCCACGGGTTTTTCCCCCTACTCATTGGTGTACGGCTCGGAAGCAATATCTCTGGTGGAGCTGACAGTCCCAACGGCCAGGGTGCTGACTATAAACGACTTGGAGTGGGATGCAGATACGTGCTTTGATTGGCGACTCATTGACCTGGAAGCTGCAGATGAACAAAGGCAGCAAGCTACAGAGAAAACTATAGCCTATCACAGGCGCGTTACTAAAGCTTACAACAGAACAGTTAAAAAGAGAAGTTTCAAGGAAGGAGACCTTGTGCTTAGAGCTGCTGATTGGGTGAGGAAGCAAGTTTCAGGACCCTCAAAGTTTGCACCGCAATGGGAAGGACCATTTATCATCAAAGTATCCCATGGCAGTGGCTATTACGTGCTTGCCTCCATCAACAGTGGAACCATCACAAGCCCCGTCAATGGGAAGTGGCTCAAGCATTACTACTGTTAGTTATGCAATTTGATATTTTTATTTCCAAGAATACGCTTCTTTAAGCACTTCAACGCACATAAATATTGTATGAACACACCATCATGGTGATGTTGTAGACATGTAATCTTTCTAGCGAAGAAATGAAGAAGCACTTTCCCACTATCAACATTTTCTAGGGGCATTTTGTCCCCTGTACTTTCCTCTATCAAGAAAAAAATGAGAAGCAGGAGGATGATCCAAGTCAATTATCCCTCCATCAAGAGACGGAGACAGTTCCAAAAGCCAAGCCAATAACTAGCTATGAAGTTCAAAAAAAAAAAAAAAAAAAGCTGCTACACCGAAGAACTAAAACACACGCTAAAACAAAACTAATATAGGTAGCCGGTGGCACGACTCTGAGGTGTCCAAGAAGATTTTTGAAAGGAAGCCACGCCATCAGGGCTAGCAGTGTTACCAAACTTGGCCTGGAAATTTTTTCGCTCCCTCTCTAGTTGTCCCTCAAGGTTTGAAAGCTCATTCCTCAGTTGGGTCACAGAATCCTCCAAGCGACGGATCTCCCTGCAACATCCATCCAGACCGGCTGACTTGAATATGTACCCAAAGTAGTCCCTTGCAGCTGCTTTCAGATGGTCAAGCACAAAGTCGACTCTGAGTCCCCACTCTATAACGGCCCGACATGCATCTCTCCAAACCAAAAAGATCTCTTCACTTCTTACCTCTTCCACTTCCATGCTATATAACACATAACCAAACTCTCTAACCAATACATGCCTTTGAAAAACATTTTTTCCCTCTACAAGCAAGCTGGAAAAACTGCCCCCACCATGCTTTCGAGCAAATTTGGTAAGAGGTTTCACATACTCTATAGGGATTTCCTCACCTTCAAAGAGAGATTGCTTGCCGCTGAGAGGTTGTGAAAAACTTGCAATAGTGAGGCTCAGGCGCTCTTCAGAGTCAAAACGAGCAATAAAACTCTTGAACCTTGTCTCCAAAGCAATTAGCGAACTCTCCCCTCCTTCGTCTGAGATATGGGCGGAAAAATGATTCGGAGTGATGCAGGGCTGAGTTTCTTCACCAGCCAAACCTGCAGTAGCAACGCCATCACCTCCAGGAGCTGTTCTAGGAAAACAAGATTCGTGCCCTGCACCTCGAACTTCTGAAAAGGGTAGCCCATTCTAAAAAAAAAAATAAGAGAAAGAGGAGATTGCATCTGTCAGTATAGCAAGCAAGGAGTCTCAAAGAGCTTACGCATGTTTGGTCAAGTGCATCATCAATCCAAGGTCTCACCTGCTCATTATCATGGCCAGCATCTACAACAGAGTCCTTCGCCGGAGAGTTAATTTCGGCATCCTGATGAGCCTCACGCGAAAGGGAATGCTAAACAAAAGAAGAAGTGCGATAAGCCGCAACAACACAACTTTTGATTATGTAAATCACTCTTCTCCAGTAGCTTGGGGGCTTAACACGCTTCACATAATCATGGGAGCTAAATAAGCAGTGCATCTAAAAGAAAGAAAACACTATGCATACCTGCTCTTCATCGCTATCCTCACGAGAATTAGCACTCGCAGCAGGTCCCTCCATTAAAGTATCAGTGATAACACCCTAGAAAAGTTGCACGAAGAACAAGAAAGTTCAATAATTGCAGTAAGGCATCTAAAAAAAACATGCTGAGATAAACATGCTGTAATATACCCCGTGCGCACTATGTGCATATTCATCTACCGAGTTAGCGACATGATCACTTTGTGAAACACCCTCTTGCACATTAGCATCCTGCAAAGCAATAAGTTACCATGCAAAAATCAAAACACGTGCTAAGACCTATGCATTCATAGGTAACAAGAGTAGAATGCTCATCACTACATGCCAAAATGCTCATCAACAAAAGCAAAATGCTCATCACTACACGCCAAAATGCTCACGCACTAACAAAAGAAAACTAGCAACATTGAGTAAGAGGAAGGAAGGAATACAATTACATATGTACCTGGCTATCGCCATCAAACGTATCGTTCTCATCTCCACCTTCATGTGAATTACTAGGGCTGCCACTCTCACTGCCATCACTTGACGTCTCCCCAATATTAACGTAAACAGGAGGCTTACAGATAGATGGAGTCGCGTTTGCAACCTGCCTGCTCCGGCTAAGACCAACTTTTGAGCTGTTCAATATCATTGTTTTCTTAACAACATGCTTAGATTTCAAACTAGAGGTGACTTTCCTCTTCGTCCCCTTCTCAGTGCCCGAATTCGAGGGTAATATAAACTTAACATTGTAAGCATTCGTCACCTGTCGAGGAGGACTGTGGTCCCTTGCCACCCTGGGTTTGAAACGACGAGCCGCAACGAGTTTCTTCTTCTTCGCTGCGGAGTTTTCCTTATCTGTCACCTGCCTAATTCCACCAATAGCTGCTACCTCCGGTCCACGATAAACCTCATCCATGCGACTATCAAGATGACCAACTTCACACTGTACACCATGTGAGTACACCTCAATATAAGGAGTGTTGAGCCTCGACATGACGCCCCTGACGGTGTTGCTGTGGATCAACCTCTTATTTTCAATATTCGCCTTCGGACATAGCCTAGTGCCACCAACTTTTATGAACTCCCTGAATGTGTATCGCTGTAATTCCCAAAATCTAGAGAAAGCTGATGTGGGAAAACCGACATAGTTCTTCCTGCCAAGATTGCCAGAGAACATACCCTCACAGTTACTTCTCTCAGCCGGACAAAAGTTCATAACACAATCTATGGGATTCTCATCACAAGATAAACGCGACGGCAGGTCTTGATCATTACCGAACTGCCTTTTAACTCTGTGAGGAGAGTATACCTCTATTGCAGGGCCAAAGGAATCACTGAATGCAGGGATAGCTCGTGCAGTAGTAGCCAGGAGCAATTCAGTGGACCCTACAAATGGCGATACGCCAGTCTCGGGAAGGAAATAAGGAAGCACATGAAACTGGTGATTGTTGGAGTAGGGCCTAAAGTTGAAGTGCTCGATGTTATCCAGGATGGACGGCTTGAATGATCTTTTCTCAGTATTCCTCCTCCTAAACCATCTGAAAGGCAATGGGAGACCGGCAAAGTTGAAAACACTTTGACCTTTGCCGAAATGTGGGGGCTTATCTAGAGACTTCACCGCCAAACCTCTAAACCTCTCCCAAATGAACACTTGAAGAAAGAAGACAGGCACTAGGGAATCAATGCCATACTGCCCTGCACCTTCTTTGTCGTCCCCCGTGATATGATCTAGCTTTCTGTATAGGTAACTGAGGAAAAGAGGAGCCAATGGAAAGCAAACACCAGCAGCTAGTTTAATGGCCAATGGAAAGAGCCGCTCTTGCACCTGTTCATAGGGGAAATCTGCAAAGATGAATCTACTCAACCAAAAAGCAAGCATAGCCTCCACTCGACAACCAGAATCAAAGCCATCACCTTTTGTGAACTCGCCCTCCTCGGTGGAACCCCAAAAATATCTCACCCAATGGCAAAAGCGATACGGATATTTAAAGCAGCAAGCACCCTTCTTCAAAAGGTGAAACATCTCTAGTTGCACCTCATTCAACTTTATCGTGAAGGGGTTGTCGGATGAAACAACCGAAAGCCTCATGATGTTGTGGACATCCTCTAAAGTAGGGGCAAATTCCCCCCAGGAGCAGACAAATGTGTGAGTCGCAGGGCTCCATCTGCGCACGACATGGCGAAGGCAGATATCATCCTTGTAGATCTCACAAAAGCAGGAAATAAACAATGAGAGTTTTATCTCTGCCTCAATAAGGGCATCTCCAACATCCTCGTCCCCTACCTCAAAAGTAACCCACTATGCCCAACCTGCGACTGCCTTTGCAGGATGCCTGAAGCATATAGGTACTGCAGGGTACTCTCCGCGCTCGATGAGAAGCCTATATATAGATTCTGGGGGAATAAAATCATCCGAAGTGTCATGAGTTACCTCCTCCAAGCCGCTATTACCATTCTCTGAGATAGGAAGAGTTGTGAGATGGTCCCCCAATGAGAAATGAGGATCGTGAAGTTCGATGGGTTGATTATTCTTACTCCCTGAGGCCATGACAAATGAAACAATCCTGAAAAAAAAAAAAAAAAAAAAGAGAATACAGAAGGTGGCATTAGTGAGCATACGTCAGTATCCTCTGTCACGCGGTCAGTCATGCATTATAACGCTAACCGAAATTCCCAAGCTTATACAAAAAAAAAACGCAACACCAGGCCAAGGCATGTCATAAGTATATTACTTGATACGACACATCCAACATCGGTATATTGCCTACAAACAGAGCACAATAACCAAGCAGACAAAGCCCTGCACACCAATGCACGCACAACAACTCTAATACAAACAAGCAATCATGCAAAGCCACAAGCAATTCTATCATAACACAAAACACATACACATCACACATGCAATTCACAAGCCCCGCTAAATTACAATACAGCATGGTTGTCGCTTTGATTAAACACGACAAATTGATGCATGCTATACGCGTCATATAACACATGCATATACTGCGGGCATAAGAAAGAGGAGAAGAATGAATGAAACCCAGAATACGTGCCCAAACCAGCAATTCTTCCGCGGCTCTACTACCTAACTTTTCAGGTGTCCAAGCGTCTAAACAACAAAATACCGAATTTTAGGGGAATCTGAGATTACCTGAGAAGGAGCACGAGGCTACCAATTGAAGGAATATACGGGTAGGTCGACCCTGATGATCAACTCCCTACAATCTGATTTTCCCTATGTTCCCTGCAGTAGGAGGGGCGACGCCAATCGTAAACCAAAAAAAAAAAGGGAGAAGAGGGGAAGACGAAAAGGTTAAGATGCAAGGGAAAATACCTGGAGCCCAAAGAAATTTGAGGGTTGTTGCGAGTTTAAGTCGCTGTGATCGGTGCTGCATGTGAAGAAAATGGGAGATTGAGAGAATTGAAGAGAGACTTGCGAGGAGGAAGCTGCAGGGCCACACTTAAGTGGTTCTGGAAAAAAATAAGAACAGGCCAATGGGCTCCCCAAAGGTAAGCCAAAAGCCAAAAGCCAAAAAAAAAAAAAGGGCTGGGCTGACTCTTTCCTCCATACGGACTCTGATTATGTGGCCCACTCCATGCCTCAAGCAGCCCACATAATCATGGGGGCTAATGTTGATACCCGAAAAATCGTAACCTTTATTTTATGTGTTCACGCAAACTTTATAATTATCTCAACACTCGACTTAACTCGCCAAGCAATATACGCCGTTCATGCGGGCCCAAGCCGCATGCGTTTTGGGGCTTGCATAGTGGGTATGGTGTGGAAGGTTACGGAAAAACGCACAACGCTCGTTGTCACTTTAGCGTTATTGACGATTTCGGTCTTGGGCCCGAAATCCATGCCCAATGAAGTAAATTGATGACGAAGATAGTGAAAGTAAAGAATTTTGGGCTATTTCTCTCTTAACCCAAACAAAAGCCCAAGTGTCACTTTTAGGAAAAGGCCCAACTCTATCCTGCATCAAACCCATCTCCTTTCTCTTTAATTAGAGGTACCAACAGAATGTCCAGTTCCTCACCCCGCAGCAACCCAGAAACCGCGGCTCCTTCCATTTACTGTCTCATCTCCATTGACTTCATATCTTGAGACCAGTCAATAAACACCCTCTTCCTCCTAGGAATCATGAGTTCGCCGCCCCAAATCTCTCTCCAGCTCCTTCTCCCAGATCCCTTGACACCGGGAAATCTGCCATGGGAATCAGCATAAAGCCCTGCAGCAGCCCCGCAGTAACATTTGCCTGTCTAGGGAACCCTCCTCAACTCTCTTTTCCAGTTTTCCTGCAGAAATTAAGAACGAGGTTGAAGAGGAAAGGGTTTGTCCAGTAGTTTGGAGGTATTTCAATTCCCCCAAAACCCTATCCCGAGCCTATAAAAAGGAATCCAGCAGCAATTCAACAACAACCCAACGACATAGAAAAACTCTTCTCTTCAAGCCTTTAAGCATTCAAGCCACCCCAGCAAAAATCCCCAAATCCTCTCCTCAAACCCTAAAAACCCAAATCTGTCACCCACGAAATAGCCCGATTCTCTTTCACTACGGTGTTCTTTCCAGCTCCCACACTAGGCTCACCATGCACTGCTTCATCTCTATCTGAGTCACACTCAAGGCTAGCTTGATCTTCCAAGCTGTATCAAGCTGCAGGCTAACCCTGAGTCTAGTTATCTCCAAACACAAAAGAACCCCTCACACTATCAAAAGATGAAGGAATTCTTCAACCCGTGACCTTGATATTTTCAAGGTCCATTTGTTTATGCTTGGTTTGTGATACACTTACCTATGCAGTTGATAGTAGGCTGTTTGATCCTAGGAGGAAGATGTTTTGCCTATTCATACATATTAACATTCTTTTTGAATGCTTTTGCAAAACTTTTTCCCTCTTATGAAAAGTTAGCCATTTTCGGAAAGTTAGTTTTGTCCATTTGTGCTTGGCTTTGTCCTTCAAAGGTTTTCAACAACATCTAAGCCAAACACATCAGTCCAAACTTTCTGAATCCTTTGACATGCGTGTTGCTCTCTTAACAATTCACACTTGCCTATAAATACCAAGTAAAATGCCTTCGCTTGGTGGTCAAAATTTTTATTATGTCTTTGTTTTGTTGTTGAGAAAATCAGCTTGCTTGTTTTCTCATTCTCTACTGCTCTAAGTCTTCTTAGTGATTATAAATCTTAGAGCTTGGAAATCAAAACTGTTTTTCAAAAAATCATATAGCATTTGCATTCCAATATGATTGGAGGTGCAACGACCCCAAGAGTTCACAAGCAGAGTTAGCTAAGGTGTAGTTAAAGTCTGAGTGAAGCTCTTGTATCCCTTTCATGTGTGAGGACTTAGGAAACAAGATGAGAGAGTGTTCTAGTTAGACTAGGTAGAGTCATAGAACAGGATAACAACAAGGTCTGGTATCCCAGGCTCTATTCTTGTATAAGTCTACGAATCACATAGTGGAAATGTTTGTCCTTAGGATAAGGGCACGCAGTTTTCTTCCCTGGATTCAGGGTTTCTGCGTTAAAGAAAAACATCTCTGTATTGGTTTTACTTTCAGCAATCTTTTTCATTACTCGCATAATCGTTACAAACTGTGAATCGGGATAGCACAACCCCTTGCTAGCCTTGAGTTACAACAATCAACGAAAAAGTTGCAAAGTGTCATATTCACCCCTCCTCTAGGACCTTCAAGTGGTACTAGAGCAGCCACCAGCTTGCTGGTGAGATCCTCGTAGAGGGGAATGGACCACAGATTTGGTTCCTCACTGAATTCTCCTCCCTTTTTCAATGGGAAATGGTATTCGGATTGGAAAGTTATGATGTTTACTTTCCTCTCATCCCAGGACGATGGAAGACAATGGGAAGCAGTACGTTGAGTTTGGGCAGCCCCTATGACGGTGGAAACAGAGATTGCACCTTCCGTTCCAAAGCCACGAGATCAATGGACTCTAGATGAGAGGTTAGAAGCCAAAGCTAACATGAGGGCTTTGAACAACCTCTTCATGGCCGTGTCGGAAGACGTTCGTCGAAGGATCATCAACTGCACCCTTACCCAAGATGCATGGCAAATCTTGGCCACTGCTCATTAAGGTACGAACAAGCTAAAGGAACAAAGAATCAGATCTTTACTTCATGAGTTTGAGGAGTTGAAAATGAGTGAGGATGAAACCGTAGAAGAATTTCTTGGACGTATGCTTGCCATTACAAATCAATGCCATAGTTTAGATCACCATATTGATCCCCAACGTATAGTTCAGATGTTTGTTAGGGCCTTACCACCTAGTTTTGAGTCAAAACAGATTGCCATAGAAGAAGCTAGGGATTTGGCTACTTACACCTTAGATGAGCTTGTAGGAAACCTCAAAAACTTTGAAGCCAAGAGGAAATCCTCTAAAAAGGATAGATCTTTGGCCTTTACTGTAGTTAAAGAGGAAGTGGAGGAAGAGTCTGTGTCAGGTGATAGTTCGGTGGAAGAGTTTGCTCTCTTAACCAAAAAATTGGAAAGGATTCTTAGGGAGAAGAAGAACCCAGGTTTTAACCCTAGGTTTAACCAAAAGGGGCTGCAATCAACCCTAAGTATCCTCGACAAGGGGAAACCAATAACCCTAGATATCCCAGATCTACCTCCAAACCTAGGAACTTTCCTCAAAATGATAACTGTTTTGAGTGTGGTGGTGTTGGCCATAAGGCAGCTGAATGTGCAAACAAAAGGAAGCAAAAGGCCTTCAAGGCCACTTGGTCGGACAGTGAGTCTGAACCTTCCTCTGACCAAGAGGAAGAATATGAGACTGTTGCCCTCATTGCATCGGTTAAGCTTGCCGATGCTTCGAACTCTGATGTAGATGACGAAGCTCAACATGATGAGGAGTTTCACAATGCATATTCTGATTTGCACATCGCATCTAAGTCCATGCTTGACAAGATTGAGACCTTGTCAAATGAGCTTACCAAGAGTGGGAACCAAGTCAAGGAATTGCAAGACAAGTTGCAGTTTCAGAAGAAGAAGTGGAAGGCCGACAAGTCAGCCCTGATAAAGGAGAAGGAGTCTCTTGAAGAAAGTCTGAGACTTAAGGATGCCTTGATCAGCAACCTCTCTTCCGAGAAGGCCACTTTGAAGTTGCAGCTAGACGACTGGAAGAAGGAATATAAGAAGTTCTCCGTTGGTTCCGATAAGCTCAAAGAAATAATTGACATGGGAAAACCTGGTCATGATAAGGGTGGTCTAGGTTTTGAGACCAGTAATCGCTCAAAGCCAAATAAGAAGAATACGAAGAAGAAGGTGAAGTCCTCCAAGGAGGAAGTCTCCAAGCCAAAAGAGACCAAGACCAAGTTTGTTCCCAAGTGCCATCATTTTGGTATTATGGGTCATATTCGACCATACTGCTACAGGTTGAATAATGGGAATGGAGGCTCTGCTTAGAATACGGAGAATGAGTCTTTGACATCTCTCAAAGATTCCATCGAGAGCTCTCTCAAGGAACTTGTGAGGATAGTTCAGTCTCTTGCTAACCCTAACCCTAGGGATCCTTCCGGCAAGAAAGTCTGGGCTCCGAAGATCAAGTCCAAGCCTCAGGAGCAGCTTGCTCAAGTAGAAGATCACAATGATGAGGATGAGGATGAGTGTAATTCAGACTCATATGGTAATATTGCTAGAGTCTGTTTTCTCAACCGTATGGTTTTGAAGCCAAAAACTCGGCTTAGAACAAGAGCCTATTGCAATGTTGCACTTACTGCCCTGTCACCTCGGAAGTCCGATTCCTGGTATGTTGACAGTGGGTGCTTGGCTCACATGACTGACGATCCCAAGTGGTTTGTATCGAGGGATGATGACTATCCAGTTGGATGCGTTACATTCGGGGATGGAGCACATTCGAAAATCATTGGTAAAGGGACAGTAAGGGCACCAGGTCTCCTGGAACTGAAGAATGTTCTACTAGTCAAAGATTTGGAAGTCTGCTTGCTGAGTGTCAGTCAGATAGTTGATGAGAACGATTGTGTCATCTTTGACAAGATCAAATGTCTGGTTCTCAATGGGATGGGGATGAGTGTCATGTAAGGAGATCGGACCAAGGATGATTGCTATTGTGTCATGGCTCGAAAGGAGTTCAAGCCTCAACTGTGTTTTCGTGCACAAATTAGAGAGCAGCCTCTTGATCTTTGGCACAGACGCCTTTGCCATCTGAACCATCAGGACATCATCAAGCTATCAACCAAGGAAGTGGCTAGAGGTCTCCCTAAGCTTTCCGGGAAAGCCTCAGGTATGTGTGGAGAATGTAAGATTGGTAAGCTCATACGCTCTCCACATTCTGCTCTTAATGCTCAACCTACCTCTAATGTGCTAGAACTTCTACATATGGATTTGGTAGGACCGGTTGAGACTCTTAGCCTAAATGGTACGAAATATGCTCTTGTGATTGTTGATGACTTCTCTCGTTTCACTTGGGTTATGTTTCTTGCATCTAAGTCTGATACTTTTAATATGTATGTTAAGTTTGCCAAAAGGGTTTCAAATGAGAAAATGCATGAGGCTAAACACATTGTTAGGATTAGAATTATCATGGTACTGAGTTTGATAATGCTAAATTCGATGATTACTGTGGTATGTTTGGTGTGCACCATGAATACTCTTCTCCGATCACTCCCCAACAAAATGGGATTGTTGAAAGGAAGAATCGAGTTTTAGTGGAAATGACCAGGGTGATGCTTACTGCCGCTAGTCTCCCTCACTCCTTCTGGGCAAAGGCTATAAGCAATGCTTGTTATACCCTTAACCGTGTTATTTTTATGCCAGGAACTGATAAGACTCCCTATGAGATTTGAAAGGGAAGGAAACCTAATCTGGCCCATTTGAAAGTGTTTGGCAGTCCTTGCTTCATCTACAAGGATCGGGAGTATTTGACCAAACTTAATGCACGTTGTGATAAGGGTGTCTTTCTTGGTTATTCTCTCAAAAACAGGGCATACAGGGTCTATAGCAAAGTCTCGTGCAAGCTTATGGAAACTATAAACGTTGTTATTGATGATGGTCTTGGGTGCACTCACATGACTGGTTGCACTCTTGAAGAAAATCCAACATCACCTGCTGATCCCACGAAGCCAGAAGCAAATGCTACTAACCGCAAGGAGGAATCCTTGGCTGACGAGGCTAACTCAAACGATGGAGAGGATCAGAATGATCAGGGGGATGGATATGATGTCACCGATCCCGCGGAAGGTCGTAGGGATGAAACCCTAGCTACCCAGCCTCCACACAGGACTGGAAAGCGACAAGTGCAAAAAGACTACTCTCCTTCTAACATTATTGGTGATGTTTCACAATCCATTATCACACGTAGCAAGATAAAACATGTGGTAAGCAGTTATGCAGTGTTAAAAAGCTTTTTGGCAATGCATAAGTCTACCATAGATAGAGTCATGCACTTAGGTTTTGTGTCCACCATAGAACCTAAAAATGTGAAAGAGGCCTTGTGTGATACTAACTGGATTAATGTCATGCAAGAAGAATTGAATCAATTTGAGAGAAGTAAGGTTTGGCACCTCGTGCCACGACCCGAAGACAAGAATGTGATTGGCACCAAATGGGTGTTCAAGAACAAGTCAGATGAGAAATGTGTGATAACCAGGAACAAAGTTAGATTGGTTGTTCAAGGTTACTCACAAATAGAAGGACTTGATTTTGATGAGACCTTTGCCCCGGTTGCAAGGTTGGAATCAGTTAGGTTACTCTTGGCAATAGCTTGTTACTTGAAATTTACCTTGTACCAAATGGATGTGAAGAGTGCATTCTTGAATAGCATTCTCAAGGAGGAAGTGTATGTTGCACAACCTCCAGGCTTCCAAAGCTCTAGCCATCCTGATCATGTTTATAGGCTTGATAAGGCTCTTTATGGCCTCAAACAAGCACCTAGAGCTTGGTATGAGAGACTGTCCACACACCTTCTTGAGCATGGTTATGTTAGAGGTTCTGTTAATAAGACTATGTTTGTGAAGATCACCTCTAAAGATATGTTTATTGCTCAAATATATTTGGATGATATTATTTTTGGTTCCACTTCCGATAACTTGGTTAAAGAATTTTCAGATCTTATGTCCAAGGAGTTTGAGATAAGCCACTATGGGAAGCTGACCTACTTCTTAGGTCTACAAGTTGATCAAAAGGATGATGGCTTGTTCATATCTCAATCCAAGTACGCCAAGGAACTCATGAAGAAGTTTGGGATGGAAACATCCTCTCCTGTCCCAAACCCCATGGGAACTAGCTGCAAGATCACAGCCGATCTTGATGGAGTTGATGCTGATCAATCTCACTACCGTAGCATGATTGGTAGCTTGCTGTACTTGACAGCTAGCAGACCAGACATATGTTATAGTGTAGGAGTTTGTGCCCAGTATCAAGCCAACCCCAAGGAGTCACATGTGAAGGCGGTCAAACGCATTATCAAGTACATTGCAGATACAACTGACTTTGGGATTAGCTATACCTTTGACACTAACTGTGAGATTGCAGGATACTCTTATTCAGATTGGGCTGGAGATGCTAATGACCGGAAAAGTACTTCCGGTGGTACTTTCTTTATGGGGAACAACCTCGTTTCGTGGCATAGCAAGAAGCAGAACTGTGTGTCTCTATCCACAGCTCAGGCAAAGTATATTGCTGCTGGAACCTGCTGCACACAACTCTTGTGGATGAAACATATGCTCGCAGACTACGGATTTCAACAAGAGGTTCTATCCATATTCTGTGACAATACTTCTGCTATCAACATCTCTAAGAATCCTGTGCTGCATTCTAGGACAAAGCATATAGATATTAGATATCATTTCATCCGAAACTTGGTTGAAGATAACTTGCTTGAATTGACATTTATTCCCACTGAAAAGCAATTAGCTGATTTGTTCACAAAACCACTTGACAACCTTAGGTTCACTAGCTTAAGGAAGGCAATTGGTGTCTGTGACCCACACTAATCTTCCCCTGAGAACGTGCCTTGTACATAGTTTTTTTTTTATAAAAGTTTTTAGTTCTCAGTTTCTCGGGATAGGAACGTGTGGTGATATCCTCAGTGGTCATTGATCTTGACCTAAGTTTTGCGTCCTCTACTACCTGGTTGATCACTTTTCGGTAGCTCATGTACTTGTGCATCTGCTCTCTCTTTGAATTAATTGTGATCTACATCTCAGGACAAGTTCACGCTTTTATGTCCACTTTTCTCATGCACTGTGGTTTGCTCAATTGACTTGTATCTAATGAGATGGAGGTATGGGGATTGCTTATGGCCAGGTTACTCTCAAAATAGTCATCTCTTGGGTCGTGTCCGCGATTCGTTAGAAGGCAGAAACGAGAGTGACTTGGTCACCACGGTGGTTTTTGGCTGTTTATTTAGGTCAGGTTATTCTCAAAGTAGCCATTCATTGAGTCGCATCCACGATTCTTTGGAAGGCAGAAACGAGAATGGCTTGATCTCCCCAGTGAAAGTACTTTGCTTGAACTTTAAAAGAAACTTAACAATAAGAGAGCTGCTTCTTCCACTAAAGAATCCAAGTCTTTCACTCTTAGGAGCATCATTGTTATGTTTAATGCCCTAAAGTCAACTAACTTGGGAGTCATTAGTGAACAGGTTTGCTACATGGATCAGTGGGGATGTCTGGAATGTTTTCTATCCTTCGATGGGGTTTTGATAAAGTTTATATGGACTATCAAAAAAAAAAATTAAAAAAAAAAAAAATATATATATATATATATATAACCCTATGAGGACGATTGTTCCAGAATGGCCAAATAAGACTGAAAATGTGACCATGTGAGTATAAATGCTTAAGAGAACTGGAATTGTGAAGTTATAAGGAAGAACCCTAATAGTGCTATAAGGCTGGATACAACTATTACTATCCTCAGCCTGCTACTCAATCTCCAACTCACTTGATGCATATTCATGAGTCCACTTTGTTTTTGTTGAAATATTTCACACACTCTCCACTGGATTTGTTCTGTTCTTTTTGGACCATATTTCAACTAGACAGTCATATTTACATGGTTTGCTCGAAATTTGGTTTATTTTAAGTGGATATGAGGTGTCTTACTTTGTGAGTCTATGCCTTGACCATTGTACAAAATCTTGGATCAAAAAAGGTAATCGCATCCCGTGATGTACAGTGCTCTTTATTTTCAAACTTTTGTTGTTTTCTTTTCGGCATACTCTAAGGGGGAGAAATTTTTTGAACATGGGTACTTGCACCATTTGCTTTTACTTTTGTTCTATTAAGGTTGTGAAGTGTGCTTGAAGATGACTACTGTTCATGCATTAATTGTTAGATGTGCTTTTTGTTTTTTGTATTGTTTGTAAAAATAGGGAAATCATTTTTTTTCTATTAGGACATGTCAGTCGGCTCCTAGCACGTCACTTTTGGGTTGTTGACCTGGCCTTCGCCCCAAGGTTCCTTAAGCCCACTTTCTGCATGGACACGTGCTTCTTCAGAAAGAAGAGAAAAGGTTTGGCGGTTTGGTTGCTTTTTCAACCATTGTGTGTGGTAGTGGATTGAGCTGCAGTTACCAGAACATGAGGTCTAATCACGTCTGCATGCTTTAAATCCCCACTCTCTCACTCTTTTCTCTCTAACTTCACTTCTCACCTTCTCCCTCTCTATTTCTTTTTCAACCCATTTCTTCTCCTTCTCTGATGTTTGCCTCCATGACTGACGAATCTCAAAATCTCAACCCGTCTTCTCCTCTGGGTCTTCTTGACCATGAGAAGTCTCCTCTTGTTTCGGCAACTACGGGCCCCTCAGCCCCTATCACTAGGGATACCAACATGGAGGATCTTTTTAGACCCTCTTCTGCTGGTACTCCTCACGGTGTGGCTCGTACTAGAGCCTCCGGCGAAGTCACGATTGCAATGCAATTCTCCGATCTGAAGAAGCGGAAGAAGGATGCTTCGGGAAGTGGCTCAGGTTCTCGCAAACCACCCCCGGCCACAACAGGACCCCTCTGCCCCAATGGCTTCTCGGCTTCGCAGTCGCTCTGCCACCACGTCTATGGGGGATCCGCCGACACCCACCGCTGCTAAGCATTCTGGCATGAAGGGGTTGGTCATCTCTTCCGAAGGTACCGAGGAATCGGAACCAACCATGGAGAAAACCAGCTCTCTCGACGGCTCCGACAGCTCTGATAAAGAGTTCAGGGTCTCACCAGTTAAAACCGCTGCCCCGAGTCCTCCGAAAACGCGGAAGACGCCCGCCGTCAAAACCAAGGGTGCTGGGTCTTCCAAGGTGAAAGGGAAGAAAGTTGGTCCCTCTGAGTCTGAGAAGAACAAGCCTCCTCGCAAGCGTTTTTCGCTGTTTGATAGGAAGGATAGCAAGCATGTTAAACCTCCTAAGCCCCAGAAGAAACCTCGTGTCACTCTGTCCAGGGATGCCAATGAGGCTATCCCTCTCAAGCGCAGGCTTCTTGAGGTATTACTTATCCCTCCTATTGAGCATTTTATTTCTGAAGAAGCTAGATCCTTGTATGCTACCTGTACCATAGGTCGCCCTGTTGTGTATGAGAAAAAGATGGCTTTTGAAACCCTGCCTAGTTATGTCAAGGACAAAGTTCAACAGTTAGGATGGGTAGTTCCCTTAGACTCCCTGTCTATTGTCAATCTGACCATTGTCCAGGAGTTTTATGCCAACTTCTCTGAGAATATGCCCATCAAGGTTAAGCTTAAGGCCACTTCTAAGGATCTGCAGGTTTGGGTTAGAAATCAGTTGGTCAACATTTCCCCTGCCAATATCCGTAGGGTTCTTAGTCTCCCCAGTACTAGGACAACAAGCCTAGAACAGATCCGCAAGTATATTACTGATGTCTCCCTCTCTGATCTTGCTGAGGCTTTGTACTCTACTCCCTCTCAAGCTCCTACTCCTGATGTCAGTCTAGCCAGTTAGTACATGCCTGAGTATGTCAAGGTCATGGCTTTTGTGGTTCGGTCCTTACTCACACCCTCCACTCAAACCAGCAAAATCACCAAGCGCCAAGGAGCTTTTATCTCCTACCTGCTTCAAGACCATAACCCTCCATTTCTGGTGGAATACTTCATCTATCAAGCCATTCATAAGGCCGCTGTTGCCCAGCGCAACTCTCTCAAAAGCTCGATTGTGTTCTCGGGGGTTATTTGTCTCCTTTGTTATGATGCTGGTGTAAACACCATTACTGATGATGTAGTCCTCCCTCCTATTTCTCCAATTGACCTAACCTCTATCAACAAATCTGTATCCCAAGCTGGGATGTATGTTAAGTCTCTCAAACATACTAGTCTGAAGAAGGAGCTGAAGGAGGCTATCGAGTCTGCTGTCAAGGACATCAAGGAGTCTTTCTCTCAGCAGTTTGCTGACTTGAGGACTCACATGGAGGAGCTTGCTAATGCGCACAGCTGGAGCAGCCGATCAGCTTCTGACTCTGAGTCCAGCTCAGATGATCAGCCTCGTGCTCAGGAGGCAGAGAACAATGAGGATCAAACTCAGGGGGAGTCCTCTGATAGCTCAATTTCTGGAGAAGAAGAGGTTGACCACATGGATGCTGATGACGAGGATGCTTGATTGTGTTGCTAGCCCTGATATCTGCTAGCTTTGTTTTTCTTGTTTCAGTTCTGTAATTTTCTGTTGTTAAGACTATGTTGGATCTTGTTTTAATTTGTTGGTTTTCAGTTGTTGAACATGGGTGTTCTCTGTTTTCCTTTGTCATTCTGTGACAAAAAGGGGGAGAACTAGTTGTAGGGCATTATGTTGTGTGTTGATCTATGTTATGCTTATTTCAGTTGCTATGTCATATGTCATGAGATTTGCATCTGTGATACATAATGCCTTTGCTATCCTACTGTTCATTATGCCTTCACTTGTGTTTTTGTTGAGTTGTCTTAAGTGCAGGTTTGTATCTTGAGAGCTTTGTGCTGCTGCTGTTGTTGGTTAGGACTAGCTGATACGCCCCGGATCGTGTTTAACTTCTCAGTAATTTTATTTTATTTTTACGTTCCCGGGAGTTGTTTTACAGTTACGAAATTCCTAAAAGTTGACTTTTTATAATTTGAGTCTATCGAGAATTTTCTTGCTACGTTGGGATAGAACGTGTTAACACGAGTTCGTGGACACGTAGCACGCTAAATTCGGAGTTCGGATTAAGAAGTTACGATGTGAAAACCGTAACTTTCCAAATTTGGTCGAGTATAAATAGTCGGAAAAGAAATTTCCGAAAACGGAAATTCTTTTCTGTTCTCTCTTTTTTCTTTCTTTCTTTCTTTTCTCTCTTTTCTTCCTCTCTTCCTCCCCGACCCGCGACCCACCGACATCTGCACCGCCCCACGTATCTTCGTCGTCCGGTGACTTTTGGGAAGGAGACCCATCGCATCAAGCTCGCCTCCTCCTCCTCTACCTCCCTATATCAAGCGTGCAACGCGCCGTGGCCCGAGGAGACCGCTGCGAGCCAAAAGCAGTTCGGCCTTGGACCGATCAGAGCTCCAGTTTCCGGCCACGAAAGGGTGCAATCCATACGTCTTCTTGAAGCTTGAGAGACGTATATCAAACCCTCCAAAGGATTTAATCCAATTTGGAACAGGTAAGGAGAAATTCGAATTGGAATTTCTAGGGTTTTGGGGTTTTCGGATTTGGGACATTTTAATGATGAAATTGTTGTAATTGAAAGTTGGAATTAGGTTTAGGATGTTGTTTGGAACTGAAATTGTGTAAATTGATGGTTGAATTATTGGAATTGGGAGAATTTTAAGTTTGGGAGTTTTTGGCCGCCGTGTCGGCCGCCGTTGGTGAGGCTGCGCGGGTGTTGTGCGGCCAAGACGAAGTGAGGTGGTTCCTGAAGTTGTGGCGGTTGGTTGGACGAAATGGGGGGTGATTTTGGCCATGTGGCGGAGCTGCTGCTGCAGCGGCAGCAGCGCTGCCACTGTGGCGGCAGCGGAGGGTAAAATAGTAAATTAAAAAGGTAAAAAGGTTAAATGGTAAATGGTAAATGGTAATTGATAAATGGTAACTCAGTAAACAGTAAATGATAAATAGTAATTGGATTTTAACCATTTACTGTTTGACTTTCAGAATTTACTGTTTGACCTAGAATAATTACTGTTTGACCTTGGATTATTACTGTTGACTTACCGTAAAAAGGTTAAAAGCTGATTAAAAGGGCTTTACGATGAATTAACTAGTAAAAGAATTGATCGGACACGGTGTGGGTGTCCTGAGTAATTTCGGACGTAGATTTTCGGTATTGAGACGAAATTCCTATACCGATAATTGAAAAAGAGAAAATTGGGAGGTTTCGTGCGAGTGAGGACGTCCGTAGATTTAACATTTATAATTAAATTCCGAGTTTCGTAATATTTAGAATTACGTCTCTGTTACAGGTCGAGAAATTACTCGACGTAATGAGAGCGAGGAATAGCGGCACGCTCGGCCGAACTGTGAGTGGATTTTATTTTAAAATAAATGCATGCAATTACGTTTTATTGAAATGTAATTTATTTAATTAAATGAGTTCGTAAGCATGATATGCATTATCGAAAGTCGATAATTCATATACTTCTGTTATAATTGTTGATTTAATATTTAAAGAAATATGGTTTTAGGGTTTTGCTTTTACTACTATTTTGGTAGTATGTGATTTTATCCGGAAACAAGGTTTCCGGAAATGGTATGTTTTATAATTGATTATGTTAAATAAGTTTTAATTAAATGTAGTGACCGGAAATGAGATTTCCGGAGATTTTATATTTTCGTTATTTATGATTTTCGACATGTGAGACATGTCGACGTTATAAATATAATTTTTGATATTATTTTACGGCATGTTGGATATGTCGGATATATATGAGTATATTTCGAGGCTATTATACTAATGATTATTATAAGTCTCAGATGTGCGGTCGGGGACCGTACAGATTTATGATATATAAGGGGAAGCGTACTTTCGGTTTTGTTTTCGGATTTTCACCATATCAGGGTCCAGATATATATTGATGCTGGCTAGCTTAGTCGCCTGAGCCCATGCGAGGTGACGACTTGACCACATAGGTCAGATTCACACTCGGTGGTCGACGTGTACGGGCGTAGCGTGGGACGCTATAGAGAGTCTTGGAGGCTCGACCCTTAGTCTTGGAGGCTACTATTAAATGGTGGTAATGACGTTCCCCTATTCTATTATATGACCAATGGGATTGATCATGATTTTATATTATTTGGTTTTCGGGAATATTTTCTCTATGAGACTTTCTGTAATTTAATAAATTCCCGAACCAGCGGGGCTGGGTTTTTATATAACCAATGAGATTGGTCGTGAAATATTATTAATTGATTTTCAAAATATTTCGTTTTGAAATACATATATAAACAAAAGTATTATTTGTTTATTTAATATATCAGCGGGGCTGATTTTTAAATACGATTTTCTTAAAACGTGGGACGTTTTATTAAAGGCATGCAGTGTGATTTTATTTCTAAAATATTGGGAAAGTAATATGATACTTTCAATTAAAGTATTATATTAAATTGTATTATTTTTATCCACTCACTCTAACGTTTTTTTTAAATTACTTTCCCCTGGGCACTTCGGTTTAAATCGCCTAGTGTACAGAGTAGTGATCAGAGGTCAAGAGTACTCGGAGTCGAGGCATAGTCATCATCGTTGTCGCTTTCGCTAGGTGGGATATGTGATCCCTTATTCTTTTATTTTCATATTATAGTTCTTGTTATATTTCCATTTGTAATTCGAGTTCATTTTGTTAGATTGCTCTGATCACCTGTGAGCCAATTGAATTAGATTTTGTGTTTATTGGTGGCGGTTGTTGTGATTTGGGGAGCAGGTGGCTCCAAGTGTTACGGTTGGAACTGGAATTTTAGAAGTGTTTTGGTTGTTGCAGGTTTTAGGGTTGTCCATCTTAAGATTGACTTATCGATTTATCGATAGAGTTAGTCTTAAGGTGGTCCCCGCAAGATCTTATCCGGATTTCAGGGTGAAATCCGGGGCGAGTCCTGTCACTAGCTCTTAGGATAGCTGGGTGTGTTTTGTCCAGGAATGCCAAAGGGGGAGATTGTAAGTATAAAGATGTTGGCAGTCCTCATTATGGACCAAAACACAGCCCAAAATATAGTATGATGAGTCCCAGCACAAGTACAAGTGAAGTACTGAAGCCCAACTAGTTCAAGGCCTAACACAACCTCAAATATATTCATGCATATTCATATCATGTTTTCACTGAGGATAGCAGTACCAGTTTGTATCATATGTCTTCTACTAAGGATAGGAGTACTGCTTTGTATCCCGAGTTTTCTGGGTATTTTATATGGCTATGTTCAAATCGTCTTGAAAGCTGTGATTTATCTTCTCAATGCATTTCTAGATCTTTCCAGTCGATTTGCTTTTCGAAATTCAAACAGCTAGCCAAACATGTGATGTTCTTGGCGCTCAAACTATCAAAAGGTGAAGGAATTCTTCAACCCGTGACCTTGATGTTTTCAAGGTCCATTTGTTTATGCTTGGTTTGTGATACACTTACCTATGCAGTTGATAGTAGGTTGTTTGATCCTAGGAGGAAGATGTTTTGCCTATTCATACATATTAACATTCTTTTTGATTGCTTTTGCAAAACCTTTTCCCTCTTATGAAAAGTTAGCCATTTTCGGAAAGTTGGTTTTGTCCATTTGTGCTTGGATTTGTCCTTCAAAGGGTTTCAACAGCATCTAAGCCAAACACATCAGTCCAAACTTTCTGAATCCTTTGGCATGCGTGTTGCTCTCTTAGCAATTCACACTTGCCTATAAATACCAATTAAAGTGTCTTTGCTTGGTGGTCAAAAATTTTATTGTGTCTTTGTTTTGTTGTTGAGAAAATCAGCTTGCTTGTTTTCTCATTCTCTACTGCTCTAAGTCTTCCTAGTAATTATAAATCTTAGAGCTTGAGAAATCAAAACCGTTTTTCAAAAAATCATATAGCATTTGCATTCCAATACATGAAGTTGTGATTGGAGGTGCAATGACCCCAAGAGTTCACAAGCAGAGTTAGCTAAGGCGTAGTTAAGGTCTGAGTGAAGCTCTTGTATCCCTTTCATGTGTGAGGACTTAGGGAACAAGATGGGAGAGCGTTCTAGTTAGACTAGGTAGAGTCATAGAACAGGATAACAACAAGATCTGGTATCCCAGGCTCTATTCTTGTATAAGTCTATGAATCACATAGTGGAAAGGTTTGTCCTTAGGATAAGGGCACGCAGTTTTCTTCCCTGGATTCAGGGTTTCTGCGTTAAAGAAAAGCATCTCTGTGTTGGTTTTACTTTTAGTTTTTCATTACTCGCATAAAAGTTACAAACTGTGAATCGGAATAGCACAACCCCTTGCTAGCCTCGAGTTACAACAATCAACGAAAAAGTTGTAAAATGTCATATTCACCCCTCCTCTAGGACCTTCAGAATCATACAAAGATTAGTAATGTTAAGAGTAAAACAAACTTGACCTGAATAAAAACATATTGAGAGAGAGAGTTAGCCAGTTACTGTCACTTGATCTGCATGAACAATAACCTCAACGATCACACCATGGAGTTTTTTAACCCAGACGGAACCATCAGTAACAGATAATATAGCATCTTTGGGAGTTAGAGAAAACCAGAGAAAAGTTTATAGAAGTGGAAATACAGTATCAGAGACATGCATATGGAGCAAAGTCGGTGCATACAAAATAGAGTGTACGTAATATTCCACCACAATATCTTTGGTACCATATCGTATACACAAAACACGATGCTTCATATTTCATTCACTCATCAGATGCATTCTCTTTTGTCAGCCAAATGTGTCGAGTAAAGTCACATCCAAATTGTGTTTAACTAACTAATCAACAAGCCGCTATCTATTATCAAATATGTATGGATATCACTAGCAATGAAACCTAAAAAGGTTACAAAACAAGTCTGATACCGTGCATATACCATACAATATACAGATGATCATATTTCAACCGCATGCTCCCGTTGATCGAAGATGTGAGGTCCTCATCAGTTGCCGACATTTTATAACCCTTGAGGCACCCATGAATTCCTTTTGAAAGATCCAGCCATTGATGCTATTAGTTTACAAAGGTCACTCACTTTGTTACTATAGATAAGAACCTCAACTGACCCAACTGCTCCCATTTTGGTTTCCTTCTTCGTGTATAAAGAGTCAGACATTAAACCATAGGCCAGTTCAAAACCAAAATTCTGTTAAAGGGCGAAAACACGATTCACTTCCGAACCCGAGTCGTCTGAGTACAAGGAGGATCCAGTCCTTGTAAGAAGCTTCTCTCTCTTTCTCAATCTACGGATCTTTTTGGACTTTATCACAAAATATGTCATGACACCAAGAACGGCTGAAATTATAAACCCTCCTATAACTGTGATAAGAATTGCAGCCCACCGATTATGCCGACCAACTACTATATATGATGCAGAAATAAATGCTACTGTAGTGGTCATAGAGGCCAACCACATTGCCTTATTAATCACTTGAGTAACCCTCCTCTCAGTCTTTGTCTCGCCCCGAACAAGGGTGATCTGTACCACGACAACAGACAATGCTACGAAGAGTGAAATAGCATTACAGAAATAAAACATCTTGAACGGTGTAGTTGCAACCGTCACAGCCAATCCACTATCTAAATCACCACCAGGAACAGCAAATATAGCTGCGAATGCTAATGTTGCGATGAGTGACGCAACCACTGTGACTGAGTTAGTTGCAATATTAATTCCTTCCCTTTGTAGCTTACGAAGCTCTTCGGCAATTCCATTAACGCTCTTACTGGTTTTGCGGGCTTGTTCAAGCTGAGTGCGGACATCTTTTTTTATTGCTGACACAGTGTTTCTAAGTTCATCCCTTGGCTGGTTAAGTTCCCGGGCTCGGAGACCACCATACTGAGTTAAGCTTTCCTTAATTGCCGTGGACTCTTCAGAGAGAGGGAGTGCTTCAGCTATATCAAGGGGTGTTTTCTGATCTCTTGTTAGAGCATTTACATCTGTGTCGCGAACGGCTAACAACTCATTTACTATCTGCAAGCGTAATGAGATACAAATGGCTAAAGATATTGACCTAGTCCGATACAAGTTACTCAGTGAACAATGCAAAAACTTGGCACACAAAATCTAACACCATCTCAACGTAATGTGTATAGATCATATGGCTTAGACGTTTCAAGAGACAAAATGAATAGCAAGGATCCCTTTTCGAATAAGAATGCAAAAACGCATTAAACATTCTGAAGATCCAGTAATGGAAATACATACCTCTGTTCGCTTCTTCCTTGTGGCCACATGTAATGCTAAATTGCCGAACTTGTCTGGGAGCTTGACAAGAGACGAATCTGCGTTAACAAGCAACTTCACCACCTCCCAGCTATGACCTTTTACAGCCATATGCAAAGCAGTCTGTCCTTTCTTGTCTGTTCTTCTCACTAGTTGTGGATCCTTGTCAAACAAAGCATTCACAATATCAACATGGCCCTGTCGCGCCGCAAAATGCAATGCATTTTTCCCGTTGGATTTAGAAATTTCTAGCAAGCTAAGATCATGAGACAATAACACCTTAATCACTTCTATATGCCCTCTTGTAGCTGCAGACACCAGAGCTGTTGCATTTGACGGACCAAGTGTTTTGCTAAGCCCTGGTTCATGGTCTAACAGGACCTGGACAATGGCTGCACAAAGGTATCTAGTATGTATATATCATTATATTTACAATCAGATCAAGAACAAAGCCGACCGAAACTTAACACCAGTAACATAAGAGAAGCAAGTTGTTCATAGTGATCGACAAGACACTCTTTGAAATCAGTCAAAAACCTACAGTCCATGAATTCATAATAAGTCCAGTCATGATTGTCAATGATATGCACAACAAAAATCCAACTCTAGTGTGAATAAGATCATGCATAAAATCAAGAAATATGTAAGGACCGCAATAGCAAGTAAACAAGTAGCATTATGCAATGTATATGCAGTGTATAAGAACATAGATATCTACATCAGCAAATGATGATAAAAGAGAGAATTGAAGTATATGGTTACCTTGGTGGCCTTGACTAGCAGCAATATGCAATGGATCATAACCTATCCTATTCTTCATGTAAATCCCCTCCTTGGTGGTAAAAGGCAACAACTCCTTCACCACACCAAGATGCCCCTTCTCGGCTGCGGCGAAAATGGGCGTCTCTCCAAGCTCATTAACCTCGTTAACAATTGCCGATCTAATCTCAGCCACCTCGGCATCAAACTCGGCCCCACTCAACGTCCCCATCATCTGTGCATCAATCTCCCCGATGATATGCTGCACGGCGGCCACGTCGCCCCGCTTCGCCGCCAGGTGGAGCTCGGTGTCATTAAACCTACCAGTGACCTGGCGCACGTACTTCTTCCTCCCATCCATCCGCTTGCCGGAATTCGACACCCCGAGAGACTTGCCAGAATTCGAGACCATTAAGGACTTGCTGGAATTGGAAACCATCAAGGACTTGCTGGAATTCGAAACCAGCAGAGACTTGCTGGAATTGGACAAAAGCAGCGCCGCCTTCGACGTGTGGGGTGACATCGGCGGCTCCAATCGGGCTCCCGGTGTTGCTGGCTCGAGTAGCCCCTTCTGCAGGTCCCTCTCACCTCCTGAAACACATGATCATGTACATCAAACAACTTGATCAATAATATTTATCGAAACGAGAATCTGACATTTTCCGGATCAATGAAATATGAATGCATACCTGCATCTTGTCCGGTTGCCAAACGGACATTTAGCATTGTTGAAAATTCGATCCCTAAATTATTATTATTTCCATTATAAGGGTGACAATGGAGGAATTGAATTTGTTCGGAGCTGGTGAGTTTGAGGGTGGAGGAAGGGGGTGGGCGGGAGGCCAAGGACCGGAAAATTTATTTGCGGGGATATTATTTTTTCAAAATTAAAATTAAAATTGGGGGCTGGTGATTTTTGGTTGGTTTGAGTGAGGGGTGTCGGAGTTAATGACAGACGCGACTACTATTTTTCCGAAACCACGGGGCGCCACCGGGGTCGAACCCCCGCACCACCAGACCTGGTTGCCCACGTCGGCCTAACTGATAGTTTCCCTCCAAAAGCGCGCGCGTGAGGTTACACACGCCTTCAATTTTGTTTGTTTTGTTTTTTTTAATAAATAAAATAAAGGAGAGATTACAACTTTACTTGCGTACTTGCACATCGATGCCTAGAAGAATTTTTGTTGCAATTTTTTTTTATAGCTTTTTACAAATTTTTCCACCAAATGATGATCCGATCTTTCTTTTGTGCACCAACTTGTTGCACTATTATTGGTAGAGGGTGAAGAACTTATAGGGATGATATACTGCAGGGTGTAAAATTCTCAAACACTTAAATTCACATAATTTAAAAATTTTAAAGTGTAACTCTCGAGTCTTGCAAGAGGTTCTCTAGAACTGTAGCATAGTTATATGGTTGGTGCCCAATATGCATGTTTGAGGAGTAATTGTCTTGATGAATGATGATAAACGAGCAACAACGTGTATGAGAATTAGCACGAAACGGCTCGAGCAACTTATATACAAACTCATGGTCACATTTTCTTAGTAAGAGGAAACTCTACACTGTAGTCATGTGAATGGGTTGAGAAACGGTTCATTTATGTAGGAAACTAGGTACTCATTCTCAATCGGGAAACTTTAACCTCCAAACAACGTACCCTGAGTTTATCATCCGTTTAATTATATGAAAATGGTGTCATGTTCTCGCTAATTTATAATGATCTCACATTCTTTCTAAAAAGGAAAAAAAAAAATACTTAAGTAAAATTGATCAAATTAAAGTATGAGCTGATAAAAGTATGTTATGACTTGGTTGCAATGTTTTTTTTTTTTTTTTCTGTTAGATAAATAATTCAAATACAACAATGTATACGTATTGTGTAAGCCAAACTGACAACCTCCCACTTACGAGAGGGAGATCATGCGAAATAATTTTTTCTTCTTCTTTTTATCGGATAATTAAACAACTCGAGTGTTGTACTAACTTCTCGTGAGTCGAATTCAGATGCTCTCACTTACGAAAGGAAAGCTACGTCACTAAACCAAACAGTACTTCACATTTACAAACTATTTTTTTAATCAAAAATATAACTTTATAGAGTTGATTACAAAGTTGCCATAACACATCCAAAACATTTTCTGAAGCGTCATAAAAAAAATATTAAAAAATAAATAAATTTTTGCTAGTCTCAAGCCAGAATAGTCATTACATACTCTCCCACTGTCATGTACAGACAAAATAAGAAGTTGTGGTAGTACCCACGGTAGTACATTTTATTTTTTTTATAATTTTTTAATCTTTTTTTTAAGAGGATCAAATGATTTCACTCATATCCTCATAGTGACTCGAACCCCATGACTTCGTACATAGGTAGTGGGTGCCCCAACCACTAGGCTAACACCACATCGTCAAAACTGGGATAAGAGTGAGTCGAACCATGGTTGATATGTTGCCAACGTAGCACCTTAGCCAAGCCACCAACCATGCTAGAATTCGGTAGTACATAAATAGAGTGTTAGTTTTGTTAAAGAAAAAAAAATTAATTATTTCTCCATTAAAATTACTGTTAACAGATAAAAAGTAAAATTTGGGGGTCAGTTTTGTTCACTCGTAACTCTCTCCGACAGAAAACAACCTTTAAAGTTTAAACCTTTTGATCTTTTGATCAAAACCGACGCAAAGAACAAAGGTAGTGTCGGCAAAACCAATCCACTGACACCATGACCAAGCACGGACCTAGGGAGGGGCTGGGGTGTGCTGCAGCCCCTCTCAATTTTTAGAGAAAAAAATAGCAGGTATATATATATGTATATATAGATATCAGTAGTTCAGTAGCGCACCCTTGAAAAAATAAATTAGGTCAACCTTACCTTAATTTCAATTAAACAAAAAGGACAAGGAGAAGCATTGGTTTATTATCAATTGATAATAAACGACAAGTAATAATTAGTGAAGTATGGTCGTGTGCCGTATTCAGTGTTGTCTACTTCACTTATCTTCTCTCTAGTCCTGAAGATCATCTACTCTTATTTTCCCAATCTTATTCAAGGTAATTTTTTTTCTAATAGTTGAAAAAAGAGGACTCGGCTTAGATTCGAGGGAGAATTCTTCTCAAAATGATATGAAATTTCTTTGATTAATAAGTAAAAAGAAAATTTAGCCCTTTTTGATTTTTAATCCTGGTTCCGCGCCTGACCATAACTCACCATCTTTCCTCTACGAACATTTATCAAAGTCAGTTTCCACTCACAGTGACTCACTCTCTCATCAGAAGCCGACGTTTTTCTGTTATTAATTGCCATAAATGGGCAACTCCCACGGCCACCGCAAACACCGTAACGGCGCGAACCACCCCGTAACGGCCACCCCACCCTTTATATATGGCCCGTCCGATCCTCCCCAACCTCATATCCCCAGCTCAGCTAAGCCCATCATGGCTCTGTCCTTGCCTTACTCTCATATTGACTCCTCCGTTCGCGCCCTCGCTGCCCAAGCTGAAGGCTTTGGCCGCTTAGCCATTGGCGGCCTCCACGGTCCTGTTTACCACGTCACCACTCTAGCTGGTAAATCTAAATTTGTATTCTTTAACACCCAGTTTCAGTTCCTGCAATTTACTTTGTACATGTGTTGTCTTAGGTTAGTGTTTCTTAGTAGTTTCTTATGTGGAGTTTGATAAGGTTAAATTGAACATTGAACTCAGGAATGTCAAGTTTGTAAGTAGTTATGTTGGGCATACCAAAACCAAAGTCTGAATCTTTAAGCATGAATGTGTGTTGGAAGCTTACATAGATGTGTTTGTGTTCCTTATGATTGTAGATGATGGTCCGGGGTCACTTAGGGAAGCCTGTAGAAAGAAAGAGCCACTTTGGATTGTGTTTGATATTTCGGGGACTATCCATTTGTCATCTTATTTGAATGTGTCGTCACATAAGACGATTGATGGCCGAGGTCAGAGGATTAAGTTTACTGGGAAGGGGTTGAGGCTGAAACAATGTGAGCATGTGATCATTTGCAATTTAGAGTTTGAAGGTGGTAGAGGGCCTGATGTTGATGGCATTCAGATAAAGCCAAATTCTAAGCACATATGGATAGACCGGTGCAGCCTTCGCGATTATGAGGATGGACTTATAGATATCACCAGGTGCAGCACGGATATTACTATTTCGAGGTGAGGTGAATCGCAATATTAATGTTCGATATTCACCATTTTTAGTCTTGTGGAACTAGAAGTTCATGTGTTTAACCAATGTGCAGGTGTCATTTCTCGCATCATGATAAAACGATACTAATTGGAGCAGACCCCTCTCATGTCGATGACAGATGCATGCGGGTTACAATTCACCACTGTTTCTTTGATGGGACGCGACAGCGGCATCCACGTGTTAGATTTGCCAAAGTTCATCTGTACAACAACTATACCAGAAACTGGGGCATATATGCTGTTTGTGCCAGCGTAGAATCGCAGGTGAAATGCTATAACCAATGCATATTTGATATTTAGCTAAAATCTGTTTAAATTTATCTAGAGTATCATATGATGGTAACATGTTAATTATTGTTTTGTCTCTCCAGATATACTCTCAATGCAATATTTATGAAGCTGGACAGAAGAAAATAGCCTTTAAATACCTTACAGAGAAGGTATGCCCCTTTTTAATTTTGGTTACCATGTCTTTAAGGTGTCTGACTTCTGTAAATCTGCTATGTTTTTTGGTTTTTATTTTTGTCTATAGGTTCTGCAATGTTTTGTAGTATCAGGATTTAGAAAATGTTCTGGAACTAATCTGCAAATGAGTTGCGGTATATTACATCATACGTGGAGGGCACTTGTTATAGGAGCTTGACTTTTTTTTTTTTTTAATCCTGATCTAGCCTCTGTAATCATCTCACTCGTGCTCTACATATTAATCTATAAGTCATCTCTTCTGATGATGCAAGGGTAGAAGCATTTATCTTCATATAAACTTGCTTCAAGAGGCATTTCATAACCTACCTAGCTCATAATCATTGGAAACATTAATTTCCAACTGGTTGAAAAAAAAATAGCTTGGTGGAAACAATACAAGCTGACCTCAAACTGAGAAGAAGTGAGGTTTTGGAAGAAAGACTTGGAGAAAGGCAAATACTCTTGCTAAATGGATGTTGGACATGTTGATTAGGTAGGAATGTAGGATCATGCCTAACAAAGAAATGAGGTTAGGCATTTGGTTAAGGCATATCAGGATAGGCACAGATGAAATGCTAGAGTCTATTTATAATCACGGAGGAAATTTTCCAAATATTGTTATTGGTACATAAGGCTTGAGTAATCCCATGGTCAAATACTCTGATACTACTTTTGTTCTTGAGATAGGATTCCAAATGTATGTTGTTTGAAAAACAAGTTGGAAATGAGAATTTATTATGACTGTTAGTTTACCCTACTATAAGAGTCAACAAAAATTTGTTCTAAAAACCTTTAGTTATTGACAGTATAAATATTGTTGTTAAATTGCTGTGTGCAACTGAAACTAATCTTAGTTCATCCAACAGATATGACTATTAAATGTATTTTTCCATAACAAGAATGAATTGTTGACTGTCATGGCTTTTCTATAGGCAGCGGACAAGGAGGTGGCAGCAACTGGCTTCATTAAGTCGGAAGGGGATTTGTTCATAACTGGAACCAAGGCAGGTTTAGCCACCGAGGGTGGTGAAAATTGCACGTTTCATCCTAGCCAACACTACCAGACATGGACGGTAGGACCTCCGGTGGATGATCTGAAACATGTTCTCCAACATTGCACCGGATGGCAGTCTGTTCCTCGGCCAGCTGATCAGGCAAGTGCATAGTAACCTGAAGGAAACTGACACCCACTAAACTTGATACCCACGATTTACTTAATCTTCAATTCTCAGTCTTTTGTCATTTTCTATAGTCTATAGACTCTATACCTGAATACCTGATGGCTTTCCTGTGTGTGCTGTTCTTCTCAATAACAAAGATGAATGTTTACTGGTGTGCACTTACTGTTATCTATTGTCACTAAATTTAGCCAAGCAATGAGTCAATGACAGTTAAGAACAAAATTAACATGCATTTTGGAACTGGTGTTCGTCATATATTGGATCACATAATCTTGGAAATTCGACTGAATTTAAGGAGATCATGATGCAATGACTGCAACAATGTCAATTGAGGCATGTGAAGTTCTTATCGTATTGGAAATGTATGGTACTGTATAAGATTTTATATGTGCTTTTGTTGACAAAGAAATAAATAAGTAAATAAAACGATTGTATTTGCAAATCATGACTAGAAACTTCTGTTTTACTTTTAGTATACGTCTATATGAGCAGCAGTTCTAAATTGACTTGGCATTTGTTTTCCAAAACAAATAAAAGTTGACTCGGCATTCATAAGACCGCCAAAGAGTGAGAGTCAAGAAAACTACCCATAGTTATGAAGATTAATCATCCTCTTCACAGGATTCAGCGGTTCTGTATTTGAAATGGTCCTCATAATTGGAGTAGTTTCAGTCTTTTATGCTACTTAACATAATTATTGAGGTTTCAACACAGTCTATCAGCCACCAAGAACCGTTACTTGTCTCTAAAGAAGAAAATGTAATGAGACAAATACAAGGGAAGCTAAACAACCGTGCCCTCCTTTGACAATGGTGTTACACTTTCCCTATCAAAGTGATGTCTCCTTCCCTTTCAGTAAAAACCTCATGAAAGATCAAAAGCTCTCGAGTATACGGCCGTGTATTTACACACACCATATAGGTAACCGACCCCATAAATAGATGGCAAAAATTCCATCTTAGAGTTGCACTGCCATAGGCAACTGGTAAACAACAACTTTTAACTCCAATCAGTTTTATACAAGAAAAATGTTTTGGGGCCTTATTAAGGCTTAAGATTTTTTGCCTTAATCATATGTGACATGTCATCTAATCAAGACACATCATCAATTTTAAAAGCCTTGTCATATGAGATTTAATTTGGCTATTCACTTTGCTCAGAAGACTAAATTAAGTTGGAACACACAACTTGGTATGAACATCAGAGTCGAAATATTGACGTTCATGTTTAAGATATGATGAAGCACAATCCATGTCGTGTGATTGATATGAAAACAATGTGAAAGGAAGAGAAATGTGAATATGAACAAAGGAATTCGGGCAGCACAATGATTGAATATATAGAAACAACAGAGGGTTGTTGTGAAATTACAAACTAAAAGTTTGTTTCAAAAAGTCGTTACATAGTTAACTTATTCAAATGTTCTACACACAACATTATTTACACCGCCGTAAAATCAAAAGAAAAAAAATACGGCTACTGAAGTTGCCGGAAAAAGAAGCAATCAGTGAGAGCGCCGTCGAGACGAATAGCTAACAGGGTCCGTCGTCCCGGAAAACAAGTCCGACAAGTAACTTTCAACATCTTCAGGGGTTAATCTGACATACAAGGCCAGATTTCTTGCACTACTCCCAACCGAAACTTTATGCGTATCGTGAAACTCCTTGTAAACCGAAACCAGCGTCTTCGTCAGCGACGTTTTGATTTCTTCCCGGAGTTTCTCGTCCGGTACAACACTCGTCTTTTGTTTCTTGTAAGCTTCCTCCAAGCTGAAGTTGAAGTTCCGGAAAACCAACCTCGCTTCGTCAGGGGAAATCTCCTCCGTTAGATTCTCCGGCAAGGTGGAGAACACCTTCCCCCACGCCAACCGCTCGTAGTTCAAGGCGAACTGTTTCACCTTCGCCTCGTATTTCGCGATCCACTGCTCTCCGAGAAGGTACTGGAGATTGGAAGTTCGGACTTTCGAGATTACGTGTTGGAGGTTGTTGGTTAGGAAGAGATAAGAGACTGAAACGTCTTTGTATTGCTTGGCTTTGCCGTCGAGCTTACAGATGAGGATGAGAACGATCCAAGCAATGCGGTGGCAGATCGGCGGCGCAGTTGAGTCGTCGGATTCGGGGCTGTCGAACTCAGGCAGTAACCCCTTCGCCGGCGGAGGGCAGTCAACAAAAATGTCCGCCAAGACGTTGCTGTAATCAGTGAGGATAGAAAGGTATTCCATCACGCGCTCAGTCAGAGGATGCACTCCGCCACCTGCGACGGGTGTTTTTGACGATTCCTTTTGAATTGACGCTTCAAAATCAGACAGCATTGACCTGACCGACTCGCCGATTCTGACCAGCGAGTCGAGAGCCTGAGCTCGTACGGTAGCGGTGGAGACGAAAGAGAACATGGACTCTATTTCCGGCCAGTTTTCAGATAAAGCTGTGTACATATCAAGCAGACGGAATATGTTCTCCTCCGACGAAAAATTCTTGCTCTTGGCGACTAGGGCTTGAGGAAACCCGAAGAGGAGAGTAGCGGCTTCTCTAGCGATGTGTGTGAAGCAAGACTCTCTAATGGAATTCGAGACTGCAAAAACTGTGTCGCAGAGGATCTTCTCTCCGTAGAAGAGAGATGTCATCGCCACCTTCACCGCACTGAGCCAGTTCTTGATTCTGAGATCGAGGACTTCTCTGTTAATCTTATGTATCCGAGAAGAGGCGAATCTCTGGACTCCGAGCTTGTACATTCCTTCGTCGATTATTGATTTCCTGATGATTTTGTAAATGTGAACGCACTCCTTGGCGTAGCCGGAGGAGATCATGCACTCCGCTATGGATTTCAGGTCAGACATGGCAACAGAAGAGACTTGTTCACCTTCGGAGATGGATTCTCCAGCGAAACGTACATCTTCGTCAGTCACGGCTCCATCGTCGAGTTCGTCGTCAGAAGTGCTGACAGAAGCGCGGGAAGACCTGGACCGGGTCGAGACCGATTCCGGGTCAAGATGAGCCCGGTTCGTGGAGAGAATCTGGTAGAACTCCTTCTGTAATCGCTTCATGGCGATCTGCATGAGGCTGTGGCCGTGGATGAGCTTCTCGGAAGTAGGGTCCTCGGCGACCAAGAAATGCATGACCTTCTGGAGGTCGTTCACGAATTTTATAAACTGGCGAGCTTCGGTTTTGCTCTCGTAGAACATGGAGGTTACTTGGGCGTATCCGGAGGCCTCCGGGTCCCATTTGATCGCCATAACGGCTGCGTTTCCCATGATCTCCTCGATCATCGCATCGGTGAAGTTAATGCCGGCGCTAGGGTTACGGCGAGGGGTGGGGAATGAAATGGAGGATTTTGAGGGTGAAGAATGTACGGAGAAAGAAGGGGCCTTGTGGTGAAAGAGTAGGCTCCTCATTCCTTTGGTCGGCATTTTGGATTTAGTTTAGTGTAACTTAGATTACAGACTCTCACTCTCAGCTCAGAGAATATTTAGTTGGTTATGGTAGCTAGGTTGGTCGTTAGATTAGGAGAGGTTTTGGGGTTATGAGGTTGAATGTTGGAGATGTGAGGGTGGGGGTATATATAGAGGGATCGAGATGGAAGAACGACGCCGTTGCTTGTGAGACAGGGAAACGATGCTTGGATTGACTTTAGAGTTTGGAGTCATTTAAAACGAACCCATGAATTTGACTCTAAACGCGTTTGATTGACAAATGATACGACAAGTTCATACTTTCAAAAAAGAGATGTAAAAAAATTGAATTACTTTTGGCCGGCCAAAGAATCTTACTGAGTTACTTCTATAGCTGAAGTAAAAATTTAGGTGGAGGTTAATATAGTTCAACTTTTGTTTTCTTGTATATCACGTTGTTTGCAACGGCGGCGATTATAGGAAAATTAGTAACATTTACATTTCAACTAGTTGGTATGTGTTATATTGTTTTAATTATTTCATATATATATATAGTCGGCGTGACCTGATTAATGTTGAGCATATAGTTCAGTCCGGCCTCATATATGACTAATAGATTACATCATTTTAGAAGCTCATGAAGAAGAGATTGAAGTAAAAATAGGAATGTGTTCAAGGAAGGTTAATTCTGTAACTTCCGTGGTGTGTCTTGTCCTAATAAGGCTAGTAGTCTAGATACTTTATTAGATAGGGAATCTCTGATTACCAGGGATACTTGATGTAATGCCTATATAAATGCCTCCTTATCAATCAATAAAGTAGAGTTTATTATCATCTATTTCTCCTAGAACACGTTATCAGTACGTTGCTCTAGCCTCCCGTCTAATAGCCCTAAAACCCTGATTCTGAATTTTTTTTTTCCCGAAACCCTAATCTCGACCGCCGACCGCCGTCCTTACCTCCGGCACCGTCGGTCCATTCTCGGCAGTACCTGCGCTGCCGACCTGCCTCCCTGCCGCGCCATACCTTCACGAGCTGCTCCTCCTCTGCCTCTCGGCAGACCTGCTCGCCTGCAGCCCAACCCGCTCGCCAGCAGTCCTCCCTTGCGTGCTATTCTTTGCACGCATCCCTCGAAGACCAAAATTGCTCGCCAGCCAAGCAAGCGGCCCTCGAAGCCTTCTTCGCTGCTGAGAAGACATCAAGAAAAATCGAAGAAAACAAGCTTCCCCAAAAGTCAAGTTTCTTTCGATCAAGTTTCAATTGAAGAGGTAAATATTTTATAATCGTTCCCGCTTATGAAATTTCAATAGTTGGGTTGTGTTTTCTTCCGGGACCTTTTCGTGTCCCTGCTACCTCATCCCGATTCTATCGCTTCTCGGGACAGCATACGGGGATTTAGTCACCCCGGTGCCAACGTTTATTGGGGTAACTGTGATGTTACCGGCCACCGTTATGCTTGTGACTGTGATGTCACTGTGAACCATAACGTCTCTTTTTTAAAAGAAAATAAAGGGAAGATATCGATTGTGACTTGATGTCACATTATGCATCGATTTATGTGACCATAATATATCTTGGCACTGTTCTAAAAGAAAAAGAAAAAACAATCAAACTTGATTAGTATTCAAAATACTAACGTCTCCCTATTGTGTTCTGTAGATGGCTGACACTCAGCGTCCAGAATTCGACATCTTGGATGTCCAAGGCAAGGAATGCAAGAGGTGGGTCTCAGATGTAGAGAACACCTTCATTGGTAAAAGATTTACAGCCACCATTGTCCCTCCTGAGGATAAAAACTTGCATGCTTCTCCTGAACAGAAAGCTCAAGCCCTGATGTTTCTCAGGCGCCATATCCATCCAACGCTCAAAAAGCAATACCTGAGGAAAACAGATCCCAAAGAGCTATGGGACATCCTCAAGGACCGCTTCGACAATGTGCATTACGCACAACTCCCTGACCTTCTTTCAGATTGGGAGCAAATCTGCTTATTGGATTTTGATTCCGTCCAGGAATACCATCAGACTATGCTTAATTTACAGTCTGATCTGAGCTTTTGTGGGGTCGACAAGACCGATGATGATATGATGGAGAAGACATTCACGACGTTCCCAGAATCTGCGTCCATGTTGTCGCATCAGTACCGTGATCTCCGTGAGAAAGGCACCATCAAAATCTTCAGTGACTTGATGAATGTGCTTCAAAGAAAGGAGAGGTACCATGAGTTGATTCTTACTACCAACAAAAGGCCTAGAGGTCCAAAATTCTTAGCCGAATCTCACCAAGCCCATGGTAGGGCTCCTAAGCCAAGGAGTCATCTTCGCGAACGTCAAGCACCACCACCACCACCACCACGTGCGCCAAGAGCAACACGTGGGGAAAGAGGAGGAAGAGGAGGTGCCGGCCCTAGCCGGAACCTCACATGGAAACCGGACGGCGGCGGTGCCGCCGCTCCTAGAGGGGGGAACCGATTCGGTTCCGGCCCCAAGCGTGGTGGCTACGCCTCAAACAATGCTTCGGCTCCTTGCTTCAAATGCGGCTCTAAGAATCACTTTCAACGCAATTGCAAAGCAAGTAGAGATGTCCAAGCTGCCTACAAGAAACACAAGCAATATATAGAACAAGAAAAAAACTATGTAGGAGACTTTGAGGAAGAAGAGTACGATGAAGAAGATACCAACTTCACCGTTGATGACTTCCAACCTACCAAGAAGCGTAGGACTCAGGAGTATTGTTTCTGCCTAAACCCGGGGGTCTAGTAGATACTTGATGAATCCAACTCGATCTCCTGCAATCCTGCTTACTAAGGGGAATACCGGGCGGGCCGGCCTTCACCTCTCCGATGCCTAAGTTAGTATAGTTGGAATATATATAACCTGGGCACGTATGTAAGCAGGGAGAGAGACCAGTTACCTATTTATGGTGGTAGTTGAGGCTCATATATAGGTGGTTGAGGGTGAGGGCTGGCCTTACCCTTCGATGTGGGACTGGTTCCCTTCTGTTTGGATATTCTGGTGCCCTCTTTGGCAGGCAGGCGCCCCCGGTCCCAGGACCCTTGGAGGCAGGATAGACCGCTGGGCCCCGAGGCCTGGTGCTGGTGATCCGATCCTGGGTCCTGGGCCGGGCCCTGGTGCACTTGCCGCGGGTCTGTGGGCTTGCTGTAGCCTCTCTGCGGCTACTGTCAACAAGTCCCCCAAGTTCCCGGTCAAGTGCAATCTTGAATGGGGACTTATTTGTCTTGCTCTTGTCCCGCAGACCCGCGGGGTTACCAACCTACAGGTCCCCAGTCCCCCAAGTCCGCGTTAAAGATTGGGCGTGACCGAGGTGAGTACCTGTTATCGATGGCAAGAAATAATTTATAAGCATGTTTGGTAATGTAAAACAGGATTGTGCTCGAGTGTTAGAGCATGGAGCGGGGTGAAAACCCGAAGAGTGCATGAGATGATGCCATGCGATAGATGGTGCATGGAATGATGATGAGGCGTTGAAATCCGCCATGCAAGAGATGGTGCATGGAATGATAATGAGGCGTTGAAATCCGCCATGCAAGAGATTAATGCACGGAATTCTGATTGGGCCTGCTGCCCTTCGGAATAAGGCGGAGCTCACTGATCCCAAATGGCGTCCTGCCAAATCAGAACGGAGCGGTGCCAACTGGGCCAGAACCGGCTGTTCTGCCAAATCAGAACGGAGCGGTGCCAACTGGGCCAGAACCGGCTGTTCTGCTAAATCAGAACGGAGCGGTGCAAACATTTGCTAGTTCTTCTCAGCTTGTGTTGAATAAGCGATGAGGTAAATGTGCAGGTTTGTTAGCCTGCGGGGAGATTTGTTCTGTGTTAGAGATACAATCTGCCTGGTGGGATGGTGTAGAGATAACGAGTCTCCCCCATGTGTTCCCAAAGGTATCGCAGTTAAGTGCGATGCAGGGTTTTTATCCTGCTGGACAGTATCGCGGTCAAATGCGACGCAGGGTTTTTATCCTGCTGGACAAGAGTACATGTGTTAGATGTAAACTCGCCCGGTTATAAAGCCCATATGTGTTTGCCATGGAGGCGGGCGGACTCGACGGGCGACATGCCTATCGAAACGAGTCCCCCTGTGAAAAAGCCATGGGTCCGGGTGATTATGTTTCCGGAAAGTACTCTCGAGCTGGTTGGACATGACGGAACCGATGGGGTGGACCTTGCCCGGGCGTTCTGCCATATCGGTGCGAGGTGGAGTTCATGGGAGCTCGACGGGCGTTCTGCCAAATCGAAACGAGTCCCGGATGAACTTGCAGACCGGACCTCGATCGGGCGTCCTGCCATATCGAAACGAGGTCGTTGGTGCAAATGTGGGGAAGATGTCATGGAGCCGGTTGAATGATCATAACCGCGGACTGCCATGGTACCGGGCGGGACTCGCGCGGGCGACATGCCATAGCGAAACGAGGTCCTGCTCAAACCCGGATAGATGCTCTTGAAGCGGTTGAATCAGCATAACCGGTGAGAGGTCTTCAAGCTTTGCAGCGAAGAAGCCATGCAGCCGGTTGGAAGATCACAACCGCAAACTGCCATGGAACCGGGCGGGACTCGCACGGGCGACATGCCATATCGAAACGAGGTCCTGCTCAAACCCGGATAGATGCTCTCGAAGCGGTTGGATCAGCATAACCGGTGAGAGGTCTTCAAGCGGTTGAATTGCAATGATGATGGCGTGCAACCGTGGAATCTGGGGAAGCGTAGGGGAGCCTGACTCCTTGGTTCCTGCTCCTACCTTCCTGTCGCCAGCGTGTGGGACAGGTGGCTGACATGCATTTAAGGAGGGAGTCCATCAGTCCCGTCAGTTATGATGGCGTGGGCAGTTTACCAATGCTGGGACACGTGCCATCAGGGAACGGTTTTGTGATGGAGGGCCTGGATTCACAGGCGTTTGAGTTGCTCTGATTGCGTTTTTTGGAGGGATTTCTAAATGCCTAGGGCACCGGTCCCCTCTATAAATAGGTCTCTTCTGCTCTTCTTTCCACTTTTGCTTCTTGCACTTTTAAGAGAGACTGAGAGAAAAAGGAGGTGGTCCGGCGAAAAAACCCTAAGTTCCTTGCCCCAAGAGATCCGTTGTTTGAAGCGCTCCCAAGCCTCCTTTTACCATTGCTCGTTGCTTTCGCAGGGCGGATTGTCCTCGGCTGAGCATACTAATCGGTAAGTTGTGTTCTTTGCCCCGGTGTTTCTTGCTTTTTGATTTGTTGTTTTGCGGCGGGGGGGAGGGATCTGTGTCGCTGACTGGGTTGCTCAGCGGCAAACTTTTGGGGAGAGGCCGTTGAAGGTAGTGTTGTAGTCTGTTGCTGACGAGCGCTAGGGTTTTGCTTTCTGCCCCTAGATTAAGATGTACACTTCGAGCTCGGAGGAGGCTTCTGAATCTGCCGCAAGAGGTCCTGTGGTGGATGATGTGGAGAGGATGCAGGACTGGCTCGATTCTGAAGCCCCGGAGCAAGAAGCCGCGGACCGCTCCGGGAGCGGTGCCTCGTCCACGTCCTCAGATTCCGGGTCAGATTCCTCGGAAGCTGAGATACCGCACGGGGTGCGCATGGCCGGTGTGCCCGCTGAAAGCTACACGCTTGGTAGGGGAAGAACTGCCGTGGTGTGTGACGAACCGGAGGAGAGCATGACTCCCGCGGAGATTGCCGCGTTCAGGGAAACATGGGGTATCCCGGACGATATCTTTCTGCGTCCATTGAACCCTGGAGAGTCGGCCTGTAACCCGGAGGAGGGTTGGGTTGCCGTGCATCCGGACCAGTTCCGGCACGGGATGTCGCTACCGCTGCCTGACTTTGTGCAGTATATACTGAGTGCCCTGCCAGCGTCGCCCGCGCAGCTGCCCGGTCTCCAATGGAGGCGGCTACTAAGCCTAGGCTGCCTGTACGACTTGTCCGGAATGAGTATGCCTACGATCAATGAATTCCGGGCGCTGTATAGGTTGTCCTACTCGAGGAAGGCGGGGTCCAAAGGCTGCTTATCCTTCAACTCCTGCAACAATCAAGCGGTTATCACCGCTATGCCTTCATGGGTAGACAACAGCTGGAGAAAGAAGGTGGTGATGGCTGGCGGGGCTTGGCAGGTGAAGAGGAGGATGTACCGGGTGCCTGGCGCCTTCCAGCCCATAAGCGAACAGTCGTTCCAGCTGTCCGAGTTGGAGCAGGAGAGGGTCTTGACTATTCTCGGCTGCTGGGACCACCTGGAGCGAAGTTCGTACAATTTCATCCGGCGAGAAGTGCTGGAACACTGTGGGCTTGGGCGGGATCCCGGTGGGTAACAAACCCTAGCGGTGGGACTTGTGCTAGGTTTTGCTCAACAATTTAACGTTTTCCTTGTCCTGTAGGTGCGTCAACCCGGGCGGTGATCAAGCCCGAAAACACTCTTTCGATGGACGGGGAAGACCTCCTGAGGCAGCTTACGGAGAAGGGTGCGAGCGTCGCCCGGTCCTCGGTGGAAGCGGACGGGCGGGTTACGTTGCATGCGGAGCCCCGGGCCCGGGATATGGACGAATCGTCCTACCTGTCGGAGCGGGTGAAGACCCATCACTCTGCGGCAGCAGCGGTGCCTGGGAAGGGCAAGAGCACCGGGGGACCGGTGCGGGTTCCTGGGGGAGCAAACAGGATCCCCAACCGTGCGGCGAGCCTGAGTATTGCTGCTTTTGTTCCTCGTGCAAACGCACGTGCCGCTTCTCCCGAAGGGCGGGGAGAGAAGCGGAAAGGGCCGGACGGTCCGTCCCCCTTGCTAGTGACGCTAACCGGCGGGTCATCCCGGGAGGTCCTGGGGAAGTGGGTCAGGACAACCAGCAGCGTAACATCCAATGCTGGGGAGGGAGCCGGAGCTGACCGGCAGAGCAGTCCTGCGCCTGCGGAGGCGGCGAGGGGAAGCCCGGACAACGCTCTCGTTCGGCAGATGATGGCGGACCTGGCCAGCTTCGGCCTGGACAAGCCCGGGGTTGATGGCGTGCTGGCGGGTGGCAACCAGCCAAAATGCAAGGAATCCATCTTCCGGGTAAGTACCGCATGGTACCACCGTACTGCTTATATCCTGCCTTCTTTCTTTGCTACTTGACTGCCTTTGCTGCCCTGCAGCTACTCTACCACCTGTACCAGCCGGATGCGAGCGAGGAGCTCCCGGAGCTGAAGAGGCAGATAACTGCGTTATCCAAGTCTCAGAAGCTTCTGGAGGTGGAGAAGTCCCGCTCGGATCGGGAGAAGGCCAGGGCGGAGGAGAGGGCCAAGAAGATGGAGGAAAAGGCCAGGAAGATGGAGGAGAAGGCCCAGGAGCTGGAGGAGCAGAATCGGAGCATGGAGAGGGAGCGGGAGCGGGCTGACGCTGAGAGGGCCGAGCTGGAAGCCAAGATAGACGAGCTCCAGGCACGTGCCACCGCTGCTGCTGCTGGGGGAGATGACCCGGGACAGTTCGACCGGTTCGTTCTTCAATACGAGGAGAGCGATCGGTTCCTGGACTGCCTGGAGAAGGCCCGGGAAGAAGGCATCTCGGATGCGTACACGGAATGGGCGGCGAAGGGGTGGTTAAATACTTCCTTGATGCCGGGTACCTCTGCCGAAGGAAATGCTCCTGTGGAGCCAGTCGTCCAGCAGCTGGCGGTGGAGGAACAACCAGGAGCAGATCGTCGCTCGCACTTGGATTCTTTTACCAACGGTGCCGAGCCTACCGGAGCCACAGCCGGATCCCAGGCCGACGACGAGGCTATCGCTGGAGATGCGGCTCCTTAGGATGTTTTTCTTGCTCTTGCTTGTAAAAAAAAAAAAACTCTCCGGAGCGGTTACTGCTTGAATACTTCAATTAATTATGAATATATATCTGAGCTTGCGGGGCCAGAGTTTTCAAAAGTAGTTTGCATATATTTGATCTTTATAATCGGTTGAACCGGCGATATGCCAAACTAACCGCCTGGACCCAGCGGGTTTACCAAGCCGGGTTACTCTCCCGGTCGGGGTCTGCTCTTCTCTCCCCTACATATCTCTGGAGCTGGCCGCTATCAATCAAGCCCTGCACTGCAGTCTTGAGGGCGAAGCACTGGTTCGTCCGATGAGTTGCCTCATCGTGGTACGATCAGTACTTGCCTGTCTGCGCCGTCGTAAGCTTCCCCTTGGGGTACCTTCTCTGGGGCGGTGGGGCAATGACGTTCGCATTCTCCAGCAGGATGTCCTCATAGGATGCGGTGAGAGTGGAGAAGACTTCTTGATTAGCTGGGGGTGCTGGCATAATTGCCAGGGGGCGCTCTTGGTGGTACGGTGCAGGTTTGTTCTCGGCCCGAGGCTGGGGCCTGTCAGAGAAGGGCCTCTGCTGCCGTTGCGGCCAGGTCTTGCCGTTGTTGTTGTTGTTCCGGCTGGGTCGGCGACTCCCGTGCTCGGCTCGCTGGCCGGGTTTGCTCTCTTGGCTGCGCGGGGGATCCTCCCCCCGGGGATGGTCCAAAGACTGCTCATCCCGTTTCCTCTTCAGCAGGTGGTTCCCGTAGGTCTCATGATCAGCCTGGGCATGCCGGATGGCCATAGCCATCAACTCGTCGTAGCCCTGAGGGAGTTCTACCCTGACGGCGTAGGTAAACTTCCCTGCCCGAAGCCCCTGCTTGAATGCCATCTCGGCGATGCCCTTGTCCAAGTTCCGAACCCCGGCCGTGGCCGTCTGCCACCGGTTGACAAAGGTTCTCAACTCTTCCCCGGGGGCTTGGATGCAGTTGAAGAGGACGGTGGACGTCTGTGCTCCCTCGACTCGGAGGATGAAGCGGCCTACGAACCGGTCAGCCAGCTGTTCGAATGCCTCGATTGAATTCGCGGGAAGCTCGTAGAACCAACTGAGCGCTTCTCCGGACAGGGTCTCCTGGAAGATGTTGCAGCAGATTGCATCGGAGTAACCCTTGGCGCAGGTCTGGGATCGGAAGCTGTCCAGATGCTGATACGGGCAACCGGACCCGGAATAGGTGAGCTTGAGGGACTTCTGGTTGCCAGATCTCCCTGACTCTATGACTCGGTGTGAAAAGGGGCCCATGCGCTCGTTGAACCGGGCGCCTTCCAATGGCCGGGCTGCTCTCCTCTCGTTTGCCTCCATCTGGGCCTTCAGATCCGACACGGTGTTGGCTAGCAGTTGCAGCGCCCGGGCGGTTGGAGTATCCACTTCATCCATGGACGAAGCGTGCGGCTGGTGGGAGGCGGGCGTGCTCTTCGGCAGGTCCTCGCCGGCTTGTAACTTCTCTCGCACAGGCTCGCTGGGCCGGGCGCCCGAAGATTGCCCTGCCTCTAGCTGCCGGGGTTGAACTAGCAGGGGTGCGGCTTGTGCCTCGGCCATGGCGGCACTGCGCTGCTGCCCCCTCTCTAGGGCGGCTACCAGGGCGGCGTTTACTGCCTCTATTTCTTCGTATCGGGCCTGGGACTTGGCTCGGTCCCGGTCGTTCTCCTCTCTGAGACGACTAACCTCTGCGGCCATTGCCCGTACCTTTCCCGCCATGCCGTCATGGTCGGGGCTGTACGTGGGGTCTTGGTCCTGGCTCTCAGACTGATCACTTGGATCATCCGAGAACGTCAGGGATAGGCCACGAAGCACCGGACTGCCTTCGTCCTCTATCGGGTCTTTCCCGTGCGAGCTCTCGTAGTGGGGCTCCGGATCACCGGAGGGTCCTCCACGGCTCCTTCCCAAATCGCTGCCCTGCTCGCCACGCAGCTCCCGCGTGACGACAGGGGTGGAGGCGAGCGTTTGCACAGTTGCAACACGCCCCTCCTCAGTGGTTCCTCTCTCTTGACTCATTCCCACAATCTCAGCCAGCGGTGTTGCTTGCACGGCTTCTTGTTCAGACTTTCCCACAGACGGCGCCAATTGTTTCTGCCTAAACCCGGGGGTCTAGTAGATACTTGATGAATCCAACTCGATCTCCTGCAATCCTGCTTACTAAGGGGAATACCGGGCGGGCCGGCCTTCACCTCTCCGATGCCTAAGTTAGTATAGTTGGAATATATATAACCTGGGCACGTATGTAAGCAGGGAGAGAGACCAGTTACCTATTTATGGTGGTAGTTGAGGCTCATATATAGGTGGTTGAGGGTGAGGGCTGGCCTTACCCTTCGATGTGGGACTGGTTCCCTTCTGTTTGGATATTCTGGTGCCCTCTTTGGCAGGCAGGCGCCCCCGGTCCCAGGACCCTTGGAGGCAGGATAGACCGCTGGGCCCCGAGGCCTGGTGCTGGTGATCCGATCCTGGGTCCTGGGCCGGGCCCTGGTGCACTTGCCGCGGGTCTGTGGGCTTGCTGTAGCCTCTCTGCCGGCCCTAGCCGGAACCTCACATGGAAACCGGACGGCGGCGGTGCCGCCGCTCCTAGAGGGGGGAACCGATTCGGTTCCGGCCCCAAGCGTGGTGGCTACGCCTCAAACAATGCTTCGGCTCCTTGCTTCAAATGCGGCTCTAAGAATCACTTTCAACGCAATTGCAAAGCAAGTAGAGATGTCCAAGCTGCCTACAAGAAACACAAGCAATATATAGAACAAGAAAAAAACTATGTAGGAGACTTTGAGGAAGAAGAGTACGATGAAGAAGATACCAACTTCACCGTTGATGACTTCCAACCTACCAAGAAGCGTAGGACTCAGGAGTATGATACTCCGGATTATGAATAAGTATTTGACTTAGGTCATGAGATACATGTTCAAATTTGATTTTGATTGTTATTTTTGGCTTTCTTTAGTCATAATTCACGACTTTGTTCGATAAGCCGTTTGATTTAGAACATCCTTGATGTACTTTTGAGTTGTCATCAATAAAAATTCTCTTATTCCATGAATGATTTGAGATTTTTACATCCCTATGAAAGCATAAATGGTTCAATGCGTCCAATTTACAATGGCATAATTATTTTGAGTTCACCACAATTATGGTGATGTTAACTCAAATCTGAAATAAAATCACAAAGACAAATGAGAGACTCGCAAGAAATCGCGTTGCACATTAGGCCAGCCTATCGGCAGCCGCTTGGCCGCGACTCGCCAAGCATCGCTCGCCAAGGCCACTCAGCTGCTTGGCCGCGACTCGCCAGGCCTCGCTCGCCAAGGCCACTCAGCCGCTTGGCCGCGACTCGCCAGGCCTCGCTCGCCAAGGCCACTCAGCCGCTTGGCCGCGACTCGCCAGGCCTCGCTCGCCAAGGCCACTCAGCCGCTTGGCCGCGACTCGCCAAGCCTCGCTCGCCCAGGCCACTCAGTCGCTTGGCCGCGACTCGCCAGGCCTCGCTCGCCATGGCCACTCGCCAAGCTTGGCTCAACACCGAATCCGATTTTTTGAAACCAACATCGATAGCCTATTGAGCAAATGCAACTTTTGCATCAATGGCTCGGCAACGACGTGTCTTCGGACTCGCCATGCTTCGGATTTAGCTCAACCGTCGCATCGTATTGCCTCAATGCCCGACCGGCCTTCACCACTCGCCTTGATTCGGCTCGGCCTCAGGGTAGCTTCGGCCTTACCACAGCTTCAGCTTTGGCTTGGCCCCGGCCTTTGCCTTGGCCTTGGCCTTGGCTCGGCCACGCTACCTACGACGGTGTCCGGTCTCAATCTCTGACCTAGACTATGTTAACTCTCAATGTTAGTATTCGGTGATTAAAATAAGGCTTAACTCTTTCTCTCAAGTTATGTCGATGCCATGGCTATGTTATTGGCCTTACTGTACTTCATTTTGTGATGATATATTGTTTCAGTACACTTACTTTAAAGTGTTCGCCAAAGTCTAAAGTAGCCTATTGATTCAATTTACATTGTTTTTGTAGATGTATCACTGCGAGATTGAGTGTTTGTTGGACTGTGCAACAACTCACACCATTCTGAGGAATCGGCAATTGTTTTCGGATTTTTCGCCAAGAGAATCGTCGTTATCTACGATGACAGGAACCGGACCCGTCATTAAGGGTAGTGGCACTGCTCAATTCTTATTGCCAAATGGCACTGAAATTCGGATAGAGGACGCCCTATATGCGCCTAAGGCGCCAAGAACCTTGCTAGCTTTCAAGGATGTGCGTGACAACGACTATCACCTCAGCAATTATGTTGAAAATGGAACTGAATATCTGTTGATCACCTCCACTGAGAATTTGGGTACTCGCATTGTGGAGAAGTGTAAGCGTGTTCAAAATGGCATGTATTTCACAACCATTAGAGCCAATGAATCTCATGTTGTTGTCTTATGCGATTCTGATGCTTACAAGCTTTGGCACCAGAGACTCGGTCATCCGGGTCGTGATATGATGATTCGTATTCTGAAATGCTCCCACGGTCATCAGTTTTTCAGATCACAAAAGCACAGAGGGCGCCTCGGCCTCGGTTCGGCCGCCATGCCGTCGATAGCCGCCTCTCGGCTCCAAGGAGAGGTTCGGCCTCCTCCTGCTTCTCATGCTTCTGTAGCGATGTCTAATGCTCATCGCTCGTTTTGCAAAGCTTGTTCACTAGCAAAACTTCAAGCAAGACCATCTTTTGCTATTGATAATAAACAGAATATTCCGTTCCTACAACGAATACAAGGTGATATTTGTGGACCTATAACACTGGAATGCGGACCATTTAGATATTTCATGGTTCTAGTTGATGCGTCAACGCGTTGGTCACACGTAGCGTTGTTGTCCACGGGGAATGCTGCATTTGCTAAACTCCTAGCTCAGATCATTAAGCTTCGGGCTCACCACCCGGACAATCCGATTAAGTCAATCAGACTGGATAATGCTGGAGAGTTTACCTCAAAGTGTTTTGATGACTATTGCATGTCAGTTGGGATTGAAGTTGAACATCCCGTGCCCCACGTTCATTCTCAGAACGGTCTTACAGAAGCCGCTATTAAGAGACTACAGCTTGTTGCTAGGTCCCTTGTCATGGCCACTAACTTGCCGGTTTCGGCATGGGGATATGCAATATTACATGCAGCTATGCTTATTCATCTACGCCCCACAGATAGCCAACCATTTAGTGCGTACCAGTTGGTAACTGGTTACGAGCCTGATATTTCGCATCTGCGTACTTTTGGTTGTGCCGTATATATGCCTATCACGCCTCCACTGCGTACCAAGATGGGTCCACAACGACGATTTGCTATTTATGTTGGATATGAAGCACCAACAATTGTCCGCTACATAGAGCCTATGACAGGTGATCTGTTTACTGCAAGATTTGCAGATTGTCACTTTAATGAGACATCCTTCCCGCCGTTAGGGGGAGATAGGGCCGTATCCGTCCCTAGTGAACGTCAGGAATTGACTTGGTTCTCTCCCACTATGTCTCATTATGATCCATGTACGTCTCATTATGAGACCGAAATACAACGCATATTGGAACTACAAAAGGTGGCGGATTCGATGCCCGACTCCTTTACTGATATTGCGAAAGTGACAAGATCAACCATACCTGCTGCGAATGTACCTGCAAGACTCAACATTCCTCGCCACGCACGAGCACGCGCTGTCGGTCCCGGACCCGCAGCCCTAGGTGTCGTCGGCAGCCTAGGCTCGGCACCTCCAAGTGGAGGGCCGGCGTCGACTTCGGATCCTCCTAGAAAGAGGGGGAGACCAATTGGTTCCAAGGACAATGTACCTAGAAAGAGGGCATGTGTCCAGGCACAAAGCGATCCGTTCATCATCGATATTGTGACGCCGTCACACGAGATTGTCTCCGACTATACCTATGTCCAAGAATCAACTCTGAATCATCTGGGGGACGCCTCAGACTCACCGTTGATGTTGGAGAACAAGGAAATCTCACTAAACTACTTATGCATACACAATCTTATGGAAATGAATTCCATGTATATCGATGATGCATTCGCCTACGCCGTTGCTCAAGAAGTCATTGACGACGACGATATGGAACCCCACACTGTTGATGAGTGTCAACATAGGGCAGATTGGCCAAAGTGGGAAGAAGCAATCCAGGCTGAACTAGACTCTCTAAAGAAAAGGCAAGTATTCGGACCGGCTGTGCCTACACCGCCAAATGTGAAGCCTGTTAGGCATAAATGGGTCTTTGTCAGAAAGCGCAATGAGAATGGTGAAGTCCAGCGATATAAAGCTCGACTCGTGGCGCAAGGTTTTTCTCAACGCCCTGTAATTGATTATGAGGAGACGTATTCTCCTGTCATGGATACTATTACCTTCCGATACTTAATCAGTTTGGTAGTCTCAGAGAGACTCAATATGCAGCTTATGGATGTTGTAACAGCGTATCTTTATGGGGATCTAGATACGGAGATGTACATGAAAGTGCCAGAAGGACTTTCGTTACCCAAGTCAAGTGAACAAAAACTACGAAGTTCATTTGCTATCAGGTTGAGACGATCTCTATATGGACTCCGACAATCTGGTAGGATGTGGTACACACGGTTAAGTGATTACTTGATTGGGAAAGGATACAAGAATAATGAGTTGTGCCCTTGTGTGTTCATAAAGAGAACAAGTTCAGGATTTGCCATTATAGCCGTCTATGTTGACGATATGAACATCATTGGAACTCTAAATGAGATCAATGAGACCGCAAGCTACTTGAAATCTGAATTCGAGATGAAAGATCTGGGAAGGACTCGGTTTTAGCTAGGCTTAGAACTAGAGCACCGAAGTGGTGGAATCTTTATACACCAATCTACATATGTCCGAAAGATGCTCAGGCGATTTAACATGGACAAAGTTATGCATCCTACAGGCACTCCCATGGTTGTTAGAAGTCTGGATATCAACAAAGATCCCTTTCGTCTGAAAGAAGATGACGAAGAGGTCTTGGGAGCTGAATATCCATATCTTAGTGCAATTGGAGCTTTGTTATACCTAGCTCAGTGTACTAGACCAGACATTGCTTTCTCAGTGAACTTGTTAGCTAGATTTAGCTCTGCGCCAACACAACGTCATTGGGTTGGAATCAAGAATATCTTTCGATACCTTAAAGGAACCCTTGACATGGGCTTGTACTATCGATACACTCATCACGATTCGACACCTAGTCGATCTCTTGCATCCAACAGCACAAACCGTGGCTCGGATCGCCACCGGTCAGCCGCCAAGACTGGCTTTGGCTCAGCAGCACACTGTCTCGCCACAACAAGCCGCGGCTCAGCCATCCGCCATCCTGCAGCCATATCCGCCAACATATCCGGACCCGAGGATGCTAAGTCGTGGTCCCGATATGGCTTTGGCGATACCCCCTCCTACTCAGATACACCAAATGATGTGATGGTAGGATTTGCTGATGCTGGATATTTGTCAGATCCACACAAAGGATGTTCCCAAACCGGTTATGTTTTTACCATTGGGAATACGGCGATACCTTGGAGATCAACCAAACAAATCCTTGTTGCTACCTCCTCGAACCATGCTGAGATTATTGCACTACATGAAGCAGTCAAAGAATGTGTTTGGCTTCGCTCAGTTATATCTCACATTCAAGAGTCTAGTGGACTTGAGTCTACTACGATGGGACCAACTTGCATATTTGAAGATAATGCAGCATGCATTGAGCAGATGAAGTTGGGATACATCAAGGGTGACAATACTAAACACATTTCGCCTAAGTTCTTCTACAATCAGCAGCAACAAGAGACTTTGAATATCCAAGTGAAGCAAGTCAGCTCAGAAGATAATGCAGCTGATCTGTTCACCAAGTCTCTACCCAAATCTACATTTGTGAAGCATGTAAAGCGCATTGGTATGTGTCGCTTATCCGAACTCAAAAACTGATTGACTATCAAGGGGAGTTCTCGTCTAGACTTCAGGGGGAGTCTAGTTATGCACGTCTCACATACTTGTAGTTGGTGCGTTGTACTCTTTTCCCTTAGACCATGCTTTTATTTTTGCCCAAGAGGTTTTTGTTTGCTGGCAAAGGTTTTAACGAGGCAACAGTTCATACACCATTGAGGACGCGACACAAGGGGGAGTGTTCAAGGAAGGTTAATTCCGTAACTTCCGTGGTGTGTCTTGTCCTAATAAGGCTAGTAGTCTAGATACTTTATTAGATAGGGAATCCCTGATTACCAGGGATACTTGATGTAATGCCTATATAAAGGCCTCCTCATCAATCAATAAAGTAGAGTTTATTATCATCTATTTCTCTTAGAACAGAATGAAGTTTATATATTGAAACATTCGTATATCCCTAACAAAATGATTTCTTTTCATTGACTTCAGCTAATGGACTATTAGCAAGGGTAATATTCTGATCTTTATCTGCACGAGTGCTCCTTCTCAAATGCTACTGCAAACCTGATCCTTATTCTTCGCATATGTAAGGCTGTAATTGATACGTACGTGCGCTTCTTAATTAAAATGAAAAGTGAGAGATTAGTCTTAGGGGGTGTATTGTGTATGGAATTAGTGGGAGTTTAATAGAAATCAATGGAATTTGAAAGTCCAAGTGTATTCGATATAGAAATTTAAAAGTCCATAAAAATATGAGTGTATTCAATTAGGATTTTTAAAAATCAATATGGAGTCTACCAAAATCTAAGGGTATTCATTATGGACTTTTAAAAATGAATAGAATTTTGAGAGTATTTAAAATATCATTCATACTTATGGAATTAGTAACTCATGTATAATTATGGACTTTGTAGTGTAAATTATGCTCACAAAACTCCAATATTTTTATAGTGTCCAGACCAAAGATTTCGAAAAGTCTACGACAGACTTTTTCTGCCTATGAAGAAGTTAATCCTCTGTCATCTCTTTATTTTTTAACATATCATCTGTCTTTCATGTTTTTCTTTCCTTTCATTTTTTCTATAATATTTTATACTAACATGTTCATTGTTATTGAATTTATTTTTCAAATATTTTTAATTTATTTCTCATTTATTTATGAAATCATAAAACACAAATATTATCGTTTGCACCAGTCAGTTATAGAGTTTTCAATTTCATTTTTTCCAATACTCGATAATTAATGAATAAGATTGATCAAATGAATATAAATCAAACTACATATTTGTAGTCGGTCTATAATAGGATATAAGACAATAAAAAGTCAATAATTACATAAAATAATTATGTAACTAATATATAACTCATTAATTACTATACGTTTTCTTTCATTATTAGGTGACTACAGATTTCCCAACCGACGCCGATTTTTAGCTCCATTTTGAGGTACCCGATATCATCTCAAATACTTTGTTGGTGAAGGAAATCATCCTATTAATGTAATTAAGTTATTTAATCTTCGACATACTTCCTTGAGGAACGTAATTGAGAGGATATTTGGAGTATTCAAGTCACGTTTCACTATTTTCAAATCAGCACCACCATTTTCATACAAGACACAAGCAGAGCTAGTTTTGGCTTGTGCAGGATTGCACAATTTTCTTCAACAGGAATGTCGTTCCGATGAATTTCCTCCAGATCCAGAAGAGGACTCCAGAGCCGATTAAGAAAATAATTTTGAATGGGATGATTTTCAAACCCAAGAACAACAGAGAGATAGTACTAATGAATGGAGAATGAGTATTGCCAGTCATATGTGGGAAGATGCCCAACCAAATGTACAACAAAATGCCAATAATGAAAACGATTACAATGAAAAAAGTGACTATCAAGGAGAAGAATGATTTTTTCATTGTTTTAGGGACTCGTCCGCCAACATGAAATTTTGTTAAAATATTTTTTTTCTTCCATTTTTTTGGTATTTTTTTATTTTGTATTTCATACATTTACATGTGGTTTTATTCGTTACATTGAGATATTTTTCATTTATGTTTTAATTATTTTCTGTTATAACATTATTTTGAGGTGAAATCTGTAGAAGTCGTTCATAATGAACTCTGTGGATTTTCATAAATCAATAAAATTCTGTAATCAAAATCAATGATTTTAAAGAAATCGACAGAAATCTATGTAAGTCTGTGGTCTTTTTAAAAAGTCTGTGGACTATTTTGAAAGTCTATGAATTAAAAAAAATCCATACAAATCCATATACAATACACCCCCTTAATAAATATTAGTTAATAATTCCCAATCCAGTTTAATCAAGCATCCCCATGGTCGACACCGTGAAATGGAATCCGAATTAGTGGTAGGAAAACTAATAATACTTTGACATTGGCTTTCTTAGTTGACTATTTAGACCGTTTCCAACGCAAGTAGATGATTGTAATTAAGTTTGTAAGTATTGTTAACTAAGAATTCCACAAAGCAATGATTCAGGTTGAATGTACGTGGTCTACCGAATCAACCCTAATAAAATATGATATCAACGAACTTTTGGATATATACATAGATAAATCTTGTTCCAATTGCCATCCCCCCCCCCCCCCCCCCCCCCCCCCACACACAACAATAACTTGACTAGCTAGAACAAGAAATTACTAAAGTTGAAACAGAAAGAAGCTTCTTCTTCTTCTACGAAGAATTTCTTGTAGGATATGTGATATAATGCATCATTTAGCACAAAACTTGCAGTTTGTTTTAAGTAGCTAGATTCAATTATTTATATTCTTGTAGGAATGTCGATGATATTGGCATATGTTTGACGATCTTCACAATAATAGATATCAATTATATATGCTCGAATTCACTTATCTTATGATTCTTATGCATATATATATATATATATATATAGCTAGGGTTTTTTTTTATATATATACAGGGTTTTGTCTCCAGTAGTGTCGTATTAGGGTTTAGTGAACAATGCATGCCTAATTAAGTTGGTGCAGCAGATCACCAAATTACGCTGTTATCCTTCATTAGTTATTTGAAATGATTCCATTCTTCCCATTTGATACAAATTAGGATGATCGATCCAAGAGAAAATATATATTATCAAGGCCTCGATTATGTTGGATTATTCTAGACGATGGAGCAGCAAATATGATATGGATCGATTAAAACACATGTTTTACAAAAAGACTCGTTTGTATGATTGGATCGGGTGGCTTACAACATGCATGTTGTTTACATTGTAAGAATAAACAAACCATTTTTGTTTGTACCGGGAGGGGGCAGTCTAAGACTACGCGTATATCACTTTTTTTTCTTTTTTTTTTTTCCTTTGAAGACGGACAAGAACGATTTATGATTTCAAGAAGGTTTTATATATAGATTGATATCTTCGGGGAGGAATATAATGGAAGGTATTGCTACAAGGTGCGTGTCTAGAGGTTGACGCATGAACTGTTCTAGAATCAAAGTAAAAGAGAAAGCTTGGTACGTAATTTCAAATTGATCGAGGTACTGGTTCTTGAATTGCTTGGTAAAAAAAGATTGAGAATACTTATTGAAATACTTAATATTTGTGTGTATACTGCGCGCAGCCAATACGAATTAATTAATTAACAGAATTAGTATATATATATATATATATATATATATATATATAAAACGTATAAGAGATATGACACGTACGTTATGTGTTATGTGCTCTCTAAGGCACGTTATACTGTAGCTGCTTATATACTATTGTGGGCTCTGAGTGGCAGCGATAAAATATGTAACGACCTATCATACATGTCATTTTACTTAGTGGGGCTTGTTTTTTCAAAAAAAAAAAAAAAAACAACAACAACGAGAGAGCTAGCAGAAATACTTTTATAGCTAGCTAGCTATACTTATGCTGCAAGTGATATCCTCTGAATTTGTATATACCGTTATAGTTTGATCTACGACCAGTCAATTTTCTGGTAAGGGCGTGAGATGGATATGAATGGGTCGTAGACATGCACCATTATCATCCCCCACCTGTATGGCTGTATATGTATCACTGTTTCGATATTGAAACTTGAAACTTGATTCCTTGCATTGGTGCTGAAAATGATACCCTCCTATACGTAATAATGTACGCATGCAGATCGAATAAACCGCTACTCAACATCACTTGCGTAGCAATTTAGATACTATCTATTACTTAATTTCCAATTTCTTGACTGACTTGGAGTCCTGGAGTCTATATGTATGTGTTAATTGCCTTAGTTTGCTTCCACATTATTAATTTGCGAACTTGTTATACATATGAACCCAAATCATGAGATATCGGCTGGATACAAATCGGGTTTTAAATCAACCTGGTGGACTATAATCGGTCTTTCTAAGAGAAGATGAACCACATGCATGTCATTGTTGAATATACATGAGCGAAGAACACATATATCTTCTTCTTTAGTCGACGGCGTTCGATGCCTTATTAAGAAATTTAAGTGTGTTGAAATATGATTGAATCCATTTCACTAGGACATGTAGTCCCCGAGTCCCATTCCATTTCTTTAAGTTGGCAATCTCATCAAATGGAAAGTATATCTTATCGATCATCTGTCGTCCAGTCATGAAAGATTGCCAAACAACACTCAGCACTGTGTTGAAAAACTTTCTGATGTATTTGCGCTTCTTCTAAATGGGGTATCATATCTTTAGTAATATTAAAAAAGTTTACGATCGATGAGAAACTAGATCTATACTTTGCACTTACAGCTTAAGCTTGTAGGTTTAGGAATATGCAGTGGACAGAGAGCTGCTACAAGCAGCCTAGCTACTAGTCCCTCCCGGCCTTTTCAACAACTGTAATGACATTATTGTTTTGATGTAAGACGGTACGTTGGAATTCAATTGCATTGGCTGATACATGTTGACGTTTATTGTATCCTTGAAGAAGAAAGAGAATTAGCAAGAGAGACCTCTGTTCAAAAGGAGTCTTTATTCAGAGGAATTAAGGAGCGAGATACTTCTTCGTTCGAAGATATAGCGCGCGAGACTCCTCTACTGTGAGGGGTAAGAAATACTGGGTTCATTTTATTAGGTGATGAGTTTGAAATCGAACGGTATTAATACTGTCCAAAATCTTCTACGTTGTCTTGTTGAATATCGCGTCCACATCTCAACAAAGAGATGGCATCATTGGCATGAGGATCGATGATCAAATTAAAAGTCAGTAATTGCTACATTAAAAACTTAAAATAGGCACCTGGATTGCGTACTTTAACTATCAAGTAGTGTTAGATAGGCATCCTAGCTATTCACACCAAACTACAACGGGGAAACTCATAATATGTTACTCAACTAATTTCAATTAATAGAAAACTTAGGCTACCGAAAAACAGATTCAATTAAATTAAGGAAAATGATTTGGGACCTCAATGAGGTATTGGATTTGTGGCCTCAAACCTTTGTGGCATGCAATGTCATTAGTACATATCACTAATTATAAAAGCCATGTCAAATCATTCTTAAGTAAATAGACAATTATATCCCTTTCGATTCAACGCTTCTCCATTATTATATATTTTTTAATAAAAAAATCATATTTATAATTTTTTTTTCTCTTTTATTTTTTATCTCAATAATACTTATATTTAAACTTCAAAATATAATTTGAATATTGAATATTTTTGAAAGTATTTTTTTTATGTAAACTGAAAGTATATTTGAATATATATATACATATATATATATATATATATATTTTTAAAAATCAAATATATACATATATAATTCGTCCAAAATAAATTCGATTTAGATTTACTTGTTTCTTTTTAAATTTTTGTTGAAAAAAATAATTTGATAGAGAAGATATGGTATATACATCATAGCTAACGCATTAAAGTATTAATGGAGACGGAATTTAGGAATTAATTATATTAAAAGTCAAGAATTAAATATAAAAGTCAAGAATTATACACTACAAAGAAAAAATCCTTAGGCGATGAAACTTAAAAAAATTCCTCGCCTAAGATAGCTTAGGCGATGAAAAAACTTTCCTCACCTAAGAAAAAATTTTCGTCGCCTAAGAACAGTCTTAGGCGACGAATTCTTATTTTCGTGGTCTAAGACAAAAACCTACCGACGAAAAAAATATTCGTCGTCCGTGCATTATCTTAATTAGACCACGAAAAAAAGAAGTCGTCGCCTAAGATTTGTACTTAGGAGACGAAAATTGAAAATTCGTCGCCTAAGAAAAAATCTTAGACGACGAACTTTTTTTTCGTGGTCTAAGAAATGACGAGCACGACGAATTTTTTTTCGTCGGTAGGTTTTCTTCTTAGACGACGAAACTTAATTTTCGTCGCCTAAGATGTACTCTTAGGCGACGAAAATATTTTCGTCGCCTAAATAAACCCAGACTATATAGTAAAATTTTCATTTTGTGAATACGAAAAATTAATTTTCGTCGCCTAAGTAAACCCAGACTATATAGTAAAATTTTTCATTTTGTGAATTTAGCCATTATAATGACAACATATTTACTAATGCGGTATAACGTACTTGATTAGTAGATTATACTCAAGTGTACAATTTTTTGAAACAACTATATATAGAAAAAGTCAAATTTTGAAAAACGCTGTGAAATAGCATTTAATCGTTATGATGAAATACGGTAATGGTAAAAAAATCACTTAAATCCAACAAAGTTAGAGCCTCGATCGATGCGGTCAACCTTATTTAAACTTATCTCTCTCTATGGGGAGCCATAGTATCGGGAGGTAAAAGTTTCTAAATTTTTACATGGATAAATAGGTTTCATCTATATGAGAGTTTAATGTTTGGAAGAGTCGAGCAAACAAGATCATCTAAAGGTACGTAATAACGTTTTCGTGTGATAAGTTTTATGAAAATATGGTTGATTGATTCGATCGAGCATCGACCGTTCATGAAACGAGTTGATTTTTATACGTTACTCATAGTTAACTATAACAATCATATCAGACGGTCAAAATTTTCATTTTGTAAATTTAGCCATTATAATGACAACATGTTTACTAATCCGGTATAACTTGATTAGTAGATTATACTCAAGTGTATAACTTTTTGAAACAACTATATATAGAAAAAGTCAAATTTTGAAAAACGCTGTGAAATAGCATTTAATCGTTATGATGGAATACGGTAATGGTAAAAAAATCACTTAAATCCAACAAAGTTAGAGCCTCGATCGATGCGGTCAACCTTATTTAAACTTATCTCTCTCTATGGGGAGCCATAGTATCGGGAGGTAAAAGTTTCTAAATTTTTACATGGATAAATAGGTTTCATCTATATGAGAGTTTAATGTTTGGAAGAGTCGAGCAAACAAGATCATCTAAAGGTACGTAATAACGTTTTCGTGTGATAAGTTTTATGAAAATATGGTTGATTGATTCGATCGAGCATCGACCGTTCATGAAACGAGCTGATTTTTATACTTTACTCATAGTTAACTATAACAATCATATTAGACGGTCAAAATTTTCATTTTGTAAATTTAGCCATTATAATAACAATATGTTTACTAATCCGGTATAACTTGATTAGTAGATTATACTGAAGTGTACAACTTTTCGAAAAAACTATATATAAGAAGTCAAATTTTGAAAAACGCTGTGAAATAGTATTTAATCGTTATGATGAAATATGGTGATGGTAAAAAAATCACTTATATCCAACAAAATTAGAGCCCCGATCGATGCGGTCAACCTTATTTAAACTTATCTCTCTCTATGGGGAGCCATAGTATCGGGAGGTAAAAGTTTTCAAATTTTTACATGGATAATTAGGTCTCATATGTTTGGAAGAGTCGACCAAACAAGGTCATGTAAAGGTACGTAATAGCGTTTTGATGTATAATTACAATTATAAAATGGTCTGTATGTACGTACTTCGACTGTTAATATATGCGCCTTGAACCATTCGGAGATCCGACTGACAGATACTTAGTATATAAACGTTCTAAACCTAATTGTTTTTCTATGAACTCGTCGTAAATGTTTTAACACATTAAATAAAAATTAGGCCGCCAATTTATTAAATGAAAAAAAATATATATTTACTTAGACGACGAAAATTATATTTTCGTGGCCTAAGTTATTACTTAGACGACGAAACTAGTTATTTCGTCGTCTAAGCAAAAGCTTAGGCCACGAAAATATAATTTTCGTCATCTAAGTAAATATATATAATTTTTTTCATTTAATAAATTGGCGGCTTAATTTTGCGCCAATAAATTGGGAAAAATTCGAAATTATCTTAGGCGACGAAATATTTGAATTCGTCGTCTAAGGTTTTATCTTAGGAGACGAAATTTGTATATTTCGTCGTCTAGGTTGTTATCTTAGGAGACGAAAGGGGTAGTTTCGTCGCCTAAGTCAATTGAATATACTCGATCTGCAATCCCTTAAACACTTTGGTTCAGTCGATCTCCCCAATTCATCTTTGGTTCCTCACTCGCCGCTCCCTCCTCCACCTTGTGGCCCCCGCCCCAACCTCCGTGTCGGTCGCCGGTCTCGCCTCCGCCTCTACCACTTAGCCCCAGTCCCCGCCCTAGCCACCTCCTCAGCCAGCCTCCGCCCCAGCCTCCTCGTCGGTCATCGGTCTTGCCTCCGCCTCCCTCGCTCAGTATGGCTCTCTCTCTTTCTCTCCCTCTCTCTCTCTCTCTCTCGTTCCCTTCAAATATACTGATTAAGCCTAATTTCTCTATGGATATATTCTTGAACAAGACTCCACATTGTTTCTGGTGAATTTGGCAGGCAAGGCAATCACTTATTGTCAGAGGTCTTTTCCTTATGCTTGCAGATCCTCGTCATCCTGTAAGAATGTTTCTATTTATGCAATATTATCAGTCTGCAATCTGTTGAGAAACAAAATTATGTTTTTGTGGTATACACAATTAGTGCAAGCAAGCTAGTTTCTATTGAAAGCGTGCTCTTTGGAAACCTTGATTCCTCTGAGGGTGATGATATGAATGGGTATGTTTACTTATTCTTGGAAGCAAGTATATATTCTGTCAATTTGATGCTTCGACATCAAGGGGATGGGCTATACTTGATCATAGAATGTAGTTTTTATATGAGAAGACAAATTTGTTAGACCATTAACACTCAAAACTTACGCTGCTTCACTACAGCAAATTTATATACGTTGCCGTCAGAGTGTCAATATTACCAATGTCACTGAGAATCAACTTAACAATTCATTTATGCTGCAGGACTTATTAGGCAGCCAAAGTGGGGTCATCTTAAAGATGTGCATAAGGCTATAAAGCTTTGTGAAGCTGCAATGGTGGCCACGGACCCAACAATTTCTTCTCTTGGTCAAAACATTGAGGTGCATTCCTTTACTCTTGTCAAAGACTGATGTGTGGCTATCATTAGAATATGTAGCTGAACTTATCATTTTCAAGATCTCAGCCTAGGTGAATGGCTATATGTGGCCATACAACACTTGATTATGCATCGAACTTCAAGAGCTGCATTTGCCAATTTGCAATTTCAATTCTGTTAAATAGCATATGCTAATACATACTATTTCTTTGTTGACATTTTGACAGATGGGAGAATCCATTGATGGGTTGGACATCGACAGGTGATCCCTATGCCAATGTGGGTGATGCAGGACTGAGTTTTGAAAGTGAAGAAGCAGCATGGGAATTTGCTGAGAAACATGGCTGGGATTATACGGTGCGTGCCTACTCTTGTTCTAATCTCTCTGCGGCTATAGACTCTATCCGATTTTTTGTTCCTATAAGTTTCTTTCCAGTTTGGTTGCGAGATGATGTTGAACATAGTTTTATATCATTCTACAATATTAGTTGGTGTTCGAATAGTTCTTGTTGAATATATTGCTTAGGGATTCAATTTTCGACTGCTGTGCAGGTCAGGAAGCGTCACACACCACTTCTACGGGTACGAAATTCTCTTGTTCACAAAGTTGATACATTTTGAAGATGAAAATGTGGATTTTCCTCTTAAGCTTCTGTAGGGGAGTATGTATGATTTTGTGATTTTTTATACATGTCCTTCTGTATTAACTTCAAATAATCTGATGATGTAAGTATTTGATTTGTATTAATAAATTTTGTCTCAATTTATTAATTAATATTTTGTCTCAATTTCGGTTATTTTTTTTTTATTAAATTCTTACTTAGGCGACGAAACAATCATTTTCCTCGCCTAAGTGATTTACTTAGACGACGAATATATTATTTTTATCGCCTAAGTAAATAACTTGGGCGACGAAATTTTTTTTTTCGTCGACTAAGTGATTTACTTAGACGACGAATATATTATTTTCGTCGCCTAAGTAAATCACTTAGTCGACGAAAAAATAATTTTCGTCGCCCAAGTTATTTACTTAGGCGACGAAAATAATATATTCGTCGTCTAAGTAAATAACTTAGTCGACGAAATAATTATTTTTCGTCGTCTAAGTAAGTCCATAGCCGACGAAAAACATCGTACTCTAAGAATTTTTTTCGTCACCAATCCTTCTTAGACGACGAATTTTATTCGTCGTCTAAGTACTTTCTTAGGCGACGAAATGTATAATTTTCGTCGTCTACTTTCTTAGGCCACAAACTTTAGACGACGAAACTTAGGTGACGAAATTTTCGTCACCTAAGTAGTTAGGAGACGAAAATTACTCTTAGGTGACGAAAATTTTTCGTCGCCTAAGATTTCCATTGTTGTAGTGATAACTTCTTCATTGATAAACTAAAACGGAATTTTGTTTGTAGTAAATATCGTACATATAACCCTTAAATAGATTTAATATAGTTCATGTAAGATAACTAATTCATCTCAATGATTTTTTTTATTAAAAAATATATAATGATGGAGAACCGTTGGATCGATAGGGATATGATTGTCTATTTACTTAAAAATGATTTGGCATGACTTTTCTAATTAGTAATGTGTCATGATGACATGACATGCCACATAAGATTGAGGCCACAAATCCAAGGCCTCAATGAAGCCCTATCAGTGCCCTTAAATTAATTTGCTTGTATCTATGGTCATCTTACTATAATCATAGATATACAATTCACAGGTGGAGTACGTACTGATGGAATTGAGTTTTCAATATATAGTTACAATATCAGATCCTAACTGTTTTGAAAAAGCTAGTACGTGTTTTCCCTTTCAGCCTTTAATATTTGACAATTGTCGCTGATTTCTTGATTTACGAAATGAAAGATAAGCGTACAACAAAATTGAAATGTCACGGTGAATAATTCAATCAGATCGATAAAGTAATTGACGGCGATGGATGTGATTGAAATTCTTGAGGTGCAAGATTGCTATACTGCTTATTCAGTACTACGACTTTGAGATAGCTCTCTCGTCATCAGTGACCAAAGTTGCTTATTCTTCGATCGTCCTCTTCATCTTTTCCCTTAAGCTGAAACTGTAGTAGTATTGAATTGATGAAACTTTTGCATCACATTCTTAAATGAGATCACAGTCTTGACTGTGTGGAGCCACGTGGCCAGTCTTACCACGTTTAATTTTGGGGCTTCCCAATTATTGACGGACTAATAGTCCATGGAGATCTTTTCGTGGACAGTATTTGATGCATGCAAGTATAACTTACAGAACTTGTCTCTTACTTGGTCTTGATAGCAATCTCCTACTGCAATTTCCTGGCAATACATGAGTTCTTTCTTAAACAAAAAACTTTCATATGAGAAGGAACTGAAATTAACATAGTTCCTGAGTCTCGTGTTGACATACAAGTGGGATTGAAGTTGCTTGGCAAATAGCCAACATTCTTTCTTCCCGGACAAGTGATCGAGTCTCATGGTTTTCATTCTAAACGATCCTTGAGGCCTTGCATAACTAGGGTTTCACAAACCATTGTGACCTTGCAACTCCGTTGTGCATGGACAACCATCGATTGTGGTCTACAATACATTTTTTTTGGAACTAAAATACAGTTTTGTTGATCCCAAAATTTACTTCTTCAAAAACATTATGCAAGGCATGGTTTTAAAAATTTTGCTCCATTCGATCGATCGACGCTGGTAGTTATTTGTAGACTCAAGAATTAGCATGTTAGTTATCTCCAAAGCTTATCCGTAGTAAATGTACTTACTTATGCTCTTTAAGGAGCATATATATATATCAGGCTGATCATCACTTCAGCATGAAGCTCATGCGCTGTTTCAATCTTCTTGATTCACAAACAGGCTAAGCAACCTAGTATTGTCTGAGGAACTCATTGCAATGTCAAGTTGGCCTCTTCAGTGTTGAGATCGAAATTCAACTACGTGCCCGTTCAAAAAGATTGACAGTCATTAAGAACAAAGTTTGATCCTCATACAATATTAACAATGACAATGAGTCACTCTACAATTTTCAGTTTTCCCTATACAGCTGTACCGGCGACTAGACACAAAACTTCGCCGAGAAACTATGAGGATCCGTCATTCCCCTAATACAAGTTTGATAAGTAATGTGCAACATCTTCCGGTGTAAATCTGGCATACATCGCCATATTTCTCACACTACCAACCGAAACCTTATGCGTATCGTAGAACTCCTTGTAAAACGAGACAAGCTTCTTCGTTACAGACGCCTTGATTTCATCTCGGAGCTTTGCATCAGCTACCACATTCAACTTCTGTTTCTGATACGTTTCCTCGAGACTGAAGTTGAAGTTGCGGAAAACCAACCTCGCTTCCTGTGAAGACATCTCCGCTGACAAATTTTCAGGCAACGACGAGAGCACGACCCCCCAAGCTAGCCGTTCGTAGTTCCTCGCAAACTGTCTAACCTTGTCTTCATGCCTTGAAATCCACTCCTCGCCGAGAAGGTACTGAAGATTTGAAGTTCGAACTATGGAGATTACGTGTTGGAGATTGTTTGCGAGGAAGAGGTACGATAAGGGCACTTCCTTGTACTGTTTGGCTTTCTCATCGAGCTTACACACAAGGACGAGTATGAGCCAGACCATACGGAGAGATATAGCTGACACCGACGAGTCTTCGGACTCCGGGGAGGGCAGCTTCGTCGGTGGTGTCCAATCAATGAAAATGTCGGCCAGGACGTTGCTATAATCGGTGAGGAGAGAGAGGTAGCTCATAACACGGTGAGTCAGAGGATGGACTCCAACACCAGTGACCGGGGTTTTTGACTTGTCTTTCTGAATAGAAGTCTCAATTTCGGAAAGCATTGAGCGAACTGAATCACCGAGTCGGATGAGCGAGTTGAGAGCTTCAGACCGAGCTGTGGCGGTTGACTCAAAACCGAAGATGGATTCTATCTCCTGCCAGTATTCAGAGATTGCGGTGTACATGTCGAGAAGGCGGAAGATGTTTTCTTCTGGATAGTTCTTCTTGGTCTTGGCAACGAGTACTTGAGGAAAGCCGAAGAGGAGAGTGGAGGCGTCTCTTGCTATGTGAGCGAAGCAAGACTCTCTGATAGACTTCGAAACTGCGAAAACGTGATCGCAGAGGATTCGCTCTCCGTTGAAGAGCGTTGTCATAGACACTTTCACCGCATGCAGCCAATTCTTGATTTTGAGCTCCAGAATTTCTTTATCCATCTTATTGATCTGAGAAGAGGAAATCCTCTCTACTCCGAGCTTATACATAGCTTCGTCTATGATTGATTTTCTGATCATATTGTAAATGTAAACGCACTCCTTTGCGTAACCGGAGGAGATCATGCATTCCGCTATGGACTTGAGGTCAACCATGGCCATGGAAGAAACTTGTTCCACTTCGGAGATGGAATCTCTAGCCAAATCGGTGTCTTCACTGTCGTCGATGTCGTCATCTGACGTGCTGCAAGAAGCTGCGTTGGAAGACCTGGACCGGGACGAAACTGATTCGGGGTCCAAGTGAGCTCGGTTCATGGAGAGAATCTGATAAAACTCCTTCTGTAATCTTTTCATGGCAATCTGCATGAGGCTGTAGGCTTGAACGAGCTTCTCGGAGGTGGGATCGTCTGAGATCAAGAAGTGCAAGGCTCTCTGGAGGTCGTTCACGCACTTGATAAATTGTTGAGCTTCCTTTTTGCTCTCGTAGAATAAGGAGGTGAGTTTCCCGAAAGAAGAAGATTCAGGGTTCCACTTCATGATCATCACCGCTGCGTTTTCCAAAATCTCGACCAACATCGTCTCCGAAATGTTAGAAGCCGCACTACTGCTGCGCTGTGGGGTTGGGAATGAAATTGAGCTTCTTGATGGGGAAGAGAGAGAAGAAAAGGAAAAGGATGGCGCTTTTGAGTGAAAGAAGAGGCTTCTCATTCCTTTTGCAGGCATTTTCAAGATCTTAGGTGATACTGTATATGATTCAGCTCTCAGATTCTGAGCTCGGAACTGTGTTTGTTGCGTTTGGGATTTAGGGAGTAGTGGGATTTGGGATGTAGTTGGATTTAGATGTGGGTGAGGGGGTATATATAGAGAGGGAGATCAAGAAACGACGACGTTGCTTTAGACGTGGCTGGGTTTTGACTTTTAAACTGGTGAGGACTTGGGGAGTCATATAAGACGAAGGCATGTATTTGACTCAGACGCGTTTCGTTCATATTTTGATGCGACAATTTCATAAAATAAGCACACAAGTATTGATCAGATTTAATTGCAGTAAAAATTTAATCTTATTCATACTAGCCTTCATGCTTATATTCAGATTTTCCGATGTACTCTTTTATCCTCTATCCGAATAAATATATCTTAAGGGACATTACTGACATTAAGGGATTGACAATTTTATAAGAAAAAATTATTTAATCAATAGAGATGTCGATTCATGTAGTAATTGGATATTTTACATATTGTAGAATTTTCCCATATTATGTTAGTACGTATCACTATATATTTATATTAAATTTTTTAATTTTAACAATCTATATTATGTTGTGTATTTACACACCACATACTGAACATTCTCTAAAATCATAGAGGAGAAGAACTAATTCGTTTTCTATGATGGGGTTTTAGTTTTCTTCAAGTTAACCCAGCTTGCAACTGTCGTATTCTTAAACCAAGTAAACAGCACGTTATACATGGGTTCTGATCAAACTGGCTGACGTGATATATGTTGGACATTTTAGGTCGTATCATGACTAATATTCCCACATTCCTAGCTTCGGTTTTCTATTGCAGATATTGGTAAGGTAGGTACGTAAGCGTATATATCATTTTTAGATGCTTGAGAAATTGATGTGAGTTACCCACAAGGGTCCAGCTTAGTTGGTAAGCAGACTGAGTTACTTAAACAAGGTCGAAGGTTCGATCCTTGTGTATGTAAAAGGCCATGCGGGGAGGTCCAACCCTCTACGGAGTGCTCAATTGGCCGAAGGGGGGGGTGTCGCTGCATCTTTGGCGCGGCACTGCTGAGACTTCGGCACAAAAGGATCAGGTTAAACACCTGAGAGCCTGCTTGTGGTCTCTTCCCAGTACCCTCCTTTTAAAAAAAAAAAAAAAATTGATGTGAGTTCAGATGAATAACAAATGGATCCGGATCCTCTCCTGATCTTCTCTTTTACCTTACATTCCTGATATTTCTCTGTGATGACGACACGTGTACAAGCTTATCCAATGACTCACAATCTCTCATTTTCTTCTTTTACTCTCATTCTTTTCTTCTATACTATGCTCCTCTCTCTGTTTTTATCTCTCTCTCCGTTAAAATTGAGATGCTTTTTGTCTATGTCTTCGAGCCGATTCCGATCACAAGCCAGTCTCATATCAGAGGCAACCAATTTCGATCCGATGAGAGTCATGAGACCCATAACCCCAACAATCGGATTTGGATCAGCGACTCCATTATCTCTTTGAGGTTGTCTTAATCGTGCTACAGCACAAATAGCCTACCTTTCTTACATAAAAAAAAACTAGAAGCCTGCAAATGCCTTCTCCTCTTATGAAAACAGAACCACCAAACTGCAAAATCATAAGCTCTACAGATGCCTTCTCCTTCTACAAATACAGGCTTATGTAAAAAGAATTTATTATGCATGCACCGAAGCTGAATTTATTTTGTATTAAATTTCTGGTGTATGAACAGCCCATTCACCATTATATGAACATATTGATTTCAATATGGGAGGTTGTTTTAGAGAAGTACCACATCCAGACTATAGAGATAAGAACAGAAAGAAGAGTAGAGAAGAAAACAACGAGAGTAAAAGAAGAAAAGGAGAGATTGTGAACTATTGGATAAGCTTGTACACGTGTCGTCATCACAGAGAAAAGTCAGGAAAGTAAGGTAAAAGGGAAGATAGGAGAGGATCCGGATCCATAACAAATAAGCCATGACGTTTTCACATGAACTAAACGAAAGGAACCCGAGAAAAAAAATACAAGATAGGATCGAATTGATAAATTATTGACCGTAATTGTGTCATAATAAACGCACTTATCAATGCTAAATAAAATTCACCCACTTTTTTATATTCAGTCTCATTTACATATATATATATATATATATATATATATATATATATTATGAGAGGAAATGTCCAAAAAAATAGTGGTAAAAAGAAGAATGAGTCTTTCTCGACTCTTCTCAAACCCTAACTTCCATGGCAGGGATCTTCCTAACTTTAGTCTCCATGACAAGGATCTCTATCAGCGGCAATCGGTGTCGATACCAAGCAGATCTCCTTTCTCTGCATCCAAATTTCTTATTGCAACAATCAATTGTCAATTCTGTTTGGCAAATTCATCGTTGGCTTTCAACGGTGGTAAGCTTCCTATAGCTAGAGAAATCTTGGAAGGAAGTTCTTTTCCTGGTCAATTTTGTCTACACCCGTGGCAGCCATGGATCTGTTATAGATTTGCTACAGCGTTGAAGAATCTGAATGGAGATATCACCCATCCTCCCGAATACAGAGATCTTACAAGCGACTGACTTTGTTTAGATTTCGATGAACTGAACAAGAGTAGTGGAGACGCTGCCTTCAATTTGTTTCAGGTGAAGGCTTGCCGATCGGCGTCAACATCTTGGACGGTGGCGAAAACAAGTTGCTGGTGGCTAGGGCAACATTTTCTTTTTGGGCCCTATGGATTGCTAATTGGGCCTAGGGCTTTCTGTTTAATTTTTTTACCTAACTTTTTTGGGTCTAAAATCTTTAGCTAGTTTTATTTAAATTAGCATATTACAATGTTTTGTCATGCATTGGTAGTAAGCTCGCTTCAATAAGTGAGCATGTGTACCATCAAATGATTAGGCCTAACATATGTATCGTTGTGGTTTGTCCCACAAAATTTTTATCTACCCCTAGTCGGTAGAAGGATAATATGTAATGGTCTTTTCTGGCTTGAGAATTAATACAATCAACTTGATTTTTTCAAAAAAAAAAAAAAAAAATTATGTCGTAAGGTTTAATGTTTCTTTTTCATCCCAACTTCTCAGGAAAACTTTTGGAATTCGTTCTCTCCTGAAGACTCTGGTCTCTGCAACAATTCAACTTAATGATTCGCTTTTTATATGAAAAGTATGATTAGGCTTCGTGATCATTACTCATTAGATAAATCTTCAAATTAAATGATCTAACTCTCAACTTAGTCTCCATCTTATAATAACCATATATACTACGTACCATAGTTAATTATCTTTTCACAGAGTCGAAAATAAATAATGGTAGCAAAACTATTCCTGCGCGCATGTGCCAAAGCACCTCTTCACATTGACATTGGTATTCTAGTGGCTTCAAAATTTAGACCCCGCGCCGTCCAATCCTGAAAATATATAGTTTTTTTTACAACTTGTTTATTACAAAGAGTTACCCAAGTCGATAATTGTATCATCCTAGAATTCCGCAAAGCAATGATGGCTCAAGATCGAATGTTGTTTCATACTATCCCATTCCCTTATATAGAAATGCACTGTTTTCATATATATAGTCCAGTCCTGCTCCATATTATCCATACCCATTAGAATTTAGAAGAACCTTCTTCTACCAAGTATTTTTAAACACATGATGAATATATATATATATATATATATATATATATATATATATATAGTTCTTCTTGGCTAAGGACGTCTGCATCATTCTTTATGGTGCGGATTTGGTATTTTAACTAACTTTTCGACTGAATTTTTACATCTCCACCGTCTAGTCTTTAGGTACTTATGTATATATCATCTCTGCAAATTTTCAGCCAATTTGATAACTATTAGCATATCAAACTAGATTAAAACGACTAGACAGACTGTATTTTGTCAAAACTGAATCGTTCATGTTTATGATAGAAAATCGCAGTTTTGAATGCCTTAACGATTATCAAATTGGCTGAAAATTTTCAGAGATGATCTATACATGAGTAGCTAAAGACTAGACGGTGAAGATGTAAAAATTCAATCGAAAAGTTAGTCAAAATGTCAAATCCGCACCATAAGGTTTGGTGTGGATGTCCTTAACCAAGAATATATATATATATATATACAGGAAAGTCGTGCGATATCAGGAAACGGAACAGTCGCGGGTTGGGTTAACTCTGGTTAGATTGGGGTCTTTTAGAAGACTTTAATCTGAGCCATTGAAACTCATTAAAATAGATCCAACGGTTGAGCGTGTCATCCCTGACCCAAATGAGGGATCCCTCATTGGAAGGACCCTATATATATATATATATATATATACACCTCAAAACATCAGCTAGCTAGCTCGTTGCTTTTATTTTTAATCGGAAAAAAAAATAGTTGCTTTGATTTTCAATATTATACTGGTATATGGAATAGAAAAAGGTTTACATAATGGCACCAAGTGCATTGGCATATATATGTGCATGCTAATAATTCACAATTATTGTTAATGTGTTAATTATTTATATATGTATATACTCGAGTCTTTGTCTCCAGTAGTGTCGTTTTAGGGTTCAGAGACTACTGCCTGCCTGCCTAATAAGTTTGGATCATTAATTACATCACTCACACCCTGTTAATTGTGCTCAAGTAATAATTTATCCCATTATATACTCCATGTGATTTTAAAGCAGAAATGAACTTCTATTGTTGTCTCAATTTCATAATATACGGATTTTAGACCTTACGGCGGAGAGCAGCAAATTAAATTTGGATTAAAGCTTATGGTGTTTTCCAGAGAGCGCGTTTGTATAATTATATGGAAATGAACCATCGATATCGATCAGTATAAGCTATTAAGCTTGTTGCATGGGATAATCTGTTGGGGGGAGTTGGAGTACGTACGTACTATATATTACTAGCTGATTAATAAAGGATAAGAGGAACGTGCACGTACGTATAGCCTGTTTTTCTTGATCAATTCATGTTAATTATCGTACAATATACTAATTAATTACCAAATTATGGATGAGTTCGTTTTATTTGGTTTGTCATGATATAGCAAATACTTAATTAGATGTCTCTAAGTTGGAGTCTAGAGTTATTAATTAGCAAGTTATATATTTAGAGTAAGAATTGTATGACATATATGAATTCAATCACCTCCCTCATGAAATGCATTTTTTGTATGAATTGTATGGCGAACAATAGATTAGTTTATTCTTAGATCTTTCTATTGATGTTTAAAACTAAATAAAAAGATCTCAAAGCAATAAACTAACCTCTAGCTTGTTCTTCATACAATTCGTACCTAAAATGCATTTAGATAATTAGATGAAATAAATCGAGAGACTGGATTTAATGTTCTTACAAGTTGAAGAAGCTACGAGCAAGAGCAAGAGAAGTTTCATTAAAACATGATGAAATTTCAATAGTATACTATATTACTTGATCCGTTTATTTCTCTCAAACTTCGAATGGTCGAACTTGGAAGCTAGCTATCATTTCCTCAAGCAATACATCATCACAAACGGTAGGGTTTTCAGTTTTTCACATGTGAAGTCAGAGCGAAATTCGAAATTCCAAAAGAGCTCGAACTGATTGGAAGCTAGGGTTTCATATATATGTAATCCTATGGCATGCATGTTTATGTTGGTTGAATTAGACTTGTGTTGCATAATATAGAGAGCCATCGTTATCATCCCCCACCTATATCTTTCATGTAGTAGATCAAATACACCGTTATTAACCAGAAAATCGTGACTCAATTTGCAAGTGATATTCATACTTTCGCAGCCTTCGCGCCAATTTCTTGTATATGTATTTTTTTGGAATAGTGTGCCTCAGTTTGATTACGACGTCCAGATTTTCCAGACATATATGTGAACGAAACCCTAAGAAATCGGCTACTCTGATTTTAAATCAACTGAGGACCATTTTGGGTCTTCGTATAAGTAAATAAAATGCTATCACATGCATGTATTTGGCTGTTGGATTTTGATGACCTACGTATATGCTGAAGTATATATATAGCCACAGTTGGTCTTGTTTAGACGGCAGCTTACTTGGCTTGATGACTTGATGCCACTTTAAAACATTAACTAATTCGACGTCGTCTTCCCATGCGTGATAAGTCTGCAAAGGGTTTATTAACCTTCATGTATTCTTTAGACTAAATATTGCACAAAGTCATCGAAATCACTCGATTCATCAGTAAGAAATAGATGGTTTGAATTATATATATATTAGCCTGAGAGAGGATTTAGAACACCGACCCCACACTAACTTAATTCGACGGTTAAATCACATCAAATAAACTATTAGATTATTAAAGTATAGAGTTGTATGTGTATAGATATTAATAGTTGGGATGTCACAATATACGATGGGTCACTTACACCTTGGTGGCATGGCGTTGAATAATTTTCAAACCTACGTATAACCGGGCTAGTATAGTTTATGGTTACGAGCTAATAGCTGGTACACTGATAATAGTTAAACATGGGGATCGTACTATGCATTTGTTGATGATTTTGTAATCAATAAACAATGTCAATGTGCTGTTTATGTCTGGTCAAGTTGATAAATTTGCTGATAGCTAGAGGGTCTATCAGCTCATTCGTCTGATCAGTGTCGATCAGTGTTAAACTAAGGTTGTTTATTTGGAGAAATATACAGACAAATCTCAGGCAAAGGATTCGATTTGATACCATACATATTTGATCACCAACCACCATAGTGAATGATTTCTCCTCTACTTCCTAAGAACACGAATATCCAACTAAAATAAGATCGATATATAGCCTCAGATTGTTACCTTAGTGTAACAATGAACACCACACATATATGTAATCGATCTCAACCACTACAACACATATGCCCTTTTCCGACTAAGTTTTTCCAACGACATCCATTTTTGGTTGGAAATAACACTATTTCTGACCGAAAACATTTGGCCGTCGGAAATCCGTCGGAAATATAATTATTATTTCCGACGGGCGTTTGAGGTATCGGAAATACTTAGAATGTGGTCGGAAATATTGCATGTAGTGTTGTGGAGATTTTTATCTTGATTAGCTGCTTTTGTTATGTTGTGGTCTAGATGTTTTCTTTTTTCTATATTTAACAATTTCATTGATTCACTTATCTCTCTCTCTCTCTTTAACTTTTTTGTCACAGAGTTACAGTGTACGATGCTTGATTACCATGGTCGAAAGGTTGATTTAGTGATCAGATATGATGTACTTTTGTCAGAGTTGCTGTATAACATGTTAACAAATTCTGAATTTGTTTTTACTTATAGAAAAAAAGGGTCCCTTTGTTCAACTTTGTGATTCCCTCTTTTCATTTTTGGTCAGCGAGTCGGGGTCCAGGGGCGACGCGCCTTGGTTTTGGGGGTTCGGGGGCAACCCCCCCGAGGCCCACGATATCTGTTATGTTGGGCTAGGTTTTCCTTTTGGGTTTAGTATATAAACGTCCTAAACCTAATTGTATTCTGTATTCTGTTTTCCTCAAGATAAATAAACTGCTCTCCTTTGCCCGTAGACGTAGCCAACACATCGTTGGTGAACCACGTAATTCTGTGTTTTTTCTTACATTCGTTACAACATATTAATCGTAGTTTTTTAGTTAATTAAACTTCTCATATAGATCCTCCTACTTCCACATTTACAGTAAGATTAGCTTTTGAATTGGTTTTAAAAAGAGCACTAATCTTTCGGAGGTTAGTGGTTTGATTTTTTTTTTTGGTTATTTTTTCGGTTTTTCTTTTTATCTTTTGGGTTTCAGTAGGTTCGTTTTTATATGGATCCCCCTATATTTTTTTTTGTTTTTTCCTTTTGGGTTTCCTCTTCACTTATGTCTCGGGTCTTCCTCTTCTTTTAGACTTTTTCAGTCTTTGAGCCGTCACCAAATTCGTCAAAATTATCCGATCCACCCGCTCAAAATTTCATTCGCGCCCTCAGGTTTTTCGTGGGTGTTTAACTCAGTAGCGGTTTACCCACTTATCTCCTCAGATCATTCAGTCTCTTCTCCGAATCGCCCTCTCATGGCAGCCCCACAACTTACAGATTACGAGCTTATGAGGCTGGAGAAAATTCGCCAAAACAAGGAAATATTAGCTTCATTGAACATCCCATCCTTGTCTGACCGACCCTCTGCCTCAACCAAACGCCCAAAGTAAGTAATCTCAAAGACTCGACCCTCACCATCTCTATATCTTATTCTTCACATATTCCAATCTTTATTGTTTGTTTGCAGGTGTGTTCCACGTATGGTCGAGACCAATCAACAAACAAAAGGTTTGATTTCTATCCTTTTGTCGTTATGTTGGGTCTGCATTGAAAGGTATATGTATGAGGTTAGAAACTTCAATAAAAATGAAAAAGAAAAAGACAATGTGAAATATGTATTGTGAACATAGAACTGTAAAATCATTATATTATAACCACTAGATAGAAAGACAAACTAAAGGGTCGATTAGAAAAATCTATGGAGAATGAATGGATATTGCATACTACCTTAACATGTTCAGAATAAGAGTAATGAAGTTTTGAGTATGTCTTTTTTTAATTTTTAATTTTCTTTTCAATTTCTGAATCTACAGTAAGTTCACAATGAACATATGCAACATTGCTACAAAATCAGAAGATTTGGATTCGTAGCTTATCAAGACTGTATTGTGCTTAAATAACAAACTACATACTATTAGACATACATACCCAGAAGTTAATGGATATCGAATAGTTCATCCAATATGATTCTGCATACAATCATGACATATCTCTCCCTCTATAAATATTTCACCCACCTATTTTTAGTTTGCCTAATTCATAAGTCCTTCTTGGATGCAGGAATTACTCATGAACAATGTGTGTTTATAATTAGTTTGATTAATCATTTGATATCTACTTAACTACATTTACATATAGCTATTAATGATGAAGAATGTTTTTAACTCAATCTTTTTTTAAAGCTACTGTGTTTTAATCCATTTCAAGCATTTTAATCTTTTAATATTTTCTTACACATTGTCATATAATATTGTAGTCCTGACAAGGAAGGGCACACGACAAAAAATAGCACCAACCACTTCACATCCGGAGTGTTCTACATGTACTATTCTTGAAGACATTCCCAATGAAACTACAGATGATGACAGAGATGAAGAAATGTTGATATCTGTGGCTACAAAAAGGAAGGGTAGAGGCCCTGCCAAAGGTTTCAATGGCTATGGCACAAAAGCACAGATTTTTCAAAAGAGGTACATTATATTTAAGGAAATACATGTAGAGTCTTCTTTTCAGCAGCATAAATAGAATATTTAGTCCTTTTTAATGGAATCTGTTATAGGAACATGGAGATCACTTCTATTATAAACTGATCAACCAAAATGTGAAACCATCTTGAAGATCACTTCTACTTTCTACTAACAACATAGTGATTAGATTTTAAGTTGTTTTGGTGTATGCAACCTACACATTGGATGCGTGAGAAAGAAACTTACTGTTTTTTATTGTCCAGGATTATAACTACTGAGGCTGCCCGAAGTATCTGGCCCCTCTTCAAAACAGAGCTGCGAGGCCCCTATATTACTTACTCCAAATATCCAAAAGAGGACTTGGAACAATTATTTAGGAAGTGGAGGAACAAAAACTTCCAATTTGATTGTGCTGGGTTCATGGCCATCATCATCAAGCTATTCAGCAAGTTTGTTCTATATCTGGGTCAGTTCAATTTAGGTAATTTCCTAATCACTAATGGACTAATTTTGGCTATTCAACTGCTTTGATGAACTTGAATTGGAGATTTTGGGGCATTTTAGAGTCTAATTATTCATAAATATGTCAATTGCTTGTTTTTTTTTCCATATAAGAAGATTCAGTTAATTTGATACAATGATACCTTTGAAAGAAATGGCAGTTTCATTCTTACATAGGATCAATGAAAATCTTCCAAGTTAACATTCTTTTAATATAATCGATAATAAGCTCTTTAGGAAGGTGAAAGAACAATAATGGTAAGCTCTTCAGAACTAACACTCTAAAGGTGACGTAACCAATCCAACTGTCTACTTGCTATGACTTCTTCTATTGTTTTCTTTTGAAGAGTTTGTGTTCTTATCAATGTTATTTTCCATTTGTGCATAGACACGGATGGGGGATTTTGCAGCTAGTTTGATAAACAGAGGAGTAAACCTAGATCCTTAAGCAAGAGGTCAAAAGTAAGATTTATTTCACATTTATGTTTACCTCACTTTCTTGTTTTCGTCTTGATTTCTTATCAAAGCCAATTCTTGATTGCCAATTGGACTGGTTGTGTATAAATTACAATTTCCAGTTGGTGCCGCCCCTGAACATATATGGCTGGTCATAACATTGTAGGTGGTTTTTGAGTTTATGTCCTGTGGTTTCATTTTCATGCCAATTTTGATGTTGTAAAGGAGTTAGTTGTGCTTAATTAAGAGATTTACACCTCTATTTTTTTGTCAGGTTTGTAGTTAAATAAGAAGTTTGGAAGAATTGTACGGTGATAAGGGTATGGGACTACGTATTATTACTGTGAGTTCTCAGTTCAAATATCTAATCATATCTCTGACGTCGTCTCCTTCATATATGGATGTTTTGCTTATATTTTGGTAGGGTAATAATTTTGGCTTTGTAGGGTTTCATCTGCTCAGGTACATACAAAATTCCAACACTTACTAGTCTTCTATATATTGGCTCATATATAGAAACTTTTGTATATAAATTTCTTGCAGTTTTATAAACATACATACTTTCAGTTTATTTCTCTTCCTATCGTGAATGTGTTGATGTTTTTTTTTCTTTCTTGTTTTGTATAACGATGTGACAGCTTGCTTTCCCAAACTCACCTATTGATGGAGATTCTGAAAGTCGTGGTCTTTGATCCGTTCTTCGTAGTTGCTACTTATAAGGACTTGAACTATTTAGTTTTTGAACTATTTCTACTAAGTTGGATTTGGATGTTATGGATGATGTATTTTAACAGGTATTAAAGTTACGTAGTTGATATCGTTGAATCTTCATTACCATTTATTTTGTTCTTCAGGTTTTGCAAACTAAATATTTCAATTATGAGAAAATTTATAATAATTATAATTCAATTCTGAAAATGGAAAATCTCACATAAAATAGTAGTTCCGACGATTGTTTTAGTCGAAAATGGCATTTGAATGTTTCTGACAAAACAAAGTCGTCGGAACTAATACGTCGGAAATGAAATTATTACTGACCAAATGAAATCATTTTTCCGACTGCTTATTTGGTCGGGAATGACAAGTATTTCCGAGGACCGGTCGGAAAAAGAGTATTTGTGACCACAGTACTACCGACCGCTTCCGACGAATTTTATTTGGTCGGAAAGTGTATTACCGACCAAAATATAGGTACTTACGACCATTTTGATGGTCGGAAATGGCATGTTGTGTTGTAGTGAACATGCATATCAGATCACGCCAACGTCGTTGTCGAAAGTAATGAGATGGCTGTGAGGTTGAAAACGCTTAGCTTCCACCTATAGATCGAAGTCTTGGGAATGCACGCCCACATTATACATGGCAATGCCTCATTCATTCTACGTGGATGCTGGAAAACAACCATGCATGGCTAGCAAGCTTGATAGTGTTCAGCAACTCGATCGGTTTCGTTTTCTTAAGATCTTGTGGATGTGTTTCCCCTTTCAGCCTTCATGATACTTTGTCGTAATATTGATGGTACGTATGTGATTGAAATGCTTGAGGTGCTGCATGCGCGTTATATTATGTTGTTATACCAATTTCAAACTAGTTAGACTTTCTGTTTATCATTGCTATCGATCTGTGCCCACCAGTACTTTTGTTTCTCTCATTAAATCCATTTTACAATACGGGATCATCATCGACGTTATCAATGATATATCTCGTTCTTGATTACTGGCAAATCACACTGCTGATAGATCTATCAACTAATTTAGCAGCTAGCACTACAACATTGAAAATCTTAGGCGACGAAAAAATTTCGTCACCTAAGAGGGATTTTCGTCGTCTAAAAATTTAGGTGACGAAAATTTTATCGCCTAAGTTTCGTCGTCTAAAGTTTATGGTCTAAGTAAGTAGGCGACGAAAACATATGAATTCGTCGCCTAAGATAATTCTTAGACGACGAAATTTGAAAAATGGTGACAAAAAAAACTGTTAGAGGACGATTTTTTTCGTCGGCTGATGAGTAACTTAGACGACGAAAAAAACTGTTTCGTGGCCTAAGTAATTATCTTAGGCCACGAAAACAATAAATTTTGTCGACTAAGTAACTGTCTTAGGCTACGAAAAAATTAAATTTTGTGGCCTAAGAAATCTATTGTTTTCGTGGCCTAAGATTATTACTTAGGCCACAAAACTTAATATTTTCGTGGCCTAAGTAACACTCTTAGGCCACGAAATATAATTTTTTCGTGGCCTAAGAGTATTACTTAGGTCACGAAAATATTAAGTTTCGTAGCCTAAGTAATTATCTTAGACCACGAACTCCTTTTTTTCGTCTCCTAAGTATTGATCTTAGTCCACGAAATAAAATTTATTCGTCGCCTAAGTATATCACTTAGGAGAGGAAAATTTGTTTTTCGTCACCCAAGTATTAAATTAAAAAAAAAAATTAAAAATTTAATACTGAATATTCATATAAATTAAAAAATGTATTCATACTGTTGTAGGAAATACTGAATTGGTCTACTCATTTCATTGATAATCCCCTTTATATAGGGTGAGTATTACAACGGTAATAGGAAATACATTAATGACAATAATGACTACATAATTATCTATCGTCAGTTACATTGACGAAGGCACATAATACGTTTTTCCTTCAACACTCCCCCTTGTGCCGAGTCAGAGATAAAATGGTGCATGTGGTGTTGCCTCATTAAAAACCTTGCCAAGTAACAAAAACCCAATGGGAGAAAATAAAACTTTGGTCGAAGGACAAAAAGAGCGCAACGCACCTATTACATTTGAAAACAACATGTATGTGCTAGACTCCCCCTGATGTCTGCACCTCCCCCTGATTTTTACATTAATCATGGGATTCTCCCTGATTCTTTCATTTGATCAAGGGAGCTTCAGTAACATTAGCATAGTTATGCATTTTCACATGTTTTCCAAATATGACTTTGAGCAATGATTTAGTAACTAAATCTTGCCACATCGTTCTCAGATCCAACTTGATTTACTTTGATCTTGAGGATAAGGTTGTTCATGAACTGAATACATAGGTTCATGTTGAACATCAGGTTCACTCGTGGTATGACCTTCATATAACAAAATAGTCATAACTTCGTCTAGAGTATGAGTGAACCATTAAGAGATTTGAAATTGATCTGTGACAACAGATTTTCTTATTTCACCTTTAATGCGTTTTTCTTTACGCATAGTTAGCTATGACGTGGATAATTTCTTTATCATGTCACATTTTATGTAGAGATTGAATAAGCCCAAATCTTTCATATCTTTAATGAAAGAATGATTTGCGTTGCGTAGGCGCAGAGCTAAATATAGCTTTACAAATTTACATCGAATGAGAGGTCGAGTCTTACATATTATGTTTAAGTACAATCATGCGTCATTGCACTTGTATAGGAATTTCATTTCCCAATACTTCTTCGTCATCTTCCTTTAGATGAAAAACGGATCTATTGTTAGAGTAAATACTTCGACTGATCATGGGAATATATGTAGGCCTCACTTTATTCTTTAGAGTGCCTAAGCCGATTGATGGATGATCACCATCATTACAGTCCTTGAGTTCCATTTCAAGACTGTGTATTCCCAAAATCTTTTTCATTCTCAACTTAGGATTTACAATACACTGAGTTTCTCTTATTTCATTTAGAGTTCATATATATCCATAATGAAAACGCAAGGGCATAATTCATCAATCCCTTTCCAATCAAGTAGTCACTTTAGTGAACGTTTCGATTTCTTTTGCAAACATACTCATGTGATCTAGAGTCACTTGATTTGGGTGGATCAAGTCCGTTTAGGATCCTCATGTATATCTCTTAATTTAGATCCCCATAGAGATATATGTTTTGATCACTTTTCATAAGCTGCATGTTCAGTTTTTCGGAAACTACCAAACTGACAAGGTAGTGGAGTGCAATGACATCCATTACGAGAGATTGTCTCATCGTAGTACATTACGAGAGAATATCTCCTCGTAGTCGATTCCAGTGCGTTTTTAAGAGACCTTGCGCCATAAGGTGAGTCTGCATACTCTTATTCTCATTACACATTCTAACAAAGATATATTTGATAGGGTTTATATTTGCGGTGTCGGCGTCACCTGCCCAAAAGACCTATCTCTTTGTTTATACTGGATCGCTTCTTTCCATTAGGCCAGTTTACTAAGTTGACATTTTTCAACGAAGTATGGTTCGATAGTAGACTCATTATTCCACGTCCTCATGTACACTAGTGTAATGTGTTTGTAGAGATCTCTATACTTTAAGGATTGGTTCTAACATTTGAGGCGTCCCCCAATGATAACCACAATCCATAAATATTCTCATGAGACGGATTTGAGTATCACTGATCAATAGATCAGGTTGTGCCAAACTTGTTTTCTTCCTTTACACAAGTATGTATCGAACCTAAGGTGGCCTCCCCCTCTTCCTTGGAGAGCCACGGCATGTGACACCATTTATGCCACTTATGGCGTCACCATGCCACCATCCATGGTGGCAGTGCAATACCCAATTCCTCTTGGGTGGTACCATGTCCTTTTGATAAAACACAATCCTTGCAGGTATATTTGCAGCAGGTTTATATGATCTCGTCACTTTAATGTATAAGATATCTACACACTTTGCTTTGTGTGATTTTGGGGATCGAGATGAGACACCGTGGGGACAAACCACGACAATTCATGTCGTTCCACTTGAACATGCTTGTTCTTATCTCCCCCTAACGACGGGAAGACTGTCTCATCAAAGTGACACACCGCAAATCTAGCGGTGAGGAGATCGCCTGTCAAGGTTTCGACATAGCGGACTATAGCTGGAAGTTCATATCCAGCATAAATATTTATTCATCTCAAGTAACCCATCATTGTGCGCTGTGGCGGCGCAATTTTGGCACATAAAACATTTAATAGAGCTCAAGGATTGTAGATCCGTGTCAATCCAAAAGAGCTCAAGGATTACAAGTTCGTTTGAAATCCTTAAAAATCCTCACACATAGTCACTAGCTATGGTGTAAATTGGTTTAATGATGATGGCCATAGATGAAAAAGTAACGCTGCATGCAAAAATTGCATAACCCAAAACGGAAGTATTGGTGTGCTTTACCAATATTAAGACTATTACTGTAGTCGTTTTCCGTGAGACCAATTGGGTTCTTATATAAGAATATGATGTCCATTACAAATCTCATATAATAAGCCATAAAATCATCACACCTACGGAAATTAACCCGGCCTAGGTGTTTTGACTTTCTAGCATAAGCAGCAGAAATTTTAATTGTGGATGGTGTCATGACACGTGACCAGCGTGTCGACACTACAACCAACACCATAAAATATCTAAGGTGTCCGCAAGTTGGTTGAATCAGTCCACTGAATCATCTTTGGAGTCAATATAAGTACATAATGAGAACACATGTTTCCTTTGCATATGATGGTGTCAATCATAATTTTATGAGTAGGCTTTGAATGATGTACTTTTATTCATAAAGTCACGATGGATATCAGAAGCATAATAGGGTATAAGTGCATGTACTTTGTGCATCAATCATAATGCCACCTTAGGGGAGCAGTGGAATCTAGGGTTTGAACACACGTCTTCAACCCTACATGGATTGTATCGAAATAATATTTGAGGATAAAATGTTCTTTGATCGTCCTCAGTTTCGTGTGTGAACCATATTCTTCTGGTGTTTGCTTCTATTCATCCAAAATATGGGTGTCCATAGTAATTTCTTTAATGTTCGGATCACCAGATCAAAGCCAATGTATGTCAGATTTCCAAAAATATCATTTTCTTTTGACTTTGGGTGCAATTAGTGGTTACATATAACCCACTAAGTTGACATATAAATTTCTCTAATACGCGTTTACATCCGTAGTCATTAGAGGTAATGCAAAGGAGCTCAAATGAATTCTCACTTCTGTCTTTTTACATGAACATCGTGGCATAAATTTCTTTAAAATGTTGAACAAATTCAATTTTCTCTTATCGCATAAATTGTCAATTTGACATATGCTCAATATATACATCAAAATGTAACTCAAGTTCTTTAGAGTAAGTCGATGGGGATTGTAATAAAAAGGTATTGTAATCCCAGTTAGGCAAGTGCATTATGAATCCCAAAGGAACAGATATTTAGATCCTTATCACTTTCATTATAGTACTACAGTTCTTCAGTACTATTGTGCTATTTTTGTGATATATTAGTACCATTGTCCTTCAGTACTATTATTCTAGGGATCACATGGTGCGTTTCTTTGCCCACAGTTCGTTGTGTCATGCCTATATTATGATATGTTGTTTTACTTTATGCAATACTTTGCAAAGTTAGATGTAGAAAATTGAATCATATATATTATGAATAAAATTTGAATAATCTCAATTCGTTGAGAGAAAATTCAAAAATTAACATGCCAACGATTATATTTAGTCTTGTCCAATTTAGAGATAGAAACTTTAAGACTAAAAGTCTAATTTAGGCGTGATAGCCTTTATAAGGATATCTTAGAAATTTAAAAATAGACTAATCAAAGTCTATCTTGGATGGAGCCAAATCCTTTTTGCTCTTTTAATAGCTGCAATGATGAGATATGTCATTGACATCTTCTTCCCATACAGTATGCCTTTAGTTGTAAACTCATTTTCAATGTTATTGTTGTATATTGAAGATACTTTTCTAAAATCCGCGTACTCATATGATTCTTCATATTTATTGAAAGTCGTAGCTAATTCTTTGCTAGCTTATAATGTACGTATAAATAGTTCATTGAATTACAACAATGACAGAGTGCTTCACTGCACATGACATGTCTCCAATGTCAGCTTTTCAAATGGTATATTGTCTCCACTTACTTTTGGATGAATATAGAGATTTTTACGTCATTCGTAATTGCCCTTTGTTTTAGGGTTGTTTCATTACTTTGCATAATTTGTTTCAGAAATATCTTTGTCTAAGACCTTACATCGTCATTACTCTTTGTTTTCTCATAACTTACATCATCATTGCCCTTTGTTTTAGGGTTGTTGCATTACTTTGCATAATTTGTTTCAGGAAATTTATTTTTTTATCAGACCTTACATTGTCATTGAATATATTATAATTATTTCTTAGCTATTTACATAAAGCAATTTGCATAAATATACCATGCTCAAGCCTTAGTTGGCTTAATAGGGGAATTTGGTACTCAAATTCTTCAGAGTCCAATATGTCAAAACTAAACTGTGATGGTTAAACCATCTATAAAATAGAGGAAGAATAAAATATATTAGTTTCGCGGTCTATGACATTCACGACAACTAAAATAAACCAATATACTTTATGGAAACCCGATGCTTTGTGAAATTTCGTTATCACAATAAAATTTTTGATTTTTCCATATTTATTGCATGTAAAGCTAATGAAATTTCATTATCATTGCTTTTTATATAATCAAGAAGATATCCATGATGAAAATTTTTTCAAGAAATTAAAATTGGATCTCAAGACCAAAATTTGTAATGGTCATATTTTTCTTACTTCGTGAATATGCTTTATCACAATAATTGGTTTGTCCATTTTTATATTGTATTGCTCATGAGATTTGCATTATCATGGCAATGCTCAAATTAAATAACATGTTAAATAAAACAATTATTTAACACTAATAAAATGAGCATATAATGTTTCAAGTTTCATATTTATATAAAATACTAATGCGATCAAATTGAATAAAGCATTATTTCATATAAATAACTGAAACAAAATATAATGAAAGCAGAGCGTCAATGTAAATATTACTTGTAAGTTTGCCAAATAAACTGCATATGAATCGATTGCTCGATCTCCGACTCCAAATTTGTCGTCGCATATTCATCGCCGCATCATTAAATTGATATGTCACATAAAAAAATATTCATATGATTAGTCACTTTAATCATACATTTACCATATCAATTAAATAATTTAATATTTACCATTAAATTCATAAAACAGTAAATAGTCGCAATAAATAAGAATTACTATGCGGTAATTTTAAAATTACCTTCAAATTTTATCCCAAAAAGAAAATTCTGTTTTTGTTTTTTTTTCGTGTGTCGGGTCACCCAGATCCGGGTCGGGTCGATTGCAAGTTCTGCCGACAAAATTTTCGTCGGGAGAACTTCTGAGGCAGCCTTTTCCCGACGAGCTGTCGTCGGTAAAAGCTGGATCGGGTTCCGGGTTCCTGTGCTTCGGGTTCCTGTGCTTCCGGGCTGCAGCGGCGATCTGGGGCGGGGCTGCTGCGGAACCGGATCGTCGTCGAGGGCCACGTCGGCTGGGCTAGGCAGGTGGAGGCGACGTAGGCGGGATCGGGATCGGGATCGGTAGAAGGAGACGTCGTCCTGCGACGTGGCCGGAGCTTGGCTGGGATTCGCCGGCATGGCGGCGTCGAGGGTTGCATGCGTTAGGCGACGGTGGCGCTGGTAGTCGATCTCGTCGACGAGATGAACTAGTGCCGGATCGGGGGTGGGCTGAAGGAGGTCCGATCTGCAGCTCGGGGAGGATGGGGGGCCGGTGGATCCGGGACGAGGTCGAACGATCGGGTCGAGGTGAGGCGAGGCAGTGTCTTCCGATCGAAGGGTCGATGTGCCGATCGAAGGCGAGCCGATCGGAAGGGAGTGACTGGGTCCGGTTCCAGGTAGAGAAAGCTGCAGCGAGGTGAGGCCTAGCGAGGTGCGGCGGCGAGGTGATGGTGCCGTTCGGAGTGGGTGCCCAAAGAAGAAACAAAAGGCTAGGGTTTTTTTTTCTCTGTTCTCCGGTAGTCTTCCGGCAGAAAGAAAAAAAAAATTTAGGGTTTTTTTCAGTTTTTCTCTTTTCTTTGGCTATTGCCGCTAGGGTTTTTTTTCTTTCTCAGCGAGTAAAGCTACGTGCTGATAACGTGTTGTAGGAAATACTGAATTGGTCTACTCATTTCATTGATAATCCTCTTTATATAGGGTGAGTATTACAACGGTAATAGGAAATACATTAATGACAATAATGACTACATAATTATCTATCGTCAGTTACATTGACGAAGGCACATAATACGTTTTTCCTTCAACACATACAAATTAAATACTAAATATTAATAAATTTATTCATACATTTGTTCATTTAAATAAAAATATTTGATAGTTAATATTAAACTGAACAATATCGTAAGGGGAGAGGAGCCTCCAAGTTACTTTTGAAGGCTTCTAAAAATGTGGAACTCTTCCTCCAACCGACTAAGACGGTCTTCACTCTGTTGGTACTTTTGAGTGGCCAGTCGTGTCTACTCTTTTCCTCCAACCGACTAAGACGGTCTTCACTCTGTTGGTACTTCTGAGTGGCTAGTCGTGTCTGCTCTTCAAGTGTGGCGATACGCTCTCTAGCCTCTCGGGCCTCCTCATTGGTCAGTCGTACTTGCTCCTCTGCATGTGCGATACGCTCTCGGGCCTCCTCCTCCAGTCGTCTCATATGTGAATCTGCAAGAGAGCCCATGCCTCGATATTTGATCAAAGAAAAACAAAAGTGTAGCTTATGACCAGCCGAACAAAGTGTAGCTGATGATCACTCCCTTTTGTCATCGCTTCAAGAGAGCCCATGCCTCGATATTTTTTCATCCGGCGACCATTCTGGTACAGAAAAATGAAATTACCAATATTAAAAAAAAAAATTCCTTTCCACTATTCAAGCCAAACATACTGAAGGTAAATCCACAAATGCCCGAGAAATAACAAACAACTTTAAGTATGTTAAAAGCCCAAAGTATGCTTAAAACCCCATATAACTAAGCATACACAAGTACATATGTGAATCTGCATTCTGGAATGAAAACCAATGTGTATGTATCATCAAAAACACTTGAGTACAGAGTACCAATTACAAGCCAGAAAAATCCGGTAAAAACAAATATGGTCCTGGAGTGACAAAAAGATTGACAATCAAGGTATTTCATACCAAACATGACAGAAATAACTACAATGCTTATATGCAAAAGAACGAGAGGTTTAGAAAGCGAGAGTCTTTATACAAGCTGATAGTAAATAGAACCTAAATTCAGGAATTATGTGTAATGTAAGTTTAATTAGCATCAATGACATTGTTCCACAATAATGAAATCTAAACCTACTGCTCTCAACATGATAATGACTGAGATAAGAAAACCTGTCTCAAGACCTAAACTACCTCTTAACATGATTCTATATGAAAGATCCAAAGTTGCAAGTAACAATAAATAAGATGGTGTGAGTAGTATATTTACTTTAGCAGTAAACATGTGGTGTCCTAGGCATTACCTGATACTCATAAGCCCCGGGAGCCTCAGTGCTTTCGGCTAAGAAGCTTCCCATCATGACAATAGAAGCCCCAAGTGTCAAAGCCTTGACAATGTGTCCAGAATTCGAAATCCCGCCATCAGCAATGACAGGCACACCACTTTGTGAAGCAACAGATGCAACCTTGTACACCGCAGTTGCCTGAAACACATTGCCACAACATAAAAAACCTCGAGTATAAGAAGACATATAAAAATGCCATAAATTCAATTAATCCATTTCAATGTTCATTCACTAATAATCTAAACATTCTGATTAAATTCTACATATGAGCATATAACAAGAAGAACATAAAGAATACATCTTTATACATGTCCCCTGTCGACAACGCAAACCTCTTGAGTGGTGCAAATGGAGCTAGACCCCATCCCAACCCTCAACCCATCAACACCGGCCTGAATCAAATTCTGCGCCTGACTCACAGTCACCACATTGCCACCAATCACATCCAAATCCGAATAATTGTCCTTAATATGCTTAATCATCTCAATCTGATATATTGAGTTCCCCTGTGAGCTGTCCAGCACCAATACATCAATCCCAGCCTTCACCAACTCCTTCAACCTCTCCCTATCCTCCAACCTCGTCCCAATCGCCGCCCCGACCCGCCACCACCCGTCCGGCCCAACCGACCCAACCCCCAATTTTGGATACCCCTTGATCCTCTCCATGTCCTCCCTCCCCAAAACATATTAGACTTAATTCTACTATGTCCTACTGCTTCTCGGACCATTGTATATCAACTCTCAAATGAACAAAATTTCAGGTCCGCAACCATCATTTGATCTTAACCTATTTAATCAGGTTCTTATCTAGTTTACAGGAACATAAGATATATGTTAGTAGAGATTTAAGAGAACATACCTTTGAGAAGAACGAACAAAGACTTAGAGAGGAGAACGGGAGCCACAGGGAGGCGACGGGGACGGCTCTGAGACGAAGGCCAGAGAAGGGACCGAGGCGGGGGTTGGGGCGGTTACCAGAAGGCAGAGGCGGGGGCGGAGGCGGGGACGGAGCCGGGGGCGAAGGCTGGGAAGGGACCGAGGCGGGGGTTGGGGCGCGGGCCAGAAGGTTGGGGCGGAGGAAAAATGGAAGAATTTGGGATTAGAGAGAATGAGATTGAGGGATTGCCCGAGCATGTATAATTTTTTTACTTAACCGACGAATGATCATATTTCGTCTCTTAAGATATGCACTTAGGTGACGAAAATGATTATTTCGTGGTCTAAGTAAAAATAATTTTTCAAATTGGCGGCCAATAAATTTTGCCAAAATTTGAAATTGTTTTTACTTAGACCACGAAATAATTATTTTTGTCGCCTAAGTGTTTTCTTAAACGACGAAACCGTTTATTTCGTCGCCTAAGTGAATACTTAGACGACGAAATAGTTTTTTCGTCGTCTAAGAAAACACTTAGGCGACGAAAATGATCATTTCGTGGTCTAAGTAAAAATAATTTCAAATTTTGGAAAAATTTATTGGCGGAAAATAAAGCCGCCAATTTGAAAAATTATTTTTACTTAGACCACGAAATAATTATTTTCGTCGCCTAAGTGTTTGCTTAGACGACGAAATAAACAATTTCGTCGTCTAAGTATACACTTAGGCAACGAAAATACTTATTTCGTGGTCTAAGTAAAAATAATTTTTTTTTTAAATCTATTGGCGTCTTAATTTGAATGTGTTTAAAATTTTGCGACGAGTTCATAGGTTCATTTGGTCGACTCGGACCCCAAATATATATATATATAATATATATATATATATATATATATATTAATTAACATATATTGTGGCCCTGAATGGCTGGTACAAGGCATATATTAAAAGTCGAAGTAAGTACGTACGTACACACCATTTTATAATTGTAATTATACATCACAAACAAATTTATTGAATTAAAAATACATAATTTAAATCATCATGGTCCTCCATCATAATCGTCATCATCTGTATCACTTGCATCTTCAATCATATCAATGAAGTCATCATTGGAATCGTCATCGTTAGGGCCCTATCGATCGGGGCTCTAAGTTTGTCGGATTTAAGTGATTTTTTTACCATCACCGTATTTCATCATAACGATCAAATGCTATTTCATAGCGTTTTCCAAAATTTGACTTTTTTTATATAGTTGTTTCGAAAAGTTGTACACTTCAGTATAATCTACTAATCAAGTTATACCGCATTAGTAAATATGTTGTCATTATAATGGCTAAATTCACAAAATGAAAATTTTGACCGTCTGATGTAATCGTTATAGTTAAATATGAATAGAGTAAAAAAACCAACTCGTTTCATGAGCGTTCAATGCTCGATCGAAACGGTCAACCATATTTTCATAAAACTTATCACATGAAAACGCTATTACGTACCTTTAGATGACCTTATTTGGTCGACTCTTCCTAACATTAAACTCTCATATAGATGAGATGTAATTATCCATGTAAAAATTTATGAACTTTTACCTCCCGATATTATGGCTCCCCATAGAGAGAGATAAGTTTAAATAAGGTTGACCGCGTTGATCGGGGTTCTAACTTTGTTGGATTTAAGTGATTTTTGTACCATCACCGTATTTCATCATAATGATTAAATGCTATTTCACAGCGTTTTTCAAAATTTGACTTCTTCTATATAGTTGTTTCGAAAAGTTGTACACTGGAGTAAATCTACTAATCAAGTTATACCGCATTAGTAAACATGTTGTCATTATAATGGCTAAATTCACAAAATGAAAATTTTAACCGTCGGATATGATCGTTATAGTTAAATATGAGTAGAGTATAAAAATTAACTCGTTTCGTGAACGTTCGATGCTCGATCGAATCGGTCAACCATATTTTCATAAAACTTATCACACGAAAACGCTATTACGTACCTTTAGATGACCTTGTTTGGTCGACTTTTCCAAACATTAAACTCTCATATAGATGAGACGTAATTATCCATGCAAAAATTTGGGTTTAGGGTTTAGGGAAAACGAGTGTAGGTTTTATAGTCTGAGTTTACTTAGGCGACGAAAATTAAATTTTCATCGCCTAAGAGCCACACTTAGGCGACGAAAATATTATTTTCCCCTCCCTTGAGGACTGCTGTTACTTGGGCCTGTAGCTCCAAAATCTTCGCCTCCAATTCCATAATCCTCTCTTCCCGAGCGACCGCCAGTCGACCGGCCTCCTCCCTCTCCTCCCTCTCCTCCGCAAGCTTAGCCTCCACCAGTGACAGCTGCATGGTGAGGTCCTCCACCTGCCTCTCCAGAACCGGAGCCCCCTCACTAGGCTCAGTGGCGTAAAGGCTATGAACCAGCTGGTACAAGTACACAAAAGAAGAACATCAGCTCGTAGCACAAAAGGGGAGAGGGAACGCAGAAGAACCTCAGTTCCACACAAGTACGCGATCAGACTTACCCGAAGACCCAACTCCACAGCCTTCTTCCTGCTCTCGCCCGGCCGCACATCTCCGGGGGCCTCCCGATCAAGTCCTAAGGCCTCAATGGTAGATGCCACAAGCCTACCAAAACCACCATCACCAGAGCCGCGATCGGCTTCCGGCTCAACGGTTTCCCTACTCCTTCGGCCACCGGTTCCCTCCGCTAGAACCAATGCTGACCCCCCACCGGCCGAGCTTGACGCCCCGGTATCAAACATCCTCGCCCTCTTGGCCGGAGCTTCGCCAAGACTGCTTCTGCGGTACCAAGTCATCTCCGCTGCCTCTCTCTCCCGCGGGGCTAGTATCCCCACCGGCCGCGCTAGAGGATCCAGACCTGGTGAGCCCACCGATCCTACATCCCTAATAACAAGTGGGGCATTCTCCTCACCGCCCGGCCGCCGACCGTAGTGGGAATCCGAAAACATGAGCGGCACAGGAGTACTATGCACCGTGCTCTCTAGGGTGTCCGGATCTACAACGGTTTTCGAGGCCATCTCCCCCATCTCCATCAACCTCTGGGCCACAAGTTCGTCATCCGCCTCGACAGTCTCCTCGCTCCGAACAACGAGCCGGGGGGCATTAGCTGCAAATCAATAAATCGAGCGGTTAGAATAAAATACGACCGCACAAAACAACAGTGCAAGGCACTTTACCAGGTTTCTTTCCCATCTCGCATATCTCCAACACATTCCACCGGATGAAATTGTAAGAGCTCCGGCCCAGACTGTCCCAGCAAACAAAAAGCCGGGCTATCCGTTGCCTCTCCAAGTCGACCAACCGGTACGACTGATCCCCGATAACTTGATAAGCCCCGGGCACCCGAAAGCTCTTCGAATTACGCTGCCACGTACCCCCGGCCATCACAACCTGTCTCCTCCATACATTCGAAACCGACGACGGCAGGTGAGTGATGGGAGGATCGAAGTCCCGCGCGGCAAAATTGACACAACCGGAGGCCTAGGCTTTTTTGCAGTAGAGAATCTTATACAGCACCCGGAACTCATTTATCGTGGGCAAGTCCATGTTGCTAAGACTGAATAAGCACCCGAGACCAAGCAACTGCCTCCACTGGTTGCTAGGAAGCTGGGCGGGGGAGACATTTATCAGGCTCAGCACATACTGGACAAACTTCAGCAGTGACAGAGATAGCCAGTGCCGAAATTGATCCTAAAAAAGGGCAACCCAACCCTCCTCTGGGTTGCAGGCCAGTTCCCCGGGATGCAGGCCCCGGAGCTTAACAGAGGAGTCAATGCCCCACTTCGCCCGAAAATCCCTTATCTCGCCAGCAGTCATGCTTCTGGTCGGCTCGTCACAAAAAATCACCATGTCGCCATCCAACAGCTGGTACCTCACGGACCCTCCCATCGACGCACGGCCGGCACCGACAGGATTGGCTGACCTCCTAGATTCCATAAAACCTAATAACAGAATTTACCCTACGCCCAGTTAGTTGTATAGTAAGATAACAACACAGAGACGGCAGATGAGGAGCCGAGCTTCAGCAAAATACGACATGAAGAGAGGAGGGGGGTGCGAAGCATCTTATAGGCGGCAAAACTACACCTTGTTGATAACTAGGGCAATCAAAAGGGGAGAGGCAACCCCAGCCGCAGATTCCCTCCATCTCAGACCGCTCCCTACTGACACGTGTCCCAGCATCGATAAAGTTCCCAACCCATCATAACTGATGGGACTGATGGGCTCTCTCTTTCATTGTATGTCAGCCACCTGTCCCGCCTACATGCGGCAGTTAGGGGAGGTGGGAGCGAGAACTGAGGCGTCCAGCCCCCCCCCCCCCCCCCCCCCACACACTTCCCCAAGAGTCAATCTCAAATCAAGGAAAGGCACACCACCAGTTATGTAGTATTCAACCGACTCCATGGCATTCCACCGACTGTGATAAATTTGGGGATCCATGGTGTTTCTGCCTAAACCCGGGGGTCTCGGTAGATACTCGATGAATCCAACTCGATCTCCTGCAATCCTGCTTACTAAGGGGAATACCGGGCGGGCCGGCCTTCACCTCTCCGATGCCTAAGTTAGTATAGTTGGAATATATATAACCTGGGCACGTATGTAAGCAGGGAGAGAGACAAGTTACCTATTTATGGTGGTAGTTGAGGCCCATATATAGGTGGTTGAGGGTGAGGGCTGGCCTTACCCTTCGATGTGGGACTGGTTCCCTTCTGTTTGGATATTCTGGTGCCCTCTTTGGCAGGCAGGCGCCCCCGATCCCAGGACCCTTGGAGGCAGGATAGACCGCTGGGCCCCGAGGCCTGGTGCTGGTGATCCGATCCTGGGTCCTGGGCCGGGCCCTGGTGTACTTGCCGCGGGTCTGTGGGCTTGCTGTAGCCCCTCTACGGCTACTGTCAACACATGGCGAGACTTGTTATCTCCCCGCCACCCCACCGGGCAAATTGTTTCTCTAACACAGAACAAGTCTCCCCGCAGGCTAGAAAACTTGCACATTACCTCACGCTTATTCCAACACAAGCTGAGAAGAACTAGCAGGTGTTAACCGGTGCTTCAACATGGCCGCAACACCCCACCGGGGTACCAGTTGGCTTATTCCACGCTCCAACCGGCCTCCCCGCAGGCTAGCAACCTTGTATATTACCCCACGCTTATTCCAGCACAAGCTGGGCCGAACCACCGGGCTACTCCCCGGCCTACCTCACCGTTGACAGCAGTTTTACCCTGGGAACTTGGGGGACTCGTCCCGACATGGCAGTCCACCGGTCGAGTCCTCACATCACCAGGCCTTCTCTGTCCGAACGCCCGGTCACGCCCAATCTTCAATGCGGACTTGGGGGACTGGGCACCGTTGGGTCGGTAACCCTGCGGGTCTGCGAGACAGGAGCGAGACATATTAAGTCCTCATTCAAGATTGCACTTGACCGGGAACTTGGGGGACTTGTTGACAGTAGCCACAGAGGGGCTACATAAGCCCACAGACCCGCAGCTAGCGCATCCGGGGCCGGACTGAGGCCCGGAGCAGGATCACCAGCACCCAGACCCGAGGTCCAGCAGTCTACCTTGTGACCAGAGGCCCGGGGACCGGGGACGCCAGCCTGCCGAACAGGCCACCAGAGCTGTCCTTTTGTGTGCGAACAGAAGGAAACAAGTCTCACATCGAAGAGTAAGACCAGACCTCACGCCCGACCACCTATATAAGGGCCTCAACTACCCTCTTTAATAGGTAACTGATCTCTCCAACTGCTTATCACTCTTGCCTAAGTTATCTATTCGTCTCAACTGTACTAACTTAGGCATCGGAGAGGAGAAGGCCGGCCCGCCCGGTATTCCCCTTAGTTAGCAGGTTCGCAGGAGGAGATCACATCCAGATTCATCAGTTTCCACTAGGCCTACGAGTTTGTGCAGAAACATGACTAATTTCAGAAATGGGTACGTCACAACATTCATTATAATAGATTGAATATCTCATTTTCAATATTTATATTTGATCAAAACATAGCAGGTGGAAAATCTCCAAAGACAGAATAGTAATTGGTACTCTCCAAAACTGCACCATTTGGCTAAAAGGCCGATTGCCCACATGTGTTTGTCAACGGCGTCAAGTTTGTATCACTTCAACGAGATGTCAACCGTAGAACCCAAAATTGCGGGGTTATGGTAGATGGAAACGAGTTCACATACTACGAAGTGCTACTCGCCATTATCGAACTAATACATGGAAATATGAGCGTTGTGTTGTTTAAGTGCAGATGGTTCAATACTGATCCAAGTGTTTGTAGGAGTACAAAGATGGATTACGGCATGTTATCAGTGAATACAGACACAAGTTGGTATGAAAATGAGCCGTTCATTCTTGCTAGCATGGCAAAACAAGTGTTTTATCTTGGTGATCCTAAGGCCGATGGATCTTGGAAAGTGGTTAACCTGATGTCACATAGGAATATATGGAGTGCGACTACACTTGAAGGGGTTGAAGAATTACATGATGATGAAGACGACGACGATGCTGATGATGAACCATATCAAGAGCCTTCGGCTTCTCACATTCCTAATGTATAAGCTATTCGCGTTAACAGCCGACTACACTTCGTGCGTTCTGATGAATTCACCATAGTCTCATATGCATCTACATCTCAAAACGAAGTGAATAACGACTTCATTAATGACGAAGATGATACTTCAGAAGAGGATTATGAAGATTCGAATGATGACACAGATTATATATTTGAAAATGCGAATGATACAGAGGATGAGGAATATGATGGAGAAACATGATATCGATGATGATTTAAATTGTTTTTTTTCATATCTCTAGCATTTATTTGTGATGTATAATTACAAAAATATATGTACGTACTGATAGTAACAATTTGTGGATATGTAGTTTGAATTGGTTGATATCATATATATATCGTTGTTATACAGGAATAAAAATATATTTACATATATATAGTTCAATTTTATGAAATATTTGAGCTAGGCAACGAAATAAATCTTTTTTCGTCACCTAAGTTATAATATTTCGGTATTATTTTGGGCCAAAATTCGTATTTCACTTGAAGGACGAAGTCCTCTGTTTTCGTAGCCTAATGTCACGAGCTAAAGTTTTGCACAGCGGAAATTGCTCGTGCGGCACTTAGCAAAGTCCGTCTCGCTAAGTCAGCCTTCCCCTAGTCGAACAACCTCAAGGCCAGAACAAAAGTGAGAGAGAAACCCAAGTCGATGAAGGAAATCAACTTGTATTGAAGTTTAAAAAAACTTTACAAAATCTGAAAAATTCCTGAAAGCTATGTTTCCCTCGTGCCAAGGCAATGTCACCCCGGCAGCCTATATATAGAGGCAGCCCACCTCTCCGAGAATGCCCTAGAATTTTCTAGCTGCACTCCGTTTCTAGACTCTTCTATACACACCTAGAGACACCTAAGTATGTACAAACGTATCCTAGAAAGATCTAGATACGTCGAGGTCCTCTCCGGAACCTTCCCGATTTTGGCACCTTGCGACACTCGTCCTTCGCTGCCGCCCCGATGCCTGCCCACGGCTGCACTGGTCTGCACAGTGCTGCCGACCCCTGCAATGCCCTGCCGATGGCTGCGACGCCCTGCGCGCTTCCCTGCTCGGCCCTGTGCTGCGCTGCGGGCCTTGCACTGCCCGGCGCTGCCATGCATGGTCCTCCGCCATGCTGTGCGTCCTCGCATGGCCCTCCGCCATGCGGCGCTGCCTCGCACAGCCCTGCACCACGCTGCGCTGCCCTGCACAGCCGTGTGCCTTGCTGCGCTGCCCCTGGTTGCCGTGCATGGTGTTGCTCGGCCCTGCCTGATGCTGCACCACCTCGCACGGTGCTGCACAGTCCCCGACTGTGCTGTGCTGCGCTGCACTCCGCCTTGGTGCACTGCGCTGCGCTCCGGAGATACCCGGACACGTCCCGAACCTTCTAGAGTCATGTGGACACTTCCACGACTCTCCAGACCGTCCTAGGACCCTTGGCCCTTCTCCGGATCCTTCCTTGAGGCATGCATGCTCCACATGCTGCTCAAGGAGCCTCGCGGGTCGTGGCAGACTACCGCGAGTATGCACGCGACGCCCTCGTCGTGTGCTCGCAACGTTGCCAGCCTTTGTCCTCGAGCTGCCCTCGCATGCTGTCTTCGGACACTCACTTCGGCTTGGCACGACGCTGCCTAAGGCCCTTGGCCTGGCGAGGCACGACCCCAGCATGGCCCCTTGCCTTGCGGGTCGTGACATTCTCCCCCTCCTATTTCCTCGACGCCCTCGTCGAGGCGTTGCGCTGATGCCCGAGCTCTCCGAGCTCGCAGGATCCCCATCCTTTCTCGGCATCACGCTGCCCGCTCCACTCGAGTAGGTGCTCCTACGATGGCACCTCCGTGCCTTCCGGCCGTCGTGTCGGCATGCACCATTTCTCCGAGCGGTAGATTTCTCACGATGGCACCCCTGTGCCTCGGGCCGTCCCATCCGCGAGCATCCCTTGCTCCTTGCGGAAGCCTTGTGCAAAGCCGCTCGAGCTAACCCTTGCTCGTGTGACGCCCCCGCATCACCAAGCGCGGCACGACCCCGTTCGTCGGGTCGCTTGACAAGAAAACCCTGTCCGTCGGGTTGAGACGTTGCCGCACGCTGCCGCATGGTCGTCCCATACGAACCATCGCGCCGGACCTTGTCCTCCTTCGACTCTTGCGAAGGCACCCTGCATACTCGTCTCCTACTCCACGGAGACCCCCTACACTCGGGGACACCCCCACGGTGTGAGCGCTTGGCGACTTGTGGACATCCGGACCCTTGCAGCCTTACTGCCGACAACCTTTCCATGTCTCGTTGTGTGTCCCTCCATGTTGGCACCACACAACTCTTGTCACTATCCATGATGCACAAGCTATTGGCGAACGTCATCGGTATCGCCTTGGCCCGTTCGTAGAAATCCAATCCCAGGACGACGTTGTAGTCATCCAATGGCACAATCGAGAAGTCCAACTCCCCGGACCATGCTCCTACGCTGGTCTTGACTCCTCGTGCCATCCCTTCGGTCGGTCTTGCTGGTGAGTTGACCCCTTTGATGGAGTAGCCTCCTCCATCGCGCCCTCGCAGTCCCAACCTTCGAGCCTCCTCACTTGCGATGAAGTTATGCGTCGACCCCGTGTCAAGCATTGCCCTCGTCGGCTTGCCATCAATCGCAATGTCCACGAATTGTAGACCCTTGGCTCGATCCTTCGGTGTAGACTGGATCGCGCTGAGCAGCTGCATCGACCCCAAGCGTGCATCACCATTGCCGCCCTCGGCTTCTCCTTCGTCTTGACGACTTCCCCTCATCGCGCTTAGCGACTTCTTCTTCGGGCAGTCCCTCATCCGATGAGGACCGTCGCAAAGGAAACATCGGACATCACTTGTCTCCCTTTGCTTGCCCTTATCTTACTCTTCACCGAGTAACCTTCATATCGGGGCTTGTCGCTGCGGTAACTCCGATCTTCCCCGCCTTTAACATGGCTGCTCTCCTTGTCCTCCGATCTCTTCGTCTCCTTTGGACTAGAGTCGTCGACAAGGCTTTCGGCTGTGGCTATCGCGGTTGCAAGGTCTTGTACCCCACGACGGCGTAGTTCAACCTTGGCCCATGGTTGGAGACCATCCATAAAGTAGAAGAGCGCCTCCTTGTCGGTCAAATCGGGGATCTCAAGCACTAGACTAGTGAACTCCGTGATGTAGTCATGGATAGCTCTAGTGTGCGTGAGTCTCCGCAAACGAGCTCGAGCCTCGTGCTCGGCGTTTTCAGGGTAGAATTGCCTTCTCAATTCTCTCGTGAAGTCGTCGAAGGTAGAGATGGTGCATGTACCTCTCTCGACATCACACCGACGCTGTTGGTGGTAGATATGGTGCACCGCCAAGCATGTTCGGCGACCTCGTGGACCGTGCAACCGGTGTCATGGGTCCGAGTTCCGGCATCCGGCGGGTAGACCGCAACCCTGGCTATATTCCCAATGTCAGAGATCACCGGTGCCGCACCCGGAGGGCGTGGCACCGGGCTCCCGAAGTAGCTTCGTGGGTAGGCAAATGTGTAGTAATGTGGGCTTGTGTCCCACATTGGAAACATGGTGTAGGAGGAAGCCTTCATTCTCTATAAATAGGAGGCTTCCCCCTTAGTATTAAGGACTTTTGGTTCCTGGGCATTCCACCCTTGTACCATCGATGGCTTATTAGCCGGCTATAGTGAATTCCAAGTGGACGTAGCCGTGCCCTCCGATGGCACGGTGAACCACTATAAACCCTTGTGTTCATATTCTATCTTTATTGTCATGTATCTACTAGACCCCCGGGTTTAGGCAGAAACAATTGGCGCCGTCTGTGGGAATCAATTCAAAAAGTTGTGTTGCTCTACCAGCTGGGTAGAGATCGGTTATTTATTCCATCGGGAAGAAGAGGAAAAAAAGTGGAGAGAAAGAAGCCCTGCTGCTGCAGCCCAGTTCATAGTCAGCAGGCCCGGCCCGGTTGGCAGGCCAGCCCGGTCAGCCCTCCCCGGTCAGCAGAAGCAGGCCCGGTCAGCTCTGTCCCGGTCAACCCTGAGGCACTCCATGCACGTTGAGCTCCGGTGCGGTTTCGGACTTGGCGCCAATTGTTTCTCCGGTGCAGCAGTCTCCGTCCGCCGAGCAGCTCCGGTGCAGCACCGCCGGCCCATCAGCAGTCTGGTCAGCGGCCATGGAGCTCAGCCGATCCGCGTGCAAGGCTCCGGTGCGGCTTCGTCTTCGGCGTAGCAGCTCCGGTGCAGCAGGTCCGTCCCGGGTTCGGCGTCCCGGCCCTGCTTCATCGTCCGGTGCGGCATCCCCGGCCCTGCTTCGTCCTCCGGTGCAAGTGCCCCGGTGCGGATCGTCGACCCCGGGGCGGCAAGTTTTTGGTCAGCAGCTCCGGTGCGGTACGTCGACTCCGGTTCGCGTCGTTCCCGGTGCAGCAGCTTCTAGCAGCTCCGGTGCATGTTCCGAGCCGGACGGGAGAGCCCCGGTCGAGTCAGCCGGACGGGAGTCCCCGGCCGAGAGGATGGAGAGCCCCGGACGAGGAGGGTCCGGCCGAGAGAGTCCCGGACGAGCGTCCCCGGGCGAGAGGATGGAGAGAGTCCCCGAGATTTATGTGATGCCGGGTGGAGCGAGTCCGGCCGAGGAGGATGCCGGCCGGGTGGAGGTGCCGGCCGAGGAAGGTGCCGGTCGAGCCGTGGTGCCGGCCGAGAGTCCACCGCCCGAGCGTGTCCGGCCGAGGAAGCAGAAGCCCGAAGCAGAGAGAAGCAGAGCAGAGGAAGAAATGGCGGGAAAGCAGCAGTGTTCAAACCCGGTCAGCCCCGTTCAGGACCGGTCAGCCGATCCGCATCTTGGGCCGGGCCGGGTCTTCAGCAGCATCCGGGTTTGGGCAGCTTCCAGCAACCCTGGGCCACTCCATTTGTTCAGTTTCAGCAACTTGGACACCCAGAAATTTTCTCTGGGCACCCACTGCTTCCAACAGCAAATCAACCTGCAGCAATCTCCAGCAAAGCTAAGTTCTTTGATCCTTACAATTATATTTACTCCACTTCTATGCGAGTACTGTGCTATATATTTGGCGAGCATGTGAATTGTTTTTCCCGCATGATAATGAATGTGCATGCTTACCTGTTACATCGGTAATATTTAGCTTTGTTGTGCATGGCATAGTCTTTCATGTGTGGCTGGCCGAGTTCTATCCTCTGGGATCTTTTCCTCCGGGAAACGGTAAGCCAGTAACAACGGCTGAGGCATTCTACCGGTTATGTACCATTCAACCGGCTCTGGGGCATTCCAACGGCTAAGCCAACACTAACGAAAGACTTTGCATGACCTCTTCAAGCTACACATGCCTTCATTTTATACGTGATCATGATTTATGTGTTCCATTGATATTTGTGGGCATATCATTGGTAACCCCGGGCAGTATTCGTATCACCGAGCGGTAACAAGTAGCTACCTGGTGCTTGATTCTTGTCAGTGGCTTAAATTCTAATCATTTTTTTATTCTTATTTGTTTTATAAGGTACATATCATCCAGAGGCAAAAGGCGATAACCTCGAGAAGAGTCCAATCTCACTGGGGACTGGGGGACTGGAGGTAGTAGGGGTGACTCGGTCACCGCCTATGCTTGGAGGCGCAAGATGATTAAGTCCCCAAGTAAGATTGCACTCTTACTCGGGAACTTGGGGGACTTGTTGGTGGTAGATATGGTGCACCGCCAAGCATGTTCGGCGACCTCGTGGACCGTGCAACCGGTGTCATGGGTCCGAGTTCCGGCATCCGGCGGGTAGACCGCAACCCTGGCTATATTCCCAATGTCAGAGATCACCGGTGCCGCACCCGGAGGGCGTGGCACCGGGCTCCCGAAGTAGCTTCGTGGGTAGGCAAATGTGTAGTAATGTGGGCTTGTGTCCCACATTGGAAACATGGTGTAGGAGGAAGCCTTCCTTCTCTATAAATAGGAGGCTTCCCCCTTAGTATTAAGGACTTTTGGTTCCTGGGCATTCCACCCTTGTACCATCGATGGCTTATTAGCCGGCTATAGTGAATTCCAAGTGGACGTAGCCGTGCCCTCCGATGGCACGGTGAACCACTATAAACCCTTGTGTTCATATTCTATCTTTATTGTCCTGTATCTACTAGACCCCCGGGTTTAGGCAGAAACAGACGCCTTCGCCACCAAAGCATCGCGGTGTCGGTGAGGTAAAGAGCTGCTGTCCTCACCTTGGCATCGTCCTCCGTGATGCCTACGCAACCGAAGTATTGCTCTAGCCCCCATAAGAAGTTATCGACTTCTCGAGCATTGCGAACCCCCGCAAAACTCGATGGCTTAGGCACCTCCACGTGCCTCGCCTCCACGATACTGCTGGTACTAGCCCCCGCAGCCAATGCGCGTTTGCAAAAGACCAACTCCTCTCGCATCCCCTCGATGCGTGCATGCACATCGCTGAGCTCCCGTTCTTGGACCTGACGCACTCGGGCGAGTTCCCCCTTGAACTCCTCGCGCATCTTCATCTCCATGCTCACCAGCATGTCCTTGATCGCAGAGTGGATCACAGCACCCTCCTCCTCGAGACCATCCACCCGTTGGACTAGATCCTCGACTCGGATGCCTACCTCCTCTACTTGGGCACCGTTGCCCACCACGCTTGCTTCCACCATCGCAAGTCGTGAATCAAGGACATCAATCCGCTCCATCGACGTCTCCCCTTGAGATGTCTGCGGACAAGAGATGTCATCGCGGCCACTCACTTGCGTCACTCCTTCCACAGGATTGGTCCGAGCAGTGCCACCCCTGGCAACCTCGGAAGCCCTGGCAGTACCACCCTTCACCATCGTATCGGATACAAGTCCGTCTGTATCGGATACTGGCTTCGGTATCGGACTCTCGGCTGATCAGCAACGTATCGTATCCTCCTGATACGAACCCGCTCTGATACCAACTGTCACGAGCTAAAGTTTTGCACAGCGGAAATTGCTCGTGCGGCACTTAGCAAAGTCCGTCTCGCTAAGTCAGCCTTCCCCTAGTCGAACAACCTCAAGGCCAGAACAAAAGTGAGAGAGAAACCCAAGTCGATGAAGGAAATCAACTTGTATTGAAGTTTAAAAAAACTTTACAAAATCTGAAAAATTCCTGAAAGCTATGTTTCCCTCGTGCCAAGGCAATGTCACCCCAGCAGCCTATATATAGAGGCAGCCCACCTCTCCGAGAATGCCCTAGAATTTTCTAGCTGCACTCCGTTTCTAGACTCTTCTATACACACCTAGAGACACCTAAGTATGTACAAACGTATCCTAGAAAGATCTAGATACGTCGAGGTCCTCTCCGGAACCTTCCCGATTTTGGCACCTTGCGACACTCGTCCTTCGCTGCCGCCCCGATGCCTGCCCACGGCTGCACTGGTCTGCACAGTGCTGCCGACCCCTGCAATGCCCTGCCGATGGCTGCGACGCCCTGCGCGCTTCCCTGCTCGGCCCTGTGCTGCGCTGCGGGCCTTGCACTGCCCGGCGCTGCCATGCATGGTCCTCCGCCATGCTGTGCGTCCTCGCATGGCCCTCCGCCATGCGGCGCTGCCTTGCACAGCCCTGCACCACGCTGCGCTGCCCTGCACAGCCGTGTGCCTTGCTGCGCTGCCCCTGGTTGCCGTGCATGGTGTTGCTCGGCCCTGCCTGATGCTGCACCACCTCGCACGGTGCTGCACAGTCCCCGACTGTGCTGTGCTGCGCTGCACTGCGCTGCGCTCCGGAGATACCCGGACACGTCCCGAACCTTCTAGAGTCATGTGGACACTTCCACGACTCTCCAGACCGTCCTAGGACCCTTGGCCCTTCTCCGGATCCTTCCTTGAGGCATGCATGCTCCACATGCTGCTCAAGGAGCCTCGCGGGTCGTGGCAGACTACCGCGAGTATGCACGCGACGCCCTCGTCGTGTGCTCGCAACGTTGCCAGCCTTTGTCCTCGAGCTGCCCTCGCATGCTGTCTTCGGACACTCACTTCGGCTTGGCACGACGCTGCCTAAGGCCCTTGGCCTGGCGAGGCACGACCCCAGCATGGCCCCTTGCCTTGCGGGTCGTGACACTAAGGTCTATTAACTTATTGATTAGTAGCACAAACTCCCTAAGTCCCAAACACTTCACCCGATCAGTGGAACTCTTCCTCTCCGAAAAACCTAATTCTCATCCCCAATTTGGTATGACCACCGCTGCCTCCGCTTCATCCGATCCCTCACCACCGACGAAACATCAATTTTATGAAGCCAGACTGGTTATATATTTCCCAGAACCTATATATCCCTCAATCCCCAATTCGTCCTTCACCGTAGCACCTCCCCAATTCGTCTTTCAACCACTGGCGAAACAACACCGCCGTAACCCTGAACCGCCTCGACTCTCTCTTTCAATCCCAAAAACCTAATCCCTAAATCCCCAATTCGAGTAACATCACCGCAGCACCTCCACTTCTTCCGAGTCATTCACCACTTCCGTCACCACCGTCGGATTTGAATCAGGCGAGTACCTAGCTTTTTTGTTGTATCTTTTGTGTTCTCTTGCTAGCTAAATGCATCCTTGTTCTTATGATTTCTGATAAACCTTGAAATTTTTTACTTTTCCTGATTTTTGTTGTACTTATTGAAATGAAAGATAGGCAGAAAGGGGTTGACAGATTATACTGTAATCAATACCCTGTGATCAAATGGGAATGTGAGATAGGTTTTTTCGTGTGATCAAATGTGTTTTGGTTATAATGGATTGAAGACTCTGTGCTTGTTGTTATAGGAACCATATGCCACCGACTAATATGGCGTCATCAAATGGGAAAAGGAAACAAAGGCAACATGGCTTTGATTTCCTTTATAGTCTTAATGCTCCAGCTTCATGCAAACAGACCCTATTCTCATATTTTTATAATTCAAATTTCATTTATACTTCAACAGAAACAATTCAAGGCAAACACGGCAAACCGGGATAAGAAGACATTGCACCACCGAACTGGTTCAACGCCTCTCATGTACAAGGCGCATGAACTGAAGGAAAAGGGTGAACCGATGGCATTGATTAAGAATTATGAGAATGCGTACCCCCCCCCAATCACCCCAAAGCGGCAAAAAATATAGTGAGTTTTGATGTTTGTTTGCTTGAGTCTTTATCTACAGTTTTGATAGTGAAGTTTGGAAGTTTGGTATATATTGCTAATGATCTTGTCGTGTTTATGTTTGCTAGAAGCTGTTAGATTTTTCTTCTTCTTATGTTATATCTTATTTAGTTGTTTTAAATGTTTGTACAATATCGTTTATTGCTGTGAAGTTTTGCATCATTTGTGTGCTTTCCATTCCTATCGTTTAAGGTACTTGGTGTTCACAGTAAGTTAGCAACCAAGTCTGTAATCCTTTGCCATGGTTTTGAATCATTTTTTCAATACTGTGTTGTAATCCCACGTGTAATCTGCTGTGCTCATTTTAGTTACTACATTATCTTTCTTCTGTTGTTTCTTTCCTTATGATATTTTATTTCACCTAAATCTCTTGTTTAGTATGTTTATAAACCAAGGTTTCTCGCAAGTATTTTTTTAAGGTTCCAAACTATGTTTAAAAGAGAAGAACAACTTTACAGGTTTTCCTGAATCCCATTATTCTGCTGTGCTCAATTTTCCCTTTTTATTACCTTACTTACAGACCTCCAATTGATATGAGTTTTTGATATGTTTTCCTTCTTTTAGTTAACTAAGGATCTGGAAGTTTTCAGCTGATTTCGTTGAAAAATGAATGCTCAGTGATTTTCCAAACATTGGTCTGCGTTTGGAAAAGTTTAACAGAATTTTCACTGAACCTCCTTGATTTTTGCTCTATTTTTGAATGCTCATTTTTTCCATTAAATTTTTTGTTCTTTTTATTTGTGAAACTAGACATCCTAATGGCCATCTGAGAACTGATTTGAAGTCCTTTGGATTTAATATGAATTTTTGGTGCATTTTCTAAGTTGCCTTTGCTGCTGCTAAATTCTGCTGAGTCTTGAGAGTTCAGTAGGTTTTTTTTCCATCATTTGCCTTGCAATTCCCAGTTCTGTTGTTGTGCAGCATCTTACTTTCATATGTTTAAATCACCTATGTGCTTACTAATTGACATGTTCTCTAGCTTTTCATATGAATCGAATGAACCTAGCTAATGTTCCATCATTTGCCTTGCAATGTACTGAATCTACTAATTCTGCTGGGTTTAGGTTATAAACTGAATGTGGTGAACCCTTCCGGATCTGGTATATACATCTTGTGCAAGTTATGTGTGAACAAATGCAGCAATTTCATTACTACTGCCAAGTACAAATGCAGTGATGTATACTATCTTGTTGCCTTTTGTTTTCTTTATAAGTATGATGTGTTTGTGATGAATATAATGGTTTGGGAATTATGATTTTAATGTACTTAATATTTCAAATGCAGGAAAGTATCAACAAGGAGGTCGATAGGGTTATGACCGAAGTGAAGCGGAACCACCCTAACATTCCGGAAGATCAGATTATTCATTTTTTTGACGAGCCGACTCAGGTTGAAGTTCTTGTTTCCGCTCTAGGACATCGAAACAACGGTGAGGTTCGGGGGTTAGGAGGAGTGACCTTTGGTGTCACCTCCAAGCCATCTCAAGCTTCCACTAGACGTCGTCAGTCTTCACAAGTGGCGCAAGAGACCGTTGATGAGGCTTTGAGTAGGGTTGCGCAGATGGAGGAGGAGGCTCGAGAGGCCAAGGAGCGTATTGCACGGGGGAGGAGGAGGCCAGAGAGGCCAAGGAGCGTATGGCACAGGCGGAGGAGGAGTCCCGAGAGGCCAAAACAAGTATTGCACAAATGGAAGAGGAGGCCCGAGAGGCCAAAGAGCGTCTCAAGCGGTTGGAGGAAATGGTCTTCCGATCTTCAAGTTCGCAATCCACCTCATTCCAGGCTCCTCCCCCTCCTCCCACTCCCATATGATTATGTGAGTGGCCTGCTACAATCTGTTTTTGAACATCAACATATATATGTATGGCAGAGACTGTTTTTGAACAATGTGAAATATATACACGTACGGTATTCTTTAGCCTAGCTAGCCATATGTCTTTTGGTTTGTATATATATGAACGTATTTATTAATTAAGGTCAATATAGTTCTAATTTATCTCAATTCAGTAAATTTCTATTATAATGATATTTATATTAATTTTCAAGAATAAATTGTTTCTAAAATGTAGATTTCTTATAAAAATAAAACAACTCTTACACGACGAAAGATTACTTTCGTCGCCTAACAAAACCAACAAGGCGACGAAAAAGGCATCTCGTCGTCTAAGTAAATAAATTACATACGACGAATAAAACCACAGTTGTCGCCTTACATACATAGTTAGGAGACGAAAACACACATCGTCGTCTAAATACTCGTCCCTTAACAAACCTTGTCACTAAATATTTCGTCTTCTAATGACTGTTGTGACGAGATATTTCGTCGGCTTACTAACACGTTTTCGTCGCAATGTTTCTATGCCGACAACATAGAGTCGTCATTTGAGTTAAAAAGTTTTGTTTCCATAATTCTTAGAGGACGAACAAGTTTCGTCTTCTTAGTAATACTTAGTCGACGAAACATTTCTCTTGTCGTCGCCTAAGGTCTTAGATTACCAATTCTAGATGACGACATTTACGGGACGAAACTTTCGTCTCCTTGGTTTTTAGAGGACGTCAGGAGCTCTTGCGGGACGAATGTGTTTCGTCGCCTTAGATTTCTGTTCTTGTAGTGCTAGCTAGAATCTCCTATCTTTTAGTTACAGTGGATGCTAAGCCTAACTCTTATTTATTCGCATGTTTATGATCTTTTTGTAGCTTAAATACTAGTAAAAGCGTACGTATACACTAGTGTACACATACGTACTTGATATAGGGAAAAATTCGACCGCCAATGAACAGTGTTCCCAAGTACTCATCGATTTATTGACTTGCGTTTGTGACCAAGTCACTATATTAATCCCCGACCATATATAATTTCCTGATAAGGAATGAAGTGATTGTGGAACCTAAGGGTGGTGCCTACTCGTTCGCTTCCATTAATGGCATGAATGAACATTGAAGTGTTCAAGTCTTCCGAGCTGATCGACCTGGAGTCCTTATGAATCATAGCGTCTTAGGTCGGAAACTTGGTGTCCTTGACACGTGGCCTAGTATACTGACGTTGAATTTTAGAGCTCCACAGTCGTTAATGACAAGACTACTCCAGATAACATAATGACATGTGTACGTATATACATCACACCAGTTTGATATACACGTACGGTCGTACGTATAAAACTAAGTCTATTCAAAATCAAAATGTTTCATATAAAATTATAAAAATAGAGATATGTGGGAACGATGGTGTAAATTGTATAGATCTGACACGTGTCTATATCAAAATCAAAATGCTAAACTTGCTTAAATAAAGACATGCATTTTTTGCCGTTTCTAAAAAATGTGATCATTGTGCACTTTTAATTTCGTCTGATTATTTATTTCTTATGTCTCTTGAGTAGACTTTCTAAACTAAATGACTAATTCATGCCGAAAGATCATATCAAACGGTTCCTTCTCCTGACCACCGAAAATAGATTGAAACTTAAATTCAATAAGCGATAATGAAATTTAAATCTGGTCGGGTATGGGTTCCACACTTAGACTCAACCAACTCATTAACATTCAATAAGTCACATACATCTGAAACCAAAATGCATAAAAAAAAAAAAAAAAAAAAAAAAAAAAAAAGCGAACTCCTAACCAGATGAAATCCCGAAGACCCTCAATTGTGCTGCCATCAGAAACTCATATAAAATGATACAAGATAGTCATAAGTTCATAACATAGAACTATATGACAAAGACCACGTGTTCTTATAGTGTCTAAGTCCAAGCCCAAATGACCCGAGGCCCAATATAAATTGCTCTGGGCAGTGGGCACCCCTGCCGGCTGCACTACCTCTGCCATCCAGGGGGAGAAAATGGCCGAGACAGACCATGAAGCCGTCCAACGTATAGTCATTCTTTTAGACAGACAAATGATATGCGTTATGCAATCATTAATTCATTATAGCTCAAACGAATTGGGCAGCAATCCTATCTCTAGTTCTCTACAAACATTGAAGTAAATATACACGCATGTCAATTGTGAAATAATTTTCAAGTGAAAAGGTGCTTGCAAAGTGAGATGCTGCGATTGCGATGGTTCAAATATACAGAAGTGTTTTCTGCCCACATTGAATTCCCAATATATATACTGTTTATGTGTATACCACTCATGTGGCATTGCATTCAAAGATTATTACCAACATGGTCATCATTATGCATGACATATGGAAGCCCACTTAGGAAAGAGTGGTAATGTTTCATGATTTATAAAAAGAAGCGACATTACACTAAAGAGACCGCATAGCGCAGTGGATTAGCGCGTTTGACTTCGGATCAAAAGGTCGTGGGTTCGACTCCCACTGTGGTCGAAATTCAATTTGCATTCTTGAATTTTTTTTATCCATGGACATCCTCATTCTTCTTTTTATTTTTTATTTTTATTTTTATTAAATATCTTTCCAAATAACATGATAATCAATTAATCATAATGTAGACTATTCTAAATTTCTCATTACTTTGGGTGGATTGTGGAGGCCTATAAGGTATTATGGTAGTATCAAAGTGAGCTTATTTAAGTTTGAGGCAAAACATTTTCCAAGTGTTATTGACAAATGTCTACATCTTAAGTAATCTTTTTATTAGAACATTCGATCGTCCTTTTCTATACGAGTGATTTTTTATGTGATAACATTTTCAGTGGCTATTTTCCGTATTCATTTTACTCGCTTGGAGAGTTGGAGTTTCTTGTTCCAATTGCATAGTCATTTACACAATAGTACGTACCTATGTGAAGTGTTAGATGTTTTGCACATATTTCATAATGAAATTAAGTCTTTTCTATTTATCTTAAAATCTTAAATCAATTACAATTCTCTCCAATTTATCGTTCGACATTACCACATTGTCACGGTACAATATAGTTTAAAGTACTTAATTTCTGACACCTGTGCATTAATTTGGTTATACTAAAATAAAAATAAAAATTGCGAGTAGAGTTGGGGCTATACTCGCGGGTGTCCAAAAGTGCCCGATCTCATTTTCCTCTCATAACTAACTAACTAACTACCTCTCTCTGAAACAGACCCTCCCCAGCTGCAGAAGACTCGAGAATCAAAGCATGAAACAGTTACACAAGCAATCGAGCGTGAACCACAGGAGGGACGAAGAGATCCCAACCTCCTACTCACCCAAAGCCTTGAAGCACCCCAGATCCCTCCCCAGATCCATTAACTACATTTTCAAAGAGCAACGCCTTCTCTTCATCCTCGTCGGCATTCTCATCGGCTCCACCTTCTTCATCCTCCAGCCCACTCTCTCCCGCCTCTCCCCCTCCGACCCCAACCCCTCTCTCCCCCGCTCCTTCTCCTCCACCGCCCTCCGCAACAACGCCGGCCGCATCCCCGCCGGCCTCGGCAAGCGCAGGCTCCGCATCGTCGTCACCGGCGGCGCTGGCTTCGTCGGGTCCCACCTCGTCGATCAGCTACTCTCCAGAGGGAATGATGTGATTGTGATTGATAATTTCTTCACCGGGAGGAAGGAGAATATGGTCCACCATTTCGGCGACCCGAGATTCGACCTCATTCGTCATGACGTCGTTGAACCGATTCTGTTGGAGGTCGATCAGATCTACCATTTGGCCTGCCCTGCCTCGCCGGTGCACTATAAGTACAATCCGGTCAAGACAATCATATCCTTTTTCGTTATTCTGTTATTTAGGTTGTTTTAATTTTGTAAATGTTTTTGTTTTTCTTGACTGTGATTTACAAGACCAATGTAATGGGGACGCTTAATATGCTCGGCCTTGCCAAGCGAATTGGGGCGCGGTTTTTGCTCACTAGTACTAGTGAGGTCTATGGCGATCCTCTGGAGCATCCTCAGAAGGAGACTTACTGGGGAAATGTCAATCCTATAGGTGTGTGTTGCTAGTTTTTGGTTTTAATATGTTGGATGTTTGTATGTAAAATGTAGTTGTGTTGCGTTTCTTAATATGCTCATATCAGTCATATGTAATGTACATTTGCTTCAAAATGCGTAGGTGAGAGGAGCTGTTACGATGAAGGAAAGAGGACGGCGGAGACACTGGCAATGGATTATCATCGAGGTGCAGGTGTTGAGGTAACTAAAGATTTCATTTTGATATTAGTTTTATTACGTTGTGGTCTATTACTTGTGTCAGGACCATTAGGCCTAGGGTGGTAGTCTTCTAATATGGTTGTGTTGTATTTCTTTTATGGCTCAATGGTTCTATCATATTCAGCATGTCTGATACTTAAATGTCTACATGTAATCTATGTGCTGTGATCTTTCTTTTTGGGATGTTTATCAATGTACCTTTTTATTATGGCATAGTTTTGAAGTTAATGTACAGCTGTGTTGAGTGTGAATGAAAAAGGGTTATCCATTTGCATGCTCAGGAAGGTCCTTATTGAGGTTTGCAAACCAGATGCGCCTAGATTTTATAAGAAGTTTTGAGCTTTCCTTGTATGATTGCTTTAAGTTTATGGTAATGCCAATTTTCGCCCTGGATTAGTTTCAATTATACGTTACATTTGATCCTAGACTAGGGTTATACAAGTCATAATCTGTCCATGCTTGCTCTTGCGCACGTTGTTTTATCTGAATACTTTTGAAATATTCCAAGATGTGTTTTTGGTTCATTCTTAATTGTTGGCTTGTCAGAATCACATAACTTTCTGTTTTCAGGTTCGTATTGCTCGAATTTTCAATACATATGGGCCGCGTATGTGTTTGGATGATGGGCGTGTTGTCAGCAATTTTGTTGCTCAGGTCAATTACTCACCAATTTGTTTTATGCATCATTAATGAATATTACATTGGGTGTTTCTCATTGTGATTATCGTTCATATGTTTACTTATTATTGTTGCTATCCGTAGGCTATCCGCAAACAACCACTGACCGTGTACGGTGATGGTAAACAAACACGAAGCTTCCAATATGTCTCTGATTTGGTATGGAAGTCCTTTCTCTTTCACTTTCTCCTGTGGACTCTTATTAGAAGCCATTTTTACATTTTTTCTGTTGTTGGACTTTTACATTTTTCCTTAGGACTTTTACGTGCTATGACATACTACACAAATCTTATGATCATCAATTTTCAGTTGAAACTTTAGAGTTTTGACCATGAGCTGAAAGCCTGCATCATTATTTATTTCTTTTGTATGAATTTGTACGCCAAAGGGTTGACCTGAAACAGATTGAGCTGTTGAAATAATTGATGAAAGATCTGAAACACTGCTTTGCAATATTAGGTAAATGGGCTGGTGGCATTGATGGAAGGTGAACATGTGGGGCCTTTCAACCTGGGAAATCCTGGGGAATTCACCATGCTAGAGCTTGCTGAGGTATGTTTTACTTGACCTTAAGTATTTGGATGGTAATTGTGCTTGAGCATAGTTAAATGTTCTCCCTTGAATCCATGAATGTTCTCTTGCCTGCAAAGAGAGAGAGATCTACAGAGGAATGCTCAAGTATTCTATTTCCAATGATTGAACAGGTTGTGAAAGAAACAATTGATTCAAGTGCGACAATAGAATTCAAGCCAAATACTGCTGATGATCCTCATAAGAGGAAACCTGATATTGGCAAAGCGAAGGAGCTTTTGAACTGGGAGCCAAAAATATCTCTGAGGGAGGGACTGCCTCTAATGGTGAGTGATTTCCAGAATCGCATTTTAAATGAGGATGAAGGAAAAGGGAATTAATTAATAACGAAAGGACAACCAGTATGTATAGTGTGAAGCATGGCTGTATCTTAATTCATTCGTTTATTTTTGTCATCCTCAACTTATATTACTTGGCAATTCTAGCAAAATGCTATATTAGGAAGATGTATCTCCTGTTCCCCACAGTGCTTGATTAGCACAAAATCTATGATCACTAGAGTTTCATGACAATTTTGACCACTGTTTCTGGCACAAATTTTGGTGGTGGAATGTAATCCTCAATTATTTTTGTGACAGTTTTGGTGTCTTGAAAGGAAAGTGTGTTTGTATGGACAAAGTTCTATTTCTAGATTTTTCACTTTGCACTAATCAGGGACCTATTTGCACTCTTATCATACTTCCAATAGACCAACCCCATTGGGTTGTTCATATATGCTCTTTAAGTCGAGTTTCCACCATTTCTAAAATAGAGGAAACTGATGACTTGGTTCTTCAGACCCTGCTCAGATTTGGGAATCACCGAGACTTTTACTTGAGTTATATGTGGATCTATCCTTCATCGTTTGAACGGGGAATCTATAAAACACAGTACAAAACTACATTCTTACTATCAGTATGGGTATCTTGGATAAGATATGAATCAAGTTCACTGTCGGTTAGGAGTTTGATCTCTAAGACTTTACTCATATGTTAGTGATCAAATTAATTCGGACTTCTAGCTGTTCCTACATTTTATATGCTCACTCAAAGTTGGTCAAAATTTAACGACATCAAACTTGCATATTCCATTTCTATGCATTCAACTTTTGTGAATTTTTGAAGTCATGTACTCTTGCATTTGCATGTCTTGTTCAGATCAATATTGTTCATACGAATATATCATACCACGCATCGATGCCTACTGAATGAGAAATTAATTTATCGGATCTTAGCGTTATTGTTAACTTTTGTTTTCTCTCCTCAGTTAAGAATTGATTAGGAATAAGAAAATTTTGTTTGGTGTCAACCTTTCTGTTGGATGGGTAAACTGGGATCAGATTCTTTCGGTGGTTGTAGGATAGGACAGTTAGTTATGTGTAACTATTACCTAGAGAGGAAAAGTACCAAACTCCATTTAAGTGAGGAAAGCAAGGATACAGTTTTGACCAAATTTCTAGGCAAGAAAAGTAGAAAACCCTATAACCCAACAATGTCCAATATAAGAAAGGGAAGTACATATACTTCTCCTAGAGAATGGAAAGAGTCACAAACTCGGCCTTTTCATGATCGAACTTTTACAAAAACATTCAAGTTTATGAAATGAGGTTGAGAGTATAAGATTTGTTTTGAATGTTGTGCTCAATAAAAATTATACCTCCGGATACATCAAGAGAGAGTTGAATTCTATTCATTTCGTCGAATCATATAGAAGAAAACATAGAAGATGGAGGATTAGAGGATCACAAAACAAATGGCAGTACTGAAAATGAAAATGAAGAAGCAAACAGGTAAAGATCCCCTTGTTATTCTTCCACTTAAGAAATAGAATAACTAAAAACGAAACGTTTACATTTGGAACTCATAGGTGGTGAAAGTGCAAGGTTGGCAGGGATATAAAGGGAGCAAAAGAAGAGAGTATATAACTATAGATGAATGGTAGAAAGCCATTAATATAAGCATCTGATTTTACGAGCTTGCCTAGTAGAATTTTTGATGTCGATCAGTAGTGGTTGCTAGAGAAAGAGAGTGTCTAGCTTTGTGTCTCATCCATCTACAGAAAAGAAAGAAAAATTCTAAATGGTTTTGTAATCTGCTGGCAGAACTTATTCTCCGTGAGAGGAATCAAATAATTGAATGATAAATATCATCTGGAAAGCTTTCCTTTTGCAAATCTTTGCTCCATTGCTGGCATGGTTGATGGAGCTTCTTAGAAACGTCGACTGTGGTGGACCTTTTGCTTTATTTCCTTGTAGCATAGCCAAAAGTTGTATTGCAAGATTGTTTTTAAGATATTCTTCAGTGTGCTTGAGCAATAAATTGTTCGATAAAATGTATCAAATTAGATGAGCATAAACTAACATAAAAAAATCCACAAACAATATATTATTGAATATTCTTTTGAACATAACATACTTGGACATATCAAACAGGGTATCAACTAGCACGCATACTCAGATGATTTTCATGTCTATTAAATTCAAGTAATTTCGTGTGTTCTTATAATTTTGTTTTACGAGTGTGTGTTTAAGTAGCAAGATGTATGCTTCGTATAAAAAAGAAGTTAAATTACGCCGGAATTCAACCTCTTTTTCCAAGTCATTTTGAATGCCATGCTACATGCTTAGAACCTATTTTTCCAAGCCAAAATATTTGGCGAATTGCCTCAAAGAGAGCAGATGGCCAAATACATGAGCAACCAAACCAGAGTGTAGGTCTTGTTTTCAGAAAGAAAGATCTTGAAACCTTATCTCCCAAGACAATGCCGTTGGTCAGGGTACTGAGTACTGACCTATGTTTCCTTTAAAAAACTGAAACTGGAGTCAAGGACAAAGTTGGGTTTTGCTTTTAAGCGTGAATATGAATTTTGTAGGGCATGCATGCCCAACAAACCAACAGTGAACACAGAACCCACCACTGGTTTAGGGCACCTCCTGCAGGATGTGTTCTATATTTTAATTCACCTTCCTCTATATAAAATCTACTTAAGGGCAACGCATTCTATGTCACGGGCACTGGCTCCACTCTTCTCCAAGCTCATATATATATATATCTCATATCTGCAGAATTCTTTCTATTTTTATTGATTGACATCTCATCTGCTATATATATATATATTTTTTTTTTTTTTGCTAGTGTCCAACATCTGCAATATGATATCTGATTGAAACCCTTAATTACTTTTTAACAGTTTCATTTACCTTGCATACTCTAAACCGACACCTGCAATATGAAAGCTGTAAAATCGGATGTCTAATACTTAAAACTGTCCATCACAACTCATACAAGTATTATAACATGAACTTGTTTAGATACAATTTTTAGGTAATTGGATGTATAACATTTAGTTTAAGTCTCTGTAGTTGATAATAAGCGTAGAGCGTGATGGCGTTCTTGTTTGTCGAAAAATAAATGTGATTTTGAAAAAGTTATTGAACAGTATGATTCCTTTCCTTGAAAGATGAACTTTTAGATGGAACTTAAATTGCAAGTGGTAGATGGAACTTTCATCAAGAATGGAAGTTTGGTAGAGATGTTGAGATTGTATCCCTAATGCAATTGGTAACCACAATGACATATAGAAAACAGAATTCGAAAGAAGGCACTTACTACACATCATTTTCATCCTTTAAATCCACAGAAAAAGTTAGATGCAAATCATAAAGATCACACCCTGCAATGGTAGGCTGCTGTTTAGAAAGAAAATGTTGCCCCACGTACTTCTCTTCTTTAACTGCTTTTGTTTTCTTCCTCCATTTTTACTGTCTTATTGATCAGGCTAGACATCTGCCATGAAAGAGTAATCCCAGGTTTCCTCTACTGTGCTAAGAAACTCAGCTTTCACCTCAATCTCATAATGTGAGGAGGACCCTTTCATTGGAGGATTCCAATGTTTTAGCATTATTGATTGTGAACTTTCAATCCATAGGTGAAGTTCTGGGAAGTTCTGCTGGTAAACAGTTACTGCGAGCAAAAAATGAAGGCTTATGAGTTTCAAATATACTGGATGCAAACTCCATAATCTTACTTACAGCAATAATATATACTTAAATCATATCTTAATTATAATTTGCTTGGAATCTACAAACCATGTAATGATTCTTGTATTCCCCTTTATCTAATAGAGTAAGCTTCAAGCTCTCTCTCTCTCTCTCTCTCCCTTTTATGCAGATTCTGTATAGCACTATTACTCCTATAGAGTCATCATTATCAAAATGAAGTTGAAAGGCATAGATATCTTCTGTGCATCCCAAGCTTCAACAGCCATATGTTTCAGTATGGATCAAGCCTCATCCTCCTCATCAGTTATCCAACTTGGTGGTCGAGCCATCGATCGCCACAATCCCATTATCCAAGATTCAAGAAGATCAAGCGCTAGTAGTACTAGTACTAGATTTATCAATCCACCTTGCTATTCTCAACCACCTATCAATCCCAAAACTTACCATCAACTCCAGAAGAGCAAGAAAAGCTCCTCATCTTCAAAGACAAGTAGTGATCAGAGCAAGAAGAAGATTGTGAGCTTCTCAAAAGAAAAGTATGAGCAGAAGAGGAAGAGTACTTCTTCCAATGGTAAGAAGCCGTCTGATGATAGTGTTAAGAAGTACTCTTCAGTTCCAAGTGGAAGTGTTGTTAGGAAGAGCTCTGCTGAGCCAGTTGATCTTATCAGTAGTATTACTCCTCCTGGATCATCCAGATACCTTCTGAGTGACAAGGTGTTCTTCGATGGGTTACCGGACTTTGAACCAGTTTCGGAATTGGTCCCAGTAGTTGGAGACAAGGAGAACCAAAACACAGGGATGAATAAGCAAGAATATGATTCTGCTTCTTCAGCAAGCTCTTCCTCATCTCTGTCAAAACCTCCTCCTTCCAACCAGGTTTGTACAAATCTTTTTAATAAACTTAAATCCCAAAAAACTAATCTGCATGTATGATATAAATTGTTAGTTTGTATATATAAAAAGGTAATTAATGTTCTCTTGCCTTGTAACATTAAAAGGTAATTAGGTGGCAAGATTAATCTCAAGTCTTAATTGCACATTCAATCAACCTTGTAACATAATCTTTTCATAACTTGATGATTATGGTTTGTAGGTTGTAGTGTTGAGGGTGTCACTGCACTGCAAAGGCTGTGAAGGAAAACTGAGAAAGCATCTATCAAGAATGGAAGGTACTTGCACCATTTGTTTTTTTTATCTCATTAAAGTGATTAAACATTCTATCTTTTACAAGATTGGAGCTAGCTACTTCATTAACTTGGACCTACATCATTGAAATATGAAATAATTAAGTATTAATTGTTGATAATTTTGTGAGCAGGAGTGAGATCTTTCAACATAGACTTTGCAGCAAAGAAGGTGACTGTAATGGGGGATGTAACCCCTGTGAGTGTGCTTGCTAGCGTCTCGAAGGTGAAGAATGCCCAGTTTTGGCCTACTGTGTCTACAACCCCATCTGCCTCACCAGCACCTTGTCCTACCCAACTAAAGGCCAAGAATTAACACAGTGCAAGCAGTCTGCAAGAGGTAGTTCAAGAAAGAGAGAGAGAGAAGAGAAAGACAAGAACTTGGGGAATTGTATTGTAATATTATGGTTTGCATGTGATTTAAAAACTGATTTATCTTGTGTAAATGCACTGTTAGCATGGGTGGAAGAACCAGATTCTGTGTCTGCTTGGTTAGTAGGAACTAACAAGGAATTGAGTGGTAACTAGAAAGTTCACTTTGTTTTTGAACTTTGCTATGGTTTGGGACCTTTTGATAAGAAAAGGTGGAGTCTTTGAGGAACCACCCAACAAATTAGAAGTATGCTTAGCCTTTGAGCTGCCCTATGGCTCCGTTCTGTTCTATTTTTATCAATTCCCCATGTTTGTTGTTTAATACTGCATGCCATGCGTTGGTGCTTCCTAAAAGCTATTCTGTTTTCTCTATGTATATTTACCACAGTTTGTTATACTCTTAACTGATGCTTAGAAAACCGTAATGAAATCCTAAATGCTGGGTTGCTGGCTCAAGGACCATGCCCTTGGTTCAAGGGGTTTCAGATAGTGCAGCCAGGCAAAACCAACAACCAGATTTTGGTTAGAAATAAGAACAAAATGCCCCTTGTGGTTCTATTTGGTTGATGTTGACACATAAAGAGGTTGCACATGGTATGAAGTAAATGGGGTAAGAGGACAACTTGCCATTCCAATAGTGAAGTAATGCACCATGCAAGGGCAGTTCTACAAGTAAATAGTGGATATAGTTTATGTAAAAAGATATAGCTACTCAAAGAGGGCCTGGTAGTTGCTCAGTAAAATTTTAGTCCTTAATATTCTCTCAAGCATTAGGATCCATTTGTTAGGAGATCTGTTTGTTAGAGTTAGTCCACCGATTGACTAGGAGACTGATGTAAAAAGATATAGTCTTAGTTATCACTTCCATGATCTTCGGCTTGGAACTAAAGAGATTGATTTTTAAAAACAAACTACATTTGAATGAAGTTAAATAGTAAATTAGCACATGGCGGAATTTGTGGCAACTTCAGACATTCTTGAGTTGAGAGCAACCTTGTTAGAGCATCTCCAACAGCTTCTCTATTTTAGAGAAAAAAAAGAATTTTGGGGAATATTGAGTTTTTTAGACCCCAACAGCTTCCCCATCTCATTCCCTATATTGGAGAAAGGGATGAGAGAGAAAGCTACATTCGCCAAATTTACAGCAAGCGGCAAAATTTTGCCGAATGCGCCACAATAAATTTTTCGCGCGCCATTATTAACTTTTTGCGAATCTCCAAGCTCCAAGGCCATTCAACTTCAAGATTCAAAATACGAGATTTAAAGATGAACCCAAAGAGTGCTGATCCTCAACAGAAAAAGAAGATAGAAGCACAAGGTGAGCCATCTCCTCCAACTCTATTGGCTTCAATCCAGGTTCAATTTTTCTAATTTTTTTCATCGATTCACTCCCGCAATCTACAAGACTCATGTGGGTTTTCGTTTTTGTTAAACTTAGAGACGCCTAGTGCGTCGTTATCGTCAAACTTGAGCTGGATATGTGGGTTTTGTGCTTGTATGAATTGGGTATTTTCCATTGATTAGGTATTGGGTATATTCCATGAATTGTATTTTTGTTCTTGATCTTGTATTAGGCTGGAACACCATAAGCAAGTATTCGAAAAGCAGCTGTTACCTTTTGAAGCGATGACAAACCAAGACGCCCAGCAGCATTCCTCCTTTGAACAAAATAAGTATCATGTGCAACGACAACATCATGAATGCGAAGGAAAAGAGCTTGCTTCATTCGGAACCTCCTTCGAAAGGAACGAGCCCCATATTTTGGAGGGTTGGCAAAGTAGTCACGATAAAGTCTTTCGTGACCATCAATATGATCACGTTTAACAATACCGTGACCTATAATAGAACCACGACGATCTCTTCTTGAATTATTGTTGGCAATACGTTCTTCTTCTATTTGCGCAAGTAATAGCTCTTCTTCATAATCGTAATCAATATCGTCATCGTCATTCATGTACATATCAACTAAATACCGACTAGTCAACGAACGACGAGCCATATGAAAATAGTTTTGAAGTGAGAAAGAAAATGACGAAGTAAATGAACTAAAAATAGGAGGAGTGAGATAGTAAACATGAAGAACAATTTGTTCTTATTTATAGAAGAATAGTAGACGTTAATTAGCCGTTAGATAGCCGTTGTAAACTAGCCGTTAGATAGCCGTTGTAAACTAGCCGTTAGAAAATAGCCGTTGTATTCGGTAAACTAGCCGTTATTTTAAATTTGTATTAGATATAGAGTATTTATTACATGTTTGAAAATAAAAAAATAAAAAAATATTATATTATTGAAATAAATATGAATGTAGTTGTAATAAATGTGAAAATCTCCAAAATGGGGAAGCTCTTGGAGTTGGAGCATAATTTTTTTAGAGATTCTGACTTTTACTTCCCTATTTTACAAAAAAAATAGGGAAGCTGTTGGAGATGCTCTTACAGGATAGTTCTAGTTTTTGTTTTTTGGTTGAGTACCTAAATGAATACTATAGGTTTATACAACGGTGCATTTTAAAGTTTCTAAAACCGAAAGAGGGACTCATTTTGATATGCTTAGTTGGGTCATAGATTGTGTTTTTTTTTTTTTTTTTTTAATCATCTAATAATTAGGAATGTTTTTGAGATACGTACTGGCGGTACTGCTACTACACTAATGTGAAGTGATGGTCAAATTTCTCATAAATGATACTTTTAGAACATTCTGTCATGCTTGTTAATTTGTTGTACTCCAAGTGAACAGAAATTGGACATTTCGACGTTGACGGCTGATCTTCCCCTATATGTTTTTATTGGCAATGCAAATTGGACATTTTCGATCATTTTTCCTGTTTTGATTGTTCAGGGTTTTTATTTCGTGTCCTATTTGATTAGGTCATTTTTTTTTTTTTTTAATTAGGTCTTATTTTCTTGGTAAGAATAAAGCCATGGAAATAAGGTTCAAGTTCGTACACTATTTTGTGTATTTGTTTTGATAAGTCCTATTTCGTGTCCTAATATCGATTAGTTTAAATGAACAAATCACTACTATTACTTTGTAGATTACCATGGAATAGTATGTAATATTCAGATTTAAAAAACAAGAAGTTAGAGAGGTTCCGACTTTCAAGTTTCTAGTGATGTTTCTTCTTTTTAAATTGAAAGTTCTCTTAAAAGAAAAATGGAAAATAATTTAAAAGGTTTTTAATCATTTCCAATAACTTCAGATAAATACTAATAAGTTCAAGCTTTTAATTTATCCTTTCTCCGAGATATGAAATGAAGAGTCCTCTCATCAGTAGATGTTTGAATCTACACTCCAGCCTTTAAAATCGCTCTGTCTACCCTTGATTCTGTTGTCTTTGTTCAGTTTATCTTCCGCGAATATTGCAATCCTTACCTTCATTGACTCTTCAAATTCTGAAACTGTAAAAAACCAAACCCTACATTTCAACATGGCTCCCTCCAAACCTGTTAAGGACAACAACAACAACGAAGACAGCAACGACGACAATGACGAAGAACTCCTGACACTTCAGCTCTCCACTGGAAACAGTTCCACCAAAGTTAAGAATCACCGTGATGCTTCTAAGTCGTCTCGTTCCCGTCGATCTCCAGAAGCTATGAATCGCCGAGTTGCTTCTAGGTCGTCCCGTTCCCGTCGATCTCCAGCTAAAAACCTAGGAGAAGGAAAGACTGAAGACATACCAGCCTCATACCCTTGGGCTACCACAAGGCGTGCCCGAGTGTACTCTCTTCATTATTTACTTTCTAATGGCATTAACAAAATCAAGGGTGTCGTTCAATGCAAAAAGTGTAATAAGAAGTTTGAGATGGGGTATGATTTGGAACAAAAGTTTGGACAAGTGGCGACTTATGTGTTCCAACACAAGAGTGCGATGTGTGATAGGGCACCTCATGTTTGGATGAATCCCACACTTCAGGATTGCAAGTTCTGTAATGAAAAAAATTGTATGAAGCCTGAGATGGGAAAGAAGAGGTCGATCAATTGGCTTTTCTTGCTTTTGGGTCAAATGCTCGGAATGTGCAAACTCAATGAACTGAAGTACTTCTGCAAGCACACCAACAATCACAGGACCGGTGCTAAAGATCGCGTTTTGTATCTTACTTATCTAGGACTGTTGAAACAACTCGAGCCGAATGGACCGTTTAATGTTTGATACATAACATGACGGATTTCAAGTTTGACGGGTGGTGCGGAGGTATTTTTATCGTATTAGCTCTTGTTTTGCTTGGTTTTGTTTTCAAATGGTTTTCGATTCAGAATTATGTAATTTTTTTATATCTACTCTAGTTCGTTTCGGCAATGGTTATTATATCTTTTTAAGGGTTAGTTTGGTTAGTGATTGCTGTTAATCTATTTCCTTAAACTCTGTTCCGAGTGATTGCTGAACAAATTTATTTCCTTAGACTGTCTTCTAAGTCGTTGATTCGCTAGCTAAACTCAGTTGATACATGCAGTCTATGTAGAATTGTCAAAAGAGAGCGCGTCTTAATCTGTATACTCGTTCTGGAAGACACTAGTGTTTGAGAATGAGGAGGGATGAAGCATTCAATTTCTCATATGAGCACCATGCATTCATCAACTTTTGTGTATATAGAGGGAGAGGAGAGAAAATAGGGTTTAGCGAGGATAGGGTTCAAGGAGAGGGGGAAAAAAAAACATAAATTTTATTGTGGGTGAATCGAATATAGTTTTTATACGGTTCAAGGGTATGCATGTTCCCACTTCTATCATTCATGCTTGACTTTGGTTCCCATTTTTATCATTCATGGTTGTCCAAGTTTGGTCATAAATTGAATTTAGAGGTGGGTTTATGTACTTGACACAACCTCATGGGTTCCATTAATTTTGGTGCATGGAAGTTGAAAACTAAATAGGATTCTTGCTGGTTAATTCATATTTTCTGCATAAAAGGCATATATAGTGCAGTATATTTACTTCATTCTTATAAGTTGCATCTGGAGTTTACCAACATGTCATTGGATACATACCATTTAAATTGTATCGCTTATGACAGATTTAAAGTGAAATCAGTCAATGTCATAAAATTGCTCTCTTTCGGGAGTCAAAGAGCATTATATTGATCGCATATTAACAATATTATCATTACATACCCACTCGCATACACTCCGTGGTAAACGAACAATGATATATAAGGATATATAACCTTAGGTTCGATTAAGATAAAGTGAGCCTATAACAATGTGTAAACTCATGGTATAGGCCCACAAAAAGCATAATGCTTCTTGGTGTAACATAGATTCCTAGCAAGTTTTCGATTCGTATCAAAACCCTCTCTCGTTGCGCATGGTTGACAACACGCAACCTTTTCTCTAGAGGTGTAACGGGAGACAACAGATTGTTGACGTCGTCATTCTCCACGAGCAAAAGTATGAAGTTGTTGAAAAACCAAGGACCACGGTGAAGAATTCGGTGCTTGTCCTCTTGATTCTTGAATTATTATTACTATTTTTTATTAAAAGATACTTCATTAACTGGAATGGAATGTAACAATTTACGGATTGTAGGTCACTAATCAAGACTCAATATTAGATCGTGAATATCCCTCTCTCCTCGTCATGAATCGAAACCTTCTCCTTCAGCCTTCATACTCTAGAAAACGCCTTCAGAGTCGTTGATCATCTTGTTGTCCCCTTCAAGGCCCAACATGACCGCCTTTTTACTTTCCCGCCATCTCGACTGAACACTATAAATCACACATTAGTACCCGGCTAAATTTACAAACATAAATAACTCACTTTCAATAATTTTTAAACAAAAAAGAACATAAGTCTGTACCAAAATCGAGTGGACTCAAAACTAATTGAATAATTGAAGTTGAAATATCTAAAATGTCACTGATTTCGTCAAAATTACCATGTTGTCATTCTACTAACCGACAAGTTTACCTCTCTCCTCCTTTTTGAGTTATTTCAGGCAATTTCAAGTTTTCCGACCAAACCGTCGACAATTTTGAGAAGATTCAAACTACAAAATTGTTATTCATCTCATGAGCTTTCATTTTAGTACAATGTTGCATATATTTTGAGAAACTTTGAAATTTCGAATTTCAACTACCACGAGCCACAATCAAGGATTAAAATATCGATATCGGTAGATATATCGGTCGGCCGAAAAAAAAAAGATATCGGATATATCGGAGATATACCGGGGATACTCTGTAAGAATTATTATTTTTATTTAAATATTAAATTTATTCATTTTACACATAAAATCTTGCACGCCTTGTAAATTGAGAGTTATCACGATCTACAGTTTATCATCTTACTGCTTCCCGATAATCTCCTCGTTCAAAACGACGCATGTCTTGAGGATATTGATATCCATCATCGCCATCACTGCCATCATCTTCATTGAGATTTTGTTCACTCCCAAGATATTCATTTCGCAGTTCTTCTCTAATATCTTCTTCAACAGCTGCCTTTTCTTGTTTGATAGCATCTTTTCTCTTGATCCATGCGATCACCTCTTGCTTCACATCCTGTGGCACCTTATCACATTTTTAACACCCCTTTGTGGATCATAACCTGATAAATGACTCTTCAATCTTGTAATTCCGCCACTTTGAAATCTGCTAGAACAAAATATGCAGATTGTGCCACTTTTATTTCCTTCAATAGCAGTTGCATACTTCCATGCTAGATCATTTTCACGTCCACTACCCCTTGCCATTATTGATCTAGCACATAACAATACTCAACATCAGTTAAACATTTTGTGTAAGTGTGGTAGGTATTAACTATAAAATTAAAGAGAAAACTATTCTAATAAGGAGATTTAATTACCTGAATTCTACAACTACTTTTTGTAAGGAGCACAAGAATGAAAATAAGCTTGCATGTTGAAGTACCTACGCATGTGCGCTCTTATATAGATTCATCACCAGCCTTGGGTCGTCAGTAGTTCACTACTTTTCCATGTGTCTTCATTGTTTTGTTGAATGAACTCAATGACAATACGTCAATATGTTTTTATCGGGCTAAAAACAAGCCTACTTTTTACATTTTTGGGCTCTTCTTATAATTGAACAAAAGATGAGAACACTAGTTGACTACTTTTTCATGTGTCTTCAAACATGTAGTTGAATGAACTCAATGACAATACGTCAATATGTTTTTGGCGGGCTAAAAACAAACCTACTTTTTACATTCTTGGCCTCTTCTTATAATTAAAGAAAAGATGAGAACACTAGTTGACTACCTTTCCATGTGTCTTCATTATTTTGTTGAATGAACTGAATGACAATACGTCAATATATTTTTGTAGGGCTAAAAACAAGCCTACTTTTTGCCTTCTTAGCCTCTTCTTACTACATTCATTCAATATTCATTGCGTGAGTTGCGTCCACTATCGATTATTGATCACGGTTCTTCTGTTCTATGACTTCCATCAAAAATTAACTAGATGAGAACAAGTTGTTGATTGATCGCTCATCACTACTTTTGCATATGTCTTTATTGTTTTGTGGAACCAAGTAATATTGTCGGGTTAAAAAAAGCCTTATTTTTGCCTCGAGAACTCGAGGCGATTACTTATTCAAAAACTCGATGCGATTACTTATTCGAGAAATCGAGGCGATTACTTATTCGAAAACTCGAGGCGATTACTTATTCGAGAAATCGAGGCGATTACGTATTCGAGAACTCGAGGCGATTACGTATTCGAGAACTCGATGCGATTAGGTATTCGAGAACTCGATGCGATTACTTATTCGAGAACTCGAGGCGATTACTTATTCGAGAACTCAAGGCGTTTACTTTTTTTCTTACTTTCTTACATATTCCTGGAGGAGAACACTCATCACCGGTATTTCTCAAGACTGTCTGGCACTTCTCTCATCCGGATATCCTTTTAGGGGAATTCGGGATATTCATTTTTTTTAATATCTCTCGAGGTGATCACTGATTACTTATTCAATTACTCTTCTCTTAAACATTCTCGAATCTTGAGAAAAGAAGAAGAAAAAATTGGAAAATTTTACATATATTTCGTTAAAATATCGGAGATTTGTCGCAAATATCTTAAATATCAGAGATTTATCGGAGAAATATCGTAGATACGGTGAAAGATAAGATATTTTCCCTCAAAGATATATCGGTCGGCCGAAAAAAGGAGATATCGGGGGATATATCGGATATATCGTAGAGATTTTAAACTCTGGCCACAATAGCAGGTTAGTAGGGTTGACAGTAGCAGCTTGCCTCATAGTTGACAGTAGCAACAATTTTTAAGGTCGACAACGACATCTAACTTCACGGTCGACAATAACATCTAATTTCTCTATCGACGGTAACATTTAGTTTCTCTATCGACAGTAGCAACTAGTTTCTCTATCCACAGTAGCAGTTAGTTTCTCTATCCACAGTAGCAGTCTTATGATTGGTAAGGTTGTAAGGAGTGACTAAACACATATAACTAGTAGCAGTAGCAGTAGCAGGGATGGAAACAATATTTACTTTCTAATGGCATCAAAATCAAGGGTGTGGTTCAATGCAAAAAGTGTAATGAGAAGTTTGAGATGGAGTATGATTTGGAACAAAAGTTTGGACAAGTGGCGACTTATGTGTTCCAACACAAGAGTGCGATGCGTGATAGGGCACCTAATATTTGGATGAATCCCACACTCCCGGATTGCAAGTTTTGTAATGAAAAAAATTGTGTGAAGCCTGAGATGGGAAAGAAGAGGTCGATCAATTGGCTTTTCTTGCTTTAATGCTCGGAATGTGCAAACTCAATGAACTAAAATACTTCTGCAAGCACACCAACAATCACATGACCGATTCTAAAGATCCGTTTTTGTATCGTACTTATCTGGGATTGTTGAAACAACTTGAGCCATATGGACCCTTTGATATTTGATACACACATCAAATGTTCATCATTAGCCCTGAATTGCTTGGTTTAGTTTTCAGGTGGTTTTTGATTCAACGTTATGTAATTTTGTTCATCTACTTTAGTTTGTTTTGGCTATGTGCTCAAGAGAAGCAAATAAACATTCTTAAAGTGCTCAGATTGTTGCTATTGGACATCTTATGCTAATCTATTTATTCCCCTTCAGATGAAATTACCATTTCATTGCCTCATATACATACTACTTTTCAGCATTCTAGTTCGAAAGGAAGTTTAACTATGGCTCTGATTTGCACTACATAACCATTACCTCTGCAACTAAGTCATCTAACAACGACTTCTCTATTTCCCTACCTATTATGTCAATGTAGTCTCCGAAATGCAACCACAGCGAGTCCCTTTCCAGCAGTTTGTCCAAACTCTCCTCATTGGCATTCTCTTCACCAGCTACCAACTTACGGAGGTCATCTTGGAGGGCAGTTTTGTTAATCCACTTTGGGCCAACCGTTATCTTCATAGGTCTAACCCATGGGTGTGAATCAGTGAATTGCTGAAACATCTCCAGAAGTCCTGAATTTATTCGGTCGAACAGTAATTTCCTCTCTGACTTTGGACAAGAAGTCTCGTCACAGTACTTTTTCTCCAGCTCTTCGAACAGTATAGGACTCACTGGACACTCTGGAGTGTGCCATGTAGCCAACAATGTCTCATGGTCGGCATTGTTTAAACCTGATTCAGTTAACATATCAACCATGTATGAAGACTCCCAGCCCTCTTCTTCCTTACATATTGCATGCCGAAACCAAGAGGATCCTTCTCCTGCATCTTCATCACTTGAGATTAGCATGGATCCCTCTGCATATGAATCCGATTCCATCTTGAGTAGCTGAAGCTGCATCCGAAGCCCTAAAAGTAGAAAAGAAAATGAAATATTAAAGCAAAAAAAAAAGAACTAGGTAAATCGAGTAAAAGAATATCGAATGCAAATTAGTCAACAACGTGGAATTCATGGTAGAAAATCACAGTTGGTTATCAAACTCCAAATTAGATTTCAGCGTTCCAGATTATCTAAATAACACAACAGACATAATTTCAACTCCCAATGATGCATACAAGATGATGATAAAACCCCTTCCTTATTCAAAAATGGCATATCCTCTCATAGAGGATGGCAATGATTTTCAGTAGAAAACATTGTTAAACCAATACTTTTATAGTATGTATCATTGTCAACTCTAGAATAGAAGTAACAATATCAAGCAAGTTTTTTGGTTTTATATTATTTATTTCAATTTTTATTTGTTGAGGCTTCAATCATCAAATGAAATAACAGCAAACCTAGATGCAGAACTAGCACCAACATGCTAATGGATATTGATATGGAAACAGTTTTAAGCTCATACGGTAACTATCACTAGCAACAGAAAACCAATACAAGTGGTCTTCCAGTTACCTTGCAGGTCCGCGCTGAGAGTCTCAAAGCAGTCGGAAGAAGATGACACATCATCGATAAAAGGAACTTCCAGGACTGAAACCGGACTGGGCTGATCAGCCTCTTTAGAGCTTGCAAGAGATTTTATACCAGGTATAGTGTGCTCAGACGGGACTGCCTTTTCATCAGAAGGTCTAGTTGATGGTTCCTGGAATTTAATGAGATATTAGCAAGAAAAATTCTTCTGATGCAAAACTGGAATTCCTATTTCAACTGAGCAATAAATCGCAGGAATTCTTCACACATAAAGTATGATGATACATCTACAATTTTTATGAATGATACATGAAAAAATGCTCAAGAATACAGAATATCTCAGAACTTGGTAGATGCACCAGATTTATTTTCTTCCGTAATGGAAAAATGAACTTATGTAAGAGTTTTAAGGATCACTTCAGTTGTTTTTTAGTTCACTGCGTTTTCCAGCAGCAACAGGTTTCCAACAGGTTGGGGATAAGTATATTATAAAACTCGATTAGGATATTTAAGCACATACCTCTGCAATTAGGCTATCTTGGTGACTGCTACAAGAATCGCCTTCCACCGACATACGGGCTGAAAATTCTGGAGGGAATGCATCGAGTGTCTCAGAAGGAATGGATACATCCAAATCTACCAACTTTACAGAAGCTGGACTAGCATCTATACCATTACCAGATGATGACCCAACCATATTCTGCTGGGATTGTTTGTTCTCTTCAGGATCAGTTCTTACTCTATCAGGAGTGTTGGGAGTTTCCAGTGAAATGTCCATAGTTTCTCTACTTAAGGAGCGAGAATTACAAGATCTAGGATTCCTGGATCTATAATTTCTGCGCCCACCATCTCTATGATCAAAATCAAATTCTACTGATTGGTTTCTTTTATGCTTGAATGCCTCCACTGATATCAGATACCTGTCATCACGTATGGTTTCCCGGCGCATACTTGTCTTATTACTCCCAAATGCACTAGAAGAAGCAGGGAGAGACTTCGATCTTGATAAACTTTTGATGCATTCATCCTTCCAGCCATCCCTACTGCTGATACCAAGAGGTCCACCCCACCGTACAGATCCATCTTCTCTGGCAAATTTTTCTCTAAATCCTGCCTCACCTTTCATGGCATCCAGTTTTGCAGCTTGAGTTTCTTTGTCTGGGATAGCAAGCATTTCAGCAAGGGTGCTGCCCCTGCTAGCCACTCCCATCTCCTGGGACTTATGAGTCATTTTCCACCTCTCTGATAGTCTCTTCTTGGCCTCTCTACTCACAGAAGATTCAATAGAGCAGGTTGACGAGCGCCTGGAGTAATTATGTATGTCAGAGGATTGTCTGGAAGCCACTGAAATCACCTCTGATTCGTTTCCTGATTCATTCTCTGACATGCTACAAGAACTCTCATCGCCAGCATATCCTTTAAATCCAGATGGAGAATATTGCACAGAACCAATGCTAAAGTTATTTCTCATTTGTCTTGTAATTTCCTTGGCCACTTCTCTAGACTCTCTAGACTTATGCCTTGAGTGCCCCTCAGTATCTGGGAGCTTTTTCTTTGGCCATGTATCAACCTCCCTATTTCCAATGCTAGGAAATTCTGAGCGGTCCCTACAAACTGACATAGAAGCTTGAGAAGAACAATGTGATGAAATAGTTTTGGTAGGATTCAGTACCTTCCCAAGGTTTGGCTTCAGAACAACTATCCTTGTGGGAGTAATGGCTGTTTCATGTTTTGCTTCTGATCGGTATTGTGACTTGAGAGAATAACGAGTAGCATGTCTACTTTCAGAGTAGCTAGAAAAAGAATCACGATGCCTCTGAGGAGATTTACAGTAATTTCGTATAGGACTTTCTCTTGCTGATGTCCACCCGAGGTCAATTTTCTCATACTTTGGAGCTTCTGATGACTTCATTGATACCGCTCGGCCACAATGGGATTGGGCACCAGTATGCAGATCATTCAGATGCTTTGTGAACAAGGAGTCTGGTTGCTGAAGAAATTTCAACAGAAGATCCTTGTTAGAATCCAATACCTCAAGGGCATCATGGAATTCCTTTGAATTTTGTAGCTTCTCATCAGTTGAAAGTCGTTTAGCATCCATGAACTTCTGTCGAACAAAAGCCATCTCTGCGTCACTGAGCTTGTTGTTAGCAGCTGCTCGTGATGAGTAACCACGACTTTCCACCTTGGAAGTTTCCAATACTTCAAACACATCCTTAAATTCATTCTGCTCCTTTGAGCTTTTCCTAGATGACCGGTGGTGATCATAACAGACGCCACTTCTGTGCTCTTTCTCTGCTGATCTTGTCCTCTGATGACGATTCTCTGGGATGCCTTTTTGTGGTTTATGAGTGATGGGCTGTTGGGGTGGCATCCCATCAAGACCCATCAATTTGGCAATAACACTTGGTGCTCTTCTTCTCGATTCAGTTTCTCTCAACATCTCCTCAGCTAATAATTTCTTTATTGGAGCTCCACCAGCTTGCTTTGAAGATCTCCACCCCAATTCAAACGTCAACTGCAAAGTCGAAATACACTTGATCAGGAATGTCAACTCTGCAATTCCTCTTTCAATACCAACACAAATCAAAATTCAGCACAAGAGAAACTGATGGCCGGCCCATTTCAAAATAGCAAAATCATTACTTGGTTCATGTTTGGTACAAGCAGCAAAAATAAAATCAATCTCACAACTCAATAAACACAAGTCGAAAATGAGCTTACCGGATCTTCCCCAGTCGAGCCACTACTGCAAGAGCTAGAATCAGACCCCAATTCCTTCTGCTTCTGAACTAACCTGTTTCCTGGAATCAAAATCCTCACATGACATCAGGGAATGCTCATTCCAATGCGGTGCTTCAACTTTATAAATTACACAAAAAGTACGAAAACGAAAGAGCTCGAATCCAGCATGTAATCAGTTGACCACGAGAACAAAGAAAACATGGCAATGTCTGGAAAATAGAGAACATAAATCACAGGCCTATGTTGATTGATCTTTTTTCTCACTGATAAAAAAAAAAAAAGCAATAGAATTATAGCTCATCATCCCCCAAAAAATTCATCATGGAAACAAAGGAATCATAGCAAAACCACTACAAAAAAGTCACATACTTTCCCAAAATTTACATAAATCCCAAAAATAACCTGCATTGCAGAATCAGTAAATAACTTAAAGCCACTTCTATAAAGCAAAACAACAAATCCGCCTTTGTTTGATACCTAAATCAAAGCAAAAACAGATCAAAAGTACTCACGAAATTCAAATTTTCCGAATTTTCTTAAATCAGAGAATTAAATTACTAAAACTTCTGCTTAAGTTGAACTAAACAGCACCGGAATTCAAAAATGAGAGTAATCAAACCTCGTGACGAAGCTCGTTCTCTGGAGGAGAATCTGTCGCCGGAGCTCCGCCGTTCAGAGCCGCTCGGAAGCTTGGACCTCACTGGCCGCAACTTCTCCATCTTCGCTCATTAAAAAACCTAAATTCAAACGATTCTGAAAACGCAGATCGGAAACTCCGCCGAGTCTGGAAGCTTCAGCGAGGCTCACACAGTTCCTCAACCCTAAGTTTTCAGCTCCATTGCCGAAAGTTGAACCGCAGAGATCGAAAATGAGAGAGAGAAGAGAGAAGAAGAGAGGAGAGTAATAAAGAAGAGAGACGGTTACTGAGAGAGTGAAGGAAAATGGCGGAGAGTGGGTGTGAAAAGAAGGACGTGGGTAGAGAAAGGAGGAGAGAGAGAGAGAGAGAGAGAGAGAGAGAGAGAGAGAGGGTTTTTTGAACTTTCAAATACCGATGGGACTGACAGTGAGAGGAGAGAGAGAGAGAGAGAAGGGTGAAGGGTCTGTCCATGGGCGGGCAAGTGGTTAGTGTGGTACAGTGTGGACTACGGTAAAGGGCCAGTGTACCACCACTGGGACTGTGACCCTCAAGTTATAATCCTACGTGGCTGGTGGTGGTGTGGACACGTACTTGTCCTGCTTGGTCCGGCGAGGGAGGTTATACTCACATAATTGATACGCATTATGTATGCTTGGGTATTTTGGGGAAAGTTTTTGACTGGTTTTCCGGTGTTTGCCTGCAGTGGGTGGTTAGTTTAGGGAAACTAGTTTTACCTCTGCAGTGATTCAGGATGGAGCAGGAAGATGAATGGTTTTGAAATTTTGTGCATGTTTGACTGGGTGGTTAGTTTTGTATTTTGAAGTTAATTTGTTCGTTTGGAATCTTATGCGATTGGTTAAGATACACATACATTTAATTCTAACGGAAAGAAGATCTGCGTGCTTATAACTGTTTAGTTGGGTGGTCATTTTCGTATTTTGAAGACAATTGATTCGTTTAGAATCTTACGTGATCAGTTAAGATATGATAGTTTTAACGGTCGTTTTGTCTGAAAATATATTTGAGAAAAGATTTATAGTGACAGAAAGTAAATTACGTATATGCATGAGATAGAATTAATATAGCAATTAATAGTTATATTCATATCTCAAAAATCTCATATGATCGGTTATTCCGTTATTGTGGTGTGCAGATGCTATATCTATAACAGTCGTTTTGTCTGAACCCATATTTTGATAAAAGATTTGCAGAGTTGAAAGTAGAATACGTCATTGCATGAGATAGAATTGATGTAGTAGTTACTAGTCATACAATTATACTCACATAATTGATACGCATTAATCACAAGACGACGTAATCTCATATGGATTATTGAAAAGGAAACATAACTCAATATCCAATTATGTTAGATTGTTTAAATTAAGCTCAATTGTATAAAGTTTAAGTTCTAAAGAACAAGCTAAAAGAAATCGATAAATATTGTACAATACAGAATGTATATGATCTTTATCATACATACTCTTACACTCAAGATGATCAAAGAGTGCTTCTGTTTCTATCTGAATCCGTAGACTCACAGATATAGGTGGATCTTGATGTGATTCCTACCTGCAAATCCTGCTAACTAAGGGAACACCGGTGTTTGGGCCTAAATTAACATTTATCCGAGACTTTGGGCCGAGCCCATAGGGTCACCCATTGGCGGGTAATCCAATTTTATTTAAATCAGTTTCCATCGGGAAGAAGGTTTGGAGTCCTTCTTCGAGTCTGATTTGGAATTGGTTTAAGGTAATACAATCCTATTCGATATCAGAATCCATATGCTTGTTACATATGTATTTGGGGTTTTGAGATCACTATATAAAGAACTCTAGGACAACGTGAAAAAGGTTCTCAACCATACAACTACAAGCTTTTTCCCTGCAAATCTTGCAAGCCTCTCCGGAGCAATCTTACGCGAACTGCCTTCCACCAACTGCAAACAACCATTCTTCCAACCTTGCCGCAACCTTATTTGCCGCAGTTGTCGAAAGTGCCTTGCATTCGTGTCGAAGCATCGCTAAGACCTATCGCTTCCAGCATCTACACGTCCCAGCACACCTGCACCAGTCGAAGTCGCCCACTCGCGCCGATCAGAGCTGCAAACTTGCGTCGTGTCTGCGTTCGTTGAAGCACCCAGTGTCAGTCGTCACGCCTTGTGACAAATCGAGTCGTTACCCCGGTAACAGTCTTTCCCAATCTGCTAAAGGTTGGACGAACGTCATCCGCAGTCTTGATACTTAGCTCTGCTTTGCATCCCAGGATCGAAGTAAGATATCTCAATCTACCGAAAGGTTGAGGAAAAATCCTAGTAATTGTTTACTTAGGTCTTGTTCGAGCCCTTACGCCGGTTTATCAACGCCCGCGTACAGTTGCTTGATCAAGAAGTCAGGTAGCAGGGAGCAGACGGACACGTTCGCCAGAGTCATCCGCTCGCCAAGGGTGATTCGCTCGCCAGACGTCGTCCGCCACCAAGGTTGTACCTAACCCAAAGGTACTGGCACGCTCGCATCAGGACTGAAACTTACGTCCGCCACCCCCACGTGTTGATAGTTCGACATGAGTAAAATCCAACGCGAACATTTTTGGCACGCCCAGTGGGACAAGTGTCAAGATTGCGCAAGCCAATATCTATAAGCGACCAATGTCGTTCTGTAAGAAACTAGAACATCAACTGTTGAAACAGCATAACTCAGCTGCATGTAGGGGTCTGTTCGAATCCCAACTGCAAGCCAAGTTTGGAGATGGCAGGCTTGAAATCGAGGATCTGACTGAGGTCCTCGAAGGAGGTAACCAAGTTCCCGAAAACTTGGAGGGTGTCGCTGATCGCCATCAGGAGGGCGATATCCCGAATGCCGCCGTGGCTCCATTGGATACTGAAGCCAATGATGGAGATGGAATGTTCCCGATTCGGACACCTTCCACTAATGAGATAATGGAGTCTTTTGGCATTATAATATCCAAATCTCAGGCTACTGATGTGATCCTAGAGAAGATAGAAGCTACGCTGAAGGAGTTGAAGACTGAACAGATTGGTCATATGACTAACATCCGTGCTTGGGCGGAGCAAACCTATAGGAATACTGATAATATTAATTCTCTCACTAAGAATCTTGATAGATTAGTGAGGGGGCATCAGGCCGATTTCAGTGAACAACTCCAGCAACAGCAGGAGGAGTTCAGAGCCCATATGCTGCAGCAGCAGGAACAGATGGAAAAGACCAACGCCGCTGTCGAGCGATTGGCGCAGGTTGTGCAGATGGGTTTCGAGACTGAGGCATCTGAACCAAACGAACAGACCCCTCCACTAAAACCCACAAAGACAATGGAGAAGGGTCCACTTAAAATAGCCAAGCCTTCTAATAAAGGATCTGACACTGTTCACCCGAATAGACAGCAGAGGAGAGGTGGTCGGTTGATAAACCCCCCACCTGACAACGAAGGCGAAGCTCAAGAGGAGGACGGTGAGGGTGTTTATAACCCGCAACGAAGTACAGAGGCTGTTTCATGAACAGTTAAGGGTCATGCAAGGTTTGCCGGATCCCGGTGTAACCTATACCAATCCTCTTATACTGGCTGTAAATCTGACGCCATGGCCCGCGAATTTCAGGCATATAAGGTTTACCCCTTTCTCGGGTGAATCTTCTGACGACGCAGAGACCCACATAACTCATTTTCACAACGGGGGTTTTCACAACGAATGTGGCCCTTACGCCCAAGATCTCGTCCTCAAGTTGAAGTTGTTCGGAACTTCCCTAACCGGGTCAGCCTTAGCTTGGTACAGAGACCTAGCACCAGGTTCTATTCCAAATTGGCAATCCATGGAGGGCCTCTTTACGACCATGTTTGGGGTTGTCGAAGCTAAGATAACCATTAAGGTTCTGGCATATACTAACCAGGAACCTGACGAGTCCGCCATCGACTATCTGAAGCGCTTTAAACTCCTGCGAGCTAAATGCAGAGATAGGCTGACGGAAGAGACCACGGTCGAGCTGGCAATTGCGGGGCTCGAGCCAGATATCCAGGCGCACTTCCAGCAAGTGTATGTGACGAATATGGCCGACTTAACCAATAGGTTAGCCAAACATCAGCACTTCCTCGACCAAACAAGGGCTCAGACCAATAAGAGGAAAGACATCCCATTATCGTATTTTCCAGGTACTCTGAAACCTAAAACAAATGTTCCTCCTGTTACTAAAACAGTGGCGACTATAGAAGCTGAACCAGCGCCAACGGTCACTTGGGTTGATGATACCAAGGATGAAGAAAACGTAGCGGTTGTAGAAGTGTTGGGTCGCCAACCCCTACAACCGAAAAGTGTAAGGTTCGCCAAGGAACCTATTAAGATAATGGCTTCTTTGCCTCTGAAGTCCGCTTTCGAGAAATATACATATAATGCTCATCAAGCACCGGAGATCCTCGCTGACTTATTTAAGCAAGGACGGCTCCAACACGAAGGCGGTTTCATACCCAAGCCAGACTACATGGCGGGTAAGAAGTACTGCAGCTTCCACAACAAGACTAACCATTATACTAAAGACTGTGTCAAGCTCAAGGACCAGATCCAAACTTGGATTAACGATAAGCGCATGGTGATGGACGTTCCAAAGGAACCTACTTGGACGGAGACTCGACCCTTTCCGGACGTAAACACGGTTACTCTGATTCCTCATGAAGGTTATGAACTGGAACTTGGTCAACAGGGTTCTAGATTCCTGACCTATACCTACAATGCGCATAAAGCGGTGGAGATCTGGCGAACCTTGAGCCAGAAGGGGACGGTTGCTCCTGACTGCATGCTGGAGCAACACGAGCATGATGGCTCAGGTGGATCTTATTGTTCTTTCCACCGTTCAAGCGATCATGGTACATCTGCATGCATTAGTTTGAAGGATCAAATCCAGGAATGGTTGAATGAGGGATTCCTCCAATTTGATAATGCCGCGGTGGCAACCCTTCAGCACTTTGGGTGAATGCCATCGATCAGTATAAAATTCATAGCACCTCCCGAGCGGACAAGCAAGCAAATCCGCCAGCGGAGGAGGAAATGGTGACGATACCTAGGGCTCAGTTATGCCTGGACTGTAAGATAAATTGTCGAATACCCCTTACCCACGAAGAGCTAATGAAGGCGCTTCAGGAGGCGAAAGAGAAGGCTCTTGAGACGGCCAACCAGACTCATCCATGGTCGGAACGCTCTCGGTCCGGCGATCCCAAGCGAATGAAGTATCATCACCAGAAGAAAGTAGCTTTCGCTACTCCAGCGAGGTCCCGGCAAGACCCTGGACCTTCAGGAACTAAGCCAATAGTAGGGGAGCCAACTCCTCCAACTAGGAATGTTCAAAAGCGGTATGGCAAGGCGAGAAGGACTTTAGAGGCTTTGAACAAAGGGAAGGTGACTCCTGACGAACTCTCCATGCCTGTCGAGCACATACGCGACGCCTATAAACGTTATAAGTCTAAGACTTATATAGATTTTCGTCGGGTACGAAAGGAGGAGAAATCGCCAACTCGAAGGAGGAATGTTCACGAAAGGATTGCGCATTCTACAGCGGCGGATGGTGCACCTCAGAAAACTCCTCGCAGGAAGCTAGCATTTTCTCCAGAAAGGACACCACTGCGTTCAGCCGTTGAAGCCCCACCAAAACTTAAGTCTGTCCAAACAGCCTCTGACAAAAAAGAGAAGACAGATTCTGTTATTTTGAAATGGCAGCCTAAGGGGATGACAGCAGTTTCTACATCAACAACTATTAGGGTCCCTGAACTACAACCAGAAATTCAGGGATCTACTCCGGTCCTTAGTAGGTCATTGGCTAAGCCAATTCCAGTTCTCACAGGTCAGAAGGCTGTAAGTCAACAAGGTGATCATCCCTTTCCTCAGTTCATCGCGCAGCAGCTGAAGATCGATTTTCCCGTCAAGCAAGCAGACGTAGCTCTTATAACTTCTCAGCCTAAGGCGCCTACGAGCTCATCAGGGGTTGATAGAGACATGCCGGATACAGATGATGAGATGCTGGAGGATGAGGAAGGTTTTACAGATGGTGACGAGCCAATTCTAGATTGTAATATGGTTTTCATATTATCCTCTAGTTATGCTTTGACTAAACCGATCCCAACTGCTTATTTTATACAAGAGGAGGCGGTGGACAAGCCGGTTTGTTTTATTCAGGCGCCAGACGAGGTGGATCTTCCCGCCAACGAGGATTTGAATTCCTCACCAACACATAGTGACCATGAGGGGGTCGCTAATCTGGATAGTTCATATATGGCTTTTTCTAAGCCTACGTTTACAATGACTCAACATCTCAAACCTCTCTACGTTACAGCAGAGGTAGAGGGTGTCCAGGTAAATAGAATACTCATCGATAATGGCACAGCGGTGAGTGTTATTACGCTTAGTACTGTGGAGCGACTTCAGATTCCCGCAGATAAGATCCAGAACTCTTCTGTTAGGGTTAGAGGGTTTGCCGGTGCTGTGGCTCAAACGGCTGGCTTCCTCGTGCTCAGGGTTAAACTCGGGCCCTCCAACGCTTGTCAGGGTCTTTTTGTGACGGAGACTACGGTCCCATATTCAATGATTTTGGGACGTGATTGGATCCATAAAACATACTCAGTCCCATCTTCACTACATCAGGAGATGCTCATGTGGGATCCAGCTTCTGATAAACCAGTTTTAGTCAAGGCGGACGAGCGCCCCTTTTCTATAGCAACTAATACTTTGGAGTCGGATTATTACTACAACACTATGCGTCCTCTTGTGATTGATGGGGTTGATAGTAAAGGTCGTCCACTCGGGGTGACCTCCACTGACTTGACGCGGTGGGGATTAGCTCAGGCTCAGGCTCAGGCAGACTGTTCTCGGCCTGTTTCCATCGACTATCAACCAATTGTCAACATGATTGACAATTTTACAGCTGAAGAGACAGAAGCTGTAATTTCTTTGCTACAGCGACTGGCAATGTTTAGAGCCGAACAGTTGGCCTCGGATACGGTCGCTCTAGTTGAGTGTATCGATGAAGACGATGTCATTCCTACTGAAGAGGTAGAAGCCATTCCGCTAGCACCAGCCGCTTTAGACGACACTCCGCCTAAGGTACGGGACCCAGTGGAGAGGGTTAATCTTGGTACATTCGACGAACCTTTAGAAGTTGGGATTAGTCAGCAGCTGGAACCAGACCTGCGGCAGCAGTTAATCAATTTGCTACAAGAATTCAAGGATTGCTTTGTTGAAAAGTATCAAGATATGCTTGGTGGTGGGAGCCGAAACTCACACTAATTTAAAACCCTGTAAAATGTCATCGTTAGTATGGATAAATAGGGTTCGATCAATCCGGGGAACTTGAAGGGTAATCGAGAATTAAAGTGTTAACAAAAACATAACAATGGGGGATTCGAAATTGGAATTAACTACTTGCTGAAAATAAAAACCTAAATTAAATATATACAAGTGATCAACAATTCCACACAAAGCATAGCACAAAGAACTCAAAATCATGCATGACACGAATCAAAGAACAAATAGGCAGCAAGCATACAATCGGCAATTTCTATGATTTAACCTAATTCCAATTTTAATTAGAGCCCTCAGCGGTCCATCTAATCGTTAAGACTTCACAAGTAATTAGAGTTAACTCAGCGTATCACCCTAATCATAATGCTAATCGGTTTAAAAACACTCAGCGTAGAAGTTAAACACGAAGAACATATAAGCACAAAAGCCAAATTGGAAACACATAAACAAGCAAGTCGTCACACATCTTGTTTAAACATGCAAATTTTCAGAATTATGGTAACCCTCTTAAGTGATTTAGACACAACAACTCAGCGTATGATGCAATCTAAATTACTTTGGCAAGTGAAATCAAGACCCTTGGAACTGCCATGACAAGGGCAGCCCGCACGTACAAGACTTTTATGCATAGAATTCATGAAAATGAATCAAGCAAATCATAGAAACAAACACAAATATGCTACTGCCCCAATTCAAAGAAATCGTAAATCAAGCATGAAATTGTTTGTACAAATCGTTACATACATTCAGTAGAAACCGAAAATATGTTCATCATACAAAACCAAAATTAAACCAAGTATTATTACAACAAAGATTGTAACAAGGCAGAAAATAATACAAGCCATAGGGATGAATCACTACTTGAAAAACCTTGGAAGATTCGGCAAGAAGTGGTGGAGTGCACGGATGAAGGTAGGTGAGGGTTCTTGCGATTTTGTGGTGGGAGGATGGATGTGTTTCGGCTTGAGGATTTTCTTCCTTCACTTGAGAGAACTTTGGCAGAACTTTGGCTAGTATTTTCGTGTAAAATGTGATGATAATGAAGAGAGGCAGCCGGCCTCAATATATAGGGAGCAAAGGAAAACCCTAGCCATTAAGGATTGGTGCAAAACCGGCAAGTATTGAGAGTTCCTTCCTTTTCTATTTTGGCTGAATTCTTTTCCTTATTGCACAAAGGTTTCTTACCAATTTGATGTAAGAATAATGTCCCTTTCCTTGTATGATTCAGCAATTAAACCTTCCCTTTTGTAGCTAGGACAAACCGGCCAAACCTTCCTTCCTCTTTTCTTCTTTTCTGAAATCGGCAGACTGACCTTTCGGCATTGATTCTAGCATAACTTTTTTCTCAGGAAAGCTTTTAATGCGATTCCAAATCCTGTAGAAACTAGACTCAAAGGGCTTTCTCCCCATAAAAGGGTTTCCCCAAATTCGTTATGGTTCGTCCGGCAGAAATTCCGGAAGTTGACAGACAGGAATCTGCCCGATTCTGAACAGGGTTCTTTAAGTTTCTTCTCTTCTTTCCTATTTGCATCCGAGATTTCCTTGCCTCTTTAGGTCTTCTTTTCCTCTTGTTTCAAGATTTCAATTGTGGAAATATTTTCTGAAAATTCAAGAAAATAAATATGGTAAGTTTCGGCAAGAATAATCTTCCCTATTCAAAATAGGTTTCCTTCATCAATCCGATTTCCTAATTCATTTTAGTTTCCTAGACAAGCTAGGTTTCCTAATCCGAATAGGTTTCCTAATTTCAATCTTCGTCATTTTTAGAAACGACAAAGCATTTTTACTTTCCTGGTTCAATTAGGATTCCTAGTTTGACTAGGAATTTCCGAAACTTTTCTAATTCAATATCAATGCGCACGATTTCATATTATTTCTGCCAAAGACTCAAGACTCACTCTAATGACTCGATCTTACACAAATAAGGGTTAAGAAAAGCATAAATGGAGGTAAAAACATATTAAGAACGTCGCATAAAATGCTCCTATCAAATTACCCCACACTTAGCTTTTGCTAGTCCCTTAGCAAAATTAAATTAAAAACAAAACTACTACTGCCCCTAAAACAATTGTCTCAGAATCTTAAGAATGCATAGCTTTCAAGTTAAACATTCGAGAGTAAGCACACAAATTCCAAATTCCATAAACATGTATCACGGCATGAATAAGTGAGAAGCAAACATATAAGCATCAACATGTAAGGTTAATCTGATCCTCCTCACTAGGCATACTCTCTTCTTTTCACTTGATCATGGCAATTCACTCAAAGTATATGCAAGAGAAAAGATTGTAAGGCATTCAAATAGCTTGCATATTTCATGAAAAGAAAGCACTTTGTGAATAATTTTCTGGAAAAACCTCATGTAACAATTATGTGCACGAATGGACCAAAACCATATGCTTAACTCTTGAGAAAATCTCCACAAATCAAATTCACCTATCTTAAGAATCATGGAAAACGTTTTAAAGGGAGAATAATGGGGCTCGGCTGCATAGGTGAGAATTCTTGGATAAGTGGTGCTTAAAGATATCACCAAAACTTGGCAAAGCTCAATTCTCCTTATGTCTTCCCTCCATGGGCCAAATATCATCTTGTTGGACCCAAACTTCATTCTTTTCTTTCAAAGCATTGTGAAAATGAACAAAGACCAAATATAACAATGATAGGTCTTCAAATAAATACAAACTCCAATTTCACAACATATAACTTAGCAGTTTCATTCAAAACCGTGCCTAAAATTTTCTTTTGTTTCGGACTTTTTTTTTTCTTTTCTTTTCTTTTCTGTCCGATTTTTATTTTCTCTTTTTCTTTTGTTTTAGGCACGGCATACATATAATTCGGTATTATATTGCAGATAAGTTCACCCCACACTTGTTTCATAACATCACACCATGTTAAAATTTCTTCTCGGTTTCAAGCTTTTGCCAAGTTTCAATGATAAGGGAAAAGATGTAACTATACTAGGCAAAAGGGAAATGTTTAAGGGTGATGAAAAAGAAAAGCTCAATGTAGGCTCAAAGGGGTTAAAACTAAAGAGTCCCACGACGGGCACAAATTGGGCACATGCTTATTTGGCATTGGTGGTAATCCTAGTCAAAACGTTTCCAATCCTTTTCAGAATCAAGGCATGTTATGATTATACAGTTTCGAAGATCAGCAAGAGCAAGTTCTAGCATTCTAAAGTCCATCAAATAGCTATAGCACATAATCATTGAATATACAAAGAATGATGAGGTTTCATGCTTCAGATTTTTCTGCCGAATTCATCTTTTATCACACATGAAGAAAGTATTTAGGCACAAAAGCTCACATAGGTTGTTATGGAACAAAACTAACCAAAACATGCATGCTTTTTCAATCAAAACATATCTCAAGTGTTCATACCGATCACATAATTCATGGAACTCACAATTCAATCTTTAAGTGAATGTAAAACCATCATCTATGCATTCCAAGACATAATCATCCTAGACTTTTTAGGGGCATCCTAAGACTCAAAACAAAACAAAACACACGATTCTTTTTGGGATTTTCTGCATTTTCAATTTTTTTTTTGTTTTTTTAAACTTTTCTATATGACTCGAAACAAACAAACTAAAAATAAACAAACAAAACAAAAAGCATGTGAAACATGTATCTCCACCCCACACTTAGAAAATTACATTGTCCTCAATGTAATCCAGAAAATAAGATTGTAATTTCTAAGCATACAATAGATTCCACATATTTCACACATATACAATTCAACCATAAAAGTGTAGGGATTTAGAAAATGCAAACTCTCGTTGATGGCTCCTTCACTTTTTTGGTTGAAATGGGTTGCCTCCCATATAGCGCTTAAAATTTAAAGTCCTTTAGCCTAGACTCCAAGTGTGTTCATGACAAAGGTGGTGCGTCCTCAATTGGTGTTTCCTCAACCGTGCGTACCTCACAAGGTTCAAAATAAGGTTTCAAGCGATGGCCATTCACCTTAAATGCTTTACCTGTATTATCACTTTGAATTTCAATGGCACCATGAGCAAACACGTTAGTAACAATAAATGGACCAACCCAACGAGATCTTAATTTTCCAGGAAAAAGCTTAAGACGAGAATGAAACAATAGGACTTTTTGTCCCACATGAAACGTTTTTCTCCTTATCATCTTGTCATGGTAAGCTTTTGTCTTCTCCTTGTAAATCCATGCAGCCTCATAAGCATCGTTGCGGATTTCTTCAAGTTCATTAAGTTGCAACTTCCTATGGAGGCCGGCGGCATCAATGCTCATGTTGAAGGTCTTCACAGCCCACCAAGCTCGATGTTCAAGCTCCACGGGTAAGTGACATGCCTTCCCATATATGATCCGAAAAGGAGACATCCCAATAGGCGTCTTATAGGCAGTCCTATACGCCCATAATGCATCGTTGAGTCGATCACTCCAATCTTTCCTCGTAGGGCCAACGGTCTTCTCCAGAATGCTCTTGATCTCTCGATTTGAAACTTCCGCCATTCCACTTGTCTGAGGGTGGTAGGGTGTTGAAACCTTATGTTTGACGCCATATTTCTTGAGCAAAGCTTCTATGGTTCGGTTGCAAAAATGTGAGCCTCCATCACTTATCAAAACGCGAGGCACTCCAAACCTAGAAAAAATGTTAGTTCTCAAGAAATCTGCAACAACTTTAGAATCGTTAGTTCGTGTGGCTTTCGCCTCCACCCATTTAGACACATAATCCACAGCTAATAAGATGTAAAGAAAGCCTCTAGAAGAAGAGAAAGGGCCCATGAAATCAATACCCCACAAATCAAAAATTTCAACCTCCGTGATGGGTGTGAGTGGCATTTGATCCCTCGGTCCGATATTTCCGGTTCTTTGGCACCTGTCACATGACATGCAATGCAAGTATGCATCCTTAAAAATCGATGGCCAATAGAAACCACATTCCAACACCTTCAAAGCTGTCCTACGCGGTCCAAAGTGTCCTCCACACGCCTCTTCATGACAAAATGCTAAGATGGACTTGTGCTCACTTTCCGGAATGCAACGACGAAGAACTTGATCGCTACAACTCTTCCATAGGTACGGTTCATCCCAAATGTAGTGTCTTGCTTGCTTCTTCATCCGTACCTTGCTTGCATGCGATAATGTGCTAGGAAAAGTCCTAGCTACCAAGTAATTAACCAAATCGGCATACCAAGGTTCTTGTGCATCCACATGGAAGAGTTGTTCGTCCGGAAACATCTCATGAAGGGGCAGCCCGTCCTCTCTTCTCACAATGCGACTCAAATGGTCGGCTACCACGTTCTCGCTCCCCTTCTTGTCTTTGATCTCCACATCAAACTCTTGGAGCAAAAGGATCCATCGAATCAACCTTGGTTTAGCATCCTTCTTTGTCATGAGGTACCTTAAAGCTGCATGATCTGAATAAACTGTTACTTTAGAGTTCAAAAGATAAGAACGAAATTTCTCTAAAGCAAAAATGACAGCTAAAAGTTCTTTCTCAGTGGTGGAATAATTTTGTTGAGCATCATTAAGAGTGCGTGAGGCATAATAGATAGCACACGGCTTCTTCTCTGTCCTTTGGCCAAGTACGGCGCCAACTGCATAATCAGATGCATCACACATTAGTTCAAAAGGTAAATTCCAATCTGGAGGAGACATGATTGGTGCCGTGATGAGTAGTTCCTTCAAACGCACAAAGGCAACCTCGCATTCCTCACTCCACACGAATGGAACATCCTTTTGCAAGAGGGAGCTCAGTGGTTTCGATACTAAGGAAAAATCCTTAATGAAACGTCGATAAAAACCTGCATGGCCAAGAAATGAACGAACCTCTCTCACAGAAGTGGGAGAGGGTAAGTGTTGCACAATATCAACTTTAGCCTTGTCTACTTCTATCCCTCTTGCCGAAACTATGTGTCCTAGAACTATACCTTGATTAACCATGAAATGACATTTTTCCCAATTTAGTACAAGGTTAGTTCCTACACATCTTTCCAATATCAACTCTAAATTCCTTAAACATGCATCGAAATCTTTACCATAGACACTAAAATCATCCATAAAGACTTCGATAATATTTTCAATGAAATCTGAGAAAATAGAGTACATACAACGTTGAAATGTACCTGGTGCGTTGCATAACCCAAAAGGCATGCGTCGATAGGCAAACGTACCAAAGGGACATGTGAACGTTGTCTTTTCTTGATCATCTGGATGTATGCAAATCTGGTTGTACCCACTATAACCATCGAGGAAGCAATAAAATTCATGCCCAGCCAAACGCTCCAACATTTGATCCATAAAGGGCAAAGGCATGTGATCCTTCCTTGTGGTGGCATTCAGCTTCCTGTAATCGATGCACATCCTATGCCCAGTTATCACGCGTTGTGGCACGAGCTCGTTCCTCTCATTTTCAACAACTGTCACGCCACTCTTCTTAGGCACAATTTGAACGGGTGAAATCCAACGACTATCCGAGATTGGATAGATAACTCCACAATCTAGCAACTTAATCACCTCGTCCTTCACCACTTTCATCATTGGGGGATGCAACCGTCGCTGCCCCTCTCTTGTTGGTTTCGCACCATCTTCAAGTAAGATGCGATGAACACACTTCGTAGGGCTTATTCCCTTGATATCTGCCAAAGTCCAACCTATGGCAGTCTTGTGCTTCTTCAACACGGCTATCAGCTTCTTCTCTTGTTGCTTGCTCAACTTTGACGATACAATCACCGGAAGAGTATCATCTTTTCCTAGAAATGCATACTTCAAATGTTCGGGGAGAGCTTTGAGCTCTAACATAGGGGCCTGCTCCACAGATGGTAACATTTTGTTAGTGGTAATGGGAATTGACAAAGGAGATCTATACCTTGCATAAGGGGCTGCCTCAATTTCGGCAATCACTTCAAGTAAAAATGGTTCGAGTTTAGCCTCTTTTTCATCTTGAATTCGTTCTCCCTCTTTGTCAAATCCCGCCCCTTGCTCAATAGCTAATTGCTATTGATCCATAGCCTCTGACAAAACCTGTGCATGAGAATTAACAACATCGATAGCAAAGCAAGGTTTTAAGTCAGAAACCGGATACTTCATGGCCTCAAAAACATTGAAGCTAATTACATCTCCCTCAAACTCCATCGTGAGGTTGCCTTTGGCCACGTCAATGATTGTACGAGCTGTCCTCATGAAGGGTCGGCCTAGCAACAATTGTGTGCTATTCAATGGCGAGTCTTCCATCTCCAAAACATAGAAATCTGCGGGAAAAATGAGATGGTTAACCTGCACAAGCACATCCTCAATGTATCCCTCAGGATACTTGTTAGAACGATCCGCCAATTGGATAATCACATTGTCCTTTTTCAAAGGCCCTAAACCTAGAGAATTATAAACATTTAAAGGCATGACATTTATTGAAGCCCCTAGGTCTAGCATAACACTATCAAACTGTGTGTTACCAATTACGCATGGAATGTTGAAACTTCCTGGATCCTTCATTTTTGGTGGTAATTTCCTTTGGATTACGGCTGATACCGTCTCACTCATTTTTACCACTTGTGTCTCCCTTGTGTGCCTCCTAGTTGTGCAAAGCTCTTTCAAGAACTTAGCATATTTCGGAATCTGTTTGATGCACTCGAGCAAAGGGATATTCACTTCCACCTTTCGAAAGATATCCAGCACTTCCTCATCAGCTTTATCTTTCTTATTCTTTGCAAACCTAGAAGGGAATGGTAGACAAGGAGATTGATTAGTGTTAACTAAATCATTTGAGTTAGAATTTGCTACCTTTGGTGCCCCAGAGATCGGCACATTCTCCTTCTTGGAAGTTGCTGGATCATTTTCCAAGTCACGTTTCTTCATAGCATCAAGCTCGGCTTTGGTAAGAATGTGAGGCTCGGCTTCTTCATCACTTGCTTCAATCTCGGCACTTTTGCCCTTGTTGGAGCCGAGAGCCTCCTTCTCCTTTGCAGCCTTGGTAACCGGTGCTTCAGGCACCTTCCCACTTCGTGTAATGATGGCTTGAGCTTGCTCCCTCCTCGGGTTTGGTACGGTTCCTCCCGGCAGCTTCCCTTGTTCATTAAACTTCCCCATGAAATCCACAACTTGTCCCATTTGTGTCTTCAATTCGGCAATATCTTTGGAGTTTGTTTGCTGCCCCACCAACAAAGCTTGTGTGGCGGTGTTCAATTGAGCTTGCCCCATAGCTAAAGACTTCAACAATTCATCATAGTTGGGATTGGCAGCTTGAGTAGGCATGGGAGTGTTGCTTGGCATAGCATTCGGCATTGATGGAACAAAGGGTGCATGAGGTCTTGCAAATTGTCCGGCCGGTCTTTGTTGAAATTGTCCTCCACTCGGCTGCATTTGTGTAGCATTTTGTTGTGGACGAAGCACATTCTCATTGTTGGACCAACGGAAATTTGGATGATCACGGAAACCAGGATTGTAAGTGTTGGAGTAGGGGTTGTACTTTTGGCCTCCTTGATACCCTATAGCATTAACTTCCTCAATCCCTTCTTGCGAAGAAACTTGAGGACACAAATCGGTTGGATGCTCCTCGGTACATACACCACATACATATGCCTTCTTCACTTTCATCATATTTGCTAGTAACGAGGACAACTTGTCAACCTTCTCTTCAAGAGCTGAATTTGTTGAAGTTTCATGAACATGCCTCGAGGAGGTGTCTCTTGATGCTCCAAATTGCTGATTGTTGAGAGCCCTAATCTCCAAGAGTGCCTTAGCTTCATTCGGCCCTTTGTCTAGAAACGATCCACCGGCAGCCGAGTCAAGGAATTCTCTCTCCATTGTGCGCAGCCCCTCATAAAAGTATTGTAAAATGAGTCCTTCTCGAATGCCATGAGCTGGACACGAAGCGACGAGAGATTTAAACCTCTCATAGTATAGAAAGAATGTCTCATCTCCTCCTTGCTTGATGCTTGTGATCTGCTTCCTTAAGTCTGTAACTCTTGAGCTTGGAAAGTACTTGAGAATAAACTCATTCACCATAGTAGTCCATGAGGTGATTCGACCGGGTGGAATTTCAAACAGCCACTTCTTGGCTCGGTCTTCAAGGGAGAATGGGAAAGCCTTCATCTTCATATGTTGTAAATCAGCTCCCCTAGGGCACATGCTCTCACAAGTAAATTGAAACAATTGCAAATGTGAGTTTGGATCTTCACCAGAAAGTCCATGAAATTTCGGCAATTGGTGGAGAAATCCACTCTTCAACTCAAAGTCACTTGTCTTGCCCTCTGCCACAGGCGGAAAGGTAATATTGGAAGGTGCCGTGCCTCCCAATCCCTCTTGAACTTGTCCATTCATCTCTCGGATTGTTGCCATTTTTGGTGGAGTAGGTACGTCAAGTAGCTTGAACTGAAAATCGGTTTGATGGTGTGGACTTGGAAACAATTCAAACTCCGGATCGTCTACGTTCTCCTCTCTACTACTTGATGCTTCTATGTCAAATGATGGGCTCGGCTCAACTCTAGGAGGGCTTGTCAAAAGATTGAATGGAATTGGGATCGGCGATCTTGGATTTTCCTCTCGAGGTGAGCTCGGTGTAGGTACTTCAAAATCTAACTTCTCTTGAATGTCTTGAAGTCGATGATCAATATGTTCTCTCCACGAACTAAAGCTGGACATTCATGAGTCTGTACATAACGATCAAGTTATAAATACAAGTTCATAATATTAAATACAAGCCATATATTTACAAAATCAAAAGTATGTTAGAGTTAGCAATAATTTCAAAAATTTACAAAAGATGGCGCGCCAAGAGATACAAGTATTGAAGCAAAAATTCCACACAATATCACACATATGCACACGAAAGTAATTAAGCAAAAATCAAAAGATGACGAGCTTAGCTTATTCTAATTGCTTTTATTCACACAACTTTAAAATTTGAGGTACGTGGAGCAGAGGAGATAACAGTGCAATGGACTGATACAGCCCAAGGTAGTATCATGCTTATTCCGATATACCTCAAAAAATCAAAGACAAATTTTAGTTTTGAAGAAAATAGATTCACGTATGTTCAAGTTATCTTCTAGCGTCTAAAGTGAGGTGATGCTTCGGCACAAGCTGTTGTCTAGGTCGAGCGTATTTTACTTTTCAAAGGCGGTGTCGTTAAGATTCACGGAGGGCGAACCCCCTACAGGAACCAGGCAGGACTCGTTGTTGGACACCACGGAGGACAAGTCCCCTATCGACTCACTCACCGAGAATGAACATCAGTCTGTGGGCCTTGAGATCCAGTTAAACAAACCTGAGAACCATATCTATGAAAATAACTTGCCCCATACTTTGTAAAATAAACTCGGGTCCCTAGCGGTCTACAAGTGTTGATCAAAACCGCCCTCAACCTCATAAAAACGCAAGCGCTAGTATGAAGGGTTTAGGTTAAGATCAACAAAAGAGGCTTCACCTACATGTTACACTTTAGAAACTACAATAAACTTAAGCATACATAAAACTATCAACTTCCTAGAAATTATCTAAGTTATTACAACATACATCCTCAAATAATTGCAATCGGCAACTATTAAAAACTGAAAAACAAAACCCTAATTACTATTACAAACCGTCTACAACTACGAATCAAAGTAAAGAAAAATTTATACAAACCGAAATTTAACAAATATACAAATATACAAATATTAACACTTCAATAAACAATATTTCTCAAATTCCCCGGCAACGGCGCCAAAAATTGGTGGGAGCCGAAACTCACACTAATTTAAAACCCTGTAAAATGTCATCGTTAGTATGGATAAATAGGGTTCGATCAATCCGGGGAACTTGAAGGGTAATCGAGAATTAAAGTGTTAACAAAAACATAACAATGGGGGATTCGAAATTGGAATTAACTACTTGCTGAAAATAAAAACCTAAATTAAATATATACAAGTGATCAACAATTCCACACAAAGCATAGCACAAAGAACTCAAAATCATGCATGACACGAATCAAAGAACAAATAGGCAGCAAGCATACAATCGGCAATTTCTATGATTTAACCTAATTCCAATTTTAATTAGAGCCCTCAGCGGTCCATCTAATCGTTAAGACTTCACAAGTAATTAGAGTTAACTCAGCGTATCACCCTAATCATAATGCTAATCGGTTTAAAAACACTCAGCGTAGAAGTTAAACACGAAGAACATATAAGCACAAAAGCCAAATTGGAAACACATAAACAAGCAAGTCGTCACACATCTTGTTTAAACATGCAAATTTTCAGAATTATGGTAACCCTCTTAAGTGATTTAGACACAACAACTCAGCGTATGATGCAATCTAAATTACTTTGGCAAGTGAAATCAAGACCCTTGGAACTGCCATGACAAGGGCAGCCCGCACGTACAAGACTTTTATGCATAGAATTCATGAAAATGAATCAAGCAAATCATAGAAACAAACACAAATATGCTACTGCCCCAATTCAAAGAAATCGTAAATCAAGCATGAAATTGTTTGTACAAATCGTTACATACATTCAGTAGAAACCGAAAATATGTTCATCATACAAAACCAAAATTAAACCAAGTATTATTACAACAAAGATTGTAACAAGGCAGAAAATAATACAAGCCATAGGGATGAATCACTACTTGAAAAACCTTGGAAGATTCGGCAAGAAGTGGTGGAGTGCACGGATGAAGGTAGGTGAGGGTTCTTGCGATTTTGTGGTGGGAGGATGGATGTGTTTCGGCTTGAGGATTTTCTTCCTTCACTTGAGAGAACTTTGGCAGAACTTTGGCTAGTATTTTCGTGTAAAATGTGATGATACTGAAGAGAGGCAGCCGGCCTCAATATATAGGGAGCAAAGGAAAACCCTAGCCATTAAGGATTGGTGCAAAACCGGCAAGTATTGAGAGTTCCTTCCTTTTCTATTTTGGCTGAATTCTTTTCCTTATTGCACAAAGGTTTCTTACCAATTTGATGTAAGAATAATGTCCCTTTCCTTGTATGATTCAGCAATTAAACCTTCCCTTTTGTAGCTAGGACAAACCGGCCAAACCTTCCTTCCTCTTTTCTTCTTTTCTGAAATCGGCAGACTGACCTTTCGGCATTGATTCTAGCATAACTTTTTTCTCAGGAAAGCTTTTAATGCGATTCCAAATCCTGTAGAAACTAGACTCAAAGGGCTTTCTCCCCATAAAAGGGTTTCCCCAAATTCGTTATGGTTCGTCCGGCAGAAATTCCGGAAGTTGACAGACAGGAATCTGCCCGATTCTGAACAGGGTTCTTTAAGTTTCTTCTCTTCTTTCCTATTTGCATCCGAGATTTCCTTGCCTCTTTAGGTCTTCTTTTCCTCTTGTTTCAAGATTTCAATTGTGGAAATATTTTCTGAAAATTCAAGAAAATAAATATGGTAAGTTTCGGCAAGAATAATCTTCCCTATTCAAAATAGGTTTCCTTCATCAATCCGATTTCCTAATTCATTTTAGTTTCCTAGACAAGCTAGGTTTCCTAATCCGAATAGGTTTCCTAATTTCAATCTTCGTCATTTTTAGAAACGACAAAGCATTTTTACTTTCCTGGTTCAATTAGGATTCCTAGTTTGACTAGGAATTTCCGAAACTTTTCTAATTCAATATCAATGCGCACGATTTCATATTATTTCTGCCAAAGACTCAAGACTCACTCTAATGACTCGATCTTACACAAATAAGGGTTAAGAAAAGCATAAATGGAGGTAAAAACATATTAAGAACGTCGCATAAAATGCTCCTATCACTTGGACTGTCCAAGGAGTTGGTGTGCCATTGATTACCTATTAGGGAGGGCGTCAGACCTGTTAGGCAAGAGCAGAGGCGAATGAACGCCGAAACCGCTATAGCAGACAAGAAGGAAGTTCAGAGCATGGTGGATGCAGGAATCATCCGGCCAGCCCAATATACACAGTGGTTGGCGAATGTGGTTCCTGTTAAGAAAAAGAACGGCAAAATCAAGGTCTGTGTTGATTACAGAGATCTCAATGCTGCTTCACCAAAGGATATATACCCTATGCCTATTGCGGATCTTTTGGTGGATGCAGTTGCGGGGCACGAAGTGTTATCATCATGGATGGCACGGCCGGTTATCATCAGATACCAATTTACGAGCCGGACATTCACAAGACTGCGTTCCGTTGCCCAGGCTTTGCCGGAGCCTTTGAATATCTTAGCATGCCATTTGGCCTAACAAATGCAGGGGCTACATATCAGCGTGCTATGAACTTAATCTTCCATGACAACCTCGGAGTCATTTTGGAAGTTTACATTGATGACGTAGTGGTTAAGTCTAAATCCAGGTTAGACCATATTGGCCATCTACGCGATGTCTTTACGCGGATGAGGAAGCATCAGCTCAAAATGAATCCAGCCAAGTGCATTTTTGGGGTTCGTGCTGGTGATTTCCTTGGCTTCGTGGTACATGAAAGAGGCATTGAAGTAGCGGGAGACAAAGCACAAGCTGTTTTAGCCGCCCCAGCGCCTCGGAACAAGAAGGAGCTTCAAAGTTTGCTGGGCAAAATAAATTTTCTTCGACGCTTCATCTCTAACTCAGCTGGGAAAATTGCTCCTTTCTCTCTTTTATTGAGACTCAAAAAAGATGAGCACTTTATTTGGGGACCCGAGCATCAAGCGGCGTTCGATAAGGTTAAGGAATATTTGGCCAGTCCGCCAGTATTACCACCGCCAAAACCAGGGATCCCACTCAAGTTATACATCTCTGCATCTGACAATTCGGTTGCTGGGCTTTTGGCTCAGGATGAAACTACTACAAAGGGTAAGAAAGTCGAATACGCGGTTTCTTATCTCAGTAGAACCCTTTTGGATGCAGAAACAAGGTACTCTCCTATCGAGCGCCTCTGTTTGGCGTTGTATTTTGCCGCGACCAAGCTCCGTCACTACATGCTTTCCTTTACCACCATTGTAGTAGCTCAAACGGACTTGGTCAAGTACATGCTTACTCGACCTATCCTACGTGGTAGGATTGGCAAGTGGGTCTTGGCTCTCTCTGAGTTTTCATTGCAGTATGCACCGCTCAAGGCAATGACGGGTCAAGCAGTCACTGACTTCTTACTTCATCATCCTTTAGACGAATCGGTTGAAGATCCTATCCCTTTCGTCAACATGGTCGGCACGGTACCCTGGATCCTGTACTTTGATGGAAGTAGCACAAACTCTTTGGCGGGTGCAGGAATTTGCATCCAGAGTCCATCAGGGATAAGCCACTCCTATTCTTTTCAGTTGGAGTGGACTTGCACAAACAACCAGGCTGAATACGAAGCCCTTATTATCGGTCTGGAATTACTACTGGATATGGACGCTAAAGAGATCGAAGTATATGGTGATTCTCTCCTAATCATCAAGCAACTGTTAGGTGACTATAAATGCGTATCTTTCCACCTAATACATTATTGGGAGCGAGCATCAGAGTTGTTAGACCAATTTGCTGATGTGGTGCTCGACTATGTCCCTCGTGAAAAGAACTTTGCAGCCAACGAGTTAGCACAGCTCGCCACTGGTATTACTCTCGCCAATGGCGTCAAAGAACGCATCCTGAAAGTAGAACGCAGGACGCTACCATCTTTTGCTGCACGAAGGGAACAGCGTGGCGATTGGTTGGTTGCTACCTTGGATATTATTGACATTGATTGGCGGCAACCAATCATTAAATATTTACAAGACCCATCTGCCCCATTCGAAAGGCGAACCAGGTACTTAGCTACAAATTACCTACTTAAGGGTGATGAGTTGCTTCGCCGGGGCGAGGAAGGTGTGGACCTCAGATGCGTCTTTGGCGTAGAAGCCAAGAGGTTAATGCGCGAAGTTCATCTGGGCGTGTGTGGTTTGCATCAAAGTGGATCAAAGATGAGGTGGCTGATCCGCCGTTATGGTTATTTTTGGCCATCTATCCTCAAAGACTACATTAGCTTTGCCCAAGGTTGTATCGAGTGCCAGATTCATGGACCAGTTCAACGGATTCCTAATATCCCCATGCAGCCTATCATCAAACCTTGGCCCGCCAGGGGTTGGGCACTTGACTTTGTTGGGGAAATCCATCCAAATTCTTCTCTCCAGCATAAGTACTTACCGATTGGCACAGACTTCTTCACTAAATGGGTGGAGGCCATCCATGTTCGACATTGTGATGCAGCAACAGTCATTCGCTTTATATTTCAGAATATCATTTGCCGTTACGGCATTCCTGAGTGTATTGTGGCGGACAGGGGGGCAGTGTTTATGGCAGAGAGTACGCAGACGTTCATTCAAGACTATGGCATTCAGTTTTTGCACTCTTCGCCGTATTACGCTCAATCAAATGGCCAAGCTGAAGCTAGCAATAAGGTGATTATTTCTATCATCAAAAAGATGCTAGCGGATAATCCTCGAACTTGGCATACGGAGCTAGACAATACTCTATGGGCGTATCGTACGTCTAAACGAACTCCTACAGGAACTACTCCCTATGCTTTGATGTTTGGCCATGATGCTGTTCTTCCTCTGGAAATCAATGTTCGCTCTCTCCGGGTGCGTGAGCAGCATCAGCTGATCGGGGATGACTACGTTCAGGCTATGTTTCAGGAACATGAAGATCTTGATGAGCAGCGACTAGACGCTTTATAGAACATAGTCTTGGAAAAGAAAAAGGTCGCCAGAGCTTACGATAAACGCACTAAGGGTAAATCCTATGGTGAAGGTGATTTGGTTTGGAAGGCTATGCTTCCCTTTGGCGAACGAGATACTGGACATGGTAAATGGTCTCCCAAATGGGAGGGCCCTTTTGTCATTGATCGGATTATTGGCAAAGGCGCGTATCAACTTAGAGACTTAGAGGGTGAGGTCCATCGTAATCCTATCAATGGACGTTATCTTAAGAAGTACTTCCCTAGCGTTTGGGAATTTGAAGAGCCGCTCGCTACGGTTGCGACCGGGGGGCAACCTTCAACCTAGAGACCTCCTTCCAACATAATAACACTCTGCCTTAGTCCACTTGGCTTTGGCAGCATACTTCGCCTCAACCTACAGTTACTAGGGGGGCAATACAAGGGATATTCTTAACAGAAGTCTTGGCGATTCAGTCCGCCAGCGGTTCAGCTCGCCAACGATTTACATAGTTTAGAATATGAATCTACTTGAGGTTCATGCTCGCCAACGATTTACATAGTTTAGAATATGAATCTACTTGAGGTTCATGCTCGCCAACGATTTACATAGTTTAGAATATGAATCTACTTGAAGTTCATTAGTCTTGTAATTTGCTTTCTTTTTATGAATCTGTTTAAGGTTCGTTTACTTAGTCTGTTTGAGAATCAAGGTATATGGTTCTCAACAATTTATGTTCATTCAACACGGAAAATAGCAATATTTTTGTTTTTCGATCAAGGTCAATATAAAGTTTTTATTGATTCTATTTCAAGAATGACTTTGCGGTCAAGAGCTTTACAAGTACAGAATTACATATATGCCTATACTTCTAAATTTCTTGAACGAAAACTGCAGGCGCACGATCTGTTTTACAGATTCTTTTGCCCATGGAGCTATCTCAAAGGTTTCTGACCTTTCATCTAGGTTAACCTCCATTTCACCGGCCTGTTGGTTGCTTCAGTGGTTGGAAGCAATCAGGCTCACTGAGGGGAAGCGTGGGCATGAACGGTCGGCACAAGAACAAAAGAGAGGAGGTGGGCATCCGCCGTTCATAAACAGCTTGTAGATGCTGTTTCTCACTATTAAAATCAACCAGGACGGTGCCTAGGCCGCTATCCGCTATTATACCCAGGGACTACGTTATCCAAACTGGGCATAATACCGGATTATGCGACTTAGACAATATATAATACTAGATTACACGACTTAAGGTGTTTGCACAAACATCTTCATATGATCTGGAGGAAAAGACTCAGAAAGCCATAGAGGCTTGGTGGAGAAACTAGAGAATGAAATAGACATATTGAACAACATAAAAGAGATGATCTCAGTTTCGATACTAAGGGCTTCGTTTTATAGCGAATGGCGAGTGAAATCTAACGGCTGGGATGGATTAGGGTTTTACATCGTCAGTCTTATCAAAATAATGAAGGTTTTTATGGTCCTCAACCGTTTGCAGGCATGGGGAATCACAAGTTTTAAATGTCAGTTTGACTATTGACCGTATCTTGGAAAATTGACAGTTGTAGATATGCACTAATCAAGGCGTAAAGGACACTGCTTGAACGGGCCAGACAGGTCTGGGCCTTGCGTATGGGTTGGTTGATTAATACTTATCCAATATTATCAAAAATGGATATTACAAGGAAAGCCCAATTTACTCGGGGGGCATAGAAGAAAATTCGAACATTTCGAAACTTAGCCTAGCTATTTTCGCCTTCAAGTGTTGGAGCTCAGCCTTTGTTTTCTGTGCATCCTTTTGGCTCTGCTCTGTTTCACTTTTGAGCTTGGCGATCTGGATCCTTTGTCCCACGGCTGTATCAAGACGTCCTTGCTGCCTTTCTCGCACTATGGCTATCTTCCGGTCAATATGCTCCTTTTCTTGTTCCAGACGCTTGATTTCTGCCTCGTCTTCTTGTTCCACAGAAAGCATTAGCGAGGAGTAGGAGTTCACAACCTTGGACAGGATTGAAGTTTTCTTCTTGACGGTCGCTTCCTGTCTTGGAATATCGCTCGCCTTGTTCTGGAAAGTGACGAGAAGATTAGGGAGAATTTCCAGAATTTCCCTTATCCTGGTTTGAGCTATGGCGGGCAGGTTCGGAAGTTGGTTCTTCCCGGTCTGCAGCACGCTGTGGATCCTTTCACGAACCTTTACATCCGTTAGATCTTCTTGATATACCTGGCTGAGAATATCCCAGGCTGCTTGCAGTTCAGCTGCGTCTTGCTGAGGGGTTGGCAGTTGCAGTAGCGGATCATCACTAGGCCGAGGGATGAACTGGGCACTTGGAGTGGCGGTCTGAGGAGAGCTGGATACGGATGGACCCTTGTCTTGGACATTCGGCTGGGGGCAGAACAGGACCAGGCTCCGTTCGCCAACGCTCTCAGTACTCATAGGCTGGGTAGGAGTCTCTGTCACCTGAAGGAAATGCAGGTGTAAGGAGCATTAATACTTTAACAATCTAAAATTGAATTGATTAAGGGTTGTTAGAAGGGTACCTCTGAATCAGAAGGAGTATCCACCGGAATTTCCACTATTGGAATGGTTAGCCCCACAGATTCGCCTCGGGGTGAAGCTGGGGGTACTTCTTGGTACAGGCTTGCATCTATTACTACATCTGGGTTTGCTTCCAGATATTCTTCTACAGGTACCCCGATTTCTTCTGGTCCAGGGTTTGGTTCTGGTTGTGTCGCCCTTGGCATTGTCGTTATGGTCGCGGGTACTGTCGAAGCGCTGGCGGATGATGTTCCTTCCGCAGCTTTCTCTGCGGAGAGGGCCGGACTGGTCAGAGGATTATTGGAAGCTGGAGTTGCGAGAGCGGCCAGAGGGGTGCGAATGGTACCTGTATCAGCAGGAAGCCAGTTTAATGGAGTCGCATCAGTAGGAGGTTTCCTCTGACTTTGATCAAGAAAGGTTTCAAAGTTTCGCCAGAAGAATGAAATCTCTTCCCAAGTCTCTAGAACTCTAAGTCCAGGCTCGGAACCACCTGAAGGTGAACTAGTGGAGCTAGAGGACTCACCGGAGGAAATCTCAATTGGTCTAGCTGTGGCGGGAGTAGTGCTGAGAGCTGGTCTCCTACTCTGTCTCAAGTTTAGTCCCTGAGGAAGAAAATTTGCCAACTACATCGGGTTAATAATTTGGTCTAAAAGAACAGTCGGCGGATGGCAGACATTTTGGCGGATTAATGAAGACTTACTGGCACATTGTCTTCCTCATCTTCCTCATCTTCTTCTTCTTCTTCTTCTTCAATCACTGGAGGAGGAGATTTTACTCTTTTCTTGCTTCTGGGTGCTGTTGGGGGAGTTGCAGGAGCTTTCCTTTTCTTTACAACAGGAAGGACTTTCTTTGAGATCTGTAGCATAAGAATCAGTTAGTGGTTTTTCTAAACTTATCCAAAATTAGGGTGAGTTATAACTTAGCGAATGATTACCTGGGCTTCTTCAACTACTATCTCAGGGTGCAAAGGACCCCCGTCGAGCACCAAGATGTCGTAGTCAGTAAGGCATTCGCGATGTCTTCTGAATACCTTTTCAAAATAGTAGAGGGACTCTTTCTTTTGAAAATCTTTTCCACGAACCCCTTACCACCAAGCTTTGTAGTCAGCAGTGGCTTCCTTGGAGATTACTAGCTGCAGGCATTCTTCTGGAGTGGGGAGGATTGTCGGACGCAGGCAAGAGGAGCATGGAACGTTGGGAGTCACATGAGTGCTCTTGCTTGGTCGCCAAGCTGAGAATATGTTACAGCTTTGGATTGGCGGATAGGGGGCATGTTGTGTAAAACCGAACTGGCGAGCAAAAAGATGAGGGGCATATACTTCTGAGCCCTGACCGCCTCTGTTTGAGTTGAATAGAGGGAGATCCGCCATAGATATGCATTGCAAGAAGAGAGCCTTCCCTGCATCACTTTGGTCTGCGGAGGGGAAGAAGCCAGTTTTCAGGGCATGAGGATGCTTGCGAGATAGCAGCATCTGAGCTTCTGAATAGAAGCCTGGCGCGTCCGTTTGGTAGATTATGTCGAAGCATGCTGCATAGCCTTGCCCATACATTGGCTCTTGGCCAACATATGCTACGCCTATTATTCTGTTATCTCCTACGTCTCTTGGCTCTGAGGCGAGTCCCGGAAAATACATGTTCGCCCAGAGATCTAGAATCCAAAGCGGTCTGGGAACGGTGAGGTTGAAGGGGTTCATAGTCAAGGTGTGAAGTCCCCGGTACAGGTGAGCAAGGACTATTTGTGCGAGGCCTATCTCTTCATAGGCGTAAAGGATTTCCGCCATCCTTTTGTAAGTTCTTGACATCTTGGAGGCGGTTGAGCAGAATATGAACTTGTTGAGCTAAAAATCGAGGAAGGCGATTCCCCCGATGTCGTCGTTCTTCTTGCTGAATTCACTCATCCAGGCTTGGTAGCTATAATTGCCAGTGTGGGCGATGATGGTGGAGGGGAATCGGTCTTGAGGATAGTCATCCGCGTCAAAGGGTTTATCACTCAAAGGAAATCCTAGCCCGGCGTATAGGTCTAGGAGGGTGACGCTAGCTTGGCCAAACCGAAAATCAAAGGTGTTGGAGGATGAATTCCAGAAACTTACTAGGGGCAAGAAGACACACCGGTTTTCGCCTTTTTGGTTTAGATTGAAACAGAGGTCGAGGACTTCTGTTATTCCAGCGCGTTTCCATCTCAGGACATCTACCTTTTGCCTGGTTTTGTACCACTTGATCATGTCTGAGGTTGGTAGAGGCCAGCAGCCGGTGGTGATGGGGGCCTCGAAGTGGCTTGAGCATTTTTGGAGTTTGATGTCTTGATCGCGAAAGGCTACTGGAGGTGGACGGCAGTAATCCTCGAATGAAGATATGCCTTGAAGGGTGACTTCTCTTTGCCTTGGACCCAGTCCGGCACGATTATAGTCATCCGGTGAGATCAATGAGGTGCAGCAGGGACTTCCGACCTCGATGACGGATTTCTGGATTCTTTCTTTTCCACGAAGCGCTTCTGAGTGCTTGATTTCTAGGGCCATGATGATAGAAATGAGGTTTCGGATTGGTTTTCGCGTTCCTGGATTACGGCTTTATAGAACCTGAAAGGGGGTCTGTGGATTTCTGAATCGGTATGATTTGAAGCGGTTTAGGGTTTATTGAACAGTCGTTTGAGCTCAATTTGGTAAACTTGCATCGGTTAGAGGGAACGACGTATTCTTCAGATTTTTAAACGAGTCCGAGTGGGCTTTCTCAACCTTCTTCAATTTCAATGGGCTTTTAATTTCGAAGGCTGGGGGGCAATGTTTGGGCCTAAATTAACATTTATCCGAGACTTTGGGCCGGAGCCCATAGGGTCACCCATTGGCGGGTAATCCAATTTTATTTAAATCAGTTTCCATCGGGAAGAAGGTTTGGAGTCCTTCTTCGAGTCTGATTTGGAATTGGTTTAAGGTAATACAATCCTATTCGATATCAGAATCCATATGCTTGTTACATATGTATTTGGGGTTTTGAGATCACTATATAAATAACTCTAGGACAACGTGAAAAGGGTTCTCAACCATACAACTACAAGCTTTTGCCCTGCAAATCTTGCAAGCCTCTCCGGAGCAATCTTACGCGAACTGCCTTCCACCAACTGCAAACAACCATTCTTCCAACCTTGCCGCAACCTTATTTGCCGCAGTTGTCGAAAGTGCCTTGCATTCGTGTCGAAGCATCGCTAAGACCTATCGCTTCCAGCATCTGCACGTCCCAGCACACCTGCACCAGTCGAAGTCGCCCACTCGCGCCAATCAGAGCTGCAAACTTGCGTCGTGTCTGCGTTCGTTGAAGCACCCAGTGTCAGTCGTTACGCCTTGTGACAAATCTAGTCGTTACCCCGGTAACAGTCTTTCCCAATCTGCTAAAGGTTAGACGAACGCCATCCGCGGTCTTGATACTTAGCTCTGCTTTGCATCCCAGGATCGAAGTAAGATATCTCAATCTACCGAAAGGTTGAGGAAAAATCCTAGTAATTGTTTACTTAGGTCTTGTTCGAGCCCTTACGCCGGTTTATCAACGCCCGCGTACAATTGCTTGATCAAGAAGTCAGGTAGCAGGGAGCAGACGAACACGTTCGCCAGAGTCATCCGCTCGCCAAGGGTGATTCGCTCGCCAGACGTCGTCCGCCACCAAGGTTGTACCTAACCCAAAGGTACTGGCACGCTCGCATCAGGACTGAAACTTACGTCCGCCACCCCCACGTGTTGATAGTTCGACAGGAGTAAAATCCAACGCGAACAACCGGGCGAGGCCGGTCTATTCCGCTCCGATGCCTAAGTCAGTATAGTTTGAATAAACTGATAACTTAAGCTGGAATGAGTAGTTGGAGTATTGGTTACCTATTAATGAGGGTAATTGTGACTCATATATAGGCTGTCGGGTGTGAGGACTGACCTCACCATTCGATGTGGGACTGACCCCCTTCTGCCCATAGTACTGTACTGTTTTGGCCCCTGTTTGGGGAGCTGTTGTCCCCGGTTCCCGGGCCCAGGTCACAGGTAAGACCTGCCCGGGCGCGGGTGCATGTGTGCATGCTCTGGCTCCGGGCCCTGGGCTGGGTCCAGGAGTGCTGGTTGCGGGTTTGGGGGCCTGGGTAGCCTCTCTATGGCTACTGTCAACAAGTCCCGCAAGTTCCCGGTCAAGTGTCATCTTGAATGGGGACTTAAATATGTCTTTCTTTACAAGCCCTCAGACTCGCTGGGGTACTTACCCACCGGTACCGTAGCCCCCCAAGTCCGCGTTTAAGATTGGGCTTGGCCGGACTTTCGAATAAACCTGTTATGATGATGCTTAATGTGATGAGTGCATGGTTATGATGTTGATGCTGATAGTTGCATATGAGTACAAGATGTAGTACGTGAGATGATAATGTGGCATTGAAATCCGCCATGCTATGTTCCGGGAAAAACCAGGTGAATATAGCGAATGGGATGATGTGACGTTGAAATCCGTCATGCTATCTTCCGAGAAAACCCGATGAATATAGCGAATGGGATGATGTGACGTTGAAATCCGCCATACTATCTTCCGAGAAAACCCGGTGAATATAGCGAATGGGATGAACGAGTCCCCCATGTTTGAGAACCGTAGCCGCAGAGGGCATCGGTTGACGTAAACAGTGGGTGACGTGGTGAAATGTGAAACCAGAGAACTTGCCATGTGTTAGAGGAGTTCCCGGTTAGTAGCGTGGCCGAGAGAGCATCGGTGGCCGTTTCTGTCGTTGCCTGCTGCTGTTGTTACTGCAGGCATATATGATGTGCAGGGTTTTTAGCCTGCGGGAAGAGTTGTCATGTATGAGAGGACCAAGTCTCCCGGGGTGAAGCGGTCCTTGTTTGCACCGGTCAACATTCCCGATTGGTTTCCCAGCCTTTGTTCTTACAGGCCTGTGGTATTGTGCAGGGTTTTTAGCCTGCGGGAAGAGTTGTCCTGTATGAGAGGATCAATTCTCCCGGGGTGAAGCGGTCCCGTGTTGGCACCGGTCAACATTCCCAATTGTTTCATACCCTTTGGCCGTACAGGCGTGAGGTATGTGCAGGGTTTTTAGCCTGCGGGAAGAGTTGTCCTATATGAGAGGATCAAGTCTCCCGGTGGGTGGCGTGACCCAGAGCATTCCTTGGTAGCCGTCCCCACGTCGCTGCATTTGTTCCTGCAGGTGGGATGTATGCAGGGTTTTTAGCCTGCGGGAAGAGTTATCCTGTGTTAGAGGATCAAGTCTCCCGGGTTTATAAAGCCCTGTGGTATATCAGATCCGTTTAGGTCGTACACAGCTGTCCGTAGGAATGTCTCCGTTCACTGAACCGGTTATTCCATAGGAGAGCGGTAAGCTAGTGTGAGCATGGTCGATGTGATACCGCATCCAATAATTGAAGCTGGATGGATCGAGGACTAGAAATCGTTGAACTGGAGCAGGCACTACATTTGGAATATCGTAGCATGTACATAGAATTACTGCAGGGTTTTTAGCCTGCGGGAAGAGGTTTCCTGTGCTAGAGGAATACTTCTCCCGGTGGGGTATCTAACTGTGCCTGTGAATGTGAAATAAATTCAATCGGTGGAATGCCCCGTACCGTTGGGACATATATTAGATTGCCCCGTACTTGTTGGAATATTTCCGGGGTAACAATAATAACCATGCAGGGTTTCTAGCCTGCGGAAAGAAGTCTCATGTGTTAGAGGAAGAGTTCGTCCAGTGGAGTATTTCAGCGCTAGATGGGACGGTTCGAGTAAGTCCCCTGCTCTTTCAACTACCCTCCGCATGCGAGGCAGGTGGCTGACATGCATTGAAGGGGGTATTCTATCAGTCTCATCAGTTATGATGGCCTGGGAGGTTACCAATATTGGGACACATGCCGGTAGGAGATGGTCAGAGATGGATGGCCCGGATCCGTGAGCGCTTGAGTTGCCCTACTGAGTAGTTTTGGGGGGGGGGGGGGGGGGGGGGTGGAATTTAAAGGCGGAGTGATTGTGGATGGGATAGAACCATAAATTGTGATGAGCCGGAGGGATCTTTATCTCCCGGGGAGATTGCCGCTTTTCGGGCGAAGTAGAATATTCCCGGAGAGGTAGATCTACGGCCCATATATGCCGGAGAGTCGGCTTCCAACCCTGAGGATGGTTGGGTTGCCGTTCACGAGGATCAATTTCGACATGGGCTATCGCTCCCGCTGCCGGATTTTGTGCAGTACCTGCTAACTGCCATCAGGATATCACCGGCACAACTGCCTAGGAATCAGTGGCTGCAACTACTGGGCTGTCTCTACTGGCTGAGTGTGGGCTGTCTCTACTGGCTGAGTGACATGAGTTTCCCTACGTGAATGAGTTTCGGGCATTGTACCGGGTGACGTACTCGAAAAAGAGTAAGGCCCGCGGGTGTGTGAGCTTTTCTGCTCGGGTTTTTATGCCGGTGGTAACCCGCTTGCCCTCCTGGCTCAACAATAACTGGAGGAAGAATGTAGTAATGGCAGGGGGGTTGGCAGAAGAGAAGTAGGGCTTATTGGAGCCCCGCTGCCTTTCAACCGATCGGCGATCAGTCATATCGCTTATCTGAACTGGAGAGAGATAGGATCGCCCGGGTTTTTGGGTGCTGGTCGGACCTGGAGCGGAGTTCCTACAACTTCATCTGCCGGGAGGTGCTGGAGCTATGTCACCTGGGAGGGAGTCCTGGTGGGTGGTGGAATGTAGGATGTATCGTTGATCCTGTTGACCGTATTGGTGTTGACAAATATACTTGCCTTGTGTTCTGCAGGTGTATCTTCCCAGACGGCAATTAAAGCTCACGAGACGCTGTCAATGGACAATCAAGATCTGGTCTCGAAGCTAAAGGAAAGGGGGGACGCCGCTGCGCGGTCTACGATTGACCGCCGAACCGGGGGATTGATTGTGCATGACAAACCGGTCTCACTGGACGTTGCAAACGAGATTACGCCTTAATATGCGTGAAGACTCACGCTTCGGGACCCTAATCGGCTTCTAGACCGGAGAAGGCTGTTGTTGGGCCATCAAAGCCGTCGGGTGGTGCTTCCAGGATTCCCTCTGGTGCCAGTCACCAGGCCCCCACTAGCTGCCGTCCAATCTTCTCATTTACAGGTTGACCTGGGTGAGAGGAGGAAGAGGTCCCGGGAGATGCCGGCGTCCGCGGTTGTTACCTTCACCGGCCGGTCTACTGGTGAGAGTTTGGCGAAGCGGCTGAAGCTGACAAGTAGTGTTCCCACTACCGCCCAAGGCGATGTTCCTGTTGTCTGTAACTCTGTTGTTGCCTACACAGAAGCATTGGGAGTGGAGAAGGATCCAGAGCGGGCCCAGACAACTCTTTCGCCTGGAGGCTGCTCATGGATGTGCAGGGGATGGAGCTGGAGAAGATTGTGGCTCCGGGAGAGCGACCGAAGGAGAACCGGCTGAAAACCAAAGAGGTGGCCCTCCAAGTAAGGATAGTTTTCCACTGGTATTCGTTCAACATTATTTCGTGCTTTGTTGCTTTATAACCGGTGTCTGTTAAACTGTAGCTGTTATACCACTTATACCAGTCAGATGTAAGTGAAGACCTACCGGAGCTGAAGAAGTAGGTGGCGGGGTTGACAAACGCCCGAGACCTCTTGGAGTTGGAGAAGTCCAAGCTCCAGCGGGAGAAGGCCCGCTTGGAGGAGAGGGCCAGGAAGCAAGTTGCCAAGCTGGAGGCCCAGGTTGAGGCTCTTGAAGAGGAGAAGAAGGGTCTGGAGGAGGAGAGGGCCGAGCTGGAGACCAAGGTCGAGGAGCTCTAGCGGGAGGTGGCGACGGTATCCGCCTCTGCCGGCAGGGCGGTCGATGAAAATGACCAGGAGGTGTACCAGCGGACAGTGAAGAAGTATCAGGGAAGCGCTGAGCTTCTTGATCTGCTGGACCGGGCCCGAGAGGCGGGGATAGCCGATGCTTATGACAAGTGGAAGAGTAAGGGCTATCTTGACGTCTCAAAGTTGCCACTGCCGCAGGCGGACGAAGAGGAGGGTCTGGAGGATGGTACCGAACCGGCCGATGAGGACCCCGCTGTCGAAAACGCCGCTGGTGAAATCGCTGGTGAAGGAGCTCCTGCTGAAGAGGGGGAGCAGGCGGAAGCACCCTAGCAGGATCCAGACTTTGTACACTACTGTCCTCCTTTTTTTTTTTTTTTTTTTTTGTAAATGCTGCCCTGAATTACAATGAATGAACATTTTGCCTGAGCTTGTGTTATGCCTTTTTCAATTTGCCTGGCTTAGCTACCCATGGATTGCGCTCTGTACTCAGTTGAAAATAAAGTTGGAATAGATAACTGCTAAAATTACACCTGCCGAACTGGTTGGGATGCCTAGCTAGTTGTGTTTAGAAGGGAGGAAAAAAAAACTAGCATTTTACTGAGGTTGATAAGTTGTTGGACCGCTGAGCTTCTATACGGGTCTAAGATTTCGACCGGTTGTATGAGCGTTGGTGTTGCGGGATAGGCATCCCGATTCCGCGCGGTCCCCACTATCCGGGTTACCCTTGTTGCTGCTGCAAGTCACCGAGGCGGACCAGGCCCTCAATCTTGGTTTTCCAGGCAAGGCAGTCGTTTTAGTGGTGCGTGGCTTCATCGTGGTAGAAGCAGTACTTACCAGTCTGCGCCCTGGTCAGGTTCCCCTTTGGGTGCTTTCTTTTTTGTGGAGGGGGGATGTTGTTCTCGTTCTCATATAGGATGTCCTCGTAGGAAGCGGTTAAGGTGGAAAATACCTCTTGTCGTCCCGCTAGTATTATTGTGAGGGGGCGGGTTTGTTGGTAGGATGGGGCTTGCCACCTCGCTGGGGGGTGTCAAGAGTGTCCCTCCGGCACTGCTGGTTCGGCTAGCTCCTTGGCTTCTTGTTGGATGCGGCTCCTCGATCGTAGCCCTGTTGCCAGTTTCTTGTCTCCTGCCGGGCGGAGTCATGTTCCTCCTGTCTTCTCTTGTGTTGGCGAGATCCATAAGTTTCGTGGTCCGCCTGGGCGTGCCTAATGACCATTGCCATTAGCTCATCATAACTCTGCGGGGTCTCCACCCGCACAACGTACGAGAATTTTTCAGGCCGGAGACCTTGCTTGAAGGCCGATTCGGCAATCCCCTTGTCCAAGTCTCTGACCCCGGCAGTGGCCGTCTGCCAACGGTTGACGAAAGCTCGGAGCTCTTCGCCGTCTGCCTGTAGTTGAAAAGAATTGTCGAGGTCCGGGCTCCCTCGACCCGTAATATGAACCGTCCCACGAACCTGTCGGCCAGCTGTTCGAATGCCTCTATAGAATTCGCTGGCAACTCGTAGAACCAGCTAAGTGCCTCCCCGGACAGGGTCTCCTGAAATATGTTGCAGCAAACGACGTCGGACTAGCCTTTAGCACACGTTTGGGATCGGAAGCTGTCCAGGTGTTGGTATGGGTAGCCAGCCCCGGAGTATGTCAGTTTTAGCGACTTTTGGGTGCCCGCTCTTCCAGATTCCAGTACCCGGAGTGAGAAGGGTCTGGGCCGTTCGTTGAATCATGCGCTCTCCGGCGGTCTCGCAACCTTTCTCTCGTTGGCCTCCATCTGGGCCTTCATCTCTGACACCGAGTCATATAGTATCTGTAGTGCCCGTGCAGTCGAGGTGGTGGTATCTTCCTCGAACGAGCCGCTAGTTCTCCGAGGAGCTGGGACGATCTTTGGTGGTGTCGCGGCCACTGGGAACACGTCTCCCGCCACGCCGGTGTCCCTCTCTCCTCCCGATGACTGGCCCACCTCCTGGTGGGGAGGCTCTTTTGTGGGTGGTGTGAATGACTTCACCAGAGCGGCATTGCGCTCCTGGCCTCTTTCCAAAGCCGCCAAAAGTGCGGCATTGACCGCTTCCATGTCTTGATATCTGGTGGTGGCCTCCGCCTTGTCCCGATCGCTCTCTGCCCGCAAGCGGTTTACTTTCGCTCGCATCTCTTCTATTTCTCCTGCCATATTGTACTGGCCGGGAGTGGAGACATCGTCCGGGCTGGCGCTGCTGGGCAGCCGATCTTCCCCTTTGTTCGGGGCCTCGGGGGACGCCGGCGCGGGTTCCAGGCTCAAGACCTGGTGGGCTTCTTCCGGGTCCTTCCCGCGTGCAACCCTGTCGTATGCGCCCATGGTTCCGTCCTGATCTAGGCTAGAGTCAGCGGTCTGACTGGCCCCTCCAATGGGCTGCCCCTGTCCTGCCCCCGGGATTTGAACCAGCCCCGGCTCCAGAACCCACCGGTCCCCTGGATTTCCTTCCTTCCTTTCTCCTGCGCTTCCAGACATGTTTGTTTTTTTTTTTTTGGGCAATCCGTAGACTGATCGATTTCGTTCCCGCTCGTACGACAATACAAACTTTTTGTACTGTTCCCACAGACGGCGCCAATTGTTTCTGTCTGAATCCGTAGACTCATAGATACTGGTGGATCTTAATGTGATTCCTACCTGCAAATCCTGCTAACTAAGGGAACACCGGGCGGGGCCGGTCTATTCCGCTCCGATGCCTAAGTCAGTATAGTTGAAATAAACTGATAACTTAAGCGGGAATGAGTAGTTTGAGTATTGATTACCTATTAATGAGGGTAGTTGGGACTCATATATAGGTTGTCGGGTGTGAGGACTGGCATCACCCTTCGATGTGGGACTGGCCCCCTTCTGCCCATAGTACTGTACTGTTTCGGCCCTTATTTGGGGAGCTGCCGTCCCCGATTCTCGGGCCCAGGTCACAGGTAAGACCTGTCTTGGCGCGGGTGCAGGTGTGCATGCTCTGGCTCCGGCCCCTGGGCCGGGTCCAGGAGTGCTAATCGCGGGTTTGGGGGCCTGGGTAGCCTTGATGTGTCGCCTAAGCGAGCATCAAGCAATAATAACCCTGCAATCGTTAGTAGTATAAGCAAGTAGGGATCGTTCTAGGCCGGGGATTAAGGGTACCTGAGATATGAAATTGTTAGACAAACATATATACATATATACATCAAACACGTCACAAATATGGGGGATAGTGGTTCGGCAGCAATGCTGCCCTAAGTACTAGGCACGGCAAAACAATTTAAGTGCTGAAAATTAAATCCTAACTCTAATATTTACAAGGTTGGTCGACATTCTTCCACAAAGCACTAACACAAAAGCAATCAAAACACGTAACAAACAAGCAAGTAAGACTCTCGGCAAAGTATTAAAGCGTTCTAGACTCAACTCAACTCCAACCCAACTAGCTCCTTATCGGCACTACTAATTGAGACTCTCTAGTACTTCAAGATTAACTTATCGTCTAACCCCAAAGTTATACTAAACATATTTGAGAACACTTATCGTCGAAAACAAACATGCAAAGTAATTAGGCACAAGGTCTTTTTAGTTGGAAACAAGTTAATAAAGTAAGGTCGTCAATCTTCTCATCAACAAGCATGTTCTTTAAATTACTCTAGCCCTTAGTGAAAAACAACACAAACAAAGTAACTCGTTGATTACTTTAATCCATATTAAATTTCGGCTAATGAGATTAATAATCTAAGTATTGCAATTACATAGGCTACCAATCTTTAAGCACACGAATTTAAAGAACAAGTCAAGAAAACCCTAAAATCAATTTAATACATGTTTTTGCCGATTACCCTAATTACTAGTTCATTACATATTTCCCTTACTTTTTAACATGCAATTCATATTCTTACATCTAAAACCTTACTTGAAGATAAAGAAAATAAATTGACATGCAAATCATAAAACCAAATTTCAATCCAATTCATACATAGACATAAAAATTGAAACCAAGAATTCATGTTATCTCTATAGACAAAGCTTAACATAGCTACACAAAAATTTACAAAGCCAAGAGTAGGGAGTGGATCACACATTAGAAACCTTGAAGACTTCGTCGTGTATGGATCCGTGGATGATGGTGCTCGAATGGGCTGCTGCTCGGCAGTAAAGGTATCGGCAGCAAGGGATCAAAGTTTCGGCAGGAAACTTTGGTGTGGTGGTGGTGGTTTTGGCTAGGGTTTTTGTGTAGGATTCTTGGGGAAATTTAGGTAGAGCTTTGGCTAGATTTTTGCTTTGGAATGTGACTGTTTTTATGATGGGAGCAGGCCTCTATATATAGGAGAAAAGGTCTGTGCAGTTTTAAGCTTTTCCTTGTTCAAAACGGGATAGAAATATTCAATAAATAAGGTTTCCCTATCCGAGTTGGAATAGGTTTTTCTCTCCTTATTGAACAAAGAAACTCTTGCTTGGCCGACTTGTGATTTCTTCTTGGAGGTTTCATAGCTCTTTGGAATGATTTGGCACGCTCGCAGCCGCTTGATGACAATACAGGAAATTCCTCTCTGCTCGCGAGTACCGACTTTGCTAGTACCGGGTGTAAGCGAGGCTTTTTGGCGGATCGCGCGAACATGCATGCAGGCCTGCGCGGATGGTTGGCGAGCGGACAAGTACTGGTGAAGCTGCTGGCGAATGAAGCTTGGCGGATGAAATACGGCAGATGAGACTTGGCGGATGAGCTTCTGGCGAGCAAGATCGTTGGCGAGCAAGCAAGGGCTTGGCGAATGAGACCTGGCGGATGAGCTTTGCATCTTCAGTCGAGTATAACTTTTTCTTCAATGCTCTGATTGATGCGATTTCAAATCTTAGATAAACTAGACACAAATTGCCATCTCCCCATAAGACAGTTTGATCAAAATCCTTGTGAATTGACGGAAATGAGTTTTTTTTTTGAAGTTGGGACAAAGTCCCAGGAAAATCCTGGAAGTCCCTGGATTGGAATGCTCGGACTGCTGTTTTGCAGCCATCTTTTGGGTGACTTCCCGAACTCCGATTGATCTGAAATTTTAACACAACATTCCTTAGCATATGAATATTGAGCACGCCAAATTTCATAGAATTTGGACAAGGATAGATCACAGTTTCATTCATCTCAAAATCACGAAAAAGACATATTTTGCACTATTTTCCAGATTTCTCAAACTTAGTCATTTTTCGGACAATTAAGCACATTTCACCAAAACTCTACCAAAATTGACACTAACTATATTATGACTCTATCTTAGATAAATAAGGGTTAAACAAAGCATAAATGAGGGCATAAGCATATAATATCGTCGCACATTGTGCTCCTATCAACTACCCCACACTTATACTTTGCTAGTCCCTTAGCAAACTAAATTAAACTAGACTCTAAACAAACTATTGCCCCTAACAATTTGTCTCAGGCTCGTATGTACACATAGCTTTCAAGTTAAATGCATGGGAATGCTACGCACGAAAATTCCAAGCTTCATGAACATGTGACATCAATATGAACATATAAGAGCAAAAAGGTAAGCATGTAAACATGTAAAAGCTAATTCAAATCTCCTCACTAGGCATACTCTCTTCTTTTCTCTCGAAGCATGGTTATTCACTCAATAGTATATGCAAGTGAAAGATAATGAATTACGAAGAGTAACTTGCATATGTCATGAAACGAAAGCACTTTGTGAAATTTTATGGAAAAACCTCATATGATAACTATATGCACCAATGAACCAAAACCATATGCTTACTCTTGAGATAATCTCCACAATCAAATTTAACCATCTTAAGAATCATGAAAAAGATCAATAAAAGGGTTGTAATGGGGCTAGGCTAAGAGGTATTCGATATTTGGATAAGGAGGCTTAGAAACGTCACTAAGGCCTTAGCAAAGCTCGAATCTCCTTATGTCTTCTCGCCAAAAGGGTCAAATTTCATTTTGTTGGACCCTTCCTTCATTCTTTTCTTCCCATAAAATATTACAACAACCTAGACAATAGCCAAGCACAAAATTTTCTTTTCAATGCCGTGCCTTACACATTTTTCTTCTTCTCGGCATTTTTCTCTTTTTCTTTTGTTTAATCCGAGTATTTTTTTTTCTTTTCTTTTTCTTAAGGCACGGCATGCATACATATTACATACAACTTATGGCTAAGTCTACCCCACACTTGTTCTTCTTCATCACACACGCGAAAACGCCTTCAAAATTTCAAGCTTTGCCGGAACACACAGTAAAGGCATCACTATACTAAGTTCATGGAAAGTGTTTAAGGGTGATGAAAGAAAAGGCTCAATATCGGCTCAAAGGGGTTTACTAAGGTGTCCCACGACGGGCTCCAATAGGGCTCATGCTTTATTTGGCAATGGTGGTAAACCTAAATGATCTTTATTCAATCACATTCAAAATCAAGGTAGTTTATGATATAAATGTTTCAAAAATCAACAAGAGTAAGTTCTAGCATACTAGAGTTCATTAAAAAGCTATGGCACATAGTCATCGAATAATCAACGAATTATGAGGTTTCATGCTTCCTACGAATCTATCGAATTTTTATCTTTTTATCACTCAAGAAGAAAGCAAATTGGCACAAAAGCTCACATAGGTTATAATCGAAATAAACTCGCTAAAACATGCATGCTTCGTTAATCAACAAGTCCTACATGCTCCTACCAATGCACATAATCCATGAAACTTACAATTTTATAAGTATGCACAACCATCATCTATGTATGCAAAGAGGAGAAAAACATCATTGACATATTAGGGGCATCCTAAGACTCGAAACAAACAAATTTAAACACTCTATTTTTGTGGAACAATTTTCTGAAATTTTCTTTTCTAAACTAAGCACACGAAAACATAAACGGAATACGTTATCCCACCCCACACTTAGAAAATTACATTGTCCTCAATGTAAGCACAAAACCATATCAACGAATTTCCTAAGCATGCAATCGACTAACATATTCCAACATATCATCACAAACCAAAGGAAAAGAGAAGGGTTAAGAAATTTCAAACTCTCGGTGATGGCTCCTTCACTTTTCTTTGATCGACATGGGTTGCCTCCCAAGTAGCGCTTTGTGTTTATAGTCCATAGCCTAGACTTGTCACCGTGTTGCATGTGTTCATCGTGTTCCAAAGCAACTCAAATCGGCAAGAAGAAGTTCAATGAGAAGATCGTTGCATAAGGTGTCCGATTCGGTGCTTGTAGAAGTGAACGTATCCGGCTGCGTGTCCGGCCCTGTTTCTGCCGTATCTGGCGTATCCGAGGGTGCTGTCCGATGATTCTGTGTTGCTTGGATCATCTCCTCATTCCTGCCGGCAATGGTAGGTCCGGCAGGTGGCTCAGTTGCAGCTGAAGGTGGAGGATTCGGTTTCTCGGGCGCAAGGTGCTTGTCCGGCGTATCCGGCGTAGTGTCTTGTGTGTCCGTGTCCGGCCTTGTAGTGCTAGGGCTGCCGGCAATTGCAGGTCCGGCAGCTTGGTTTGGTGGCAGGTCCAGCAGCTCGGCATGGACAAGAGCAATAGTAGCCCCTTGGCTTGGAGGATCATGGACATCGGTCTCATCATGGAGGGGTTCAAATGGCTCGTAATACGGCTTGAGTCTATGTCCATTTACCTTGAATATGTTTCCTGTAACTTCATTCCGAATCTCTATGGCTCCATGTGGAAACACTTGAAGAACAATGAATGGTCCATGATGTGAGCCGAAACTCGCATGCAATGATAAACCCTACAAAATATCGTTAGTAGCATGAGTAAGTAGGGATCGTTCTAGGCCGGGGATTAAGGGTACCTGAGATATGAAATTGTTAGACACAAAACATATATACATATACACAAAAACGTCACAATAGGGGGATATGTTTGGATCGGCAGCCATGCTGCCCTAACACTAGACTCGGCAATGATAAAAGAAAAACAGAAAATAAAATCCTAGACTACTATATACAAGTGATCATCATCTCTCACACAAAACAGTTCACATAAAAGACTCTTTAACAAGGCAAATTGCATACAAGAAGGTAAGAGACAAGTATTTAACATGTTCAAGACCTAAATTAGTTTCGACACAACTAGAGCCTCCAGCGGTTTTCCAATTGTTAGACTTCTTAAATTCTTAGAAACTACTCCAGCGTATGACTTCTAAGGTGATGCTAATCCGGTTTTACGCGTTTTAACATTTAAGCACATGAGTCTTAATCGAAGACAAGCAAACAAGTAAGGTTGTCAATCATCTTATTTAACTTGCAAGTTCTAAGGTTTATTAGACCTAGGTGAGCAACACAAAACAAACTACTCCAGCGTATGACTTATCCGTGTTACTCTATCACATGAAACCTAGCACTTAGAATTACATGCTAATCATAACTAGTGTGTCGGTTTATTTGTCCTAACCTTAGTTCTAACCAATTTTAAGTTTAAACATGCGAAATACCACTGCCCTAATTATCAATGCATACAAAATACACAAGTTAAATTTCAGAAAAACCATGCATAACATATATCATTCGGTTTATACAAAGTTTCAAGAAAAATCAAGAATTGAAATAAATTCATACAAAACAACCAAACATAACTAAATACAAAAGCCATAGGGGAATGGATCACACTTTAAAGAACCTTGGAGACTCCTCAAAGTGACTAGATGGATCGGCTGCTGCTCCTTGGTGCTCGGCTAGAACAGAAATCGGCAGGAAACCAAGATGGTGAGGTTCGGCAATATGGTGGTGGTGGTGAATGGTTCGGCTAGGGTGTTTAGATGTTGGTGTTTTGGAAGACTTGGTAGAGCTTTTAGGTTAGTGTAATATGCTTGAGATGAGATGATTTTCTGTAGGAAAAGTGGGGGTTTATATAGGAGAGGGGTGCCGGCAGTCCCTTAAGCCAAAAGGAATTCAGAAAACCTAGTTCAATAAGGTTTTGCAACCTTCCTTTCTTAGTCCAATTAGGTTTTCTTTTCTGAATTTTTTTCTTCAAGGCTTGGGCTTCACATCTTCATGGACTTCTTATGTGGTCTTGGACTTCCTTTGACATGTCTTGGTCCATCGAAAAATACCCCAATTGCCGGCAGCATGAAGTTGCACCCGATCTGCCTCAAATCGGCAGCTTCTCCTAGTGTGACTAGGAGACTTGATTTCTTCATGTTTTTCTTCAATGCCATGGCCTAGTGTCTTCCTCTTCCCTTCATAAAGCTTGGACCATCTTCACATATGCATTTGTACACCATTTGGTCCATCAAAAACAGAAAACACAAAAAGGGGGCAGTAGGTTCCTGGAATCGGCAGCTTTGACCTTGTCGCAGTAATTCCGGCATATCTCCCTCTGTGGAGCTCCGATTGATGCGATTCCAAGTCTCACGTAAACTAGACACATAGGGCCATCTCCCCATAAAATATCTCGGCCAAATTCCATGCAAGTCGTCGGGAATGATTTTTCGAAGTTGGGACACAGTCCCAGGAAAATCCTGGAAGTCCCTGGATTGAAATGCTCGGACCGCGGTTTTGCAGCCATCTTTTGGGTGACTTCCCGAACTCCGATTGATCTGAAATTTTAACACATCATTCCTCAACATATGAATATTAAGCACGCCAAATTTCGCCAAATTCGGATAAGGGTAGATCGCATTTTTACTCATCTCAAAATCACGAAAATGACATGTTTTACACTATTTTCCAGATTTCTCATACTTAGTCATTTTTCGGATTCTTAATCATTTTTCATCAAAACTCTACCAAAACGACACTAACTACATTATGACTCTATCTTAGACAAATAAGGGTTAAACAAAGCATAAACGAGGGCATAAGCATGTAATATCGTCGCACATTGTGCTCCTATCAGTCCAATCCAACGAGAGCGCAACTTACCCGGAAAAAGCTTGAGTCGTGAATGATACAAGAGAACTTTTTGACCAACTTCAAACTTCTTCCGTCGAAGCATCTTATCATGAGCAACCTTAGCCTTTTGCTTGTAAATCCATGCGGCTTCATAAGCTTCATTCCGTATTTCTTCAAGTTCGTTGAGTTGAAGCTTCCTATGAAGGCCGGCCTCATCAATGCTCATGTTGAAAGCCTTAACCGCCCACCATGCTCTATGCTCAAGTTCTACCGGTAAATGACATGCTTTACCATATGTTAACCGAAAAGGTGACATACCTATCGGTGTCTTGTATGCCGTCCTATAAGCCCACAAAGCATCATCGAGACGATCACTCCAATCCTTCCTTGAAGGTCCAACGGTTTTCTCAAGTATTTGCTTGATCTCTCGATTACTTACTTCGGCCATGCCACTAGTTTGGGGATGATATGGTGTAGAAACTTTATGTGTGACTCCATAATTCTTCAACAAGGCTTCAATGGTGCGGTTACAAAAATGGGATCCTCCATCGCTAATCAAGACTCTTGGAACTCCAAAACGTGAAAAGATATTGGTCTTGAGAAATTCGGCTACCACCTTAGCATCATTGGTGCGTGTAGCCTTGGCTTCAATCCACTTTGACACATAATCCACCGCAAGCAATATGTAGAGAAAGCCCTTACTTGAAGGAAACGGCCCCATGAAGTCAATCCCCCAAAGATCATGAATCTCAATAGAAGTGATGGGATGTAACGGCATTTGATCTCTTGGTCCAATATTCCCCATTCTTTGGCATCGATCACATGACTTACAAAACATGAATGCATCTTTGAAAATTGTAGGCCAAAAGAAACCACAATTAAGTACCTTCAATGCCGTCTTCTTCGGCCCAAAATGTCCTCCACACGCCTCACTATGACAAAAAGCAAGGATGGAACGATGCTCATTCTCCGGCACACATCTTCTAAGCACTTGATCACCACATTGCTTCCATAAGTACGGATCATCCCACAAGAAGTGTCGAGCTTGCTTCCTTATTCTTTGTTGATGGTGGTTCGGCAACTCCTTAGGAAATCGGCGTGTAGCTAGAAAATTTGCAATGTCGGCATACCAAGGCTCATGTACTTCAAGTCGAAAAAGTTGCTCATCCGGAAAGGTATCACATAAGGGCAACCGATCCTTTTCTTGAACAAGCCTACTCAAATGATCGGCCACAACATTTTCTACTCCTTTCTTGTCCTTAATCTCAATATCGAACTCTTGAAGCAAAAGAATCCATCGAATAAGCCTCGGCTTGGCATCCTTCTTCGTCATAAGATATCTCAAAGCGGCATGATCACTATAAACAATAACTTTGGAATTCAAGAGATATGATCGAAATTTTTCCAAAGCAAAGATTACCGCTAAGAGTTCCTTCTCCGTTGTTGTGTAATTGAGTTGTGCATCGTTGAGAGTCCTTGAAGCATAGTAAATGGCGCATGGCTTCTTATCAATTCGTTGTCCAAGTACCGCTCCAAGTGCATAATCACTAGCATCACACATCAACTCAAACGGCTCGTCCCAATTAGGGGAAACAAGAATCGGTGCCGAGCACAACATGGTCTTCAATCGGCAAAAGGCATCCTCACACGCCTTTGTCCACTCAAACGTCACCTCCTTTTGTAACAAGTTGCTCAATGGCTTGGCAATTGAAGAGAAGTCCTTGATGAATCGTCGATAGAACCCCGCATGGCCAAGAAAGCTTCGCACGTCCCTTACATTTCTAGGGCTCGGCAAGTGTTGTATAAGTTCAACCTTTGCTTTGTCAACTTCAAGTCCTCTTGCCGAAATAATATGGCCAAGCACAATGCCTTGCGTGACCATGAAGTGACACTTCTCCCAATTGAGCACAAGATTTGTCTCTACACACCTCTCAAGTATCTTCTCCAAGTTCCCCAAACATGCATCGAAGGTGCCTCCATACACACTAAAATCATCCATGAACACTTCGATAATGTCTTCAATAAAATCCGAGAAGATAGCATACATACATCTTTGAAAAGTGCCGGGTGCGTTGCAAAGTCCGAATGGCATCCTCCGATACGCAAACGTGCCAAATGGACAAGTAAAAGTGGTCTTCTCTTGATCGTCCGGGTGTATCATGATTTGATTGTAGCCACTATATCCATCAAGAAAGCAATAGTAAGAATGACCGGCTAACCTCTCTAGCATTTGATCCATAAACGGCAAAGGCATGTGATCCTTCCTCGTTGTAGCATTGAGCTTCCTATAGTCGATGCACATCCGATGACCGGTTACAAGTCTTTGTGGCACAAGCTCATTCTTCTCATTCTTGACAACCGTTACACCACTCTTCTTTGGCACTACTTGCACGGGAGATATCCACTTACTATCCGAAATTGGGTAGATCACCCCACAATCAAGCAACTTGATAATCTCTTCTTTCACAACTTTCATCATGGGAGGGTGAAGTCGACGTTGAGCTTCTTTTGTCGGCTTAGCTCCTTCTTCCAACAAAATACGATGAACACAAGTAGTAGGGCTTATTCCCTTGATATCCGCTAAGGTCCAACCTATGGCGGTCTTGTACTTTTTAAGCACACAAATCAAATCCTCCTCTTGCTTCTTACTAAGCATTGAAGACACAATCACCGGTAGTGTGTCTCCTTCTCCAAGATAAGCATACTTCAAGTGACTAGGGAGTTCTTTTAGTTCTAACTTTGGGGCCTCTTCCACACTTGGTCGAAATTTTGTTGTGGCACTTGGAATTGACAAGAACGAGTTCCTTGGATACAATGGTGTGGCGTCTAGCTCGGCAACAACCTCTCTAAGGTTCGGCATCATGGCATAAGGCTCGGCAAAAATGCCTAGCTCGGCTCCAACTTGCTCGGCATGGTTTGGCTCGGTTTCATCGAGCACTCGTTCTCCCCTCTTGTCAAATCCGACCCCTTGCTCAATCGCTAATTGCTATGCGTCGAGCGAGGTCGACATAACTTGCTCGACCTCCTCCAAAACATCCATGGCACAACCCTCCTTTAAATCAACATTGGGGAATTTCATGGCATCAAAAACATTGAACTTGATCATCTCACCATCAAACTCCATAGTTAGGTTGCCCTCGGCCACATCTATCTTTGTGCGCGCGGTCCTCATGAATGGTCGCCCTAAAAGCAATTGAGTGTTGTTGACCGGCGAATCCTCCATCTCAACCACATAAAAATCGGCGGGGAATATCAATTGGTTAACTTGCACCAACACATCCTCTACATAGCCTTCCGGATATTTGCTTGAGCGATCCGCAAGTTGAATGATGACATTATCCTTCTTAAGAGGCCCTATACTCAACGTTTGATATACATTGAGTGGCATGACATTGATCGATGCTCCCAAATCCAACATAACATCATCGAAACGTGTATTGCCTATGACACAAGGCACATTGAAGCTCCCCGGATCCTTCATCTTTGGTGGCAACTTCCTTTGAATAACGGCCGACACCGTCTCGCTCATAGTCACCACACGAGTCTCTCTAGTATGCCTTCTTGCCGTGCAAAGCTCCTTCAAAAACTTAGCATACTTTGGCACTTGCTTAATGCACTCCAACAAAGGGATGTTGACTTGCACTTTCCGGAAAATCTCCAACACTTCCTCATCGGACTTGTCCTTCTTTGTTCTAGCATAACGTGAAGGGAATGGGGCACTAGATGATGACACTCCTCCCTTACTTGCTTGGCTCGGCAATACCTCATTCTTTGATGTTGCGGGATCGTACTCAAGCTCATTACGCAGCCCCTTTTCTTTAATATTAGTGTTGCCGGCACCATGCCTTTGTTCGGCAGCTTCCTCCTTCTCGGCATCACCATTGTTGCCGGCTGCAGCCCTGCCGGTTGTGCCCCTCTCGGCTTCATGCATGTGGCTGCCGGCATTATCATGGCCGGCAGTCCTCTCTTCATCCCCAATGCCTTTGAAAATTACTCGCTTCTTCTTTGGACTTGTTGGAGGAAACAACTCTCTTCCGCTACGAGTTTGAATCACTTTGGCTTGCTCGTTCCTCGGATTTGGAATAGTATTGCTTGGCAACTTCCCTTGCTCATTGAATCTTCCCATGAAATCCACAACTTGCCCCATTTGAGTCTTGAGCTCACCAATGTCCTTTTGATGATTTTGTTGCCCCGCGAGTAATGCTTGAGTAGCACTTGACAAAGATTGAATTAAAGCATCGTAGTTCGGATTGCTTGGCGAAGCTTGGCCTTGGCTCGGCCCTCCTTGGCTTTGGTACGGCACGGCTTGTGGTTGGTTCGGCAAGGCTCCAAATTGTCCTTGGTTCGGCATATAAGGTTGCCGAGGCACAAATGGTGGCCTCGGTGCAAACGACGCTCCTCCCTCTCTCGGTTGCATAGGTGCCCTAAGCACGTTGTCATTGTTCGCCCATCGAAAGTTCGGATGATCATTGAACCTTGGATTGAAATTGCCAAATCGTTGGCCTCCTTGAAAACCAATTGCATTGCACTCCTCTACTCCCTCATTAACTCCAAATTGAGGGCATTGGTCGGTCTCATGGCCCTCGGTGCAAATTCCACATACACTCACACGCTTCTTCATCAAATTACTCACCAAGTCGGTGAGCTTGTCCACTTTATCTTCTAACTTTGAGCTCGAAGACGTCTCATGTACTTTCTCATTCCTTTGCACATTGCCTCGTGCCATGCCAAATTGTTGGTTGTTCAAGGCACGAACTTCCAACAAACTTCTTGCCGCTCCGGCATTCAACTCCAAAAAGCTACCTCCCGCGGCCGAGTCAAGAAACTCTCTCTCCATGACGCGCAATCCCTCATAGAAATATTGTAGCAAGAGTCCATCGCTAATGCCATGCGATGGACACAAAGAAACTAGGGACTTGAACCTCTTGTAGTAGTCGAAGAAAGTCTCATCTCCGGCTTGCTTCACACTTGTAATTTGCTTCCTCAGATCAGTGATACGTGAAGCGGGAAAGTACTTGAGCAAAAACTCATCCATCATAGTACTCCACGAAACAATGCGACCACTAGGCACCTCAAACAACCACTCCTTTGCTTGATCTTCTAAAGAAAACGGAAATGCCTTCATCTTGAAGTGTTGCAAATCGGTCCCTCTTGGACACATAGACTCCGTGGTGAAGTTAAACCACTGCAGATGCTTGTTAGGGTCCTCACTCGGCATCCCATAAAACGACTTCAGCTTATGGAGGAATCCACTCCTCAATTCAATCTCTCCAGTCTTGTCAGTTTCCAAGGGAGGATAAGTAATATTAGAAGGAGCAACTCCAGCTCCAGCAACATGACCATTCTGTGATCTGATTGATGCCATTATCTCTTCTTCTTCTTCTAATTCGGCAAAAGCTTCAAATTCTGGATTCTGAAGATCACACGATGATGACACTACTGATGGTGATATTGACGGCACAGATGGTGATGATGGCAAGGATGATGACACTGATGAATTGGTTGGTGACGATGGAGGTAATGGCACAAAACGAGCAATAGCGAGTTCTTGCTCTAAACGTTGCAAACGGCCTTGAAGATCTCTTGTCCAAATACTAGATTCGGACATGCATTATTTCTGAAATTTGCAACATTTTAAACAAGTTAGAACCTTATAAAGAAATAGAAAGCAAGAATATACATCATTACAAGCCACGGCATTGGCGATTACATAATCATATTTCAAACAATAACACAAAATCACAATCGGCAAGATCATACAAACACACGGCAAAGAACAAAAATTTCGGCAAAGAATTAATATGGTTCGGCCACAAGAGTAGAAAAATCGGAAAGTTCATGAGCATGTAATCGCTAAGTCTAATTTCTTTTAAATTTGTTCTAACTCTCAAAGTACGTGGAGCAGAGGAGATAACGGTGCAATGGACTGATACAGCCCCCGGTAGTATCATGCTTAATCCGATATACCTCAAGAGTTTGAACCACACAATATGTTTTATCTTTGAAGAAAATAGGCCACATATGTCAAGTTATGTTCTAGCGTCTAAAGTGAGGTGATGCTTCGGCACAAGCTGTCGACTAGGTCGTGCGGATTTTACGTTTCAAAGGTCATTACAATCACGGAGGGCGAACCCCCTACAGGAACCAGGCAGGACTCGTTGTTGGACACCATGGAGGGCGAACCCCCTATCGACTCACTCACCGAGAATGAACATCAGTCTATGGGCCTTGAGATCCAGTTAAACAAACCTGAGAACCATATCTATGATAGTAACTTCCCCATACTTTGTAAAACAAACACGGATCCCTAGCGGTCTCAAGTGTTGATTAAAACCGCCCTCAACCTCATAAAAATAATACCAAGTTAGCGTCGTTATGCGTGGGGGGCCAACGATGGACTAATTCCAACATTGCAGGGCCCGTTTCCCAATCTACACAAAAACATACCTAACATGGCATCACTCGTATGAAGGGTTATGGTTATGATCAACAAAAGAGGCTTCACCTACATGTTACACTTTAGAAACTACAATAAACTCAAACATACACAACACTATCAACTTCCTAGAAATTAAACTAAGTGATTACCAACATACATCATTATACATCATGCAACTTTCGAAATTTAAACTCTACATGCCGAAGCATATTTCTACTTTACATAATCCCAAAATAAACTTAAAATTTACAACTTTACAACTTCACAACAAAAATTTCCAGCAACATATATACACAACAATAACATAAAACAAGCTTTTATAATCCCCGGCAACGGCGCCAAAAATTGATGTGTCGCCTAAGCGAGCATCAAGCAATAATAACCCTGCAATCGTTAGTAGTATAAGCAAGTAGGGATCGTTCTAGGCCGGGGATTAAGGGTACCTGAGATATGAAATTGTTAGACAAACATATATACATATATACATCAAACACGTCACAAATATGGGGGATAGTGGTTCGGCAGCAATGCTGCCCTAAGTACTAGGCACGGCAAAACAATTTAAGTGCTGAAAATTAAATCCTAACTCTAATATTTACAAGGTTGGTCGACATTCTTCCACAAAGCACTAACACAAAAGCAATCAAAACACGTAACAAACAAGCAAGTAAGACTCTCGGCAAAGTATTAAAGCGTTCTAGACTCAACTCAACTCCAACCCAACTAGCTCCTTATCGGCACTACTAATTGAGACTCTCTAGTACTTCAAGATTAACTTATCGTCTAACCCCAAAGTTATACTAAACATATTTGAGAACACTTATCGTCGAAAACAAACATGCAAAGTAATTAGGCACAAGGTCTTTTTAGTTGGAAACAAGTTAATAAAGTAAGGTCGTCAATCTTCTCATCAACAAGCATGTTCTTTAAATTACTCTAGCCCTTAGTGAAAAACAACACAAACAAAGTAACTCGTTGATTACTTTAATCCATATTAAATTTCGGCTAATGAGATTAATAATCTAAGTATTGCAATTACATAGGCTACCAATCTTTAAGCACACGAATTTAAAGAACAAGTCAAGAAAACCCTAAAATCAATTTAATACATGTTTTTGCCGATTACCCTAATTACTAGTTCATTACATATTTCCCTTACTTTTTAACATGCAATTCATATTCTTACATCTAAAACCTTACTTGAAGATAAAGAAAATAAATTGACATGCAAATCATAAAACCAAATTTCAATCCAATTCATACATAGACATAAAAATTGAAACCAAGAATTCATGTTATCTCTATAGACAAAGCTTAACATAGCTACACAAAAATTTACAAAGCCAAGAGTAGGGAGTGGATCACACATTAGAAACCTTGAAGACTTCGTCGTGTATGGATCCGTGGATGATGGTGCTCGAATGGGCTGCTGCTCGGCAGTAAAGGTATCGGCAGCAAGGGATCAAAGTTTCGGCAGGAAACTTTGGTGTGGTGGTGGTGGTTTTGGCTAGGGTTTTTGTGTAGGATTCTTGGGGAAATTTAGGTAGAGCTTTGGCTAGATTTTTGCTTTGGAATGTGACTGTTTTTATGATGGGAGCAGGCCTCTATATATAGGAGAAAAGGTCTGTGCAGTTTTAAGCTTTTCCTTGTTCAAAACGGGATAGAAATATTCAATAAATAAGGTTTCCCTATCCGAGTTGGAATAGGTTTTTCTCTCCTTATTGAACAAAGAAACTCTTGCTTGGCCGACTTGTGATTTCTTCTTGGAGGTTTCATAGCTCTCTGGAATGATTTGGCACGCTCGCAGCCGCTTGATGACAATACAGGAAATTCCTCTCTGCTCGCGAGTACCGACTTTGCTAGTACCGGGTGTAAGCGAGGCTTTTTGGCGGATCGCGCGAACATGCATGCAGGCCTGCGCGGATGGTTGGCGAGCGGACAAGTACTGGTGAAGCTGCTGGCGGATGAAGCTTGGCGGATGAAATACGGCAGATGAGACTTGGCGGATGAGCTTCTGGCGAGCAAGATCGTTGGCGAGCAAGCAAGGGCTTGGCGAATGAGACCTGGCGGATGAGCTTTGCATCTTCAGTCGAGTATAACTTTTTCTTCAATGCTCTGATTGATGCGATTTCAAATCTTAGATAAACTAGACACAAATTGCCATCTCCCCATAAGACAGTTTGATCAAAATCCTTGTGAATTGACGGAAATGAGTTTTTTTTTTGAAGTTGGGACAAAGTCCCAGGAAAATCCTGGAAGTCCCTGGATTGGAATGCTCGGACTGCTGTTTTGCAGCCATCTTTTGGGTGACTTCCCGAACTCCGATTGATCTGAAATTTTAACACAACATTCCTTAGCATATGAATATTGAGCACGCCAAATTTCATAGAATTTGGACAAGGATAGATCACAGTTTCATTCATCTCAAAATCACGAAAAAGACATATTTTGCACTATTTTCCAGATTTCTCAAACTTAGTCATTTTTCGGACAATTAAGCACATTTCACCAAAACTCTACCAAAATTGACACTAACTATATTATGATTCTATCTTAGATAAATAAGGGTTAAACAAAGCATAAATGAGGGCATAAGCATATAATATCGTCGCACATTGTGCTCCTATCAAGCCTCTCTATGGCTACTGTCAACATGTTCCTTCTACAAAGAGCACTAAAACTAATTTGGGTAAGACTTCCACAATGGAGTTCTTATAACTTAAAACCACTAAATGAGCACTTGGATAACTATAAAGAGATGTTACTGTCAAACTTGATTAATAACCATAGAGACATCACAGTCACAGTTTGCCATCCTGCCAAAGCTTGAAAAACATCCTCTATATAACAAATGCAATTTTGTAACAGATGGTGACTCATTGTAGTTAATTTGAGCTGGCAATGCCATTTTTAATCTTTAGTTTTGGAGATGACTGTGAGTATCATCTTTATAATACCTACAGTGTCACAGACCAAACAAAGAGAGGAATCTTTAATTGTGAAAGCAGCAAGCTAAGAAAATGGGTGTAGGTAGGCAGGCAGGCCTAGAATTAATTAAGAACATGTAATTAAAGGAGTGTTGGTAGACTCTTGTTGATTTGGGTTTTGTTTTTGTTTGCAAGAGTGAACTATTAAGACACACCCACCAATTTGTTTTCTTCTGGGTAGGAGCAAACATTTGTCATCTCAATCATGGGACATGTGTATGTCAATTTAATTATATGCCATGAATTATGAAATGGGTACAAATTAATGTGTTTGGACCCATATCAAGAACATGACCTGGGAGAGTGGATAGGGCACACACAGTGACACAGTATGAGAGTGGCTTATGAAAACCAAGTGGTTGTGTGTTCTGAAAGGAGGGTTGGTACTCCGATAGTTTCTAACTCTAATACTTGTAGAGATCCGTTGCTTATTAGTTATTACTAGTTTTTTTTTCTATCAAGTATACCAACTATTAGTGTGTGCAAGTCACGTGCGTTGTTAGTTTTTTTAACCTTATTAGCGTTCTTTGACGCCTCACTAACTGTGACTTATGGACACCGTTTTTCTTAGTCTAATTGATGACTAAATAAATAACTGAGATTACATATTAAATATCGGTTCACTTTTATTAGGAGCGTAGAATAATTTTCCGAGCATGGCAGCCTCAAATTAGAGAGCTAATCATCCATAGTTTTGGATTTCGGTTCTGCATAATGGGACACGAACATGTCGACCAATATGAACAAAGAACACTCTGAATCCATGATTAATTACGTTTGGTGGTTGCTGATTTTTATGCAATTATCATAGAGATGGAACAGCCCTTGTATATAGTGATATAGTACGAAATGTGCAGGACGTTCATGTGGCTTCTGGCATGAGGTAGGGGCAACTCTGAGGAACACTGCTGCAACTTTTGTTTATGCTTATTGATCTTTCCAATTTTAGTCATTTGATAATAAATTTTCAGTGTTAAAATTCGTCATATTTCCTATAAATATGTTATTTACTTTCACTATATTCACTAAAGATCTAACACGAGGGTAGTAATTACAACTGATCGACTAAAATTTTCATTTTCTTTTTTGTGATAAATTTTAAACTCATCCCGACATAGGCTTATAGTATTCTAATATACTCCACTTCCATTATTAACATTTTCTTAGTTCATGTCAATACTTAGTGAAAGTCATGCGATATAATTTATATTGTAAATATTTGAAAAATTAAAATATTGAAGTGAACCAACTCCTAATGAGTTATGAACATCCTTGGCAAAACAAACCACTTATAATGTACAATTTATACAAAGGATTATTGACCCCAAAAAAACAAAAAAGGCAAAATCCCATTTAAACTATGTACATGCAATGTGTGTGTATTACTCTTGCAAATGATATGATCATAAACCCCACAGTTTTGGTCCCCCATATGTAATTTGCATGATTTGCTTGGATCCTTTATTTCAGTGTCCATATATGGAATCCCAAGCCAAACAAGATCATTGTTGTCCCCAATCCCTACCATGTCAATGTCTAAGCCTAGTTCACTTTTCTTGTTACTAATTTGGTTTATAGAAGCATGCCAAAGCAATAGGACTCATACCCCACAAGCCCTATTTGATTGATCATATGTAATGTACCCCAAATTCATCAAGAAGATAACTAATTGCTATTTGGTAGAGTGTTCTATAATTATGAAAGCAAAAGTTAAAGGAAACTAGCTGCTAAGCTACCTTGACTAAGCTAAAGTATGACTTAATTAGGTGGAAATCCACAATTATGGCTTTCAAACCCGCAATTATCTTTCAACTTTTTTGACAAACTAGATGCCTAACTAAGTTTACTAACTAGAACTAGTGAGCTATACATGTTACAATAACATTGGTCCTATAATTAACCAAAAGATTGCAGTCTAATTAGACAGCATGCACAAGGCTCAATTAGGACACATTGTTCGTATCTTAACTAATTATCTAGTTTAGCCTCTCCCCAACCTCAGGTTAGTCAATAGTCATGTCTGAATTAGTCTTCTTTCTGGTCCTTAAACCTTTTCAGCTTCTATTATTATTATTATTGTGGTTTGCGTATTACGTAGAGAAATCTAGCTAGTGAATCAAGCTAGCTAGGAGCAAAAAGTCATATACTCTAGTCGATGCACAGCCAATGAATCGAAAATGACAAATGCCAAATCGAATCCATTCCAAAATATCAAATCCATGACATGACTGTGGTAGGTTTAGTAAAAATATTGCTAGGCAAACTCTTTTTTTGTGAATTTTTTAACGTATGCACGATGGTACGTATAAGTTAAATTTTTCTTGTCGATCGTGTTACTTTCTATTATATTGTCGTAATACATTCCCTCAGTATCCAATCCGGCAATCAATCCTACATATATACGTCCTCAACATTTTCTCTTGTATTGTACTTTTCCCCGAGGCCGAGATCTTGCCGAAGTCGATTTTCAGTCCACAAGACGTACTCGATCATTTGATTGTCCAGAAACACAACCCAGAAACCATGCATCGTCTTTTTCAAGTTTCACTGTACAGGTAAAAACCTTCTTTCATGGCACCTAGCTAGCTAGCCAAGACAGAACATTACAAACACTACTCACAGTCTCACATCAAGAAAAGATCGAATGTGGGAAGTAATGGTGGAAACAAATTTAAAGATAAAGAAGCCTCATATTTCGGGTCTCTGCTTTCCATGGAAGAGAGTACACAGTCCATATATATATAGCTTTAATATTTGAAATCACCAGGATTTGATTTCTCAAGCTATATATTGTGATCTCCCGGACGCTGCCCTTGGAATTATTGCTACCTCCCATGCATACAATTCATGTGTCACATTATGATCACTAGACTCGTTTTGTTCGAATTGACAAGGAAATAAGAGAAAACAGTAGCATGACGTGCCAATTACAAGGACGGCGGAGCACATGAGTTTCACGCAAATTTTGTGCATCATTTCAAGTACTATATACAAAGAGGGAGATAAATCAGAGAACCAACCCGGAGCAAAATGTGAATAATTCGGCTCTATTTGGAATTGTTTCTTGCATTTCTATACCCTAACACTGTACCCTAAACCTTAAACCAATTCCAGTAGAAAGTTGCAGATCCAAAGCACTGTGACAACTTAGCAACCCTCTTCAATTGTGATACATATGAAGAGGAACCCTTCATGTCATGACCAAAACACGAAGACCCTGATTCAATCGTACCGCCATTCCACCAGGCCACCACATTCTGAAACAATTCTTACATGTCCAACACTGTACCAACAAGATACTCTTGACTATAATTTTCTCCAAAGAGAACTGTTCACATGTTAAGGCTCAACGACCACTTGAGGGCGGGCAAGAGGGAATCTCGAAAGACAGTCGGAGGAAGGATGCCAAAATGGGTTAGAATTAGGAAGTTTAGATAGGAGTGTTCGATCTTTTCCAATGTAATTAGTTTACGTTTAAACCATTAGACATCTGAAAGTTCGAGCCATTCCAGTGTAAGAAGAAATGGAAGCTTTTGTATGCAGTATTTAGAACTGGACCTCTGTATTGGCCCAAACCATGCTTAGCCATGACTCCTATACTGACAAGTTCTACCAGTAGTCTTTCTATTCAAGATTCTCACTTCAATAGCCATATTGCAGAGACTTGATCACCGTCTGAAACTTGCAGCTACGACTGTACTACATTGCACCAGCTAATTCTGCTGCTACAGTCTGTTTTCGAGCAAACGAGTTATTTTAAGGCATGGAGAACAACAGCCGAGAATTCTGCTGCTAAAAGACTGATTTTTTAGCAAACAACCAGTGTACAGCCAAAGAGCTACATTGTGTTTTGTCGATAACTGTATATAATGCAAGCATAACTGTATCAAAAAGAGTACTCACACTGCGCATGGGAAACTCCAAAGTACTAGTGTACTACACTGCACAACCTAAGTAGCCAACAGCAAAACACCACTCTAAAACACAATTCATGTTCAGCATCTACTTTGATCAGAGGTAGCGACTGGGAAAACATGCAAATTATTTCATTTAGAGGTCCAGTGCTGTCTGGCGCTTGCAAATAGAAAAATAATGCCAGTGATTCTTGCCAGGTATTGGGCGATCAATTGAGCTAGAAAGTGAGAAGAAGATACTGAGCCAAAGACACTACAAAAGAGTAGTCATGCAATAGAGAAGAGTGTAATAGGATTCTCCATCAGCTCCAGAATAAACCAAATCAGACACTGAATATAAAGCATCTCCCCACCACCAGTCCACCACCTCCATAGTAGTCTGCATATCTCTAAATAATATCAAAACTGTTTAAGGAAGGTTAATTCCGTAACTTCCGTAGTGTGTCTTGTCCTAATAAGGCTAGTAGTCTAGATTCTGTATTAGATAGGGAATCCCTGATTACCAGGGATACTTGATGTAATGCCTATATAAAGACCTCCTTATCAATCAATGAAGACACAGTTTTACTATCAATCTATTTCTCCTAGAACACGTTATCAGCACGTTGCTCTAGCCTCCCGTCTAATAGCCCTAAAACCCTAATTTCCGAAATTTTTTTTCCGAAACCCTAATCCCGACCGCCGTCCTTACCTCCGGCACCGTCGGTCCATTCTCGGCAGTACCTGCGCTGCCAACCTTCCTCCCGGTCGCGTCGTACCTTCACGAGCTGCTCCTCCTCTACCTCTAGGTAGACCGGCTCGCCTGCAGCCCAACCCGCTCGCCAGCAGCTCTCCCTTGCGTGCTATTCTTTGCACGCATCCCTCGAAGACCAAAATTGCTCGCAAGCCAAGCAAGCGGCCCTCGAAGCCTTCTTCGTTGCTCAGAAGACATCAAGAAAAATCGAAGAAAACAAGCTTCCCCAAAAGTCAAGTTTCTTTCGATCAAGTTTCAATTGAAGAAGTAAATATTTTATAATCGTTCCCGCTTATGAAATTTCAATAGTTGGGTTGTGTTTCCTTCCGGGACCTTTCCGTGTCCCTGCTACCTCATCCCGATTCTATCGCTTCTCGGGACGGCATACGGGGATTTAGTCACCCCGGTGCCAAAGCTTATTGGGGTAACGGTGATGTTACCGGCCATCGTTATGCTTGTGACTGTGATGTCACTGTGAACCATAACGTATTCTTTTTAAAAGAAAACAAAGGGAAGATATCGATTGTGACTTGAAGTCACGTTAAGCATCGATTTATGTGACCATGATATATCTTGGCACTGTTCTAAAAGAACAATCAAACTTGATTAGTATTCAAATATACTAACGTCTCCCTGTTTGTGTTCTGTAGATGGCTGACACTCAGCGTCCAGAATTTGACATCTTGGATGTCCAAGGCAAGGAATACAAGAGGTGGGTCTCAGATGTAGAGAACACCTTCATTGGTAAAAGATTTACCGCCACCATCAACCCTCCTGAGGATGCAAGCTTACAAGCTTCTCCTGAACAGAAAGCACAAGCCCTGATGTTTCTCAGGCGCCATATCCATCCAACGCTCAAGAAGCAATACCTGAGGAAAACCGATCCCAAAGAGCTATGGGATATCCTCAAAGACCGCTTCGACAATGTGCATGACGCACAACTCCCAGAACTCATGTCAGATTGGGAGCAAATCCGCTTATTGGATTTTGATTCCGTCCAGGAATATCATCAGACTATGCTAAACTTGCAATCTGATTTGAGCTTTTGTGGGGTCGAAAAGACCGATGACGATATGATGGAGAAGACTTTCACGACGTTCCCAGAATCTGCGTCCATGTTGTCGCATCAGTACCGCGATCTCCGTGAGAAAGGCACTATCAAAACCTTCAGTGATTTGATGAATGTGCTTCAAAGAAAGGAGAGGTACCATGAGTTGATTCTTACCACCAATAAGAGGCCTCGAGGACCGAAATTCATTGCGGAATCTCATCAAGCCCGTGGTAAAGCTTCTAAGCAAAAACATCAACCTCATGAACGTCAAGCACCACCACCACGTACGCCAAGAGCAACACGTGGCGGACAAGGAGGGAGAAGAGGCGTCGGCCGTGGCCGACAGATTTCTTGGACAAGGGATGGTGGCGGCGCCGCCGCTCCCATAGGGAGGAACCGTTTTGGTTCCGGTCCCAGGCGTGGTGGCCATACACCGAACAATGCTTCGGCTCCTTGCTTAAAATGTGGCTCTAAGAATCATCTTCAACGCGATTGCACAGCAAGTAGAGAGATTCAAGCCGCTTACAAGAAACACAAACAATACATAGAACAAGAAACGAACTATGTAGGAGACTTTGAGGAAGAAGAATACGATGAGGAAGATACCAACTTCACCATCGATGACTTCCAACCTACCAAGAAACATAGGACTCAGGAGTATGATACTCCGGATTATGAATAAGTATTTGACTTAGGTCATGAGATACATGTTCAAGTTTGATTTTGCTTGTTATTTTGACATAATATAGTCAATAAATCACGACTTTGTTCGATAAGTCGCTCTATTTTAGAACAACCTTGATGTACTTTTGAGTTGTCATTAATAATATTTCTCTTATTCTACGAATGATTTGAGATTTTTACATCCCTATGAAAGCATAAATGGTTCAATGCGTCCAATTCTCAATGGCATAATTATTTTGAGTTCACCACAGTTCTGGTGATGTTAACTCATATCCGAAATAAGATCACAAAGACAAAACGAGAGACTCGCGATCCGCCAGGCCTCGCTCGCCATGGCTACTCGCCAACTTGGCTGCGATCCGCCAGGTCTCGCTCGCCATGGCTACTAGCCAACTTGGCCGCGATCCGCCAGGCCTCGCTCGCCATGGCTACTCGCCAACTTGGTCGCGATCCGCCAAGCCTCGCTCGCCATGGCCACTCACCAAGCTTGGCTCAACACCGAATCCGGTTTTTTTTTTTTTTGAAACGAACAATCGATAGCCTATCGAACAAATGCAACTTTTGCATCAATGGCTCGGCAACAACGTGTCTTCGGACTCGCCATGCTTCGGATTTAGCTCAACCGTCGCATCACATTGCCTCAATGCCTGACCGACCCTCACCACTCGCCTTGCTTCAGCTCGGCCTCAGGGTAGCTTCGGCCTTACCACAGCTTCATCTTTGGCTTGGCCCCGGCCTTTGCCTTGGCCTCGGCCTTGGCTCGGCCACGCCACCTACGACGGTGTCCGATCTCAATCTCTGACCTAGGCTATGTTAACTCTCAATGTTGGTATTCGGTGATTAAAATAAGGCTTCTCTCTTTCTCTCAAGTTATGTATTTGCCATGGCTATGTTATTGGCCTTAATGCACTTCATTTTGTGATGATATATTGCTTCAGTACACTTACTTTCAAGTGTTCGCCAAAGTCTAAAGTAGACTATTAATTCAATTTACATTGTTTTTGTAGATGTATCAAGGCGAGATTGAGTGTTTGTTGGATTGTGCAACAACTCACACGATTCTGAGGAATCGACAATTATTTTCGGATTTTTCGCCAAGAGAATCGTCGTTATCTACGATGACAGGAACTGGACCCGTAATTAAGGGTCGTGGCACTGCTCAATTCTTATTGCCAAATGGCACTGAAATTCGGGTAGAGGACGCCCTATATGCGCCTAAGGCGCCAAGAACCTTGCTAGCTTTCAAGGATGTGCGTGACAACGACTATCACCTCAGCACTTATGTTGAAAATGGAACTGAACTGAATATCTGTTGATCACCTCCACTGAGAATTTGCGTACTCGCATTGTGGAGAAGTGTAAGCGTGTTCGAAATGGCATGTATTTCACAACCATTAGAGCCAATGAATCTCATGTTGTTGTCTTATGCGATTCAGATGCTTACAAGCTTTGGCATGAGAGACTCGGTCATCCGGGTCGTGATCTGATGATCTGTATTTTGAAATGCTCCCACGGTCATCCATTTTTCAGATCACAAAAGCACAGAGGGCGCCTCGGCCTCGGTTCGGCCGCCATGCCGTCGATAGCCGCCTCTCGGCTCCAAGGAGAGGTTTGGCCTCCTCCTGCTTCTCATGCTTCTGTAGCGATGTCTAATGCTCATCGTTCGTTTTGCAAAGCTTGTTCACTAGCAAAACTTCAAGCAAGACCATCTTTTGCTATTGATAATAAACAGAATATTCCGTTCCTACAACGAATACAAGGTGATATTTGTGGACCTATAACACCAGAATGCGGACCATTTAGATATTTCATGGTTCTGGTTGATGCGTCAACGCGTTGGTCACACGTAGCGTTGTTGTCCACGAGGAATGCTGCATTTGCTAAACTCCTAGCTCAGATCATTAAGCTTCGGGCTCACCACCCGGACAATCCGATTAAGTCAATCAGACTGGATAATGCTGGAGAGTTTACGTCAAAGTGTTTTGATGACTATTGCATGTCAGTTGGGATTGAAGTTGAACATCCCGTGCCCCACGTTCATTCTCAGAACGGTCTTGCAGAAGCAGCCATTAAGAGACTACAGCTTGTAGCTAGGTCTCTTGTCATGGCCACAAACTTGCCAGTTTCGGCATGGGGATATGCAATATTACATGCAGCTATGCTTATTCGTCTACGACCCACAGATAGCCAACCATTTAGTGCGTACCAGTTGGTAACTGGTTACGAGCCTGATATTTCGCATCTGCGTACTTTTGGTTGTGCCATATATGTGCCTATCACGCCTCCATTGCGTACCAAGATGGGTCCACAACGACGATTAGCTATTTATGTTGGATATGAAGCACCAACAATTGTCCGCTACATAGAGCCTATGACAGGTGATCTGTTTACTGCAAGATTTGCAGATTGTCACTTTAATGTAGGCCTGGGACGGTTCGGTTTTAGTAAAAAAAAAACAGGAACCGCATGATAAAAATTTTGTCATAGTTCGGTTCGGTTTTTCATTTTTTTTCTAAGAACCGCAAGGAACCGAACCGCAAAAATTTCGGTTCGATTCTTGCGGTTCCTCGGTTCCTGTCAAATGTATACATAAGGAATAAAAATCATAAATTCATAACGTCATGCAATCCAAAAGAAATAATCATAATCATAATGTCACATTACTTTCAAAGTCCACTGTGGATACTTTTTTCAAGTTTACTTTTTTCAACTTCTTCAAACCACCCCATTTCCTCAATTGTTGGAATAAATTCCAACCCCATGATTGCATCAGATTTCAGCCAATTTTGGAAGCAAATGAGAGCTTCAACAGTCTTAGGAGTTAAGGAACTCCTATGTGGATCAATTACCCTCTTTCCGGTGCTGAATGAACTCTCACTAGCCACTGTGGATACTTGGATTGCTAACAAGTCCCTTGCAATAGCCTGCAAGGTAGGATACTTTGGACCATGACACTTCCACCAATCCAAAATATCTCATAGGTCATTGTTTGGCAGCTGCTCTATTGGATCTAGCAAGTACCTATCAACCTCTCCTCCAATCACCACGGCTTCACCTTGAAGTTGCTTGTTCCACAACTCTTGCATAGCTGCCCTCTTCCCTGATAACCCTGTAGTGGGTACTCTTGGTGTTGGTGCGCTGCTAATGTTGTCTACCACATTCCTTTTCCTCTTTGGTGCAGCTGCAGCAACCTTTTCGGCTGCATAAAGATCACACAAGTCTAACACAAGCTTCTTCACTTCATCTGTTTTTCTTTTGATTTCATCACTTCCCATGAACAACATTGTCTCACAAATAAGTGCCACATAATTCAGTTTATACCTTGGATCTAAGACAAGTGCAACTAAAAATAGTTGATTGATATCATCTACAGATCCAAAGTATTTCCTAAACTTGGAACTCATTTTGTGGCCCATACCAAACAATACCTTCTCCGCTTCACTTGAATCACTATCAATGGGCTTGTAAAACAAATCATCTAGCTCGGCTTTGACTGTAACTATGTCATTAAAGGCTTTATGTGATGTAGGCTTCAGCTGACAACTTACACTCACTGTTACCTCATAGAAAACCTTCAAAAACTGGACAAAAGTACTTGCTTTCTCCCAATCAGCTGCATTGGGAGGTCCTACCCTTTGTCTAGAATTTTTTCCTGCATTGGGAGTTTCTGCCTCTTCTTCTTCTTCATCAAGCTCTTCATCTTCATCAAAGTAATTCTTATACCTTCCACCTTCCTCATCAGCCAACCTATAGAAAGCTTTCTTCAACTCTAATGTTGTGTCCAACATCATGTAGGTGGAATTCCATCTTGTTGGCACGTCTAACACACAAATCTTCTTACATGGTACCTTCTCTGTCTCAACACATTTCTTAAATGCCTCCATCCTTTGTCCACTACTTCTCACATACTTAACAGCATTTCTAATGCTAGACATTGACTTGTCCATTATATGGAGACCGGACTTCACAATTAGATTCACAATGTGAGGAAAGCATCTCACATGCGTGTATTTCCCATTAAAAATAGGTGGCTTAGGCCATCCACTCATCTTCTCTACTAGGTACTCTATGGCTACCTTGTTAGCTGCTGCATTGTCCACTGATACAGTCAACACTCTATCCAAGTTCCACTCCACCAAACAGTTCTCCAATATTTTTCCTATGCTATTCCCACTGTGATTAGGTATAACACAAAAACTAAGCACCCTCTTGTGCATCTTCCATCCATCATCTATGAAATGCGCAGTAATTACCATATAGTTAATGTTTTGACACGAGGTCCATGTGTCTGTTGTCAAACAAACAGAACGCGACCTCAATTCTTCCCTTAAAGCCTCTTTTTTTTTATCGTACATGCTCAAGAAATTCTTCACTACTTGCTTCCTACATGGTATAGGATTCCACCTTGGTACTGCCACACTGCAAAAATACTTAAACCCCGGCCTTTCAATTGTACTAAAAGGCAACTCATCCAACACAATCATAACACAAGCAGCATCTAGACATGCATCTACAGACCACTGTTTTGAAGCTAAAGTCCCTTCAAGCACATCACTAGTTAAAATTTGCTGACTTTCTTCTAAATTATTCCTACCAGGATACCCCTTGCAATGCAAACTAATATGCTTAAGTAGTGAGCTAGTACTATTATCTCTTGGATCAGATTTCAAATGAACAGGACAGTACTTACATTGAGCTCGTTTTTCGGTTCCGACTACTGTCTCCACTCCATCCTTCATCTCTAATAATGGGAAGTCAATTTTTACGAAATGACTCCATGCTTTCGACCTTTCTTTCATGGCCATCTTCTCCCTCTTCCTCCTCGGATTCTTTGAAGGCACAAACTTCTTCTTCGAAAGCACATCATCTTGACTTGGCTGAATCTGTTCAGTGACTTGAGTTTGCTCATTACCGGAGTAGCTGGAGGCCTCATTGACTTCGTCTGAATCATAGTACTCAGACGTCATTGCATCTATAAACACAACAAATCCAACACAGATATGACACAATCAATTAAGGTTCTAACTGAAAACTTAAACAATAAACATAATTAAAATTATACAATCCAACAAATTATTCAACAAAATATACACAACATATATATACAAAATCAATGTATATATGCACAACATATCCAACAGTTCACGTTGTACACCAAACTGACAAAACTCACCAAAGTAACTAAACTACCAACTGCATATATTGAGACTTGCAGATCTCTTGCTATTAATCATGAATGAAAATGAAAGTTTCCTCAAGTAGAAGCTCGTTGTAACATTTAGATTTTGGATCACAACCAGAAAGCAAACAAGGATAAGGAATTTGAGGGAATTACATGAGACTGCTGCTGGTCGAGGGAGCGGCCGAGCGAGGGCGGGTCGAGGGAGCCAGGGAGCGAGGGCAGCAAGGGAGCGAGGGCAGCGAGGGTGGGTCGAGGGAGCGAGGGTGGGCTGCTCGGACTCTGAAGACCAGATGAAGATTGACTGATTCTTTGAAGGCTTGCTTGAGTCAAGATCGAGTCTAAGAGCCAGTAAGAGGGAGAGAGACAGAAGGAGCCTAGAAGAACTGAAGAAGTCGAAGTGAAGAAAGTGGCCTAGAAGAAACAGAGAAACAATCAAACAAAGGAGGCTGCGTAAGAGTAGTACTAATTTAAAAATTTTAACCTAATTTTCAATCTAACGGTTGAAAATCAATGCACTTACATCTAACGGTTCTAAATCGGTTTCAACCTATTTTTTTTCTTAGAACCGAACTGAAACCGAACAATAACATTTCGGTTCGGTTTTTTTTTTTCTAACTAAATTTTTTTTAAGAACCGCACCGAACCGCAAAATTTCGGTTCGGTTTTGCGGTTTTTCGGTCCGAAAGTCCCAGGCCTACTTTAATGAGACATCTTTCCCGCCGTTAGGGGGAGATGGGGCCGCATCCGTCCCTAATGAACGTCAGGAATTGACGTGGTTCTCTCCCACTATGTCTCATTATGATCCCCGTACATCTCAGTGTGAGACCGAAATACAACGCATATTGGAACTACAAAAGGTGGCGGATTCGATGCCCGACTCCTTTACTGATATTGCGAAAGTGACAAGATCAACCATACCCGCTGCGAATGTACCTGCAAGGCTCAACATTCCTCGCCATGCGCGAGCACGCGCCGCTGGTCTTGGAGCCGCAGTCCTAGGTGCCATCGGCAGCCTAGGCTCAGCACCTCCAAGTGGAGGGCCGGCGTCGACTTCGGATCCTCCTAGAAAGAGGGGAGACCAATTGGTTCCAAGGACAATGTACCTAGAAAGAAGGCATGTGTCCAGGCACAAAGCGATCCGTTCATCATCGATACTGTGACACCGTCACACGAGATTGTCTCCGACTATACCTATGTCCAAGAATCAACTCTAAATCATCTGGGGGACGCCTCAGACTCACTGTTGATGTTGGAGAACAAGGAAATCTCACTAAACTACTTATGCATGCACAATCTTATGGAAAGGAATTCCATGTATATCGATGATGCATTCGCCTACGCCGTTGCTCAAGAAGTCATTGACGACGACGATATGGAACCCCGCACTGTGGATGAGTGTCAACGTAGGGCGGATTGGCCGAAGTGGGAAGAAGCAATCCAGGCTGAACTAGACTCTCTAAAGAAAAGGCAAGTATTCAGACCGGTTGTGCCTACACCGCCGAACGTGAAGCCTGTTGGACATAAATGGGTCTTTGTCAGAAAGCGCAATGAGAATGGTGAAGTCCAGCGATATAAAGCTCGACTCGTGGCGCAAGGTTTTTCTCAACGCCCTGGAATTGATATGAGGAGACGTATTCTCCTGTCATGGATACTATTACCTTCCGATACTTAATCAGTTTGGTAGTCTCAGAGAGACTCAATATGCAGCTTATGGATGTTGTAACAGCGTATCTTTATGGGGATCTAGATACGGAGATGTACATGAAAGTGCCAGAAGGACTTTCGTTACCCAAGTCAAGTGAGCAAAAACCACGAAGTTCATTTGCTATCAGGTTGAGACGATCTCTATATGGACTCCGACAATCTGGTAGGATGTGGTACACACGGTTAAGTGATTACTTGATTGGGAAAGGATACAAGAATGATGAGTTGTGCCCTTGTGTGTTCATAAAGAGAACAAGTTCAGGATTTGCCATTATAGCCGTCTATGTTGACGATATGAACATCATTAGAACTCTAAATGAGATCAATGAGACCGCAAGCTACTTGAAATCCGAATTGAAGATGAAAGATCTGGGAAGGACTCGGTTTTGCCTAGGCTTAGAACTAGAGCACCGAAGTGGTGGAATCTTTATACACCAATCTGCATATGTCCGAAAGATGCTCAGGCGATTTAACATGGACAAAGTTATGCATCCTACAGGCACTCCCATGGTCGTTAGAAGTCTGGATATCAACAAAGATCCCTTTCGTCCGAAAGAAGATGACGAAGAGGTCTTGGGAGCTGAATATCCATATCTTAGTGCAATTGGAGCTTTGTTATACCTAGCTCAGTGTACTAGACCAGACATTGCTTTTTCAGTGAACTTGTTAGCTAGATTTAGCTCTGCGCCAACACAACGTCATTGGGTTGGAATCAAGAACATCTTTCGATACCTTAAAAGAACCCTTGACATGGGCTTGTACTATCGATACACTCATCAGGATTCGACACCTAGTCGATCTCTTGCATCCAACAGCACAAACCGTGGCTCGGATCGCCACCGGTCAGCCACCAAGACTGGCTTTGGCTCAGCCATCCGCTATCCTGCAGTCATATCCGCCAAGACTGGCTTTGGCTCAGCCATCCGCCATCCTGCAGCCATATCCGCCAACATATCCGGACCCGAGGATGCTAAGTCGTGGTCCCGATACGGCTTTGGCGATACCCCCTCCTACTCAGATACACCAAATGATGTGATGGTAGGATTTGCTGATGCTGGATATTTGTCAGATCCACACAAAGGACGTTCCCAAACCGGTTATGTTTTTACCATTGGGAATACGGCGATATCTTGGAGATCAACCAAACAAACCCTTGTTGCTACCTCCTCGAACCATGCTGAGATTATTGCACTACATGAAGCAGTCAAAGAATGTGTTTGGCTTCGCTCAGTTATATCTCACATTCGAGAGTCTAGTGGACTTGAGTCTACTACGATGGGACCAACTTGCATATTTGAAGATAATGCAGCATGCATTGAGCAGATGAAGTTGGGATACATCAAGGGTGACAATACTAAACACATTTCGCCTAAGTTCTTCTACAATCAGCAGCAGCAAGAGACTTTGAATATCCAAGTAAAGCAAGTCAGCTCAGAAGATAATGCAGCTGATCCGTTCACCAAGTCTCTACCCAAATCTACATTTGTGAAGCATGTAAAGCGCATTGGTATGTGTCGCTTATCCGAACTCAAAGACTGACTGACTATCAGGGGGAGTTATCATCTAGACTTCAGAGGGAGTCTAGTTATGCATGTCTCACATACTTGTAGTTGGTGCGTTGTACTCTTTTCCCTTAGACCATGCTTTTATTTTTGCCCAAGAGGTTTTTGTTTACTGGCAAAGGTTTTAACGAGGCAACAGTTCATATATCATTGAGGACGCGACACAAGGGAGAGTGTTCAAGGAAGGTTAATTCCGTAACTTCCGTGGTGTGTCTTGTCCTAATAAGGCTAGTAGTCTAGATTCTATATTAGATAGGGAATCCCTGATTACCAGAGATACTTGATGTAATGCCTATATAAAGGCCTCCTTATCAATCAATAGACACAGTTTTACTATCAATCTATTTCTCCTAGAACAAAAACTATAATCTAACTGGAGATCAGACTATCACATCACCGGCAGTATCCACCAGCATCTTGCTGTGCATGAATTTGTATAGAACTCAAAATTAACTTACTGATAAAAACAAACAATATGCAAAGTATATGAAACATTTTTTTTGGAGTTCATCAAAAACAGCATTCATGTTTTGACTTATAAAAACTGACACCAGCTTTGCATACAGCTAAATGATCTAAAATTCCTGTCTAAGGAGTCTGCTTGAACAATTGCACTCCATCCTATATCTTTGACTGAATTCTTAAAGAAATTAGTAAACATGACTCTGTGATCATTCATGACTACAACTCCGATGGTTACTTATAGTTAGGCAGATAATGTACATGACTGAAACTTATATGAGTAAAGATTAAGACATAGCAAAGAGACAGCGACAACCAGACTAAAGGTTATATTTAAGTGACTCTTTGTCATTCTACTGAGTGATATGCAACATATATTTACAGTGTCACTACTATCCTTCTGCTAATACTATCTACTGAAGTTACGTATGGTCTGACTAGACAATACACCAATAACAGAGGCAAACACTAATGACAACAAGCTTAAGTTAAGTGATTCTCCACTCCACAATGTTCACTTCTTAATAATTCTTAATCTCCCTATATTTTTCTTTTTTCTTTCTTTTTTTCCTTTTCCAAAGCGAGGAAACATAATTCGCCGAATGATAAAACTATACCCGAGATTCTACGACAGCTATTGTTACAATATGGAAGTGAACAATGTTAAGATCGAAAACCGTGAACTCATGTGTCCGGATCAAAGTAACAACGCAGTAACCCAAGTGCTTACTATCATGTAGAGATTATCACAAATTCACAACTATTTCAGCAATGAAGAAGCATACCACATTACTACATGCTTCATACATCTTCATGTATGGGAGGATATAAAAAAGGCTCCTTTGGTATAAAGAGCAAGAAACCAACACATCTGAATGAACTGAAAATTAATTTTTTCTATCTATAACTTCAAAATTGAGACACAACTAGTTCAACAAAGTACTAATTCTCACTGATAAATCCGCAAGATAACTCTACATTCTGAATACTTATAGCACTACTACTAAGTTACCTACATTCCCAATGAAAATACTATAATCCCAAGAGTTAACCCCCAATGGAGGCATCCACACTAACCATTACCACAATAACATTAAAACCAGCGACACAATTCTCTCACCTCATACATTGGACCCAGCCGCCTCCCTCTCCACCTTTGCCCCAAAAAGCTTGGTGGCAAACATGTTATCATCAAAGTACTCCTTGTAAGGATGATTCTTCGGAACAAGCTTCCTGAACGTGGCGAAATGCTTCTCAGCCTCATTCTTCTTCCTCAACAATGTGTAAATAATCCCCTGACACAGATAAGGCCTGAAATCCCTCGGCTCCTCCTTGACAAGCTCCTGATAAAGCTCCAATGCATCCTTGTATTCAGACTCCATCACCCGAATTTGCGCAATCAACAGCTTAAAGTCCCTCACATCCGAAGTGTTCCCCTGCTTCTTGCAGGCCTCCATTGCCTTCTCAATCCTCTTCAACAAAGCCTCCAATTTCTCCTCCGATTGCGAAGCTGACATCACCAGCCCATGATAGGCCTCGACTCGAAGAGGGTCTTTGACCAAAATGTCCTCGAACTCACTAGCAGCTAGGTCATTCTCACCCATGTAGGTATGAACATTCGCCTTCAACAATTGCCACTCGTAGTCCTCCGGTTCGATCTCGATCAACCGGTCCAGCACCTGAACCGCTTCGGTCAGCTTGTGGGCTTTGATTTTCAACTCCATCAGAGACCGGAGCGCGTCGACGTCGTTCGGGTCACGCTTCAATTGTTCCTCAATTTGCGTCTCTGAGTCATCATACGTCACCTTCGCGGCGGTTTCTTCGCTGGGCTCCACGGTTGACGGCATCGGGGCGGCGACGGCGGGTTTGGTTGGGTGGAACCGCATGGTGAAGAATGCGGCGGCGGCGACAGCGGCGCAGGCGAGAGGGGATAGGGTTTGGAGGAAGGAGGGTTTAGGGTTTTGTGGGGCTTTGTGAGGTGGGCTGGAGGAGGAGGAGGCGCGGATTTTGAGGGAGGAGAAGTTGGAGGAGCGAGAGGGGCGGAAGGAGGAAATAGGGGTGGGGAAAGATGGACGGTGGGGATTGATTGAGAGGTGGAGGGGTTGGTGGCGGTGGCGGTGGTTGAGTTTAGCAAAGGACTCCATGGGTGGAAGTGAGAGAGGGTTTGAAGAGTGAAGGAGGTCTAAAACCCTGGTGGGATAGAGTGGGAGATGAAACAAGGGGAGAGAGGAATATGCCGATTTTGTGTGTTGGGATTGGGCTTTTCTTCCATTATTGATGTTTATCTTATTTGGGCCCAATTTGGTTAATAGTTGTGCGGTTAACTGTGGTTTCGGTCGGTTTTCTAATTAACGAGAATTACATTTAGATCGACAAAACGACTCCCACTGCTCTAATCAAATATATGAAATCTGAGTACTGATGCCGTCATTCTCGGTGCTGAGTTGATGGTGAAGCTCTTGCTCACACTTACCAAAATTTAATCTCTTTCATTTGATCGGATTATGTTTGGTTGAGAGAAGTAAAACAAATAAAACTCGAGTCCGCCTATCAACTGTTAGTTTCCGCCTAGTCTCTAGCGTTCTTTTAGCACCCGGTTAGCACCATTTTAGCTTCCGTCTAGCCGACTAACATTCTCTTAGAGCTCGCCTAGCAGCCTAGCGTCTTTTTAGTGCCCGCCTAGTACACGCCTAGCTCCATTCTAGCAATTGCCTAGCTTTCGCGTAGCCGCCTAGCGTCCCTTTAGCGCCCCCCTAGCACATGTCTAACGACCACCTAGCCGCATAGCGTCATTTTAGCTCCCGCCTATAGACCGCTTAGCACACACCTAGCGCTCGCCTATGGACCGCCTAGCATATGTCTAGTGACCGCCTAGCACCATTTTAGCTACCGCCTATATTCTTCATTTTAGTTGAGCAAAAACATTGACACTTTCAAAAATTCGTAACTTTCACCAAGACGAATATATATTAACTTGACTTCTTCGCTTTAGTATTAGTATTAAAGATGAATTTTTTGTTGCTAATCCTAATTGTTTCAATCGTCATGCATGTGCAGCTTAATTACGCTCCTGAATATATTGTTGGTGTGCTACTTTTGATGGAAAACAACTCATATGAGTTTCTATATATATGTTCAATGATAAATCTCTAAGAAAAAGAAGAAAAAAAAATCTCTCATTAATAAAAATGTCTATCAACGTAAAGAACGACGGAGGCAATGAAAAGTTTGAAAACACCTCAAAGGATATGACATGAGGGACATCGTTTTCTATACTTGTCACACTTCAATTATTATAAACCAGCAGCGAAATGTACTCAATTGAATCCAAGATATGAAGAAATGAATCTCTACCCACTGAACGATGACTTGTCATTTTACTTGAATAATTATGTATATGTTTGAAACTTACGATTTATATCGAGCTTAGCCATATAGGACTATATGTTGAGTACCTCACTGCTAATAGGTGTACCAACTAGAGAAGCACTTGCGAGTGTGATTAACTGCCAGTAATTAATCAAGAGAGCAATCTAATTGTTGCGGGGTCTTTTCGATTAAGCATCAAACTAGACCAAAATCAACTCAATAACTTGATTATTGAGAACACTTTGTATGTGATTCAGATCATGAAAAACAGAAGAGACTTGACAGCGTGAAAGCATGGCGTGGGAGTTGGAAAAACACAGCAGTGAAGGAGAATTTGGAAAATTTCAGGGATGGCCGATTTGGGTTTCTAGGGTTTGAGAAAGGGAAATTTTGGGGGTTTCTGCTTGAAATGCATGAAAAGCTTGAATGCTTGAAGGGAGGGGTTTTATGTGTTGCTGGATGATGTTTTCTGATCTCATAGACCCCTTTTTATAGGCTCATGATAGAGTTGTGGGGGAATTGAAATACCTCCAAGCTGTTGGATAAACTCTTTCCCCTTCAATCTCATCCTTGATTTATGCAGAAGAATGGGGGAAAAAATATTTGTTTGAGGCGGGTTCCCTAGACAGATGAAGGTTGTTGCAGGGGTTGCTGCAGATCTTCATGGCAGACAACCCGATGTCATGAAATCTGGAAGGAAGAGTTGGGAAAAGATTTGGAATGGTGGATTCATGATTTCGAGGGAGAAGGGGGGATTTCTTGACTGGTTTAAGAATTGGCTTCAGTAGAGGTGAGGTGGTAAACCTGGAGAACGACCATCTTTCCTGCTGCAGAGAAAGAAGGTTCTGGGTAATTGGCAGGTGCGGAAAGAGGAGGTGAGGCTGAAGGAGAGAGGGAGAGAAAAAGACTAACTTTTTCTTAAAAGTGGCATTGGGCTTTTGCTTCGGTTTTGGGCTCAGAGGGAAACGACCCAAATTCTTTACCTTCACTATTTTCGTCATCAATTCATGTCATTGGGCATGAATTTCGGGCCCAAGACGGAAATCATCAATAACACTAAATTGACGACGAGCGTTGTGCGTTTTTCCTTAACTTTCCACACCACACCCACTATGCAAGCCTCAAGTGCATGATTGTGGCTTGGGTCCACATGCGTGGCATGACCGTTCAAATATATAATGTAGCTTGCATGTGTATTTTTCTTATTTGTGCTTGGAGTATATGTACGACATACTCGTACTTTTTTGTGTATCAACACTCATATATAGGCCAATGTAGCTCAATTGTTTCCTTTATATCTTTTGTCAAATTAAAATGCATGTATGATATATTGTTTAGCTAATTGTGGTGCAAAATATGTGGGTGTTAATTGATGGGATTCTTGCCCTCCTTGTTGTACTCTTGGGATCTTGGCCTCTTGTGGCATTTTCTAGAGATTTGGCCTCCCTAATTTCAGGTGTGCATATACACTACATTGTTGCTAGAGTTTAATGTCTTTTGGTTTGCATAGTACAAAGATGTATTGGTAATGCCTATTCTATGTAATATACAAGATTCACCTGTCGTTATACTATGTATTTTATTCTGGGTCCAATTAATTTTCTTTCGGGGGTTGTCTCTCTGTACGTTTTTTTTTTCAAGAAGATATAATGATTTCACACTTACCCCTATGTCGTAACTCGAACACAGAACCTAATAACCTACTTCCTAGGTTACGTCCTAGGTCATCTCGCTGTAAGTGTTCTATTTGAAACCAGCCGTTGCCTCTCACGGTGTGCTTCCAACGTATCATTTGAAACAACGGAACAACTAGGATTGAATGTGAATGGGGGCTTTAATTTGCATCGCAGCGTATTCTTCACGGAACAGAATATCAAACGATAAACAGTACAAAATAGATGAATATAATTAGATGCCATCACATACATCTGCATGAGAGACACAATGGAGGCCAATTCGAGCACAGGGGGCTGCGCCCCGTTAACGCCACGTGTAGTGCCCTAGCCACAGAATCACATTTCCCAACGTACTACTATTCATGACCACCAGAATACACGGCAGCCAAAACAACAAAAAGCTACTACGACTGATAACTACCCACGACGTCGTATCTGCCGTCTTCTTATTTACTTCTAAAGCCAGATAAAGTTCTAGTCTAGTACCTTTATGCTGATGTTGCATATAATATATATATATATATATATATATCTAGCGGTTCTCGATCTAGCTAGGAAACCCCAAAGGGTCGTCATCTGATTCTTGTCTGGATCAAATATCGAATACATGCAAATTACTAGTCGTCGGACTCGGTAGTAGTACTGGTGCAGCTGCAGCTATCGTCGGTGTCTGTGTTAGAAATATGACCCGAAAGCATCTTCTGGATTCTCTTCTTTCTTTCCATTTTGGATTCACTCGCAGCTACTCTACTGTTTGTGTACGCCTTAAAGAAGTCCTTGTTCTCCTTCTCCAGCTCCTTCCAAACTGATCCGGCCAGCAATGTAATTAAACATGTCTGTGTTAAAAGATAGCTAGAAAGTAAAGATGAAAACACCTATATATACATGTCGATCGAGTTGATAAGTAGTACCTGTGGAGGTAATAATTGGTTTTATGTTGCCATGCTTGGACAGGGTTTCCATGCACTCTTCTCTGGTCATGTTGAAGATGATGCACTCCTCGATCAAGTGATGCACCTAAAGCAAACCATGGATATCGTCGTTACACGGATCACATATTGAATCAAAGAACTAGTAGAAAACTATGTAGCTATGGCTAATCAACTCAGAAGACTTATCTCAAGAGCTAAAAGAGTCAGGGGTTCGATGGATCATATGAATCAGGGACGGAGCAAGTCTCTCTTGCAACCTTAACTTCGTCCCTGAACATGATCATCAACGATGAAGGGGGGAAGTCACTGCATCATATACAGCAGAAGCAGCTAGCTTACCATGTGGATGTATGAAGCAGATGAAGAATCGCCCATGTTGCAGAAGATGATCTACAGAAGCAGCTAGCTCTCTCAGGATCTTAGCAGAGACTTCAAAGATGAGATGAGATGAGATGTAGATGAGAATGAGGGAGAGGGGAACTAGATCATGATGATAAATAGGATGAAGAAAGTTGAGTAGCTAGGATACTGGAGCAGTGTGCTGGTTATAGGTTAAAATAAGAAAAGGGGGACATGGAGGAGATAAATAAAGAAAGAAAGTAAGTGCAGGGTGGAGTAGTAGTAGCATCCTATGATGTCATGGTTGAAATGCCCACGTGGGAGGGACGATATGATTGGTGGAGAGGGGATTAGAGGAGATTCTACAAGGCAGCCTTTCTTTGTCTCTTCCTTCCTACGTGGCCACTGACCCCACTCTCCACATGACAAGTGGGGTCCTCTTACCTTATACATGTGTCACAAGCCTCCGTATCCGACTTCGTATGTGGGTACACCCTACGCCGCTTAAGGCCGCCCAGGCCACACTTCTTGAGGACAAGGGTCTGAAGCAGATCTTCGGCCCGATTTAACCGCACGTTCGACTTACCAATCTTACTTATCAATCAAATGTAGTTTGAATATAGTAATAATATCTCGAAAAAGGAATTTTAGGTCACTCAAGTAATACATTACATGTAGAAATAGTTTGACATGTTGTGTATTGCTTTACCTTGAGATAAACTAGATGATCAAATGAGTAAACTAGATATTAAACGAGTTCACGAGGCACTTCAATTCTGATTCAGAAGGGATTTGATGTAGGCAGTAGTACATGATAGTAATATTTATGTGCGTGTGTGTAGTAAATTTAGTACATACTGAGTTTCAGGGACCAGCAAGCAGAAAAAAGATAATAATAATTATGAGCTCCAGTAGTTTGTTAGGCTCTTGGATCGGTTTGTTTTGTTTTCTTTTGCATTTTGAATTCTTGTTCGCATTCAGGCAATCCTCTTTGCATGAGTAGTGCCATGCATTATGGAAGTTAGACTGTTCGAGATGAAATTCTTGATCACTTATGGGCTTCACTGCAGAAGAGCTTACACTGATGAATGGGATGGGAGTCATGTGATTGTGTACAAACTACTGTTCAAATGGCGAAGAGACAAAGCCATGCATAGATGAAGATCATTATCGGTGTAAACTAACAGTCCTTTTTTCTTTCCTATCTTGATTTACAGTTCTGTAGTTTCTTCCTAGAATGCTGCCGACCTCACTGATGCACGCGATATCACTTGCATTTTGCTTATAATTCTTTTCCAATTGGTTGCATGACCTCTTTGATGAGTTCGATCAGAGGTTATACGGAAGGATGAAGAGTACGTACGTACATCAATTTCAAACTACATCGAGTACTTTATATTTTTAACAAACATTTTAAGAAAAGAGGACAACGTACTGAAATTCTCAAGCAATTTATTTTTGCATAGTTGCATACATAGCTCTCAACAAACAATTTACCCTCTATTATAAAGAAGAAAAAAGAAAACAGTTTAGCCTCTACTCTTAGGAAAAGAGGACTTCTGAATTTTCAAGAAGTTTTCTTTACTCGATATATTAGAAAGATTAGAGTTGTTAATTAGTTAACATTTTGTCCATATAGACGTATGTGATGAGCTAACAATTTATTTAAGTAAAATCTACGTGAATAGCATTCATGAAGTGATTAAAGTCTCCTGAATATTTTATAGAACGTTGCAAGATACTCGCACATTGAAGATACATCCTAACACACTTTAACCTGAAAAAGATGAAGATTAGAATGATTATCCGTGTCCTAAAACTCTAAAAGCATTTAGATGGGTAAACAAATACTAATTAATTCAATATAATTGCTAATAAGGATTAGTTGCTGGAGCAGTGTTTCAAATCTTTCCAGTTATATCAAATTATGGCACAGTCACTAGTATGATTGCGTTGTGGACTTTAATCTACTAGCGGGCCGGAGGATTAAGATAATACAAGCCAACCAATATAGATTATACAATATTAGTTAGTGCAATTACAGCTCGAGATGATAATGACTTGGTCTGCTCTGCTGTTCGTTCACGGTTTGTCACTTGCAGCTGAATATCAAATGCAGCAATCTACAATTCACATTTTCAAAGTGGCACAGGACAATCAGTTCCAATCTATACAAGAACCAAATAAAAGTCGAACACACACACGCACTGTCTTCTTTCAATTAGTAGTCCTATTTAAGTGCAACTAGCCAAATTGTGTTAACGTCCGCTGGAATTTCAATTATAACAGTATGAATCTTATGGTGTGCAACCAAAAGAAGAAAAATTAAACAATTTCTCTTTACAAACGATGCATGGCAGAAGCCACAGGTGAGCATGCATTCATAACTCTTGAATTTGTAATACACGACTATAATTGATTCAAGGATTAATTGACCAAATGATGTATGACCTTTTAGCCATCTAACATTTAGTGTCTCAACTTTGTAAAATATCAAAACAGTGTCTCAAGTTGTTACTCAAATAGAAGATTGGTGTCTGGAGACGTTAGTAAAGAATATTCCGTTAGAAAATATTCTGTTAATACTGTAAAAAAGACCAGAATATCCTTATTTTCTGTTTTTTAAAATTTTCTTTATTTTACATTTTAACAGAGCGCGATGAGCCCATGAATTTGTTTATTTAGCATACTACAAATATATACTATATCCTCTATACTCGAAGGTAAACAGTTAATTTAGTCATTAATTATTTTCTCTCAGAGATTAATTTATTTATTAAATATTAGAGAAATTGAACAAGACTTAAAAGAAAAACGAGAAAAATTAAGAATATTAAAAAAATTTAGGGAAAAGCTTAATAAAATAGGATAGGTTATTGGAATTTAATTTTTAGATTTACAAAAGGTATCTATATTCTAGAAAAACAGGTTGCAGATCTTAAACAAATACATTTTTGGCAACAAAAATTGGCATGTTGAAGGCTAGATCTTAGAATTGGTAAGTAATTAAGTTTTAGTAAGCAAGCAAGTAAGTAAGTAAGTAAGTAAAAAAAAAAAAAATTCAGTATTATTTAGGAAAAAGGGTATATTGGTCAGAAATGACAACATAACAAACTCTGTTAGGGATTTAACGGCTCTAGGTGTGAAAGTTAAGTCAAGGTTAAAAGGTGAGACACCATTTTGAAGTTTTGGAAACGTGAGATATCGAAAGTTAGAAAATAAAAAAGGTGAGACACTATTCAGTTCATTTTCCCTTGATTCAAACAAAATCAAAATGAGAATTCAAATCTTCATTCATAAATCTACATTTGTTTCCGTTTCTTGGTGGTGGTATCTGCCAAAGTTGGTCATCATTTAGTCTTCCACGATGCACAAATGCAATTGCATATATAGAGCGCACGCTTTTGTTTTAGTTCTTTGATTTGATATCTTCCAAAGCTGGTCATAGCTGATTCTTCCATCATGCACAATTGCATTTAAGACCACAATTTTCTTTCAGATTGTTAATTTGCTCTAGTTCTAGTTCTCTGTCATGCACAATTGCAGTTGCATATTTAATCGCGCGGAAGTGTAGCGGCTTAAATGAAATACCTCATCTCTGGTTCTATTTAAAATACTATGTGGTAGAACTAGTTCTGTTGATTAGACAAAAATAGTTTTCTTCTTATCATTCATGAATGATAGTGCTTTGTGTTAGTATGATATCAATCTCTTATGTTTTCGGTTCATTGATAATACACATCACCTTTACGCCAGCAATTTCGCCTGCATTTCTTGTAGCCTGCCGCTGCGGGTTACTGAAGTAAGCAGGGACAGTGATCAATGCACCTTTCACAGGTGAGTCAAGATACTGCTCAGCAATCTCCCGCATCTTTGCCAAAACCATGGAGGAGATCTCTTCAGCAGCAAACAGTTTCTCCTGACCCTCATGAGTAACCACAATCATAGGCTTGACAGCAACACCTTCCACGACCTTGGACGGCCAGATCTTCATATCAATCTGAATAATGTTGTCACTGAACCCCATTCATGAGTAAATCTAATCTCAGAAAGAAATGGCAATAAAATTATCAGGGTTTTAGAAAGCAAACGTACCAAAAAAGATGGTATTGGTGGGATTTTTGAGGACCTGGTTAAGTGCCGCATCCCCTACCAATCGCTCAGTTTCGTTAAAGGCAACATAAGATGGGTTAGCTAGTCCTGTTGCCCTGATCGTTCACTATGATCTCTACATGATCGTTCTGCCACACTGCCACGCACGAGTAAGTCGTCCCCAGGTCGATCCCAATTGCTTGGCCCTCTTCTTCTCCGCCATTTAGGTTTTTCCAGAGACTAGAGTGAAATGCGGTGGGCGGGTGGGAAGTGAGAGGGTAGCACTGTTACTTTCATAGTTCAAGTGTTCAACTACTTGGGTCGTGTGTGGTGAAGTAAATGTCAGGGCTGGTTTATAATATTCATAAATAACAGATTGCACATATATAGAAAACGAAATAACAAATTGTTCTTCATTTTGTTTTGGGCTTCTTGTTGAGCTCGAATGCCTGACAATTTCGTTGGAGGGGTTATGTTCATAGTCCCTAGCTTGGTTCTTTAGAGGGAGCTTGAGCATGAACTCGAACCTTACGGCAAATCAAAATCCCACATTTACGATGAAAACTTAGGGTATTAGTATTGAACAGTTCCTCATTAGTTGGTGCCAGAAAATCTAAGAAGAGGATCCAAATTCTTATTGGGATCTTGTGCTTTCGTCTAAACAGCACCGCAGTTTTAGCACGGCCTATGCCCTATGGTTCTGTTAAATGTTCAATCACCATGGTTCAAGAGGCCTAATGGTTCTGTTTTGAGCTTGTACCACACTTCAGGCCAAACAAAAAATCCCAATTTACTATTGATTCCTCCTTTCTCTAATGTGTTAGGTTGGGATAAAGGAGCATATCAGGCAGAACAAAAAAACATCACTGAAGTTGGAATTTGTCCCTTTAAGTCGAGCATTTTGGTCATCAAAATCACAAAACAGACACCAATTTATGATTTATCAATATAGAACAAGACAGAAATAAGAACCCGATGACAAGAAATGAGATATGGGACGCTTTAATATACATAAACAATCATACAATTGAAAAATCACAAGTGGATTTTGACTCATTTGAGCTCTCAAGGCTTTCTGCTTATGATTGCTGCAGATGAGTAATGTTGTTACAGGGGATAGCCACCCCTTCTCACATCTCTATTGAAAAAGGGATGTCTTAGTGCTTCCCTTGCCTTAAGCCGCTCTGAAGGCTCGTATCTTAGGAGCCCTTGCAGGAGTTCAATCAGATCACCGGCAGAGTGATCCACATGTTGCATTATTAAGTTCTGCAATGCATTTTTTTAAAGACAATAAGTAGGTTAGTATTCTATTACTTAGTTAAAGATCCAGGTGAAATTTGAATCACGACACTTTTTAGTGTATTGAATCAGTACCGGTAATCGAGGCAATTTGAATACTGCCCGCATGCTTTCCCTAGATGCGGCCCCATCAGGCCAATCCAGTCGTGCTCCCCTCCTAAAATATTTTTCAGCACGACGGCTGCAAAAATTAGACACAATATAAGCACTCCACACCTGCCGCCCACATAGAAGACACAGGGAATATGTAGAGTAAGAATCTTACTCAGCCCTGAGCAAATAGTAACCACTGACCTTAGCAGGCTAAAATTAATCTTATCTTAAAGGGAAATAACTTGTTTTTAGATGGCAAAGCCATATAAACACAAGGTACTTACAGAGCAAAGTTCAACAAGTATGCAGCCTACACTCCATATATCACAAGGATAGTTCCACCCAAGACCTGCAGATAATATCAAGAGTGTTATCCGAAATGCAAATCAAAATTGTCGAAACAACCGCAAATCAAGAATTGCTCAAGTATCCAGGATTTTGAGCATGCAAAATTTGTACCTAAAATAACTTCAGGTGCACGATAATGGCGTGTTGACACCACATAGCTATGATCCTGATGTTCAAATGTTGTACTTCCAAAATCAATGAGCTTAATGGCACTTGACTTGGGCAGATTCTTATAAAAAGAACCCTCTTTAGTTGACCGTGCTAGAAACTTAATTAAAGTTGAGAAGAAAACAATGAAGTGTCAGAAGTATGAACATATATTAATAACATGACCTAAAGCTTCAAGGATCAATTCAGAAAATATTCTTGCATAACCACAAATTGCTCAGTATCACTAGAACAAGGCATAAAGATACGACAATCCAAAAGATAATTAACTAAGTGCATACAATGCTGTTGTCTGGTAGTGCGTGCATGAAAGCTCATTCATATGTCAAATAAAGAATGATTTAAAAAGAAGATAAAGCATGAGTTTGGAAACAATACCCTATGGTCTGGCACTTTGATGTAATCGGGGGAAACGATCAGAATATTTTCTGGCTTCAAGCCGGTGTGAATAAGGCGTAAATCATGCATAACTGCAAAGAATGAAATCGCTTATACCAACATCAAACTTCTACAACCAATAAGTAGACAAAAAAAGATATATCCTTACCGAGTGCCACCAATATCATGCCTTGTGTCACGGGCCGACTTTGCGGGAGCGCAAAGAGGACCGTGCGGCACTTACTGTCCCTTTGAGAAGGTAGTAAGTCAGCCTTGAGCGTACCTTGCAGGGAACAATGGAAACCACACGATATTAATATATTGCACGCAACAAGTAAGAACAGTATAATATAGTTGTGGGGCGAGCTCGTCGACAAGCGAGCGAGCAATTGAATGCAAAGTTACAAAAGATCTCACGCGACACAGATGATTGAATAATTCCTCTCTTTATTGATGGTAAGACGTTTACAGGGGCGCAAGTACATGTGCTTACCTATACTAGTTCACTAGTCCAACCGTCGCCGACTAGGAACCCCCCTGTATAGAGCAAATCAGACAAATAGTAACTTGGCACAGGGGAAACATGAATATTAGGAAACATAAATTACAAAAATGCCACTAGCACACAAGCAACCGGCCATAGGCTTAACTCTTGACCTTGGACAAGGTTGCTTGTGGCGTTACAAGTTATATTCCTAACTTGCTCCCCCACTTAAGCTGTCGGCGCTCTCGACGACGGCATTAAGGCTAGAGTGCTGCAATCTTCTCCCTGAGCTGCTGGCTTCGTCTTGTGCCTTGAAGTCTTCAATCTGCTGCTGGAACCTCCTGAGTGCTTCGACGTTCTCCCAGCTTGTCTCTTCGTCTCCAACCCCCTTCCACTTGACTAAGAACTGCTGCTGCGGGACAGCTCGGACGGCTTGACTGGTGCCTTGGCGATACTGGTTCACCACCCGTTCGGCAAGGATCGCTTCGACTGCCCTCGACTTAGTGGCCTTGATCTCCACATGGGGTCGAGTTGGCTTGTTGCGAGAGCCATCTTCAGGATCTGGATGATGGGGTTTGAGATTGCTGACATGAAAGACCGGGTGCACCTTCATCCAAGTGGGGATGTCGACTTTGTAAGAGCACTTCCCCACTTTCTTTAGAACAGGGAGTGGGCCTTCATATCGGCGGAACAACCTCTTGTCTTTGTTGCGAAGGAACCGGAGTTGTTCGGGGAGTAACTTGACAAGCACCATGTCTCCCTCTTTGAACTCTCGAGACTGGCGGCCTTGGTCGGCCCACTTCTTCATTCGCCCCGCCGCTTTCTCCAAGTAACTCTTGGCAATCTCTGTATTGGCTTTCCACTCTTTAGTGAAGTTGAAAGCCCGCGGGTTCTTCCCCTTGTACACTTCTTGTACTGTATGAGGCAGGAAAGGCTGCTGACCCATCACTACTTCGAACGCACTCCTGTTGGTGGCTGAACTCTTCTTCGAGTTAAAACAGAACTGGGCCACATCTAGGAGTTCCACCCAATTCTTCATGTTGGCATGGACAAAGTGTCGCAAATACTCTTCAAGCATTCCATTGAATCTCTCAGTTTGCCCATCTGTCTGAGGATGGTAACTGGAAGAGATGTTGAGCTCCGACCCAAGCAGCTTGAACAACTCTGTCCAGAAGGACCCAGTAAACCTTGTGTCTCGATCACTGACAATATTCTGTGGCACGCCCCAATACTTGACCACATGCTTGAAAAAGAGACTTGCTGTGTCTTCGGCAGAGCAATGCTTTGGGGTTGGCACAAAGGTTGCATACTTAGAGAACCTGTCCACCACAACGAGGATACCAGAAATGTCCCCCACCTTAGGGAGGCTTGTAATGAAGTCCAGGGAGACACTCTCCCAGGGCCGAGTCGGTGTGGACAGTGGTTCTAACAAGCCCGGTGTCTTTTGTCTCTCCACCTTGTCTTGCTGGCAGATGAGGCAGGTTCGAGTGTACTCCATCACGTCATCTCTCATTTGTGGCCAATAGTATCCCTGCTTCAGAAGAGCATGTGTTCTCTGCCATCTTGGGTGCCCTGCCCACAAGGTGTCATGACACTCTTTCATAAGCATTCTTCGTAACCCATCGGCACGAGGGACATACATTCGGCCCCCTTTTGCCATTAGCATGCCGGCTTCCACCCAAAACCTTTGACTTTTCCCTTCCTCTACTAGCTTGACAAGGGCTTGAGCGGCAGGATCCTTTCTCAGACCCACTTTAACTCTTCCTTTGATGTCGGTTGCGACAGCACTGCCGGTCAACGTCGCTAGCACTCGGGTGCTAGCAAGATCTGCCTTCCGACTTAAGGCATCGGCCACTTGGTTCGAGTGACCCGCTTTGTGCTCAAATTGGAAATCAAATTCTGCTAGGAACTCTTGCCACCGCGCCTGTTTAGAGGTCAGCTTCGGGTGTGTCAGGAAGTGACTGACTGCAGAGTTGTCTGTCTTTACAACAAATTTTGCCCCCAACAAGTAATGTCTCCATGTTCTCAGACAATGGATCACCGCCAACATTTCTCTCTCATGTGCGGTATATCTCCTCTCTACCGGAGATAGCTTGTGGCTTTCATATGCCACTGGATGTCCTTCTTGCAGCAGAATTCCCCCGAGCGCAAAGTCAGACGCATCAGTCTGCACTTCAAATGGCTTGTTCAGATCAGGTAATGCAAGGACAGGATCTTTCATCACGGCCCCTTTCAACTTCTTGAAGGCCTGTTCACATTCCTCCTTCCAGTCCCACGTCACTCCCTTCTTTAGAAGCTCTGTCAGGGGAGTGGTCTTCAGCGAGTAATTCTCAATGAACCGCCTATAGTAGTTGGCCAGTCCAAGGAAAGATCGCAATTCTTTCACATTCTTGGGGCTTTGCCACTCTTCAATGGCCTTCACTTTCTCCATGTCCATTCGAATTCTCCCCCTTTCTATGACATGCCCCAAGAATTTAATGGTATCCTGAGCGAAGGAGCACTTCTCGCGCTTGACATACAGCTGGTTGGCACGCAGCTGCTGGAACACTATCTTTAGATGTTCCACATGCTCTTCCAAGGTGGAACTGTAGACCACAATGTCATCTAGGTACACCACCACGAACTTGTCCAGGTAGTCATGGAAGACCTGGTTCATCAATGTGCAGAATGTGGCTGGTGCGTTGGTCAGTCCGAATGGCATCACTAGAAATTCAAATGCGCCGTATCGGGTGACGCAAGTAGTCTTTGGCTCATCCCCTTCCGCAATGCGTACTTGATAGTATCCCGACCGAAGATCCAGCTTGGTGAAATATTTGGCACCACTAAGCTGGTCGAACAAGTCGGCAATCAGAGGGATAGGGTACTTGTTTCGCACCGTGACCTTGTTGAGAGCTCTGTAATCTACACACAATCGCAAGCTCCCGTCATGCTTCTTTTGAAAAAGTACCGGTGCGCCATATGGGGCCTTCGAAGGTTGAATGAACCCTGCTTCTAATAGCTCTCCCAACTGTCTCCTTAACTCGGCCAGTTCTGGTGGAGCCATTCGATAGGGAGCCCTCGCGGGTGGTTTAGCCCCGGGGAGCAACTCAATCTCATGATCCACATTCCTTCTTGGAGGAAGTTCTTTGGGAAGCTCTGCCGGCATCACATCTTTGTAGTTCTCGAGCACTCCCTGAACTTCACGTGGCACTACTTCCTGCTCTATCTCGCCTTTCATCAAAGGAACGAGAACATATGAGGGGTCCTGACGCTTCACCCCCTTCTTGAATTGGAGTGCTGACAAGAGTCGAGGTTCACTTGGCGAGATTATTTTCACAGGCACAACACATGGCTTCTCTCCCATAATTAGTAAGTTTCGTGCATTCGGAATGGGGATGACTTTGTTCTCCAGCAAGAAGTCCATCCCTAGTATGACATCGAAGTCATCCATCTTTACAATAACAAGGTCCGCCTTCCCTTCCCAACAGTCTAGTTTCAAGGACACCCCTCGAGACAACCCGACTGTGGTTGACGGTGGGGAGTTGACTGCTTTCATGCGGCCGACATCCTTCTCCCACTTTAACTCCAGTCTGCGTGCCTCTACTTCTGACACGAAACTGTGGGTGGCGCCAGTGTCAATCATCACACTCTTGGCCACTTTCCCATTTAGGCTTCCGCTTACAAACATGAGACCTTTGGGCTGAGACTTCTTAGAGGCAATCGGTTGCTTCCCCACTGCATTCTGAAAACTCAGAGCCCCCATATGACCAGGTTCTTCCTCTTCATCTGGGTGGACTTCCGACTCCTTTGCATGAATGTGGGCTTGCAGGGCTGTCAATGCTGTCTTGTGTGGACATTCATTCACCCTGTGAGGCCCTTTACAGAGAAAGCATGATAAGGGTCTCGGGGTGAACCAATTAGCATCGGGTTGTCTTGGAGGGTACACCCCAGTTGAGGCAACTGGCTTGGAGGAGGCGGTATCTCTCACGTTACCCGCTCTTCTGTCTCCTCCCTCAAAACTCGAGAACCTTGACTCGGCTCCCCCACTTTTGCTCTGTCCTGGTCTCGCATTTCTGTGGACATTCATGTTTGTAGAGGTTGTGGGTCTCTTGGCAGAGTTCTCTTCAAAAGTATAATCTGTTAGTCTTTCTGCAGCTGCCTGAGCAGAAGCTAGATCTTGAACTCTTTGCCTCTGGAGTTCCGTCCTTGCCCACGGTTTCAATCCTTCAAGGAAATAGAATAGTCGATCCTTCTCAGACATATCTGGAAGGTCGAGCATGATCACAGAGAATTTGCTCACGAATTCTCGTATATTGTTGGTGTGTTTCAACTCCCTTAATTGCCTTCTGGCAATGTAATCTACGTTCTCGGGGAAGAACTGGGCCTTCAATTCTCTCTTGAGGTCTTCCCATGTTTCAATAGTACAAACATTCCTCTGAATGTCGTTGTACTTCGTTCGCCACCATAGTTTTGCATCGCCTGACAAATACATTGTCGTCATGTTAACTTTGGCTTCTTCCGAATCTGGTTTCACCGCTCGGAAGTATTGTTCCATATCAAATAGAAAGTTCTCAAGCTCCTTGGCATCTCGCGCCCCTCCGTAAGCTTGAGGTTCCGGAACCTTCACCTTCCTGTAGTCCGTCACAGGTTGGGTGTTCATCGCCCGGATAGCTAGGTTGAGCTTTGTGTTCATCTCGAACAGCTCATTCTTAAACGCATCGATAGTGGCACGGACATCCTCCGTCATCGTGTCCACAGTCACTTGTAGCGTCTCAAGGGCATCGCCCATTGCCCCCACTTGCTCTGGGGAGACAATTCCTTCGTCTCTTTCAATCTCTGTTTCAGACCTCGGGGCTTCCTTCTTCTCAAGGGCCTTCACTCGCCCTTTTAACCCTTCCAGGTCCGCAACACGCGTCACCAATTCATCTAGGTCGACGCGGCGTAGTGCGGCACTAATATCAATCACAGTGTCAGGGACACCCGCAAGTTCTGCGAGTTGAGTCTCGATCCATTCGAACTTTTGTGCATTCGTCATCCCTCCCGGCATGTTCTGAGCCTTCGAGCCAAGTTGGCTCTGATACCAGCTGTCACGGGCCGACTTTGCGGGAGCGCAAAGAGGACCGTGCGGCACTTACTGTCCCTTTGAGAAGGTAGTAAGTCAGCCTTGAGCGTACCTTGCAGGGAACAATGGAAACCACACGATATTAATATATTGCACGCAACAAGTAAGAACAGTATAATATAGTTGTGGGGCGAGCTCGTCGACAAGCGAGCGAGCAATTGAATGCAAAGTTACAAAAGATCTCACGCGACACAGATGATTGAATAATTCCTCTCTTTATTGATGGTAAGACGTTTACAGGGGCGCAAGTACATGTGCTTACCTATACTAGTTCACTAGTCCAACCGTCGCCGACTAGGAACCCCCCTGTATAGAGCAAATCAGACAAATAGTAACTTGGCACAGGGGAAACATGAATATTAGGAAACATAAATTACAAAAATGCCACTAGCACACAAGCAATCGGCCATAGGCTTAACTCTTGACCTTGGACAAGGTTGCTTGTGGCGTTACAAGTTATATTCCTAACACCTTGCAAGCCTCTGTAGGACATCAATTTCAATCATCGCAGCTTCGCGATATTTATGTATGGCGCGGATGATTTTAATCGCCACAAATTCTTTCTTTTCATTGTCAAAACACTCCAACACTTGCCCAAAAGTCCCTGGAGAAAGTCTAACCAAATATTAATTGTCTGAAAAATAATAAAAAATAGAGATATGTAGTCCTTCTGGCAAAGGTGTACTATACTCCCATGAAAGCAATAAAATACGAACCCTCTCCCATTTTGTTGAGAATCCTATCTGCAAGATTGAATGAGAAAAACAAATTAGATATATAACCAACTAAAGCTATCAACACAAACATAAACAAGTTGCTATACACTTTAATCGACTTACATAGAGCATCATTTAAAACAATCAAAGAGACTTACATCGAGGGGTTAGATTATCTCCAATGCCAAACACATAATGACCATCTTTATCATCAGGCCTCCACGGAGGGGACGCATTCCGTGATAAGGATTTGACTTGTTAAAAGTAGTCGTTGCATTCTGTTTGGATTCAGTAAATAAGTTCCTATTAGTTAGGAGTAATTACTTCCAACTTACTAGGATTTTAGTTTCTGTTTAAACCATGACTTGGTCATGATCATGTAGGTCTGTCTACATGTTTTTCTCTTTTCTGTTTCAGTCTTGGTCTTTATAAAGAGCATTGCTCTTGCATAAATAAATTCATTGATTCATAAAGTATTTGCAAGTACTTGCTTGAAGTAGATATCCTACAAGTGGTATCAGAGCCTCATCACAAGGGGCCTGATTCTGAATCAAAAGAGAGAAAGTCAGGGAGTGTCAATGGTAGAATCAAAGGGATTCGTGACACCTGCAATACCCAAATTTGATGGGTATTATGATCATTGGGCCAGACTCATGGAGAACTTCATTCGTTCCAAAGAAAGCTGGGATCTTATTGAAACAGGAATCACAGCAATTGCTGGAGGATCTACACCAACTGAAGCACAACAGAAGAAGATCAACGATGATACACTGAGAGACTTGAAGCTCAAGAATTTCTTGTATCAGTCTATTGATCGAGACATTCTTGAGACCATCCTGAACACAGGTACCAGCAAACAGATATGGGACAGCATGAGACAGAAGTTCCAGGGCTCTACCAAGGTGAAGAGGGCGCAATTACAAGCTTTGCGCAAGGATTTCGAGGTGCTAAACATGAAGGAAGGAGAGACTGTGAATAGCTACGTTGCAAGGACACTAGCTATATCAAAAAGAATGAGGGCTTGCAGAGACACCATCCAAGAGAAAACGATCACAGAAAAGATTCTGAGATCAATGACGAAGAAGTTCAACTACGTGGTATGTTCTATCGAAGAGTCTAACAATCTTGATTTACTAACTCTAGATGAACTACAGAGTAGCTTGGTAGTGCATGAACAAAGGATGAAAGATCCAAGTGAGGAGGAACAAGTTCTCAAAGTCAGCACTGATGAAGGAAGCTCTAGAGGAAATTATAGAGGAGGTTACAGAGGCGGACCTAGAGGAGGAAGAGGTCGAGGAAGGCAGAGCTATGGTAAAGCCACATTAGAGTGCTACAAGTGCCACAAACTGGGACACTTTCACTATGAATGCCCCAGTTGGGAGAAGACAGCCAATTATGCAGAATTGGAGGAAGGTGAAGAGCTTTTACTGATGGCGTATGTAAAATTGGAAGGTGGCAAGCGAGAAGGAGTATGGTTCTTAGACTCGGGATGCTCGAATCATATGACTGGAGATAGAAGCTGGTTTGTATCTCTCGATGATCAGTTTACACACTCAGTCAAATTGGGCAATAATGCACGAATGAGGGTCACTGGTAAAGGAAGTGTAAAGCTTATAGCTCAGGGCAGAACTCATGTTGTCACCAATGTACACTATGTACCAGAGCTAAACACCAACTTACTGAGCATAGGACATCTACAAGAAAAGAAACTGTCAATCCTCATCGAGAATGGCTGCTGCAAGATGTACCATCATGAGAAGGGGCTGATCATGCAATCAGATATGACTGCAAACAAAATGTTCGTGTTACTAGCTGAAATTCAGACGTCCGAGTGTCTGCAAGCCATCACCACAGAAGGAGCATCTAAGTTATGGCACCAGAGATTTGGGCACTTGAACTACAAGAGCCTTGAGTACCTGCACAATAAACATATGGTGAAGGGACTGCCAAAGATCAAGGGGACGAACAAAACTTGTATGGTCTGTGCCAAAGGAAAACAGCATAGAGATCCAATACCAAAGAAGTCACAGTGGAGAGCCTCGAAGAAGCTGCAGCTAATCCACACCGATTTATGTGGACCTATCTCTCCTACCACTGAAAGTAACAAAAGGTACATGTTAAGCTTCATTGATGACTTCACCAAGAAAACTTGGGTTTACTTTCTATGCAAAAAGAGTGAGGTGTTTGAGCTATTTAAACTATTTAAAGGCTATGTTGAAAAGGAGGAAGGGATCCTTATACGCTGTGTTAGAAGTGATCGAGGAGGTGAATTCAACTCGAAGGAGTTTAATGGTTACTGCGCGTTGCATGGGATCAAAAGGCAGCTAACAACCGCCTTCACTCCTCAGCAGAATGGGGTTGCTGAGCGCAAGAATAGGACCATTATGAACATGGTTCGATGCTTGCTTGAGGAGAAAGAAATGCCTAAAAGATTTTGGGCAGAAGCTGCAAGATGGGCAGTACATGTTCTTAACCGCAGTCCAACAGCTGCTATTCAAAACAGAACTTCTTATGAATGCTGGAACAACAACAAACCTCATGTTGATCACTTTAAGGTATTTGGTTGCATTGGTTATGTGCATATCACTGATAAAAACAGGAAGAAGTTGGACGACAAGAGCCACCCTTGTATCTTTCTTGGAGTGAGTGAGGAGTCTAAAGCTTATAGGCTCTTTGATCCGATAACCAAGAAGATTGTTACAAGTAGAGATGTAGTGTTCGATGAGGAACAAGGCTGGGACTGGGGGAGGAGCAAAGAAGAAGTGAGGAATGATGTTCTTATATATTCAGATGATGATTCAAGTGAAGAAGAAGAATCAGAGAATGAGTCAGAAGAAGCATCAAGTGAGGATCAAGCTGAAGAAGAAGTTGTAAGGGATAACCAATCAGAGCTAGAGTACCACCACCGTACTTACAAGATTATGTGAGTGGATAAGGTCTCTCTGATGAAGAAAGTAACGAGCTAGCAATGTTTGTTTCTCAAGCTGATCCGATTAGCTACATGGAGGCAGTGAAGAATGAAAAATGGAAGAAGGCTATGGATGCTGAAATAGAAGCTATAGAAAGGAATGGGACATGGGAGCTGGTTGATCTACTTCACGGAGTGAGCAAAATTAGAGTGAAATGGGTGTACAAAACAAAGTTGAACGAGAAGGGAGAGTTAGACAAGTGTAAGGCGAGGTTGGTAGCTAAGGGATACACACAAAGGTATGGAGTCGATTATGAGGAAGTATATGCACCTGTGGCAAGATGGGATACAGTGAGAATGCTACTGGCTCTTGCAGCGCAGAAGAATTGGGAAGTCTTCCAGCTGGATGTGAAATCTGCCTTTCTTCATGGTGAGTTAAAAGAAACTATTTTTGTTGAGCAACCAGAAGGATACTCTCAAGTAGGGGAGGAACACAAAGTCTATAGGCTTAAAAAGGCCCTCTACGGACTCAAACAAGCGCCAAGAGCCTGGTATAGCAGAATAGAGGAGTATTTTGAGAGTGAAGGGTTCACAAAATGCAGCCATGAACACACCTTATTCATTAAAACTGAAGCAGATGGAGGGTTTCTAGTGGTAAGTCTTTATGTTGATGATTTAATCTTTACTGGAAATAGTTTCACACTGTGTGATAACTTCAAGAGATCAATGGAGAAGGAGTTTGATATGACAGACCTAGGAAAAATGAAGTATTTCCTAGGAGTGGAAGTTCAACAAACTGAGAAGGGTATTTTCTTGTGCCAAAAGAAATACTCTCTCGATGTTCTTGGAAGGTTTGGAATGGAGGGATGCAATCCTGTAAACAATCCCATGGTTCCTGGTGTCAAGCTGTCGAAAGAAGAAGGGGGTGAAACAGTAAGTACCACAACCTACAAGCAGCTGATAGGGAGTCTCATGTATCTGACAGCCACTAGGCCTGACATCATGTATGCAGTTTGTTTCCTAAGCAGATTTATGGAGAATCCAAGAGAGGCGCATATGATTGCTGTCAAAAGGGTGCTGAGATATATTAAAGGAACTCAAGATTATGGTTTGTTTTATAAACGGAACTCTGATGATGTTCTGAAAGCCTATACAGACAGTGATTATGCTGGAGATATTGATGGCAGTAAAAGCACTTCAGGCTACATTTTTCTGATGAGTGAGGCAGCAGTGGCTTGGAGTTCTAAGAAGCAATCAGTGGTAACTTTGTCCACAACGGAAGCAGAGTACGTAGCTGCCTCAGGATGTGCTTGCCAATGTGTCTGGATGAAGAAGGTGTTTGACAGCTAGCCTTAATCAAACAGAAAGCAAGTGTATACCTATACACTGTGACAATAGCTCCTCCATCAAGTTATCCAAAAATCCAGTGTTTCATGGGAGAACTAAGCATATTAAAGTCAAATTTCATCATCTTCGTGAGTTGGTTAAAGATGGGGAGGTAGAACTCATTTATTGCAGTACAAAAGATCAGTTGGCAGACTTGATGACAAAGCCATTAAAGCTGGATACGTTTGAAAATTTGAGAAGGAGAATTGGAGTCCAGAGCTCTAAGATTGCAAACTGAGATGTGATCAGTTTGGGGGAGGAATTGATAAGGATTTGACTTGTTAAAAGTAGTCGTTGCATTCTGTTTGGATTCAGCAAATAAGTTCCTATTAGTTAGGAGTAATTACTTCCAACTTACTAGGATTTTAGTTTCTGTTTAAACCATGACTTGGTCATGATCATGTAGGTCTGTCTACATGTTTTTCTCTTTTCTGTTTCAGTCTTGGTCTTTATAAAGAGCATTGCTCTTGCATAAATAAATTCATTGATTCATAAAGTATTTGCAAGTACTTGCTTGAAGTAGATATCCTACATTCCGAGGCAATCCCCCATAAAACATAGACGTATACGTGTAATTCGGAATCGGCCCATTTCCAAACTCCGGCCCGCAGTATATTGCTGGCAGCAGCTGCAGAACATACAAAGCATAATCATAAACCACCTAATACATAACATATCCCACCAAATCATCAAATTTTCAAGTATCTAGTACACCAATTCCTATAAGGCTAATTTGCATTTCAAATTTCCAATTCAAATCCACAATATTTGAATCACGAAAAACACAGGGGACATGAATCAGGATCCATCTTTCTTCACAATTAAATTATAATAAGGAAATGATTATTTCACATAAAAAAATTAGGTTTTCAAAATTGAAATTGAAATTTGAAAACAAACCTCGGGAGGAGGCAAATCCCAAGTTAATCGAGGTCTCTTCCTGGGCCGCATATCCATATTCTGATGAGGAAATTCAATAATCCTCTGCGTCTCCATTTTCCCCCTGATTCTCAATTCAGGAGCGATCGAAATTTCAAGGAGAAACAAAGAATTGAGGGAGAGATGGAATTTGGTGAGGTATTTTGGAGCCTAATCTTGGATCTAAAGCTAAAAAAGCTCATGAGAATGGGGGTTGGAACTAACCCAGGTTAAAAGAGGGGTTGGAGCATTTTACAAGTAAGGTGGGTCCACAGATTTGACTCGTATTCGCTGTTGCGCGCTTTTTCCATTGTGTTTATCTGACACGTGTCCAGAGATGGACCCGTGAGTTACCACGCGCATATTCGAATTTCAAATTTTTCTTTTTTGTATTTTCTTTGTTTACAATTTTATTTTTGGTTAGCTTTTTGAAGTTTGATGTTCATGGAATATTTTCATGTCCATTGTTGGAGATATTTCTATCCGATCTTTTGTGCCACATCATTTTCACCAATCAAAAATCAGGTTGCAAAAATATCTTTAGCGTGAGTGAAAATGTCCCTACAGATAATTAAATAGAAAATATTCGAACTTTAATTTTAAATGCGACGATAACTTGTTAGTAAAATTAATGTGAAACGTTTTGAGTTTGAAAACAAAAGATTTTGAATTCTGAAATCTGCAGTTGTATAACGGGCACAAATTTATAACAGGACGAGGCGGTTTTGATAGCTATGGCCTATGAGCAACATAATTGGCTGATATAAAACACCTTATATTACCCCATACTGGCAGATATCAAAATTTGAAAGTCAGCTGTTTAACACTTCAAAAAAAAAAAACCTTCAGATCAGGTAATAATAATATTCACTATTCAGTTCTATTCCAAGAGATGAAGTTCGTGTAAGGCATTTCCTCCTCAGATTATGTATTGAAGCTTCCTCAAGTTGCTTGCACAGAAGCTCTCATTTAGCTTTGAAGGTCAGCTCAGTCAAATGTTGGTGCAGCAGAGAATTACATATCATCAAAGGAAACTTTTTCCCTCTTGATTCATTCTCCTTCAAATTCTCTGTACAAAATGTCTAATACAGTATAAATTTCATTCATTTGGTGATGATTCTTATCGGCGGTGGTAAATACATGAACTTTGCTTCTGATTTCTATCCAACTGCAACCGGGAATCCTCTTCATCCCTTTGTCTTTCATTTCTCTCCTTACTGTTGATACACTATGCCACCTTCCAGCTGCAGAATGTGCATTAGACACCATAACATAAGATGACACATCTCCAGGATCCAGAGCCAGGATTTTTCTAGCTGCAAACTCCCCCAATTCCATATTGGAGTGGATTTGGCAGCCACCAAGCAGTGCCTTCCAAAACCCAATACCTGGTTCGAAAGGCAAATCACTAATAAACTCCTCAGCTTGGCTGAAACACCCTGAGCGTGAGAGCAAATCAACCATACAAGCATAATGCTCGGGATTTAGAATGCCCGCGTCTTCCATTCTTGCCTGGTTAAAATAGGAGTAGCCCTTGTCAACAAGACCAGCATGATTACAAGCCCAAAGTAACCCAAGAAGTGTAACACTGTTGGGTTTACAATCTGAGACCCTCATCTTTTCGTAAAAGCTTATGGCTTCCTCTCCTTTACCATTTTGAGCATATCCACAAATCACAGCATTCCAAGATACAATGTTTCTTCCCTTAAGTCTATCAAAAACCAAGAGACTATCTTCCATGCTCGCACATTTTGCATAAAAACTTATCAGAGAATTGCTAATAAACACATCAAACTTACCCAAAGCCTTGACAGCACAGGCATGAAAGCTCCTGCCAATTCCTAATGCCGCTATATTAGCAGCCGCAATAATAGCACAAGGAAAAGTAGATTGACTCGGCACCAATCCATTTCGAAGCATCTCAATGAAAAGATTAACAGCCTCTTCATTGTGGCCTCTTTGGCTATACCCTCCAATCATTGCATTCCATGACACAACATTCTTCTCTGGCATCACTCGAAAAAGCTCTAGAGCATCTTCAAGCATCTCCGTTTTCAGATAAGCACATATCAATGTAGTGTAGGAAACCACATTTGGCTTCTCAGTATCTTTGAAAGCTCTTCGAGCATCTTGGATTACGCTCAACTTGGCATACAGATCCAACATTGCACTCCCCACAAACACATTCGAATGCAAACCCATCTTTGCTGCAAATGCATGAAGTTGCTTGCCTATATTCAAATCTCCAAGCGCGGTCGACGAGTGAATGACAGTGCCAAATGTGTACTCATTGGGTCGAATATTCAACACAAGCATTCTTGAAAAGAGATACACAGCTTCCTCATGTTGGTGCTGCCGAGCAAAGCTGCCTATTATTGTTGTGGCCGAGACAACATTTAAGTCAGACGTTTCGTCGAACACTTGGTGGGCATTCAAGATTGCATCAGAGGTCTTTGCACGTCCTAGAATATAGGCATTAGCTTTCTGGGTTTGAGCTGGAAGGGTACAAGCTGAAGTGTGAAGTGTCCTTTGTATGAATTGAGAAACTGGGTACCTGCACAATTTGGGTTTCATGTGGGTTTTGTTAAGGGTTGTAGTAGGTGATAAGCATATTGGGGAGCTTTTAATCCTTGGAACCAAAACTACATAGTTTGGAATTGGAAGTGGTTAAGATCAAATGATTTCACGAAGTAGGGAAACCCAATTGTGGTTCAAAATTATAAAAACATAAATGAAGGTTCTTAACTAGGCTCTAGTTTGTCACCTTTGCGCAATGTCAGGGGTAATGTCAAAGTGTCAAAGATATGCAAATCCAACCAACCTATTTATTCAGATACCTAGATTTCATTTGCAACAGTTACCAACTGCAGAAAACTACCAAGTGTTTATTGTATCATAAATTAGGAATTCTGGATGTCTTTTACTACAACCCACCAAACCCTATTTGTGCTTAGGAAAATTATCCCCAATGGTACCTCACGTTTCCAGTATTATAAGTATTAGTACTTCACGTTTATCAAACTTCATATTGGTACCTTACGTTTAGTTTTTATCATAAATTTAGTACCCAGAGCTGTTATCTGTTTAACGGAGTCAAAACTTCTGTATTTTTGAACTTTGAATGACTGGACTACCCTTGTTTCAGAAATTTATATATATATATATATATATATATATATATATATATATATTTTTAGAACTTAATTGCCTACTATCTATTTGCTTACTAAACCTTAATTATTTATCCATTCTAAGAGCTAGCCTTCAACATGCCAAATTCACCTAACGACCTTCTGTCTAAACGGTTACTATCCTGGCTGGATCACTGCTCTCTTAGTTTGGAAAGTTTCTTAAGTTCTAGCAAAACAAGTAAACATGGCTTTCTTAAGTCCTAGTTAAGCAACAATAGCAAATTATGTCTCAAATACCACTCCTAGGAGGTAGTCCTCCACCTAGAGTTTGAGAAGTTTAAACAAAGACGGATATGGGGGACACCAACTGAAGTTTATTTACTCAAACATACTTTCATATACATAACCCAAAGCCTCACTCTTGGGTAAACAGCTAAAAGCTATTTAGCTACGCATAATTTTAACTTAAATTACAAACTTACTTGAAAAATAAGCATACCACACCAGATGACTAGCAAGAAACCACACTCTCACTATTCACTCTTATTTTACTATGCTAAAACACTCACAAACTTCTCACAAGCTCTCAAACTTCAGACTCCTCTTTCCTTCCTTGATTTTCGAATGCCTTCCTTTGAGCTTTCAGCCTCCTTAAATAGCCTTCGGATCTCAAACCGGAATTGAATTTCATTAAGAAAAGAAGACAGGAGGAATCCTTATCTTAGCAGCTGGCTTATACTTTTCTAAAGGAGCTTGTCCTTAAGTGTCGGCAAAACCTTTATTTCACACACTTATCTTACATCTGGGCTGGCTTCCACTAAATAGATCCTGTTTCTGCACAAACCCTGGGGCCTGGTAGAGACAGATGAATCCTCGTATGATCTCCTGCAAACCTGCTTACTAAGGGGAATATGCCTAAGTTAGTATAGTTGGAATAGATATAACTTAAGCACGTATATAAGCGGTAGGAAGGATCAGTTATCTATTAATGAGGGTAGTTAAGGCCCTTATATAGGTGGCCAGGAGTGAGGTCTGGCCTTACTCTTCGATGTGAGACTGGTTTCCTTCTGTTTGCATACCAAAGGGCAGCTTTGGTGACCTCTTTGGCAGGCAGGCGCCCCCGGTCCCCGGGCCCCTGGTAGCAGGATAGACTGCTGGACCCCGAGGCCGGGTGCTGGTGATCCGGTCCCGGGCTTCGGGCCGGCCCCTGGTACACTAGCTGCGGGTCTGTGGGCCTGCTGTAGCCCCTCTGTGGCTACTGTCAACAAGTCCCCCAAGTTCCCGGTCAAGTGCAATCTTGAATGGGGACTTAAACTGTCTTGCTCTTGTCCCGCAGACCCGCAGGGTTACGACCCAACGGTGCCCAGTCCCCCAAGTCCGCGTTGAAGTTTGGGCGTGACCGGGGTGAGTACCTGTTACCGATGATGTGCAACAGTTTATGAGTATGTTTGCAATATAAGCAGTACTGTGCTCAAGTGTTGTAGTGCTATGAGCATGGAGCAGGGTGAAACCCGGAGAGTGCATGAGATGATAGTGGGGCGTTGAAATCCGCCATGCAATAGATGTGTGCATGAAATGATTATGGGGCGTTGAAATCCGCCATGCAATAGATGTGTGCATAGAATGATAATGGGGCGTTGAAATCCGCCATGCAATAGATTTGTGCATGGAACCTGGACCCCGCGTTCTGCCATATCAGAGTGAGCCAGAGAGCATGGGATCTCGACCGGGCGTTCTGCCATATCGAGACGAGTCCCCCAAGTGAACTTGTGCACTAGACCTCGACCGGGCGTTCTGCCATATCGAGACGAGTCCCCCAAGTGAACTTGTGCACTAAACCTCGACTGGGCGTTCTGCCATATCGAGACGAGTCGGAGAGTATGGGACCTCGACCGGGCGTTCTGCTATATCAAGACGAGTCCCCCAAGTGAACTTGTGCACTAGACCTCGACCGGGCGTTCTGCCATATCGAGACGAGTCGGAGAGCATGGGACCTCGACCGGGCGTTCTGCCATATCGAGACGAGTCCATATTGCTAGGCTGCGGGGAGGTGGCCCCGGTGTTGCGGTCTGCTGAGGCACCGGTCAACACTTGCTAGTTCTTCTCAGCTTGTGTTGGAATAAGCGTTGAGGTAATGGGGTGGCGTTGAGGTGACAAGTCTCGCCGTGGAGCCCCACATTGATCGCAGTTCAGTGCGATGCAGGGTTTTTATCCTGCTGGACAAGAGTACATGTGTTAGATGTAAACTCACCCGGGTGTATAAAGCCTATGCCGGTCGAATGTTCTCATAACCGGGGTCATGCCATGGAGCCGGGTGGATCTCGACCGGGCGTTCTGCCATATCGAGACGAGTCCCCCAGTGAGATGCCATGGGGCCGGGTGGATCTCGTACCCGGAAAAATGCTCTCGAGCCGGTTGGATGATCATAACCGGTGAGATGGTCTCGAGTCGGTTGAATGTTACCTAACCGGTGAGATACCATGCAGCCGGTTGAATGATACCTAACCGGTGAACTGCCATGGTACCGGATGGATGGCTCATACCCAGAACAATGCTCTCAAGGCAGTTGAAAAAATCATAACCGGTGAGATGTCTTCAAGCCGGTTGAAAGATCATAACCGGTGACTTGTAGTGAAGATGCCATGCAGCCGGTTGTATGATACCTAACCGTGAACTGCCATGGTACCGGATGGATGGCTCATACCCGGAACAATGCTCTCGAGGCGGTTCAAGCCGGTTGAAAGATCATAACCGGTGACTTGCAGTGAAGATGCCATGCAGCCGGTTGAATGATACCTAACCGTGAACTGCCATGGTACCGGATGGATGGCTCATACCCGGAACAATGCTCTCGAGGCGGTTGAAAAATCATAACCGGTGAGAGGTCTTCAAGCCGGTTGAAAGATCATAACCGGTGACTTGCAATGAAGATGCCATGCAGCCGGTTGAATGATACCTAACCGTGAACTGCCATTGTATCGGATGGATGGCTCATACCCGGAACAATGCTCTCGAGGCGGTTGAAAAAATCATAACCGGTGAGAGGTCTTCAAGCCGGTTGAAAGATCATAATCGGTGACTTGCAGTGAAGATGCCATGCAGCCGTGGAGCCTGGGGAAGTGGGGGGGACCTGACGCCTCGGTTCCCGCTCCTAACTCCCTTACCTGTCGCCAGCTGGCGGGACAAGTGGCTGACATGCGTTTAAGGAGGAAGTCCATCAGTCCCATCAGTTATGATGGCGTGGGAAGTTTACTAATGCTGAGACACGTGCTGGTAGGGAGCGGTCTGAGATGGAGGGTCTGGATTCGCAGGCGTTTGAGTTGCTCTGATTGCGTGTTTTGGGGGGATTACAAGCGTCTAGGGCACCGGACCTCTCTATAAAAAGGCCTCCTCCGCCTTCTTAAGTTCTGTTTTGCTCCTTGCTCAGAGAGAATAAGAGAAAGAGAGAAATCCGGCGAAAGCTCTGTGGAGGTGCCCCGCGACATCCGTTGCCTCAAGTGCTCTTTTACTCTTTTCCTACCATTGCTCGCTGCTTTCGCAGGGCGGACTTTCCTCGGTTGAGCATACTAATCGGTAAGTTCTTGCTTTCTTTGCCTGGTGTTGTTCTTGTTTTTCTTTTCGGTGTTTTTGCGGCGGGGGGAGGGGATCTCTGTCGCCGACTGAGTTGTTTTAAGCGGAGCGTCTGCGGTAAACTTGGGGAGGGGCCGCAGAGGGCGCTGTTCTAGCCTGTTGCTGACCAGCGCTAGGGTTTTGTTTTTCTTCCCCTTAGGTTAAAATGTCTTCTACAAGTTCTGATGGGGCTTCCGAATCGGCCGTCAGGCGTCCCGTCGTGGACGATGAGGAGAGACTGGAGAACTGGCTCGGTTCGGAATCCCCGGTGTCTGAAGCTTCTGACCGCTCCCGGAGCAGGGCTTCGTCTTCCGGGTCCTCAGGATCTGAGGAAATACCGCACGGGGTGCACCTTGCTGGTGTTCCGCCCGTGAGCTACACCATCGGGAGAGGGAAAGGTGCCGTGGTGTGAGATGAGCCGGAGGGTAGCATGAACCCCGGAGAGATTGCTGCGTTCCGGGAGACGTGGAGTATCTCGGATGAGGTGGCGCTACGGCCACTGAATCCCGGAGAGTCAGCCTGTAACCCGGAGGCAGGTTGGGTTGCCGTGCATCTAGACCAGTTTCGCCACGGGTTTTCGCTCCCGCTGCCAGACTTTGTGCAGTACATGCTCAGTGCACTGCAAGTGTCTCCCGCGCAGCTTCCAGGGCTCCAGTGGAGGCGACTGCTGAGCCTCGGCTGCCTGTACGAGTTGTCCGGGATGAGTATGCCAACGGTAAACGAATTCCGGGCATTGTACAGGTTATCATACTCGAAGAAGCGAGGGTCCTGGGGTTGTCTGTCCTTCAGCGCCCGGTGCTTTCAACCTATCATCACCAATGTGCCTTCTTGGGTGGATAACAGCTGGAGGAAGAAGGTGGTGATGGCGGGCGGGAAGTGGCAGAAGAGGAGGAAGATGTACCGGGTTCCTGGTGCCTTCCAGCCCCATGGGGATCAATAGTTTGAGCTATCCGAGTTGGAGCAGGAGAGGATCACGACCATACTCGGATGTTGGGACGATCTCGAACGGAGCTCTTACAACTTCATCTGGCGGGAAGTGTTGGAGTATTGCTGTCTCGGGCAAGATCCCGGTGCGTAGCAAGTCCTAGCGGTGACACTTTTGCTAACTGTTTTAAATACTAACCTTTGCTCATCCTGCAGGTGCATCTTCCCGGGCGGTCATCAAACCCGACACCACCCTATCCATGGACGGTGAAGACCTTCTCGCGAGGCTGAAGGAGAAAGGCGAGGCCGTTTCGCGGACCTCGGTGGACGAGGAGTCCGGTCGGCTTACGGTTCATCCCGAACCGAGGGCCATGGATGTTGAGGACGACGTCTATGTCCTGAGGTGTGTGAAGAGCCACCCTGCTGCGCCCAAGGCAGGACCCGGCAAGGGCAAGACTACCGGGGGGCCACTAAAGATTCCCGGTGGAGTGAGCCGGATTCCGCACCGGCTGGGGTCAGTCTCGCTCCTCACCCGGGTCACCCGATCAGGCGCACAATCTTCTTCGCCGGACGGCCAGGGTGAGAAGAGGCGGAGGGTCATGGGTGTTCCTCCCTCCACGCTGGTGACGCTGACCGGCGGGTCGTCCGGTGAGAATATGGCCAAACGGCTCAAGGTAACCAGCAGTGCACCGAGTTCCGTTGGGGAAAAGGCTGCCGCTGCCCGGCAGAGTAGCCCCGTGCCTGTGGAGGCACAGAGGGGAAGCCCGGAGAGTGCACTCGCCCGGCAGCTGGCGACAGACTTGGCCGGCCTTGGTCTGGACAGACCTGGGGTCACCGGAGCCTTGGCGGGCGGGAAGCGCCAAAAGTTCAAGGAGTCGGTCCTGCAGGTAAGAATTGCCTGGTGCCATTGCACCGCTCGTAACTCATTTCCTTTGTTGCTTGCTTAATTGGCTCTCTGTTGTTATGCAGTTGCTGTACAATCTGTACCAGCCGGATCCGAGCGAGGAGCTGAAGAGGCAGGTGACCTAGCTGACAGAAGTCCGAGAGCGGTTGGAAGCAGAGAAGTCCCGGCTGGAGCGGGAGAAGGCGAGATTGGAGGAGAGGGCCAAGAAGCAGGTGACCAAGCTGGAGGAGCAGGTCCGGAGCCTAGAGAAGGAGAAGGAGCTGGCTGAGGAGGAGAGGGCCGAACTGGAGGCCAAGGTGGACGAGCTCCAGGTGGGAGCTGCCGCTGTGCGCGCCGCCTCTGCCGCTGCAGCCGGGGAAGAGGACCCGGAAGTCTACGAGCGGGTTGTTCTCAAATACCATGAGAGCGATCAGTTCCTTCAGTTCCTGGAGAAGGCCAGGGAATCGGGCATCTCGGATGCGTACACGGAATGGGCGGAGAAGAGGTGGCTGGACACTTCCCGGATGCCGAAGGCTGCTGATGAGGATATCCATGAGCAGTCGGATATCCATGAGCAGTCGGCGGAGGAGCAACCGGAAGGGGAGGGTGGATCTCAGATTGCTGAAGGCGCGGCTGCTTCATCCGGAGAGGCTGGCGGATTGCCCGCTGAGGGGGGAGGCGTAGCTCCTTAGGATTTTGCCCTTGCTCTTTTTTGTAGACTTGCCGGAACGGCTTCTGCTTGTATTATCCCTTGACTATGAATATACTTGAATTGGTGGAACCGGTGGAATTTTTCTTGAAAGTAGTTTGCATATGTCTTGTGATGTTACAGCGGTTGAACCGGTGATATGCCAAACTAACTGCTTGGAGGCTTGGCGAGTCTACCAGCCCCGGTCTTGCTCCCGGTCGGGATCTGCTCTCCTTTCCCCTATATACCGTTGGAGCTGGCCGTTACTAATCAAACCCTCCACCGCTGTCTTGAGAGCACAGCACTGGCTCGTTCGATGAGTAGCCTCATCATGATAGGAGCAGTACTTGCCCGTTTGCGCCGTGGTAAGCTTCTCCTTCGGGTACTTTCTCGTGGGCGGTGGGGGAATGATGCTCCCGTTCTCGAGCAAAATGTCATCTTATGAAGAGGTGAGAGCGGTGAAGACCTCTTGACCGACCGGTTGTGCTGGCATGATTGCCAGGGGGCGTTCTTGCCGGAACTGCGCCGGCTTGTGCTCGCCCTGGGGTTTATCATGATAGGGCCTTTGCTGCCGTTGCCCCCAATTTCTGCTGGGCCGGCTCGGTCGGGCGGCTCGGTTCTCGGTCCGCTGGCTTGGCTTGTCTTCTTGGCTGGGCGGGGGGTGCTCCTCTCGGGGGTGGTCTTCCTGCTGCTCGTCCCGCTTCCTCTTCAACAGGTGATGCCCGTACGTCTCGTGATCGGCCTGGGCGTGCCGGATGGCCATTGCCATTAACTCGTCATACCCCTGCGGTAGTTCCACCCGTACGGCGTAGGAAAATTTTCCCGTCTGGAGCCCTTGCTTGAACGCCATCTCGGCGATACCTTTGTCAAGATTCCGAACCCCGGCCGTCGCCGTCTGCTAACGGTTGACGAAAGTCCTCAATTCCTCGCCGGGCGCTTGCATGCAGTTAAAAAGGATGGTTGATGTCCGGGCTCCCTCGACCCGGAGGATGAAGTGGCCTACAAACCGGTCGGCCAACTGTTCGAAGGCCTCGATTGAATTTGCCGGAAGCTCATAGAACCAGCTGAGCGCCTCTCCAGACAGAGTTTCCTGGAAAATATTGCAGCATACTGCATCGGAGTAGCCCTTGGCGAACGTCTGGGACCGGAAACTATCCAGGTGCTGGTACGGGCAGCCGGACCCCGAGTAGGTGAGCTTGAGGGACTTCTGGTTACCAGACCTCCCCGACTCCATAACCCGGTGCGAGAAAGGGCCCATGCGCTCGTTGAACCGTGCGCCTTCCATCGGCCGTGCCGCTCTTCTCTCGTTGGCCTCCATTTGGGTCCGACACAGTGTCGGCGAGCATCTGCAATGCCCGTGCAGTCGGGGTCACGGCTTCATCCTCGAACGAAGTGTGGGGCTGGCGAGGCGTCGGCGTGCTCTTTGGCGGGGCTGTGCCGGCCGGTGAATCTGTTCGCCCGGGATCACTGGGCCTACCGCCCGATGACTGCCCCGCTTCAAACTGCTGAGATCGAACTGGCGGGGGTGCCTGTGCCCTGACCATAGCGTCGTTGCGCTGTTGTCCTCTCTCCAGGGCGGCTACCAGGGCAGCGTTCACCGCCTCCATTTCTTCATACCGGGCGTTGGACTTGGCTCTATCCCGGTCGCCCTCCTCACGCAGGATACTGACCTCTGCGGCCATCGCCCGTATCTCCCCCGCCATACTGCTCTGGTCGGGGCTGTACGTGGTGTCCCGGTCACTGTTACAGTGCGGGCTCTCCTCTCAGTCACTCGGATCATCCGAGAACGTCAGAGGAAAGCTCCGGTGCACTGGCCTGTCGTCCTCCGCCGGGCCTTTCCCGCGCGAGCTGTCGTGGTGTGGCCCCGGCGTGCCGGTCGGCCTCCCACAGCTCCCGCCTTCCTGATCGCCCTGGTCGCCGCGCTGCTCTCGCATAACGACCGGGGTGGTGACAAGCGTTTGCACCGGTGCAACACGCTGCTCCTCGGTGGTATTCCTTTTCTGTCTTGCTTCCGAATTCTTTGCCATTGATAGTGCTTACGTGGTTTCTTGTCCAAATTTTCCCACAGACGGCGCCAATTGTTTCTGCACAAACCCTGGGGCTGGTAGAGACAGATGAATCCTCGTATGATCTCCTGCAAACCTGCTTACTAAGGGGAATACCGGGCTGGCCGGTCTTCTCCTCTCCAATGCCTAAGTTAGTATAGTTGGAATAGATATAACTTAAGCACGTATATAAGCGGTAGGAAGGATCAGTTACCTATTAATGAGGGTAGTTGAGGCCCTTATATAGGTGGCCAGGAGTGAGGTCTGGCCTTACTCTTCGATGTGAGACTGGTTTCCTTCTGTTTGCATACCAAAGGGCAGCTTTGGTGACCTCTTTGGCAGGCAGGCGCCCCGGTCCCCGGGCCCCTGGTAGCAGGATAGACTGCTGGACCCCGAGGCCGGGTGCTGGTGATCCGGTCCCGGGCCTCGGGCCGGCCCCTGGTACACTAGCTGCGGGTCTGTGGGCCTGCTGTAGCCCCTCTGTGGCTACTGTCAACAGATCCCACTCACCTAAAGTTACTAGTCCTGATGTGTTGGAGGCTAATATTCCATCCTATTATTGATGTTGTGCAATTCCTCATCAGCAAAAGATGCTCCAGAGTCATTATTTTCTTCGGATTCCATATCTGAGTCGTACGGATCCTTGAATTCTTGCTCTTTTTCTAATTTTTCTATCCATGTGGTAGTTGCTAACGTACCATCGATTTCTCGCTTTTCTAGGGCCTTATACAAATCACAGTGCTCTGGAGGTGGATGGTTATAGCTGGCAACTATAATCTTTTCTCCTCTGGCTAGAAGGGTAGTGTCACCGTCTTTCTGGATTAGGTTCTGGATACGAATTATCGCCATTGCCTTCATCCAAGGGATACTCTGATTAGGTCTTCCATTGCTTGATGACCATTTTTGTGCTTCAGAGGCACAACTCTGGATAATTCTGACATAATGATAAGGAGAAATATAACTCTTTCTCCCTTCCTCTTTAGTCCATTCAAGAGGAGTTGAAATGAACTTTAATCTCAGAGTACAACTATCTGGTCTAATGTTCTTGACTGCCTGGTAAATTGCTTCAGGGAGACCTTCTAGGTCTTTGTTGGTTTTCGTCCAAAGATTATGAACAAAACCATTCTCAATTAACCATAATTTGTTCTTCTGCGGATGTTCTGCTTGAACATCAACCAAATATCTTCCATAATAAGGACCTGCTACTACTAGCAAGGTTGAAGGAAGAGCCTTTCTGTTCTTGAAATCTCCTAAGAGATTATGGAAACTGAACCATTCAGATTCCGATAGGGCTAAAAGTGGGACTTTAGCACTTTCAGGGTTCTCGAGGTATTGTATATCCAACTTTTCTTTGAGATGCTGCTCATTTTCTTCTAACTTGTAGCTGCAAAATTCCTCAGCTAGAGTTTCCAGGGCTTGTAGTACAAGTGCTTCATTATTTTTTCGGGATGCAGCTAAAATATTATCCATGATAATTCTCTGATTGAGCTGCAAATTCCTGCTGGTTCTGAACACCGGTCTTTCATAAATCCTCATAGGATGATTAAAAATCTTTCTCATTCCTTTTACTGCTAGTAATCTGAGGGATGCTATCCTGTCAGTGGTTCTTGCTTTATAAGGCTGTCTTCTTTGGAACCAGTCATTTGTGACTGTAGCTCTGGGATACTGTAAATATTCATTTACAATTGTTTCTTCTTCTGGGTTGGAAGATTGCTTATCTTCTGGATTATTTTCTCTTCTTATCGGGTCAGGTTGAATTTTTTCAGGGGCGCTATTGGATCCAGCAGGAGAGTATGATACCAAATATTGGTAACCTGGTCCATCATGTAATGGTCCAACAGTTTTGTCTCCATCTCTGTATCTCTCTTGTAGGGCTTTTGTCCTTTGATCCTTCTTCAGGCCTAGTTCTTGTTCCGAAATCGGGCTTTCTTCTTTCTTCAACTTCTGGTTCAGGTTCGGGCCTTCTGCTTCTTGGGTTACGGCCTTCATCCCTTTCGAACATTGCCATTTCTCTGGTGAGAGCGTCAGGCAGATAATTCTTGTTTCCTGCAATCATTTCAACATCATATTCATATTGAGATAAAAACATCTGCCATCTAAGAACTCTTCCTCTATCAGCTGCATCTGTAAGCTTATAGTTCTTAAAGTTTTTTACTCTCTTATTATCTGTTCTGACCAGAAACTTGTTTCCTAAAAAGGCTTATGCTCCTTTAATGGATTTAATTAGGGCTAAAACCTCTTTATCTCCTGTGGAATAATTTAATTCTGCTGGATTAAATTTTCCTGACAGGAATTTACAAATCTTTTCTTGATTTGTATTTGGTGCTATTGCTAAAACTACTCCTGCCCAATAATAATCATTTGCATCTGTCTGTAAAATAATCAGGTCACCTTCTTCAGGTAACTGCAAAAGAGGGAGGATTTTGTGAGCTCTTTAATTTTCTTAACGGTGTTGCTATCATCCGTTGTAAAGGACCATTTCTTTTTCATGCTTGTCTTGGGAGAGAGAAGAGCAGTGAGGCCACTCACTTGAGGAATAAAATCTCTCGCAAAGTTAACAACTCCCAAAAATCTTTGTAGAGACTTTGCATCTGGGATATTGTCAGGGAATTGGCTTATTTTCTTTACTATATGTTCTTGAAGACGAATTTCTCCATCCTTGACGTGTATGCCAAGGAAGTCAATTTCTCCTTTTATAAGATGAATTTTCTTTTGTCCAAGGATAATTCCTTTCTAGACTATGAGCTTGCAAATTTGCTCAAGATGCTTCAGATGTTCATTCATAGTTTTAGAGAAGACAAGAATGTCATCAATGTAAACTATGCAGAAATCTGAGTATGGTTTAAATATGTTATCCATCTTTCTTTAGAAGATAGATGGAGCTTGCTTAAGTCCAAACGGCATTACAAGCCATTCGTAATGTCCTTGAGGAGTTCCAAAGGCTGTTAAGGCTATGGAATCCTGGTGCATTCTTACTTGCCAAAAGCCTGATTTTGCATTGAACTTTGAGAATATCTTTGCTCCTTTTAGTCTATTTATCAAGACTTTGACTTGAGCAATTTGATAGCCATCTTTAATAGTTTTCTTATTGACGTCTCTATAATCTATGACCATCCTTGCTTTTCCTCTTAGTTGTTCTGCATGGTTACTAACCAAAAATGTTGGAGCATGATGAGGGCTATCTGAGGGTCTAATTAATTTCTTTTCAAGCAATTCTTGAATTTGACTCTCCATTTCTTTTCGATCTTCATCTTTATAATGAGGTATGGCTTTGACATGGCATATTGCATTGGCATCATGCATTTTTAGCTGACAATATACCGGGTCTCTTTCCCAGTATAGTTGGGGATCTTCACTGATTATGGGTTTCAGTAGATTTTCTATCTCAACGAGCTTTGGGATTTTCTTTTGCTCTATTTTATTAATGTATACTTTTAGATTGTGTTCTCAGATGAATTCTTCTTCACCATCCGAGCTGTCTGAATCTTGAGGTTCTTCCTCTGATTATGAATCTTCCGAAGTTGTCGCTTCATTTTGCACAATTTCTTGGTGTTCTTGAAATGTTAATACCGGTTGCATAACCGGTTCAAAAGGTGATTTATGATCACCACGCTTGGCTCGCGACTTCTGATATTGCTCTGTGAATCCTTTACTTGCAATGCTGACTGCATCCAGTAATCTGGATTCCCAGTATAACTTGTTGTTCTTTTCAAACCCGATCATTTCGAGGGTTTGTATTATTCTTTGCTGAAGTAGGAAATCATTTCCTATTAACATATCGGCTCCTTGGGCTTCACTCTGCCAATTTCTTTGGAACGTAAAGGTTCCTCCGCCTATCGAGATCTTGACGTTTCTGGCTGCATAGCTCATTGTAAACGCCTCACTACAAGAAAAAAGGGTTTTGCCGACGAAAAAAAAAAAAACGGCCGACGAAACACTTTTTTCGTCGGCTATTCCCAAGAATGGCCGACGAAAATTTTTGTCGTCGGCAAAAAAAAATTTCGTCGGCCATTCCCATAGAATGGCCGACGATTTTTTTTTTCGTCGGTAAAAATGAAAAATCGTCGGCTATACTCCTATAATGGCCGACGATTTAAAGTTTTCGTCGGCTATAAACTTTTGGAAGAATGGCCGACGAAAATTAATTATTTCGTCGGCCATAAGTTTTTTTTAAAATAATTATTTTACGAACAATGGCCGACGAAAATTAATTATTTCGTCGGCCATAAGTTTTTTTTAAAATAATTATTTTACGAACAATGGCCGACGAAAATTAATTATTTCGTCGGCCATAAGTTTGTTTTAAAATAATTATTTTACGAACAATGGCCGACGAAAATTAATTATTTCGTCGGCCATAAGTTTTTTAAAAATAATTATTTTACGAACAATGGCCGACGAAAATTAAGCATTTCGTCGGCCATAAGTTTTTTAAAAAATAATTATACGATTATTTTTGACAGAAAACGACAAAAGAATAGCCGACGAATACTAGGTTTGATTTCGTCGGCTATGATTAAAAAAAAAACAAAAAAAGAGCAGTTTCCATTTTCTATCACTATCGACAAACCATTGCTTCATCCTTCAAATGCAAATGTGTCGTGAAATAAGACATGACCAAAATATTGAAATACGGCTACGGTTGAAAAATGGGAAGATTCCGACAAAATCTGTGTGCCGAATGTTGCGGTTAACTGTTTTTTACTCCCGTTTTCCTATGGGTAGCCTTACGGTCGGTAAATATTTTGTGGAAAATTTTTATACGATTAGTCGCGTCTCATCAATCTGAAACTATTCTCTATTGAAGATCAGGCCAAAAAACGTCATTTAGACGGGCCAATTTCCGTTTTAAAGCGTTTAGAGGTTTGACTCACCCGGTTGACCGTCCCGATCGAGCCTTTAACGTTGTCAGATGTAGTTGGATTTTTTTTCATGCATGTATTTAATCTTAACGGTGATATCTGACGGTTGGAATAGATTTTCCAAACTTTTAGATTCAAAATCGGAACATATGTACTAATGTTCCTTAACTTGTTTACTAAGTGTTTAAGTGAATGTATAGTTTCAAATAGTTACTATACGTACACTCTTCAAATGCAAATATGTCGTCAAATAAGATATGACCGAAATAATGAAATACGTCTACGGTTGAAAAATGACAAGATTCCGATAAAATCCGTGTGCCGAAATAATGAAATCAGTCAAAACCCGGTTTACTGTAGATTTGGCGTCCGGCGTCCGAATGACGATTGTGATACCATTCCGGAAAGGGAACGACGCCAGGAATCAAACTCGTAGCTTTGCTACGATGTGTGGGCTTTTTTGGGCTTTCGAGTTCGTTTAGGGCCTCAAAACGGCAGTTTAGTATGTTTTCATAGAATAGCCGACGAAACATTGTATTTCGTCGGCTATTCTCCTTCTAAATCTTTTAAATCTTCCTCCCGCCTTTTTTCTCTCATCCTTCCCCCCCCTCCTCCTCCTCCTCCGGCCTCCTCCTCCTTCCCCTCCTCCGGCCTCCTCCTCCTCCTTCCCCTCCTCCTCCTCCTCCTCCTCCTCCTCCTTCCCCTCCTCCTCCTCCCCCTCCTCCGGCCACCTCCTTCTCCTCCTCCTTCCCCTCCTCCTCCTCCGGCCACCTCCTTCTTCTCCTCCTCCGGCCTCCTCCTCCTCCTCCTCCTCCGGCCTCCTCCTCCTCAGACCTCCTCCTTCTCCTCCTCCTCCTCCTTCCCCTCCTCCTCCTCCTCCGGCCTCCTCCTTCTCCTCCTCCTCCTCCTCCGGCCTCCTCCTCCTCCTCCTCCTTCTCCTCCTCCGATCCGGTATTTTTTTTTGCCCAAAATGCAGTTATAGCCGACGAAATTGACATTATTTCGTCGGCTATAACTTTAAAATATTAATATATTCCGACGAAATAGCCGACGAAATAGTCCAATTCGTCGGCTATACTTCAGAACAAATAGCCGACGAAACCAAATTTCGTCGGCCATACTCGAACAAATAGCCGACGAAATCATTTTCGTCGGCCATAATTCGTCGGCCAAGGTTGGAATGGCCGACGAAATTTTTTTTTTCGTCGGCCATTGGTATTACCGACGGCGTATTACCGACGACTTATGGCCGACGAAATTTTCGTCGGCAGAGGGTATAGCCGACGAAAAAATGGAATGGCCGACGAAAAAATTTTCGTCGGCTATTCGGCCGTATCTGGTAGTGCCTTATCTCCCATTCCAATTCCAGTAACTGCTCTATAAGACTTTTCCCAATATTCTTCAGGAATAGCATATTTCGTTGCTAGGCTATAGCCTGAACCAGTATCTACAAAAGCATGTAGATGGTATTTCTTATAGTTGGGAAATTTCAGACCTATAGTAATATAATTGCTATATATACTTGTCTGAACCTGTTTTACTGGTTGAAATGTATCTTCGATAGTATCTTTTTCTCTAGTGAGCTCTATGAAAGGGTTTATAATCCTTTCCTCTTCTTGACGGGGTTCAGGTTTTACATTCGTTTGGCTACGTTCTTGTACTACTATTGAGGGACTTGGTTCATCTTTTATAATTCTTGAAGTTTCTAACTTCATTTTCTCGAGGTTTTTCTCAAGATCCTGTTTTTGGATTTGATCAAGGAATATATCATATTCTTGATTTACTAGTGTATGTGCGTCAGGTTCTTTTGTTTTTCTTCTTACTTCTGTTATGAAACATTCTTTATGATAGGTTTCTCCTGTTTCTTTACAGTACATGGGTACTGTATTATTATCTTCACACTTGCAATAGTCACAAGCGAAAGCTCCAGGCCTTGGAGTAAACTGACTGATTTTATCAGTGGTTTTTTCTTTCCAATTTTGGATCAACATGAATATAGGTCTATAACTGTATTCATTTTCTTCTTCGGAGCTGTTAGAGGTACTTTCCGTATCGCTGCTTGATGTATTTGCAAGAGAATATACAGATTCATTCTCTTCATCAGAATAGGCTACTTCAAACCCTTTTATGTTTGCGTATTCTACGACTTCATCGTATTCTGCTAGAAGGGCTTTATAAGATCTTTTTATCCCTTTTAGGACACTCGTTTGCATAATGACCTTCAGCCTTGCAAAGCCAGCATCTACAGGGCTTTGTGTCTCTAGAAGCATTTTTCTTCGGAGTTTTTTTCTTAAAAAAGCTCTTTCTAGGAGATCTTTTTTCTTTTTCTTGTTCAGAGCTTTTTCTGAACTTGTACTTCTTTTTGGAAGTAAATTTATTGTATTTCTTGTTTCTAAACCTGCTCTTATTTTTTCTATCAGTGTAGAGATGACATCCCCATTGTGTTGGTGTGTCTAAGATTTTTTGGGCACATGTTCTCAACTCCTCTGAGTTGTTTCTTAGCAGTTTTTGACTTTTGATTTTTTATGCACTATTTTTTTAACAGGTCTCTTACTCTTTCTGCTATTCCTCCTATAGAAAAATATTCTAAAGGATTTTCTTCAAGGGACTGTACTACAACATTATTCCAGGGTTCTGGTAATTTTCTGTAATATGTTCTAATAAGATCTATGTTTTCCAAATCTTCTATCGTACAATAGTAGTTTTAGAACTCATTTGTGTATTCTTCAAAATACCTCATATTGCAGATGCTTAATTTTTGGATGTTTGCTTTAGCTCTTTCCTTGGTTTGTTCACTATATCCCGTTATATTTCCACAAAATTGTGCGTAATAAGGGATAGCGAAGTCCATTGGGTCATTAGTCTTAGGTAATTTTGCTTCCAAATCTGCCCAACTATTACTTCTCTTAAAAGAATTGTACCATTTCTGAACTATTCTCGTTAGGGTTGCTTCATAGTAAGCGTGAGCTTCTTTATAGTGGAATTTGGATAAAACCAGGGCTTGGGTTAGCTTTAAACTGGCTACCCAGTTATCTATGGTTTTTTCTTTTATCTCCTACTTTATCGAGGTCTAGATAAACCCCTCTTTCAGAGATTGCTTGTCCCCAGAGTGGTTCTGTAGGAATGTATTTTTGGGAGCTTCTTTCTCCTATCTTTCCTGTAGGCAGCTGTCCTTTAGGAAGTTTGATTTTTTCTTCTCTAATGATCTTGGTAGGGTTATTGGTAATGTTGTTGATGATAGTGTTTCCTGCCAATGGTGGCTGGCTAGTGCTTGCTTCTGCATCCATTGTACTTGCTTCAGCATCCATGGTGCTCGCTTATGCCTCTGCCGCTTGGTAATGTAGAATTTTTCTTTTAGTTTGTACTAAAGAAATTTTCTTAACTATCTCTTCTAACCTTTCTAAGGTTTCACAAGTTTCTGCCTGCTTATAGAGTTCCTTCAACCCTTCTACCTTAAGCAACCTTATAGGTCTTTTTGAGTCTTCTTCTTCCTAAAAAAACTCTTCAGGAATTGATCCTAAAGTACTTGCTTGCTCATAGTTAGCAAAAGAATGCCTATGGAACTGGAGACTTATTTTTCCTCCAGTGTCTTCATAGATGGAAGCATTAGAGCTTTGTATCTGCCTCTCAGGAGGTACTAAATTCCATTATCTAGGGAATGATACTTCATCCCATTTTGTGATGTGCTTTTGCTGGAAATTATTTCTAGGACTGGTAATGACAGATGTTGTAAGACCAAGACTGTTGACGAATCTAGTATTTGGTGTCACATTGGAGCTCATTAGCTTGTAATAGGTCCTATAGTCAACGACAAGTTCCATCATGCCTTGTCTCATGGCAATCCCATTCGTTTTGATTCTCAATCTGAGGCAGTGTGCTGCGTCTTTCAGATGAGTGGTGAAGTTTGGGAAGACATTGAAATATGCAACCTGGTTGCATAGTGAAACTTCCACTGTTCCTAACAGGCTTTTCTTGAAGTCTGTTAGTCTGTCATCTTGCAGAATACATAAGACCGAACAGTCTATACCGTCTCTTGCTAAGAGTTTTATGGATATTTGGACTGCACCAATGTGCATGTAAGAATATTTTCTTTGAAATGCTTCACTCACTTCTCTAGAAGTGATTAGTCTGATGTCTGTTTCACCACCAATTGCTGGTACTGGTAGTTCTAACATCTTGAATCTGTGAGAATCCATAATAAAAGATCCTTTCTTGTAAATCTCATTGAATCTAAATTTCGGTGCTGAGGCTTCCCTTACGCTAGATTCAATTTCGTTATACTCAAATTCTTGAGCATTTATAAGCTGTACTGCTGGTACAGTATGTCTTTTGCTGAAGACTCTACTTAACATCTTTGTATCCCTTTTGGATTCTTTCCATTTTAATAGCTTAGGTTCACTGAATTTGAACCCACTTTCTATCTTTGGTTGTGGTATAATGATTTTACTAGCTACTGTTTGTGCTAGTGATTCTTCGTTGATTCTTTCAACGGTTGAATTTTCTTTCATTTTTTCTATACCCTTCTGTAGGCTAGAGATTTTTGTGCTTAGTTCTTGGAACTGTTCTTCCATATTTTTCCCTATTTCTTGAAGATAGGTATTGCTGTAATTCTGCTGATGTATTATTGCCTCAACATTTTCAGCAAGTTTTTCTGTGGGAAGATAAAAACTTAAAGCTTTTACGTCTTCTTGTCTTAATCTTAGCTCAACCTTTTGCTTCATCCAAGTCGTTTTAGATTTTCTTGCGTACCCTTTAAATCAACTGCTTGTTGATGAATATTATTTGCAAGATTTTCGATTCTTACTAATTTTTTTTTCAATATCTGAAAGATATTGTTTTTCTTTAAGATAATCAAGCTTGATTTCAAGCTTTGATATCTTTGTTTGAATTTCTTCTAGCTGATTTACTCTGAGATTAAATCTCTCGAGTTGTTCTTTTACTTTCTCAGTAGTCTTATCTCTAGATATGTGATCTAGAAATTCAACTATGCTTGGCCTAGAGGGGTCAAGTTCTTCTACTTCTATTTCTTTCTGGAGATGAATATGCTCGTCGTATAGAGTGTTTAGGACTCTACAAGCGTATTCAATGGAGTATTGGTTTTCTTGGATATGTCTTGTGTGAAAACACAAGTTCCACTTTTCTTTTTCTTTTTTTATGCAATAAGATTGATAATTTTTTTGCTTTGACTCTCTGTTATTTGTTGAGAGAAGCCAACTTTGTGGCATAAGCCTTTACTTTACCTGTTTTTGAGCAAAACATGCTCTGATACCAACTAGGGCGGATCTAACCAGCGGCTCTAACCGCTGCTAAAAATTTCAAGAGGTTTTTGTTCTTGTTCTAAAATTTGTTCAAGATCTACGATCTGTCTTTCTAAAATATGGATGCCTTGTGTAAATCTAAAAATTATCTCCCAATATCCTTGTCTATGTCTGGGTAACCTTTCTCTGAAGCTTTTTAATTTTTTCAATTTCTCTTTTTTGTCTTTTAATTTTTTTTTCAGTGATTCTAATATTTTCTAAATAAATTAAACGCTGAGAAGAAATACTTTAATGATTAAAATTAACTGTTTACCTTTGAGTACAGAGGATAAATTATATATATGTAATATGCTGAATAAACAAAATTATGGGCCCACCACACTCCGTCAAAACTTAACAAGAGAGAGAAAAATAAAAGAAACAAGGATTAAGGGTATTTTAGTCTTTTTGACAGTGTTAACAGAAAATTCTAAAGGAATATTCTGTCTTTTAACAGCACAAGTACCAAAGCTATGTCAGAGTTCAAACATGGGGTACCAATCTGATATATTCCAAACGTGAGATACCAAAGTTTATAAAGGCTGAAAGGTGAAGTACCACTCATGTCATTATCCTTTGTGCTTATGCTTTAAAGTTTAAACACAAGTAAAAAGAATATTGTTTCGGAACAAAAAAAGTAAAAAGGATTATGCCCTCATCAGAACCTTGTTTCCCTTCTCTTACAAGTTCCACTCTGACTCTGCATGAGATCACTTGAACTGGTACCAACTCCAGTCTTAATACTCGCAGAACCATGTCCAAAGTTTGATAATGATGAAGATGGTATGTGAGATAATCCGAGTGAGCTGGAACCTTGTACCGCACGAATCGGATTGACTGCTTCGATCTGTTCTTGTGAGCCAAAGTCACATCCATAAATGAGATTGGATGAACTTTTTAAAGGAGGAAGAGATGGAGGGTTTTTCCACTTGGGAAGAGGAGCAACAAGAAGTGTCTGAAGCAAAGGTTCATTTTCCATTACAGCCTGGAACAATCTTCCTTTCTTAGGCAGTGGTCTTACCCTAACAATATCATCAATCAAAACATCAGCGCGATCAATGATCTTCAAGTTTGATGAACACAATGTAGCCGCCTGCATGGACTCATCACACCCTTGAACAGCAGCATTCTTGGGGAATCCCAAGTTACTTGATTCAGCAGCAAAGTTGTATCTAGTGGGAGACGGACCAGTTTTCGATATAACATCTGATTGTTTTACTGTTGAGAAATTTGAGGCATTTTGCAGAATTGGAAAGTTTTCATTGTTGACCTCAGAGAATATATGGCTTGTTTCATCTTCAGCTGGTATGGGCAAGAACATTTTGAGTAGTTTTTGCAACTGGTCTTTTGCTTCGTCTCTTTCTCGACAAGCTACCTTCAAGAGATGAAACAACTGCTTTGCAATCTCCTCGTTTTTGCTCACTTCCTCGTTCGCCCTTATTTTCGCTGATTCTAGTTCATAATTGATAGATAAAAGCTTGTATTTCAGCTCATCAACAGTCTGTCAGCCAGCAAATAGATTAAATTTAGACACATTGCACAAAGGAGACATGAGCAAAGCCAAGATAGACCTAATCAATCAGATGCCATATATAAGTAGTTCAAACAAAAACAGGTCCTCTGAAAAATAATGAACACCATAGTTCAATGGCTGAAGTATATCAATATACCATTCACTACAAATGTTTATACAAGGAATTAATGGATAAAACTTAGTTCCCACCAGTTCTTCTGTAATAAGAAAGAATTTTTTCTTTTCTTTTTCTTTTGGTATATACATGCATATACAATTAGAAGATGAGCAAGCAACAAAGGTATATTTTGATTTTACATTTAAAATCTACTTATTCTCATCACCACCTTCATGGGGTAAACAAGAACAGAAGAGTTTCAGCCGCCACTTTCAGCATTGTCATATATATCTGTATGATAAAATTATTTTGCAAACACAAGAAAAATAAAACTTTCAGAACCAGTTTTGAATCAAGACTATGCAATCATAAATAGGATACTGGAACTTTAATCATATAAATTTAGTTATGAAATCATATGAAATCTAAGAGTTAGATGAAATCACTCCCGTCAACCAAAGGACTCCAAAACTTTTGAATTGAAGAAATCACTCACCTCATGATCACTCCAAATGTAAACCATTTTTCTCTCTATCACTCTGTAACCTCAAATCTAAAGAGATGTAGAACAACTAGGACTAGCCGCCTTTTAAATTGAAGAGGAGAGTGCCAGAAGGGCTACAATTTAGCAAGCTTCCATTCCCAGAGACGTAATCTAAATGGTGGGAGGAGTATCTATAAGGTATGATTAAAACCTTCTTGAAATTACTAGGAGGATTATTATACTCAGCTCCCGATTCTTAGGTCACTAATTAATTCGCCCATAATTAGTGGGATTCGGTTCTTGTTTTTCTTTTTCTCTCATTGTCTCAATTCAATGGTTGCTACGTCAAGGTATGAATGTATTAAACAGAGACTCGTTCTAAACATAAGCATATGGCTAATGAACCTTAATTAGTGGGTTTGGTACTTGGGTGGCTGTAAATTAATACCGTTAGATCAAAAGCATAGCTAGTGTCATTTTTAATTTGGACCATCTCGGGGAAAGTTACCTGCACCGAGGTGCAAGTGAACTGACAGTCAATATACAATCTTATTCATTCATTTAATCACTAATTATTCACATGACACTAATATTTAAGGAGTGAGTGAAGATGAAATTATAAATACTATAATCAAAGTTAAATATAGCAAATTGAAGTGAGCTACAATCTCAGCATAATTCGCAACTATAGAAATAGCAGGATCACAAGGTCAAGCAAAACGGTGTCCAAAAAACTCAACCATTGAGGCGTCAATGAATACTAACGTAGTTGTAGAATTAACAGTGTACATAACTTGCATAATATCTGTGTAAGTGCAGTTTAGTGCGTGAAATCCGCTCTCCCATTTGGGTAACTCTATCAAGAATGTCAAGACAAAAGATACATTCTTTCACATTACGATATTTCATAAGGAGTTGTTATTGCCTTAAAAGTTATAATGTACCACAAAGTTAATATTGGGTCAATTTCAAAGGCTCTCAAAATAGGTTTTTTGTTTTTTTAAGGGAATGTGCACTAGTGTGCATTTACATAACTTTCAAAATTAAAAATAGTGAATTAATTAATGTTTGACTCTAAAGTTATAAGTGAGTCATGTTCGGCAGAACTAAATTAATAACTATGCTATCATTTTGAACTTTAGTGTATATGAAAATAACATACATAAAATATTAACAACGTACGTGTTGACAGTAGCCACAGAGGGGCTGCATAGGCCCACAGACCCTCAGCCAGCACGTCCCGGGCCGGACTGAGGCCCGGAGCAGGATCACCAGCACCCGGACCCGAGGCCCAGCAGTCTACCTTGTGACCAGGGGCCCGGGAACCGGGGACGCCAGCCTGCAGAACAGACCACCAGAGCTGCCCTTTTATGTACGAACAGAAGGAAATCAGTCCCACATCGAAAAGTAAGACCAGACCTCACGCTCGACCACCTATATAAGGGCCTCAACTACCCTCTTTAATAAGTAACTGATCTCTCCAACTGCTTATCATTCTTGCTTAAGTTATCTATTCATCCCAACTGTACTAACTTAGGCATCAGAGAGGAGAAGACCGGTCCGCCCGGTATTCCCCTTAATTAGCAGGTTCGCAGGAGGAGATCACATTCAGATTCATCAGTTTCCACTAGGCCTACGAGTTTGTGCAGAAACAATTGGCGCCGTCTGTGGGAACTCTTTGATCCACGAAAAAGTAGCGTTGCTCTACCGGAGGGTAGAACCCGATCGATCCTTTGAAAGGCAGTTTGAAAGCAAGTCCACAATCCGGACGCCATGGAGGGAAGGAAGATGAAAGCTGGCGGGAGAGGGCTGAAAGAGCGAGTCCGGGTCCCCGACTGGGCCCAAAACCCTAAAACTAAGGTCAACGCGAGGTTTGTCCCTTCTCTCGACCGGGACGGAATCCTCGATCGCCGGGGCTCAGACAACCCTGACCAATACGATGAGGGGGGGGGGGGGGGGGGAGATAAAAAAGATGAAGGCAGAAGTCGCGCGATTGCGAGAGGAGGGCAATCGAGACCGACTAAGGGCGGATGCCCGATGCCAAGAGTTGGAAGCGGTAAACATCGCCTTATTGGCGGCCCTGGAGAAAGGACACCGGCAGGACACCTCTCGGGCGGCACCACGGCCTGCAAATAAAGGTGACGAGTTCCCGCACCTAGAAGTGGGACAGCCTACGGGAAGGAGAAAGACTGCGCATTTACCCACGCCACTCTTTCCGGAAGCTCTGAGGAATTCCGGCCTGGTTGAGCCCCCATACCGAACGAAGTTGCCACCGGGCGAGCATGACAGCTCTACCGCGAGGACGCTTCAGGCGCTCTCCGCCTCGGTGATGGACATGAAGGACCGGTTGGAGGCCAGCGAGAAAAGGACAGTGCGACCGCAGGACAGTGCAGGATTCAACGAACGCACTGGACCTTTTCCACACCGGGTTAGGGAATCCGGAAGATCTGGTAACCAAAAGTCCCTGAAACTGACGTACTCAGGAATGCGCTGCCCATACCAACACCTGGACAGTTTTAAGTCACAAACGGGTACAAAGGGCTACTCAGATGCCACGTGCTGCAATGTATTCCAAGAGACGCTCTCGGGGGAGGCATTGGGCTGGTTCTACGAGCTGCCATTAAACTCGGTGGAAACATTCGAACAGCTGGCTGATAAGTTTGTCGGTCGATTCGTCCTTAGAGCCAAGGCGGTCCAAACGTCAACGATCCTTTTCGATTGCATGCAGACTGACCGTGAACCGCTGCGCGCTTTCGTTAACCGGTGGCATATCACCACGGTCGGGGTCAGAAACTTGGATAAAAGGATCGCTGAGATGACATTCAAGCAGGGGTTGAGGCCCGGGGAACTCCCGTACGCCCTGCAAGTGAAGGAGCCACTGGGGTACGACGAGCTGATGGCCGTGGCCGTCAGGCACGCCCAAGCGGAACATGAGACGTTTGGGGATAAGATGCCCAAGCAAAGGTCGAGCGACCTATCACCAACACCCTCCTATGAAAACAAGGCCGGGCGACAGGATCGCAATCGTACACCTACGACCAGTAAGAAGGCCGAAGTATGGGAGGATTGGCGACCCCGCCGGAGCGGCGATGGGAGTTCATCGGAGAGGAGAAGACCACCGCTTTTGCGATCGGCACGGCCCGTGGCAGCAGAACCAGCGGGGCGACAACCGCGGCCCTGGCCATTATGGCAGCAGGAAAACCCGATGACCAAACCCTCCGGACTAACAACCACCGATCCCAGAGAACGGCTGTGGATGGCCGAGTCCGGACAGATGATCTGCAAAGGGACATGCAGAGTGCCCGAGAGGTAGGAAGCATACGCACCCGAGTCCCCGAAGGGATCGAGGTGCATGGAAGCATAAATATGATACATGGGGGGCACCACATAGATCGACTCACACGGAGCTCGAAGAAGCGTTGCTTAAGGTCGATCCGGGGAAACGAAGTATATGCCTTTGGGGGAGGAAGCGGCCAGACCGCTAAAATCGGATGGAACTCGGTCACCTTCTATGAGGAAGAAGAACCGGAGGATCTGATCCAACCGCACAACGATCCCTTCCTCATTATGGTCCAAATAGACCACTTGATAACCAGCTGCATGTTAATCGACACTGGGCTTCTGTCAATGTGATGTTCCGAGACGCATACAAGGGGCTGCACCAGGGAAGGGGCAAGTTATCCCAGGATAACGAGCCGCTAATAAGCTTCTCCGGCGAGGTGGTCCAGCCTTTGGGATCGGATTACCTGCCGCTAATCTTCGGTGAGGGAGACAGGACGAGGAAGGAACACCTGGAGTTCATCATCGTGGATTGCCTGTCCTCGTACAATGGCATAATCGGTCGGCCGGGGTTGTGGAGGCTGAAAACATTCATAGCCGGCCATATGCTGATGTTAAAAATGCCTTCACCCGCTGGCGTCATTACCATACGCGGGGACCAGAAGATCGCTCGCAGATATTATGCGGAGGCCCTGGCCCACGGGAGAAAGCGGACCGAGGTCTTCATGGCTACTCAACAAGCGCCAGTGCCGGATCTGAGTATTGACCCCCGTGATGACACCGACTCCGACGACGAGAAGCTAAAACGACTATCGGCTGTGGAAGAAACCGAAGTAATCTCCATTTCGGAGGATCACCAGGAACGAAAAGTGGTGATAGGAACGAAGCTCGCCCCGGCTGTCAGGCAAGAGCTCATCACCTTTCTTTGAGACAACAGTTCAGTGTTCGCATGGTCCTACGAGGACATGCCAGGCATATCCCCAGAAATAGCCATCCACCGGCTAAATTCGTTGCCCAACGTTCCCCCGGTGAGGTAGAAAAGGAGGTCCTTCAGCCCGGCGAAGTATGAGGCGATCAGAGAGGAAGTGCAGAAGCTGAGATGCATAGGTTTCATCCGGGAAGTCCAGTATCCCCGGTGGCTCGCCAACGTGGTTATGATCCCAAAGAAGGGAACCGACCGGTGGCGCATGTGCGTTGATTTCACCAACCTAAACCGGGCGTGCCCAAAAGACAGTTTCCCGCTCCCCCGAATAGTCCAGCTTATAGACTCCACATCCGGTTTTAAACTACTCAGCTTCATGGATGCCTACGCCGGATACAATCAGATAAGGATGAGCCCGGACGATGAAGAGCACACCTCGTTCACAACTGACCGAGGGACCTACTGCTACAAGAGGATGCCGTACGGTCTAAAGAACGCCGGGGTCACATACCAACGGATGGTGAACTGCATGTTGGAGCAGGAGATGGGTAAAACGGTGGAAGTGTACGTGGATGACATGCTAGTCAAAAACTTGACCGCAGGGGCCCACGTCCGAGACTTGGCAGTAGTCGTCGGTAAGATGCTCAAGTTTGGGATGCGCCTGAACCCGAAGAAGTGCATTTTCGGGATTTCAGAGGGCCTGTTCTTAGGCCACATTATCAGCCAGCGGGGGATAGAAGCTAACCCACTGAAGGTCCAAGCGATCCTAGACATGGAAACACCTGGAGAAAGAAACCAGGTCCAGATGCTGACCGGCCGACTAGCCGCCCTGGCTAGATTTATCTCCCGCCTGACCGATAAGTGCGCCCCGTTCTTTAAACTGCTCAAGGCGCAGCAATTCAAGAAAATTCACTGGGCGGCGGAGCACGAGGCGGCATTCCAATCCATCAAGACGTACCTGTCTGCAGTACCTCTCTTATCCAAACCGGTGCCGGGCGAGATGCTATACCTTTACATAGCTGCATCAGAAACAGCCGTCTCTGTGGCTCTCGTCAGGAAGGAGGGCACGCTCGATCTCCCGGTATACTATGTAGGGAAGGGACTTACCGGAGCCGAAAGCCGATACCCTGACATCGAAAAACTGGCTCTGCCCCTAATCGTCAGCGCCAGGAAGCTCCGGCACTATTTCCAAGCTCATTCCATCACCTTGTATACCAATCACCCTCTGCGGCAGATCTTGTAAAGACCGGATACTAGCGGCAGGCTCGTTCGTTGGGCAGTCGAGTTGGGAGAGTTCGATATAACTTATGCCCCGCGAACGGCCATCAAGGGCCAGGCCACTGCGGATTTCATATGCGAACTCACCCTGATGGCAGTAGAAGCGCATTCCGGCCGGTCTGAGGGCACCGAAACAGTTCAAGCCATAAAGGTCGAACCAGGCCTCCCCAGCGGTTGGAAGCTTTATGTGGACGGCTCTATAACGAGTAAGCGGAGTGGAGCCGGCGTCATGCTAACCTCACCCAATGGCCAGTCATACGAGTATGCCCTGCGGTTCCTTTTCAATACTTTCAATAACGCCGCTGAATATGAGGCCCTCATAGCCGGTCTGCAGCTAGCCAAGGAAATGGGGATCCCATCCTTGGAAATATACAGCGACTCGAGCCTGGTGGTAAACCAAATGAACGGGCTGTTAGGAACCCCAGTTAGCCTCCTACCAGGCTTTGGCCAAAACCCTGATCGAGCCATTCCAGGGCGCAACGATTCAGCATGTACCCCGTGAGGCAAATAGGCATGCGGACGCCCTAGCAAGGTTGCCGACCGGAAACTACCCACCAGAGTACCGAAGAGCTAAGATCGAAACCCTCCAGAAGCCGAGCATAAGCAAGACCATCTCCGAGATATTTGCGGTAGAGGAGGCGCCACCAAGCTGGATGGATCCGATAATTAAGTACCTGGTTGACAAAACCAGCCCCCAGGATAAAGTAGAGGCTAGGAGGCTACACCTCTGGTGTGCCAGGTACAGCCTCCTTGGCGGCAAGTTGTACCGAAGAGGGCACAGCTTCCCCCATCTAAAATGTGTAACTAAAGAGGCGGGAGAAGCCATCATGCAAGAAATCCATGAAGGAGTGTGCGGTAACCATTCTGGCACCCGATCCCTGTCTCATAAATCGCTACGGGCAGGATACTTTTGGCCAGACATGGCAGCAGCATCGAGAAAAATATCAGGCGGCTGCCACAAGTGCCACATGTATGCCACTACACCTCATGCTCCGGCAATCGCGTTGTCAATTCTGTTGGCACCATGGCCGTTCGCACAGTGGGGCTAGACATCATCGGCCCTTTCCCAATAGCTGTGGGACAATACAAGTACGTCATCGTAGCCGTTGACTATCAGACAAAGTGGGTCGAGGCGGAACCCCTAGTCAAGATTACCGAGGAACGGGTGAAAAAATTCCTATGGAAGAACATCTACTGCCGGTTCGGGGTGCCGCAGACCATAGTCACGGATAACGGGACACAGTTCAACAATGCTGATCTCATCCAATACACGGCCTCCATGGGCACCCGGATGTTGTTCGCCTCAGTGGCGCACCCGCAAACCAACGGTCAGGTTGAAGCGGTCAACAAGATTATTAAAAGTCTCCTCAAGAAGAAGCTCGATGACAAAAAATGATGTTGGGCTGAGGAACTCCCCGCGGTTCTATAGGCCATCCGGACGACAGCAACCCAAGCAACAGGGGAGACCCCGTTCTGCATGGCATTTAGGAGCAAAGCGGTACTCCCCGTAGAGACCGACATGCCCAGCGGCAGGGTCGAGAATTACGGCGCTGAAACAAATGCCGAGGGCATACGGCTCAACCTGGATCTCATTGAGGAGCGGCGCGACCAAGCGCATATGCGAAACCAAATATACAAGCAACGGGTCTCTCGATACTATGACAGAAAGGTCCGGGAAAGGAAGTTGCAAGTGGGGGATTGGGTGATGAAGAAAGTTCAGAAAAAGCCGCTGGCCTTGGAGCCAACGTGGGAAGGGCCCTACCAAATCACCGCAGCCGCAGGTCCGGCGACATTCCACATCATAGACACCGAAGGCATCTACTCCACCCGCCCATGGAATATCCAGCATATGCGGTTCTACCCTAAGTGAGATTACTGCCTTAAAAATGGACAGTACTGTATTTAGTACCAACGTTGCAATACAGATAGTCACTGCCTCTAGATTAACTACAGCTGGTTACAAAGTAGATACATTTGCCAAGTATATAAAAAAAAACCGCTAATCAGCGCCGTCGGAGCCTCTAATTCCTGACCCACCAGCCTTGAGAGACCGCTCTTGCTCCAACTTCTCGGCCAAGACTACCTCAGCCTCCATCCGCTCGGCATCAAGCCACCCTTTCTCCCTCCACTCCAGATATGCATCATTTATACCCTTCACACGGGCGGCCTCCAGCATCTCTGCAAGTTCCACCGACTCCCGAAAATCGTCAATAGCTTTATCAGTGGCTTCGGCAAGTTGGGACTCTACGAGCTTCTCCCCTCCCTTGAGGACTGCTGTTACTTGGGTCTGCAGCTCCAAAATCTTCGCCTCCAATTCCATAATCCTCTCTTCCCGAGCGACCACCAGTCGACCGGCCTCCTCCCTCTCCTGCGCAAGCTTAGCCTCCGCCAATGACAGATGCATGGTGAGGTCCTCCACTTGCCTCTCCAGAACCGGAGTCTCCTCACTAGGCTCAGCGGCGTAAAGGCTATGAACCAGCTGGTACAAGTACAGAAAAGAAGAACATCAGCTCGTAGCACAAAAAGGGAGAGGGAGCGCAGAAGAACCTCAGTGCCACGCAGGTACGCGATCAGACTTACCCGAAGACCCAATTCCACAGCTTTCTTCCTGCTCTCGCTCGGCCGCACATCTCCGGCGGCCTCCCGATCAAGTCCCAAGGTCTCAATGGTAGATGCCACAAACCTACCAAAACCACCATCACCAGAGCCGCGATCGGCTTCCGGCTCGACGGTTTCCCTACTCCTTCGGCCACCGATTCCCTCCGCTAGAACCAATGCTGACCCCCCACCGGCTGAGCTTGACGCCCCGGTATCAAACATCCTCGCCCTCTTAGCCGGAGCTTCGCCAAGACCGCTTCTGCGGTACCAAGTCATCTCCGCTGCCTCTCTCTCCCGCGGGGCTCGTATCTCCACCGGCCGCGCTAGAGGTTCCGGACCTGGTGAGCCCACCGATCCTACATCCCGAATAACAAGTGGAGCATTCTCCTCACCACCCGGCCGCCGACCGTAGTGGGAATCCGGAAATATGAGCGGCACAGGAGTACTATGCACCGTGCTCTCTAGGGTGTCTGGATCTACAACGGTTTTCGAGGCCATCTCCCCCATCTCCATCAACCTCTGCGCCACAAGTTCGTCATCCGCCTCGACAGTCTCCTCGCTCCGAACAGCGAGCCGGGGGGCATTAGCTGTAAATCAATAAACCGAGCGGTTAGAATAAAATACGACCGCACAAAATAACAGTGCAAGGCACTTTACCAGGTTTCTTTCCCATCTCGCATATCTCCAACACATTCCACCGGATGAAATTGTAAGAGCTCCGGCCCAGACTGTCCTAACAAACAAAAAGTCGAGCTATCCGTTGCCTCTCCAAGTCGACCAACCGGTACGACTGATCCCCGATAGCTGGATAAGTCCCGGGCACCCGAAAGCTCTTCGAATTACGCTGCCACCTACCCCCGGCCATCACAACCTGTCTCCTCCATACATTCGAAACCGACGACGGTAGGTGAGTGATGGGAGGATCGAAGTCCCGCGTGGCAAAATTGACACAGCCGGAGGCCTGGGCCTTTTTGCAGTAGAGAATCTTATACAGCGCCCGGAACTCATTTATCGTGGGCCAGTCCATGTTGCTAAGACTGAATAAGCACCCGAGACCAAGCAACTGCCTCCACTGGTTGCTAGGAAGCTGGGCGGGGGAGACATTTATCAGGCTCAGCACGTACTGGACAAACTTCGGCAACGGCAGAGATAGTCCGGGCCGAAATTGATCCTAAAAAATGGCAACCCAACCCTTCTCCGGGTTGTAGGCCAGTTCCCCGGGATGCAAGCCCCGGAGCTTAACGGAGGAGTCAATGCCCCACTTCGCCCGAAAATCCCTTTTCTCGCCAGCAGTCATGCTTCTAGTCGGCTCGTCACAAAAAATCACCCTGTCGCCATCCAACAGCTGGTGCCTCACGAACCTTTCCGTCGACGCACGGCCGGCACTGACAGGATTGGCTGACCTCCCAGATTCCATAAAGCCTAAGAACAGAATTTACCCTACGTCCAGTTAGTTGTGTAGCAAGATAACAACACAGACAGACGACAGACGAGGAGCCGAGCTTCAACAAAATACGACAGGAAGAGAGGAGGGGGGTGCGAAGCATCTTATAGGCGGCAAAACTACACCTTGTTGATAATTAGGGCAATCAAAAAGGAGAGGCAACCCCAGCCGCAGATTCCCTCTATCTCAGACCGCTCCCTACTGACACGTGTCCCAGCATCGATAAAGTTCCCACGCCATTATAACTGATGAGACTGATGGGCTCTCTCCTTCATTGCATGTCAGCCACCTGTCCCGCCTACAAGCGGCAGTTAGGGGAGGTAGGAGCGAGAACCGAGGCGTCCAGCCCCCCCCCACTTCTCCAAGAGTCAACCTCAAATCAAGGAAAGGCACACCACCGGTTATGTAGTATTCAACCGGCTCCATGGCATCTCACCGGTTATGTAGTATTCAACCGGCTCCATGGCATCCCACCGGTTATTTACCATTCATCCGGCTCCATGGCATCCCACCGGTTATGTAGTATTCAACCGGCTCCATGACATCTCACCGGTTATGTAGTATTCAACCGGCTCCATGGCATCCCACCGGTTATTTACCATTCAACCGGCTTCATGGCATCCCACCGGTTTAGTCACTCTCCTTCGCCCTTGCGGGCAAGGACAAGCCCGCAACAACTCAAGGCTTCAAACACATGGGCTTTATAAACCCGGAAGAGTTTACATCTAACACATGCAAACTCTTCCAGCAGGCTAAAAACCCTGCATCACACTGAACTGTGATAAATTTGGGGATCCATGGCGAGACTTGTTATCTCCACGCCACCCCACCGGGCAGATTGTTTCTCTAACACAGAACAAGTCTCCCCACAGGCTAGAAACCCTACACATTACCTCACGCTTATTCCAACACAAGCTGAGAAGAACTAGCATGTGTTAACCGGTGCTTCAACATGGCCGCAACACCCCACCGGGGTAGCTGTTGGCTTATTCTATGCTCTAACAGGCCTCCCCGCAGGCTAGCAACCATGTACATTACCCCACGCTCATTCCAGCACAAGCTGGGCCGAACCACCGGGCTACTCCCCGGCCTGCCTCACCGTTGGCAGCAATTTTACCTTGGGAACTTGGGGGACTCGTCCTGACATGGTAGTCCACCGGTCGAGTCCTCACATCATCATCCCAAGCCTCGTCCGGACTTCAACGCCACATCATCATCCCATGCACTCGTCCGGGTTTCACCCCGTTCCATACTCATGGCACGACAACACTTGAGCACAATACCATCAGTATTGCAAACATACTCATAACTGTCGCACGTCATCATTAATAGGTACTCACATCACCACGCTCTCTCTGCCCGAACGCCCGGTCACGCCCAATCTTCAATGCGAACTTGGGGGACTGGGCACCGTTGGGTCGGTAACCCTGCGGGTCTGCGGGACAGGAGCGAGACATATTAAGTCCCCATTCAAGATTGCACTTGACCGGGAACTTGGGAGACTTGTTGACAGTAGCCACAGAGGGGCTGCATAGGCCCACAGATCCGGAGTCAGCACGTCCGGGGCCGGACTGAGGCCTGGAGCAGGATCACCAGCACCCGGACCCGAGGCCCAGTAGTCTACCTTGTGACCAGGGGCCCAGGAACCGGGGACGCCATCATGCAGAACAGACCACCAGAGCTGTCCTTTTATGTACGAACAGAAGGAAACCAGTTCCACATCGAAGATTAAGACCAAACCTCACGCTCGATGACCTATATAAGGGTCTCAACTACCCTCTTTAATAGGTAACTGATCTCTCCAACTGCTTATCATTCTTGCTTAAGTTATCTATTCATCCCAACTGTACTAACTTAGGCATCGGAGAGGAGAAGACCGGCCCGCCCGGTATTCCCCTTAGTTAGCAGGTTCGCAGGAGGAGATCACATCCAGATTCATCAGTTTCCACTAGGCCAACGGGTTTGTGCAGAAACAGTACGTAACTTGCAACTACAAAAGTAGTGTGATGTGTATAAAGAAAAGAGAAAATGACAATTTGATACAAATTTGGAGGCCTTTTTGCCAAAATCAATTAACCACTCTAAGATATTGTCCAATTGAACACAAGGTAACCACACATATTGCCCAATTGAACACAACTTCACTGAAACCTAATAAATTTGGACTATTTTGCCCATAACCCTTACAATCACACACAATCAATAGACTCTGTCACCGGCTGTTGGAATTTTGTCAACTTTTTTGGCATGTCACCAGAATTTCGCCAGACTTTTTTTCTAGGATGTCACTGGTGTTTAGACCCTTGCCAGAGGTTTTATCAAGTGGCAGTAACTGTGTATATGATTTATTGACCCCAGTAACCTAAATAATAAATTACTGACCCACAATGATTATAAATATTGACTCTCAGTAATCCTTAATAATAATTTACTGACCCATACTGACCCAATTACCGACTCCCAATAACCTCCAATTATACATTACTAACCCTTAAATACTAACTCCAGTAACCTAAATAATAAATTACTGACCCACAGTGATTATAAATACTAACTCCCAATAACCATAATAGTTTTTTACTAACCCATAGTGACCCAAATTACTGACTCCCAGTAACCCTCAAGTGTACATTACTAACCCCCAGTAAACATGTTTGCTGACCCCAAACCTTCAGTAAACATGTTTACTAACCACCAACCCTCGCCGGAAGTTCAGTACACTGCATACATATATATATATATATATATATATATATATATATTATTTACTGACTTCTAGTAACTCACGATAATAAATATATGATCCCCAATAACTCAAAAATGACCCTTAAAGTCTCCAAAAATTGAACCCCAGTAACACTCGATAATAAATTACTGATCTTCAATAACACAATTATTGACCCCCAATAACCTCAAATAACCAAAAACTGACCCCTAGTAAATATTTTATTGCCCTCCAAGAAGACCTAATATTGAGACCCCCAAAAGAGAGTGATCATCTGTAATATCCCAATTTTTAAAGTTGGTCAACTTCTATTTTTCTTGTTGAAATAAGTAGGGGTCGCCATGAGTTCGTAGTATTTTTCGGAAACCTGAGCTATTTTTAGCGATTTTTTAAAAATTAGGTCGAAATTTCGTTACTTAATGACGTGGCAACTCATGATTGGTCCTTAGACTGACTTTGTCCCCACGTTTCTTTCAGCCCATGTGCTGATCCACTTGAGTCTTGCTAGCTGAAACATGTCAGCAGAGGGAAGACTTTTGTTATGTGCTTGACACGTGGTGAGTGGAGAAGAAGCAACTTCTTAGGTGTTGACAAGTGTTGGAAGCTCCTTAGTGGGGCTTCTAGTGATCACATGTGGCAGATTTTGCTTGGTTCTCTCTTCCTATAAATAGGAATCAGCCCCCCCTTCAATCCGTACAATTTTCAGAGAGAATTTTCTCTCTATAGAATTTTCTCTCTAGATATTAGTTAAAATTTTCCACGGATCATAACTTTTGATCCGTAACTCCGATTATGAATCCGCGAGTGGCTATGGATTCGTATCGACACAATCTTTCTATCTATGGTGGTTGAAATTAGATCCAACGATGATTTCTAGATGGCTCGTTTTAGAGATTCGGTTTACGACCGGTATTACGGGGTTATGTGTCAAGGTAAGTGGTTTATGTAATGTGTTTCAAATGTTCTTATATGTTTTTAAAATAGTCGAAAAACATGATTTTGATCTATTTATGAAATATCTCTCTATTTTCAAGTGAAACATGTATGTTTGTGAAATATGCGGTATTTATATATATTATGTGTTGGACATTGTTTGGTAAATCATGGAACATATGAAATTCTTGATTGGTTATGCCGAAGTAAGGATGTGACACACAGATGTATAGAGGTATGTGCATTAGGTGCCCGTGGTGATCACTAAATTGAAGGATATCCAATAAGAAGGGATTGTGTGATATGATGAATTGTTTGTGGTCAATGTGTATATGATATACGTATTTATAGCGTGTGTAAAAATGATATGGCTTCACTGGCATATTACATGATCTACTCACTGAGCGCGTGGTTTTGCTCACCCACCCATTTACTTGCTTTTTTGCAGAAAAATATTTAGTGTTTGTCGCGTCGAAGTGTCGGACTAGCCTAGAAATAAGTGTTTTTATTTTTTATTTACATTCCGCTTTGTAACACTCGATCACATCTCAGGAACGGCGCCGAGTGTCTAAACCCCACTGACGTCAGAACCGGGGCGTGACATTATCATCTTGAGAAAAAGTCACATGAACTGTGATAGGAACATACACTAAACGACATATAGAAGAATCTAACATACACATTAATAATCCAAGTGCATATCCAAATAATCAATAATCAATGATACTTCCTATATAAAACCTCTTTTAAATGATAATTTGAGAAAATGAAAAGATAAACAACTGCATATTAAAAGTCAAAACTTATAAGATTGGGTATCCAATTGCTCTAAAATTCCAACTTAGGATAATTACAAGATGCACGAAAATGGTGTGCAACACTGATCGATATAGTTGAGAGTAGGGTTTAAAATATCTGTGATATATTCGATATATCTCCCGATATCTTATTTTTTCGGCCAACCGATATATATTTGATGGTAAATATCTTATCTTTCACCGTATCTACGATATTTCTCTGATAACGTAAAATATCTCCGATATTTAAGATATTTGCGATAAATCTCCGATATTTTAACGAAATATTTGTAAAATTTTCTAATTTTTTTTTCTCGAGATTTGAAAATGTTTAAAAAAAGAGTAATTGAATAAGTAATCAATTATCACCTCGAGGGATATAAAAAAAATAAGTACCCCAGATTCCCCTCAAAGGATATCCGGATGAGAGAAGTAACAGACAGTCTTGAGAAATACAGGTGAGGAGTGTTCTCCTTTAGGGATATGTAAGAAAGTAAGAAAAAAGTAATCGCATCACTACCAGAAAAAACAGTATAGCCGACGAAAAAAAAAAAACGGCCGACGACATACTATTTTCGTCGGCTATTCCCCAGAATGGTCGACGATTTTTTCTTTCGTCGGCAAAAATAAAAAATCGTCGGCTATTCCCCAAGAATGGCCGACGATTTTTTCTTTCGTCACTAAAAAATATTTTTTCGTCGGCTATACCCTAAGAATGGCCGACGATTTGGATTTTCGTCGACCTTTCTTTTAAAAAGTTTGGCCGACGAAAACTTTAGAAAGTTTGGCCGACGAAAGTTGACATTTTCGTCGGCTATAAGTCTTTATATTTTCAGATCTGGACAGAAGCTGCTCATTTAAAAAAAAACGGAAAAAAACGGGAGAAAGAGTGAAAAATCTGTGGGTATTGTTGAAATCCGTCCTCTCTTACATTGTGGAGCTATATATAGGTACGTATATGTGTATATATGTTGATTTTGAGTTTTAGTTGAGTTGATTTTGAGTTTTAGTGATTTTGATATAGTAAGTGATTTTTTGTTTTGTTGTTGTTTTAGTGTTAGAATGTATGTATATATGTTGAATTTGAGTTGTAGTTGAGTTGATTTTCAGTTAGAGTATAATTATGTGTTTTAATTTAATAATGTTATTTTAATTAGTGTTAAAATATATATAAATATGTTAATTAATGGTTGTTGATAGTGTAATGAACTTAAATAATGGTTGTTAATTAATGGTATATATATATATATGAGTTGATGTTGATAATAATATATATTGTAATATATATATATATATGTGTTAATTAATTTATTATTAATTAAAGTTATACATATATATTATTATCAGGCTATATATGGATCGAGATAAGAGTTGGATTTCGCTTCCAAGGCATGACCGACGATACACTACAGGAGTTGTGGATTTTTTGCAGTTCGTCGAGGAAAATGCAAACGGGAATTACCATTATTGCCCGTGCAAGAAATGTAAGTGTCGTAGTGATATGTGTCGATTTCCGATTAGGACAGTATGGGAGCACCTAAAGAGTAATGGGTTTTGGCCGAAGTACACACGTTGGATATATCACGGTGAGCCATCATTAGATGGATCGCATGATCATGGGCAGTATTTTGAGGCGGGCAGTAGTAGTACATCTAACGATCCAACAATGGCATTCGTCAACGACGTGTTTTCTTTTGAAAGCGGTGTACGTGGGGAACAATATATGCAGGACCCGGTGCAGCCGTTCCCACAAGTTGTCAACACTGCTGCCTTTGACAAGTACAACAAACTGATTGCATTGCCACAGCCCCTGTGTCTTCAAGTTCTGAGAAGACAGTTCTTCAAAGTGTGATGGAGGTAATGAGGATTAAAGTCGAGACAAAAGGGAGCATCAGGCAAGTGGATGAATATCTACAGTACACTTCTTCGTTATTGGAGGAGGGTCATCGTAATCCTACCAATCACCGTCAGGTCCGAAGTATCCTCAAAGATCTAGGGCTTTCCTACATTAAGATCCATGCATGCGCATTTGACTGCGTTCTCTTCTGGGGTAAAGATGCAGAAGGGAATGACCTTGCTAGCCTTGACGCATGTCCGATATGTCAGTCTGACCGATATAAGTTGACGGGAGCAGGCAATAGGAAACCTGTGAAAGTGCTTCGGTATTTTCCGTTGAGAGATAGACTTGAGCGGTTGTACATGTCAGAAACCACCGCAAAAGCTATGAGGTGGCACGGTGAGCAGGACGCGGGAGACACAAATATCATGACACACATCTCTGACGGAGCGGCTTGGAAGCATATAAACAATGAGTTTCCTCATTTTGCGTCAGATGTCAGAAAAGTCAGGCTCGGGCTCTCAACCGACGGGTTCAACCCTTTCGGCACCATGAGTCTTTCAAACAGTATATGGCCGGTGGTTTTGGTACCTTACAACCTTCCTCCGTGGATGTGCATGAAGAAGGAATATAATATGTTGACGTTGTTGATTCCGGGGCCTGGTTACCCAGGGAAATGTCTCGATGTGTATATGAGACCATTGATTGAAGAGCTTAAGGTATTGTGGGACGTTGGTCATCCCACTTTTGACAAGTACAAGCAGGAGACGTTCCAGATGCATGCCATGGTTATTGGTACCATTAGTGATTTTCCTGCTTATGGGATGTTGTCGGGCAGCGTTGTTAGGGGATACAAGGCTTGTCCAGAGTGCCTCAGCGATTATGGGAGCACCCCTCATTGCAACAAGATATGCCGAATGGGTCATCGTGTGTTCCTTCCGGCGGATCACCACTGGCGTTACGAGTCTGCCGCATTTGATGGAACCGAAGAACACGGTGGTCCTCCCAGAAGATGGACGGGAAGAGAAATTTTAGCAGTGCTTAATGAGTAAGATTTTGGGTCCCTCAGCAATCATCCCGATATTGTAGCGGAAATACCTGAAAGACCTGAGCAGTACAAATTCTGACACATAAGAGCATATTGTGGGAACTCCCGTACTGGTGTGAGTTGCTGATCCGTCACTTCCTAGACGGTATGCACATAGAAAAAAATGTTTCTGAAAGTGTGGTGGGCACAACGCTGAACGTGGAGGGGAAGACGAAAGACGGTCCTAAGGCTCGCACTGATCTGCAAAACGTGAATATCAGAAAACAACTATGGTTGAAACAAGGGAAGAGAAAAATGCCTCAAGCTCCTTACACCGTCAAGCCTAAGCATAAACCAGAAATTTTCCATTGGATAAGTCGGGCCAAGTATCCTTCAGGCTTTGCTGGAAATATAGCCAAGTGTGTGAACAGACAATTCAACAATCTGTACGGGTTGAAAAGTCATGACAATCATATCCTGCTACAACGTCTCTTCCCTGTTTTCATTCGACCGTTCCTTCCCCGTCACGTTGTGGAGCCGTTAGTAGCGTTGGCAAGATTTTTCCAGAAGGTATGCACACGGGAAGTGAGAAAATCTGACCTCCGGGAAATGCAACAAGACATCGTTCATATCATGTGTAAATTTGAGATGATATTTCCTCCAAATTTTTTCGACATCATGCCTCACCTCATGATCCATCTTCCTCTGCAGTTGTTGCTTACCGGTCCTGTGCACTTCACTTGGATGTATCTGATGGAAAGGTACGTATTTTACACCTTATGTTAATTTCCTCAACAATATATGTGATATAGTGTTAATGTATTATCATAACACTTTAAAAACTTGATTTATAGGCAACTTGGACAATACGGTGGTTTTGTCCAAAACAGATCCGCACCTGAAAGATGTATAGCTGAAGCATATATTGCGCACGAGTGCGTCACCTACATGAAGCTGTATTTAGGAGCGTTACAGGAAAGCATACCGGAAGATGTACCGTCACAGTTCAATCTTTCCATACTCTCCGACGATGTTGTACTCGGTGGAAACATGTCAGTTTCCTACAAGTTGAAAGATTATGAGGTAGCCATTGCACATTGGTGGGTACTAATCAACTGTCCAGAAGTTCAGTTTTGGAAGAACATACATCTACACTGTGAACAAGTACGAGGTGATGTCGATTACCACAACCGGACATTCGCAGAGTATTTCGGCCGCTGGGTACGTAACTTTAACACTATTCTATACGTGTTCATATATTATTGTGTATATTTATTCATATTTATAGTTGATTCTGATGGTTGCAGATGGACCTTATTCAAAATGATAATCACCCAAATTGGTCGCACGAACTCAGAGTTTTAGCGATGAGGCCTGTCTATTCAAAAGTTTATGCGACGTGCAAGGTGAATGGTGTGTTATTTCGATGTGAAGACAGAAACCTCAGACTGAAAACACAAAATTCAGGGGTTATGGCACATGGTGGGGATGGTGGAGTTGACTATTACGGTGTTCTCCATTCAGTTGTGGAACTGCATTACGGGGAAGGCATGAAAGTGCACCTTTTCAAGTGTAGATGGTTTGACACACGGCCGCAGAGCATGAAAACCGATCAATACGGCATAACTTCTGTGAACACTAGTACATCATGGTATGAGGACGACCCGTTCGTTTTAGCCACATGGGTGAAACAAGTGTTTTATCTTGATGATCTCGCCAAGGGTGACCCGTGGAAAGTAGTCAACACTATCCACCATCGCAACATTTACCGGGCGTCTACACTTGGAGTGGCTGAAGAGAATGAGGAAGGGGGCACCGCGTATCAAGAGCCCAACTCAAACGGTATTCCTGACTCCTCTTTTATTCGCCTAGACACGCCGGTGCGAATTCGACGTGAAGAGCCACTACTTGTTGATGTTGATCCAAATGAAGAAACTAACGAGGACTCTAGTGGTGAGGAAAGACATAGATTACCCCTATCGAGCAATTCAGAAACCGAAGAAGACTCATCCGATGATTCCGATTACAATCCGACGGATTAAGTAATTTAAATGATGTAATCCTTTCATTTGTAATCAACTCATTTCTAATGAACGGGCGTGGGGATGAGCCTCCCAGCTAGGCTGGGTTCCAAACCCCTTAAAAAAAATTTGAAATATGTTGACTGTTGGGTTTCTGGTTTTTTATGTTCAATTTTGGTTATATGTGAACAGGACATCGGAATAGGAGAGGTGTAAAACCACTGATTTTTTTGGTTTTTTTTTTCAGAGAATAGCCGACGAAAATGCATTATTTCGTCGGCCATTACAATAATGGCCGACGAAAAATTAAATTTTTCGTCGGCTATTCTCACAATGGCCGACGAAAAATTCATTATTTCGTCGGCCATAAGTTTTTTTAAAAATAAATATTCTATTTTTGACCGAAAACGACAAAAGAATAGCCGACGAGTACTAGGTTTGATTTCGTCGGCTATGATTAAAACAAAAAAAGAGCAGCTTCCATTTTCTATCACTATCGACAAACCATTGCTTCATCCTTCAAATGCAAATGTGTTGTGAAATAAGATATGACCGAAATATTGAAAAACGTCTACGGTTGAAAAATGAGAAGATTCCGACAAAATCTGTGTGCCGAATATTGCGGTTAACTTTTTTTTACTGCCGTTTTCCTATGGGTAGCCTGACGGTCGGTAAATATTTTGAGGAAAATTTTTATACGATTAGTTGCGTCTCATCGATCTGAAACTATTCTCTGTTGAAGATCAGGCAAAAAAACGTCATTTAGACGGGCCAATTTCCGTTTTAAAGCGTTTAGAGGTTTGACTCACCCGGTTGACCGTCCCGATCGATCCGTTAACGTTGTCAGATGTAGTTGGATTTTTTTTCATACATGTATTTAATTTTAACGGTGATATCTGACGGTTGGAATAGATTTTCCAAACTTTTAGATTCAAAATCGGAACATATGCACTAATGTTCCTTAACTTGTTTACCAAATGTTTAAGTGAATGTATAGTTTCAAATAGTTACTATACGTAGACCCTTCAAATGAAAATGTGTCGTGAAATAAGATATGACCGAAATATTGAAATACGTCTACGGTTGAAAAATGAGAAGATTCCAACAAAATCTGTGTGCCGAATGTTGCGGTTAGCTGTTTTTTACTTCCGTTTTCCTATGTGTAGCATGACGGTCGGTAAATATTTTGAGGAAAATTTTTATACGATTAGTTGCGTCTCATCGATCTGAAACTATTCTCTGTTGAAGATCAGGCCAAAAAACGTCATTTAGACGGTCCAATTTCCGTTTTAAAGCGTTTAGAGGTTTGACTTCGCAGTTTGACCAAAAGTTTAGCCGACGAAAATTCTATTTCGTCGGCTAAACTCTAGTGATCCGCGCCTTTTCATTGTCCGCCGTTGGATGGGGGAGATTGGACGGCTGCTGAGCGCCTAAATTATAGCCGACGAATTAAAGAATTTCGTCGGCTATTCTTAAGTATAGGCGACGAATTAGAGAATTTCGTCGGCTATTCTTAAATATAGCCGACGAAATCTTTTTAATTCGTCGGCTATACTTTCGGGTATAAGTTTGTTGCAGCCGAACCCTAGCCTCCATTTGCTGCATTTTTCCAAAACCGGCCCTCCTCCCTCTTCCTCCTCCAATCCGGCAGCGCCCCGGCCCTCCTCCCTCTTCCCCCTCCAATTCGGCAGCGCCCCGGCCCCTCCTCCCTCTTCCTCCTCCCTATTCCGGCCGGCCACCCTTTCCCTCCTCCTCCTCCGGCCTGTCCCTCCTCCTCCCTCCTCCGGCCGGCCTCCTTCACCTCTGCAAAATCAATGTAAGTTTTTTTTTTTGTTTCCATTTATGTTAATTAATTGTTAATTTAGGTATAATTTATGTTAATTTATGTATTTATGTTAATTTAGGTATAATTTATGTATTTATGTTAATTTAGGTATAATTTATGTATTTATGTTCATTTATTTATAATTTATGTATTTATGTTAATTTAGGTATAATTTATGTATTTATGTTAATTTAGGTATAATTTAGGTATTTATGTTAATATAGGTAATTTTTTTTAAAATTAATTTTAATTGTATAATTTAGGTGTAATTGTATAATTTATACGTATAAATTGGTTATTATATAAATTGTTATATTAAAATATGTTAGTATTATTGGTTATTATATTAATTAGAATTTGTTATTTAATATAATATAATTTAATATCAATTAATGTATTAATGCCTCGGGCTTTAGATAGCCGATGCATTAAGAAACCTATTCGGAGGCCGTCGTGGCGGCAGATCTAGAGGTTCTAGAAATTCCGCCGGTTCCGCAGACTCCGAGAGGACCACTAGCCAGCCTGAGAGGACCACCAGCCAGCCGCGGAGGAGTGTAGATTCATCCCAGCCGCAGAGGACTGTGGATGCAGCCCAGCCGCGGCGGAGTGTGAGTTCTCGGCACCAGACCCTTCTCCAGGCGAGGCGGCCGTCGAGCACTTCACTTCCGAATGTCGGTCCCTCAGTGGCTCCGAGGTTTAGTCGGCAGCTATTTCACGAGGAGATAGCTGTCGACGTTCCTCAGGTTCGTATGCCTGAGTTTCATCGGGAGCCGATGCCGAATCCGACTCAGTCTGCTGTTGACTCGACTGAGGGGCCTACTCTCCCAAACCAGCTCTACCTCCCGTACAACATTCCGGCGATACCGGAGGTCGACTATCAGGTTGTGCCCATATGGCCTGATATGCCTCAGTACGTGAGTGCTGCGGAGGCATACCAGCAGCAGCCATTTGAGAACCCTGACCACCTTATTTCGACGAGGAGAAAAGGAAAGTCGACAGACGAGTCATCCAGTTCAGGTAACATTTGATTTTATTAATTAAATGTTTTATTAAAATTAACGCACTAATATTTAATTTTATTAACCAATCGTCATTTTTGTGATAGGGACAGCCGCTAGCAGTTCACGGAGGAATACGAGAGGTGTCATATGTTTTGACACGCTCAGGAGAACTGTTGAGCGCAGCGGCAGGATTCAGATCAACGAACCTCCTAATCAGGAGGTTCCGGGGAAGAAAAAACGCGACTACTCGGGTTGCGTGGGGTCACTGATTAGGGACAGAGTCCCTATGTTATGGACCCGGTGGGCTGATGTGCCCGAAGAGATAAAGAGGGAGGTGAACAACGCCACGTCGGTGAGTAATTTAAAAAATTTAATTTATTTATCGTAATATTTAATAATTTTCGGTATTATTACAATTGTAAAACTAATAAAATATTATTTTTCAGACATTCTTCGAGATTGCCGAACACAGGCGGGATTGGGCGGACACCCAGCAGAACTCGAGGTACGTTTGTTTTTATGATATTATAATTATCTTATAATTATTAATATTTTATGATATTAATAATATTTCTAATGCACTTTTGTTTTTTTCGTAGGTTTAAAGAGTGGAAGAACGAGCTGCGTTCCCACTATAACGAATACGACAACCTTGGTCGTATGGGTACTCCCAGGGAGTTCATGTTCAGGGAGTACGAGTAGCGGTGGTTGAAGACAGTAGACTTCAACAACCCAGTTATGCAGGTAAATACTAAACTTCAGTAAAAATGTTTATTTTGTTAAAATTTTAATTATTAGTTTAATTATTTAATAATTATTACACTAATATTTTTTGATGCATTTTTCTAACATTTTATTATTTGTTTGAAGCAACGTTCTCGGATAAACTCTGAGAACCGCCGCCGGAACACAACCCCCCATCATGCTGGTTCACGGCCGTTTGCACAATATCAAGAGGAGGCGCTTAGAGATCATCCTGATAGCAACCCGTACGTGGAGACGTTCAAGATCGCTTATCCACAAGCGACAGAACAGCTCGTAAGTCGTTCATTACAATTTTAAAATTTTAATTATTAATTTTACTTAATTATATATTTCTTATAATATTAATTTTTTTTTTCCCGTCCACTTAGGAGAGGGTCAACCTGGCCGAAGAAGAGGTGTTCCAGCAAGTAGTTCGGGAGACACAACCGAACATTTCAGAGGCAGATCTGGAAGAAGCCATGCGCCATGTCGACCGGTCCAGTGTCCAAACGGCAGCGAGGATGTTCGACGCAGCCTTCCCAAACCGGTCAAACAACTACTACTGCCGGGGTTTGGGAAGTTCTGGACTAGGGCTTCTAAAGACCACTAAGGGAGGTCAAAAGAAGGGAGGCGGAGAGAGCCAACATATGAGGGGGGAAGTGCAGCGATTGGCCGCAGAATTGGCGACCTCGTCCCAGACAGTACAGGAGCTGCGCCGCAGCACACAGCAGTATCATTTGGAGCTGCGCCGCAGAACACAACAGTATCATTTGGATATGGCCGGTTGGCATGCCGAATGCGACAGAATTCGGCAACACAACTACGACGGACAACAAACCTGGTGGTATGAGATGTTCGCGGCACAACAACAAGGCCTTCCACCCCCGCCCCTGTTTCAGCGGTTAGCGGAACCTCCAATGCCTCAACCTCCCGAGTTCGGTCAGCAGGATGACTAGCCTGATAGAGAGCAGGATGCTGGGGATGACCTGGTGGACTTTAGTAGTTTAGGTGATGATTAGGGTTTAGGGTTTATGTATATTAGAACGAATTTAATAAAAATGGTATTTAGACGTGTTTCTTGTTGGTGCAAATGCATGGACTGTTTTTGTGATTTGCAGGTTGCTTGGAATGGTAATTTAGAAAATAATTTAATTTTTTTCTTTCCCAAATGTAAGAAAAGCCGACAATTTTGGCATTATTTCGTCGGCTATAATAACTATAGCCGACGAATTTTACCAATTTTCGTCGGCTATAAGTTGTATAGCCGACGAAAATTACATTATTTCGTCGGCTATAACTAATTAATGCCTATTACATATTAATATATTTCGAGGCAATAGCCGACGAAAATTTATAAAATCGTCGGCTATTGTTAACACACAATAGCCGACGAATTTCGTCGGCTATAATTAATGAATTTCATCGGCCATACTCGAAAATATCCGACGAAATTCATCGGCAATTTCTCCCAGGTTTGGCCGACAAAAAATATTTTCGTCGGTAAGTTCGTCGGCCATACTCTACTATAGCCGACGAATTTGTTTTTTTCGTCGGCCATTGGTATAGCCGACGGGGTTGTTCCGACGAAGTATAGCCGACGAAAATTTCGTCGGCAGATGGTATAGCCGACGAAAAATAGGCATAGCCGACGAAATTTTTTTCGTCGGCTATTCATTCAGATCTGGTAGTGCATCGATTTCTCGAATAAGTAATCGCCTCGAGTTCTCGAATATTTAATCACCTCGGATTCTCAAATAAGTAATCGCCTCAATTTCTCGAATAATTAATAGCATCGAGTTCTCGAATAAATAATCGCCTCGAGTTCTCGAATAAGTAATCGCATCGAGTTCTCGAATAAGTAATCACCTCGATTGCTCAAATAAGTAATTGCATCGAATTCTCGAATAAGTAATCGTCTCGATTGCTCAAATAAGTAATCGCATCGAGTTCTCGAATAAGTAATCTCCTCGATTGCTCGAATAAGTAATCTCCTCGATTGCTCGAATAAGTAATCGCATCGAGTTCTCAAATAAGTAATCGCCTCGAGTTCTCGAATACGTAATTGCCTCGATTTCTCGAATAAGTAATCGCATCGAGTTTTCGAATAAGTAATCGCCTCGAGTTCTCGAGACAAAAATAAAGTTTGTTTTAGCCTGACAATATTACTTGGTTCCACAAAACAATAAAGACATATGCAAAAGTAGTGGCGAACGATCAATCAACAACTTGTTCTCATGTAGTTAATTCTTGATGGAAGTCATAGAACAGAAGAACTGTGATCAATAATCGATAGTGGATGCAACTCACGCAGTGAATATTGAATGAATGTAGTAAGAAGAGGCTAAGAATACAAAAAGTAGGCTTGTTTTTAGCCCTACAAAAACATATTGACGTATTGTCATTCAGTTCATTCAACAAAATAATGAAGACACATGGAAAGGTAGTCAACTAGTGTTCTCATCTTTTCTTTAATTATAAGAAGAGGCCAAGAATGCAAAAAGTAGGTTTGTTTTTAGCTCGCCAAAAACATATTGACGTATTGTCATTGAGTTCATTCAACTACATGTTTGAAGACACATGAAAAAGTAGTCACCTAGTGTTCTCATCTTTTGTTCAATTATAAGAAGAGCCCAAAAATGTAAAAAGTAGGCTTGTTTTTAGCTCGAGAAAAACATATTGACGTATTGTCATTGAGTTCATTCAACAAAACAATGAAGACACATGGAAAAGTAGTGAACTACTGACGACCCAAGGTTGGTGATGAATCTATATAAGAGCGCACATGCGTAGGTACTTCAACATGCAAACTTATTTTCATTCTTGTGCTCCTTACGAAAAGTAGTTGTAGAATTCATGTAATTAAATCTCCTTATTAGAATAGTTTTCTCTTTAATTTTATAGTTAATACCTACCACACTTACACTAAATGTTTAACTGATGTTGAGTATTGTTATGTGCTAGATCAATAATGGCAAGTGGTAGTGGACGTGAAAATGATCTAGCATGGAAGTATGCAACTGCTATTGAAGGAAATAAAAGTGGCACAATCTGTATATTTTGTTCTAGCAGATTTCAAAGTGGCGGAATTACAAGATTGAAGAGTCATTTATCAGGTTATGATCTACACAGGGGTGTTAAAAATGTGATAAGGTGCCACCAGATGTGAAGCAAGAGGTGATAGCATGGATCAAGAGAAAAGATGCTATCAAACAAGAAAAGGCAACTGTTGAAGAAGATATCAGAGAAGAACTCCGGAATGAATATCTTGGAAGTGAACAAAATCCCAATGAAGATGATGGCAGTGATGGCGATGATGGATATCAATATCCTCAAGACATACATCGCTCTGAACGAGGAGATTATCGGGAAGCAGTAAGACGATCAACTGTAGATCGTGATAACTCTCAATTTACAAGGAGTGCAAGTTTGAGATTTCCAATAAGATCGAAGGGTGGTAGTAGCAATCGTCAAACTCAACAATTTGATCGATCAAAACCTCATAGTCATCGGTATCAATTTCCTGAACCTCTAGTAGAAATGTCATACAAGGATAGCCTGTTTCTGTCAGAATCCGTAAACTCACAGAGACCGGTGGATCTTGGTGTGATTCTTTCCTGCAAATACTGCTAACTAAGGGAATAACGGGCGGGGCCGGTCTATTCCGCTCCGATGTCTAAGTCAGTATAGTTGGGATAGACTAATAACTTAAGCGGGAATGAGTAGTTGAAGTATTGATTACCCATTAATGAGGGCAGTTGGGACCCATATATATGCTGCCGGGTGTGAGGTCTGGCCTCACCCTTCAATGTGGGACTGGCCCCCTTCTGCACATATTACTGTACTGTTTTGGCCCCTGTTTGGGGAGCTGCCACTCCCGGTTCCCGAGCCCAGGTCACATGTAAGACCTGCCCGGGTGCGGGTGCAGGTGTTCATTCTTTGCCCCCGGGCCCAGGGCTGGGTCCAGGAGGCCTGGCTGCGGGTTTGGGGGCCTGGGTAGCCTCTCTATGGCTACTGTCAACAAGTCTCCCAAATTCAAGTTCCCGGTCAAGTGTCATATTGAATGGAGACTTAAATATGTCTTGCTTTATAGGCCCGCAAGGATAATAACCCAACGGTGCCACAGCCCCCCAAGTCCGCGTTTAAGATTGGGCTTGACCGGGCGTTCGAATAAACATGTTATGATGATGCATAATGTGATGAGTGCATGGTTATGAGGTTCATGCTGACAGTTGCATACGGGTACAAGATGTAGGACATGGGATGATAATGTGGCGTTGAAATCCGCCATGCCATGCTATGTTCTGGAAAATCTCAGTGAATATAGTGTATGAGGAGAAACGAGTCCCCCAAGTTTAGAATCGTAGCCACAGAGGGCATCGGTTGACTTGACCAGTTGGTTGAAGAGGTGGCGCGGTACAAGCGGGAAATGTGCCCTATATTATAGGAGTTCCCGGTGGGGCGGCGTGGCCCGGAGTAATCCTTCGCTACCGTCCCCACGTTGTTCACTGCCTTTGTTCCTGCAGGCGTGAAGGATGTGCAAGGTTTTTAGCTTGCTGGAAGAGTTGTCCTGTGTGAGAGGATCAAGTCTCCCGGGGTGAAGTGGCCCTGTGTTGGTGCCGGCCAACATCCCCGATCGTTTCCCAACCTTTGTTCTTACAGGCATGAGGTATATGCAGAGTTTCTAGCCTGTGGGAAGATTCGTCTTGGATGAGAGGATCAAACCTTCTGGGTTTATAAAGCCCGGAGGTACATATACAAGGTGTTTAGCCTGCGGGAAGAATGTTTTGTGTTAGAGGATCAAGTCTCCCGGGGTGAAGTGGTCCTGTGTTCGTATTGACCAGTATCCCCGCTTGCTTCTCACCCTTTGTTCTTATAGGCGTGAGGTATGTGCAGAGTTTTAACCTGTTAGAAGATTCGTCATGTATTAGAGGATCGAACCTCCCAGGTTTATAAAGCCCGGTGGTACTTGGAGCCCGTAGATTGTACGAGGCTATCAGTAGGAATGTCTCGGTTCATTCAACCAGTTATTCCGTAGGAGTGATTGATAAGTGGAGACGTGTCTGGTGGAATTCCGCAGTCGATAGTTCAAGCTGGATGTATCGGCGAATAGGATAGCATTTAGTTGGAGCATGGACTACAGTTGGAATAGCGTAGCATGTACATAATATTTATGCAGGGTTTTTAGCCTGCGGGAAGAGGTCTCCTGTGTTAGAGGAAGAATTCTCCCGGTGGGATACCTAGCCGTTGGTTCCTGGCTTTATTCAACGCCCGGGGGTGAGAGGAAACATGCACAGGGTTTTTAGCCTGCTGGAAGATTCAACCTGTACTAGAGGATCGAATGTCCCGTTTTTAGCCGTTGCTGCTGCTGGCCGTGAAGGTGGAATAAGCTCTATTGGTGGAGTGCCCCGTCCCGTTGGAATATACGTTAGAATGCCCCGTACTGTTGAAATATTTCATCGTTGACACAATAATCCTGTAGGGTTTCTAGCCTGTGGGAAGAAGTTTCTTGTGTGAGAGGAAGAGTTCTTTTGGTGTGATACGTAGTCGTTTACTTAGCTTTAGCCAATCGCCTGGTTGCGAGACAGAAGGTAGGCTAGGAGTTGTCGGCCTCTGCATGCAAGACATGTGGCTGCTGTAGCACTGTGTTGTATTAAATGACGGAGTCCCTCAATCTTGTCATCTGACGGTCTGGAAGATTGTCGAGTTACCGATGGTGGATTACGTGGACTGACCTGTTTGGTGGAGATCTGCGGCTGCGATTGCCTTGGTCTTTGGAATACCCTAATTGCTTTTTTTTTAGGGGGGGGGGGGATTCAGGGGTTGGTTCAGCCGCCTATAAGATCCCTCAATCTTCCTTCCGCTCTGCCCATTGTGTTCATGTGACGAGGACCTATCCAGAGAAAATATCTGTCAAAGAGGATCTCGACCCTTACAACAAATTTCGTGCCTGGGCTAGCCATGGAATGTAGTGAGTCAAGTAACCCTGTAGATCCCGCCGGTGGAGAGTCAACCGGAGGGGATGATTCAAGGCCAGGGAATGAGGCTGGGCGAACGGTCGCGGTGGGTGCCGCTGGTGGGTTAAGAGGGCGGCCAAGCAAGCACGTGATCTCAGACGGTGGGATGACAGTTTATTACGATGAGCTTGGCCGTCTGGCGAGATAGAGGACTTCAGGGAGAGGTGGGGTATCGACTAGTTGATAAAACTCCAGGCGCTCTACCCTAGGGAACTGGCCTGCAATCCGGAGGAAGGTTGGGTTGCTGTGTATGAAGACCAGTTGCGTCACGGTTCATATCTGCCATTGCCTGAGTTCGTTCAGTACGTGCCGAGCATGATAAACCTTTCTTCCGCCCAGCTGTCTGGCAATCAATGGAGGCAACTGCTTAGCCTTGGGTGCTTGTACAATATTTGTAATATGGGGTGGCCCACAGTGAGCGAATTTCGGGCGCTGTACAAGGTTCATTATTGCAGAAAATCTCAGGCTAGCGGTTGCGTGACATTTGGTGCGCAGGACGGTAACCCGGCCATCACTCACCTGCCATTCTGGACCGCACACGGGTGGAGGAACCAGGTGGTGATGTTTGGGGGGAGGTGGCAGTGCAACTCAAGGTTTTACCGCATCCCGGTGGCTTATCAAGCTATTGGGGATCAGTCGTACAGAGTGACCGATGTGGAGAAGCGGCGGATAGCTCGTATTTTTGGCTGCTGGGACGCCATGAGCAGGAGTTCATACAACTTTATTCGGTGGAACGTCCTGGAGATATGTGGGTTGGGGAAGACACCTGGTGGGGGCCCCTTTATACTTTTATCTTGTCGTTTTTGTTATGTACTCTTTTTTTTTTTTGCTAGGGCTGTCTTCGGACCTTGACTTCGTGCTAACCGTTTGGGTTATTAGCTTTCAGCTGTTGCTCCTCGGGTGGCTCAGCCGTTGGGCCAGACCATCGAGGCGGACGATCAACTTGTAGCCCAGAAATTGTTGGAGATGGGAGAAGCAGCGTCGAAGACGGTTGTGGATCCCGATACTGGTGAGAAAACCGTGCATGAGCAGCTGGTAGTGATGGATATCCCAAACGCTGGCTACGGTGGGCGCCCTGGCCCAGAAGGTGGAGCTAGTGGGGCGAGTACGTCAATGATGGGCACGAAGCCACCCGCTCCGGTGGTTATTCGAGAGGTCTTACCGGGGGCACCTTTTGCCATTGCCGGTAGTGTGCGGCAGGTGGAAAAGTGGGTCCCTGAAAGGTCGGCAGTGGCTGATTTTGTTCCCTTTTGCGGCGGTATCGTTCGTGGAGACACCGCCAAGAGGGCAAGGCTCGCTGGACCCGGGATTGCTGCTACCACTGCTGGAACCTCAAGTCCCCCTCAAGTGCCGCAAACAACGCTTGGTAGAGAGTATCCGGCCTGCGGTGTTGAGGATGGGGGGTTTGTGCTGTCCCTGTTAGACAACGTCAAAACTTTGGGGCTTGACAGCAGGCTGCCCCGGGGTGTTCTGCCCGGTGAGAATCGGAAGAAAGCCATGGAAATGACTATACGGGTAAGCATTCCTTCTTCGCCCCGACCCTTCTTGTTGTTTTTTTTTGTTGCTAAACACTCCTTTTGTGCCCCTCTTTAGGCGGTGCACAGCCTTTATACTGCCTAAGCTAGTGAGGAAGGTCCGACCTTGAAGAAGCAAGTCGCGGATCTCGCGAGGCACCGAGCCATGCTGGAGGCCGAGCTGGTGAAGGAGAGAGCCCAGGAAAAGGAGCAAAGCGAGTGGGCAAAAAAACAAGTGGCCGCGCAAGACGAAAAAATCAGGGAATTGGAATCGAAGCTAATCGATGCGGTCCAGCGGTCCACTGGTTTGGAGGCCAAGCTTGCTGATTCCTCCGGTCGGGTGACAGACCTGGAGGCGAGGAACTTTGAGCTGCGGGGGCAAATGGCGTCGGTCTAGCAGGGGGTAGAGAAGTTAACCGAATCCCAACGGGAGGAAATCGCTGATAAGGTTCTCAGTGAGTTCATGGAGTCGGTTGAATTTGATGAGATGCTGGATGCTGCTCGGGAGAAAGGCACAAACGAGGCCTATATGGATTGGAGAGAGAAAGGTTGGCTTGACGCCGAGAGGATGGAGGCAGACGTGGCCGAAGCAGACCGGTTGGAACAAGAGCGATCTCTCAAGGCCGGTGGCTCAGGGACCGCTGGTGCCCATGGGGCCGACTAAGGGTTTTTTTTTTTTTTTTTTGTATATACATAGTTTTTCTTACTGATTGTATTAGAGAAACTAGTAAATCACCCATGGCGTTGTGCCTGATTGTCATTGGGTTGCCGTACTAACCGTGTTGGAATAGTAAGTACCTTTTATTGAATTAAGAGCACTGAAAGGAATATAATATTGTCCTGTTAAACCACTAAGGGGTATGACTCACTTAGGGTAGTACTGGAGGTGTTGGATGTTCCACGAGCGGGTGGAATAGACCCCATCGGTGTCTATGATGTGGAAGGTCACTGGGCCTACGGCCGCTGTGATTCGGTAGGGCCCTTCCCATGTTGGCTCCAAGGCCAGCACCTTTCGTTGAACTTTCTTCATCACCCAATCGCCCACTTGCAATTTTCTCTCCCGGACCTTGCTGTCATAGTAGCGGCCACCTGTTGCTTATACGTCTGATTTCGTAGGTGAGCTTGGTCTCGCTGCTCCTCGATGAGATCTAGGTTAAGTCGTATGCCCTCGACATTTATTTCAGCTTCATAGTTCTCAACCCTACCGGTGGGTATCTCGATCTCAATGAGCAGTACTGCTTCTCTTCCGAATGCCATATAGAACGGGGTTTCTACTGTTTCCTCTATTGCCGTTGTGCGGATTGCCCACAGGACCGCCGACAGCTCCTCAGCCCACAACCCATTTTTGTCGTCTAACTTCTTTTTAAGGAATGTTTTGATGATCTTGTTAACCGCTTCTACCTGGCCGTTGGTTTGCAGGTGGGCTACTGATGCGAAAACCATCCAGGTTCCCAAAGAGGCCGTGTACTCGATGAGATCAGTGTTATTGAATTGTGTGCCGTTGTCTGTGACAATAGTCTGCAGGATACCAAATCAGTAATAAATGTTCTTCCACAAGAACTTCTTCACTCTTTCCTCCGTTATCTTGATTAGGGGCTCTGCCTTGACCCACTTAGTCTCGTAGTCAACGGCCATGACAGCGTACTTGAACTGACCTATAACCATCCGGAATTGGCCGATTATATCCAATCCCCACTGTACGAACGGCCACGGTGTCAACAATATCGAGAGGGCTATCGCCAGGGCATGTGGTACGGTGGCGTACATGTGGCATTTGTGGCAGCTGCCTGATATTTTCCTTGAAGTAGCCGCCATGTCTAGCCAGAAATACCCCGCCCAGAGCGCTTTATGTGACAAGAATCGGGTACCAGAATAGTTACCGCAGACTCCTTCGTGAATTTCCAGCATGATGGTCAGACCGGCCTCTTTTGTAACGCACTTTAAGTGGGAGAAATTATGCCCTCTGCGATACAACTTGCTGCCTAGCAAGCTGTATCTGGAGCACCTGAGGTGCAGTCTCCTGGCCTCCACTTTGTCCTCTGTGCTGATCTTGTCGGTCAGATACTTTCGGATCGGGTCCATCCAACTAGGAGGTGCTTCCTCTATGGCGAAAATCTCGGAGATAGTTTTGCTGATGCTTGGCCTCTCTAGGGTTTCGATTCTGGCGCTGCGGTACTCTAATGGATAGTTTCTAGTAGCCAGCCTGATCAGAGCATCCGCATGCCTATTTTCATCCTGAGGGATGTGCCGAATGGTTGCTCCCTTAAACGGTTTCATCATGGCTTTGGCCAATGCCTGGTATGAGGCCATCTGCGGCTCCTTCACCTGAAACACCCCCTTCACTTGGTTGACCACCAAGTTTGAATCACTGTGTACTTCCATGGACGAGATTTCCATTTCTTTGGCTAACTGCAGGCCAGCTATTAGCGCCTCGTACTCAGCAGCATTGTTGGAGGCGTTGAACAGAAACCGCATAGCGTGTTCATACGACTGGCCATCCGGGGCAGTTAATATGACGCCGGCGCCGCTCCGTTTACTCATGACAGAGTCATCGACATAAAGCTTCCAACCGCTGGGCAATCCTGGCTCCGCTTTTACTATGATATTCGGTCGGCTATTCCCCGCGTGGTCAGGATGTTCACCCTTTATCATTGTCGTGAGTTAACATATGAAATCTGTTGCGGCCTGTCCTTTGATGGTCGTCTGGAGGGTATACGTTATATCGAACTCACCCAATTCCACCGCCCATCGGACAAGCCTATCACTGGTTTCGGGTTTTTGTAGGATCTGCCTTAAAGGGTGATTGGTGTATAAGGTGATGGAGTGGGTTTGGAAATAGTGTCGGAGCTTCCTGGCAGTAACGATTAGGGCAAGAGCTAGCTTTTCGATATTCGGGTATCGGCTTTCAGCCCCGGTGAATCCCTTACCCACGTAATACACCGGGAGTTCCAGTGCCTATTCCTTCCTGATTATAGCTGCACTTACAGCCGTGTTCGATGCGGCTATGTAGAGGTACAACATTTCTCATGGTACTGGCTTGGATAAAAGTGGAACCGCTGACAGATATGCCTTGATAGATTGGAATGCCGCCTCGTGCTCCGTGGCCCACTGGATCTTCTTGAATTGTTGGGCTTTGAGCAGTTTGAAGAGCGGGGTGCATTTGTCAGTGAGGCGGGAGATGAATCTAGCTAGTGCAGCTAATCGCCCGGTGAGGGTCTGGACCTGGTTTCGTTCCTCTGGGGTATCCATTGCTAGGATTGCCTGGACCTTGAGTGGGTTAGCTTCGATTCCCCACTGGCTAATGACGTGACCTAGGAACAACCCTTCCGAAATCCCAAATATGCACTTCTTTGGGTTGAGGCGCATCCCATACTTGAGCATCTTGCCGATCACCACCGCCAAGTCTTGTACGTGGGCACCTTCGGTCAAACTCTTGACCAACATGTCATCCACGTAGACTTCTACTGTTTTGCCCATCTCATGTTCTAACATGCGGTTCACCACCCACTGGTACGTAGCCCAGACGTTCTTCAACCCGTAAGGCATCCTTTTATAGCAGTAGAGGCCCCGGTCGGTTGTCAATGAAGTGTGCTCTTCATCGGTTGGACTCATTCTTATCTGGTTGTATCCGGCATAAGCTTCCATGAAGCTTTAGCAGCTTAAAACCGGAGTTTGAGTCTACAAGCTGGTCTATCCGGGGGAGCGGGAAGCTGTCCTTCGGGCATGCCCGGTTCAGGTTGGTAAAGTGTACGCACATACGCCACTAGTCGGTTTCCTTCTTTTGAACCATAACTACGTTGGCGAGCCAGCGGGGGTACTGGACCTCACGAATGAAGTCTATTCCCCGCAATTTTTGCACCTCCTCCCTAATCGCCTTATACTTTGCCGGGTTGAAACATCTCATTTTCTACCGCACTGGGATACTGTCTGGCAGGATGTTTAACTTGTGTGTTGCTATTTCAGAAGATATGCCAGGCATGTCCTCATAGGACCATGCGAACACCGAACTGTTCCGTCAGAGGAAGGTGATGAGATATTTCCTGACATCCGGTGCTAGTTTTGTTCCTATTACCATTGTTCGCCCCGGGTGGAACTTCGAGATGGAAATTTCTTCAGTTTTCTCTACCGCCGAGGGGAGTTTTGGCTTCTCCTCGTCGGAGTCGGTGTCATCCCGGGGGTCGATACTGGGATCCGGTGACAGCGCCTGTTGGGCTGCCGCGAAGACCTCCGCTCGCCTTCTACCACAGGTAACGGCCTTCGCGTAGTACTTACGGGCGACCTTCTAGTCTCCACGTATGGTGATAAACCCGGTGGGAGATGGCATTTTTAACATCAGCATGTGGCAAGCTATAAATGTCTTCAGCCTCCACAACCCTGGCCTGCCGATTATGCCGTTGTACGAGGACAGACAGTCCACTACAATGAACTCGAGGTGCTCCTTGTCCTGTCTCCCTGGTCGAAGATCAGCGGTAAATAATCCGAACCCAACGGCTGGACTACCTCCCCAGAGAAGCTTATTAATGGCTCATTATCCTAGGACAACTTGTCCGTCCCTCAGTTCAGTCCCTTGTAAGCATCCTGGAACATTACATTGACTGATGCCCCGGTGTCGACCAGCATCCGGCTGGTCATCTAGTGGTCTATCTGGACGGTAATAAGGAAGGGATCGTTGTGCGGTTGAATTAGATCCTACGGCTCTTCCTCCTCATAGAACGTGACCGACTTCCACCCGGTCTTAGCGGCTTGGCTGCTCCCGCTCCCGAAGGCATACACCTCTTTTCCCCTGATCGACCTTAGGCACATTTTCTTCAAATTTTCGGTGAGTCAGTCAATGTGGGCCCCGCCGTGGATTACATTTGTGCTCCCATGTACCTCGATCCGCCCAGGGATTCGAGTTTGGATAGTTCCCACACTCCGGGGTTCCTGTCTATATTGCCGTAATTTCTCAGCCCAGATTTGCCCGTCCACCGCCGCTCTTAAGGCATGACAGCCGTTAGTCCGGTGGGATGTCTCATCATGATAGGAGCAATATTTGCCAAACTGCTCCCGGTTAAGATCTCCCTTTGGATGATCCTTGCCTCCGGCTGGGGGATGGCCTCTCTATTTTCATTAAAAATCTTTTCGTAAGAGGAAGTCAGCGCGGTCGACTTTTCATGCCACTCCGCTGGCATAATAGCCAAGGGTCGCTCGCGCCGTTCCTATGGCATAATAGCTAACAGTCGGTCACCTCCCGATGGGATCCTGATGTTATCCCTACGGGGTCGTTGGTTGCCCGAGTTCCTGGCTTTCCTGATGGGAGAATGTCTCTGTTCTCGATCTTGGTGCCACCTTCCGTTCTCCCGCTGAGTTGGTAACTGGTCATCCGGTCTCCTCTTCGGCTGCCGATTCCCGTAGGTCTCGTGCTCTGCCTGTGCATGTCTGACGGTCATGGCCATCAGCTCGTCGTACCCCCGCGGCCCCTCTATCCGTACGGCGTAGGAGAATTTCCCGGGCCTCAGCCCCTGCTTGAATGCCATCTCAGCAATTCTTTTATCGAGGCTCCTTACCCCGACGGTTGTTGTTTGTCATCGGTTAACGAACGCCCGTAGTCCTTCGTTGTCTGCCTGCATGCAGTCAAAGAGGACCGTCGACGTTTGGGCCTCCTTAGCTCTAAGGTTAAACCGACTGACAAACTTATCCGCCAGTCGCTCGAATGACTATTGAGTTCGCCGACAACTCGTAGAACCACCACAATGCCTCTCCCGAGAGCGTTTCTTGGAATAAGTTACAGCAGGTGGCATCAGAGTAACCCTTAGGGCCTGTCTGCGACCTGAAGCTGTCCAGGTGCTGGAACGGGCACCCTATCCCGGTGTACACTAGCTTCAGCGACCTTCACGTGTTGGCTCCCCCAGCTCCAATATCTGGCGGGAGAACGGTCTTGCCCCCTCGTTGAAACGCGCATTTGTGGGTGGTCTTGCTGCCTTCCTCTCACTAGCCTCCATCCGGGCCTTCATGTCTGACACCGAGGTGGACAGCACCCGGAGTGCCCGAGCGGTTGAACCGATTTCCCCGTTCGATGATCCACTTGCTTGGCGTGGCCCCCCAAGTTGTGCTATCGGTATGTGCACAATCCTTCTCCTCCCTGTTGGTTGTCCCACCTCCAAGTGCGGGAACTTAATACCTTCCCTTGGGGCTGCCAGTGCTTTCGCTAGTGCGGCGTTCTGCTGTTGCCCTTTCTCCAAGGCTTCCAACAGCGTGGTGTTTGTTGCTTCCATCTTCTGGTACCGGGCTTCCGCCCTCATCCGGTCCTGATTGCCCCCTTCTCGCAACCGCGCGACTTCTGCTTTCATTCTCTCTATTTCTCCCGCCGTATCGTCCCGGTCAAAGTCTGCGGCGCTCCACGGATCATCGCGACCGGTGACCTTTTTTAGAAAGGGGGCCCGAGTCCGACGCACTTCTTCCGGTCTTTCCTCATTGGTTTCCAGCCCCGATCTTCTGGCCATACTTATTCGAACGTGACTTTTATGAACTCATTCCCACAGACGGCGCCAATTGTTTCAGTCAGAATCCGTAGACTCACAGAGACCGGTGGATCTTGGTGTGATTCATTCCTGCAAATCCTGCTAACTAAGAGAATACCGGGCGGGGCCGGTCTATTCTGCTCCGATGCCTAAGTCAGTATAGTTGGGATAGACTGATAACTTAAGCGGGAATGAGTAGTTGAAGTATTGATTACCCATTAATGAGGGCAGTTGGGACCCATATATAGGGTAAGACCTGCCCGGGTGCGGGTGCAGGTGTTCATGCTTTGCCCCCGGGCCCCGGGCCAGGTCCAGGAGGCCTGGCTGCGGGTCTGGGGGCCTGGGTAGTCTCTCTATGGCTATTGTCAACATAGTTGATCAAAGAAAAGCACAATTAAAGGAATCTTAAATGGTGCGAGAGAAAATTTACTAAGATCGACTGCAAGATTTTTTATATTTACTGGTATCGCTGCAAACAAAGCAAACTCTCCACATTTTAAGGAGATGCTTTCTGTCGCAGGAGATTGTGGTAAATATTCTATACTTTAATGCACTTTTTAAGTAGAATATACATATTGACCAATTTTATTAAATATATCATTTCCTGTTCATAGGTCCTGGCATAAAGTCTCCAACCCCATATGAAATTCAAGGTCCTTGTCTGGATGCAGAGTACACAAAATGCAAAGGTATGTGGATAAACATAAAGAATCTTAGAAAGTATTTGGATGCACTATTATGTGTGATGGATGGACTGGGCCAACCAAACTATCCATTATAAATTTTATGGTGTATTCGAAAAGTGCAACTGTGTTTCTGAAATCTGTAGATGCTTCCCATGTAAAAAAATATGCTCAGTACATATATGGCCTGTTAGATGAGATTATCCAAGATATTGGACCAGAAAATGTTGTTCAAATTGTCACTGACAATGCATCAGCATTTAAAAAGGCCGGAAGAGACTTGGAGAAAAAATACCCCCTGTTTTGGATCCCATGTGTTGTTCACTGCATTGATTTGATATTTGAAGATATTGGGAAGAGACAACCAGTGTGCAGTGCCATTAAAATGGCTCAAACTGTAACTAACTACATCTACAATCATAGTTGGGTACTTGCAAAAATGAGGAGCATCACTCATAGAGATTTAGTTCGACCTGGCAAAACTTAATTTGCAACAAATCACATTGCCATCGATAGCATATTGAAAAATAAAGTAAATTTGAGAAGATTGTTTACAAGCAGCGCATGGACTCATAATGCAGCAAGCCGAACTAGAGAAGGCAACTAGGTAGAAAAAATAATCTTAGACTCCAGTTTTTGGGAAGGCATGGAAACAGTCCATCAAATTTACAAGCCACTGTATGAGATTCTTCGAATTGTTGATACAGAAATTCAATCGACCATGCCCATATTATATGATATGTTTCAAAGGATGAAACAACAAGTATCACAGATGAGATGAAAGAAATGGGTGCTTGATATCATTAATAATCGATGGGACAAAACACTAAGTCAACCATTGCATGCAGCAGGTTTGTACTATTGCTATATCTCTAGAAATATTTATATTGTCCAATACTCCAATTATTGAGTTGGTATATTACTTTATAACTTGTTGGTTTCTTGTTTGTAGCATATTTCTTAAACCCGGATTTTCAATATCGACCTGGGGTTGGTCATAACAAAAAAAATTCACAAGCAATTGGACTAGTATTCGAACAATTCAACACAGGTGACAGAAGCATTGCTGATGTGGATACTTTTGTAGATGAGGTAAATCCTTATTGATGACATTTTTTTTAAAGAATGTTTGGCATTATATACGTTAATATTAAAACGGTTCATTCATATCGTATGCTTTAGAGAAACAAAAGGATCATTCGGCTCGACCATTGCAATTAAAACAAGAGAGACTAGAAATTCAGGTTTGTAGTTTATATGAACCTTCATTATTAGAAAATGTTGATGAGCTACAAACTTAACTCTTTTAGTTTATTTCCAGCTGATTGGTGGGAACAATGGGGGTATTCTGCACCAAACATATCAAAAATTGCAATGCATATTTTAGTACAGACGACCTCTTATTCAGCTTGTGAAAGAAACTAGAGTACATTTGATCTTATTCATGCGAAGCAAAGAAACCGTCTTGCATATAAGAAGTTGGAAAAGCTTGTATATTGCTGCTACAACATGAAGTTACGACTACGTGATAAACAAACAGAGAGTGTGATAAATGAAAACAACTACATCGATCTTCTTCATATTGCTAGTAAACCACTGGAAAATGGCATTGATCCACTTCATGATTGGATTATGCCTACACACCTCTATGATGAAGATGGCAACCCTTGTCTACAAGTGGTAGAAACTGCGACTGATAGCGGAATTAATGTGAACAAGGTATTATCTCAAGATGTTAGAAACCTAGGAGATAATTCTGACAGTGATAGTGCATGGGGGGGGCACTGCAACTCCGGATAGTTCAGATGATGATAGTGGTGGAAGCAGAAAAAGTGGAGATACAGGGTTTGAATATGGACAATCTTCTGTGGGTGGAGACATAAACCAGTTTACATGTGAAAATAATTTTGATCATGTCACCCTAGGGGTGGGCACGGGTCAGGCCGGGCCCAAAATTTGGATAACCCGACCCAAAGCCCGAAAAAAATCGGTTCGGGCTTTCTGAGCTTTGGGGACGTACCAAAACCCGTTCAGGCCTGTTCGGACCAGGTTCGGATTTTTTTCGGGCCCAAAACCTAGGGCTGGATTGGTAGGTATACCAACTCCATTTTCCCAGTACCATGTACCAACCAATATATGATTGGTATGAAAAATCCACCATTTATACCAGCCAATAACGTTGGTATACCAATTAATTGGTACGGTTGGTACTCGGTTGGTACGGTTGGTAATGGGCTTCTACCAACATATTTATGGCCCAAAAATTTAAAGGCCAAATTCAAATAAGTAACAAGAAATAAGTCAAATAACAACACAACTCCATAGTCTTATACAACTTCAACCAAATTACCAAATAAAAAGTCACAAACTGAATAGCAAAGTCCAAATAACCAAACTTCTAAAATACTAACAAGTAACAAATTCTCAAAACGATTGAAAAAAAAAAGAAAGTATTTTTCACTATTTTGGTATAAGTTGGTAGGTATAGTATACCATGGTATAGGAAAAACATGTACCACCTACCGTACCATATTTTGAAGTTGGTACAGTATACTGTACCATGTACCATGTACCAATTTGGTGGTATACCAACGTATTTGGTACGGTTGGTATATGAATTGGTTGGAATGGAATTGTGTACCGTTGCCAGCCCTACCAAAAACTGAGGCGAGGCGAGGCGGGGCGGGGCGGGGCGGGGTTGCCGAGGTGAGGCAGGGCAAGACACGGCTGGGCGAGGTTGGGTGAGGCGCGGCTGGGCAAGGCGAGGCGACGGGTCTGCGAGACGGAGCCATCTGGAGGAGCTCATCCTTGTCTTCACTGCCGCTCGACATTCCTCTTCGTCTTCTTCTTCTTCTTCTTCTTCTGCTTCTTCGCTACCAGATGTGATCACTCGATGCGGAAGAGACGAAGACGAAGCCTCGAAGCGATGCGGCTGAGGAGTGTGGACGACTGACTATTGACTAGGGCTAAGTTTTTTTTTTTTTAATTAATAATCGACCAATCAACTCATGACACATGGCATTACATATAAGTATCGGGCCGGGTCGGGCTTTCGGTCTAAAGAAAAACAGGGCCCAAGCCCAACCCGTTTGAGGCAGATTCGGTTCGGGCCTTAATCGGTTCGGTTTGGTTTCTAGAATTTTCAGGCCCTACCCATTTCGGTCTTTTTAGGGTTTTTCGGGTAGGGCTTTTGGTCCTTCGGGCCCAAACGCCCAGCCCTATGTCACCCAAGATGAAGACCACGAATCTAGAGAAGCTCGTCATGGTGCGCAAAAGCAAAATCGGCATGGCAGCATGACTAGATGTGTAATTGATGATCAAAGTACTCCATCAAATGTTGCTTCAGTTGCCTTAAGTTTTGATTCTATCAGTTTAGGCACAGAGCGTAGTGGGGCGTCAAATGAATTGCATGAAGACAACAATCAATTTGGTTATAATATTTATGAATATGGTCAATATGGAGAAATACATGACCAATCATATAGTTGGATTCATCCGTACTATCTCATTCTAGGAGATACCGTCGGCAGTTCCAAAGAGATATATGACTATCATATTAATCACTACAATTCATACTATATGAGTCATATGTCTTAGTCAGATTATTGTACTTTCGTGGATCAGTGTGGGGAATTTGAAGTACCTGGAGTTTCTTTCTGATACTAAATGAAGCTATTATTTGTATGTATTTAAAATTTTATATCTAAAATAAATAAATTTAATATTTAAATAAAAAAAATCTCACAAAATATCCCAATATATCTTCGATATTTTTTTTTTTTTCGACATACCGATATATTTATCGATACCGATATTTTAATCCTCGTTTGAAACAACCATCCATGATATCCGCACAACATTTTCTATGCCAAAATTAGTACGAGTGAATCAAATAACACATCACAGCAACTCGAGATTTGAGCATTTGTTTTACTCGCATGTATTAATACCAAACCTGAGTACCTCACTCTTCTGAATTCTTCTTCCTTCCTTCCTTCCATATAATCTCGCTTTCTCAATCACATAGATCTCCAATTTCCATGGTTCCTCAACCCACTGATCCCTATGATCTCCTTAGGTTAACTTACAACCGCGGATGACAAGCATCAATTATGGCAGTGACTTAACTGGAGAAACAAGACGACGGATCCTCCGCGCAACCGCCGAGCCCAATCGGATTCGGATCCCCAACGACATGAATCTACTTCAGTACCCCTAGCTCGTCGAAGAGATGCTCCGGCGGTGGATCGGCGAGTGCGCAGAGAGAGAGGTCTGGACTTATTCAATTAGAGAGTCGGTGGAGAGAAGTCAGAGAACCTTATCCAATTGGACTAAGGTTCTTCCCCTGCTTTTATTGGACTACGGTTCTTTTTTAGGGAGATTAAACGTTTCTAAGGTCAAGTTGTCTTAGAATAATTTGGAGTGGACAACAAAAATGGACTTAGACAACTTTTAGACTAAATAGTTATTCTCCCTATGAAAATATTAGATAGAACAATTTCAACACAAGTAGAATATATATGTATGCAGCGGAAAAACTAATTTTAGCAACAAAACTTGTAACTGTATTAAACTGATACTGAGTTTACAAATTTTCGGTCAATTACACAAGTTGAGGTTGCAACGGAAGATTATATCGGAAGACTACACAAGTCTTGATCTTCTAGACACTAAGTCCACACAATATTAAAGACACAAAGTCTACACTCAAATCGACACTAAGTCGAAAATACAATTCTTATACTAACACACCCTTAATCTCTCTCTATTTCATACATAGATGTATAATCAAATGATGGACTCCCAAACCCGAGCAAACCTCTCCGTTTGTTTAACTCTCTCTCTGAACCTCTTAGATTCAATGCGTACTAGCATCTCTCTTTATCTCCCTGTTTCTCTTCTTGTGTTTTTCTGTTTTTCTGCCTCTCTTTTTCTCCCCTGTTTCGTATCTCTCTTCTCCCCTTTTTCGTTGCTTTCTTCTGCAGCAGGGAACACATATATATATACTCCAAGACTTGGTAACCAAGTCAGCAGCCCCGACTTCACAAAACATTCTTGGCAATCAAGACACAGCAAGTATTTTATCAAGTAACAACAACTTGATACTCAATCCGGCAAAACTTATCAAAACAACAAGACTTGAAGACCAAGTCACTGTAGCAGCAATTAATGGACAACTTGATCATCAAGCCGAGTTAATTAACATGACTTGATTACCAAGTCACTTATTCAGCCGAGCCAAACTCCTCTCTTCAGAACTGATAAGGACACCCACAGTTAATTAACATAGCAATCTTTGTGCAGCAGTATTCCATGGATGGACAATATGTATCTTCAATCTCCCCCTTTGTCCTTCCATGGACTTCTCCATTATCAAGCATTCTCCAAATACCTGTATCAAAATTAAAAGTAATACTATACTACACAAAGAGTTTAAACGTAAGTGAGAAACACTGAACCAAGTCCAAAAAATCGAGTTGATATTAATCACTAAACCAATAAAACACTCGATTACAACGAAACAAGAAACTAACTCAAAACTAAACCTCAAAAAGCCTAAGCCTAAAAGAAAACTAACCAAAAACTAGAAACTAAGCCAAAAGGGAAAAACGAGAAAAACAGGCAAACAAGATAAACAGGCAAGCTTGATTTCTCCCCCTAAGTCCAGGAAGGACAAAGAGAAAGAACCACACGATCAAGCAGAAAAACTACTAGCCACGAAAAAATCCACGAGGGTGAGGAGTGTCCGGTCGACGGGAGTGATCAGGAACAGCCCTCCAACGATCTTCAGTAGCTTCCCTGGCTTCAGCTTCCATGCGATTGTGTCTTTTAGTCAAAGATCCCCAAGCATCCGAAGGCATAACAGAAGCAGACCGAGCATGTGCTTCCTCTTGTTGTTAAAATTGTATGAGGGAATTCCAGAGGTTTACGCCTGTAGGAGGAGCACCGGACGAAGGAATTGCAGCAGGAGAAGCATTTTGTATAGACGCTGGAACAGATGATTGCGACACAGAGTGACGCACAAGGGAGTCAACGGCGCTAGCGATTTGTGAAAGCCATTGCAAGATGGCAGTGCGCTCATGATCAACAGCCCTCTGGACGCGATCAATCTGAGACGTCATGTGGTGGCCAAGCCTTGCCATTTCGATTACGATTTCATGGACAGAGTTGGAATCATGCTCCTCCAAAGTGCGAGCTCGTATAGCTGCACGATGGCGAGAGGCAGGATGATCACGATGCTCTCTTCTTGCAGGCATATTGATTTTGGTCTTAAGAAGAATTGAAGGAGCAAGAAGAAGAATAGATTGTATGGAATGAAAGAAACCCAAGATATCAACGCATATATATAGGAGAAAGCCCCAGATCAAGAAAACCCAGGAAGAGTTATACATGAATAGACTTTCATAAGGTTGAAGAATCCTATGAAAAATAATCGTAAAGAGTCTTTTGGAAGAAAAGATGAAAGAGGATACACTTACCGGATTCTCTAGTTTGATTCAGCAAAAACTCTAGTAGATTTGTATCATATTAAACAGAGTGAAACTCAGACAGAGTGAAACTCGTATTGAAGGAATACACAATTGAAGGTGACTTAATTATCAAGCATTAATTAAGATGCTATTACACAAATCAAGGAACTCTGGTAGGTTTCAAAAACCGAGGAGTAACAGATAAGATCAAGTCAAGGAGCACGTGCACACACAGAAAAGGTTTACCAAACCTGGACAATCAAGCAATAGATAAGGTAACTTAAGCCAATAGATAAAGTCAGACCAAACCTGCATGGACTTTTCGTTGTAATCAAGCAATAGAAAACATACTGCCATACAATGAATGTAGATAAGGTCAATTAAGAATCCTTGTATTTATAATCAAGCAACTAAACCGTGATAAAAGCCTAACGGATACCATTAAGAATACTGACGAGTCACCGAAGAGAGCATCAAGCAATAATAACCCTACAATCGTTAGTAGTATAGAATAAGTAGGGATCGTTCTAGCCGGGGATTAAGGGTACCTGAAACATGAGAATGTTAACACAAATATTCACAAATACATATGCACACAATTGTCACACTTATATACATATATACATATTCACACGAAATCAAGGGGGATTGAGATAGGATCGGCAGCAAAGGCTGCCTCTATATCTAAGACACGAAAATAAACCTAAACTACTATATACAAGTGATCATCATCTCTCACAAAACATTTAGCACCAAGACTCTTTAACATATAAACTCACATGAAAGAAAGTAAGGAACAAGTATCAACATGCTTAAAATTCAAATTCGTTTCGACCGCAACTAGAGCTTTCGCTCTGTACCTAGTTACTAGACTTCCTTAAGTTCTTTTAGGACAAACTTTCGCTCTAGCCCTAAAGATTTTTATGCTAATCCGGTTAAGACTTAACATATATCGCACAAGAGTCTTAAATCGAAAACATGTAAACAAGTAAGGTTGTCAATCATCTTATTTAGCATGCAAGTTCTAAGATTAATAGCCCTTAGTGAATAACACAAATCATAGAGTCCTCTCGGTCCATCTAGTTTGTAATTACCCTAGCAAATTAAACCTAATACCGAGATTATGTTCAAAGACAACACCAAGTATCGATTTTCATGCCCTCACTTTAGATTACTAACCAATTTAAATCCTAAACATGCTTCTAATACCACTGTCCTAATTATCTAACACATGAATTTACAAGTTACATATTACAAATTAGCATGCAAAATTCATTGTTCTTGTCGAAACCTAAACATAAATCTAAACATCGATTCAAACAAGTCTTTAACATACAATTTATAAAACCAAAATCGGTTCACACATAGACATATAAACCAACACCAAACATACATGAATGTTTCATAGACAAAACTAAACATAACTAAACAAAAATTACTAAACCGAAAGAGGGGAGTGGATCACACTTTGAGACACCTTAAGAGCTTCACGTTGTGTGGATCCGGCGAAGTATGGAGGCTGGGGTGAGGCTGCACGGCAGTGAGTTGTGTCGGCAGTAGGTTATGGAGGAGAAAATCCAAGGTTCGGCAAAGCAGAAACTTGGTTGAGGTGAGGTGAAGGTGGTTTTCGGTTTAGGTTTTTGTCTAGGATCTTTGGGGAATTTTGGTAGAGTTTAGGCCTTGTGTTTATGCTTGAGATGAGATGATTTTTCTGTAGGAAAACATGGCTATATATAGAGGCAAATTCGGCAGAAACCCTAGGTAGAAAACCTAGTCCAAATCGGCAAAGGCAATCCTTGTGCAACAAGGTTTTGGTTCCTTCCTTTCTTGGTTCTTCTAGGAAACTTCTTTTTCTGATTTTTTCTTCAATGCCTTGGCTTGGTGTCATCCTCTAACCTTCCTTAAGCTTGGACCATCATCACATATGCATTTGTACACCATTTGGTCCATCAAAAACAGAAAACACAAAAAGGGGGCAGTAGGTTCCTGGAATCGGCAGATTTGACCTTGATGCAGTAATTCCGGCATATCTCCATCCGTGGAGCTCCGATTGATGCGATTCCAAGTCTCAGATAAACTAGACACATATGGACATCTCCCCATAAAATATCTCGATCAAATTCCATGCAAGTCGTCGGGAATGATTTTTCGAAGTTGGGACAAAGTCCCAGGAAAATCCTGTAAGCCCCTGGATTGGAATGTTCGGACTGCCGTTTTGCAGCCAACGTTTGGGTGACTTCCCGAACTCCGATTGATCTGAAATTTTAACACAATATTCCTCAGTATATGAATAATAAGCACACCAAATTTCATTAAATTCGGACAAGGATAGATCGCACTTTTACTAATCTCAAAATCATGAAAAAGACATATTTTGCATTATTTTACAGATTTCTCAAACTTAGTCATTTTTCGGATTCTTTACCATTTTTCGCCAAACTCTACCAAATTGACACTAAACTAAATTATGACTCTATCTTAGACAAATAAGGGTTAAACAAAGCATAAATGAGGGCATAAGCATATAATATCGTCGCACATTGTGCTCCTATCAACTACCCCACACTTATCCTTTGCTAGTCCCTTAGCAAACTAAATAAAACTAAGATTCAAAACAAACTATTGCCCCTAACAATTTGTCTCAGGCTCGTATGTACACATAGCTTTCAAGTTAATGCATGAGAATGCTAAGCACGAAAATTCCAAGCTTCATGAACATGTGACATCAATAAGAACATATAAGAACAAAAGTAAGCATGTAGACATGTTAAGCTAATTCAATCCTCCTCACTAGGCATACTCTCTTCTTTTCTCTCGAAGCATGGTAATTCACTCATAAGTCTATGCAAGCGAAAGATAATGAATTACAAAGAGTGACTTGCATATATCAAAGAAACGAAAGCACTTTGTGAATTTTTATGGAAAAACCTCATATGATAACTATATGCACCAATGAACCAAAACCATATGCTTACTCTTGAGATAATCTCCACAAATCAAGTTTAACCATCTTAAGAATCATGAAAAAGATCAATAAAAGGGTTGTAATGGGGCTAGGCTAAGAGGTATTCGATATTTGGATAAGGAGGCTTAAAAACGTCACCGTGGCCTTTGGCAAAGCTCAAATCTCCTTATGTCTTCTCGCCAAGGGTCAAATTTCATCTTGTTGGACCCTTACTTCATTCTTTTCTTCCCCAAAACATAGTGAATATGAACAAAGGTCAAAATATAACAATAGTAGACCTTCACATATAAACAAAACTCCAAATTCACAACACTTTTCAAAACTAGACTTAGCAAATTACACTTTGAAACCGTGCCTATTTCTTTTCTTTTCTTTCGGACTTGATTTTTCTCTTTTCTTTTCTTTTCTTTTTGTCCGATTTCAATTTTTCTTCTTTTGTTTTCTCATAGGCACGGCACAATTACAATTTTCACATAATTTTCTAGCTAAGTCTACCCCACACTTGATCTTCTTCATCACTTCCCGCAAAAACTCCTTCAAAAATCAAACTTTGCCGACACACAATGGTCAAGACATCACTATACTAAGTTCATGGAAAGTGTTTAAGGGTGATGAAAGAAAAGGCTAATCGTAGGCTCAAAGGGGTTAACTAAGGTGTCCCACGACGGGCTCCAATAGGGCTCATGCTTTATTTGGCTTTGGTGGTAAACCTAAATGATCTTTATTCAATCACATTCAAAATCAAGGTATTTTATGATATAAACGTTTCGAAAATCAACAAGAGTAAGTTCTAGCATACTAGAGTTCATTAAAAAGCTATGGCACATAGTCATCGAATATGCAAAGAATTATGAGGTTTCATGCTTCCTACGAATCTATCGAATTTTATCTTTTTATCGCTCAAGAAGAAAGCAAATTGGCTCTAAAGCTCACATAGGTTATTTAGGACATAAACTAGCTAAAACATGCATGCTTCGTAATCAACAAGTCCTACATGCTCCTACCAATGCACATAATCCATGAAACTCACAATTTTAATTGTATGCATAACCATCATCTATGTATGCAAAGAGGAGAAAAACATCATTGACATATTAGGGGCATCCTAAGACTCGAAACAAACAAATTAAACACTCTATTTTTGTGGAACAATTTCTGAATTTTCTTTTCTAAACTAAGCACACGAAAACATAAACGGAATACGTTATCCCACCCCACACTTAGAAAATTACATTGTCCTCAATGTAAGCACAAATCTATATCAACGAATTTCCTAAGCATGCAATAGTCTAACATATACCAACATATCATCACAAATCAAAGAAAAAGAGAAGAGTTAAGAAATTTCAAACTCTCGGTGATGGCTCCTTCACTTTTCTTTGATCGAATTGGGTTGCCTCCCAAGTAGCGCTTTGTGTTTATAGTCCATTGCTTAGACTTTTCACCGTGTGTGTTGTGTGTTCAACATGCCATGTGCAGCTCCGCAGTTGGGGCAGCAGCCCCCCTCGGTGATGTCCCACGAAGCTGTTTTCCAGTGCAAATAACAATGTAATGGGCGGTTGGATTGGGAAGCTACCATATGGAATTTAAAGTCCATGTTACTAGCTGCACGTACATATGTGGTACGTCCCATAACTCCAAGCAGCTGAAAAGTTATGCCCCTGCAAAGTTGGCTGAAAATAACAGCAGTTATCAGCAAAACAGAACAGACCTTTACCTCTTTATACCTGATTTGTTACATGATAGGCTACTCGAATGAAAAAGTTTCCATTATGAAAGTTGTAGCCAACTCAAAGAGCTTTCCAACGGTATAAAGTTTGCCAAAATCCGACCAACGGAAGTATTCTCTGTTTTGGGTTTTATCGGACCTGTCTGCACAGCTTCCTGCTTTGCTGGACTGACCTTGCTGCAATCAAACTGAAGCTGGGAACAGCATACTACTCCGAATCCACTTCTGTAAAATCCTATAGAAAGTAGACTCACAGATCTTTCTTTGCATATATCACACGCCTTCTCAGGTGTTGTGAGTTAAAAAATGACAGCCATCCAAAGTAGAAGAGCTGCACTGCCGGAACTCTGTTAGGGTACAGTTTGGTGTTTGAGTTTCCTCACTTTTTCTCTCCAATTTGACCATGTCCCATGGATTCTTCTTGAGTTGGTTCGCCTTCAATGGTGTGTCTGCCTTGACCGGCCGGACCAAGGCTTACACGAAATTGTTAACATAAGGCACCGAAAACGGCTTCAACTTCAATGGTGTGTCCTCAGTAACTTGGGTGCAGCAGATTTCGGCAGGGGCAGGGGCAGCAGCTTGCGCGCAGGGTATTTGGCAGCGTGAGGCTGCAACTTGGCTATGGCATGAGAAGGGGCAATGTGCTTGGTAGGATTGTTTAGGTGTATGCTGGCCTCGGCATGCGGGGTTGGCTGCAGGACAGAGGCAGGGGCAGGGTCTTTGGCAGATGTGTCTGCTTCGCTTGAGGCCTAATTATGGGTGTGCTCCATTGTCCGAATGCAAACGTGTTCTAAATCAAAGTTGTAGTGCACACACAGAGCTTTTCAATGGTATAAGGTTTGTCCCAATCGGACCAGTGGAGGTACTCTTTCTTTGGCCTTGTATCGGACCGAATGATCTGCCCAGTTCTCTGTTCTGCCAGATTGACCTTCGTGCACTCAAATTGAAACTGGGAATGACTCGATGCTCCAAATTCACTTCTGTAAAATCATACAGAAAATAGACTCAGAGACCTTTCCAACGGCGTATGGCTCACTTTCCCAAGTTCTGTGAGAAGAAAACGGCAGCCTTCCAAAGTCGACTGACTGCACTGCCCGATTCCTGTTTGGGCAGACCTTCCGTATTTCCTGCACTTTTCTTTTTAAATTCAACTGCACATACACAAAACACATCAAAACGAACAACACAAATAAATGCAAGAGTATACAAAGCTATACTTCAACAAATTTTTCAAGGCATTACACGAAATTTTCAAGAATTTTTCAAACTATACACGACATCAAAGATTCAAGGTACGTGGAGCAGAGGAGCAAACTGTGCAATGGACTTGTGCAGCCCATGGTAAGGTCATGCTTTAACCGATATACCTCAAAACTTTAAAGACTCAAAACAATTTTCAGAAATATACAAAGCTAACATTCAAACAAATCAAGATTTTTTAATCCCCGGCAACGGCGCCAAAAATTGACGAGTCGCCGAAGCGAGCATCAAGCAATAATAACCCTACAATCGTTAGTAGTATAGAATAAGTAGGGATCGTTCTAGCCGGGGATTAAGGGTACCTGAAACATGAGAATGTTAACACAAATATTCACAAATACATATGCACACAATTGTCACACTTATATACATATATACATATTCACACGAAATCAAGGGGGATTGAGATAGGATCGGCAGCAAAGGCTGCCTCTATATCTAAGACACGAAAATAAACCTAAACTACTATATACAAGTGATCATCATCTCTCACAAAAAATTTAGCACCAAGACTCTTTAACATATAAACTCACATGAAAGAAAGTAAGGAACAAGTATCAACATGCTTAAAATTCAAATTCGTTTCGACCGCAACTAGAGCTTTCGCTCTGTACCTAGTTACTAGACTTCCTTAAGTTCTTTTAGGACAAACTTTCGCTCTAGCCCTAAAGATTTTTATGCTAATCCGGTTAAGACTTAACATATATCGCACAAGAGTCTTAAATCGAAAACATGTAAACAAGTAAGGTTGTCAATCATCTTATTTAGCATGCAAGTTCTAAGATTAATAGCCCTTAGTGAATAACACAAATCATAGAGTCCTCTCGGTCCATCTAGTTTGTAATTACCCTAGCAAATTAAACCTAATACCGAGATTATGTTCAAAGACAACACCAAGTATCGATTTTCATGCCCTCACCTTAGATTACTAACCAATTTAAATCCTAAACATGCTTCTAATACCACTGTCCTAATTATCTAACACATGAATTTACAAGTTACATATTACAAATTAGCATGCAAAATTCATTGTTCTTGTCGAAACCTAAACATAAATCTAAACATCGATTCAAACAAGTCTTTAACATACAATTCATAAAACCAAAATCGATTCATACATAGACATATAAACCAACACCAAACATACATGAGTGTTTCATAGACAAAACTAAACATAACTAAACAAAAATTACTAAACCGAAGGAGGGAGTGGATCACACTTTGAGACACCTTGAGAGCTTCACGTCGTGTGGATCCGGCGAAGTATGGAGGCTGGGGTGAGGCTGCACGGCAATAGGTCACGTCGGCAGTAGGTTATGGAGGAGAAAATCCAAGGTTCGGCAAAGCAGAAACTTGGTTGAGGTGAGGTGAAGGTGGTTTTCGGTTTAGGTTTTTGTCTAGGATCTTTGGGGAATTTTGGTAGAGTTTAGGCCTTGTGTTTATGCTTGAGATGAGATGATTTTTCTGTAGGAAAACATGGCTATATATAGAGGCAAATTCGGCAGAAACCCTAGGTAGAAAACCTAGTCCAAATCGGCAAAGGCAATCCTTGTGCAACAAGGTTTTGGTTCCTTCCTTTCTTGGTTCTTCTAGGAAACTTCTTTTTCTGATTTTTTCTTCAATGCCTTGGCTTGGTGTCATCCTCTAACCTTCCTTAAGCTTGGACCATCATCACATATGCATTTGTACACCATTTGGTCCATCAAAAACAGAAAACACAAAAAGGGGGCAGTAGGTTCCTGGAATCGGCAGATTTGACCTTGATGCAGTAATTCCGGCATATCTCCATCCGTGGAGCTCCGATTGATGCGATTCCAAGTCTCAGATAAACTAGACACATATGGACATCTCCCCATAAAATATCTCGATCAAATTCCATGCAAGTCGTCGGGAATGATTTTTCGAAGTTGGGACAAAGTCCCAGGAAAATCCTGTAAGCCCCTGGATTGGAATGTTCGGACTGCCGTTTTGCAGCCAACGTTTGGGTGACTTCCCGAACTCCGATTGATCTGAAATTTTAACACAATATTCCTCAGTATATGAATAATAAGCACACCAAATTTCATTAAATTCGGACAAGGATAGATCGCACTTTTACTCATCTCAAAATCATGAAAAAGACATATTTTGCATTATTTTCCAGATTTCTCAAACTTAGTCATTTTTCGGATTCTTAACCATTTTTCGCCAAACTCTACCAAATTGACACTAAACTAAATTATGACTCTATCTTAGACAAATAAGGGTTAAACAAAGCATAAATGAGGGCATAAGCATATAATATCGTCGCACATTGTGCTCCTATCAAATACTTGTTAATTAAGAATACTAAATCAAGCTATAGATAAGGGCAATTAAACCGTGATGCAACATAGGTTCTGAAATTTAAAGGCAAAGTGAATTAAACATACTTCATGGTAACACGAACGGACTAAGATGCTCAGAACACTAAAAATTAAATAGAGAACCCACATACAAGATAGTAACATATAGTTCATGCAAAACACGTATCCAGGAAAAATAAATATGATATAACCGATCAGCAGAGGTTAGTAAAGATTATAACTACAATTCAGAGCTTTTGTAAGACTGTTCACTATGCAGAGACATTAGCCAGCGTAAATACGTGAGGTGCGTTACATTTTGTGCTTCAATGTGATGAAGAAATTTAGAGGAGTAATTAAGTTCGCAAGCAAAATGTTCAACAACTCTCCCCCTTATTCCAACCATCTTTATTCTTTTATAATACGTGAACAGTAAAGTGACAGTAACTCCCAAGTCAGATGACTTTAGGGTACTAGACATAACAAGGATGTCACATGGTCAACTAAACTGACACAGTTACAATTAACCACCGGGGTGACCAAACCAGTCCATTCCAGCAGGCATCGAGTAGTTAGTCAACACCTGAAGAGTAGAACTAACCTGGCCAAAAGTCTGCAACAATAATATTTATTTATTTATTTTTTTTTTTTTCAGTCAGTAACAAAGTACAGTATTCGACTACACCTGCTCCTGACTAGGTGACTCAACTCAAAAATAATTCATCACAGAGAAAGCACATGTGAATTGTGTGAATTTACAGAGGCTAATGAAACTGAAGCAAACAAGCAAACAGAAACGTAGACAAGAGAAATAATCCTTACAAAAAAAATGATCAGAAAGACCACATTTATTATCAAGGCAAGGTTTAGATCAAGAACTATATAAACATACCTTATAGAGTGTCCTATGATTTAATATTCAATAATTCGAACAAACTCCAATGGCGTTTCGAAGAACCATGAAGCGTTCAGTATCCAATGGTTTAGTAAACAAGTCAGCCCATTGATAGTCTGTAGACACAAATTCTAAGGCAAGTATTTCTTTTTCTACCAGTTCACGTATGAAATGATACCTAATATCTATATGTTTTGTTCTAGTATGCTGTACAGGATTTTTTGAGATATTTATTGCACTAGTATTATCACAGAAAATAACAAGTTTTCCTTGTGGAATACCATAGTCACTCAGCATATTTTTCATCCAAAGTAATTGAGTGCAGCAACTACCTGCTGCCACATATTCAGCCTCAGCTGTAGAAAGAGAAGTGCAATTTTGTTTCTTACTATGCCATGCAACGAGATTCTTACCAATAAAGAAACAACCCCCACTAGTACTTTTTCTGTCTTGGACATTACCTCCCCAATCTGCGTCTGAGTATCCTGCAATTTCAGCATTAGAAGAGTTTGTATAATAGATTCCACAATCAATACTTCCTGAAATATATCGAAAAATTCTTTTCACAGCTTCCAGATGAGACTCCTTGGGGTTTGCTTGGAATCTGGCACATACTCCAACACTGTAAGAGATATCTGGTCTACTAGCAGTAAGATACAGTAAGCTTCCAATCATGCTACGATACATAGTTTGATCCACAGATTTCCCATTTAAATCATGACATAATTTTATGGTTGTGCTCATAGGTGTTTTAACAGTTTTTAAACTTGTCATATTGAATTTCTTTAACATGTTCTCAACATACTTTGTTTGATAAAGAAAAATACTATCTTCTTTCTGTTTTATTTGTAGCCCCAGAAAGTAAGTTAACTCACCACACATGCTCATTTCAAATTTGCTAGTCATAATGGTATTGAATTCTTTAACTAATATATCAGATGTAGCTCCGAAAACTATATCATCTACATAAACCTGAGCTACAACAAAGTGTTTACCAACATGTTTAATAAATAGAGTTTTGTCCACATTACCTTGAGAATATCCTTGTGAAATTAAGTAAGTAGACAACTTTTCATACCATGCACGAGGGGCTTGTTTAAGTCCGTATACTGCCTTTTTTAATTTGCATACATACTCTGGATGATGAGTATCATTGAATCCTGGAGGTTGTTCTACGTATACTTCTTCACGAACTTCACCATGTAGGAAGGCAGTTTTTACATCCATTTGATATAGTTTGAAACGACAGATACAAGCAATGGAAAGTAAAATTCTGATAGACTCAAGACGAGCAACAGGGGCAAATGATTCGTCAAAATCAAGACCTAAGATTTGAGAATAACCTTGAACTACTAACCTGGCCTTGTTTCGGGTGACATTACCATGTTCATCAACTTTATTTCGAAAAATCCATCTTGTGCCGATGACGTTGATGTTTTCTGGTCTTGGAACGAGTGTCCATACCTCATTTTTCTCAAATTGATTTAGCTCTTCTTGCATAGCTACAATCCATTCATCGTCTTTAAGAGCTTGCTGTACATTTTTAGGTTCAATCAAGGAAACAAAGCCAAAACAAGATAATTCATTAGTTTCTCGTATTTTTTCTTTTATAAAACAATGTAAAGCTTTATTTAATTCAACGAATTCAGAATCCTGGTTTGTATCTTGTTCATCCAGATTGTTTTGATACTGAACAAGACGACCTCTAGTTACTCTACCTTCTCCGATATCACCTATAATATCAGTAGCAGAATGATCTTTTTGAACCTGTTTAAAACCTGTTTTAAATCTAGTAACTGGTTGCAGGTTATTATCAGCATCCTTATTTTTATCAATGTTACTTTCATGTTCAGTATCTTTATTTTCTTTTGTCATTACATTGTCAGATGTAATAGAGCTAACATAATCATAATTATCATCAACAGTAACATTTATAGACTCAAGAACAGATCTGGTTTCTTTATTATAGACACGATAAGCTCTACTATTTGAGGAGTAGCCTATAAAAATACCCTCATCAGCCCTGGCTTCAAATTTTGCTAATCTTTCACGATCTTTCAATACATAACAAGGATTACCAAAAACATGAAAGTAACCTACATTTGGTTTCTTACCTTTCCATAACTCATAGGGTGTATTTTTCGTACCTGATCGAAGTAGAGCACGATTTCCGACATAGCATGCAGTGTTAACTGCTTCTGCCCAAAAATTTTCACTGAGGCCAGAAGAGTGGATCATTGTCCTGGCCATGTCAAGAAGAGACCTGTTCTTACGTTCTACAATTCCATTTTGTTGTGGTGTTATGGGTGCCGAAAATTCATGAAAGATACCACTGTCATTACAATATTTTGTAAATTTCTCATTTTTAAATTCGGTACCATTGTCAGACCTTATCTTAATTATTTTCAGATTCTCTTGATATTTTTCATTGGAAATACGTTTACTAATAGTAGAAAAAGATTCAAAGGTCTCACCTTTGTCATTTAAGAAATCTACCCAAGTAAACCGCGAAAAGTCATCAACAATTACTAAAATATATTTCTTACCAGCAAAGCAAGGCTGAGGTTTGCCGATGGTCCCATTAGATCCATATGAAGGAGTTGTAAAGGTTTAGTTGAGGGAGATGATCTTACAATTTTGTGACTAGCTTTCGTCAGTTTTCCTGTTTTACAACCACCACAGATTATGTCAGTACGTCCTTTTAATATGGGTAATCCTCTTACCAGCTCCTGATTTGATAGTTTGATAAGATCCTGGAAGTTCATGTGTCCAAGTCTTTTATGCCATAACTCCATTGTTTCATCTGCTGAGCTTGTTCTGAGGCAATTCAAAGAATCGTTAGAAATATGATAACAATTATCATCAGATCTTAATCCACCTAAAATCAATTCTCCTTGTAAATCAAAGACAATACATCTCTTTTTGTTAAACCATATATCCTCATACTCATCAGCAAGTTGGCTTACACTGATTAGATTAGTTGAAAGACCATCCACAAATAATACATTATTTAAACGGGTAATATTTTGAACAATAACCGTTCCCTTCCCTCTAATTTTTGCTTTTCGTCCATCTCCAAAAGTGACAGAGCCTGAAACACCTGTATCCTGAAAGTCTACAAACAAGGATTTGTTTCCACACATGTGTCTGGAGCAGCCACTATCAATATACCAAGTATCCTCCCTTCTAACAGACAATGTCGTAATAGCGACGTTACAGACAGCATTTATATGATTAGTTTCATAGTCAATCTTATTAAAAGAAAGATTACATAAGAGGTCTGAAAAACTACAATCACGTTCAGAACTTTCTTCAGTTTCCTGCACTTTAACAGAGTTCGTTAGCCCTACAAAATGAGATATATCTCGTAAAAGGCAATTATGTTGATCCAGTGTATTTTTTATGCTTAGAAAATGATTTTCGATATTTGATGACATTTTATCTATTTTCGAATCAATAGAAAGTCTGAAACCTGAAGTATTGTTGTTTTTCATAGTTGAAACAAGTCCAGAGTCAAAATTTGAATCATAACCTAATCCAGTTTTATCTTTATAAGATTTTCCTGAGTTAATAATGTCAGAGAGAGTTTGTGAACTATTTCTGAAATTTCCTATATCGTCATCTTTTTTCTCAGTTGAGTTTCGTAAAACGTTGATAACATTTTCTTTCTCCCTTATTTCATTTTGAAGATTTTTTATCTTTGCATGTAGGTGTTTTATTTTTATTTCGAAGAGTTCTGTTGAAGGGTTTACAGAAGACGTACCATATTTGTGTATCCATGTTTTCTTTTCTTCTAGTAAGTCTCTTACTTGAGCTTTCAAATCCTTGTTCTGTTCCGAGACAGATTCAGCAAGTTTAATGATTCTGTTTTGGTACTCGATCATCTCTTCCTCCTCTTGATTTTCTTGCCCGAAGTTTTGAAGGTCAAGATCTTCCTCAGCTTCAAGTTCATCATCAGATCCTGTGGAATTTAGACAAAAGGAGGAAACAAGAGCAAAATTTTTGTTTTTCTTTTCGTTACCTTCCTCTTCTTCGTCGCTCCAAGTAGACTTATACGCCTTTCTTTCTGTACTGGAGTTTTGGTTAGTACAATTTGAAGCAATATGACCATATTGATTACAATTATAGCACCTAGGTCTTGGTCTAAAGTTTTGCGAAACCATTTTGTTTTGATTTGTTTGAAACCCTTGATTTCTTTGAAGATTATTATTTTGATATTGATTTCCACGATTTTGAAAATTTCTGGAAGTTTGATTATTCTGATTAATTCTAGTGTTTCTAATGTTTGTAGTTCTTTGATTTATCATGCGTTTTAGACCATTAGCTAAGAACAAAAGTTCGTCATCTTCCGTTTTATCATTTTTTACATGATTATTTATTTTCTCCGAAGTAACTAATGCAAGGTTTTTTGGGGACATACCTTTTGGCTTGTTCTTTCCTTTGAGTTCATTTTCCCAGGCCTTGATGTCTCCAATTAACAACTCAACAGAGTGTTCGTCTAGTTTTATAGATTGTTGAATCGCGGTCTTCTTCATAGTATACCTTTCAGATAAAGATCTCAATATTTTTCTGATAATATTTGATTCAGACATAGGTCTACCAAGACTTTCAACCAAACTTGTTAGTTCAGAAACACGTGCATAAAATTCATCAATGGTTTCTTCATCATGTTGTTCTAATTTATCAATTTCTGCATATGCAAACTGAACTCTTTGTTGTTTAATCAAATCGTTACCTTCATTTAGAGTACATAATTTTTCCCATACCTGTTTAGCAGTTGTACAATTCTGTACCTTTTTCTTTTCAGCTTTAGTCAAAGCGTTGTATATTGCAGTTAGAGCTTTATGATTCGCCTCATATTGTTTGACATGCTCCTCGGACCATTTTTCTTCAGGAATTAGGGTGTCTTCACTTTCAGATGTCAACGAGCCTTCTACACCTTTTTCTTTTTTAAAGGTTGGATGTTTCCATCCAATCTCAACACTTCTCCATGTGTAATAATCTATCCCACACAAGAAGGACTTCATTTGTATCTTCCATTGAGCAAAGTCCATCTCAGAAATTTGTGGAGGTCGATTCATTGTGTTTCGTTCCATCTATTTCAGGATCTACCGGAAGTTTCCAGAACCTGCTCTGATGCCAATTGAAAATATTAGATAGAACAATTTCAACACAAGTAGAATATATATGTATGCAGCGGAAAAACTAATTTTAGCAACAAAACTTGTAACTGTATTAAACTGATACTGAGTTTACAAATTTTCGGTCAACTACACAAGTTGAGGTTGCAACGGAAGATTATATCGGAAGACTACACAAGTCTTGATCTTCTAGACACTAAGTCCACACAATATTAAAGACACAAAGTCTACACTCAAATCGACACTAAGTCGAAAATACAATTCTTATACTAACACACCCTTAATCTCTCTCTATTTCATACATAGATGTATAATCAAATGATGGACTCCCAAACCTGAGCAAACCTCTCCGTTTGTTTAACTCTCTCTCTGAACCTCTTAGTATTCAATGCGTACTAGCATCTCTCTTTATCTCCCTGTTTCTCTTCTTGTGTTTTTCTGTTTTTCTGCCTCTCTTTTTCTCCCCTGTTTCGTATCTCTCTTCTCCCCCTTTTCGTTGCTTTCTTCTGCAGCAGGGAACACATATATATATACTCCAAGACTTGGTAACCAAGTCAGCAGCCCCGACTTCACAAAACATTCTTGGCAATCAAGACACAGCAAGTATTTTATCAAGTAACAACAACTTGATACTCAATCCGGCAAAACTTATCAAAACAACAAGACTTGAAGACCAAGTCACTGCAGCAGCAATTAATGGACAACTTGATCATCAAGCCGAGTTAATTAACATGACTTGATTACCAAGTCACTTATTCAGCCGAGCCAAACTCCTCTCTTCAGAACTGATAAGGACACCCACAGTTAATTAACATAGCAATCTTTGTGCAGCAGTATTCCATGGATGGACAATATGTATCTTCACCCTAAAAATTATTAGCAACTTGATTTTGTTAATCTCTTCGTTTGAGAGTGACATTAGGTAGATTAACATATGAGGGTCTTGAGACAATGATAGATGGACCAACCATCATGAGGTATTATTAGCTAGCAAAGACAAAAGTGACGAGTACGTGATGGTCTTTAATCTGCTACTAATTTATCTCTGTTGTAGGAGAAATAGATTGATAAATCTCTCTGTGTTTATTCATTGGTAAGGAGGCCTTTATATAGGCATTACATCAAGTATCCCTGGCGAACAGGGATTCCCTATCTAATAGAGTATCTAGACTTCTAGTCTTATTAGGACAAGACACACCACGGAAGTTACGGAGTTAACCTTCCTTGAACACTCCCCCTTGTGTCGCGTCCTCAATGGTGCATGAACCGTTGCCTCGTTAAAACCTTTGCCAGCAAACAAAAACCTCTTGGGCAAAAATAAAAGCATGGTCTAAGGAAAAAGAGTACAACGCACCAACTACAAGTATGTGAGACATGCATAACTAGGCTCCCCCTGAAGTCTAGATGAGAACTCCCCCTGATAGTCATTCAGTCTTTGAGTTCGGATAAGCGACACATTCCAATGCGCTTTACATGCTTCATAAATGTAGATTTGGGTAGAGACTTGGTGAACAGATCCGCTGCATTTTCTTCTGAGCTGACTTGCTTCACCTGGATATTCAAAGTCTCTTGCTGCTGCTGATTGTAGAAGAACTTAGGCGAAATGTGTTTAGTATTGTCACCCTTAATGTATCCCAACTTCATCTGCTCGATGCATGCAGCATTATCTTCAAATATGCAAGTTGGTCCCATCGTAGTAGACTCAAGTCCACTAGACTCTCGAATGTGAGATATAACTGAGCGAAGCCAAATACATTCTTTGACTGCTTCATGTAGTGCAATAATCTCAGCATGGTTCGAGGAGGTAGCAACAAGGGTTTGCTTGGTTGATCTCCAAGATATCGCCGTATTCCCAATGGTAAAAACATAACCTGTTTGGGAACGTCCTTTGTGTGGATCTGACAAATATCCAGCATCAGCAAATCCTACCATCACATCATTTGGTGTATCTGAGTAGGAGGGGGTATCGCCAAAGCCGTATCGGGACCACGACTTAGCATCCGCGGGTCCGGATAAGTTGGCGGATATGTCTGCAAGATGGCGGATGGATGAACCAAAGCCAGTCTTGGCGGATATGGCTGGCGGATGGCGATCCGAGCCATGGTTTGTGCTGTTAGATGCAAGAGATCGACTAGGTGTCGAATCCTGATGAGTGTATCGATAGTACAAGCCCATGTCAAGGGTTCCTTTAAGGTATCGGAAGATGTTCTTGATTCCAACCCAATGACGTTGTGTTGGCGCAGAGCTAAATCTAGCTAACAAGTTCACAGAGAAAGCGATGTCTGGTCTAGTACACTGAGCTAAGTATAACAAAGCTCCAATCGCACTAAGATATGGATATTCAGCTCCCAAGACCTCTTCGTCATCTTCTTTCGGACGAAAGGGATCTTTGTTGATATCCAGACTTCTAACGACCATGGGAGTGCCTGTAGGATGCATAACTTTGTCCATGTTAAATCGCCTGAGCATCTTTCGGACATATGCAGACTGGTGTATAAAAATTCCACCACTTCGGTGCTCTAGTTCTAAGCCTAGGCAAAACCGAGTCCTTCCCAGATCTTTCATCTCGAATTCGGATTTCAAATAGCTAGCGGTCTCATTGATCTCATTCAGAGTTCCAATGATGTTCATATCATCGACATAGACGGCTATAATGGCAAATCCTGAACTTGTTCTCTTTATGAACACACAAGGGCACAACTCATCATTCTTGTATCCTTTCCCAATCAAGTAATCACTTAACCGTGTGTACCACATCCTACCAGATTGTCGGAGTCCATATAGAGATCGTCTCAACCTGATAGCAAATGAACTTCGTGGTTTTTGCTCACTTGACTTGGGTAACGAAAGTCCTTCTGGCACTTTCATGTACATCTCCGTATCTAGGTCCCCATAAAGATACGCAGTTACAACATCCATAAGCTGCATATTGAGTCTCTCTGAGACTACCAAACTTATTAAGTATCGGAAGGTAATAGTATCCATGACAGGAGAATACGTCTCCTCATAATCAATTCCAGGGCGTTGAGAAAAACCTTGCGCCACGAGTCGAGCTTTATATCGCTGGACTTCGCCTTTCTCATTGCGCTTTCTGACAAAGACCCATTTATGTCCAACAGGCTTCACGTTCGGCGGTGTAGGCACAACCGGTCCGAATACTTGCCTTTTCTTTAGAGAGTCTAGTTCAGCCTGGATTGCTTCTTCCCACTTCGGCCAATCCGCCCTACGTTGACATTCATCAACAGTGCGGGGTTCCATATCGTCGTCGTCAATAACTTCTTGAGCAACGGCGTAGGCGAATGCATCATCGATATACATGGAATTTCTTTCCATCAGATTGTGCATGCATAAGTAGTTTAGTGAGATTTCCTTGTTCTCCAACATCAACAGTGAGTCTGAGGCGTCCCCCAGATGATTCAGAGTTGATTCTTGGACATAGGTATAGTCGGAGACAATCTCGTGTGACGGCGTCACAGTATCGATGATGAACGGATCGCTTTGTGCCTGGACACATGCCCTCTTTCTAGGTACATTGTCTTTGGAACCGATTGGTCTCCCCCTCTTTCTAGGAGGATCCGAAGTCGACGCCGGCTCTCCACTTGGAGGTGCCGAGCCTAGGCTGCCGATGGCACCTAGGGCTGCGGGTCCGAGACCGGCGGCGCGTGCTCGCGCATGGCGAGGAATGTTAAGCCTTGCAGGTACATTCGCAGCAGGTATGGTTGATCTTGTCACTTTCGCAATATCAGTAAAGGAGTCGGGCATCGTATCCGCCACCTTTTGTAGTTCTAATATGCGTTGTATTTCAGTCTCACACTGAGACGTACGGGGATCATAATGAGACATAGTGGGAGAGAACCACGTCAATTCCTGACGTTCATTTGGGACGGATGCGGCCCCATCTCCCCCTAACGGCGGGAAGGATGTCTCATCAAAGTGACAATCTGCAAATCTTGCAGTAAATAGATCACCTGTCATAGGCTCTATATAGCGGACAATAGTTGGTGCTTCATATCCAACATAAATAGCTGATCGTCGTTGTGGACCCATCTTGGTACGCAGTGGAGGCGTGATAGGCACATATACGGCACAACCAAAAGTACGCAGATGCGAAATATCAGGCTCGTAACCAGTTACCAACTGGTACGCACTAAATGGTTGGCTATCTGTGGGTCGTAGACGAATAAGCATAGCTGCATGTAATATTGCATATCCCCATGCCGAAACTGGCAAGTTTGTGGCCATGACAAGAGACCTAGCTACAAGCTGTAGTCTCTTGATAGCGGCTTCTGCAAGACCGTTCTGAGAATGAACGTGGGGTACGGGATGTTCAACTTCAATCCCAACTGACATGCAATAGTCATCAAAACACTTTGAGGTAAACTCTCCAGCATTATCCAGTCTGATGGACTTAATCGGATTGTCCGGGTGGTGAGCCCGAAGCTTAATAATCTGAGCTAGGAGTTTAGCGAATGCAGCATTCCTCGTGGACAACAACGCTACGTGTGACCAACGCGTTGATGCATCAACCAGAACCATGAAATATCGAAATGGTCCGCATTCTGGTGTTATAGGTCCACAAATATCACCTTGTATTCGTTGTAGAAACGGAATATTCTGTTTATTATCAATAGCAAAAGATGGTCTTGCTTGAAGTTTTGCTAGTGAACAAGCTTTGCAAAACGAACGATGAGCATTAGACATCGCTACAGAAGCATGAGAAGCAGGAGGAGACCGAACCTCTCCTTGGAACCGAGAGGCGGCTATCGACGGCACGGCCGAACCGAGGCCGAGGCGCCCTCTGTGCTTTTGTGATCGGAAAAATGGATGACCGTGGGAGCATTTCAAAATACGGATCATCAGATCACGACCCGGATGACCGAGTCTATCATGCCAAAGCTTATAAGCATCAGAATCACATAATATAACAACATGAGATTCGTTGGCTCGAATGGTTGTGAAATACATGCCATTGCGAACTCGCTTACACTTCTCCACAATGCGAGTGCGCATAGATTGAGTGGAGGTGATCAACAGATATTCAGTTCCATCTTCAACATAAGTGCTGAGGTGATAGTCATTGTCACGCACATCCTTGAAAGCTAGCAAGGTTCTTGGCGCCTTAGGCGCATATAGGGCGTCCTCTACCCGAATCTCAGTGCCATTTGGCAGTAAGAATTGAGCAGTGCCACGACCCTTAATTACGGGTCCAGTTCCTGTCATCGTAGATAACGACGATTCTCTTGGCGTAAAATCCGAAAACAATTGCCGATTTCTCAGAATCGTGTGAGTTGTTGCACAATCCAACAAACACTCAATCTCGCCTTGATACATCTACAAAAACAATGTAAATTGAATCAATAGTCTACTTTAGACTTTGGCGAACACTTTAAAGTAAGTGTACTGAAACAATATATCATCACAAAATGAAGTGCATTAAGGCCAATAACATAGCCATGGCAACGACAAAACTTGAGAGAAAAAGATAAGCCGCATTTTAATCACCGAGTATCACCAATGATAATCATAGCCTAGGTCAGAGATTGAGACCGGACACCGTCGTAGGTGGCGTGGCCGAGCCAAGACCGAGGCCAAGGCAAAGGCCGAAGCTACCCAGAGGCCGAGCCGAAGCAAGGCGAGTGGTGAGAGTCGGTCAGGCATTGAGGCAATGCGATGCGACGGTTGAGCTAAATCCGAAGCATGGCGAGTCCGAAGACACTTCGTTGCCGAGCCATTGATGCAAAAGTTGCATTTGTTCGATAGGCTATCGATTGTTGGTTTCAAAAAACCGGATTCGGTGCTGAGCCAAGCTGGCGAATGGCCATGGCGAGTGAGGCCTAGCGAGTCGCGGCCAAGCGCTTATGGGCTTTGGCGAGCGAGGCATGGCGGATCGCAGCCAAGTTGGCGGATCGCTGATCGCGGATCGCGGATTAGTTGGCGAATAGCCATGGCGAGCGAGTCCTGGCGGATCGCGACCAAGTTGGCGGATAGCGGATCGCGGATCGCGGATCTCGGATCGCGGATCGTGCATCGCGGCTCGCGGATGGCGTATCGCGTATCGCGGCTCGCGTATCGTGGCTCGCGGATGGCGTATCGCGGCTCGCGGATCTCTCCTTTTGTCTTTGTGATTTTTCGGATATGAGTTAACATCACCAGAATTTTGGTGAACTCAAAATGATTATGCCATTGAGAATTGGACGCATTGAACCAATTTTGCTTTCAGGGATGTAAAAATCTTAAATCATTCGTAGAATAAGATAGATTTTATTGATGACAACTCAAAAATATATCAAGGTTGTTCTAAATAGAACGACTTATCGAACAAAGTCGTGATTTATTGACTATTTTGTCAAAATAACAATCAAAATCAAACTTGAACATGTATCTCATGACCTAAGTCAAATACTTATTCATAGTCTGGAGTATCATACTCCTGAGTCCTACGTTTCTTGGTAGGTTGGAAGTCATCGATGGCGAAGTTCGTATTTTCCTCATCGTATACTTCTTCCTCAAAGTCTCCTACATAGTGTGCTTCTTGTTCTATGTATTGTTTGTGTTTCTTGTAAGCGGCTTGAATATCTCTGCTTGCTATGCAATCGCGTTGGAGATGATTCATAGAACCACATTTGAAGCAAGGAGCCGAAGCATTGTTCGGCGGATGGCCACCACGCCTGGGACCGGAACCAAAACTGTTCCTCCCTCTGGGAGCGGCGGCTCTGCCATCATCCCTTGTCCAAGAAAGCGGTCGGCCACGGCCGACGCCTCTTCTCCCTCCTCGTCCGCCACGTATTGCTCTTGGCGTACGTGGTGGCGGTGCTTGACGTTCATGAGGTTGATGCTTCTGCTTAAAAGCTTTACCACGGGCTTGATGAGATTCCGCAATGAATTTCGGTCCTCGAGGCCTCTTATTGGTGGTAAGAATCAACTCATGGTACCTCTCCTTTCTCTGAAGGACATTCATCAAATCGCTGAAGGTTTTGATAGTGCCTTTCTCGCGGAGATCGCGGTACTGATGCGACAACATGGACGCAGATTCTGGGAACGTTGTGAAAGTCTTCTCCATCATATCATCATCGGTCTTTTCGACCCCACAAAAGCTCAAATCAGATTGCAAGTTTAGCATAGTCTGATGATATTCCTGGACGGAATCAAAATCCAGTAAGCGGATTTGCTCCCAATCAGACATGAGGTCTGGGAGTTGTGCGTCATGCACATTGTCGAAGCGGTCCTTGAGGATATCCCATAGCTCTTTGGGATCAGTTTTCCTCAGGTATTGCTTCTTGAGCGTTGGATGGATATGGCGCCTGAGAAACATCAGGGCTTGTGCTTTCTGTTCAGGAGAAGCGTGTAAGCATTCATCCTCAGGAGGGTTGATGGTGGCAGTAAATCTTTTACCAATGAAAGTGTTCTCAACATCTGAGACCCACCTCTTGTATTCCTTGCCTTGGACATCCAAGATGTCAAATTCTGGACGCTGAGTGTCAGCCATCTACAGAACACAAACAGGGAGACGTTAGTATGTTTGAATACTAATCAAGTTTGATTGTTCTTTTAGAACAGTGCCAAGATATATCATGGTCACATAAATCGATGCTTAATGTGACTTCAAGTCACAATCGATATCTTCCCTTTGTTTTCTTTCCAAAAAAGAATAATACGTTATGGTTCACAGTGACATCACAGTCACAAGCATAACGGTGGCCGGTAACATCACAGTTACCCCAATAAACGTTGGCACCGGGGTGACTAAATCCCCGTATGCCGTCCCGAGAAGCGATAGAATCGGGATGAAGAAGCAGGGACACGGAAAGGTCCCGGAAGAGAAAACAAAACCCAACTATTGAAATTTCAGAAGCGGGAACGTTTATGAAAATATTTACCTCTTCAAGAGAAGCTTGATCAAACGAAACTTGACTCTTGGGGAAGCTTGTTTTCTTCGATTTTTCTTGATTTCTTCTCAACCACGAATAAGGGTTCGCGGATCGCTTGCTTGGCTTGCGAGCAATTTTGATCGTCTGGCGGATGCGTGCAAAAAGTAGCACGCAAGGGAGAGCTGCTGGCGAGCGGGTTGTCTGCCTAGAGGCAGAGTAGGAGCAGTACTCGAGGGTACAGTGCGGCAAGCGAACAGCGCAGATGCTGCTAAGAAGAGGCCGACGGTGCCGAAGGGAAGAATCGGCGGCCGACGGTAGGTTAGGGTTTCGAAAAAAATCGGAATTAGGGTTTCTAGGGTTTATTAGACGGGAGGCTAGAGCAATGTGCTGATAACGTGTTGTAGGAGAAATAGATTGATAAATCTCTCTGTGTTTATTCATTGGTAAGGAGGCCTTTATATAGGCATTACATCAAGTATCCCTGGCGAACAGGGATTCCCTATCTAATAGAGTATCTAGACTTCTAGTCTTATTAGGACAAGACACACCACGGAAGTTACGGAGTTAACCTTCCTTGAACAATCTCATATATTTTCTTTATGGAGAATGACCATTTAGTCCCTTTCTTGTTCTTATTTTGTTTTGGGCAAACTCCTTCTCTATAGTTGCATGATATTAACGGTCATTTTCCTTGCAATTTATTCGTTTTCATTCACACTTCCCCGTCACTTCCTCGAAGCAGCTTTCCTCACTTCACAATTGGGTTCAACTCTCCTAGTAGCCCAAAACTTTGACAACTAAAATGGAAGAAAAGTCCATCTCCACCACACGAGGGATGATGGTGTCTCTATCACTTTGCCCGTCAACTTCGCTGCTAATAGTATAATACCAGCACACTGCGTTTGATTCATATATCTGATCATTATATATTTGTTTGAATAATTCAATAATCAACATCGTCGTTCGTGGGCACACCTAGCCTTCTCAGTCAAAAACTACCACTGCATCATTTGCATCAAATCACTTGAGTTATCTTATATGCTTATCTAGAGTCTCTTTTCGTCTAAATTATTCATATATCATTGGCATTCCCATTTGAAACTGCCTAGCCAACTCAAAACCGATACTTCCATTTTTCTTGATAATTTCTAGTTTTTGAGCCTCACCCAATAGATAGTTAGGCTCTCTGGAGGTGGGGTTATAGAGAATTGAAGTCATGGAGGAGGAGAAGCTTGATGATTTGATCAGCAGCTTACCGTTTGAATTACAGAGCAGAGTTGTTTCCTTGCTGCCATTGAAGGAAGCAGTGAGAACAAGCAGTCTCTCTACATTTTGGAAAAGCCTCTGGTCTCCGATTGAGGTAAGCTTGGATTTTGATCCAAACTCATTAAACCATGAAGGGTCCGGTCAAGAAATCGAACAGGTTATGGGTATGTTCTTGAGGTCTTTCGCTTGTCCGGAGAAATTGGAGCTCAATCTCAAAGTTCTTAACAAGATAAATGAAGCATTGGTTGTCAAAGCTACCAAGGGGGTTAAGCAAGAGCTTCATGTTGAGTTTTTTGAAACTAAGAAAGTTCCAGCAAAAACTTGTTTGTGCCTTCACAGCAATCCCACCCCAAAAGCTGGTTTCTTTGGGGTTAAGTTTCTTCACCTCAGATCAATCACCAATCTTTCCAAACCTTTGGTTTCTATGCTGTTTTCAAATTGTAATGTTCTTGAAAGTTTGAAGCTTGACAAATGTAGAGGGTTGGAGACCTTTGAAGTAGAGACGCATAGTCTTCAGAGGTTGGTGGTGGAAGACTGTTCAGACATGCCTGCTATTGTGGTTTCTGCTCCAAATCTAATATCTTTTGAGTACCATGGCGCTCTTCCTCGGATTGAAATAAAGAAAACAGTGAGCTTAGTTGATGTTGTGCTTGATTTGAGAGACGGACCAGGAAGAAATGAGTTTGATTGTGAGGATGTCTTGCCCATCCTAGCTTCTTTCAGAGATGTTGAGGTTCTCACCATAAGTGGCTGGCTTCTTGAGGTATATATAATTTTACACGGTGTTTGATTTTTCTCTTTTACCACGGTGTTATCAATGTAATGTTGTCGGACTGTTAATATATTAATCCGTTGAAGTAAAAATTAGAGTTTGCGACAGTTTGATAACATAATATGTCTGATAATATGGGTATAAATTTTCCATTTCTAGCTTCTGATGACAAAATGTGCAATATTCATGTAGTGGTTGTGTTCGGGGGGAGTGATTTTTGGGCAGCTTGAGTTCAAGTTCAACAAACTAAAGGAGTTAAATTGCATTGATTCTGTTATCAGCAAAGAGAGAAGGGATTCTCTTGCCTGTTTCCTAAACTCATGTCCGTCCCTGATGAAGTTATCAATTGAGGTAAGCATATCAAATGTTTAACCTTTTAACATGCGAGTAATGCTAGACACATCACATTTTCTTACCGTGACGGCTAATACTGATTACTGAGTACATCCTCATGATCAGAAAGTAGTAATTCATTATGTCACTAACTCTTATGTCATGATTGTGTGGAACAAGCAGATTGAGAGCAAGCTGGACTTCATCCCTAGTCTGTGCTTCCATCAATACTGGCATGAACCTCACCTCTGGATGGACTTCACAACTGTAAAATCAAATACTTCAGATCTTGAGCAGCTCATAAGTATTGAGCTGGTTGGCTTCGTCGGCAAAGAAGACGAGTTGCTACTAATTGATCTCTTACTTGAAAAGGCAACTAGGCTCAACTCGTTTACTCTTGTGTAACCAACAATATTGTTCTCTGTAGAGTGTAGATTGTAAAGAATCCCATGAAACGTAGAATATGAAGAGATCACCACGTCGTGAATATAATGTTGTAGATTACAAGTTGCACATTGATCGCAATTTGAAAAACCAAATCACCAAATGTCGTTCAAAATCAGCACGCCTAGAGTGAAGGTGGTGGGAAGGTGGGCGATAGCGGACGCTCTTGGACTTGGACTTGCTGAAGAGTGAAGACATTCTACCACGGGTTAAGCATGTGGGAAGGGCTTTAGTGTTTGCCAAATTGTTCTCATCAAATCATTATAACCAATTAACTATATCCGAACAAGTTTTTCTTAATGAAGTGTCGATCTACTTCCACATATTGTCATGCTAAAACAAGATTATAAACAATCAACAATAGAACTATTATCATAATGCAAAATCATATGTATTTTAAGTTTAATACTCAAAATTTTCATCACATAACAAATCTGCAACATCGCACAAACTTCATGTGCCATACATCAAAGGGGAGTGCTAAGCTTACATTTATTTACCTTGAGTGTCAATAAGCACCACTCACCCTCAGCTCTCGTCAAGTGGCAAAGAAAGAAGCACGCGGGAAATATTAGTATATAATGGTAAATGATATCAATTTCATTCAATCTTATGTTACCCTACTTGGCCAAGTCTACGGGTTAAATTTTTCTTACGGTAAATTGATGAGGTAAAAACGTGTACTTTTACACCAAACAGCACAGTACCGCAGTTGTGCTCAACACAAAAAACACAAGCCGCTGTCGTTTGTTTAAGTGACGGAAGGGGAAACTCACTCTCTGGTCTAAGCTAGCGTCAAAGTCATGGCCATAGCCGCCGCCATTTCTGTTCCTCTCACCTTCCCAACTCGCCGATCACTCACCTCCTTCCTCCCTCACCAATCATCTCCTTCTCCGAATCTCAAATTCACCTCTCTCACCAAAACCGTCAGCCCTCGCTTACGCCTAGTATCAGCGGCGGCGTCAATGAGCGTCGAAGCAGCCGAGAAGACGTCTCCGGCGTCGTTTCTGGACCGGAGAGAGGCCGGAATCCTTCACTTCGTTAAGTACCACGGCCTCGGCAACGACTTCATCCTGGTAATGAATTTCTCTGCTGATTTTGGAAACTGTTTGAAATCGTTGAAATTGAGATTGGTTTGGTTTTGATTACTTTATTTTGTGTGTGGTAGGTTGATAATAGGGATTCTTCGGAGCCTAAGGTTACGCCGGAGCAAGCAGTGAGGCTGTGTGATCGGAACTTTGGCATTGGCGCAGATGGAGTCATCTTCGCGCTTCCTGGAATCAATGGCACTGATTACACCATGAGGATTTTCAACTCCGATGGGAGCGAGCCGGAGGTGAATCACATTTTATAGTAAATATTACCACTTGATGCTTTGAACTATGTGCGGATATATATGTGATAGCTTCATTGTTCATTATATGTGTGCAAGTGTGTGTATGAGTAGTGTTTCTGTATATCAGAGAGTTTGATGTTGAATCTTATTGTGTAGATGTGTGGTAATGGAGTCCGGTGCTTTGCGAGATTCATCGCAGAGCTTGAGAATCTACATGGGAACCAACGGTATGGATTTGAGACGAAACCAAAAAATGTTTATAATTTTTCGTAAAATGTACATGCTTTTATCTTACATATGCTGATGAATCTTATTCCATGTGTAACTCGTTGCAGCTTTACAGTACATACGGGTGCTGGTCTAATTGTTCCAGAAATTGTAGATGATGGGAAGGTGTGTTCTTGTTACACAATATTAGTAAAATTTAGTTAAACTAAAGCAACCCAACTTCAGAGTTGATCACAAAGTATGCAACTCTGAAAGTATCAATTTAATGCACAAATTCCTGCTCCGTGATGCCTTGTCATGCTATCTTCATCTTCAGTTTAGGTGACATTGTGTATATTTAGTACAGGTTAGAGTTGATATGGGGGAGCCGATTCTTAAAGCATCAGATGTACCCACTAAAATAGCTCCAAACAAAGATCATTCTGTTGTTAAGGCGGGTTTGGATGTTGATGGAGTAACCTGGAATGTAACTTGTGTCAGTATGGGAAATCCTCACTGTATAACTTTTGGTACAGAAGGAGGGCAGGTAACTATTAGTAGAATAACTTCAGACACAGTTGACTTCTATGGTCTGCTTGCTGAGATTTCTCTCAACACATCTTCTGATAATTTTCTCGTAAATGTATTTTGACATAACTCTCACAAGTGATTTGGTCGTAGTAAAGATATAAATTATCCAAGAGAATACTTATGTTTTATTAGGTTTTTATTTGTTATTATTAATGAAACTTTAGAAATGGAGAAAAGAAGTTATAAGCTGCTTTAATGCTTCTTGACCTCAATGTGTTTTGCTCATTTTATTTGTCTTTTAGCAATGTCTCAAAGCTTAACTTGCATAGTACTGTGCCATGCCAACTCGATCATTTCTAACTGTAACTTCTGTACTTTGGGTGTCATGAAGCAGGATTTGCTGGTTGATGAATTGAATTTAGCTGAAATTGGTCAAAAATTTGAGCACCATGAGGTGTTTCCAGCAAGAACAAACACAGGTCAGTGTTTATTTACTCTGTGGATATGCTTTTGTAATTGGTTATCTCGAATCAGATATTGTCTACTTTATTATTATGATGCTACAATTTTTTTTTATATGTGTGTGTATTCATTATTAATGCCTTAAAACAGTGATTGAAGATTGAGAATGCATTAATTCGAAAATTTTGAACCTTACTTTCAGTTTAGTTGGTTGGTTTTTGGTAAACAGCCAAAAAGCTGCTGCGTACTTGCATGTTCCGATTAAAACAAACTTATGGCTTCTTGCTATTCACAGACGATACATATCTATACTTACCTGTTGTCCTGTTTATATGTCAATTATATATTCTTGTGCACTCTAAATGGTTGTTTATAACACGTTTTCATAGATTCTTTGTTCCTATCTTCTGAATCTTAATCTGTTTGCCATTGTTCATTATGATGGATATGTGTTCCCAAGTTTGATTTGATTATGATTGACAGAATTTGGGCAAGTTTTCTCTCCTTCACACATCAAGATGCGAGTCTGGGAGCGTGGTGCAGGTTAGTTCTTTTGCAAGTAAAAGAAAATTCAAGTACAGTGTGATCTGGTACAAAGTCCTCTTCTTAGTGAGAAGCTTAATCACTCTGAATTGTAGGAGCAACACTCGCTTGTGGAACTGGTGCTTGTGCTGTAGTTGTAGCAGCAGTTCTAGAGGGTCGTGCATCTCGGGTAAGTTTTGGGCTCTTCTGTAGAGAGTAATGTTATAATAATGAATTATTTATATGAAAACAATTTCTTCAATTTGGTCTAGCCAATTTTTAACATCATTTCATAATGGAGTAATGTTACTGCAGTACCAATTTTCTTAGAAATTAACTTGTGTGAGCTTGATATCACCTCCCATCATTTCATACGTGGTTTTTAAATGAGTTTGTTAGAATCTCCGAATAATGTGCTAACAAAATGTGGTCAGAGTTCATCATGCAACATTTTCTTTTCTAAAAATCACACTAATCAAAGAAACACCTTCTCATCACTTCCATTTTGGGTACAAGTTATAGAGAAGTGAATGTTCTATCTTTTGCTCTCTGTTCTGCCATTGAATGCTATAAATCGCCCAACCTCATTATTTGTTTCTATTACCTGCACTTTTTGTTATGCTCAACTGTTTATGCTTCTGTTTTGGTAACAGAATTGCACGGTTGATTTACCGGGAGGACCATTGCAGATCGAGTGGAGAGAGGAGGACAATCATATCTACATGACTGGCCCAGCGGAAGTAGTTTTTTACGGATCTGTTCCCCTGTAATTACTTTCAACTAAATTGTTGTACTCTACGATTGATTCAGGACAGTTCCTCTTGTTATATTTAACTTCAGTTGAGTTTTGTAGAATTGCAAATCAGAATGTATGCCGCACATACATTGAAAAATCGTGTTTCTCCAGCTTTCTGAACTCAAATCTGTACAATTATTTGATTCGCTATTTCTTTCGTTTCTTTGCTTTGATTTTTTTCTACCCAAGATAGATCATGAAATGTAGCCAAAAAAAGATAAACAAATTGCAAGGTAAACCAAAAAGCATAACAGCATTAAGACAGTGCATAGAAAAAAGCTTATATTACATTCAATATTCAACAAAACTATACAACACAAGATTAAAGATCGGCTTTCTTGTTTCTTGGTCTGAAACAATTCAACAAAGCACTAAAACGACACCGCTTCAACGAACACCCCTCCTCTTGTTCTTCTTGGACGAGACCCATTTCCCATTGCGCCAATCTTGATGAACCCTCAGCTTCAAAACAGAGTACTCAAGATCCTGCCCAGTATACTCAAAAAACACAGACTGATACCCAGACCCATTATCTTCCGACGAAACCGTACCGACCCACCACCCATCAAGATCGTAAGCATCGATCCTATCACCCACGTGAAACCCACCATTACTACCCTCCCTGATTTGCGGAGGCAAAGGGCGGACCTCGGCGGCCTTGACGGTCTCTTTGAGCGGCTCAGCGTCGTTGAATTCTTCGACCAATTTGTTGTACTGGATGACGTAGTTGGTGCCCATGTTTGCGACGACGGTGGCCTCGTAATACGAGCCAAGAAAGCCTTCGAGTTTGCTGCAGACTTCGACCTGGTCGTCTCTTTGGAACGAGTGGTGTGCCATTTTGCGGAATGGTAAGAATTGATATTGGAGAGAGTGGAATTGAGATACTCTTTGCTCTGATTAGGGGGAAAACATAGTTATTATAATATCTCTTCCATCTCTATCTCCCAATCCAATCGGGTTTTGCATTCTTGTATTCCTATCTGGTTCCTGTTTTTTTAATGATGCTCTGATGAGTATGATCTCATGTCGGTGTTTATGTTTTTGGCAAGATTCGTTTGTCCAACAATTTGGGCCTCCAGATTTATTCCCACCTTACAATTTTCATAATTCACTGTAAATTACGTACAAAACAGATGTTTCAATTGTTGAAATATTATATTATATGGGTTTTTATAATTTAGGGCATTTGAAGGCCCAAAATTTTAAAAAAATGTATGAATTTTGAGCTGATTATAAAAAAAAACACTATTTAACAAATAACTATAAAATATCACTTAATTACAAAATATGCCACTGTAACAATTTAGGTATTGATCCGTCACTGGAAACAGATGTCGTTGGGTAGTTAGATCTGTGACTCCACTACTGTTCACTCTCTCTTTCTCTGACTCCATTTCTCAACTTCTCTCATTCTCTAACTCTGCTTCTCTACTTCTCTACTTCTCTCATCTCATTCTCCGACGTAGAATCTCTACCGTTCTCCGACGCCGAATCTCCACCGTTCTCCTCTACTTCTCCGACGCTGGATCTCCACCATTCTCCTCACCTTCTCCGACGACGAATCTCCATCGCTCTCCTCTCCTTGTCTGACAGCGAATCTCGACAGCTAACTGTACAAACAGAGTTCAGCTGCTCAGGTAATAGATCTTTCACATTCCTTTAGAGATTCAAATAGAGTTTTGATGATGCATGACAAGAGATGATGATGATTCAATATTTGCTGAAGAAGATGATGAGAAATTTGAGATGTTTAGACTGGGTTCCAGAGAGTGAAAGTAAAGAAGGTGGAGGATGGATGATGATTTTAGGTTTAATACATATATAAAGTGTTTATAGATGTTATAGAACATTTTGTTCAAGAATAAATGGTTGGAACTATCAAAGTAACTATTATGTAACTGCTCTTATTTTGAATTTTGCTTGTGCGCTAAACATTATGAGTGTTTGTGTGTGTGTGTGTGAAACAGTGTTATCTGATGGAACTATAACAGTAACTATTCTAGTAACTATGAAACTGTTTGATAACTTTTTTCCCTCACATATGCAGAAAATGGCACCAAAAGTGAGAAACAATCAAGAAAAAGAGGTCAATACAAGCGAATATGATGTACAACACGAGATACATTCAAAGAAAAGGAATGATGACCATAAAGAAAAAAAGACTGAAAAACTAAAACAACACAAGGTAACTATCTATCTTTGTAACTGAAATTTTATTTTTCTGTAACTGTTAGCGTAACTATTAAGCAGTTGATAATGCAAATATTAGTGTATAAATCATCTAACTATGAATTGATGGGAGCACAGAAGAAGAAAGCAGAACATGTAGAAGATAAGGTAGTGGCAGCTGGCAAAAGAAAAAGAAAACAAGCTAATGAAAGCGACGATGATAAAGATGCTGATGATTTAAGAAAAGGAAAGCAAGCACGAAAATTAATAAGTAACTGTCATAGTAACTTTTTTTCTTTTCAGTAAATATCTTAGTAACTGTGTTATAATTGATAAAAATGTCATAGTAACTGCTTATCAAATGTGCAGATAAGGGAAGAAACATGAACTACAGCTAAGAAAAGAAAACGGCAACAAGAGGATGATGGTGATGATGATAATGAAACTGAAGATGATACATCTAGTACTGCCGGTGAATCTGAATATGAAATTGATGAAGATGAAGATGATGATAAAGATTCAAAGAAGCTTGCTGTGATAAAAAAAACAAGATGGAGAAGAACATCAACTGCAAAGTCCTGTAAGTAACTATCATAATAACTATCATAATAACTATCACAGTAACTACTAACTATCATAATAACTATCAAAATATCAAAGTAACTATCAAATTAACTAGTAACTAGTAACTATCATAGAAACTATCAAAAGGTAACTACTAACTGTCATTGTATATATAAAAAAGTAACTAGTAAATATAATAATAACTATTATTCAACTATCATAGTAATTGTGTTTTAAAATGAGCAGATACAGAAGAAATAGGTGCAAACCCTACAATTCAGAAGCACCATACCAAATTTCAAAGAATACGGATGCAAAATACCACAAGCAGTAATAGAGCAGATTGAGAGCACTCCGTTTCCAAAGCTGTTTCAAGCACTCCACCAGAACCTTGTTTACGGTTCAAAGTCAAACAACCAGGTGAGGATGGTGCTGGAAGCTTATGATCACGTAAGAGATGAGTTTCAGTTTGCTGGGAAGAGGTTCCGAATCAAATCATCAGATGTTTCAAAAATTTTGAGGCTGAACCATACAGGAACCTACATTGAGAGAAAAGAGACGCCCATTTCTGATTTCGTGATGAGATTTTTCGGACAAGCGGAGGAAGTAAATAAAAAGATAGTGAATAAAGCCATTGCAACAGAATTGAACAAGAATTCTCAATTTGATGAGGAAAGACGGAGCAGAGATGAGAATATAACAAGACTGATAATCATCGACATTCTAATTAAGCTTCTCTTTCTAAATGCAAAAGGAATCGTCCATATAGACATGATAAGAGCTGTGGAGGATTTAGGTGAGACTTCTAACTATGCCTGGGCAAAAGAAGTCAAAATCTTCATGAAAAAATGTCTCAGTAAATACAAGAAATAGGACAGTGCATCGAAGAATACAGAGGAAGTATTCATGTCATTCTGGTAAGTGTGCGAGTTTTGTCTTCCTTTATTATTTTTTTGTAATGTTTCATTTTGCTGATTATCAACTAACATTCATTTTGTAAAACCAGTATTGGCTGTGCATGAAAACAAAAATGGTGCAGCCGATTCCAGGGAGGGAGGATGAACATCATCTAATTAGAAAATGGGACCTCGAGCAGTTGAAAAAAATATATGTGGAAGTATCAGCTCAAAGACTTGTCGGTAAGTATCATCTTATTAATAACTACCTTTGTAACTATCATATTAGTAACTATCTGACTAACTATGTTAGTAACTATATGAGTAACTATCATCTGAGTAACTATAATCTTAATAACTATCTTAGTAATTATCATCTGAGTAGTAACTATCTTAATAACTATCATCTGAGTAACTATCATCTGTGTAACTATCATCTGAGTAGTAACTATCTTAGTAACTATCCTTTGAGTAACTATCATCTTAGTAACTATAATCTGAGTAACTATAATATGAGTAACTATCATCTGAGTAACTATCATCTTAGTAACTATCATTTTAGTAACTGTGTTAGGAACTGTAGATATATATGTTAACTGTGTCAGTAATTGTTCTTTTATTTTTTTTTTTAGAAACATTTTTCAAACTGCAACGAAGACCTGGAGGGGAGCAGTAGTGATGATGATGATGAAGCTCAACAGAATGAAGATAAACCTCAACAGAACGAGCAGACTGAAAGGGACCAAAAGCAACTTCCAATGCTGAGCGAGGAATTTTCAAAACAGCTCAGAGAAAAGCATAAGAAGATAGAAGATCTAGAGAGACAGTGAAAGGAAAGAGAGAGCAGATTGGTGCAGCTGTCAGAACAATTAAAACCTGCAGAACTGGAAATTGTGGTGCTGAAGCAGACTGCAACTGCACAAAACATCGAAAATGAGAAATTAAAGGCTGACTTGGACAGCCAGAAGAAAATTGTGGCCGCGCTAACTCAATTCTCCGACACAATGGAGATGACACCACAAAAACCTCAATCAGATGGCCTGGAACACTTGGCAAATGAAGCCAAAAAAGAAGGTCATAAAGTTCAGGTGGAGGAAACCAGTCAAGAAAATGAAAAAGCAGAAGCGCTTGAAACAGATCAGATGTCACGCCCTGAATTTGAACCGATAAAATTCAAATTCAAAAACGTGATAATTCAATAATCACAACAACTAAAAACAAAAAGAATTCAAATAAATAAGCATTAGATAATACATCTCCATCCTTACACAAGTTGTAAGATATCGGACAATGCAATCGTTCACTCAAGCCTCACTATACTTAAAGAAACAAAACTAAATGAGTAGGATCACTTCTACTCGCCACAGGTACCAACCACCGCCTCAACTCTGTCAATCCTCACCTGTACAATTAACCCTACACCCTGGATTGGTGCACCGGGTTGTAAACAACGAACCCGGTAAGCTTATAAAGCTCGTGTGAGTAAACTCAGACTCACGCAACAACTCTTAAACCATCAAACCACACGCACACAAAAATACAAGGTAAAATTCAGACTTTCCTGCTTGAAAGCATAGTTCAGGAATGTGCAAATCTTACACAATTAAAATCGTGACTCCTGCAAATAGCTTAGTTTAGGAAGTCACGCACATACAATTAAAATCGTGACTCCTGCATATAAGTTAGTTCAGGAAGCCACACACAATAAGTAAAATCGTGACTCCTGCATATAGTTTAGTTCAGGAAGTCACGCACAAACAATTAACATAATATATAATAAATGAAAGCATATAATAAATCTGTCAACCCCAAAACGGAGCCAAGATATTGCTATCTTAAACTCACGTTGCTTTCTTTAAAACCCATTCCTTTTAAAACAAAGGAAAAACACAAATAATTTCATTTTAAAAACATGCATGCATGAGACCAAGATAACCCCACACGAGTACCCGTCATGCCGTGCAAAATGGGAATCACATTTCCAAGACAACCACAACTCGTGAATTATAAATTCACAACTCAATCAATAAAGAAGTAATTCAATGATTACTCTTTTATACAATGCAAGCATGAGACCCAGATAACCTCAACTTGGTTACCCCTAATGACGTGCAACGACAGACAGACTAGAGCTCTAACTGTTCGTAACCAATCACCCGGCCAAAGGCTTGGTTCCCGATATATTGCCTCGTCACATAGTGACCGTCCGAAGACATAAGTACGCCACAACCGTGGCCGTCCGAAGACAACAGTAAACACACATCACAACAGTGAACGTCCGAAGACAAAAGTACACCACAACCGTGGCCGTCCGAAAACAACTGTAAACACACATCACAATATATATTTCACGTAAATATATATAAACGTAGGCATTCTCTCAGGAAGTGCCCACTAATACCAACTATAGTTCATTGATCAAAATACTTTAAAATTTATTTTTATATTAAATTCATTTTACTTACCGATGAACCGTAGTCGATCGAGTTCATTCAATTTAAAACAAATATCATTTCCGTAAATTCATTTTACATTTAACAATACAGATACTATAATTAACTCGTATTTAATAAGAATACAGTGAGGTTTACTCACCTTAATTTACCAGAAATGGTAAATATCTGTTTAGAGTCGAGTCGGATCGCTGCAGGATCAGGTCGGATCGAATCGCTGCAGTTCCGGGGTCGGGTCAACGGTCAACGTCTGGTCAACACGGGTCAACGGTCAGTCGGGTCGGTCAACGTGGGATGGGTCGGGTCAAACGGCTGAAACGGGTCAGGGAGAAATCCGTTTGATCCGTGCGATTCAGAGTGAAATGGCGCGATCTACCTACACAAGGAGACGCGCAAGGAGAAACCTTGCCGAACGGTGGGTGGCACACCCCCGGGCGTCACCTGCAGCGCCGCCGCGCACGGTGGTAGTCCGTCGAGGCGCCGCCGCTCCGTACTTTGTGCTCTTCCAGTTCCGATCCATGACTCAAACTGAAGAGGGCGTCGAGATGAACACTTTGACACGTCGCACGCCTCGATTGGTGGCCGGACAAGGGAGATCGACGCGAAAGAAGCTCCGGATTCGAATTGGGGACGATGAACAGTTTTTCGCGATATTTTTCTGATATTTTCGGAATTTCTGACTTTTCTGAAATTAAATTCATTTTTATAGAAATTTCATATTTTTGAAATAACTTCAACAAGTCGTAACTTTTTCATACGACGTCCGTTTCACGCGTGCCACGTGTCTACGAAATCGTATCGTCGAGCTCTACGATTTTTGTGAAGGAAGCTTTCCAAAATTCACGACGAATCAAAAAGTCAACTTTTGACCCATCGAAACTTAATCGCTTTTCGGATTTTAACTCTCGAAATCACTTCCGACCTCGAGCAACAACTAATAAAAAGGGTAAGAAATATGAAATTCCGTAAACCACCCTTCCATTAATTTCTAGGAATTTACACGAAATTGAATTATAAAATCGGGGTTACTACATCAGCTAGACGCTTTGAGAATAGTAGAGGAAGAAATAGAAAGAAATTGTCAGTTGGCTGAACAAAGAGCACAAGAAGAAGAAGCTGAAAAGAAAAGAAGAGAGGAAAAAAAAAACAAAAGTAATTAGAATTTGTTTCAATTTCCAGATAGTCTTGCTAGTAATTCTTTTGGTAACTACATTAGTAACTACTAATTATCAGTAGTTTTTTTCAGTAACTGTATAGCTCACTATCTGAGTAACTATATTCATAACAATTTTAGTAGCTATCTGAGTAGCTATCATCTTAGTAGCTATCATCTAACAAACTATTCATTAACAATCATCTGAGTAGTAACTATCTTAGTAACTAGCTTAGTAACTATCAACTATGTATCTATCTGACTAACTATCTGTGTAACTACCTTACTAACTATCATTCCAGTAACTATCTGTTTAAATATTTTAGTAATTATCTAACTGACTATCATGTGATTAACTATCTGTGTGACTATATTAGTAACTATATGAGTAACTATCATATGATTTATTATCATATGAGTATATGTATTAATAACTATAACAATAACAGTTATCTCACATAATTTTCCTATCGCGCAGCTGACAAGGAAGAAACTTTAACATATCATCGAAAAATCCCAGACGAGGCAAGATGGTCACCAAAGACACCAGTGACAGAATTGCTTTCTTTCAACATCTTGCTGGGGATCATATCTCCATGGGTAGCTTACAACACTCCAACTCAATCACCGCAGCAACCAGTACAAATCTCAGCAGCAAATCTGAGGACACCACCAGCAACACCAGCACCACAGCCCATATCACCGACTCTCAGAGACATGATAGCGGAACCTCACAAGTTCCAAATCATCGAGTCACCGGTTCCCATGCCTATTTTCAATCAAGTTGAAGTAAAAAAGAAGAAAAAAGTGCATTTCAAGTCAAACAAAAATGTGACAGAATTTCCAATTGATGAAACGCACTCTGGAAGTACAGCAGCATCCCTGGGAATGTATTCATATGTTGTCCGCATAAAAAACAGAAAGTGGATGTCAAAAAAGGACAACATATACTGGTGGAAAGATGTCAAAGCAGAACGAGAAATCAGAAGAAAAAAGGCATGAAGAGAACAGAAAAAAGTTGGAAGAAGAAATGTGCAAAAAGAAAGAGGAAAGTGTGAGAAAGGTGGCGCAAACAGAACAGATTGAATCTGTATCTGTTCTTACGTTATTTGATGACGTAGCTGCACTGACAGAGGATGGTGAACCAATATACATAATTGGTGATTCAGAGGAACCTTCTCAACCCAGCCAAAGAGAGGTGCTAGACTGGGATGAACACAGAGTTTACAGAGATTACATGGACAACAACACAAAGCTCAAGCTGCAAGAATACTGGAACAAGGCACCGAGTGGGTAAGCATAAAATTGATTTATCCCGGTATCTGTCTTAGTAACTGTGTTTCCTACTATCTGTGCCGGTATCTGTCTGGGTAACTATCTTAGTAACTATCAACTAAGTATATCACTAACTATCTTAGTAACTATCAACTAAGTACCTATATTTTCATTCCCAAAAAAAAAAAAAAGTACCTATATTTCTGACTAACTATCTTAATAACTAAACTTAGTAACTATCTTAATAACTATTTTAGTAAATATCAACTAAATATCTATCTTTCTGACTAACTATCAACTTAGTAAATTATCTTAGTAACTATCAACTATCTATCTATCTTTCTGACTAACTATCTTAGTAACTATCAACTTAGTAACTATCTTAGTAACTATCAACAAAGTATCTATCTTTCTGACTAACTTTCTAACTATCTGTATAACTACCTTAGTAACTACCATATGAGTATCATCTGAGTAACTTTCTTAGTAACAATCATCTGAGTAACTATCATCTTAGTAACTATCATCTGAGTGTAACTATCATCTGATTTACTATTATGTGTGCAGAGTGTTTTTCTGGGAGGGAAAAGAGGTCGGAACGAAATTTCAAAATATGAAATAGAACAAGTGGTGTTTGGAATTGAAGTGGCAAACAATATGATAGATGCATTTGCAGCTTTATTACATGGAGAAATGATTGACAATGACGATGCAAATGCACCTAAAATTGAAATTATGCAGACTCACTCTTGGGTAAGATACTAATTAAAAAGAAAAAATTATATTTTTATAGAAAACCTTAGAGATAACTAATCATTGGTTTTGTTTGAAAAAACAGATGTCGACAGAAGATCTTGAAGCAAAACCAATGCATCAGTTCCTATGTGAACCACTATATGAGAAGATTGGTAAAGCGGACATCATTATGTTCCCACTAACACATAAGAGGAACTTTCACCATACTCTTCTGGTGTTTGATAAGGAGTCATGCAAATTTATCCACTTCGATTCCATGAGACCTAAAAGAAGAAATTCCGGATAAAGTTTTAAAGATGCTAGCAAAATAGTATGTTAGTAATCGTCTGAGTAACTATCATCTTAGTAACTATCCTATTAACTATTATTTTTTGTAACTATCTGACTAACTATGTTATGAACAGGTTGAAATGATTGATATATGGATGAGAGCTGTCATTGATCAATCTGATGATATGCTGGATCAAGGTTGCCGATATAAAATCGACACAAACAAGAGCTCCTGCACCGAATTAAAGATGGTAGAAGAGGCTCTTACCGAAGATGAAATTAAAAGTATAAGGTGGATAAAGGAGAACTATAGGGCCAAGATGCCTATCAATTCATTCTCTGGGAAATTACCTCAACAAAAAGATGATTCGTAAGTTCTAAACCCAGCATCTTAGTAACTATCATCATAGTAACTGTTAGTAACTATTTAAGTAACTAACATGTTTGTAACTATCTGTGGAACTATGTTAGTAACTATCTGAGTAACTACCATTTTAGTAACTATCATATTTGTAACTATGTTTCTAACTGTCTGACTTTAAATAATTTATTTATTGTGACAAAAGAGCGTGGACTGTGGGATATATGTAATGTACTTTATGAGCGTTATCATGTCACAATGTGACATAAGCGAGAAGTTTGGGAAGGAAGAGGCTGACAGGTATAGAGCTCACATTCTAAAGAGGTTTGCGGAAAATCGGCATAGTTTGAGAGACTGTTAGAACATATAGTTTTTTTTAACAGATTGTTGGGAAAATTTAGAAAGTTTCAAGTATAGGAAACGTGTCAAGTAGTTTGAACAGATTGTTATTTGAACAGATTGTAGTATGAACAGATTGTTATTTGAACAGAATGATAATGCTTTATTTTAAAAGATTGTTGTTTATGCTTTAGAGAAGTGATTCTGTGCATAGTACAGATCAAGTTGATCCTTTACCTGCAGACATATACTTTGATACATTAGAAATGTTTGATATTATCTTACAGTGATAAAATGGTTTCCAGAAGATACTATCTCACTAACTATCTTACTAACTATCATCTTAGTAACTATCTTACTAACTATCAAAATAACTATCATTTTTAGTAACTATCTTTCTAACTATCAAACTAACTATCTAATTACTAATCTATGTACATTTAAATATAACTTTCACCTTTTCAGTAACTATCTTAGTACTATCTAATTAACTAGCCAAGTAACTATCACATTTTCAGTAAGTATCGTAGTAGCTCTCTTAGTAACTAGCCCAATAACTATCAAATCAACTGTTTTTGTTTCTTCAAAAGTTTTTGACGGTAACTATCTTAGTAACTATCACATTTTTAGTAACTATCTTAGTAGCTATCAAATCAACTGTTCTTGTTTCTTCAAAACTCATAACTATCAAAGTAACAATTTCAGTAACTATCTTAGTAACTAGCCTAGTAACTATCAAAATAACTGTTCATGATGGTTGGTTTCTGCGTGTCTTTAAACTTGATAATTGACGGTTGATTGTCCCAATACATGACTGTTTCTTTTCCATGCTCCGAATCCAATACATGACGGTTGGTTATCTATGCTTCTCTTTAAATAACTCATCCTTCTCGCATGAAGTATCACTAACTGCTCATATTCTCTGTAATTTTCTCTTCTCTCTGTGTCTACAGGTTTATTTATGAGAACGTTAAAGACCACGAGAATGACTACTGGTGAATCATCTGCTAGCAAGCGCCCTCGTCTCTCTTCCTCTTCTTCCTCCTCTTCATCATCTGATTCATCTGACTGTCCTCCTCGTCCTCCGCCTCACTCTTATGAGGATCTACCCATATTTCCTCCGGGCATTCCTCTACCTCCAGTTGAGACTCGCATTCCTCACCCTCCTAAAATGGAAGGATACACTGGAGCTATCCCTCCAGCAAAGTTTGAGGGGGAGCCATGGCGTCCTCCAATTCATGTTGAACAAGACACCATGGAATATTTTGGAGCGTATCTCGTGGGGTTGGAAAAACAAATGAGAGGATGGGCGAAAGATGTTCTGAACCGGTTGGACAATCTTACTAGGCAACAAGTTCTTCTTCAAGAACAAGTGATCTCACTCTAAGCAATCATCATGAAAAATCAGAAGTAGATGTTTCTGTGTATCTGTAATCTGTTTATTTTTATGTTTTTCTTGAATCTTTTTTGTAATCTAATGAATTAATGAATGATGTTAAGCTGAATTGGATGTGGTTTTGATCTCTTTCTTTCTCATTTTTCAATCCAAACATGTTAAAGTTTCAATCCTTTTTTTTTCTTCTTATTTTCAAAGTGAGATGGTCCTTTATTCTAATAACTTGTATATTATATGAGTGCAAAATGAGTAAGCACGCTGATTTTCTACAATTCAAATCTGTAAAAAAAAAATTAAAAAATACTTAACTAATTGAATTTCTCATTAGATAATGTTGACAGTAGCCATAGAGAGGCTACCCAGGCTCCCAAACCCGCAGCCAAGCCTCTTGGACCCGGCCCAGGGCCCGGGAGCAGAGCATGGACACCTGGTCCCGCGCCCAGGGAGGTCTTACTTGTGATCGGAGCCCGGGAACCGGGGACGGCAGCTCCCCAAACAGGGGCCGAAATAGCCCAGCAATATATGTAGAATGGGGCAAGTCCCACATCGAAGGGTGAGGTCAGTCCTCGTACTTGGCAGCCTATATATGAGTCACAACTACCTTTATTAATAGGTAATCAATACTTCAACTACTCATTCCCGCTTAAGTTATCGGTTTATCCCAACTATACTGACTTAGGCATCACAGCGGAATAAACCGGCCCCGCCCGGTATTCCCTTAGTTAGTGATATTTGCAGGAATGAATCACACCAAGATCCATCGGTCTCTGTGAGTCTACAGATTCTGACAGAAACAATTGTCCCACCAGCAGGAAGGGAATCAGTCAACCAACAGATCGTAAAAAAAAAAAATTAAAAAAAAAGGTTTACGCAGCAAGTATGTTTGTAACTGCAGAAAGGAGGGAAAGAAGTCCAAAGGAGGATCGGCAGGTTCTGGACCACTACTGGTCAAAATCCCGGGGGCGAGGCAGGACCAGTCCGTTGGCGGCTGCAGCCAGTACGCTGCCACCAACCGTGATCTGGGTGCTATGGTCGGCGAATACGACCGCAATGCACACGCCCGGAGGAATCCCACCAAGTCTGGGACCTGGAACCCGCACCAGCGTCTCCCGGTGCCCCGAGCAGAGAGGAAGGTAGGCTGGCCGCCAGCAACAGCCAGGACGATGTTTCCAATCCCAGCCAGTACGATATGGCGGGAGAGATAGAAGAGATGAGAGCGGAAGTCAACCGCTTGCGAGCAGAGAGCGACATGGACAGGGCAAAAGCCAATACCCGGTATCAAGACATGGAAGCGGTGAATGCCGCACTGGTGGCTGCCTTGGAAAGGGGACAGCAGAGCAATGCCGCTCTGACAAAATCATTCGCGCCGCCGCCAAGAAAGTCCCCACACTAGGAGGTGGGACAATCATCAGGGGGAGAGAGAGGCACCGACGTGGCGGGAGAGGAGTTCTCGACAAACACAGCGCCACAGGAGATCGTCCCAGGAAATCGGCGGGCAAGTGGTTCATTCCAGGGTGATACCATAAGCCCGACCGCACGAGTATTCCAAATACTATCTGACTCAGTGTCAGATAAAAAGGCCCAGATGGAGGCAACCGAGAGGAAGGCAGCGAGACCGCCGGAGAGCGCGCTGTTCAATGAGCGAGCCGGTCCCTTCTCACCCCGGGTTCTAGAATCCGGAAAATCTAGCACCCAAAAGTCACTAAAGCTGACGTCTAGGGTCGGTTGTCCATACCAACACCTGGACAGCTTCCGATCACAAACGTGTGCTAAGGGTTACTCTGACGCCTTCTGTTGTAACATATTCTAAGAGACCCTGTCCGGGGAGACACTCAGCTAGTTTTACGAGTTACCGGTGAACTCTATTGAGGCATTCGAGCAGCTGGCCGACAGATTCGTAGGCAGATTCATCTTAAGGGTCGAAGGGGCCCGGACCTCGACAGTTCTCTTTATCTGCAAGCAAGCCGATGACGAAGAGCTAATAGCCTTCGTTAACCGTTGGCAAACGGCCACTGTCGGGGTCAGGAACCTGGACAAGGGGATTGCCGAATCAACTTTCAAGCAAGGTCTCAGGCCCGGAATATTCTCGTACGCTGTACGGGTGGAGGTCCCGCAAGGTTGCGATGAACTAATGGCAATGGCTATTAGGCAAGCCCAGGCAGACCACGAAACGTACGGAAGTCGCCAGCACAAGAGAAGGCAGGAGGAGTCGGAGCCTGCCTGGCAGACAGTCAGAAACTGGCAGCAGGGCCAGGACCGAGGAACTTCATCCGACCAAAGGCCTAGGAGTTGGGGGAACCAACAGCTCCAGACGGACAATTTTGACACCCCCCAACGAGGTGGAAAGCCCTCGTCCTACCAGCAAACCCGCCCCCTGGCAGTCATGCCCGCAGGCCGACAAGAGGTATTCTCCACCTTAACCTCTTCTTATGAGGATATCATGTATGAGAACTGGAACAACATCCCTCCGCCGCCAAAAAGAAAGCACCCAAAGGGGAACCTGACCAGAGCACAGACCAGTAAATACTGCTCCTACCACGATGAAGTCACACACCGGACAAACGACTGCCTTGTCTTGAAAACAGCAGTTGAAAGACTAGTCCGCCGTGGCGACTTACAGCGGTATCAAGGTGAACCTGACATGTAGGAACTGCGCGGGACAAGGATTTCTATCCCGCCCCACCAAGGCTAACCCCCCGCCTCCCCCGGTTCAAACCCGTAGAGAAGCTCAGCGGTCCAACCACTCACCAGCCCGAGAACAAAATGCTAATTTTTTCAACACAATTAGCTAGGCATTCCAACCGGTTCGACTTGTGTAATTTCAGAAGTCTATTCCAACTTTGTTTCCAACTAAGTACAAAGGGCAAATCGTTAGTAGCCAAGTCAAAGAGCAAATTGAAACAGGCATAACACAGGCTCAGGCAAAATGTCCATTCATTAAAACTCAGGGCAATGTTTACAGGGGACTACGCCACCGACACCAACCCGGTGGGAGAGCAAACAAAAAAAAAACAAAAAAAAAAAGAGAAAAAATAGGAGGGAATTGTACAAAGTATGGAGCCTGCTACGACACTCTCGCCTGCTCCTCCTCTTCAGCAACCTCTCATTCATTCGCCGGTCCACCCGCTGCCCCCTCACCATCCGGCTCGATCTCTCCCTCCAACTCCTCTTCCGCATCTGCCTAAGGCTCTGGTAGCTTTGAGATATCAAGATATCCCTTAGCCTTCCAATTGTCAAAGGCATCAACTATCCCTGCCTCCCGAGCCCGTTCCAACAGATCAAGAAGCTCATCGCTTTCCTGATACTTCTTGACAACCCGCCGGTACAGCTTCTGGTCATTCTCATCGACCGCCCTGTCAGCAGAAGCGGATGTCATTGCCACCTCCCGCTGGAGCTCCTCGACCCTCTACTCCTCCAGGCCCTTATTCTCCTCTTCAAGAGCCTCGACCTGGGCCTCCAGCTAGGCCACCTGCTTCCTGGTCTTCTCCTCCAACCAGGCCTTCTCCCGTTGGAGCTTGGATTTCTCCACCTCCAGGAGGTCCCGAGCACTTGTCAACGCCGCCACCTGCTTCTTCAGCTCCAACAGCTCTTCACTTGCATCTGACTGATACAAGTAGTACAGCAGCTACAGTTTGATAGGCACCGGTTAGAAAGCAACAAAGCAAAAAATAATGTTGAACAGATACTAGTGGCAAACTATCCTTACCTGGAGGGTCATCTCCTTGGTTTTCAGCCGGTGCCCCTCTGGTCGCCCTCCCGGAGCCCCAGTCTTATCCAGCTCCATGCCCCTCACATCCATGAGCAGGCTCCAGACGAAAGGCTCGTCCGGACAGCCATGCTCCATTCCCAACCCCGCAGCAGGAGTCTTCTCCACCCCCGATGCTTCTGTGACAGCAGCAGCATAACTAGAGGCTGCAGGAACCTTGCCTTGGGCGGCAGTGGTGCCAAGACTCGTCAGCTTCAACCGCTTGGCCAAGCTCTCACCAACCGACCGGCCGGTGAACATAACAAGAGCGGAGGCCAACATCTTTCGAGTCCACCCTCCTCTTTTCCCCCAGATTAACCTGTAAGGAAGAAGATCGGGCGGCAGACAACAGGGACCGGGTGACAGTAGGCACCAGTCCCAATCGTCGGGGAATCGTTCCAGGACCACCCGGGGGCTTGGACGGCCCACCGGGTGTCGTCCTCAATCCAGACGCCCCCGGGCGTCCTGCTGCAGGAGTCTTTACGCGTTTTAAGACGTAATCCTCGTCCGCAACATCCAGGGCCACAGGTTCATCGTGTATGGTCAACTCGCCGGTTTTCCGGTTAACCGTGGCTCTCGCGGCGGCGTCTCCCTTCTCCTTCAGTTTGGAGACAAGATCCCGGTTGTTCATCGACAGCGTTTCGTGGGCTTTAATGGCCGTCCGGCCAGATACACCTACAGAAGACCAAGCAAAGGGGTTAGACAAAACACCAACTAATTCAACAGGAACATGTACAACCACTCCACATTCCACCACCCACTGGGATTCCACCACCCACTGGGATTCTCCCCCCCCCCCCCCACCCCAGGCTACACAGTTCCAGCACCCCCCGATGGATGAAGTTGTAGGAACTACGCTCCTGGTCGGACCAGCACTCAAATACCCGGGCGATTCTATCCATCTCCAGGTCAGACAGCTCGTACGACTGATCGCCAATCGGCTGAAAGGCTCGGGAACGCGGTACTTCCTACTCCTTTTCTGCCAATTACCCCCCACCATCACCACCTTCTTCCTCCAATTATTATTAAGCCAGAAGGGCAGGCGGGTTATCACCGGCTTATAGTCCTTCATCCTCTCTTGGTCGTCCGTCCCCGGTCGCCGGGCGGCCGGTTCAGAGGTTTCACTGGAGCTCCTAGAATCTATGTAACCTAGGGGAAAAAAAAAATAAAAACCCTATGGTCGGTCAGAAATACAACCCAAACAACGGCCGCGAGGCCGGACGAAGTATGTAAGGCCTCAGCAAAGCCCCACAGCGACCACTATCAGCCGAAAATCCCCAGATTTCGATGAAATTCGGTACCAGCGGGGTCACATCCAAAGGGCAAACCGAGATACAACCAGGTGCCAGTCGGATCAACCCACAAACAAGAAAAAAAGAAGAAGTTTCAGAATCACAAGGGCATAACTCACAGATTGGTATGCACGATGACGGAAACTCAACAGCTGGAAAACACCAAGCAATTTTGTTGAACACGCTGAACAGGGGAACAGTTCTCAGCCAAAAGCAACAATGCACGGAGCAGCAGGGGTTTATATACAGGTCCACTATCCTAAGCACCCCTTGAGTAAATAGGGGTTTATATATCTCCCCCCCCCCCCCCCCCCCCCCAAACTGAAGTAGGGCAAATAAAACGCCCCCGGATCCGGGCCATCCATCCCTGACCGTCCCCTCGCGGAACGTGTGGCAACTTCCCACGCCATCATAACTAATGGGGCTGAGGGAATACCCCCTTAAATACATGTCAGACACTTGCCTCGCATGCAGAGGGTAGTTGAACCTACAGCCTATTCCAACCTATGGCTGCGATCTCCCAACGGTACGAGCATTCGAACTTCTATTCCAACAAGTTAGCAGTATCCTAACACATAAACCCTACGGTACAAGACATTCCACCGGTCGAGCTTATTCCACCTCTACGGCCAGCAGCAACGGCTAAAACCAGAAGATTTGTTCCTCTCATACAGGACGAATCTTCCAGCAGGCTAAAAAACCCTGCCCATGTTTTTCTCTCACCGCCGGGCGGTTGACTAAAGCCAAGAAACAATGGCTAGGTATCCCACCAGAAGAACTCTTCCTCTAGCACATGAGAATTCTTCCAGTAGGCTCAAAACCCTACAAGAATATTATGAACAGGCTACGATATTCCAACTGTAGTACCTGCTCCAACTAAAGGCTACCCTATTCACCGGTACATCCAGCTTGAACTATTGGCTGCGGACTTCCACCGGTCAGGTCTGCACTAATTCCTCTCTCTCTCCTACGGAATAACCGGTCATGCGAATCGAAACTTTCCTATGGATAGCCTTGTACAACCTACGGGCTACAGGTACCACCGGGCTTTATAAACCCGGGAGATTTGTTCCTCTCATACAAGACAATCTTCCCTCAAGCTAGAAACCCTGCATATACCTCATGCTTGTAAGAACAAAGGCTAAGAAACAATCGGGGATGTTGGTCGATACGAACACAGGGCCGCTTCACCCCACCGGGAGATTTGATCCTCTCATACAGGACAATCTTCCCCCAGGCTAAAAAGCCTGCACATACTTCACGCCTGCAGGAACAATGGCAGTGAAATTTGGGGACGACGCCCAAGGCGTACTCTGGGCCACGCCACCCCACCAGGAACTCCTCTAACAGGGGGCATGTTTCCCTCTGGTACCAAGTCACCTCATCACACAACTGATCAAGGCAACCGATGCCCTATGCGGCTACGATTCTAAACTTGGGGGACTCGTTTATCCTCATGCACTATATTCACCGGGATTCCCCGGGACATAGCATGGCATGGCGGATTTCAAAGCCACATTATCTTCATGCACTATATTCACCAGGATTCCCCGGGACATAGCATGGCATGGCGGATTTCAACGCCACATTCATCATCTCATGCACTACATCTTATACCCATATGCAACCGTCACCATCAACATCATAACCATGCACTCATCACAGTATGCATCATCATAACAGGTTTATCCGAACGCCCAGCCAAGGCTAATCTTAAACGAGGACTTGGGGGGTTACGGCACCGTTGGGTTCGCATCCCTGCGGGTCTGCGGGCCTGTAAAGCAAGACAGATTTAAGTCCCCATTCAAGATGGCACTTGACCAGGAACTTGGGGGACTTGTTGACAGTAGCCATAGAGAGGCTACCCAGGCCCCCAAACCCACAACCAAGCCTCCTCGACCCAGCCCAGGGCCCGGGAGTAGAGCATGGACACCTGGTCCCGCGTCCGGGGAGGTATTACTTGTGATCGGGGCCCAGGAACCGGGGACGGCAGCTCTCCAAACAGGGGCCGAAATAGCCCAGTAATATGTGCAGAAGGGGGCCATTCCCACATCGAAGGGTAAGGCCAGTCCTCGTACCCGGCAGCCTATATATGAGTCCCAACTACCTTCATTAATAGGTAATCAATACTTCAACTACTCATTCCCGCTTAAATTATCGGTTTATCCCAACTATACAGACTTAGGCATTGGAGCGGAATAGACCGGCCCCGCCCGGTATTCTCTTAGTTAGCAGGATTTGCAGGAAGAAATCACACCAAAATCTATCGGTCTCTGTGAGTCTCAGATTCTGACAGAAACAGATAACATTAATCATCATTCATCTTGTCTTAAGAAAACCATTAATCTTCATCTTCTATACGCACCCAAATATGAATTGAGTACTATGTTTTAGTTACATTTCATTGTTACTCGTTATTCACATGCTCAATTCACATAATCATTCTTTTCTTCATTGTTCATCGTTGTTGATTTATAAATCTTTTGACATGTATTGAAATAACGATCATAGAAACTATTTGACATGTATTGAAATAACGATCATAGAAACTATTTTATAAACTTTTTAAAATAAAGCTAAATCGACGTCATTGTAGATTTGTTGGCTTAAGGCTACCAAACATTATTCATACATAATACGGAGGCGTGACGTGAGAACAACCCTCAAACATTTAAAGACCAAGGTGCGCCTCTTGAGAAATCCGGAGGAGGAGTGCTTCTTTGAGGGCCAGAAGGTGGAATTGGGACTCCCTTTGGTAGACACCAAAGTTTAAGCTGTTATGAGGAGGAAATGGAGGAGGAGTGCTTCTTTGAGGGCCTGAAGGTGGATTTGGCACTCCCTTTGGTAGAACACCAAAGTTTAAGCTGTTATGAGGAGAAAATGGAGGAGGAGTGCTTCTTTGAGGGCCTGAAGGTGGAATTGGCACTCCCTTTGGTAGAACACCAAAGTTTAAGCTGCTATGACGAGGAGGAGGAGGAGGAATCTGCTCTCTCTTTTGTAGACTTCGGAAATTTAATTTGCTTGGCGAATCTGAATGTGGAGGATCAACATTATGTTTTGTTCCGCTACTTGGTCCGACTGATGGAATTGGTTCTTTTGGTAGACTACCAAATGTTAAAGGTTTATAACAGGAGGCAAAACCTAGACAACAAAAGCACAAAGGCCACATGCCGGAATTTGTCATAAGAAACTGCCATGGTGCCTGGCTTTGTGATTTAATTGGTTTATGATGGAAGACTATGCAATATCATATGATTCATGTCACCTTTATATAAAAACTATGATTTAGGAAAATATTACAATACATATTTTCTACTAATTTAGTACATATTGTTCTATTCAAAAGCAAATTTTCTACTAATTTAATACATATATTTCTAGTGTTGAAATAGAAAAACATGTTTAAATTAGTACGTCAACATGACCCCATTTAGTTGATAGGATTATCAAGATACGAAAATAAATTATTTTCTTTTCCAAACTGATTTAGATGGAATAGACTTTTGTATTTCCATAAATTGAACAGTGTAACATCGAGAAAAAGCTCAGTGTTTGGTTCTGATGTAGGAGATAACGGCCATAGTGCGCTTTAAGATTTCATACTTTAACACCAGTATAATTCCAAATTTTTAATTTTTTTTTCATTGTATTGCTGGGGCGCCAACAATCATACACCGTCTTTTCGTTGTTTTACTTATCATTTGGTTTGACGTTGTGTACACCGAGAAAAAGCTCAGTGTTTGGTTCTGATGCAGGAGATAACGGCCATAGAGCGCTTCAAGATTTCATACTTTAAAACCAGTATAATTCTAATTTTTTTTTTTTTCATTGTATTGCTAGGGCGCCAACAATCATACACCGTCTTTTCGTTGTTTTACTTATCATTTGGTCTGACGTTGCTTCAAAGTTCATAAGCTCCTCATGTCATATTTATAACCAGGGTCGGCCCTGACTTTTTGGGGGCCTCAGGCGAAAAAAAAAAATGGGGTCTATGTTCAAAATCTCTTTCAATTTATATATGCTTTGATGTTCAACCACATGAATAAGATGATCATAATCACTAATGTAATACAAAAGTCATCAGATTGATGCTTTTAAAAAACTACTCTTCTTGTATTTTTTGAAGCAAAAGTACTAATTAGCCTTTCATAGTCGAGCTTGTCAACGAGATCTTTTTCAATCGATAACAAAGCCAAACCATTTAATCTTTCTTGTGACATGGTTGAAGATAGAAGATAATCTAAAATCTTCATAAACAATTGAAAATTCATATACAAATTTAACCAATAATCATAGTATCTGAGATTCTGAGTATCATACCTGAGGAATGACTGAATGAGGCTATCAGGCTATGAAGTATGAAGCTATATGAGGAGATTTTGATCGAGAGTCACTCATCAATTCGTGCGGGAGGAGGGTAGCTATTGAAGTCGATGGTTTTTTTTTTTCATCGTCTATTCGTTTTGGGTGTGATGGGAAACTGAATCATCAATTGATTCCTTCTTGAATACGTACTGTGGCTGATCTACTTTCTATAACAATTCAATTTTTTTTTTTCAATACAGCAAAAAAAAAAAAAATTTGGGGCCTTTCAAATTTGGGGCTCTAGGCCTGTGCCTACTGGGCCTATACCCAGGGCCGGCCCTGTTTATAACTCTTTTTGATAGGATGACAATCATGATATGATTCAGCTCTGGTTTGATTATTAAAAAGTAACAATGGCATGTACTCATGTTTCTCAATTCCTTTGATTTATAGATCAATTAGGTTTAGTTTGATATTGAGCTGTTTATCACTCAAAATTAGCTGGCTAGCTAGCATGGTTATTTTCTAGCATCCACGTAGGCTTAGTTTGGTATTGAGGTGAAAAACTCAAATATGAAAAAATTGAGTTTTAAATAACTAACATCTTACCTGCTTTTTAAAATCGTGGTTTTTTTAACTGAATTTTATAAATAAGTACCTTATAAAAAACTTAATTTATAATGATAAGGAAAAATTAATGTCCATTTAGTACAAATTTGGCCCCCTCATTACCCATTCCAATGAACACCGTAATTTCTTCCCCTATTAAATATAAGGGAACAACTCATATTGCCCATTTCAACAAATCTTTTCAACCCTAGTACAATTTTAATATTTTTCTTTCCTTTTTGCCCTCACCCCTTATACACTCATATGAAGAGAAAGTGGAAAATAGGGAAGACTTTGTCGGAAGGTCACCAAACTCCGTCGGCGTCCAATGGTCGGTCGCCGAATTCCGGTCACCCAAATTTTTTTCGCCGGAATATTATTTAATATTCTCCGGTCGCCGGATTCCAGTCACCGAACTCCGATCGCCGAATTCCGGTCACCCAATTTTTTTCGTCGGAATATTATTTTTCCAATATTAAATTACTGACTCTGGCTTTAAGCATGTTACTGACTCTCAGTAATCAGGTTACTGACCTCTAATAAGCAACTTACAGATTCCAGTAAGCATATTACTGACTCTCTGTAATCAGGTTACTGACCCACAGTAATCAGGTTACTGACCCATAGTAATCAGGTTACTGACCCCCAGTAAGCAACTTACAGATTACAGATTTTCAGTAATCAAGTTACTGACTCTCAGTAATCAGGTTACTGACCCCCAGTAACCACTAATAATAAATTTATTAACAATCAGTAACTCTGATTACCAAGAGCAATGTGAACTCCGAGAGAATGCAAAATGTGTGAAGCGTGTGAACCATAGCACAGGGCCACAAGAGTCCAAGCCTAAATGACTCGGTTCCTACTCTTCACCATCATCTCTTCTTTCTTCTTCACCATCTTCTTCCACTTCCTTACACTCTCAGCCACTCCCATCCCGGAAGCCCTCCTCTTCGCCGCGAATTCGCACTCCGTCAATCTCCCGGCCAAGCTCTTCGCCACCTCCTCCGCCGCTCCTCCCACCACCTCCGCCCTTAGCTTAACCGTCGTCGTCGTCGTCGTCGTCGTCGTCGCCGTCGCCGTCTCGGTCAACTTGTTGACTGCCACCGAGTGGACTCGGTCGTCAGAACTCAGCACCGACTTGACTCGCGACACGCAGACGCCACACATCATGTCGGAAAAGTCGAGCAGACTGGAAGCTTCGGCCGCGGCGGCACGTGGATCGTCCTGCGCGATTTGATTGGGGGACGCGGCGTGCAGGGAGCTGGAGAGAGTGAAATCAGGGTTGGAGTGGCGGCGGAGGAGGTGGTGATGACGGCGGTGCGGCAAGCGGTGACGTTGGGGGAGGTGAGGCTTGAATTTGGAGTTGAAGGCGAAGCGGTCGACATTGGAGGTGGTGGTGGCGTAGCTGGACAACAGCTTCAGGTGCGGCGAGAGTGAGGTTCTGATGAGAATAGTATTTATCACTGTGAATCTGCAGATAAGAGAGAGAAATGTGGTTTTAGTAGGGTAGTTAGATATTTTTGCCAACATTCATTAGATTGGGATATGAACATTGGACTGGGCAAAAAAAGCCATGTTTTTGACTAATTGGTGTTGGGGGAGGTGAGGCTTGAAGTTGGAGTTGAAGGCGAAGCGGTCGACATTGGAGCCATGTTTTTGACTAATTGGTGTTGGGGGAGGTGAGGCTTGAAGTTGGAGTTGAAGGCGAAGCGGTCAACATTGGAGGTGGTGGTGGCGTAGCTGGACAACAGCTTCGGGTGCGGCAAGAGTGAGGTTCTGATGAGAATAGTATTCATCACTGTGCATCTGCATATGAGAGAGAGAGAGAGAGAGAGAGAGAGAGATATGTGGTTTTAGTAGAGTAGTTAGGTGTTTTTACCAAGATTCATTGGATTGGGATATGAACATTGGACTGGGCAAAAAAAGTCATGTTTTTGAGTAATTGGTCTTTCTCCCTAATGATAATTATAAATGATTATTTTTCCCAAAATTCAATACCAAACTGAGCCGTAGAGTGAATAAAGCATTGCCATGTCTAGTGTGGGTCTGCATGTCTATGGGGAGAAGCTCAGTGTTTTGAACCTCACAGCCATCTCATGACTTTTGAGAACGACGTTGGCATACCTAATCTGTTGAGTTATTTTGTTGCATAAAATCAAAACAAATGTCAGCTTCTAGTTAACAGTAGCAATTAGAAAATGAAACCCTTTTACACCATCTCATAAGTGAGCTAGCGAATACAATTTGTCAGAATATAGATCCGAGAATGAGCAGCAACAATGACGGTGAAACCAAACATAAATTGCGACCATATATATGAAGACACTAGTTAGATGCCTTAGTTATATGTACTGATCTTGAAAGAGATCATACTCTTCTTAATTATATGTACTGATCTTGAAAGAGATCATACTTTGTAATCGAAAAAGAGAAAGAAAGAAAGAGAACATATACTTAACATGTATATAACACATTCCCGTACAGAATTGATGTTAAGAGAGGGACTACATTGTCCACTTGAGATTACGTCATGCATACTGTTAATATTTAAGAGTAACCAACAAATTTCATGGAATGGAAAAATACTAACAGAAATATTAACTACTTGTTTTCCATCCAAAACTGACCCTATAAAGCTATAAACACTTTCAAATCCCCTTTTCCTACATTTGCTGTCATAATTGACGTAGTTTGTTGCTGCAAATTCCTTCAAGGAAAATTATTTCATGCACATCAGATTACATTCAATCATAGAATGGGGTAATTGACATTAGCTGATTAATTTGGAACAATCTATAGCCTACTCTTCTACACATCAAAAGGTCATTTTACCTTCTAATTCTAATAAGCATTATTCCATCTTTCCGAAGAAAATGATCTCCTGCAAAAACAAAGTACCTAGAGCCAAAGAAAATTTATTAGAACAAACAAAAAAAAAAAGGAAAGTTAAAGAGAAACAATAGAACTCTGAACATCCTGTTGCAGCATTCTTTATCTGTACCTTTAAGACTTCTAATCATAATAGACCCATCACCCATCTATATCAAATACCATATGCTTTCTCGAGTCGACCTCCTTACCTTTGATTACCTATATTGACATGAAAATATTAAAAATGAGAAGTACAAAAATCGCCATTAGAATACCAGTAAAATTTAACATCTATTAAAAACTTTGTCATAGTAGGATTTATATTTGGCACCTGCAATAACAAGGTCTTTCTTCAATTGCTCAAACGTATAATAGAAGGCTCAGCTGTCTTCACTTTAAAAGGACGGTGAAGCCACTTCAATCTAGTTGACAAAGGATTGATGCAAAGGAACATCAGACACTATTTAACAAATGACACAGTTAAACAACCATAGGGTCAACGTACGACATATTCTTTCAAATTTGTTTGACATGTAAAATTAATATTTTGACCCTTCTTGCATCAGAATGTCAGTAAACCAAACCTTTATGGGGTTACTGATTTGTTATTTCTTATTGTTGTTTACCTTGGTACAAACTATTAAATCTATAGAATCATATTACAATGCAGACCATTTTCTTGTATTAGATTCTTGTGTTACCCCCTTAGAATCATTGCAAGAATTTTCAATTGTTTTGTTGCAGACTCCAGCGATGACTTATTTATTGGGTTGCAAATTTTTGCTTCTTGTAAACAACTTTTTCTTGTTGAACAAAGTTTCTACTGCAAACTTCCAGTGGCTCCTTCTCATTCATTTCTGGGTTACTTTTCTTTACTCGTTTGAAGTGCATATCATGATGAATTCAATTTAAGCAAATGTGAAAGCAACAAATGAAATCAGAAATTCCCAAGTGAAAAAGGATTAATACAAACAGAGGAAAAGAATTGAAAGCACAAAAATTTGGTCTTCCATGGTAATTCTTAAATCATGAGTTTGTAATTTCCGATAACAATTCAATTGACAAATAACGAATTGGGTGAGTTTGAGGGACTTACAACGATTCAAATTAAGAGTCCAATTCCTTAAACCCTAAAAATTACAAAATAACAATCCCAAGTTAACAAAGATTTGAAGCAAGACCCAAAATTCTAATTATAGGGTAAATCAATGGGAACCCCAAATTGAAATACAGAAAGACCCAAAATTCATTGAGACTTTCACCGACCTTTAGAGAAATTATCTGCAAGTTTTCACTGCAACTCTTCTGACCAACTGACCCAACCAACACCAGCTACCCAAAGAGCAAGAGAAAACTAACGAACCAAAGGAAAACCAATTACCCAGAGCAAAATAATAATAATAATAAAAAAAAGCAAATCAAATGCAAACTCATAATTAAACATACCTTCTGTCGCCCTATGACCTCGATCTCAATTTAGATCGTCGACGAAAATACCCGAGAAAGGTTTCCAACCAATGAATTGGATGGCTGAGGAAGAAGTCGAGATTATTATAGAAGCTTCAGGATGGAGCAGGAGAGCGATGGAGAGCGAGATGAATTCTGACGTCATCGTCGGCTTTTATACTTAAGCAAATGACAAGACTGTAATTAACACATAATCGAGGGCGAAACGGTAACTTCATAGAAGCTTAACTACAGTCTATGAACAGTAACCGATCTAACTCATCCTTAGTATATAGTAAATTTGTGGAGATGGTAATTATCTTTAAATGATCCACTCATGCGTTTTGTGTTTCAATAAAATGATTTTTGTACGTGTAATTTTTTTTCAACTTTTTTTTAAAAAAAATACATGTTGTAGGAAAATGGGAATTGGTCTACTCATTTCATTGATAATCCCCTTTATATAGGGTGAGTATTACAACGGTAATAGTAAATACATTAATGACAATAATGACTACCTAATTATCTCTCGTCAGTTACATTGACGAAGGCACATAATATGTTTTTCCTTCAACACTCCCCCTTGTGTCGAGTCAGAGATAAAATGGTGCATGTGGTGTTGCCTCATTAAAAACCTTGCCAAGTAACAAAAACCCAATGGGAGAAAATAAAACTTTGGTCTAAGGACAAAAAGAGCACAACGCACCTATTCCATTTGGAAACAACATGTATGTGCTAGACTCCCCCTGATGTCTGCACCTCCCCCTGATTTTTACATTAATCATGGGATTCTCTTGATTCTTTCATTTGATCACGGAAGCTTCAGTAACATTAACATAGTTATGCATTTTCACATGTTTTTCCAAATATGACTTTGAACAATGATTTAATAACTAAATCTTGTCACATCGTTCTCAGATCCAACTTGATATACTTTGATCTTGAGGATAAGGTTCTTCATGAACCGAACACCTAGGTTCATATTGAACATCGGGTTCACTCATGGTATGACATTCATATAACAAAACAGTTATAACTTCGTCTAGAGTGTGGATGAACCGTTAAGAGATTTGAAATTGATCTATAACAACAGATTTGATTATTTCACCTTTAATGCGTTTTTCTTAACGCATAGTTAGTTATGACGTGGATAGTTTCTTTATCATGTCACATTCTATATAGAGATTGAATAAGCCCAAATTTTTCATATCTTTAATGAAAGAACAATTTGCGTTGCGTAGGCGCAGAGCTAAACATAGCTTTACAAATTTACATCGAATGAGAGGTCGAGTCTTACATATTATGTTTAAGTACAATCATGCGTCATTGCACTTGTATAGGAATTTCATTTCCCAACACTTCTTCGTCATCTTCCTTTAGATGAAAAACGGATCTATTGTTAGAGTAAAGACTTCGACTAATCATGAGAGTATATGTAGGCCTCACTTTATTCTTTAGAGTGCCTAAGCCGATTGATGGATGATCACCATCATTACAGTCCTTGAGTTCCATTTCAAGACTGTGTATTCCCAAGATCTTTTTCATTCTTAACTTAGGATTTACAATACATAGAGTATCTCTTAGTTCATTTAGAGTTCGTGTATATCCATAATGAAAACGCAAGGGCATAATTCATCAATCCCTTCCGAATCAAGTAGTTACTTTAGTGAACGTTTCAATTTCTTTTGCAAACGTACTCATGTGATCTAGAGCCACTTGATTTGGTTGGATGAAGTCCGTTTAGGATCCTCATGTATATCTCTTATTTTTAGATCCCCATAGAGATATATGTATTGACCACTTTCATAAGCTGCATGTTCAGTTTTTCGGAAACTACCAAACTGATAAGGTAGTGGAGTGCAATGACATCCATTACAAGAGTTTGTCTCATCGTAGTCCATTACGAGAGAATATCTCCTCGTAGTCGATTCCAATGCGTTTTTGAGAGACCTTGCGCCATAAGGTGAGCCTACATACTCTTATTCTCATTACGCATTCTAACAAAGATATATTTGATAGGGTTTATATTTGCGGTGTCGGCGTCACCTGCCCAAATACCTATCTCTTTGTTTATACTGGATCGCTTCTTTCCATTAGGCCAGTTTACTAAGTTGACATTTTTCAACGAAGTATGGTTCGATAGTAGACTCATTATTCCACGTCCTCATGTACACTAGTGTAATGTGTTTGTAGAGATCTCTATACTTTAAGGATTGGTTCTAACATTTGAGGCGTCCCCCAATGATAACCACAATCCATAAATATTCTCATGAGACGGATTTGAGTATCACTGATCAATAGATCAGGTTGTGCCAAACTTGTTTTCTTCCTTTACACAAGTATGTATCAAACCTAAGGTGGCCTCCCCCTCTTCCTTGGAGAGCCACGGCCTGTGACACCATTTATGCCACTTATAGTGTCACCATGCCACCATTCATGGTGGCAGTGCAATACCCAATTCCTCTTGGGTGGTACCATGTCCTTTTGATAAAACACAATCCTTACAGGTATATTGTGCAGCAGGTTTATGTGATCTCGTCACTTTAATGTATAAGATATCTACACACCTTACTTTGTGTGATTTTTGGGGATCGAGATGAGACACAGTGGGGACAAACCACGACAATTCATGTCGTTCCACTTGAACATGCTTGTTCTTATCTCTCCCTAACGACGGGAAGACTGTCTCATCAAAGTGACACTCTGCAAATCTAGCGGTGAAGAGATCGCTTGTCAAGGTTTCGACATAGCGGACTAGCTGAAAGTTCATATCCATCATAAATATTTATTCATCTCAATGGACCCATCATTGTGCGCTGTGGCGGCGCAATTTTGGCACATAAAAACATTTAATGGAGCTCAAAGATTGTAGATCCGTGTCAATCCAAAAGAGCTCAAGGATTACAAGTTCGTTTGAAATCCTTTAAAATCCTCACACATAGTCACTAGCTATGGTGTAAATTGGTTCAATAATGTGGTCATAGATGAATAAGTAACGCTGCATCCAAAAAAATTGCATAACCCAAAACGGAAGTATTGGTGTGCTTTACCAATATTAAGACTATTACTGTAGTCGTTTTCCGTGAGACCAATTGGGTTTTTATATAGGAATATGATGTCCATTATAGATTCTATATAATAAGCTATAAAATCATTGCGCCTACGGAAATTAACCCGGCCTAGGTGCTTTGACTTTCTAGCATAAGCAGCATAAATTTTTAATTGTGGATGGTATCATAACACGTGACCAGCGTGTCGACACAACAACCAACACCATAAAATATTTAAGGTGTCCGCAAGTTGGTTGAATCAGTCCACTGAATCATCTTTGGATTCAATATAAGAACATAATGAGAACACATGTTTCCTTTGCATATGATGGTGTCAATCATAATTTTACAAGTAGGCTTTGAATGATGTACTTTTATTCATAAAATCACGATAGATATCAGAAGCATAATAGGGTATAAGTGCATGTACTATGTGCATCAATCATAATGCAACCTTAGGGGGGCGGTGGAATCTAGAGTTTGAACATACGTCTTCAACCCTACATGGATTGTATCGAAATAATATTTGAGGATAACATGTTCTTTGGTCGTCCTCGGTTTCGTGTGGGAACCATATTCTTCTGGTGTTTGCTTCTATTCATCCAAAATATAGGTGTCCATAGTAATTTTTTTAATGTTCGGATCACCAGATCAAAGCCAATGTATGTCAGATTTCCAAAAATATCATTTTCTTTTGACTTTGGGTTCAATTAGCGGTTACATACAACCCACTAAGTTGACATATAAACTACTCTAATTCTCGTTTACATTCGCAGTCATTAGAGGTAATGCAAAGGAGCTCAGATGAAATTCTCATCTATGTCTTATTACATGAACATCGTGGCAAAAATTTCTTTAAAATGTGGAATAAATTCAATTTTCTTTTATCGCATAAATTGTAGATTTGACATATGCTCAATATATACATCGAAACGTAGCTCAAGTTCTTTAGAGTAAATCGATGGGGATTGTAATAAAAAGGTATTGTAATCCCAGTTAGGCAAGTGCATTATGAATCCCAAAGGAACAGATATTTAGATCCTTATCACTTTCATTATAGTACTACTGTTCTTCAGTACTATTGTGCTATTTTTGTGATATATTAGATTATTAGTACCATTGTCCTTCAGTACTATTATTCTAGGGATCACATGGTGCGTTTCTTTGCCCACAGTTCGTTGTGTCATGCCTATATTATGATATATTATTTTACTTTATGCAATACTTTGCAAAGTTAGATGTAGAAAATTGAATCATGTATATTATGAATAAAATTTGAATAATCTCAATTCCTTTAGAGAAATTTCAAAAATTAACGTGCCAACGATTACATTTAGTCTGGTCCAATTTAGAGATAGAAACATTAAGACCAAAAGTCTAATTTTAGGTGAAATAGCCTTTATAAGGATAGCTTGTAAATTTAAAAGTAGACTAATCAAAGTCTATCTTGGATAGAGCCAGATCTTTTTTGCTCTTTTAATAGCTGCAATGATGAGATTTGTCATTTAACATATTCTTCTCATATGGTATGCCTTTAGTTATAAATTCATTTTCAATGTTCTTGTTGGATATTGAAGATACTTTTCCAAAATCCGCGTACTCGTATGATTCTTTATACTTATTATAAGTTACAGCTAATTTTTTGCTAGCTTGTAATATACGTATCAATACTTCATTGATTTACAACAATGGCAGAGTGCTTCACTGCACACGACATGTCCCTTATGTCATCTTTTCAAATGTTACATTGTCTCCACTTGCTTTTGGATGATTATAGAAATCTTTACGTCCATGGTACGTAATTGCCCTTTGTTTTAGGGTTGTTGCATTACTTTGCACAATTTGTTCCAAGAAATAATTTTTTTTTCTCAGACTTTACATCGTCATTACCTTTTGTTTTCTCAAACCTTACATCGTCATTGCCTTTTGTTTTAGGGTTGTTGCATTACTTTGCATAATTTGTTTCAGGAAATTTATTTTTCTCAGACCTTACATTGTCATTGAAGATATTATAATTATTTCTTAGCTATTTACATAAAGCAGTTTGAATAAATATACCATGCTCAAGCCTTAGTTGGCTCAATAGGGGAATTTGGTACTCAAGTTCTTCAGAGTCCAATGTGTCAAAGTCAAACTGTTATGGTTAAACCATCTGTAAAATATAGGAAGAATAAAATGTATTAGCTTCGCGGTCTAAATGACATTCACGACAACTAATATAAACCAAGATACATTATGGTAAATCCGATGCTTTTTGAAATTACGTTATCACTGTAAAATTTTGGTTTCTCCGTTTTCATTGCATGTGAAGCTAATGAAATTCCATTATTGTTGCTTTTTACACAATTAATAAGATATCCATCTTGAAAAATTTTCAAGAAATAAAAATTGGATTTCAAAACCGAAATTTGTAATGGTCATATTTTTCATTCTTCGTGAAAATATTTTTTCACAGTAGTAGGTTTGTCCCTTTGTCTTTATATTACACTGCTCATGAAATTGCATTATCATAGCAATGCTCAAACTAAATAACATGTTAAATAAAACAATTATTTAACACTAATAAAATGAACATATAATACTTCAAGTTTCACATTTATATAAAATACTTAATGCGATCAAATTGAATAGAGCATTCTATCATATAATAATGAAACAAAATATAATGAAAGCAAAACTTTAATGTAAATATTACTTGTAAGTTTGTCAAATAAACTGCATATGAAGCGATTGCTCGATCTCCGACTCCAAATTGTCGTCACATATTGATCGCCGCATTATAATTGATATGTCACATAAAAGCAAACAATATTCATATGATTAGTCACTTTAATCTTATATTTATTATATAAATTAAATAATTTCATGTTTATACAATAAATATGAATTACTATATGGTAATTTCAAATATTACCTTTAAATTTTTACCAAAAGAGATAAAATTTCTTTTTTTTTCGTGTGTCGGGTCAGGCAGATCCGGGTCGGGTGTCCTGGATCCGAGTCTTGCTGGGCCGCATCAGGGTAGTCGGACCCGGGTCGAAATTTTTTTTTTTAGATCGCGCGGAGCGGAGGGCTGCGCTGGCGCGGAAGGCGGCGCGAGGAGGGCGGCGCCAGGTTCGTCGGCCGATCGGAGGGGGGGATAGATCGGAGGCCGGTTGGGGCAGACGCCGATCGAGGCGAGGCAGCCCAATCGGGTTCGAAGGAGCAGACGCGATCGGGAGGCGGTGGAGGTTGAAGGTGGAGCGTCGGTGGCGTCAAGCTGGGCCGGCGAGCAGGACTTCTGGCGTGGCCCTGAAGATCGGCACAAGGCCGCGGCGGCGGAGCTGAGATCGGAAGGGTGCCCAGAGAAGATTTCTGGGTGTGCTAAGATTTTCCAAGCTTTTGCCGACAAAGCTGTCGTCGGCAGAGGAAGGATGGCATAGGAGAGCCTTCTTTTTCCGACGAACTGTTGTCGGTAGAGTGAATTTCTGGGGATTTTCCGACAAGGTGTTGCCGGCAAAAAAGAATATGAGGTTTTGGTTTTTTTTTTCTTTTTTTGATGGACAAAACCTAGAGTTTTTTTTTTTTTTTTTTTCTTTGGCTAAAGCATCGTGCTGATAACGTGTTGTAGGAAAATGGGAATTGGTCTACTCATTTCATTGATAATCCTCTTTATATAGGGTGTATTACAACGGTAATAGTAAATAAATTAATGACAATAATGACTACCTAATTATCTCTCGTCAGTTACATTGACGAAAGCAGATAATATGTTTTTCCTTCAACACATGTAAAGTTTAAAATGAGATCAGTATGTACCAACAACTAACAATCATTTGTACATATATTATTTGCGCATAGCTGATTATTTCAACTATATACACAAACTAAGCAACATTTAAATATTGACAATTAGAGATTACATATTCAGTTCGAGTAAACCAATGAATTTTAGGCATAATAAGTTGTACATCGACTAGTAATAGGAGAGATTTTCATATCTCCTCAAGCTTGACTGTCTCATGTTGCTCTAAAAAAAACAAATGCGTTGTAGAAAATGGAATCCCACCTCACCTTCATCTGTTTACAAAATACTTTTTAGTTTTTACCCAAACACCTGAGCCTACGCGCCTGATTTGAAATATTTTAAGCTACCGACCCCACCAGTTTGAAAGACGCCTGGAATCTATCTATCTGGGTCCCACCCGCTCTTCTTCACAAATCCACCTCCATATAGTAGCCGTTGCACATACACCTTCCTCATTTCAAATCCAAGATCTCACTCTCTCTCCCACCCCAATCCTTAGGGGTTTTGATCCTCTGTTCTTAATCCAACCGAGATTCGAGGTTCAGATCCCTAATTGCGTTGGCGCTTTTCAACCGCGCGCACAGGTAATTTATTCCTCTGATTCTGTTTCCCTTTGCGGATGTTAGGGCTTCGCTTATGATTTCATTATCGCAGTTAATTGAGCTAACTAATCAGCACGAAAATGAATCTTATTAGGTTCTTATGTCTTTTGATTTGGTTCTGTTTCTGTACCTGGTGATGAACTGTGTTGGTGTTGTACTGTTGCTCTTAGATTTTGGAAGGACTAGAAGATGACGTCAGTCACGCCTGATTCTCGGAAAGTTGGGACGGGGATGGCAGCATCGCCGTCTCCTTTCCTCACGCCTCGGCCCGAAAAGCGGCGTGGGACGCTTGATTGGAATTTGAATAATAAGGATAAGGATAAGGAAGTCAATGTGCAAGTTGTGCTTAGATGCAGGTGAGCTCTTGTCTCTCTTGATTTTTCAGTTTAAGGTTTGACTATTGATGGTTACGGTTTTGATGCTGACTTGGAATCTCAATTTGTGTTTGAATGGCGTTTATGATGTGAACTTTGTAATTGATGTGTTCTTAATGAGGTAGGGAGGGACTAGTAGTTGATTGTCACAAAATCAAGTTGTAGTGTGTGATCATTGATATAGTTTTCGACATGTGGACCTTAGAATTGCTTGTTTTGTACTCATTTGGCATTGAAGTTTTGTAGCTTCAAATTATGATTGAAGCTGATTTGTGAAATATGGTTTAATAGTTAATGATCTCTGATGTGTTACCAGAACTAAAAGTTGAGAAATATCTCATGAGTTTATTGCTGTTTTTGATTTTAGGCCTCTAAGTGATGATGAGCAGAAGTTGAATATTCAGACGGTGGTATCGTGTAATGAACAAAAAAGAGAAGTCACTGTTGTGCAGAATCTAAATAACAAGCCAGTAGATAAGGTTTTCACTTTTGACAAGGTATACTCCTAACTTCTTTTTCTGAGTATCTTTGTAGTGTCTTCTTGGATCCATATGGTGATTATCAGCTTATTTACTCTGGCTCTATATACTTGTTAGGTTTTTGGGCCAAAAGCACAGCAAAAATCAATATATGAACAAGCCATTTCTCCTATTGTGAATGAAGTTCTTGATGGTTTCAACTGCACTGTATTTGCATATGGGCAGACAGGCACCGGTAAAACCTATACAATGGAAGGTGGGATGAGAAATAAGGTATGGATTGGTAATGTTAAGTTTTGTAAGTAATGTCTTCTCTCTCACAGCTATAATAATGTGTACATAACTTATCATGTAGAATGGCAGTTTACCTGCTGAGGCTGGTGTTATTCCACGGGCTGTTCGTCAGATTTTTGATACACTTGAAGCACAAAATGCTGACTACAGCTTGAGAGTTACATTCTTGGAACTATATAATGAAGAAATAACTGATTTACTAGCTCCTGATGACCATTCAAGAACTTCTGAAGACAGGCAGAAGAAACCTATTTCCTTGATGGAGGATGGAAAGGGTTGCGTGATTGTGAGAGGCCTCGAAGAAGAACCTGTGTATACTGTAAATGAAATTTATACTCTGTTGGAAAGGGGGGCAGCCAAGAGGCGTACAGCAGACACTCTTCTGAACAAGCGCAGCAGGTGTGTTTTTCTCGTTCACAAAAAGATGTCGACTCTTAAAGAAATGGTTTCTTATCAATTTTTTGTCCCTTTTTGCAGTCGCTCTCATTCCGTCTTTTCCATTACTGTCCATGTAAAAGAAGCAACGGTTGGTGATGAGGAGCTAATTAAATGTGGCAAACTCAATCTTGTTGATCTGGCTGGATCAGAAAACATTTCTCGTTCAGGTGCACGTGAGGTACTATATTAATTTTTTTCGTCTTTATTGCTGGTCTGGCGAAGATATCTTTTTAGTGACTGAATTTTCACCCAGAGACAAACCCAGAAAATAACATTTGATTGTTACTTTGACATAGCAAAGCTCTTCATGTTGTTTCTTCATTGTGTTTTATTAAAGGTCCGGTAGAACTTTCATTATGATAGGCAATTTTTATGATATTGTAATGATTGAATAATTCCTATCTTACAGAACTATAATGTAAAGACATGTCAAAGCCTTTGGTTAAATTTGAGTTTGTGATGGTTGTTCACTTTACCATTGGTGTGTATATCAGGCTTACATAAGACTTTTGTGTGAAAATTGTAGGCTCGTGCAAGAGAAGCAGGGGAGATAAATAAGAGCTTGCTCACCTTAGGCCGTGTCATAAATGCACTAGTGGAGCATTCCACTCATATACCTTACAGGTACTTTATAATATCTAATAATATATCTTACCTTTTAAAATTATCTGAATAGTCTTACTAAATACCTGGATTTTGTCTGCAGGGACAGTAAGCTTACAAGACTTCTAAGAGAATCTCTAGGAGGGAAAACAAAAACTTGCATCATCGCTACAATTTCTCCATGTTATCATTTTGGGGATGAAACTCTAAGCACACTAGATTATGCTCATCGTGCCAAGAACATTAAAAACAAACCCGAGGTTTGTTTGGATATTACTTTGCCTCCACTTTGTTTTTCTAATCATGTCGCTTCATGATGATCAATGCATTGTTCTTGGCAGGCAAACCAGAAAATGTCAAAAACTGTGCTGCTCAAGGATTTGTATATTGAGATTGAGAGAATGAAAGAAGGTTAGATGACACTTGTGTACTTGAATTAAATCCATAAGGAAGAGGTCTAAATTATTTTTATTCTGTCTTACCAATGTAGATATTCGGGCAGCACGTGAAAAGAATGGAGTTTATATTCCACGTGAAAGATATGTCCAGGAAGAAGCTGAAAAGAAGGTGAATAACCTTTGTATTTCCCCATAAGATTTGAACATATTAGGCGTAGCTTGGTCAGAGCATTCTTTAAATTAGGTTGTTTACTAATCACACTGAACACTTGATTCCACATTTGCTGAAGCAAACCTAAAACTTGAAGCCATTTTAATTAATTCTGTACTGTATATAAAAAACTAGTGGGTGTTCAACTTATTTGCAGCAAGTATTGTGATCCTTCATTATAGACTTTATAGTTCTTTTTCTATATAATATTGTGGTTTCATTTGTTTAAAATTTGGAAACCCTGCAGGCTAGGATTGAGAGAATAGAGAGCTTGGAGAATGACCTCAACCTCACAGAAGAGGTACATCTTCACGCCCCTTGATTAAAAAATTCGCTTATGATATTCATGTCATCAAAGTCATTTCTTCTTGCAGCAAGTGCAAAAGTTTCGAAATCTCTATCTCAGTGAGCAAGAACAGAAATTGGATTTCCAAAGCGAGCTCAAGGACTGTAAGGTATGTATTGTAGACGTGAATTATTGTTTACTTTGTAGTCTCTTGAGTTCATGCATCTCATCAAGAATGGAAATGCAATTTTTCAGATAAATCTGGAAAATAGTAACAAGGCATTGCTTGAACTTCAAGAGAATCATCGAGTAGCCATCTCAACCCTAAAAGAGAAGGAGCTTATTATCTCTAAACTGTTATACTCAGGCAAGGAAATTGAGATATTATTGAGGAGATTTTGTCTGTTTCTTGTATTTGTCTATTAAGTATATCTTCTTGTATGTTTGATATGGAAACACTAGTGACAAATATCTATGTGGTTATGAAAACAGAAAATCTTTTAATTGGACGAGCAAAGGAGTTATGCAGTGATCTACAGACCGCGTCAGAGGATATAAATTCACTACAGGAAAAATTAGGTAAAAACATCAGTATTCAAGCTATAGAAGAGTAAATACTGTCTTGCATATTTAGGGATTTGAAAATGCTAACTGGTTATTGTGTTATTGCTTTATTATATGGACACAAGTAATTGGTCTTTGCTCTCTATAGATCAGAAAGATAGAATGGAAGAAGAAAATCAAAGCTTGGTTTCGACATTTGGTTCTCAGCTTGACCGGAATTTGAAAGATCTGCATAAGACCATCTTAGGGTCTGTCTCGCAACAGCAGAACCAACTAAGATGCATGGAGGAACATGTTCACTCATCCCTTGCTAGTAAATGTGACGTAAGGGAGATTTTGTTTCATCTACTTGATAATGCTTGCCTGGTTTTATTATTTAATCTGATTCTTAACACAATTAAACTTACCAGGCAACAAAGGTACTGGAATCAAGGATTAAGAAAATATCAGAGACTTACAGTTCTGGAGTATCAGGCTTGAAGGAGCTGACCAACATGCTGCAAATGAAGGCATCATCTGGCTTGGAGCAGATAAATAGTAAAACATTATCACAGACAATAGCTGTTGAGAAGGTATTGTGTCAGAACGTTTAGATATACGTACAATATCTGTATTAGTATCTGTAGGAATGTTTTTATTTTATAGCTGAGTATATTATGATGTTGTCTTCTAGTGTCTCGGAACTGCGGTTACGGAGGCCAATGAGGTCATCCAAGATATTCGGCAGTCTCTTGTTGAGCAGAAACAACTGTTGGCTTTCTCCACCCAACAATACGAGCTGGTAAGTTTATTCTTGTTATAGTTCGAACTGGAAAAGGATAAACATATTCTTAATCTTACTGTTAAACTGTAGGGAATACGACGAAGTTTGCATTCAGCACAAGTTATTTCAAAGGCCACTATGAATTTTTTTAATGACCTCCATGACCGTGCTTCGGAAGTTATGAAAGTTCTTGAATCCAATCAAGTCAAACGATTCCACCAGTTAGTGAACTTTGAGAAGATGTTTAAGGTAAGGCCACCTGACAGATGGATATTAACAGTGATTAGAATAATGGCTGATGATTGTTTTCTGCCTTGAAACAGGAAGAGGCTGCTAGAGAGGAAAAACAGGCTTTTAATAAAATCGCTTCAATATTAGAAACCTTGACGTCTAAGAAAGTTTCTATGGTAAGTATTTCTTCTCTTGTCAGTTGATCAGTTAAAATGGTTTATTTGGTATTTTATATTTGACATTAAGAAATAAATATTTAGGTATCAGAGGCATCAACCAACATCAAGCACACAGATACACAAGAGCATAGCATGTTGCAAAAAGAGGTGTCTACCATGCAACAGGTGGCTACAGATGCTAGGAAGGAGTTGAGCGAACATTTGAAAAAGGTGGAGAGTCATTTTATAGAAGACATGTTCTCAGCAGCTGAATCTCTATCAATCATGGAGAACGGCCTCCAAGAGTGGTAAGTTGATTCATTTCTCTGATTCATGACTATCAAATTTCATATTTCACCAAATTGCATGACATGGAAAAGTAATTATATCGTGATAGAAAAAAAAAAAAAAAGGATGTAAATCCATCTCCTGATCACTGTTATATCCAACACTGTGCAACATTGCTATCCTGGTACCTGTCAATGTTTCACTTCATAACTTCTTTCTTTCTATGGCTATATGCAGCTCAGAGAGGGTTGATTATTCTAGAACACAGTGGGAAAATACCCAGTCAACCATAAATCATATGAATAAGAACAGTGTTTCAAAGATCGAATCCACTGTGAAGTGAGTGTTCATTCCTTGACTCGTCCAATTTCTGCCGTGTTTTTAGTTGTACTGCTTCTGAAAATATCATTCCTTGGTCAAACAGGGAAAACATCTCTGCAAATCGCTTGGCACATGAAGAGTTTGTGTCGACATCATCCCATGTGGATGCAGATTTTGATGCTATAACTTCTGACACGCTAGCATGCGTTAATGGTAAATTGACTTTACTTATGCTGAACTACTTCATTCCTCTATGGTTACTGGCAGTTCACTCTTTCATCCTTTATAACTGGTCTTTTAAAACTGGCAGCTTCACTGATGCAAGACCGTGAGAAGACAAAGGAAATGGATTCAATGACTACCTTGTGCTTGGATCAACTTAAATCAGTACAAGACAATCACAGTGAAAGCGTATCAACCATATGTAACAAAGCAGAAAAGTCTCTTGTTCAAGATTATGCGGTATGTTGTCCCATTTAAAGTTAAATGATGTTTAAAATAGTTAAATGATCTTAATAGGGTGGCATTATTGCATGAGGATTAGTGTTTTTCTGATATATATGCATACTGGTGCTGCTCGGAAAACAGGTTGATAAGCACGCTGGTACTTGGAAAAAACAAATTATAGAAGTCCCCAGCTTGGCATCTATTGAGGAAATGAGAAGCGCTCTTGATGTCAAGGATGAGAATGGTACCTATAACAAATTGAAGCGGAGCCTAACCGAAAGCAAGATTCCGTGTCTTAGAGCTCCCTTCGCAGATGTCAACTGATCGCAGGTCAAGAAGTTACACTCCATGGTGTGTAAGTTAGCTGTTCCATTTGTCAAAACAAGCTCATCAACTGATGAGTTATGAGAACAAGTCCATCTATTCTGTGCTGCTCATTTAGACCGGGCATCCTGTTCCCATTGATTCCTTAGAAGTTAGAAGAAGTTAAGAACACAGCATTGTCGTATTTTTCTAGTTTAATGCCCCTTCCCTGAAATGAATAACATTCACGAGTTTATCCAACTCTTCTTCTCCAACTGAATACGCAACAGTGTCGAAAAGCACTGGGAAGTTGCTCAACCGTGTTTGGGTGCAGCCTAGTGATAATATCCACATTAGAATAGGGACAGAGAAATTAGGTTGCCTATTCTTCTCTGCAACTTTGGTTAAAAGGCACGGAGTATTCATTCTTCATTGTTAAGACTTGGGACATCTACACTGGAAGCTTAAAGCCTAAACAAATCGTGCTTTTCAGATTGCACTTTTGGAACTCCTTCTGGAAAAACTGTTGAAGTTACGGAGGAGCTTCCTAGCTCAGTCCGCCAGCCACGACTGGCCACAACGGTTCCTTCTTTATACCTTCGTTTAGAATCAAAGACTGGCCAAATTTTCAACTGAATACTAATATAAGGGGTTATAAGATAGTGAAATATATCACGTGGAGAAAGAATATCCAATGATTCCCAATCCATTTCGTTCATTCCATCACAAAAGGACACCCATTCCTTCGCCAAGTCAAGTCAAAGCAGAAGGGTCAAACTATTTGATTCCACTTAAAAACCCTATTTTGCATCGACCTTTTAGCTTCCTTCAACGTTGACAAAAGGGCCATATGGTCATTTTACAAAAAGTCAGACTGTTTGACTTCAAATCCTATAAATAGCTCCCTTGAGAGGTTCATTTCTTGCATCTCTCCTTCATTCTTCACTACAACATACAAGCCGGCCTTCCCTGCTGTCGTTGTATATCTTCCTCTTCTTCACCAGTATAATCATCTCTTTGCTTTAGTAAATTTGCCATGAAGACAATGAGAAATCAAGAGGTTATGTGTTTAGACATGGCTAAGTGTCTGCTGCTACTCTCTTGTAAGTTAGAGACCAAGTTCAAGAAGTGTTCATCGTCGCCAAACGATGTGTACGAGTGCAAGACCTGCAACCGCCAGTTCTCATCTTTCCAAGCTCTTGGTGGACACAGAGCGAGTCACAAGAAGCCGAAAGCGTTACCGGGCAGCGATGAGGACCTGAAAAGTGAGATCAAATTGGCTCAAAGCAAGCCGAAAAAGCACGAGTGCTCCATATGCGGGCAGGAGTTTAGTTTGGGGCAAGCTCTGGGGGGTCATATGAGGAGGCACAGGATGATGAACACCGGGTTTTCGTCTTCAGTTCCTTCTACGGTTGTTGTTGCCTCGAAGATTCCTGTGCTGATGAGGTCGAGTAGTAAGAGGGTGATGTGTTTGGACATGGACTTGAACTTGACGCCTCTGGAAAATGACTTGAAGGTCTTGTTTGGGAACATGGCTCCGAAAGTTGATACTTTGGTTTCTTAATTCTTTCATCCGATCACGATCGCTGTTGTATTCATTCTTTTATTAGGTCTTAGATTCTTTTCTGTACATGTCATTGATGTACTGACCAATTCTTTTGTATTAACTTGATTATTCTTTTGTTACAACTTCATACTTCAATTGATTTATTAATTCCCCTTCTCCCTCATCAGTTTACCTTATTCATTTAATCAAGTAACATGATCAATTCATCATAATCACTATCAATCGGTCTTTGGCAATTTGTGATTGCCTTAGTATGTGATGTATATATATGTGAATAAGCTTAAATTGAGTCGTGAGTGCAAAACTGAACCAACGAGTTTTTTGAATGTTTGAAAGGTTTAAAGATGTTCTTAACGTAGTACGTACTATTGCACAGCAACTTTGAAAAGCGGCGGTAAATGACATATCGATCAAGGCTACATACCAATTTTCTTAATCGTTTGTGTGGTTTGTAAACTATATTTAGGGGATTTTAGGCTGATGTACACAGTCCTTCTTGGCTAAGGACGTCCGCACCATTCTTTATGGTGCGGATTTGGAATTTTGGCTAACTTTTCGATTGAATTTTTACATCTCCACCGTCTAGTATTTAGGTACTTATGTATAGATCATCTCTGCAAATTTTCAGCCAATTTGATAACCATTAGCATATCAAACTAGATTAAAATAAATGGACAGACTGCATTTTGTCAAAATTGAATCGTTCATGTTTATGATAGAAAATTGCACTTTTGAATGCCTTAACGATTATCAAATTGGCTGAAAATTTACAGAGACGATCTATACTTGAGTACCTAAAGACTAGACGGTGGAAATGTAAAAATTCAATCGAAAAGTTAGTCAAAATGTCAAATCCGCATCATAAGATTTGGTGCGGACGTCCTTAACCAAGAAAAATCATATATATATATATATATATATATGTCCAATCAATTATCTCATCTCTATTAATATTAATTTGCTTAATTTTCTACTTTAATATTCCTCCAGTAGCTCAAGTACCATATACCTACTAAAAAAACAGAGGAATAATGTTTCAGATGGGCTTGAGATTATCGCTATGCAAAGTGAAGCCAATAATATATATTGGAATTTGAAATTAGAATCTTCACCGTTTCTTCAATATTAAACACAGATGTCTTATAGGTCGATGTTGCTGCTTTGGAGTTCAGAGAAACTAAGATTCCAAAAGAGTGAAAACAATAAAAAGAAAGGAAAAATACTAATTAGTCAAAAGCCTGGCTTTTTTTGTCCAATCCAATGTTCATATCCCAATTTAATTAATCTTGGCAAAAATATCTAACTACCCTATATATATATATATATATATATATATCTCTCTCTCTCTCTCTCTCTCTCTCTCTCTCTCTCTCTCTCTCTCTCTCTCTCTCTCTCTCTCTCTCTCTCTCTCTCTCTCTCTCTCTCTCTCTCTCCCTCCCTCCCTCCCTCCCTCCCTCACTCTTTTGAAACTAAGATTCCAAAAGAGTGAAAACAATAAAAAGAAAGGAAAAATACTAATTAGTCAAAAGCCTGGCTTTTTTTGTCCAATCCAATGTTCATATCCCAATTTAATTAATCTTGGCAAAAATATCTAACTACCCTCTATATATATATATATATATATATCTCTCTCTCTCTCTCTCTCTCTCTCTCTCTCTCTCTCTCTCCCTCCCTCCCTCCCTCCCTCCCTCCCTCCCTCCCTCCGAGCCCTGGGTCGATGACTTAGCCAACGACCTCCAGAGCATAAGCTTCACCTCCACAACCACAACCGCGGCCACTGAATCCAAACGCAGCACAAGCTCCGGCTCTGAAGCCACCACCCTCTCCGCCTCCTGCTCCTCCTCCGCCCGCATCACCTCTCTCGTCTCCTCCAAGCCCTCACATGCCTCCTCTGACCCTTTCTGGTCCGACATCCACAAGATCCCATCCGAGTCCCCGACCCGCCAGCTCACCCTCTCCGACCTCAAATTCTCCGAGCGCCTCGGCTCGGGCGACATCGGGTCGGTCTACCTCGCCGAGCTCAAGTCTGAAGGGAAGGAGTGCTTGTTCGCGGCTAAGGTGATGGACAAGAAGGAGATGATTAGTCGGAGCAAAGAGGGGAGGGCGAGGACTGAGAGGGAAATACTTGAATTGTTGGAGCACCTATCATCCTCGCCTCCCCCGCCTCCGCTGTCTGAAAGAGACTCGCTTTCGACCTCACTGCCGACCTCTGGGTTTGGGGGTACGAATGAAAGTTAGGGTTTTGATCGAATTAGAAAATTAGAGTTTTTTTTTTTTTTTTTAAACCTGTAAGTTGCTTACTGGGGGTCAGTAATCAAATTACAGAGAGTCAGTAACATACTTACTGGAATCTGTAAGTTACTTATTGGAGGTCAGTTACATATTTAAAGTAAGAGTCAGTAATTTAATATTGAAAAAATAATATTCCGACGAAAAAAATTTGGTAACCTGAATCCGGCGACCGGCCATTGGACGGAAGCGGAGTTTGGTGACCTTCCGGCAATGTATTCTCTATCTTCCACTTTCTCAGCACGTTATAATTCAAACATCTGTTAGATAGGGCAGGAAAGGAAGAAAAATATTAAAACTGTACTAGGGTTGAAAATATTTGTTGAAATGGGCAATAGAAGTTGTTACCTTATGTTTAATAGGAGAAGAAATCAGGGTAATGAGGGGGCCAAATTTGTACTAAATGGACATTTTCTCTAAAAATGATGCTAAAGTTGAACTATAATTATTATTATTATTTTTTCCTTGGTTTGTAGTATTTATCTAATGTGCAGTGAGTGTAATCGAATTGTTTTCAAACTTGTCTAGATTGATATTGTAATAAGGTCGTACGGTTTATATCTGTTGACAGTTGCCACAGAGGGGCTACAACAGGCCCACAGACCCGCAGCCAGTGTACCCGAGGCCGGCGTAGGGCCCGGGACCAGATCATCAGCACCCGGACCCGGGGTCCGGCAGTCTACCTTACGACCAGGGGCCCGGGAACCGGGGGCGCCGGCCTGCCAAAGAGGTCACCAGAGCTGCCCTTTGGTGTGCAAGCAGAAGGAAACCAGTCCCACATCGAAGAGTGAGGCCAGACCTCACGCCCGGCCACCTATATAAGGGCCTCAACTACCCTCATTAATAGGTAATTGATCTCTCCAACCGCTTATCATATGTGCTTAAGTTATCTATTCATCCCAACTGAACTAACTTAGGCATCGGAGAGGAGAAGACCGGCCCGCCCGGTATTCCCCTTAGTGAGCAGGTTTACAGGAGATCACACTTGGATTCATCTGCCTCTACCAGGCCTACGGGTTTGTGCAGAAACAATTGCCGCCGTCTGTAGGAACTTGGATAAAAAACCACGTAAGCATTACCAATGGCAGAAAGCTCGGAAGCAGGCCAGGAAAGAAACGCCACCGAGGAGCGGCGTGTTGCACCAGGACAAGCGCTCATCTCCACCCCGGTCGTCGCGCGAGAGCAGCGCAGCGACCAGGACAACCAGGAAGACGGGAGCTGTGGGAGGCCGGTCGGCACGCCGGGGCCATACCATGATAACTCGCGCGGGAAAGGCCAGGTGGAGAGCGACCAGCCAGCGCACCGGGGCTTTTCGCTGACGTTCTCGGACTATCCGAGCGACAGGGAGGAGAGCCCGCTCGGTGACAGTGACCGGGACACCACGTACAGCCCCGACCGGCACGATATGGCGGGGGAGATACAGGCGATGAGGGCAGAAGTCGGTCGCCTGCGCGAGGAGGGCGACCGGGATAGAGCAAAATCCAATGCCCGGTATGAGGAAATGGAGACGGTGAACGCTGCCCTGGTAGCCCCCCTGGAGAGAAGACAGCAGCGCAACGACGCTATGACCAGGGCACATGCACCCACACCAGGCTGGTCTCAGCGGTTTGAAGCGGGACAGTCGTCGGGCGGACGGCCCAGCGACCCTGAGCTAGCGGAGTCCCCGGCCGGCACGGCCCCACCAAAGAGCACGTCGACGCCCCAGCAACCACACGCTTCATTCGAGGATGAAGTCATGACCCCGACTGCACGGACGTTGCAGATACTCACCGACACTGTGTCGGATCTGAAGGCCCAAATGAAGGCCAACGAGAGAAGAGCGGCGCGGCCGATGGAAGGCGCGCGATTCAACTAGCGCATGGGCCCTTTCTCGCACCGGGTTCTGGAATCAGGGAGGTCTGGTAACCAGAAATCCCTAAAGCTCACGTACTCAGGATTCGGCTGCCCGTACCAGCATCTGGACAGTTTCCGGTCCCAGACGTGCGCCAAGGGCTATTCCGATGCAGTATGCTGCAACATTTTCCAGGAAACCCTGTCTGGAGAGGTGCTCAGCTGGTTCTATGAGCTTCCGGCGAACTCCATCGAGGCGTTCGAGCAGCTGGCTGACCGGTTCGTAGGCCGCTTCATCCTCCGGGTCGAGAGAGCCCGGACATCGACCATCCTCTTCAACTGCATGCAGGCACCTGGCGAGGAGCTGAGGACGTTTGTCAACTGCTGGCAGACGGCGACGGCCGGGGTTCGGAACCTCGACAAGGGTATCGCCGAGATGGCGTTCAAACAAGGGCTCCGGCCAGGAAAATTTTCCTACGCCGTACGGGTGGTACTCCCGCAGGGGTATGACGAGCTAATGGCGATGGCCATCAGGCATCCTCAGGCCGACCATGAAACGTACGGGCAGCACGTGCTGAAAAGAAAGCGGGACGAGCAGCAGGAGGACCACCCCCGGGAGGAGCACCCCCCTCCCGACCAAGAAGACAAGGCCAGCCAGCGGAGCGAGAACCGAGGTGCCCGACCGAGCCGACCCAGCAGAAATTGGGGGCAACGGCAGCAGGGGCCCTACCATGACAAACCCCAGGGCGAGCACAAGCCGGCGCAGTACCGGCAAGAACGCCCCCTGGCAATCATGCCAGCAGAACGTCAAGAGATCTGCACCACTCTAACCTCTTCATATGAGGACATCTTGCACGAGAACGGGAACATCATTCCCCCACCGCCCAGGAGAAAGTACCCGAAGTGGAAGCTTACCCCGGTGCAAACGGGCAAGTACTCCTCCTATCACGATGAAGCTACTCACCGGACAAACAAGTATTTCGCTCTCAAGACCGCGGTGGAGGGTCTGATTAGCAACGGCCAGCTCCAGCGGTATATAGGGGAAAGGAGAGCAGATCCCGACCGGGAGCAGGGCCAGGGCTGGTAGGCACCCCCAAACCTCCAAGCGGTTAGTTTGGCATATCATCGGTTCAACCGTTGTAACATCATGAGATATGTATGCCAACTATTTTGAGAAAAATTCCACCGGTTCCACCAGTGCAAGTGTATTTATATCCAAGGAGTAATACAAACAAAAACCGTTCCAGCGGGTTTACAAAAAAAAGAGCAAAGTATAAATCTTAAGGAGCCGCGCCTCCCCCCTCAGCGGGCATTCCACCAGCTTCTCCAGATGAAGCCACCGCACCTTCTCCAGCAGTTTGAGGCCCGCCTTCCCCTTCCGGTTGCTCCTCGTCTACCGACTGCTCATGGATATCTGACTGCTCATGGATATTCTCATCAGCTCCGGCCTTCGGCCTTCGGCATTCGAGAGGTATCCAGGTACCCCTTCTCTTCCCACTCCACGTAGGCGTCTGCGATGCCCGAGTCCCTGGCCTTCTCCAGGAACTTAAGGAACTGATCGCTCTCATGATACTTGAGGACAACCCGCTGGTAAAGCTCCGGGTCCTCTTCTCCAGCCGCAGCGGCAGCGGCGGCGTGCACAGCGGCAGCTCCCACCTGGAGCTCATCCACTTTGGCCTCCAGCTCGGCCCTCTCCTCTTCAGCCAGCTCCTTCTCCTCCTCGAGTCTCCGGACCTGCTCTTCCAACTTGGCCACCTGCTTCTTGGCCCTCTCCTCCAGTCTGACCTTCTCCCACTCCAGCCTGGACTTCTCTACTTCCAGACGCTCTCGGGCTTCTGTCAGAGCGGCCACCTGCCTCTTCAGCTCCGGCAGCTCCTCGCTCGGGTCCGGCTGGTACAGATTGTACAACAACTACACAACAACAGGGAGCCAATTAGGCAAGCAGCAAAGGTAACGAGTTACAAGCGGTGCTGTGGCACCAAGCAATTCTTACCCGGAGGACCGACTCCTTGCACTTTTGGCTGTTCTCCCCCGCCAAGGCTCCGGTGACCCCAGGCCTGTCCAAACCAAGGCCAGCCACATCTGCCGCCAGCTTCCGGGCGAAGGGACTCTCCAGACCCCCTCTGTTCCTCCGCAGGAGCGGGGCTACTCTGCTGACCGGCAGAATTTGGAGCAGCAGCAGCCTTGTCCCCAGCGGAACTCGACGCACCGCTGACCACCTTGAGCCGCTTCGCCAAGTTCTCACCTGACGACCGGCCGGTCAGCGTCACCAGCGCGGAGGGAGGAACGTCCATGACCCTCCGCCTCTTCTCACCCTGGTCGTCCGGTGAAGAAGATTGTACGCCTGACCGGGTGACCCTGGTGACGAGCGGGACTGATCCCGGCCGGTACGGAATCCGGTTCACCCCACCAGGAACCTTTAGTGGCCCCCCGGTGGTCTTGCCCTTTTCAGGTCCCGCCTTGGGTGCAGCAGGGTGACTCTTCACATGCCTCAGAATATAGGCGTCGTCCTCAACGTCCATGGCCCTCGGTTCGGCATGAACGGTAAGCCGACCGGACTCCTCATCCACCGAGGTCCGCGAAACGGCCTCCCTTTTCTCCTTTAACCTTGAGAGAAGGTCTTCACCGTCCATGGATAAGGTATTGTCGGGTTTGATGACCGCCCGGGAAGATGCACCTGCAGGACAAGCAAAAGGTTAGTGTTTAAAACTCGGTCAGCAGAAATGCCACCGCTAAACCTTGCTACGCACCGGGATCTCGCCCGAGACAACAGTACTCCAACACTTCCCCCCGAATGAAGTTGTAAGAGTTTCGTTCAAGATCGTCCCAGCATCCGAGTATAGTCGTAATCATTTCCCGCTCCAACTCGGATAGTTCGAACGACTGATCGCCAAGGGGCTGGAAGGCACCAGGAACCCGGTACATCTTCCTCCTCTTCTGCCACTTCCCACCCGCCATCACCACCTTTTTCCTCCAGCTATTATCCACCCAAGAAGGCAGATGGGTGATGATAGGCTGGAAACACCGAGCGCTAAAGGTCAGACAACCTCGGGACCCTCGCTTCTTCTAGAAGGATATCTTGTACAGTGCCCGGAACTCGTTCACCGTTGGCATGCTCATCCCAGACAACTCGTACAGGCAACCGAGGCTCAGCAGCAGCCTCCACTGGTTCCCGGGAAGCTGCGCGGGAGACACTTGCAGAGCACTGAGCGTGTACTGCACGAAATCTGGCAGCGGTAGGGAAAACCCGTGGCGAAATTGGTCTAAGTGCACGGCAACCCAACCCGCCTCCGGGTTGCAGGCCGACTCTCCGGGATTCAACGGCCGTAACGCCACCTCATCGGGGATACTCCACGTCTCCCGGAAGGCGGCAATCTCTTCGGGGTTCATACTACCCTCCGGCTCATCGCACACCACGGCCTCTTTCCCACTCCCGATGGTGTAGCTCACGGGCGGAGTGCCAGAAAAGCGCATCCCATGCGGGATTTCCTCAGATCTCGAGGACCCGGAAGACGAAACCCCGCCCTAGGAGTGGTCAGCTGCTGCGGCCTCTGGGGATTCCGAACCGAGCCAATCCTCCAGTCTCTCCTCATCGTCCACGACGGGACGCCTGTTGGCCGATTCGGAAGCCCGATCAGAGCTTGCAGAAGCCATTTAAACCTAAGATTACCACATCGGAAGAAAACAAAACCCCACCGCTGGTCAGCAACAGGCTAGAACAGCGCCCTCTGCGGCTCCTCCCCAAGATTACCGCAGACGCCCCACTTAAAACAACTCACAGTCGGCAACAGAGCCCCCCCCGCCGCAAAACGCTAAAAAGAAAAAGAAAAACACCAGGCAAAGAAAGCAAGACTTACCGATTACTATGCACAACCGAGGAAATTCCGTCCTACGAAAACACCGAGCAATGGTAGGCAAAGAACAAGAACACTTGAGGCAACGGATGTCGCGGGGCACCTCCACAGAGCTTTCGCAGGATTCCTCTCTAACATTCTCTTCTTCTCTCTGAGCCAAGAGCAAAACAGAACTTATGAAGGCAGAGGAGGCCTTTTTATAGACGGGTTTGATGCCCTAGGCGCTTGTAATCCCCCCAAAATACGCAATCAAGGCAACTCAAACGCCTGCGAATCCAGACCCTCCATCTCATATCGCTCCCTAGTGGCACGTGTCCCAACATTGGTAAACTTCCCACGCTATCATAACTGACGGGACTGATGGGCTTCCTCCTTAAATGCATGTCAGCCACTTGTCCTGCTTACGAGCGACAAGTAAGAGAGATAGGAGCGGGAACCGAGGCGTCAAGCCCCCCCACTTCCCCAAGAGCCATGGCAGTCCACCGGTTAGGTATCATTCAACCGGCTGCATGGCATCTCCACGACAGCTCACCGGTTATGATCTTTCAACCGGCTCCATGGCAGTTCACCGGTTAAGTATCATTCAACCGGCTGCATGGCATCTCCACGACAACTCACCGGTTATGATCTTTCAACCGGCTCGAAGGCTTCTCACCGGTTATGATCTTTCAACCGGCTCGAAGGCTTCTCACCAGTTATGATCTTTCAACCGGCTCCATGGCAGTTCACCGGTTAGGTATCATTCAACCGGCTGCATGGCATCTCCACGACAGCTCACCAGTTATGATCTTTCAACCGGCTCGAAGGCTTCTCACCGGTTATGATCTTTCAACCGGCTCCATGACAGTTCACCGGTTAGGTATAATTCAACCGGCTGCATGGCATCTCACCGGTTAGGTAACATTCAACCGGTTCGAGACCATCTCACCGGTTAGGTAACATTCAACCGGCTCGAGAGCATTTCACCGGTTATGAGACATCCAACCGGCTCCATGGCATCTCACCGGTTAGGTATCATTCAACCGGCTCCATGGCATGACACCGGCTATGAGAACATTCAACCGGCATGGGCTTTATACACCCGGGTGAGTTTACATCTAACACATGTACGCTTGTCCAGCAGGATAAAAACCATGCATCGCACTGAACTGCGATCAATGTGGGGCTCCACGGCGAGACTTGTCACCTCAATGCCACCCCACCGGGCAGATTGTTTCTCTAACACAGAACAAGTCTCCCCACAGGCTAACAAACCTGCACATTACCTCAACGCTTATTCCAACACAAGCTGAGAAGAACTAGCCAGTGTTAAACGGTGCTTCAACATGACCGCAACACCCACCGGGGCACCTGTTGGCTTATTCCACGCTCCAACAGGCCTCCCCGCAGGCTAGCAGTCTTACCCCATGCTTATCCCAACACAAGCTGGGCCAAGCCACCAGGCTACTCCCGGCCTGCCGTTGGTACAATTTCATTTTGGGAACTTGGGGGACTCGTTCCGACATGGCAGAACGCCCGGTCGAGATCTCATGCACTCTCCGACTCATTCCGACATGGCAGAACTCCCGGTCGAGATCCCATGCACTCTCCGACTCGTTCCGACATGGCAGAACGCTCGGTCGAGATCTCATGCACTCTCCGGGTTTCACCCCGCTCCATATCTATTGCATGGCGGATTTCAACGCCCCATTATCATCCCATGCACTCTCCGGGTTTCACCCCGCTCCATATCTATTGCATGGCAGATTTCAACGCCCCATTATCATCCCATGCACTCTCCGGGTTTCACCCCGCTCCATGCTCATGGCACGACAACACTTGAGCACAATACCATTTGTATTGCAAACATACTCATAACTATCGCACATCATCATTAACAGGTACTCACCACGCCTACTCTGACCGAACGCCCGGTCACGCCCAATCTTCAATACGGACTTGGGGGACTGGGCACCGTTGGGTTGGTAACCCTGCGGGTCTGCGGGACAGGAGCAAGACATATTAAGTCCACATTCAAGATTGCACTTGACCTGGAACTTGGGGGACTTGTTGACAGTAGCCACAGAGGGGCTACAACAGGCCCACAGACCCGCAGCCAGTGTACCCGGGGCCGACCTAGGGCCTGGGACCGGATCATCAGCACCCGGACCCGGGGTCCGGCAGTCTACCTTACGACCAGGGGCCCGGGGACCGGGGGCGCCGGCCTGCCAAAGAGGTCACCAAAGCTGCCATTTGGTGTGCAAACAGAAGGAAACCAGTCCCACATCGAAGAGTGAGGCCAGACCTCACGTCCGGCCACCTATATAAGGGCCTCAACTACCCTCATTAATAGGTAACTGATCTCTCCAACCGCTTATCATACGTGCTTAAGTTATCTATTCATCCCAACTGAACTAACTTAGACATCAGAGAGGAGAAGACCGGCCCGCCCGGTATTCTCCTTAGTGAGCAGGTTTACAGGAGATCACACTTGGATTCATCTGTCTCTACCAGGCCTACGGGTTTGTGCAGAAACAATATCAATGGAGTTTTTCCATTACCATAAAAAAACAGCCGGGAATTATACAATAAAACACACATAAATTCCTCTCCCTTTGTTTTGGTTCTTTCTTTTTTTTTTCTTTATTGAAAGAGAATATAAGGGTTTTACACTTATTCCCTAACTCGAATATAAGGGTTTTCTCATTTCATTTCGATTTGTTTTGGTTCCTTAATTTACAGAAAGAGTCTACACAAAACAAGTTGCATGCAGAAACGTGCAAGAGGACGAGAATGGCTGCTAATCAAATCAAAGGCGATTTCTAAGTGAGCTGTCATTAGTTCCCTTCACGTGTTATCCGACTTATGGACCAAGTCGAGGTCAAAGAGCAAAGGTCAAACAACTGATTCCCCAAAATCCCAATACTTCATTACTTTTTCAACATTGCTTACAATATATAATAGTCTCTTCTCAAAACAAAAACAAAAACAAGGATATATAATAGTCACTTGGGTTTGGTCAAAGTTAAGACCAGCTTGAATCCCCTATAAATAAGACACCTGAAGACTTCATTTCTTGTATATCTTCGTTCTGCATATTATTTCTTCGCTTAATTTGCTTGTGTAGCCATGAAGAGAACTAGAGAAGAGGTTGTTGGTGTAGACATGGATAAAGTTCTTATGCTACTATCGTATAGGTTAGAAACCAAGCTCAAAAGATGTTCATCTTCCCCGAATGATGTGTTTGAGTGCAAGACATGCAATCGGAAATTCCCGTCGTTCCAAGCCCTTGGTGGACACAGAGCAAGCCACAAGAAGCCAAAAACGTTAATGGACAGTGATCAAGACCGGAAAAGTGAGACCAAATTGACGCAAAGCAAGGTGAAAAAGCACGAGTGCTCCATATGCGGGCTGGAGTTTGGTTCGGGACAAGCTTTGGGGGGTCATATGAGAAGGCATACAATCGCGAATGCTCGGTTTTCTGCTTCAGTTCCTGCTGGTGATTCAACGATGAAGATTCCCGTACTAAAGAGGTCGAATAGTAAGAGAATGATGTGTTTGGACATGGACCTGAACTTGACGCCTTTAGAGAATGACTTGAAGCTGTTGTTTGGGAATATGGCACCAAAAATCAGTACTTTGTTTTGATAGATTGCACCAACTGATCATCGTTGTATTCATTCTTTCATTAATTCATTTGATGTAAATTATCATTAGATCAATATATATACTTACCGAGTATTATACCTTTTTGGTAATTATCCTCTAAAATTAAGCTCGATCTGCACAGCACAAGCAGTTTTCAATTTATATATCTTCTGTAAATTGTTGTTCTACGTACACGATCCTAAGTTCCTAACTGGAGTTCAGACCAAAAATAAAAAATAAAAAAAATTCCTAGCTAGAGTAAACTAACGCAGCATGCATGTTTCCCGTAATCTTTTCATTGAGCAGTCTGAAGTAGGCCGGCACGTACTGTTTTGTGTTTGATATGTTTGACTCTCTAGATGTTTCAGGTTACAGATCCATTCAAATATATGAACACCTTAGACCTTCTTGGTCATCGTTCTTCCGACTAGCTAGTTCACACGCACCAAGTAAGAAATCCTTAATTAGCCAACTACTACTGTTACATCTAGATTAAAATATGACAAAGCAATTCCACCCTGGCCTAATTACTTGTTTGATATATTAGGAGTTTTGACAAGAAGATGATTTTAGTGCTTGAAGTGCATGTATACATGCGTCAAAGTTTTGTATATTTTTGCATATTAGACTTTTAACTAAAACTAAAATCAAATAATAATAATAAATTAATAATACACAAATAGGTAAATGGTTAAACAAAATGCATATTAAAATTATGAACCTAGTAAGTCATAGCTTGTTTGTCACTTAGGCTTGGTTTGATATTGGGGTGAAAAAACTCAAATATGGAAAAACTGTGTTTTAAATAAGCAACATGTCACCTTCTTTTTAAAATCGTGGTTTTTTCAACTAAATTTTATAAATAAGCACCTTATTAAAAACTTACCAAACACATAATCAACTCATAATGATAATTGTAAGTGATTATTTACTTCAAAACTCAATATCAAACTAAGCCTTAGTTAGATACTCAAACTAACACCGTGGAGATTATGGGTTTCAAATCTCACTAGCATTTAAAATTAAGTAAGAGAGTTACATTAACATAAATAATAATAATAATAATAATAGTAAATTATACAGTAGCACCCGACCAAATTTACAAACACAAATAACACACTTCTAATAATTTTTAAACAAAAAATAACATAAGTCTTGTCTAAAATCGAGTAGACCCAAAACTGATTAAATAATAGAGGCTGAAATGCTTAAAATGTCACTGATTTTGATAAAATTACCATGCTACCACTCTACTAACTTACAAGTTTCTCTCTCTTCCTTTTTGAGTTATTTCCAGCAATTTCAAGTTTTCCGGTCAAACTGTTAACAATTTGAAGAAGATTCAAACTACAAAATTGTTTTTTATCTCATGGCCTTTCATTTGAGTATAGTGTTGCATATATTTTGAGAAATTTTAAAATTTTGAATTTCAACCACCACGAGCCACAATAGCAAGTTAGTAGGGTTGACAGTAGCAGCTTGCCTCAGAGTTGACAGTAGCAGCAATTTTTAAGGTCGGCAACGACATCTAACTTCACGGTCGACAGTAGCAATTAGTTTATCTATCCACAGTAGCAGTTAGTTTCTATATCCACAGTAGCAGCCTTATGATTGGTAAAGTTGTAAGGAGGTGACTAAACACATATATAAATAGAAGCAGTAGCAGGGATGGAAACAACAGTATCAACAACTTCTCAGTCACAGTCGCTAGTAGCAGCCATGCCACTTCTCAAACGACAGTAGCAGTAACTTCCTAGTCAATAGTAGCAGCGTCTCCCCAATCAGCAGTACCAGAAGCTTCCCAGTCAACAGTAGCAACGACTTCCCAATCGATAGTAGCAGTTATATAGTCAGCAGTAGCAGAAGCTTCCCAGTCAACAGTAGCAACGACTTCTCAATCGATATTAGCAGCTATATAGTCGGCAGTAGCAGCTATATTCATGATCAACAGTAACAGTTACATTCACGATCAACAGTAGCAGTTAGCTTTACAATAGGCAATAGCAGCAACTGGAACTAAATCAATGCTTGTAAATATTAAGGGCAAAAGAGTAAATTGGTTGATAACATGTGGCAGCTTGTCATGCACATGGTACTAATTTGTAAAGTTTTGTCCTAATTTATTCAAGAATTAATTTCAGTTTACCTACTTGAACTTTAGTTGAATCATCACTTCAGTCCCTATACTTTTGATTTCATCAGTTACACCCTTATACTTCCCTAAATTAATCAACTGATACCAATTTTATAAATTCTGTCTAAACGATCTATCAATACCAAAGGCTTTTTGGTACCTTTTTCCTACATTAATGCACCGTTACCATATTACGATTATAAACAAGGCTAAACAAATCATATAATCAAGTTGAACAATAGAAAACAAATCATATATGGTGATTCCTTTGTTTAGCCTTTTTGTTTATTTTCTATTGTTCAACTTGATTATATGATTTGTTTAGCCTTATTTATAATCGTAATATGGTAATGGTGCATTAATGTAGGGAAATTGTACCAAAAAGCTTTTGCTATTTATAGATTGTTTTGACGGAATTTACAAAATTTGTATCAGTTGATTAATTTAGGAAAGTACAGGGGTGTAACTGATGAAATCAAAAGTATAGGGACTGAAGTGATGATTGAGCTAAAGTTCTAGGTAAACTGAAATTAATTCTTTATTCAATTCAATATGTATGTGATCTATATGTTAAACAAATTATTGTCATGCACTTTTTTGTAGTTCTTATAATAATTACTTATGAGAATGGTCTAAAGTCGATCTATTGCAATATATGCATGCATGGTTCTCAAACATGAATGTCATTGAGTATGTTTATCGGTGAGTTGTGACATATATTAAGCGGTAGTTGTTTATATTTTGAAGATTATAAAATTTAGATCATGTGTGGGGTTTAGACTCTAGAGTGAGAGAAATAGACAGAAAAAAAAAATATAACAAAAAGTATGTTAACATGATCCGCCGGATGTATCGTTTTCCAGAAGTTAACAATATTAATTGATGGTATTAGACTATAAAGAGTACACGTAATTAGAACTTAGACGACCCTGAAATTTGAATATACTTCGAAATCTAACAAAACGCATATGGAAAACGTACAAGTTAGAAAGGAATCCTGTTTCAGGAAGGATAAAATACAGAAAAGGAACTAGTTATGTATATTTAATCCTGAGCTAATCTCAATTAGTGAAGCTCAGGTCCTTGCATGCGGTTATGAATTGTACCTGGATGAAAGTTGAAGGCTGCTGATCGATTCAGGCAGCTTAGCAATCTGAACGAGAAAAGATAAAGCCAGTGCGGTAGTAGTATAATGCTTATTATTTGCACATGTAATCCAAGATTTATATGACCAAGTCATTTCGTGGACTTAAGGTCAAACCTATTATTATCACCCAAAAACCACTTTACAATCAGCCACTGTAATCAGAAACCCTATATATAAGACACTTGAAGCCTTTCATTTCTTGTATACCTCCATTCTACGAAGTGCAAACTACTTCTTTGCTTATAATCTGATCATATAACCATGAAGAGAACTAGAGAAGAGGTTCTTGGTGTAAACATGGAAAAAGTTCTTATGCTATTATCGTGTAGGCTAGAGACCAAGTTGATCAAAAGACGTTCACCTTCCCCGAACGATGTGTTCGAGTGCAAAACCTGCAACCGCCAGTTTCCATCGTTCCAGGCTCTCGGTGGCCACAGAGCAAGCCACAAGCCAAGAACGTTAACCGGCAGCAATGAAGACTCGAAACGTGAGACCAAATTGGCACAAAGCAAGCCGAAAAAGCACGAGTGCTCCGTATGTGGGCTGGAGTTTAGCTCGGGACAAGCTTTGGGTGGTCATATGAGAAGGCACAGGATAATGAACGCCAGATTTTCTTCTCCGGCTCTTTCGGCTGTTGTTTCGAAGATTCCGGTGCTGATGAGGTCGAATAGTAAGAGGGTGATGTGTTTGGACATGGACCTGAACTTGACACCTTTAGAGAATGACTTGAAGTTTCTGTTTGGGAATATGGCACCAAAAATTTGATACTTTGATTTCTTAGTTTGCTTCAAATCATGTCCTTAACCGACTGATCATCGTTGTATTCATTCTTTTCTTTAGTTGGTGTAAATTTCCAGTAGAATAATGTACTTACGATTTCTTTCTTTAATTAAGCTTTGGTTTGCCATAGAACTGTCCCATTAGATATACATAATTCTTTAATCAGTTTGAGTTACATACGTAGCAGTGTGTGTTCGACTCTTCTAGATGGTAAGATGTCCATTCAAATATATACAGAACACCTAAAACCAGTCAAATATAATTGGATGAATGAATTTATGATATATATTCATCTCACATTGGAGGCTATATAAAGAGGATATAATGTGTACTACAACCCTACTTGCTTGGTACTACCATGTACTACATATACAGAATAGGTAAGTACTAATTACCTAATTTACATTCCTAAATTACATGACTCACGCTAACACTCCCCCTCAAGTTAGCGCATACACATCAACCATGCCCAACTTGCTAAGTGAGTCATAAAAGACCTTCTTAGACACTCCTTTTGTGAGTACATCCACAAGTTGCTTTTCTGAAGGAACAAAAGGAAAGCTAATGATCTTAGCATCTAACTTTTCCTTTATAAACTGACGATCAACCTCCACATGTTTAGTACGATCATGCTGAACTGGATTCTGTGATATATCAATAACTGCTTTATTGTCGCAATATAACCACATCGCATTTTGCAACTTAACACCCAAATCACGTGGTAGATTTCTCAACCACAACAATTCACACACTTCATGCGCCATACCTCTATACTTAGCCTCAGCACTAGATCGAGTCACAACCTTCTGCTTCTTACTCTTCCATGTAACTAAATTACCTCTCACAAAGGTAAAATAACATGATGTCGACCTCCTCTCTGTAATATTTCCAGCCCAATCTGCATCTGTGAAACCACTAACCTCAAGAATTTTGTTGTGTTTAGAGAACATTACTCCTTTTCCTGGAGCTGACTTCAAGTATCTCAAAATACTCACAACAGCATCCATGTGATTCACACTTGGATTATGCATGAACTGGCTCACTACACTTACTACATATGCCACATCTGGTCTGGTATGTGCCAAATAAATCAAGCGTCCAACTAACCTCTGATAACGAGTCTTGTCGGTAGGTACTTGATCAGGATACTCTGCTAATCGATGATTCTGCTCAATAGGAGTGTCGATAGGTGTGCAATCTAACATACATGTCTCTGTCAACAGATCAAGAATGTACTTCCTCTGGCACAAGTAGATTCATTCTCCCCCTTGCTACCTTAATCCCTAAGAAGTACTTGAGGTCACCTAAGTCCTTCATCTCGAACTCAGAAGCAAGATGTCTCTACAGTTTATCAATCCCTATACTATCATTACCGGTAATCACCATATCATCAACATAGATGATTATGACTACTACCTTTCCTTACTGATGCTTGAGAAACAAGGTATGATCAGAATTACTTTATCTGTAACCAATCTTTCGCATGAACTGTGAGAAACTCCCAAACCAGGCACGGGGTGACTGTTTGAGACCATACAACGACTTTCTTAATTTGCATACAAAATCACTAGTAGAAGTACGTAGTTACATACCCAGGGGAAAAACTCATATACACCTCTTCGACTAATTCTCTATGAAAAAATGCATTCTTGACATCAAACTGTCGGAGTGGCCAGTTCAAACTAGCAGCAAAAGAAAGAAGAACCCTGTTAGTATTCATTTTTACAACGGGAGCATAAGTCTCATCATAATCAATACCATATGTCTGAGTAAATCTCTTTGCAACAAGGCGTGCTTTATACCGGATCACTGATCCATCTGCGTTGTACTTCACAGTAAACACCCAACGACATCTCACAGCCTTCTTTTCATGTGGTGGAGATACAAGTTCCCAAGTATCATTCTTCTGCAATGCCTCCATCTCTTCCTCCATTGCTTTCCTCCACTTTGGATCTCCCAACACTTCCTGCACTTTGTTAGGTACTGATACAGCAGATATTTGATTCACAAATGATTCATATGACTTTGATAATCTCCTAGTGGACATATAGTTGGCTACTGGATATTTTGATTTGGCTTGTAAACTAGGTTCATATCTTTTGGGGGGATGACCTCTAGTAGACCTGTTAGGTAACACATATTGTTCACTATTAGACTCACTACTACTAGGAACAGTGGAAGGACATACCTCAAATGATTGATCTTCTACAGTAGGGAGTTGTGGATCAAAGGTATGAGTGCTGGTAGGAGGGGCAAATTGATCTTCTACAGCAGTTGCGCTCTCAGCTATTGGTTCAATTCCTGAAACATGGATGTCTGAGACTTCTACCTCTGGTTGAGCTTTTGTTACTTCTGGTACTGCTGGTACTGAGGTTTCTACCTCTGGTTGAGCTTTTGTCACTTTTGGTACTGCTGGTTGAGCTTCTGTCACTTCTGGTACTGCTGGTACTGAAGTTTATACTCTTGGTTCCTCCCCCTCGCCATGATACAGCTCTTCAAAGTATGAATGCTCCCCCTTAAGGGCTGAATCATCCAAGGTAAAATACCTCATTTACTCAAAGAAAGTAACATCCATAGTGACATAGTATTTTCCGGTAGGTGGGTGATAACACTTGTATCTCTTCTTATGGCTCTCACAACCAACAAACACACACTTGATCGCTCTGGGATCTAATTTAGACGATCTCTGGCTCTTAGAAACATGAACAAAGGCCACACAACCAAAGACCCGGACAGGTATATTATGATAGAAAGAAAGAGAGACATGATATGCAAGAACCTGAAACGAAAATTTTCTTTGAAGAACACTAGATGGAAGGCGATTTATAAGATAAGCAGAAGCTGCGACAGCATCACCCCAAAGATTCTTAGGCATATGGGCACTAAAAAAGATGGAATGAGCCATTTCAAGAAGTTGCCGGTTTTTCCTTTCAGACACCTCATTTTGCTCTGGTGTTCGTGGGCAGGTTGTTTGATGAACAATCCCATGAGTTCTGAAAAACTGGTGAAAAACACGATTGACATACTACCCTCCATTATCAGAACGAAGAACTTTAATAGTGTCATTATATTGTGTTTAGACCTGAGAATGAAAGGCTTGAAAAGCAGGGAAGACTTCATCTTTGGTTTGAAGAAGAACAATCCATGTCAATCTTGTGCTATCATCAATAAACGTCACATAATACCTCATACCTGTGACCGTAGGCTCTTTAGAAGGTCCCCAAACATCAGAATGAATCAATTCAAAAGGGATAATACTTTTGGAGGAACTCGGAGAATATGTAGAACGATGGCTCTTAGCAATAACACATGTTTCATAGCGCAAGGAGGACTCTTCCACACAAACAAACAGAGACGGCATGGCTTTTTCATAACATGGAAAGACGGATGCCCTAATCGACGATGCCATAACCAAATTTCACCTAGCTAATTCGAACTTGCAGTCAAAGCAGTGCGTGACGGTGCTCCTGGTTTCTCTCCCGTATATGTCTGATCCAGGTGAAACAATAAGCCCCTCAAGTCACCCCGACCAATTATCTCCCTGGTGAAAGGATCCTGAAAAATCACATACATGAGATAAAAGGTTACAGAGCATCGAGACTCAGTATTTAACTGGAGAATAGATATCAAATGGTGTGACAGGTCAGGTACATATAGAACATTGTGAAGGATTAAACCAGGGGTTACACGGACTGACTCTATCCCTAACATAGGAAAAGCTTCACCATTGGCATTAGTGACATATGACACGAGTGGAGGAGACAAATTAGTAATATAATGAGAATTGTCATAAGTCATATGATCCGAGGCACCAGAATCAATAATCCAAGTATCAGAACTAACAAAGCTAGAAATTTTTAAGCCATACCGATCTTACCACATGCTCGAGTCTTATTAGTTATGGGAATATTACCATTATTGCAGTATTGACCGACCGCATGTATAGATTTATGTGAGAACTCAACTCTCCAACCATTCTTGCCATCTAACTCATAAACTGCATTCTCTGCATCTTTATTGTGCACAAAATCAATGAAAGCATAACATGGGGGCCTTCTTGCAACTCATATTCTTCTAATAATCCCGAAGCTGCGGAAATCATTTTCGAGTTCTCCTTCTGAAATTCAAGAATCTAAATTTCCAATATACACCCGAGACATTCTTCCGGAGCGGGTCAGATCTGATGGGTCGGACTGCAAACGGGTCGAGCAGTAGGAAACGGGACAGGCCGAAGCAGGAACCGGATCGGGTCGAAACTTGACTGTCGAACCGGATTTTTCTAGGGTTTCAGAGCAGATGTGACGTCGGAGGAGCAGACGCCGGAGGTTTCGAGCAGATGTTGAGCGTTGCGAGCAGACGCCGGAGTATCTGGAACGTGTCGAGCAGATCATCTGATCGGAGAGAGAAGTCTCCTGATCGGAGAGATCTGAGGACGACGCGAGCGGCTTGAGGACGACCTGAGGACGACGCAACGGAGTTGAAGGTGCTGACAAAGCCAGAACAGTAGCGTCGATTTGAGTACTGGGTGCCTAAAGTAGAAGTGAGGGGCCGACGAGGCTATTGTCGGCAAAAGTGTGCAGAAAATAATGGCTCTTCTTTCCCGACGAGGCTGTTGTCGGCAAAAGTGTGCAGAAAGCAATGGCTCTTCTTTTCCGACAAGGCTGTTGTCGGCAAAAGTGTGCATAAAGCAATGGCTCTTCTTTCCCGACGAGACTGTTGTCGGCAAAATGTCCGGCTGATGAACACCGGACCAAACGCAAGCGACCTAAGTAGGAAGAGATTAACAAACCCTAACAATGGGGTTTAGTTGGAAGAAGACAAACCAACTTCACACGTCTGACAGAGAACCAACGGCAAACGAAGAATTGCAGGGGAATATAAAGAGACAAAGCTTTTTCGGATCTTTGCTCTGATACCAAGTCAAATATAATTGGATGAATGAATTTCTTATATATATTTATCTCACATTGGAGACTATATAAAGAGGATACAATGTGTACTACAACCCTATTTGTTTGGTACTACTATGTACTACATATACAGAATAAGTAAGTACTAACTACCTAATTTACATTCCTAAATTGCATGACTTACGCTAACAAAACCTTCTTAATCAGCCTTCTTCTGACCATCTTAATTAGCACAGTATGATATGCATTCGGCCATAGACCTATAGTAATTGTATTATTTGATATATAACTGGATATGAAAATTATTGCATGGAGTAGATAGTTAACGTTGAACCACGACACGCATACGTACCTTCATTTCACCTAAACATTCACTTCATTTATCACAGCCTGCTGGATTAAGTGATTAACCGGGAAAGATGGGGAAGCAGAAAGCGATATATATATATATATATATATATATATATATATATATATATATATATATATATATATATATATATATAGGAATTTTCTTGGTTAAGGACGTCCGCACCAAACTTTATGGTGCGGATTTGACATTTTGACTAATTTTTCGATTGAACTTTTACATCTCCACCGTCTAGTTTTTAGGTACTCATGTATAGATCATCTCTGAAAATTTTCAGCCAATTTGATAATCGTTAAGGCATTCAAAAGTGGGATTTTATATCATAAACATGAACGATTCAGTTTTGACAAAATGCAGTCTGTCTATTTGTTTTAATCTAGTTTGATATGCTAATGGTTATCAAATTGGATGAAAATTTGCATTAATGATCTATACATGAGTACCTAAAGACTAGACGGTGGAGATGTAAAACTTCAATCGAAAAGTTAGTCAAAATACCAAATCCGCACCATAAAGAATGGTGCGGACGTCCTTAGCCAAGAAGTACTATATATATATATATATATATATATATATATATATATATATATATATATAATATACAGTTCCTATCCAGAGTGAAGTTTCGCTCTGAAATTAACGTGCAAAGCTCATTTTTTAGCACACTTTTCGGTCATATTTTCACATCTTCACCGTTCAGATGTTAGAACCTAATATATAGATCATTCCTGCAAAACTTCATCTGATTTGGTTACCATTAAGGGATCGAACTTAATATCTTGAATGAAAATTTATAGATATGATATACTTATATAAACATGAAAGTTAAACGGTAGAGATGTTAATATGTGATTGAAAAGTAGGTTAAATGATCGATTCCTCAAAATGACCAAAATCAAGAATTTATATATATAACCTATATCCTTTCAAATCAATATTTCACGCTGATGCACATTACGATCGATCACCCATGTATTAATCAAAATTTCAAGTCAACATGACATGCCTGATCTATCTTCCATGATCTTAAACCACCTCAATTACTTAATTATGATCACAAGTTGGGCAGAATTCTGAAAATAAATTAACATGCATGGTAGTACGTAGCAATTGGTGACGTTATAATATTACAGTTCAAAATATGTGAACACACGGTGGAACCGGTCTATCAAGCATGCATATAATTGTCTTTTCGACCAATAAAAAGAATGATGAAACGATGATGAAATTACATATAATTGGTCAATAAAATTACGTGCTGCATGAAATTTTCATGAATATTGATCCAATGGCCCTTTCGTCCCATGGTACATAGCTGCTCTGGCCTGAATGATGAAATATTAAAGGCTAGCTTCTGATCGAGGCACCAAACTAGACGAGAGGAGAGAAAGAGAGTATAGAAGTATGTTGATCATTTTCACTTGAAATCCAACATATGACCAAGTCAATTTGGGGACTCGAGTTCAAAACTTTGACCACCCAAATAGCGTAATTGTAATGAGATAATACAGCCATTCCAGTTCGATTATATCGCAAAATATCACTCCAAGGCCCTAACCATGAAGTGAACGAGAGAGTAGTTGTTGGTGTAGACATGGTAAATATTATGTAGGTTAGAGACCATTAGAAAAATGCTCATCCTCCCCAAACCACTTGTTCAAGTGCAAAACCTGCAAACGCTAATTCCCCTCGTTCAAAGCTCTTGGCGGGCATATATAAATCAAGCCACAAGCGGCCGAGAACGTTAATGAGAGTGCTCAAGACCCTAAAAGTGAGACTGAATCGGGGAAAAGCACGAGTGCCTCCATATGCAGGCTGGAGTTTCGTTCGGGACAAGGGTTGGGGGAGGCATATGAGAAGGCATAGGATCGATAACATATGCCTGGGTTTACTTAGTTCTCCGGTATATTCTCGTAGCTGCAGCAGTTTCTGGTGCTTCAAATTAAGATTCTGGTGCTGATGAGGTTGAATCGCGTGGTGATGTGTTTGGAAATGGATCTCAAGTTCTGAACCTGACGCCTGTAGAGAATGACTTGAACACGTTGTTGTTTGGGAATATTGCACCAAAAGCTGATACTAATTTGATTTCTTAGTTTGTTGCTTATGGTCACCAAATGATCATCATATATATATTTTCTTTTTCTATCATAAGTGTGAACTAAATTCATTTAACAACCGTACCCCTAAGGACCAAATTAAATGATCAACGTCGATATACTCATGACTCTTTTATTTAGTTTATGTCGATATAATAAGAATATAAGAAATCTAGAAAATATGTGAATATGTGATAATATAATATTACAGTTCAAAATATGTGAATACCGTAAGTTTTTCTTGTGTTTCCCAGTGTACTCTAAATATCCTCAACCTTATCTTCTAATCTAGAAAATTTTGCTTATGAAATCTACTTTAGATTTCCCCCAATAACTCAAGAAAAAATAACTTATTTTACATTGCAAACTAAAAACTGATTTTTCTTTAACCTCGTTTACTCACCGAGCAGGCTAGCAACTAACTTTGCTTATAATTTACACTTCAACTCAATCCATTTTTTCACGGCAATTAATGCTTCGATCAGTTATAAGACTACAATGTGTTAACAAAAAAATCATGGATTGTATATCACTATATATACTGTATAGTGTTCTGGCGTTCTGCAATATAATAGTTACTATTACAATTCAAAAGGCATGCATGGATATTTTGCTCCAAAAATTGCAAAACACGGACACCGTGAAGAACATATCATACACAAACAGAATGACAAGAATATTCACAGTACGGTTTAATTTGCATGGTACGGTGAATATTTTGGAAAATATAGAAGAAGAAGAAGAGACGAAGAACATATATTGACAAAACGTACACTTGAAAACGTACGTGCTACAAAACACTTGAAATATTTCACAATTTTTATTGTTTCTTGACATTGTGGTTAACTGTGGTGGAATTCATTTAAAAAAAAGTAGCTAGCTAGGGAAACTATCAGTATATAAATGTTATCAAATCATGAAATAAAAAATGTATTGGCGAGTGGAGGAGAAATTCTTTAACATCAGCAATTCAGCATCCGTTGCGATCGTGAACTCGCATATCCGGTATAACTTAATACGTTTTCTTTGAGAATCATAAGCAAGTTTCTATTGACGTACTATGTATATAATTAAACCGATGAGGTGGCCTAAACCAATGATAAATCACTACGTACCTCTCTATATATTTATGATCAATATATGGCAAATGCAACAGGGTAGTTTACTATATATATAGTTGAGGTTTGGTCAGCCATGAGATCACAACATGCAGCAGTCCAATATGTTTGAATGCAAAATCATTAGGGCTTTATCATTGCTCATAAAACACAGAATGTTTCTATTGTTCTGAGATCGAGTTACTCAATCTTCGATTAAATATATGAACTGGCTAACTTAATTAATCTTCTACTTCGTCTAGTATACAGGCAGGACCACTGAAACTGAAGTGATAATTAATTGATGAGAACTTTAATTAGTGCTCGAATTTACTAATGCATTGCCGGCTTATAAGTCATATTGCTACTACGTGAATCATGATTGCTTTCCATCCTAGCTCTTCTGAACACCAACAATATGTAACCCGAGAATAAAATACGTCTGGGATCGTGTTCGTTTGGAAGAAAGAGATTGAGGTTTCCAAATGGAAGGGACATGTAAGTTTCTTAATTTGTAAAGTGGACGGTGATCGATGCTACAGAAAATTCTTTAATGAGATTATACGAGATCATACGAAGCAACAATAATCCTAATTATTCAGCTTGCTTAAACCAATAATTTACGCTAATGCGCTTGTTCTAGAAAGAGCGGTTTCGAAGAAAACGATCTATTTTAGCTTACAAACCATGTCAAATTAACGTTCATTTAAGCACTCAGGCCCCCTATAAAATTATAATCGATCTTCACTTTTATATGCCACCCTACGTAAATTAGGTATATATTAATCTCCATTAGAGTACATTATAGAAACCTTTTGCAACTTCACGACAGTTTTGAGGACTGGTTTAAATCGGGGGTGATAGTTTTTAATTTAAACCGTGGCTAAATGCAATGAACAACGCGGTTTGAAGTTGTTAATGTTCACTCCATGTTCTTGGGAGGTATAGAGGGGAAAAATGTCAGACACCATTTGGTCTATTATATATATATATATATATATATATATATATATATATATATATATATATATATAATTCAAAAGCAAAACGCTGTACATGATGCATTTCAATCACTGAAAGTTACCTATAAACTATAAACTACTGTATTTTAATAAGCGTAACAGAATTGTCCAAAACTATATATCATATTAATCATGATAAGAGTCGATCAAACCAAGGGAATCAAATCTGATTGATCCTGATAACTGCCCAATCAACAATAAAAATTCTATTTGAATTGCTTATTGCATTTTATTAATATGACTGGATTTCATTGCAGATGCATTTGAATATTTCAAGATGAACATTGCTTATGACATTGTTCATCCTTTCTCTTCATATAGTTGAATCAGAAACCATCCAATCTTACACACGGAGCACAATATTTTTTCTATAGTAATGAAACCAGTGTGTATATATATGAAAATATACATGTTAGTGGCCGGAGGAGATATAGACATTCTTAAACATCAACACTGATTCTAATTATAAAAATTCCTCACGAGGAATGACTTCATAGATTTTCCTTTATAATTATCATTAGTTATCAGGTTTCATTTTGAATGCCATGATCTCTGTGCGGAAATTTTTACTTGAAACGAATATATAGCTTGACCAGAACAATAGTATTCAGTATTCTATTGATGTTCAGTTAATTGATCGAGCTAGCTACTGATTTGGTCATCCATGACAACGAAGTTCAGAGCAGTAGTCCAATACTCTAATCTCTGAATCTTATATTCTTATATGACAGAATCATTGCTTATAATGATATGCAGAAACTTTATAGTGCTTCGAGAGTTGCTTAAATATTCATCAGCTAAATGATATGAACCGACTAACTTAATCGTCTTCTTCTTTCTTCTTCTAGCATATTGCAGGACCATTGAATCTGAAGTGATAATTAACTCATGAGAGTACTGATGAGAGCGACTTTAATTAGTGATCGAATTTACTAATGCATGCCTGCAAGTTATGAGTCGTATTGCAACTACGTGAATCATGTTGTTGCTGTCGATCAGTTCTAGCTTCAACAGCAGCCAAAAGCAACCTGAGGAAAACAAAATTAAAACAAGGTCGATATAGGACCAATTAAGAGATCGACGTTTACAAATAAAAGGACTTTGATTAATTCCCTCGTGATCGAAGTACGTGGTCGGCGCAATTCTTTATATGATTATAAGAGATCTTACGAAACAATAATCCTGATTAGTTAACTTGCTTAAGGAACAATTATTTAAGCTAATGCGATATATAGTTGTTGAAAGGGGCTAGTTTCACATGGAATGTCAGGAATGATATACATGCATATATATTTCAGCTTACAGACCATGTGATAATGAAGGTATTTGTTGACCATTCCTAGCATAAATAATAAGCGACCTTCATTTGTTGAAGCCAGATGGACCATTGCACGTACATGTATCTACCCTGCAGGTATATATATGAAAAAGAACTTCTGCATATTCGATCAAGTCAGTTTTATGGAGTGGTTTAAAATCAGAAGGGCGGGATGAAGAACACCGCGGTTTTGGAGTTTTTTTTTTTACATCGCAAAGGGTATCTCAAAGGCTTCCTACGCTGAAGGACTAAACCCTCGCGAGAGGTTATCCTACGGGGGCTGCAACCTACGGGGCATTGCAGCCCCTCCCTGGCTACTTTACTTTCATGGAGGATCAAACTCCCGACCTGCAGTGGTTACCAGTATGGGGTGCCCGACCACTACACTATCCTTAGTGGTTCGGTTTGGAGTTAAATAGTGGCTAAACCATAAACTCAAAATGATAATTAAATTCTTAAAGACTAAAAGGACGTGTTTTGAACATAAGTACAATACTATCACAAATAAGTAGTTCTATTTAGATTCTAGGTCTACTAACTACTATACTGATATACTGAATCTGTAATATACAACTATATACAAGAATAATGAATTTGTTGATATTCTTGTATAAAGCTAATAATGAATCCGACTTCTATATGATTTGTAGTTGCTATCATTAATCATTTAGAAGAGCATCTAATGAGCCCCATAGGAGCTTAATTAATTTTTGATTTTATGAATAATGATGGGGATTTACATGTTCTTAAAGTTGGCCCAAAAATATGGTAGTCAATTAAGCTCGCTCAAAGTACACTAAGACGTGACTAGTTGAGATTAAGATAAACTACATGCATGTTAATTAGGGTGACCAGCCATGTGCATAATTAGCTCGTGAGGGTAATGATTAGGGCACTTAACTCTAATTATGTCTGGTTGGCTTCTTAAGTGTTATTATGGTAGCTTTCTGATCATTAACTAATCCACTTTGTGATCGATCCTCTCCACGCTAGCTAGCTTGACCTAAAGCGATTGTGCCGACTTTTCTCTACTTGCCTCTTGAATAATACCAACCTCACCATCAAAATTACGAGTATGGAAGAGACTCAAGAGAGTAAAGCAAAAGCTTATTATCCAATTATCTCGAAAGTTCAGTAATTAGGTTTGCCCTAACTTGGATAAACACAGTGGAGCTTAAAAACTTGGACATCTAGAAAACTCTAGACCCTCGGGATTCAGCAAACCTAAATAATCAAACGTGTTGGCCATTTGGGTACCTCACTGGCTCACTTGACACCATTCTTTTGGATACTGCTAGTGTCAAAGCTTAGAACCTTCTAATGATCAGATTCATTATGTTAAAAACTTAGTGGTACTATGTCGGCTGAAACCTTTTTGGCTTCTTCTTCTAACTCATACATAGTGCGTATAGTGTCATGTTTGCCATCTCTGACCTTACCAATTTTGACTACTACTAAATCTACAAAGTAGCAAGTGCTTTTCACCTATAGTTATATATTTTATCTCCCGAGCAACCGCTATATTGTTCTGATTCGCTGGTTTTCAGATTCCGTGTACTGTGATCTATGATTGTGCATCCTTCAATTCGGTAGTTCTTCTTATCGTGTTAGGTGATCTATTATTATTGTGCATCCTTCGGTAGTTCTTCTTATCGTGTTGGGCAGTAGAGCTAATAGAGCGGTTCGTGTTAGTCAAACCAACAATGAAGCGCTAAAATGATTCATTCATTCATTCACAATATAGCGGTTCATTGTTGGTTCGACGTCGACTCTCTCCCTACACACATATATTATTTATAGTCAATTGTATAAATATCGCTTATCGGCATCGTATCGGTCATAGAGTGAAAGGATATATTAGAAATATATCGAGGATATATCAAAATATATCGGATTAATTTTTTTGATTAAAATTATTATATTGATAAACATTATAATCCAAACGGTACCAAATAAATTACAAAATTGAATTTTTTAATAATAAAAATACGCAAACAGTACCAAATATTAAAAACAAGTGTCAAATGAAGGGTTTGTTGGACACGAAATTCATCAAAGACTCTCTCATCACCCAGACCATCAACGACGTCGGTTCCAACCTCGACCCAAAGCTAGGAGCTCTTAACCCGAGGCCAACAACCCTTCTCCGATCGGCGTCTGCTCCTTCGATCGCCTCGCCGGTAGCCTTGCACATCTGCCTCGCCTTCACCCGCCTTGCGCATCTGCGCACCTCCGATTGGTTTTTCGGGCTCGACCCGAATTCCTGCTCGACCCGGTTCCTGCTAGATCCGACCCGCGAAATAGGAAACGGATATTTAGCATTTCTGGTAAATTAAGGTTAGTTTTTTGAAAACTATCGTGGTGTAAAACAAATAATTACTGTTTTACTGATACTGTTTAATAAAATTAATTATAAATGTGAAATATGATTATCTATTTGATTCATTGATTTCACTTGTTAATTTTTACTGCCTACTTAAATGCATATATATATATATATATATTAATATTTTTAAGTATTAAATTTTATGTAGGCAATATTTGTCATTTAGATGTTAATTTGAAATTAATGTGACATCGTTTTTATATGCGAATGTTGTGTGCTATATTTTTTTTAATTAATTATCAAGCATGTTATCTGCATTTTGTTAATGTTGAATGATTATTTTATTTCGCATATTATATGTTAATTATAATGCCATGATAAAGAAACTTCATGTGTGTTATAAAATCAGTACAAATTTACCATGTGATAAAATATTTTCACAAAACATCGAAAAATGTATGACCATTATGAATTATGGTTTCAAAATCTAATTCACATTCTTGAAAATTAATTATCGTGGATGTCTTACGACTACATAATTAATATATTCTTCACTCTTGTTTATGTAGATGGCTGATCCAACTCGACCCAAATTTAAAATACTGGACTCATAAGGAATTGAGTACCACCGTTGGGTTTCGGATGTGGAAACTGCCTTTCTTGGAAATGACTATACTTTCACTATCACACCCTCCACCGACCCTAAGAACGAAGAACCGTCTGCGAAAGTCAAAGCAAACGCCTTAATTAATGTTTTTGAGGCGACATATTGACCCTACCTTACACTGGGAGTACCTTCAGTTGAAAACACCCAAAGAACTGTGGGATGTTCTAAATAGACGTTTTGGGAACATTCATGATACTTTGCTCCCATAACTGAATGCTCAGTGGAATGAACCGCTTCCTTGACTATAAAAGGGTTAATGAATTCAACAAGGACATGTTGCGTCTTAAAACACGTCTCAATTTCTGTGTCAAGGAACTCACAGAAGATGATATGATCCAGAAGTCTCTTTCCACTTTTCCTACTTCAGCGCTTATACTAGCGAACTAGTATAGGCTGGAGTATGACAAGAAAAATATCACAACCTTCAACAAATTGATCAACATGATGCAAGTGGCTGATCGGCATGATCAAGTTCTTATGAACAATAATGCCAAGCTCGTTGGGACAAAAAGTTAACTATGGCAAGATAAAAGGTGGAAAGAATCCCAAAAAAAAGGGGGTTGGACGTGCTGAGCCCTACCCACGTGGACACAATGCACCACGTGGAAAGATACCTATGGACCGTAGGATAAGCCGTGGAGGCCCTCCTAATGTATGGCACAAAGAAGGTGGTGCTGGTTCTAGTGGCCATGGTGGTGCTAGGGCCAAGGCGCAAAAAGCACCCAAGAACCCTCCAGTCAAAAGGGAGAGAGTTGATAATGAACCTTGCTATAGGTGTGGAGCTACTGAGCATTGGTATAAGAACTGCCAGGTAAGCAACAAAATAGCAGCCAATTACAAGAGGTATAAGGAGTCTAGAGAACAAGAGGCTCACTATATGGAAGACGGAGGCGATGACACTAATGTCAACCTCACAATTGCAGACTTCAACGGCAACATGAACCCTGCTCAGTCTATGGATGTTTCAGACTTTGATGATTGATCTGTTTTATTTATTTATCTATTTACCTTTCCAAGAACGCTATAAAGGCGACATGCCTTTATTGCGACATGCCTTATTTTAATTAGACTATTGTTTTGGTCTTAAAGTTTATTTGAATAATGGTTTGTTGAATTGGATTTTGATGTCCAAGACTTTGATTTGATTATCGTTGGCTTATTAATAAATTTCGGATTTTATTCTAAAGTATTGAATTTTATTCGATTTTATTTACTATATATACATGGTTCGAAAATAGCACTATTACGATGTAAAACAATACATCTAGCAAATAAAAGAAAAATAATATTAGAATGACAAGCATATCATTCTACCTCAATCGAAATACTCTAAAGAATATGAGATATATATTTCAACTTTATTTAATAATCTCATCCAATTTAATTATAGGAATATATCGAGGAGAAATAGAGTGCTTAGCTGATAGTGGGACTACTCACACTATCTTAAGGAATCAACAATTATTTGTTAAATTAATTCCTTATAACACATCTGTGACTATATTGGAGGGATCATCACAAGTAATAAAGGGGCGAGGAAATGCCTCATTTTTTATGCCTAACGACACAATGATAAAAGTCACAAACGTTTTATATGCACCTAGAGGCAATCGAACCTTGTTAAGTTTCAAAGATATTTGTGTCCACGGTTATCATTTGTAAACTTACTGTGAGAATGGATTTGAATATTTGTATATTACTTCTTATGAATGTGGAAGGAAACGCATTTTAGAAAAATAAATGCGTCAAGATAATGGATTATATCTTACTACCATCCGGATTATTGAATCATATGTTGTCACCAACAAAGAAATTTAAGACACTGACTCATACAGGTTTTGGCATGACCGACTAGGACACCCTAGTCGCGACATGATGGTTCGTGTTTTAAAAAACTCACACAGACATCCCTTCTTCTGAGGAAAAAATAAAATTGGACAAAAATCTGACACAATGCAAAATGCCGGTAGTGTTGCTTCAATGCAGCCATTACCTTCTGAAGCACTAGATGCGCTATGTCCCTCTGCCTCATTGACTATTTCAAAGGCATATCACTCATTTTGCAAAGTCTGCTCGTTAGCAAAACAAGATCGAGACCTTCCTATGCTAAAGATGTGAAATAAAATATTCCATTCTTACAAAGGATACAAGGTGATATATGTGGACATATTCATCCAGAATGCGGGTCATTTAAGTACTTTATGGTTCTGGTAGATGCTTCGACACGCTAGTCACATGTCGTATTATTGTCCACAAGAAATGCTGCATTTGCAAAACTCCTAGCACAAATTATTCATTTAAAGGCTCACCACCCTAATCACTCTATCAAGTCTATAAGGCTTGACAACGCTGGAGAGTTCATATCAAAAGCATTTGATGATTATTGCATGTCAATTGGGATAGATGTAGAGCATCCTGTACCCCATGTGCATACACAAAATGGTCTCGCAGAAGCCACCATCAAAAGGCTACAGATGGTGGCTAGGGCACTGGTTATGCGCACCAACACGCCTATATCTAATTGGGGTTATGCAATATTGCACGCAGCTTTATTTATTCGTTTCAGACCCACTACTAGCCAACCATTTTCTACGTACCAGTTGGTTACTGGATATGAGTCTGATATTTCACACTTACGCATATTTGGTTGCGCAGTATATGTGCCCACAGCGCACTAAAATGGGTCCTCAGAGACGATTATGTATTTATGTTGGATACGAACCCCCAACCATTATCCGCTATTTGGAACCTTTAACAGGCGATCTTTTTACCACTAGATTTGCGGATTGTCACTTTGATGAGACAGTGCTCCCGTCATTAGGGGGAGATAAGAAAAATAATTTTCTAATTATGGAACAACAGGAATTGTCGTGGTCTGTCCCCACTCAGTCTCATTTTGATCCCCGCACTTCACAATGTGAAAGTGAAGTGAAAAGAATAATCAATCTTCATAACGTAGCTGATTCGATGTCTGATGTGTTTTCTGATATTGCTAAAGTGACAAAATCACATATACCAGCTGCAAATGTGCCTGCAAGGTTAGAAGTCCCCAAAAAGGGGCACAATGCCGCAGATAGAGGCATTGCTACCACACTTAGTGGAGGTATGGTTGAGGCCGTGGCTCCCCAAAGGAAGAGAGGAAGGCCGCATGGTTCGACCGACACTCACCCAATGAAAAAGAGGGCGAGTAAGGCACAACCCGATCTATTAATCATCAATGTAGAGAATCCCTCCCATGAAATTGTCTCTCACTATAGTTATGTCTATGAATCAATACTGGAGGACGATCCGATGTTTGAAATGATTCTAGAGAACAAAGAAATCTCAATGGATTATGATGATGCATACGAGTTGATGGAAAGATCTTCCATGTACATTGATGATGTATTTGCATACACTGTTGCTCAAGAAATCATAGAGCACGATGATATCAAACCACACTCTGTTGCAGAATGTCAACAAAGAGCAGATTGGCCTCAATAGAAAGAAGCAATCCATGCAGAACTAGATTCTCTGGCAAAGAGACAGGTATTTGGTCCGGTAGTGCTAACCCCACCAAGTGTAAAGCCTGTAGGACATAAATGAGTTTTTGTCAGAAAGTGTAATGAGAAGAATGAAGTCCTATGGTACAAGGCTCGCCTTGTGGCGCAAAGTTTCTCACAACGCCCTGGAATTGACTATGAGGAGACATAATCTCCCGTAATAAACGTTATAACGTTCCGCTACTTAGTTAGCTTGGTAGTTTCCGAAGGATTGGAAATGCAGCTCATGGATGTGGTTACAGCATATCTCTATAGGGATCTTAATTCAAAGATATATATGAAAGTGTCTGATGACCTTCCATTGCCCAAGTCAAGTGACTCTAAACCACGGAGTGCGTTTGCAATCAGATTGAAACGCTCACTTTACGGATTGTTTGATTGAAACAATCCGGGCGGATGTGGTATACCCGTCTAAGTGACTACCTGATTGGGATTGTGAGCCATTAGATGGAAGGTAAGGAAGGTAAAGTGAAAGAAAAGGTTAGGAGACGAAGAGCTATTGGGAGCTGAAATTCCCTACTTAAGTGCAATAGGCGCATTATTGTATCTAGCTCAATGTACTCAACCAAATATTGTATTCTCAGTGAACTTGTTAACTAGATTTAGCTCAGCGCCAACGCAGCGTCATTGGAATGATATTAATATTTTGATACCTAAAAGGAACCATTGACTTGGATCTATTCTTTCCCTACATAAAGACGAGAGGAACCACAAATGGAAATGTAACCCCTAAAGGAAATGTAGATAGAGAAAGTACCACCCCCTACACTGAAACTCCAAATAATGTTTTGGTTGGGTTTGCTGATGCTGGGTACCTCTCTGACCCACATAAAGGTCGTTCTCAAACTGATTATGTATTTACCATTGGGAACACAACGATATCTTGGAGATCAACCAAGTAAAATCTTGTGGCTACCTCCTCGAACCACTCTAAGATCATTGCTTTGCATGAGGCGATTTGTGAGTGTATATGGTTAAGGTCCATCATTACACATATTTGAGGGACTAGTGGTTTAAGTTCTACCACTTAAGAGCCTACTTGCATTTATGAAGATAATGCAGCTTGCATCGAACAGATGAAGCTAGGTTATATCAAGGGTGATAACACAAAACACATATCGCCAAAGTTCTTCTATAATCAGCAACAACAAGCTCTTCTCAAGATACAAGTGAATCAAGTAAGGTCTTAGGAGAATGTGGCAGATTTGTTTACCAAATCATTACCCAAAGCAATATTTGAGGAACATGTGAAAAACATAAGAATGCGAAAGCTTTCAAAGCTTCCTTGATTGATGTAAGGATCAGGGGGAGATGTACACTTCAGGGGGAGTCTAATACACACATGTCATCCTTAAAGGTTAAAGGTGCGTTGTGCTCTTTTTCCCTTCAACCAAGTTTTATTTTGTTCCACTGGGTTTTGTTACTTGACAAGATTTTTAATGAGGCAACGATCTATACACAATTTCATCTTTGACTTGGCACAAAGGGGAGTGTTAAGGAAAATATCATTAGTGTGCCTTCGTCAAAGTAATGACGATAGTGAATTAGAAAATTAGTGATCAATCAGATGTAACGTTTCAATCAGTGATTATGATCATAATTGTAATTGTTCTTACCATTGTAATCGTCACCCTATATAAAGGGATTCTCTAATGAAATGAGCAGATAGATTAAATTTTACTATTATATATATATATATATATATATATATATATGTCTGATATATCGGGTAAACCCGAATTTGACCTAATATATCAAAGTTTGACTCCTATTATATCGTTATATCGGATATCGTATCGTTTTTTATATATGGGGGATATACCGACCGATATATCCGATATTTAGAACATTGCTTCTTAAATTCTCCAAAATTAAAAAAAATAGGCATAACAACCAAAATGCACCCTGAACTTGGTTCAAATTGTCAATTTGCACCCCGAACTTGTAATCGCGAAATTTTGCCTCCTCAACTTGTCAAAAACTGCCGATTTACACCCCCTCTGTCAAATTTAACGGTTTCCATCCAATTAAGAGTCACATGCCTTGCACATGAGGGGTATTTTAGTTATTTTATATTTATTTCATTTTATTAATAAAAATACACAAGAAATTTATTTTTATACAATATTTTCTACAATTATATCATTGTATTTGTGACCTAAAAACTACTTTTATTGAGATATTTGAGTTCTTTAGTCTTAGACAAATTATATCATGTTTCTTATTAATTAAAATAGTGGTTCGACAATTCAAATTTAGTTATCCACATAATTTTTCTTATTAAAAAATTATATCACGTAAGGTATGCGTTATTTTGAAAGAAAGAAAAAATGAAAAAAAAAATAAGAAAAGAATATTATGAGTAAGTAGACATAATTGTACAAAAAATAAATTCCTTGTGTAATTTATTTAAAAAATGAAATAAATATAAAATAACGAAAATACCCCTCATGTGTTAGGCATGTGACTCTTAATTTGATAGAAACCGTTAGATTTGACAGAAGGGGTGCAAATTGACAATTTTATACAAGTTGAGGAGGTAAAATTTCGTAATTACAAGTTCAAGGTGCAAATTGACAATTTGAGCCAAATTCATGGTGCATTTTAGCTATTATGCCAAAAATATATATACAGTAACTGGTTAAACATCTATCAAACTGTGGGTTTGACAGGTCAATCAGACGGCTTTGCAATTGCAATACCTATCTTAGCGTACAATACATGATAATAACGTACGTAAGCATGCATAACTAAGCTACATATCAGCTTAGCTAGTTACTGCAAAATGTAACTTCATGACCTAAACTTTCTTATCATGTTTATCTTGGTTATTATTGTTTGTTAACATCACGTAATTTGGAAGCATTGGATCCGAATCCCCCAAAAGTCGCTTCATAGAATCACAATGACATATATAGAACGTTCTAATAGAGGATAGACACCAGGACTAATTGGCTGTACTCTCCATCTCAGATATGATTTCACTATCTGCATAATGGTGAGGACTTTGCTATTGCGCTCGTCAAAAAGGTGTTCTTCGTGTAAATTTAGACTACGTGTCCAGTAAAACAAAGTGTATGTATATACAAAGGTGAAAGGCCCTCAGTATTATATTTTATATCCTCATTTTCGGTTGAAATATTATATTTTACATCTCTCAAAGATTGCTTCAGATCAGAGGCTGGAAAAAATGGATGGGGACTTGTATATATGCTAAGAAAGCTGTTTATGACTGCTGTTTCAAGTTCAAGTACAGGTTTAAGTTACTCTCATCAGCTCATGACCAGAAAATTTCATTAATGGGACAATACAAAAATACTGGAGCGATTACAAATATCATTAATTTCTGTTTTCCATTTTTCTTCATTCATATTGGGAACAAATTGAGATCAATTCATATGGGACTTATATGGACTGAGATAGTACGACTTTGTCATAATACACGATATGCCTGTAATTAGGTCGTCAAATTATATTTGTTTGGGGATCATTCTGTCTAAGAATGTGATAACATAAAAGAGAAAAACTATTTTGGTGTAATTTGATCGGGTCGTCTAGAGTACCTTGAGGTATGTAATATCCTTACTTTTTTAATTTTTTTTAATAATATAGTGGAAAATTATTGAATAGGTTAATGTGTTAACCAATTAAAGTTTGACATGTGTCAATTTTGAAAATAAAATTTATCATATTTACAACAAATTAATTCTTAATAAGTAAATCGTTCAAAATTATGTAATCAATATGGTCAGAATAATAAATTATACCTCGTAGAGCTACACTTATAACTTATGACAACACTTGTTGCGATAGCTGTAATTAAGTTGTCAAAAATGTAAATATCATATTTGGACAACTTTTATTAAATGGAGAACCTTGATTATCAAGTGGAGAACCATATTACAACAATGAGATTTTATATATCTTTTGGTCAAATTTCAATTTTACCATGTACACAACGCAAATGTTGTCGGAATTGTAAAATTGTTGATAATCGTTGTAAATGATAAAGTTTTAAAATAATTACCACAAATAGAACAAAAATTACTGTTTTCACATCAATAAGTGTAAATTGTGTTAAAACGTGTAGTCATTGTAGTAATCATTTCATTAATGATAAAAACATAAAGATTTACCACTTTCATATCTAATATGTTGTCACACTTGTAAATTGTGCATAAATTAGTAAATAGGTTGTAGGTGGAGTAATTACTAAGATCAGAACAAAAATATCATTTTTTACATCAGTTGTTATAATTTTTGGTAAATTTCGTTGATTAAATGTAATTACTACATTGACAATGAAAATTACACAAATTATTACTTAATTACATAAGGGAGAACTTCATTATACTAATTTAGACATTACCTAATTTTAGTCAAAACATAATAGTTTACCAATTTGATAACATATTGTGGTAACATGTTTAAATTTGTTCAAAGAATAGTAATCACAGGTTGTACGAGAAGTAGTTACTACATCTAAAACTAATATTATCTATTTTATGTGCTAACTATTGTGGTTGTTGTGAAATGCATGTAGAAAGAAATATATTTAATTAAGGAAACTACTAATGATAGAATCAATTTGTGATAAAGACTATTGAATTAATACCCATTCATTAAGAGCCTATCTTAGAAGGTTTTTATTTTTAGATGGAAATTAATAACGTAATTATCAATGGAGTAATTGCCTACTAATAACTAATATTAAGGAAATAATTAGTATGAAAGAGCATTTGACTGATTGTGTTCCGATGATCTTAAGATAGAAGGTTTTTTTTTTTAAGAAAAAACTTAATTATGAATGGTCAATTGATAATCAAATATTAATTAATTTTATTGTTTTCCTTATGTATTTATTAGTAATTAATCTGATGAATCTAGCTAGGATAAACGTTTTTTCTTAAAGAAAAAATTCTTAAAAAAGGAAAAAAAAAAAAAAAAGTAATTGTCTTACTAATCGACTTCATTAATGTTTTCCTATCTAATAGTGTTTGAAATATTTTTCTTAAAAGGGAAAAAAACATGTTTGTGTATGGTCAACTAGTAATCAAATATTAATTAGCTTTTATTGTTTTGCCTATCTTTATTAATTTTAGTTCAAGAGTACAAGTAATATAGACCAATAAGAATGAGAGGACCAGTATGTGGACTATGTTCCGAGACCATTTTATAATATTTCTCTTAGAAATGAGTAGTATTGAGGTCTGGGGTTATATTTTGTTAACTTAAGCACTTAACTAGTCAATATGTGTTTCTTGATATCATGTACAATTATTATTATTATTTTTTTTTAATTTCACTATCTACAGTTAAATATCTCTTCTAACTAGGTAATGTGTTTTGATGATTTTTATATGTAGTACTTAGGGGGGTGTATTGTATATGGATTTGTATGAGTTTTTTTTTAATTCATAGACTTTCAGAATAGTCCACAGACTTTTTAAAAAGACCACAGACTTACATAGATTTTTGTCGATTTCTTTAAAATCATTGATTTTGATTACAGAATTTTATTGATTTATGAAAATCCACAGAGTTCATTATGAACGACTTCTACAGATTTCACCTTAAAATAATGTTATAACAGAAAATAATTAAAATATAAAGGAAAAATATCTCAATGTAACGAATAAAACCACAGGTAAATGTATCAAATACAAAACAAAAAAATACCAAAAAAATGGAAGAAAAAAATATTTTAACAAAATTTCATGTTGGCGGACGAGTCCCTAAAACAATGAAAAGATCATTATTCTCCTTGATCGTCACTTTCTTCATTGTAATCGTTTTCATTATTGGCATTTTGTTGAACATTTGGTTGGACATCTTCCCACTTATGACTGGTAATACTCATTCTTTATTCATTAGCACTATCTCTCTACTGTTCTTGGGTTTGAAAATCATCTCATTCAAAATTATTTTCTTGATCGGTTCTGGAGTCCTCTTCTAGATCTGGAGGAAATTCATCGGAACGGCATTCCTATCGAAGAAAATTGTGCAATCATGCACAAGCCAAAACTAGCTCTGCTTGTGTCTTGTATGGAAATGGTGGTGCTGATTTGAAAATAGTGAAACATGACTTGAATACTCCAAATATCCTCTCAATTATGTTCCTCAAGGAAGTATGTCGAAGATTAAATAACTCAATTGCATTAACAGGATGATTTCCTTCACCAGCAAAGCCTTTGAGATGATATCGGGTACCTCAAAATGGAGCTAAAAATCGTCATCGGTTGGGAAATCCGCAGTCACCTAATAATGAAAGAAAAGTATAGTAATTAGTGAGTTATATATTAGTTACATAATTATTTTATGTAATTATTGACTTTTTATTGTCTTATATCATATTATAGACCGACTACAAATATGTTGTTTGATTTATATTCATTTGATCAATCTTATTCATTAATTAACGAGTATTGGAAAAAATGAAATTGAAAACTCCATAACTGACTGGTGCAAACGATAATATTTGTGATTTATAATTTCATAAATAAATGAGAAATAAATTAAAAATATTTGAAAAACAAATTCAACAACAATGAACATGTTAGTATAAAATATTATAGAAAAAATGAAAGGAAAGAAAAACATGAAAGACAAATGATATGTTAAAAAATAAAGAGATGACGGAGGATTAACCTCTTCATAGGCAGAAAAAGTCTGTCGTGGACTTTTCGAAATCTTTGGTCTGGAGACTGGAAAAATATTGGAGTTTTGTGTGCATAATTTACACTACAAAGTCCATGATTATCCATGAGTTACCAATTCCATAAGTATGAATGATATTTTGAATACTCTCAAAATTCTATTCATTTTAAAAGTCCATAATGAATACTCCTAGACTTTGGTAGACTCCATATTGATTTTTTTTAAATCCTAATTGAATACACCCAGATTTTTATAGACTTTTAAAAGTCTATATCGAATACACCTGGACTTTCAGATTCCATTGATTTCTATTAAACTCCCACTAATTTCATACACAATACACCCCCCTTAAACTATAATTTTAGGATTTGTTCCGTTTTGTAGCTACGCAATGAGTGGTGTTGGGGACATATATGGTGCACCGCCAAGCATACTCGGCGACCTCGTGGACCGTGCAACCGGCCTGGTATGCCCTACTTCCGGCACACCTCGGATAGACCGCCACCCCGATTACATCCCCAATGTCAGAGATCACCAGTGCCGCACCCGAAAGGCGTGCCACCGGGCACCTGAAGTAGCCTCCAGAGTAGGGAAATATGTAATAATATGTTTGCATCCCACATTGGAGATGTAGTAGAGGTGGGAAGCCTCCTTCCTTATAAATAGAAGGCTTCCCCCTTAGAGTTAGGGATCTTGGATACTTGCTACTCTTGGCATATAACCATCACCCGATGGCTTATTAGCCGATCATAGTATATTCCAAGTGGACGTAGCCGTGCCCTCCGATGACACGGTGAACCACTATATTTGCCCGTGTCTATTTATAGTTTTATTATTGTGCTTCTATGAGTCCTCCCGGATTCTAGCATAAACAATTGGAGCCGTCTGTGGGAATTGTTACAAAAAGTTATGTTGTTCTAACCAGCAGGCTGCCCGGACAGTAGGTCCAGATAATTAATAGGCCAGCAGTCCAATCAAAATTGAGGGAATGAGCGGGTCCAGCAAAGTCAACCGCCCAGTCAGCAGGACCTGGTCCAGCAGGCCAGCGGGTCAGCAGCTGAAGCCATGCTCCCTCACTCGGTCGTCTCCTCCGGTGCAGGTCACCCTCCTCTCCAGTGCGGCCGCCTTCTTCTCCGAGTGCGGGTCCGGTACTGGTGCGGTGCCTCTCCGAGTGCGGGTGCGAGTGCAAACGACCCACGGCCCTTCTCCCCGGTACGGTCCTGTCCAGCGGGTCATCCTCTCCGGTGCGGACCGTCTCCCTCCTCCGGTGCAGCTTCGTCAACTCCCGTGCGACTTCCTCTTCTCCGGTGCGCAGTCCTCTCCACCGGGCATAAAGAGGAGAGAGAGGGAGCCCAGAAGGAAGAAAGAGAGGAAGGAAAACCAGAGAGAAAAGAAAGCAGGAAAGAGAGAAACAGAAAGAAGAAAGAAACAGAAGCAAAAAAAAAAAAATATAAAAAAAAAGGCCGAGCAGGTCAACCGCCCGGTCAACGGGCCCAACGGGTCAGCAGCCCACCAATATGCTCATTACACCCCATTATGTGCCTGGGCGAGCACCGGGCAACCCGGGAACCATTCCCGCCGGCTATTCAAACACCCAGCTGCTTTCTCCAAAGATAAGTACTCTTTTCACCACTCAACACATGTTTCACATGTGCATAACATGTTTGGGAACATACGATACATATGTGCATAATTACCTGCTAGAACGGTACAATTATAGTTTGCTGGTGCATAACAACAGGGTCTTTGCATAAACAACATACTGCACGATCATATCATTATGCATCGGTCAATCATTTCAGCATTGCACGATCATATCAGTATGCATCGCATTACAATGCATCGCATTTCAGTGCATGGCATTACAATGCATCGCATATCAGTATGCATCGCATTACAATGCATCGCACTACGGTGCACGCATTTCAGTGCATGACATTACAATGCATCGCATATCAGTATGCATCGCACTACGGTGCACGCATTTCAGTGCATGACATTACAATGCATTGCATGTCAGTATGCATCGCATTACAATGCATCGCACTACAGTGCACACATATCAGTATGCATCGCATTTCAGTACACGCATTCCATTTTAGTCCAGCGCCTGCGGATCTCCACCGGCCAGTCCGGCACGAAGCTCCCGCTCACATTCCTACGGAATAAACCGGTTGAAAAATCGACATATTCCTACGGACAAGCCTCCGGGCTTTCGGTACCATTGGGCTTTATAAACCGGTTCACAGGCATCCAACCGGTTCACAGGCATTCCACCGGTTCACAGTCATCCCACCGGTTCACAGGCATTCCAACGGTAACACCATTCCAACGGTATTCCAAAGGTATTCCATCGGTAACAGGCATTCCAACGGTAACACCATTCCAACGGTATTCCAAAGGCATTCCATCGGTAACAGACATTCCAACGGTAACACCATTCTAACGGTATTCCAAAGGCATTCCATCGGTAACAAGCATTCCAAAGGCATTCCATTGGTATTCCAAAGGCATTCCATCGGTAACAGGCATTCCAACGTAACACCATTCCAACGGTATTCCAAAGGCATTCCATCGGTATTCCATCGGTAACAGGCATTCCAATGGTAACACCATTCCAACGGTATTCCAAAGGCATTCCATCGGTAACAGGCATTACATCGGTAACATGCATTCCAACGGTAACACCATTCCATCGGTAACAGGCACTCCATCGGTAACATGCATTCCAACGAAAAAAGGCATTCCAACGGTAAAAGGTATTCCAACGGTACTCCAAATGCATTCCAACGGTACTCCAAATGCATTCCAACGGTAGAGCCTATTCCAACTAACGATTGCGCATCCCATCGATCGAATCGGTACCAGCTTACCGCTCACTTTCCTAGGGCATAACCGGTTGCACCAACCGAGTTATCCCAACCGACAGTATGAGCCCAATCACCCCGGTTCCGCACCGCTGCGCCAGAGCCTCGACCCCCAAGCAAGACTAAACACGGAGGTCACTAGCAAGGAAACATCACTCCCGGCCAAGTCAAATCTCCAACACGGACTTGGGGGACTATTACTGGGAACACATCAGTAACACTCGATTGGAGGGGTGGGACTCGGCATTCGAACGCCCGGTAAGAGTCCAATCTCACTTAGGGACTTGGGGGACTGGTGGTAGTAGGGGTGACTCGGTCACCACCTACGCTTGGTGGCACATGATGATTAATTCCCCAAGTAAAATTGCACTCTTACTCGGGAACTTGGGGGATTTGTTGGGGACATATATGGTGCACCCCCAAGCATACTCGGCGACCTCGTGGACCATGCAACCGGCCTGGTATGCCCTACTTCCGGCACACCTCGGATAGACCGCCACTCCGGTTACATCCCCAATGTCAGAGATCACCGGTGCCGCACCCGGAGGGCGTGCCACCGGGCACCTGAAGTAGCCTTCAGAGTAGGGAAATATGTAATAGTATGTTTGCATCCCACATTGGAGATGTAGTAGAGGTGGGAAGCCTCCTTCCTTATAAATAGAATGTTTCCCCCTTAAAGTTAGGGATCTTGGATACTTGCTACTCTTGGCATGTAACCATCACCCGATGGCTTATTGGCCGATCATAGTATATTCCAAGTGGACGTAGTCGTGTCCTCCGATAGCACGGTGAACCATTATACTTGCCCGTGTCTATTTATAGTTTTATTATTGTGCTTCTGTGAGTCCTCCCGGATTCTAGCAGAAACAAGTGGTTATATGGAGTTTGATTAGTAAAGTGTTACTTATAGTTCCAGCATGACAAAGAATGAAGAGTGTGTATCATTTTATGCATATAGAAGAAATAATTGGACCGGCAAAATCTGGATTGGAGTTGTATCATTTGAGCTTTATGCCCCAGTACTACTTGCGTTAGTAGTATGAAGTTTGTACATTCTTACGTTATTAGCTCCCACAAAAAATGATGTTCACTCCAATACGTGACTCATAATTAAAAAGTATGTTTAACATCCAATCAATAGGCAACACGTTTTAAATTAATCTCACCAATTTAATTTCTAATTAGCAAAGATTAGAAGACAATACATTTTTACATAAAACATAGTACACATCTATCAGTTTGGAATCAAATGTACATAACCCGTGTTGGCTTAAGTACTCCATTACATATAAGTGATATAACAAAGTAGTTTGAATTACAAAATTAGAAAAAATTAACCAGAATCTCAAGATTGTTGTGTTCACATATTCTACTTGTCTCTTTCCCTTTGCAAAACAAACTCATTGACGGATTGTGACTCTCCCGGTCCTTGCACTTATATACTTGTCATCCTTTCTAACATCAAAACCCGTTGCCTTGGCTTAAGTATAATAAAACGTACTTGGTTCCTCAATAGATTCGAACTCCTAGCCTAGAACATCATAGGCAAACAATTTATCAAACAATATACCATTATGTTGCAGATGATTGATGTCACCTCCACTCTTCATATTTTGGACTTGCAAATCAGCATCGAAAATTGGAACTTCGTTTCATATGTCTACACTTGACATCTGATAATACACAAGATAAAGTTACTTTATTGTAAAGAAGGACATCAACAACAAAATTCAATAAAACAAAATAGAGATCCCCAAAATAAACTCAATTTTCCGCAAGAATCACACTTAATGACAGCGGGTAGTTGTGAAAAAATTGATTATTCTTGAAAGCTGATGAAAATTGAAGAAAAAAAAAAGAAGAAGAGAAAGTTAATTTGTACCAAATTTTGACAGTAGTGGTGGATTTTTGCCTCTAATCCTCTTCTTGATTTGAAGCCAAATATCACTAAAATATCTCTAAAGCCTAGCGAAATGGCCACTGAACCACTCTTCTTCTTCTTCTTCTTCTTCTTCTTCTTCTTGCGGTTGTGTGTGAGTAATTTTCTTTTCTATTCATTTTTTATAACAAAATGTGTCTAAGTATTCATAGATAGTCCTAATTAAACCCTAACAAAAAAAAATTATTTAAAAAGGGTAAAATTTAGAATATCCTAGACCATTGGATATATTATAAATCTAATGGTCTAAAATATTCGTCAAAATAGGGGTATGGCAAACATCTGGTGTTTCTGCCTAAACCCGGGGGTCTGGTAGATACAGATGAATCCAACTTGATCTCCTGCAATCCTGCTTACTAAGGGGAATACCGGGCGGGCCGGTCTTCTCCTCTCCGATGCCTAAGTTAGTATAGTTGGGATATATATAACCAAGGCACGTATGTAAGCGGGGAGAGAGATAAGTTACCTATTAAAGATGGTAGTTGGGGCCCTTATATAGGTGGTTGGGGGTGAGGGCTGGCCTCACCCTTCGATGTGGGACTGGTTCCCTTCTGTTTGTACATTCTGGTGCCCTCTTTGGCAGGCAGGCGCCCCCGGCCCCAGGGTCCCTGGTGGCAGGATAGAGTGCTGGACCCCGAGGCCGGGTGCTGGTGAGCCGGTCCCGGGCCTTGGGCCGGGCCCTGGTGCACTTGCTGCGGGTCTGTGGGCCTGCTGTAGCCTCTCTGCGGCTACTGTCAACAAGTCCCCCAAGTTCCCGGTCAAGTGCAATCTTGAATGGGGACTTAAATCTGTCTTGCTCTTGTCCCGCAGACCCGCAGAGTTACCGACCTATTGGTGCCCAGTCCCCCAAGTCCGCGTTAAAGATTGGGCGTGACCGAGGTGAGTACCTGTTACCGATGGGAAGCAATAGTTTATAAGTACGTTTGTAATATAAGTAGTACTGTGCTCAGGTGTTGTGGTGCTATGAGCATGGAGTGGGGTGGAACCCGGAGAGTGTATGAGATGATGCCATGATGCCATACAATAGATGCGTGCATGGAATGATAATGGGGCGTTGAAATCCGCCATGCAAGAGATTTGTGCGTGGGATGATAATGGGGAGTTGAAATCCGCCATGCAAGAGATGTGCATGGAATTCCGGCCGGGCACTCTGCCCTATCGGTACGAAGCGGAGCTTCACTGGGTCACAACTGGGCGATCTGCCAAATCGAAATGGAGTGGAGTTCACTGAGCCTCTACCGGGTGATCTGCCAAAGCGGAACGGAGTGGAGTTCATGGGACCTCGACCGGGCGTTCTGCCATATCGAGACGAGTCCCAGGTGAACTTAAGTACTGGACCTCGACCGGGCGTTCTGCCATATCGAGACGAGTCCAGGAGTATGGGACCTCGACCGGGCGTTCTGCCATATCGAGACGAGTCCCATATTGCTAGGCTGCGGGGAGATTACCCCGGTGTTGCGGGTTGTTTAAAGCACCGGTGAACACTTGCTAGTTCTTCTCAGCTTGTGTTGAATAAGCGTTGAGGTAAGGGGGGTGGCGTTGAGGTGACAAGGCTCGCCGTGCAGCCCCACGTTGATCGCGGTTCAATGCGATGCAGGGTTTTTGTCCTGTTGGACAAGAGTACATGGGTTAGATGTAAACTCACCCGGGTGTATAAAGCCCATGCCGGTCGAATGTTCTCATGACCGGGGTCAAGCCATGGTACCGGGCGGGACTCGACCGGGCGTCCTGCCATATCGAGACGAGTCCTCTAGTGAAATGCCATGGGGCCGGGTGGATCCTGTTCCCGGAATATGCTCTCGAGCCGGTTGGATGCGTCGTAACTGGTGGGCGGATCTCGAACGGGCGTTCTGCCATATCGAGACGTCCCCCAAGTGAGATGTAGCTGGGTGGACCTCGACCGGGCGACATGCCATATCGAGACGAGGTCTCCAGTAGGATGGCGTGCAGCCGGTTGAATGATACTTAACCGTGAACTGCTACGGACCGGGTGGATCTCGACCGGGCGACATGCCATATCGAGACGAGTCCCCCAGTGATATGCAACGAAGATGGTGCTTGGGCAGATGGCTCATACCCGGATAGATGCTCTCGAAGCGGTTGAAAAATCACAACCGGTGAGAGGTCTTCAAGATATACAATGAAGAAGCCATGCAGCCGGTTGAATGATCATAACCGTAAACTGCCATGGTGCCGGGCGGATGGCTCGTACCCGGATAGATGCTCTCGAAGCGGTTGGATGATCACCACCGGTGAGAGGTCTTCGAGATATACAGCGAAGAAGCCATGCAGCCGGTTGAATGATCATAACCGTAAACTGCCATGGTGCCGGGCGGACCTCGACCGGGCGTCCTGCCATATCGAGACGAGTCCCATATTGCTCATACCCAGATAGATGCTCTCGAAGCGGTTGGATGATCACCATCGGTGAGAGGTCTTCGAGATATACAGCAAAGAAGCCATGCAGCCGGTTGAATGATCATAACCGCGAACTGCCATGGTGCCGGGCGGATGGCTCGTACCCGGATGGATGCTCTCGAAGCGGTTGGATGATCACCACCGGTGAGAGGTCTTCGAGATATACAGCGAAGAAGCCATGCAGCCGGTTGAATGATCATAACCGTAAACTGCCATGGTGCCGGGCGGACCTCGACCGGGCGTCCTGCCATATCGAGATGAGTCCCATATTGCTCATACCCGGATAGATGCTCTCGAAGCGGTTGGATGATCACCACCGGTGAGAGGTCTTCGAGATATACAGCGAAGAAGCCATGCAGCCGGTTGAATGATCATAACCGTAAACTAGCATGGTGCCGGGCGGACCTCGACCGGGCGTCCTGCCATATCGAGACGAGTCCCATATTGCTCATACCCGGATAGATGCTCTCGAAGCGGTTGGATGATCACTACCGGTGACAGGTCTTCGAGATATACAGCGAAGATGGCGTGCAACCGTGGAACCTGGGGAAGTGTGGGAGGGCCTGACTCCTCGGTTCCCGCTCCTACCTTCCTGTCGCCAGCGTGTGGGACAAGTGGCTGACATGCATTTAAGGAGGAAGTCCATCAGTCCCGTCAGTTTATGATGGCATGGGCAGTTTACCAATGCTGGGACACGTGCCAGCGGGGGGCGGTCTTGAAATGAAGGGCCTAGATTCGCAGGCGTTTGAGTTGCTCTGATTACTTGTTTTTGGAGGGATTTCAATTGCCTAGGGCACCGGTCCTCTCTATAAAAAGGCCTCTTCTGCTCTTCTTTCTGCTGTTGCTTCTTGCTTTGGAGAAACTAAGAGAAAGAGAGTAATCCGGCGAAAACTCTAAGCCCTTTTGCCCCACGAGATCCGTTTTCTCGAGCGCTCCCTACTCTCTTCCTACCATTGCTCGCTGCTTTCGCAGGGCGGACTGTCCTCGGTTGAGCATACTAATCGGTAAGTTTGTTGATTTCTTTGCCCCGGTGTTGTTCTTGTTTTGGTTTTGTTGCTTTGCGGCGGGGGGGGGAGGGATCTCTGTCGCTGACTGAACTGCTCTGCGGCAAACTTGGGGAGAGGCCGTAGAAGGCGCTGGTGTAGCCTGTTGCTGACGAGCGCTAGGGTTTTATTTTCTTCCCCTAGGTTAAGATGTCTTCTTCAAGTTTTGACCGGGCTTCCGAATCGGCTGCCAGGGGTCCCCTCGTGGATGATGCGGACAGGCTGGAGGACTGGCTCGGTTCGGAATCCCTGGAGACCGAAGTCGCTGACTGCTCTGGGAGCAGGGCTTCGTCTCCGTCCTCGTCTTCGTCTTCCGGGGCTGAATCCTCGAAGACTGAAATACCGCACGGGGTGCGCTTTGCGGATTCTCCGGCCGTGAGCTACACCATTGGCAGAGGGAAGGATGTTGTGGTGTGTGATGAACCGGAGGGTAGCATGACCCCTGGAGAGATTGCAGCGTTCCGGGAAACGTGGGGTATCCCTGATGAGGTTCTGCTGCGGCCCCTGAATCCTGGAGAGTCAGCCTGCAACCCGGAGGTAGGTTGGGTTGTCGTGCATCAGGACCAGTTCCGGCATGGACTCTCGCTCCCGCTGCCAAATTTCGTGCAGTATATGCTCAGTGCGCTGCACGTGTCGCCCGCGCAGCTTCCTGGGCTCCAGTGGAGGCGATTATTGAGCCTCGGCTGCCTATATGATCTGTCCGGAATGAGTATGCCAACGGTAAACGAATTCCGGTCCTTGTATAGGTTGTCCTACTCCAGGAAACAAGGGTCCCGGGGTTGCCTGTCCTTCAACGCCCGGAACCATCAACCAATCGTCACCAATATGCCTACATGGGTAGACAACAGTTGGCGGAAGAAGGTGGTGATGGTGGGCGGGAGGTGGCAGGCGAGGAGTAAAATGTACCGGGTTCCTGGCGCCTTCCAACCCATTGGCGACCAGTCGTTCGAGCTATCCGATCTGGAGCATGAGAGGATCTCGACCATACTCGGATGTTGGGACGATCTGGAACGGAGTTCTTTCAACTTTATCCGGTGAGAAGTGCTGGAATACTGCCAACTCGGGCGGGGTCCCGGTTCGTAGGAAGCCCTTTAGCGGTGATACTTTGTGCTAGCTCTGGCAAAATGCTAACTGTTCGCTTTCCTTGCAGGTGCATCTTCCTGGGCGGTCATCAAGCCCGAAACCACTCTCTCAATGGACGGGGAAGACCTCCTTAACAAGCTGAAGGAGAAAGGCGAGACCGTCTCGCGGACGTCGGTGGACGAGGAGTCCGGCCGGCTCACGACTCATCCGGAGCCGAGGGCCATGGATGTTGATGACGGCGCCTACCTCCTGAGGTGGGTGAAGACCCATCATGCTGCGGCCCTTGCGGTGCCTGGAAAGGGCAAGAGTACCGGGGGGCCAGTGAGGATTCCCGGTGGAGTGAACAGGATCCCCAACCGGCTGGTGTCTGTGCCGCACGTGGCTCGTGTCGCCCGGGTAGGCGCACGATCTTCTTCTCCGGAAGGCCGGGGAGAGAAACGGAAAGGCGGGGACATTCCTTCCTCCGCGCTGGTGACGCTTACCGGTGGGTCGACACGGGAGAACCTGGCCAAACGGTTCAGGATAACCAGCGGCGCGCAAACTAACTCCGCTGGGAGAGGGCTGCCGCTGCCCGGCAGAGTAGTCCCGCGCCTGCGGAGGCACCGAGGGGAAGCCCAGATAGTGCACTCGTCCGGCAAGTGGCGGCGGACTTGGCCGGCCTTGGTCTGGACAGACCTGGGGTTTCTGGAGCCCTGGCAGGCGGGAACCGCCCAAAATGCAAGGAACCCGTCCTCCGGGTAAGCACTAACTAGTGCCACTACACTGCTTGTAGGTGTACACTGCTTGTAGGTGGTGTGTCTTACTGCCCGATTAACTGTTTCTGTTTTTGCGCAGCTGCTGTACAGTCTGTAGCAACCGGACGTGAGCGAGGAACTGTCGGAGCTGAAGAGACAGATAACTGCTTTATCGGAGGCCCGACAGCACCTGGAGGTGGAGAAGTCCCGCTTGGATCGGGAGAGGGCCAGATCGGAGGAGAGGGCCAAGAAGCTGGAGGAGCAGAACCGGAGTCTGGAGAAGGAGAGGGCCGAGCTGGAAGCCAAGGTGGACGAGCTCCAAGTGGAAGCTGCCGCTCTGCGTGCCGCCACTGCTGCTGCGACCGGGGAAGACGACCCGAAACTGTACGAGCGGGTTGTTCTCAAGTACCGCTAGAGCGATCAATTCCTGGAGTTTCTGGAGAAGGCCAGGGAAGAGGGCATCTCGGATGCGTACACGGAATGGGCGGGGATGATCCAAAACTTCTAGGAGATAGAACTTTTGTAGGAAAAGAAGTGTCGCTACTTCTCTTGGAAATGGACTTCTTATTATAAGAGGATAATTAACAAAAGACGGGAGAAAGAAGAAGATTGAAGCTGATTAAGAAAACTGATTCTAATTGTTTTTTTTCATTCATTACAATCGTCTAGTTTATATACAAAACTGATTTTCCTAAAATAGAAACTAAAAATAACAAATGAATATAAACCATAAAAAAATAAAGGGTTTACGGTATTCAGTTAACGTAAACCTTAAATTTCAAACGGTTTAAAACAGTAAGTTTTAAACTGTAAACTTTTAATGGTTTAGATTATTTATATAATATGATATGATATTAATATATATCATATTAATTAAAAGTAAGATCCTCCTGGATCATGGCTCCCCCATTCAGAAACCTTGAGCTCCTGGTCAAGGTATGTTGAGATGAGGAAACTCTGTTACTGCCTTGGTCCGCAGGTACCACTTGGATTTGCTAGGAAGTTGACCTTTTCTACCAATGCGAAAAGTCTCATACTTGCCATTCCGGGTTTCACGAACCTTCTTCTCTAAGATACAATCTTCCTCTAATGGATCTTCTCGCTCCATCTTCAAGTCATCAACTGAAGGAAGACGGGTATCCTCATCGGGATCATCATCCAATAGAGATGGTTCAAAGAGTTTTAAATTTTCGGCGTTAATGACCGAATACATATGCATATATGGTGGTAGATCGAGCTGAAAAGCATTATCACCAATTTGTTTGGTGATCTTGAATGGTCCATATCGAATAGGCTTGAGTTTCTTGCCTTCACCTTGTAACCGTTCTTTACCTAGGTGTAGCCATACTAGGTCACCTTCTTGAAAAGTACAAGGAACACGATGTTTGTCATGCCGAGTTTTATATCGTTGCTGAGAGCGTTTCAGCTATGCTTCCACTTCTGAATGAATTTTTGAAACTCGTTCGAGAAACTTTTGTGCTCGAACATGTTGTTCTTCTTCTTTTCCATGCAATGGCTTGTCACCTATAGTGAATGCCATATCAAAAGGACTGTGAGGTAAGTAACCCAAACATACCTCGAATGGAGACTTCAGTGTAGAACCATGAATTGCTCGATTAAAAGCAAACTGCAAATAAGGGAGACTTTCATCCCAAGTTTTTGGGTGTTTGGAGTTATAACCCCTTAACAAATGAACCATAGTGCGGTTAACGACTTCAGTTTGTCCATCAGTTTGTGGATGAAATGCAGTACTACATTTCAATTTAGTATCCATCATTCCCCATAAAGACCTCCAAAAATGGCTTATGAATCGACTATCTCTGTCTGATATAATCGATGTTGGGAGGCCAAAATGTTTCCAAACATGCTCAAAAAATAGCTTAGCTGCTCCCTCTCCAGTTACAGTCTTCTTGCAAGGAATAAGTATTACCATCTTGCTAAATCGATCCACAATTACAAACAAATAATCATTCCCAGACTTGGTCTTAGGCAATCCTCCAAGAAAGTCCATTGAAATACTCTCCCAAGGTCGGCTAGGTACCGGTAGTGGAAGATACAAACCTAACTTCCTGTTAGAAGGCTTTGAGGTGTTACATAAAACACAACCTCGTATATATCTGGAAACATCAATGTGCATCCTTGGCCAATAGACATATCGACGAAGATTCAATAATGTCTTCTCTACCCCAAAATGTCCTGCTACTTTGGAAGTATGAGCTTCTCGAATCCATTGCAGTCTGTCACCATCTTCTGGTATGCACAATTGGCTTCCTTTGTACATTAGCCCATCCTTCAGTTGAAACTCACTAGTCTTTCCTTGTTGCAGCTTAGCATGAGCTGAACTAAAATCAGCGTCAATGTCATACCCTTTGGCATATTCAGAAGGAATAATAGGTTGGATCTGCATTGCTACCAATAATGCGGAATTTATTGGTGTAGGTGGTCGAGATAACATATCTGCCAACTTATTAGTCATTCCTTTCTTATATTTGATTACAATATTGAATTGTTGTAGGTAAGACATCCACTTCATATGTCGAGCTTGCTGTAACTTCGATTGTGTAGTTAGATACTGAAGAGGCTTATGATCTGAGTGAATCACGACTTCTTTTCCTAACAAGTAAGCTCTCCAATGCTTTACTGCTTGATGCAATGCATAAAGCTCCTTGTCATAAGTCGGATAATTTAATACCGGTCCACTAAACATCTCAGAATGGTATGCCACTGGTCTACCTTCCTGAAGTAATACAGCTCCCATTGCATAATTTGATGCATCTGCTTCAACTTCAAATGCTTTTTGCAGATTTGGCAATGCTAATACTGGGGCCTCTGTTATCTTCCGTTTCAACAACTGGAAAGATTCATCTTGTTTCTTTGACCATTCAAATTTTTGATTGGCATTTGTAAGAAAATGTAATGGTGCTGCAATTAGAGAGAAATGTCTAATGAACTTTCTCAAATATTGGCATGCACCTATGAAGCTTTGAACTTCGGTAACCGAACGGGGTGTAGGCCATTGAGTGATAACTTTCACTTTGTCTGGATCCACTTTGAGCGCTCCTTCACCAACAATGAACCCTAGGTAGACAAGCTCTTACTTCCCAAATTCACACTTTTTCCCGTTCAACCGTAGTTGACTAGCTTGCAAAACCTTCATAACCTCAGCAATATGATGAAGATGGTCATCCCATGTGACGCTGTAGATAAGTATGTCATCTAGATAAACAATGACAAAGTCATCGATGAAAGGACGAAGTACTTCATTCATTAGTCGCATAAAGGTCGCTGGAGCATTACATAGTCCAAATGGCATAACCAACCACTCGAACAATCCTTGCTTCGTCTTAAAAGCAGTTTTCCAAGTATCTTCCTCATTGATACGTACTTGGTGATAACCAGATTTGAGATCAAATTTGGTAAAATAACGAGCACCATGCAATTGGTCTAGAAGATCATCAATCCTCGGTAGTGGATACCGATTCTTAATGGTAATCTTATTGAGTGCTCTATAGTCCACACACATGCGCCAACCTCCATCTTTCTTTGGCACAAGGAGCACTGGTGAACCACATGGTGAGCAACTAGGCTTGATAACTCCTTGTTCAAGAAGTTCTTGTACTTGCTTCTTGATCTCTTCACTCTCCGTCAAAGAAGTGCGGTATAAACCCAAGTTTGGCAGAGGTGAATCTCCTACCAACTGGATGTCATGCTCTACAGTTCTTCGCGGTGGTAATCCCTGTACATCCTGAAAAATTTCCTTGAAATCCTTCTGTATTTTTCCAATATCGGAATATTGTGAAGGTGTTAGGTTTACTGCTGACAAAGCAATAACATTACTACATTGTTCTTGTGGTCGAATCATCAATAAAACAAATCGCCCACAAGATTTAACCAATCTTTTGGCTTGGTTAACTGTCAGTAAAGTGTGTGTAGATTGTGGCTTACAAGCGTTGATGTGGAACTCCTTTCCATCCTTCACCAAACGATACTTGCGAAGCCTTCTGTAATGAATTGCATCACGGTCCCAAAGATACGGACTACCCAATATAACTTGGCATACGTCCAACGAAACCACCTCGCATGTCACTTCATCGATATACCGATTAGTGATTGCAAATTTGAAGGTACATTTCTTTGTAATTTGCATGTCAATGTCCTTCTGAATCCACCCTAGTGGGTAAGGCTTAGGATGAGGCATTGTTTCTAAGCCTACCTTCTTTACTAGAGCCTCTGAAATCAGATTCTTTTGACTTCCAGGATCGACAATTGCTTGTACAACACTCTGTTTCACTTGAATGTTTAAATGGAACAGCTCTTCACGGTTGTAAGCATCCGCAACATCTGTTGGTGAAGTCATTAAGGCAAGTGTTGTGTCAGGTTGCTTCAACTCTGGAAGCTCTTCTGCTTGTTGCACAGTCAATGTGGCCTTTTTGTCATTCCTTCCCTGGTTATTCCTTTGGTTCTTGGGTTTCAACTCAGGATGAAGTATCCAGCACCTGTCTGTGACATGTTTACTGGTACGACAATGTTCACAGTAATTCTTCTGCTTTGCACCATCCTTGATCTGTTTGCCTTTATTCTTCCAATCAGATTTATTTGCAGTTGTTTGTTTGTCGTCCTTCTTGTCAAGCCTTTTATACTTTGCCTCAATGGCGATTGCCTTGACTGTAGCTTCTTCAATTGATTCTACGGTAAACAATTTTAGTTCTTTCCGTATGTAGTCGGCAAGACCTCCGATGTATTTCATGAAGACTTCATAATCGTCAACATCTATATCCAATACTAAAGCTTGGTTATGGAACTCAGAGGTATAATCTTGTACTGATTGACCGAACTTTTGATTGAAGTGTTGCCACTTGTACCATCTTTCTTCTTCATATCCAACAGGATAGAATTGTTTTCTCACTAATTTCTTGAATTTACTCCATGTCAATTCCGCAACGTTGTATCGTTTTCGGTATGACTTCCGCCATGTAACAGCATGGCTTGAGAGTTTCAAGCTTGCAAATTGGATCTTTTCAACATTAGAATACTTATGTATAGTAAAGTATGTTTCTAATGTGTCTATCCAGTTATCCAATTTGTCTGCATCTATAACACCATCAAACATAGGAATTTCTACCTTAAAATCAATTTTCAAGGCACTTACAGGATTTTTCTGATTTCCTGCATCCTCGGCAACATTTTCATCTGCGATGTCCTCCTCTTCTTCACTATCATCTTCAACCTTTCTTTTGGAAGGCGATACATGTGAAAGTTTTGAGGTTTTTAAATTTTCCACTAACTCAGAAATTGATGCAGATAACAATTCCACCTGTCGTTCAAGATTTGTGATGCGTTCACCATCACCATTTGATTTTGGAACTTCCCCTGTCATTGCTCCTCTCTTTATCCTTGGCTTTCGATGAACGAGCAAATGACCTACAAGTTCTTCTTTAGAAGTTCTACGTCGGTTGCGAGTTAAGACCATAAACCACCTTTACCCCGTTTTGATCTGGGGCTCTGATACCACTTGATCCAAAACTTCTAGGAGATAGAACTTTTGTAGGAAAAGAAGTGTCGCTACTTCTCTTGGAAATGGACTTCTTATTATAAGAGGATAATTAACAAAAGACGAGAGAAAGAAGAAGATTGAAGCTGATTAAGAAAACTGATTCTAATTGTTTTTTTTTCATTCATTACAATCGTCTAGTTTATATACAAAACTGATTTTCCTAAAATAGAAACTAAAAATAACAAATGAATATAAACCATAAAAAAATAAAGGGTTTACGGTATTCAGTTAATGTAAACCTTAAATTTCAAACGGTTTAAAACAGTAAGTTTTAAACTGTAAACTTTTAATGGTTTAGATTATTTATATAATATAATATGATATTAATATATATCATATTAATTAAAAGTAAGATCCTCCTGGATCAGGAGAAGGGATGGTTAGATACTTCCCTGATGCCGATTGCTGCTGAAGGAGATATCCATGAGCAGTCGGACATCCATCAGGAGGCGGTGGAGGGGCAGCCGGAAGAAGCGATTCGCTCGGACTTGGATTCTTTTACCAACGGTGCCGAGTCTCCCCGAGCCAGAGTCAACGCCGGAACTGAGGTCAACGACGAGGGTCCCGCAGGAGAGGCTGGCGGATTGCCTGCTGAAGGCGGAGTCGTGGCTCCTTAGGATTTTCCTTGCTCTTCTCCTTGTAATCTTTCCGGAACGGTTACTGCTTGTATACTTGCATGATTATGAATATACTTGAACTGGCGGAGCCGGTGAAATTTTCTCAAAAATAGTTTGCATATATTTGTTTTTACAACGGCTTAACCGGAGATATGCCAAACTAACCGCTCGGAGTTAGCGGGTTTACCAGGCCTGGTCACGTTCCCGGTCGGGGTATGTTCTTCTTTCCCCTACGTACCGCTGGAGCTGGCCGTTATCGATCAAACCCTGCACCGCTGTCTTGAGAGCGCAGCACTGATTTGTTCGATGAGTAGGCTCATCATGATAAGAGTAGTACTTGCCCGTCTGTGTCGTTGTAAGTTTCCCCTTCGGGTACTTTCTCTTGGGCGGTGGGGGAATGACGCTCCCGTTCTCAAGTAAAATATCCTCGTAGGAAGTGGTGAGAGCGGTGAAGACTTCTTGACCGGCCGGCTTGTGCTCGTTCTGGGGTTTATCAGAATAGGGCCTCTGCTGCCGCTGTGGCCAGTTTATGTTGTTGGCGTTCCGGTTGGGTCGAGCGGTGCGGTTCTCGGTCCGCTGACTGGGCTTGGCCTCTTGGCTGGGCGGAGGGTTCTCTTCCCGGGAATGGTCTTCCTGCTGCTCATCCCGCTTCCTCTTCAGTAGGTGGTGCCCATAGGTCTCATGATCGGCCTGAGCATGCCGGATGACCATAGCCATCAACTCGTCATACCCCTGCGGGAGTTCTACCCGGACGGCGTAGGAAAACTTACCCGCTCGGAGCCCCTACTTAAACGCCATCTCGGCGATGCCTTTGTCCAGGTTCTGAACCCCGGCCGTAGCCGTCTGCCAGCGGTTGACAAAGGTTCTCAGCTCCTCTCCGGGGGCTTGTATGCAGTTGAAGAGGATGGTCGACGTCCGGGCTCCCTCGACTCGGAGAATGAAGCGGCCTACGAACCGGTCGGCTAACTGCTCGAACGCCTCGATCGAGTTCGCATGAAGCTCGTAGAACCAGCTGAGCGCTTCTCCAGACAAAGTCTCCTGGAAGATGTTGCAGCAGACTGCATCGGAGTATCCCTTGGCGCAGGTTTGGGACCGGAAACTGTCTAGGTGCTGATACGGGCAACCGGACCCTGAATAGGTGAGTTTGAGGGACTTCTGGTTGCCAGATCTCCCCGACTCTATGACCCGGTGCGAGAAAGGGCCCATGCGCTCATTAAACCGGGCGCCTTCCATTGGCCGCGCGGCTCTTCTCTCGTTGGCCTCCATTTGGGTCTTTAAGTCTGACACGGTGTTGGCTAACATCTACAGCGCCCGTGCGGTCGGAGTCTCAACTTCATCCCCAGACGAAGCGTCGAGCTGGCGGGAGGCTGACGTGCTCTTCGGCGGGCCTGCGCCTGCCGGCGACTTTTCTCGCACGGGATCACCGGGCCGACCGCCCGAAGACTGCCCTGCCTCGGTGTGTTGAGGTTGGACCGGTAGGAGTGCCGCCTGTGCCTCGGCCATGGCGTCACTATGTTGCCGTCCCCTCTCCAGGGCGGCTACTAGGGCAGCATTCACCGCTTCCATCTCTTCGTACCGGGCGTTGGACTTAGCTCTGTCCCTGTCGCTCTCCTCTCTTAGACGATTGACCTCTGCGGCCATTGCCCGTATCTCTCCCGCCATACTGCTATGGCCGGGGCTGTACGTAGGGTCCCGGTCTGGGCTCTCAGATCGATCGCTCGGATCATCTGAGAACGTCAAGGAGAAGCCCCGTTGCTCTGGACTGTCTTCATCCCCTGCCGGGCCTTTCCCACGTGAGCTGTCGTGGTGGGGCCCCGGCATGCCGGACGGTCCCCCACAGCTCCCTCCTTCCTGACCGTTGCCCTGGTCGCCGCGCGGCTCCGGCGTGACGGCCGGGGTGGAGGTGAGCGTCTGTACTAATGCAACACGTCCCTCCTCGGTGGTACCTTTCTCTTGACTCATTTCCGAATTCTCTTCCAACGGTGTTGCTTACACGGCTTTTCGTTCAAGCTTCCCACAGACGGCGCCAATTGTTTCTGCCTAAATCCGGGGGTCTGGTAGATACAGATGAATCCAACTTGATCTCCTGCAATCCTGCTTACTAAGGGGAATACCGGGCGGGCCGGTCTTCTCCTCTCCGATGCCTAAGTTAGTATAGTTGGGATATATATAACCAAGGCACGTATGTAAGCGGGGAGAGAGATAAGTTACCTATTAAAGAGGGTAGTTGGGGCCCTTATATAGGTGGTTGGGGGTGAGGGCTGGCCTCACCCTTCGATGTGGGACTGGTTCCCTTCTGTTTGTACATTCTGGTGCCTTCTTTGGCAGGCAGGCGCCCCCGGCCCCAGGGTCCCTGGTGGCAGGATAGAGTGCTGGACCCCGAGGCCGGGTGCTGGTGAGCCGGTCCCGGGCCTTGGGCCGGGCCCTGGTGCACTTGCTGCGGGTCTGTGGGCCTGCTGTAGCCTCTCTGCGGCAAACATCTGAATACCTAAGAAAATCTCGCAATTTGATATATAGTAAAGAGTATGTGTTCGATTGGGGGAGGTGTACGTATTTCTTTAGTACTAGAAGTTGAAAATTACTTGTAAACTAACTAGTTTCAGAAATATGATCGCGATCTATACTTGTTCTCTAGATAATATATATGATAGGTGATTTATATTTGACGTGTATGAGTTCTTAAACGGTACAGTTTGACCTTTACTTGTCTTCATTCAAAATGTACATGATCTCTTCCAAGTCATATCTAATTATATATGGGTAACAAACTAAACTAGCTAGCTTCGTTCATCTCCTCTTCCAATTCTTCTTGTAAAAACAATGTAATATAGAAGAAAAAGCTCATAGCTGACGCCAACAGCTTCCTATTGAGTACACAACCTTTTCCCTTTCTCACGTATTGTCTTCCATATTTATATAAATTATTTCAGTATAATAACCAAACCACCATGAGAGCACCATCTATGCTTCCCTGAACGTGAACTTGACCAAGCCAATATCATTTTAAATCAAATTACATTCCAGCATATTGGGTTAGGTATTGATTTATCGAATCTCCTCAGCCACTGTGCGAAGGCCACAGAGCCCCAACTTTTAACTCTTCCTGGACACATTGCTCACCAGCATTGGCTTCCAAATCTTATTATAATCACAAGCTTAAACTATTCCATACGGTATTAGCCTCTGTTTGTTCATATCTGGGGGGCACATGATCAGGGCCCTTAATCCACCTTTAATTATATATTTCATTTTGGATTACTACGGATTTTCGCCTAATCTTGGATGATCAATGTTGTCAAGCTAACCTTGACTCTTGCATTAAGCACTGGCACGTGTTTGAACACGATTAAATCCTTATATTTATGGTCGCTTTTACTAATGAAGCTCCCTGCATGCCCATTGCGGGTAATTAGTAGTAACACTATTAAACTGTACGACAAAGGACCCAAACGTGTACTAATTAGTCTAATTACCCGATTAAGTTGATAAGCTATAGTTTTACTTAGTTTTTAATTAGGGTAATCAGTGTAATCACTCGATTAAGTGGCAAAGCGGCCAAGTGTTGGGTTAGAAGAGGCTGCCTAAACCAGTTTTTGGTAGATAGTTTAGATCAGGAGGACCATTTAATTGACCAAGTATGCTACAGTTGGAGATGTCCTCACCATTTACTGCACAGAAGTTGGAAACAAAAATGACTACCCCGGCCTCTCCATTAATAAACACCAGCAGCAACCAAATGCACTTCATTTATGCCTGGACGTGTCAAACCAAGATGAAAAATTTAACGCATTTTTACTTGCACGTAACTGAATGCATAGTTGTTTGCATTGCTTGCGTTGTGCTTTAATCTTGTTGCGCTAGCTGGTGTACGTTTCAGAATATGAACAAAGACCATGAAACTGGCCGGGGGACGTTGATCGTAGTTGAGTTTCCAATTACCATGAACCCTGGTAACTTACAGTTCTACAAACAAACAAGAATACTTGTTTGAAATATTGAAAGTATCACTATCAGTAGCTCGATCTCTTCCATCAGTATTCACTGGTCTGGGCTTCTGGTCGCATCAACTAGTTATTAGACTTTGAGTACTTGTAGCCACCATTTTATTTATTGGATGTCAGTGTGTAATCATTCTACTCGCTCTCGATCCTTGAGCTGCAAGTTACAGATTACTGACGGATTTTTTTTTTCTTTGGAAAAATTACAAAAAAAAAAAAAAAATCCTTTTAGTAAGGAAACAATTTGAATTCATCTTTCTTTTTAGATGGAAGCATCATATTAATTCATTGATCTCTTCTTAGCAGTGATCTGAAAGAATAAATTAAAGGTTCAAAAAAAGAAGAAGACGATGGAAAATGACAAATCAGGATCCTTTCTGTTTCCCCCCTCCTCATCATCATAATCGATTTATCAACACGTTTATTGCACCCCTTATATCGCTGGGTCCAATTCGGTCGGAACTTGTTGGCGTTGGAGAAGAACTCTATACAAGATTAGACTTTTTGGACGACAAGAAATAAGATCGGGATGAGGCGTACTGCTTCTTCTATATCTCCCAGCCACTAAATAGATATCTCTTATGCTTCAGAGATCATTGACATAACAGTGAAGCTAACACATCCAATCCTTCATCAATGAGAAGTTTAAGAGTGAGCTTTCAATCTTTTGCATGTAACATACCTGGTTAATTGTTTTATTGTTCATCAATGAGAGGTTTAGACTGAGCTTTCATTCTTTTGCAAAATATATACATGTTCGTCTCTACCTTGATATAGAGATGAGGAATTTACCTTGAAAGCTTTTCGGTCTAAATTATCTAATTATGCTTTCTCCCTTCACATACTAATTTGTTCTGCACGGGGCATGGCGTTAGAACAGCAAGCTAGGAAGAGAAGAACACGACACTAGTGGTAGCAGAGCTCGTGGTGATCGACTGAGGAAGAACCTAATTGCAACTCGTTTCGGTTCTCCTCTTCTATTGGTGGCACTAGAACCACAAGAAACCAATGCTTATTTCGAATAAACTTAAAATATATATATATATATATATATATATATATATATATATATTGTTTTATAAAGTTGTTACTATGATTAGTTCGCATTTCTATCTATAATTCATAAGTTATTTCAAAGAAATTTCAAATGACGTTATAACGTAACTAGAGGTTGTTGGATTTGCTAGTTGTAAAAAAAGAACTCGATTTTCATTAACGCACGGGTGATTCTAATATTAGCATGTTTATGGATCAAACTATGATAAGTAAACTCTAATAATAGAGGATGTTGATGTTCTCTAACAAAAGCACTCATGGACGACGTACATTATGTGCACTTTGATTCTATACGAGTATTCAGTACAAAAACTCCATATATGTGTGGAGAACTCTCTTGTTCACCACTAGTTTTTCTAGCTACCAGATGGTGCTCCTAGTCCCAAGCTGGTAACTTGGTACATCATGACTAAGAGTTTTGGGTGGACCCAGAAAGGATACGACGGTCTACTGGAGCTGAGTTCATAGTTGCAAACTTGCAGGCAACCCAAACAAAAGGGCACAAGACTGAGCCCTGGGAAGAGGTACACACACCCTTAACTGATTTGACAATTTTTTTAATTGTTTGTGCATCTTGCTCAATATAAACTCTGCTGTATCTGATGCATTCTTTTACTCAATTACTTGCATAAGCATTGAATAGAATTTAATTGGATCTCTTAGGTAGAACTGAGATGGAGTGCTCAATGTACTCTGCCCAATGCCCTTTAAAGCTCAACGTCATATCTAAAACAATACAAGTTTGGGGATGGGTTTCTACTTTCTAGTTGCTCAAATAAGCTTCTATCACTCATCACTTTCAATTCCTTTGGTGATTGTAGTTATATGAGCTTAACACTACCAGAAAACACAGTGTGATATAACTTTTATTTAATAAGTAATACTTTTGTCAGAGTTACATTACGTATAAATGAAAGTTGATATTTTTATTTAATTTTTAGATTTTCATACCGCTTTTAATATGAAATCTTTATAGCAGCTGTCATGTTACAGCATTCTACACATTTTTTTCGACTTTTCATTAATATGATTTTTTTGTTTTTTTTATAAAGACAAACACAATTTAATTTTTTAAAAAAGAAACTCCTCATTGTATAACACACTTGATTATATGAAGTTGCTTTTAACACTACTACACAATCAAAACATAAATAAAATCACCCTCAAGAACTTCGTTTTATTGCCCAGATTCGTTTGGTCTAGTAGGTTAAGACTATGTTTTTGTGAGTTTGACTTAAAATATACTAGTCTCAACATATCAGTTGTTCAGCTGATAAAAGAAAAAAAAAACTTCATATTATCTCCTTTCTTTTACAAATAAATCTAAAACATTGTCTTACTGACAACTCTCCAGTGCAAATTTGGGTTGACTTTTAATCTTGAAAATGGCAAATCTAAGACAAATCATGTACTAATTGGCTGCCCACATGATGTTGCCAAAGATTCCCTAGTTTCATGTACCAAAGTGACCATATATTGTGCCACATTTATAACCAAATAAAAAGTGACAAAGGTGAATACTTAAGATGAAAAAACCCAAATTTCTATCCAAACTTTAAAAGAGCCCATGTGCCATTGGACACAAACTAATCAGAATTTTGATTACAAATTAATCCCCAAAAAAGTGGCACTGAAAGATTCAAATTAAGTAAATCCTGGATAGAAAATAAAATAAAATGCTCCATTACTGAAATTTGGCTACACAAGTTTCACCAAGCATGGTAATTCCATTCCTCTAACTTTGACACCAATGACTAAATGTGTGCTTGTAAAGTTGGACTTCAAAGTTCAACACCCCCTCTCTTTCTCTCTCTAAAATCTCTGTGACTCACCTTTTTCTCTCTCTAAATGTTTATAAGTTTGAGAACCAAACTGGCTCCCAAACTGGTTCCTTTTTGCTTTTACGAGGAACGCCCCCAAATTTCCTCTGCATTCTCTCTTCAAACATCTTCTCCAGCCAACCAAAAGAAGCAAAGAAGACCACATCGAGCTTGCTTCCTTGTCTCTTTTACCTGAACGAAAACGAAAGTTCCACAAAAAGAGAGGAACAAGATTGAGCCCTCCTCTATCTTCTCAGTCCCTTGTCGATTCTGGTGAGTGCCCTCACTGGCTCACTCTATTACCTTAGAAAAACCCAAAGCATATTTGTTTAACTTATTGTCACTATTGATTTTGGTGACCAAACGAGTCCAATCCATTCCCAATCTGCAATGTCATACAGTGTTTATGATTCCCTCTCGGTTTCTTTCATTGCCTCGCTATTTTTGTGAGGCTCTGTCTTCTTCTGTTTCTGATCTGTTTCACAATTTGCTTAGTTGGGTTTTCTCATATGATCACAAGAACTTGAGACCCTTTTCCCTCAATTTCTGAAACAGATCATTCTGAAACCAAGTCCTCAATTTCTGAAACCAGGACCATTCTGGTTTGGTTCTTCAAGCTTCAATCTTGATTTTCACAGGTAAAATATAGTCCTGAAACTCAAAATGGAGCCCTTTTTACATAGTTAATTAGATTTTGATCTCTAGCTAAAGATCTGATAAAAGATCAAGCCTTTTTGGCTTGCCATTGTCTTAGTTTAATTCATGTTCTTCCACTCTGTCTTTCCTTCTGTAAAGGCTATAATAGCGTTGCTTGAAAAAGAAAATATTCCTCACTATAAAGGATGAACCTGGCCTATTCAGTTTTTTTCTCCCATTAATTATATCTTAAGCACAAAATAAGACATTTTCAATTTTGATATTTTCCATTTTCAGCTTGATTATGTTGATTCCTAAGCTGTCTCCATTTCCCCTGCAACTGGGTCTTTTATATTGCCGTTGAATGATCAATTTAACACTAATTTAAGCCCTCTCTTAGATATTTCGTTTTATCTCGCCGGAAAACAACACTCTGCTAACAAATATTGCTTCTTTAACTCCCTCTTGGTATTTGATTGACACCCCCACTCTGTTTTCCGACGACTTTCACACCCAAAAATCATATTCTTCTCAGTTATATAAGGAAAACAATCTGATGAGTCTGTAAAAGATTTGGATAGCCTTGAATACTTATTAAACTATATTCCATCCTATTCAGAATTCAGAGCCACAAAGTTGTGATCACCAAAAGCAATGCGGACCAATAGAGGAAAGATCCCAAAGGTACGAAATTTATCTCCATTAAAGCTTTTGTTTTGTCTTGATTATCGAGTTGCCTGAAAACCTGAAACCAAAAACCCGAAACGTTTTCGTAGCAGAATTCATGGCCGCGAGCAGTAGTGAGGAAATGGCTTAACATACCAACCGGAGGGGACGAGTTTCATTCCGACTACTCAGTGAAAAGTAATTTTTCCGGTCACCGGTGTTTTTTTTTTTAATGTTTTCGGGTGTGTTGTTTGTGTCAGAACTGGTTTGCTGAACTTGCTATTTGTTGTGAACTGTGTCAGATGCAACTGAGAGTAGGAGAAAGAGCTGCTCGGACCAGGACCACTATGTCGTCGTACCGGACGATGTTGCAGGTACGAATTCTAACATGTAGCGCCACTGTAAACCTTCCCGGTACAGCCTCGGCTGTATCCCATCCACGTGGCATACGCCCCCTAGTTTCTCTGAGCCGCCGGTGAGGATCCAGTTGGATATTTGGCTCCGGGCGATTGTGGGTGTGCCACGTGGACGGTGGAGGATGTTGGGGGGTTTGAGTTCATGTGGTACAGTAACATGGACTCTAAACTAGGGGTTACTTGCAACTTTCTGTGAAAGTTGATAGCCTTTTCCAGTTTTGGGTTTTGAGCTTGAGTGTTATTTTTAAGCTGATTTTCATTTTGTTTATTTATTTTTCTAGATGGGTGGCTGATGGATGAAACTTACGGCCCAAGTTTTGCGCCGGAGGCACCAGCTGTCACCGACAATCTCAACCTCAGGTAACCCCAACTGTACATTTCAGAGATGGTGTAGAGTCTTGAAGTAGCTTTCTTTATTCGTTGTTTAGGGTTTAGACCATATAGTGTGAACGACTAACGATGTGCGTTGTTTTTACTTGTACAACACTTATCGATTTTGAAGTTTGAGTTGTATCTATCTATAATTTAGTTTTCCGCCGTTTGCTATGAAATTGCTTCATTTTGACAAATTTTTTGTTTTGGAGTTTAACGAATAAAATGGTGGTTTTTGGTTTTAGGATGTTCGTGGGGACATGGAATGTTGGAGGCAAGTCACCACACGAGGACTTGAACTTAAGAGAATGGTTTAGGTCCCCAACTCCTGCAGATATCTATGTTCTCGGGTAATTGTTCTTTCCCCATTTGCATCCCAAATTAGACTGCTTTGTTGTTTTTATCTTTGTCTGTTTAATAGTCTTCGCTAATAGTGGTCCATCCTATAATTACAGTATCATATCCAAACTTATATTTACATTATTTTGTTACCAATCCGTCAAGTTGATATGTCATTAAAAACACAATTGATGGAGTATTTCAGAAAGTTTCTCTGTGAGAATGTCTCACAAATTGATCTGTCAGATCTGCACTTGTCATGTTAACAAGTTAACAGAGATACTTGACAGATTGGTAATAGATTAGATCGATTTGATGAGATTGAAAAGTACCGAGGGCTTTTTTAATTAAATTAGAAGTTCAAGGACTGAATTGATGAAATCCTAATAGTACAGGGTAGTAAGCAGAATTTAGTCATTCTTTTTATATTTGAACACCACTTATTCTACGTATTTTCTAGTAACGGAACATTGACGTTCTAAAAACACACATAACGTATATGACTGTTTGATTTATGATTTGTCGTATCGTTTTTTATAGGTTTCAAGAAATTGTTCCTTTAAACGCGGGTAATGTATTGGGTGCGGAGGACAAGGGCCCAGCTGACAAGTGGCTTTCCCTTATTCGAGATGCTCTAAACAAGAATGACCCTGGACTTCCTAATTACAACAATGCCAACCATAATGATCATCAAGCACATCTTGATCAGCAAGGCAACATGATGCCAAGGCTCAGCTTCTCAGACTTGCTTTCCTTAGAAGATGAGCTCAGTACTGCAGATTTTGAGAGGCTGCTGAATTTGAATCCCGCATCAACTTCTAGCGGAGAAAGCTCACCGAGCTTCCCATTGGGGCAGGGGATGCAGGATAGTAGTCCAATGCAACGACATCGGTATTGCTTAGCAGCGAGCAAGCAGATGGTGGGAATTTTCTTGTGTGTGTGGGTTCGTGCTGATCTTTGTAGACACATTAGCAACATGAAGGTCTCGTCTGTTGGTCGAGGCATAATGGGATATCTTGGAAACAAGGTTAGCTACTTGCAACATTGTGTAGGACACTTGCTGCATGGCTACATTTAGATTAAGCTTTATAATGTTGTATTCCTTTTTGACAGGGTTCAATATCAATAAGCATGACATTGCATAAAACAAGCTTTTGCTTTGTCTGTGCTCACTTAACTTCTGGTGAGAAAGAAGGGGATGAGATGAGAAGGAATTCAGATGTTATCGAAATTTTAAAGAAAACAAAGTTTTCGAACTCTTGTAGAACACGACCACCTCCTCCTGATAGCATATTGGACCATGAGTAAGTCTTTCCTGTCCTGTCCTGTAACTGTCAAAAGAGAATTACCGTCTCTGAATATTATTGGGTTTTCTTCATCTCACAACAGAAGCCTAATGTTAATATGTTATGCATCAATTATCTAACAAATCTGCTTTTTTCTGTTCAGCAAAATTATTTGGCTTGGGGATTTAAATTACCGGCTAGCGGCTGCTTGCGCCGACACTCGTGAGCTTCTGCAGAAGCAAAATTGGCAAGCACTTTTAGAGAAAGATCAGGTAAGATTATAAGTACTGTACTGTAAATTTTTGTTTTGTTTTACTTCAAGTATAGAGAAAGGCAGTTTCAATCTTAATCTTGGATTTGATTGTGTTCGGCAGCTAAGAATAGAGCAACAAGCTGGTAGAGTATTTAAAGGGTGGGAAGAGGGGATGATATATTTTGCTCCAACTTACAAGTACCTTGCGAACTCTAATCATTATGTTGCCCAAACTTCGAATTCTAGAGAGAAGAGACGCACTCCTGCCTGGTAAGAACTCCAACAAGATTCCTGCTTCCCTATTATTTGAGCTGTACATGAATTATTGCTTACCGTTTTGAATACTCCATTCATTTAGTTTATTGAAATGAGGACCAAGTAGTGATCACCATCATCACACACACAAAATCATACATAATGTTTTTATGAATTGTTAATTTTACACCCATTTCACAAGTCTCTCTTAAAGATGTCGTCCGCAATGTGATCGATATTAGTTCATTAATATTTCTAAATCTACCCCCCAACCTAAACACACCTTAATACGCACCAATTAGCTCCAGGGTGTCTCTAGATCACTTCTATCAATTCCTTGAACATGTATTGACTCCAGGCTGCAGGTCCTTGATTTGTTGAAAGATGTTTAACATTTCTCTTAAGCTGATTTCACTTTCTGCATTATCTTTAGAATAAGCGCAATGGGGTGGGGATTAAGATATCACTTTCTAATAAGTGTTTATGCTGTAGACCACATGAAATCAATATTCTTATTAAACATCATCATCATTTGCATTGCACATTAATTGAAGCATTTCTGATAAGTACAGTTTAATATAAGTGGTAGAGTTCTGGCAGGTGAGACTTGTTTCCTACCTCTCCTAAAAGAATATACAAGTGACATGTACAGACCGGCCATATCTGCAATATATCTTATTTCAACAGCATCATTATCATCTACGAAACATTGTCACTCTCAAACCAACTTGCCATTATAATTATAGTCTCTAGGTACCTTATTTCTATAAACAAACCCAAATCAAGTTTAAGAATCAGGACTACCTAACTGTTTACATCAAATCTCTGCATGTAACATTAGTCTCTTTGGTACATGTAACATTGTTGAGAAGCTAATGTGAGTCTTGATATATATATTGCAGGTGTGACAGGATTCTATGGAAAGGAGAAGGACTTAAACAGATGTGGTATTTGAGAGGGGAATCGAAATTCTCAGACCACAGACCAGTCTATTCTTTGTTTGCGGTTCAAATAGACTTGGCCAGCAAGAAAAAACCCAAACCTGCTGTTCCCACAAACACAGCAAGTAACAACAGAGTTGGTCCGAACTCTCGGTTGCCAGTGACGTGCGTGGCCAAAGTGCAAGCCGAAGAGCTTTTGGTACTCACAAGAGCAAAAAGCTGCTTATTAGACACAAGCTCCTCCAGGTTCTGAGTCGCACAAGCTCAAGCTCACTTTTTGAAGACCAATGCAGAACTTAGAGAGCTTGCAGCTCATTGTGTAACTGTGAAGACAGACAGAAACAGCAGTTGGGTTTCTGACACGTGTTCCGGACATTTTCGACAGTTTGGGACCGTGCAGCTGATTATATATATAGTAGTGAATTACAAGCAAAAGCTTCAAAGACTATTGAGAAGAGAAGTTGGCATGGAGAGTGAAGTGGCTGCAGCTCTGGGCATCTTGGACATGCGTGGAAGCGTGGGTTTATAAGCTATTTTGAATGGGGAAACCAGCTTTTAATACAAGTTGATTTTGGTCCTGGTGATTAACTGTAAATGGTTCAGCTTTTGGCAGAGGAATTTTTATCGATCTCTTCCCTTTGATTTTAATAGAGGAATGGGTAGGACAGTTTCAAGTGAGCGCCCGGTTTTAAGAGGAACTAGTACCGAATTAGGATGATTGGGGCATTTGGGGGGGCTTAATCTCCTAGTTCATCATTTTCGTTGTCTTCACAAATTATTAATGAAATTGTGTATCTATACGTTTGCTATTTATATCATAATAAAATTAAACCTATGACTAGCGCTAATTTTATAAAAAATGAGAAGAGTCACTCAATAAGATAATTATATATACTAGAAATTTATAAGATTTATATACTGTCGAATTACAATATGTGGATTTTACTCTTTTGTAATGGTGATAACTCTTTTTTGACGATGTAGGAGATAAAGTTGACTCAAGCGGCCCATTCATAACGGGATTGGAGCGGGCCGGGTCGGGCTTTACAATATATTTTAGAAATAGCGGGCCGGGCCGGGCTTATTTAGAAATTTTAGAATCCAAACACATCCATATAAGGCGGGCTTGACGAGTTTTTGTGGGCCGGGTTTTATTTAAAATAAATAAATATCAGAGATTATTTTTTAAAAAGGGTTTGGAACCCGACATCATCACCGGGAGGCTCATCCCCACGCCTATATATATATATATATATATATATATATATATATATATAATTACAATCATAATAAATACAATCTGTGTGTAAAGAAAGTCAAGTTTGTCCTTGCAATATAAACTCTAAAAGCCAAACTCTAAACTCTAAACTCTAAATTCAAATTGATTTTCTATTATAAATATACCCTATAAATATGTGGTTTATGAAATTTTCATTTTATGAATTTAGCCATTATAATGACAATATGCATATTAATGCGGTATAACTTAATTAGAAGATTATACTTAAGTGTACAACTTTTCGAAACAACTATATAAAAGAAGTCAAATTTTAAAAAATGCTATGATATAGAATTTGATCGTTATGATGAAATACAGTGATGGTAAAAAAATCACTTAAATCCGACTAAGTTAAAGCCCTGATCGATGCGGTCAACCTTATTTAAACTTATCTCTCTTTATGGGGAGTCATAGTTCCCAAATTTTTACATGGCTGATTACGTCTCATTTATTTGAGAGTTTAATGTTTGGAAGAGTCGATGAAACAAGGTCATCTAAAGGTAAGCCTCGTCAATGGGTCGGGCAGGGCCCAGCCCAGCCCATTCATAACGGGCTTGGAGCGGGCCGGGCCGGGCTTTACAATGTATTTTAAAAATAGCGGGCCGAGCCGGGCCTAGCTTCTTTAGAAATTCTAAGATCCAAGCTCATCCATATATGGCGGGCTTGACGGGCTTTTGGGGGCCGGGCCGAATAGCCATCGGCTGTTTGAGGTCGGGCCGGGCTTTAATTAAAATAAATAAATATAATAGATTATTTTTCAAAAATGGTTTGGAACCCGACATCATCACCGGGAGGCCTCACGCCTATATATATATATATATAAATACAATCATAACAAATACAATCATAATAAATACAATCTGTGTGTAAAGAAAGTCCAGTTTGTCCTTGCAATATAAACTCTAAACGCCAAACTCTAAACTCTAAATTCAAATTGATTTTCTATTATAAATATACCCTATAAATATGTGGCTTATGGAATTTTCATTTTATGAATTTAGCCATTATAATGACAATATGCATACTAATGCGGTATAACTTGATTAGAAGATTATACTTAAGTGTACAACTTTTCGAAACAACTATATAAAATAAGTCAAATTTAGAAAAATGGTATGAAATAAAAATTTGATCGTTATGATGAAATACGGTGATGGTCAAAAAATCACTTAAATCCGACAAAGTTAGAACCCCGATCGATGCGGTCAACCTTATTTAAACTTATATCTCTCTATGGAGAGCCAAAGTATCGGGAGATAAACGTTCCCAAATTTTTACATGACTGATTACGTCTCATTTATTTGAGAGTTTAATGTTTGGAAGAGTCAACGAAATAAGGTCATCTAAAGGTACGTAATAGCGTTTTTGTGTGATAAGTTTTATGAAAATATGGTTGACCGTTTCGATCGAGCATCGAACTTTCACGAAACGAGTTGATTTTTCTTCTCTACTCATATTTAACTATAACGATCACATAAGACGGTCAAAATTTTTATTTTGTGAATTTAGCCATTATAATGACAACATGCTTACTAATGCGGTATAACTTGATTAGTAGATTATACTCAAGTGTACAACTTTTCGAAACAACTATATAAAAGAAGTCAAATTTTGAAAAATGCTATGAGATAGCATTTGATTGTTATGATGAAATACAATGATGGTAAAAAAATCACTTAAATCAGACAAAGTTAAAGCCTCGATCGATGCGGTTAACCTTATTTAAACTTATCTCTCTTTATGGGGAGCCACAGTATCGGGAGATAAACATTTTCAAATTTTTATATGGCTGATTACGACTCATTTATTTGAGAGTTTAATATTTGAAAGAGTCGATGAAATAAGATCATCTAAAGGTACGTAATAGCGTTTTCGTGTGATAAGTTTTATGAAAATATGGTTGACCGTTTCGATCGAGCATCGAACGTTCACGAAACGAGTTGATTTTTCTACTATACTCATATTTAACTATAATGATCACATCAGACGGTTAAAAAATTTATTTTGTGAATTTAGTCATTATAATGACAACATACTTACTAATGCGGTATAACTTGATTAGAAGATTATACTCATTTATACAACTTTTAATCCTATTTAATCCTTCGTGGGTTTAGAGCTAGCGTTTTTGTTAATCCTATTTAATTCTACACTATTAGAAAAATCACGTTAATCCCCTAAACCCTAAACCCTATTTAATCCTTCGTGGGTTTAGAGCCGCTACCCAGTTGGTATGCTAATGCGCCTATTTCCTTTTTGTTGGCACTTGTTCAGGTTTACTTGAGACTTGTTGGTCTAGGTGACCATTGTCCTAGTCTTATGGTGTATCAGAAATTCTGTAGCTCTTTTTAGGAAGCGGTGTTCGGGTCTGTTGGTTTGACATGTTATAAGTGGACTTTTAGTGGCTCGGGATTGTATCATTCATACCACTTGTAACACTTCCTTATGAATGAAATCATTAAATCAAGATATTATTCCTCGTACTCCAATTGTGTGCTTGACAAAGGGTGTGGTAAGTAATCTAGAATGTTTTAAAAGTGAAGTGTTTTTGCTAAACTATAGACTGCTATGTTCTCATAATATTTTTGCTTAGCTATAGACTATTAAGTTCTTCTCTTTTTAGCCAAGCACTGATTTGTGACACATTTGTTTCTTAAGAACTTAAGCTTGAGCAATGGACTGATGGATTCACATAACTATCTACTTGGGGAAATATTTCCAAAAACAAAAATGAAATGAAAATAGAAATCGAAAAGCTCCATTGTCAATTTTCAGGTGCTTGTTGAGAGAGAGCCCTACACTAGTATTACTTTCCTCTACCTTATTTTTGCCAAAAAAAAGTTAACACTTGGTACTCATTCAACCTCTGGGACCCACTTTCCCTTGCCACACCAAATGAACTCTCGCCACGTACCCCATGACCTAAGCCACCTTCTGGGCTACGCGAGCTTCGACGTCCGTGACGCACCGCGCGCTGGAACCCGAAGCTCCGGCGCCACGTGTACGGCCACCATCGTATCGTGATCGTGCAACCCACTTCCCATCTCTCTCATGTTCCACACTAAAACAAATACAAAAACAAAACAAAACAAAACAAAACCAAGTGCTTACAGTGTTAGTAGTTCTATAGATCTCTCCACGATCTCCATTCCGTACAGACGCCGGCGCGTTTTCCGGTGATTCCGAAGCCGGAAAGCTCATCCAATCCTGCTCACAGATCCCCCGCGATCTCCGCCGATAGCTTCGGCTTCAGGTTCGCATTAACCACCGTCGCTTCGATTCGTTACACACTGAACTAGGTAAAGAGTATCTTCACTTCAATACATTGGATGTTTTGGGTCCGGAGAAATCTAGAAGTAAACAAGTAAAGAAGTAATCTTTTTTGCTAATATAATTAAATTTGGGATCTTTTTTGGTTTTTGTTTACTCATTTACATTTGGATCATGGTTGCATTGCGTTTATCTTGGTGAATTTTTTTATCATGAGGGTTCAAATTTGACATTACTCTACTACATTTTCTCTGTCTCAAAGAGATGATGAAAATATGTTTGTGGTGGATATAGTTGTAAATGTTTGTTTTCGGTTTGCAGAGAACATCAATGTGCATTGGTGGTGGAAAGAAATTTGTATTGGAGGGTGTCGAGAGAAGAGTGACCGCAGCGTTGGACCGGATAAAGAAGTGTGATACCATCAGCAGAGAGGAGTTTGGAGTGAAGCAACAAGAATGGTATGTTTGCTGTCTCTTTTGTTCTCAAGCATTTTTAGCAATGTGGCTTTTAAGCACTTAATGATGACATTGTATGTATCTTGAATTTTGGTTCTGATGTTAGGATGTATATGGAAATGTATTTAGTTTAGCTGTCCGTGCATTTCAGTCAGTTGTGATTAGAATTGAAATCTGTGTGATGAAAATTCTTTGTTGCAAGTAAAATGGAATTCACTCTTCATAAAATCACCAAGGAGTGGGGGCATTTTCTATGATTGTTGTCTTAATATGTAATGAACAGTAGTTGTAAGTGGTTAAGATGTCTGGCTATACTTATAGGCCCCTACTTATATCGTTACGTTGACATTAGTTTTGTTCTTTTAGTGAACTGTAGTATTTAACTTCCTTACATCTGTGTATAAATCAAAGATCTGGTGAAGACGTGTTATTGATATGTCATTTGTAACAGTCTTTTCAGAATCAGGGCTTTTGGATGGCAAAGGGTACCAGCGGTGTAAATGATGGTGAGAGGCTTTATGATAATTCATCTACTACTGAGCCTAAGCGTTCTCATCAATGGTTCATGGATGGTCCTGAGGTAGGATTATTCCCTAACAAGAAACAGGCTATTGAAGTTCCAAGCACCAATCTGTTTTCAGGCTTGTTGAATGCAAATGTTTCTCCATGGGGAAATGTTCCCAGTTTTCAGTCGTTCCCTGGCCAGTTCACTGAAAGGTTATTTGATTCTGAAGCAGACAAAGCCGTGAATTTTGAGGACAGAAACATTATATCAGTTGGCTCAGAAAAAATGAGAAAAGTTAATGAGGATCTATTTGGGAATGATTCCTCATTTGGTTTATCTATGTCTCATTCACTGGAAGATCCTAGATTGAGTCCTAACTATGGTGGTTTTAGGAAAGTCAAAGTTAGTGAGGTCAAGGACTGTGAGAATGTCATGCGTGTTTCTGTTGGACATGCTTATAATCAGGGAGATAATGATGCCATGTTGTCACCTCATGTTTACAAGGTGGATGACAACTCAGGATCAATGGGTCTCTCTTATAAGAAAGAGGATGAGAACTTCATATCTATGAGTGATTCTTATACCAGGGCAGATAACAATTTTAGATCAATGGGACAACCCTTTACTAAAGGGGATGAGTACACAGGAATCAGTCAAACATACAAGGAGAATAATAATACCCTATTGAGGAGTGAAACACTGAACAAGGGTGACAGTACTATCATCTCGATTGGTGAAACCTACAACAAGGCAGATGGAAGTACCATGTCAACCGGTCATATATATAATAAAGGGGATGACATATCAATAGGTCATGACTATAGCAAGGTTGACAGTAATATGTTGTCAATTGGTCACACTTATAACAAGGGAGAGAGTACTATCATATCCTTTGGCGGGTGCGATGATGATGATGATGATGTAAATACCTCAACAATTTCTGGTTATGAACTTCTTATGGGTCAACCTTTTCCAAAAACTGAAGCTATGAATGAGAAGGACTTTGGCAAAATAAATGCTGATGCATTTGTAAATCGATCTCACATAATTGCTGGAGCTGAAACTCTTTCCAGAAAGAAAGATGACCAGAAAACGTCTAAGAAGTCTCCTTCAAACAACTTCCCTTCAAATGTGCGAAGTTTGCTATCAACTGGTATGCTGGATGGAGTTCCTGTAAAGTATATTGCCTGGTCCCGGGAGGTACATTCTAGTTCTCATGCATTCATATTTCAGATTATATCATCTTTGGTGACATATATATTTCATGCGCATGTTAGAAGGAGCTGCAGGCTGTAATTAAAGGTTCTGGGTATCTATGTGGCTGTCAGTCATGTAACTTCTCTAAGGTGAGGCCTTCACTTTTGCTTTTAATGTCTAAAGTTGGTGTTAAGCCCAATTTGATGGCAACCTGAAAATTTTCTTATCAGGTAATCAATGCATATGAATTTGAGCGTCATGCTAGTTGCAAAACTAAACACCCCAATAACCATATATATTTTGAGAATGGGAAGACCATCTATGGGATTGTGCAAGAGCTCAGGAGCACACCTCAGAATATGCTGTTTGACGTAATTCAGACCATTACTGGTTCACAAATCAATCAGAAATCTTTCCGTCTTTGGAAAGGTGAAGTTATCTCCGTATTGCTGCTGTCTAAGTCTTTCCCCTAAATATCGGCACTCAAACATTTTCTGTTACTTGTTTTGTTATTGTTTTTTCCTGATGCGCGATATGGATGTCTTCTTCTAATGCTTCTTTTTCCACCTTTCCAGAATCGTTTTTGGCAGCAACACGTGAACTTCAACGTATATACGGGAAGGATGAGGTGAAACAAGTGTCATGAAGCAAGCACCTTCAATGTTAAGGCAGGGTCTTTCATTTTGTGCATACAAGTAACCTTTTTGGCTTTAACATGTACTCGTTGATGGTGAGTACACACCCACATTTGCAAGGGCTCAGGGTTATCATGTGAAGGACAAACTATTATCATAAATCTTTATAATGAACCTTGGTTTGTAACCTCTGTTTTTGGTTCTTCGATTCCTGATGCCACGGTGTAGTTGTAGCGTAACTCTGGAACAAAGTGAAATTTACGAATTTTGTTACTTCTGGTTCGTTATCTTTAAGGTTATTGAATTCAATGCTCATTATTGCTGATCATGAACTATGAGACTAGACCAAGTCATAAAGTGTAACGTAGTAGATTGGTCAGACCATTCCTCATTCAGTTTCCTATTTATCTGGGCAAACTTGGGGAAGCTTAGACTCTCAGATCATGTTTAATCAACTAGACCACAACTGGATATTTTCATTATTGCTGTGTTCTCTCAGATTGTAAATGATGCTTTCTGAAAGCACGGAAGGAAGTTAAAAAGTTATATAGATATTAGATTCTTCAGTCAGGTTACGCCTCGTCCCTCCCTACAATTCACTTGCAAGATGATGCAATTGTGATGACCTCAAGATTGGACCTATCTTTTTCCTCTCCTACTTGTTTAGTTGTTGCTAGTTCCTCTTCTGGGGACGTCTCTTTGCTCTTACCCCAAACAACAAGATACAGGCCGATAATTATGACAGCAGCACCAAGTAACCTGTAAAATGATTGAGTTAGCTAATTCCTGTATACGTATGTGTTCTCGTTGTGGATTCCACATCATATAGATTTACCTTCCAAGAGTTAATTGCTCCCGCAAAATGAAGGAGCTCATGACAGCAACAATAACCATGCTTAGGGGACTAAAAGCTGTCACAAACACAGGGCCTCTATGTTTCATTACCACTCCTTGAATGTAATAAGCTAGTCCTGAACAGAATATTCCCTGCACAGAGTTTATATGTGAGTATAGAGCATTGTTGTTCGCACTCCGATTTATCTTTACATGCTAATGGTTTGGTATTCTTACACTGTACACAGCTGCCAGTAACTTTCCATCCCAATGTATAGCCCAAACGGCGGCGTTTCCCCTTTCCATGACTAATGCTACAGCAGTTCCTTCCAATGTTCCCATCAGGCATATCCAAGCTGAAAGGGAGAGCTCAGCGGGGTATGTTCTTAGTGTCATTGACTACACAAAACATACCAAGTGCATCAGTTAAGATTAGGACCATCGATTATCAACCCTTAACCGCACAGATAGCATGTAGAAATGAACAGATGATATACTCACCTGCAGAATCATGAAACAAGCCCAGCAGAAGCAACCAGCTGTGATCATTAGGGCACCCTTAATTGAACTATGAATATCTACACCATTTGTTTGCTGCTGGTTACTAGTGGTTGCTCTGGTCCAAAACAGCTTCAAAAGTGGTCCTTTTACCAGTGTCATGATCATGGCACCTGCAACTGTTGCTGCAGTTCCGAGCAACTTACTCTGGCTTCGGATGCATGTCAGTTTTACTTTCTCGAGCCTGAAGACAAATATAGGCATGATAAGTAATCGGCCAGAGAATGAGAGCTGGGAGGTTTCGTCTAACTTGTTGGAACCATGATAAACAACCAATAAACTCCAAAAACTTAAACAACATTTCTCATGCTAGCATATGCTTTAACCGCCATCAAAACATGTCAGCCTTGGGGAATAATCAGTAAAAAGTCAGGAATTGGGTTGCCGTTTCTTTTCAATTTTTGTGGGTGAATAGTTAATGGCCTTCTTGTTGAGAAAGAAGCATGTTGTTACCTAAGAATCCAAGCCATTACAAAAGTAAGAGCAGGGAGAATATTGGACATAGCTGCTGCAAAGGTTGCTGTTGTGTACTTCATTCCCATGTAATACAAATTTTGGTCCAGAACTGGCCTGCCATAGAGATCATAGGAGAAGAAGTTAAGAAAGATGATTGCACATGAAAGTAAGAGAAACCTTGTATAGCAAGTTAAATCCAGAAATTTACTCTAGCAAGCCGAGCACCATTATCTTGATGAAGATGTTAAGTGTCATCTTTGGCCTTACTTTTCTGCACAACAAAATCAAACACCGGTTTAGTCTCTACCGCTCTACCTGATATGTGTGTGCATAAGAGTAAGGGATCGATCCAGTCACAGACTTGTCCAGAACCACTGCAAAGGGAGCAACAACTAGAGTAGCAACTGCGTGGCGGTAGACGACGAGCACATAGTTGCTCACCCCCTGGTTAAGTGCAGCCTTGCAAAGAATATCCATCCCTGCAAGCCCAAATTGCAAGAAAACAACAGCAAAGAAAGGCTTTGCAGCCTTGAATTTTTCAACATGGCTGCTCATTTTGTACAGGGAAGCCTTACTTGAACTGTTAAAAATGCAAAAACTTCTCCAACATATATAAGGAAGCAAATGCCCCAATGAGAATGTCTAGAGCTATAACCCTTTTATAGAAGCTTGTTACTCACAAACTATAACATCACCAGACACTTAGCATACATGCAAATCCTACTTAAAATTAGAAGGAAACCACTAGGTTATTAAAAGTGAATTATTAGCTGAAAATGCTTTTCACCAAACATTCGATTAATGAAATTAGAACTACTAAATGGTCCTAATAAACCATGGTTTAAAGTCTCTTAGTGCCTCTAATTAAGTATAGGGTATCTTCTGCATGGGGTTGTTGCTGCCTTTAGCTAGCCTTTTTGTTGATGTCTCCCAAAGTAGTTTTAGATGATTTTCATGAACTTCTTTTAGACTCGTGTACGCAAATCCGCCCAATCTGCACATGAATTATTAGATCAGAAAAGAGAGAAGAGTGACATATTGTTTTCCACTTGAAGCACTATATGCTGCTTTTGCTTTTGAATTAAAATGACTCAAAAAGTATAACACATTTCATTTGAAAATTCCCCTACAAGGCTAAAATAAGAGATTGATTCTCATATGCATATGCATATATAGTGCATTCCCTGAATTCTAATAGAATCCTATACCATAATGTTGAAGGTGACACATAACACTCAACAAACAGCAATACAGCAATGCTTTCCTAGTTGAATTGATGTATTATTGATTTTGGTAAATGCAGTAAAGGCCAGTTTTGCCGTCAAAATTATGAGCACCCAATATACTAATATTGGAGTCTTAGGCTTTAATGGCTTGTTTCCTTGTGCTTTAAACATGATTCATCTACTCTTAGCTAGGTTAAATTGGCTAATCAGAATCTGATCTGGAACCCATTAGATGTTAGTTTTTGGCTAAATGGTCCACTGAAGAACTATGGGGAATACTGCGGATGATGGTAGAATATGCAGTTGGTCTACACTAAATTAGGGAATATCAGGTTCAAAGATTTTTAGAAAGTTGGGAGAGATATTAACTGGAAATATGTAGGGAGTTCTGATCATTGTTGTTTAAACATATAGGGATTTGGCGTTAAGGAATCACTGAAATATTTCTCCCAACTTGACTCTTTTTTTTATTGAGTAAGGGTAACTGAAATGCGTTCTAGACTCGGAACTTAATCTCTCGACGCATGTGAGGGGTGAATCTCTCCCAACTTGATATCCACTTGACAACTGCATAGCTAATTACTGAACTCCGTAGCTACTAATTAGCTTGATATCCACTTATTCTTTTCTTTCTTTGGCTAATGTAAGTAGTGATTCTCAATAAGATACTGTGTGTTATACTTATATACAGTAGGGGAGACGGTTAGAAACTTGTATTTCCGGGAGTGCACCAAGATGAAGAAGCTGACATTCCAACTTGCTTTTCCTCGCATATCTGTGATAGTATTGTCCTCATTGGGGCCTATATGCCTCGCCAAACACCAGACCTTAAACTCTTTGCTTGCTCCACACTCTTAATTTGAGCATCTTTCACCATGTTTAAGCTTTCTTTATGCATGCATTAGCTTATAGTGCATGGTAACCTAAAATTTTGACATAGATTCGCCCATACAGCAGATCTAGCTAGGGTTCGAATACTTCTAACTTTGCACACTCTTTGCCTACCCACATGGGGCATCTCAAACAAGTTTTGCTCCAATCGGGAAAGTTTTTGGTTTAGGTATGCAGTTATGGATTCCACATCACAGGTTTCACCACAAACTCAAAGAACCTGAGGAAATCATCGTTGTCTTTGACTACTGTTGGCAGTGAGAACTTTTGAATTTCATTGATGCATTTGGAAAGTATTGCTCTCCTTCATCACACTTTTTCCTCAAAACATATATACACACACGCATAGCTAATCTATATATTGAATCTATGTGCATTACTCTTGCCGAACTAACGTGTGCCGAAATCGACAGAGGGAGACATGAGCAAACAATGAACTGATGAAGGATGGTATATATTCGATGTATAACCTTTTCAGGCAACACGGCTCCTTAACTGTGTAGACATATAGTTCGTGGCTTCAGTATCTTTCGAAGCAAATTTATCATAATACTATGTTTGAGGTTGCAAATTAAATGGATGTGAGCTTGATGGCAGTGGCATCTGAGTAAGCAACAAGAACTGGGGGGAAGCACTAGGCGTCCATCCCCAGGTACTTGTATGACCAGACCAGGAAACAGCTTTAATTAATCAGAAATGCCACTATGGTAACATTCAGAATCATATATTGGCAAAAGGGAAGTGACAGAAGTGGGAGTGGAGTCTGAGTAAGAGTAAGCTACCACAAATTTTGATATCTGGTTGAGGAATTTTCCCTGGTTTATATCCCACTGAAAACACAAGTTGAAGGTTTAGTCCTGCAGAGTTAACACTAATATCAGATAGGAATGAATGAGGTGTAGTCCAGTTTCAATTTTTCAAATCATGATGCTAGTAAGAAATAGCATCAACTAGGGTTTAAATAAAACTTTGGTCTAGTGGCTTTTGTTGTTGATATTAGATTTAGGTCCCATTGAGTTTGACATATTCAGTCACTGTGTTTTCAAACACTTCCGATCCAAACTTCTCCAAAGGGAACAATACTTTGTCAATTTTATGATAAACGACTCGTCTCCTACATATTCCGACTCCGGTGCAATTTTTAACGACACTTTGACAGAATTTGGTCTCAGTGACCACCATAGCAAAAATGATGTTAACCCCAGTGGTTAGCACTTAGCAGTCCGTATTCAAGTTTTTCACTAGAACAGAAGCTCATGTTCTAAACCAATATGATCCTAAGAGATGATATTGGTGGGGATCATAGCATCGAGTTTTGATCATAGCATAATCACCAAGTTTTATGAAAGCAACGAGTCTCAAAACTTTCACCAATCATTTTCTCTGTGAGCAATCACTGAATCAATAATAGGAGTTATGTCCCCCTTTAACTTTCGTCTTCTCTTTGTTTTTCAATAGCTCTCTGGCCCCATGAATTATCACGAGCTTTAGGTTAGTGGAGGGTCGATTAACTGATTTAGCTCTATTGGGCTACACATAAGGAGGAGCCCCCACGTCCGATAATCCTCCATATCCAGAAAGCTGATTTGATACCCAGTTTTCTGGACAAGATTATTAGCCTAGTAGTCAAAAGAGAATGCATTTTTATCGTCAAAACGCAATGGCAAAAGGGAAAAGGAGCATGATGGCATTGCTGGGGCATAAGGTTCATGCCAAACCCACCGAGCCAAGACCATAATCAAGCATTACACCAGTCTTGGAGCCAAGAAAGCAGAGACGCAGACATAGGGGATAGGATTAGCCGATTATGCGACGTAACATCTTTTGATTTTCAGTCTATAACAGTCCTCTCAGACAAGAAAACAGAGATGCAGACATAAGGGATAGGATTATGCGACGCATCATCTTTCGATTTTCACAAACTCTACGAATCAGACAATGATAACAAGAGGTTCGTACCTCTTTTATGGATCAAGTAACTCTCAGTCAATCACTGTGTTACTGTTACAGCGGATAGCATGGTTCAGACTCGGGTGGGTGCATATGAGTGACTGATGTCGGTAAAATACTTCTTCACACAATCCGTACAGAAACGTCATTGTCTGGGTTTATCACCTCAATTTGAGTAGATCATAAACATAGAGGGACCCCGTGAGGGATTTGTCAGCCTATTTCAAGTATCATCCATATATAAATGAACATGGAAATAAGCTGATCGCTTTTTTCATGAAAATCAACTAATATATAATTGACTTCCCAAAGTATAAATATCTACCATTCACACCCAAATCAGTAGTTATAAAATAATGATAAAGGAAACAATACAAGCACCAGTTGTAACAAATCAGTTTCTTTCCTAGCAGAGTGATTGCTTTGCCTTGAAAATTTACCCATCATATCAAACTTCAATACGCTTTTTTTAAGAACCACAGCAAGCTGATTTTTGGGCAGCTTGAGCAGCCCCGGCTCCCTGGTCTGGTTGGTTAATCCTGATTGTCTGAGGCTGCATAAATTCAACAAACGTAAATTTAGCTCTGTCAATATCACAAGGCAAACTGGATTTAATCAAACAGCCAACTGGAGCTAACATAAAAGACTAAATATTCAAACTCTAAAATTAACATTATTTCATCTTCATGTTAATGTACAACATTGCTATCAACTAAAGATGACATGTAAAGACTGACTATTCGATAACTTTCCAAATAAATATCATTTCATGTTCTATATAAACTACAGCATTGCTATCAGCTCAGCTATGCACCACCACATACTTTGATATGAAAATGCATAACAGCCAATAAACAAGAGAATCACCTTTTCAAATCTAGAAGAGGCAATTAGTGCATATCAAGGGACTCAACAACAGAGAAATAACACACTGTATTATGGTAACTCAAAAGGATCATATCTATGTTAATTTATAGATACACAGGATACCAAGTTTTGTATGTAGAATTCAGGAGGAATAGGCAGCAATTTAAGTGAGCTGAATAGTTCCAACGAATCATACCTCAGCCTTCGAGTCAGTATCAGCAAGTCTTTGCTTGATATCCCGAGCTACTGAAAAGAAGACCTCCTCCACATTCAGATTTGTCTTTGCACTCTGTAAACAAAGTATCTTCAGCAAATGCCCAAAAGGGCAACCAAGTTGTAAGGTGGAAGATACCATCAAAAACTTACAGTCTCAAAGAATTTGATGCCATATTCATCAGCAAGTGCTTGACCCTTTGAAGTCGGTACAGCCTGGAAGAAGTTGCTTGTCAAGACCCGAACGAAAATCACCTCGTTACTTAACTTCAACGAGGAGAAACACCCACAGAAAACAAAAGAATAACAGGGAGAAGGGATGGGGAACAAACCCTTTTGCTTTCATCCATGTCAGCCTTGTTACCCACAAGGATCTTGTTGACATTGTCAGAAGCATGCTGTTCTATGTTACGAATCCAATTCCTAATGTCTGGAACATATCAGAAATCAGCTTGATCATCATATATATGTAAGAACCAAAATTAAACAGTAAACAGGTTCTACAAAGTTCGAGTTGTACAATCTCAATATCATGAACATGTACTGTGTTTAGATAACTGAATAATGAAAAAGATATATTAAATAATGAAAGCGATTAAGAAGTTACTGTTAAATGACGACTCATCAGTGACATCATACACGAGCAAAATACCCATGGCTCCACGATAGTAAGCTGCACAGACGAGAGAGAATTAAGAAAGTTTGAAAAACTATTGAATCAATAAGGTGATATCAGAAGTTAACTTTGTCGTCTAACAGAGATCGTCATATTGTATAGTCACAGTAGAAAGGAAAATCATTCTGGAGTCTAGACCGATGAGACAAAGTAGACGTACAAAAACAAGATTGGATTTAACTGTAAGGCCTACACTGTTCTTCTGTGTCACGTTCGAAATAACCATGCGACATAAAAATTAAATTAAAAACAAACAAACTAAAAAGGCTATAAGCCAGCGATATTAAATTTTGCAATATTCTGAGTTAGACAGTTCGACTAGACAACTACTTTCACAGAGTACTATAGTTTTATCTTTCTTCTTCTTTCTTCTTCTTTCTTCTTCATTTTTTATTTATTTATTTATTTTTTGCAACAGGTCTTACTGTAGATTGATGCAGGGAAAAACTGATCCCATTATATAAAAGCCAAATAAAGCACTCTATAAACAAAATTTTTACATGACAAGGTGAGACTTTGTTCCCCAATTTATAACAGGAGAGACACTAGCAAATGCTTTCAGCCTACTCTTAAGAACTTCAAATGCTAACATCTACAGGGTGCCCATCCAATTTGAATACTCAAACCATTTACACACATCCCGTAAAGCTGTGCATAAGATCAAAGTTGGATTTAAGAGAGATTTGGGACATGGTTGTGCACTCCAATATAACCAAAAACACTTTAATGCCACATAACTAACCAGTTGTAATTGTTCGAAACCGTTCTTGACCGGCAGTATCCCATATTTGCAATTTAATTCTTTTCCCATCAAGCTCTATGGTCCTTATCTTGAAATCAATACTGTCAAACAAATGCCAACCTAGAAAGATTTAGAAGCAGTTTTACAAGGAAGAGAGAACAACACCCTCAATACATTCATGCACCGAAAATACATACCCGATGGTTGTAATGAAACTAGTTGTAAAGGACCCATCAGAGAAACGCAAAAGCAGGCAACTCTTACCAACACCTGCAAAGTGACACAGAAATTAAACTCACTGCCAATGACTGTAATACACAGAAGGAGTTAAAGCAACATTAGAAATATTTCAACATGCTTTAAACCAACAAAGACTCAAGTTGACACATATAACACTTGGAAGAAGGAATACAATAAATAATGTTACCAGTAGCCTGAGACAGCATGTATAATTAGGGGAAACCGTATAAATACTACAAGTATTTAGATTACATAATATAAGTACGTGGAATATATCAAAATATACTTGTTTAATACACCACAACAATGGTGCACACTCCTGCTCACACGTGACACGCCAACAATCTTCAGCCATTTCAGTTTAAGAGTCTAACACACTCCCACTACCCCCACCACCACCAAACACACACACACTCACACACAATGAAATAGCAGTTAAAATCATATTCGTAGTTTATGTGACCATTTCATTATGCTGGCCCCTTGGAGACTTCCCAAGGTGCTATCCCCAAGATCAGTCACCAACTGATAAATTGCAATCTACTGACACTGGCTGCATAGTGTTCTAACATAAAGTCGGACTACAGATTTAACAAACCATATTATATTAAGCTGATCCTAGAAAAGCAGCACTTTGTTGTAGCTCAAACATAGAGTTGAAACTTCAATACTGGACAGAAGGGGATTACTACAAGAAACCTGAACTAGAGATTTCACACATAATGAGTCAATATTCGGTAAACAGCAACCTAGCAACGCTAGCTAAAACCTGCTATGACCTAAAATTGGCTAACATAACTAATGTGGAACTATGTAACGTTACGCTGAGACCTAGAATAGCAGCATTTCCCTGTACCTCAATACATCAATACTGAACAGAATAAAATTACAGCGAAAATGGACAGGCTACAAACCTGAACTACAGATACCAACTCAAACTGGTAACTCAAACGAAGCTTCACTTAGAATTTACTTAACACAGTTCCTACAAATTGAACTAGCAATTCTACCCCAATCACAGCCTAAAACTTCCATTTACTCATAAAAATTACATCCGGAATTTACAGGAATCAAAACAGATTAAACAACGAGTAAAAGAATCGAAACACTCCGAAACCCTAATTAAAGCCCCAAATTCGCATTCAACAGAAACATAGAGATACGATCCAACAATGTCAACAGATGACGTGTGAGTGCGTCAGATCACAAATTTTCAGAAGGAGGGGAGGGCAGAAACGTAAAATCGTACCGCTGTCGCCGATGAGGAGGAGCTTAATGAGGTAGTCGTAATCAGCTCGAGCTCGGGCAGGTGGTGCAGCCATGGCGAGAGAATCCCAAAGCCACAGAAATAGGGGAAAAAAACAAACACTGATCGCAATAAACCCTGGGAGAGAAACGAATTCAATTATATTTAAATAAAAATTTAAAGGAGGAAAAAGAAAAAGGAGAGAAAATGAGAAAAATTGAGGGAGGAGAAATACCAGATCAGGAAGGAGGAGGAGGAGGAGGAGGAGGAGGAGAGATCTAAGCAGATATGAGAGAAAAGAGGAGGGAAGCAGAATAGTCTCTCTTACGTCAGCAGACCACCAGTCGGCCTTTGATTTTTATTTTATTTTTCTATTAGAAAGGGCAGTATTGGGTGTATGTAGTGTACCGTATGTACAAAATTCGATGTTGTGAGAGAGGAGTTTCTGACCGTTGGATTGTCAAAGCAGTGAAATATGTAGACGTAAAAAAATTGTGCAATTGGGGAATAGAAATTGTACAATTGTTGAGATGTTTCAGTCATCTAGTTGTCATGTAAATATTTTAGTAAACAAAATGAATTAGGAGACATCTCATATGTATCTAACATACTCTCTCATCGCATAAATAATGAACCATTAATTAGGCTGCGTTTATGAGAGTATCACCTATTCAGCATTGTCAATTTGTCACTAGGAGTTTAACCTTTCACAAAAACATTCAAAATTAGAAATGACCTCTTACTAATGAGGCAGCTACAAAAAGGCATTAACATATCCAAGTTCATACCATTTACACAGTAACAAGGTCATTTAGTTTGAAGAAGATATATATCCACCAATTAAAACTCGTTGTTTCACCGATCTCCAAAACCCTAGCAGAGAGCCTCCAGCCTCTCTTGCAAAAAACTATCGAGAAATCCCTCCGCCGCTACAGTGGTCGAGGTATTTCGTCGACCAAACATCCCAAATTATTCACGATCTCTCTCTCCAGTGTACATCTGGGTGTTTGTGTGCTTTCTCACCAGTTTCATCTATTCCAACCTCCCTCTGCGAACGCTACTACAGTGCTCGAGGAACGGAATTTGGGGATTCGGTGTACGTTCGATTCCAAGTTTTATCGGCCCATTCTATCCACAACGATGTCTGCTCCTCGCCCTGCATCGTTGCGCAAGGAAGGAAGCCCGACGAACTGGTCTGATTCACCTCGTGTTTGCCTTGGCGCCGCCAGTCAGGCTGCTCTGGTAGATAAACATGTTTACCTGGTTGGTCGGCTTTTCGTACCGTCTTCGATCTTGGAAGTCGGGGGAGGTGGTTGCAGAGATTTGGGATCCAGGGTTTGGTCCCTAAGGCAGCCGACGACGATGGCTCAGATCTACGACCTAGGTCGGATCTGGATCCGGGCTTGGAGCGGGGTCTGGGTATGGGACCCGGGTGGGTCTGGGTTTTGGATATGGGACCCAGGTGGATTTTGGGCCTGGGATAAAATCCAAAATGTTTGCTGGATCTTGAACTAATATAGGTGGTATTGGCCACCATGTTGGTTGGTATATTGGTTGTCGGACCCAAAATTATGGTACATGTTCGTTAAGGATCGTCTGCCATTATGGCCATGTTTGGCATCACCCTTGGTCGGCTTCGATCCTTTAGGTGCAAGATTACCCTCAATCGTATGTATGATTGTCTCTTGGCAGTTTGTACGTACGATTCGGATGGGTGGTCATACCACCGACTACTCATCATTTCACTATACGTATGCAGTCTGTTGACACTAGATATAGTGCACCGCCAAGCATGTTCAACGACCTCGTGGATCGTCCAACCGGCGCCATATGTCCTACTTCCGGCATCCATCGGGTAGACCGACACCTCGGCTACATCTCCATTGTGGAAGATCACTGGTGCCGCATCCGGAAGCCATGCCTTCGGGCTCCGCAAGTAGCTTCGTGAGCAGGAATACTGTGCCTCCATCCCACATTGGAAACATGGTGTAGGAGGGAGCCTTCCTTAGTTATAAAAGAAAGGCTTCCCCCCCTTAGAATAGGATGACCACCAGGCTTATTGGCCGATCATAGTATATTCTAAGTGGACGTAGTCGTGCCCTCCGGTGGCACGGCGAACCACTATACATGCTTGTGTTATTAATCTTTATTATTGTGCTTCTGTCAGGCATACGAGTTTGAAAAGAAACAATTGGCGCCGTCTGTGGGAACCTATACAAAAGGTTGTGTTGCTCTACCAGTGTGTAGAGATCAGTCAGTCCATTTTCTTTTAATTAATCCATCGGTAAGAGCCATGTTCCAACGGGTCGCTCCCAAGCCCAGCAGGAAGCCAGGCCAGCGGGTCACTCCCAGGCCCAACGGGCAACCCGGTCAGCAGGCCAAGGAAAAAGTCAGCGGTCAGCGTTTCCAACGGGTCATCCTCCGATTGAAACTTCTTTGGGCACCCACTGTCTCCGCCTTCCGCTCCAGAGTTCCCTCCGCCCCGCGCTGCGGCAAGCCCCAGTCGGCAGGACCTGCAACTCACCTGCGATGTCTCGGGTACCCCTCCGCCTCGACCCCGTCACCAGTGCCACCGCCCCGGAACTAACACCCCGGCTCAACCCCCGAGGTCCCTCCCCTTAGTCGCGTGGAGCTTCCAATGTCCGGCATCCCGATGACACCTCCTCGGTGGCCATCAGCCGAGTCTGCCCGATCAGTCTGTCTCTCCCAAAGGTGCAAAGCCGAAATCCTCCGACACACCCGATGGCCCCTCCCCCTGACAGGTCCTTCAAAGCATGGGAGGAGGTCCAGCGGTGCGGCCACGCCGGGGACCACCGGTCCGGGCATGAGACGGAAGAGAAACCAGACAGAGAAGAAGTGAGCAAGCAGAGCCTGCAAGGGGCTACAGCAGCTGCACCCGAAAGAAAAGAGAGGAAGAGAGAATAGGAAGAGAGATTAGAAGAAGAGAGCCTGCGGAAAAAGTTAGAAAGCGGGAAAGAAGTAGAAGCAGAATGACCAGAACAAAAAACGGGAGAAAAATCAACCCGCCTGGTCCAAGCGAGCAAGCGGAGCAGGCAACCCCTACTCCGTGATGCCTCTGGTGACCCGCAACCTCCAGCGGCCCGAAGTCACCTTCCGGTGACCGGCAGCCCAAGGTGTCCTTCCGGTGACCCTAACCGAGAGCTACATGTTTCGGGCTCCCTTCATTTTTCCTCCGGTGGCCGGTGGCCCCTCCTCTCTAGAACCGATGGCCTTGCCTTCCGGTGCGAGTTGTCTTCCTCTCCGGCCTTTGCTCAGGCCACCCGGATATACTCTTTGGGCACCCCGAATCCTCGCCCCTGCAAGTATAACTGCATTCCACAGTCGGGGCTCTCGTCAAGTCGAGACCATCAAGCTCCTCTCCGGAACCGATGGCTAAACCCTAAACCGGTGACCCAGGCAGAGCGGTGCCCCTCGCGGCGGTCATGCAGAGCCCCCGGTTCTCAGGCTCGCGCCATGCAGAAGCTCTGGACCTCAGCCCTAACCGGGTCAAGCAGCCTCCCTCCCGCTGCCCCAGTTCCACTCTGGCACCGATGTCAACTCCTCCGGGTGCTGTCCCGATCGCCAGACAAAGAACCTCAACACTACCGGAGGCCATGGTGCGGATCGAACCCGAAGCGCCTGGGTCCATTTAGTGGACACCGACCGGGCCGGGTTAGGGTCTCCTCTCACTCTCTCCGGTCGTCTCTCCACCTCGGTCGCCCTCCTCTCTGGTACGGGAGAAAGAGAAAGAAATAAAGAAACCAAAAGGCAGGCAGAGGGAGAGAGCAGAAAGAAAGAAAAGAAAGAAAAGCAAAGAGAGAGAGAAGTAGAAAGAAGAAAGGGCGGGAAAGGAAAGAATAGAAAAAGATCCGCAAAAAAAAAAAAAAAAAAAAAAAAAGGAAATGTTCAGCCCGGTCAACCAAGCCCAGCGGGTCAGCCCAGTAGCCCACCAATCTGCTCAATACACCCATTCTGTGCCTAGGCAAGCACCGGGCAACCCGGGAACCATTCCCGCAGGCTTTCCAAACACCCAGCAGCTTCTCCAAAGATAAGTACCACATTTCATATCATTATATCTCCACATGATTGCTATGGGTATGTTGATACATTAAACGTGCGATAAATGTGTACGCATAATTACCTGCTGGAACGGTATAATTTTAGCTTGTCTTTGCATAGCAACATGGTCTTTCGTGTGTGGTTGGCTGAGGTATAACAATAGGAAAAGGGTAAGCCAACCACACCGGAGGCATATATCATGCACTCTCAAAACATCGAGCATTACATGCTTCCATTCCATACTTTCTCAGTGCTGCGCATATCATTATGCATCGGTCGATCATTTCAGCATTGCACGATCATATCAGTATGTATCGTTGCACGCATATCGTTATGCGCTTATCAGTGCTGCGCATATCATTATGCATCGGTTGATCATTTCAGCATTGCACGATCATATCAGTATGCATCGTTGCACGCATGTCGTTATGCGCTTATCAGTGCTGCACATATCATTATGCATCGGTTGATCATTTCAGCATTGCACGATCATATCAGTATGCATCGTTGCACGCATATCATTATGCGTTTATCAGTGTTGCCCATATCATTATGCATCGGTCGATCATTTCAGCATTGCACGATCGCATCAGTATGCATCGCATTACGGTGCACGTATTTTAATGCATCGCATCTCAGTACACACACCAGTATGCATCGCATTACGGTGCACGCATTTCAATGCATCGTATTCCGTTTTAGTCCAGCGCCTGCGGAACTCTACCGGTCAGTCCGGCACAGAGTTCCCGCGCACATTCCTATGGAATAAGCGGTCCAGCTACCCGAAAAATTCCTACGGACAAGCCGGCAACAACTCATGGCTTCAAACACATGGGCTTTATAAACCTGGGAGATTTTACCTCTAACACAAGCAAATTCTTCCAGCAGGCTAGAAACCCTGCATCACACCAAGCTGTGAAAAAATTGGGGATCCATGGGAGACTTGTTACCTCTACGCCATCCCACTAGGAAGATTGTTACTCTAACACAGGACAAATCTTCCCGCAGGATAGAAACCCTGCACATATCTCACGCCTGTTCCAACAAAGGCTGTGACGTGATCGGTGAAATGCCCAAGAACAACCTGGTCACCGCATCGGAAGATAGTATCCTCTAACACAGGAGCTTCTTCCAACAAGATAAAAACCATGCGTACCTTTATGAGTGATAGCACGATCATGTTTGCATATCAGTATGCGTCGGTCAGTCATTTCAGTACTACATCACATTTTTAGTCCACGATTATATCAGTATGCATCGCATTACGGTACACGAACTTCAATGCATTTCAGTACACGTATTTCAATGCATCCTAGTGCACGCATATCAGTACACGCATTCCATTTTTAGTCCAGCGCCTGCGGATCTCCACCGGTCACTCCGGCACGGAGTTCCCGCGCACATTCCTACGGATAAGCCTCGTACAACCTACGGGCTCCTGGTACCAATGGGCTTTATAAACCTAGCGGGTGTTGACCGGTGCAAGAACATGGCCACAACACCCCACCGACAGATCTTTTGGCTCCCACCTAACAGATCTCCCCGCAGGCTCGCAAACCTGCACATCACCTCACGCCTGTTCAAACAGGCTGGGAAGAATGAGCGAGTGTTGACCGGTGCACCAGCATGACCGCAACACCCCACCACGAACCAGCGGGAATACTCAAACTTCTGGCCGAGTCCCTATTCGAACTGGGGGACTTATTGGAAGCTATATATATACCGCATATCTGTATGCGTCCATCGTGTCAGTATTGCACGAATATCTGTATGCATTACATTTCAGTATTACACGCATATCCGTAGACATTGTAAAAGGCATTCCAACGGTATTCCAAAGACATTCCAACGGTAACACCATTCCAAAGGCATTCCATCGGTAACAGGCATTCCAATGGTATCCTAAAGGTATTCCAACAGTAAAAGACAGTCCAAACGACAAAAGGCATTCCAACGGTAAAGGGCATTCCAACTGTTCCAAAGGTATTCCAACGGTACTCCAAATGCATTTCAACGGTAGAGCCTATTCCAATTAACGATTGCGCATTCCATCGATCGAGCCGGTACCAACTTACCGCTCACTTTCCTACGGCATAACCGGTTGCACCAACCGAGTTATCCCAACGGACAGTCCAATACCAACTCATGGACAGGCCACCCTACCGGGAACTCATCCCCTAACGCAGGACACATTTCCCGCGGGTACCAAGTTACCTCACATCATAGCACTCCATTTCAGGCACCCGCTGACCTTGACAGCTGATGTTTTCGCTTGGGGGACTATATGAGAAATTGTTATTCGAACTCCCGGCCAAGTCCAATCTCCAACACAGACTTGGGGAACTATTACTGGAAACACATCAGTAACACTCGAGCGGAGGGGTGGGACTCGACATTCGAACGCCCGGTAATGAGCCCATCTTACTTGAGGAGTTGGGGGACTAGTGGGGGTGGCGCCCAGTAAAGTCACTCGGTCGTCACCCACGCTTGGCGATACATGATTTTAACTCGCCAAGTAAGATTGCCTCTTACTCGGGAACTTGGGGGACTTGTTGACACTAGATATAGTGCACCGTCAAGCATGTTCAACGATCTCGTGGATCATCCAACCGGCGCCATAAGTCCTACTTCCGGCATCCATCGGGTAGACTAACACCTCGGTTACATCTCCATTGTGGAAGATCACCGGTGCCACATCCGGAAGCCATGCCTCCGGGCTCCGCAAGTAGCTTCGTGAGCAGGAATACTGTGCCTCCATCCCACATTGGAAACATGGTGTAGGAGGGAGCCTTCCTTAGTTATAAAAGGAAGACCTCCCCCCCTTAGAATAGGATGACTGGCAACTGGGCATTACACCCTTGTAACACCACCAGGCTTATTGGTCGATCATAGTATATTCTAAGTGGACGTAGTCGTGCCCTCCGGCGGCACGACGAACCACTATACATGCTTGTGTTATTAATCTTTATTATTGTGCTTCTGTCAGGCCTACGGGTTTGAACAGAAACACAGTCAGTAGTGTATACACGGACCGACGTTGACGTCTCGACGTAACGTGATTGCAATATTTAAATTTCTGAAGATTTCAGATGTATTTTTCTTATTTTTCCTTTTGGTCTGTGTTTTTCCATTGATGCATATTTGCATCGTATCTTTGTAACTCTATTTTCAATAAATTATTGTCAACTGATTCAAAAAAAAAAATTTGAAGAAGATATTATCCTCTCATCTACAACTAAACCTGACTTGTTTAATTTGAAAAATTATACAAGTAACTTTACCAAATCCCCTTTCGAGAATTAATTTACTCAAATATCTTCATAACAATTATAGTATGTTTTCTTGAAAATTAGTACGATAACAATTGGCAGCTGATCCTCTGTCCCAATTTCTCTGTCTCCCTCCCTATGCCCCGCTAGCAAATTGACATGTGGCCTTCCACATCAACATACTTAACATATACATAACAGAGTTAACCTTTGAGAAATTCTATTTTAATTATAATTAATTAAAATACAAACTATTATCTATTAAATCTCAGGAAGACGACGAAGAACTCGGATCTGATTCAACATTCCTATGTTCGCTGCCACCGTCTTTTCGCTTGTTGTTGGGGGGTACACACCCACCTGGGCTTGGCTTTGCTTGGTGCGGGTTTGATTGTTTTGAGCATTTGGCTTTGTATTACGATGATGGGACCATGGAGCTTCTGCAAATTGGGGCTGAGAGGAGCCAAAACCCAGTAAAGTAAATCGAAAAGGGAAGCGAAATTCTCCATCTTTGGGTTCACCAAGGATTGCTAGTGGGGGTGGTGGTAGGTTCTTTGGTGATGATGATGGTTATGATGGATATTGGAGGCTGTCTTTTGGTAAGGATAGTGGTGAAGGAGAGAAGAAGGGTAGAGTTGTGTTACGATCGGTTCAGTATGATTCTGAAGAGGAATTTGAAGCTAGGCCCTCGAAGGTGATAGGCACGAGTAGAAGTGAGAATGCTAAAGAGTGGAAGTTGAGGAAAGGAAATGAAGGAGTTGCAAGGAAGAAGAGGTTAGAATTAGAAAGAGAAGCAGAGGAACAAGAAGAGAGATCAAGCAAAAGAGGAGAAGAGGATGATGTACTAGAAATGTTAGGTGCAAGCGCAGTGTTGATTAAGGAGATAGTAGTAAGCATGGATTGGCTTCTGGTGCAAGGAAATATAATTATGCGTCTTCGAATCTAAAAACAATTGAAGAAGAAGATGAAAGAAGATGAACTTATTCTTTGATATGGGTTCATCCGTGTATTGACTAATAGGCAATAATTTAATTAATATAAGAAATAATTTAATTTCTCAAAGACTTAACTCTGTTAAGTGTTAACTAGCTGTTAAGTTTGATGACGTAGAAGGTCATATGTCAATTCGCTAGTGGGGGACAGGGAAATAGACAGAAAAATTGGGACAGAGGATCAGCTGCCATAACAATTGTCTAAATCTATGAGGATGCTAGTGTCTACATATAACCTTTTGATAGCAGAATTATTAGTTACATGCATCCATGACTCATCGATGACCTTACTTGTATAAAAGTCATGAAATTAGCGCGGAACAGATGTGGCGCAAAATATATGACGGTCTGGACTCAGGAGGAACATGTATGGGGCATTGCCCGCTAGGGCAGCATGACCTTGATGAGGAGCTCTTGTTTCTAACTCGTTTTTCTCCAATTTACCTCGCATTCCGGCCAGCAAAGGACTCAGTACGTTGGGCCTGCACCCAAAAGAAAAAAGACAAGACAAGAAAAACAATGGTTCTTGATGGGTCAATGTTGGTGAACATATTTTTACAAGGTCAACACTACAGTAAAAAAATTTGGTTCTAATTATGGCCATTATATATGTTTTTGATAAAAACAGATAATCTCTATTGACAATTTGACATAGCGTTATACCATAAAATTATGCTGGATCAAAAATGTGTAAAAGCCTTCAATACAAGCATAAAGACTCCAGTACGCCGAGGTGCTTAACTGCTTAATGATGTGAGTGGAACCTGGGTGTCATCGTCGTCTTGCTCAACCAAACAAGGGTTTTAGAATAGTGCTCTAGGAACACGAAGCCATAAGATACCTGAATGAGTGCTGCTGCATGAAAGCTTTATGAAATAAACTTTCAGAACATGCTTTGGCCTTAATATTGATGATTCCCAACGAACACAACTAGACTTCTTATTTGGCTTCAAAAGTCGTGCTATTTGACATTGTAAACGTTGGTTATGCAATGAGCTTCTTCTTTTAATACATTTTTTTTATATATATAATTAATCATGTAATGTCATTTTCTTTTCTATGACAAATAGTGAAAAAAACACGTTTTGCTCCTGTTGACAGTATATATGGTGCACCGCCAAGCATGTTCGGCGGCCTCGTGGACCGTGCAACCGGCGTCATAGGTCCTACTTCCGGCATCCGGCGGGTAGACCGCAACCCCGGCTACATTCCCAATGTCAGAGATCACCGGTGCCGCACCCGGAGGGCGTGCCACCGGGCTCCTGAAATAGCTTCGTGAGTAGGGAAATATGTAGTAAAGTGGGTTTGCATCCCACATTGGAAACATTGTATAGGAGGGAGCCTTCCTTCCCTATAAATAGGAGGCTTCCCCCTTAGTGTTAAGGATCTTGGTTCCAAGGCATTCCACCCTTGTACCACCGATGACTTATTAGCCGGCTATAGAGTATTCCAAGTGGACGTAGCCGTGCCCTCCGATGGCACGGTGAACCACTATACTTGCTTGTGTTCATGTTCTATATTTATTATTGTGCTTCTGCCAGGCCTACGGGTTTGTGCAGAAACAATTGGCGCCGTCTGTGGGAATCAGTTCAAAAAATTGTGTTGCTCTACCAGCGGGTAGAGATCAGTCAAGTCATTTTTCTTTAATTGCACCATCGGTGGGCAGCCCGGCCAGGAAAAAAGAAGGGGGCAGTCCGGTTACGCCAATTGTTTCACCCATCAGCCAGTCTCTATCTCTCCCAGCCCAGTCAGCATCACCCGGCCCTGTTTCGCCACGCATTATCTCTCCCGGCCAGCATTTCCCGGCCCTTAAGTCAGCATCGCCGGACAGCATCTCCGGTGCAGCAAGTCTGCCGGCTAGCACCACCCGGTCAGCCCTCTCCCCGGTCACCTGCTGCCATCCACGACGGCCCAGCATGCAGCCCAGTGCAGCGCGGTCAACCCGTGCGAGGCTCCGTGCACGGTGAGCTCCGGTGCAGTCTCCGTCCGGTCCAGCAGGCTAGCAGGGCACGGGCCCCAGTACCATCCTCTGTCTCCGGGCATGGACCGAGCCGGACGAGGAGGGAGAGAGTCCTTGACCGAGAGAGCCACCGGACGAGAGGAGAGCCCCGGACGAGTCAGCCGGCCGAGAGAGAACCCCGAGCGGGAGAGGCGACGCCGGACGAGGAGGATGTCGGCCGAGAGAGAGCCACCGGCCGAGAGAGTCCTCGACCGAGAGAGCCACCGGACGAGAGGAGAGCCCCGGACGAGTCAGCCGGCCGAGAGAGAACCCCGAGCGGGAGGGGCGACGCCGGCCGAGGAGGATGCCGGCCGAGAGAGAGCCACCGGCCGAGAGAGTCCTCGACCGAGAGAGCCACCGGCCGAGAGAGTCCGGCCGAGAGAGAGAAACCAGAAGAAGAAGAAAACAGAGAAACAGAAGAGGAAGAGAAAAGGCGGGAAAAGGCGAATTCAAATGGTCAGGACCGGTCAGCGGGTCGGCATCTTGGTACCCCCGGACCGGGTCAGAGGGGTCAGCAGCAACGGGTCAGGTTCCAGCAATCTTCTCTTGGCACCCAGAAATCTTCTCTGGACACCCACTGCTCCAAAAAAGCAAACCAAACTGCAGCAGCTTCCAGCAAAGCTAAGTCTTTAATTCTTACTGTTATATTTACTCCATCCTTATGCGAATACTGTGTTATATATTTGGCAAGCATGTGAATTGTTTTCCCGCATGATAATGAATGTGCATGATTACCTGCAACATTGGTAATTTTTAGCTTTGTGGTGCATAGCATTTAGTCTTTCATGTGTCACTGGCCGAGTTCTATCCTCCGGGATCTTTTCCTCCGGGAAACGGTAAGCCAGTAACAACGGCTGAGGCATTCCAACGGTTGAGGCATTCCAACGGCTAAGCCAACACCAACGAAAGACTATGCATGACATCTTCAAGCTACACATGCCTTCATTCTATACATGATCATGATTGATGTGCTCCATTGATATCTGTATACATGTCATTGGTACTCCCGGGCAGTATTCGTATCACCGAGCGGTAACGAATAACAACCCGGTGCTTGTTGTAAGTGGCTTAAATTCTGATCACTTGTTTATTCTTATTTGTTTTCTAAGGTACATATCATCCAGCGGCAAAAGGCAGTCCACCGGGAAACCTGGGGAACTCGGCACTCGAACGCCCGACAAGAGCCCAATCTCACTTAGGGACTTGGGGGACTGGTGGTAGTAGGGGTGACTCGGTCACCACCTATACTTGGCGGCACATGGTGATTAACTCCCCAAGTAAGATTGCACTCTTACTCGGGAACTTGGGGGACTTGTTGAAAGTATATATGGTGCACCGCCAAGCATGTTCGGCGGCCTCGTAGACCGTGCAACCGGCGTCATAGGTCCTACTTCCGGCATCCGGCGGGTAGACCGCAACCCCGGCTACATTCCCAAAGTCAGAGATCACCGGTGCCGCACCCGGAGGGCGTGCCACCGGGCTCCTGAAATAGCTTCGTGAGTAGGGAAATATGTAGTAAAGTGGGTTTGCATCCCACATTGGAAACATTGTATAGGAGGGAGCCTTCCTTCCCTATAAATAGGAGGCTTCCCCCTTAGTGTTAAGGATCTTGGTTCCAAGACATTCCACCATTGTACCACCGATGGCTTATTAGCCGGCTATAGAGTATTCCAAGTGGACGTAGCCGTGCCCTCCGATGGCACGGTGAACCACTATACTTGCTTGTGTTCATATTCTATCTTTATTATTGTGCTTCTGCCAGGCCTACAGGTTTGTGCAGAAACAATTGGCTCCGTCTGTGGGAAGCAGCTCCCTTTGCACATTGATGAAGATTTCAAATCAAACCTAAACCAACTAGAAATATAAAAAAGGAACATGCCAGAAATCAAACTCATATAAGTTGGCTCTTATACTTGTAATCAAAGCCTTGTCCAAGATCTCCAAAACAACATTCAAGCTCCCAAATCTTTCATTGCTTCAACAGAAAATAATTGGCAAATTATCACAATCATTTTTGAATTATAATGTTTGGTACGCACCAAATATATTTAAACATAGCGGTTGCACATGCCCACCCTTACTAAATATCGAAGCTACTTAGGCAATTCCATCTGGACCATATTGAATTTTCTTGTATATATTTGAAGTGTCGGCCAGATTCAATTACAATCGTTAGTTGAGGGAGGAGAGGGATTTGCTAGTAGTTTTGAATCGCCCATTTGGGCAATGTAAGTGCACTAGACGATAATATAACCAACATTCCTGCTTTCTTTCTTTCACTTCCTTTTCGGAGGATTTGATTGATGTTTACGTAACCTATTGGTTCTATTTAGCCAAGGAGTAAAATATCGGATATCGAGAAAATATTAACGTTTTAAAATACGGATATTTCGACGAAAATATCGATCTATTAGAAATTTTGACAAACGACGGAAACTATAAGAAATATAAGGAAATTTGTATTGAAACTTTCTATGGTTGTTTTATGCTATATTATCGATCATATTTGAAAAGAAAATATTAATAAACTCAATTAGATATCAATTTATTGAAATATTATATGAATTACTACGTGAATAGAGCTGATATTTATTGAAATATGATTTAATATATATAATTTCTAAGGTTGTACATAATATTTCACAAAAGCAACTACATAAAGTTTTTAAAACCATACAGAAGACCGATGAGGTTCGAAATTTACACTGCCTTCTTCATCGTCTTGTGTAAAGTCATTAGTGAACTGCGAAGAATATTCGTTGAATGATTGCTCTCCTCTAAAATTCTGCATATATTGATTTACATGTCAACCATATGGGTCAAGTGGCGATCTTTGAGGATTCTAGGACTCATAGTATGTACCACGCGTTGCTCCATGATTATCAACATCTGAGTTAGTTTGTGTCTGTGACCATGAGGTATCACTGGATGACATACCATAAGGCAAGTAATAGGATTGATACGGTATTGTAAAATTCTGACCATGATTGTAGGGTTGATAATTACCGTGATCCATACTTATTGAGCCAAAATTAGCTGACAAAGAATCTTCTGCAATTCTTGATAGACTTCATCACTCATTTGTCTTGGATTAAAGTTACCTTTTGTGGCACCTCCACTGTATCCATGACCTGCTCTTCTATCACTATGGTCGTCATCTTGAGTTGCATGTGTATAATGTTGTTCCTTAGTAAAATACATTTGTTGCCCTCCATTAGAAATTAAAATTAGGTGTTGAAAATTAGGTGTTTTAAATTGTTGAAAATTAGCTCTTGGGTAGGTTAGAAATTTTGTAGAAAATATCAGAAATTTCGCAGAAATATTGAAAATTTCAGCGAAATATCGGAAATATCGAAAAATTTCAACGAGAAATTGGAAGAATTGAATCGATATATCGATCCCAATTAAAAAACGAAAATATCGCCGAAATATCGACGATATTTTCGATTTTTCACTCCTTGTATTTAGCAGATAGCTAGTTATGCCGACTCCTTACATATAAACGTCCGAATATGATACTCATCTTATAAGAAGTTTAGTATTAAATCTTTCGCCAGTGATTAATAATACTATGTTTATTTTTAAAAAAATATATATTAATTATACTATGCAATTCGACTTTAATCATATCACTGTACTTTAACATACCTAAAGTTCCAAACACAAATGCCACGTCTTGTTTTTTTTTTGTTTTGAGTGATGCTAGGTGAACCATCATTTGAGTTGCAATTTGTATCCCACGTGTGTGACACATACACGTTATATATTGAAAATTTGTGATATGTTGGATCTTATGTCACATGTGTAAAATGTGGTTCACTTAACATTATTATTTTATTTTTGAGGTAAAATGTAGTTCACCTAGTATTATTATTTCATTTTAAAGAAAAAATCTTTATAAAAAATAAATAAGATAACGTAACACGTAATTGACTAGCATAGGCCTCATCATTTGGTCCTCTGGCCCTGGCCCGCCCTACCCTATAGGGCCGAAGCCCGGCCCGGCCCTCTATTAGGGCGGGTCGGCCCTAGTCCTTTTCGAGTAGGGTAGGGTGAGGGTCGAGCAAATTAAACCCGGCCCTACCCTACGGCCCGGCCCTATTGAGCCATTTAGGGCCAAGCCCTACCCGGCCCTAAAAGCCCAACTCAGCCCTACCCTAAAATTTTAACTATTTTATATTACATAATACATACAAATGTCTTCACTAAGCGATTTGGGGCTCTAATTTTGTCGGATTTAAGTGATTTTTTTACCATCACCATATTTCATCATAACGATCAAATGCTATTTCATAGCGTTTTTCAAAATTTGACTTCTTTTATATAGTTGTTTCAAAAAGTTGTATACTTGAGTATAATCTATTAATCAAGTTATACCGCATTAGTAAGCATGTTGTCATTATAATGTCTAAATTCACAAAATGAAAATTTTGACCGTCTGATATGATCGTTATAGTCAAATATGAGTAGAGTATAAAAATCAACTCGTTTCGTGAATGTTCGATGCTCGATCAAAACGGTCAACTATATTTTCATAAAACTTATCATACGAAAACGCTATTACGTACCTTTAGATGACCTTGTTTCGTCGACTCTTCCAAACATTAAACTCTCAAATAGATGAAACGTAATCATCCATGTAAAAATATAGGAACGTTTACCTCCCGATACTATGGCTCCCCATAGAGAGATATAAGCTTAAATAAGGTTGACCGCATCGATCGGGGCTCTAACTTTGTCGGATGTAAGTGATTTTTTTATCATCACCGTATTTCATCATAAAGATCAAATGTTATTTCATAGCGTTTTTCAAAATTTGACTTCTTGTATATAGTTGTTTCAAAAAGTTGTACACTTGAATATAATCTACCAATCAAGTTATACCGCATTAGTAAGCATGTTGTCATTATAATGTCTAAATTCAAAAAATAAATTTTTTGACCGTCTAATATGATCGTTATAGTCAAATATGAGTAGAATATAAAAATCAACTCGTTTCGTAAACGTTCGATGCTTGATCGAAACGGTCAACCATATTTTCATAAAACTTATCACACAAAAACGCTATTACGTACCTTTAGATGAACTTGTTCGGTCGACTCTTCCAAACATTAAACTCTCAAATAGATGAGACGTAATCATTCATGTAAAAATTTGGGAACGTTTACTCCCGATACTATGACTTCACATAGAGAGAGATAAGTTTAAATAAGGTTGACCGCATCGATCGGGGCTCTAATTTTGTCGGATTTAAGTGATTTTTTTACCATCACCGTATTTCATCATAAAGATAAAATTCTATTTCATAGCGTTTTTCAAAATTTGACTTCTATTTCATACCCTAAAAGCCCAACCCGGCCCGGCCCTGTTAGCCCTAATAGAATGGGCCTTAAGGGCGGGTAAGGGTTTACATATCAAAGCCCTAGCCCGACCCTAAGCTATGTTGACTTAGTCAAAGTCTGGTCCGACCCTACCCTAAGTCCTAAATTTTAAGATAGGGTTTGGCCCGGTCCGGCCCATGATGAGGCCTAGACTAGCGATAGTAAAATTGACATAAAAATAGCTTATGAGAGAGAGTTACGACAAAATTGGAGTAGGGAACCCTAATCGGTCTGAAACCAGGTTATATAATACATAAACAACACCACATGCAACTGGTACATAATAAAACCAAAGAAACCCAAAGACCGATTTCCTGACAATGCGATTCCCCAACTAGATAAGTGTTGATGTCTACTAAATTATATTATGTAGCAATTAGTGCTTTGAAGAGATTGATCTATCATTTTGTACTTTAGACAAAGTGCCTTGAACACTTCTAGCCCATGATTTTCCTTTTTCCTTTGGTCTTTGGACAAAGTTTATAACTTTATTATTCTTTACTCAAAGAGCTTCCTAATTCTATTCAACGATCCAAATCGTCTACTTATAACTACGCCTATGTCAAAAAGATCACATTATTCATTTAAATTACAAATAAAATGATTCTAAGGATGCTACTTAGATGCCTGCCAAAGTGCTAGAAGGAATCTTGTAATGTCGGTAAGGAAATTCAAGCACAGAAACTTCAAAATTTTGATGCATCTTTGAAGCCAAAAAGAATAAAAATCAAGCAACAAGTTCTGAAAAGGAAGACTGGCGTATGAATCCCGAAGTATCGATTCTTGCAGATAAGGCAAAGTCGAATTGAAATTGTGCGACTAAGATTCTTTGTGTCAAATTGTATAATTGCATAGGGCGAATCGATGAAGATACCATACATATCCTTCTATTTGGCCATTGCTCATTGCATCACTCTCCTAATATGCAAAGTAGGAGACATGACATATGAGATCAAGCCAAGGCTTTAATCTAGGTTCGTTCATTTTCTTCGGGTTTTGGATGCAAGGTGTGTTTGGAAGTGTTTCAAGGGAATTTGTTGTTATGGTAACTATTAAAGCTACGTAAATACAACTAAATCAATAACTCAAAAAGTCGCGAAAACTCATGAATTCAAGCAACTAACAAATATTTTTATAAGGAAAAATGATCGATAAACTTCTCCAGACGAATAAACTATCTATTATCAAATGTCATAATTACCAATTGAATAAAAACTTTGTCTTGTCAAGCAGGAGATATATTCCGATACAACCTTATAATTAGTTGATTTGACTTCTTGAAAGTCAATAATTATGTAGTGATATACGCCGATCTCAATTAATATTAAAGTGAATTTTTTGAGTAGATGTGGATAACTTCTAAATTCACTCTACAAATCGACCAATTAAGGAAAATTGATTAACAAATCCCCAATTTTACATGTCCACATGCAAAGATTACCTAATTCTTAATCTATGACGAAATTCATTAACTAAGATACAGTTGTGATATATGATATTGTAAAGTGAAGATTTGTTGCTCATATTAAACAAAAATCAAGACAAACCCTAGTGGAACAAATGGTACGTAGTTGGCTGCCATGAAGAACAAGTCCTCGTACATTGACAAGGTCAAGTCACGTTTATGCTGAAACATTTTCGAGAAAATCAGCCATTGGCCACGTCAATATCCAAAGGAGACCAAAATTAAACGCAGTCTGAACAGTAATAAATTATTTCATAATCCGAGCGAGCTAAAAAAATCTTAATTTACCCAAATATAACAAAGACCGGTAGGTAAAAAAGTCAAACTTCATTTCCGAAAGGAGGAGTAATGGATAGGCATTCCTACACACACATCTCTTCCGCACAATCCACATGCCCAGGATAAAGGGAAGCCGCCATCCCCTCTCAATCCTCCACGTTGCTTCTACGACACTCCTCCCCCACCAATCCCCACCCGCCTCCCGGGCCCACATTTGACATGGCAACGCTTAATTAGATACAGACCGCAGACCACGCTAAAAAAACCTGCTCCGTCGGGTACGGGATTGCAGCCCATCACCCCTCACCGTCGGGAGAAAAGAGATGCGCCACACGACCGTTAGGAACACCGTCATTGTCCGGACGTGGGGTCCAGTAGCTACCAATGCGGTGTTGACACGTAAGGGGAGAGGTCCAGCTGGAGCCACGTTATAGTCGGTTGGGCGGAATATCCGCGATGCTATAGGGCATTTTGTTTTTCTTCAGAGTGTGAATATTTTTGGGGCCTTTAAATGGGAGAGAAGAAAGAGAGCGGGAACAACACGTACAGCTCCTCCTCCTCCTCTACTTGAGCGCCTTCACCATTCTCATGTTCTCTCTTTTTCTTTCTCTCTCTTTTTGAGATCTGCGTTATTCTTCTTCCTTTTCGTCTCTGGCGAGTTGCTCCGATCGTTTTGCAGGTGCGTTTTTCTTTACTTGCTTTTTCCGGAGGCTCGATTAATCGCGATTTTACATCATCTGTGGCTGATTTTAGCGTCGTTTTGTTGAATTTGTGGCGCATTTTGAGCTGATTTTAGCGTCGTTTTACTGTTATCGTGGATCTGATTTATTTAATTTTTTTTTTTGGTTGAGTGCGTTTTTCCTGTACACGGTTTGTCTCTTAGTTTGCGTCTTTAGTCTTTAATATGTATTGGAAATGATATTTGTGAGATCACAGTTTCTAGGTGGTGAGCGTTTTTGGTGTGACTGTTCATGGAGACTTTGTGTTAGTGTGGATTAGAAGATATTTTCATAATTTTACAGCTAAATTTTGGCAGATCTGGCTCTGTTTCGCTGGATATTTAGATTAAAATAGGTGTCGGTGTTGTTTCCTTTGCTCGGAGACTACCCACGGTTTAGTGTTGTTAAACGCTTTGCTCGAAACGTTTCTGACCTGAATTTTTTTGATATAATTTACTAGATTTTGGAGTGAAAACTTTATGGTTTTCGGTACGTGAAATTGATTCTTGTCCTTTTGTTGTGCTTATTCACCTACTAGAGTCATTTGGATCTGATAGTTTTGTGCGATTTTCGGAATTTAGTTATATATCTGTGCATCATGACTCTGTATATATATTGCTGAATGCATACGAGAATTTTGTTATGATTTCTTATAAATTAGAAGTGTTGCTACACCTGTAAATAATTTGTGTATGGGCTGTTTGATGAGAGGAAAAACTAAACTAAGGAGCAGAAGGTTCTTCAAATGTTCAGAAGAGTCATTTTTACTTGATCCACAATGCCATGTCTTCGACCGTACTTATGCTTGTCAATTGAAGCTTAGTCGAGTTATTTTTGAGATAGACTAGTATAGTGTACGCATTTGTCCTTATTACATTTGGGATTTGTACGAAATGCTTGCAAGGCATGATCATTGTACAACACATTTAACTAGCTTTGCTTTGTCAAATAGCTGATTGCAGCTAATGTAGTTCACCTTTTGCTAACTTCATGTGTTTGATCTTGTAGTAATGGCTCCACCCACTGAGGCTACTCAGACAATTACTGAGATTCCCCAAAAAGTTACCGAGATTCCACAAAAAGTTGCTGAAGCTCCTAAAAAAGTTACCGAGACTCAACACAAGGGTAGCAACCATTATACCTCACATCCACCACTTAATGAGAGGATACTTTCTTCCATGACCAGGAGGTCTATTGCTGCACACCCTTGGCATGATCTTGAAATCGGTAAGCACTACCTTTGTAACATTTGTTAACCATTTTTGCCTGCCGTCTTTCTTAAGTTGTTATTAACCTATGTGTACACTTGTTATTTAAATGCAGGCCCTGGAGCTCCAAAGATCTTCAACTGTGTAAGTTCTTCAATCAATTATAATCATGTGATCCCTTAATTTTTTTTTTTTATAATTTTGTTATGATGTATGTGCTGTTGTGCTTGCTCAAAAAAAAAATCACTTCACAGGCCTACTTTAAACTCATGTTAATTAAATAATTTAAGGAATGTCAGTACTGTTCAAATAAGTAAATTAGGAAGTCAGTTACTTTGAATTTTGAATTGACCATCCACAGTTTAGTTACATGCTTAATATTATCCTCATAGTCATGTAATTTTTCCAGAGTTCTAACGTTTTTTACAGTAGTTCCTCTAAATACTCAGTTTTCTAGATTCCAATCTAACAGATTGGTATCTAGCTATAACTTGGTTAGAAGAATGTTCAACTTATGAATTGCATTATTTTTGGGTCGTACTAAACATTGTCCTTCTGGAAACAAAATCCATGCAGGTTGTCGAGATTGGAAAAGGAAGCAAGGTGAAATATGAGCTTGACAAAAAAACTGGACTTATCAAGGTAAATTTTGTGCCACTTATCTTCTGGTATATCTGCTACAGGTAAAGTATGATAGCTAATTGGTGATTGTATTCACAGGTTGACCGTATACTGTACTCATCTGTTGTCTACCCCCACAACTATGGCTTCATCCCCCGTACACTTTGTGAGGACAATGATCCTTTGGATTGCTTGGTTATTATGCAGGTAATTTACGCTATATATCTAGATGCTTTTGGAATTTTTGTTTGTGCATCACACACAATGGGACATGGTCTAGAGCAGCATTTTAAAATATTCTTTGACAAGTTGAGAAACATGCATATCATTTATGTCCGATGTATTCCTATCATTTAAGTCATAAATTTGTCTCATAAATGTACACATAGCAAAAAATTTGTGAGATAGCTTTCACCCATGCGTAAGTCGTGCTTGTGAAATAATGTTTTCTGAATCAATTGTTTTTATTTGAAAGTTTTAACTTGTATCTAATCTATTTTGATTCTGCATAAACTGACAGGAGCCAGTTCTTCCTGGATGCTTTCTTCGGGCTAAAGCTATTGGCCTTATGCCCATGATTGATCAGGTACATATTCAGGCAGAAATTAATGTTCTCTTATACTTTTCTATACATATCCAGGATCACTTATGCTGATGTCTTATAAATACAGGGTGAGAAAGATGACAAAATCATTGCTGTTTGTGCTGATGATCCTGAGTACCGTCACTACAATGACATCAAGGATCTGCCACCACATCGTTTGGCTGAGATCCGTCGCTTCTTTGAGGACTGTATCCTTCTTAAAATTTACTAGTATAGAAAGTTCATTTATATGGTTTAAATTTTATGTTTTTATTCTTAAGCTCTAGGAATATAAATGTTTCCTTAACCAAAATAAATCAGACAAGAAAAATGAGAACAAGGATGTTGAAGTTGATGACTTTCTCCCTGCAGCTGATGCCTTTGAAAGTATCCAGCAGTCGATGTAAGTTATAACTTGAGTTCACTTGCCCTCACATCTCTTACAGCATAGAAATGTAGATAATTTTTTATTCAATTACATCTGCATCATAAAGAACTTTTCGTGTTTCAAGTTTTCTTCAGTTCCGGTTCTTATTGTTCAAATTGCCATAAGTTAGACTGCACATGTACATCACTTTTTCTTGGATAGAGTCGCTTTTAGATATATAATTGAAATCATTTTACATACAAGGAGTATGTTCTTAATCTCTCAAAATCATTGTTCTGATGTGCATAGGGATCTTTATGCGGACTACATTGTGGAGAGCCTCAGGCGGTAGTTGTTCGTGCGAGCAATAAATCTCAGTGCTATCCTATTCTAGACAGATTATATATGTCCGTATCTTTGTAATGATGATGATGATGAAAATAACTCTACAAATTAGTCGTTTTTGCATGCATACATTGTCTCTCAATGTATATGCTTGTACTACGACTTCTAGATGGAAATTTTCCTATATGACAAATATCAAGTATTATATACAGTGATGAATGTTGAAAGGCATACATCTGTGGCCCATTTTTTTGTATTAGCCTATCATGGGTTTCAGACGGTTATATCTGTGATTTGTGTTACGGTTATCCCTCTATTAATGTATTCTTTATGTACGTATTCTTTTATTTCTTCCATGTAATGAAGCTGTGCTGCAATGCCTTGTTTGAGATCGTTTCTATTCTTGTAAAATGCTCAAAGTTGGAGTTTATAAAAACGTTACAGAATTCGAGTTTCGGGATGTTTTTTCCTACATGTCAGCTCCGAGTGTGCTAACTTTTCTAGTTTTCACGATTCAAACAAATAGCCGTTTTTTAGAAGCGTTTTCAGCGGTGTCGAAAACACTTCTGAGTTCTGAACACTCCTTTTAGCTTCTTCTGTGCGGTTTTGATGTTATGAGTATCAGATAAATTGGCCTCTCAACCAGGTTTCGATCTTTAAGACGTCCTGCTATGAGTTTTTTATAGACGATAGTAGTCTGTACTGTTGAACTATGTTAAGAGTTTTGATACTCAATTATGTTGACGTTATTCTCTACTGTTGAATTTGAATTATTACTAACAATCAACAATCATGACATCCGATTATTCGGGTAATATAAGGGTTTTTTATCCAAAATTACAATTTTTTATTAGTATTTACTACTAGTAAAATTACTTTTTCAAATTACCACTAGTAAGTTTCCATCCAAAACTAACAGAATCAGTTAACTCTTAAATTATAAAATTACTCTCAGTGAGCCTAATGCTACTGATCCTCAGAATTCAACCTAATACTACTGACCCTCAGTAGCTCCGCCGCGCTCCAATACTACTGACCCTCAGTATCTCCGCCGCGCTTTAATACTACTGACCCTCAGTAGCTTCGCCCCGTACTCCGCCGCGCTCCAATACTACTGACCTTCAATACTACTGAACTCTAATCTACCCCCTCCCAAATTCAAACTCAAATCCCTAGATGGATCTCCTCCGAGCCTACTCTGACGACCAAAATCCTAATTCCCCCACCTCCGACGACTCCGATTCTTCCCCTCTGTGGCTCCTCCCACTCAAAACCCTAATTCTCCCAAAAAAATTTCAGATCCCTCACTCCTCCACAAATCGTCCTCCACCGATCCAATCCCAACCACCATGGCCCTCTCCTGCCTCCAGAGAGAGAGAGAGCCGAGCCTACTCCGACGACCAAAATCCTAATTCCCCCACCTCCGACGACTCCGATTCTTCCCCTCCGTGGCTCCTCCCACTCAAAACCCTAATTCTCTCAAAAAAAATTCAGATCCCTCACTCCTCCACAAATCGTCCTCCACCCCTCCACCGATCCAATCCCAACCACCATGGCCCTCTCCTGCCTCCAGAGAGAGAGAGAGAGAGAGAGAGAGAGAGAGAGAGAGAGAGAGAGAGAGAGAGAGAGAGAGAGAGAGAGAGAGAGAGAGAGAGAGAGAGAGAGAGAGAGAGAGAGAGAGAGAGAGAGAGAGAGAGAGAGAGAGAGAGAGAGAGAGAGAGAGAGAGAGAGAGAGAGAGAGCAGCGGTCGTCGTCCGCCTCTGCCGTCGCGCCTTCGCTGCCTCGGGCCTCCGGTCTCGCTCCTCCGCCTCGCACTTCACTGCCTCGCGCCTCTGTCGTCCCTCTGCCATCGCCGCCCGCTCAATCTCAGATTAGAGTTAGGGATTTTGGTCGGGAAGGAGAGGAGAAGAGAAGATGAGAGTTTGGGTCTGGGTTTGTGGTTTTTTTAAAATATATTTTTTTTATAAATATATATATATGGCATATGTTGTTATTTTTAGATTTTCAGGGTTAATTATGTCATTAAACATTGGACGGATTAACAGTCTGTTACTGTTAAATCATGCTGATAGTATAAAAAAAATATTAGTAAATATCAGTACTAAAATGTAGTTTTGGGTAATTATTTATAATTTGAACGTATACGAACCTTAGAATGAACTGCACGCTCGATTGTCGACCAGTTTCTCTCGGCCGCGCAACAAGCAAGAGCTTGGGCCTTAACTTTTATAAATAATAATAGGAGCCCAAAATCAAACGAATGATAATCATCCACGTCACTAAACTCAGTAGTGTTGCTTATCGTCTAAAACTCCAAATGAAAATATTGCGAAAACTAAAACAGCATAAAATTGGTAAAAATCCATGAAGTCATAAACCCTTGTGCCTCTCAAAACCCTTATTACTCCTACGCGATGTGCTCTAAAGCCTGAAACCCTCACCCAAATTCAAAACCATGAGCTCCTTCAGCAGCACCACCAACTTCGACAACCTGATGCTCCAAACCCTCATGGGCCGCCTCCAAATCCGACCCCCAACCACCGCCGCCAACAACCACTCCTTCCTCTCCCAAACCCTCGAAGACCTCCTCTTCGACGCCGCCAACCTCTCCGCCGACGACGACGACGACGACGAGAACAAAACCCAGCTCGCCAGAGAAGAATCCAAGCTCGAGAGGGAGATCATCCGGGTCATCCTCACCGGCACCACCGATTCCCTCAAGCCCAATTCGGGTCAGGCCGTCACGATAGGCGAGCACCACATTTGCGTCGGGTTTCACGAGGAAACGGGTTCGGATTATCGGGTCTGGGAGTGGCATGGTCATATTATGCTTTTTGATGAGGAGAATGGGTACACGCCTGAGTATATATATGGGAATTACTTTGAGAGATTGGTTGGGAAGGCGCGTGGCGGAAGTAGCGGCGGTGCGCGTGGTGGTGTCGAGGTGAAGGAGGAGGAGGAAGACGAGAAGGAGAAGGTGGGGAATTTGGGTTTAAGGGAGTTGATTGATGGTGTGGAGGATTCGGGTCAGGCTCGGATTGTTCATCGCAATATCAATGCCAATGCCGGTTCTACAACTACCACAAGGTTTGTGTGATCAATTGTTTCTTCATATCTATTTTGTTGGATGCCTCCATATGTATGTTTCTTGTGTTGCTTTCGAGTTTCGCTTTTGTCAAGTAGTTTCAAGATGCTTGGATTGTTTAGAAATGCTTGTATGCCATTTGATAATGGTACTAGTGTGTTAGTTTCACTTCAATTGCAATGTTGTGCTCATAAAAATTTAGCTAGTTTTTCATTGACGTTTTAGGCTTTGGAGTAAGGCTTTATTCAAGTATTAGAAGAAAAATGACACGTAGGAAGGGACACATTTAGATTGTAGTTGGAAATTTTACTAATAGGTAGGGTATCTGTCTGATTAATGGCTTGTTTTTATTGACTGACCCATTTTTTTCCTTGTGTTTGACTTGTTGTAACCTCTGGTGAGGTCAGAGGCTCAAGCTTGATTTAATAGATGTAGATCAGATTGACACCTCAGAAATGGATCATGATTGGACTAGCAGATTAATGAAGAGATGTGCAAGTGGGATTAGAATTTAACTATTCTTGACTTAGCTTGCTCAGGGAGTATATACTAGTTTTGAAGTTTTAATGACAAAGCTAAAAAGATGCCAAATAGTTGTGTTTTAGTTTACGAGATAGGCTGAGCGAAAGAAGGTCAACAATATATTTTTGACAATATATTGTGAGCACAGAAGTTTCACCAAATTCAGTCAATAGGCTGAGCAAAAGCAGTACGACCAAGTACTGTCATGAGACCTGTTATAACGAATTGACAATGTATAAGGCTTTAATGATTCTGCTACTACTTTTACCATAAATTGTTCACATTCATTTGCAGTCTTACTATCATTTTGTTCAAACTTAGTGTGTGTTGAAAACTTAAATCATGCTGGCACCAATTTTCCCAATCTTATACATGGGATCTTGCTACAATGTGGTCATATTCTTTCCCTTATTTGGATTTTTGAAGTGTTTTGGGACATCAGATATAAAATTACAGAACGCTGTTGTTGTGAGTTTTATTCATCTTCAAGCAAATATTATGCGATCCTTCCAAAGTCCTTCTGCTGTACTCACAATTTTGTACTAACCTGCATGTTCCCTCATGATTATTGGGTGTTTTGTTTCAAGTTCTGAAAAGTGGGGACACAGTCTCCAGAGGAATTTCTTAGGAATCTTTAGTTGTGTCATTAACTTTGCATGATATCTTACTTTTTTCAATATATAAGCGTCAGTATTATAAACTTAATTGAAGCCATTATAATTGGTGTGCTTATGCTATACAATCATGCAAATCATGCCGTTCTGCACAAAGCTAATATCATTTGCATGTATTCACTCTTACAGGATTTAGTTGAGCTAAAAAGCTTGGGTTTCCATAAGCAGTTGGGGTGTTAAAGAGCGAGCTGCATTAAGCTTCATGTTGCTTTTGTTACTGGAAGTTTGGGATCAAGATTGTTTATCTTTTTACATGGTGCCTGTATGCTGCTTTCTCTAGTTTTTCTTGGGATTTCCAATACTTTTGGACGGTACAGAAGAACGAAAAGGAATGTATTGTGAAACATATCTCTTTTAATGTAGTTTGATAGCAGTTTTGACTAATGAGTGTTTTCACTAATGAGTGCATCAATCTCTTATATCCTTTTATGCTACCTAGCTGTAATTTTAGTTACCTGCCATGATGCTAAATGGAACAGTATGTTTTCCAGCAGTGGTTACAGTTGCCAAGCCTGCTCTATTTTCACCTCACATTATTTTGTTACTAATTTGCCTAAACCCATAATTTGAAGCGAGAGCAGGGCTTGGTAAGTTTGAAAAAACGCTTCACCTAAATGGAAAAAAGGTCAGTCTTGTGGTCTCTAACCTGATTCAGTTGACATGTTGGGGACTGGTCTGAATCCCATTACAAAAGGAACAGAAGCAGAACACAACCGTACAACGCTACCGAGCAGAGATGAGAGGGCAAAGCATTCTTGTCACTCAATTTCATGAGACGGAAGTGTCCAAACTCGTGAGTATGATGCAAGCAAAAAGGAGATGCACAACTGCATTACAAGTATTACTGAGTACATATAGGAGAAATTAGAAGAAAAAGAACAGAAAGACTTGCTTTCTAAAATGTTTTCAACCACTGGAAGACCTCTCCAAAATCCAACACCAGTGATTCTTTGAAACCAAAATGTCATCTTCCTTCAACTTGTAGAATGATACAAGTTGCTCAGATGCTCCACATTGCAACTCTGGTGCCAACATTGTGAAAATATAGTCCCATAGTCTTGCTGAAAATATAGTCCCATAGTTTTTTTAGAGAAGGGTCCTGGTTTGTCCAAAAACTGCAGTTATTTTATATAATAAGTTGCAGTGCAGAATGCCATATAGTACTAGCATGCCTTTACGGCATGTTAGGCAGTAATATAGATGTAAGAAGACTATTTTTACCTATGAAATCAGGATATCCAATAAATTGTATTCATCAAAATTCCCCAAACTGCCTTTGGACCAACATATGCCTTGCTCTGACCACTTCCGGCACAGAAATAAGAGCAAGCGCTTCGATTAAATTACCGCGCGACGCTTACTTTTCATCTGTAGTGAAATGCAAGACATAATGTTACTGCAGAAGTATAAAGTGCTAAATCAAAATGTCTGCAACCCAACATACTGGTCAAGAAAGGTAAGTATTGGAGTGAATTTTCCTTTTCGAATGTAATAGAGAGGATTTTATACCTATAGCAATTTGGGTGCCACTTGATACTTTTTAGCAACAGCACGAGCATTAAACCACGTTTTTCATTTTCCATTAGGACTTAGTCCTGCAATGCCGATAGAGAGATGATATTGAACTTTAGCTGCGGCTGCAGATACAATGTAGTTGTAAGGTGATATGGAATCAACAGAGCAGAGAGAGGCTAGGGGAAAATATCAGAAGAGACTAGAAGGTGTCGCATAACTTACTGCAAAACTTGGAGCAATTTCAACTCGACTCCTGCCAGTAGGCAGCTTTAATTCTTGATGTGTCACAAAAACGAGTCCATCCAAGCCCCTGATTCATCGAACTAATGATTTTTTAAAAGATGCCTGAGAAATGTAAGTCGTGGCGTTAGAAGTGACTGACTAGAGTTATAGTATTTTCTCATCAACAATGACTGTTAAATAGGGAATACAACTTCACAATACTTGTCATAGAAGTAAAAAAGAGTTACCCAAAAGTACGGGAATATGAGAAATCTTAGGCCGCTCTGCATCTTTCCCTTGGAAGGGGACAATTGGTGATCCATAGCCTGTTTAATTTGGTGAGGCGGTGCATAGCTTGGATGGAAGGTAGATACTTGAGATTCTCGCAACTGTTAATATGTAGGGCTTCAAGAGATGTAAGGTTCCCCAACCATTCTGGAATAGCCTCCACTCCCTCAAAGGCCTCTATCGACAAATAAGTCAAAGACGTCAAGTGTTGAATTTGTTAAAACATGTAGAGCTTTAAATCCTGATGACTTGTTTTCAAGGACTGCTCCACTGAAAAATAAGGAGCGCAAGTACTTGCACTTTGAAACACGTACAGCGAGATCATGAAGAAGATCATGCATCCTGCATGTAGTTATATTACCAAAAGAATCTCTTTCAACGTCTTGAAAAAATGAGTCTTGTAATAGAATATTAAAATATTCATTACCTATATCCTCCATCTCTCCATCATTCTTGTTGGGAGAAGGATGAAGCCATCCAATGTTGGACCAACTCATCCTTTTCAAATTGAAAATCTTTGATGAATATTGACCAATATGCAAAACATTGTTTCAACGATGGAGACCCAATTCATCAAAATTTAATTTCAAAATCGCCAATATTTTATGTTCTCCATCTGGCAAATCTCATATAACATTGTCCGCAATTGATCGCCATCCATCGCAATTTTTGTAACGCATCATATTCACCTATAGTAAAATTGTTTATCATATTAGTTAGATTTTTAAGAACAAGTAAAATATACAATAACTAACCGTAATGGAAAATGGTCTTAACACAAATAATGAATATTCTCTGCAACAATCTAAATAAGAATAAGTAGAAAGCATGAAACTAAAACAAGCCCACCTATTTGGTGTACTCCAAGCCCGGAGGGGGGGTGTCGCTGCATCTTTGGCGCGGCACTGTACTGGACTTTGGGTAAACAGGCCATTGCGTGCCTCCTTGTGGTCATTCCCAGTACCTCCTTTTTAAAAAAAAAAAAAAAAAAAAAAAACTTCGGATTAATCAATGTTAATATTTACATACCTTTGCTACTAGTGGCACACCTCCAAATTTTTTAGCAATCTCTCTTCCTATTTTCACTTGATCTTCATCTACAGGAGCACTCCCAACTGGAATAATTGCTCTGTCATTCAAAATTTGCCAACATTCATCATCTGATAGTTTGTGTAAATCATGTCTAGGAAGGGTCTCCACTATTTTTGCAACTGTGTCTCTACGGGTAGTGACAAGGATGCTGCTTCCTTGGGTATCATTCACGTTTTCCAAACAACCGATCAATTCTTCCCATTTCTGTTCAACTTCACTCCAAACATCATCGAGCACAAGAAGATACCTTTTCCCTTTCAACTCCTCTTTGAGGATTCTACAAATTGCATCTATGGCTTGTACTGCAGCGTGTTCAGGTTTAAGAGACTCCAATATCCCCCTCAAAATCGAGTTGACTTCAAAAGGGGTAGACACACAAACCCAAATCTTCTTTTGGAAGTGTTGTTGTATCTTATCATCATGATATACAGATTTAGCCAAAGTGGTCTTCCCAAGACCTCCCATTCCCACGATGGCTAGAACTGAAAGATTATTTCCCTGATTGTTGCTTGGGTTAGTCAAGTCTTTCTTCACAACATTCTTCCTTCCAATAATATTGTTTTCATCTTTTTGAAATCAGAGTAGGTTTCCCGACCAATTCTTCTATCATGGGAAATTGTTGACTCTGATGTAGGCTTAGCAACTAACCCAATAGTACTTGCATCTTTTTTCAGCTCATCCAGAGACGTGTTGATCTTCTTAATTTTATGTGCCATTTTAACACGAAACACAAAGGGATTGGAGAGAGAAAAGAAATTTAGCACCTTTTTCTTGATTTGGTTTCGCAGTTCCATCTTACGCCGAAGAAGCTCATATCCATAGTCATCCAACACATGATCGGCAAGATGAGCTATGTCTTCAAGCTTCTCCAACCAGAGCTTCAGAGCCTCGCCATGATCTTGTCGTGGATGTTCAGCATCTCGTAGCACAGCTTCAAGCGTGTTTAGCGACCTATGCAGCTTTGTCAATTCTTCTTCAAATCCCCATACAAGAGTGAACTGTTGAGCAGCAAGTGAAGCCACTTTCATCAGCAATTCCTCGGTAGCAAAAGTGAGAAATTCAGCCATGGATTTTTAAACGAGAGAGTCGAGAGTTGAGACAGAGACCAGAATGCTGCTGTTTTTCTTTTTTTTCTTGGTGAAAAGAGAGCAGAATGATTAAATGAAGAAACTAGAAGAGGGGTTATAAATCTAAAAAGGTATTGGAGTATAGATGCGGATAGGAATCGTAGACAGATTTTCCAGCTGTTCGTTCACAACCTCTTTGTTATGGTCCCTGATTAAAAGCTTCAAATGCAAGACCACAAGATGAAAAGCACGAAAGAGACGACAATCGTAAACTGCATATCTCAAGTCAAGACAGGCCTGCATGAGCTGAAGAGCTTTTACTATAGATTTTGATCAAATTATACACCAGAAATCCAGATACTAGCTAGAGCCCAATTCTAACACCCATTAAATTCTGGAAATTTTCAAATGGGTGTAGAACCAAGTTTTAACACAGTAACACCAATTAGTAAAGAAACCAAGTAGAGTTAATTAAGATGAATAAAACTCAGAAGGGTGTATACTGCATAGATATTTGGTGAACATTATTTGTGGTTAGAATTCTTCAGTGTAAAAGAAAACTCTTGCAGAAGCAGCAGCTAGGTGAACCATTGCTGGTCCGACTGGATGATGTTGTTGGATACACACACACACGCACCCCTCTAAAGCAGCAGTCCATCAAATTAAGGCCTAGCTAAGAGAAGGATATAAACATTGGGAGGCCATATAGAACGTAACACTAAGAAATTAGAGCACAGGAGATAATAAACATGGGACAGCGGCCTATCCATTCGATCAGCTACGGCCATTTCTGAGCATGTTGTAACCAAAGTCGCCCCAATAAGTGACATAGCAACAGCAACAAGCGTAGTCTACTGAAAATTCAATTCCGATTGATACCCTCTAAAGCCTTCACCAATAATTTACTCAAGGAAGGCTAAACAAGGCCGTCTAGGGTATTAAAAAAAAAACCAAAAGACAAATGCCAATAGTACTATTCCTAAACTGATTAGGAAACGTAGATGATACATGCTGCTACACCTTCTTTGGACTACCCTTTCCCTTTCCCTTTCCCTTTTCTCTATTCCGTTTGGAACGTCTTGAAACAGTAAAAACAATTATTACCGAATATCCGTCCAGTTACCACACTATAAAAATCATTTGGCTCTAACGCAATCGTACGGCTGAGGGTGAATTCCGTAACAAAATCAACCTCGGGTTTCCAAATCTGCCAAGTCACCATAACCCGTCCATAACCCGTCCTCCAGTCACAACCCACCTCCCTTTCCTATATAAACATTCCCCGCACTCTCCACCGAAACCCCTGAATTCACTCTCTTTCTCGATCATCATAACAATGGCTCCGACGAAGGCCGAGAAGAAGCCGGTGGCCGAGAAGAAGATCCCTAAGGAAGGCGGCGTGGAGACAAAGAAGAAGAAGAAGGTGAAGAAGAGCGTGGAGACCTACAAGATCTACATCTTCAAGGTTCTGAAGCAGGTTCATCCAGACATTGGGATCTCAAGCAAGGCAATGGGGATCATGAACAGTTTTATCAACGATATATTTGAGAAGCTGGCGCAGGAGGCCTCGAGATTGGCTAGGTACAACAAGAAGCCGACGATTACGTCAAGGGAGATCCAGACTGCTGTTAGGTTGGTGTTGCCTGGAGAGCTGGCCAAGCATGCAGTTTCTGAGGGAACCAAAGCCGTCACCAAGTTTACAAGCTGTTGATTATTTTTTTTGTGTTTGTTTTTGTTTTGGTGTTTGGATTTGTTGTAGGGTGGACGATCCGGAGATTTCTGGATTTGGTGTAGGGAAGGAGTTTGTGAGTTGTCTGTTTTCTAGTTTGAGATTGATGTCTGGAAACATAATGAAATGGAATCTTTCTGGTTTTGTTTGGTGCTAATGGATATGATGCATGCAATAAAATGATGAAAATAATTGCGTTTGAGTTTAAGATGAACTATTCAAGCCTATGATAATAAGAAAGGGAGGAATTGTTCATATATTGTTGTCAAATTGATTTGCTCCGTGAATCTCATTTCAGAGTAGTATCGAAATTTCTGATTTAAAGCTCGATCGAACTTTGTTTTTGATAGACTTTTTTATAGGTTGATCTTTTCTGGGGTATATGTATAATTGTATATCTCTTGGTATGGATGATTAGGCTATAGCGGCTTTAGGGGTAAAGAAAACAAAAATGAGTTTAATTTCCCTCTTTTGGCCGGGTATAGAAGAAAATGCATAAGAGTACTCAATGCAATTCTTATGGCCTTGGAATTCTGGGGGGAATGTATGTACTAGCTTACGAGGAATGAAAGCCAAGTCACCTTCGATTCTAACTCGTTTGCCATCCCGATCTGAAACTGCCACCAAGTGTTCTGCACAATATATATGTTGTACTGCGTTGGTGTTGAAGTTATGCCAAGAACATCCCTAGTCGGAATATTGAGAGGGTTTGGAAACAAATTTATTCTTACCTAGCTAAAAGCATTGAAATCTGTTGGATTGAAAAGAAGTTGCATTTCAAACCCCACTCTCTAACATGCATATGAACTCCGGCTAGCTAACAATGCATAGAAACAACCCAACAGACAAGGCTTCAGCAAACCAAGAAGATCTGCTTCTAACTAGCACAGAGATCCTCCTTCTCTTGAATTTGCTTTTCACTTCTTGTTGCTTTTATTTACAAATGAAACAAATTAACGACCTGATTCGTCTTGTAGATTGCGAGCTCTGTATGTTGGAATCTACATGATCGTAGAATTGTTGAATCATGCGAAGATGATGAGGAATAAGATCGAGCAAGAAAGCAAGCAATGTCGTAGAGGGGTATGATTGCAGAAGGAGGAGAAAACGTGGCATTCAAGGACACTGCAGGAGAGATGCTGTTTTGGAATAATGGTAATGAGCAGCAACTTGCGTCTTGCAAGGCTTTGAATGATCTTCCGATATATGTTGATGGTCAGTCATCTCATTCTGATATAATGAAAGAGGAACCAACAGACACCACGTTTGATTTCTGCTATGAATTTCAATTTGGAGCATATGAAGAGAGAAAGAGAGCGTCTAGCGGTCGTGTGTCATCGAGGAGAGAGAAAGTGTGGGCATTGTAACAGATTTTCATGAGTGAAATGGCATTTGTTTACTAATGTGCTCGTGTTTCTTGATGAATCTGAGGCTGACTATAAGTTTGGAATGTGAAGATCCGTAGAGGCACGACGTGTCTTAAATTATTTTTGACTTGCAGAAGGAGTAAGAAAGTGCAAATAGACTCCTAAACCCCCCAAAAGTTTAGTTAAATTTCGACAACTCTGTCCGTAGTGATACCGATGCAACTTATGGTTTGGTTATTAGTTAATCAAATGGAATTGTTCTATCTCTTCACTAGTGCCAAAAATTGGGAACACTAGCTAGTGCCTTCAACTCGGAAAGCTGGGCCTTACGAGTGGTCATGCGGCTGCTCTAGTTCTTAAGGCAAGGAGATTCCATCAGTGTTACTACTTGATTACATTACTGATTGATGCTGCATCTCTTGGAGGTTAAAGTGATTGCACCTAAACCGTTTGCTAGTGTCATGTACACAATTTCCTTCCAAACAAGTTTTCCATTGAAGTAACTATACAGCAGACACTATTCGTCAAATTGGTCATGATCTGGAAGAGAGTAGATGCTGCAAGAATGGGTTTCTTGGAACTGTTGTTCCAGTTTTATTTCTCGAGTTCCCCTCAACTTCCAGTGGCTTCTCATTGTAGTTGTTTTTTTCGAAACATCTAATCTTGGTTTTCTGACAATATGCGTTTGTAATTCGTATCTTTGATTTTTGAAGAGCTTGAAGTCTCATTGAAAACCTGTCCTCTTCATTTGCTATCAGCAGTCACTTTACTGGACAAAAATATGAACAGGAATGAAATAATGCAACCCAAACCAACAACCTAAAAGAACATTTATATATTCAAACTGCAAATTTCACAGGCGATAATTTGAAAGTCGGCAAATTTCATTTCATCTGAAACGAAGGATCGATGTTCTACACGAAACTGAAACAAAGTTTGTACAATGATATGAAATCCCAAGGGCATGACGACCCCTTAGAAATGAAATACAGAGAGGTAGATTTCATACAGAGAGATACATGACTACAACAAACACTACTGATCAGATCAGAGTACTGAGAGAGGTTAAGCCTTAAGCCGCCTTCTTAGGGGACTTAGTGGCTTTGGATGGAGACTTGGGCTCCTTCGCAGCCGTCTTCCCAGAGGTCTTTGGCAGAAGCACAGGGTTGATGTTGGGAAGCACACCACCATGAGCAATTGTCACACCAGCAAGCAGCTTTCCGAGTTCTTCATCATTCCTCACAGCCAATAACACATGCCTTGGGATAATGCGGTTCTTCTTGTTGTCTCTTGCAGCATTTCCAGCCAATTCCAAAACCTAAGAAAAACAGTCTATTAGTTGTCACCAACTTATAGTTTCATGCTATATACAATTTACACGAGTCTAAGAAATTTAGGCACACATAAACCATATGACATAAAACCCCAGAAATAAGCACCTCACTCACCAGGCACATATTAAATTTACATTCCCAAATTGCAGGATATGTTTCGAGAAAAATAAGAAACGGATACATGTGGGCCCGACTTTGAATACGACACAATGATATGAATCATCCATTTGTTAGGTCTCTATTCGCGGATCATCAATACAAACAATCTACCAAATCGGCCATCATCTAGTGATCTCAACTACGTCCACTTAAATATATGAACACTAGGTTTCCTAAAATACGGAAATAACCACAATAACAACCAAATGGATAAACAATTTCCAATTCTGCTTACTATCAAAAGAATGATTCTTAAATGGGGATCCATAAATCAGGAAGCTCAAATGGCTGACTCACATTGCAGGGCGGCCCCAACCATGCAACCCCTTTCGATTCGTATCATAAGGGACTCATCCTTTTCCAAAACTGAGGAAATGCAAGCATGCAACAGAATAATCTTAATGCAGGTTTTCAACTCTCAACTCAGACATATAACATATATATAAGCTCAGCTGCATGCTAAACACCTCGCAATGCCTATTTTGATGTTAAATTCAAATCATAGATATCTCTCACTTGATTAGTAACTCTATAAACCTAACCAAGATTCTCACAGTAATAGAGTAAGCTAAGCATATCCCTAATCAAGTTGAATAGCTCTACAATCACAAACCCCTAACCTACCCTACCAATAACTCTCCCACATTTCCCAACCAACCACACAGATCTCAACTCCTAATCACAAACCCTAACATTACAAAGCAGAGTAGAACCTCAAAAAGTGAAATTACCTCAGCAGCAAGGTACTCGAGCACAGCAGCAAGGTAAACTGGAGCTCCGGATCCGACACGCTGAGCGTACCGGCCGTTCTTCAAGTACCGCCCAATTCTTCCGACGGGGAACTGCAGACCGGCCTTGGTGGACCGGGTCACCGGCTTCTTCTTGGGACCGCCGGCTTTCCTCCCTCCGGCGCCCTTCTTGAACTTGCCTCCGGTCTCCATAGCTCAACCTCAGACCTGGAATTCAACAGAGAAAAAGAAATAAACTGAAATTTTGGGAGGAGTGGAGGAGCATATATATATATAATATAGTGGGGTGTGGTTAGAGCATCAACCATGGTTTGGAGGTCGGGGGCAGTGGGCCGTTGGATTGAGGAAGATCGACGGCTGTGGGGGAAACTGAGTTGGCGAGGCACACGAGTGTGGTGAGGGTTTTGAGCGACGGGAGTGGAATAGTGACAAAGACGCTGCTCACATGGTCATGGTCGTACTTGGGTCCCACTCCTCATTCATTTCCAACATGGGGTCGTTTTATTCACAAATTACTGTCGTTTCACAATTGTTTTTTTTTCTTTCTTTTCTTCCTTTTATTGATAAATATTAGCACAAGCTGAAGTGCTGAACAAAGGAAAATAGAAACAGAGGGAAGAAATCATTCTGTATATTAATGTATCAGTACTAAATTAATTTGATTCAGATTTAGATTGAGTACCTTCCTAATGCAATTTTTTAGTTAGAATCACTAAAAAAACGATGAACGGAATGATACTGCATAGTTCTGCCATTGCAGGCTCAAATTGAAACATCTATTTGAGTATTTTTCACCCACTTGTGTAAAACATGCATAGTAAGGTTCATTAACATCAAAATCAACCTTTTACGTCCTCTTAATCATCTGTAAAAGTACTAATGACACTTGGAAACCGACAATTCTGGTTTACGAAGAACATAAGAAAGCACAGTTTATACATAAATACCAATCCATATGCCAACAAGCCAGGCCAACAAGATTCAGTTCAAGTGTTCAACAACAAAAGCAATATACATTATACATGAAAATAATAAACAGATCACCACAATGAGTCAGGATTGCATGCACGCGACGTGTAGCAGATTGCAACAAAACATGTTTGTGAAAATTATTTATGTACAATGCAGGAAGATGGAAGATGCTCCGGAAAAGCTGTTGCTCACAACGCTTCTGCAACAGGGTAATGCATGTTGGTGAGCGAATTTTTCAAGAATGAACTCCCACAATAAGAATGTGGTTCTCGGCTACCAACAAGGTCACCAAATTCATCGTTAGTGTCAGTTATAATTTCGCGGGGATCCAGAAATCTGTGACCCCTCTCAGAAGCCCCACCTTTACGATATTGCTTCTTGTCCTTTCCACGTGAAGTGTTGCTCTTTTGCCCCTTCTTTCCATCTCTCTTCCAATTTTTCTTGTTTCTAGACTTCTGCTGTTTGTTGCTTTTAACTGTGTGAGACATCAACGTCACAGGCGGATCATACACATCAGGTGCCCATTTGACAGTCAATTTCTCAGTAGATAAACCCTCTTTCTCTCTACTGCCTTTCATAGCAGAAAGAAGCTTCAAAGGAGACTGCACAAGCATAAAACACAATCAATCAATTAGCCAGAGAACTGAGGAAGCAGTACATTATTGTAAATTGCATAAGAGGTATCCCAATCTGATACCCATGTTTCTCATCTACTGTAAACCATCAAAAAATTTCTTCCAAGTAGCCAGTTCAAGCTATCCAAAACTACACGAAGACAGCATAATGATCTTCAACCAAACTCCAAGTTATTGATTACACAGAAGTGTTCTCCATTTATTGATTCAGTGATTCTAGTTCCTACATTCCTTCAGGTATCGATTGTAATCAAAGAATAATTTGTATTGTAACATGAGGATAATTTAATATATGCAAGTAGCTTCTGGAACAATCATGATATGATGGATGACGCCTCCATCAGAAAATATGGAAATGCTAGTGAATATGACTAGAAAACCAATAAAATAATGCAAATTCACAAAAACAAAAACTCGCAAACATGAACACATAGAGAAATGCAGAATGTGGAATGCATATAGTATCGACAAAATAAAGCTATCCTAGCAGATCAGCAGATTTCCACAAAAGCATCGATAACTTACGGGCAAAGAAACTGAACGTGAGTAGCCTTGGCTATGATGTTCCTCCCCGAATAGCCACCGCAGAGCTGTTTCAGGTTCCTCCTCGTCCCTATCTGAAGAACCATCAGGAGGCAGCACCAGATTAGTACAAGGAAAGGTCGCACACTTGTTCAGGCACTTCGGCTTGCACTTTCCCTCATGCCCTTTCCCACTTGCGCATTTGTTTCCCTCCTCCTCCACACCTCTAACATCATCCCTATTAGAAGCACGCCCCACATCTCCATCCACCTTAATCTCCAACGACTCTTTTCCAACACCATCGTGATTCAATGACTCTTTCCCAACCTCTTTGATATTCAAGGACTCGTCGAGAGCAGTTACTAAATCCCGGCAGAGAGAGTTGCTAGGATGTTGCTTTTGGTTCGCAGAGCACTGCATACCCAGAGAGCAACCTACATTTTCCAACACCGACTTACCACACAGAGAGCTAATGTCCATCTACAATATCAAATTCTGCATAAATTCCACAAATCAGCATAAAATAACACATGTTCATCAGCTCATACAACATTTATCCACGTAATCTAACCCTAAACATAAATCAAATGAACTGAAAATAATACAAAATACATAAAGTTCAGACCTTTACCTCTTAAAACTTGGAGCTACAAAACCCTTGAGATCAGGAACTCACAAAACCGAAACGAGAGCTTCTAGAAAGCCTTAGAAGTTGTTCGATCCGAAAACCTCAAACGATTTGTCTACCAAAAAGCTAGTCAAAAATCCAAGGAAGAATCCCGTGGACAAAATCTAACACCGAATTGAAAAACCTAATGTTAACTAAGATTCCCGCGCCGATCACCTTTTTCGAGACGTTTCAGACGATGAGAGCATGAACCGCCGTGAAGAGAAGTCAAAGAAGCGACCGAGGGTCGAAGAAGAAGGAGTTGACTGGGCACCGAAGGCATTTCGTAATGCTCTCCGAAACCCTAAGCCCGTTAGTTATCCAGATCTCGAAGCAATCGCCAACAAGAAAAAGCTAGCTTTGTTTCTGGGTGAGGTAGGAACCGAAAGCAGTCGGGTCGGGTTTCCGGGTCAGAGAGGCATAGGCTCAGGCGAGATAGGAGAAGAGAAGCGGATCAGGATCGGATTGGGAGATTTGGGGTTTTGGTTTGGTTGTTTATAGGAGGAAGAAGACGAGGGTATTCGAGTCAATGGGTCAATAAATGGCGGTTCGTGGGATCGAATCTGGAACGTCCACGTTGCCAGCTCGGATTCGTATCTGTCGGTCAGTCGGGAGGGAAGATTTTTAGGTGGATTGGGCCGGGTCAACGTTCGACTCTAGACTGGCATTAGATTTTTCGTCTTGGCAAAATTTACGGATATGGATTTTAGTTGTTGTCCTAAAAGCGCTCGTTGTATATTACACGTTTTTCTTTTCTACTTTCCTTTTTTAGGGATATATATATATATCCGAAATAGATAAAAGAGACCAGGGTGAAATAGTCACGTTTTACTGTTCTTTCTTTTATTACGCCGAACAAATATCCGAGAAAAGTGAATGGGATTGGATAAAAGGAGTTTTTACCCGGATTCCAATCATTTTGGAATCCGGATTCTCTCATAACCTTTCCTTTCTCCAGACCTTCCATCTAATAACTCACAATCTCAAAGCAGAAAAGTAAGAGTGTAAAAGAAAAGAACAAGAGATTGTGAGTCATTAGATAAAAGGTCAGGAAGGTAAGGTGAAAGGAAATGTTAAGAAAAGATCCAAATTACCTTGTCAAAAAATCACGTTTTTACTCTCTTCTGCTTTTTCTTTATTTTACTCTCTTCTTTTAAATCTCCGAAAAAAAATGGATGAGATAAAATAAGTGTGTTTTTACCTAGTCAAGGAGTATGAAAGACCTCTAGGTTAAGTAAATAATCAATCGTTCTACCAGTGTGGCTTTATAAGTTTGTAGAGCTGTGCAAAGGCTAATATTCAAGATAATTACTAAATTTCATTCTCAAAAAAAAAAAAAAAAAAAAAATAGACGATTACTAAATTTTGAGACTTCAAACATAGGTTTTCTATTTATACACATGGTTTTAGGTATTTATATTAGTAACTAGAGGTAATTTCTTAATCATAAATTCTCACAGAATGGATGTAAAAGTCTGAGTGTTCCACATTCTACTCAATATGAAGTGCTTTTGGATTGAAAATGAAAACTGTGTCAAGCAGAAGTCCTAGTTCTGGGCATAAGGTGAAAATGACTAAATCTATGTTGTGTACTCGGCATTTATTTTGACATAATCGTAGCTCAGGTCACAGCCCCAGGCTTGACCTCGTCCCGGTCCATCACCTGTCGGAAAGAAACAGGCATATCAAAAACGAGAAGAGTAGTGATAGATGAAAGATCAGCAAAGTGAGTCGAGATCCTGAAACTAGTACTCAGGCAGATACAAGAAGTATTGCCTTTACATATGCTAGGTCACAATTAGACAAAATTAACTTTGCCTATGCTCAACACTGATCAGAAACTTACCTACAGCTACATTGATGACAACTGTCCCATGGATCTCACCAGCTTTCCTGAGATAGGCACTGGCCGCATCCCTGAACAGAAACCCAAATACTCAAACTACTAGATTTTGAATAGGAGGAAAAATGAGAAGGCGACTTGATGCAAAGTAAATGTACTTCAACACAGAATGAAACATCTTTTAGCAACCTAAGGTTGAATGTTTTAGCTGTCACACATACAGCAACCAACACTTCATATCTGAGCACAACAGAACGGTAAAAAACATTTCCGATGACATGCAAACAGACTATAGGAAACTTAATCACATGTTCTTGAGGTAAAAGAAAATTCATGATTTGTTCCACAAATGACAATCTCCAACTGGATTGGTACACAAAAATTCCTTCACAACACCCTAAATCAAGATCAGCTTTATATGCAGGTAGTGTGAAAATGTTATAGAAGTAGCGATATGGTAGGAACATGTGACACTAAAAGAATAGTTCTTTATCTAGTCCAAATATATAATACAGATAAAGAGAACAACAATCATTTCTATTACCTGTCGAACGGTTGTGGTTCCCCACCATCCATCAGCAGATTATCCCCTAGCAATACTCGAAGCTTAGTTTGATCAAAAGAAATGCCCGCATAACCTGCAGCAGCAGCAATGCGTCCCCAGTTTGGATCTCTTCCATATACTGCAGCCTGTTGACAATTTCAAAAGTCAGTAAACTCTTCAACATAGAAAAATCAATAGATAGAGTTGGGAGATCATGCCTTGACAAGCGAAGAAGACGCCACAGACCGCGCTATCTTAGCTGCTTCAGCCTCACTGCCTGCACCAGTCACTGTGACCTGCAAATCTAAGTCTGGGTTAGCAAACTGAAGAAGTCATAGATAGACGACCTCAACTAAAGAGGGCACAGATTATTTCATATCTAGTACTCATGTAAAGCGAAACCTTATTGAGCATTTTATATGACAATATGAGATACAAACTTCAAAATCCAAATTTGGAAGAACAGGAAAACAACAGCAACAGGAGAAATTTGAAGCGTGGAAAACATCTTAAGAAGAAGAAAAAAATCTTTTTTATTTAAAAAAGAAACAAAAAGCATTGCTAGATGTGATTTAAAACTCAGGTGGCTTGCTATTAGTTAAAATTTCAAACCAAGCCTGCCAGACCTTAAGGTGTCTTAAAGTAGATTAAGTTGCATATGAAAAGGATTAAACCCTTGAGGATCACAAAAATTTAAGTCTCGGTCAATTTTAAAAGCATACTTCAGATCTCTACTTTTACGTACATTTGTTCTCATTGCTAAGCGTTTAGTCATACTCGGAAGTAAATTTATTACAGTATTGATTGAGGTTTGGTTACTACGAATATCCTTCAAAAGATTGCTAGCTCACCTCAATTAGGCAAGTTGCTCCTTCTCCATCCCAAGCTATTGATTTGGCAAGACCTTGCATTACCTGAAAAATGAATACACTAAGATTTACATAAACTGAATCCCAAGAAATTGGCGTTGAAGAATAAATGTCAGGAAAGGTACAGTCAAATGAAGCTGAACTCACCACATCAAGACATGCTTGAAGTTGTACTGCCTCATTACTGTTAAAGGTTGATATCTTGGTTGATCCAGACAATCCACTAGCTAAGGCAATGACAGTATCATTGGTACTGGTATCTCCATCTACCTGCAGCAAACCATACCTGAAGTGGGTTATCACACTACGAAACAAATTGCAACAAGGTGGAAATGAGTTGCACCATCTTAGGTGTAGCCTCACTAAGTTATGATGTAAATCAATTGAGTTAAGAGAACTTTTTACATACTGTTATCTGGTTGAAGCTTCTATTTACAGCAATTTGAACCATTTTTCTCCAAACATCACTGCTAACCACGGCATCAGTTGTTACTACCTGTTCCAGGTAATATTATTGTTATACTGAGTTGATGTTTTGAGTTACTCAACAACATCAAGAAAGAAGCATCAGAAGACACATACACCAAGCATGGTAGCCATATTTGGGTGGATCATCCCAGAACCTTTTGCCATTCCCCCAACTCTAATGCTTGTACCTCCAACCTGATTCATGAGTTTCTGTTATGACTAACTGGTTTCTGGAATGGTCATGAGTAAAATCAAAGAGGAAACTGACATACTGCTTATAATCTTCTCAAGACAAAGCTTTTTACAGCTAATCAGCAATTAACTTCATTTCAATATTGAAGATATATATACAGGATACCAGATCTTCACACCTGAGACTGAATTGCTACACTCTTGCTAACAAGGTCAGTAGTCGTTATTGCCACTGCTGCATCATCTGCTCTGCAGACCAAAGCAAAGTGACGTATTAGTCCCCTTTGCTTCACGGCAGAGAAGTATAGCAGGAAAAGAATGAAGAAGAAAAACATGTTCAAGGTACTAAACAGAATAGGTACTGGGGAAGATCTTGCAAACAGGTATCTAATGCAAGAAAATATGTCGACTCTCTGGGTTAAGTTGATAAGTATAACATATACCCCTTAGTTGCCGGTGATAGTGATTTCACCAGGTTTGGTAGAGACTTTAAAAGTGCTTCCTGCATATGAGGCGTAGAGAATGAATCAGTTTGTGCACAACAGTCATATAATGTCTGCAATTTTTTCATGCAATATTACTCTTCCAAGAAATATTGTGGACATCAGTCTGATTAGCATGATAAAAAAATAGGCATAGAGTCGATATACATTACCTTCTTTATTCTTTGCCCAATCACACCAGTGGATTCAATCAACACTTCCTCTGGCCTTATTTGAAGTAGCTTAAGGACAAAGATTTATAATTACAATGGCATCCAAACCAGCCTATGAGTATCTATGAGATTGACATATCTGTCACCCTGAATGTCACATACCTTGGCAAGGCTGCTGGAACTTTCTATTACATCTTGATAACCTGCATCACCCTGTACAAAATTTGAAGGTTTCGTAGCCATGTATGAATGGTAGTAACAACATATCAGAGAGTGAATAAAATCCCAAATATACGGAGGAAATAAACGATAAACTGACGACATGTATCGATAAGAGTCCTAGTGCAATGATAATGAAAACAAAATACGGAAAGAACATGCAGAGCATCTTGTTGTTCTGGAAGCTTACCGTTGCTGCATTGGCTTGGCCAGCATTTATCAAAACTGCACGTGCCTAAGTATGGAAGAAATGTAATTATCAGATATTTGACAAAATGGAAACATGAGAAGAATTATAAAACACATTACACTTATATATACTGACTCAACGTACAAGTTGGTTGCTAGATAAAACTAATATGCAGCTGATAAGGCTTTAAGGCGAACCCCGGGAGAGTCTGATTCCTAATTATCACATAATAAACCACCCTTATCAGGGAGTTGCAGTTCAGGGTAGTGAAAGTTCTGACCACACTAAAGGTTATAAACTCAACATTCAACCTATAAGTATAAGCATAAAGAACACCAATATTCTTAAACCCATAGCTATCCAAGACAGACCTTGATAATTCAAAGTCAAGAATATTGAGCAGCTTAACCTATGTCAGTCTTCAGGATATTGCCTCATTGGTCCTTATTAGGGATGTGGTATGCTTAACACAACTATCCGATCACGAAACTAAATCGACAAAATAACCCCCAAACAACAAGTCGATCACTCTCATCATCATCATCGAATAATAGATAAAAAGAAGCATTCAAAACACAATTACTCTGGCATACCGTTTTCGAAGCGTTTAACATTCTTTTACAGTATAATACAGGTGCAGCTGCTACCACATTTGTAGTAAATGATCCTAGCAGTAAACGAAAACAAAAACACCATAACAATCAATTCAATAATCACATTAAGAAACAATTAATTTGAACCAATAACACTAATCAAAATGCATAGCTCACCAGCAGAAATAGCATCAACGTCACAAGTGACAAGTGCAAGATCAGGTTTGTCACCTTTGGCGCGCAAACCGCCATACGAACCAGCCGCCTTAAATCCTTCCGCCGCCGTAACTCCGCCGGCAATCTACAAAATCATTTTACAGTCCACCAAAATTAACCAGCTAGTAATCTCAAAAAACGGCGTCGTTTCAGAAAGCTCACCTGCTTCCAAGGCCCTTGCGGCAGCGCAATCGGAGCCGCCGGAATGTAATTGGCGACTTCAGTTGTGGGCATTGAAACGGCGCGAAGCTTGAAGTCCCTCTGAGACGAACCAAAACTAAAAGGAGCTCAGAATGAAGAAGACGAAATGATCAAATAGATAGTAAAATGTTTTGGAGCGAAAAGTGAAAGTTGACCTGTGGAGAGTGAAATGCAGGCAATTTGGTGGAGACGAAGTGAGGGACGCATAGATACATCTCTGCACCGGAATCGGACAAAAATTCAACACTAGGGTTTTGCGGTTACACTTTCTGGGTTCAAAGTCAGTAGTAGGGTTTTAATTTTAACAAATTACCAATTAATACAATTCTCTGCTATAATTACCGATAGCAAGATTGTTTTGTTAAAATTACCATTATCAGGTTTTCATCCATTACTAACAAAATCTGTTAATTCATAAATTATGAAATTACCATTTTTTACGACACTACTACAGGTCAATAACATTGGGCATTTCTGATAGTCAGTAAAATTACACATTTTTTTAAGATTAGTAGTATTCCACTAACGATATTGAGCCTCATTAGTTTAAAATTACTCACATATTGGCATATAAGATATATATATATATATATATATATATATATATATATATACCTCAGAAACATTATTTTAGCTTACAATAGTGTTTATGTAAGACTTTATTTATTTACCTTACAACAAGCTAGCTTTATACTTACATCAGTGTACTAATGAGAGTATACTACTGAGTGTCAGTATGTAATTATATATCTACATTCAGTGTAATGTTACTGACCATCAAAAATCACATAATGCTATTGGCTCTCAAAATCACGTAATGCTACTGACCCTCAATAATGTCGTAAAAAAATTAAAAAAGACAATTTCGTAATTATTTAACGAATTCTGTTAATTAAATGGATGGAAACCTATTAGTAGTAATTTTAAAAAACAAACTTGCTATTAGTAATTATGAGCTCAAAAATGTAATTATTAATAAAAAAAAACCTTTTAATTTTAAGCGAGAGCAAACTAATATATTTTAGTGAAAACAGCACGTGACTCACACGCCACCAAGTAAGAATCGGACTTTTAAGTTTTCTACTATTTTTAAGTCGTGTTTCATTTCCGTTCCGCTCTTCTCATAAAGTGAGCTTTGAGCCATAGTTTGAGGGAATCAGAAAATTGATTGAACATGATCATTTTCTTTCATAGAGTAAAAAAATTACAATAGAAGTAGTGTGCTTGTTTATTTTGAATAAGTGCTTGTGATCAATTATGAGTAGACCCAAGAGTGAGGCTCTTGAGTTTGTGATTTGTATTTATGTTTCATAAATAATTAAGAAGATTTCGAAAAAAAGCAGTCAACATCCTTCTCTCCCATTTTATGAAAGGAATACTATTTTTACTCCTATTTACATTCATGATATAAAATGAAAGAAATAAGCAAACTGAATTTTATCTAGACTTCAGACCAAAAAGAATTCGATCTAGATATCCAATCTGTCGAACAACAAAGAAATAATTCAGTTTTTATCATCGAGTATGGTGCCAACTTTGATTGTGGAAGTAGACCAAAACGTTTGAACACCGAGCAGAAACGAAATTTAAATGATGCAAGCACAAAAGAAAGAAGGCCAACATTGGCATATAGATTAAAAGCATTGAAGGAGTCCCACAGAGGCCAACCTGAATTCGTACAGAACAAGGTTAATAAGGCCTCCCTGTTCAAATTAATCCACCTAAAAAGTTTTTCATACTAATACAAATAGCAATGAGGTATGGTGTTTAAATTGCCTTCTTTCATCAGAATCAGACCGCCAGTAACCTATGGTCCTATGCAATCATCCACACCATCCAATAGTCTTGTTTACTTTGAAACCACTATCGGAGGACTCTTGTTGTGCTTGAGGTGGAGGTCTATACTCCCTAGGCTTGGCAGGGTCAACGAAAATTACCCAGCCATCAAGGAACTTGCCATTCATTCCTTCTTTAGCCTTCTCAGCTTCTTCAATCGTCGAGTATGTAATGAAAGCAAACCCCTTTGATCTTCCAGTCGCCCTATCGGTTATCACTTTTGCTGCAGATTCATAAATGCAAATGCAACACATTAACAACGGAAGGAATCCAAGAAAGGGAAGGGTGTAAGAGATAAGAAACAAGTCACATGAATACTTACAGTCTTCAATCTGCCCAAATTCAGAAAACGTCTGTTTGAGTTTTTCATCAGTTGTTAATCTCGAAAGTCCTGTTCATTGCAAACATTATAGTTCTGCTTCAAGATTATTGCATGTGATACAAAAGTCATCCAATGAATAATTGGGTACAATCTTCAGTAGACCTCTAGAACTATTACTAAAGTATTAAAAAATATCTCTCAGTTGTAGTACAGATGATAAACAATATCTTTGTATCGCATAGGAAGTTCAAAGACCTGCCTAACAACTAGGGTTGAAAGCTCTTAACCTTTTGGCAATCTCAAATCCTTAAGCATTAAAATGCTACTCGGTATGGCCAAATAACACTGTCGCATTTATAAGGACTCAGAACTGGGGATTAAAAACAGCTTTTAAGACCGGAAACACTATGCTTCTCGAGTTATTCCAGTAAACAGATGGCATATAACAAAATCTGTACATAAACCAACCAACAAGTTGGAACTTATTAGTCTAAAGCTTCTAATCAAGCAAAAGTACGAATCAAAACACCACATAACGAACACAGATATGCAAAAGTAAACACTGTGTTATGAATAAGACTTAGAATTCAGGACAGCCTGGTTCAAGCACCTATAAACACTTAAACAATCACAAGAATGTGTGTTACAAACAGGCCTAATGTTTATAAACAATTAGCAGAAACGAAAGAAACCCATGAAAATGAATAACCCAAATACCCAATATGAATCAGATTAAAGAATAAAATGTACCGCTGATGAATAGCTTAGGGGATGTGAGGGTTGTATTGTGACGAATGGCGGCGAATTGAGATGGAAGAGCAGAGGCTGATCCACCAAGGACGCGACGGAAGCTAGACATGAACGCCATCTCACAAGATCCAACTTTGGGGGTTTAGGGTTTATTCACGACCTCAACTACAAGGGAATCCTTCCGTATCGGAAGTTATTGTTTTATTTTTATTATTAAACAGCGCGTTTGGGCTTATTACTGAATTACATATTTATTTATTTTTTAATTTGGCAAAGTTTTTCCGTAGACTGTTCCTTCTTTGCTTTTTATTTCTTTTCTTCTTCTTTTTTTCATTTTTCTTCAACAAGATTATGCTCTAGAGTGTTAAGGGGGTGTGTTTCTGCACAAACCCATAGGCCTGGTAGAGACAGATGAATCCTCGTATGATCTCCTGTAAACATGCTTACTAAGGGGAATACGGGGCAGACCGGTCTTCTCCTCTCCGATGTCTAAGTTAGTATAGTTAGAATAGATATAACTTAAGCACGTATATAAGCGGTAGGAAGGATCAGTTACCTATTAATGAGGGTAGTTGAGGCCTTTATATAGGTGGCTGGGAGTGAAGTCTGGCATTATCCTTCAATGTGGGACTGGTTCCCTTCTGTTTGCACACCAAAGGGCAGCTCTGGTGGCCTCTTTGGCAGGCAGGCGCCCCCGGTCCCCGGGCCCCTGCTAGCAGGATAAACTGCTGGACCCCGAGGCCGGGTGCTGGTGATCCGGTCCCGGGCCTTGGGCCGGCCCCTGGTGCACTCGCTGCGGGTCTGTGGGCCTGCTGTAGCCCCTCTGTGGCTACTGTCAACAGGGTGTATTGTATTTGAATTTCTATAGAGTTTTAGGGGGGTGTATTGTATTTTGATTTCTAAGGTATTTTAAAGACTTCTTTAGACTTTGAAAGTTTGTGGGTATTCAATTATGATTTATTATGACTTTTAAATAGTTTGTAGAAATATTTAGGTATTCAATCTGGATTTTAATGTTCAGATTTTAAGTCCATAAAAATATGAAGGTATTCATTGAAAACTTTTTATAAGTCCACGCAAGTGTGAGGGTATTCAAAAATTTTGTGAATTATATAGGATTTGATTCTCGTAGATTGTAAAGCCTCCAGTATAAATAGCAAGGCTCCAAAGAAATCCACCTCCACACCAAAGTTTTTTCAAGGATTCTTTCTGCACAGGAACTCGTCGTTCAGGTACGTCAAAACCTCTTTTCTAGGGTTTATCCTCTCTCTCTTTCCCCTTCTGTTTCTGCCTAAACCCGGGGGTCTTGGTAGATACTTGATGAATCCAACTCGATCTCCTGCAATCCTGCTTACTAAGGGGAATACCGGGCGGGCCGGCCTTCACCTCTCCGATGCCTAAGTTAGTATAGTTGGAATATATATAACCTGGGCACGTATGTAAGCAGGGAGAGAGACAAGTTACCTATTTATGGTGGTAGCTGAGGCCTATATATAGGTGGTTGGGGGTGAGGGCTGGCCTCATTCTTCGATGTGGGACTAGTTCTCTTCTGTTTGGACATTCTGGTGCCCTCTTTGGCAGGCGGGCGTCCCTGGTCCCAGGATCCCTGGAGGCAGGATAGACCGCTGGGGCCCGAGGCCTGGTGCTGGTGGTCCGATCCTGGGTCCTGGTCCGGGCCCTGGTGCGCTTGCTGCGGGTCTGTGGGCCCTGGTGTAGCCTCTCTGGCTACTGTCAACAAGTCCCCCAAGTTCCCGGTCAAGTGCAATCTTGAATGGGGACTTAAGATCTGTCTTGCTCTTGGCCTGCAGACCCGCAGGGTTACCAACCTACCGGTGCTCAGTCCCCCAAGTCCGCGTTAAAGATTGGGCGTGACCGAGGTGAGTATCTGGATCTTGAATGGGCGTTCCTAAAGTATCGAAACGAGTCCCGGATGAACCATATCGGTGCGGGGCGGAGTTCACGGGAGCTCGACGGGCGTCCTGCCATATCGAAACGAGTCCCGGATAGACTTACAGACTAGCCTTCGGGGAGGCCTGTTGGTGCGTGGAATAGGCCAACAGGTGCCCGAAGGGTGTTATGGCCGCGCTGAGGCGTTGTTTTAACACTTGCTAGCTCTTCTCAGCTTTTGTTGTTTAAGCGTTGAGGTAATGTGCAGGTTTGTTAGCCTGCGGGGAGACTTGCTCTGTGTTAGAGAGACAATCTGCCCGGTGGAGTGGCGTTGAGATAACGAGTCTCGCCATGTATCCCCAAGGGTATCACAGTTCAGTGTGATGCACGGTTTTTATCCTGCTGGACAAGAGTACATTGGTTAGATGTAAGCTCGCCCGGGTTTATAAAGCCCATGCGTTTAGAAACCTTGCGTTGTTGCTGGCTCGTCCCTGCCCGTAGGCGTAGGGAATGACATCCGGTAGAATATTTTGGAGCTGGTTGAATGTCACATGCCCGGTGGAATGCCATAGTGCTGGGCGGATCTCGACCGGGCGGTCTGCCATATCGGGGTGAGTCCTCCAGTGAACTGGCATTCAGCCGGTGTAAATAACCGTGACACGTCATGGTGTCGGGTTGATTTGAAGGTTGACCTTTGTGAAGCGAGGAGAGGGGACGCCTCGTTGCGTGCTCCTTGATTACTAACTGTTGCTTGCGGGTGGGACACGTGGCTGACATGCAATGAAGGGGGGAGCCCATCAATTCCATCAGTTATGATGGTATGGGATCCTTTATTGATGCCGTGGGCACGTGTCGGCAAGGGGCGGACTGAGATGGAGAGGATCGACGACTGGGGTTGCCTGACCTTTGTTGTTGCCCTATTTATCGTCTCATCTGCTTTCCTCCTGCCGCACTTTGCTTACCCTTTGCCTTCTGCTCTCCTCTTCCATCTTTCGGCAGAACTGAACTTTTGTTTCGAGGTTTGATGGCGTCTGGGAGATCTGCGCATCATGCCAGTGGCGGTCGTGGGCCTAGGAGGCACGAGCTGCGGGATGGTGATGGGACGATTTTCTGCGACGAAGCAGTCAGAAGTATGGACGAGAGGGAGATTAGGGAGTTTCGGTCGAGGTGGGATATCAACTCTTCCGTTAAGCTTCGAGGCTTGCATCCCGGCGAGCTGGCCTGTAATCCGGAGCCGGGCTGGGTCGCCGTTTTCGATGACCAGTTCCGCAACGGACTATCGCTGCCGTTGCCGGGATTTGTCCAGTACATGCTGAGCTCACTGAATCTTTCCCCAGCCCAGCTTCCGAGCAATCAATGGAGGCAGTTGCTTGGGCTTGGGTGCCTGTTCTGTTTGAGTTATATGGACTGGCCCACGGTTAATGAATTTCGGGCGCTGTACAGGATTTCTTACTGCAGAAAGGGCCAGTGCCGTGGTTGCGTGAATTTTGCCACGCGGGAGCATGGTGCTGCCATTACGCATCTGCCGGCGACGATTTTGGATGGCTGGAGGAGGTCGGTGGTGCTGGCCGGTGGTAAGTGGCAGCGTACCTGGAGGGGTTATCAAGTGCCCGGGGCATATCAACCGATCGGGGACCAGACCTACGAATTGGAGAACCTGGAGAAGCAACGGTTATTCCGTTTGTTTTATGGCTGGGACCATGATAGCCGAAGCACCTACAATTTCACTCGGTGGAACGTGCTGGAGGTGCTGGGGATGGGGAGAAAACCTACTAATGGTCCTCGGCCCGCGCTTAAAGTTGAGGAGACCACTAGTACAGAAATTGATTCAGATGACGGTTTTTAACCGTCATCTCATATGCTCCCAAACTGACATCTATCGCAATGTCATCTATTAAAACGCATTCAGATGACGGTTAAAAACCAAAAAAAACTGTCATCTACCGATCATAAGGATGACAGTTTTGTATTCAGATGACGGTTGGCATTCATGGTGCCAACTGATGCCAACTTACGTGCGCATTTTTAGTGATGAATGGCATATATTGAGATGACAGTCGACTGTCATCTAATGCTACTTTTTATGTCAGTTAATATATCAAACCAAGCGTCGTGTGATATCTTCTCAGACGTCATCTTTCATTTTTAATGACTGTCATTTACATCTTCTAAGGATGACGGTTGTACGTCGTGTAAAGTGCAATGTAACGTCGGTCATATTGTCAAGGCGAATGTCATCTGAATTTTGAACAGATGTCATTTACACTATCATATAGTATGTCATCTGAGCTCTCTTAGACGTCAGTCTTGCATAATATTGTTTGTGTCATACGATTTTGGTTCAGATGTCACTCGTTTGTGTCATATTAATGTGTTTCTAACGTCAGTTATTTTATGACTGAGTCTGTCATTTGTGGTCATTTGATATGTTACCAAATGAACAGTACTGACCAAATCCACAGTACTGGTTCATCTCCACATATAAAACCTAATTTCATGCAAATAAACCAAAACTGTAGGATAGTACTCAATAAACCTGTCATATTTATATGTCTCTACCTAGATCTGTTTTAACCATGAGTAATACAATCACTTCTAAAAACACATGCATTGGCAGCAAAACCAAAATCAACTTCTTCCATCACAATTGTAGCTGCCAGTAGTAAAAAAATGACCAATTCAAGTCCACATAACTGTAATAGGATTGGCCATATACTATAGGTACCACTAGAATTCTGAGCATCCTATATACCAAAACATTTAACCTGCTTGTTACTCATTCAAAGCTTCACATGGTTCTTCAATTGATAGCTTGCAATCTCATCCCTTACTTGGTCAATATCGACCTCTTTTTCCAGCAGGGTCTATCTTTGTTCTCCTCACCTTTCTTCATTGTTTTAATACCTTCATCCCATCCCTTTATCACTTGTCCTGCACCACAACATCATAAACCCATGTGTGAGAGATGTAGTTTAACCTCAGCAAGTTCAGATTATTGACCACCCCACAGAATCAACTTGTGTACAGCCCCTCAAAATCAACCCCTAACGATGCAGAGTTCAAAGAAATGCTCACGGCCAAAAGCAAACTTTTCTCCTATGAAGAAAACAAAAGACTAATTCCCCTCCTCGTGCCAACACACTGAAAACCTAAGACTACTACATTATAAAGTTTTAGCCATTTCAAAAATCAGATTCTGTATTGACCATCCATATATGCTACATTTATCAGAAACAGTCATAATGCTTCCAAAGAAAGCAAACGGACTAATGACGCTTTTCTCAAAAACATATGCACAAATCCAATTAGTGGAGATCTTCTTGACAAGATCCAGCAACCGACATTTACCAAATAAATCAAACAGTCGGATTGAATACCACAACACTATTAATTAGAAGGTAAGATGCATCTATACTAAGAGCTAGTCTTCCATCTATATTGTGTATGTATATATCCACTACTCTCCAAACTCCGCGAGTAATTTATGTACTAATATAAGTATAGCACAGAAAGAATTAAACATATTTTAAGTAAGAAAGTTAAGCTTTTCTTCTTCATGATTAACATTCCAACTAAGAGCTTAATCAGTTTAATATCCGTCACCTTGACCGAGAGTAAACTTGAACGGCGTGCCCCTATCGCGGCTGGAATCGAACTGAGTCCCATCGAGTAAAGTCCCAGTGTAATGTACTGAAATCCAAATCGAAATCGCAATCAAAATACAAAATTGAAAAATTAAATAACAGTCTGAGTTCATATATTTTCTCCCATACAGAAATTGGATTAAGTACCCAACTCCAAATGGTTTTGATCACCACATCAATTGCAATGCTAAGTCAAAAGGCATAAAAAACTGACAACCAGAGAAATGGTGGGTAATAAAAACATAAATAGGGGTCACTTTTTTTCTTTTCAAAAAGATAATGGCAACATTGTAGTAGTATGAGAAATTGAAAGGCAAGCGATAATTTGCGAGATATATAGCACCTCCTTGATTCCATGTATTGCGGCAAGGCCATCTTCCTGGTACCCCAACTTGATGTAATCATGATGCAGTTCGCCATTCAGTACTCTTATTACCTGAAATCAAAGGGTGAAATAGCTGGAATGAGAAATCAGTATGATTGGGGAAGTATTGAAGTAAAAATCAAAGCCAGCAGAAGTGTACAAGATATATTGAAGAATAGCTTTATATTGTAAGAAATTGAACCGTAGTTCTGAGATGTATATGCAATTACTATTTAGCCTGAAACTAGTAACACAATAGAAAGAAGCTGACATTTAAAAAATTAAAAGACAAAAAGGACTTGAAATAGGGGAATTTGTACCAAATATGGTGGAACTCTTTTTTTACAGAGAAGCATAATGCAGTCCCTAGCCCTGTGAATGATATCTGGATCAGTTGTTCTTGTAGTTGTCGACACCGTTATGCAACCCTCATCCTGATGACCATGATTTGCAAAAATAACAATGAAATTTAAAGTGGAATAAGCTAACTAGTTAAACACAAAAAGTGTCGTTTGAGTACCAGATTGAGCGTGCCAGAAATTCCATGATTATCTAAAGCTGACTCCACATCAGGCCAGACTTGTATCCCAGCTCTGACCTTCCTTGAGAAGCTTCTTCTTCAGGCCCAGCTTCCCGATCTCCTTCTCCTCGCCGACCTTGAGGACGGGGCCATCGTCGGGGAGGTCGAAGTCGTCCATCATTTCGCCGCCGAGAGCCGCCATGTCGAAGTCGTCGTCCATTTTGGGTAAAGAGAAGGCGTGAGATTCTAGAGAGAGAGAGAGAGCTAGAAGAGTAGTGAGGAGGCGTTTTATGGGAGCGAGGAGGCCTTCTAGACCCTTCTATATGGGGTTTTAGGTTTTTTACCCTCGACTTCTCCCCAGCCTTCATCGGCCTCAAGCTGGAGTACACCGCCGGCGGCGGCGCCGCCTCGGTGGTGAAGCATGAGGTGAGAGAGTAAGAGAAAGGCTCGGTGATTCTGGATTTGGTTGTGGGAGATGGTGAGGCTCTGGCTGAGACTCTGATGGGTAGACTCTAGTGTTGAATATCAGAGAGGGAAAAGAGGGAAAAGAGAGAGGTCGAAGAAGAAGAAGAAGAAGGAGATGGATTTAGATCTGAGGGGAGAGTGAAAAACAGAAAACTAATAAGGGGGAATGGTTTGTGGGGTGTGTTATTTTTGGGGGTAGTGGACCGATGAATGTGTTAAGGGAAGAAGCAATGTGGGCTGTTGGATCTGGAGCTGGGGGTAAGGGACTGTTTGGTGGAGCAGCTGGCAAGCACGGGGGGTTTGAATGTTCTGGGAATTTTCTGGGAGACAGGTGAGAGAGAAAAGAAGAGACCTTTATGAGTCTGAGGCTTTGAATGTTCTGTTCCTCAATATCTATCAATCTATATATTTATACTGACATAGGTTTATAAGAGTTAATTTACCGCAGTACCCCTAGTACCTAACTGTTTTTTACTTCCGTTTTCCTATGGGTAGCCTGACGATCGGTAAATATTTTGAGAAAATTTTTTATACGATTAGTTGCGTCTCATCGATCTGAAACTATTCTCTGTTGAAGATCAGGCCCAAAAACGTCATTTAGACGGGCCAATTTCCGTTTTAAAGCGTTTAGAGGTTTGACTCACCCGGTTGACCGTCCCGATCGAGCCTTTAACGTTGTCAGATGTAGTTGGATTTTTTTTCATACACGTATTTAATCTTAACGGTGATATCTGACGGTTGGAATAGATTTTCCAAACTTTTAGAATCAAAATCGGAACATATGTACTAATGTTCCTTAACTTGTTTACTAAGTGTTTAAGTGAATGTATAGTTTCAAATAGTTACTATACGTAGACTCTTCAAATGCAAATGTGTCGTGAAATAAGATATGACCGAAATATTGAAATACGTCTACGGTTGAAAAATGAGAAGATTCCGACAAAATCTGTGTGCCGAATGTTGCGGTTAACTGTTTTTTACTTCCGTTTTCCTATGGGTAGCCTGACGGTCGGTAAATATTTTGAGAAAATTTTTTATACGATTAGTTGCGTCTCATCGATCTGAAACTATTCTCTGTTGAAGATCAGGCCCAAAAACGTCATTTAGACGGGCCAATTTCCGTTTTAAAGCGTTTGGAGGTTTGACTCACCCGGTTGACCGTCCCGATCGAGCCTTTAACGTTGTCAGATGTAGTTGGATTTTTTTTCATACACGTATTTAATCTTAACGGTGATATCTGACGGTTGGAATAGATTTTCCAAACTTTTAGAATCAAAATCGGAACATATGCACTAATGTTCCTTAACTTGTTTACTAAGTGTTTAAGTGAATGTATAGTTTCAAATAGTTACTATACTTAGACTCTTCAAATGCAAATGTGTCGTGAAATAAGATATGACCGAAATATTGAAATACGTCTACGGTTGAAAAATGAGAAGATTCCGACAAAATCTGTGTGCCGAATGTTGCGGTTAACTGTTTTTTACTTCCGTTTTCCTATGGGTAGCCTGACGGTCGGTAAATATTTTGAGAAAATTTTTTATACGATTAGTTGCGTCTCATCGATCTGAAACTATTCTCTGTTGAAGATCAGGCCCAAAAACGTCATTTAGACGGGCCAATTTCCGTTTTAAAGCGTTTGGAGGTTTGACTCACCCGGTTGACCGTCCCGATCGAGCCTTTAACGTTGTCAGATGTAGTTGGATTTTTTTTCATACACGTATTTAATCTTAACGGTGATATCTGACGGTTGGAATAGATTTTCCAAACTTTTAGAATCAAAATCGGAACATATGCACTAATGTTTCTTAACTTGTTTACTAAGTGTTTAAGTGAATGTATAGTTTCAAATAGTTACTATACGTAGACTCTTCAAATACAAATGTGTCGTGAAATAAGATATGACCGAAATATTGAAATACGTGTACGGTTGAAAAATGAGAAGATTCCGACAAAATCTGTGTGCCGAATGTTGCGGTTAACTGTTTTTTACTTCCGTTTTCCTATGGGTAGCCTGACGGTCGGTAAATATTTTGAGAAAAATTTTTATACGATTAGTTGCGTCTCATCGATCTGAAACTATTCTCTGTTGAAGATCAGGCCCCAAAAACGTCATTTAGACGGGCCAATTTCCGTTTTAAAGCGTTTGGAGGTTTGACTCACCCGGTTGACCGTCCCGATCGAGCCTTTAACGTTGTCAGATGTAGTTGGATTTTTTTTTCATACACGTATTTAATCATAACGGTGATATCTGACGGTTGGAATAGATTTTCCAAACTTTTAGATTCAAAATCGGAACATATGCACTAATGTTCCTTAACTTGTTTACTAAGTGTTTAAGTGAATGTATAGTTTCAAATAGTTACTATAGCATTGTCTGATGAATATTGTCTATTGAGGTTTTTGGCTTAGTGAATTGGTTGGTGTGGCGCGCTAGCTATAGGTTTCCCAAAATTGGTTGGTTTTCGGAGGTAAAAATGCCGCCATTTGTTAAAATTTCAGCCCTAAATACAGACGACAGTCGAACCGACATCTGATTGAGTGCATTATTCTAGTGAGCCTACTAGGAAAAATCCCAAAACCTGTGCCTTCAAGCAAAATTTTAACAAATTTCGCACCCAAACATTAGATGACGTGCAACCGTCGTCTGATGTTTCAACATTTCAATTTTTGATGGCATACTTAGGCTGAGTTTGGGAGGGAATTTTCCCGCTTAAGGGAATTTTCCCGCTTATAACTTGGTAGAAACCCTAAACCCTCAGATGACAGTCAACCGTCATCTGAATTAAGTATAATTTTTGAACGATGAGTTTTTGAGATGTCTACCATTTCCAATACTAAATTTTGGATGTTTTCCTCATAAAATGAGAAAATGTGATGGCATACCTAGGCTGAGTTTGGGAGGGAATTTTCCCGCTTATAACTTGGTAGAAACCCTAAACCCTCAGATGACAGTCAACCGTCATCTGAATTAAGTATAATTTTTGAACGATGAGTTTTTGAGATGTCTACCATTGCCAATACTAAATTTTGGATGTTTTCCTCATAAACTGAGAAAATGTGATGGCATACCTAGGCTGAGTTTGGGAGGGAATTTTCCCGCTTATAACTTGGTAGGAACCCTAAACCCTCAGATGACAGTCAACCGTCATCTGAATTAAGTATAATTTTTTAACGATGAGTATTTGAGATGTCTACCATTGCCAATACTAAATTTTGGATGTTTTCCTCATAAACTGAGAAAATGTGATGTCTAAAAGCGATTCAAATGACGGACAAACTAGAACCGACGTCTGATTATTTCAAAATCAATCAGATGACGGTTAATTTTTTTGCGTCATCTGAAAGGCGTCATCTGAAGGTGTTTTTGTAGTAGTGGACTATCGAGCCGGATGAGGAGCTTATAGCAGCGCGGTTGATGGAGATAGGGGAGGAGGCCGCAAAAGTCGTTCTTGACGTGGCTACCCAGAAGCGTACGGAGCATGCAAGGCCGGTGCCGCTAGTGTTCTCGGACGCTCATTATGGGAGGCGGCCGGGCGGCGAGAACAATTCCCCACTCCGTATTCGGGAAGTGAGGGCGGAGGGCCTCCCGGGGCCAGAGCCTGTGGCGCGACAAATGGCAGTGCGTACCTCGCGGGAGAGGGAATCGGTGGTTTTGCCCAAGCACCGTCGAAGCAGCCACAGTGAAAGTCCGGCAAAGAGAGCGAGGGTATTTGATGCGGGGGCGTCAAGCTCAGCCGGGCCGATGGAGCGAGCCATAGTCCCGACTGTGGAGGCGGGTGGTCGAAGGACTCAGGAACCGGAAGCCGTTCGTAGCTCTGGTGGTGGGTTTAGTAGGCTTGTGGCTGGTATAATCGAAACCTTGGGGCTCGACCGGGAGGGGTCCTGGACCGAAAATCCGGGCGAGAGTATGGCGGAGCCCGTGGGACTGGCCCTACAGGTAAATGTTTTTCTGTGAGTCCTCTTCCGTGATGTGACATGAGCTGATGCTCCTTTTGCTTTCTTTTGGCAGCTGGCTCAGAGGTTTTATGTCGCCGGCCCCAGAATGGAGGCTGCCGCCGTCCTGGAGAAGTGGGTGGAGGAGCTGGGTGTTAAGGTGGGTGTGGCGGAAGCCGAGCTTGCGAAGGAAAGGGAGGAAGGCGGCCGGCTGAGCGCGGAACTCGTGCGGGAGAGAGAGGAAGCCGGCCGACAGCTTGCCGCCCGTGATGGGAGGATTGTCGAGTTGGAGGCAAAAGTTTTGGAGCTGCAGGCCCAAATGACGGCGGTCGTTCGGGGACGGGAGAGGCTGGTGGAATCCGAACTTGCTGAAGTGGCCGATAAGGCCGTTGACGAGTTTCGGGAGTCGTCAGATTTTGAGGAGATGCTGGAGAAGGCCCGCACGGAGGGTATAAGTGACGCCTATCTGGAGTGGCGGGAGAAAGGGTGGCTCGACGCCGAGCGGATGGAGGCTGACATAGCCCTGATCGTGATGAGGGAGCAGGAGCGGGAGCTAAAAGGTGGCGGGTCGGGGGTTGTGGGTTCCGGGAGCGCTAGCTAGGTGTTTGCTCTGTACATATATCCTGTAATTGGTGTAGTCTCTTTAATGTCATAACTGCACATTGCAATGCTTGCCAATTACACTTTCGTTCCTTTATGATTGCTACTATCTAGGGTAAAAGCGTAGGTATTCGATATTCCACGGCCTGGTAGAATAGATGCCCGTAGCGTCTATGATGTGGAATGTTGCCGGGCCTACGGCCGCGGTGATCTGGTAGGGTCCCTCCCATGTTGGCTGCAAGGCCAATGGCTTTTTCTGGACCTTCCTCATGACCCAGTCGCCGACTTGCAGCTTTCTTTCCCGGACCCTTCTATCGTAGTACCGGGCGACCCGCTGCTTGTAGGTTTGGTTTCGCATGTGCGCTCGGTCGCGCCGCTCCTCGATGAGGTCCAGGTTGAGTAGTAAGCCGTCGGCGTTTGTGTCGGCGTCGTAATTCTCGACCCTGCCGCTGGGTATCTCAGTCTCCACAGGGAGCACTGCTTCACTCCCGAATGCTAAGCAGAATGGGGTCTCTCCTGTTGCCTCTGCTGCCGTTGTCCGGATGGCCCATAATACCGCGGGGAGTTCCTCGGCCCAGCATCCCTTCTTGGCATCCAGTTTCTTTTTAAGAAGAGTTTTGATTATCTTATTGACCGCTTCTGCCTGGCCGTTGGTCTGCGGGTGTGCTACCGAGGCAAACAGCATCCGGGTCCCCAGGGAGGCTGTGTACTGGATGAGATCCGCGTTGTTGAATTGCGTCCCATTATCCGTGATAATAGTCTGCGGCACCCCAAACCTACAGTAGATGTTTTTCCACAGGAATTTCTTAACCCGTTCCTCAGTGATCTTTATCAACGGTTCTGCCTCGACCCATTTAGTTTGGTAATCCACTGCCACAATGGCGTACTTGTATTGTCCTACTGCCACGGGGAAAGGGCCGATGATGTCCAACCCCCACTGTGCGAAAGGCCAAGGTGCCAACAGGATTGATAATGCGATTGCCGGGGCACGAGGTACCGAGGCGTACATGTGGCATTTGTGGCAGCCGCGTGATATTTTCCTTGATACTGCCGCCATATCGGGCCAGAAATAGCCCGCTCGGAGTGATTTGTGGGATAACGACCTTGCGCCGGAGTGATTACCGCATACCCCTTCGTGGATCTCTCGCATGATTGCTTCTCCTGCCTCCTTAGTCACACACCTCAGCTGGGGGAAGCTGTGGCCCCTTCGGTATAATTGGCCGTTAATGAGGCCATACCGGGCACACCGGAGGTGCAGCCTCCTGGCTTCCACGGCATCCTGGGGGCTGGTTTTGTCTGTCAGATACTTGACTATTGGGTCCATCCAGCTCGGTGGTGCCTGTTCTACCGCGAATATTTCGGAGATGGTCTTGCTTATACTTGGCTTCTGGAGGGTCTCGATTTTAGCTCTCCGGTACTCTGGAGGGTAGTTTCCGGTTGCTAGCCTCGCAAGGGCGTCTGCATGCCTATTTGCCTCCCGGGGAATATGTTGGATCGTGGTGCCGCGGAAGAACCCGATCAGTGTTTTGGCCAAAGCCTGGTAGGAGGATAGCTGAGGATCTTTAACCTCGAACACTCCGTTCATCTGGTTGACTACCAAGCTGGAGTCGCTGTATATGTCCATGGATGAGATTCCCAGCTCCTTGGCCAGTTGCAGACCGGCTATGAGGGCCTCGTACTCGGCAGCGTTATTGGAGGTGGTAAAAAGGAACCGTAGTGCATACTCGTACGATTGGCCATCGGGTGAGGTTATCAGGACCCCGGCCCCACTCCGTTTGGCGGTTACGGAGCCATCCACGTAAAGTTTCCAGCCGGTGGGAAGGTCTGGTTCGATCTTGGCGGTTTGTTCTGCCCCGGCGTCCTCGAGAGGGGTGGGATGGACTTCTGCCGCCATTGGGGTGAGCTCACATATGAAGTCCGCAGCAGCCTGTCCCTTGATGGCTGTTCGTGGGGCATAGGTGATGTCGAACTCCCCTAATTCGACTGCCCATCGTACGAGCCTCCCGCTGGTGTCTGGCTTTTGCAGGATCTGCCGCAGGGGGTGGTTGGTATATAAGGTGATGGAATGAGCCTGGAAATAGTGCCGGAGCTTCCTGGCGCTAACAATCAAGTCTAGAGCCAATCTCTCTATATCGGGGTACCGGCCCTCGGCTCCTGTAAGTCCCTTTCCCGCGTAGTATACCGGAAGTTCGAGCGTGCCCTCCTTTCTGACGAGAGCGGCGGAGACGGCGGCTGCAGATGCGGCTATGTAAAGGTACAACATTTCTCCCGGCAGTGGTTTGGATAGAAGAGGAACTGCGGCCAGGTATGCTTTGATAGACTGGAACGCTGCCTCATGCTCCGCAGCCCAGAGTATCTTCCTGGTTTGCTGTGCCTTGAGCAGTTTAAAGAAAGGGACGCACTTATCGGTTAAACGGGAGATGAATCTGGCCAGGGCGGCCAACCGGCCGGTCAAGGTCTGGACCTGGTTCCTCTCTCCTGGTGTTTCCATATCAAGGATTGCCTGGACCTTCAGCGGGTTAGCTTCTATCCCTCGCTGGCTAATGATGTGCCCTAAAAAAAGACCCTCTGAAATCCCGAAAAGACACTTCTTCGGGTTCAAGCGCATTCCGAATTTGAGCATTTTACCGATGACTACGGCCAAATCCCGGACGTGGGCCCCCGCAGTTAAGCTTTTGACCAACATGTCGTCAACGTAAACTTCCACGGTTTTACCCATCTCTTGTTCCAGCATTTGGTTCACCATCCGTTGGTAGGTGGCGCCGGCGTTCTTTAGACCGTACGGCATCCTCTTATAGCAGTAGGTGCCTCGGTCGGTTGTGAATGACGTATGTTCTTCATCATCCGGGTGCATCCGTATCTGGTTGTACCCGGCGTAGGCGTCCATGAAGCTGAGCAGCTTGAAGCCGGATGTGGAGTCAATGAGCTGATCAATCCGAGGGAGCGGGAAGCTGTCCTTTGGGCACGCCCGGTTTAGATTAGTGAAGTCCACGCACATACGCCACTGACCGGCTGCCTTCTTCGGTACCATGACCACGTTGGCGAGCCAGCGCGGGTACTGGACTTCCCGGATGAAACCTATGCCCATGAGTTTCTGCACTTCTTCTCTAATCGCCTCATATTTTGCCGGGCTGAAAGACCTCCTCTTTTGCCTCGTCGGGGGGACGCTGGGTAATGAGTTTAGCCGGTGAACGACTATCTCTGGGGATATGCCCGGCATGTCTTCGTAGGACCATGCGAAGACCGAACTGTGGTCCCGGAGAAAGGCGATGAGTTCTTCCCTGACGACCGGGTCGAGTTGTGTCCCTATCACTACGCTTCGGTCCGGGTGGTCTTTGGAAATACAGATGGCTTCGGTTTCCTCCACGGCCGAAGGTCGCTCTGGTTTCTCGGTGAACGTGAATCGCCTAACTCTACCTGGAGCGATGTCATCACGGGGGTCAAGACTCAGATCCGGCGCTGGTACTTGCTGAGCGGTTGTAAAGACCTCGGCCCGCTTCCTCCCGTGGGTCAGGGCTTCTGCGTAGTACTTACGGGCGATTCTCTGGTCCCCGCGTATAGTTATAACTCCGGCTGGTGAAGGCATCTTCAACATCAGCATATGGCCGGCAATGAACGTTTTGAGCCTCCATAACCCTAGCCGACCGATTATACCATTGTACGATGACAGGCAGTCGACGATGATGAATTCCAAATGCTCTGTTTTCGTTCTGTCTCCCTTGCCGAAAATGATTGGTAGGTAATCGGATCCTAGAGGCTGGACTACCTCACCGGAGAAGCTTATCAGCGGCTCGTTATCCTGGGATAACTTGTTCCTCCCTCTTTGCAGCCCTCGGTACGCGTCTCGGAACATTACGTTGACAGAGGCTCCAGTATCGATCAGCATACGACTGGTTATCCAGTGGTCTATTTGGACCGTGATAAGGAAGGGGTCGGTGTGCGGTTGGATCACATCCTCCGGCTCTTCATCCTCATAGAAAGTGACCGAGTTCCATCCGGTTTTAGCGGCTTGGACGCTTCGTTCTCTGAAGGCGTAAACCTCCCTCCCCCGGATTGATCTCAGGCACCGCTTCTTTGAGCTCCGGGTGAGCTGACCGATATGGTCCCCACCGTGGATCATGTTAATGCTCCCGTGTACCTCGATCCACCCGGGGGTTCGTGTGCATATAGTCCCTATCGGCCGAGCTCGCGGTCGGTCCGCGCTGGGGCTGCCGGGACGGGCTTGGTCTTGTACGACCGCCTTCTGTGGTTTCCGATCTGGGATCCGAAGGTCCGGTTCATAGGGTTTTCTTGCTGGCGAAGGAACCGGGGCCCGTGGTGTCCGCTCTGCTGTCACAACTACCTGGATCCGAGCTGGGTGCCCAAAAGGTGGTCCTCTTCCTGGTCGGGGATCATTGTCACTGCTTCGCCGGGGTTGCCACTCCTTTCGCGCCTCTATCCCCCTGGCGGCTACAGGTACCCGGCTGATATGTAGCCGCCCGGCTTTGCTTCCGTGAGGGGATGGCGGTATGCCATCTGAGATCCGCTTGGGCGCCTTGTTCCCATATGTCTCTTGTTCTGCCTGAGCATGCCTAACGGCCACGGTCATCAGCTCGTCGTACGCCAGCGGCCCCTGCGCTTGTAAGTTGTATGAAAGTTCCCCAGCTCTTAATCCTTGCTTGAAGGCCATCCCCGCAATCCTCTTATCCAAGTTTCTTACCCCGGACGTGGCGACCTGCCACCGGTTAACGAAGGCGCGTAATGGTTCGTGGTTAGCCTGCATGCAATCGAAGAGGACCGTCGATGGCTGGGCTGCCGTGGCTTTAAGGACGAACCGGCCGACAAACCTATCGGCCAACTGTGCGAAAGTTTCGACCGAGTTCACCGGTAGCTCGTAGAACCAACCCAATGCTTCCCCTGCGAGCGTTTCTCGGAATATGTTGCAGCTCACGGCATCCGAATAGCCCCTAGCGCTTGTCTTCGACTTGAAGCTATCCAAGTGCCGGTACGGGCAGCTCGTTCCCGAGTATGTCAACTTCAGAGGCCTTTGGTCGCCAGATCCCCCTGTTTCCCGGATCCGGCTTGGGAAGGGTCCAATGCGCTCGGTAAACCGTGCGCCGTCCTGCGGTCGTCCCGCCTTCCGCTCGCTGGTCTCCATGCGGCTCTTTATGTCCGATACCGAAGCGGAAAGTGCCTCGATCGTTCGCGCGGTGGAGCTGTCCCGCTCTTCTGATGCCTGATCTGAGCGGTACGGGAGCTCGACTGGACCGGAATCTTTCAAAGCCTCTGAGAAGAGGGGTACGGGCACATGGACGGTCTTCCTCCTGCCCGTGGGCAGCCCTATTTCGAGATGCGGGAATTCGCTAGCCTTGCTCGCCGTGTGCGAGGCCGCCCGAGGGGTACCTGGCTGGCCTTCTCGCTCCAGGGTTGCTAATAGGGCGGTGGTTACTGCCTTCAGTTCCCGACTTCGGGCCTCTGCTCTTAACCGATCCTGATCGCCCTCCTTCCGCAATCGCTCAATTTCTGCCTTCATCTTTCTTATTTCCCCTGCTCCAACCGGGTCGGGATTCTCTGAGACTTGACGATCGTGAGCCTCGTTTCGAACAGGAGGAAGTGCGAACCTCGCACCGACCTCGGCCTTTATGCTACGGGCCGGGCCGGGGAACTGAATTCGCGCTTCCGGACTTCCTTTGCGGTCGGGGGAAAGAACGAACCTCGCACCGATCGCGGCCCCTGCGTGTGGGGCCCGGTCGGGGAACTGAATTCGTCCTTTCGATCCTTCCGTGCTTGTCTTTATCTTTCTTCCTTCCATGGCTTCCGGACTACGGTTTTAGCGATCTCTTAAAGGGTCACCAGGGCCCTACTTTCCGGCACAGCGACACTGACTTTTTGAACGATATTCCCACAGACGGCGCCAATTGTTTCTGCCTAAACCCGGGGGTCTTGGTAGATACTTGATGAATCCAACTCGATCTCCTGCAATCCTGCTTACTAAGGGGAATACCGGGCGGGCCGGCCTTCACCTCTCCGATGCCTAAGTTAGTATAGTTGGAATATATATAACCTGGGCACGTATGTAAGCAGGGAGAGAGACAAGTTACCTATTTATGGTGGTAGCTGAGGCCTATATATAGGTGGTTGGGGGTGAGGGCTGGCCTCATTCTTCGATGTGGGACTAGTTCTCTTCTGTTTGGACATTCTGGTGCCCTCTTTGGCAGGCGGGCGTCCCTGGTCCCAGGATCCCTGGAGGCAGGATAGACCGCTGGGGCCCGAGGCCTGGTGCTGGTGGTCCGATCCTGGGTCCTGGTCCGGGCCCTGGTGCGCTTGCTGCGGGTCTGTGGGCCCTGGTGTAGCCTCTCTGGCTACTGTCAACACCTTCGTTTTTCTTGAATTTGTCGATCTTCGTCGTGATATTGTAATGATTTCTATCGTTATCTTTGTTCTTGAACCTATTCTAATTGTATGTATTCATGCTTTTATCAACTATGAAACCCTCCCGTAAACCCTAGAGTAGAGTAGTACGTACATAGAATTGCGATATCAAACCCTATGGTGGTCATGAACTGATGAAAATGAATAACTTGTCTGGGGAATTTTTTTTTTTTTTGGAGAGGGGAAATATAAATATATAGATCCCTGTTAATCAATGAAGTTTGGAAGAAGATATGTTTCCAGATCACTTTGATTTTGGATGAGCAGGATCCCTCCTTTTTATCACTATTTGATACCTAATGATTATAGGGACTACATAAGAACCATCTTCTGTACGGCCAAGAATAAAAACTTTCTTTGTTGTTTTCAACCAACATGCTACCATAACCTAATTTGATTCAGTAATATTTGACCTCCTGAAAACAAAAGAAAAGAAATATGTTAAAAGATAGTTGTATCAACAATAGATGTATAAATGCATTCATTAAAAGCATAAATGATTTTTTATAGCATGTCAATGGGACCTCCGCAACGAGGAAAAAGTAAAGGAGTGAAAGAAGAGGGAAAAGATGTTGGAAATTATGACAAATGGACTAATGAAGAGAACAATGAGTTGCTGCAAGTCTTGGTTGACGCCGCCAAACGTGGATGGTGCGATCCTCAAAGTGGTTTAATAGACAAAAAAACAGTTGAGAGCAAAATACTTCCACCTTTTAATAAAAAGCTAGGGTGTGAAAAAACTTATAAACATTACACTCATCGAGTGAAATGGTTTAAGAAACAATACTTTCAGTATAGTGAGCTTATACGTCATAGTTCTGGCTTTGGGTGGGACCCAGTTCTGAAGAAAATAACTACTAGTGATGAAGTATGGAAAAACTACTTCAAGGTAAGAAACTATACCTTAGTTTTTATTAGTGCAACTTTATGTAAATTTTACTTGATTAATTTTACCTATATCAAGTTCTGAAGCCTTCACAACCAGACATTTATAGACTGTGAGGATCTGAAAATTGCAGTGGGAAATGGAGTTGCCAAAAGGAAGTTTTCAATTAGCCTGGGAGTTGATACTGATGCAACCACATACGTGGTTGAAGATAGTGAAAGTGGTGCTTTCAATGACTTGGTCTATGATAACACTGTTGGTGTTTTCATTCAAGTGGGGGATGAATCGTCCTTCCAAGGTCATCCATCACAACCACCATCCTTGCCTTCTCAGGCCACAAATATGGCAGTTCCTAGTCACACAGTGGAGAACAATACTGAAAGTGGTGCATCTAAGAAACGCAACAGAATTGAGCTTGAGAAAAATAACAGCTCAATTGATGATGTTTCTGAAGCTGAAGTTCTGAAAAGGCTATCTCTTGATATTGGCTCCATTGCCAGCAACTTCAACAAAATGTATAGCCTAATGGAGAAAAGAGAATCACAGGATAACGAATGTACATCAAGTTCCCCCAATTTATATCTATTTCATTTTCTATTGTTTTTGCATTTTTTTTCTTTCTATTTCACCTCTTTTGGGCTTGGGCCAATAAGTTCAAAACTATTAAAATCCACGAAATTCCATCAAAAATGTTTACAGGAATTCTAAAAAGTCTATTAGGAAGAATTCATAAAGTTTTACAAATTTATCAAAGAATCTATAGAAATCAATAAATTCATGAATACTTATAAAATCCATCACTTAAAATAAATCCATTAGAATCCAAATACAATACAACCCCCTTAAAGATTATTATGGATTGTAGAAGTTTTGGGGTATTCAATTTGGATTTATAAAAGAAGATTTTAAATCCACTAAAGTTTGAGGGTATTCAATTATGATTTCAATTAACTTTTTAAAAGTTTATAGAAGTTTAAAGGTATTCAAAAACTTTACAAATTTTGAAAGATTCATTAAATGATGGATTTACATAGATTGTTTACTATAAATTGTAAAGAAAACAAACTTCCATCAATTCAATCTCTAGACTCAAGATTTTCTTGGATTTATAATTCTTTCTTTTCATTACTCTCTCTCTCTCTCTCTCTCTCTATGTATAACTCTAAATGGGTCGCAATTTTCTCATACATATTTTACAATAGGGGCTAGCTATATAAGTTGGTAGTAATAGAATAGTACAACGAGTACATGACGACGACCCCAACTATCTTTCTGACGGCCGCATATATAAAAAAAACTCACGCATTTCATAAGTAATCTTATCAATTAACTTTCTTGCACCAATTCGATCTAATCTCATATTTTATCGACCAATCTCTCTTTCTCTCTCTCTCTCAATCTCCCTCACTCATTTCTTCATTTTTGTGAATTTATAATTTTTTTCTTTACATCATTTTTATCTTTATACTTCTTCTTTCTCTATAATATACATGTCTAATTTAATACACATATAGAACTAATTAACTTGGAAAGATTCTATGTTAATTTTTTGTTTATTTACTTATATTACATGTTTATGTTGATAAAGTGATTAATGATAAAAAGTTTGTCAAAATCTATGAGAATCCATAAAAGTTGTATTTTGTGTTTTCACAAGTCCTTAAAAGTTTTTCTTATAAGAATACAATACACCCCCCTTAGTCTTATGGGAAATCCTTTGTGTGCTGCTAGACGAAAAATTGGCCGACACTAATAATGCTCTAGTTGCGGAGGTCACTGCGTTACGAGATGGACTTCGCACTGCAATTCTCAACATCATCATCACAATATGGTTGAGGAGATTGCAGGAGATTTTAAGCACGACGCCTTCAGTCATCTGCTCAGTGCCAGACGTGTCATGTATACCGAGTCCAAAAGATCACTCCTTGAAACGAGCCTAAAACTAAGTAAGAATAATCTCTAAATGAGAAAAACTTCTAGTTAACTGCCGGCACTCAATTATTACTTTGTGTTATTGTTTCATAATGGTTTGTGAAAGTGAGTGGCAGTTCGTTCAAAAAGTGATAATATCACAGCAAATCCATCTATAATGAAATACTAACAGTAGCAGATCCAGGAAAACAATGAAATACTAAAAATATCAAGAGCAGCAAAAGAATAAGAAACCATGAGATTCTCTGGGAACACAAGAAAAGTACACTCGTTATGACTTATTTTTATACGACGGTACTGAAACGTGAAAAACAATAAAACTGAAATGCTGGATGCATGCGTAATAAAAGGTCAGCATGCACTACTCTTTTCTTTTCTTTTTACAAATTTATCTTCAACTCATTTCCCTACTCTCAGATGCTTCATATGATGGCTAAATCACTACCAGGAGACACGCCAAAGACATGATTCACTATCAAAAATAAATAAATAAATAAAGCAAAATGTCTCTAGATCTAACATCAGGATCTTTTGAAGACATTGACAAGTTATCAATCCATCGGCCGGACCATCTTTTCTAACATCGATGTTCCCATGAAAATCGTCAGCTGAACATCCTTCATATATTTTGACAACTGAGACGAAACAATAATCAACTATTAGAGAGTACATTCAAAAATTGAAAAGATCAACAAAAGATTCCAAGTTGGTAAACAGTGTAAATAAATATTGATTCACTTACTTGCTCGTCCCTCATCTTATGAAAGCCTAATTTCTTTGTCCAGATGGACTCAGCTTCCTCAGCAGCAGGGAGAACCAGTTTTTCCACTTTCAGGGAAAGGAGCAACATTTCTATACAGGAAAATAATACTTGGAAGTAACCCTATAAGAACATACATATGAGGTCCAACACAAATTAAGAAGCAATTATCAACTTGACACATGAGGATTTCAAAACCGAAATCCATACTTACTTTTCCTTGATGCTCTCTACTTGTAGCCACAATCGGAAGCTCAGCAACTTCTCTACCAAATATCCTAAGAAGACCAGCAGATACAACAACAGACCTATCCAAAATATAGATATCAGAAATCGAGATGATTCAATGTGTAAACTATGAAATACAGTTTCAAATTTTCAATATAGACCAGAACAGCAACATACCTCACTGTTAAAACAACACAATACATTCCTCCAAACTCTTGGACTGAAATATTTCTCCTGAAAATTGGCATGAAAAAAAAATTGTTTATGAAATGTTGTTGGCAGAAATCTAACATTGAGTAGATGATAGTTCAAAGGAAAAAGCAAAATCAATGTATGCATAGCCTTTTTGTAAATTTGTCACTTTGATTAGGATTATTGAAATACTTGGACCAACGGAAATATTCCTACTTCAATTTATAGAACAGTTAGATATGATGTCGTGCTAAGATTAGTTGTGCTGGAATTCATATCATCAATTCAAAAATTTGAAAACCTCACAAGTTGCAACATAAAACTTCACAATTGATCTCAACAGTTACTGCTATATCTGAACTCATATACAAGTGTTGCAGATTAAGAAGCGAGCGGACAATAAGGGATACTTACCCATATACCATAACAGGAATCAAATCACCACCAGATTTTGCAACAATGGGATCAAAGATAATGAACCAAACATAATTAGGCAAAATAAAGTGAGACTATTGAACGTTTAACAGTAGATTTTCTCAGACAACCAAACAAGAGGCGACAACAAATAGGCAAAGTAAATGATACTGTTGACCATTTAAGAGTAAATTTTCTCAGACAACCAGACAAGAGGCAACAACATATAGGAAGTAGAATTCTATACTTTATAGACATAGACATACAATAGTTACTTAAGACGCAAAAAATTTAACCCAATATTACCATCTGAGAGCATTTAAAAACAGATATGAATCATCAACAATCAGATTTGGAAGGAAAACGTACCCCAAAAAAAAAAATATCCCAGTTCAGAAAAAGGCATCAATTTTCAGAGTGCTTTGAATATATTAAGAGAAAGAGGAGAAATCATGAATGAAATACATCACAGAATCACATATACTTACTCGAAAAATTGCAGCAGCACTTGATAAAAATGGAAGATGTTCTGGACGGCGACTTTTTCCACTAAAATTTCTCCATTGAACATCATCTGCCACTCCATCAATAAATACACCTTTATCTGCATGCTTCCTGATTATGGGATCTGACAATGGAGCTGGAACCCTCTCTGCTTCCTTGAATACTAAATTCTGTAAGGCCAAAAAAATCCTATCACAGTCATCACAGCAAAACCACTTATCCTTGGGGAGCTCCTGCAGTGAGGTGAATGAAAACAAATTATTACCCTAGCTCAACCAAAGAGTACAAACCAATGCATGTTAAAAAACTCACTTTAAAGTCACATAATCCATTGTCCCGCAAGCAACCAACATGAAACTCCTTCTCACACTGGATAAGAATTGATAGTGAGGTTAACAATGACACAAGTGGTAAAGATAATTTTGGTATAATTCCAGGTGTATATGAACAGAAGCATGGAAAGGCGAGTCATACTTGGTCACAGATTATAACTGTTCGCTCATCGAATATAGCTGCACTAAAGTCGTTGCTCCTGATAAAAATAGTATAAACAGTTAGCAGTTATACAAAACTGATAATAAACCAAAAATGAGCAAAGTAATCAAAGAAAACACTTCTCCAATGCACGCCTACAATCTACATTCTTCACTTTAAGGTAACAAACAAAAATACAAAGTGGTAATCCCAGGAAACTGTTAGTCGCCATAGAATTATGTTGAAAGAAGTGATGCAGTCAGGCTAATTAATTTGATCAAGTTACTGCACCTTTATACTCCTATTCAACCCAGACTTCATATGAAATTTGCACTTCCCAGATGACGAATCTTTACTTCAAAACATTTTATGTATAGAAGAATTAATAAAATATAAAAGCTTGAGCACCACACCTGCAGAGTACACAACCACCAATTTCAATTTCAGGTGCTTTGAACTCTCATGTCAAACGTATGACAATTGGTCTTGCAATACTTGAAGAACCTCCGGCAGCAGTTTTACTAACATTTTAAAAATTCTCTCTACAGTTTGGACAATGCCAATCGCTTTCAGGAATCCACTCTGAATCCAAACAAGCTGCAATAAGAAACTAATTAGACCCACAAAAGCATATATCTATAAATATATATATATATATATATATAGAGAGAGAGAGAGAGAGAGAGAGAGAGAGAGAGTAATAAGGCAGCAAGGCAAATGTGTTTCAAGAGTGAGAAAACTTAATGATGTCATGGGTAGCAAAAACCATCCAAAACCACTTTTAAAAAGTCAGTTCAATTGATATACAAAATCAAGGGAATGACAAGAGATCAAGAAGGTATGGGAGACATACTAGCCCAACCAACATTGTTAGATAGAAAAGGGCCTTCTGGATGCCACATAGTTTACTTGTGACAATAGGTGTCAAGATAAATTTCTGAAGTTTGATGTGTGTCAAAAGCCCAAAACTTAAAAAAGTGAGTAATTTTCAGCAAAAATAAAGTAAAAGTCGAACAATATAATTCAGAAATGAATCTCAACCTTCATGAAAAGCACGAGGACATCCATCACAAAGAATCATCTTTCCAGTATCATGGCCACATACTGCACACATATCATCACTTCCATCACTGGCACCAGTTGTAAGGTCCTGTCCATTGGCCAATGACATGGCTATATCATGAAGCGTCAATCCATTGGATATATAGATATGCCGGTAGCTGCCAAGAAAACATGGGTTTTCCCTGCATGAGACATTATACGACTACCAAAAAAAAAAGAAACAAAAAGCAGTTATGTTGAAGATTCTCACGGTTGACGCCTTGCAGACATTCCAGCATGAGCTTCAAACTGTGAAGGACTCATCTGTTCAAAAACACATGGCACGGAACTATTGTGAGAGAGAGAGAGAGAGAGACATTAGGGAGAGAGGGACTAGCCTAAAAGGAATAACTCATATTTAATGTGGTCTGCGCAGCTTAAAATTTTACCTCTTTGTTACAGCAATTACATACAATACCATTTCCGTGCTTGTAGCCTCCAAGTATCCTCTAAGAACAATCAACAGATCACTCAGATATGATAATGACATAAATGTAAAACCTTGACACAGAAATATATCCAGCAAAATACCTGTCCTTTCATATAGTATGCCAATTTGGCTCCATCTGGAAGCCCATTTGGCATGAATAGTAGCCGGTGAAGATCATTATCCCTACTAATAAAGCACAAAAATAAAAGTTCCCAATCTATTAGAACAGCTACTTATAGAAAAACCAAGTCCAAAATGAAAAGAAGAAGAGGGAGGGTGGTACCTTCTCTTATTGCCACGTCCAGCAGTTTTCTTCTAGTGCACAAAAGGGTAAAGAGTATGGGAGCTCGCTCTGCACAACAGTGTTTCCCATGCAAAAGAATACATATTATCTACTGTTAGCTGAGCTGAATAGACATGCAGTGTATGGATAACAAAATCCAAACATATAATGTTTATACCTGGGAAGCGAATGAGATAATTTAGGAAGCTTGGGCTTCTTAGGAAGCCGAGGCAATTTAGGAAGCTTCAGAGAATGTCTTTTGTCCACAACAGCCCCATCAATTTGGTAAAGAGATTCTGCAGATTAAAATAAATAAATATTAGATCCTCATACCTAGGTTTTGAGCAAGTTACTGAGTTATCTATAATGCAGGCATATTTTATACATTAGATTTTCCTCACCTCTCCAGATCCTGAAGAAAGCTTCATTAATAGCAGAACCAGCAACTGCCTCTAGGACTTCATCCAGCTTGTTCAGTGGAGCAGTCTTCAATTCTTGGATGATATTATAAACCGCTCTCCCATTCTCCAAGAAAATGTGATTATTAGGATGGCGAGTTTTGACACCAGCATGCTGCTCAAACTCAAACGCACTGAGTACCTGTTCACATTGCAGAATCAATCAGCTATAACTCATACTGGAGTCAAACTATAAACAGGTTAAATAGTGATTAAACTTACATTGGAGTAATTGCAGGATGAACAGCCACACAAATAACAACCACCACTTATAATTCCATCCAATTCTACCTGCCAAGCATACATTTTATATTAGACCTCTCAACAAAGAAAAAAACTCAAACCGCAAGCATATGAGGAATATTAAAAAGAAGCCTACTATAATCTACCTATCTGTGACCCAGTGGAAACATACTTCACTCGAGCTCCATCAAGAATACCAGTAGCTAATAGCTTTTTAACATTACTAGGATAGGACTCCGGAACTTTGCTGGAATCCAACTCCCTGGGTGCATAAGACCTTTCTCGGAACCCCCAACTCGTGCCAGCCATTTCTCGACAGTCAGTTTCAGGCTCACCTCCATACGGCAAATCACAACCAAACCCATTATGTACAGTCTGACTCGGTGAACTAAACGACTGGTTCTCATAATCCTCCTTCCTTTTACTGAACTTAAAAGTGATCTTCCGGATCCCAGACGAACTAGACGGCTTAGGAATCTCAACTACAACACGAGTGGTATCCGATGCCTCCGTCTCAATCTGGCCATTATCATTCTCACCAGGCTGTCCAACACTCACACTCTCCTCATCATCCTCCGAACTCGAGTCCCCCAAACTCGAGGAAGTAACCTCTCCACACTCGACTTGATCACTACTTGCTAACTCCGCCGGCTGGCTAGTAATGTCCTGAAAGCTGGAGCCATTCTCTTTAGAAGACACAACGGGATTCGACACTTCGGAGCATATATCTTCATTCGAAACCTCTTTAGCTTGCTTCTTGTTCGGGAAAGAGTCCGGCTCAGTGTCCTCAACGAGACACTGATGGTCTCGCTTCAATTCAGTTCTCGGAGAGCTTTCGATTTCCACTCCCCCATTTTCCAATCGATCCTCTTCTCCCATACAACTCCACTCCAAATCCAATTCCAATTCCACTTCCAATCAATTCACTCTCCTTCACAACACCAAGCTTCTCATACAGCATTCAATAACAAAAAAAACAAACGTCCAAATTTCAAAGCCTAAATTCGCAGCAATCTGTCCAGAAATGAGTTAAGCCTTAAGAATTCGATAACAGTCTGATCCTATAATCCAGAACTATAACCAAAACAACAAAAATAGAAACGAAAAACCGAAATCCAGCGACGAAAATTGAAAAGGTAAGGTGTTTAAGAGCCTTACTGATTCAAATCTGAGAGAATCGAAACGAACGAGGGCCTCCGAATCCGAAGAAACAAACGGAGTAGGTCAGAAAGATCCAGAAGAATTCTAATCGAATCTGGAGATTAAAGAGATCTGAGATTTTGAGAGAGAGAGAGAAAAATAGAGGGAGTGAGATCGGAAGAGTGAAATTAAAGAGGGAAAGGATTAGGGTTTTTCAATTCTGTTTATAGAGTCCTTTGTTTATCTATTTATTTATTTCAGGAAAAAAAAATTGGATTTGGCAAAGTTTTGGAAGAAGAAACGAGAAGGCAGGTGGGTAAAGTCGATGGGCCCGATGGTGGGGCCTATAGGATTGAGCCGCGTGGCGGGGAAGTTCGAGTAGTTTGGGGGGTAACTGTCACGTTGGGGACACGTGTGATGGTGGCGGGGTTGATGAGATTTGTAGACTCCCGCGGGTTTTATTAGTTTTTGGGGATATTGCGTCATTGGTTCATTGTGGAACGTTGGATGGTCCAGGTGGTTGAATCCCAGGGAGTGTGGAGAGTCTTGGCGGGGTTATGATTTCATAACTGATAGGAATCCAACTGTCATTCGCCGGGAAAGTACGAAAAAGTATGGATAACGGACGTTTGTGTTCTCCGTCAGTTGTGTTTGGAGTAAATGACGAAGTCGCGGTGAGGGGTATTGGTCGACACGATTCCTCAAAATAGCCGATCTATGTAGGAAATTTCGATCTATTTTCATTTTCATTGCTTGGATTTATTAGTGTCATAATATTAGACTCGTCACTTAATTTGACAATTTTTAATTTTTTTTTTAATCGGATGAACAACTCAAATGCTTAATAAATTACCACCACATATTGATAAGAAGAGATGAGTTTCGTGTCAATGTATGCAGCTTGTGTGCTTTGTTTGCTCTAGGTTGGTCGTGAGTCCATTTGAATAGACCAAAAACAATCAAACATGAGAACAACATACTCAAATGTGCAAACTTGTTGTAGCATTTGTATAATTAATTATTAGAGCAAGTCCAACAGATTTCCTAAAATAGGGATTTTACTTAATTTTGGAGATTTAGGACTCCAACAGATTTTTCATCTCATTCCTTAAAATGAGAATTTGGATGAGAGAGAATATATTTATCCTTATATTTGTAGAGAAAGAAATAAAAATTTGCAGAATGAAAAATTAATGAACAAATCGATTTGACACAAAAAACTAAAAGTAATCATTAATGAGAGAGAATATATCGATCCCTATAGCTTGAATTTTATTTAAAATTAATAAATTTATTATTATTCTAGGAGAAATAGATGATAATAAACTGTATCTTTATTGATTGATAAGGAGACCTTTATATAGGCATTACATCAAGTATCCCTGGTAATCAGGGATTCCCTATCTAATAAAGTATCTAGACTATTAGCCTTATTAGGACAAGACACACCACGGAAGTTACAGAATTAACCTTCCTTGAACACTCCCCCTTGTGTCGCGTCCTCAATGGTGCATGAACTGTTGCCTCATTAAAACCTTTGCCAACAAACGAAAAACCTCTTGGGCAAAAATAAAAGCATGGTCTAAGGGAAAAGAGTACAACGCACCAACTACAAGTATGTGAGACATGCATAACTAGACTCCCCCTGAAGTCTAGACGAGAACTCCCCCTGATAGTCAATCAGTCTTTGAGTTCGGATAAGCGACACATACCAATGCGCTTTACATGCTTCACAAATGTAGATTTGGGTAGAGACTTGGTGAACAGATCAACTGCATTATCTTTTGAGCTGACTTGCTTCACTTGGATATTCAAAGTCTCTTGCTGCAGCTGATTGTAGAAGAACTTAGGAGAAATGTGTTTAATATTGTCACCCTTGATGTATCCCAACTTCATCTGCTCAATGCATGCTGCATTATCTTCAAATATGCAAGTTGGTCCCATCGTAGTAGACTCAAGTCCACTAGACTCTCGAATGTGAGATATAACTGAGCGAAGCCAAACACATTCTTTGACTGCTTCATGTAGTGCAATAATCTCAGCATGGTTCGAGAAGGTAGCTACAAGGGTTTGTTTGGTTGATCTCCAAGATATCGCCGTATTCCCAATGGTAAAAACATAACCGGTTTGGGAACGTCCTTTGTGTGGATCTGACAAATATCCAGCATCAGCAAATCCTACCATCACATCATTTGGTGTATCTGAGTAGGAGGGGGTATCGCCAAAGCCGTATCGGGACCACGACTTAGCATCCTCGGGTCCGGATATGTTGGCGGATATGGCTGCAGGATGGCGGATGGCTGAGCCGCGGCTTGTTGTGGCGAGGCAGGGTGCTGCTGAGCCAAAGCTAGTCTTGGCGGCTGATCGGTGGCGATCCGAGCCACGGTTTGTGCTGTTGGATGCAAGAGATCGACTAGGTGTCGAATCCTGATGAGTGTATCGATAGTACAAGCCCATGTCAAGGGTTCCTTTAAGGTATCGAAAGATGTTCTTAATTCCAACCCAATGACGTTGTGTTGGCGCAGAGCTAAATCTAGCTAACAAGTTCACTGAGAAAGCAATGTCTGGTCTAGTACACTGAGCTAGGTATAACAAAGCTCCAATTGCACTAAGATATGGATATTCAGCTCCCAAGACCTCTTCGTCATCTTCTTTCGGACGAAATGGATCTTTGTTGATATCCAGACTTCTAACGACCATGGGAGTGCCTGTAGGATGTATAACTTTGTCCATGTTAAATCGCCTGAGCATCTTTCGGACATATGCAGATTGGTGTATAAAGATTCCACCACTTCGGTGCTCTAGTTCTAAGCCTAGGCAAAACCGAGTCCTTCCCAGATCTTTCATCTCGAATTCGGATTTCAAGTAGCTTGCGGTCTCATTGATCTCATTTAGAGTTCTAATGATGTTCATATCGTCAACATAGAAGGCTATAATGGCAAATCCTGAACTTTTTCTCTTTATGAACACACAAGGGCACAACTCATCATTCTTGTATCCTTTCCCAATCAAGTAATCACTTAACCGTGTGTACCACATCCTACCAGATTGTCGGAGTCCATATAGAGATCGTCTCAACCTGATAGCAAATGAACTTCGTGGTTTTTGCTCACTTGACTTGGGTAACGAAAGTCCTTCTGGCACTTTCATGTACATCTCCGTATCTAGATCCCCATAAAGATACGTTGTTACAACATCCATAAGCTGCATATTGAGTCTCTCTGAGACTACCAAACTGATTAAGTATCGGAAGGTAATAGTATCCATGACAGGAGAATACGTCTCCTCATAATCAATTCCAGGGCGTTGAGAAAAACCTTGCGCCACGAGTCGAGCTTTATATCGCTGGACTTCACCATTCTCATTGCGCTTTCTGACAAAGACCCATTTATGTCCAACAGGCTTCACGTTCGGCCGTGTAGGCACAACCGGTCCGAATACTTGCCTTTTCTTTAGAGAGTCTAGTTCAGCCTGGATTGCTTCTTCCCACTTCGGCCAATCCGCCCTACGTTGACACTCATCAACAGTGCGGGGTTCCATATCGTCATCGTCAATGACTTCTTGAGCAACGGCGTAGGCGAATGCATCATCGATATACATGGAATTCCTTTCCATAATATTGTGCATGCATAAGTAGTTTAGTGAGATTTCCTTGTTCTCCAACATCAACGGTGAGTCTGAGGCGTCCCCCAGATGATTCAGAGTTGATTCTTGGACATAGGTGTTGACAGTAGCCACAGAGGGGCTACAGCAGGCCCACAGACCCGCAGCTAGTATACCAGGGGCCGGCCCGAGGCCCAGGACCGGATCGCCAGCACCCGGCCTCGGGGTCCAGCAGTCTATCCTGCTACCAGGGGCCCAGGGACCGGGGGCGCCTGCCTGCCAAAGAGGTCACCAAAGCTGCCCTTTGGTATGCAAACAGAAGGAAACCAGTCCCACATCGAAGAGTAAGGCCAGACCTCACTCCTGGCCACCTATATAAGGGCCTCAACTACCCTCATTAATAGGTAACTGATCCTTCCTACCGCTTATATACGTGCTTAAGTTATATTTATTCCAACTATACTAACTTAGGCATCGGAGAGGAGAAGACCGGCCCGCCCGGTATTCCCCTTAGTAAGCAGGTTGATGGGAGATCACGCTTGGATTCATCTGTCTCTACCAGGCCTACGGGTTTGTGCAGAGACAATTGGCGCCGTCTGTGGGAAGTTTGGACAAGAAACCACGTAAGCACTATCGATGGCAGAGAGTTCGGAAGCAAGACAGGAAAGGAATACCACCGAGGAGCAGCGTGTTGCACCAGTGCAAACGCTTGTCTCCACCTCGGTCGTTATGCGGGAGCAGCGCGGCGACCAGGGTGATCAGGAAGGCGGGAGCTGTGGGAGGCCGGCCGGCACGCCGGGGCCAAACCACGACAGCTCGCGCGGGAATGGTCTGGCAGAGGACGACAGGCCAGTGCACCGGGGCTTTTCTCTGACGTTCTCGGATGATCCGAGTGACTGAGAGGAGAGCCCGCACTGTAACAGTGACCGGGACACCACGTACAGCCCCGACCAGAGCAGTATGATGGGGGAGATACGGGCGATGGCCGCAGAGGTCAGTCGCCTGCGTGAGGAGGGCGACAGGGATAGAGCCAAGTCCAACGCCCGGTATGAAGAAATGGAGGCGGTGAACGCTGCCCTGGTAGCCGCCCTGGAGAGAGGACAACAGCGCAACGACGCTATGGTCAGGGCACAGGCACCCCCGCCAGTTCGATCTCAGCAGTTTGAAGCGGGGCAGTTATCGGGCGGTAGGCCCAGTGAAACCGGGCGAACAGATTCACCGGCCGGCACGGCCCCGCCAAAGAGCACGCCGACGCCTCGCCAGCCCCACACTTCATTCGAGGATGAAGCCGTGACCCCGACTGCACGGGCATTGCAGATGCTCGCCGACACTGTGTCGGATTTGAAAGCCCAAATGGAGGCCAACGAGAGAAGAGCTGCACGGCCGATGGAAGGCGCACGGTTCAACGAGCGCATGGGCCCTTTCTCGCACCGGGTTATGGAGTCGGGGAGGTCCGGTAACCAGAAGTCCCTCAAGCTCACCTACTCAGGGTTCGGTTACCCGTACCAGCACCTGGATAGTTTCCAATCCCAGACGTGCGCCAAGGGCTACTCCGATGCAGTATGCTGCAATATTTTCCACTAAACTCTGTCTGGAGAGGCGCTCAGCTGGTTCTATGAGCTTCCGGCAAATTCAATCGAGGCCTTCGAACAGTTGGCCGACCGGTTTGTAGGCCGCTTCATCCTCCGGGAGTAGGGAGCCCGGACATCGACCATCCTTTTTAATTGTATGCAAGCGCCCGGCAAGGAATTGAGGACTTTCGTCAACCGTTGGTAGATGGCGACGGCCGGGGTTCGGAACCTTGACAAAGGTATCGCCGAGATGGCGTTCAAGCAAGGGCTCCGCCCGGGAAAATTTTCCTACGTCGTACAGGTGGAACTCCCGCAGGGGTATGACGAGTTAATGGCAATGGCCATCCGGCACGCCCAGGCCGATCACGAGACGTACGGGCATCACCTGCTGAAGAGAAAGCGGGACGAGCAGCAGGAAGATCACCCCCGGGAGGAGCACCCCCCACCCCGCCAAGAAGACAAGAACAACCAGCGGACCGAGAACCGAGCCGCCCGACCGAGCCGGCCCAGCAGAAATTGGGGGTAACGGCAGCAAAGGCCCTATCATGATAAACCCCAGGGCGAGCACAAGCCGGCGCAGTTCCGGCAATCATGCCAGCACAACCGGCCGGTCAAGAGGTCTTCACCGCTCTCACCTCTTCATACGAGGACATTTTGCACGAGAACGGGAACATCATTCCACCACCGCCCAGGAGAAAGTACCGAAGGGGAAGCTTACCACGGCGCAAACGGGCAAGTACTGCTCCTATCATGATGAGGCTACTCATCGAACGAGCCAGTGTTGTGCTCTCAAGACAGCGGTGGAGGGTTTGATTAGTAACGGCCAACTCCAACGGTATATAGGGGAAAGGAGAGCAGATCCCGACCGGGAGAAAGATCGGGGCTGGTAGACTCGCCAAGCCTCCAAGCGGTTAGTTTGGCATATCACCGGTTCAACCGCTGTAACATCACAAGATATATATGCAAACTACTTTCGAGAAAAATTTCACCAGTCCCACCAATTCATGTATATTCATAGTCGAGGGATAATACAAGCAGAAGCCGTTCCGGCAAGTTTACAAAAAAGAGCAAGGGCAAAATCCTAAGGAGCTACGCCTCCCCCCTCAGCGGGCAATCCTCCAGCCTCTCCGGATGAAGCAGCCGCGCCTTCAGCAATCTGAGGTCCACCCTCCCCTTTCGGTTGCTCTTCCGCCGACTGCTCATGGATATCCTCATCAGCGGCCCTCGGCATCCGGAAAGTGTCTAGCCACCCCTTCTCCGCTCATTCCGTGTACGCATCTGAGATGCCCGATTCCCTGGCCTTCTCCAGAAACTGAAGGAACTGATCGCTCTCATGGTATTTGAGAACAAACCGCTCGTAGAGTTCCAGGTCCTCTTCCCCGGCTACAGCGACAGAGGCGGCGCGAACAACGGCACCTCCCACCTGCAGCTCGTCCACCTAGGCCTCCAGTTCGGCCCTCTCCTCCTCAACCAGCTCCTTCTCCAGGCTCCAGGCTCCGGACCTGCTCCTCCAGCATGGTCACCTGCTTCTTGGCCCTCTCCTCCAATCTGGCCTTCTCCCGCTCCAGCCGGGACTTCTCTGCTTCCAGCCGCTCTCGGGCTTCTGTCAGTTCGGCCACCTGCCTCTTCAGCTCCTCGCTCGGATCCGGCTGGTACAGATTGTACAACAACTGCATAACAACAGAGAGCCAATTAAGCAAGCAACAAGGGAAATGAGTTACGAGCGGTGCAATGGCACCAGGCAATTCTTACCTGCAGGACCGACTCCTTGAACTTTTGGCGCTTCCCGCCCGCCAAGGCTCCGGTGACCCCAGGTCTATCCAGACCAAGGCCGGCCAAGTCTGCCGCCAGCTGCCGGGCGAGTGCACTCTCCGGGCTTCCCCTCTGTGCCTCCGCAGGCACGGGGCTACTCTGCCGGGCAGCGGCAACCTTTTCCCCAGCAGAACTCGGTGCACCGCTGGTTACCTTGAGCCGTTTGGCCAGATTCTCACCGGACGATCCGCCGGTCAGCGTCACCAGCGTGGATGGAGGAACGTCCATGATCCTCCGCCTCTTCTCACCCTGGCCGTCCGGCGAAGAAGATTGTGCGCCTAATCGAGTGACCCTGGTGACGAGCGGGACTGACCCCGGCCGGTACGGAATCCGGCTCACTCCACCGAGAATCTTTAGTGGCCCCCCGGTAGTCTTGCCCTTACCGGGTCCTGCCTTGGGCGCAGCAGGGTGGCTCTTCACACGCCTCAGGACATAGCCGTCGTCTTCAACATCCATGGCCCTCGGTTCGGGATGAACCGTAAGCCAACCGGACTCCTCGTCCACCGAGGTCCGTGAAACGGCCTCGCCTTTCTCCTTCAGCCTCGCGAGAAGGTCTTCACCGTCCATGGATAGGGTGGTGTCGGGTTTGATGACCGCCTGGGAAGATGCACCTGCAGGACGAGCAAAGGTTAGTATTTAAAACAGTTAGCAAAAGTGTCACCGCTAGCACTTGCTACGCACCGGGATCTCGCCCGAGACAGCAATACTCCAACACTTCCCGCCGGATGAAGTTGTAAGAGCTCCGTTCGAGATCGTCCCAACATCCGAGTATGGTCGTGATCCTCTCCTACTCCAACTCGGATAGCTCGAACGATTGATCCCCAGGGGGATGGAAGGCACCAGGAACCCGGTACATCTTACTCCTCTTCTGCCACTTCCCGCCCGCCATCACCACCTTCTTCCTCCAGCTGTTATCCACCCAAGAAGGCACATTGGTGATGATAGGTTGAAAGCACCGGGCGCTGAAGGACAGAAAACCCCGGGAGCCTCGTTTCTTCGAGTATGATAACCTGTACAGTGCCCGGAATTCGTTTACCGTTGGCATACTCATCCCAGACAACTCGAACAGGCAGCCGAGGCTCAGCAGTCGCCTCCACTGGAGCCCTGGAAGCTGCGCGGGAGACACTTGCAGTGCACTGAGCATGTACTGCACGAAGTCTGGCAGCGGGAGCGAAAAACCGTGGCAAAACTGGTCTAGATGCACGGCAACCCAACCTGCCTCCGGGTTACAGGCTGACTCTCCGGGATTCAGTGGCCGTAGCGCCACCTCATCCGGGATACTCCACGTCTCCCGGAACGCAGCAATCTCTCCGGGGTTCATGCTACCCTCCGGCTCATCGCACACCACGGCACCTTTCCCTCTCCCGATGGTGTAGCTCACGGGCGGAGCACCAGCAAGGCGCACCCAGTGCGGTATTTCCTCAGATCCTGAGGATCCGGAAGACAAAGCCCCTCTCCGAGAGCGGTCAGCGGCTTCAGACTCCGGGGATTCCAAACCGAGCCAGTCCTCCAGTCTCTCCTCATCGTCCACGACGGGACGCCTGACGGCCGATTCGGAAGCCCCATCAGAACTTGCAGAAGACATTTTTAACCTAAGGGGAAGAAAAACAAAACCCTAGCGCTGGTCAGCAACAGGCTAGAACAGCGCCCTCTGCGGCCCCTCCCCAAGTTTACCGCAGACGCTCCGCTTAAAACAACTCAGTCGGCGACAGAGATCCCCTCCCCCCACCGCAAAAACACCGAAAAGAAAAATAAGAACAACACCAGGCAAAGAAAGCAAGAACTTACCGATTAGTATACTCAACCGAGGAAAGTCCGCCCTGCGAAAGCAGCGAGCAATGGTAGGAAAAGAGTAAAAGAGCACTTGAGGCAACGGATGTCGCGGGGCACCTCCACAGAGCTTTCGCCGGATTTCTCTCTTTCTCTTAGTCTCTCTGAGCAAGGAGCAAAACAGAACTTAAGAAGGCAGAGGTGGTCTTTTTATAGAGAGGTCTGGTGTCCTAGGCGCTTGTAATCCCCCCAAAACACGCAATCAGAGCAACTCAAACGCCCGCGAATCCAGACCCTCCATCTCAGACCGCTCCCTACCAGCACGTGTCCCAGCATCAGTAAACTTCCCACGCCATCATAACTGATGGGACTGATGGACTTCCTCCTTAAATGCATGTCAGCCACTTGTCCCGCCTGCTGGCGACAGGTAAGGGAGTTAGGAGAGGGAACCGAGGAGTCAGGCCCCCCCCCCACTTCCCCAGGCTCCAAGGCTGCATGGCATCTTCACTGCAAGTCACCAGTTATGATCTTTCAACCGGCTCGAAGACCTCTCACCAGTTATGATTTTCCAACCGCCTCGAGAGCATTGTTCCGAGAATGAGTCATCCATCCGGTACCATGGCAGTTCACGGTTAAGTATCATTCAACCGGCTGTATGGCATCTTCACTGCAAGTCACCGGTTATGATCTTTCAACCGGCTCGAAGACCTCTCACCGGTTATGATTTTTCAACCGCCTCGAGAGCATTGTTCCGGGTATGAGCCATCCATCCGGTACCATGGCAGTTCACGGTTAGGTATCATTCAACCGGCTGCATGGCATCTCACCGGTTATGATCTTTCAACCGGCTTAAAGACCTCTCACCGGTTATGATTTTCCAACCGCCTCGAGAGCATTGCTCCGGGTATGAGCCATCCATCCGGTACCATGGCAGTTCACTGTTAGGTATCATTCAACCGGCTGCATGGCATCTCACCGGTTATGATCTTTCAACCGGCTTGAAGACCTCTCACCGGTTATGATTTTCCAACCGCCTCGAGAGCATTGTTCCGGGTATGAGTCATCCATCCGGTACCATGGCAGTTCACGGTTAGGTATCATTCAACCGGCTGCATGGCATCTTCACTGCAAGTCACCGGTTATGATCTTTCAACCGGCTCGAAGACCTCTTACCGGTTATGATTTTTCAACCGTCTCGAGAGCATTGTTCCGGGTATGAGCCATCCATCCGGTACCATAGCAGTTCACGGTTAGGTATCATTCAACCGGCTGCATGGCATCTCACCGGTTAGGTAACATTCAACCGACTCGAGACCATCTCACCGGTTATGATCATCCAACCGGCTCGAGAGCATTTTTCCGGGTACGAGATCCACCCGGCCCCATGCCATCTCACTGGGGGACTCGTCTCGATATAGCAGAACGCCCGGTCGAGATCCACCCGGCTCCATGGCATGACCCCGGTTATGAGAACATTCGACCGGCATGGGCTTTATACACCCGGGTGAGTTTACATCTAACACATGTACTCTTGTCCAGCAGGATAAAAACCTTGCATCGCACTGAACTGCGATCAATGTGGGGCTCCACGGCGAGACTTGTCACCTCAACGCCACCCCATTACCTCAACGCTTATTCCAACACAAGCTGAGAAGAACTAGCAAGTGTTGACCGGTGCCTCAACAGACCGCAACACCGGGGCCACCTCCCCGCAGCCTAGCAATATGGACTCGTCTCGATATGGCAGAACGCCCGGTCGAGGTCGCATACTCTCCGACTCGTCTCGATATGGCAGAACTCCCGGTCGAGGTCGCATACTCTCCGACTCGTCTCGATATGGCAGAACGCCCGGTCGAGATCCCATGCTCTCCGGCTCGCTTTGATATGGCAGAACGCGGGGTCCAGGTTCCATGCACAAATCTATTGCGTGGCGGATTTCAACGCTCCATTATCATTCCATGCACACATCTATTGCATGGCGGATTTCAACGCCACATAATCATTCCATGCACACATCTATTGCATGGCGGATTTCAACGCTCCACTATCATCTCATGCACTCTCCGGGTTTCACCCCGCTCCATGCTCATAGCACTACAACACTTGAGCACAGTACTACTTATATTGCAAACATACTCATAAACTGTTGCACATCATCGGTAACAGGTACTCACCCCGGTCACGCCCAATCTTCAACGCGCACTTGGGGGACTGGGCACCGTTGGGTTGGTAACCCTGCGGGTCTGCGGGACAAGGGCAAGACAGTTTAAGTCCCCATTCAAGATTGCACTTGACCGGGAACTTGGGGGACTTGTTGACAGTAGCCACAGAGGGGCTACAGCAGGCTCACAGACCCGCAGCTAGTGTACCAGGGGCCGGCCCGAGGCCCGGGACCGGATCACCAGCACCCGGCCTCGGGGTCCAGTAGTCTATCCTGCTACCAGGGGCCCGGGGACCGGGGGCGCCTGCCTGCCAAAGAGGTCACCAAAGCTGCCATTTGGTATGCAAACAGAAGGAAACCAGTCCCACATCGAAGAGTAAAACCAGACCTCACTCCTGCCCACCTATATAAGGGCCTCAACTACCCTCATTAATAGGTAACTGATCCCTCCTACCGCTTATATACGTGCTTAAGTTATATCTATTCCAACTATACTAACTTAGGCATCGGAGATGAGAAGACCGGCCCGCCCGGTATTCCCCTTAGTAAGCAGGTTGACGGGAGATCACGCTTGGATACATCTGTCTCTACCAGGCCTACGGGTTTGTGCAGAAACAATAGGTATAGTCGGAGACAATCTCGTGTGACGGTGTCACAGTATCGATGATGAACGGATCGCTTTGTGCCTGGACACATGCCCTCTTTCTAGGTACATTGCCCTTGGAACCGATTGGTCTCCCCCTCTTTCTAGGAGGATCTGAACTCGACGCCGGCCCTCCACTTGGAGGTGCCGAGCCTAGGCTGCCGACGGCACCTAGGGCTGCGGGTCCGAGAACGGCGGCGCGTGCTCGCGCGTGGCGAGGAATGTTGAGCCTTGCAGGTACATTCGCAGCAGGTATGGTTGATCTTGTCACTTTCGCAATATCAGTAAAGGAGTCGGGCATCGAATCCGCCACCTTTTGTAGTTCCAATATGCGTTGTATTTCGGTCTCACACTGAGACGTACGGGGATCATAATGAGACATAGTGGGAGAGAACCACGTCAATTCCTGACGTTCATTAGGGACGGATGCGGCCCCATCTCCCCCTAACGGCGGGAAGGATGTCTCATTAAAGTGACAATCTGCAAATCTTGCAGTAAACAGATCACCTGTCATAGGCTCTATGTAGCGGACAATTGTTGGTGCTTCATATCCAACATAAATAGCTAATCGTCGTTGTGGACCAATCTTGGTACGCAGTGGAGGCGTGATAGGCACATATACGGCACAACCAAAAGTACGCAGATGCGAAATATCAGGCTCGTAACCAGTTACCAACTGGTACGCACTAAATGGTTGGCTATCTGTGGGTCGTAGACGAATAAGCATAGCTGCATGTAATATTGCATATCCCCATGCCGAAACTGGCAAGTTAGTGGCCATGACAAGGGACCTAGCAACAAGCTGTAGTCTCTTAATAGCGGCTTCTGCAAGACCGTTCTGAGAATGAACGTGGGGCACGGGATGTTCAACTTCAATCCCAACTGACATGCAATAGTCATCAAAACACTTTGATCGAGGTAAACTCTCCAGCATTATCCAATCTGATTGACTTAATCGGATTGTCCGGGTGGTGAGCCCGAAGCTTAATGATCTGAGCTAGGAGTTTAGCAAATGCAGCATTCCTCGTGGACAACAACGCTACGTGTGACCAACGCGTTGACGCATCAACCAGAACCATGAAATATCTAAATGGTCCGCATTCTGGTGTTATAGGTCCACAAATATCACCTTGTATTCGTTGTAGGAACGGAATATTCTGTTTATTATCAATAGCAAAAGATGGTCTGCTTGAAGTTTTGCTAGTGAACAAGCTTTGCAAAACGAATGATGAGCATTAGACATCGCTACAGAAGCAAGAGGAGGCCGAACCTCTCCTTGGAGCCGAGAGGCGGCTATCGACGGCATGGCGGCCGAACCGAGGCCGAGGCGCCCTCTGTGCTTTTGTGATCTGAAAAACGGATGACCGTGGGAGCATTTCAGAATACGAATCATCAGATCACGACCCGGATGACCGAGTCTCTCATGCCAAAGCTTGTAAGCATCTGAATCGCATAAGACAACAACATGAGATTCATTGGCTCTAATGGTTGTGAAATACATGCCATTTCGAACACGCTTACACTTCTCCACAATGCGAGTACGCAAATTCTCAGTGGAGGTGATCAACAGATATTCAGTTCCATTTTCAACATAAGTGCTGAGGTGATAGTCGTTGTCACGCACATCCTTGAAAGCCAGCAAGGTTCTTGGCACCTTAGGCGCATATAGGGCGTCCTCTACCTGAATTTCAGTGCCATTTGGCAATAAGAATTGAGCAGTGCCACGACCTTTAATGACGGGTCCGGTTCCTGTCATCGTAGATAACGACGATTCTCTTGGCGAAAAATCCGAAAACAATTGCCGATTCCTCAGAATCGTGTGAGTTGTTGCACAGTCCAACAAACACTCAATCTCGCCTTGATACATCTACAAAAACAATGTAAATTGAATCAATAGTCTACTTTAGACTTTGGCGAACACTTTAAAGTAAGTGTACTGAAGCAATATATGATCACAAAATGAAGTGCATTAAGGCCAATAACATAGCCATGGCATCGACATAACTTGAGAGAAAGAGATAAGCCTTATTTTAATCACCGAATACCAACATTGAGAGTTAACATAGCCTAGGTCAGAGATTGAGACCGGACACCGTCATAGGTGGCGTGGCCGAGGCCAAGGCAAAGGCCGGGGCCAAACCAAAGTTGAAGCTGTGGTAAGGCCGAAGCTACCTTGAGGCCGAGCCGAAGCAAGGCGAGTGGTGAGGGTCAGTCGGGCATTGAGGCAATACGATGCGACGGTTGAGCTAAATCTGAAGCATGGCGAGTCTGAAGACACGTCGTTGCCGAGCCATTGATGCAAAAGTTGCATTTGTTCGATAGGCTATCGATGTTGGTTTCAAAAACCGGATTCGGTGTTGAGCCAAGCTTGGCGAGTGGCCATGGCGAGCGAGGCCTGGCGAGTCACGGCCAAGCGGCTGAGTGGCCTGGGCGAGCGAGGCTTGGCGAGTCGCGGCCAACCGGCTGAGTGGCCTTGGCGAGCGAGGCCTGGCGAGTCGCGGCCAAGTGGCTGAGTGGCCTTGGCGAGCGAGGCCTGGCGATTCGCAGCCAAGCGGCTGAGTGGCCTTGGCGAGCGATGTTTGGCGAGTCGCGGCCAAGCTCCTGCCGATAGGCTGGCCTAATGTGCAACGCGAGTCTCTCATTTGTCTTTGTGATTTTATTTCGGATTTGAGTTAACATCACCAGAATTGTGGTGAACTCAAAATAATTATGCCATTGTAAATTGGACGCATTGAACCATTTATGTTTTCATAGGGATGTAAAAATCTCAAATCATTCATTGAATAAGAGAATTTTTATTGATGACAACTAAAAAGTACATCAAGGATGTTCTAAACGACTTATCGAACAAAGTCGGGAATTATGACTAAAGAAAGCCAAAAATAACAATCAAAATCAAATTTGAACATGTATCTCATGACCGAAGTCAAATACTTATTCATAATCTGGAGTGTCATACTCCTGAGTCCTACGCTTCTTGGTAGGTTGGAAGTCATCAACGGTGAAGTTAATTGGTATCTTCTTCATCGTACTCTTCTTCCTCAAAGTCTCCTACATAGTTTGTTTCTTGTTCTATGTATTGCTTGTGTTTCTTGTAGGCAGCTTGGACATCTCTACTTGCTTTGCAATTGCGTTGAAAGTGATTCTTAGAGCCGCATTTGAAGCAAGGAGCCGAAGCATTGTTTGAGGCGTAGCCACCACGCTTGGGGCCGGAACCGAATCGGTTCCCCCCTCTAGGAGCGGCGGCACCGCCGCCGTCCCGTTTCCATGTGAGGTTCCGGCTAGGGCCGGCACCTCCTCTTCCTCCTCTTCCCCCACGTGTTGCTCTTGGCGCATGTGGTGGTGGTGGTGCTTGACGTTCGCGAAGATGACTCCTTGGCTTAGGAGCCCTACCATGGGCTTGGTGAGATTCAGCTAAGAATTTCGGACCTCTAGGCCTTTTGTTGGTAGTAAGAATCAACTCATGGTACCTCTCCTTTCTTTGAAGCACATTCATCAAGTCACTGAAGGTTTTGATGGTGTCTTTCTCACGGAGATCACGGTACTGATGCGACAACATGGACGCAGATTCTGGGAACGTCGTGAATGTCTTCTCCATCATATCATCATCGGTCTTGTCCACAAAAGCTCATATCAGACTGTAAATTAAGCATAGTCTGATGGTATTCCTGGACGGAATCAAAATCCAATAAGCAGATTTGCTCTCAACCTGACAGAAGGTCAGGGAGTTGTGCGTCATGCACATTGTCGAAGCGGTCCTTGAGGATGTCCCATAGCTCTTTGGGATCGATTTTCCTCAGGTATTGCTTTTTGAGCGTTGGATGGATATGGCGCCTGAGAAACATCAGGGCTTGAGCTTTTTGTTCAGGAGAAGCATGCAAGTTTTCATCCTCAGGAGGGACAATGGTGGCTGTAAATCTTTTGCCAATGAAGGTGTTCTCTACATCTGAGACCCACCTCTTGTATTCCTTGCCTTGGACATCTAAGATGTCGAATTCTGGACGCTGAGTGTCAGCCATCTACAGAACACAATAGGGAGATGTTAGTATTTTGAATACTAATCAAGTTTGATTGTTTTTTCTTTTTCTTTTAGAACAGTGTCAAGATATATTATGGTCACATAAATCGATGCATAATGTGACATCAAGTCACAATCGATATCTTCCCTTTATTTTCTTTTGAAAAAGAGACGTTATGGTTCACAGTGACATCACAGTCACAAGCATAACGGTGGCCGGTAACATCACAGTTACCCCAATAAACTTGGCACCGGGGTGACTAAATCTCCGTATGCCGTCCCGAGAAGCGATAGAATCGGGATGAGGTAGCAGGGACACGAAAAGGTCCCGGAGGAAAACACAACCCAACTATTGAAATTGCATAAGCGGGAACGATTATAAAATATTTACCTCTTCAATTGAAACTTGATCGAAAGAAACTTGACTTTTGGGGAAGCTTGTTTTCTTCGATTTTTCTTGATGTCTTCTCAGCAACGAAGAAGGCTTCGAGGGCCGCTTGCTTGGCTTGCGAGCAATTTTTGGTCTTCGAGGGATGCGTGCAGAGAATAGCACGCAAGGGAGGGCTGCTGGCGAGCGGGTTGGGCTGCAGGCGAGCAGGTCTGCCGAGAGGCAGAGGAGGAGCAGCTCGTAAAGGTACGGCGCGGCAGGGAGGCAGGTCGGCAGCGCAGGTACTGCCGAGAATGGACCGACGGTGCCGGAGGTAAGGATGGCGGTTGGCGGTCGGGATTAGGGTTTCGGAAAAAAAAAATTCGGAATCAGGGTTTTAGGGTTTTAGGGCTATTAGACGGGAGGCTAGAGCAACGTGCTGATAACGTATTCTAGGAGAAATAGATGATAATAAACTGTATCTTTATTGATTGATAAAGAGACTTTTATATAGGCATTACATCAAGTATCTCTGGTAATCAGGGATTCCCTATCTAATAAAGTATGTAGACTACTAGCCTTATTAGGACAAGACACACCACGGAAGTTACGGAATTAACCTTCCTTGAACAATTATTATATAATAATTTAAAAGTAATCATTAATTATGCAAAATATGGGATATGTTGAAGTTAGAGCAAAAAATTATAGAGAAAATGAGATTTGTTTTCCTATTTTAGATAAATTTTTGGGGAAGCTATTGAATTTACTCGTACAGTGCAGTTTTCTAGTGTTAGAAATCAACAGGTTCGTCGAACTTACTCGTTAATCTGAAAACAGAATAATAAATAAACAAAGATAAAAGGTTAAGTTTATCCACAAGATTCATGTGCATCTGAAACAGAGTACGAAAGTTCCAAGTACTATGCACGTACCCACCCACGACTCATACCCTCATTAATATTGTTCCATCAAATCACATGGATTTCTTACCAAATATTTATCTAATAATTACAGCTTTTAATGTTTATGTAATTGCATATACTGTAATCCAAATTTAAACAGCAATTTACTGTCTAATCTACTATATTATTTATTTTCCCTCCTTTTGTTTCACAATTAATTAAAATATTTCCGTATCCCCTAAATCTGTTAAAAACTATTGTAGGATAAAGTTTTACATCTATAAATTTACATAAAAATCCTTTCACAATTTCAATCATTTCTTAAAATGTGTGTGTGTGTGTTTTTTTTTTTAAGGCAAATGTTATATATGGTCCTTGTAGTTTGGGGTCATGGCTATGTTTGCCCTTGTGGTTTAAAAATATCCGGTTTTAGTCCTTGTGTTTCACAAATCACCTATTTTTTGTCCTTATTTTATTTTCTTCATTCAATTCATGTTCAAATTCACAAGAAGTCTGAGATTTTAACACTTGGTTGAACAATTCATCTGGAATTTGAGAGAGCAAGTCATCAAGAATATCATCATTTTGATGAATCAATGTATAATTACCTTAAGTTTGAATATACATGAGTAAATACATAAGGTTGTGATAAACAATTTTTTTATAAAACCTTTAATTTGTACACAACTATACATTAGAACCATTTTAATGAAATATGTTTTTTTTTTACATAACAAATCAACACATGCATTAGTTTTAGAACCCAATGCTAAACTGATATTAGGGTTCATGTTAAAATATGACCAAAATTAAGTGATTTATGAAACACAAGAACTAAAATTAGACATTTTTAAACCACGAGGGTAAAGATAGACATGACCCCAAACCACAAGGACCTTTTATAACACTTGTCCTTTTTTTTTAATGAATCTTAAAATGACTTGTGCAACTAGCCTCAAACCTTAATTTATAAAATTGTCGAATACAATGAGAGACCTTAAGTTTAGACGTCTGATTACAAATATCTGAACCATTTTCAGGACACGATTACTTACCTAGAATAAGAGTGAATAGTTAAAAAAAAATATAATTATCGTGTTTACTAACACATAAAGGAATTGAGAATGATTATGGGTGAACTATTCGCGCGTTTACTTGACTCGAACCACGGGGGACATGGGTTTATAATCATTCTCATACATGTTATTTCCTTTTTTCATTCATACAATTGGATTTATGACATATATAATTATAGTTCGTCTCCGATTCATAAATTGTTTTCATTTCAAATAAATAAACGTGTGATATAAAATTGTTTTAACACTCACATATTTCGATGTATCACTCAAGTTGAATGTAATGAGATTATGAGGCGAAGTAAGACATCCAATCCATAAGAAAACTATACTGTTGGAGCTTGTTTAGTCAACCTAATGCAATGTTTTTTACCGAATGGAAAATTTCGAGATTATCGTTCCATGAGGTGAATAAATAGTTTGTGAATAGTAAATACAACTTTGATGAAAAATTAATCTATTGCCACCAACCCCTTCTAGCACAATATGATTAGATGCAATGCGCTGCTCCTTACAAATGTTAGTAATCATGTACCGAATAGATCTAAATTGAAACACAACTATATACATAACTGTTTCTGTCGTAACCCGTAGGTCTGACAGAGACTGGTGGATCTTTGTGTGATTTTTTCCTGCAAGTCCTGCTAACTAAGGGGAATACCGAGCGGGCCGGTCTTCTCCTCTCCGATGCTTAAGTTAGTACCGTTGGGATAAATGTATAACTTAAGCGGGAATAATAAGTAGTTGGAGAGTTGGTTACATATTAATGAGGGTAGTTGAGGCCCTTATATAGGTTGTCGAGCGTGAGGTCTGATCTCACTTTTCAATGTGGGACTGATCCCCTTCTGTTCATATATTGGGGCAATTTTGGTGGTCTGTTCAGCAGGCTGGCGCCCCCGGCTCCCGGGCCCCTAGCCATAAGGTAGGCTGTTGGGCCCCGGATCCGGGTGTTAACGATCCTGCCCCGGGCCATGGACCGGGCTCGAGTGGTGCGGCTGCGGGTCTGTGGGCCTGAGTAGCCCCTTTGTGGCTACCGTCAACAATAACAATCCCCAATAAAAGAATAAATTTACAGCTACTAACTTCGTATTTGACTAATATGACCACATGCATGCCTTTTTTTCTTCTTTTTTATATATGTCATTTTCTAACGTTATTATCATTTTGCATAAACCATCATAAAGAATTGATCTAACTTTATACAAAGACAAATACAACCCACCGAGACAAAAATCAATTTAGTGCTATATATTCCCATCCCTTCCAACCCTTTATGGGAGGAGGAACGGGGTAATAATGGGATTGCATTAGTTAAAAATAAGTGAGTAATCACATAACGAATAAGTCTAAATTGAAATACAACCATATACATAACAATCCCTCAATAGAAGAATAAATCTCCGTATTTGACCAATAAGACAACATGCAAAGCGATTTTCTTCATACATGTTATTTCCCAACGTTATTACCTTTTTGCGTAAAAATCACCTAATATGAATCAATACACAGAGAAATACAACCTTCAAGAATAAAAATCAATTTGGTGCTATTGCCATCCCTAGCTACCAACCCCCTTAGGAGGAGGGGGGGGTAATAATGGGATTGCATGAGTTAGATAACCTTTCATATAACCCAACCTAACAGCTTTTAACCCATTCCCTCACTATAAAAACGAGTCAACACCTTGTGCTCTCTTCTTACACCTTTACCTCAGACAACACCACTATCACTACACACACACACACACACACACACACTCCTCCTCCATTACCCTCTGCTTCTTATCCCAAACCAACCCAACACCATGTCTCAGAGGCCAAATCGCCACCAGAGAAGGCCATCTCAGAGCATGTTCATGGCCCCAGACTTCCTCCTATCCGAAGATGTTGTGGCCGGAGACAAGGTGACCTCTGCTGCAGGAGGTGCACCAACCAACCAGGCTCCACCGTCCCATCTGATCTCTCCTCCTCTCCCGCCGTCCGTCGAGTCAGCGAAAACCGGCTCCGAGAATGCCAAGGAGAACAAGACAACAACCATGGACGCAGCTAATAACTAGAGAACCAAATGCTGTAATTTGGCCATGGAAAATCTTATGTGTTTTCGTTTTATGTCAATCGGTGATGGTTATGTGTTTGTTATGGAAATGTGAATGTCTCAGATACTGAGCGTTTTCATGATCCTGGAAATTGAGGAAACAAATCGTTAATGGGAAAATATTTTCTTTGATCTTATTTAACGTGTTCTTGTGGTTCTTTGCTCTTGCGTATATCATTTCTTTTCATTTGAGATAATGCTTTGTTTCTGAGGAAAGGGATCCTGGGATCCAATGCATGCTATAAATTATTGCTTACAAGAGTTGTATGGCTTAGATTGGATCCGATGTTTGAGACATGCGTATATGGATGGTAATCATGGTATGTAAGAATTTTCTATCCGAGAAGTAATTTGTTGAAATACAAATTGGAGTAAATTTTATTTTTTAATTCATTCCGATGGTGGATTGGATTGGTTATATCAAAATTATGGTTTACACATATTTGTTCATTTAAGAGACAGTTGTAAGAGACTGAAGAAAAAGTAAATGTAACATAGTATTTTCAGTACACGGCTTGTATCTACACATATAATTTGAATGATTCATTTTCTTTAACCAACGACTACGTATATGGTTAGTGGATTAGAAATGTTGTAAAAGTTCAGTTTTTATGCGGACAGAAAAAAATCTCATTGACTTAGGTAGCTTTTGGGGGGGCTTTTTAGCTCCATTGCTTATAAGCAATGAAGGGAAAAGTGTTTGGTAACACAACATGTCATTGACTTTTTAAAAAAGTTAGGGTCATTTTCAATAAAAAATGAGAAGTTAGCATTACCCAACTTATGTTTATAAGTCACCTGTTTTTATTTTCGCAAATTTAATGAATTTTTATAAATGACAATGGGTATCCTTGTTAATTTTCACTAATTACAAAATTACCAAGATATATACCTCTACAGTGACGTGCGTCCTTCCTCTCGTTCATTGAGGTATGCAGCTGCTCAGTTTGATTAGGGTTCACAGGTAAACAACTAATTTCTCCCTTTGTTCATTTGTAAGATTAGAACTGAGCAAAATATGTATGCTCTTTTGTATAATATTTCTGGGTTCCTTCATTTCTGATTTTCTCTCTCCCTCTTTACTCTAAGAAACCAGAGAGCTTCTCAGCCCTCGTCTCCGCCACGACATTTCTCGCCGTCTTCTCCGCATCGCCGTGAACTTCGACTCGCGGCGCCTTCGATTCTTGGTAGGTTCTCTCTCCTCTCTCTGACCTCTCTCTAATTTGATTGAGAACTAATTTCTCCCTCTTTACTGAAAAAATAAAAAATTAGTGAAGATATTGAGAATATTTAAGTCATCAAGATTAATCCTGGGAGAAGTTGGGACTCCAGACTAAAATTGAGCTTTAAATCGTCTTGGATCCAATGTTTTTATTGGTTTTGTCTGGGTGAGGTAATTATATGCAGAGACACCGAGTAGCTTGCTCTCTATCAGAAGTTCAGAACTTATCATTGTCTCCAAAATGCTTTACAATGTAGATATAGGCAAATATTTTACTGAGGTGAATCCAAAATTTTTATGTTTATCTAGTTAGTGCCCACACTTTCAGTCCAAATATGGGGGTAACTTATCAAGTAAATTATGTAGGTGTTCTATACCTTTGTGTATCTTGCTAACTTTTCTTTGTAATGTTCTATATTTCCTATCTAGGTCAACGATTGTAGAAATATCTTTGAAAGTTGAAAATTTTAGACTATTAAAGTACAAGTCTGTTGCTCAACTTCACAATCCAAAAAACTCTGAGCCTCCCTGTACCCTTGGTATCCTGTTAGAACATCTTAATATCCTGCTTTGATGACTTCAGTATCATCGTTAGCTATGTTACCTATGTGGACATGTCAATTAAGGATTGAGTTTTGAATTTTTGAATTAGAAAATACTGTCAACAGTGAGTGTGTGCTTAAGAATGGGGATTAATAAATCTTAGTGAACTTGTACATAACAACTGCTATTTTATCTTAACTAAAATATGACGATGTTGAAATCCCTTTATAGTAAACCTGTGTTTCTAACTGAATCCATCCTAATGTTGTCTGTATTTCACTTGACTAAGAAAAGAATTGTATCAACTATAGCTGCAATTTCCGTTGACCTGTAATTGCCTTGACATTTGAAATTTGTTCTTTATTGAGTGTATATTTTGTTCAAATCCAATGTTTTTAGATTTATATCATGTACACTGAGCGATTTGATGCGGATTCTGAAATTTATACGAGTGCGACATGCTTCACTTTGCTTTCCTCATGAATACTCTATCTCAAGATTTTTTCGTGCACCCAGTAATATACTTTTGTGGACCTGTGGTAGTGTACTGTGTTATATTTAGCTGATGAAGCTCGTGTGCCCCATTGTTTGTGCTCATATTTTTGAGTCTTGGTGTTCTCTATCCGTCTCTGTGTTGATTTCCATATACTTCAATTGTCTTCTGTCACGTTGATTCTTCTAACATTTTTGTTATTTTGTGTAAATGCACAGTTAATGCAGAAAGCAGAAAAACTTGAGAATTTGAAGAAGAATGAAATGCTTAGGGAAGAAAAGAAAAAAGAGAAGAATGAACTGCTGCGTCAGAATTCCTCTAGGACCAAGGAACCAATACCGGGAAAGAAGCTCTAGAAGGCAAAGTTGATACCACACTGGTTTCGAGTCCATGTTATTTCCAATATGTCCAAATTAGTCTGTAGAGTCACCATATGAACAAGATAATCAGGGCTGTGCTTTCTACCTTGTCCTAATATTACTTATTATTTTCAATCTTCCCAATAATCATCCAAAAGAGAATAATTTTTCGTTTTTCTTCTTTTCTTTGAAAAGAATAATTTTCTTTGTTTCAGTTGTATGGAAGTATTGAATGATGGTTCTAAAGATGGAGTTTTCATCATGGTATTTTCAATGTCAATGAGAAAATTTTAGTCTAGTTTTATAACCCAGTTGTAACTTCAATTGATGAACTTGCAAACTGAAATCATAGCACAGAACAATTAGAACCATCGTGTACATGCCGAAGACTCTAGCATTGAGTTGAGTCATTTTAGTGGCCAAGCTTTGTGTCACGGGGGTAGAGAGTTACTTCGAAAGGGAACGAGATGGAGGTTAAGTCAGATGATTACTGACGCGCGTTTTTTGAACACAAATGAAAAATGTTGTTTGTTATTGATGTTGCTAACTGGAATGGTATATTAGACAATCTTTTAATTGCTACTTCATGCTAATTAAGATGTGGTTTGTTATTGATGCTAGTATCGGGAATTGTTTTATGTGTTAAGCTATGTTTTGTTGCTAGTTGATGTCAATTCTTAGGTTATAGAAATACTTCATAATAATGTCAATTTTAAATTGACATATAATGAAAAATTAAACAAACCATAAAAAAATAAAGTAATAAACTATAGTATAAGAAGTTAATATTTTCATGTCTAAATTGGTCATTTTACAAATATAAGTACAAGTCAGTTTTTGGTTTACCAAACACCCTGACACAACTTTTCCCACTGACAACACTTTTAAAAAGTCGGTTTACCAAACACTCAGCTACTTTGCTTATCAGTAACTTATTCTCAGAAATAAGTATAAATCAGCTTTTACTTATAAGTCCAACTGCACCAAACGCACCCTTAGAAGTCTCCAGGGCAACCGCAAATACAATGTCGTATATGTGATACTTATTTTGTTATACAATCTGGAACAACATAATGTTATATCATGGCGAATTTGATATAATTATGAATCTATGGTCGAGATCCATAAATGTCGATGAACAACTATTTATGCCAAACAACATTATAAGTTAACTTATGTGCATATTTAGAAGTGAGATATAAGAGGAGAAATTCAAATGGTGAGGGCTCTAAAAAGAGTGGGGAGGGTTGAATTGGGGGAGGAGTATAGTGATGGAATAATGGAAGGAGTATGGAAGGCTTTGCTGCAAGTATAAGGAGAGTTGGTGAGTTGAGATTAACTACCGAGTTATTATTAGCAGAGTGTTTTGACTGTTTTGGTTTTAAAATGGGTTGGGAACGGGGTACTGTGGTACTGATGTCTATGTTGGTGATGGTTGACTCTGCATCAGTAGATGATGGGGTTTGGAATACCTAATTGTTAGTGCTAGTTTCTAGGAATGTGTTCATTTTTTTATTTGGACCGTCAACCTTTTGTTTGAAGTTACAATTTTGATATAATGATATTTAAAATTATAATAATGTTAAGACTATGTTAGTGAAAGTTTTCGAGTTGTTATGTACCGTGAATATTTAGATTTAGGCATTTTAAAAATGTAAATTTGATATTAATAAACAATTTTGAGTATCGTAATTTGTGAATTCAAAACTTAAAACATACTTCAAAATCGACTACAAACAACTTATAACTAAAAATGACATATATTTCTACTCGAAACATACTTCTAGCCACAAATAAATAGTTTTTACGTTAGAAAAATTAGATCATAATCTGTATTCTAATTCATACAGGGCATTACATGAAATAAACAGCGTTGCTAATATGTTGCTAATTTTCCTCATATGATAAATTTTTATATAATGAAACACTCATTTACTATGTAAAGTATCTTACTAGTGTGTGTCAAATATTTTTCTCCTTTATGGTTGATATTCATTAATTTTTTTAGGCATAATAGTCAAAATGCACCCTAAACTTGGCTCTAATTGTCAATTTGCACCCCGAACTTATAATTGCGAAATTTTGCCTCATCAACTTGTCAAAAACTGCCGATTTGCACCCCATCCGTCAAATCTAACGTTTTCCATTCAATTAAGAGTCACATGCCTTGCACATGAGGGGTATTTTCATTATTTTATATTTATTTCATTTTATTATTAAAAATACAAAAGAAATTTATTTTTGTTCAATATTTCATACAATTATATCATTGTATTTGTGACCTAAAGACTACTTTTTGTTGAGATATTTGAGTTCTTTAGTGTTAGACAAATTATATCATGTTTCTTATTAATTAAAATTGTGGTTCGACAATTCAATTTTAGTTATTCACATAATTTTTCTTATTGACAAATTATATCATGTAAGATATGAGTTATTTTGAAAAAAAAAATAAAATATTATGAGTAAGTAGACATAATTGTACATAAAATAAATTCCTTGTATAATTTATTTAAAAAACGAAATAAATATAAAATAACGAAAATACCCCTCATGTGCTAGGCATGTGACTCTTAATTCGATGAAAACCGTTAGATTTGACGGAGGTGGTGCAAATCGGCAGTTTTTAACAAGTTGAGGAGGTAAAATTTCACAATTACAAAATCGGGGTATAAATTGACAATTTCAATTAAGTTCAGAATGTATTTTAACTATTTTATCCTTTTTTTACTACAAGTTACTAGGGTGTATCAAATATCTTTCTCCTTGATTGTCTTGACCGTTGGGCATTCTTCGACCTGACCCCATAATATTGGATAGCATGGAGTATACGTGGTCCATTTCAGAAACACCCAATATATAAATCGTACCTGGGTCCTTCACTTCACGCTTTTCAGCTTTTCCAGTTTCCTGGAGCATCTTGGACAATTTGAGTCTTCATTAAAGCTTCGGTGTTTTGGAATATACTGCTTGGACTCACTCGTTTCGATCCTTTCTTATCTTCTCTCAGTCTCTCACCACTGCTCTCAGTGTTCCTTTAATGTTAAAGATCGAACTGCTTGCTTTCCAAATTATTTGATCTATTAGTTAGGATCAAATAATTGGATCAAATGTGACATTACATAATGGTCGCCAAAGATGATCACTTTCATTGGATATGAAAGGATGCATGGATTGACATACATATGTACGCAATAGGTCGGTGTTCATGTCTAAAATTATCAATACCTTGATTATGGTAAAAGAAACTAAAAATTAGGATTGATTGATATATGAAAACATCATTATCGATAGAAGGGTTGAACTAAGAAGAGGCCACCTCCCGTCGGCGTGATTTCAATAGAAGAACTAAGGGTTTGCTACGTACGGTTTGGAAGTGCAACAAAACCACTACATTATGCAGGATTTGACAAACTCTTCTAGCTAGATCTAATCACAATAACATAATTAAATGATCTATATATTTCGTCCTCAAAGACACCCTCATCGCCAAACAAGCTTCTAGGCTTGCCACACCACCCATCAATACGTCATATAATGATCACGAACCATTACACTTCTATATAGTTGGGGGACATCAAATTTATGGTTAACAAAGTGCAAACATGACGTGTTCAAAATAATGACGTTTCCGACCATAAAACTACAATCACTCTGAAGGGTCACTCATGGTATGTATGTATTAATTATAATACGTAGGCTTAGTTTGGTATTGAGGTGAAAATACTCAATATTGAAAAACTGAGTTATAAATAAGTAACATCAGACATGTTTTTTAAAATTGTGGTTTTTTCAACTAAATTTTATAAATAAACACCATAAAAAAAATTTACCAAACACATAATCAACTCATAATGATAATTATAAGTGTTTATTTCTCCCAAAATTCAATACCAAACTAAGCCGTAATTACATACTACCCAATTTATGACCATACATAAATACGTAGTTTGGTACTTGACATAACTTATTCAAAATTTTACGGTTCATATAGCCAAGACAACCAAAAGAAAAGAAAAATGGGATCCAAACTTACCGAAACGAAAGCAATAATTGAGAACACTTGTGCGCCTCAGGAAAAGGACCTTGAGAACGAGTGGATCATGTGGAAGAATGTGATCATGTGCAGGTCCATATTTCTCCTTTTTTTTGTTTTTTGAAATTTCTTTCTAAAAAGGTCGAGGGGTAGTAGCCGATTAATAATTCATATTATATCTTAAAAAGTGGTTGCTTTGTATCAACGCTTAAAAGAATTTTAGTGGACCACACGACCCTTTCTTTTCCACCTTAACTTCTTACTAGGGCTGGGCGTTTGGGCTCGAAAACCCGAAAACCCGAAAACCCGGCCCGAAAACCCGAAAAAAGACCGACACGGGCCGAGTCCGAAAATTTTTAGGACCGGCCCGAAGAAAGCCCGGCCCGAAATTATAAACTTCGGTCCGAGCCCGAGCCCTATTTTTCTTGGGCCCGAAAGCCCGACCCGGCCCGAAGTCTTTATTTATAGCCACGGGCTCACATCGTCTTCGCGATCCAACCGCTCCTCGGCTACTCCGTCTCTGCGATCCAACCGATTCTAGAGCTCCTCAAACACCAGCTCCTCCCTCCGTCGCCCCCTCGCCCTGTCGATTCCCCAATCCTCCGTCTTTTGATGGAGCTGTCTTGTCTATCCTCAACAGCCTCGACGTCGTCGTCTTCTCCAGGTCCTCCTCTCTCTCTCTCTCGCTCGCCTGAAACCTAAGATCTATTTCCGATCAATTTTCAATTTGTTATCGGCGAATTTTCATTTTGGTTGTTGTGAGGATCTGATTGTGTGTTTTCAATCTGATGGAGCTGTCTCGTCTTCTGTTTCGATTTTTCAGATGTGTAGAGCTTTGATTTGCTCCCTCCGCAGCCTCATCCACTCCTGCCTAATCTCCGCCTCGTAATCGGCCACTTCCTTGTTTGCGAGCTCCACCGGTTTCTCTCCTCCCTAATCGCCTCCCGATCATCGTTCCCAAGCTTCACCGGCCACTTCCTCGCAACCGGCCACTTCTCCGATTTGGGCCCGAAAAAGCCCGAGGGCTCGGCTCGGCTCGTCGGGCTCGGTCTCGGGCCGGTCCTCGTCTGGGAAAAAGCCCGGCTCGGCTCGGACCGAGAGGGTCGGGTTTTGGGTCGGGCTTTGGGATTTTTGGGCTCGGCCCGGCCCGCGCCCAGCCCTACTTCTTACATGAGTAAATTAGAGCAAATAAACAAAATGGTCCAAAATATCAGATCTATCTATTCCGTTACCAATCCGTCAACTGTCTTCGTCAACTTGCTGACATGACAAGTGTAAACCTGACAGATCAAGTGTCAAGATTGAATGGATCCAAATCATTTGTCAACAACTCCAGAAACCAAATCCAAGACACTTGACGGATTGGTAACGGATTGGTAACAGAATTGATCGATTTGATGAATTTGAAAAGTACGATGATTTTTTTTTATTAAATTAGAGGTTCAAGGACTGAATTGATGAAATCCCAAAAGTACAGGATAGTAAGTAGAATTTACGACGGGAGGACCACGTGGCAATTAAATGTCTATTAGTCATCTCTGTCAATTAAATTTCAACACGTGGAATTTTATGACATAAATTATAAAGTCATGTATTTTATTTTTTGTAAAATGACTTTAATAAATATGTAATGAGTTTAGAGATTAGAGTTTTAGGATTTAGGGTGTATGGTTTAGATAAACAATAAGAAACTCAAAATGTCATAAAAGAATTGAAATAATTTTCTGTCATAAAATCTCAAGTGTCAAAATTTAATTGGAATGGAGGACCATTAGGCATTGCCACGTGGTCTTCCGTAGCACTGAAAAAGAATCGCACTATTACAATGAGTCAACGCGACCAAAATATCTAATTAACTTGTTACTGGGCTTATTACCAGCTCAGCCCATAAACCAGCCATTAGCGCGCTTTCTGTTTTTCTTTTTTTGTCCAGAAAAAAAAATACATCCTTTTTTTTTTTTTCTGCAAAAGTTCTTTCTAATAAATTGAAGTTGGGTTTTCTTCACAAAAATAGGTCGTGAATTTGACTTACAAAGCTACAATATACTAGCTATAGCATATTAGTTGTGTTATTTGATTGAAAAAAAAATGAAGTTGATTTTTTCTCTGTTGAGAGAAGATAGAAGAAAAACTTATAATCTTTCATATCGCGATCATGTTTCTCATAGTGTAAATAAAATAATGGTGTAGACTGCCGAATAAAGTCATCACAATGCAATAAAATTGAGGAAAATTTTTGATATCGTAAGAAGTTGGTATCATCATCTATTCATGATTTGTCTTGCCCGTTGTCTTAGATTGTGAAAGTGAAACAGATCGATTGCGATAATTTTGCTCCGATTGCAACTACTCCAAACCAACGAGAATATTACACTATGAAGAGCACAATAAAAGGATGAAACTTAGAGCAAGTCCAATTGATATGTCATTTAGAAAGTGTTAAATTTGAATTTGACATGTGACTTGGCAAATTTGAATTGTTATTGTTTGACATTTTTTTTGCTCCAATGGATGTGTCAAAATTTAAACATTATTATAATATAAATTAGGAGGAAGAGCTAAAAGAGAGAATATGGAAAATAATGATAAAATAATAAGTGACATAAATGATAGAGAAAATAATGATAAAATAATAAGTGACATTAGCCTTGGTTCATGTCAAATTTGACATGAAGGGACTCTATGTCAAATCCACATCAATTTTGACTAATCGGTTGGAAATGATTTTTGATCTTTTGTTACCGTTTTTGCTGAGATGACAAAAATGACATATCCATTAGACTTGCTCTTACCTATGCAGGGTGGCTCAAATACCAATCCAATGGGCATCTAAAGAGGACAAAGACTGTTTTGATGCTGATATTAGGTCAGGGCTCAAACCCTACTTTGGATGAAAGCATCCAAAGGGGAGATGTTAGCCCAACTCGAAGGTTCAAAACTTCAACTCACCTTTTGACATCAAGAACATTCGTAAATCAAAAATAAATGAGATTCAAAACGTAATATATTTTATTAAAAAGAAAATAAATGAAATCGAGATATAATTATTTTATTTGAAAAAGAAGAAAAAAACTAAAGAATCATGATTTATCACATGCTTGAGCAGTTCAGTCATTATCACTAGACTATTTTCAGTTCTATTTTTAATTTTCGACAAATGCTTATTATAATTTTATTTGTTGTGAAAATATCAAAATATATAAAAAAAGAAAAAGAAAAAGAAAAAAGTATGTTGTGTGGTGCGGCTCGAGCCGTGATGAACGATCAGAGTGAATCAGCTGGCTGTAGCCACTCACGGACAGGTTGCCGCACAAGTCGTGGCCGCACGCCATTGGTCCAATTATCTATTACACGCTCCTCTGGCATACGACCACATCCACGTTATTACTCCCTGTGGCATTCAACGAGCCCTCATATATAAACCCCCCTCTTACATTTTCTCTTCTCTACAAGTCGTCGTCATCGGAGAAGAGTACCATCCCCTATATCTTCTCCTACTCCGTCGCTCCTCAGCTGAACCCCGAAAATGGTGAGTCTTATTAGTATCTTCTCCGATCGGTTTTCGTTTTTGACTGTTTTTCTATTTGGCTGCTGAGAAAAGCTGAGACTAAACTATCCGATTTTGAATTATGATTTCCGATTGCGATAACTTAGCTTCGAGATGGATGATCGGATTCGATTTATGAACGGTGTAGGTTGATCTGTGGTTGATCTGATGGTTAGGACTGAGTTAAATGAAATTGGAATCCTCGTTTACTGTTTGTGTATGAGTCTTTAGCTTCCAGATCTGATTTGATTGTGGTCTTGTTTTTGATGATGAGAGTTTTTATCGCGATTTGTTGTGGACTGTTGCATCTTTTTGCATACTATATGTGTTAGTTTTCGGAGCAAAGTTTTCGAATACATGCTGGTTGGTAATATTGTGGATCTAGTGTGTATGGTACATGTGTGGAAATCGTTCGTTCTAGCTTTAATTGGTGCCATTTGTTACTCGCTAGCGATTTTATAAGCACAGAGATGATAAGTTTTGTCGTGGATCTGGTATTTTGGGTGATTGATGCCTGTGTGGTTTGAGCTCAGAGGTTCAATTATTGTCGAAGTCGGATCGAAAATGAATAACAGAAACCACGTTTTTGTGCTATATTTAAAGTTTGATGTGTGTATATAATATATATTTGGAGGGGCTATATATAATATATAGTTGGAGGGGGTTCGTGAAACAAAATTAGATGTATTCATTGTTTCTCCGTTAGTGCTTTAGGGTAGGGCATTGTAGGGAACCAAAAGTATAATGCAAAATTGCAAATTGGACATGGTTTGTTTTCTTTTTCCTGCTTGCTATCTCTGTCGTATAGAATATTGTCGAAACCTTTCTTTAAATTGTAACATTTTTCTTTTCTTTTTTGTCCACACAGCTTGTTTTAATTAAATATGGTGCTGCTGTAAAATATGTGGTCTTACTAAGTTAATTTCTTGCAATTCACAGGCCAATGCAGCATCTGGTATGGCTGTGCACGATGAGTGCAAATTGAAGTTTCTGGAGCTCAAGACAAAGAGGACCTACCGATCAATAGTGTTCAAAATTGAGGAGAAGCAAAAGCAAGTTATCGTGGAAGCAACTGGTGATCCAGTGCAAACCTATGAGGCTTTCACAGATAGCCTTCCTTCTGATGAATGCCGTTACGCGGTTTTCGATTTTGATTTTCTCACACCAGAGGGTGTCCCAAAAAGTCGGATATTCTTCATTGCTTGGTAATTCTCATTTCTTTGAGCACTTTCAATTATGTTCAGTACATTGTTATCTAATCACGGCTTTGTATCATTCTTTTGCTATTTTTCATCAAGGTCTCCTGATACATCAAAGGTGAGAAACAAGATGATTTACGCAAGCTCAAAGGACAGATTCAAGAGAGAGCTTGATGGAATTCAGATTGAGTTGCAGGCAACGGATCCATCTGAGATTTGCCTTGATGTCATTAAGAGCCGTGCCAGCTAAATATAAAACATAGGATATCTGGTGGGAAGTTCTTCCTTTCAGCCTTTGTTACTTGAGTGGAATGTTTATACATTGTGGGATGGCGACTTGGCTAATGGTGACATCAATTTCCAAGTTCTGTCGTTGTTTCTTATTCGTTTTAAACAATTGTCCCTGGTTTGTCATATATCATATGATATGTTATCTTATAGAACCAATATGTTTGAGTGGCTGCTTTGGTAGTACTATGTCAACAAACTAATATGTAGTTGTTTGTGGGGGTTTAGACGACACCTTACCTCTTTTCAAGTGTTGTATATGACCCTTGTCATTTTACTTTGGATCATTATAAAGGATCATGCTTTTATGACCCTCCTTGTGGCCGATTAATTTGGATTGTTTTGTATGACCTTGCTTTTACTGGATTTTGATCTTTCTGGTAGAAGATTTGATAGTAGGCATTTCCCTCCTGTAAATTTGTTATTGCCGTTGCTCATTAGCGTGTCTTGTTTTGTCAATTTTTCCTTTTGATCTTTCCCATTCTCTATGGATGAAGTAGGATTCTTTTGAGCTCCATTACCAAATCTTCACCTATTTCCTTAGCTATTCGAAGCAATTGATGATGTGGCTCTCTAAGAATCCACTCTCTTTGGGGCAAACATTTTCTGTATTTTTGCCCATCAGTTTCAAACTACAAATCTGCACATGTGCATTGTTCAAAATTACACCTGCCACTCCAGGTGCATCCACCCAAAAACAAGAATACATGAATTGATGCTTGATTCATGTCCAAGCCAAGAGGTATACCATGGTATCAACAATGTCTTCCCGGGGCTAGTTGGTTCCAACTTCGTCAAAGGATCTGATACTGTCAACAAATCATTTGAATGAGAAGAAGAGATGAATTTGTCAAGTGTAGGTTGTAGAGGTAAATTGATCGCTTTAAATGGTATCAACAATGTCCGAGTTAAACGTAGATTTTCTTTTCCCTCGACGTATAAACTCTTTCTTTACTGTTGGTAAAACATTTACTTCCGATAAAAATGATTACGTCACGAAAACGACGCCGTTTAAGTCAGAGGGACATCCAATTATCCGTCCAACCCTCTGCTTCTGCACTTCACCTCTTCACCATTGTTAAGCAGAAACAAAATTCAAACATTCTTAATCTCTGAACTCCAAAACTCAAAAGCCTACTCATCTTCCATGACTTAACCCTAAACCCACCACTCCCTTCCTCTTTAACCCAATGGCCTTCTCTTTCTGCACCCAATGCTCCTCCTGGTCTCTAACACACACCCTAAACCCAACACCTCCGCTTCTCTCTCCCCCTCACAAACCATCCACTTTTCTCTCCTTTCCACGTCATAAACGACTCGTCGTCCGTTCCTCCCTTACCTATTCCACCACCACCCACCCCCTTCTCCCTCCAGACTTCACTCCCCAGCAGCTCCTCGACTCCCTCCGCCGCCAAAACGACGAGTCGTCCGCCCTCCGCCTCTTCGACTGGGCCTCCAAGCACCCCAGCTTCTCTCCCAACTCCGCCGTCTACGAGGTGGTCCTCTCCAAGCTCGGAAAATCCGGCTCTTTCGAGTCCATGACGGACATTCTAACTGAAATGAAGCAAAACCAGTGTTTGACTAGAGGTAGTTTCTTGATCTTGATTGAAAGCTACGCTATGTTTGATATGTACGATGAGATTCTGGGCGTTGTGGATGTGATGGAGACTGAGTTCGGGTTGGAACCCGACACCCATTTCTTTAATTTCATGCTCAATGTTTTGGTCGATGGAAATAAGCTTAAACTAGTCGAAACTGCCAACGCAAGCATGAATAGTAGGGGGATAAAGCCGGATGTTTCGACGTTTAATATATTAATCAAGGCTTTGTGTAGAGCTCATCAGATTAGACCGGCACTTTTGTTGATGGAGGAGATGAGGAGCTACGGTTTGAAGCCTGATGAGAAGACTTTTACTACTATAATGCTGGGCTATATCGAGGAGGGCGAGATGAAAGGTGCATTGACGATTAGGGAGCAGATGGTGGAGTATGGTTGTGAGTATAGTAATGTGACTGTTAATGTTTTGGTTAATGGGTTTTGCAAGGAGGGGAGGGTTAATGAGGCGTTTAGTTTTATTGAGAAGATGGTGAAGGATGGGTTTTCGCCTGATCAGTATACTTTTAATACGTTGGTGAAGGGTTTGTGCAGGTTGGGGCATGTTAAGCATGCTTTGGAGATTATGGATGTGATGTTGCAAGAGGGGTTTGAGCTGGATATTTATACTTATAACTCTTTGGTTTCGGGGTTGTGTAAGTTGGGGGAGATTGAAGAGGCGGTGGACATTCTTGATCAGATGGTTTCGAGGGACTGTTCGCCAAATACTGTCACGTATAATACTCTGATTAGCACATTGTGCAAGGAGAACCGGGTTGAGGAGGCGACTAAGCTTGCGCGTGTGCTTACTAGCAAGGGAATTATACCTGATGTTTGTACTGTAAATTCATTGATTCAAGGTCTTTGCTTGAACAGTAATCATAAAGTTGCTATGGAGCTGTTTGAGGAGATGAAGATGAAAGGGTGTCAGCCTGATGGGTTTACTTATAGTTTGCTGATAGACAGCTACTGTTCTAGAGGGAAGCTGGAAGAAGCCTTGAGCTTGCTGAAAGACATGGAGTCGAGTGGCTGTGCGAGAAATGCAGTTATATACAATACTCTGATTGACGGGTTCTGCAAAAACAAGAGGATTGAAGACGCAGAGGAGATTTTTGATCAGATGGAACTCCAGGGAATTTCAAGAAATTCAGTCACTTACAATACCCTTATTGATGGCCTTTGCCAGAGTAGGAGGGTGGGGGAAGCTTCTCAACTGATGGACCAGATGATAATGGAAGGTTTGAAACCTGACAAGTACACCTACAATTCTCTGCTTACGTATTTCTGTAGGTCGGGTGATATTAAGAAGGCAGCAGATATTGTTCAAAACATGGCTTCAAATGGGTGTGAACCAGACATTGTCACTTATGGGACCCTAATTCAGGGGTTATGTAAGGCAGGGAGAACTGAGGTTGCGAGTAGACTCCTAAGAAGTTTGCAGATGAAAGGGTTGGTTCCGAGTCCACATGCTTATAACCCAGTGATACAAGCACTATTTAAACGAAAGAGAACAACAGAAGCTATGAGGCTTGTTCGAGAAATGATGGAGAAGGGTGAGCCTCCAGATGCGGTGACATTTAAGATTGTCTTTCGTGGGCTCTGTAATGGTGGAGGACCAATTGGAGAAGCAGTTGATTTTGCGATTGAGATGATGGAGAAAGGGTACTTACCAGAATTCTCGTCATTTTCTATGCTGGCTGAGGGACTATACGCTTTATCCATGGAGGACACCCTGATTAAGCTTGTAGATATGATCATGGAGAAAGCAAGAGTTTCAGACAGTGAAGCGTCCATGATAAGGGGTTTCCTCAAAATTCGTAAATTTAAAGATGCATTGGCCACTCTTGGTGGTATTATGAATAACCAAAGGCCCAGAAAATCCTATTGGACCAGAAATTAGTTTCAATCAGTTTCGGTTATCGATGTATTATAGTGCTGTTGGATTTCGTTGGTTGGCTTTGCGGGGAAACCATCTCTTCTAACTTCTCAAACTGTGCAAATGGAAAGGCCAGGTACTTTTGTTACTATCAGCACTGTTTTTGGATACTTCCATATACCAATGCCAGAAATGATTTCAAGTTTTCTTTTGATTCTGAATTCTACAAACTAGTGTAATAGTTGTTGAGGATGTAAAAGTATATCAGCTCATTTTTGCAGTTTACTAGCTGGCCATGCCTCCCTTAGGTTGCTTGTGTAAAATATTGTTGGAACAGTAGTTTGCTCATCTCTTAAGAACATAAGGTTGTAGAAATATGTCAACCAATTGGTTTATCATGATATCTAAGTGTATCTGATTTTGAAGATCATATATATACATATCTGCAATGTCTCATTAAATATTTAATTGCAAGTGTTGGGTAACTTGGGTCTTACAGGATTAGAAAGGCCCATAAAAAGTCATAAGATATGAAGAGCTGTAGTTAGTCCATGCTTCAACTGCTTAAGCTGTCGGAAATGAATGTAGACCAGTGTAACCTAACATCAAGTCTAAATAATTCTCTTTGGCTAAACCGTTTCTTAACTAGGCAAACCTTTCTTATAAGAATGCAATTGACATGTAAGGAGGCACAAGCTCTCTTTCTCATTCTGATGCATGATATATAATCTACAAGTTAGTGTTGTGCCTAGCACATGCTTTTTTTCAGGGAACATTTGCCATGCCGGTACATGACCTCGAACCACAACGATTCACAACCTTATTTCAGTGTGAAAGTAAACCATCATAGAAGAAAACCAGGTTTCAACTTGTACTGGGGAGGTTTAGTTAATCACTTAGCTGAAAAGAGTGAGGATGCCTTGCCCCTCTATTGTCGGACTCTCGGGTAAATCTCATGCTAAAGGTATTCTCTCTCTTCACCGACGATTGGACTTGGTTTAACTCTCGCATCCTCACTTGAACTTATTTATTTCCTCAGGATGTCATTTAGATTTGAAGACACAAATTAAGTATTTAGACTTCAGAGTTTACCTCATTGAGTCAAGTCACCATTGGATGTCCACTGTCAATGGTTCATTAACGCAACCAGCTTTTCCAAAGTTTAGCAAGTTTGAACCTACTATAGGAAATTCTTCATACCTCTTCTGCTGGTACCTATAAATAGAGTGATGCAGGAATAAAGGAGCAATTTGGTGGAGCTGACGGCGTTTCCTTCTCGAAGGGAAGGTATGACTGAATAATTTGGAAAGAGTAAGACAATGTATGGGTAAAATATATTGCAATCTTGATCTTAGGTGACGAAGAAGAAATCTAGGATCTTTTTGATATGCCATAATCTTTCTAAGTTTCCCAGAGAATATATCACTAAAAAGGAATATGGCCGTTAAGTTATTATGCAAAGTTGATTTTGAAGAAAAGTATGCTACCCAACATCGAGTTTCTTCATTCACTTTCATCCATGCCTTAGCTTCTGCATCTTTTCAGATTCAAACATAATATGTCTTTTCATCTTTTAAGTGGGCATCTGTTCTGTTTTTTTTATTCAAACAGTATAGTTCAATCTTCCAACTCACTAGCTGAGCCTTTGGTACATTATTCTTTCCCTAATAAGTGGATGCATTATGCCCGTTGTGACACAAAACAGTTTTAGGTGCATTTCAACTCTAAATTCCCCTCCACAACAGGATTCACAAGCATCAGAAAAATTTATACCCTATAAGTCTAAAGTAACTTGCTCCATCCGCTAAGATCATTGATATATTTGTAACTAGTTTTCCACTGACCTCATTAAACTTTGTCTACGTGCCAAAGAAAACATATATACCTGTAATGTTCAGTGCAATCTAGTTGCAGTACTATGCTTGCTAGGTCTGTAATTAGAACAAGTCCACTGTGTTAGGAAGATGGAGATTCCACCAACTTACCAACTTGGAAAACTCTCAGGATCATGATCTCAAATGTACCTGTGAACTGTGGAGAGTAGTCACTCCTTTCCAGACTACATAACATTTCTGATCAACTAATGAGTCCGGGCAGTGGTACTACTGGCCGGACATGTATGTTGTGGCATGACTGCCCCGACATGTAAGTTGTGGCATGCTCAGCCTGAAGTCCTAGGGGGGGGGGGAGAGGGGTGAATAGGTCTTGAAAAACTTTTTCGTTCAATTTTGCTCATAGGGATAGCAACAGTTGATGCTATCCTGTGAAACAGAAAATGATAACTGAAAATAATGAATGTGCATAAATAAACAAATAACACATAGATGTTTTTTATAACGCAGAAACCTTGCACCTATGGAGAAAAACTGCGTGCCCTTAACTCCTGAAGGACAAAACTTTCCACTATGCAATTCGTACACTTATACAAGATTTAGAACATGGGATCAGCAGAACTTGTTGCTATCCGGTTCCAGACTCTCCTAGTCTCTAGAACGACAACCTAGTTTGCTATCCTGTTCAGACTCTCCTAGTCTCTTGAACGTTCACCATATCTTGTCCCCTAAGTGCTCACATATGAAAGTTTACAGAACTCAACTATCTCTAAGCTGGTTCATAAATAGCGCTAAACACTTCTCACAAGATTACAACTCCTGAGGGGATAGCTAACCTCGTTACTATCCTGTTTAGACTCGCCTAGTCTAACATACTTAGCTCTCGTGTCTCTCTTGTCTCTAAGTGTTTTCCCACGCACATATCAGAAGCTTCAATCTTGAATTCAGCTACTTCTCAACTGATTCAGTTGTGAATGCTTCACATGGTTGTTTTCCCATATCAAATGCTAATGATATGGGTTTAACAAAAGAGTTGTTGTGCCCGGCTTTGAGGTTTATAATCACAAGGAAGACTCAAAGCAAATAAGGACATGCAAGGGAACTCAGACCCAGCAAAAACAAAACGCAAGACTCTACATTTTGAACAACCAAGGAACCAATGATGCATTGATCTCCTTATATAGGCTGAGTGTGTGCTGCAGGATAGCAGGCACACCAACCAACACAGAAAGAAAAGTGATGCAGGATAGCAGGCACACCAACCAACACAAAAAGGAAAGTTTTTGGACTTTTGTTATTGGCCAAACTCAACATGTGAGAAGGCATATAAAGCTGTCATAAGACAAGCAAATAAGACAAAAGACTTTCCTAACAATGTTTGATTTAAAAACAAGAGATAAAAGATTTTGAAAGCTTTTTCCAAAAGCATAATAACACCATGGTTCATCAAAACATCTTTTTCTCTCAAATCAAACAAGGACCAGTTGATATATTGGTTTGTGTATCACAATCCTAGCTGGTGTCTATGAGAACCATAGCTATTAGGTTATGGGTTGGATATAAATCACAACAACTAAGACTAACTTTGGCTCCAAGACTAGATAACTAGCTTTGTTGACAATTTGAATTTGAAATACAAATAAGGAGAAAATTGACTCATCACACAACCTGGGATACAAATACCTTTTCTAATCCCTTAATTTTGGTAGGTAGTCAAAGCATGGACTCAGAAAGTATGACACCTCACATCATCTTGTTTATACCACTCTTTCTAGAATGCACATGTAAATGACTGTCTAAGAGAAGCATGGTCCAATAATTCAGAACAAAGTCTGCAGAAGTGAGTATGTGAGATAAGTACCAACTTAAGAGAGACTTATGCATATGAGCCACGTGAGATAGAAATTGGGTATGCATGAGATTAAGGATATAACAGATAGGTTCCATCCTTATATCACCAATATGGTTCACCCTTATATCTCCAAAGACCAGTTCTTAGGCATATTTGCCTACAATATTTCATTCTTTTTAGGCCTTTCTGGAAAATCGTCCTCATAGAGTTATATAACATAAAGGTCAATAAAGACATCTTCAACTCCATTGAAGGATAGAATAAATTCCAAGATTCCTCACTGATTTGTGTAGCAAACCAATCCACTAATGACTCCCAAGTCAGTTGACTTTAGGGCACTAAGCATAACAAGGATGCTCCTGAGAGTAAATGATTCAGAATCAAGTGAAAGAAATAGCAGATTCAAATTTAGATTTTTCATTTTTTAGTTCAGAATTGCATAAGCAACAAATACATCCTCCGGGGAGACCTAGTCATTCTCGTTTCTGCCCACCCAAGAATCGTTGAGGCGACCCGAGGAATGGTTACTTTGAGAATAACCTGGCCTAAACCAAGTACAATAACCACGGTAGTGACCAAGCCATTCACATTTCTGCCCACCCTTGTATCGTTGAAGCGACCAAGGAATGTGTACTCAGAATAGCCTGGCCAAATGCAATCCCCATACTTCCATCTCAAATGAGCACAAGGCATTAAGTAACCCACAAAGATTGATCATGTGAAAACATATTTGTTACTTCAGACTTGTCATAGGATGGAGACCACGTTTAATTCAGCATATAATGAACAGATGCACAGGTACAAGACATACTGAAGAGTGAACCAAACAAGTGATGAAGGACACAACACTTCGGTCAAGATCAGTGACTACACAGAGATATCAACTTACCCTTGTATCCTAGTTGTGACATAGAACTCCCGAGAGCATAAGTGAACAAGTATATATTTTTTTTCAATGGAACTTTAATCATGCTCAGAAAACAAACACAAACACATACTTCTGGGGAGAATCTAATCCATGTCACTCACACCAATGGCCTTTATAAGGCTTGTAAAAACGAAGGTTGTCAAGAAGTTTTGAGATCAAAATTGCACATTGTTTCTCAATAGATATACAACACATACCAAGCAAGTTCTCATCAACCAAATTTCCAGCGGGATAATATCCTAACATCAATATGCATAGTTCTAGAATGCAACACAAGACTCTAGAGAGATATATATGGCAAAGGTATTATCATAAAAAAAAGATAGGGTACCTTGTTGGAATCCTCAGTCAGCCAACATGTGCTTGATCCAAGATAGTTGTGTGCAAGAACTTGTTGTAGCAGTGTTCACGGCTTGTGAAGTAGATCCATGGACATGTATGATCTCATCAGAAGTCTCCCCCTCAAATTTATCCACAAACAATCTGTGCATTGTGGCAAATGACAAATTGGAGCCGGAAGCGAAATCCATGTGGACATTCTCACTATCACCAACTGAAAACCGGGCTAGCATGAGTCTCAAGTATCCATTCCAAGAAGGTCTTCAAATCCTCATATTGGGCAACAGTGAGTCCTCGAAGTCTATCACATCAGTAGTGATGACCTTGTCCATAATGCACATATCCACTGTTTCTGCACAAACCCGTAGGTCTAGTGGAAACTGATGAATCAAGATGTGATGTCCTCCTGCGTACCTGCTAACTAAGGGGAATACCGGGCGGGCCGGTCTTCTCCTCTTCGATGCCTAAGTTAGTACAGTTGGGATGAATAGATAACTTAAGCAAGAGTGATAAGCAGTTGGAGAGATCAGTTACCTATTCAAGAGGGTAGTTGAGGCCCTTATATAGGTGGTCGGGCGTGAGGTCTGGTCTTACTCTTTGATGTGGGACTGGTTTCCTTCTGCTCGCACACAAAAGGACAGCTCTGGTGGCCTGTTCGGCAGGCCGGCGTCCCCGGTCCCCGGGCCCCTGGTCACAAGGTAGACTGCTGGACCTCGGGTCCGGGTGCTGGTGATCCTGCTCCGGGCCTCAGTCCGGCCCCGGATGCACTGGCTGCGGGTCTGTGGGCTTATGTAGCCCCTCTGTGGCTACTGTCAACAAGTCCCCCAAGTTCCCGGTCAAGTGCAATCTTGAATAGGGACTTAATATGTCTCGCCCCTGTCCCGCAGACCAGCAGGGTTACCGACCCAACGGTGCCCCAGTCCCCCAAGTCCGCATTGAAGATTGGGCATGACCGGGCAGAGAAGGCGTGGTGATGTGAGGACTCGACCGGTGGACTGCCATGTCGGGACAAGTCCCCCAAGTTTCCAGGGTAAAATTGCTGCCAACGGTGAGGCAGGCCGGGGAGTAGCCCGGTGGTTCGGCCCAGCTTGTGCTGGAATAAGCGTGGGGTAATATACAGGGTTGCTAGCCTGCGGGGAGGCCTGTTGGAGCGTGGAATAAGCCAACAGGTACTCCGGTGGGGTGTTGCGGCCATGTTGAATCACCGGTTAACACCTGCTAGTTCTTCTCAGCTTGTGTTGGAATAAGCGTGAGGTAATGTGCAGGTTTTCTAGCCTGCGAGGAGACTTGTTCTGTGTTAGAGAAACAATCTGCCCGGTGGGGTGGCGTGGAGATAACAAGTCTCGCCATGGATCCCCAAATTTATCACAATTCAGTGTGATGCAGGGTTTTTAGCCTGCTGGAAGAGTTTGCATGTGTTAGATGTAAACTCTCCCGGGTTTATAAAGCCCATGTGTTTGAAGTCTTGAGTTGTTGCTGGCTTGTCCTTACCCGCAAGGGCGAAGGAGAGTGACTAAACCGGTGGAATGCCATGGAGCCGGTTGAATGGTAAATAACCGGTGGGATGCCATGGAGCCGGTTGAATACTTCATAACCGGTGGGATGCCATGGAGCCGGTTGAATACTACATAACCGGTGGAATGCCATGGAGCCGGTTGAATACTACATAACCGGTGGAATGCCATGGAGCCGGTTGAATACTACATAACCGGTGGGATGCCTTTCCTTGATTTGAGGTTGACTCTTGGGGAAGTGGGGGGGGGGGGGGGCGGGGGCTGGACGCCTCGGTTCTCGCTCCTACCTCCCCTAACTGCCGCATGTAGGCGGGACATGTGGCTGACATGCAATGAAGGAGAGAGCCCATCAGTCCCATCAGTTATGATGGCTTGGGAACTTTATCGATGCTGGGACACGTGTCAGTAGGGAGCGGTCTGAGATGGGGGGAATCTGCGGCTGGGGTTGCCTCTCCCCTTTTGATTGCCCTAGTTATCAACAAGGTGTAGTTTTGCCGCCTATAAGATGCTTCGCACCCCCTCCTCTCTTTCTGTCGTATTTTGTTGAAGCTCGGCTCCTCGTCTGCCGTCTCTGTATTTTTATCTTGCTACAAAACTAACTGGGCGTAGGGCAAATTCTGTTATTAAGTTTTATGGAATCTGGGAGGTCAGCCAATCCTGTCGGTGCCGGCCGTGCGTTGACGGGAGGGTCCGTGAGGTACCAGCTGTTGGATGGCGACAGGGTGATTTTTTGTGACGAGCCGACCAGAAGCATGACTGCTGGCGAAGTGGGGCATTGACTCCTCCGTTAAGCTCTGGGGCCTGCATCCCGGGGAACTGGCCTGCAACCCGGAGGATGGTTGGGTTGCCGTTTTTTGAGGATCAATTTCGGCACGGGCTATCTCTGCCGTTGCCGAAGTTTGTCCAGTACGTGCTGAGCCTGATAAATGTCTCCCCCGCCCAACTTCCTAGCAACCAGTGGAGGCAGTTGCTTGGTCTCGGGTGCTTATTCAGTCTTAGCAACATGGACTGGCCCACGATAAATGAGTTCCGGGCGCTGTATAAGATTCTCTACTGTAAAAAGGCCCAGGCTTCCGGCTGTGTCAATTTTGCCGTGCGGGATTTCGATCCTCCCATCACTCACCTGCCGTCGTCAGTTTCGAATGTATGGAGGAGATCGGTTGTGATGGCCGGGGGTAGGTGGCAGCGTAATTCGAAGAGCTTTCGGGTGTCCGGGGCTTATCAAGCTATCGGGGATCAGTCGTACCGGTTGGTCGGCTTGGAGAGGCAACAGATAGCCCGAATTTTTGTTTGCTGGAACAGTCTGGGCCGGAGCTCTTACAATTTCATCCGGTGGAATGTGTTGGAGATATGCGAGATGATAAAGAAACCTGGTAAAGTGCCTTGCACTGTTGTTTTGTGCGGTCGTATTTTATTCTAACCGCTCGGTTTATTGATTTGCAGCTAATGCCCCCCGGCTCGCTGTTCGGAGCGAGGAGACCGTCGAGGCGGATGACGAACTTGTGGCCCAGAGGTTGATGGAGATGGGGGAGATGGCCTCGAAAACCGTTGTAGATCCGGACACCCTAGAGAGCAAGGTGCATAGTAATCCTGTGCCGCTCATGTTTTCGGATTCCCACTACGGTCGGCAGCCGGGCGGTGAGGAGAACGCCCCACTTGTTATTCGGGATGTAGGACCTGTGGGCTCACCAGGTCCGGAACCTCGAGCGCGGCCTGTGGGGATACAAGCCCCGCGGGAGAGAGAGGCAGCATAGATGACTTGGTACCGCAGAAACGGTCTTGGCGAAGCTCCGGCCAAGAGGGCGAGGATGTTTGATACCGGTGCGTCAAGCTCGACCGGTGGAGGGTCAGTATTGGTTCTGGCGGAGCGAACCGGTGGCCGAAGGAGTAGGGAAACCGTTGAGCCGGAAGCCGATCGCGACTCTGGTGATGGTAGTTTTGGTAGGTTTGTGGCATCTACCATTGAGGCCTTGGGACTTGATCGGGAGGCCGCCGGAGATGTGCGGCCGGGCGAGAGCAGGAAGAAAGCTGTGTAATTGGGTCTTCGGGTAAGTCTGATCGCGTACCTGTGTGGCACTGAGGTTCTTCTGCGCTCCCTCTCCCTTTTTGTGCTACGAGCTAATGTTCTTCTTTTGTGTACTTGTACCAGCTGGTTCATAGCCTTTACGCCGCTGAGCCTAGTGAGGAGACTCCGGTTCTGGAGAGGCAAGTGGAGGACCTCACCATGCGGCTGTCATTGACGGAGGCTAAGCTTGCGCAGGAGAGGGAGGAGGCCGGTCGACTGGCGGTCGCTCGGGAAGAGAGGAATATGGAATTGGAGGCGAAGATTTTGGAGCTGTAGACCCAAGTAACAGCAGTCCTCAAGGGAGGGGAAAAGCTCGTAGAGTCCCAACTTGCCGAAGCCGCTGATAAAGCTATTGACGATTTTCGGGAGTCGGTGGAACTTGCAGAGATGCTGGAGGTCGCCTGTGCGAAGGGTATAAATGATGCGTATTTGGAGTGGTGGGAGAAAGGGTGGCTTGATGCCGAGCGGATGGAGGCTGAGGTAGCCTTGGCCGAGAAGTTGGAGCAAGAGCGGTCTCTCAAGGCTGGTGGGTCTGGGATTAGAGGCTCCGGTGGCGCTGATTAGCGTTTTTTTTTTATATATACTTGGCAGATGTATCTACTTTGTAACTAGCTGTAGTTCATTCTAGAGGCAGTGACTATCTGTATTGCAATGTTGGTTCTAAATACAGTACTGTTCATTTTTAAGCCAGTAATCTCACTTAGGGTAGAACCGCAGATGCTGGATATTCCATGGGCGGGTGGAGTAGATGCCTTCGGTGTCTATGATGTGGAATGTCGCCGGACCTGCAGTTGCGGTGATTTGGTAGGGCCCTTCCCACGTTGGCTCCAAGGCCAGCGACTTTTTATGAACTTTCTTCATCACTCAATCCCCCACTTGCAACTTCCTTTCCCAGACCTTTCTGTCATAGTATCGAGTGATCCGTTGCTTGTATGTTTGGTTTCGCATATGCGCTTGGTCGCGCCGCTCCTCAATGAGATCCAGGTTGAGCCGTATGCCCTCGGCGTTTGTTTCAGCGTCGTAATTCTCGACCCTGCCGCTGGGCATGTCGGTCTCTATGGGGAGTACCGCTTCGCTCCCGAATGCCATGCAGAACGGGGTCTCCCCTGTTGCTCGGGTTGCTGTCATCCGGATGGCCCATAGAACCGCGGGGAGTTCCTCAGCCCGACATCCTTTTTTGTCATCGAGCTTCTTCTTGAGGAGACTTTTGATAATCTTGTTGACCGCTTCAACCTGGCCGTTGGTTTGCGGGTGCGCCACTGAGGCGAACAACATTCGGGTCCCCATGGAGGCCGTGTACTGGATGAGATCAGCATTGTTGAACTGTGTCCCGTTATCCGTGACTATGGTCTGCGGCACCCCGAACCGGCAGTAGATGTTCTTCCATAGGAATTTTTTCACCCGTTCCTCGGTAATCTTGACTAGGGGTTCCGCCTCGACCCACTTTGTCTGATAGTCAACGGCTACGATGGCGTACTTGTATTGTCCCACAGCTATTGGGAAAGGGCCGATGAAGTCTAGCCCCCATTGTGCGAACGACCATGGCGCTAACAGAATTGACAACGCGATTGCCGGAGCATGAGGTGTAGTGGCATACATGTGGCACTTGTGGCAGCCGCCTGATATTTTTCTCGACGCTGTTGCCATGTCTGACCAAAAGTATCCTGCCCGTAGCGACTTATGAGACAGGGATCGGGCGCCAGAATGGTTACCGCACACTCCTTCGTAGATTTCTTGCATGATGGCTTCTCCCGCCTCCTTTAGTTACACATTTTAGATGGGGGAAACTGTGCCCTCTTTGGTACAACTTGCCGCCGAGGAGGCTGTACCTGGCACACCGGAGGTGTAGCCTCCTAGCCTCTACTTTATCCTGGGGGCTGGTTTTGTCAACCAGGTATTTAATTATCGGGTCCATCCAGCTCGGTGGCGCCTCCTCTACCGCAAATATCTCGGAGATGGTCTTGCTTATGCTCGGTTTCTGGAGGGTTTCAATCTTAGCTCTTCGGTACTCTGGCGGGTAGTTTCCGGTTGCCAACCTTGCTAGGGCGTCCGCATGCCTATTTGCCTCCCGGGGTATATGCTGAATCGTTGCGCCCTGGAATGGCTCGATCAGGGTTTTGGCCAAAGCCTGGTAGGAGGCTAACTGGGGTTCCTTGACTTCGAACAGCCCGTTCATCTGGTTTACCACCAGGCTCGAGTCGCTGTATATTTCCAAGGATGGGATCCCCATTTCCTTGGCTAGCTGCAAACTGGCTATGTGTGCCTTATATTCAGCGGCGTTGTTGGAAGTATTGAAAAGGAACCGCAGGGCATACTCGTATGACTGGCCATCGGGTGAGGTTAGCATGACGCCGGCTCCACTCCGCTTACTCGTTACAGAGCCGTCCACATAAAGCTTCCAACCGCTGGAGAGGCCTGGTTCGACCTTTATGGCTTGAACTGTTTCGGTGCCCTCGGACCGGCCGGAAAGCGCTTCTACTGCCATCGGGGTGAGTTCGCATATGAAATCGGCAGCAGCCTGGCCCTTGATGGCCGTTCGCGGGGCATAAGTTATATCGAAATCTCCCAACTCGACTGCCCAACTTACGAGCCTGCCGCTGGTATCCGGTCTTTGCAGGATCTGCCGTAAAGGGTGATTGGTATACAAGGTGATGGAATGAGCTTGGAAATAGTGCCGGAGCTTCTTGGCGCTGACGATCAGGGCCAGAGCCAGTTTTTCAATGTCAGGATATCGGCTTTCGGCTCCGGTAAGTCCCTTCCCTACATAGTATACTGGGAGATCGAGCGTGCCCTCCTTCCTGACGAGAGCCGCAGAGACTGCCGTTCCTGATGCAGCTATGTAGAGGTATAGCATCTCGCCCGGCACCGGTTTGGATAGGAGAGGTACTGCAGACATGTATGTTTTGATGGATTGGAATGCCGCCTCGTGCTCCACCGCCCAGTGAATTTTCTTGAACTGCTGTGTCTTGAGCAGTTTAAACAATGGGGCGCACTTATCGGTCAGGCGGGAGATAAATCTGGCCAGGGCGGCCAGTCGGCGGGTCAGCATCTGGACCTGGTTTCTTTCCTCTGGTGTTTCCATGTCTAGGATCGCTTGGACCTTCAGCGGGTTAGCTTCTATCTCCCGCTGGCTGATAATGTGGCCCAGGAACAGGCCCTCTGAAATCCCGAAAATGCACTTCTTCGGGTTCAGGCGCATCCTAAACTTGAGCATCTTGCCGACGACTACTGCCAAGTCTCGGACGTGGGCCCCTGCGGTCACGCTTTTGACTAGCATGTCATCCACGTATACTTCCACCGTTTTACCCATCTCCTGCTCCAACATGCGGTTCACCATCCATTGGTATGTGGGCCCAGCGTTCTTTAGACCGTATGACATCCTCTTGTAGCAGTAGGTCCCTCGGTCAGTCGTGAATGAGGTGTGCTCTTCATCGTCCGGGCTCATCCTTATCTGATTGTATCCGGCGTATGCATCCATGAAGCTGAGTAGTTTAAAACCGGATGTGGAGTCTATAAGCTGGTCTATTCGAGGGAGCGGGAAGCTGTCTCTTGGGCACGCCCAGTTTAGGTTGGTGAAATCAACGCACAGCGCCACCGGTCGGTTCTCTTCTTTGGGACCATAACCACGTTGGCGAGCCATCAGGGATACTGGACTTCCCGGATGAAACCTATGCCTCTCAGCTTCTGCACTTCCTCTCTGATCGCCTCATACTTCGCCGGGCTGAAGGACCTCCTTTTCTGCCTCACCGGGGGAACGTTGGGCAACGAATTTAGCCGGTGGACGGCTATTTCTGGGGATATGCCTGGCATGTCCTCGTAGGACCATGTGAACACTGAACTGTTGTCTCGGAGAAAGGTGATGAGCTCTTGCCTGACAGCCGGGGCGAGCTTCATTCCTATTACCACTTTTCGTTCCTGGTGGTCATCCGAAATGGAGATTGCTTCGGTTTCTTCCACAGCCGACGGTCGTTTTAGCTTCTCGTCGTCGGAGTCGGTGTCATCACAGGGGTCAATACTCGGATCCGGTACTGGCGCTTGTTGAGTAGCCGTGAAGACCTCGGTCTGCTTTCTCCCGTGGGCCAGGGCCTCCGCATAATATCTGCGAGCGATCTTCTGGTCCCCGAGTAAGGTAATGACGCCGGCGGGTGAAGGCATTTTTAACATCAGCATATGGCCGGCTATGAATGTTTTCAGCCTCCACAACCCCGGCCGACCGATTATGCCATTGTATGAGGACATGCAATCTACGATGATGAACTCCAGGTGTTCCTTCCTCGTCCTGTCTCCCTCGCCGAAGATTAGCGGCAGGTAATCTGATCCCAAAGGCTGGACCACCTCGCCGGAGAAGCTTATCAGCAGCTCGTTATCCTGGGATAACTTGCCCCTTCCCCGGTGCAGCCCCTTGTATGCGTCTCGGAACATCACATTGACAGAACCCCCGGTGTCGATTAACATGCGGCTGGTTATCCAGTGGTCTATTTAGACCGTAATGAGGAAGGGATCGTTGTGCGGTTGGATCAGATCCTCCGGTTCTTCTTCCTCATAAAACGTGACCGAGTTCCATCCGGTTTTAGCTGCCTGGCCGCTTCCTCCCCCAAAGGCATATACTTCCTTTTCCAGGATCGACCTTAAGCATCGCTTCTTCGAGCTCCGGGTGAGTCGATCTATGTGGTCCCCACCATGTATCATATTTATGCTTCCATGCACCTCGATCCCCCCGGGGACTCGGGTGCGTATGCTTCCTACTTCTCGGGCACCCTGCCTATCCCTTTGCGGGTCATCTGTCCGGACTCGGCCATCCACAACCGTTCTCTAGGGTCGGTTGTCGTTAGTCCGGGGGGCTGGGTCTTCGGGTTTTCCTGCTAGCATAATGGCCAGGGCCCGCGGTTGTCGCCCCGCTGGCGCTGCTGCCATGGGCCGTGTCAGTCGCAAAAGCGGTGGTCTTCCGCCTGCCCGTGAAATGCTGTTGTCGCTCCGGCGGGGTCGCCAATCCTCCCATACTTCGGTCTTCTTACTGGTCGTAGGCGTACGATTGCGATCCTGTCGCCCAGCCTTGTTTTCACGGGAGGGTGTTGGTAATAGGTCATCCGACCTTCGCTTGGGTATCTTATCCCCATACGTCTCATGTTCCGCTTGGGCGTGCCTGACGGCCACGACCATCAACTCGTCGTACCCCAATGGCTCCTTTACTCGCAGGGCGTACGAGAGTTCCCCGGGCCTTAACCCCTGCTTGAATGCCATCTCAGCGATCCTTTTATCCAAGTTTCTGACCCCGGCCGTGGTGATATGCCACCGGTCAACGAAAGCGCACAGCGGTTCACGGTCAGTCTGCATGCAATCGAAAAGGATCGTTGACGTTTGGGCCGCCTTGGCTCTAAGGACGAATCGGCCGACAAACTTATCAGCCAGCTGTTCGAATGTTTCCACCGAGTTTACTGGCAGCTCGTAGAACCAGCCCAATGCCTCCCCCGAGAGCGTCTCTTGGAACACATTGGAGCACGTGGCATCCGAGTAGCCCTTTGAGCCCGTTTGTGACTTAAAACTGTCCAGGTGTTGGTATGGGGAGCTCGTTCCTGAGTACGTCAGTTTCAGGGACTTTTGGTTACCAGATCTTCCGGATTCCCTAACCCGGTGTGGAAAAGGTCCAGTGCGTTCATTGAATCGCGCACTGTCATGCGGTCTCACTGTCCTTTTCTCGCTGGCTTCCAACCGGTCCTTTATGTCCGACACCGAGGCGGATAGCGTCTGAAGCGTCCTTGCGGTAGAGCTGTCCTGCTCTCCAGGTGGCAAGTTCGTTCGGTATGGGGGCTCAACCGGGCCGGAATTCCTCAGAGCTTCCGGAAATAGTGGCGTGGGCAAATGCGCAGTCTTTCTCCTTCCCGTAGGCTGTCCCACTTCTAGGTGCGAGAACTCGTTACCTTTATTTGCGGGCCGTGATGCCGCCCGAGAGGTGTCCTGCCGGTGTCCTTTCTCCAGGGCCGCCAATAAGGCGATGTTTACCGCTTCCAACTCTTAGCACCGGGCATCCGCCCTTAGTCGGTCTCGATTGCCCTCCTCTCGTAATCGCGCGACTTCTGCTTTCATCTTTTTTATCTCCTCCCCCTCATCGTATTGGTCAGGATTGTCTGAGCCCCGGCGATCGAGGGTTCCATCCCGGTCGGGAGAAGGGACAAACCTCGCGTTGACCTTAGATTTAAGGTTCTGGGCCCGATCGGGGACCCGGACTCGCTCTTTCAGCTCTCTCCCGCCAGCTTTCATCTTCCTTCCCTCCATGGCCTCCGGATCGTGGACTTACTTTCAAACTGCCTTCCAAAAGATCGATCGGGCTCTACCCTCCGGTAGAGCAACGCTACTTTTTCGTGGATCAAATGCTTCCCACAGACGGCGCCAATTGTTTCTGCACAAACCCGTAGGCCTAGTGGAAACTGATGAATCAAGATGTGATCTCCTCTTGCGTACCTGCTAACTAAGGGGAATACCGGGCGGGCCGGTCTTCTCCTCTCCGATGCCTAAGTTAGTACAGTTGGGATGAATAGATAACTTAAGTAAGAGTGATAAGCAGTTGGAGAGATCAGTTACCTATTCAAGATGGTAGTTGAGGCCCTTATATAGGTGGTCGGGCGTGAGGTCTGCTCTTACTCTTCGATGTGAGACTGGTTTCTTTCTGCTCGCACACAAAAGGACAGCTCTGGTGGTCTGTTCGGCAGGCTGGCGTCCCCGGTCCCCGGGCCCCTGGTCACAAGGTAGACTGCTGGACCTCGGGTCCGGGTGCTGGTGATCCTGCTCCGGGCCTCAGTCCGGCCCCGGATGCACTGGCTGCGGGTCTGTGGGCTTATGTAGCCCCTCTGTGGCTACTGTCAACAGAGGGGCTCAAAAGGGATCTTCATAGACGTTGCATTGAGCAAATGACTTGACAATGGTGATTCTATCGACAAGAGGAATCGCTGGAGCGGAAACATCTCTACCCAGGCTTGGACTCCTGCCTCAAGTCACAACTGAATACCCAAAAAGGAAGGACCACAGAGCAACCCTTGGTCATACAATGAGGGATAACAGACATTCTGATATCCAAAACATGCAGTACTAGTCCCCAACGAGTGACAAGCGTCTCATCTCTCCTTCCCTTCAAAGAGCCTTCATCCTCATATGAGGATTCGTCTTTGCGATGACAACAACACGTGTTATCACATATGTGGAACTGTTAGTTCCTATTCATACAGACAACCAGATATATGAGAACACATAAGACCATCATTGATGGCTACTAAGAAATACTCCCTCATCAAAGCATAACCAACAAGAGATACTTCTTGATCAAAGTATAACCAATAAGAAATACTCCCTTATCACATCTCATAAGGAGTCTTGTGAGTCCCGAGCTTAAATGTGACACGATTCACAACATAACAAACATTGTTAGCGGCCTCAGCCCAAAATGAATACAGATGACACAACTCTAATCTATCCTTGAATCAGGGAGATCAGATTCAGTCTCAATGAATTCCTCATTAGACGTGGGAGTTTGCTCAATAGCAGGTGCATGTAGGTCTTGTTCATGTTCAGACATTGAAAGGAAACCATGAGAGCATACAGGGTAATCATTTAATGCACAATTTACCATCTCCATCTTTTCAAATGATCTCTTAGTGTATACAAGATATGCTCGGTTATCCAAGACATAACCACCCTTATCACACTTAACATCTATCCCTTACGAAGCTCATAGAGTGACTTGAGAATTTTGACCTGCAAATCAATCTATTCAAAGTATAGCATGCAATAGAAATATCATCTCCCCAAAAGGAACGAGGGATGTCAGAGGCATTAAGCAACACCTTACTCATGCTAACAACAGCACAACCGATCCGAATTTGTTGGGATGTAATAGGAGCAGAAAAATCATGATGCACACCAAATTCCACATACTAAACATAGAATAAGACATTCAAGATTTATTGAGCCCTGATAAGAACTAAGCGTAACAGTATGCATGTCATTAGACAACTCCTCAATTGTTGCTCCTTTTGGTAAAACTGAATTGATTTTCAAAAGTCCCAAACCTCTTAGCTTAAGAATTTAAACCCAAATGAAACTTTGAAGAAAAACACCAAAGATAAGCATATATTTCTTTCCAACCATACTTTTCAGTTCCAACATGCCCTACTAAATCTATATGCAACAAATCAAGCACATTAGAAGTAGATTTAGCGTTAAGTAAAGCATGAGGAAAATGATTCAGCTTACCTGTTTTGCAATCCTCAACCATACATGTGGGATACCAGTGAGCATAGGTATCTGTCTGACACCTTCTTTGGTGGATAGCATCATATAGGCCTGAGGGTTTAGGTAACAAGTGCGCTTGTGCCAAGGATCAAGAGTGTCCTCAGATACCATTGATAGAAAGTACAATTGAGGCGTGAAAATCACATGAGCAAGAACACAATTCCATTGGACTTGGTTCTCTCACCTCTCACAAAAATTTACCCTTGCCATCAAGAGTCAAACATGTAGCTAATCTTTGGTCAAGTTCCTTAAGAGATTTCTTTAAAGAGGTCTGAAATGAGTTATAAAACTCACTCTCTTGGATTAGTCTGGATCTAGGCTAATCTCTGGTCAACTTCTACAAAAGGTCAGATATAACCCACAACATCGCAAAAGGTGGCAAGTGGGAACGAATGGTTTGGGTAACCTTTTAACAAAAACAGTCCCTTTACTACTTTTTAGAGATTACAACTTCTTCTTGTATCCCTAATTTAGTCTCCTCACTTTTGTTAATTCATCAAGAGAATCGCAATCTTAGTGGGCAAATACTTTGAAGCAAAAAGCAACAGTATACTAGTCAAGTATACATGCAATAGAATTATTGTCCCTAAAGGACTCATCTTATACGACCGAAGCTACAAAAGTCACCAATTTCTCACTATGGCATAAGGAAGGTTCAGACTCACAATCACTCAAAATTACTTTTAAAAACTTGTGGGGTGTATCATTTCTTTTCAGCACAGTCAAGAACTGTGTGATCCATACCACCACACACAAAGCACCTTGCCGTTCTTTTGAAAAATATTTTGACTTGGAATTCCTAACTGTCAAAGTATCACTAAGTCAGGGATTCCTAAGAACTGAGGGATCACAGGTTCTAGGATACCTAGAGGTCGAACCCTTAGTAAGAAAAACGACAAGAAGAGAAAGAGTTTTGCTTCCTGAGATATTTTTCAAAATGTTTTGTCAATTAGGCAAACTTTCTGGAATCAAGAAACAAACTCTAAACATGTTGAGCCTTTACCTTTGAATTACCTTTGTAAGGAATGGTTAGGATGTCTCAAGCTTGCTCAACAATTTGGCAATGAGAGCAAAGATCAAGCTGATTGAAGCTTTGGTGTTCATCTTAACAATATCACTCCATCAAGCTTTAGGTTTCTGGATAAGAATCTCAGAACCTTTGGCAATGAGTTCCATGGGAGCATTACCTGCATCATTGACAAAAATCCACTATTTCCCATCATATTGGAAAGAGAGGAAAGCAGTCGTCATAATCTTCCATTATAAATTAGTCCCAACAAAGTAAGACATACATTAATGGAAGCAGAAAACGATGATTGAAAATAATGAATGTGCATAAATAAACAAATAACACATAGATGTTTTTTATAACGCAGAAACCCTGCACTTAGGGAGAAAAACTGCGTACCCTTAACTCCTGAAGGACAAAACTTTCCACTATGCAATTCGTACACTTATACAAGATTTAGAACATGGGATTAGCAGAACTTGTTGCTATCCGGTTCCAGACTCTCCTAGTCTCTAGAACGACAACCTAGTTTGCTATCCTGTTCAGACTCTCCTAGTCTCTTGAACGTTCAACTATCTCTAAGCTGGTTCATAAAGAGCGCTAAACACTTCTCACAAGATTACAACTCCTGAGGGGATAGCTAACCTCGTTACTATCCTGTCTAGACTCGCCTAGTCTAACATACTCAACTCTCGTGTCTCTCTTGTCTCTAAGTGTTTTCCCACGCACATATCAGAAGCTTCAATCTTGAATTCAGCTACTTCTCAACTGATTCAGTTGTGAATGCTTCACATGGTTGTTTTCCCATATCAAATGCTAATGATATGGGTTTAACAAAAGAGTTGTTGTGCCCGGCTTTGAGGTTTATAATCACAAGGAAGACTCAAAGCAAATAAGGACATGCAAGGGAACTCAGACCCAGCAAAAACAAAATGCAAGACTCTACATTTTGAACAACCAAGGAATCAATGATACATTGATCTCCTTATATAGGCTGAGTCTGTGTGCTGTAGGATAGCAGACACACCAACCAACACAGAAAGAAAAGTGATGCAGGATAGCAGGCACACCAACCAACACAAAAAGGAAAGTTTTTTGGACTTTTGTTCTTGGCCAAACTCAACATGTGAGAAGGCATATAAAGCTGTCATAAGACAAGTAAATAAGACAAAAGACTTTCCTAACAATGTTTGATTTAAAAACAAGAGATAAAAGATTTTGAAAGCTTTTTCCAAAAGCATAATAACACCATGGTTCATTAAAACATCTTTTTCTCTGAAATCAAACAAGGACCAGCTGATATATTGGTTTGTGTATCACAATCCTAGCTGGTGTCTATGAGAACCATAGCTATTAGGTTATGGGTTGGATATAAATCACAACAACTAAGACTAACTTTGGCTCCAAGACTAGATAACTAGCTTTGCTGACAATTTGAATTTGAAATACGAATTTTAAACACATGTGAACAATCTGCAGCTAAAGCATAGATAAAAGAGACCAAGCAACAAGACTCATAACGGTATCATAAGATACCCAGAAGAAGTAGGACAACAGACGTAGCTGATATCCTCTGTGAAAAACCATGAAATGCATATAAATGTTTTACCTGATTACCAAGAGATAATGTTGGTTCTTCAACTTATTCTTCAACATCAAACTTCACTTGATGATTCATATAGGCTGTGTTTAGGACCGCCAACATCTTTATACTTACACAGCCTTCCGAACCATCTTGGCCTGTTCATTAATCTACCTCACCACCCTCTATGCCCCGGAAACTCTCAAACAACTAGTAGCATACCAGCCTATTCTTACCTGACAACAATCTTATTAGTCTCAGCAGACGCACCTCTTGGTGATGCCTTGAAAGGCTTCTGGCATGCTCTGTATGATTGTGTTCAGGTTTTAAGTCTCTGAATTTTGAGCCTCCAGCTGATTGGGCCTGCGCACTTCACGTCTCATGTGATTGCAGCCATGGCAGTGGCTGTGTCTGCTTTTGTTGTGTCATTACCGGAAGGAACAAACTTGATGTGTAAGCGAATTGCGTTTGGGCAGATTGTGATAGTCTATGTAGGCACTGCTATTCATAGAAGTACTGCACAGGATGATCATGATCAGGATGGTATGGTACACATGCAACCAATTCAAGTGGCATCAAGTACTTTGCTCGGAGCATTGGCGTCCGTTCTGGCTATGTTGTTTCCCAATCTGGTCTTCTATCACGAAGCTTCTTTTCTGTCCATGTTGTCTCCCCACCTTGGCTATCACGAGGTATATCTTTTTACGTACATATTTGTATACTACATGCTTGCTTTCAGTACTCTTATTTTTGCATCTTTATACATATCAAAATCTTGTATGCTGCAAATTTTCATATTCTAGTCATATGGGCCATAAATCCATAATCTATCTGTTTTTGTGTTGTTTTGGTTATAGAAGTCATGCTAAATTAGTAAGAACTGATAAGTTATGCTAAAGATTCAGACTCTTAACAGAACTTCTGAAGGAACATAGATCAATTCAGGCTAAATAGATGAATAAATGATACTATAGATGGCATCAAGCAGAAGCATAGCTCAATCAAACTAGTACTTTCAATTAATTTCTTGGCCCTACTCTTAAACTTTCCATTCTCGCCCAGATTCCTTCATGGCTTCATCACTCTTGGGCTCTTAACTGTTGATTCATCTCTTATTTTAACCTCAAATCCATTGTTCCTTGCCACAAACTTGTTTCACCATCAACTCATTAAGAAGTCAGTAAAATTTAAACCAGGTATGATGTTTACATCTATCCTTATCTGAGAAACTGTAAGAGGGAATGTCAAGTTGGTACTGTCATATTCTTTTAACTGCACAAACCCAAGAATGGGATAACCTGAACTTGTCCTTGATGGATTGTTTATGGCACTAATTGGCACTAATGGAAATGCTTGTAACATTTACAGGTAGGCCAAATGTGCCGAAGATATAGTGACAACGCTATGAAAAGGTTGAACCTCTACTTAGATGCCATGGCGTCTCAAGACAGCTTGGCTGCCCTTGACATTATTTCACAAGCACAGCACTTAGCTAAAGTAGGAGAAAAGCTTCTTCAAAGTATCAAACAGAAACAATATTACCATATTATCCAACAGTTCTCACATCTATACAATACTGTCTGTACCGATTCTATGATTAGTGATTACAAAGTGTTTCTTCTATATGTGAACAGGAAGCCCTGGTGTGGGAGAGACCAGATATCAGAATTCTAAAACCAAGTTGCATTGATTTGGAAAAGAAATTGCAGGATATAGAAGTACCCTTGCGAGGAATGGAAGTCGCTCTAACTTGTTGCCCTTCATTTCCTGTTGCCATGATTGAGAAAGTGCACAAAGATGCTTTCAGCGACCTAAAGAGTCTCATATGCCACAAGCTGGAGCAACTTGAGGGCATTTCACCTCTATTCATGACAAAGAAGAAGGGAAATTCCTTAGACAGGTCCTTTTGGACCCTCAAAACCCTTTGTCATGAAGATTTGTCGGCTTTCTTTTTTCTTGATTGTCTGAAACTCCTCCAAGAAAATACTGAGGCTGTTGAAGAATGCAAGCAGGATACTGAGATTGAAAGTTTCAGTGGTTCCCAAAATCAAATAAATATCAGATTCAAAAGGAGCCGGAGCACTCTATATCACATAATACCAAGCAAAGCAAGTTTACCTTTTGCATTCAAGTGCTCACTTTCACCAGGTTTGGCTGTGCTATTCGGTTTGATTTATAATGAAACTGAAGCTTATTGGGCAGGACTCACAATTGCAATAAATTTTGTCACAGGAAGACAAGCAACATTTACACTCGCCAATTCTCGAGCACAATCAACCGCAATGGGATCAATCTACGGAGTCTTGTGCGGTTTTATTTTGCAACAGTTTGAGGATCTAAGCTTCTTACCTCTACTTCCTTGGTTAATATTCACAAGTTTTTTTAAGGCACAGCAGAATGTATGGTCAAGCTGGCGGGATATCAGCAGCTGTTGGGGCATTACTAATACTTGGTAGGAAAAATTATGGTTCTCCTATCAATTTTGCTATTGCTAGAATCACCGAGGCTGTAATTGGATTGCTCTGCTTCGTCATCATAGAGATCATGGCCTGTCCTGTAAGAGCAGCAACTCTAGCAAAACTAGAACTTTCACATTGCTTGGGAGCTCTTCAAGAATGCATCAAAGGTATAGTTCCCTTTGACAATAACCAAAGCATTCCAGCATTGAAACAGAAACAGGATAAGTTGAAGTCCCATCTCGATCAATTTGAGAAGTTTGTTGTCGAAGCTGAGTTGGAGCCTAATTTCTGGTTCATCCCTTTCAATGGCGCTTGTTATCGCAAGCTCCTCAGGTCTGTATCAAAGATGGGTTACCTTTCACTTATTATGTCCAACAAAGTAGAATCTCTATCAGTGGCAATAAAAAGATGTGAAGTTGCTTCAGAGGATCTCCAAAGCCACATCAATAGCATGAAGAATGATCTAGATCTTTTTAAGAACAAAGTCTGCTCCTCACTTCAATGCCTTCAAGAGTTGTCTTCCAAGAAGTCTCTTGCAGTACATAACAAGCATGACATTGAGTTGGGAACTTCACAGAAGGCAAATGAATGTAGGGGTTTAGGTACACATGAGGAGGATGATGTTGAGTATTCCATTTTAAGTTCTTATCTTCAACATTCCAACGATTTATCGGATGGAATCGGTACTGGTGAAGGGGAGGGAGATGAGAAGCTTAAAAACCAGGTGGTTCTTTGTATGGGTGTCCTCGGATTCTGCATCACTAATCTGCTGAAGGACGTGCTAGAGATGGAGAAAGAGTTTCAAGAACTAGCCAAATGGGAGAATCCTTCAAGCCATGTTGTAGTATAAAGTTACATATCTAATTTTCTTGTAATTGAGCTTATTTTCTTCTTGCATATATATGATCTCATATTAACCTCGGCTACGTAGTAACAATAATTAGTAGTGGGTTTGCTAAGGATATGCTATGCAGTGTAGATCGACTTCATACAGTTTAAGCTTCAGAACGAACAATTATTTTAACATAGAATCGAAACTGCTTGTTTGTAGAACTCACGACGTAATAAGATGACACAACTTGAGAAGTGAGAAAAAGCAAGAAAGTTGCATGCTTCATATGACTAGCCCAAAACTCATATAACTTGATCCAAGGTCGGAGATTTTACTTGTTAGTGATATGAGTTTTAGCTAAGCAATTAGCAAATTCATGCAAACCGGATTGGATTAACTTGTCCAAACATTATATCATTCATCAATACTATTTACTCAAAAACAAAGGTGACATGATTGAGATTGAAATTGTGCCAAATTGTCGATGTGGTTGTCCACATCCAATCATCCATGATCACCAACTAGGAGGATCAAACCCACATGAAATTTTTTAGTAGAAAAAATATGCTAAGCTAGGTGGCATGCATGCATCCATGGTGATCCAAACACAAGACACATTTTAGGAGTGGTCTAATTTAGGGACCGCATAACTTCCAATTAACTTAAATTTTCTATCCTACTTCCCACTAGCTTAACTTGATGCCAAAACATAAACGACCAATCTGGTTACGAGTCGTAAAGCCATGAGTTAACTGTGAAGGTTCTAAAATGCCCATATCTGAGAGCAACAGTTCAAAGAAGACAGCTTGAATCGAAGAGGGGCGAAATAGTAAAACAAAGCTGCTCCTGCATATTCACATGGTCGAGACACCGCATATAACAGGTAGTCGATCGGGTATAGTGAAGACGAGACTCGGTTTTTTGTTCTCTCTACATGAATGCGGGCACCGACACCCCATTTCTGCATATTCATTCTTCCATTCATATCTGTCAATGTTCTACACTATTACGTAGAAAAGATAATACTTCTTTATTTACGGCGACTGCCATTGCATGGCGCTTCTGGGGTTTCTTTAATAATATTTCTAGCTCAGATCGATAGAAAGTTATAAACTCAGAATCATTATCACACCCTCATGCGCCCTTTTATGAGCAAACAAACAGAGTTTAGAGTTTATCTAACAATCCTTATTCTATTTTCGAAGCAAATCAGTCTTAATCTCTTTGGTGACTCATTCACACGTTTCTAGAATCACTCTCATATATAGCTAGCTATATGCCTATATATCTGTTGTGAGGATAGACATAGAAACTCGAACTTGTTGACGCTTTTACTTACTAGCTATGGAGTCTCTGGATTCTCATAATGATATAGAGAAGCCACTGCTCCACGGCGATGACTCGCCGGTACTGATCCGGAAGAGCACTCATGCTAGAGATGTGCATATTCTGAGCTTTTCTTTCTTACTGATATTTCTTGCTTTTGGCGCCGCTCAGAATCTGGAGAGCTCTGTCAACAGTGTGAGTGTGTTTGTTGGGTTACTGGAGTGTTGTAGAATATAAGATAACATTACAAGTTGTTCTGATTTGATTTGGTTTTGGGTTGATTGATTGTGCAGGACAAGAGTTTGGGGACAACCTCGCTTGGGATTGTGTACTTGTCTTTTGCACTCTTCTCTTTGGTGGCGTCTCCGGTGGTTCGAGCTCTTGGATCAAAGACTGCTTTGCTGCTTGGGACTACTGGATACTGGTTGTTCATAGCTGTACATTTAATCAAACGAACTTGGTATTGCTACTCAATCATTCTTATCTGATCCCTCTTATTTACAGATTCATCCCTCTAAATTTACCATTGTCAATGAAATTAAATTCATGTTCACCAAGTGTTCGAGTTAAGTCCAATGAATGAAAGGCAAAATATTTATGGGATTTGGAGATTTTAGATTTTGATCCATGATGGTTGGTGACCATGAAAATTTTCATGATGAAATGTAACACAACATTTTAGCTTATTGAGGTGTTTCCTTGTAGGTACATTATGTATCCAATTTCTTTATATCTTGGATTTGCCTCTTCAATAATATGGGTGGAGCAGGTACAATTAATTACTCCTCAATCCTCATATTTACTTCAAGTTTTTAAGAATCTTACTATTTGGTACCAAACTGAAGCTGGAAATTTTATTTCTGACTTCATTGTGGGTTCTTCAGGGGACATATCTAACTTCTGCCGCCCGTAGTCATGCTAGAGATAATAACTTACATGAGGGAACTACAATTGGCAACTTCAACGGAGAATTCTGGATGATGTTTGCTTGTCGCCAGGTGAATCGACTTGTTGCATCTTTCTCTATAAGTGCTTTATATGTTTGATGAGTTTGTGTTTCGTTGTTAATCAGTTTGGTCAGTTGTCGTATAATCTTTGCTCTACACTTTTGCAGTTCGTCGGAAATCTTTTGTCACTTGCTATCCTAAGAGATGGAAGCGTATGTGCTAATCCTTGTAGTTAAACTTTTGGTGTCGTACATGTCCTTTGTGTATGGAACAGAATTATGCCTCTGAAATATGATCTAATCTTTATCATTCTTATCACCGCAGGAGGGAACTCCTGGTCAAACAAAGTTCTTGTATGCCGTTTTTCTCTGCAGTATGACCTTAGGGATCATACTGATGTGCTTCTTAAGTAGCAGGGATAATGTAGAAAAGGAATATCAGGATTCTTCTCGCAGCTTCTGTTCTTCTCTATTATCTTTTTTGAAGTCTGTCATCACTCCGTTGTTTGATGTACGAATGTTATTGATCATCCCCCTTATGGCGTATACAGGGTTACAACAAGCATTTGTATGGTAATGGATTACTTGAATAAGTAAATCTGCCTGCATTCTTATTGTCAAACCATTACTACATGTTTTACGTTTCTAATTCTTGTCATATTAGGGCCGAATTCACCAAGCATGTCGTTACTCCATCACTTGGTATGTCTGGTGTGGGTGGTGCTATGGCAGTTTATGGCTTCTTTGATGCAATAGTAAGTATCCAGAAAGAGCTTGACATAACTTTAGAAGTAGCAGCTGCAGTTTGGTAGAGATAACATTTGGTGAAATGGCATATATCTTGGTTAGGTGGATAGAATATCCAATAAGCAACTTGGCATTTGCTTTAGAGAAGCAAGAAACTTTCTATTCTTGTTAAAACTCTTTCTCTGCAGCAGATAAAGCTATTGTTATATCATACTAAATTCTATAAGTTCTGTGCTTGATAGACAGGATAAGATTCTGTTTTGATGCAGATGTTATGATCATATGTATTCTGACGTCTGTTCGGCGAATTTTTCAGTGCTCACTCATTGCTGGTCGTCTAACATCTGGTCTCAAGTCCATCAGTCTAATAGTTTCTGGTGGAGCTCTCCTTCAGGCTATTGTATTCGTCTGGCTTCTTTTCAAATACAGGTTAGAGGATGTCACATACAACAGTTTAAAGAGTCTGAAGTTGTTATTGTAATATCTAATTTGGAGCTCTTGTCACCTATAATTCCTGACTTTACCTTGATGTTACAATGCAGCCAAGCAGGCGAACTACTTAGCATTGTTATAATGGCAGCTCTATTGGGTATTGGTGATGGAGTCTTGAACACACAGATCAGTGCCATGCTAGGGATATTTTTCAAGTGTGATACTGTATTTGACTAACCTGTTCCCTCTGTTGTTTCACCTTTTAAGTTCTTAGTTTTATAAAGTTCGAAAAATGTGCTTTTCTTTCTTTAAGCTAAATGTGGTTGTTACTATTGGATTTACAGGAAGGAGCATTTGCACAGCTCAAGGTGTGGCAGAGCGGTGCTGTTGCTGTCGTCTTCTTTATTAGTCCTTACATATCATTAGAGGCAATGGTGGTGGTTATGCTTACTGCAGTTTGTATCGCATATGGCGCCTTTGTGTATCTATTTCTTCACGGAGAGGAAGCTATGTCATCTTCGAGGTTGTGATTTGCACTCTTGAAATCATCGTCTTCCGAGAAGAATTCTGATGTCAGAGTTGTACAAGAGCCTAGAGGATGTATACTATGTTGTTGCTGTATCTAAAGCTCTAAATCCATCCACTGTCTTAAGCTACATATTTAACCTTCTGATGTAAGAGGTTAAATTTTAACCAAATTTTGAATGGAAAGAACCAATATTTAGAGGGATGGAAGATTCATTAAGCACCAACTCATTCATAACTCATAAGCTGCTGCAGGAGTACAGAACCTTTTTTTAACCAATACACACAAATCTCTGAAGTGAAGGAAGCCAAAAAATGAGCAACCTGACATTAAGAGACTACCAAAAAGGCTTTAAACTCTAAACTGTATTACCTTTACGACTTTTAATCTTAAAAAAAGGCTTCCCAAAAAACTCACAAAGACTACAAATCTGCTTGACCTCCTGCGCAACAATGCCGGCAGCAGCTCAACTCCTCACCCCAAAATGTTGCATCATATGCAAAATCATTCTGAGGTACTCTAATCACATTTTTGTTGAAGTATGAACATCCTTAAACTTGCCGAGTTTGTTTATCAAGATCTCTACACCAAAATAATGCGTCACCTGTTTTTTTTGTTCAACACCAGACCTACACTGAACCTCATTCATTTTTTTTCTTCTTCAAAACATAAGTGCTTCTCCATCATCTACTGATTACCTCAAAGGTCTACTACGGTTCCTAAACGCATTAACATGTTTTCTCGACAATTATGCATTTAGTGAAACAAGAGAGAGAGATTTGAGCGGTTATGCCTATCGAGAGGGATATTGCAACAAAAAGAAGAATTTGTCTAACACCCGCCTAACACATTCTAATACCCGCCTAGTGTCGGACTAGCTTCCATCTAAAACCCGCCTAACACATTCTAATATTTGTCTAGATGCCGCCTAGAGTCCGCCTAGCACCGCATAATGTCCGCATAAAACAACCTGAATCCGGCTAGCACACTTGCCTGCCTAGCAAACTCTAATGCCGCCTAGAGTTCGCCTACCCCACCTGACACTGCATAATGCTCGCCTAGAACCTGCCTAAGCGTTAAGGCATATATGGATATAGGCATATAGCCGTAAGTTATTGGTTTGTATTTTTAGGACTGTACCACCTCTTGGCAAGATTTTAATTGTCTCAAGTGCCACCACACATGGGTTAATAAAAAATTAACAATTAAAATATTGGCGGCAACAATAATCTGGTATTTATGCCCAAATTCCCCCAACCTCACCTCATTTCCTCTGATCAAATTCTGAATCTTTTGGAATATTCAATTAAATTATCCCCAATAATTCAGTCCCTCTGACCCTCTTCCGTTTGTCTTGTTCTTCCTCGCCGGCCGCGACCTTCGTTTTGGCCTCACTCCCTTGGCCTCCCCTCACTCATGTTTAAGCTCTTATAGCGACACAAAACCCCAATCACTGGAATCAGAACTCCAAACTATGGCCCCTCCTCGCGACGAAGAGACCCCTCTCGTCGTCTCCGCCGACGACAACTCGCCGGCGAAGAAGGGGAGGAGTCACACCCGAGATGTTCATATTCTCAGCTCCGCGTTTCTGCTGGTCTTTCTCGCTTACGGTGCTGCCCAGAATCTGGAGAGCACTGTCAACACTGTGAGTTTGTTTTCAAACTTGTATGATATATATATATATATATATATATATATATATATATATATATTTGTGGATAAATAGTGAGTTTGGGTTTTTGGTTTTCAGGAAGGGGATTTGGGAACGACGTCGCTTGGGATATTGTATTTGTCGTTCACGTTTTTCTCGTTGGTGGCGTCTCCGGTGGTTAGGAAGCTTGGATCAAAGAATGCTTTGATTCTTGGGACTAGTGGGTATTGGTTGTTCATTGCTGCCAATTTGAAGCCTACTTGGTACACTCTTATTCACTCTACTATTTCATATGCATTTGTGGATCGAATTGCATTTGTTTTTGACTGTATGAAGTGATTTTGTGTAGGTATACTATGGTTCCAGCTTCATTGTACATGGGTTTTGCTGCTTCCATAATATGGGTTGGGCAGGTAAGATGCTAGTCTATGATTTTGTGGCAGAAAACTATACTAGGCCATGTTTTGGGTTTTGTTTTGAGTTCTGTTATTTGTATATGATGGCAAAAGGTAAATTTGTTTCTGACTTTGTTGTGTTTCCATCAGGGGGCGTATTTGACTTCTACTGCGCGTAGTCATGCCAAAGATAATAGCTTACATGAAGGAACGGTTATTGGCCAGTTCAATGGAGAATTTTGGGGATTGTTTGCCTGTCACCAGGTGAATGTATTGAATATTTCCCAGGAAGTCTTTTGTCTTTCTTTTTTCTTTTCACTTATCAGTTTGTGTATCAATTTTTATCAAGCTTGTCATATCAAATTTTCTAATAATTCTACTGTAAAATTTTGCAGTTTGTGGGAAATCTTGTATCGCTCGCGTTGCTAAGTGATGGAACAGTACGTGTCATCTTGAAGTGAAACTTGCGTTTTCCATGTTCTTTCTGTTTTTTTTTTGTTTTGTTTATATCTTATTAGCGCACAGATCTGATAACTAATTGCACGTAGTGGTATCAGAACCTGTTTTGTTTAAAGGATACTGAAATCTTTGCTCACTGTCTAGAAAAGTATTAGCAGTGTTGGGGAGGTGTAATCGTGGCTTGTGGTTTCATACTCCTCTTTGGATTTCTAAGTCATGAATCATGACTCGTGATGAAATTAGTTTAATCTCGTATATATCTTAAAAGAAACTGGCTTCATAGTATATCTTCTAATTTTGAAATGTGGAATGCTGAGTTTCTTTGTACTATTGTAATTTTGAAATGTAGAATTGTAAGTTTCTTTGTACTATTTTGATCCTTACCATAGTTCTGCTCGTACATGAATTGTTTAATTTCTGGTTTAGCATTATTTTGTCGGAAATCGATGTGTGCTGAGTTCATTTTTCTTCCATCATGACAGGGGGAGACTACTAATGGCACAACCTTATTATTCAGTGTATTTCTTGTCAGTATGACCTTAGGTACCATACTGATGTGCTTCTTGAATAAAAGGGGTATTAAAGAAGAGGAGGACGCTCAGGGTTCTTCTCTCAACTTTTATGCTTCCGTGGTATCTTTGTCGAAGACAGTCATGAGACCTTTGTATGATGTACGGATGCTATTGATCATCCCCCTTATGGCGTATTCAGGATTGCAACAAGCTTTTGTATGGTAATTACTTAACCAAGTATTGCTGCAAACTTTTAGAGGCAAACACCTTGTTTTTCTCGTCCAACTCTTCTTTTGATTCCCTAATTAACCATGGCACAATTTTTTCTAACTTACTAGGGCTGAATATACAGAGTATGTTGTTAGTCCAACACTTGGCGTGTCTGGTGTTGGTGGTGCTATGGCAGTTTATGGGGCGTGTGATGCAATAGTAAGTATGCCGAAACATTTAGTTTGTACAATTATTCGTTCAGTGGAGATAGCATTGAACTCAATATTTTCATTGGTTCATATGAGTTATATTTGTTGTAAGCGTCTTTTCTTGTGTTTCTTACGTTTTACTTTTCTTTTGGGAACTTGAGTATAAAAAAAAAAATTAAAAAAGAAAAAGAAAAAATCTTCCTCAGAATCAATATTTTGATTCGGGCTGTCATAACCTTCATTTCTTTTATTAGGAATCATGGGCTTATTTGACCAGTAGTATATAGATAAGCTTGATATTTGGTGGTAATGTAAACCAAGAAGTGAGATAGAAAACTCCATGCTTGCTAGACAGCATAAATTTGGTTTAAATAGACTTGATTTATAGATGGTTTCTTACATTTTGATCTCACTTTTGGGTGGAACATCTGTCAGTGTTCACTGGCTGCTGGTCGATTTACATCTGGTCTCAAGTCCATCACTATTATAGTTTCTGCCGGAGTTTTGATTCAAACTATTATATTCCTCTGGCTTCTTCTAATATACAGGTTAGCAGTATTTACACATTCTGTAAAGCATCTTTGTATGGTTGATATTGTTCTTGTAATTGGCTAGTGTATTTCAAGCTACTTTTATATTTATCTTCTTGCCAAACCTTGTTATGATGCAGTCCAGTGAGCGGGGTACTTGGAACTGTATACCCCCTTATAATGGCAGCTGCATTGGGCATTGGTGATGGAGTCTTAAATACACAGCTCAGTGCTTTGCTTGCGATATACTTCAAGCATGATACTGTATTTGTCTAAACTTTTCCTACAATATTTCTTCAAGTTCTTTATGAAATTTGGATCCTTGAATCTATAACCACTACGCACTTGCTACTTTTGGGATTTTACAGGAAGGAGCTTTTGCACAGCTCAAGGTCTGGCAGAGCGGTACTATTGCAGTCGTCTTCTTTAGTAGTCCGTACGTCTCATTCAGTGCCATGCTGATGGCTATGCTTGTTACAATCTCTGTCGCATATGGCGGCTTTATTTCTCTATCTCTTCGAGAGAAAGCGCTCTCCCATTCAAGTTCATAATGTGCATAGAGTGAAAAGTTCTGCAAGGAAAGCTATATTTCATGTTGTTGATTGTTGCCGTCCCTGTATTTACAAATCTATTGTGTGCAACATGTTCCATCTGCTTCAATACATAATCCAGAAGTCGGAAGATTGCTTGCCCCATCTGTCCCATGTATTATCAGTATAAAATTGCAAATGTCAAAAGTTCAATGATTCATGTGGATATTTAACAATTTGAAATATACTAAATTTTTAATTTTGTAGGAGTCAAAATGCGAGACCTTCTTCTGCTTGGGTTACTTATATAGCTTAAACAATGTTTGATCAAGTTTGAGCTAAAGCCTAATGCATGGGTCTGCTCAGCTTGATGTGGAATAAAGACCAAGCGCCCTCAGGTGGAACGACAAATTATCACAAACGAAAAATATAATATAGAAGAATACAAGTAAAATAGCAATGAAGAGGCAACCATACAATATTAGATGTTTGATATTTACGAAGTACGTAATAACTAGTACAAATGTACTTGTAAGCATAATGTACATGTAAATATTTCTCGAATTGAGTTAATAAAGGAAGTACATAATAACTAGTACCAATTTACTCGTAAGCATAATGTACATGTGAATATTTCTCTGATTGAGTTAATAAAAGTCAAGACGTTTCAAGAAAATGTCCTAATTTTTCACATTTTGAAGCTGAATTCTATCAAGTTGTTCTATCAAGTTGATTTCTAATTTCGGGATTATTTTTCTTCGATTAACTAATTTCAGGATCTTGTTCCGTCCGAAGTTGAATTCTATCGAGCAGATTTACGATTATAAGATGATCAGCCCCCTTCCAATGAGAGATCCTTCATTTTGAGGGATCCCTCATTTAACATACTTTTCGATAACATATTAACATCTCCACCGTTCAACATTCATGTTTATATGGGTAGATCATATATGAAAACTTTCATTCCATTTGATAATCGTTAGAACATTCAAAACTGTGATTTACAAATAAAAGCTTGAACGGTTCAGCTTTGACAAATTTCATACGTCCGTTGATTCAATCTAGTTAGAAGCCTTAACGATCACTATTTTGGCTAAAATTTTACTATAGACCTAATAATTGAACGATAGAGATGTAAAAATGTAATTAAAAAATTAGTCTAATGATCGATTTCTCATATAAACTAAAAGAATGGATCCTTAATGGAAGGCCCTCATAAGATGATATTAGATTTATGTTTATAATCTTAAAGAAGTAAACCTACAAAATTGGTTCGAGACGCACTAGTCAACATGCATGAGTCACCAGTTTGCCATCCTCTCCCCACCTAAACTAAACTCCCAAATATGTGAAGTCGTTGAAATTAGGTCCTCTCCCTCCATCCCACTCTTGACTTTTTGACTCCCTCACTTTCCTTATAACACCTCCAACACCTCCAACACCTCCCAAACAACAACACCCTCATCATGCTCCCCTCCCTCTTCACCTCCACCCTCACTCGCCTCACGCCCCGCCTGCCAGTCCTAGTCTTCGCTGCCACGTGGACCGCCTGCCTCACTTTCACTGTGGCTCTGGCTTCCTTCTCTCCCGAAGTTGCTTTTGTCTCGGCCATTTATTCGCCTTCCTCGTGCGGTTCGGAAGCGTCGATAAGGGTTCTGGCAGACGTGCCGGGAGATGTTCTCTGCTTGCCGGCTCAACTGTTCAGCAAGTCCAAGATTGATCTCATCGTGCCACCAGTCTTCGCGGCGGTCATGGTGGCCGGCTCGGCGTTCCTGGTTCGGGCCCTGGGACTGTGGGAGGCAGACGAAGCGCATTAAGACTTGCTTTCCGGCTTCCGCCAAATTGCTTACGAGTTAAACTTAAAACAAGATCGAAGTGATTACCAATTGTAGAGAGTCCGATATGTAATTACATGAACATTGATAAACACGACCGCTTAATTTGTAATTCTATTGACAAAATTGATAAAATAATTTTAAAGATTGATCAATTATCTAGCTCCATGCCTTTCACTCATGAATTTTTTGCCTATATTAATCCATGAGTGATCATCGTAATCGTCTACGAATTATCTTATACGTGTCCCACATAAATTTACTTTGAGTTTTTACATTTCTTAACAGGAGCTCAATCCGCGAAGGACGGACTCATCTTTATGTTAATCCTTGATCTATTAATCATAAGGAATTCACGCACAAGACCAATAGACACGAACCAATACAAGAACATGAATATATGATATGATTAAAGGATAAATATAAGAAAGATCTATTTAACTAGTGTAACAACCTTGTGAGGCCATTTGTTTCAATAACACTGATATTTTGCACTTCTCACTCTATGTATTTCTCTATAGGACTGATAACGAATTGCTGGTAGAGAGTGAAGGTGCAGGGACCAGGTTTATATATGAGTCGGTCTAGGTTTAGTGTCCTCCCATAAAGGAAACTAATAAGCATAGAATCATATATTCTGAATGCATATTATTAATACTATTATACAATAGCCTATTATATTTAGATCTCTGCCTTCAATACTTTGATACAAATGAATAAGGTATCTGGTATTCAAGTTATAAGATTTCCCATTGCTTGGTCTGCAAGAATACGACAAGTTGTTAATGACTTTATTGAGTTAAATGATAATGTCCAATTTAGTCTTACATTCTCCCACTTGGACATATCATGAAACTCACTTAACAAGAATGTCATGAATTTAGATATAGCAATAATTTCTTTAGTGCGCATATGGAAATCAAATACTCAAAATTGATCTAACTCAAAGTTCTGTCAGTCTGCAACCAAAACTGAAGAGCTACACAAGAACTATGCATTCAACGGAATGCAAGACTTGTCCAACTACAAAAGCCACAGTTACAAACCACATGAACCACCAACAATAACATGCCTGTAAATGCATTAGTGTTCCAGAAGGTATCAAAATAATATCTAAGGCAATGATCCTCAAGAAACATCAATCTTTAATTGAACTTTAAACTGGATGTATTTCTTAATTCCTGTAACCTCATGTTGTTTTGATCAGAAACAACTCAAAACCTGTCAAATAGCTATTTCACATGTATGCAGATAACGAATATGCAACATGTAACTCAAAATAAAAACACAAGAATCATCCTATTGAGCAATTCATAAGCTGTAGCAAAATATAATCCAAAAGAACTGGAATCTTCATTCCTGAGCAAAAAACAATGTCAAAATCTCATAGTTCATGAACAAAAACCATACTTAGACTGAATCAAAAGCACAAACAATGAAACACTGATAACTCCCCACTACCAGAAAAAAATCTTAGGCGACGAAATATTTTCGCCACCTAAGAGGTTTTTTCGTCTCCTAAGTTTCGTCGTCTAGAAGTGGTCGTCTAAGTACTTAGGCGACGAAACATTAAATTTTCCTCGCCTAAGTGACTACGTAGGCGACGAAACATTTTCGTCTTCTAAGTATTCTGGTGACGACTAAATGTTCTTAGAGGACGAAATATTTCGTCGGCTGGAGCTTCACTAAGGCGACGAAATAATAAATTCGTCGCCTAAGTGTACCACTAAAGTGACGAAAACCTAAAGTTTCGTCACCTTAGTTGTTCAGTAATTATTATTTTTTCTTTTAATTAAACTACTTAGGCGACGAAATTTTATATTTTCGTCACCTAAGTGGTTCACTTAGGAGAGGAATATGCATATTTTCGTCACCTTAGTGGACAACTTAGGTGACGAAAATTTATTGCTTCGTCGCCTAAGTAGTTAATTTAAACAAAAAAAATATTAGGAAATTGAGACAAAATATAATTAATTTATTAAAAAATTTATTCATACAAATTAAATACTTAATATTAATAAATTTATTCATACAAATTAAACTACTTCTCTGTTCTCTTCGACTTGATCGAGTTTCTATACAAGACCGCAACATTCTCAGTATGCATGTAAGAATCTCCAATGCCTTTCAATCCTACCCCCATAAACACTACCCTGCAGACTTCAACTCACTGCACAATGTATGGCCTTGAAGTTGTCTAAGGCGGTAAAAATCATTTTGCAGAACCGTGTTAAACTCTGTATACAATATTCAGAAATAATGAGTTTGTATGTTAAACTCTGTATATTACATACATCTTATCATAATTTAATATAGGCATAGGCATCTCCCTGTGAATTAAGGTAAATGAAGAGACTACAAAAACATAAGCATCTCCCTGTGAATTAAGGTAAATGGAACGACTACAAAAACACTTGATGGAAAACATACCTCATTTTCATCTGGGAACTTTGTACTCCCCATGAAGAGCATGTGTTCTGCAAAACATTCATAAATATGTAAGTGATGTCTATGCATAACAACATTCATTCACCATTTGAAGAAGGCTAAACATGTGTAACTCAGACCTAGAAAATGGGCAAGCCCTTGAGCCTCGACAGGATCAGAAGCTGCCTATTCCAACACACATTGCTGCTGCTGCCTGCAAAGACGAGCAAACATCTTTGATTATCCACTTATCTCAAATGCTTGCAACTGAGCTGCGAAACTTAAGAGTTCATTCACATACATATGTAAGTTCATTATACACAATCTGACACAAAGTGTTCGATCCAAGTACAAGAACTATACATGACAGGTTACACTTGACCCAAATACGAACCACCGAATACGAGAGTAGAGAGACAGACAAATTCCAACCACTGGACTATCGTTCCAAATTCCAAATTCCAATCATTAGACAATCATCGAAACCAAAATAGAAGCAAAACAGAAGCAAGCAAATTCAACTACACCAATTAGATTCTAATTTATAAATTACAGATGTGGGAAAACCAAAACCATGAAAGAGCAAGATCCATATATATTACACACAGTTATTAGGGTTCAGAAACTAACCAGTAGGGTGTCGATTAGAGGCGGGGGTGGGGACTGAGCCGGCCAGGGTCGTGGACTGAGGCGGTGTAGGAGGCGGAGGGGACTGAGACTGAGGCTAGGGCGGGGGCCATGAGACGGTGGCTAGGGCGGAGAAGGGGGAAGAAAAAGAATAGTTTCAGAATTAGGGATTGAGAACGAACCCGAGCGCCTATATATATGTCTCTCACTTAGGAGACGAAACATAATGATTTCGTCCTCTAAGTGAAGCACTTAGACGAAGAAACATTTATTTTCGTCCCCTAAGTCAGTCGCTTAGACGACGAAATAAATTCTTTCGTCGCCTAAGTGATTACGAATTTTGGTCAAAACTTAGGCGGAAAATTAAGCCGCCAAATGTATTTGTAAATTAAGCTTAGACGACGAAATTAATGATTTCGTCTCCTAAGTGAGTCACTTAGACGATGAAATAATTACTTTCGTCGTCTAAGTGATTACGAAGTTTGGCCAAAATTTGTTAATTAAAGCTTTTGCGACGAAGACGTATAGGTGCACTTCATCGATTCATACCCCAAATATTTTCAAAAAACATGTCATTTTTAACATATGCGCACAATTTCTAATATATATATATATATTCACACAAACAAAAAACACTTTTTAATTTTAAATTTGATACAATCGAAATAGAACATGCATGACAATAAATAATAATAATTAAAACACTTGTTATTAAAAGTACATATATATGTATTTGTAATTATACATCACAAATAAATTTATTGAAATATTTAAAAACATAATTTAAATAATCATGCTTCTCCATCATAATCGTCATCGTCTGTATCATCTGCATCTTCCACTGTGCCAGTAAAGTCATCATTGGAAATGGTTCGTCTGATTCCTCATCATCCTCGTCATTGATGAAGTCGTCACCGACTCTGTTTTGAGATGTAGGTGCATTTGGGACTGTAATGAATTCATCAGAAGTGACGAAATGTAAGCGGTTGTTGTCGCGAATAGCCTCTACATTAGGGATTTGAGAAACCGAATGCTCTTGATATGGTTCATCAGTGTCATCGTCATCTTCATCATCATGTTCTTCGACCCCTTCAATTGTAGACGCACTCCATATATTCCTATGTGACATCGGGTTAACCACTTCCGAAAATCCACCGGCCTTAGGATCATCAAGATAAAACACTTGTTTTGCCATGCTGGCAAGAATGAACGGATCATTTTCATACCAACTTGTGTCTGTATTCACTGATAACATGCCGTAATCCATCTTTGTACTCCTAGGAACACTTGGATCAGTATTGAACCATCTAAACTTGAACAAGACAACGCTCATATTTCCGTATACTAGTTCGACAACGGCGAGTGGCACTCCGTAGTAGGTTAAGTCATCACCATCTACCATGACCCCGCAATTTTGCGTTCTGCGGTTTACATCTCGTTGAAGTGTCACAAACTTGACGTCGTTGACAAAACACATCGCTCGCACACTGTGGGAAATCAGCGTTCTAGCCAAATGGTGCAATTCTGGCGAGTACCAATCACTCTTCTGTTTTTGGAGATTTTCCATCTACCACGTTGTGATAAATTATTTAAATTGAACTGACCAGAATACTAATATTGAAATGGAGATATTCTAACACAATAAATGTTGTGACGTACCCATTTGCGAAAGTAATAAGGAAAAGTTCTTTTATGCGTCTCTTTCAGCCTTAGGTCTCTACGATTTCCTTCAATAAGCTTCAAATGCTCACACATGAAATATTGTTCTCCGTCGCTGTTGGAGGTATATATGGTGCACCGCCAAGCGTATTCGGCGACCTCGTGGACCGTGCAACCGGCCTGATATGCCCTACTTCTGGCATGCCTCAGATAGACCGCCACCCCGGCTACATTCCCAATGTCAGAGATCACCGGTGCCGCACCCGGAGGGCGTGCCACCGGGCACCTGAAGTAGCCTCCAGAATAGGGAAATATGTAATAGTATGTTTGCATCCCACATTGGAGATGTAGTAGAGGTGGGAAGCCTCCTTCCTTATAAATAGAAGGCTTTCTCCTTAGAGTTAGGAATCTTGGATACTTGCTACTCTTGGCATGTAACCACCACCTGATGGCTTATTGGCCGATCATACTATATTTCAAGTGGACGTAGCCGTGCCCTCCGAAAGCACGGTGAACCACTATATATCCTTGTGTTCATGTTCTATCTTTATTATTGTGCTTCTGTCAGACCTACGAGTTTGTGTAGAAATAATTGGCGCCATTTGTGGAAGATTTCAAAAAGTTTGTAGTGCTCTACTGGCTCCTCCAAGTAATCAATGGACCAGCAAAACTGTCGATTAACCTATGATCAAGTATCCCATTATCCCTAAACCAATTATCCCATCCGGGACAGCAGCCTAGCTCAAAAGAAGAATTGGCACCGGTCAGTCGGAAGCCAGCGAGCGGCCTAGTTAGAAGCCAAAGCAGGCCAGCAGTCAGCCCGGTCAAACTCAGCAGGTCAACGCAATCAAGAGGTCAACGGGTCAAACACCAATCTTCTCTGGGCACCCCGGACGTGCACCGTCGCTTGCGCTAGCGCCTCGCGCCTCATTCCACCGGCAGCAACAGATTCGTTAGCTCGTCCCCAGTGCCATCGTCTCGCCTCCGGGTCCAAGGAAGCAAGCCAGCGGCAACGGTGGCGTCCGTCGTTCGCCACGTCGGGTTCGCATGAACCCGCCCGGTCCCAGTTCCAGGCATAGAGTCAGCTAGCCTCCGGGTTTGAACCGCTCGCCAGGCAGCGCGTTCTGCTCACTCGCCCTACATCGGTGAGGTCATCTTCCTCTCTGCCCGGTGATCTCCTCCCGCTGTTCCAGCACCACATCGGACAGGGCATGCTCCCTCCACACCGAGCGAGCTCCACCGCTCCAGAACCCGATGTCAACTCCTCCGGCACACAGGGCCGCTCCACCCCGCACCGACCCACCTTGATCTCCGGAGCCGATGGTCCTCCGTCTCTGGGCCGGCAGGCAACAAGAACCCTATGCCTCCCCCCCCGGTGGCCTTCTCTCCGGTTCCGGTGGCTCCTCTCCTGGTGCCAGTGGCCCCTCTCCGGTTCCGGTGGTTTCCAGGCATGAGACGAGAGGAGGGAAAGAAAGGGAAGGCAGAAAGAAAGAGAAAGCAAGCGAGAGAAAGAAAGAAAAAAGAGCGGGAAAGAAAGATTCAAAACGAAAAAAAAAAAAAAAAAAAAAAGGGGTGAGTGCCGGTTAACCCGGTCAACCCAGCCAGCGGGTCAACCCGCCCGGTCATCAGCCCAGCGGGTCAGGTTCAACGCTGGTTTTACTGGAATCATTTTCCTCTGGACACCCATCAGTCTCCTTTGGACACCCACTCCCAGCAGCAAATCAATCTGCTCACCTCCAGCAAAGCTAAGTATTCCAACTCATTTATTATTACTCAAAGCATGCTTCACCTGTGCATAATCTGTTTGGAAATATTGATAATTAGACATGTGATAAAAGCACGAGCATGGTCCACAATGCATCGCACCACGGTGCACGCATTTCAGTGCATGGCATTACAATGCATCGCACTACAGTATGCATCGCATTACGGTACAAGCATTTCAGTGCACGCATTCCGTTTTAGTCCAGCGCCTGCGGAACCCCACCGGTCAGACCGGCACAGAATTCCCGCGCACATTCCTACGGAATAAACCGGTTGAAAAATCGACATATTCCTACGGACAAGCCTCCGGGCTTTCGGTACCATTGGGCTTTATAAGGCATTCCACCGATTCACAGGCATTCCACCGGTTCACAAGCATTCCACCGGTTATCAGGCATTGCACCGGTTATTTAGCATTCAACCGGCTCCAAGACATTCCACCGATTTAGTCACTTTCCTTCGTCCTTACGGGCAAGGACAAGCCAGCAACAACTCAAGGCTTCAAACACATGGGCTTTATAAACCCGGGAGAGTTTACTTCTAACACATGCAAACTCTTCCAGCAGGCTAAAAACCCTGCATCACACTGAACTGTGATAAATATGGGGATCCATGTTTCAACATGGCCGCAACACCCCACCGGTGTACCTGTTGGCTTATTCCACGCTCCAACAAGCCTCCCCACAGGCTAGCAACCCTGCACATTACCCCACGTTTATTCCAACACAAGCTGGGCCGAACCACCGGGATACTCCCCGACCTGCCCCACCGTTGGCAGCAATTTTACTGGGGGACTCGTTCCGACATGGCAGTCCACCGGTCGAGTCCTCACATTGTCATCCGATGCACTCGTCCGGGTTTCACCCCGCTCCATATTCATTTCATGGCGGATTTCAACGCCACATTGTCATCCCATGCACTCGTCCGGGTTTCACCCCATTCCATACTCATGGCACGGCAAAAGGCATTCCATCGGTAATAGGCATTCCAACAGTAAAAGGCATTCTAACGGTATTCCAAAGGCATTCAATCGGTAACAGGCATTCCAACAGTAAAAGGCATTCCAACGGTATTCCAAAGGCATTCCAACGATAAAATGCATTCCATTGATCAAGCCGGTACCAGCTTACCGCTCACTTTCCTACAGCATAACCGGTTGCACCAGCTGAGTTATCCCAACGGACAATCCCAACTCCAGCACGGACTTGGGGAACAGGCCCGGTGTCATTAGGCCACTTCCAGGGCCAGAGCAGGCCCGGTCCTGTTCAGCAATCACCTCAGCCAGTAGGTCGTCCCAGATTCAACAGGCCCGGCTCTGTTCAGCAGCGGCTCTGCCCGATCAAGCTTCAACGAGTCAGGACTGGTCAAACCCGGATCCTCCCTGGGCACCCACCGCCGTTCCGGAACCCAATGATCCAATCAGCTTGCCTCCGGGAAATATTGCACAGACAGTGCGGATCAGAACCCGACACAGACAGTGCGGATCAGAACCCGGCACAGACAGTGAGGATGATTAGAACCCGACACCTCAGTACACCCCAAAGCAAGACCAAACACGGAGGACACTAGCATGGAAACATTACTCCCGGCCAAGTCAAATCTCCAACACGGACTTGGGGGACTACTACTGGGAGCACATCAGTAACACTCGAGCGGAGGGGTGGGACTCGGCATTCGAACGCCCGGTAAGAGTCCAATCTCACTTAGGGACTTGGGGGACTGGTGGTAATAGGGGTGACTCGGTCACCACCTACGCTTGGCGGCACATGATGATTAATTCCCCAAGTAAGATTGCACTCTTACTCGGGAACTTGGGGGACTTGTTGGAGGTATATATGGTGCACCACCAAGCGTATTCGGCGACCTCGTGTACCGTGCAACCGGCTTGATATGCCCTACTTTCGGCATGTCTCGGATAGACCGCCACCCTGGCTACATTCCCAATGTCAGAGATCACCGGTGCCGCACACGGAAGGCGTGCCACCGGGCACCTGAAGTAGCCTCCAGAATAGGGAAATATGTAATAGTATGTTTGCATCCCACATTGGAGATGTAGTAGAGGTGGGAAGCCTCCTTCCTTATAAATAGAAGGCTTCCCCCTTAGAGTTAGGGATCTTGGATACTTGCTATTTTTGGCATGTAACCACCACCCGATAGCTTATTGGCCGATCATACTATATTCCAAGTGGACGTAGCCGTGCCCTCCGAAAGTACGGTGAACCACTATATATCCTTGTGTTCATGTTCTATCTTTATTATTGTGCTTCTGTCAGGCCTACGAGTTTGTGCAGAAACAGTCGCCAATAATTCTTTTCTCATTAGCATGAAGCTTCGAAGTATATATATCCAATTAATATGAATCTTTCCATCACTTCCTTATTTATCGATATATGTATTCAATATATTTCTTGTTAATATGCTAAATCAAATGACATATATACTTTTCTAAATTATTTTTAATAATTAACATTCCCAATTGCGATACTTAAATAGTCTTAGATTTCAAAGTCTATATTAGAATCCTTATTAGTCTTTATTAATTATCCTTGAACTTGAATGGAATGAAATAATATGTAGTTTTACGGTAATATCGACTGTAGATACATCGTGATTAATTTTAATAATCTTTCAACTTCAATGGTATGAAATAACACACTACATAAATTAGTCTTAATTATACTTGAATAGGTTTCAATTTGATTTTTTTTTTCATATGATTTCGTCATCTAAGACAATTTTTTCGTGGCCTAAGTAACAACTTAGACCACAAAAAATTTATTCGTGGCCTAAGTGAGTACTTAAGCCACGAAAAATTCATTCATGGCCTAAGCAGGTTCACTTAGACCACAAATAGTTATTTCCTGGCCTAAGTGACCACTTAGGCCATGAAAAATATTACTTAGAGGACGAAAATGGTTTCATCGCTTAAGAGCTACTTAGGTGACGGATTTTTTTTTTATTTCATTGCCTAAGGTTATTTTCTGGTAGTGCCCACTGTTCCTAATAATTAAAACTCTCTAGAACTCCAATGCTGCTAACATGCTTCTTGAAAGCAACAACATGTAGAGCTTTAGTGAAGGGATCAACTAAATGTGACAGTGTGCTAATGTTGACAACGACAATTTTCTTTCGTTTCACCCTTTCCCTAGCACTATAATACTTCAGATCTATGTGCTTAGAGTTTGTAGACCTCTTATTATTCTTTGTAAACTACACAGTTGAAGTGTTATCACAAAAAATCTTAAGAGGCCTGGAAATAATGGATTCTACAATCCTAGTCTGAAGAAGAAAATTCATAAACCAAACAGCTTGACAAGCACCTTCATATACAACAATGTATTCTGCTTGCATTGTTGATGTAGTTATGAGAGATTGTTTTGCCATTTTCCAAGCAATGGCTCCTCCAGCAAGCATAAGCACATACCTTGATGTAGATTTGTTTGATGCCGGATAATTCCCTGCAAAATCTGAATCTGTATAGCCTGTCACCTCCAAATCTTTGACTCTTATGTAGACAAGCATGTGATGCTTAGTCTTTTGCAAATATCTTAATACCTTCTTCCCAGCTATCTAGTGTGCATTTCCAGGATTTGACTGAAACCTTGCAAGCATGCCAAATGCAAAAGCAACATCAGGCCTAGTGCACACTTGTGCATACATCAGGCTCCCAACAAGTTTAGAATAAGGCTTGTCCTTCGTATGCTCCTTTTCCAAATTGGTCAATGGACAGTCGAATTTTGTTAGCTTGTAACCCTTGATTATTGGAACATCACCTCCTGTGCACTTATGCATGTCAAATCTCTTCAAAATTCTCTTTATGTAGCCCTCCTGAGACAAACCTAGCAAGTGTCTGTTTCTGTCTCTCTTTATCTCTATCCCTAAAATATATGATGCTTCACCAAGGTCCTTAATGTCAAAATTCATTGACAGAAATTTCTTGGTTTCATTCAAAAGTTCAATATTGCTACTTGCTAGCAATATGTCATCAACATACAACACCAGGAAGATAAAATGTCTCCCACTGACCTTTAAATAGACACATTCATCAACTAGATTTTCCACAAAACCAAATGAGCTCACAACAGAATCAAACTTCAAGTACCACTGCCTTAAAGTTTGTTTTAATCCATAAATTGATTTATTTAATTTGCATACCAGATTCTCATTCCCAGGTGTAATGAAGCCCTCAGGTTGCTTCATATAAATTTCCTCCTCCAAATCACCATTTAAAAATGCAGTCTTCACATTCATCTGGTGAAGCTCCATGTCAAAACGAGCAACGAGAGCCATGACCAATCGGAACGCATCTTTTGTTGACACTGGTGAAAAGGTTTCATTAAAATTGACTCATTCCTTCTGTGTGAATCCCTTGGCTACTAGCCTTGCTTTGTGTCTCCCCACAGTGCCATCTGCATTTCTCTTTGTTTTAAAAATCCATTTACATCCTATTGCCTTGACTTCCAGTTGATTCAACTAATTCCCAAACTTGGTTGTCACTCATGGATTTTAATTCAGCCTCCATTGCTTCATTCCATTTTTCTGCATTTTCACTTTGCATAGCCTCTCTATAGCTTGGTGGATCATCATCTTCCTCAAACTCAACTTCAGTTTCATTCAAGTAGACTTCAAACTCATTTGTATCAATTGTGAACTTCCTCGTTCTTCCAGATCTTCTTCACTCTTGTTGCTGTGGGACTGCAGCCTGCACTAGAGGTTCTGGTTCAACTGTCTCCACTTGAGGATGCACATTTTCTTCTGCTTCAACTGCTTCTTCATGCACATTCTGCTTTAAAGTCGTTGGAGCTTGAACTGTGGCATGTACTGGTAATTCAGTTAAAACTGCTGGAACTTGAACTGAAGTAGCCTGTTCTTGCATGTATTTTGTATCATCTTCAGCTTCAAACACATAGTCTTCTAAGGGCTCATTTTGATTCATCTCATCATAAAACACATCTCGATTGGTCTAAAAAATCCTCATGGTATGCTTAGGACTGTAAAATCTAAAACCCTTAGATTTTTCAGGATAGCCAATGAAATTGGCGCTCACAGTTATGTTATCTAATTTATTAACTTTAGGAATGTAAGGACTTGCTTCTGCCTTACATCCCCAAACATGCAAATGATGGAAGCTTGGTTTTCTTCCATTCCATAATTCAAAAGGAGTGCTAGCAACTGACTTGCTTGGAGTCCTGTTGCTGGTGTAGTTGGAATTTTCAATGCTTTCCCCCACAAATATTTTGGAAGACCAGAAGTGCTCATCATGCTTCTGATCATATTTTGGTAGGTTATGTTTCTTCTCTCAGCCACTCCATTCTGTTGGGGTGTGCTAGGGGTTGTGTATTGAGCTACTATGCCATTCTTCTGCAAATACTTTGCAAATGGCCCCATGTGCTGCCCAGACTCCTTAGTTTTCCCAAAATACTCCCCGCCCCTATCAGACCTCACTATTTTAATAGACTTCTCTAACTGTTTCTGCACTTCTGCTCTAAAACTTTTAAACTTGTCTAGGGACTGGAATCTATCACTCATGAGGTAAACATAGCAAAACCTACTAAAATCATCTATAAATGTTATAAAATATGTATTTTTGCAGATAGTTTCATCTTTAAAAGGTCCACTAATGTATGTATGAATGATTTCTAACAAACTTGAACTTCTAGTTGCATTTTTCTTTCTTTTAGAAGTTAGTTTTCCCTTAATGCATTCAACACATGTTTCCAAATCACCATATTCAAGACTCGGCAAAAGACTTTGTTTTTCTAAAATTTTCATTCTTTCAACAAAAATATGTCCAAGTCTTTTGTGCCATAAAAATGCAGAATTTTCAGAAAATTTTCTTTTAACTCTAACTGTTGTGTTGACAGTTTCATTTGATTCCAAAAGCAAAACAGTTTTAGTTTTAGGATATGAGCAATGCAATTGAATATAATCACTAATCAAAACAGCAGAGCCAATATAATTGAAAAGATAGGAAATTTTTATTTCATTCAAACTGAGCAAAAAACAATATCCGAGTCTCAACAAAAGACTAACTGAAAGAAGATTCCTCTTTAAAGAAGGAATATAGAAAACATTATTCAAATCCAAAAAATTGTCAAAACCTAAATCTAGACGAACTACTCCAATAGCTTTAACCACTACTCTTTGCCCATTCCCCACGCAGACTCTTTGCTCACTCTTTGTTGGCTCCCTCCAACTTACAAACCCCTGCATAGAATTAGATAGAGTGAAATAACGAATTGTTGGTAGAGAGTGAGGGTGTAGGGACCAGGTTTATATATCAGTCAACCTAGGTTTAGTGTCCTCCCATAAAGGAAACTAATAAGCATAGAATCATATATTATGAATGCATATTATTAAGACTATAATACAATAGCCTATTATATTTAGATCCTTGCCTTAAACACTTTGATACAAATGAATAAGGTATCTGATATTCAAGTCATAAGATTTCCCATTACTTGGTCTGCAAGAATACGACAAGTTGTTAAGGATTTTATTGAGTTAAATGATAATGTGCAATTTAGTCTTACACTTTAAACTCTACGTAGTACGTTGTCATTGATGTTGCACATGAAGTTGTAGACGCACATGTGGAAGCTCTAGTAGCTAGTTTCCCCTCATAACGACATTATTTGGAGTAAACAGTACTAGTAAAATGGGGGAAGGATTAAGTTACTGGAATGTAACAACTGTTCAGGAACTGATTAATCAATCAGTACTGCTGTTCAGGAACTGATTAATCAATCAGTACTGCAAAAGAAGTAGACAGAATCAACAAAGTTAATACTAACCATGGTTAAGACTTAAAGAAGATATTTAGCAGACTCTCTATTTTGACTCTTTAGTTATTTTAGGGAGTCTGTTTAAGTTTTTTTTTTATCAAAATTAGGAGCTCCACCAGACTTCTAAGTGGCTAGCCATTTTAACTCTTAGCTATCTCGCTCATAAATATAGAGAGCGAGATGAAACTCTCTATAATTTAATACATTTCTTTTAGATGATTCTATGTAATATATAACTACATTTAAGGTAATTTTTAAAAAATTTAATTAGTAATATAAGTTCAAAATAGTTAAAACATAGAGAACTGATACAGACATATTTCTAAACTAGCTAGCCAAAATTACATTTTAGCTATTTTGGTTAAAATTTGACCAAAAAAATGGCTAGCATTGTTAAAGTTGCTCTAAGAGCATCTCCAGCAATTCTAGCCATATTTTAGTTAAATTTTAACCAAAATAGCTAAAAAGTCATTTTAGCTAGCCACTTTAAAAATACGTCTGCATCAGTTCTCTCTATTTTAGCTTGATTTGAATTAAAAATATATTTTAAATGAATAAAAAGTGGTTTAAATGTATATATAAATTATATATAATTACATATAAGGAATGTATTAAATTTAAATGTTTTAACTTTTAGCTATCAAGCTCTCCAAATTTGGCTAGCGAGATAGCTAAAAGTTAACATAGAGTTATAATAGAGAGTCTGATATAGCTGCTATTTTTCACAAAAAGCTAAATATGTTCTCCAAAATAGCTAAGGAGTTATAATAGAGAGTCTGTTGAAGTTGCTCTAAGAGCATCTTCAACAGACTCTCTATTAGCTATTTTGGAGAGCATATTATAACTCTATATTATTTTTTAACTATCTCGCTAGTCAAATTTGGAGAGCATGATAGCTAAAAGCTAAAACATTTAAATGAATTAATTTCAGTTTACCTACTTGAACTTTGGCCCAATCATCATTTCATTCCCTGTTTTTATTTTATTTCATCAGCTACACCTCTGTTAGGGGTCATCATTAAGCCCACAGATCAAGTGGGCCGATGGAGGCCCGCAAGCCCGGCCCGGCCCCGGCCTGTCTAAAAGCCCGGCCCGGCCCGGCCTGTCTAAAAGCCCGCTTAAGCCCGGGCCCGGTGGGTAGAGGGCCGGGCTTAGTTTAGGGGTTAGAAACTTGGCCCGGCCCGTAGGCCCGGCCCGTTAAGAGCCCGTCAAGCCCGCTCCATCAAAAGTCCGTAAAAGCCCGGCCCGTAAAGCTCGTTAAAATTCATACCTCAATAATTAAAGAATAAGTTACCCCCATATAGAGTTATTTTATATTTTTGACACATTAATATATTAATTAGATCTTCATTTTCACACACTTTAATGGATATTCACACTTCACTAGCACAATATGTATCATCTTTTTTATTAAACTCATCTATTTTATCATTTAAGTTCGTTAAAAATAATTATTATATTAATATTTTTAAGAATTTTAAATTATAGTCTAAAAATCACGAAGTAAACATATCATCGATCGAGGCTTTAACTTTGTCGGATTTAAGTGATTTTTTTACCGTCACCGTATTTCATCATAACGATCAAATTCTATTTCATAAAAATTTTCAAAATTTGACTTCTTTTATATAGTTGTTTCGAAAAGTTGTACACTTCAGTATAATCTACTAATCAAGTTATACCGCATTAGTAAGCATGTTGTCATTATAATGGCTCAATTCACAAAATGAAAATTTTGACCGTCTGATGTGATCGTTATAGTTAAATATGAGTAGAGGAGAAAAATCAACTCGTTTCGTGAACGTTCGATGCTCGATCGAAACGGTCAACCATATTTTCATAAAACTTATCACACGAAAACGCTATTAGGTACCTTTAGATGATTTTGTTTCGTCGACTCTTCCAAACATTAAACTCTTAAATAAATTAGACGTAATCAGCCATGTAAAAATTTGGGAACGTTTACCTCCCGATACTATGACTCCCCATAGAGAGATATAAGTTTAAATGAGGTTGACCGCACCGATCGGGGTTCTAACTTTGTCGGATTTAAGTGATTTTTTTACCATCACCGTATTTCATCATAACGATCAAATTCTATTTCATAAAATTTTTCAAAATTTGACTTCTTTTATATAGTTGTTTCGAAAAGTTGTACACTTCAGTATAATCTACTAATCAAGTTATACCGCATTAGTAAGCATGTTGTCATTATAATGACTAAATTCACAAAATGAAAATTTTAACCGTCTGATGTGATCGTTATAGTTAAATATGAGTAGAGGAGAAAAATCAACTCGTTTCGTGAACGTTCGATGCTTGATCGAAACGGTTAACCATATTTTCATACAACTTATCACACGTAAACGCTATTAGGTACCTTTAGATGATTTTGTTTCGTTGACTCTTCCAAACATTAAACTCTTAAATAAATGAGACGTAATCAGCCATGTAAAAATTTGGGAACGTTTACCTCCCGATACTATGGCTCCCCATAGAGAGATATAAGTTTAAATAAGGTTGACCGCACCGATCGGGGTTCTAATTTTGTCGGATTTAAGTGATTTTTTTACCATCACTGTATTTCATCATATTTGTTATGATTGTATTTATTATGAATGTATTTGTTATGATTGAATTTGTTATGATTGTATTTTAATATGACAATATATATATATATATATATATATATATATATATATATAGGCGTGGGGATGAGCCTCCCGGTTATGAACCGGGTTCCAAACCCTTTTTTGAAAAATAATATCGGATATTTATTTATTTTAATTAAAGCCCGGCCCGGCCTCAAACCGCAGTGGGCCATTCGGCCCGGCCCGCAAAAGCCCTTTAAGCCCGCCGTATATTGAAGGGCTTGGATCCTAGAAATTTTTAAAAAGCCCGGCCCGGCCCGGCCCGCTATTTTTAAATTATATTGTAAAGCCCGGCCCGACCCGCTCCAATCCCGTTATGAATGGGCCGGGCTGGGCCCGGCCCGGCCCGTTGACGACCCCTGACCTCTGTGCTTCCTAAATTAATCAACCGTTACCAACTTTGCTAGCTCTAATTTTTTGTTTTGATTATTAGAGATAATCTGGACAAAGCAATGCTTTTGAAATTTTTGTTGTTGTTGGATGTAAAACAGTTAATTACATCTTACTGGCTTTGCTAATCAATATTATTCCTACTATTAATGAAGTGTATGTTGTGTTATGGTTGTTCTATTTCAGTGTTTTAAACTTTAGGTTTAGTTATTGCAATAGTAGTGTTTATATATCCAGATCTATATCAGATCAATTTTTTTTTTTAATGATAGTACATCAGATTGATTCATACCGAGCTCTAGATAAAACTCTAACTTCTCTAGTCTTATATGAATTTGTAGGGCTATAATGCTTTTGGAGGGAAAAGATTTGCGTCTAAACTCTTGTTTGTTTATTGTATTGGTATAAAAATGTAACTTGTCTATTATAGCCCTTATTGTGGGCATGCTCTGCTGCCACGTCATCAATTGACGAAATATTTAGACGGAATTTACAAAAGTGGTGACAACTTATTAATTTAGGAAGCACAAGGGTGTAGGTGATGAAATCAAAAGAATAGGGACTGAAATGATGATTGGGTCAAAGTTCAAGTATGTAAATTGAAATTAATTTCATTTAAATTTAATACATTTCATATATGTAATTATATATAATATATATATATATATATATTTAAACAACTTTTTATTTATTTAATAAATATTTTAATTTCAAATCAAACTAAAATAGAGAGAACTGATACAGACGTATTTCTAAAATAGCTAGCCAAAATGATTTTTTAACTATTTTGGCTAAAATTTAACCAAAATATGACTAGCATTACTGAAGATGCTTTAAGACACATTAGCCAAAAACCCAAAAGTACTCGATCCTCCAGACATATATGCTGCTGAAATTGATATATGTACTGGTTCTGATCGAGACCAGATCTCTGAGTGCCTTAATTCAAATATATATCTATCAGTTGGTAGCTAGCTAGCGATCATAATCTTGGTACAGCCCTATGCTCGGTATATATGCATGTGTTGCCCTCACTCAACTACTCCTTGAAAGAGATAACCAGGGGACATATATATGGCCAGTGTGACACCATCCAGTGATGCATTATTGTGGCCGGATGGAGCAGTACGGTGGTTTAAGGCTGATGTGTTTGAACTTCTATCCGCTTCCGGCACACGCCCTTGATGATTAAGCTAGGCTGATGTATAGTCTGAATATCAATTTATAGAAATTATTGTTCTAACTTCTAAGTACACTTCAACATCGATCCAAGTCACTCCATCACATTACATATATAAGACCATATATATGTTCCTCATAATTCACACCATCCACCCGAATGACCCGATTGATCATGTACCCTCAGTCTTCATATCCAGCTCTTAATGTACAACGACATCTCTTAAGAAGTTAATCTTATATATGACATTCACATATATAACACGTACATTAAACTTGAGAGTACCTTTGTTTTCTTTTCCCCATTTTTTAACCTCTCCCCCTTGAAAGCTACAAAGCATTTGCAATTTTGCATCGATCATCAGATAACTGGCCTCTAGGCTAGATGAATGTAAATTATTATCACGCTCATCTTGGACCCATGGTGCACAATTCTCACAAATCACACTCTACCCTGCAAGCATATTTGGTTATTTACCATCACTATGAGCAGCATGGTTACACCATTGATCAGCTACGTATTAGTGAATATAAACTACTGAGTAGTAAAAATAGATTAATCAACCATATATTATGTCAATTGAAAGGCAAGGAGGTTCAGTGCCATTATAATAGGCAGTAGTACATAATAAATATGAGACAATACAACAACTATCAACAAACTGTAACCAAACAACAACGTTGCACACTCGCACTCATCCCCCAACTTACTCCTGCTTTGCGGGCTCATATAAGGTAATAATACTACTTGATTATCACAGATTTTCCCAGAGTAGTGCTTATCATCAACTTTTTGAAGAAGCTGCCATGTTTCTCATCATCAACTCTTAGTAGAAGCTCCATCAATCAATTTGTTGCTGAAGTCCCACAGTCTTTTCGCCAACTTTTCATTTCTAGCATGGGAGCTCGGCTTCATCTCGTTGCAGTCCACATAGTATTTTCCGGTCACACCTTTCAGTTTTGGATGCAGTGCTACAAAGCATGTTGTGGCTGCTCCCTGATTAAGATCATTAAACAGTTGATGCAAAGTTATATATGGTTAAGCTGTTTTCAATACCCTTGAGATTATGTGTAAAAATCTAAGTAAAAGAAGCATCTGATGGAGATTAATCACCTGATGAACATTCTTCCAAATGCAGAAGGTGAAAAACCTCAAAGTTTCTGCAAGTTTAACAGAGCAATCAAAATAAATCAAACAGTGAAAATTCTTTTCTAGTTTGGATTATGCTTCTGAATGGAAACATACTCATCAAAAAAGCAGAGTGCCTCATGAGAGGTGTCATTATAATTCCTGGGTGGACCGAGTTCACTGTGATGTTCACACCTTCTTCCTGCAAGGCAAGGCAAGCAAAATTTGATATACCATTTGAAGCACAGACGCTTACGTACTGATCACCATCAACGAAATCCATTTGAAATGAATTACATTTATGAATATACGTGATACTAATTGACAATCTAATACGATATTAACGTCTCGATTAGGACGTCTAACAAGCTAAGACTTAAGAGTCATCATCATTTCATTAATCCTTGACGAGATAGTACTATTACTAGATTTAACATGTCTATATATGTTGACATGCACTTGGCAACTTAAGTACAATGATTAAAATTCAAATTAAATTCTCTAAGTGTGACCACTTTCCGTTTTCATTTATTTGTTCTTTAAGGGGGCACATGTATATGGGACAGTATTTACCTACATAAGGACGCTGATGGATTAACTAGTAGAGCATTATTTATCTACCACAACCACCAGATGCAAGTTTTTGTGGCAGAAAATTGAGAACAGTACGACTATATTAATGTATAGGTCACAGCATCACATTACTTTCATATCGTCTTAAGCAATTATTTTGATGTTTTCTGCAGAGAGCAAAACTGAGGAAAGGAAATGAAGGCAAAACAATTTACCTGCAACCTACGAGAGAGCTCATTAGCATGGAGTATGTTGGCTAGTTTGGATTGGCCATATGCTCTTTTGTCTGAGTAACTGATCAGGATACAAGTGACTTGAAGAATTACTATCAGCTAGATAAGCTGCTTAATTAATGATGATAGCCATGATCGAAAAGTGTTGATCCCAATTACGTACCCGCTTCGATCATTGATCCTTTCAAATCGAATCCCATTGTCGTAGGTGTGTACGTGAGCAATCGATGACAGGTTCACAATTCTGCCTTCAATGCCAGTGGTTTTGGCAGTGTTCTTCATTTTCTCAAGGAGGAGATTCGTCAAGAGAAAATGACCTGTAAGTTAGGTAGTTGTCTTAATAAAAATGACAATGTTATATCAATACTGAAAACTGATTCATTGTTCTGTATAGAAGATACGAGTAGCAGACTGCTGGCAACAGTTTTCACATGTGAGAGCGAGCATAAGGGAGTTGATTGCAATGATAGATCACCAGATCAAAAGGCATGAGTACCATTTTACAGTAATCTGATAAGAGCTAGGGCTTATGTACGTAGCCACATGCAAGAAGACAGTAAATGTGGTACAAATAATATGTGCAGTAAAAATTATAGTTACCAAGATGATTGGTCGCAAACTGCATCTCGATCCCATCTTCTGAAATCCGGTGAGGGCAGAACATAACACCAGCATTGTTTCTGCAACAAAAATAAACCAATTTAACGAAAATGAAGGGACATGAATTTCACAAGGCAGACTAAGACTGGGAGAGGAGATCATGATCACATTAGGAGATTGAGAGGAAGATCAAGTGCAATGAAGCTGTCAACAAATGCTCTAACAGACTTGACTGAACAGAGGTCAAGTTGTAGAACATCCACTCGAGCTTTCTCATTCTCTTCAAGAATGAGCTGTTTGGCTTTGTTTGCAGCCTCAATGTTTCTAGCAGCAATGATGACATGGGCTCTTCGAAGAGCCAAGATCTTTGCCGTCTCCAGTCCAATCCCACTCGCCCCACCTGCATTTCACATACATGATCAGCAATCTTCCAGCAAATTCGAACAAATAAACTTTCATTTCAAAATAGCGCAGATTTACATTTTACTAAAGTCCATGACACATGAGACTATGAATTTAGGGTTTAGTAAAGTCCATGACACATGAGACTATGAATTTGAGGTTTGTGAAGACAAAAACAGAACAACATTCAAGAGGTATAAAAGTAGAAAATGATATAAAAAAAGACAAAATACTTGTTACCCCTTAAACTATTTACCTAAAAACAGTTTTATCCCTCTATTTTCAAATTAAACTAGTAGATCCTTAATCTCCCATATTTCAACAATTTAGTCCATTCCGTTAAATGAATCAATTATTGGCAAACTTTAAGTGTTAAAATAACCAAAATACCCCTGCTGAAAATCTTTTTTTATTTTTCCATTATCTTTTAAAAAAAAATTAGGGTCAAATTAAGTATCTTTCTCTATATATAATTATATATAGAAACCAAAATTATAACAATAATATCAAACAAAAAAAAGAGTTGATGAACAAAAACGAAAGAGAAAAAATAAATTTGATTTTGAACGGGGTATTTTCGTCATTTTAGAAATTTAACGAAATATTTTAACGGTCATGTAACGGAATGGACTGAATTGTTGAAATATGAGAGATTAATGATCTACTAGTTTAATTTGAAAGCAGATGAACAAAACTGCTTTTAGATAAAGAGTTTAAGGGGCAACAAATATTTACTCCTATTAAAAAAATTTAACCGGCTAACCCCACAAGTCAAATGCAGCCGGGTGGTGGGTTATGTCCTGCCTCTTTTTGGCCTGAGTTGAGATTGTAAAATCTCATTCATGTTTACACCAATAATTAATAAGCAGATAGTCATAGACTTTGTTAAGCAGCTCGATCGGTGCATAGAAAAAATTTTTGAGCAAATTTATATAATACAGGATTACTCTGTAGCTTTCCGATGTATAGCAAACACTGTGTTCCACGTACAGATTGGTGAATTCTCTGTTCTTACAGACAATTTGATAAACAAGTAGTAGAGGCACTAAGGTTGGAAAATCTAACGAAATTTCATACCCCCCACTATAGAAAAATCTAAGAACAGATAGAGGGCACCATAGAAAAAACACAGAAAACATTGTTCATGGGGAGGAAAATGAAAATGAAGCTAGCTACCAGTGATAATGGCAGTGGTGTTTCTTGCATCAATCCCTTTAGTGACTTGCTCAGCAGTTGAAGCTGATCCAAACCCACTTGCACCAGGCCTTCCTGTCACCAATGAGAAGAACCCCATTTTCCTAAAACCACAGAAATGACCAATCGAATTCTCCAGAGAGTTCAGTGGCTATGTCACCCCCAAGACAGAGTCAATGACCCATCCCAGGTTTTTTTCTATATCATTACTCAGAGGAAACAGATTGCTCTGAGAAGGGAAAAAGGAGGGTGAGAGTACAGAGATGGAAGATAGCATAAGAATGAGAAAACAGGAAAGAACTGCATGAGAATAAATACGAGTGTGGTGGGTTGAATGTAGGTAACAATTATCGGATTCAATTCTGAAGAAAATTAAATGTTCGCCGGTGAAAAGCTGTTGATAGCTTCAACCACCTTTCAACAGCTGTGAACTAAATTTACCTTGTTAATTATCATATATGTACGATAGAGTAACTAATCCGTGAGTCGAAGTAAACATGAAGACTTTTCTCTTACAAATTAAGTGCTAATTTGTAAGCTTTAATTACGCATAGATGGGATTCAGTTTTTTGGATGGAGGCAGGTCCCCATGGCATGGCTTCGTAATGTAGTTTTGTTGAAATGTAACCGATGTTAACTAGAGTTGTGGTGCTCTGTTTTACTTGCTAGATCTGACGAGATTTTAATGCCATTAAGCCGTTGGGATGTATATCCATTAGTTTAGTATAATTATAATTCTTCCGATTGAGAAAAATCAAGTGCTAATATTAATTAAGGATAGTACAGTTTTTTGTAAATAATATTCGTTTGATATCAAAATATATCCTTTGTGATTAGTTAATTATTTCGTATCAATATTGTAATCACTGTCATTTTCGTTGATGGATGTTCTAATAAATCTGAAATTAAATAATGAAATTTTCAAACAACTATATTGGAAGATTGAGTAAAATGATTTTCTTTTGTATGTTTGAATTTGTCTGTTGAGCTTTAATCCACATTTCATAAACTATATCTTTGAACAATGTCTATGCTCGGAGAATGCATGTCTAGCTAGTATGCCACTCGAGTGTTAATTTCATGAAATTAGGTCAAATATAACTGAAATATACTGTCATATATGTTGAGCTGATTCTCAAGTTGTATTGAACGACTATCAGTCGATTAAGTATTTCAACAACCTGCGGAGATACTCGACCAATTCACAATAGATAGTCAGAGACATGTACGTACGTAGTTTTCTGTTTTTCACCATCAAATGCCAAATTAAAGAGATGAATGAAAGTTCATTCAATTCATATTATTCATGAGCCAGGAAATGGTCCAATATATATATAACACTGGAATCATCCAGGAACGGAAGTGGATGTGCATAGTTATTACTCCAAGTGGACGAGACAGGTATCGTCATGTGATCACAAGAACCCTGCAAACCGACTAATATAAGTGCATGCTCTCGATCGATCTATATATAATTGGTTATGGTATATCCGGGCTCGATCTAACTCATCCAGCTTGCAGTAGCTAACTGGAACTCTCTTATATCCAGGCTCTTATATGTTTATCTTTTTCACTTCGATCTGTTTCATTTGATTTGTTTTTTCTGTGGCTGCTATCTACTCTCCTATATCACTATTATTGCGATTTAAATGGTTGCATGGACCATGCTGATGATCGAGAAAAGAAGAAAATTAACCAAAAAGAGGTCGAGTTAGATGGCAGCGTTAGGTGGCCGGCGGCTCTTAGCTGTTGATTTTGTGATGAATTTAGGAAAAGATTTAGAAAATGCGACGTTAATTTATTTCAAAGGAACTCTTATATCACGTTCGACTAGATTAGATATGTAAGAACATTTGTCTTAGATTAGATATGTCATAAATCTATCTCTTCCATTTTTGTTTGGAAATTTCACATCCATTTGTCTTTTAACTTGCTTATAACATCGATGATGATAGTTTTTAATATTATTTCAGCTACTCGTTTTCAATACCCCAATGTTTCAATCCTCTAAAAACACAGCCACGGTTGATCATTAGGGTTCTCACATGCAGACGTCGTCGTCCGACTTTTGCATCAAACATGAAGGCAATAGGAGTCTCGTTGGGAACCCTAAGAAACCAAGTCCTAACCCTAGCCTATTAATCAGTTGCTTGTTCATAACGATATGATCTTCATGAATGCAGTGCAGCTCTCACATCCAATTAAGAGTAAGTCAGCAAATGCAGCCATGTACAGCTGCTTTCTTACCCTACGGCGATTGAAGGGCCGGGACTACTTACCAACTGCTGGGTACGTGCTATTAGGTTAGTGTCTTAATAAGAGTTTAACTCCAACACTGTTTAGCAAACTTAATTCGGCACGTCACCGTGCAATACTAGTTTAATACATTTAATCCATCCATTAAGCCAGTGGGTTCTACGATCTGTCTGTTTCTTTTTCGAATCTGGTGATAATGAATCTAACCAATCCCATTAGAAACAAACCTTTGCGAACTAACGATGGAGCCTTACTTCTGAGTTCTGATATCATTTATTTTCTGGAGACTCATCTTGACGTTTCTGAGTTTCACTCAAATACAACGATGAGTGGACAGCCACTGGCCGGAGACATAACATCTAGCGTACTATATATATACTGGCATTTTACAGAACCGCGCGAATTATATGTGCATATGAAAACGTAAGGATTGTCAGTTCTGATCATACCAGTTATTACATAGGTGTTGTAAATAATACAAGTTTGAGGCAAATAATTGATGATCTCTACTTTGTTTATCACTCCCATGGACCTAACAAGAGGTTTTGCAATAACTGATACATACTATTAATTTTAAGATGGGTAGCTACCTGTTGGCCATGCCTGGACTGTTGACTACGTACCAAGTCTTCTGATATTTTTTTATACAAGCTCTATTGAGTCCTCACGTACTGTCTGTATCATCCATAACTATACATGAACACAATAAGCACGATCATTATTTTTTGAATCCATAATACTATTAGTAATTCTTTCAATTTATCCCATTTATGCAGCAGCAGTGGTATGAATGTAATGCACTAAATGAGCACTTATGTTCGGCTGGGGCTAGCTGTCTGAATTATACAAGTTACTATACGCGTAAGTTCTAGATCGATCTATGCATGTCCCTAGTTCCCTGTTTCGAAATTCGGTTGCTGGAAACCGTATCCAAGTGATCTGATATATGGAGGAGAATTGAAATTGTTCGATGAGAACGACCGTCAAGCCGCCCCAGCATGGATGGCATCCCATACTGTGAAGTGGTTTCATCCCCAAGTTGCATGATGCTTCTCGAACTTGGCTTATATAATACTTCATTACTTCCACTCATTTTCAAAGGAGCACCCCTACCATGCTTAACTTAAAGCTCCATTAGAGTAATTTTGGAGATCTAGATCGATGCTTTGGCTCAAGCCTCGAAAGGATCTGATGGTAACACTTATACCCATTGGCAGTGCAGGATCTGTGGTAAGATAAATGATCTGGCCTCGGATGTGCCCGTTCAGGGATCTCTTTACCTGATTTGTTACATACAGTGACCGTGCATCCGCTAGGTAAGAGTTCAGTCGATCGACCTTCATAAAACTATTAACATAACCAAGTTTGGAGGTGATGTTCTGTTTTGTGGGATTTGCAAATGAAGAAAACACAACTCAGTTCTAAGACAACAAAGTTGATCGTAACAATCAGATGGTGGTACAATGAATCTCTACTACCCTCATGTATTCGTGTTTATATTTTGTTTCATAAACGCCCCTTAAAAAAAAAAAAAAAAAAAACTTAAAGCTCCTTCACTTCCACTCGTTTTCAAAAATCTTGACTGCCATGATAGTCGGCTTCATGTTAATTTGGCTTTTAACTTTAGGTAAAGAAAACCATAACAGAGAGGGAATTTAAACCAATCAAAATTCACTATTGTGGGTCACAATCGAAGCAACGACTTTTTGTCGTCGCTTCGCCTCAGAAGTCGTCGCTTCAACACCATTCCGATAAAAAGTCGTCGATTTGAGGTCGTCGCTTCAAACTCGTCGTTTCGATTCTAAGCGACAAATAATGTATCAAAAGTCGTCGCTTACGTATTTCAGGCGACGACAACAGAAGTCGTCGCTCGCAAGAGAGCGACGACTTTTGACGCGTCGTTTCACATCTTTTGCGACCAATTTTGACTCGTCGTCACACATCTATAGCGACCAATATATACTCGTCGCCAACTTCTGTTGCGATGACTTTGTGGTCGTCTCTTCAAACTCGATGCGACGAATTTTGGGTTGTCGCCTTTTGTTTGTGGCGGCAAACTTTGGTTCAAAAGTCGTCTCTACATTTGATGTTAATAGGAGAATATATGTGGGGTGATAAAAGGTCAGCGACGAACTTTGGTGAATGTTTGTCGCGTCATTAATATCCTTCCGACGACTTTTGATCAAAAGTCGTCACTTCATTGTTTGTTACAGAGACCAAAAAACAGAATTCTGTACTAGCCTCATTCACATCTAAAACCTGCATTTTATTCAAATCACATATCCAACATACAGTTAATTCAAATCACATATCCAACATAACACAAACACTATAAATACTTAGATTTCATTCAAAATTACAATATGTTCTAACAATAAAATGCACATATGTTCCAATTACAAACTAACGAAAGGTCCTAATCAAGGTCTTCGTCGGGTACACCCATACCTTCCACACATGATGATTTATCGGGGATCGTCTGAGGGTTTGCGGCGGCGGCATTGACATCTGGATTGGGTTGGGCCAACATGCCCATGGCAGCCTCCATCCTTGCAATACGTTGCATCATCTCTTCTTCCCTAATTCTGCTTTGTTCTTCCTTGATTCTGCTACGTTCATTGGCGGCTGCTAGTTCGCTACTCAACTTCTCAACCTGCGAATTGTTACTGGACACGCGTACACCGCCTCTTTGTTTTGCCGGGCGTCTTAATGCACCCCCTAGCCCTGCAAAAATGGTAAAACACCAAAAACGAAATTTAAATTAAAAACTCTTTCGTATCTTAAATAAAATCTGTTATTGTTAGTGCATATGTACATACCTCGGACCCTCGTCCCCGGCTTCCCACCCAGCTCCTTCTCCACTACGGCGATCTGCTCTTCGACGGGAACGGGGCCCGTCACTTGACTGATGCCCGCTTCATCACTCCGTCGGCTAGCACAGAGCTCATCCATCTTCCTCTTCATCGCTGCCTGTAAAAAAATATTATCCAATAGGTTTGTGTTAGTATAGTTTTTAATTTAAAAAAATTAAAATAAGAAGCTAAAAACCAAACTCTTCCATCTAACTCGTCGTCACTCACCACTTTGTCCTGCGCATTCTGTGATTTTTAATACACATCACAGACTGTTTGGAAGATAGGCGCTAGACACCCTTTATGCTCGTTTGCAACGACCCGGTAACTGTAGGGAGTGGTGCCGGAGTGGTGGTTGATTGCATATCCCTGTTCCTTTCCCTTGTTCCGGTTAGCAGCGTTCTGGGCACACATCCTCTGTAAAACACAGTGGATGATATAATTAACATATTTCATATCATAATAGGGACAAATTGTTATATCAAATGTGAGAACCTATAAATTAATATTCAATACCTTATAATCGTCATCCTCAAAGTGGAGTTTGAGGTACTCCCACTGCTCGGGTCGGTGGATGAACTCTGCAGGCGTCGCCTTACTCACTTCAACGTAGTGATTATGGCAATCGTACTTCCAATCCTTGTAGATCTTGGAAGTGGTCTCCTCAATGTATTCCCACATGCCTGTCTCGGTTGGAGGGAGGTCATAGAACATCTGAAAAATTGGACAATTGAAAAAAAAATAGAATATCATATTTCAAAATTATTTTAATTACAAAAAAAATATCCGAAAATATTGAAAATAAGAACTTTTACCTCCATATAATCAGCCAGTGCATCTCGGTGCTCCTCAGCCAGCTCAGCATATGATGGCGCAAGCATCGGCACTTTGCTCCGTACGGCGCTCCCGATGTCTCGACTCATCAAAGTCCTCCACTTTAATTCCTTGAGACCCTTGTGCTGTTCTGAGTACATAACCGGCAAAGGCTTGTCGTTGTTCAGCTTCTTCAAATACAAAGTTTTGGTGCCTATCACGATCCCAGACATCTTAAGCGGCCCCGTCACGTTCTCTCCCGTTGCCATATCAACAACCTCTGCATCCAAAATACCAAACCAAATTAAGACTATGAAAGCAGTACACAATTGAAAGAAGATTACAAGTTTTCAAGGTATTGATACATATCCTACTGCATATATATATCCTATTGCATACATATCCTAGAGCATATCCTAGTGCATATATATCCTACTGCATATAAAGCCACCAACAAGTTCATCTAAGAAAATGTAATGCTTGGAAATGTAAAAAGCAATGATAACCATAATAACCAATAACCAATAACCAATATCATCAGCAACTTCATCACCATAATAACCAATGATCAAGTTGATCACCATAATAACCAATAAGTACATTTTGATCACCATAATACCAATATCTTAAAGTAGTTGTGGGAAAACCAGTAAGTCTAGCACATGAACTTGGTGAAGGTGAAACAACCAGAATGATCATTAACAAAAAGGGCAATATACTTACTGACAAGTGATACTGTCCCAACAAAGTAAATTTATATAACAAGAGTGCACTTAATTCTTCTTCTCATTCTTCTTCTCATTAATTACAACCTGCAGTACATGGGGAACCTTGAACAGAAACTGAATGTAATCGGTCTAAATGGAATTAAAGTGAACACTGCTAATTGGAGATGCAGTATATGGAACAGTCACTCATGTAAATTTATTGCAGCTAGTCATGTTAAAGAGTTAAGTGGGATTTCCAGTATTTTTTTCGATGATGAAGTGGGATTTTCATTATATTTTCGGTTTAGCAGATAGAACAAGAAACTTAATTGTAAATAGCCAAACTCTGATGCGTGACAGAAATAGGACTTAACTCAAATGAGTTATAACAAAGATAATAAATTTGATCATGAAAAATGAAATGAAATACACAGTTAAAGAGACAAGGGCCAATGCAATGTTGATTTCATTCAAAAGAATATTGATTTACATAAGAGTGTGAGTGTAGATAACTAATTCACTGGTTCAAGAATGAAAAAACAATGTACATACATGTAGACAAAATACACTATCTAAAAGACCTAGTTTCTATAATAGATTATGCGCTAAGTGGCGCTCCAATTTTCCAACCAGTTCATTCAATTAGACCAGCAACTAGGAAGAACTCGCGTGGGGGCGGATCATGAAGATATTGATAAATTCAATTAGACCAAAGCAACAAATAGAAATTGAAACAGAAATTGAAATTTACTCGGCAACGGAGGACCCCTCTTGGTCCGAATGTTTAACGGAGGACCATCAGCGGCATTTTGCTCCACAGGGGCAGCTCCGGCTCCACTGGTGGCGCCACCGCCAGCTCCGCTTCCAGCAAGCCCAGACCCCAAAGGGTCGGTTTCTTCCAACGACGGGACCGATACCAAGCTGCTGAACGCCGGTTGTGTAGGGTTTGCATTCGCCGGCTCCCCTGTCGCCGCCGCGGCCGGCAATCGTTCGGCAGCTTCTACCGCCTTCCTCTCCCTTCTCGCCTGGAGCTCTTTCTTCCTCTTCTGGGCACTAGAACCCGGTGCCATTGATGAATCAAAGACGTTAGGGTTTGGAGTTCCGGGTTTGGGGGTTTTGAATTTAGGGGTTGAAATCGAAGGAGAGGAAGAAATCAAAGGAGAGGGGTTGAAATCGAAGGAGAGGAAATCGAAAGAGTAAGAAAAATTTTGGGTTTTGAAAATTTAGGGCTTTTCGGCAGAGAGGGAAAAATTTGGGTTTATCGCGCGAATGAGGTAGAAGAAGTTAAGTCCCGGTTATAATCATCTGTTTTAAGCGACGAATTTCACCAAAACTCGTCGCTTAGTATATAAATCAGCGACAATAATAGGAATCTTGGTCGCTTCAAGTGATATCAAGCGACGAAGTTCAAACACACATGGTAACGAAGTGAGTTTAAACTTGGTCGCTACTACAATCTGAAGCAACCAAGTTTTATCCAAGTTCGTCGCTTCAATTGTTAAACTTGGGTTTTTCCGACAATTGGGCGGCCAAACGACGTTCGTTCAGTCCCGAATTTTAACCGCGAACCATAATATATGTACACTTGACATCTAACGGTCAGTTAGTCCAAATTAATCCCTTTGGTAATTCAAAACTCAAGTATCCCCCTATGTTGCTTAACATTTATATTACGTCCATTTTTAAATTTGGGTTTTTCCAACAATCGAAAGGCCAAACGTCCTCCATTTCGTCCCGAATTTTAACCGCGTACCATAATATACGTATACTTGACATCCAACGGTCAGTTAGTCCAAATGAATTACTTAGCTTTATGAAAACCCAAGTATCCCCCTATGTTGCTTAACCTTTATATTAGGTTAATATAAAAGTTATTGCTTCTTGAAGGCGCTATTAGGAGCGGACCTCTATCAGCAAAATTGACCGTTGGATCTGACATGCACGTAAAATAAGGGGCACGCTTAAAATTTGGGCCATAATGGGCGTCGTTCGGTTGTCTTTTTTAAGAGAAAACCGAAAACACCACTAATATGCCCTATGGGTGGGCCCCATCACTGGGGTGTTTTGGGGGACGGTGTTGCCACATTTCCGACCCCGTTGTCATGCCCTTCTACCGTCCCCTGCCCGTCACGGAGCAAGGCTTTCAGAGAGCGGCAGTCAAAAAGTTTTTGTTGTGGTCAAAGTGCGTTTTTTTCAATTATCTCGCAATCGGAGGATCAAACGACGCATGTTCCATCCCTAATTTTAACCTTGTATCATAATATATGAATACTTGACATCCAACGGTCAGTTAGTTCAAAGGGAATAGTTTGGTAATTGAAAACCGAAGTCTCTGTTGTTTTAAGAAGATTACCGAAAGTCGTCGCTTCGTATGTAAACTAGCGACGACTTTTAAACATTTGTCGCGAAAAAGTTGGAACACACATTTAAGCGACGACTTTTCACTTAAATTGGTCGTTCTAAATCTGAAGCGACAGATTTTGGTAAACATTGGTCGCTTTAAACAAAAATAATTTTTTTAGTTTTTTATGTTTAGATTTTAAATATTTAACGAAATTGCAACATGAAATAAATATATATATATATATATATATATATATATATATATATATATCATCATATTACAACATATGAAATAATAACTAGTAGTCTTCATCTTATTCATCCCCTCCATCATCGTCTTCATCTTCCTCTTCTTCATTCCCTTCGTGTACTTCTAAGTCGAGTTGGAGATTAGATGCATCAATATGGTAAAATTGCATTGTTCTAAGTGTGTCCTCTTGGTAAGGCTCTGAGATTTGATTCCCTGAAGGAGGCCTTCTATCTTCTGTTGCCAGTACTTCGGCACTGTATACATTTCGGTGCGACATTTCTTGTACCACCTTCCAAATACCACCTGCCACAGGATCGTCCAAGTAGAAAATTTGTTTTGTCTTGACAGCAAGACAAAATGGTGAATTCTCATAGTAACTAGTGTTTGTATCCACTAATATCATACCATGATCTAGCTTCACGGTGTCAATTTCTTCGGCATCCTGATCATCAGTGGTTTTGTGCCATATAAATTTGAACAACAAGACCGAAAAATTGTCTGGATAACATACCTCGACTACGTAGTCAAGATGGCCATAGAAGTGTTGGGATCTCGTGCTTAACATCACCCCGCTATTTTGAGTCACGAGCCTTTGATCTCTATCAAATGAGATATACTTAATACCGTTCACATAGCACGCCTTATAAATCCGGGTGAATTGCGGACCTCAAGCCAATGACCATATTCCCCTGTTATAATTAAGGTCTTGATTTTCATGTCGACGGGTTGCCTGAAAAAAAAATGGTATTAGTGTTATACCATTTAGGGTTTTGGATCTTTGTACAAGAAAAAAAATAAAAAAATTTCCGTACATATCTTAAGAACCATCGATGGAAACTCCTCCTCATGAGACGCTCGTCGTAAACGTCACCATGTTTCGCTGTGTACATCTCCAAATGACTGTAAATGTACTCTTGAGCCTCTTCTGTATCGGTCAAAATTTACCAGTGAGTTTCAGCCGTTTGCTCCTCTGTTAACCTGATATTTCCGGTGGTATCCATAATACACGGCTGAAGTAACTGCGAAACACAGCTAATATTTCATATTGGGGGATTGGTTGTTCTACATCTTCCAATTGCAAATAAGACTTACAGTAGGTCACCGACTCCCATGATATGTATCTTTCTGCAATACTCCCCTCTGGATAATGTGTATTACTCATTGAGTGTTTATAATCACCTAATTGCCTATAAAATGATGAATATGATTAGTGGAGATATAAAGTTAGTGTAAATTTAGTTTGAACAAAAAAAACATTTTTTGTTAGTGCATATACCTTTCCGTCGGATACATCCATGTAAAATGTACTGGGCCTGAAAGCATAACTTGTTCGGGAAGGTGAACCATGAGATGAACCATAGAGGTGAAGAAATGTGGAGGAAAAATCAACTCCAAATTGCACAGAATGATCACTATCTCATCTTTCATCTGTTCGACCTCGGCCTTCTTCAACTCCCTCGCACATAATTTCCGAAACCAATTTGACAATGCTATCAATGACTTCACGACGTTATTTGGTAAAAATCCTCGGATAACCACTAGAAGAAGACGTTGAAGCAGGACATGGCAATCATGCATCTTCAATCCATAAAACTTTTTCTCAGTTAGTTTCACCTTATTTCTCAAACTTCCCGCATAGCCAAGTGCATACCTAACACCGCGAAACCATTCGAATACTTCTTCACGAAGATCCTTTTCAACTAAAAAGGGTGCATGAGGAACCTTTCCCGTCCTCTTTTCAGCTTCCGAACACCACTGTCTTTTGCGGATTTTCCTCTTCCCTAAAGCTTCGCGGGCCCTTGGACCATCCTTGGTCTTCCCTTCAATTGCAAGAATGGTGGCAAGGATGTTGTCACCCACGTTCTTTTCAATGTGTATGACATCTAAACAGTACATGTGTAACAACGATGACCAATAGGGAAGGATCCATAATACGCTCTCGTAGGTGAAACATTGTCTGTTGTTTGGATTATAAGGGACATGAAAATCAGGATGCTGGCTAAGAGTGCCGTAACTGTGTGACCTAATTTCCTCCACAATTTCATCCCCGTTCTTATGAGCTGGTCTTTCTCGCAACTCTGGCTTCCCGTTAAATGCCAAACTGGATCGCATTGGTGAATTCTCGTCAAGCCATTTCCGATGCCCTTCATAAACGATTCTCCCACAAATATGATCCGCCGTAAGCTCATGTAGACAAATTGGACATGCCTTGTACCCTTTCACTATTGAGCCTGCAAGCATCCCTAAACCAGGAAAGTCACTTATCGTACAAATAAGCACTACCTTAATCATGAATACATCATTGTCCACTCTGTCAAAAGTAGGGACTCCATTTTCCCACAAATCTTTGAGCTCGTCGATCAATGGACGAATGAGTACACTAAGGCACTTTCCTGGAGATTTAGGGCCAGGAATCAACACGGCCAGCATATTATATTCTTTTCTCATACACATATTAGGGGGTAAATTAAATGGCATCACAACCATGGGCCATGTACTATGTTGGGTTGTCATTGTTCCAAATGGACTAAAACCATCAGTTGCCAGTCCAACCCACACATTTCTTCCCTTAATGTAGTCGAAACCTGGAAATGTCCTGTTAAAATGTTGCCACGATTCTCCATCAGATGGGTGCCTGAGGGTACTTTCATCTACTCGCCTCTCCTTATGCCATCGCATATGCTTTGCTGTGTGTGGAGACATAAATATGCGTTTCAACCGCTTGGAGTGAGAGGGAAATACCAGATTACTTTTTTTGGAATGTCATCCGTATCTGGCTTATATCTTTGAGCACCACATATTGGACAAGTCATACAAGTTTTATTTGCAGCCCCCCTGAATAGGTAACAGTTGAATTCACAAACATGAATTTTTTCATATCCAAGGGAAAGATCCTTCAGGATTTTTGTAATTCTCGAATAACTGAGAGGGAAATTTTGGTTTTTAAAAAACTTATGCAACCATATACACAATTTATCAAGACTCGCATCCGACCATCCATGTTCAACTTTAATTTCCATTGCATGTAATATGACACTTAATACAGTTTCTTCACTCCCTTCATATAATGGGGTTTGAGACTCTTTCAGAAGCCTTTCATACTTAGCATAATCATCATCTACCATGTCATTGAATTGAGCTTCAGCATTTTCTTCAACATTCACATTATGCGGTGCATCTCCATGGTATCTAGGATAGTACGGAAATACATCTTGTATAATCTCCACAGGTGGTCCTACAGGTGGGACCACTGAAGGACCGGCAACACTGGAAGCCTCGACTCTGTCTTGAAGCCACTGTCTCCATCGACTCATCATTGCTGGTTGACCAGAAACTTTCCCGTGTAGATGTCAAACTGTGTAAGTCGGATCCAAACCACAGTGGATGCAGTGATGATAAATCTCAACGAGTTTCTTATAATAAGGACCATTTCTGCATACTGAGCACAGGCAAGTGAAGTACACGGTTCCAACATTGTAAGTATTCACAAAATTGATGAAGTTAACTATGCTTGTTCTGTAGTCAGGGTGTGTAAAATGAAGATTGATAAAAGATTTGTCGGGAACATCATCCATGTTTCCTATCATAACATAAACAGACAATATGCATAAGGTTAGCACACAACATTTATGATACAATAAAAACCTGTCCCAACACTTCTTCTCCTTATTCCTCCAGGTTGGGTCCTATCCCCTTCAGGCGAACACGACTTTGTTGATTCTTTTGCTATTCATGCTGTTTCTGCTACAGTTTTAGGAAATTTCGGCAGCATCTCCCTACAGTTCCTCAAGTGCACAAAAATCTAAACAACCTAATTTGCACTCGAGGAACATTGTAGAGAGACACTGTCGAAAATATATCCCAAAACTGTAACGGAAACCACATGAATAGTAAAAGAGTCAACAAAGTCGTGTTCACCTAAAGTGTCCAAAAATGGGACAATTCGAGAATCAACAACTCATCTTGATCAATTAGATGAGTTGTTGATTCTCAAACGGGAGTTCTAAACTGATAAACACCACAATTCTATATAATATGAAACCATAAATTTACACACGGCACCACACTCCCTCTATAACGGCCCGGCACGCGCAGTAGAGATATTGTCCGCTTTGGGAATCACCCCGCACGGTTTTGCTTCGAGAGCTGCCTGCCTGCTAGCTTCCCAGTAGGTCACCCATCCTGAGATTGCTACGAGGCGAGCAAGCTTAACTTCGGAGTTCTCATCCCCTCTGAAGCCATTGAGCCCCCCAAAACGCGTCTCTTGGAGTTCCCAGTGCCCTCTGAGCACCCGCTCACTCCCAGCTAGATATTGTCCGCTATGGGCCCACATGCCACTCTGGCACCCCACAGGTCCCTCACAGATTTGTTCTTGGGAGCTCACCCGCAACTTCCCAGTAGGTCACCCATCCTGGGATTGCTCTGAGCTCAGCAAACTTAACTTCGGAGTTCCCATCCCCTCGGAAGCCACTGAGCTCCCAAAACGCGTCTCTACATATTGTGCTAACCCTGCACATATAAGCATCGCATCCACTCTCCCTTGGGGATGTGGGATTTGTGACCTACCTACCTGCTAGCTTCCCTAGCCAGGTCAAGTCAAGTCCACACAATCCACCCTAAGGGTGGGTCATCTCAATCCACCCCCCTTAGAGTCCGACGTCCGCGTCGGCACACTTCCGGCCGAGGACAGGCTCTGATACCATTTATAAAGGCCCGGTACGCGCAGTAGAGATATTGTCCGCTTTGGGAATCACCCCGCACGGTTTTGCTTCGGGAGCTGCCTGCCTACTAGCTTCCCAGTAGGTCACCCATCCTGGGATTGCTACGAGGCGACCAAGCTTAACTTCAGAGTTCCCATCCCCTCCGAAGCCATTGAGCCCCCAAAACGCGTCTCTTGGAGTAGCTGCCAGTGCCCTCTGAGCACCCGCTCACTCCCAGCTAGATATTGTCCGCTATGGGCCCACATGCCACTCTGGCACCCCACAGGTCCCTCACGGATTTGTTCTTGGGAGCTCACCCGCAACTTCCCAATAGGTCTCTACATATTGTGCTAATCCTGCACATATAAGCATCGCATCCACTCTCCCTTGGGGATGTGGGATTTGTGACCTACCTACCTGCTAGCTTCCCTAGCCAGGTCAAGTCAGGTCCACACAATCCACCCTAAGGGTGGGTCATCTCAATCCACCCCCCTTAGAGTCCGACGTCCGCGTCGGCACACTTCCGGCCGAGGACAGGCTCTGATACCATTTATAACGGCCCGGTACGCGCAGTAGAGATATTGTCCGCTTTGGGAATCACCCCGCACGGTTTTGCTTCGGGAGCTGCCTGCCTACTAGCTTCTCAGTAGGTCACCCATCCTGGGATTGCTACGAGGCGATCAAGCTTAACTTCAGAGTTCTCATCCCCTCCGAAGCCATTGAGCCCCCAAAACGCGTCTCTTGGAGTAGCTGCCAGTGCCCTCTGAGCACCCGCTCACTCCCAGCTAGATATTGTCCGCTATGGGCCCATATGCCACTCTGGCACCCCACAGGTCCCTCACGGATTTGTTCTTGGGAGCTCACCCGCAACTTCCCAATAGGTCACCCATCCTGGAATTGCTCTGAGCTCAGCAAACTTAACTTCGGAGTTCCCATTCCCTCCGAAGCCACTGAGCTCCCAAGACGCGTCTCTACATATGGTGCTAACCCTGCACATATAAGCATCGCATCCACTCTCCCTTGGGGATGTGGGATTTGTGACCTACCTACCTGCTAGCTTCCCTAGCCAGGTCAAGTCAGGTCCACACAATCCACCCTAAGGGTGGGTCATTTCACCCTCATTAAGTCACTCGCATGTTTTAGGAACCCTAACTACCACAATCCACACACAACACAAACAAATTACATCATAAAATTCTAATTTCACTAAATTTTATCGTCTTCACAAAATTTCATTTTCACTAAAATTGTATTGAACTAAATTTCACAATTTCACTAAATTAATTAAAATTCAATTTCACTAAATTTCCCAATTTCACTATATTTAACTAAATATCACAATTTCACAAATTAACAAACCTAATCTCAATTTCACCAAAATCAACACAAACTCCATCATATATTTAAATACCCAACACTAAAAACAACACAAAACACATTATAAACCAAATCCAACTCAAGAAATCAAACACTAAATTCAACCAATCAAACCAAAATATGGTGATTACAATGAAGATGACAGATTATACTAACCTACAAAGCAATTGGAAGAGAAAACCCAAGCTTCCGGACTCCGAAATTGACGAAATAGCAGTTTTGGAGATTTTTCGCAGCTGCTACAGTGTTTCGAAGAAATTTTTTCACCTTCTGTGTTTTGTCTAAGTCGAGGGCTTTATAACAGATTTTAAAACTTGAAGCGACGACGATTGTAAAAATTCGTCGCTTTCTTTATTCCACAGCGACGACTTTTGAGAAAGTCGTCGCTTAAATAAAAAATGAGCGACGACTTTTGAATTCTCGTCGCTAAATTTTCCAAAACCTTGTTCTTTGATAAACTGAGACGACAAAATGTCATTATTCGTCGCTTCGTTTATTTGTGAGCAACGACTATTGATAAATAGTCGTCGTTGCTCTCTCTTGTTGAAGCGACAAATCCTATATTGGTCTCTTCGATGTGTTCAGGCGACGACTTTTGGTTTTCCCGTTTCATTCTTCGTCGCTTCATTCCTTGTTTCCAGTAGTGATTGTTTAGTGAGTAACTGTAAGTTTATTTGTAAACGGGAGGGTCCTGAATTTAACTCACGAACTAGTTACAATATTGTATATTTACTGTAAAACCGTTAACTAATATCATATAGAGTAATTTTACGAGTGTTCAAGTGTGAACTAGATAATGAAAGCGTCCAAATATGAAAACGCAAACATTGTATAATGATTATTAAGCTCTAGTATTAGTCAAGTGTTTGAGATAGAAAATACGAAAGCTTCCAAATATGAAAATACGTACATTTTCAAATGAATTTTATTCATTTATAAAGTGTTTGAGAAACAAACACCACATGTAGTTGAGTTGGTAAGAATTTAAATATGGATAAAATCTCAAACACTTTAGTCTAAAGTGTTAAATTCTAATTTATTTTTGGCCATTTCAATAGTTTAATTGGCCTTAAATCTTAAATGATTCAGGATGAAGTCGACCAAGCAGTATTTGGTGTTTGACAAGATGGCCATGAAAGCCGTACAAATCAACATTCATGTAAAAATAGACAAATTAATTTGCTTAATTAGTCTAAAGTGTTAAATTCTAATTTATTTTTGGTGCTTAATAAAGATGAAGTGAATAGACATAATCTCTCGGCACATATTAGTCTCATTGTAATTAGAAACATTTTAGATGAACATATGTAGAAAAAATGTATACGAAAGTATAATGAATGAGTTTTATATGAAAAGTTGTCATACATTTACTTAGCCTTTTATTAACACATTGCTTACATTTTACGATTCCATATCAAATTTCTGACAAGCAACCAATAGTATGTCATAATTATAGTAGTTGTAATCCTTAAGTTTGGAAAATGACGGCATTTGAGTTTCTACCTATTTCATGGACTCGGTGGACTTCATTAAAACATAGTTATGTGACTTATGTCTTTTGGTTTTTTGATCGATCAATTTCAAAACACTGCTTGATCACATGGATTTGTTTTAATTGTGAATCATTAACATACGGGTGACAATTTTTCGGTGTTGATTAAGATTTTTCGGTGTTGATTAAGATGAATTGAGAACATTACGTAAAATTGGTTGTCGAATGCAATCAGCACACAAAAGAAGACTAATAGCAATTTCACTTATTCTCAAGTTATAACTACGATGAAGTTTTCAGAATCTTAATCAGTAAAAAACGACAAATCAAAAGTCACAATCAGGAGTATAATATAAATACAAAATATTTCAAGGCCGAAGCCTGTCACAACAATCCAATAATTTTCTGAAATTGTGGACGTTGATGGTACACATTTAAACTCTTTATCAATTACTCTAGGGTTTCTCTGGGCTTTCGCTCTTCTGGGGTAGGTTTTCCTAAAAGTCCACATTCATTTTGTCATGGTTTTAAGATAGGATATGGGCCTTTACATAATTTCCGAATCCTATTGTTGATTGCTGGTATTAGAGCGATGGTTTCTTTGGACTATGGAGCATCTTCACTACCTCATACGTAATGATATCTTAATGGACTTCCTAGATTCTTGGCCCAAATTGCACCCATCATGCTTCTTATTGACATATAAAATTAACGAATTAAATTTGCACTCCTCATTTGACAATTCACACTCCTCCATATTTTATGATCCAATCCCAAAAGACTAAGTTAACAGAGACACTATTCCTCCCGGCTCAAGTCGGCGCTCGCATCAGTCTGACCATACCGCCTCCAGATCAACTACTCCACCACCGATGTCCCCCAAGCACTTATGTCAGCCAACCCACAAACCATTGATCTAGGCCAACGACCCATCGATATCTCTTCAACGACAAATTTAAAATAGATGCAGCCTCCATAATCCGGCAAGAAAAAAATTGGGGCCTAGTTGTCCAGACATCAGACAATAGAATTTGTTTGGAGAGCTAGGCCCCAATTTGATTAATAGGGTTAGGACTTGGTTTCTTAGGACTTGGTTTTTTAGGACATCTCCAACCATGAAGTCCTATAATGGGGTCCTATACCTATTATAAGACTTCACTTGGACACCATTCATTATAGGACTTTAACCATCTCCAATGGTAAGGTCCTATAATGGGGTCTTATATTTATATATTTGATTTTTCTTTATTTTATGTTGTAATTAATAATAATTTATATTTATAAACTATTATTGTACATGATAAATAAATATAATATTCATTTGAAAAAAAAAAAAAAAAAAATTTTGGACCCCGTATGCATTATCCATAATCTGACACGTGTACGATCGACATGTGTCGGTAGATAGGATTTGAAATTAAATTTTACATAGACATTATCACAAATCGGACAAGATTTTAGTAGACACGTGTCGATGTTTAATTCGTTGTCGAGATTTCATTATCTGCCACGTGTCAATTTCTATCTTCCGAGATCATGTTAATCTTCTATAAAACGGAGTCGTTCACTCCATCATATCTCACCAATTCACAAACACTCCTCCTCCCACAAACAAATTGTGGTTTCTAAGTTATTGTTTCATACTTTGAGTTTTGTTTTCCGCCATGAATAGGTTGTGGAAATTACTGAAGAAGGAGGAAGCAGAAGATGTTCCGAGATGGCAACAACAAGCCCTCTTGATGTCTGCGGCAGCCCACCAAGTGGAGATGATGGAAGAAGATGAAGCCTCACAATGGGGCGGTTCTTCGGAAGGGCGAGAGTACATACAAAGAGATCAGGAAATGATGGATCAGCACTTGAAAGCTCTATATTTCACTGAACCGTGTTTAACGACGACAGCTTTCGAAGGCGCTTTCGTATGCGACCTCATCTCTTTGACAAGATGATGCGTAGCGTGGACAACCACGACCCGTATTTTGTACAGACTATGGATGCCACCGGCAGACTCAGCCTTTCCACCGAACAGAAGCTAACATGCGCTATGAGGATGCTCGCGTACGGTCTACCAGCTAACTTGACCGATGAGTTCCTTGATATTGCTGAATCAACTGCTCTTGAAGTGTTGGATCATTTTACAAGAGATATATGGGTTGTGTACCGCAAAGAATATCTTCGCAAACCAACTGCGGCAGATCTACAAAGATTAACAAACAAAACTGCAGATCGTGGATTTCCGGGCATGTTTGGTCAACTGTATGCATTGGCAGTGGAAAAACTGCCCAACTGCCCATGTCGGGCAATTTCAAGATCACAAGGGAAAACCTACAATAATCTTAGAGGCGGTGGCTTCATATGATACTTGGATTTAGCATGCATTTTTCGGACTTCCAGGTTCTCTCAACGATTTCAATGTCCTGGGAAGATCGCCATTGTTCGATGAGGTATGCAGAGGTGAAGCTCCTCAGGTGGAGTTCAAAGTGGGCAACAGTACGTACCGTCAAGGTTATTATCTAGTGGACGACATCTACCCTAATTGGGCAACTCTTGTCAAAGCCATAAAAAATCCTACCACTCCAGCAACAAGACACTTTACAAGGATGCAAGAGGCGTTCAGGAAAGACGTGGAGAGAGCATTTGGTATTCTCCAAGCGCGTTTTACAATTGTGAGGGGTCCAGCTCGTTTATGGAGTAGGGAGAACCTACAATACATCATGATGACGTGCATTATTTTGCACAACATGATAGTAGAAGATGAGCGTAATGAAGATGAGCAATATGAATTTGACGAAGACGACATCCCGACTCGTCCAAGAAGAGCTGCTATATATGATAAAAAGAGCTATGATCATGAGGTGGAGCGTGATCCCCAACAAAGACATGCATTTGTACGTGTCCGTTACAACAAGATTCGATGTCCAGTGATATTTGCTTCACTAAGATCGGATTTAGTGGAACACGGTTGGGCTTTGAAACAGTGGCGAGAGCACAACATTGGCTAAATTGTGTGTTACCGGCAGCCCACCAAGTTTCTTCGTTTGTTTGTTTTTGCTTTCCTTTAAGTTAGGCAGTCTTTCTTTTGGTTTGTTGTTTGTTGTTGGTTTATTATTTACTTTGGTTGTAGTGGGCATTGTCACCCCCTCTTTAATTTGATTCACTCGTTTATTTAATCATGTGCCAATAATTGCATACATTATTAATTATGTGTCAATAATTGCATACATTATTAATTAAAAGTCGATAATTGCATACATTTTTAATTAAAATAGAGTACATTATAAAGTAGAGTACATCATTAATTTAAAACATAACTAATTAAATTAGAATACATACAGCTCTTAATTGAAAACATAATTAATTAAACTAGAATACATCATAAATGAGATTTCGTACCCCTCACGCTTCATCATTATTAGGATATCACTCCGTTTGATCGAGCCTACAATATGGCGAAGAACTTAATCCGCCATGAGGAGGTGTAGACGCTTGAGGGGTACGGAATGACCGCCTAGATGAATTTTGTGACTCCACTTCCTCTCGCTCAAGTATCATTTTTTGTTTTCTCTCCCAATACCCTCTTTTACAAGGTGAATATATATTAGGATCCACCGCCATTGTGCGAGCATCTTCCTCCCTTTGTTGAGCCGCCATAGCCTCTTGGTAAAGGTGTTCCCTTCGTGCATAATCTCTATCATTTTGATCGGCAAGCCTTTTCATTTGATCATGAATACTCATTGAAAGCTCTTGATTACCTTTCTTCTTTGCCGCCTTGGCCGCTTTTTATCCCATTGGACGATCTTGCGTAGCTCTAGATGGCACGCTTGGAGTTGCTCCATTTCCGGGCGAATCGTTATCATCCAAGTTGATAGGCCTCTCATAATTTGCGCTATCCCCTTCCATTGATGGCGGATTTGAAAATTTTGGTGTTTCCTTCAAAATATCCCAACAATGCAAAAATGAAAAATGCTCTCCATGGGAATCATCAAAGTAATTTGATTTGACATTCTTTATCTACAAACAATTGTAATAAACATAGTAGTGGTTATTTATTTTAATTATATTTTAATCGACTTGGAATAATTACTTAATACTATATTTTAACTATGAGGAATAAAAATACTTACATCATCAATATCATTTTCGCCACTCTTATGATTCGTGATGGCTTGGTTTATTGTTTGACGCCATCTCATGCATGCGGGATTGATCTTCTTCCATCGAGATTCAACGCTTGTAGGGGTTCGCTTCGGTGCATTGGGTGGCTTGATACCTTCAAAATGCTCATATATACGATCCCACAAGGTTCTGCTTGATTGATTAGTACCAATGACGGCGTCTTCACCAATACTCACCACGGCGAGACACGCCTTATCTTCCTCTTCACTAAAATTTTCCGCTCGTGGTGCCTGTGGTTTTTGTGCCCCTCTCTTTGGACCCATGGTGCTAAAAAGAAAAATTAAATTTTGCTATATGAATAAAAATGATGGGGAGGAGAGAATGTTTGAGAGGATGTAAGAAATGGTGTGGAATGAATGAAATTTTTAGTTGGTATTTATAGAAGAAATGTACATCTACTGTAGCAACGGGCAGAATTTTTAAAAAAAATATTTTATTATTTTTTTCGTCACTTTTATTATAGTTATATATAAAATTAAAGTTAGTTCAAATTACAACCGTCGATTAATCTGAAACCTTTATCTTCAATCGTCAGATCAAAAATTTATTTAAGAAAATTAAAAAATTAAAATAATTCAGGGATGAATTGAGGTCGTTGGATTGGAAGAAGATTAAATGGTGGCCGTTGGATAAAAATGACCGTTGGAGGTAGGGGGGGGGGGGGGGGGGGGGGGGCAACGGTCTCTGGCCGACCCACGTGCTTTGACTGCAGCGCGCGGGACCCGCGACAGCAGCTGTCTCCCACTTGCTTCTCTTCAGCCGCGCGTTGCGCGTGATGCAGCTCCCATGGTTTGTCGTCTAGCGCGTCTCTCCTGGACGCAAGCTCTTCTGAGCGTCTCTTCTCCTCTTCTCATCTTCTTCTCTCTCCTCTGCTAGACCACGTGCTCTTCTCCTCTCTCCTCTGATTATAGAACGTGTCCTAAATAAAGTTTCATTTTGAGACTTCAGATGAGACGGGGTCTTAAAATTTTAGGGTATAGGACCCCAATTTTTCACTGTTGGAGAGCAAAAAAATTTAGGACCCCTAAATTTTAGGGTATAGGACCTCCCATTGGAGATGCCCTTAGATGATGCAATTTGTTTGACATCATCAATCATGATCTTAATGTGTCAAGGAACTGAAACCTTGCCTAAACGGTACTCAATTAGCAGCTTGGAAGAGATTCAAATCTACATTCTACTCCAAACTCCTAGTCTCCTACCTTCATTTCAAACAACACTGCCCACTCCACTCGCCTTCCATAACGTTGTTTATAATTATGCTCCTCTAAATCAAAAACGATAACATAACGCTTCATCTTGTTTCGTCCACAACACACAAATGATGGATCCATTCATCAAAGGGTTAATAGTTTGAATGGTACCTCACCTTTCTGGCTTTATAAACTTTGGTACCTCACGTTTCAAATTCTACCTACTTTTAGTACCTCTCTGTTAACTCCGTTAAAAATTCCGTTAGTTGTCTTTAATTTTTTTTTAAATTAGTTCTTACTCATTTTGACGGAGCGTGGTGGGCTTAAAAAGTTGTTTATTCAATATATTGCATATATATAATTTATCCTCTATACTCAAAGGTAAACAGTTAATTTTAATCATTAAAGTATTTCTTCACAGTGTTTAATTTATTTAGAAGATATCAGAATTACTGAAAAAGAATTAAAAGATAAAAAAGAAAAATTAAGAAAATTAAAAGATTATAGAGAAAGACTTTCCAGAAGAAGACAAGGATATTGGGAAATAATTTTCAGATTTACACAAGGTATCTATATCCTAGAAAGACAATTTTCAGTTCTTGAAGAAACTTGGGAACGAGAACAAGAACCCCTTGAAATTTTGAGCCGCGGTTAGCGCCGCTGGTTAGATCCGCCTCAGTTGGTATTAGAGCCTGTTTTGCTCAAAAACAGGTAAAGAAAAGACTTATGTCACAAAGTTGGCTCCTCTTAACAAATAAAAGAGAGCCAAAACAGAAAAATTATCAATCTTATTGCATAGAAAGAGAAAAAGAAAAGTGGAACTTGTGTTTTCACACAAGACATATCCAAGAAAACCAATACTCCATTGAATACGCTTGTAGAGTCCTAAATACTTTATACGACGAGCATATTCATCTCCAGAAAGAAATAGGAATAGAAGAACTTGACCCCTCTAGGCCAAGTATAGTTGAATTTCTAAATCATATATCTAGAGATAAGACTACTGAGAAAGTAAAAGAGCAACTCGAGAGACTTAATCTCAGAGTAAATCAGCTAGAAGAAATTCAAACAAAGATATCAAGACTTTAACTTAAGCTTGACTATTTTAAAGAAAAACAATATCTTGTAGATATTGAGAAGAAATTAGTAAGAACTGAAAATCTTGCAAATAATATTCATCAACAAGTAGTTGATTTAAAAAGTACGCAAGAAAACCTAAAGAAACTTTTAGAAACTCTTATATCCCGCATAGGATGAATCAAAGAGTTGAGCTAAAAGTAAGGCAGGAAGACTTAAAAGCCATAAGTATTTATCTTCCCACAGAAAAGCTTGCTGAGAACGTTGAATCAATAATACATCAACAGAATTATAGCAATATATATCTTCAAGAAATAGGGAAAGATATGGAAGAACAGTTCCAAGAACTAAGCATAAAAATTTCTGGTTTACAAAAAAGTATAGAAAAAATGAAAGAAAATTCACCCGTTGAAAGAATCAACGAAGAATCACTAGCACAAACAGTAGCTAGTAAAATCATTATACCTCAACCCAAGACAGAAAGTGGGTTCAATTTCAGTGAACCTAAGCTATTAAAATGGAAAGAATCCAAAATGGATACAAAGATGTTAAGTAGAGTCTTCAGCAAAAGACTTACTGTACCAGCAGTACAGCTTGTAAATGCTCAAGAATTCGAGTATAACGAAATTGAATCAAGCGTAAGAGAAGCCTCAGCACCGAAATTTAGATTCAATGAGATTTATAAGAAAGGATCATTTATTATGGATTCTCACAGATTCAAGATGTTAGAACTAACGATACCAGCAACTGGTGGTGAAACAGACATCAGGCTAATCACTTCTAGAGAAGTGAGCGAAGCATTTCAAAGAAAATATTCTTACATGCACATTGGTGCAGTCCAAATTTCCATAAAACTCTTAGCAAGAGACGGTATAGACTGTTCGGTCTTGTGTATTCTACAAGACGATAGAATAACAGACTTCAAGAAAAGCCTGTTAGGAACAGTAGAAGCCTCATTATGTAACCAGGTTGCATATTTCAATGTTTTCCCAAACTTCACCACTCATCTGAAAGACGCAGCACACTGCCTAAGACTGAGAATCAAAACAGATGGGATTGCCATGAAACAAGGCATGATGGAACTTGCCGTTGACTATAGGATCTATTACAAGCTAATGAGCTCCAATGTAACACCAAATACTTGATTCGTCAACAGTCCTGGTCTTACAACATCTGTTCTTACCAATCCTAGAAATAATTCCCAACAAAAGCACATCACAAAATGGGATGAAGTGGCATTCCCTAGAGAATGGAACTTAGCACCTCCTGAGAGACAGATACAAAGCTCTAATGCTTCTATCTATGAAGACACTGGAGGAAAAATAAGTCTCCAGTTCCATAGGCATTCTTTTGCTAACTATGAGCAAGCAAGTACTTCAGGATCAATTCCTGAAGAATCTTTTGAGGAAGAAGAAAACTCAAAAAGACCTATAAGGATGCTTAGGGTAGAAGGATTGAAGGAACTCTATAAGCAAGCAGAAACTTGTGAAACCTTAGAAAGGTTAGAAGAAATAGTTAAGAAAATTTCTTTAGTCCAAACTAAAAGAAAGACTCTACCTTACCAAGCGGCAGAAGCAGAAGCAAGCACCATGGATGCTGAAACAAGTACCATGGATGCAGAAGCAAGCACTAGCCAGCCACCATTGGCAGGAAACACTATCATCAATAACATTACAAATAACCCTACCAAGATCATTAGAGAAGAAAAAATCAAACTTCCTAAAGGACAGCCGCCTACAGGAAAAATAGGAGAAAGAAGCTCCCAAAAATATATTCCCACAGAACCACACTGGGGACAAACAATCTCTGAAAGAGGAGTTTATCTAGACCTCGATAAGGTAGAAGATAAAAGAAAAACCATAGATAACTGGGTAGCCAGTTTAAAGCTAACCCAAGCCCTGGTTTTATCCAAATTCCATTATAAAGAAGCCCACGCTTACTATGAAGCAACCCTAACGGGAATAGTTCAGAAATGGTACAATTCTTTTAAGAGAAGTAATAGTTGGGCAGATTGGGAAGCAAAATTAAGCAAGACAAATGACCCAATGGATTTCGCTATCCCTATATACGCACAATTTTGTGGAAATATAACGGGACATAGTGAATAAACCAAGGAAAGAGCTAAAACAAACATCCAAAAATTAAGCATCTGCAATATGAGGTATTTTGAAGAATACACAAATGAGTTCCAAAACTACTATTGTACAATAGGAGATTTGGAAAACATAGATCTTATAAGAACATATTACAGAAAATTACCAGAACCCTGGAATAATGCTGTAGCACAATCCCTTGAAGAAAATCCTTTAGAATATTTTTCTATAGGAGGAATAGCAGAAAGAGTAAGAGACCTATTAAGAAAACAGTGCACAGAAAATCAAAAGTCAAAAACTGCTAAGAAACAACTCAGAGGAGTTGAGAACATGTGCCCCAAAATTCTAGACACACCAACCCAATGGGGATGTCATCTCTACAATAAAAGAAAAAATAGGAGCAGATTTAGGAACAAGAAATACAATAAATATACTTCTAAAAAGAAGTATAAGTTCAGAAAAAGCTCTGAACAAGACAAAGAAAAAAGATCTCCTAGAAAGAGATTTTTTAAGAAAAGAAACCCAAACCCGAAGAAAAATACTTCTAGAGATACAAAGCCCTGTAGATGCTGGCTTTGCAAGACTAAAGGTCATTATGCAAACGAATGCCCTAAAAGGGATAAAAGACCTTCTAAAGTCCTTCTAGCAGAATACGATGAAGCCGTAGAATACGCAAACATAAAAGGGTTTGAAATAGCCTATTCTGTTGAAGAGAATGAATCCGTATATTCTCTTGAAGATACATCAGGCAGCGATACGGAAAGCATCTCTAACAGCTTTGAAGAAGAAAATGAATACAGTTATAGAACTATATTCATGTTGATCCAAAATTGGAAAGAAAAAACCACAGATAAAATCAGTCAGTTTACTCCAAGGCTTGGAGCTTTCACTTGTGACTATTGCAAGTGTGAAGATAATAATACAGTACCCATGTACTGTAAAGAAACAGGAGAAACCTATCATAAAGAATGTTTTATAGCAGAGGTAAGAAGAAAAACAAAAGAAACTGATGCACATACACTAGTAAATCAAGAATATGATATATTTCTTGATCAAATCCAAAAACAGGATCTTGAGAAAAACCTCGAGAAAATGAAGTTAGAAACTTCAAGAATCATAAAAGAAGAACCAAGTCCCTCAACAGTAGTACAAGAAAGTAGCCAAACAAAAGTAGAACCAGAACCTCTACAAGAAAAGGAAAGAAATATAAACCCTTTCATAGAATTCACTAGAAAGAATGATACAGTCCAACCGGTAAAACAAGTTCAGACTATATATATAGCAATTATATTACTGTAGGTCTGAAATTTCCCAACTATAAGAAATACCATCTACATGCTTTTGTAGATAACGGTTCAGGATATAGCTTAGCAAAGAAATATGCTATTCCTGAAGAATATTGGGAAAAGTCTGATAAGACAGTTACTGGGATTGGAATGAGAGATAACGAGTTCACAATGAGCTACGTAGCCAGAAATGTCAAAATCTCGTTAGGTGGAGGAACTTTTACGTTCCAAAGAATTTGGCAAAGTGAAGCCCAAGGGGCCGATATGCTAATAGGAAATGATTTCCTACTTCAGCAAAGAATAATACAAACTCTCGAAATGATCGGGTTTGAAAATAATAACAAGTTATACTGGGAATCCAAATTACTAGATGCAGTCAGCATTGCAAGTAAAGGATTCACAGAGCAATATCAGAAGTCGCGAGCCAAGCGTGGTGATCATAAACCACCTTTTGAACCGGTTATGCAACCGGTATTAGCATTTCAAGAACACCAAGAAATTGTGCAAAACGAAGCAATAACTTCGGAAGATTCAGAATCAGAGGAAGAACCTCAAGATTCAGACAGCTCGAATGGAGAAGAAGAATTCATCCGAGAACACAATCTAAAAGTATACATTAACAAAATAGAACAAAAGAAAATCCCAAAGCTTGTTGAGATAGAAAATCTACTGAAACCTATAATCAGTGAAGATCCCCAACTATACTGGGAAAGAGACTCGGTATATTGCCAGCTAAAAATGCATGATGCCAATGCAATATGCCATGTTAAAGCCATACCCCATTATAGAGATGAAGATAAAAAAGAAATGGAAAGTCAAATTCAAGAATTACTTGAAAAGAAATTAATTAGACCCTTAGAAAGCCCTCATCATGCTCCAGCATTTTTGGTTAGAAACCATGCAAAGCAATTAAGAGGAAAAGCAAGAATGGTCATAGACTATAGAGACGTCAACAAGAAAACTGTCAAAGACGGTTATCAGATTGCTCAAGTAAGAGTCTTGATAAATAGACTAAAAGGAGCAAAGATATTCTCAAAGTTCGATGTAAAATCAGGCTTCTGGCAAGTAAGAATGCACCAGGATTCCATAGCTTTAACAGCCTTTAGAACTCCTCAAGGACACTACGAATGGCTTGTAATGCCGTTTGGACTTAAGCAAGCTCCATCTATCTTCCAAAGAAAGATGGATAACATATTTAAGCCATACTCAGATTTCTGTATAGTTTACATTGATGACATTCTTGTCTTCTCTAAAACTATGAATGAACATCTGAAGCATCTTGAGCAGATTTGCAAGCTCATAGTTCAGAAAGGAATCATCCTTGGACAAAAGAAAATTCATCTTATAAAAGGAGAAATTGACTTCCTTGGCATACACGTCAAGGATGGAGAAATTCGTCTTCAAGAACATATAGTACAGAAAATAAGCCAATTCCCTGACAGTATCCCAGATGCAAAGTCTCTACAGAGATTTTTCAGAGTTGTTAACTTTGCGAGAGATTTTATTCCTCAAGTGAGTGGCTTCACTGCAGTTCTCTCTCCAAAGACAAGCACGAAAAAGAAATGGTCATTTACAACGGATGATAGCAACACCGTTAAGAAAATTAAAGAACTCACAAAAAACCTCCCCCCTTTGCAATTATCGGAAGAAGGCGACTTGATTATTTTACAAACAGATGCAAATGATTATTACTGGGCAGGAGTAGTTTTAGCAATAGCACCTAATACAAATCAAGAAAAGATTTGTAAATTCATGTCTGGAAAATTTAATCCTGCAGAATTAAATTATTCCACAGGAGATAAAGAAGTTTTAGCTCTAATTAAATCCATTAAGGGAGCAGAAGCCTTTTTAGGAAACAAGTTTCTTGTCAGAACAGATAATAAGAGAGTAAAAAACTTTAAGAACTATAAGCTTACAGATGCAGCTGATAGAGGAAGAGTGCTTAGATGGCAGATGTTTTTATCTCAATATGAATATGATGTTGAAATGATTACAGGAAACAAGAACTATCTGCCTGACGCTCTCACGAGAGAAATGGCAATGTTCGAAAGAGATGAAGGCTGTAACCCAAGAAGCAGAAGACCCGAACCAGAACCAGAAAGTGAAGAAAGAAGAAGGCCCGATGTCGGAACAAGAACTAGGCCTGAAAACAGAGGATCAAAGGACAAAGCCCTACAAGAGAGATACAGAGATGGAGACAAGACTGCTGGACCATTACATGATGGACCAGGTTACCAATATCTGGTATCCTACTCTCCTGCTGGATCCAGTAGTGCCCCTGAAAAAATTCAACCTGACCCAATAAGAAGAGAAAATAATCCAATAGATAAGCAATCTTCCAACGCAGAAGAAGAAACTGTAAATGAATATTTACAGCATCTTAGAGCTACAGTCACAAACGACTGGTTTCAAAGAAGACCGCCCTATAAGGCAAGAACCACTGACATGATAGCATCCTTCAGACTACCAGCAGTAAAAGGACTGAGAAAGATTTTTAATCACCCTATGAGAATTTATGAAAGGCCGGTGTTCAGAACCAGCAGAAATTTGCAGTTCAACCAGAGAATTATCATGGATAATATTTTAGCAGCATCCCGAGAAAATAATGAAGCGCTGGTACTACAAACCCTGGAAACTCTAGCTGAGGAATTCTGTAGCTACGAGTTAGAAGAAAAGGATCAGCATCTCAAGGAAAAGCTGGACATTCAATACCTCGAGAACCCTGAAAGTGCTAAAGTCCCACTTTTAGCCCTATCGGAAACTGAATGGTTCAGTTTCCATAATCTCTTAGGAGATTTCAAGAACAGAAAGACTCTTCCATCAACCTTGCTAGTAGTAGCAGGTCCTTATTGTGGAAGATACTTGGTTGATGTTCAAGCAGAGCATCCGCAGAAGAACAAGTTATGGTTAATTGAGAATGGTTTTGTTCATAATCTTTGGACGAAAACCAACAAAGACCTAGAAGGTCTCCCTGAAGCAATTTACCAGACAGTCAAGAATATTAGACCAGATGGCTGTACTCTGAGATTAAAGTTCATTTCAACTCCTCCTGAATGGACTAGAGAAGAAGGGAGAAAGAGTTATATTTCTCCTTATCATTATGTCAGAATCATCCAGAGTTGTGCCTCTCAAACACAAAAATGGTCGTCAAGCAATGGAAGACCTAATCAGAGTATCCCTTGGATGAAGGCAATGGCGATAATTTGTATCCAAAACCTAATTCAGAAGGACGGTGACTCTACCCTTCTGGCCCAAGGAGAAAAGATTATTGTTGCCAGCTATACCCATCCACCTCCAGAGCACTGTGATCTGTATAAGGCCTTAGAAAGGCGATAAATCGATGGTACGTTAGCAACTACCACATGGATAGAAAAATTAGAAAAGGAACCAGAATTCAAAGATCCATATGATTCGGATATGGAATCCGAAGTCGAAAATGACTCAGGAGCCTCTTTTGCTGACGAAGAGCTACACAACATCAATAATATGATGGAGTATTAGCTACCGACGCATCAAGACAAGCTGCAGACGCATCAGGACAAATAACTTTAGGTGAGTGAAATCCAACTAGTGGAAGCCAGCTCAGAAATAAGATAAGTATGCTTAAAATAAAGTTGCTACCGACGCTTAAAGACAAGCTCCTTTAAGATAATGGAAGCCAGCTATCAGGATAAGGATTCCTCCTGTCTGCTTTTCTTAATGGAATTCAATTCCGTTTTGAGATCCGAAGGCTATTTAAGGAGGCTGAGAGCTCAAGAGAAGGCATTCGAAAAAAGAAGGAAGAAAAGGAGAAGTCTGAAAGTTGAGAGTTTGTGTGAAGTTTGTGAGTGTTTTAGCATAGTGAAATAAGAGTGAATAGTGAGAGTGTGATTTATTGCTAGCCATCTAGTGTGGAGTGCTTTACTTTACAAGTAAGTTTGTATTTTAATTCCAGCATGAGTAGCTAAATAGCTTTTAGCTGTTTACCCAAGAGTGAGGCTCTGGGTTATGTATATGTAAGTATGTTTGGATAAATAAACTAATGTGTCCCCCATATCCGTCTTAATTTGAATTTCTATGTTTATTTAAATTTCTCAAACCCCAGGTGGAGGACTACCTCCTAGGAGTGGTATTTGAGATAGAATTGTCTGTTATTTTCCTGCTTTCTGCTTAACTAGAACCTAAGAATTCCTATTTATTTGTTTTACTAGAACTTAAGAAACTTTTCAAAACTAAGACAACAATGATTCCGCCATAATAGTAGCCGTTGAGACAAATAGTCGTTAGGTGAATTTGGCATGATGAAGGTTAGTTTTTAGAATTGATAGGTAATTTGGATCTAGTAAACAAATAGGTAGTGGATAATTAAGTTTTAGCAAAAAATAGAAAATAGTAAAAAAAAAAAAAATTCAGTTAAGTATTTAACAGAACTAACGGTCAAAGTACCAAAGGTTAGTTAAAATCCAAACATGAGGTACTGATGTGAGATTTTGCAAACGTCAGATACCAATTCTTATAAGGAGGAAAACGTGAGACACCGTTAGAATGAATTTTCCTTCTTCAAAAGTCAGAACCTTAACAACACCTCAAACGGAACCATAAATTCCCCCAAAAAAATACGTTAAAATCAAAAAATTAATTTCCCCTCAGAAACGCATGTTTCATTGGCTCACAAATAGCCGGAGCAGAAAATGAAACCCCACCTCTAAAATAAAACATCACGTGCCACCCTCGTGCAACTTCCACAACTAGAGAGAAAAACCAAACCAGGATCAGTGTAGTCCATCTGTTCCCATTCTGTTCCAAACCCACCATCCAATATAAAACAAATACCAAAAACAAAAAAATAATAAAAAAATCATAATGCCTAGCCCGAATTGACGGTGTCGGTGATCTCCTTCCCCAATTTCCTCTCTCTCCCCCGATACAGGAGAGAGAGTAGAAGTTTCATCCTCTCTTCAATTTATTGAAAATTGAGATTTATTTTATTTTATTTTATTTTCTGAAATTCTGGAAAGTTATTTGATCAGAATCAGATCGGAGCGGATCGGAGATTGAATGGCGGCATCAAGGCGGCTCCGGGACCTGCAATCGCAGCCGGGGAACAAGATCTGCGTGGACTGCTCGCAGAAGAATCCACAATGGGCCTCAGTCTCCTACGGCGTCTTCATGTGCCTCGAGTGCTCCGGTAAGCACCGTGGCCTCGGCGTCCACATCTCCTTCGTCCGATCCGTCACCATGGACTCCTGGTCCGAGATCCAAATCAAGAAGATGGAGTCCGGCGGCAACGACCGCCTCAACGCCTTCCTCGCCTCCTACGGCGTCGCCAAGGAGACCGACATCGTCGCCAAGTACAACACCAACGCCGCCTCCGTCTACCGCGACCGCATCCAAGCCCTAGCCGAGGGCCGCCCCTGGCGGGACCCGCCGGTTGTCAAGGAGAGCGTCGGGTTTGGTAAGACGAAACCGCCTTTGGCTCACGGCGGAGGCGGCGGAGGTAGCAGGGGTGGTGGTGGTTGGGATAATTGGGACGACGACGGGTTTAGATCGAGTGATATAAGAAGGAATCAGAGTACTGGTGATGTGAGAGGCGTGGGCGGCGGGTATGGGAACGGCGGAGTGCCGCCGTCGAGGTCAAGATCGACGGAGGACATCACGCGATCGCAGTTTGAGGCGTCGGCGGCGAATAAGGAGAGCTTTTTCGCTAGGAAGATGGCGGAGAATGAGTCCAGGCCCGACGGGCTGCCACCGTCGCAAGGTGGCAAGTATGTCGGGTTTGGGTCGAGCCCGGCGCCTTCGCAGAGTAGCTATAATAACAATTCGCAAGGGGATGTTTTGTCTGTTGTATCTCAGGTTGCATTATTTGTATTTTTGTTGTGTAGTTTAATGTGTGTATTTCGATGGGAATGGCTGATATTGATACATGCATGCATACATTTTGTGTAGGGAATCGGTAGGCTATCTCTGGTTGCTGCCTCTGCAGCTCAATCAGCTGCAACTGTAGTACAGGCAGGCACAAAAGAGCTCACCTCTAAGGTAAATTTCTATACCTCTTTATAATGCTCAATTTTAGATGATCATTTGATTTAATTTGTCTAGTGTTAAATGATTTGACCACCATGCTCTAGTAACTCATTGATGATGAATTCAAAAAATAAGGGGAATGTGGAAGCAAATAATTGTTTACTCTTATTCATCAGTGCTTCTAGTTTTGTTCCTCTCAGATGTGGACGGATTGTGGCACTCGATTCTGACATTTTCGTAAATTTTATGGAACTTAAACTTTACAAACTAACCTACAAAAGGATAAAAATGGATGTTAAAGCATAAGATAGTAAAATGTATGATTGAAACTTATTCTTTCATTTCTTTGGTTTGTTTTGAACATCCCAATTAAGCAGTGAACACTGTAGTTCGCTCATTGCCAGTCTATTTGAACTTCATTGTTGTTCTCCTTTCTTTTCCATTTTTCTAGACTGCGAAACCCATTTTAAGTGTAATTTGTATACAGTTGAGGCTAATATAGGTGGTTAATTGGATGATGGTTACCAGTGTAATGCTGCAGTGTGAAGTATTAGTGAAGACATGAGTGTAGGACTAGGTGAGGTGTTTGATACACTCTGAGGTGTGAGCTCAATGTTGTTTGGAACTAGAGGTTGATCTTTTGGCGAGAAGTTCCACAAATCACACAATATTCATAAATCGTTGCCAGGGATCTTTAACTCATATTGCATGAAAAATATGATAACATGTTATAATGGTATGATCTCATTTAGCTTAATCAACAAAACTTGTGAATAAGCCATGTTTTCCATTCCTTTTAGATCACAATTAGAAAGGGGTAAGCAACAGAAAATGATTGGTGTGCTGGAATGTAAAAGCTACATTCTTAAACTATATGGCGACTTTGTAACTTCCTCCCTTTCCCTTTTAAAGATTCAGATAAGTTGGGGAGACATCCAGGACAATTTTATAATCATCATCATGGTCTTATATTTTCTCTAGTTCATATCATTCTTATTATGGACTGAAATGTCATCCAATTTCTAAGTGTTGATAAAAAATTTGTGCAAAAAACCTTTCTCCCAGGTGAAAGAGGGTGGCTATGACTACAAGGTGAATGAAACCGTTAATGTTGTTACTGCGAAGACTTCCGAGATTGGACAAAGAACTTGGGGAATTATGAAAGGGGTCATGGCAATGGCATCCCAGAAGGTTGAAGAGCTTTCTAAAGAAGGAAACTGGAAGGCTGACAACTGGCAACGGGATGATAGCGAGCAAAATGGATATTATCAAGACTTCAATAAACAAGAGACAGGATGGAATTCTTCTTCTGGACAAGGACAGTCCTCGTCGAGTGGACATAATAACTCTTATAACTCAAATTCTTGGGATGATTGGGACACCAAAGACAATAGGAAGGAAGTCTCTACGAAGGGAACGGGTTCCAATAGCAGTGATGGTTGGGCTGGCTGGGATGACGGCAAAGATGATGGATTTGATAGTGGCTACCAGAGTGCACCTACGAAAGGTGTTGGCCGCAATGGGAAATCTGATTCAACATGGACTGGTGGAGGCTTTGACTAAGGTTAGTTAGTGCAATCTTAAATACTATATTGTTTATCTAATTTTTTTGGATGTCCTGCTTCGATTTACTTTTTTTGGGTGATAAAGTATGTTCTCAGAGGGTTTCCTTCATAGCAAGGTTATTCGACTTGAAAACTGCAATTCTTTGAGATGTGTTTTGGTTTCTTCAGACTCCAAATTTTGGTTTTAGTATCTAGTGACTTTAAGAGGGGCCGTTGGTGCTTTTCTTGGCAACTGACCTGGGATGGGGGAGCTAAAAATGTTATTGGTGGCTTGAAATTCTCATTTTGTTTTGTATGTATATGAAAAGGTCTGAAGTTTGATTTTTTGTATCTGTGCTTTTGGCATGTCGAGGCAGAACTGAACATGGTCTCGACAAATTCCTAGTTTACCCGTAATCAGAGACAATGAGCACTTAAAATGGCTGCCAATGGTGATGCCAAAGATGATGGATGTGAATTTTGTTAGCAGCTCCTGCTAACTGATTAGTTGGTGATCAAAAATGGAATTTGGATCCACTATAGAAAAGACATTTTTCTTGAGGTTAGTATATTTTGATCAAATGTTATTTCTCTTTTCCTTCAAAAGATTTTATGTAACTTTATTGGGGATATTTGTTGTTTCAAAGTTGTTTATACTATGTACAATTGTGCACAAGAAGGGTTGATTGCCCGATTCAAATGAGGATTCAAAGATATTTGTGAAGTTTGAGAAATGGAATTTCCTTTGATTTGTAATGGTACTAGTTTATCTAATAAATTTGTTTAATTACAATTATTATTCATCCTTTGTTAACTATAATTTTTCATTTATGGCCTTGTGAAATTTTCACTTTTTGGGCAAAGTTCTGGTTTACATTTGGGTAAATCAGCTGCTATAGAAAGCACCTTCTTACTCTCTTGACTACCTTCACTTGTAATATTGAAACATGGTGTGCTTCTTTACCGACTTGCTAATTGCATGTCATTGTGAGCACATAAATCAGTATGAGATATTATTTCTTTTTAGCCCATCATTCTTTTCATTCTGTATTCTTTCTTCACCATTTGTAGATGTATATCTGAGTTAGGTGTCACTACCAGAAAAAAGGCTGTTCTCGACGAAATAAAAAAAACGGCCGACGAAATAAAATTTTCATCGGCTATTTCCAAGAATGGCTGACGAATTTTTTTTTCGTTGGTTAAAAAAAAAAATCGTCGGCTATATTCATATTTTGGCAGACGATTTGAATTTTCGTCGGCCTTTCTCTGAAACTTTAGCCGACGAAAATTTTTGGAAGTATGGCCGACGAGTACTAGGTTTGATTTCGTCGGCTATGATTAAAAAAAAAAAAAAAGAACAACTTCTATTTTCTATCACTATCGACAAACCATTGCTTCGTCCTTCAAATGCAAATGTGTCGTGAAATAAGATATGACCGAAATAATGAAATACGTCTACGGTTGAAAAATGACAAGATTTCGACAAAATCTGTATGCCGAATGTTGCGGTTAACTGTTTTTTACTTCCGTTTTCCTATGGGTAGCCTGACGGTCGGTAAATATTTTGAGGAAAATTTTTATACGATTAGTTGCGTCTCATCGATTTGAAACTATTATCTGTTGAAGGTCAGGCCAAAAAACGTCATTTAGACAGGCCAATTACCATTTCTAAGCGTTTAAAGGGTTGACTCACCCGGTTGACCGTCCCGATCGAGCCTTTAACGTTGTCAGATGTAGTTGGATTTTTTTTCATACATGTATTTAATCTAAACGGTGATATCTGACGGTTGGAATAGATTTTCCAAACTTTTAGATTCAAAATCGGAACATATGCACTAATGTTCCTTAACTTGTTTACTAAGTGTTTAAGTGAATGTATAGTTTCAAATAGTTACTATACGTACACTCTTCAAATGCAAATATGTCGTCAAATAAGATATGACCGAAATAATGAAATACGTCTACGGTTGAAAAATGACAAGATTCCGATAAAATCCGTGTGCTGAAATAATGAAATAAGTCAAAACCCGGTTTACTGTAGATTTGGCGTCCGGCGTCCGAATGATGATTGTGATACCATTCCGGAAAGGGAACGACGCCAGAAATCAAACTCGTTGCTTTGCCACGACGTGTGGGCTTTTTCGGGCTTTCGAGTTCGTTTAGGGCCTCAAAACGGCAGTTTAGTATTTTTTCATAGAATAGCCGACGAAACATTGTATTTCGTCGGCTATTCTCTAAGTATAGCTGACGAAATACAATGTTTCGTCGGCTAAACTCTTGATCCGCGCCTTTTTATTGTCCGCCGTTGGATGGCTCAGATCTGACGGCTGTTGATTTTCCAAAGTATAGCCGACGAAATATATTAAATCGTTGGCTATTCTCTAAGTATAGCCGACGAAATCTTTTAAATCGTCGGCTATTCTCCTTCTAAATCTTTTAAATCGATTCCTCCCGCCTTTTTTCTCTCCTCCGGCCTCCTCCTCCTCCTCCTCCTTCCCCTCCTCCTCCTTCCCCTCCTCCTCCTCCTCCGGCCTCCTCCTTCCCCCCCCCTCCTCCTCCTCCTCCTCCGGCCTCCTCCTCCTTCCCCTCCTCCTCCTCCGGCCTCCGGCCTCCTCCTTCCCCTCCTCCTCCTCCGGCCTCCGGCCTCCTCCTTCCCCTCCTCCTCCTCCTCCTTCTCCTCCTCCGATCCGGTATTTTTTTTTTTGCCCAAAATGCAGTTATAGCCGACGATTTTGGCATTATTTCGTCGGCTATAATCTCTATAGCCGACGAATTTTACAAATTTCGTCGGCTATACAACTTATAGCCGACAAAAAGTGCATTATTTCGTCGGTTATAACTAATTAATACCTATTAAAATAGTAATATATTTCGAAGAAATAGCCGACGAAAATTTATGAATTCGTCGGCTATACTTAATGAATTTCGTCGGCCATACTCGAAAATACCCGACGAAAATCGTCGGCAATTTCTCCCAGGTTTGGCCGACAAAAAATATTTTCGTCGGTAAATTCGTCGGCCATACTCTACTATAGCTGACGAATTGGTTTTTTTCGTCGGCTATTGTATTACCGACGACTTATAGCCGACGAAAATTTCGTCGGTAGAAGGTATAGCCGACGAAATTTTTTTCGTCGGCTATTCCCTCAGATCTGGTAGTGATGGCTTCATTCTGTTACAGTTTATGCATATGGCAAACTCAGTTTGATTTGTCTAATCTCCCCAATTCTGACATTAGCTAACACGAGAGTTCAAACTCTTTTATTTGTAACTTCCCCATCATGGCTAGTCTGGCAAGGTGAAACGACAAGCCTAAACTTACATAATAGAGTGCCAAACTAATTTACATATAGAGCGACTGCTACAACATTATCAGCCCCATGTCATTTGGTAATCTGTGGTGTTTGTATCACAAGCACGGAACACAAAATCCCATAGGAGGAAGTGGCTAAGGGTATCTTCAATCATGAAGTTTCATAATAGGGTCTCATACCTATTATAAGACTTCATTCAGACACTATTCATATAAGACTTCAACTATCTCCAATGGTAAGATTTTTACTAAAAGTCTTAAATTTATATATTTGATTTTTTTTTTTTATTTTGTATTTGTTCAAGGAGAAATTATAATAGGGAGAACTTCTTTTTTATCGATTGATAGAGAGACTTTTATATAGGCATTACAATAAGAATCCCGATAAATCAGGGATTCCCTATCTATTACATAATCATCTAATCTAGTCTAATTAGGTCAAGACACATCTAGAAAGTTACAGAAATAATCTTCCTACAACAGTATTGTAATTAATAATAATTTATATTTGTATACTATTCTTGTACATGATAAATAAATATAATATTTAATTAAAAAAAAATATTGAGTGTTTGAGACCAAACTAAATTTATAAGACTAGTCTCAAACCAAGTCTCAAAATAAGACTTGGGATGAGACCAAGTCCTAAAAATATAGGGTTTAGGACCTCCCCAATTAACTATTGGAGACCATATTTTTTTAGGACCCCAAATTTATAGGTTTAGGACCTTGGGTTGGAGATGCCCTAACATATCTCCAATTGGTCCTAGTTCGGTATGCTCCGTGTCACGGGCCGACTTTGCGGGAGCGCAAAGAGGACCGTGCGGCACTTACTGTCCCTTTGAGAAGGTAGTAAGTCAGCCTTGAGCGTACCTTGCAAGGAACAATGGAAACCACACGATATTAATATATTGCACGCAACAAGTAAGAACAGTATAATATAGGTGTGGGGCGAGCTCGTCGACAAGCGAGCGAGCAATTGAATGCAAAGTTACAAAAGATCTCACGCGACACAGATGATTGAATAATTCCTCTCTTTATTGATGGTAAGACGTTTACAGGGGCGCAAGTACATGTGCTTACCTATACTAGTTCACTAGTCCAACCGTCGCCGACTAGGAACCCCCCTGTATAGAGCAAATCGGCCAAATAGTAACTTGGCACAGGGGAAACATGAATATTAGGAAACATAAATTACAAAAATGTCACTAGCACACAAGCAACCGGCCATAGGCTTAACTCTTGACCTTGGACAAGGTTGCTTGTGGCGTTACAAGTTATATACCTAACACTCCGGCTGACTGTGAGCCATTTCTGCAACAATGGGGTTGGAGGGTGGTGTTCTTTTCCCACGATCACCAGGTCGTATGTATTGCTCTGACCTATGCCCACCACCGTGTCTGTAATGTTTTCAACTACCACCTCCATGTATTCTGCCGTCCCATTTTGCTCTCGAAACTCTACCACTGCAGTCTCATCCAATTCCCTCTCTGGTTCGGTGATGGTGCTTAAGCGAGTACCGGTCTGCTCCAAACATCTTACAACTGTGACTACAACGCTTTGATTTGTCATTCCCCCAACATACTCCAGTGCCCTGCGGTCATCACGTCCGCCCAAGAATAGAACGCACACCCTCTTCAGATTGGTAGTGCTTAAGGGCTTTGCACCCTTCTCAGCTCCAACACCAAATCCACGATCCACAAACAATGCTACCGAGCAATTAGCACATTTTAGAACTCTCTCATTGACTCCCTTCCATCCATGCCCATGCCCTAAATTATCCATCGTCTTTTCACCCTGTTTATCCCACTGTTTGTTGAAAGGCATGATAACGATGGACACTGTCTTAGCTTCGGCGACGTGAAGAATATCCTCGTGCATTGTAGACAGTCCGGATATGGCTGTTGTGTGACGGATTGTGACTTGACCAACTTGACCATAAGCTTCAAATGCTGAAGCGATATGGCTTTGTGACACCCCTACACAAAAACGGTTGATGAAGGGCAAACCATTCTTCCGAACTTTGTGTACCATCATAATGGAAGATGAACGATCAGTGAGTTCAACAAGATGCATAACGTAAACTTGAGAAGCGAATTCTCAGAGGAGGTTCCGGTTGACTCAATGAGGTTGACAAGGGAGGGTACGCTTCCCGGTCCATGAATGCAAGCAAGGATTCGAAGTTCCTTCTGTTTCTTCGAGTTCTTGCTCGGAGAATTTTGTCTCTCTAAACTATTCTGAGATTGGGAAGCAACGACATATGGTTTGTAAATGGCCATCACTGTGGGTGTGGTCATGAAGGTGGTGAAAAGTGCCATCAACACTAAAATAGCAAACATCTCGTCGGTTAGAATCTGTCAATTAAGCAAAGTTCATTGCAGAGATTCGTGTTAGAATGTAAAATAGATACCAGTAAAGATTAGAATTACTCAAAACCAAAGTTAGAATCGAATATGGTTAAGTGGTGAAATTGAGGTGAAATCCTTTTTCTCCTTCCCAATATTCAGAACAATAAGCTCCACCAACCCTTTAGTATTCATCAGCACTCCTAGAGCTAATGACTCCCTCACTGGTATCATACACAACATTGCAACCACAAACGTTCCCAAAATTTTTCCAGTACAAGAGACTGATATAACCAGAGCCAGAAGACCCCATGCCTTGATTCCACTTATTTTCGTAACGTCAGTCTTTAAACCACTAGAAGCAAAGTAGAGAGGAAGAAGCAAACCAGACACAAAATCCTCAATCCTCTTAGTCAGTTTTGCTGCAAATTCACCTCCTTTCGGAATGATTAATCGGAAAATAAATGCCCCGAAAATGGAATGGACACCGATTAGGTCAGTCATGAAACCGGACAACATGACCGCAGCTAGGGTTAAGCATATATAAGCTTCGTCCTCAATTTGAGATGAGCAGCGGTTAGCGACCCAAGTCATCATAGGACGGACCAGAATGAACATAAAAGCAACAAAGGCCACACCTGAAATGAGAACCCAAACGGATACTAGAGGGCCTTCATGGTTCCCACCGGCTAAAGCAACAGCCAAGGCCAGCAGGATCCATGCAGCCACGTCGTTGAAGGCTGCCGCAGCCATTGCCGTCTCGCCTATGCGAGTGGTGAGCAGTTTGAGCTCTGCTTAGACGCGTGCAAGGACAGGGAAGGCGGTGATGGAGAGGGCTACCCCCATGAACATGAGGAACTGAAGGTACCCTACTCTGTTCTCACCATTGATGGTCTTGCGCATGAGGAATGTGACTCCTGCTGCGATGAGGAAAGGGAGGGAAATGCCTGTGAGGGCTATGGTGAAGGCGCTTTTGCCACTGCGAGGAATGGAACTTAAGTCAAGCTCGAGGCCTACGAGGAATAGGTAGAAGAGGAGGCCGATGCTTGCTACCGATTCCAGTATGGGAGTACTCCATGAAGGGAAAATGATGCGGGTGAAGTCTTCGATCCGGCCAAGTGCAGAAGGTCCAAAATCCCACCCTGAATTACACAAGAAATTAAAAAACATTTATTTCAGTTATGGATGCATGTGATAGTAATAATGCAGTTTTTTTTTTATTATTAATTTTTTTGTTTTTTTTAGTGTTTATTCTTTATACACTTTTAGCCGGAAAAACTTCTTTATAAGAACATATAAATGAGCATTTTTATCAGGTGGTTCCCTATGAATTAATTACTAGAAAGTGCTATATATTCGAATCACAGTTTACGTTTTTCTGCCCAGAACTCGATGAAGTATATCAATACAAAGCAAATTTTACTTATGTGCAATTTGATCTTGATTGTGAAGGTCAAGATCAATAGACTTCGCAGAATTAAACCTGTGAGACCAATGTAGATGTCAAACTCGTGTTGACTTCGCAGAACCAATAGACCATGCATATTAGTAGTCTAAAGTTCATAAGTTGAAGCCATTTAGACATGCATGGTTATGTGCAAGCAACAAAAATTAAGTTTGAAGTGTGATGAGGAAAAAGATATAGATGATGAATCACGTTGGAATCGAAGCTTGGATCGATGGTACGTACTAAAATCTCTGCAATAACTTTAGGTTTGGCGGAGTGGTTTGAGAAGGAAGGCGATGAAGCGACTGATGAAGAGGACGAAGGTGGTTTGGACTATCAACAATGGGAAGGGATGGTTCAGAGGATTATCACCCTGCCAAGCTCCATCTGAAGAAGTTCTCATGCTGGTTTGGTTCAGAACCATAAGTTCCATGGTTGATACTGATTCTAACTGAATGCTCAACTTTGAAAACTATATGCGAGTCTTTGTTCTTCAAATGGTGAAATCAGTGTTGTTACTAAGGGCATAATTAATCAATTTGGCAGCTAGATTGCAATTTTGAAGGAAGAGAAGTATGCAGCCCAACAATTACTGACAGAAAAAGGTGGTGGGGGCCACGTAAAGACTAGCACAAAATCAGTTTGACCATCAGTAATTGCATGCCCTTCTGATGGCCAGCAATTCTGGGACCACACTCAAAATCTCCTTTTCTTCATCTACCGCCTCCCACCGTTATTTATTTATTTATTATTATTATTTTTTTTTAATCCAGGCGCATGTAAAACACGCCCCTTAAAGAAAAATGAGATTCTAGTTGTACCTTCATTTTTACTATATGTATCTCACCGTCATATTTTTTTCTTTAAATTGTCAATTTTACCCTACTTTCTTTTGTTTTCTTTTATCTGTATGTTTGGGTTTGTGAGTCTAAAACCTCTCTCTCTTAAAGACTCTCTCTCTACACTCTAAATTCTATAGTTTCACTGATGATCACAAGCACCAGTACTCGTCATCTATTAACAAAAACTGAACAATTTTTTTTATTTATAAAAATTATTATAGGCCAATAAATTAATGAGATTGATAGTTTTAGATATGTGCTAAAATGATCAGATCAATTAGGATTCGTGAAAATTGTGATATAGATCAAAACCTTGATGGCTTGATTTGGTGTTGATGTTGTTATTTCAAAGTGTTGAATATCGAATCCAAAATATTGGATTCATTTAGTTTGGGGTAGTGAACAATAAAGAAGAAATAAAAGAGGAAAAAAATTAAAAAATAAAACAGTTGTGAATTTGTGTGAAGACGGAAGAACATAAAAATGAAAATAAAGAGAGGGAAAGGCAGAAGAGAAAGATGTACCGGAAGAGAATTCCGGGTGAGAAGAAAGATGATTAATTAAGGGAGAATTAACATATTTTTTTGTTGGAATTTTTTTTTTTGGAAAATTATTAGAGGGGCATAACAGTAATAAAAATGTTACAAAAATTAGTGGAGGTGTATTTAGCAAATTTTGAGGTCTAAATAGAACCCCCGTAAAAAATTTAAAAAAAAAAAAAAAGGCTGACAGCATATGTGGCGCGCCCAATCATAGGCCGCCACGTGGTGAATATTAATTCGATAAATAGTAATCGCTAAATTGATGGAGTTGCACCGCTGCACAAAAACATGCACAGAAAAACAATTTAGAGTGAATAGTAACTGATGGAAGCAATTGAATTGCTAGATTGATGGTTTGATGGAGGCAATGGAGTGCATATGCTCTAACTGATTTATATGTAGAAGGATAAGAAGGTAGAAAGTAGTCAAGGAATAAAATATCGGTATCAGTATATCTATCAGTTTTTTTTTTTTAAAAAAATATCGAAAATATCGAGGATACTTTGTAAGAAATTTTTTTTTGGTTAAAATATTAAATTTATTCATTTTACACATAAAACGTTAAATACATACAAACAATCACTTTATTTTGTACCAGAAAGAGACTCTAGGTGCTTGAAATTCCCCACGCTGATCCACAAAAATACAATAATCTGACCAAGACATATGACCCATATAGTATAAATTGTAGAGATTAATATGATAGTCATATATGTCTTTGGAGTTGCCGACGGTATCCCCTAGAATGAGATAGTAAGGATGAATCTAACAATATGATTGGTCATGTACTTCTCCATATTGATCATATTCATAAATATTATAATCAAATTGATTGTTGTCTTCATGCGATTCATTTAACGTCTCACTACGCTCTGTGCCTAAACTGATAGAATCAAAACTTAAGGCAACTGAAGCAACATCTGATGGGGTACTTTGATCATCAATTACAAGTTGTTGATTGATCGTTCATCACTAGTTTTGCATATGTCTTTCTTATTTTGTGGAACGAAGTAATATTACTGGGCTAAAACAAGCCTCATTTTTGCCTCGAGAACTCAATGCGATTACTTATTCAATTACTCTTCTTACTTTCCCCAATATTCCTTGAGGAGAACACTCCTCACTGATATTTCTCAAGACTGTCACTTCTCATCCGGATATCCTTTGAGGGGAATCTGGGGACTACTCATTTTTCTGATATCACTCGAGGTGATTACTGATTACTTATTCAATTACTCTTCTTTTAAACATTCTCGAATCTCGAGGAGAATTCTTTTTAGTGGGAAGTTTTACAGATATTTCTTTAAAATATCGGAGATATATCACAAATATCTTAAATATCGTATATATTTTACGTTATCGGAGAAATATAGTAGATTCGGTGAAATATAAGATATTTACCCTCAAACATATATCGGTCGTTCGAAAAATAGAGATATCGAAAAATGGAGATATCGAAAAATATATCAGAAATATCGCATATATTTTATTTCTTGAGTAGTCTAAATATCGCAGATATTTTATTTCTTGAGTAGTCTAAATCAACAATCAATAATAAGAAATATCAAAGATATTTTATTCTTTAAGTAGTCTAAGTCAATCACCCACCACTATAAACATAAAAAACCCTTCAACGTACGGGAAGGAAGATAATTGCTTTCCCCACCATTATTGTTTGTTTAGTGTGAGTGATCAACCCACATATGGCCAACTGGTTCCAATATCTACTTTAATCATTGTAACTCTCAGCATTGTTTAGTATGGGTTAATTTGAACAGCAAGACGACGAATTCTGGAGATATAGATTCTATAATTCTCAACAGCAAACCAGCTCAATTGGGGATGTCCATTTGCATATAGTGCTACTTAAGATGCCCATAGTAATCTTGGCCGACATCAATTGAAGTGAATCCCAGAAGTGCAATCCTGTTGACAGTAGTCGCAGAGGGGCTACATCAGGCCCACAGACCCGCAACAAGTGCACCAGGGCCCGGCCCGAGGCCCAGGACCGAACCACCAGCACCCGGCCTCGGGTCCAGCAGTCTATCCGGCTATCAGGGACCATGGGACCGGGGGCGCCTGCCTGCCAAAGAGGTCACCAGAATTACCCTTCGAAGGGAACCAGTCCCACATCGAAGGGTGAGGCCAGCCCTCACCCCCAGCCACCTATATAAGGGCCTCAACTACCCTCATTAATAGGTAACTGATCTCTCTCACCGCTTACATACGTGCTCAAGTTATATCTATTCCAACTATACTAATTTAGGCATCGGAGAGGAGAAGACCGGCCCGCCCGGTATTCCCCTTAGTAAGCAGGTTGGCAGGAGATCACACGAGGATTCATCTGTATCTACCAGGCCCCAGGGTTTGTGCAGAAACAATTAGCGCCGTCTGTGGGAATCTTGGACAAGAAACCGTGTAGGCATCACCCATGGCCGAGAGTTCGGAAGCAAGGCAAGAGAGAGGTACCACCGAGGAGGGACGTGTTGCATTAGTGCAAACGCTCACCTCCACCCCGGTCGTCACGCGGGAGCCGCATGGCGCCCAGGGCAACGGTCAGGAAGGAGGAAGCTGTGGTAGGCCGTCCGGCATGCCGGGACCGGGACACCACGACAGCTCGCGCGGGAAAGGCCCGGCAGAGGATGAAGACAGTCCAGTGCACCGGGGCTTCTCCTTGACGTTCTCGGATGAGCCGAGCGACCGATCTGAGAGCCCGCTCTGTGACAGCGACCGGGACACTACGTACAGCCCCGACCAGAGCGGTATGGCGGGAAAGATGCGGGCAATGGCCGCAGAGGTCAATCGTCTAAGAGAGGAGGGCGACAGGGACAGAGCCAAGTCCAACGCCCGGTACGAAGAGATGGAATCGGTGAATGCTGCCCTGGTAGCCGCCCTAGAGAGAGGACAACAGCGTAATGACGCTATGGTCAAGGCGCAAGCGGCAACCACGCCAGTCCAACCTCAGCAGTACGAGGCAGGGCAGTCATCGGGCGGTCGGCCCGGTGATCCCGTGCGAGCGAAGTCATCGGGCGGTGCAGGTCCGCCGAAGAGCACGCCAACCTCCCACCAGCTCCACACTGCGTCTGTGGATGAAGTTGAGACCCCGACTGCACGGGCATTGCAGATGTTAGCCGACACTGTGTCAGACTTGAAGGCCCAAGTGGAGGCCAACGAGAGAAGAGCCGCGCGGCCGATGGAGGGCGCCCGGTTTAATGAGCGTATGGGCCCTTTCTCGCACCGGGTCATAGAGTCGGGAAGGTCTGGCAACCAGAAGTCCCTCAAGCTCACCTATTCAGGGTCCGGCTGCTCGTACCAGCATCTGGACAGTTTCCGGTCCCAGACCTGCGCCAAGGGTTACTCTGATGCAGTATGCTGCAACATCTTCCAGGAAACTCTGTCTGGAGAGGCGCTCAGCTGGTTTTACGAGCTTCCGGCGAACTCGATCGAGGCATTCGAGCAGTTAGCTGACCGGTTCGTAGGCCGCTTCATCCTCCGGGTCGAGGGAGCCCGGACGTCGACCATCCTCTTCAACTGTATGCAGGCACCCGGAGAGGAACTGAGGACCTTTGTCAACCGATAGCAGACGGCCACTGCCGGGGTCCGGAACCTAGACAAGGGCATCGCCGAGATGGCGTTCAAGCAAGGGCTCCGGCCAGGGAAGTTTTCCTACGCCGTCCGGGTAGAACTAACGCAGGGGTATGATGAGTTGATGGCAATGGCCATCCGGCATGCTCAGGCCGATCACGAGACGTATGGCACCACCTGCTGAAGAGGAAGCGGGATGAGCAGCAAGAAGACCATCCCCGGGAGGAGAACCTCCCGCCCAGCCAGGAGGACAAGCCCAGTCAGCGGACCGAGAACCGCGCCGCCTGGCCGAGCCGGCCCAATAGAAACTGGCCACAAAGGCAACAGAGGCCTTATCCTGACAAGCCCCAGAGCGAGCACAAGCCGGGGCCGTACCGCCAAGAACGTCCCCTGGCGATCATGCCAGCACCACCGGCCGGTCAAGAAGTCTTCACCGCTCTCACCACTTCCTACGAGGATATTTTACTTGAGAACGGGAGCGTCATCCCCCCACCGCCCAAGAGAAGGTACCCGAAGGGGAAACTTACAACGGCACAGACGGGCAAGTACTGCTCCTATCATGATGAGGCTACTCATCGGACGAGCCAGTGCTGTGCTCTCAAGACAGCGGTGCAGGGCTTGATTAATGACGGCCAGCTCCAGCGGTACTTGGAGGAAAGAAGAGCAGACCCCGACCGGGAGCATAACCAGGCCTGGTGAACCCGCCAAATCTCCGAGCGGTTAGTTTGGCATATCACCGGTTCTACCGTTGTAAAAATATCACAAATATATGCAAACTACTTTTGAGAAAATTTCACCGGCTCCGCCAGTTCAAGTATATTCATAATCAAGCAAGTATACAAGCAGTAACCGTTCCGGAAAGATTACAAGGAGGAGCAAGGAAAATCCTAAAGAGCCACGACTCCACCCTCAGCGGGCAATCCGCCAGCCTCTCCTGCGGTAGCCTCGTCGTCGACCTCTGTTCCGGCGCCGGCTCTGGCCGGGGGAGACTTGGTACCGTTGGTAAAAGAATCCAAGTCCGAGCGAATCACTTCTTCCGGCTGCCCCTCCACCGGCTGCTGATGGATGTCCGACTGCTCATGGATATCTCCTTCAATTGTATCCAGCCAACCCTTCTGCGCCCATTCCTCGTACGCATCTGGGAGGTGTCCAGCCAACCCTTCTGCGCCCATTCGTCGTACGCATCTGAGATGCCCGATTCCCTGGCCTTCTCCAGGAACTGATCGCTCTCATGGTATTTGAGAACAACCCGCTCATAGAGTTCTGGGTCATCTTCCCCGGTCGCAGCAGCAGTGGCGGCACACAGAGCGGCAGCTCCCACTTGGAGCTCGTCCACCTTGGCTTCCAGCTCGGCCCTCTCAGCTTCGGCCCGCTCCTTCTCCTTCTCCAGGCTCCAGTTCTGCTCCTCCAGCTTCTTGGCCCTCTCTTCCGATCTGGCCTTCTCCCGATCCGAGAGGGACTTCTCCACCTCCAGGCGCTGTCGGGCCTCCGATAAAGCAGCTATCTGCCTCTTCAGCTCTGGCAATTCCTCGCTCGCGTCCGGTTGGTACAGACTGTACAGCAATTGCACAACAACAGAAACAGTTAATCGGGCAGTAAGAGAAACAACCTACAAGCAGTGTAGTGGCACCAGTTAGTGCTTACCCGGAGGACGGATTCCTTGCATTTTGGGCGGTTCCCGCCCGCCAGGGCTCCAGCAACCCCGGGTCTGTCCAAACCAAGGCCGGCCAAGTCCGCCGCCACTTGCCGGACGAATGCACTGTCCGGGCTTCCCCTCGGTGCATCCGCAGGCGCGGGACTACTCTGCCGGGCAGCGGCAGCCTTCTCCCCAGCGGAGTTAGGTTGTGCACCGCTGGTTACCTTGAGCCGTTTGGCCAGGTTCTCCCGTGACGACCCGCCGGTGAGCGTCACCAGCGCGGAGGGAGGAATGTCCCCGCCCCTCCGTTTCTCTCCCAGGCCTTCCGGAGAAGAAGATCGTGCGCCTACCCGGGAGACACGTGTCACGAGCGGCACAGACACCGGCCGGTTGGGGATCCTGCTCACTCCACCGGGAATCCTCACTGGCCCCCCGGTAGTCTTGCCCTTTCCGGGCACCGCTTTGGGCGCAGCAGGATGGCTCTTCACCCGCCTCAGGATGTAGGCGCCGTCATCAACATCCATGGCCCTCGGTTCCAGATGAGTCGTGAGCCGGGCGGACTCCTCGTCCACCGACGTCCGCGAGACGGTCTCGCCTTTCTCCTTCAGCTTGTTAAGGAGGTCTTCCCCGTCTATTGAGAGAGTGGTTTCGGGCTTGATGACCGCCCGGGAAGATGCACCTGCAAGGAAAACGAACAGTTAGTATTTTGCAAGAGCTAGCACAAGTATCACCGCTAAGGCTTGCTACGCACCGGGATCCCGCCCGAGTTGGCAGTATTCCAACACTTCCCGGCGGATGAAGTTATAAGAACTCTGTTCCAGGTCATCCCAACATCCGAGTATGGTCGAGATCCTCTCGTGCTCCAGATCGGATAGCTTGAACGACTGGTCGCCAATGGGTTGGAAGGCGCCAGGAACCCGGTACATCTTCCTCCTCGCCTGCCACCTCCCGCCCACCATCACCACCTTCTTTCTCCAGCTGTTGTCTACCCATGTAGGCATATTGGTGATGATCGGTTGATGGTTCCGGGCGTTGAAGGACATGCAACCCCGGGACCCTTGCTTCCTTGAGTATGACAACCTGTACAAGGCCCGGAATTCGTTTACCGTTGGCATACTCATTCCGGAGAGATCATACAGGCAGCCGAGGCTCAGTAGTCGCCTCCACTGGAGCCCGGGAAGCTGCGCTGGCGACACCTGCAATGCACTGAGCATATATTGCACGTAATCCGACAGCGGGAGCGAGAATCCATGCCGGAACTGGTCCTGGTGCACGGAAACCCAACCTGCCTCCGGGTTGCAGGCTGACTCTCCAGGATTCAGGGGCCGCAGCAGAACCTCATCCGGGATACTCCACGTTTCCCGAAGCACAGCTATCTCTCCAGGGGTCATGCTACCCTCCGGTTCATCGCACACCACGGCATCCTTCCCTTTGCCAATGGTGTAGCTCATGGCCGGAGCACCCGCAAGGCGCACCCCGTGCGGTATTTCAGTCTCCGAGGATTCAGTCCCGGAAGACGAAGACAAAGCCGGAGACGAAGCCCTGCTCCCGGAGCAGTCAGCGACTTCCGTCTCCGGGGATTCCGAACCGAGCCAGTCCTCCAGCCTCTCCACATCGTCCACGATAGGACCCCTGGCAGCCGATTCGGAAGCCCGGTCAGAACTTGAAGAAGACATCTTAACCTAGGGGAAGAAAACAAAACCCTAGCGCTCGTCAGCAACAGGCTACAACAGCGCCTTCAACGGCCTCTCCCCAAGTTTGCCGCAGAGCAATTCAGTCAGCGACAGAGATCCCTCCCCCCCTGCCGCAAAACAACAAAAGCAAAAACAAGAACAACCACCGGGGCAAGGAAAGCAACAAACTTACCGATTAATATGCTCAATCGAGGAAAGTCCGCCCTGCAAAAGCAGCGAGCAATGGTAGGAAGCAAGGGAAGAACGCTTGAAAGCACCGGATGTCGTAGGGCAAGGAACTGAGAGCTTTCGCCGGATTTCTCTCTTTCTCTTAGTCTCTCTAAAGCAGGAAGCAAAAACAGAAAGAAGAGCAGAAGAGGCCTTTTTATAGAGGGGACCGGTGCCCTAGGCATTTGAAATCCCTCCAAAACACGCAATCAGGACAACTCAAACGCCTGCGAATCCAGGCCCTCCATCTCAAGACCGCTCCCTACTGGCACGTGTCCCAGCATTGGTAAACTGCCCATGCCATCATAACTGATGGGACTGATGCACTTCCTCCTTAAATGCATGTCAGCCACTTGTCTCGCAAGCTGACGACAGGGTAGTTAGGAGTAGGAACCGAGCCGTCAGGCCCCCCTCCACTTCCCTAGGCTCCACAGCTGCATCTCACTGAGGGACTCGTCTCGATATGGCAGGACGCCCGGTCGAGGTCCACCTAGCTGCATCTCACCGGTTATGATCTTTCAACCGGCTTGAAGACCTCTTATCGGTTATGGTTTCCCAAACCGCTTCGAGAGCATTGTCCCGGGTATGAGCCATCCATCCGGTTCCATGGCAGTTCGCAGTTATGATCATTCAACCGACTGCATGGCATCTTCACTGCATCTCACTGGGGGACTCGTCTCGATATGGCAGGACGCCCGGTCGAGGTCCACCCAGCTGCATCTCACCGGTTATGATCTTTCAACCGGCTTGAAGACCTCTTATCGGTTATGGTTTCCCAAACCGCTTCGAGAGCATCGTTCCGGGTATGAGCCATCCGCCCGGCACCATGGCAGTTCGCGGTTATGATCATTCAACCGGCTGCATGGCATCTTCACTGCATCTCGCTGGGGGACTCGTCTCGATATGGCAGGACGCCCGGTCGAGGTCCACCCAGTTGCATCTCACCGGTTATGATCTTTCAACCGGCTTGAAGACCTCTTATCGGTTATGGTTTCCCAAACCGCTTCGAGAGCATCGTTCCGGGTATGAGCCATCCGCCCGGCACCATGGCAGTTCGCGGTTATGATCATTCAACCGGCTGCATGGCATCTTCACTGCATCTCGCTGGGGGACTCGTCTCGATATGGCAGGACGCCCGGTCGAGGTCCACCCAGCCGCATCTCACCGGTTATGATCTTCCAACCGGCTTGAAGACCCCTTATCGGTTATGGTTTCCCAAACCGCTTCGAGAGCATCGTTCCGGGTATGAGCCATCCGCCCGGCACCATGGCAGTTCGCGGTTATGATCATTCAACCGGCTGCATGGCATCTTCACTGCATCTCGCTGGGGGACTCGTCTCGATATGGCAGGACGCCCGGTCGAGGTCCACCCAGTTGCATCTCACCGGTTATGATCTTTCAACCGGCTTGAAGACCTCTTATCGGTTATGGTTTCCCAAACCGCTTCGAGAGCATCGTTCTGGGTATGAGCCATCCGCCCGGCACCATGGCAGTTCGCGGTTATGATCATTCAACCGGCTGCATGGCATCTTCACTGCATCTCGCTGGGGGACTCGTCTCGATATGGCAGGACGCCCGGTCGAGGTCCACCCAGCCGCATCTCACCGGTTATGATCTTCCAACCGGCTTGAAGACCCCTTATCGGTTATGGTTTCCCAAACCGCTTCGAGAGCATCGTTCCGGGTATGAGCCATCCGCCCGGCACCATGGCAGTTCGCGGTTATGATCATTCAACCGGCTGCATGGCTTCTTCGCTGCATGTCTTGAAGACCTCTCACCGGTTATGATCATTCAACCGGCTGCACGCCATTTCACTGGGGGACTCGTCTCGATATGGCAGAACGCCCGGTCGAGATCCACCCACCGGTTACGTAACATCCAACCGGCTCGAGAGCATTTTCCGGGAACGCGATCCACCCGGCCCCATGGCATTTCACTGGGGGACTCGTCTCGATATGGCAGGACGCCCGGTCGAGTCTCGCCCGGCTCCATGGCATGACCCCGGTCATGAGAACATTCGACCGGCATGGGTTTTATACACCCAGGTGAGTTTACATCTAATCCATGTACTCTTGTCCAGCAGGATAAAAACTCTGCATCGCATTGAACCGCGATCAACGTGGGGCTGCACGGCGAGCCTTGTCACCTCAACACCACCCCCCTTACCTCAACGCTTAATCAACATAAGCTGAGAAGAACTAGCAAGTGTTGACCGGTGCTTGAAATAGACAGCAACACCGGGGCCACCCCCCGCAGCCTAGCAACATGGACTCGTCTCGATATGGCAGAACGCCCGGTCGAGGTCCCATGCTCATGGACTCGTCTCGATATGGCAGAACACCCGGTCGAGGTCCCATGCTCTCCGCTTCATACCGATATGGCAGAACGCCCGGTAGTGGCCCAGTGAACTCCGCTCCGTATCGATATGGCAGAGTGCCCGGTCGAGATTTCATGCACACATCTATTGCATGGCGGATTTCAACGCTCCATTATCATTCCATGCACACATCTATTGCATGGCGGATTTCAACGCTCCATTATCATCCCATGCACACATCTTTTGCATGGCATCATCATCTCATACACTCCGGGTTTCACCCCACTCCATGCTCATAGCACCACAACACTTGAGCACAGTACTACTTATATTAGAAACGTACTTATAAACTGTTGCTTGTCATCGGTAAACAGGTACTCACCCGGGTCACGCCCAATCTTCAACACGGACTTAGGGGACTGGGCACCGTTGGGTTGGTAACCCTGCGGGTCTGCGGGACAAGAGCAAGACAGACTTAAGTCCCCATTCAAGATTGCACTTGACCGGGAACTTGGAGGACTTGTTGACAGTAGCCGCAGAGGGGCTACATCAGGCCCACAGACCCGCAGCAAGTGCACCAGGGCCCAGCCCGAGGCCCAGGACCGAACCACCAGCACCCGGCCTCGGGGTCCAGCAGTCTATCCGGCTGCCAGGGACCCTGGGACCGGGGGCGCCTGCCTGCCAAAGATGTCACCAGAACTACCCTTCGAAGGGAACCAGTCCCACATCGAAGGGTGAGGCCAGCCCTCACCCCCAGCCACCTATATAAGGGCCCCAACTACCCTCATTAATAGGTAACTGATCTCTCTCACCGCTTACATACGTGCTCAAGTTATATCTATTCCAACTATACTAACTTAGGCATCGGAGAGGAGAAGACCGACCCGCCCGGTATTCCCCTTAGTAAGCAGGTTGGCAGGAGATCACACGAGGATTCATCTGTATCTACCAGGCCCCAGGGTTTGTGCAGAAACAAATCCTTTTCTTGATTTTTTCTAATCCCAACACCTTTCGTCTCTATCGTCTCTGGCAAGATTCGCACTCAATGCATTTTTGTCAGGTACTCATATTAAAAATACATAATTACTCAAAACTACAATTTTATAGTGATATTTACCGATAGCAAGACTTAATTTTTTTATACCATCAGCAGGGAATTAACAGTTAAGGGTTGTTAGCCCATCCACTATTTAATGACATAATTAACCCTGAAAATTCATAAATTACAACTCATGTCATCCATATAAATAAACACATATTCCCCCCTCTCTCTCATGCCATCCATATAAATAAACACATATTCCTCTCTCTCTCTCTCTCTCTCTCTCTCTCTCTCTCTCTCTCTCTCTCTCTCTCTCTCTCTCTCTCACACACATACACACTCATACCAACACCACCAATCACACCAACCAAATCGACTGGCGATGGACCTCGGCTGCTTGGACTTGGTTTGCATAGAGGTCTCCGACAAGCGAGGCACCACCACTGCCGCTCAGCCCAGCCATGAGTCTCTCACGACAACCTCCAAGATCGGCAAGGTTAGCCTCTCGCACTCTCTTCGCTTAAGATTTTCAACTCTTGTGTTTCTAGATTCAGATTCTTTGCTTAAACTTACCACACTCTCTGTATTTGTTCGATTTTGATTGGATTTGAAACCCTAGGTCATTAATTAGGTCTGTTGAGTTTTGGCTTTGAGTCGAGCATTCCTTCATGGTGGAGATCTGATTAGATCTGGATTTTCTGAGGGTAAATTTACGGCGGAGGTGAAGTTTCTGAGGGTCAGTAGCATTGGAATCGCGGCGGAGGACGGTAGAGGTAAAATTTCTGAGGGACAGTACCATTGGAATAGCGGCGGAGGACGGCTGAGGTAAAGTTTCTGAAAGTCAGTAACATTGGAATCGCGGTGGAGGACGGCGGAGGTAAAGTTTCCGAAAGTCAGTAACATTGGAATCGCAGTGGAGGATGGCAGAGGTAAAGTTTCTGAGGGTCAGTAACATTGGAATTGCGGCATAGGTAAAGTTTATGAGGGTCAGTAGTACTAGATGTACATATTTCGGAAGGGAGTATTGTTAAGGATAATTTTGTAATTTATGTGTTAACGGATTCTGTTAGTTTTGGATGGAAACTTGCTAGTGGTAATTTTAAAAAAGAAATCTTGCTACTGGTAAATATTAACACAAAATTGTAGTTTTGGGTAAAAACCTCTATTAAAAATAGTACGTGGAGTGCTAAGCTCACACTCATGAATGAGCCACACTCATCCTTAACTTACGTGGATTGCGGATTAACATTAGGCATGACATTGCTCTCTTTGCGGATGATTGAATCCCGATCTATTTTCAAAGAAGCTTTTTTTTTTTTTTTGGGTAAGCGACCTAAGGGAAAAAATATCACCCTTGGCCGAAAGTTTATTGATAGAAAAAAACAAAGTACAAAAAGAAGGGGAAAATACTTGTATCCATGCCAGTATAGACGTGAGCGTCAATACTCTCTCTAATTTTCATATTTTAGAGAATGTTATCAACGATTTTTACCGTTCAAAAGTTGAATTAATCAATAAAGATCATCTCTGTAAAAATTCGGAATAAACCAAAATCGTTTGCTCATTCGATTGTATACGATTGTTTCAAACAAATGGACGGTTGATCATGAGACTCCCAACTTTCACTAGAACTATTCATTTGTTTAATGCAATCGAATACAATTGAATGAGCATACGATTTTGGTTTATTCCGAATTTTTACAGAGATGATTTTTGTTGATTAATTCAACTTTTGAACGGTTAAAATCGTTGATAACATTGCCCAAAATATGCAAATTAGAGAGAGTATTGACGGACACGTCCATACTGGTATGGACACAAGTATTTTCCAAAAGAAGGGGGGGAACTAGGTCAAAACCACCTCCAGGACACTACTCAACAAGCAGGGCATACCCATAGCCTGTATAACTTCCAAAAACAAACTTTTCCATTACAGACAAACTCAAAACTCTGAAAACCTGTTTAAAAAGAAAAAACTATGAAGCATAGGAATCAAATCAATGATACCGACATCTGAAAGTAGGCAGTGAAGCAAGGTCACGTCTATAGGTGGGAGCTAAGAACTGAGGGAGCACATCCCAAGAATGTGATCCAATTGAAGATACACCAAATCTCACTAACCTGTCTGCTGGGACATTTCCTTCACGGAAGGTGTGTGTAACCCGGATATGAGAATTTCGAACAAGGTACAAACCATTCAACCACTGAGTGCGCAGTCTCCAGGGAATCAAATAAGGTGTTCGAAAATAGTGTACTACAACCATCGAGTCCGTCTCTATCCATAGGTGATGCCAGTCGTGAAGGTTAGCAATGCGAATTGCTTCCAAGAAAGCCAGTACCTCGGCATCTAACGCACTTGGAACCTGAGCCCTACTCGTAAAAGCCTGCAAGAAACGCCCATCATGGCCCCTTGCAATACCACCATAACCCGCATGATCTGGGTCTCTAAAAGAGCCATCTGTATTAAACTTAATCCAAGGATAAACCGAAGGCCTCCAAACTACCCCCCGATAGGTGAGGGCAGCAAGTCTAAGATGAGAAAGGCCCAAGTACATAAACATGGGAGTGGTTGAACGAGATGCGGAAGGAGTAAACATGAGACTAGCTGATTCTTTCAAAGTGATTAAAAAGAAATGCTGGAATCTTAGAAAAGAAAAATTACCTCCACATGCTTCAAGCGATTGCGTTCGGACCAAATACACCACAGTAAGTTGCAAACGGTGATACGCCACAACAACTTGGAAGATATTGAGAGCCTGGACATGTCAGTCTCTGAGAATAACTCATGTAAAGTTAGCTGTATGGGAGAATGAATATTGAACAACTGAAATATCAACTGCCATAGACTGGAAGCAACAATGCAGTCCCAAAAAAGGTGACTCCTAGTTTCGCAACCAACTCCACAAAGAATGCATTTTGAACAGAGCATGACACCCCTTCTTTGCAACCTATCATTAGTCAAAATTCTTCCATGCAGCACCTTCCAAGAGCATAGGCTTTTACAGGGCAGAATAGCAGACATCCAGATCAGAAAGCCTCAATCCACACTTGGATAATTAACACGCAAAGCCCCATAAGCCTCACGAGCTGTTAAGGTACCCAAAGAGGAGTCAGCCCAGACAACCTTATCTCCAGTTGGCTCTAAAGGAAGAACAATAGAAGTGCGAGTCATAGCCGCCTGTGGAAACTGTTGATAGTAGCCATAAGAGAGGCTACCCAGACCCGCAGCAAGGGCTCCTGGACCCGGCGATTCGGGGACAGGGGATAGTAGCTCCCCAAGTAAGGGCCGAAGCAGTCCAGTAGTATATGCAGGAGGGGGTCAGTCCCACATCGAAGGGTGAGGCCAGCCCTCACCCCCGACAGCCTATATATGAGTCCCAACTACCCTCATTAATAGGTAATCAATACTTCAACTACTCATTCCCACTTAAGTTATCAGTTTATCCCAACTATACTGACTTAGGCATCGGAGCGGAATAGACTGGCCCCGCCCAGTATTCCCTTAGTTAGCAGGATTAGCAGGAAGGAATCACACCAAGGTCCACCAGTCTCTGTGAGTCTACGAATTCTAACATAAACAATTTGCGCCATCTGTGGGAAGAGTTCAAAAAGTTTGTGTTGTAATACTAGCAAGAAGGGTATCTGTCAGCCCGGGAAAAAAAAAAAAAAAACCCCCCAAGGGGTTACGAAGTAACTATGTTCGAAAGTACAGGAGACAGGAGGAGAATAAATCCAGAGGACCAATAGGTTCTGGATCAGGTGCTAATCCAAATCCCGGGGCCGAGGCAGGAGTAGCGCGTTGGGGGTGGCAGTCAGAACGCTGTTACCAACCGTGATCCGAGCGGTATGTCACGTGAACGCAATGAAGATCTACGCGGGAAGGGCCCGGCGGACGATCACCAAGTCTTGGGCCTGGAATCCGCATCGACGTCCCTCGCGGCCCCAAACAGAGGGGAAGATCGACAGCCCAGCAGCAACAGCCCGGATGATGTCTCCAGTCCCGGCCAGTGCGATATGGCGGGAGAGATAGAAGAGATGCAAGCAGAAGTAAACCGCTTGCGGGCAGAGAGCGACCGGGACAGGACAGAAGCCACCACCAGGTATCAAGACATGGAAGCAGTTAATGCCACACTGGTGGCTGTCTTGGAAAGAGGCCAGCAGCGCAATGCCGCTCTGACAAAATCATTCTCGCCACACACAAAAGAGCCTCTCCACTAGGAAGTGGGCCAGTCATCAGGGGGGGAGGGGGACATCGGAGTGGCGGGAGACGTGTTCTAGGCCGACACGGTGCTACCAAAGATCGTCCCATCCCCTCGGAGGAACAGCAGCTCGTTCGAGGAAGATACCATCAGTTCGACCGCACGGGCACTGCAGATACTATCTGACTCGGTGTCAGATATAAATGCCCAGATGGAGGTCAACGAGAGAAAGGCTGCGAGACCGCACGATTCAACGAGCGGGCCGGACCCTTCTCACTCCGGGTTCTGGAATCCGGAAGATCCGGCACCCAAAAGTCGCTAAAGCTGACATACTCCGGGGCCGGCTGCTCATACCAACACCTGGACAGCTTCCGGTTCCAAACGTGTGCTAAGGGCTACTCCGACGCCGTTTGCTGCAACACCAGGAGACCCTCTCCGGAGAGGCGCTCAGCTAGTTTTACTAACTACCGGCGAAATCTATAGAGGCATTCGAGCACCTGGCCGATAGATTCGTGGGTCGGTTCATATTAAGGGTCGAAGAGGCCCGGACCTCGACGGTCCTCTTTAACTGCAGGCAGGCAGACGACGAAGGGCTGAGAGCTTTTGTTAACCGATGGCAAACGGCCACCACCGGGGTCAGGGACCTGGACAAAGGGATTGCCGAATCAGCTTTCAAGCAAGGTCTCCGTCCCGGAAAGTTCTTGTATGCTGTGCGGGTGGAGATTCCGCAGCGTTACCACGAACTGATGGTGATGGCTATTAGGCACGCCCAAGCAGACCACGAAAATTACGGGAGTCGTCAACATAAGAGAAGGCAGGAAGAGCCCGAACCCTCCCAACAGGAAGCCAGAAACTAGCAGCAGTGCCGAGACAGAGGAGCCTTGAAGGACAAAAGACAAAGAGGTTGGGGGAACCAGCAGCGCCGGAGGGACTATGTCGACATTCCCCAACGAGCAGGGAACCTTCTATCCTACCAGCAGCAAACCCGCCCCCTAGCGGTCATGCCAGCAGGACGACAAGAGGTATTCTCTACTTTGACCGCTTCCTACGAGGATATCCTGTACGAGAACGGGAACCCCACCACCGCCAAAGAGAAAGCACCCAAAGGGGAACCTGACCAGGGCCCAGACCGGTAGGTACTGCTCCTACCACAATGAAGCCACACACCGGATAAATGATTGTCTTGCCCTAAGAAAGACGATAGAGGGACTGCTCTATCGCGGCAAACTACAGCAGTATCAAGGATAACCCGGCACCAAAGGACTGCGCGAAACCGCGCCCTCTGCTCCGGGAAAACTCTTCCCGTGTAACCGGGCGTAATCTTAAACGGGTGTAATTTCACAAGTCTACTCAAACTTTGTTTCAACTAAGTACAAAGGTAAATCGTTGTCAACCAGGTAAAAAGAGCAAATTGAAACAGGCGTAACACAGGCTCAGACAAAATCTCCATTCATTCAAACTCAGGACAATGTTTACAGGGTCCTACGCAACCGGCGTGCAACCGGTGGGAGTGCAAAAAAAAAAAAAAGGGAATTGTACAAAGAAAGGAGCCTGCTATGGCACTCCCACCTGCTCCCCCTCTTCAGCATCCGCTCCTTCGGCAGGCGGGTTATCACCCACTGCGTCCCCCTCGAGCCAGGCCAGCTCGCTCTCTCTCTCCAACTCCGGCTCCAGTAGAATACAACCTACACAACGACTGCGGCGCAGCGCGAAGCATGTGACGCCTCGGCACAGCCCCGCAGCAACCACTGGGCTTGTCAGCCAAAAAATCCCAGGTCTTGCAGAGATTCGGTCCCAACGGTGTCCCATCCAAAGGGCAAACAATAATACAACTAGGTGCCAATCGGATCGACCCACGGACAAGACAAAAGGAATTTTCAAAAAAAAATACAAAGGCAGAACTCCACTGATTAGTATGCATGACGACGGCAACTCAAGAGGAAAACATTGAGCAATTGTGTTCAGTAGGCTAAGAAGGGGAACACTTCTTAAACCAAAGGCAAAATGCACGAACTAGCAGGGGCTTATATACAGGTCCAGTATCCTGAGCGCCCCTCGAGTTCCCCCCAAGCTACCCAGTAGGGCAAGTAAAACGCCCATGGATCCGGGCCATCCATCCCTCACCGTCTCCTGGTGACACGTGTCCCAGTATTGGTAACTGCCCAGGCCATAATAACTGACGCGACTGATGGAAAACCCTCATTCAATGCATGTCAGACACTTGCCTCGCATGCAGAGGGTAGTTGAAAGAACATGGAACATCACCGAACCAACTTGCCTACGAGCCTACAACCCAAGAACCATATATTCCAACGGTACGGGGCATTCCACCATATATTTCAATGGTACGGGACATTCCACCATATATTCCAACGGTACTGGGGCATTCCACCAGTCGAACCTATTCTACCATTACAGCCACACAACAACGGATCGGTATAAACTCGGGAGAACTCTTCCTTCACACAGGAAAATTCTTCCCGCAAGCTAAAAACCCTACAGTAGTATTATGTACAGGCTACGATATTCTAACCGTAGTGCCTGCTCCAGTTCAAGGTTATCCTAGCCGTCGGTCCATCCAGCTTCAACTATTGGATGCGGTTTCACACCGGCAATAATTGCACTTGCTTATCGCTATCCAACGGAATAACCGGTTGTCCGAACCGAGAAATTCCTACGGACAGCCTTGTACGACCTAAGGGATCCATGTACCACCGGGCTTTATAAACCCGGGAGACTTGATCCTCTCATACAGGACAACTCTTCCCGCAGGCTAAAAACCCTGCACAATACCTCAGGCCTGTAAGAACAAAGGCTGGGAAACCATCGGGGATGTTGACCGGTACCAACACAGGACCGCTTCACCCCGGGAGACTTGATCCTCTCATACAGGATAACTCTTCCCGCAGGCTAAAAACCTTGCACATCCTATATGCCTGCAGGAACAAAGGCAGCAGGACACGTGGGGACGGCGGCCAAGGCTCTCTTGGCAACGCCACCCCACCGAGAACTCCTTTAACACTGGGTACGTTTCCCGCTGATACCGTGTCACCTCGTCAACCACTATTTAAATCAATCGTTGCCCTCTGCGGCTACGGTTCTAAAACATGGGGGACTCGTTCATCTCGTGCACAATATCCACCGGGCTTTCCCGGAACATAGCACGGCACGGCGGATTTCAACGCCACATTATCATAACTATGCAATAATTCTCATGCTCGTATGCATCTGTCAGCATGAACATCATAACCATGCACGCATCGCATTACGCATCACCATAACAGGTTCATTCAAACTCCAGGCCAAGCCCAATCTTAAACGCGGACTTGGGGGGCTAGGGCACATTAGGGAAAGCATCCCTGCGGGTCTGCAGGCCTGTAAAGTAAGACAGATTTAAGTCCCCATTCAAGATAGCACTTGACCGGGAACTTGGGGGACTTGTTGACAGTAGTCATAAGAGAGGCTACCCAGGCCCCCAGACCCGCAACAAGGGCTCCTAGACCCGGCCCAAGGCCCGGAAGTTCAGCATCAGCACCTGGTCCGGCACCCGGGCGGACCTTACTTGTGAGCAAGACCCGGGGACAGGGGACAGTAGCTCCCCAAGTAAGTGCCAAAATAGTCCAGTAGTATATGCAGGAGGGGGCCAGTCCCACATCGAAGGGTGAGGCCAGCCCTCACGCCCGACAGCCTATATATGAGTCCCAACTACCCTCATTAATAGGTAATCAATACTTCAACTACTCATTCCCGCTTAAGTTATCAGTTTATCCCAACTATATTGACTTAGGCATCGGAGCGGAATAGACCGGCCTCATCCGGTATTCCCTTAGTTAGCAGGATTAGCAGGAAGGAATCACACCAAAGTCCACCGGTCTCTGTGAGTCTACGGATTCTGACAGAAACAGAAACATTTGAACAAAAAAAACTGGCAAATCCCATTGTCCCTGCGAGATGAACTCACTCAGATTACTATCTGAGTGCTCCCATGTTTTTGCATCCAAGTTAAAAGCCTCCCCTAAAACAGCCCCCATCCAGTTATCACTACATAGCCTGATTTTCTTGCCATCCCCAACTATCCACAGAAGCTTTGACAAAAGCAAATGCCAAACTCTCCTTAAACCCAACCAAACAGAAGATTTCTTATAATAAGCACATGGATCACCACTCCAAAAGAAATTAGAAGATTCTTCAGGTTTAGACCCCCACACTCTTTAGGCATACACACTTTGTCCCAAGAGACCAGTGCAACACCTCTCTTCAATGGATCACCACTCCAAAAGAAATTACTAATCCATTTTTGCACTAGTTTTATAAGGGACCGAGGGCAAGAGTAAACTTTGAAACTATAAATCAACTGACTCTGAACAACAGATTCAATGAGTTATAGCATTGCCGCTTGAGAAAGCAATTTACCTTTACAGGAACTTAACTTGTCACACACTCTATCAGTAATAGGCCGTAACCATGCACTCTTCGACGACCCTGTAAAGATTGGGACCCCTAGGTATAGGAACGACAGAGAGCCCAAACACCCCAAGAATGGAGGGAATACAGTGAAACCTCGGCAACGCATACTTCCCTAGAAACATCAAAGACTTACTTTTATTCACTTTTTGCCCTGAGTTGGAAGCATACTCTTCCATGAAATTGCACAAAGCCTGGAGACCACTTGAGCTCGCCTGCAGAAAGATCATAATGTCATCTGCAAACAAAACATGAGAAGGAGGAGAGCAACAACTTGAGGTTGCAATGCGGTCAATATGATTATCTGCTACAAGCATTGAGAGACCCCTACTCAAGACCTCTTCAGCAAGGCAAAAAAGAATCGGTGACAGCGGATCACCTTGTCTGACCCCTCTAGAACAAGTAAAGAAACCACATGTCTACCCATTAACTAAAACTGAAAGGCAAGCAGACTCCAGGATACAACGAACTCAGTGAACAAAAGTAGCATCAAAGCCAAAAGATGTAAGAACCGGGAGAAGAAATTCCCAGTCAATAGTATCAAAAGCCTTGGCAATATCAAATTTCACTGCAATGTTACCCGACTTGCATTTATAATCAAGGAGATTCATGCATTCTGAGGTTAAAACAATAGGATCTATAATAGACCTGCCTGTAACAAAAGCACTTTGGTTTGGGGAGATAATTCTAGCAGCAATAGGATCCAGACGATTAGCCAATAATTTAGTAATAATCTTGGAAACAAAATTAGCCAAGGCAATTGGGCGATAATCGGTTACCTCCGCTGCCTCCAGTACCTTCGGAATGAGAATAATCAAGTTCGAGTTAAAATTAGGAGGCACAAATCCTGTTTAAAAAAAAAACTCTGAATTGTAATGATAACATCAGCAGCCACCACATACCAACAAGCCTTGAAAACGCACCCCCAAAACCATCAGGACCAGGAGAACTACTACTATCCATACAGTGCACTACTGCAGTAATCTCTTCCTCACTCGGAATAGATACTAGAGCACCATTTTCTTCACCGGTAACCAACTGAGGAATAACTCGTTCAACTAGCCCTGTATTAATAATTTGCTGGTCCTTAGTGAACATAATATGAAAATGATGAACAATATAGTCAGCAATTGCGTCATGGTCCTGCAAAATTACATTCTCCGTAGACAAGGAAGCAATAGACTTATTAATTTTCCGCATCCGAATCATATTATGAAGAAAAGAAGTGTTCATGTCTCCATCTTTAAGCCACCTCACTCTTTATCTCGAAGCATGGTATCCAGCAAAGAAAGCTCGAATTGATACCTAGCAGAGACCTCATCTTCTCGTCTGAAATGATCCCTAGAAGGGCCTGAAAGAGAGATCTCACGCTGCACCTCTTCTAAATCCCCTCGAGCTTTAGCAACCCTATCATTTACATCCCCGAAGTGCTCTTTATTCCATACCCGAAGTCTGAACTTTAAAACTCGTAGCTTGGAACTGAGAAAAAACATAGGGCACCCATAAAAGTGAGTCGTCTTCCAACAATCCTCCACCACTTGCATGAAAGACGGATGTTGGATCCACATGTTCTGAAACCTGAAAGGTAAACGAGGTTGAATACTCAACCTGGAGAAAGAAAGCAAAATTGGACAATGATCTGAGGTAGACTTTGCTAAAGTAGAACACTCCATAGCTTGCCAGGAATTCACCCAAGCCAAATTCCCCAAAGCTCTATCTAACCTCTCGTCAATAGTACAATTAGTCCACGTGAACTCTAAACCCTAGTTGGAATATTCAATAATTCATAGTCGGTACAAAGCTGTTGGAAATCTATACAAGAGGTCGACTCGGAGGCAAACCACCCCGCTTCTCATGTGCCCCCAGAAGACAATTAAAATCTCCTAACAACACACATGGCCCAGTCACATAAGAAGCTTTGAGACGTCTCAATTCCTGCCAAAGAAGTCTTCTGCTCCAATTGTAGTCTTCGCATAAAAAAGGTGATCAAACAGCTGACTCCATCCAGATTACAAGAGAAAGACACTTGTTGGTCAGTAGAAGCTATAATGACACATTATAGAGACTTAGATTTCAGTGAGCCAATCATTTTGAGCATGTATCGAAATGTTATTGAACTGTAACTACAAATAAGCACAAACACATTGTCTCATGTTATCAGTATACACATACAATTGAGAATACAATCATGGACAATAGAATACCTTGGTTGTTCATGTTGAAAGCCATTAGTCTTCTGCAAAGGGAAACTTCTATGCAATACTCCAGCCTTAGTACTCACTGTGAGAAAAACGACCCTTTTTACGTTAAAATGAAGCTTGCACAGGGACCCCTTTATATACTAGTCAGACCACTTGAGTCTCATCTCACAAGAGAACTCAAAATTCAATCTGATTAGTTACTCTATATGATAATCATAGCATAAAAATATATATCATTTAAACTTCTTGTATTTATCTCAACAGATTAAAGAGATTAATATCCAACTTAAGTATTTATCATTTAATCTCTTTTACTTATTTCACAATATGCATATGTGTGTTGGACTCTCATAATTGAGTCCACATTATATATAATTCTAACAAATGTCACTTCCTTCATCATGTAAAAACTTATAGACGGGACACTTGCATTACATATGCGCACAGCTTCATGATTGATGTTGATGACACAAATTCCTTGGATTCTCAGGCCTGTACACCGGAGGATTCTTCAGGGGTGAACTTTTCATATTCACCATGCACTATCTTGGACACCGGAGCTTCCACTACATGAGCTACATCGTGCTGTTGAATCACAAGGACTGATGACACCGCACCATGGCCGGAAGAGGTCAGAATGTCTCCAACAGGCCCCAGCTCAGCGTGCTCGGCTTGTCGGTCTGCCAATTCCGCCACCATGCTTGATGGAAACCTTCCTTTTCCTACAACTATTAGGTCCTGATCTCCACTCCGCCCTATTGCCAACACTCCCTCCACAATATTACCAGCCACAACATGTTCAGTGTACTCTGCCGTCCCATCTTCCACCAATTTGCTCCTGAACTCGACCACTGCTGCCTCATCTAGTTTCTGATCCATGTAAAACAACACCATTTATAAGCATATTCCAATACATGTAATGATTGTACTCCTAGCATTGCAAGTGATGCATGCATACAATGTGATCAAAATATAACACTTGCGTACCTTTTCTTTCTCTCGGTCCATTTTGGCCGTGGAGAAGCTATAACTGTTCTCGGTGGACTTGGTGGGTGAGGGCTTTAACATAAGCCCGTGAGGCCTATTACTCTCCAATCCTTTTTTCTCGACGAACCTCACAACCATCACTTTAACCGCCGGGTGGTTAGCCATCCGACCACCCAATTCCAAGGCCTCTCGATCATCAGGCCCGCCGAAAAACACAATACAGATGTGTTGGGCCACCATTTTATCCGGCTCGGGAGTTTGGGTTTCAAAATTACCAAATCCGCGGTCTACAAGCACCGCAACAGAGCATGGCGCATTTTGGAGCACTCTTTGGTTGACCCCTCTCCACCCATTACCCAAATTGATCTCTTTTTTCTCATGAACGTCACCGTCACATCTCCACTGCTTGTGGAATGGCAAGACAATCATCGCCACCCTCTTATCTTCCGCCACGTGACAGATATCCTCATACATTGTTAACAACGGCGAAATTGCGGTTGTGGGCCGGACAGAGACTCTCCCCAATTGACTGTAGGCTTGGAATACCCCGGAAACCCTATCATACCACTCACCTCGAGACGTTCGATTAAAGAAAGGAAACTCATTTTTTCGAGCCCGTTGGACCATAACGATTGAAGAAGAGCGCTCGGTGAGTTCTACAAGGTGCATTAGGAAGAGTTTGAGTTGGGATTTTTGGGTGCTTCGAATTGAATCTATTAAGCTGATGAGTGAATGTGTATTGTTTGGACCATGAACACATGCTAGTATCCGGAGCTCGTCTTTGGAGGCTTGATCAGCTATGGAGAGATCACCTAGCTTACGGTGAGTGCGGATAGGGATTCCGCGTGCCGGTTTGTAAATGGCCATCACAACCGGACTTGTAATGAAGGTGGTGAAGAGTGCCATGAGGACTAGAATTGCAAATGACTCGTCATTTAGCACCTGTAAATAAATTAGCAACTCTTAAGAAAAGATTCAGTTTATAATGATAATTGGTTCCATATAGAGAGCATTGAATTTGTAAGCGTTTCTTGGTTAACAAGGTAGGTCAAAAATAAGGGTTTTTTTTTTTTTTGAAAGGGTGAGAAACACTTCCCACCACCTAGGTTATTTCATGAATAATATGATTATTTACACAGGGGGATGTAACGTCTAGATCTCATACACTATTACAATTCTCGTAGAAGACATCCGAATGTTAACAGGTGTCTCACGATTACAACTAACAAGGATGATTAACCTCAATTCTTCTTATTCAAAAGAACAAGCCTAAAGCCCTAAAGTATGGGTGGATTAAACCCCAAATTCTTCATCATAAATTTATGTGTGTCTTCAATTTTAATTTGAGGTGGTTTTTTATACTTGGCAGCAATTGTTGCTGCCATTCAATCCAACTTTGAGTTTTGGATTGATCAACAATAAAGCTTCTTGCTTTATAATTACCTTTGTGCATGTCCTTACAAAAATGTCTCTAAATTTATGCTTTTGTGACTACATTTGTACGTTCATGGATATTGGCCATAAGCCTTAAGAAAAGAGGGAGCAACAAGTTTATGAATAAAGGATAATCAGACATAAAGCTAGTAATTATTGGAGTTAGATGTTAACAGAGACAACAAATTAAGTAAGGGACAGATTATAAAGAGAGAAGGATTAAAGTTTGATCGAACTGTTGTTTTCAAACTAATAGTTATATGTTCAATTGATTCGATCTCAACCATTTGTTTCTTTGATTGGTCTCGTCGTATTGCTTCACTTACAGGGTCCTCATTAACCAATACTTCCCATCGTAAACAAGATTTGACTCAGTAATGACAGGACAGCTCGTATGCATTTGATTAATGATCTCATACGGATTAAGTTTGTTGATGCATATCACATCATAATATGGGGATCTGATACGATCTTGTGGATATTAGTTGGTTTTGAGCATGAACGTCTAAAACCAATCGAATTTAGAAAGGTACTTATGTTTCAGATCAACAGTGTGTCCATAATATTTCATGATCCCCTATTGAGGTGACATATCGAAAACGATGGAAAAAATTATTAGTATCTAATGTTATGCTAAATACTTAGATTACTAGGCTAAGGCAGTTTAGCATCCATTCAACAACAATCCGACAATACACTTGTATTTAGGACTCATATTATCGGTCTGGGAAATGACATGTTTCTTTGGCTGTGACTTTGGTAAATTACATGTTTTTCTGGCCCATTCTCTAATTTCTATCGTTCTCATTAATCAAAATCTCCTAAAAATGACATTTTATGATTACCAAATCAATTAGCTAATACTGTATTAGGGGTCAGCATATAAACGTATATAGTGATAACTGATAAGTCAAAAGAAATGAACTGACCTTCTTCTCCTTGCCAATGTTTAGGACAATGAGCTCCACCAAGCCTTTGGTGTTCATGAGCACACCAAGCGTCAAGGACTCTCTTACCGGAATCTTAAACATCACTGCCACTATAAACGTCCCTAGAATTTTCCCAGCGCACGCCGTGGTGATAACCAGCGCCAACAACCCCCATGCCCCGCCGCCACGTATTTTAGCCACGTCCGTCTTCAAACCACTCGATGCAAAGTAAAGTGGAAGCAACAAGCCGGTCACAAAGTCTTCAATCCTCGATATTAATCTATCTGCGAACTGTCCTTTCGGAATTGTGAGTCCGAAGATGAACGCTCCAAATATAGAATGAATTCCAATTAGATCAGTAATGAACCCGGACACCATTACTCCGGCTAAGGTTAAGCAAATATAGGCTTCGTCCACGAAATCTTGCTCCGGTGTGCACCGGCTGGCTACCCATTTCATGGCCGGTCGGATCGCCACCATCATGAAGGCAACAAAGGCAACACCTGCATGTTAATAAATCCATGTGTATATTATTTAGAATGTACTGGATCAACATCAATCTATTGTAGTAATTTTGTTATAGCGCGCTACACTATTTAGAAAGCTATTACCTGAAAGGAGGACCCAAACGGATATCAAGGGGCTTTTGTTCTGACCACCAGCCCCGTCACCTGCTAGGGCGACCGCCAAAGCCAGCAAGATCCATGCACCAACGTCGTTGAAGGCTGCAGCGGCCATGGCAGTCTCCCCAATCTGAGCCGTTAACAGTTTGAGCTCAGCTAAGATGCGAGCAAGCACAGGGAAGGCGGTGATGGAGAGGGCCACTCCCATGAAGACAAGGAACTGAGTGAACCCTACTTTGTCAGCTCCATCAATTGTTTTGCGGAAGACCAAAGCAACGCCGATGCCGCAGAGGAAAGGGAGCGTTATCCCGGCGAGGGCTATGCTGAAAGCCCTACTGCCACTTCTACGAGTGGAGCTCAGGTCGAGCTCTAAGCCTACAAGGAACAAGTAAAATAGAAGACCAATACTCGCCACTGATTCTAGTATCGGGGTGCTCCATGAAGGAAAGACTTTGTGCAAGTAATCTTTGTTTCGTCCAAAAAGTGAAGGACCAAGCAGAACTCCACCCTAATCAAAGATACTTTAAATTACAAAGAATTAACAAAATTATGAAATATTTGATAATTAACGGTGCGATAACATTACAATTGAAGCTATTTTGTAAGAGAATACTTACGACAATTTCTGCAATGACTTTGGGTTGGCGGAGGGGTTTCAGGAGGAAAGCGAGGAAGCGGCTTACCACGATGATCAAGGTGGCCTGAACTATTAGGAGTGGGAAGGCGAAGTTTAGAGGATTGTCGCCTTGCCAAAGGCCATTAGATGCTGTTTTGATGGATGTTATATTCACCATTGCTAAGTTTGGCTAAAGCTTGCTAGCAAGGTAGAGGGAGTTCAGTGTTATCGAGCTTGTGGTTGTAAAGGTTGCCAGGGAAAAAGAATGGACTGAGTAGGAAGAAAGGTCGAGCATTATATAGGGGGAGGGGATCGGATGAGCTGGTCTTGGTTCTTTGTCGACATTGTGTGTAATGTGAGTTCACGTAACTTCCCCAAATAAGTTAAAACTTAAATTTGGTTAATCAAAATGAAATATTTCATTTATCGCTTTCTTACAAATCAGGTGGATTGTACGTTGTTTTAGCCTAAGACTAAGAAATGGGCATAAGGGGATTTCACCTCCCCCCCCCCCGCCCTCGCGTTTACCCGCTCCCGCGCCCCCGTTCCCCATGCAGGTAATGGGGGATTCTCCGCCCCACCTCCACCGGGTAATGGGTTCTCCGCTCCCAATTTCTACATTTTGTCTATTTTCAGTAAATATTATTAATAGTCTGAAAATTTTTTATTTTTTCGTTGGAAATTGATTTTTCTCTTTTCTTTTTTATTTTTTGACAAAATATAATTTTATTTTTAAAGTAAACATCTTCCAAGTTGAATTTGACTTGGACATCGTTTCTTACTTCCATGGTTTCTTCAATTTTTTACTAGAAACTTTTAGCAAATTGATATACCACATAATCAAATCAATATTAGTTAGCAAAAATTGAGAATAATATAATAAATAAAACCATAAATTCATTCTGGAAATTAGAAGAATATAAAAAATATTCAATTTCACCGCTATTTCCGTTATTATCTTAAAGGAATCCAAAATCACACAAGAAAGCAACAAGGAATTGTTGGCAAAATGATATATCTTTGTGGTTGGATAATGATTTGGGATTTATAGGAGGTAGAAGTTTGATCATGGAAAAAGAAAGAATTGTGAGCTATCAATCGACGAAGAGAAAAAAATGAATATAGCTGCTCTAAAGTCCCACAATTTTTGTATGTTAGTTTTTGTTTGAAAAAAAATATAATAAATAAATAAATCAAAAACGGGTCCTTGTCTGGGTAATGGGGAAACCCGCACCCGCTCCCGCATCCCCAGGGGAGACATTAGTTGCCCACCCCCACCCCCGCAATCTTTGATGGGGAACCCACCCCTGCCCCTGCCTGAAAAATATGGGGAAAACCCGCGGGTTTCCCTCCCCGCCCCCGCCCTCATCTGCCCATCCTTGCGGCTAAGACCATCCCGATCAACGGGTAATTAGAGAAAAAATTAACTCATACCATATCATCATTTATAGAATATCGTTTTCATACAAAAATGACGCGTTTTTGTTTGTGGATGGAAACTACGTACAAAGCAAATACAGATTAAAAGATTAAAATTAGTTGCATGTGATGAAATCCCATTAACAAGCTGTCTACCCAGTAAGTGTCCTGTGCCAGTGGCAGTATCGGACTGTGCTTATCCTTTCAGTCGACGTCGCTTACAAAATTACAGTTTAGATTTTGGGATCAAAAGAGAAAAACTGAACCCTAATACTAACACTGATTACAGGCTAGTCGACTAAACATTTTTAACGTATTATCACCAAAATGTTTTACATGTTCAAAATTTTGATATTCATATATGTTGTCATCAATCTCAACCGATAGTTTACTCATAACGAACTGTAGGCCGGGAATGCAGCTAATAAGAACGTTGCTAATTAGTACTAGCTGCAGGCTTATATCTCCACGGTCCTGATGCAGCAGGGCTCAATTAAGAAAACAAACAAGACTATTAGAAACTAATAAGAGAGTTTATTAGGTTATTCCAATGGTCTAACTGTTGGCGACGCCAGAAATCCGTGACTCTCCGAACTGACACGTACGTGCGTAAACCAAAAAGCCAACTTATCTCAGCTCCAATGGTGTGGCCACTATCATCTCGAACGAGTGTGGCCTGCGTCGACTATCCAGATTACCAAAGTAGGAGAGTTTCAATTTTTGTTTACTTTGTTTCACTCGGTTATGTCCTCAGATTTCCCGGCCTTTTCAGCTTTTATTCTTCTTGTATTCCAAGGAACCGCAAGCATATTGACTGACTACAGATAAAAGGGTGATCAAGATACCGGAGATTGATCTTTCATTGTTCTTTTATGTTTGATTGTCTACTAGAACATCTTTCATTGTTCTTTATTTGCATATAGACAATCCACATACATTTGACCTCCCCGGTTTGTTTTTCTGGATAAACCAAGTGTATGAGAAATTAATTAAAACCACAAAATTCAGATCAAAATGGTAATTACTCGCGCATAAACCTAACTTAGCATTGCCTAATGCCTACGTACATTTCTGGATAAACTAATCACGAGACTCTTGCAAAGGGATTGCCATTTGTGTTCATCACATTTAATTAGACTCGTACGTGGTGCACCGGCCTCTCTACCTCAAGGATCACAAGCAAGATATATACTCAAACCAAATTTCAACCATAATATTGGATAGAGCACGTATAAGCTAACCAAATCTATACCAAAACGCATGGCTCTCCTTCATATGTTAATCGAAAAAGGATAAGAGCTAAGCTACATTTTCCTACGTACTCAAGTACTCGTCACAGTGTAAATATATACCCATCAATATCCAGACGGCTGATTGGTGATGCTCCTTAATAATCACAGACCTGGATACGTAAATCATATGAATCACATCCGATGCATTAATGCCAAAGTACTCAAAGACTAGTATATACTATGTCCTTTTTTATGACGAAAGTGTCAAGTTGAGTGCAGAGGTTCCCAGCTGAGATGTGCATGCATGTTATCCGAGAGTAGTATCGATCTGTTTTGTTTGGCATACAGAAATGCCGAAAATTATTGTAATCATGCTAAAGATTGGCACTCCGTGATTCAAAGGACCAACGTACGTATAAAGAGAAGATTTAAGACGTAGTACTGGTCCTTTGAGATATCATGTTTCACGTACTAAATCAGTATATGGGACTGATCAAATATACTGATTTTAATTCAACTGCTCTGTACGTTGTTTTCTTATTCTCTTTTGGCTCTTTGATTGTTAATTAATCCCTATTAATTTCTTTTTTTTGCTTGGTGACTTGGCGATCTAGAAGGAAATAGCGGTGATTAATATTTGTTAGTTTGACCTTAAATGTGGCTTAATATACTAATGTGGATTAAGACACGAGCTTAATCTTTAGCATGCAAACGCAAATCAAATTCCCAGATCGACCTGTCCAAATGCTAAAGAACAAGCACTACTGGAAAACGGGTTCGAAGTGACGACTTTTTGTCGTCAAAAGTCGTCGCTTCGGCACCGAAGAGACCAAAATGTCGTCGCTCGAGGTCGTCGCTTCGTTTTCGTCGTTTCGATTCGAGGCGACCACTTTTGCTATAAAAGTCGTCGCTTGGATATTTCAAGCGACGACTTCAAAGTTTGTCGCCACATACTGAGCGACGAAGTTTGGATCGTCTCCTCACATTCGAGGCGACGAATTTTGGGTCGTCGCTTCCAATTCTAGGAGACGAATTTTGGTTGGTCGCTTACAATTTGAGGGGACGAAGTTTGGTTCAAAAGTCGTCGCTAGAGTGTATGGGATGATAAATTTCATGCGACGAATATCAATATTCGTCGCTTCATGTCTCCATTTTCGTTTTAAAAAAATTTCCCGCCGATTTCGTTTAATTTTGTTTTAACTTGTTTTTGTCCAGTTGGCGGGGAGGCGGTGGAGGAGGCGACGGAGGAGGAGAACGACGTCGCCGTAGAGGTGGACCTCGGAGAACGACGTCGCCGTAGAGATGGAGCTCTGCCGTCGCTGCGGGAGGAGGGAGGAGCAGTGGCCGGCACGGTGGGAGGAGCTCCGGTGGAGAAGGCGAGGTGGGAGGAGCCAGCTCATCGGCAAAGCGAAGTAAAGCTGGCCGGGGTGGAGCTCGTCGTCGTCGTGGACGGCGAAAACGACGTCGTCGAAGTCCATCTCGTCGGCGTTGCATATGAAGCAGGAAACCCTAACGGGGTAGGAGTACTCTTGGAGTTTTCCGGCGGAGCTGCAGATGCGGTGGCCACTTGGGTGGAGCTGCAGATGCGGTGGAGGAGGAGAGGGAGTGAAGAGGCGACGGCAGAGGAGGAAGAGGGAGTGAAGAGGAAGGAGGAGAGGGGGAAGATATATATATATATATAAAAGGGGAGTCAATTATGGCCGTTAGATCTGGAAAATCTGACGGTTCATAGGGTCGATCCGCGCAATATGTTTTAATTGGTTCTCAGCATGTGGTGCGGATTCAACACTGAAGCGACGAAGTAAGACAAAATCCGTCGCTTCAATAATATTTAAAAGTGAAGCGACGAAGTAATACAAAATCCGTCGCTTCAATAATATTTAAAAGATTTTAAAAATTTTATTGATTATCCTGAAGCGACGGACGAAGTAATACAAAATCCGTCGCTTCAATAATATTTAAAAGATTATAAAATTTTTATGAGATTATACTCAAGTATACAACTTTTCGAAGCAACTATATAAAAGAAGTAAAATTTTGAGAAACACTGTGAAATAACATTTGATCGTTATGATGAAATACAGTTACGGTAAAAAAATCACTTAAATCCGACAAAGTTAGAGCCCCGATCGACGCGGTCAACCTTATTTAAACTTATTTCTCTCAATGGGGAACCATAGTATCGGGAGGTAAAAGTTACCAAATTTTTACATGGCTAATTACGTCTCATCTATTTGAGAATTTAATGTTTGGAAGAGTCGACGAAACAAGGTCATCTAAAGGTACGTAATAGAGTTTTCCTGTGATAAGTTTTATGAAAATATGGTTGACCGTTTCGATCGAGCGTCGAACGTTTACGAAACGAGCTGATTTTTATACTCTACTCATATTTAACTATAACGATCACATCAGACAGTCAAAATTTTCATTTTATGAATTTAGCCATTATAACGACAACATGCTTACTAATACGATATAACTTGATTATAAGATTATACTTAAGTGTACAACTTTTCGAAGCAACTATATAAAAGAAGTAAAATTTTGAAAAACACTGTGAAATAACATTTGATCGTTATGATGAAATACGGTTATGGTAAAAAAATCACTTAAATCCGACAAAGTTAGAGCCTCGATCGATGCGGTCAACCTTATTTAAAACATATAAAACTGCCGTTTTGAAGGCCTAAACGAACTCGAAAGCCCGAAAAAGCCCACACGTCGTGGCAAAGCTATGTGTTTGACTCCTGGCGTCGTTTCCTTTCCGAAAATGTATTACAATCGTCAATCGGACACCAAATGTCAAATCTACAACTCTCCAAATTATGAAAATATGGTTGACCAGATTTCAAAACATGAAGCGACTACTATTGCTCAAAACTTGTCGCTTCATATAACAAGTCAGCGACGAATATTGACGAAAGTTATAAATTCCGTCACTTGAATTTTACGTCGGCGACGAATTTTGAATTTTCGTCGCTACAGTTTACAAAACATTATTAGGAGGCAACAACAAACCAATATTCGTCGCTTCAATAAGATGTGAGCGACGACTATTGATCAAAAGTCGTCGCTCTCGTTTTCTGAAGCGACCAATCCAATATTGGTCGCCTCAATGTTTTGAGGCGACGAACTTTGATTTTCCCTTTCTAATCTTCGTCGCCTCAATCCTTGTTTCCAATAGTGAAGCTGATAGTGCAGCCACGAAGGCACTCTGATGAGCACATATAAACCAGCTGAGAATCTTTGCCGGTTATAAACACATTTGATTGTATCGTCGTCTTAATTACTCGATTTTATATAAGATGTATATCGAGTCTCCTCACCCCTTTTCAAGATTGTGTTTTAAACGAAAGTGACAAACCTCATTTCTTCAAGTTCACACTAATTGAAATGGACCGGTAACTAAGCGTCGTTAATTCTGTTTGATCAAAGATTACTTGGGGAACAAAGATTAATGCTGATGGCCGACCTAGCTAGCGGAAGACAACTCGTAATGGATCTCTTTAATTTGTTTTGATTTCTGAGGAAATGTAAACCAAAATCAGTATGTTCACAAATACAGAAGATTATATGCATAACATAAATCATAAGACTTTAAGCTTTAGAGTTTAACTCACCGTCATCGTGAACCATAGCTCCTTCCATTGATGCAAACCTGAAACACAAAACTATTAGGCAAGGCCTTCTTTTAGTCACCACAATAAGCTTCTCAATAGACAAAACTTACGCTATGTCTCGTGGTGATAACATGGACCAATACCATCTATTTATATAGAATCATTAACCTTAAAGAGTCCTCCCATTAAGGACATTCCTTGAGAGTTAAGTCTTCTAATTAGATTCCTGATACAATACTGATTAGTTGTCTTACTTCTAGACTATAACCAGGATTCCTTACAATAATGATCTAATACAAGAAATAATTATTAACTATATATGGTTCTGTATTTGTTTCCATGTAGAAGTAGATATTGTCATTAATCATAATTATCATATAATATGTGACAAGTCCATATTGATCTAACAATCTCCCACTTGGACTGTCACTTGCCATAAATGATAACTTGCACATGAGAATGACAACACCTGCTCTACCTACTGTAGTGCGCGCCGGAAAATAAATGAACCAAAAATCCCTTCACAACATGGTCAAATTACAGTCACTTATGTAGAGCAAGAACCAAGTTACACTTTGACAAAAATGCAGAGGTTCTGTACCACAACACAAGCTTTTATAATCCACATATGTCTATCATGCAGTATTGAAATATATGTTAATGTGTATTGACAAGTAAAAACATATATCAAGTCCTACTTTATGTTCTTAAAACCAGAACTCAAACAATATTACTGAACACCAATGATCTCACTTTTGCTTGTACTGTAATATCATGCTAAACATGAATGGGATCATCTAATAGCAAGTATATATATGACTAGAACCTTAAAACAATAATTTTCAGAACAATCATAAAGCTGCAACAACACAAAATTCTGAAATACCTCAAACTTTCATTTATAAAACTGTCATTACAAAACTAAGTTGCAATTTGAACTGATATCACAACAAAAAAACACAAGAACTCAGAAAACAAAATATTTTTAAGTTTGCTCCTACTGGTCTTAACTTCCACTGAACCTAAGCATCTAATTTTGAAAGAATTCCAATGCTTTTTGCATGCTTCTTGAACACTTTTACTGGTAGTGCTTTGGTGAAAGGGTCTGCAAGCTGTGAATCAGTGTCAATGTCCAAAACAGTTACCTCACCATGTTTGACTCTTTCTCTAACACTATAATATTTTAAGTCTATGTGTTTTGAGTTGCTGGACCTTTTATTGTTCTTGCTAAAGAACACAGCAGCCTCATTATCACAGTATATAACAAGTTCATCAGCCACAATGTGACTCAATACTTTAGTCTGCTCTAGAAAATTCATAATCCAGAGCCCTTCACACGTTGTTTCATATACTGCAATATATTCAGCCTGCATGGCGGAGGTTGTGATCAAAGTTTGCTTCATTGTTTTCCAAGCAACTGCTCCACCTGCCAGCATAAACACATAACCACAGGTTGACTTATTTGAGTTTGGAAAATTCCCTGCAAAATCAGAATCTGAGAAACCAACAAGTTTCAGATTCTCAACTCTTCTGTACACAAGCATGTGACTCTTTGTTTTCTGTAAATATCTCAGAACTTTCTTTCCAGCCACCCAATGTTCTGCTCCTGGATTTGACTGAAACCTTGATAACATCCCAACTGCAAATGCCAAATCTGGTCGGGTACAAACTTGAGCATACATGAGACTTCCAACAAGTCTAGCATATGGTTTTGTTTTCATGTCTTCCTTTTCAGATTTACTTTGTGGACACTGACCCTTAGTGAGTTTATCACCCTTAGACATGGGAATCTCTCCATTTGAGCATTTTTCCATACTAAATCTTTTAAGAAATTTAGTAATGTAATTTTGCTGAGATAATACCAATAACTTTTGTGCTCTATCTCTTTTAATTTCTATCCCTAGTACATAGGATGCTTCACCTAAATCTTTCATGTCAAATTTTTTTGACAGAAAGCTCTTGGTATCTTTAAGCAGCTTGCTGAGATTGCTGCAGGCCAAAAGTATGTCATCCACATACAGTAGTAAGAATATAAATTGGTTCCCTACTGTTTTTAAATAAATGCACTCGTCCACTAGATTTTCAGTAAAGCCAAAAGAAGAAATTACTGAATCAAATTTCTTGTACTACTACCTAGAAGCTTGTTTTAGACCATAGATAGATTTTCTTAATCTACAGACTAAGTTCTCATTCCCAACTTCAATAAATCCTTCAGGTTGCTTCATGTAAATTACCTCCTCAAGCTCTCCATTTAAAAATGTTGTTTTGACATCCATCTGATGCAGCTCCATGTCATAGTGTGCCACCAATGCCATGATGATTCTGAAAGAGTCTTTACATGAGACTGGAGAAAATGTCTCAGTGTAATCAATACCCTCTTTCTGTGAGAATCCTTTTATCGCTAGTCTTGCTTTATGCCTCTCAATATTTCCAATTGCATCTCTCTTGGTTTTATAATTAAACCCATTTGCAACCTATTGGCTTATGTCTGGAATCAGGTTCAACTAGTTCCCAGACTCCATTCTTCTCCACGGACTCAATCTCAGCTTGCATGGTCTCCGGCCACTTGTCTGAATCTTGACTTACTGCTGCTTGATCGAAATTTGTTGGATCATTGTCTTCTGCACGGTCTTCATTAATGTCTGCTTCAGTTAAGTAGACAATGTAATCACTATCTTTCCCCCCCCCCCCCCCACCCCCCCAAATTTTTATTTTCTAGCTCGTTTGGATCTTCTAAGTTCAGGATTGAGATCATTTTGTGGCTCTATAATGTGAGGTTCTGCAGCATGTGGTTCTGCTGCAGCTGGTTGTTCATCAATTTGCATTTCTTGATCAATTTCGTGATCTTCTGCATTTTGATTTTCTAGAATGATATCATCTGCTATTTCTTCAGTTTCAAAGGGCAAAACATTTTCCCAATCCTCATCAGTCACAATTTCTTCAAAATCTAAGGATAAATCCTCATATTCTGTATTGTGAACTTTTTCATTTAAGAATTTGACTTGATGAGTTTCAAAAATTCTAGGCTTATGTTTAGCTGAGTACATCTTATAGCCCTTAGATTTTTCTGGATAACCTATGAAATAGCAGCTTATGGATTTAGGATCAAGCTTGCTCAAGTTTGGATTATAAATCCAAGCTTCTGCATGATAGCCCCATACATGACAATGGTAAAGACTTGGTTTTCTTCCACACCATAATTCAAATGAAGTTTTCTCAATGGCTTTACTAGGTATTCTGTTGCAAATGTAATTTGCAGTTTTCAAGGCCTCTCCCCATAAGAATTTTGGCAAGCCAGTTGTACACATCATACATCTAACCATATTTAGAATGTTCTATTCTTTCTCTCTGCAACAGCATTCTGTTGTGGATTATAGGGTGTTGTATATTGAGTTTTAATTCCATGCTCTTGTAAATACAAGGCAAATGGACCCTTCTGTTGACCTTTTTCTGTATATTTTCCATAAAATTCCCCACCTCTATCTAATCTAACTATTTTGATTTTTCTCTCTAGCTGATTCTCTACCTCAGTCTTGAAGATTTTAAAAGCTTCAAGTGCTTGAGATTTTTCTGATAGTAAAGAAACATAATTATATCTAGAGAAATCATCAATGAATGTAATGAAATACACATTACCACAGATAGTTTGATGTTTAAATGAACCACAGATATCAGTATGTATGAGTTCTAGCAAAATTTGGCTTCTAACTGCAGTCTTCTTTCTTTTATTTGTCATTTTCCCCTTAAAGCATTCCACACAATCATTAAGATCAGAAAAATCCAATTCATTTAGGATATCGTTTTTAACCAGAATTTTCAGTCTCTCTTTTGAAACATGGTCGAGTCTTCTATGCCATAAATATGCAGACTTTTCATTTTGTTTGGTTCTTTTAACACCAATCAAGGCATTAGTACTGTTAGTGTTTTCTTTTTCAACAAGAGAAATTTCTTGTTGAGACATAGAACAATTAAGCTGTAAATAATCATTCAATATCACACCAAAACCAATCTGTTTTGAATTTCTAGAAATAGTAATCTACTAGTATCCATCAAAAGTCTACAACCAGCTTTAATTAGCTGAGAAACTGAAACTAAATTCCTTCTAATGGAAGGTACAAAATAAACATTATCCAAAAATAAAAGGTTTTCATATCCTAGATCAAGCTTGAGGGTTCCTATGGCTTTGACTCCCACTCGCATTTCATTGCCTACTCTCAGGTTCACCTCATCACTTCTTGGGACTCTCCTCTTTATGAATCCTTGCAAGGAATTAGTGACGTGAATAGGAGAACCAGAATCTATCCACCATGACTGGGGTTCAACATTTATAAGATTAATTTCTAAAGAAAATACTGTATCAGAAATCATCTTACCCTTTTTAGCTAGCCAAGCTTTATAACCTGTACAGTCCTTTTTCATGTGCCCTACTCTCTTGCAAAAGTAGCACTTGTATCTGAATGGCCTTTTTTCTTTTGGTCATGTGGCTGCAGATGCCTTGGTGATGGTTTTGGTAGGCTTAAGTTTGTTTTGAGTTTTTTTCTTCTTAGACTTCTCAACTAGGTTGACTGTGAGGGACTGAGACTGGTTTTTCTTTATCCTAGATTCCTCATCAACACAGATTGAGATGAGTTCATCTAGGGACCAGTTTTCCTTTAGCATTATAACTCGTTCTGATATTGTCAAAACTGCTAGGGAGCGTGTTTAGTGCATGATGCACCAACAATTGATCTTTTACTCCCACTAACATCTCTTTCAACCTATTGTTGATATATCAACTCCATAATATGCCCTCTTACAGCCCCAGATCCTGTTCTAGAGTACTGTAGGGTATGATACTCTTTGCTCAGCCTAGCTATTTTAGCTTTTTCACTTTCTTTAAACTTAGCCGACACAGCCTCAAGGAAATCAGTAGCTAATTCTGGTTCCTCAACGCAACCTAGCTCTCACTGATCTAAACATAGAAGTCCTAATCACATTCTTGGCCATCATATTTGATCTCATCCATTTCTTATGGTGAGCTTTGATTGAGGGTTTATCATCTTCTGCTAGGGTATCAAGTTGTTCTTCATGAAAGCAGGATCCTATGATCTCATGCATACAGATGTAGTTTTCTACAGAATCTCTCCAGACTCTAAAGTTTGAACCAGTAAGCACTAAGACATTGTTGAAGGTCATGTAGGTGTTACCTAAGGAGCAAAAGAAAAAGATTTTGTGAGTTCTCAATTTTGAAAGCTTTTAGAGTTTTCAATGTTTTATGAATTCGTTTAAGTTAATCAAACCATAACAGAAACACTCACAAAACAAAACATTCAGAAAACTCAATACATATATATTTGCATCCACATCAGTCCATATCCATAAAAACAATACTAAGTAACACTTTAGAGCAGAAACTTAGTATTCTGTAGTCCTTTATCAATAAGCCACACTTGATAAAAAAAACATGTTATTCAAGGAACCAAATCCACATCTTTAGACAGAAGATTAAATTCCAAGTATCTTGATATATTCTTATCAAATATGCTTACTGCTGTTTGTACTCTAAAAACATACTTCGACACTTCTTTGAAAGATAAAAAGCAATGTTTAAATGCAAAACACAACTTTCAGTTTGTTATACCATATGATTTCCTGCAAATATCAATGAAAAAAGCTTTGTGCAGTATATCCATTTATACCAACAGAAAATCACAAACTTGTTTAAGCTTGAAAACTTGATTTCTATCCAGGTTACCCTTTGTAAGAAAACGAAGCTCTTGTGCCTGTAAAAACTTTTCAATGTATAAATTTTGGAAGACTTTAATAACTGTATGCATCATTATCAAATACAGAACACATACTTCAATCCAGTTCCATAGAACACATCTTAAATTGAAGTTTCATCAGACACAAGCCACACAAAACCAACTTATGTGCACGCCGGGAGTGCTATAGGGTTCTTATGCATAATCATATATAGATATACATACTTGAATTGAAATCAAAATTTCCAGAAAATCTGACCTTGATAAATACTAATATGCTTGCTCAATTAAACGCGGAAGCATGAAAAACTTTTCAATTTTTAGCAAGCAATCGATTCGCCCTCTTAATCCGTAGCCTTGGGTATTTTGAATTCCATGAGAAGATGCAATCATCTTATGCACTTTTCAATCCAAACTAAAGAACCCTATTCCCAAAACTCAAACTAAAGGGGAATAAAACATTGGGTCGGGTCAAGTGCTGCGGGTTGGCTTGGACAAGGTCCTTTAATTAATCAAGGTTTAAATTTTTTTTTTTTTTTTTTTTTTGAGAAAACCCTAAAACGATTTTGTTATGCAAAACTGAAAATTTTGTGAACCTTTAAAGGCTCTGATACCAATTTGTAAACCAAAATCAGTATGTTCACAAATACAGCAGATCATATACATAACATAAATCATAAGACTTTAACTCACCGTCATCGTGAACCATAGCTCCTTCAATTGATGCAAACCTGAAACACAAAATTACTAGGCAAGGCCTTCTGTTAGTCACCAGAATAAGCTTCTCAATGGACAGAACTTACGCTATGTCTCATGGTGATAACAGGGACCAATACCATCTATTTATATAGAATCATTAACCCTAAAGAGTCCTCCCATTAAGGACATTCTTTGAGAGTTAAGTCTTCTAATTAGATTCCTGATACAATACTGATTAGTTGTCTTACTTTTAGACTATAACCAGGATTCCTTACAATAATGATCTAATACGCGAAATTATTATTAACTAGATATGGTTCTGTATTTGTTTGCATGTAGAAGTAAATATTGTCATTAAGCATAATTATCATATAATATGTGACAAGTCCATATTGATCTAATAAGAAAAACAATTCCGTAAACATGATTGGCTCGAAATGGAAAGAATCATAAGTAAATAGCCAAGAGAAAGAAGAGGGACCAATAATATATTTGCATGTGTCTCTTTTGACGAGGATAATTGATGGAAACGGACACAGTAATATAATTGAAGTCCATACCAGAAGATTCAGGGGATTTCGGATAATGGAAGTTGTCTTTCCTTGTTGTTTTGATCGCAGATCGATCAATTTGTTGTAACAAGTCATCATGTATATGCATAGGAAAATATGGCGTGGATATATCATTGGTTCCATACATATAGCCATGAATCATTCGCTCTCACTAAACGAATATCACTATGCAAACAGTTATTGTTACACTGAATAAAAAACTTGGGGCGGGCCTAAGCTATTATACTGATCATAAGGCAATATGGCAACTACATACTCTCCCTTGTTGTACTAGGTATGCAACATATTGCGTGCTACTCCCACAACAGTCTATTACACACACTCACTCAAACGTAAAACACAAATCTAGAGTTTGAAATTACATAGGATAGTACATAGATACACAAATATATTGCGCTTATTTACGCCCACGCCCAAGTGTATCTTAAAAACATGTGTTAATACATAAATTCTTGTAACACGCGCGATCTTAATCATTTAAAATATTTTATATACAAGACTGTATTTATATGAAATCATTTAATTTTGACCAGTCATTTAATTTTGACCACACAACTCACTCTGTATTTATATGAAATCATTTAATTTTAACCAATCATTTAATTTTAACCATTCAAATTGTAAGTATAGATACAGATACACTCTGTGTACAAAAATACTCTGGTGTTAATATGCTAATTGCAATATATTCCGGCTTCAACTATCAAACCCAATCTCGCAACCCGCCGTAAGTGGCAAAACACCGTACATGGGCTTTTGAAGGGCCCAAAACTTCACTATAACCAGCTTTCTGGATTGTAATCGGCCCAAGCCAAAACCCTAATCAATTTTTCATGCCAAGTAAAGAAGCAACCATAATCAAATGCACATCTCCAAATCAATGTCGAAATACTAAAACAAACACCTCAGAAAGTAGATAAATTAGTTAGCAAATTTGACCTATAAGCTCAAATAAAGAGTCTCGCAATTACTGGTTATTCTTCATCAAATTTGTAACTTCAACACAAGCAACTGGGAAATTAAAATTCCAGATCAAATGCAAACCATTCAATTCAAGAAAAGAAACCAGTAGATTCTTCTTCATTAAAAACACAAGAAACATCAAATTCCAAGTACTCCAATAAAAGAGAAAAACCCTAATCCAACCACCGCCGAAACCAAAATTCCCAATCCCCTTTACAATTCCCCCAAATACGAAACCCTAACCCTAGCCGCCGAACCCGTAGAGAGTCCTGCCCTGCCTCTTCAAAGCATAGACCACATCCATGGCCGTCACAGTCTTCCTCCTGGCGTGCTCGGTGTAAGTCACAGCGTCACGGATGACGTTCTCGAGGAAGATCTTGAGGACGCCACGTGTCTCCTCGTAGATGAGGCCAGAGATACGCTTGACGCCGCCACGGCGAGCGAGACGGCGGATGGCCGGCTTTGTGATGCCCTGGATGTTATCCCTCAGCACCTTCCTGTGACGCTTGGCTCCGCCTTTGCCCAAACCCTTGCCGCCCTTGTCCCGACCCGACATTCTTGACTTGAATAATTCGGATTTCCGATCTTCTTTTTTGGAGGTTTTGAAATGCTTTGTGTGAGAGGGAGGTGGGGAGTGGGTGGCTTTTTATAGTGGGCGGGTTTGTGTTTTCTGGCGCTCTGAGATTTCGGAGGGAGAGTTTGATCCGTTGGATTTGTGTTTGAATCGACGGGTGAGAATGGGGATCCGTGGCGTGCGTTTAAGTTGCTTTTAATTGGTTGGTTTTATTGCTTGAGGTTTCACGAGGATTGGTGACGTGGTGAGTTTTGTGTTTGTGTAGAGGAGATGTAGACCGTTTGATATGTGTACGTCGACGGTTTGTAAAATTTCCTTCTTTTTTTTTCTTTTTTTTTTTTGCCTTTTTCTTTCTGGTGGAAACCAAATTTGTTCAAATTTGTAATTTGATCAAAAAACTTGTTCATACGTAATTTGATCAAAAAACTTGTTCATATAAAAGCTTAGTGACTTTTCATTGTAATGTACTATCCGATTTTCCAATATAATTTGTTTTATATTCTTTTTTAATCTTTCATGAGTACGTATGATTCTGAACCCCACATAATGTATTTGAATATCATATCATTTGGTCATCTTTTCCCTTATACAAACGTGAAGGGGTAAAATAACAGAGTAATCAGATTTTCAAGTTGCACAACTGAAGAAAGTATGAACTTGACATAGCATTGACAAAAGCAATTATATATCAAGGAAGCAACCCAGGTTCTATTTCTCCTGCGCTAATGCTTACACTTTGGCTGCAATTTGCCAAACCTCCTAGCGAAAACCTATTCAAGAACTAAAAAGAATATACAAAAGAAGATCGACGACTGTTTTGTAATCTCCTTAAGCAACTTCAGCTTTCCTTCTGTCAAACTTACACAAATATACATCCTGTATCTCCCTCGACGGTGAACATCCCCTCAAGAGTGCCGCTATGTGCCCTGAACTTTAATTATACACAAGTGCTTGAGATTCTTGTCCTGCCCTGCGAAGTATGTGGAAGTCTACTGCTGATGCTAGTCAGGGTATTTGAACTTTAACTGATAGTCTACATTCAGCTTATACTGATTACTACACTACTTACTGAAGGTATGAAACAAGCTAGAGCTTCGCCAAGCCATCAACCTCTGTTGGCTTTTCATTTCGGAGGCTCAGATGTACTGCCAACCAACAGGTGAAACATATCATCATCAGCAGGTATTGCCACAACCAAAAACAAGGACAAAATTTATCAATAGATAAGGGACATTCAACAGAAGTAACTTAAGCTCATAAGCATCAAGTTATAATGATTTTAAGATCCCAAGTTCACGGTGACGCAGATAATTTCGTATAGATCTACTAAGCACATTCTCATTCATATGCAGGGGTAAAGAAGTCATTTAAAAAATATTTATAAATTTGGGGGGTTTTGTGGGGAAGCCAGTGCAATACAGTTTATAAGAGACAAACCTCTTGAAGGTGTTACTGCAGGTAGCTCTTCCTGAATCCCAATAACTCCATGGTCCTGAATATACCATCAGAGATAGAGTCTCAATATGTCACAAAGGCTGAAGCTCAAAAAGTTGGTCAGTCATCAAACCACATACATACAGAAACTTTTCAATAGATGCGGAAGAAACCTTGTCATAAACTGCTGACTGATTGCGCCAGAATTCCAAGGGAGGTAGCCGTAGTCTCCCTGCAAGAGAAGCAATTATTTGAGTGCCTAATAATCAATGAAACAGAACACAACAAATTGCAAGATTGATGTTTTAGTGCCTTTCAAACCTTACAATCTCAACTTGTTTAATCCCATTTAAATAGTGTACAAAATAAAGAGAGACATGTTCGAAATGCTATAAACCATTCATTTTAACATTCAAATGTCTCCTCATATACTGAGAGATTATGGCTACCAGGTTGCTTTCACTTACACCCTATTTTCATTCATCTCAACTATTAGCCAAAACAACAGAAAATGGTAAAGACAACAAAGTAGACCACGTGTGAGTCTGTATGTAAGAGATATCATCATATCGAGTGTGTGAAGCCCACTCACCTGATCTTGACCGTCCGGCACTCAAAGATTCTGGAGATACAATGGACATTTTCGTGTTCACCTTCGGAGTGGAAGGAGATGCCTCTTTTTTATTATTAACCTTCAAAGTTGAAGGATTCAACTTAGTTTTCTTGCTCACCTCCATCGTGGAAGGAGATGCCATTCTTTTCTTTGTGTTAACCTTTGGAGTGGTAAGAGATACCCTTTTTTTACTGACCACCTCCAGTGTCGAAGGAGTTAACGTTCTTTTCTTGCTCCCCTCCAGAGAAGGAGATACCTTTCTTTTCCTTGTGTTCACCTTTGGAGTGGAAAGAGATAAATATTGTTTACTGTTCATCACTAGAGTCGAAGGAGTTGCCTTTGTTTTCTTGTGTACCTCCAAAGTAGAAGGCGATACCTTGCTTTTATTGTTCACCTCTGGATTTCCATCTTTTTTCTTCTTCTCCTCCTGAGTGGAAGTAGTAGTGTTTTTTTTCTTGTTAGTCTCTGGAATGAGATGAATTTCCTAGAAAAACACAGCAATAAAATAAAACACCGAATGTACGATTACGAGACAAATGAACAGTTCCTTTGAAAGGACAGCCAAATGAGTTGAAAAGCAATCAACTCAAATTTACAATAATAGCTTACTTGTGTATCAACGGTTACTTGTCTTATGTTTCTCTTCCTGGATTTATTTTCTTCTTTAGCACCAATTTCTCCTTCCCCAACTGCAAAATTCAACTCATTAGTTTGATTTTCTATGGCAACGTTTAGATGAACAAGCTTATATAATTTTACCCAAAATGCACTCTACCTTGAGCTGTAACATTTCCAAAATCTTGTCCCTCTTTTTCATTGGAGGGCTGCGTATCATCTTCTAGAAAATCAAAATCCAGCTTCCTCACCACATGCACATCCGCTGCTTCTTGAAGTTCAGAATCTGAAGGCCCATTTCTAACTGTTTGACAACTATCATTTTCTAATGGGTTGCTCACACACCCAGAAAGTGCTGGAACAGAATCGATTGTATTTGTTTCAGAGTTCAATCCATTACCAACTGTTTGCTTCTTCTTCCCTTTTCTCCTAATATTTTCTGAGAACAGTAGGGACACTCTGCCAGAAAATTTGCTTTGGGATCTCTCTGATATATCCATTTTTCCACCTGACTGAGCATTTGCATCAAGTGCTCCATTTAGGATCTCAAGGACTTCTGACGCAGGCTCAGATGCTGAATTCTTCTCATTTTCTTCTCTGGTCTGTGGTATCCCAACAGAATGAAACTCAGTTAATCCGATATTCTCCGGGTCCAATTCCACTTTAGCAGCATGGTTCATTAAACCATCAACCTTTGAGTCATCAATGGTGCTATCTGAGGACAGGTTCGTAGAAATCTGTTTTGGATCTTCAACATCAAGCCTATCATCACAATGGACCGTCTCATGAGGAATGTCATGAGCAATATGCACAGAAGCTGGACTAGAATTTATTAGACCTAGAGTCTTATCACAACAAGACAGAAACGATTCAAGCATATGTCTCCCTCCTCCTTCATAATCCACATTTTGTGAAGTATTGCTCACTGTTTCAACTGCTGGTACAGAGTCCACTGTTTTTTGTTCAGAGTTCAATCCATTGCCAGCAATTGGCTTCTTCTTACCTTTGCTTCTTGTAATCATTCCAGAATTTTCCATATATATCTTCGATGAATCAATTTCACACGCAAATGGAATTGGTACACCAGACGCTACTACACCTACATCTACTGAAGGACTAACATTTGTACTACCATGCTTGATTGAGCATCCGGATACTGGGTTCTTCTCATTTTCTTCTAGAATATCAGGTACCCCAATAGACTGCAAATCAGTTGATCTGAAATCCTCTCTGTCTGATTCCTCCTCGGCATGGTTAACCAAGTCATCAATGGAGTTATTCAAGTTAAGCTCTGAAGACAACTGTTTCGGAAATTCAGCATCACGCATGTCTTCACCAGACACTTGCTCATGGGAGCCTTCTTCTAGAGAAAGCTGCAAAGGAGTTAGACTAGATCCTTTCGCGCCTGCAGCCACTCCAAAGAAAGTTTTTAAATAGAATATCAAAATGACGTTTCAGACAGCTAGTTCTACAAAATCTTACGCAAAATTTGAGGGATGGGACATACCTTCCTCTCCAACTTCACATTTATCATTCTGTACAGAATTGGTCACAGTTTTAGATACTGTTATAACAGAGTCTGTTGCCTTCTTTTCAAAGTTCAAACCATTGCCAACCACTGTCTGATTGGTCCATTTGCTCAAACACTCGGACAAAAATCTGGTCACTCTGCGTGCAGAATTGCTCGGACATCTCTCCAATTCGTTCGTTTTTTCCCCTGACTGAACGACTGCACCTGATGCTCTTCCTACACTCTCAAAGGCATCTGGTGATGGGAACGATTTAGTACTCTTATGCTTCACAGAGCATCGAGACACTGGGTTCTTCTGATTGCTTTCCAGACTCTTTGATCTACCAAACCATGGAAAATAAGTTGATCCAATATGCTCATAAGGCGCTGGAGTTTCTTCTTGAGAAAAATGCACAGAAGTTGGACTGGATTTCTTTTTGCCTTCATCTACGCCACAGAAAAAAGAAAAGACACAAAATGATGATAATTAGTAGAATATGAAATTCTAGGCATGAACAAAAACATTACACAGTAAAACAAACATTAAAACCTCTACCTTCTGAACCCAAACCAGATATTCCTCCAGAAACACCAGTAGTGTTAGAGTCTCCTCCCAAGAAGTCTGCAGCACTTTTTTCCCAGCCTCGATAAAAGCCTAACTGAAAACGCTTTGCAATCTGCTTAAGTTCGAAGGCAAACATCAATTTGCAATGGTCAATACATACTACATAAAACAAGATGCAAGTTCTTAACTCAGGAAAACATGCAGCAACAATGACTGGACTGTGCTCAGTGCTCACTTATACTCTTTAGATGCCTTTGCTTTACCTTTCGAATAAAGCCACCATCAACCAAATTTCTCAGGCCAAAATGAAATATACAACTGCTTAACTACAGTCGTTCTATACAAATTATTCTAGTAAACATATAGGATGAACTTACAATATCCTAAATCCTCACCATTGTTCATATTCATTCAACTCAATTGACACTTCTTCCCACTAACCCTCAAAAAGCCTCAGTTTCCATTAACCATCCGATTACAGAATTCAACACCTAATTAAACCCCAAGTTCAAAACTTGGACCAGGAATGTAAACCACTAAACCAGAATAATAAGTAAAGAGAAAATTAAAAAAAGATGGATTCTTTAGTACCTCATCAGAAAACCCATTTGCAATAGTCTCCTGCTTGTTAATAAGCCCTTCAAGAATGACGCATACTCCATCGGTCGTCTCTAGGGTGAAAACATCGTGTTTTTTACTTATGGGCGCAGAGTAAAACACTCTCCGGGGAATTTCTTGCCTGAAATTGAACGGCGAAATTCGCAATCAAAAACCCTAAGTTTAACAATCACAAACAGTACGGACAAGCGAAACCCTAGAACAGAAATTAGGGGAGTTTAACTCACGGGGCGGAAGAGACGCCAGCGACGGCAAGTCGTCTCTCTTCGGATTTGACCAACCACCAATCGTAGAGAGTTACCTTTCGAAATTGAAAGCAGGTGAAGCAAAATCAAAATTATGATGTAAGGATGATAAAGACGTGAAATTGATAGAGGGAAAGGGGAGGTAGTACTTACGGTAGGCTTGAAATGAGATCTGCCGCCGAGGGTTTGAGTAGAGGAAGGAGGAGAAGCCATGGGAGTGAAGCTCTGGGCAGTACTGCAATTGGGTGCCCCGGGAAAACGAAGAGGGCTCCGTATTTTATGATGAAGATTTATAATAAAACATTTATTTTTGGAAGGATATTCTTATTATGGCGCGGGAAACGATGTTTTTGTGAACATTTTCTTTTGTGTTTCAATTTTATTAAAAAAAAAATATATTAGAATAATGGGGTATTTATAGAAAAGGGCAAGTAAAGGTCTAAAATTATAAAAAAGGCCCCTAGTTTAATGTCATAATAATTAAGGGCTTATTTTTAATCACTGCCCCTAGAGATTAAAAGAATTACGAAACCTGCCATCATCTCTCTCGCACTCAAATACCAAATCAATTTCAGAACCCCTCTCTCTCTCTACTTCGAGAAGGTGATGGAGGCAACAAATTATCGTCGTCCACGGGCCTCGTCTTTGTTCCTCGCCGCATCTTCCTCCCGATCCAAGCCAAGTTCTACACCAACAAGCTAGTATAAACGCCGTAAGCCATCTCCAACTTGATTTCATTGACTGAGGATATATATTATTGTTGATTGGAATAAATACGAAGACTGCGTCATCGAGACCGCCTACGACGCCGGCGAGGTCGTACTCGTCGTAGAGAGACAAGATCTCACAATGCAGCTTAGTATCCTTTGCGAGATCGAGCTTCTTCGGCGCGGCGGCGAGGTCGCGGAGCTTCTTGGAGAGGCGGAGGGCGCGGAGGGTGTGGCGGAGGAGCTCGGAGGTGGAGTGGAGGTTGGAGAGCTGGAGAGTGAGGGCGGTGATGGATCGGAGTGGGTCGGAGAGCTCGGATCGGGTGTGCCGGAGGGAGGACTAGAGGGACTGGAAGGAGGATCAGACGGTGGAGAGGGCGTGATCTGCGTGTTGGAGGGAGGAGAGCTGAGAGCTCAGTGATTCTCTCTGTGGCTCTCTCTATGAGATCGTAGTGAAAAACGGTTGATATTTTGGTGTTGGAGAGTGAGAAGTAGATGGGGAGGCTGCAGCATAAGAATTCAGTCCAAATGCAGATGAGAAGAAGAATTAAAACAAGAGGAAAAAGGATTGAAGGGAACTTCACAAAGCTGAAACCTGGAGAACCTTTGCACAACAGTCAAATTTGAGGAATAAACTGTACTGATCCAGAAAGAACCAGAAAATGAGGCATATATCAACGGAAAGCTCTCTCTGTCTAGTTTATGTAGAATTTTACGGTTTGTGATTCCGATATATATGGAGAGAGTTACGGCAGTTTGAGTACAGACAGCTCAGTCGACACGCGAGTCTGTTATATGTTCAATGAGCTCGAGTTTTCAAGGACCGAACGACTTAGCAAAATTCCAGGAAATTTATGATAACATTATGGATTATCTGAGAGCCCAACTTATGTTTCCTTGGGAGATTTAAACGTGCCATGTATAGATCAAGTTGATCCTTTACCTGCAGACAGATACTTTGATGCATTGCAATTTGAAAGGGTCTGAGTTGGACATCCTTAGAGTAATTCATCATATTTAGTTTCATTTTTCAGTATCTACAAATGTTTGATGTTATCTTACAGTGATAAAATGGTTTGTAATTGAATAGGTTTCAGAGGAAATTCTGCTTCTAGAAAATACTATCTTACTAACTATCATCTTATTAACTATCTTACTAACTATCAAACTAACTATCTTACTAACTATAATCTTAGAAACTATCTTACTAACTATCTAAGTAAGTATCATCTTAGTAACTATCTGACTAACTATGCTAGTGACTATGTTAGTAACTATAAAAGTAACAGTTCTTGTTTGTTTAAAAGCTGAGAACTATCCAAATAACTATTACAGTAACTATGAAAAAAAATAAAATTGCAGGACAGAAAAGCAAGAACTTAAAAATCGAAAGCAACTGAACCAAGAATGAAAAATGCAGGACATAATGCAGCGTGCCGCTGCACCGCACCACGGCAGCGTAAATATCAAAGTAACTATCATCTTAGTAACTATCTTACTAACTATCTAAGTAACTATCATCTTACTAACTATCTTACTAAATATCCTACTAACTACCAAACTAACTATCTTACTAACTATGTTACTAACTATCTAAGTAACTGAGGAGGATTGGAGGTGGCACATGTACGACATTTTAGTAATTATCTTAGAAACTATCTTACTAACTGTGTTACTAAATCCTAAGTAACTATCATTTTAGTAACTATCTTACTAACTATCTAAGTAATTAACATTTTAGTAAGATAGTTACTAGGGTAGTTACACATATAGTTACAAAATTAATAGTTACTATCTAGGATAGTTACACAAATAGTTACAAAATTGATAGTTACTAAAATAGTTAGTAGTTACTAAGATAGTTACTTAGGTACAAAATTGATAGTTACTAAGATAGTTACCAAGATAGTTACACATAATAGTTTACTCAGATGATAGTTACTAAGATAGTTATAAAATTGATTGTTACTAAGGTAGTTACACAGATAGTTACAAAATTGATAGTTACTAAGCTAGTTACACAGATAGTTATAAAATTGATAGTTACTAACATAGTTACACAGAATAGTTTACTCAGATGATAGTTACTAAGGTAGTTACACAAATAGTTACAAAATTGATAGTTACTAAAATAGTTAGTAGTTACTAAGATAGTTGCTAGGGTAGTTACACAGATAGTTACAAAATTGATAGTTACTAAAATAGTTAATAGTTACTAAGATAGTTACTTAGGTAGTTACACAAATAGTTACAAAATTGATAGTTACTAACATAGTTACCCAGAATAGTTTACTCATATGATAATTACTAAGATAGTTACTAAGGTAGTTATATTGAATAATTTACTTAGATGATAGTTACTAAGATAGTTACAAAATTGATAGTTACTAAGGTAGTTACACATATAGTTACAAAATTGATAGTTACTAAAATAGCTATTAATTAGCTAGTTACACAGATAGTTATAAAATTAATAGTTACTAAGATAGTTACTAACATAGTTACACATAATAGTTTAATCAAATGATAGTTACTAAGATAGTTACACAGATAGTTATAAAATTAATAGTTACTAAAATAGTTAGTAGTTACTACGATAGTTACACAGATAGTTATAAAATTGATAGTTACTAAAATAGTTAATAGTTACTAAGATAGTTATTTAGGTAGTTACACAATTGATAGTTACTAAGATAGTTACTAACATAGTTACACAGATAGTTACAAAATTGATAGTTAGTAACATAGTTACCCATAATAGTTTACTCAAACGATAGTTAGTAAGATAGTTACTAAGGTAGTTACAAAATTGATAGTTACTAAAATAGATAGTTACAAAATTGATAGTTACTAAGCTAGTTACACAGATAGTTATAAAACTGATAGTTACTAAGATAGTTATACAAAATAGTTTACTCAGATGATAGTTACTAAGATAGTTACTGAAGTTGTTCAATTAACTATCTGAGTAACTATCTGAGTAACTATCCAAGTAACTTGAATTGCATAGCAATGATACACGTCCACCAATTAGCATATGCTCTATCAGTCATGAATTCTACAATGCCGAAGATACAACAATTACATTCCAAGAAAAGAAAGAGATGATCCTAATTTTTTCATAGTACAGAACGAGAGTGCTTTGAAAACAATGTCCCCCAACCACAAAACTTCTTATCGAAACCAAATGTACTACTAAATTGACAGAGGCATTTTCACAAACACATGGTGTGCAACATTACATTAATAACATGATAATCAAACATAATATACAACCATAATTACTTCCGCGATTCTTCGACACCAGATTCTTAAACAAATCTAATTCAAATCATACAAACCAAAACAACAAACCATTTTCATATCGAGACTTGATCTCTGGCCGATTGAAGCTAGCAAGTTTGAGAAATAGTTACGGTGGTAATTGATCCTTCAAATCTCTATACCTCACCACCATTTTCATATTCGAGATTTCACTGCTCTGGTAAGTACTCCCCTCCGACCCCTCGGACCTCATGCTCGGCGCGTACATCGGAACCGCTTGGGACGGCTGCGCCGCCACCGACTCGGCCGAACCAATGTGTCGAAATTGGACCGGGTCCCCATCTTGGATCTCGATTCTCCGAGGAGCTTGTCTTGCTGTAGAGATCGTGATCGCCCCACTTGATGTTGTTGAGGTTGATTCCGATGTGGTTTCCGTCGGGGTTGTTAAACTCGGGGTTGCGTTCGGAGTCGAACTCGACGGCGAGGAACAGCACGACGACGGGGACGTTGGTGAAGAGGCCGAAGTACTGGCTGACGAGGGAGATGAGTGGCGAGGTGGAGTTGGTGAAGACGAAGCAGAGAGAGAGAGAGAGAGGGGAGAGGGAGTTTTGAACTTTAAAGAGAGAGAGTTTTGATCAGATTATGTAAGAAAGAAGAAAAAAACAAGAAGAGGGTATTATGGTCCCTAATGATACTAAAAATAGCCCTTTTTTATAATTTGGTGAAATAGAATAGACTTTTTTATGATAAACATATTAAAAAAAGGTCCTTATTTATAAAGTGAAAAACAAGGAGCTTTTTTTCTAATTTTCAAATGTGAATAGTCCTTTTTTCTAATATATGCTAGAATAAAAGACCATCTCATTTTGAAAATAAGAAAAAAAAAACTCATTGTTTTCCACTTTATAAAAAAGGACATCATTTTAATATATTTATCACAAAATAAACTATTTCTATTTCACTAATTAAAAAAAAAGAAGCTGTTTTTTGTTTTCAGATTGACGATTTTACCCTTCCTTTCTAACTAACTTCCCGTTCTATTGAATTTTGTTTTCCCTCCTGCTTTCTCTCTGATCTCTCCTGCTTTCTCTCTGGACTTGGTTTTCTTTTTCTTCATCTCAGTGTCGGCCCTCTCTCTCTCTCTCTCTCTTTCACTTCCGCCGATCTCTCTGTCTCTGTCTCTGTCTCTATCTCATTTCTGCCGATCTGCAATTGCTTAGTTAAATTCTTCATTCTGCGATTTTGATATGCCTCCGAAGCTTTGCATCTGCGATTCCTCAATTTAATTCTTCTGTATCGGTTTTGATTCATTAAAATAAGGTATCTTAAGGTTTTGCAGTTGTTCATATCTCCTCTTTTCCTTTGAATCAATTCGTGTTGTTTTTTATGTTATAGTTCTTCAGTTGTTTTTTATTTGAATGGTTAAAATTTGTGATTGCCTATTCAACCTCCTGATTTTTCATTCTTGATTTAGTTCCTTTCGATTTTAATTCATTGCTTTTCTGTCCTGCATTTTTTTATTTTTCATAGTTATTTTGCTAGTTACTTCATCTACTTACTTGTGTACTGCATTGTGTCCTGCATTTTTTTATCATGATAGTTACTTGTATAGTTACTTCTATATTTCTCTATTTTGAACTCACAGGAACTGTTAAATGGATAGTTACTTTGATAGTTATTTGGATAGTTACTAGTTACTTTGATAGTTACTCCTATATTTCTTAGTTTTGAACTCACATGAATTGTTAATTGGATAGTTACTTTGATAGTTACTCTTATATTTCTCAGTTTTGAACTCACAGGAATTGTTAATTGGATAGTTACTTTGATAGTTACTTGGATAGTTACTAGTTACTTTGATAGTTACTGAGGGTAGCACTGTTTTTTTTTTTTTTTTTTGTCAAATTTGATAGTTACACTCATTGTTACTTGATAGATACTGTACAGTTACTAAAGTCACATGGATATGCTCATTGATGTTAGGATGATTTTCTCTGTAGGTGTAATGGACAGTTGCTATACTGCTAAGCTTGTGTATTATGGTGAAGGAGCAGCACTTTCCTTTGGTCATAATTGTACTTTTGTTGATTTTTGTCATCGGATACGAGATCGTTTTCCGGAGTTAGACAGATTGGTTTTCAAACTCAAGTATAATGTTTATCCGGATCCTACCGTTTACCGTCTTGAAAATGAGATTGATATGAGCATGATGTTTAGAGTTTTGGGACGGTATAAATCTGATTTTGTTGATGTGGATGTTCATTGTTTGGATGACAGTTGTTCTGTTTCGGAAAGTGTAGTTAGTAATAATTTCAGCGAGGAGACTAGTGTGTTGGTTGAAGATAATGAATTTTTGGGTTGTTATAGGCGTGAGGATCCGAAAATGTATCTTTCTAAAGGATGGAAGTCTTTCATTCATTCTAAGGGTCAGATTTTTTATGGTGGGGTGAAAGAATTTAGGCTGAAGTTGCGGATGTATGCCGTGGAGGTTGGTTTTGAGTATGATTTTGAGAAAAATAAGCCAGAACGTGTTGTTGTTTTCTGCAAGAAAAAGCATGCTGAAGGTTGTAATTGGTGTGTGAAGGCATCTTTATGCAGGTATAGTTACATTAGCTAGTTACTTGTATAGTTACTTCTATATTTCTCTATTTTGAACTCACATGAATTGTTAGATGGATAGTTACTTGGATAGTTACTTTGATAGTTACTCTGATAGTTACTTTGATAGTTACTCTGATAGTTACTCCTATATTTCTCAGTTTTGAACTCACAGGAGTTGTTTATTTGATAGTTACTTCGATAGTTAGTAGTTAATTTGATAATTACTTATATAGTTAGTAGTTACTTTGATAGTTACTATGATAGTTAGTAGTTACTTTGATAGTTATTATGAAAAAGTATATATGCTGATTGATTTTTGCACCTTTTATTCATGTATAATGGTTTCTTTGTGATTAATGAACTAGTGAACAAACATAAATGTCGTTGTATCATCCGGCTTCAAAAGAGTAAGATGGTGTGCAGTAACATTATAAGGGAGGTGATGCTCGACAAGGTTCGTGAGAATCCCAATAAGAAAGCTATTGATATACTGCAAGACATAAAGCTAAACTACGACTTAGATGTCCCTTATCATACTGCTTGGTATGGCAAAGAGCTCGCGAGGGAAGCTGTGCTTGGTGTTTAGTCTGAATCTTACCATAATTTATCATGGTTTTGCCAGCGTACATATGAATCCAACCCATATTCTAGGCTAGCTGTAGAATACGAATCTGAAACAAGAAGGTTTCAGCGTATGTTTGTTACGCATTCTGCTTGGATGAATGGTTTTCAGTCTTGCAGACAAATTCTCTTTATTGATGCTACATTCATCACGAATAAATACAAAGGCATGCTTCTTGCTGCTTCGACAAATGATGCAAATTGTGGTACATCTCTTTCTTCATTTTTGTTATTAATTACTGTCATTTCTGTTTTTTTTTTCCTTTCTTCAATGCTGTTGTTTTTCAATTTCATTTACATGACTTCCAGACCAACAGTTACTTTTGATAGATACTACTGTAGTTACTAAGATAGTTACTAAGATGATAGTTACTAAAATAGTTACAAAGATGATGTTATTACTCATATGATAGTTACTAAGATGATAGTTACTAAAATAGTTACAAAGATGATGTTATTACTCATATGATAGTTACTACAATAGTTACTAAGATGATAGTTACTCAGACGATAGTTACTAAGATCGTTATTAATGTAGTTACTAAAATAATTACTAGCAAAACTACCTTGAAATTGAAACACTTTATAATTACCTTTGATTTTTTCTTTTTCTCTTGCAGACCAAATAGTTATTTTGATAGATATTAGTAGAAATACTTTTATAGTTACAAGAACTTCTAAAGTAAATAGTTACTTTGATAGATACTAGTGCAGTTACTTTTATATTTATATGAAACTGACATTATTTTTTGTTTTCTTTTGTTTAGGATTATATCTAGTTGCTTATGCTATTGTTGATTCTGAAAATGAGAGCAACTGGACCTTTTTTCTTAAGATGTTGTCTGAAGAGCTGTCAAGATATTCTACAAGGCAAATTACTTTCATATCTGATCGTAATATTGGTCTTCTAAATGCAGTTCGTGCAGTTTTTCTCAATAGTCTACATGGATTTTGTTATAGGCATCTTCAGGCTAATCTAAGCAACAAGTTTACATGTGGTTCTTACCTGATCAAAAGGATTCCATTGTTGTTTATGATGTGTGCTTATTCTCGCACTCGTGAATACTTTGAGATTAATTTCCAGAAGTTGAAGAATGAAGGTGGTGAAGTTGTTGATCTGTTTTTGAAGGATCTTCCTTTGGAAACATGGGCTTCTTGTTTTTTTAATGGTGAAAGGTTTGGGGAAATGACAAATAATTTGGCGAAGTGTTTCAACAATTGGGTGAACGAGTTGAAGAGTCTTCCCATTATTGAATTAAACGAAGGTATTCATCTTAAGTTTATGGCTTTAATCGCTTCTCGGAATGAAGAATCAGTTGGATGGGTTACTGAGCTGTTGACAGTAGCCGCAGAGGGGCTACAGCAGACCCACAGACCAGCAGCAAGTGCACCAGGGCCCGACCCGAGGCCCAGGACCGAACCACCAGCACCCGGCCTCGGGGTCCAGCAGTCTATCCGGCTGCCAGGGACTCTGGGACCGGGGGCTCCTGCCTGCCAAAGAGGTCACCAGAACTGCCCTTTGAAGGGAACCAGTCCCACATCGAAGGGTGAGGCCAGCCCTCACCCCCAGCCACCTATATAAGGGCCCCAACTACCCTCATTAATAGGTAACTTATCTCTCTCACCGCTTACATACGTGCTCAAGTTATATATTCCAACTATACTGACTTAGGCATCGGAGAGGAGAAGACTGGCCCGCCCGGTATTCCCCTTAGTAAGCAGGTTTGCAGGAGATCAAGTTGGATTCATCTGTATCAACCAGGCCCCAGGGTTTGTGCAGAAACAATTGGCGCCGTCTGTGGGAACGGTTTTTGATCCACGAGAAAAGTTAGCATTGCTCTACCAGGGAGTAGAGCCCGATCGGTCCTTTAAAAGATAGTTAAATACGCAGTCCAGAAGCCATGGAAGGAAGGAAGATAAAAACTGGCACCGGACGGTTGAAGGAGCGAATTCAGATCCCCGACCGGGCCCAAAACACAAGGGCTGAGGTCGGTGCGAGGTTCGTCCTTTCTCCCGACCGAGACGGAAGATCAGAGCGAATTCAGATCCCCGACCGGGCCTGTAATATAAAGGCTGAGGTCGGTGCGAGGTTCGCCCCTTCTCCACACCAAGACAGAAGTCACGATCGCCAAGATTTAGAGAACCCCGACCGGTATGGTGCGGGAGAAGAAATAAAGAAGATGAAGGCAGAAGTCGAGCGGTTGCGAGCAGAGGGCGGCCGAGACCGGCTAAGGGCAGATGCCCGGTGCCAGGAATTGGAAGCAGTAAACACCGCCTTATTAGCGGCCCTGGGAAAAGGAGGCCAGCCGGGCACTCCTCGGGCGGCGTCACAGCCCGCAAGCAAGGTTAGCGAGTTCCCGCACCTCAAAGTGGGACAGCCCACGGGAAGAAGAAGGACCGTGTATGTGCCCACGCCTCTCTTTTCGGAAGCTTTGAAAAACTCCGGTCCGGTCGTGCTACCGTATCGCACGAGCCAGGCGTCAAGCTAGCAGGACAGTTCTACCGCAAGGACGCTCGAAACGCTCTCCGCCTCAGTGTCGGACATGAAGGACCGTTTAGGCGCCAGTGAGAAGAAAGCAGGGCGACCGCGGGACAGTGCACGATTCAATGAGCGTATTGGACCTTTTTCCGCGCCGGGTTAGGGAATCAGGAAGGTCTAGTAGCCTAAGTCCCCTAAAACTGGCGTACTCGGGAACGAGCTGCCCGTATCAGCACATGGACAGTTTCAAGTCGCAGACGGGCACAAGGGGTTATTCTGATGCCACGTGCTGCAACGTGTTCCAAGAGACGCTCTCGGGGGAGGCGTTGAATTGGTTCTACGAACTACCAGTGAACTCAGTCGAAACTTTCGAGCAGTTGGCTGATAAGTTTGTCGGCCGGTTCGTCCTCAGGGCCAGGGCAGTCCAAACATCAGCGATCCTTTTTGATTGCATGCAGACTGACCACGAACCGCTACGCGCCTTCGTTAACCGGTGCCAAATCGCCACGGCCGGGGTCAGAAACCTGGACAAGAAGATCGCGGGGATGGCCTTCAAGCAGGGGTTAAGACCCGGAGAACTTTCATACAGCTTGCGAGTACAGGAGCCGCTAGGATACGATGAACTAATGACTGTGGCCGTCAGGCATGCTCAGGCGGACCACGAGACATATGGGGATAAGGCACCCAAGCGAAGACCGGATGACCTACTGTCGCCACCTCCCCGTGAGAGCAAGACCGGGCGGCTAGATCGCAGTCGTGCGTCTATAACCACCAGGAAAGCAGAGGTACGGGAGGAGTGGCAACCCCGACGAAGCAGTGACAACAGTTCCCGGCCGGGGAGGAGACCACCACTTGTGCGACCGGCACAGCCAGCGGCGGCTGCGCCAGTAGAACGACCACCGCGGGCCCAAGCCATTATGCCGGCAGAAAAGCCCGAAGATCCAGCCCGTAGGACCGGCGATCCAAGACCCCAGAGAGCGGTTGTAGGCGGTCGAGCCCGCCCGGGAGAACCAAGAGAGAACTGGCCGGGAGCTCGGCAAGTAGGAACCATAAGCACCCGACCTCCCGGAGGGATCGAGGTGCACGGAAGCATAAACATGATACATGGCGGGGGCCATATAGATCAGCTCACCCGGAGCTCGAAGAAGCGGTGCTTAAGATCGATCCGGGGAAAAGAGGTGTATGCATTCGGAGCAGGAAGCGGCCAAGCCGCCAAAACCGGATGGAAGTCGGTTACTTTCTACGAGGGGGAAGAGCCGGAGGATCTGATCCAACCGCACAACGACCCCTTCCTCATCACGGTCCAAATAGACCACTGGATAACCAGCCGTATGCTGATCGATACCGGAGCCTCTGTCAATGTGATGTTCTGAGACGCATACAAAGGGCTGCAGAGAGGAAAAAATAAATTATCCCAGGATAACGAGCCACTTATAAGCTTCTCCGGCGAAGTGGTCCAGCCTTTGGGATCGGATTACCTACCACTGATCTTCGGCGAGGGAGACATGACAAGGAAGGAGCACCTTGAATTCATCATTGTGGACTGCTTGTCGTCGTACAATGGCATAATCGGTCGGCCAGGATTATGGAAACTGAAGACATTTATAGCTGGTCATATGCTGATGTTGAAGATGCCTTCACCGGCCGGTGTCATTACCCTGCACGGGGACCAGAAGATCGCCCGTAAATATTATGCGGAGGCCCTGACCCATGGGTGGAGGCAGATCGAAGTCTTCACGGCCACTCAGCAGGCGCCAGCGCCGGATCTAAGTATTGACCCCCGTGATGACACCGGTTCAAATAGAGTAAACCGATCTGCATTCACCGAAAAGCTAGAGCGACCTTCGGCCGTGGAAGAAACCGAAGCAATCTGCATTTCGGAAGACCACCCGGAGCGAAATGTAGTGATAGGGACGCAGCTCGATCCAGTTGTTAGGCAAAAGCTCATCGCCTTTCTCAGGGACAACAGTTCGGTCTTCGCATGGTCCTACGAGGACATGCCAGGCATATCCCCGGAGATAGCCGTCCACAAGCTAAATTCATTGCCCAACGTTCTCCCAATGAGGCAAAAGAGGAGGACCTTCAGCCCGGCAAAGTATGAGGCGATCAGAGAAGAGATACAGAAATTAAAGGGCATAGGTTTCATCCGGGAAGTTCAGTACCCTCGCTGGCTCACTAACGTGGTCATGGTGCCGAAGAAGGGAACCGGCCAGTGGCGTATGTGCGTGGATTTCACTAACCTAAACCGGGCGTGCCCAAAGGACAGCTTCCCGCTCCCCCGGATTGATCAGCTTATAGATTCCACGTCCGGCTTTAAGCTGCTAAGCTTCATGGACGCCTACGCCGGGTACAATCAGATTAGGATGCACCCAGATGATGAGGAACACACATCATTCACAACCGACCGAGGTACCTACTGTTATAAGAGGATGCCGTACGGTCTAAAGAATGCCGGAGCCACCTACCAGCGGATGGTGAACCGAATGCTGGAGCAAGAAATGGGTAAAACCGTAGAGGTTTACGTAGATGATATGCTGGTCAAGAGCTTGACTGCAGGGGCACACGTCCGGGATTTGGCCGTAGTCATCGGCAAGATGCTCAAATTCGGAATGCGCTTGAACCCGAAGAAGTGTATTTTCGGGATTTCAGAGGGCCTGTTCCTAGGCCACATCATCAGCCAGCGAGGGATAGAAGCCAACCCGCTGAAGGTCCAGGCAATTCTAGATATGGAAACACCAGGGGAGAGAAACCAGGTTTAGATGCTGACCGGCCGGTTAGCCGCCCTGGCCAGATTCATCTCCCGCCTAACCGATAAGTGCGCCCCGTTCTTCAAACTGCTCAAGGCACAACAGACCAGGAAAATCCACTGGGCGGCGGAGCATGAAGCGGCATTCCAATCTATCAAGACATATCTGTCTGCAGTGCCTCTCCTATCCAAACCAGTGCCGGGCGAGATGCTATACCTCTATATAGCCGCATCCGAAACGGCCGTCTCCGCGGCTCTCGTCAGGAAGGAGGGCACGCTCGAGCTTCCGGTATATTATGCGGGAAAGGAACTTACTGGAGCCGAGGGCCGGTACCCCGACATAGAGAGATTGGCTCTGGCCCTGATTGTTAGTGCCAGGAAGCTCCGACACTATTTCCAGGCTTATTCCATCACCTTATATACCAATCACCCTCTACGGCAGATCCTGTAAAAACCAGACACCAGCGGTAGGCTCGTGCGGTGGGCAGTTGAACTGGGAGAATTCGACATCACTTATGCCCCGCGAACGGCCATCAAGGGACAGGCAGCTGCGGACTTCATATGTGAGCTCACCCAAATGGTGGCAGAAGCGCACCCCACCCAGTACGAGGACACCGAGGCAGTACGGACCGTAAAGATCGAACCAGGCCTCCCCAACGGCTGGAAGCTTTACGTCGACGGCTCCGTAACGAGCAAGCGGAGCGGAGCCGGTGTCATGATAACCTCGCCCGATGGCCAATCGTACGAGTATGCCTTACGGTTCCTTTTCAGCACCTCAAATAACGCTGCCGAGTATGAGGCCCTCATAGCCGGTTTACAACTGGCCAAGGAGCTGGGAATCCCATCCATGGACATATACAGCGACTCCAGCTTAGTGGTGAACCAGATGAACGGGTTGTTTGAGGTCAAGGAACCCCAGCTATCCTCCTACCAGGCTTTGGCCAAAACCCTGATTGAGCCGTTCCAGGGCGCCACGATCCAGCACATTCCCCGAGAGGCAAATAGGCATGCGGACGCCCTCGCAAGGTTGGCAACCGGAAACTACCCTCCAGAGTACCGGAGAGCTAAAATTGAAACTCTCCAGAAGCCGAGTATAAGCAAGACCATCTCCGAGATATTTGCGGTGGAAGAAGCGCCACCGAGCTGGATGGATCCAATAGTCAAGTATTTGACTGACAAAATCAGCCCCCAGGATGCGGTGGAGGCCAGGAGGCTACACCTCCGGTGCGCCCGGTACAATCTCCTCAATGGCCAGTTATACCGAAGAGGTAACAACTTCCCCCAGTTGAGGTGTGTGACAAAGGAGGCAGGAGAGGCTATCATGCGAGAGATCCACGAAGGAGTGTGCGGTAATCACTCTGGCGCAAGGTCATTATCCCACAAGTCGCTCCGAGCGGGGTACTTCTGGCCAGATATGGCAGCAACATCAAGAAAAATTACAGGCGGCTGTCACAAGTGCCACATGTATGCCTCTGCACTCCATGCCCCGGCAATCGCATTGTCAATCCTGTTAGCACCAAGGTCGTTCGCGCAATGGGGATTAGACATCATTGGCCCTTTCCCGATAGCTGTGGGACAATACAAGTACGCCATTGTAGCAGTGGACTATCAGACTAAGTGGGTCGAGGCAGAACCTCTAATAAAGATCACCGAGGAGCGAGTGAGAAAATTTCTATGGAAGAACATCTACTGCCGGTTCGGGGTACCGCAGACTATTGTCACGGATAATGGAACACAGTTCAATAATGCCGATCTTATCCAGTACACAGCTTCCATGGGGACCCGGATGTTGTTTGCCTCAGTGGCACACCCGCAGACCAACGGCCAGGTAGAAGCGATCAACAAGATTATCAAAACCCTTCTCAAGAAGAAGCTGGATGCCAAGAAGGGATGTTGGGCCGAGGAACTCCCCGCAGTACTATGGGCCATCCGGACAACAGCAGCAGAGGCAACAAGAGAGACCCCGTTCTGCATGGCATTTGGGAGCGAAGCGGTACTCCCTGTGTAGACCAGCATACCCAGCGGCAGGGTTGACGTGTCGCCGAAGCGAGCATCAAGCAATAATAACCCTACAATCGTTAGTAGTATGAGTAAGTAGGGATCGTTCTAGGCCGGGGATTAAGGGTACCTGAGATATGAAATTGTTAGACTCAAACATATTCACATATATACAAAATCGTCACACATATGGGGGTATAAAAGGTACGGCAGCAATGCTGCCCTAGACTACACACGGCACACATAACAGAAAATTAAATGCTGAAAATTAAATCCTAAGTCTACTATTTACAAGGTTGGTCGACATTCTTCCACAAAACACTAACACAAAAGCAATCAAAACACATAACAAACAAGCAAATAGGACTCACGGCAAAGTATTAAAGCGTTCTAGACTCAACTTAACTCCAACCCAACTAGCTCCTTATCGGCACTACTAATTGAGACTCTCTAGTACTTCAAGATTAACTTATCGTCTAACCCTAAAGTTATACTAAACATATTTGAGAACACTTATCGTCGAAAACAAACATGCAAAGTAATTAGGCACAAGGTCTTTTTAGTTGGAAACAAGTTAATAAAGTAAGGTTGTCAATCTTCTCATCAACAAGCATGTTCTTTAAATTACTCTAGCCCTTATGAAAAACAACACAAACAAAGTAACTCGTTGATTACTTTAATCCATATTAAATTTCGGCTAATGAGATTAATAATCTAAGTATTGCAATTACATAGGCTACCAATCTTTAAGCACAAAAATTTAAAGAACAAGTCAAGAAAACCCTAAAATCAATTTAACACATGTTTTTGCCGATTATCCTAATTACTAGTTCATTACATATTTTCCTTACTCTTTATCATGCAATCCATATTCTTACATCTAAAGCCTCACTTAAAGATAAAGAAAATAAATTGACATGCAAATCATAAAACCAAATTTCAATCCAATTCATACATAGACATAAAAATTGAAACCAAGAATTCATGCTAACTTCATAGACAAAGTTTAACATAACTACACAAGAATTTACAAAGCCAAGAGTAGGGAGTGGATCACACATTAGAAACCTTGAAGACTTCGTCGTGTATGGATCCGTGGATGATGGTGTTCGGATGGCTGCTGCTCGGCAGTGAGGGTATCGGCAGCAAAGGGGAAATTTCGGCAGGAAACTTTGGTGTGGTGGTGGTGGTTTTGGCTAGGGTTTTTGTGTAGGATTCTTGGGAAAATTTAGGTAGAGCTTTGGCTAGATTTTTGCTTTGGAATGTGACAAGTTTTTCTGTGTAAAAGTTGGATATTTATAGGGAGAATGCTAGGTGTTGCCGGCAGCCCTCTTGTACAAGGAAAAACAAAACCTAATGGGATAAGGTTTGAAACCTTCCTTTTTCTACTTCAATTAGGTTTTGTTTTTCTGAATTTTTCTTCAAGGCTTGGGCTTCTCATCTTCATGGACTTCTTGTATGATCTTGGACTTCATTTGACATGTCTTGGTCCATCGAAAAATACCCCATATGCCGGCAGCACACAAAGGCATACAATCTGCCTCTATTCGGCAGCTTCTCCTAGTGTGACTAGGAGAACTTCTTTCTTGTATTTTTCTTCAATGCCATGGCCTAGTGTCTTCCTCTTCCCTTAATAAAGCTTGGACCATCTTCACATATGCATTTGTACACCATTTGGTCCATCAAAAACAGAAAACACAAAAAGGGGGCAGTAGGTTCCTGGAATCGGCAGCTTTGACCTTGTCGCAGTAATTCCGGCATATCTCCACCCGTGGAGCTCCGATTGATGCGATTCCAAGTCTCACGTAAACTAGACACATATGGCCATCTCCCCATAAAACAGTTCGATCAAAATCCTTGTGAGTCGTCGGGAATGATTTTTCGAAGTTGGGACAAAGTCCCAGGAAAATCCTGTAAGCCCCTGGATTGAAATGCTCGGGCTGCCAAGTTGCAGCCCTCTTTTGGGTGGCTTCCCAACTCCAATTGATCTGAAATTTTAACACGACATTCCTCAGTATCTGAATATTAAGCACACCAAATTTCATAGAATTCGGACAAGGATAGATCATATTTGTACTTGTCACAAAATCACGAAAAAGACATGTTTTGCACTATTTTCCAGATTTCTTAAACTTAGTCATTTTTCGGATAATTAAACACATTTCATCAAAACTCTACCAAAATGACACTAACTATATTACGACTCTATCTTAAACAAATAAGGGTTAAACAAAGCATAAATGAGGGCATAAGCATATAATATCGTCGCACATTGTGCTCCTATCAACTACCCCACACTTATCCTTTGGTAGTCCCTTAGCAAACTAAATTAAACTAGACTCTAAACAAACTATTGCCCCTAACAATTTGTCTCAGGCTCGTATGTACACATAGCTTTCAAGTTAAATGCATGAGAATGATAAGCACGAAAATTCCAAGCTTCATGAACATGTAACATCAATAAGAACATATAAGAGCAAAAAGGTAAGCATGTAAGCATGTTAAAGCTAATCCAATCCTCCTCACTAGGCATACTCTCTTCTTTTCTCTCGAAGCATGGTTATTCACTCAATAGTATATGCAAGCGAAAGATAATAAATTACAAAGAGTGACTTGCATATATCAAAGAAACGAAAGCACTTTGTGAATTTTGATGGAAAAACCTCATATGATAACTACATGCACCAATGAACCAAAACCATATGCTTACTCTTGAGATAATCTCCACAATCAAATTTTAACCATCTTAAGAATCATGAAAAAGATCAATAAAAGGGTTGTAATGGGGCTAGGCTAAGAGGTATTCGATATTTGGATAAGGAGGCTCAAAACGTCACCGTGGCATTTGGCAAAGCTCGAATCTCCTTATGTCTTCTCGCCGAAATGGTCAAATTTCATCTTGTTGGACCCATACTTCATTCTTTTCCTCCCATAACATTACAACAATAATCAAGACAATAGCCATGCACAAAATTTTTTTCTTTTCCATTGCCTATGCCGTACCCCTCTTTTCTTCTTTTGCTCTCGGTTTTCTTTCTTTTTATTTTGTTCGAGCATTTTTTTTTCTTTTTCTAGGTATGGCATGCATACATTTTACATACAAATTCATGGCTAAGTCTACCCCACACTTGTTCTTCTTCATCACACACGCGAAAACGCCTTCAAAAATCAAGCTTTGCCGACACAAAAGGCATCACTATACTAAGTTCATGGAAAGTGTTTAAGGGTGATGAAAGAAAAGGCTCAACATAGGCTCAAAGGGGTTTACTAAGGTGTCCCACGACGGGCTCCAATAGGGCTCATGCTTTATTTGGCTTTGGTGGTAAACCTAAATGATCTTTATTCAATCACATTCAAAATCAAGGTATTTTATGATATAAACGTTTCGAAAATCCACAAGAGTAAGTTCTAGCATACTAGAGTTCATTAAAAGCTATGGCACATAGTCATCGAGTATGCAAAGAATTATGAGGTTTCATGCTTCCTACAAATCTATCGAATTTTATCTTTTTATCGCTCAAGAAGAAAGCAAATTGGCTCAAAAGCTCACATAGGTTATAATCGAAATAAACTAGCTAGAACATGCATGCTTAATAATCAACAAGTCCTACATGCTCCTACCAATGCACATAATCCATGAAACTTACAATTTTAGAAGTATGCACAACCATCATCTATGTATGCAAAGAGGAGGAAAACATCATTGACATATTAGGGGCATCCTAAGACTCGAAACAAACAATTTAAACACTCTATTTTTGTGGAACGTTTTTCTGAATTTTTCTTTTCTAAACTAAGCACACAAAAATTCAAAAACGAAAACGGAATACGTTATCCCACCCCACACTTAGAAAATTACATTGCCCTCAATGTAAGCACAAAACAATATCAATGAAGTTCCTAAGCATGCAATCGACTAACATATTCCAACATATCATCACAAATCAAAGAAAGAGAGAAGGGTTAAGAAATTTCAAACTCTCGGTGATGGCTCCTTCACTTTTCTTTGATCGACATGGGTTGCCTCCCAAGTAGCGCTTTGTGTTTATAGTCCATAGCCTAGACTTTTCACCGTGTTTTTCATGTGTTTATCGTGCTCCAAAACAACTCAAATCGGCAAGAAGAAGTTCAATGAGAAGATCGTTGCATGAGGTGTCCGATTCGGCATTGTGGAATAGCAGCCTATCCGAGTGTAGCGCACTCTGCGTGTCCAGTGAAGTTGGCGTGTCCGGCTGTTCTGCTTGCGTATCCGGCGTATCTGGCTGCAAGGCTGTATTGTGTCCGGCCTCCTGTCTCATATTTTCAAGCCTGCCAGCAATGGCTGGTCCGGCAGGATAGTCGGCTGCAACAAAGAGGAGGACCGGCTGCTGCACGGCATCAAGGTGGAACGTGTCCGGCAGGGTGGAATCGGATGCTTCTTGTGTGTCCGTGTCTGTCCTCATGGTGATGCTGCCGGCAATTGCAGGTCCGGCAGCCACTTGGTTGGGTGGTGTCGTGGGGTTGGATGGTGGTTCGGCAACATCATGTGGTGGGGGATCATGGACATTGGTTTCATCATTTAAGGGCTCAAATGGCTCGTAGTACGGCTTGAGTCTATGTCCATTTACCTTGAATATGTTTCCCGTAACTTCATTCCGAATCTCTATAGCTCCATGGGGAAACACTTGAAGAACAATGAATGGTACGATCCAACGAGAGCGCAACTTACCCGGAAAAAGTTTGAGTCGTGAATGATACAAGAGAACTTTTTGACCAACTTCAAACTCCTTCCGTCGAAGCATCTTATCATGAGCAACCTTAGTCTTTTGCTTGTAAATCCATGCGGCTTCATAAGCTTCATTCCGTATTTCTTCAAGTTCGTTGAGTTGAAGCTTCCTATGAAGGCCGGCCTCATCAATGCTCATGTTGAAAGCCTTCACCGCCCACCATGCTCTATGCTCAAGTTCAACCGGTAAGTGACATGCTTTGCCATATGTTAACCGAAAAGGTGACATACCTATCGGTGTCTTGTATGCCGTCCTATAAGCCCACAAAGCATCATCGAGACGATCACTCCAATCCTTCCTTGAAGGTCCAACGGTCTTTTCAAGTATTTGCTTGATCTCTCGATTACTTACCTCGGCCATGCCACTAGTTTGGGGATGGTATGGTGTAGAAACTTTATGTGTGACTCCATACTTCTTCAATAAGGCTTCAATGGTGCGGTTACAAAAATGGGATCTTCCATCGCTAATCAAGACTCTTGGAACTCCAAAACGTGAAAAGATGTTGGTCTTGAGAAACTCGGCTACCACCTTAGCATCATTGGTGCGTGTGGCCTTGGCTTCAATCCACTTTGACACATAATCCACCGCAAGCAATATGTAGAGAAAGCCCTTACTTGAAGGAAACGGTCCCATGAAGTCAATCCCCCAAAGATCATGAATCTCAATAGAAGTGATGGGATGTAATGGCATTTGATCTCTTGGTCCAATATTCCCCATTCTTTGGCATCGATCACATGACTTACAAAACATGTACGCATCTTTAAAAATTGTAGGCCAAAAGAAACCACAATTAAGTACCTTCAATGCCGTCTTCTTAGCTCCAAAATGACCTCCACACGCCTCACTATGACAAAAAGCAAGGATGGAACGATGCTCATTCTCCGGCACACATCTTCTAAGCACTTGATCACCACATTGCTTCCATAAGTACGGATCATCCCACAAGAAGTGTCGAGCTTGCTTCCTTATTCTTTGTTGATGGTGGTTCGGCAACTCCTTGGGAAATCGGCGTGTGGCTAGAAAATTTGCAATGTCGGCATACCAAGGCTCAAGTACTTCAAGTCGAAAAAGTTGCTCATCCGGAAAGGTTTCACATAGGGGTAGCCGATCCTCCTCTTGCACAAGTCTACTCAAATGATCGGCTACAACATTCTCTACTCCTTTCTTATCCTTAATCTCAATATCGAACTCTTGAAGTAGAAGAATCCATCGAATAAGCCTCGGCTTAGCATCCTTCTTTGTCATAAGATATCTCAAAGCGGCATGATCACTATAAACAATAACTTTGGAATTCAAAAGATATGATCGAAATTTTTCCAAAGCAAAGATTACCGCTAAGAGTTCCTTCTCCGTTGTTGTGTAGTTGAGTTGTGCATCGTTGAGAGTCCTTGAAGCATAGTAAATGGCGCATGGCTTCTTCTCAATTCGTTGTCCAAGTACCGCTCCAAGTGCATAATCACTAGCATCACACATCAACTCAAACGGCTCATCCCAATTAGGGGACACAAGTATTGGTGCCGTGCAAAGTAACATCTTCAAACGGCAAAATGCCTCCTCACATGCCTTTGTCCACTCAAACGTCACCTCCTTTTGTAACAAGTTGCTTAATGGCTTGGCAATTGAAGAGAAGTCTTTGATGAATCGTCGATAAAACCCCGCATGGCCAAGAAAACTTCTTACATCTTTCACACACCTAGGGCTCGGCAATGCTTGTATTAGCTCCACCTTGGCTTTGTCAACCTCTAAGCCTCTTGCCGAAATTATGTGCCCTAGAACAATGCCTTGTGTGACCATGAAGTGACACTTCTCCCAATTGAGCACAAGATTTGTCTCTACACACCTCTTAAGTATCTTCTCCAAGTTCCCCAAACATGCATCGAAGGTGCCTCCATACACACTAAAATCATCCATAAACACTTCGATAATGTCTTCAATAAAATCCGAGAAGATAGCATACATACATCTTTGAAAAGTGCCGGGTGCGTTGCAAAGTCCGAATGGCATTCTCCGATAAGCAAACGTGCCAAATGGACAAGTAAAAGTGGTCTTCTCTTGATCGTCCGGGTGTATCATGATTTGATTGTAGCCACTATATCCATCAAGAAAGCAATAGTAAGAATGACCGGCCAACCTCTCTAGCATTTGATCCATAAACGGCAAAGGCATGTGATCCTTCCTCGTTGTAGCGTTGAGCTTCCTATAGTCGATGCACATCCTATGACCGGTTACAAGTCTTTGTGGCACAAGCTCATTCTTCTCATTCTTGACAACCGTTACACCACTCTTCTTCGGCACAACTTGTACGGGAGATATCCACTTACTATCCGAAATTGGGTAGATCACCCCACAATCAAGCAACTTGATGATTTCTTCTTTAACAACTTTCATCATGGGAGGGTGAAGTCGACGTTGAGCTTTCTTTGTTGGCTTAGCTCCTTCTTCCAACAAAATACGATGAACACAAGTAGTAGGGCTTATTCCCTTGATATCCGCCAAGGTCCATCCTATGGCGGTCTTGTACTTCTTAAGCACACAAATCAAATCCTCCTCTTGCTTCTCACTAAGCATTGAAGACACAATAACCGGAAGTGTATCTTCTTCTCCAAGATAAACATACTTCAAGTGACTAGGGAGTTCTTTAAGTTCTAACTTTGGGGCCTCTTCCACACTTGGTCGAAATTTTGTTGTGGCACTTGGAATTGACAAGAACGAGTTCCTTGGATATGTTGGTGTGGCGTCTAACTCGGCAACCACTTCTCTAAGGCTCGGCAATATGGCATATGGCTCGGCATTGTTGCTTGGCTCGGCCTCTTCTTGCACTCGTTCTCCCTTCTTGTCAAATCCGACCCCTTGCTCAATCGCTAATTGCTATGCGTCGAGCGAGGTCGACATAACTTGCTCGACCTCCTCCAAAACATTAATGGCACAACCCTCCTTTAAATCAACGTTGGGGAATTTCATGGCATCAAAAACATTGAACTTGATCATCTCACCATCAAACTCCATAGTTAGGTTGCCCTCGGCCACATCTATCTTTGTGCGCGCGGTCCTCATGAATGGTCGCCCTAAAAGCAATTGAGTGTTGTTGACCGGCGAATCCTCCATCTCAACCACATAAAAATCGGCGGGAAATATCAATTGGTTGACTTGTACCAACACATCCTCTACATAGCCCTCCGGATACTTGCTTGAGCGATCTGCAAGTTGAATGATGACAGTATCCTTCTTGAGAGGCCCTATACTCAATGTTTGATACACATTGAGTGGCATGACATTGATTGATGCTCCCAAATCCAACATAACATCCTCAAACCGAGTATTGCCTATGACACAAGGCACATTGAAGCTTCCCGGATCCTTCATCTTTGGTGGCAACTTCCTTTGAATAACGGCCGACACCGTCTCGCTCATAGTTACCACACGAGTCTCTCTAGTATGCCTCCTTGCCGTGCAAAGCTCTTTCAAAAACTTAGCATACTTTGGTACTTGCTTAATGCACTCCAACAAAGGGATGTTGACTTGCACTTTCCGGAAGATCTCCAACACCTCTTCATCGGATTTATCTTTCTTCGTTCTAGCAAAGCGAGAAGGGAATGGAATGCTTGATGATGACACACCTCCCTTACTTGCTTGGCTCGGCAATAACTCATTCTTTGATGTTGCGGGATCGTACTCAAGCTCATTACGCAGCCCCTTATCTTTAATATTAGTGTTGCCGGCACCATGCCCTTGTTCGGCAGCTTCCTTCTTCTCGGCATCACCATTGTTTCCGGCATTATCGTGACCGGCAATGTGTATCTCGGCCTCATGCATGTGGCTGCCGGCATTATCATGGCCGGCAACCCTCTCTTCATCCCTAATGCCCTTGAAAGTCACTTGCTTCTTCTTTGGACTTGTTGGTGGAAACAACTCTCTTCCGCTTCGAGTTTGAATCACTTTGGCTTGCTCGTTCCTCGGATTGGGAATAGTATTGCTCGGCAACTTCCCTTGCTCATTGAATCTTCCCATAAAGTCTACAACTTGCCCCATTTGAGTCTTGAGCTCACCAATGTCCTTTTGATGATTTTGTTGCCCCGCGAGTAATGCTTGAGTAGCACTTGACAAAGATTGAATCAAAGCATCGTAATTAGGGTTGCTTGGCGAAGCTTGGCCTTGGTTCGGCCCTCCTTGGCTTTGGTACGGCACGGCTTGTGCTTGGTTCGGCAAGGCTCCAAAATTCCCTTGGTTCGGCTGATAAGTTTGCCGAGGCACAAATGGTGGCCTCGGTGCAAATGGCGCTCCTCCCTCTCTCGGTTGTATAGGTGCCCTAAGCACGTTGTCATTATTCGCCCATCGAAAGTTCGGATGATCATTGAACCTTGGATTGAAATTGCCAAATCGTTGGCCTCCTTGAAAACCAATTGCATTGCACTCCTCAACTCCCTCATTAACTCCAAATTGAGGGCATTGTTCGGTCTCATGGCCCTCGGTGCAAATTCCACAAACACTAGCACGCTTCTTCATCAAATTACTCACCAAGTCGGTGAGCTTGTCCACTTTATCTTCTAACTTTGAGCTCGAAGACGTCTCATGCACTTTCTCATTCCTTTGCACAATACCTCGTGCCATGCCAAATTGTTGGTTGTTCAAGGCACGAACTTCCAACAAACTTCTTGCCGCTCCGGCGTTCAACTCCAAAAAGCTACCTCCAGCGGCCGAGTCAAGAAACTCTCTCTCCATGACGCGCAATCCCTCATAGAAATATTGTAGCAAGAGCCCATCGCTAATGCCATGCGATGGACACAAAGAAACTAGGGATTTGAACCTCTTGTAGTAGTCGAAAAAAGTCTCATCTCCGGCTTGCTTCACACTTGTAATTTGCTTCCTCAGATCAGTGATACGTGAAGCAGGAAAGTACTTGAGTAAAAACTCATCCATCATAGTACTCCACGAAACAATGCGACCACTAGGCACCTCAAACAACCACTCATTCGCTTGATCTTCTAGAGAAAACGGAAATGCCTTCATCTTGAAGTGTTGCAAATCGGTCCCTCTTGGACACATAGACTCCGTGGTGAAGTTAAACCACTGTAGATGCTTATTAGGGTCCTCACTTGGCATCCCATAAAATGATTTCAGCTTATGGAGGAATCCACTCCTCAATTCAATCTCTCCAGTCTTTTCAGCTTCCAAGGGAGGATAAGTAATATTAGAAGGAGCAACTCCAGCTCCTGCAACATGACCATTCTGTGATCTGATTGATGCCATGATCTCTTCTTCTTCTTCTAATTCGGCAAAAGCTTCAAATTCAGGATTCTGAAGATCACAAGACGATGACACTACTGATGGTGAGCTCGGTCCTGATGATGATACGGACGGAACTATAGGGGAGGACGGCAAGGATGATGATACTGATGAACTGGTTGGTGACGATGGCGGTAATGGCACAAAACGAGCAATAGCGAGTTCTTGGTCTAAACGTTGCAAACGGCCTTGAAGATCTCTTGTCCAAATACTAGATTCGGACATGCATTATTTCTGAAATTTGCAACATTTAAACAAGTTAGAACATCGTAAAGAAATAGAAGACAAGAATATACATCATTACAAGCCACGGCATTGGCGATTACATAACATAATTCAACAATAGCACACAAAACCACACTCGGCAAAGACAAACAAATTTCGGCAAAGCACAATATACATTCGGCAATAAGAGATCAAAAATTGAAACGTTCATGATCATGTAATCGCTAAGTCTAATTCCTTTTAAAATTTGTTCTAACTCTCGAAGTACGTGGAGCAGAGGAGATAACGGTGCAATGGACTGATACAGCCCCCGGTAGTATCATGCTTAATCCGATATACCTCAAGAGTTTGAACCACATAACATGTTTTATCTTTGAAGAAAATAGGCCACATATGTCAAGTCATGTTCTAGCGTCTAAAGTGAGGTGATGCTTCGGCACAAGCTGTCGACTAGGTCGTGCGGATTTTACGTTTCAAAGGTCATTATAATCACGGAGGGCGAACCCCCTACAGGAACCAGGCAGGACTCGTTGTTGGACACCACGGAGGGCGAACCCCCTATCGACTCACTCACCGAGAATGAACATCAGTCTATGGGCCTTGAGATCCAGTTAAACAAACCTGAGAACCATATCTATGATAATAACTTTCCCATACTTTGTAAAACAAACACGAATCCTTAGCGGTCTCAAGTGTTGATTAAAACCGCCCTCAACCTCATAGAAGTAATACTATTACCGAAGAAACGCTTATATGCGTGGGGGGGAAGTATCCCGCGTTTCCCAATCTACATAGAAACGCCCTCCGACAAAGCACCATTCACATGAAGGGTTTTGGTTATGATCAACAAAAGAGGCTTCACCTACATGTTACACTTTAGAAACTACAATAAACTCAAACATACACAACATATCAACTTCCTAGAAATTAAACTAAGTGATTACCAACATACATCATTATACATCATGCAACTTTCGAAATTTAAACTCTACATGCCAAAGCATATTTCTACTTTACAAAATCCCAAAATAAACTTAAAATTTACAACTTTACAACTTCACAACAAAAATTTCCAGCAACATTATATACACAACAATAACATAAAACAAGCTTTTATAATCCCCGGCAACGGCGCCAAAAATTGACGTGTCGCCGAAGCGAGCATCAAGCAATAATAACCCTACAATCGTTAGTAGTATGAGTAAGTAGGGATCGTTCTAGGCCGGGGATTAAGGGTACCTGAGATATGAAATTGTTAGACTCAAACATATTCACATATATACAAAATCGTCACACATATGGGGGTATAAAAGGTACGGCAGCAATGCTGCCCTAGACTACACACGGCACACATAACAGAAAATTAAATGCTGAAAATTAAATCCTAAGTCTACTATTTACAAGGTTGGTCGACATTCTTCCACAAAGCACTAACACAAAAGCAATCAAAACACATAACAAACAAGCAAATAGGACTCACGGCAAAGTATTAAAGCGTTCTAGACTCAACTTAACTCCAACCCAACTAGCTCCTTATCGGCACTACTAATTGAGACTCTCTAGTACTTCAAGATTAACTTATCGTCTAACCCTAAAGTTATACTAAACATATTTGAGAACACTTATCGTCGAAAACAAACATGCAAAGTAATTAGGCACAAGGTCTTTTTAGTTGGAAACAAGTTAATAAAGTAAGGTTGTCAATCTTTTCATCAACAAGCATGTTCTTTAAATTACTCTAGCCCTTATGAAAAACAACACAAACAAAGTATCTCGTTGATTACTTTAATCCATATTAAATATCGGCTAATGAGATTAATAATCTAAGTATTGCAATTACATAGGCTACCAATCTTTAAGCACAAAAATTTAAAGAACAAGTCAAGAAAACCCTAAAATCAATTTAACACATGTTTTTGCCGATTATCCTAATTACTAGTTCATTACATATTTTCCTTACTCTTTATCATGCAATCCATATTCTTACATCTAAAGCCTCACTTAAAGATAAAGAAAATAAATTGACATGCAAATCATAAAACCAAATTTCAATCCAATTCATACATAGACATAAAAATTGAAACCAAGAATTCATGCTAACTTCATAGACAAAGTTTAACATAACTACACAAGAATTTACAAAGCCAAGAGTAGGGAGTGGATCACACATTAGAAACCTTGAAGACTTCGTCGTGTATGGATCCGTGGATGATGGTGTTCGGATGGCTGCTGCTCGGCAGTGAGGGTATCGGCAGCAAAGGGGAAATTTCGGCAGGAAACTTTGGTGTGGTGGTGGTGGTTTTGGCTAGGGTTTTTGTGTAGGATTCTTGGGAAAATTTAGGTAGAGCTTTGGCTAGATTTTTGCTTTGGAATGTGACAAGTTTTTCTGTGTAAAAGTTGGATATTTATAGGGAGAATGCTAGGTGTTGCCGGCAGCCCTCTTGTACAAGGAAAAACAAAACCTAATGGGATAAGGTTTGAAACCTTCCTTTTTCTACTTCAATTAGGTTTTGTTTTTCTGAATTTTTCTTCAAGGCTTGGGCTTCTCATCTTCATGGACTTCTTGTATGATCTTGGACTTCATTTGACATGTCTTGGTCCATCGAAAAATACCCCATATGCCGGCAGCACACAAAGGCATACAATCTGCCTCTATTCGGCAGCTTCTCCTAGTGTGACTAGGAGAACTTCTTTCTTGTATTTTTCTTCAATGCCATGGCCTAGTGTCTTCCTCTTCCCTTAATAAAGCTTGGACCATCTTCACATATGCATTTGTACACCATTTGGTCCATCAAAAACAGAAAACACAAAAAGGGGGCAGTAGGTTCCTGGAATCGGCAGCTTTGACCTTGTCGCAGTAATTCCGGCATATCTCCACCCGTGGAGCTCCGATTGATGCGATTCCAAGTCTCACGTAAACTAGACACATATGGCCATCTCCCCATAAAACAGTTCGATCAAAATCCTTGTGAGTCGTCGGGAATGATGTTTCGAAGTTGGGACAAAGTCCCAGGAAAATCCTGTAAGCCCCTGGATTGAAATGCTCGGGCTGCCAAGTTGCAGCCCTCGTTTGGGTGGCTTCCCGAACTCCAATTGATCTGAAATTTTAACACGACATTCCTCAGTTTCTGAATATTAAGCACACCAAATTTCATAGAATTCGGAAAAGGATAGATCATATTTGTACTCGTCACAAAATCGCGAAAAAGACATGTTTTGCATTATTTTCCAGATTTCTTAAACTTAGTCATTTTTCGGATAATTAAACACATTTCATCAAAACTCTACCAAAATGACACTAACTATATTACGACTCTATCTTAAACAAATAAGGGTTAAACAAAGCATAAACGAGGGCATAAGCATATAATATCGTCGCACATTGTGCTCCTATCAAGGGTCGAGAATTACGACGCCGAAACAAAAGCCGAGGGTTACGGCTCAACCTGGACCTTATAGAAGAGCGGCGCGACCAAGCGCATATGCGAAACCAAGCCTACAAGCAGCGGGTCGCCCGGTACTATGACAGAAGGGTCCGGGAAAGGAAGCTACAAGTGGGGGACTGGGTCATGAAGAAAATCCAGAAAAAACCGTTGACCTTGGAACCAACGTGGGAAGGACCCTATCAAATCACCGCAGCTGTGGGCCCAGCAACATTCCACATTATAGATACCGATGGCATCTATTCCACCCGCCCCTGGAATATTCAGCACCTGCGGTTCTATCCTAAGTAATATCGCTCATAAAGGGACAATAGTATAATTGGCATCAGTATTGCAATACGCAGTTTGTTCATCATCAATAAAGCTGGTTACAAGGCACACATATAGGCAAGCCAAAAAGAAACAGCTAGTTAGCGCCTCCGGAGCCCCCAATCCCTGGCCCGCCACCTTTTAGAGCTTGCTCTTGCTCCACCATCTCGATCAGGGCTATGTCAGCCTCCATCCGCTCAGCATCAAGCCATCCTTTCTCCCTCCACTCCAGATAGGCATCACTTATGCCCTTTGACCGGGCCTCCTCCAGCATCTCCTCAAGCTCCACCGACTCCCGGAAGTCGTCGACAGCCTTATCGGCCACCTCAGCAAGCTGGGATTCCGTGAGCTTCTCCCTTCCCTGAGCGACTACTGCAACCTGGGTCTGCAGCTCCAAAACCCTTGCCTCCAGCTTCGCAATCCTCCCTCCCCGGGCAGCAGCCTGTCGATCGGCCTCCTCCTTCTCCTGCGAGAGTTCATGGTACAACCGAGCGGTTTCTTCTTTCTCTTGCACAAGCTCGGTGCTCAACCGACCGACCTCCTCTCTTTCCTCCACAAGCTTGGCTTCCGCCACGTCCACCTGCACACTCAGCTCCTCCACCCGCCTCTCCAAAACTGCAGCAGACTCCCCTCTGGGCTCCGCGGCATAAAGGCTATAAGCTAGCTGCCAAACGTAAACAAAGGAACATTGGCTCGTATCACTCCAGGGAAAAGGAAGCACAGGAAACACTTACCCGAAGAGCTAGTTCCACGGGCTTCGTCCTGCTCTCGCCCGGTTGTTCCGTCCCAGGGCCCTCCCGATCAAGTCCCAAGGTTTCGATGGCAGATGCCACGAACCTACCAAAGCCACGCCCGGAACTACGATCGGCTTCCGGTCCTTGACTCCTTCGGCCGCCCACTTCCACGGCCGGAGCTACTGCCCGCTCGATCGGTCCAGCCGAGCTCGACGCCCCGGCATCAAACGTCCTCGCCCTCTTTGCCGGAGCTTCGCCGTGGCCTCTTCGACGATACCCGGTCGTCTCTACCGTTTCCCTCTCCCGCGAGGTTTGTACCGCCATCAGTCGCGCCACAAGTTCTGCACCTGGCAGGGCCACCGAGCGCACTTCCCGGATAAGGAGTGGGGAGTTATTCTCACCGCCAGGCCGCCTGCCATAGTGAGAGTCTGGAAACACGAGCGGCACAGGCCTGTCATGCTCCCTGCGCTTTTGGGTAACCGGATCAATAACGGTTTTCGCGGCCTCCTCCCCCATCTCCATCAACCTCGGGGCCACAAGCTCTTCGTCTGGTTCGACAGTCTCCTCGCTCCGAACGGCGAGCCGGGGGGCATTAGCTACAAACCGATCAACCGAGCAGTCAGAATACAAGCAACCATGCAAAGACAAACAGTGCAAGATACCTTACCAGGTTTCCTCCACATCCCGCATATCTCCAGCACATTCCACCGGATGAAATTATAGGAGCTCCGACTCAGGTGGTCACAGCAAGTAAACAGCCGGTATATCCGTTGCTTCTCCAAGTCGACCAACCGGTACGTCTGTTCCCGATCGATCGATTGATAAGCCCCGGGCACTTGATAGCCCCTCCAAGTACGCTGCCACCTGCCACCGGCCAGCACCACCGACCTCCTCCAGACATCTGAAACCGTCGACGGCAGATGAGTGATGGCAGGACCGAAGTCCCGCGCGGTAAAATTCACACAACCGCTGCACTGGGCCTTTCTGCAGTAGGAAATCTTGTACAACGCCCGAAATTCATTAACCATGGGCCAGTCCATATAGCTCAAACTGAACAAACGCCTGAGACCAAGCAGCTGCCTCCACTGGTTGCTTGGAAGCTGGGTCGGGGAAAGCTTTATCGAGCTCAGCATGTACTGGACAAATGACGGCAGCGGCAGCGATAGTCCGTGTCGAAACTGATCGTCGAAAACGGCAACCCAACCCGGTTCCGGATTACAGGCCAGTTCCCCGGGATGCAGGCCTCGAAGCTTAATAGAGTTGTCGATATCCCACTTCGCCCGAAACTCCCTGATCTCTCTATCATTCATGCTTCTGATTGGCTCATCACAGAAAATCACCCTATCACCATCCAGCAGCTCATGCCGCATGAGCCCGCGGTTTGTACCGGCAGAATACGCAGATCTCCCAGACGCCATAAAGCCTAAAACAAAAGAATTCACCTCTGTAGCACAGACAAACAACCAACAGGCAAAGAGTAGCAAGATGCGGCAGGAGGAAAACAAAGGGGATGATAAGTAGGGCAACAATAAAAGTGAGGCAACCCCAGCCGTGGATCCCCTCCATCTCAGACCGCCCCCTGCCAACACGTGTCCCAGCATCAATAAGGGATCCCATACTATCATAACTGATGGGACTGATGGGCTCTCCCCTTTATTGCATGTCAGCCACCTGTCCCACTTACAAGCGACAGTTGGGGGAGATAGGAGCGCACAACGAGGCGTCCAGTCCCCTCGCTTCCCCAGAAAGCCAACCTCGAACCAACTGGCTCCGCAGCTTCTCACCGGTTATGCAGTCTCCAACTGGCTCCGCAGCTTCTCACCGGTTATGCAGTCCCCAACCGGCTCCGCAGCCTCTCACCGGCTATGATTTTTCAACCGCCTCGAGAAAATCGTTCCAGGTATGAGCCATCCATCCGGTACCCTGGCAAATCTCCGGTTACGTATCATTCAAACCGGCTGCATGGCATCTCACTGGGGGACTCATCTCGATATGGCAGAACGCCCGGTCGAGCTCCGCCCTGAACCATGGCATTCCACTGAACATGTGACATTCAACCAACTCCAAAGCATTCTACCGGTTGTCACTTTCCTTTGCCTATGGGCAGAAACGAGCCAGCAACAACTCGAGGCTTCTAAACGCATGGGCTTTATAAACCCGGGCGAGCTTACATCTAACTCATGTACTCTTGTCCAGCAGGATAAAAACCCTGCATCACACTGAACTGTGATACATTTGGGGATACATGGCGAGACTCGTTATCTCAACGCCACTCCACTGGGCAGATTGTTTCTCTAACACAGAACAAGTCTCCCCGCAGGCTAACAAACCTGCACATTACCTCAACGCTTAACCAACAAAAGCTGAGAAGAACTAGCAAGCGTTAACCGATGCCCCAATACGGCCGTAACACTCTCCGGGGTACCTGTTGGCTTAGTCCACGCACCAACAGGCCATCCCGTAGGCTAGCGCACTCTGGGGGACTCGTCTCGATATGGCAGAACGCCCGGTCGAGGTCCCGTGAACTTCGCCTCGCACCGATATGGCAGGACGCCCGGTCGAGGTCCAGACTGCAAGTTCATCCGGGACTCGTCTCGATATGGCAGAACGCCCGGTCGAGGTCCCGTGAACTCCGCCTCGCACCGATATGGCAGGACGCCCGGTCGAGGTCCAGACTGCAAGTTCATCTGGGACTCGTCTCGATATGGCAGAACGCCCGGTCGAGGTCCCGTGAACTCCGCCTCGCACCGATATGGCAGGACGCCCGGTCGAGGTCCAGACTGCAAGTTCATCCGGGACTCGTCTCGATATGGCAGAACGCCCGGTCGAGGTCCCGTGTACTCCGCCTCGCACCGATATGGCAAAACGCCCGGTCGAGGTCCTGTCAACTCCGCCTCATACCAAGCACAGCCCAACGCCCGGTCACGCCCAATCTTCAATCCGGACTTGGGGGACTGGGCACCGTTGGGTTGGTAACCCTACGGGTCTGCGGGACAAGAGCAAGACAGACTTAAGTCCTCATTCAAGATTGCACTTGACCGGGAACTTGGGAGACTTGTTGACAGTAGCCGCAGAGGGGCTACAGTAGGCCCACAGACCCGCAGCAAGTGCACCAGGGCCCGGCTCGAGGCCCAGGACCGAACCACCAGCACCCAGCCTCGGGGTCCAGCAGTCTATCCGGCTGCCAGGGACCCTGGGACCTGGGGCGCCTGCCTGCCAAAGAGGTCACCAGAACTGCCCTTTGAAGGGAACCAGTCCCACATCGAAGGGTGAGGTCAGCCCTCACCCCTAGCCACCTATATAAGGGCCCCAACTACCCTCATTAATAGGTAACTTATCTCTCTCACCGCTTACATACGTGCTCAAGTTATATATTCCAACTATACTGACTTAGGCATCGGAGAGGAGAAGACCGGCCCGCCCGGTATTCCCCTTAGTAAGCAGGTTTGCAGGAGATCAAGTTGGATTCATCTGTATCTACCAGGCCCCAGGGTTTGTGCAGAAACATGAGCTGTGTCCAAAGTTTGAAAAGAAGTTGGTTGACAACTTGGATTTGGGAAGACACTGGTTAGTCAGTAGATCTGATACATACATTTATGAAGTTCAGTGCCAAAAGTATTCTGTGATGGTAAACGTGGAAGAATTCTACTGTTCATGTGGAGAATGGCAAGTTCACGGATTCCCTTGCTCGCATGCCCTTGTCGTGATTCAGAAACACGGTTCTGATGTGTACTCATTTGTCAACCCAATTTTCAAGGTGCACAACTTATCCTAAATCTAACATTACTTAGACAGTTACCCAGGTAGTTACTTAGATAGTTACTTCAGATTAAATAGTTACATTGATAGATACTAGTGAAGTTACTTGTATGGTTACATGAAATTGACATTATATCCTTATTTTTCCTTCTTCTTTTTTTCCTTTTTATAGGTGGATAAATATCGCGAAACATATTTTTTCTCAATCAACCCAGTTCATACTATTTCAAAGCCGGTGGATCTAGCTCAGCATGTATTGTTGGTGCAACCACTTTTAACAAAGAGACCACCTGGAAGGCCAAAATTACAGAGGTATAGAAGTAAAAATGAAGTTAAAAGGCCTATCAGGTGCAGCAGGTGTAACAAATATGCTAGTCACAACAGAACAAGCTGTAGAGAAATTATATAGTTCCTTAGATAACTATTCAGGTTGTGCTACTTTGTTTTGAAAGTTACATTGAAAGTTATATTGGAATGTACATTGATTGTTTTGTGGTTTTACTATTATTGAAAGGTTACTTTTTTATTATTGTTCATGTTTATTTCTGCAGCAGAACGTTGTTGTGGTGCGGTGCAGCGGCACGCTGCATTGTGTCCTTCATTTTTCATTCTTGCTTTCAATTTTAAGTTCTTGCTTTTCTGTCCTCCATTTTTTTTTTCATAGTTACTTAGATAGTTAGTAAATTGATAGTTACTAAGATAGTTAGTAAGATGATAGTTACTCAGATGATAGTTACTAAGCTAGTTAGTAAGATAGTTAGTAAGATGATAGTTACTTAGATAGTTAGTAAGATAGTTACAGAAAATGTTACTTAGATATTTACGCTGCCGTGGTGCGGTGCAGCGGCATGCTGCATTGTGTCATTCATTTTTCATTCTTACTTTGATATCGATTTTCAGCTCTTGCTTTTTGGTCCTCCATTTTTTTTTTCATAGTAAGATAGCTACTTTTTTGAAAGTTTTACATTGAAATTTCTATTTAAATGTACATTGATTGTTTTTTTGTTTTACTGTTATTGAAAGCTTACTTTTTTTAAATTGTTGATGTTTATTTTGACAGCGGGAGCGGTGCAACGGCACGCTGCATTGTGGTCTGCATTTTTCATTTTTGGTTCAGTTTCTTTCTATTTTAAATTCTAACTTTTCTGTCCTGCATATTTACTTACATAGTTACTAAGGTAGTTACTAAGATAGTTACTAAGATGATAGTTAGTAAGATAGTTAGTAATATGATAGTTAGTTTAATAGTTAGTAAAATAATATTTTTCTGGAAGCAGAATTTCCACTGAAGTTTATTCAATTACAAACCATTTTATCACTGTAAGAACAATCTGTTTCAATCAGTTTCTTCCTTCCCGAAACTTCTTGAACAATAAAAGAAAAAGGATTGAAACTTTAACATGTTTTGGATTGAAAAATGAGAAAGAAAGCGATCAGAACCACACCCAATTCAACTTAACATCATTCATTAATTCATTAGATTACAAAAAAGATTCAAGAAAAACATAAACATAAACATAAACAGATTACAGATACACAGAAACATCTACTTCTGATTTTTCATGATGATTGCCTGGAGAGAGATTACTTGTTCTTGAAGAAGAACTTGTTGCCTAGTAAGATTGTCCAACCGGTCCATAACATCTTTTGCCCATCCTCTCATGTTTTTTTTTTCAACCCCACGAGATACGATCTAAAATATTCAATGGTGTCTTGTTCAACAGGAATTGGAGGACGTCATGGCTCCCCCTCAAATTTTGCTGGAGGGATAAATCCAGTGTATCCTTCCATTTTAGGAGGGGGAGGATTGCGAGGCTCAACTGGAGGTAGAGGAATGCCCGGAGGAAATATTGGTAGATCCTTATAAGAGTGAGGCGGAGGACGAGGAGGAGAGTCGGATGAATCAGATGATGAAGAGGAGGAAGAAGAGGAAGAGAGACGAGGGCACTTGCTAGCAGATGATCCACCAGTAGTCATTCTCGTGGTCTTTAACATTCCCATAAATAAGCCTGTAGACACAGAGAGAAGAGAAAATTACAGAGAATATGAGCAGTTAATGTTAGACTTCATGCGAGAAAGATGGGCTATTTGAAGAGAAGCACAGATAACCAACCGTCATGTATTGGATTCGGAGCAGGGAAAAGAAACAGTCATCTATTGGGACAATAAACCGTCAATTATCAAGTTTAAAGACGCAAAAACCAACCGTCATGAACAGTTGTTTTGATAGTTACTAGGCTAGTTACTAAGATAGTTACTGAAATTATTTTTTTGATAGTTATGAGTTTTGAAGAAACAAGAACAGTTGATTTTATAGCTACTAAGATAGTTACTGAAAATGTGATAGTTACTAAGATACTTACTACGCTAGTTACCGTCAAAATCTTTTTGAAGAAACAAAAACAGTTGATTTGATAGTTACTGGCCTAGTTACTAAGAGAGCTAATATGATACTTACTGAAAATTTGATAGTTACTTTGGCTAGTGAATTAGATAGTTACTGAAAATGTGAAAGTTATATTGAAATGTACATAGATTAGTATTTAGATAGTTAGTAAGATAGTTAGTAAATTGATAGTTAGTTTGATAGTTAGTAGTATAGTTAGAAAGATAGTTAGTAAGATGATAGTTAGAAAGATAGTTACTAAGATGATAATTAGTTTGATAGTTAGAAATATAGTTATTAAGATGATAGTTAGTAAGATAGTTAGTTTGATATTTAGTTTGATAATTAGTAAGATAGTTAGTGCGATAGTATCTTTTGGAAGCAGATCTCCTCTGAAGCCTATTCAATTACAAACCATTTTTCACTGTAAGATAATATCAAACATTTTTCCAATGTATCAAAGTATATGTCTGCAGGTAAAGAATCAATTTGATCTGTACTATGCACATAATCACTTCTCTAAAACATAAACAACAATCTTTTGAAATAAAGCATTACTAATCTGTTCAAACTACAATCTGTTCAAACTACTTGACATGTTTCCTATACATGAAACTTCCTAAATTTGTCCAACATTCTGTTCAAAAAGCTATTTGTTCTAACAGTCTCTCCAACTATGCCGATTTTCCGCAAACCTCTTTAGAATGTGAGCTCTATACCTGTCAGCCTCTTCCTTTCCAAACTTCTTACTTATATCGCCTTGTGACATGATAACGCTCATAAAGTACATTACATATATCCCACAGTCGACGCTGTTTTGTCACAATAAATAGATTATTTAAAGTCAGACAGTTAGAAACATAGTTACAAATATGATAGTTACTAAAATGATAGTTACTAACATAGTTCCACAGATAGTTACAAACATGATAGTTACTTAAATAGTTACTAACATAGTTAAAGACAGTTACTAAGATACTGGATTTATAACTTACGAATCATCTTTTTGTTGAGGTAATTTCCCAGAGAATGAATTGATAGGCATTTTGGTCCTATAGTTGTCCTTGATCCACCTTATGGTTTGAATTTCAGCTTTTGTAAGAGCCTCTTCTACCATCTTCAATTCTGTGTTGGAGCTCTTGTTTGTGTCGATTTTATATCGGCAACCTTGATCTAGCATATCATCTGATTGATCAAGGACAACTCTCATCCATATATCAATCATTTCAACCTGTTAATAACATAGTTAGTCAGATAATTACAAAGAATGATAGTTACTAAGATAGTTACTAACATAGTTACACAGACAGTTACTAAGATGATAATTACTCAGACGATTACTAACATACCATTTTGCTAGCATCTTTAAAACTTTGGCCGGAATTTTTTTTTCTAGGTCTCATGGAATCGAAGTGGAAAAATTTGCAGGACTCCTTGTCAAACACCAGAAGAGTATGGTGAAAGTTCCTCTTATGTGTTAGCGGGAACATAATGATGTCCGCTTTACCAAGCTTCTCATATAGTGGTTCACATAAAAACTGATGCATCGGTTTTGCTTCAAGATCTTCTATTGACATATGTTTTTCAAACAAAACAAATGATTAGTTATTTCTAAGGTTTTCTACAAAAATATAATTTTTTCTTTTTAATTAGTATCTTACCAATGAGTGAGTCTGCATAATTTCAATTCTAGGTGCATATGCATCGTCCTTGTCAATCATTTCTCCATGTAACAGAACCGCAAATGCATCTATCATATTGTTTGCCACTTCAATTCCAAACACCACTTGTTCTATTTCATATTTTGATATTTCCGTTCCGACTTCTTTTCCCTCCCAAAAAAACACTCTACACACATAATAGTAAATCAGATGATAGTTCACATAATAGTAAATCAGATGATAGTTACACTCAGATGATATTTACTAAGATAGTTATTAAGATGATAGTTACACTCAAATAATAGTTACTAAATAGTTACTAAAATGATAGTTACTCAGATGATACTCATATGGTAGTTACTAAGGTAGTTACACAAATAGTTAGAAAGTTAGTCAGAAAGATAGATACTTAGTTGATAGTTACTAAGTTGATAGTTACTAAAATAGTTAGTCAGAAAGAAAGAAAGATAGATAGTTGATAGTTACTAAGATAGTTTACTAAGTTGATAGTTAGTAAGATAGTTAGTCAGAAAGATAGATACTTAGTTGATAGTTACTAAAATAGTTACTAAGTTTAGTTATTAAGATAGTCAAAAATATAGGTACTTAGTTGATAGTTACCAAGATAGTTACTAAGATAGTTACCCAGACAAATACCAGGACAGATAGTAGGAAACACAGTTACTAATTCAGATACCAAGACAGATAGCATGATAGATATTAGGATAAATCAATTTTATGGTTACCCGCTCGATGCCTTGTTCCAGTATTCTTGCAGCCTGAGTTTTGTGTTGTTGTCCATGTAATCTCTGTAGACTCTGTGTTCATCCCAGTCCAGCACCTCTCTTTGATGGGTTGAGAAGGTTCCTCTGAATCACCAATTATGTATATTGGTTCACCCTCCTCTGTCAGCGCAGCTACGTCATCAAATAACGTAGTGTTGACAGTAGCCGCAGAGGGGCTACAGCAGGCCCACAGACTCGCAGCAAGCGCACCAGGGCCCGGCCCGAGGCCCATGACCGAACCACCAGCACCCGGCCTCGGGGTCCAGCAGTCTATCCGGCTGCCAGGGACCCTGGGACCGGGGGCGCCTGCCTGCCAAAGAGGTCACTAGAACTGCCCTTCGAAGGGAACCAGTCCCACATCGAAGGGTGAGGCCAGCCCTCACCCCCAGCCACCTATATAAGGGCCCCAACTACCCTCATTAATAAGTAACTTATCTCTCTCACCGCTTACATACGTGCTCAAGTTATATATATTCCAACTATACTGACTTAGGCATCGGAGAGGAGAAGGCCGGCCCGCCCGGTATTCCCCTTAGTAAGCAGGTTTGCAGGAGATCAAGTTGGATTCATCTGTATCTACCAGGCCCCCGAGTTTAGGCAGAAACAATTGGCGCCATCTGTGGGAAACTTGAACAAGAAACCGTGTAAGCATCAACCATGGCCGAGAGTTCGGAAGCAAGGCAAGAAAGAGGTACCACCGAGGAGGGGCGTGTTGCATTAGTGCAAGCGCTCGCCTCCACCCCGGTCGTCACGCGGGAGCAACATGGCGCCCGGGGCAACGGTCAGGGAGGAGGAGACTGTGGTAGGCCGTCCGGCATGCCGGGACCAGGACACCACGACAGCTCGCGCGGGAAAGGCCCGGCAGAGGATGGAGACAGTCCAGTGCTCCGGGGCCTCTCCTTGACATTCTCGGATGAGCCGAGCGACCGATCTGAGAGCCCGCTCCGTGACAGTGACCGGGACACTACGTACAGTCCCAACCAGAGCGGTATGGCCGGAAAGATACGGGCAATGGCCGCAGAGGTCAATCGTCTAAGAGAGGAGGGCGACAGGGACAGAGCCAAATCCAACGCCCGGTACGAAGAGATGGAATCAGTGAACGCTGTCCTGGTAGCCGCCTTAGAGAGAGGACAACAGCGCAGCGACGCTATGGACAGGGCGCAAGCGGCACCCCCGCCAGTCCAACCTCAGCAGTACGAGGCAGGGCAGTCATCGGGTGGTCGGCCCCGTGATGCCGAGTGAGCAAGATCACCGGGCGGTGCAGGTCCGCCGAAGAGCGCGCCAACCTCCCGGCAGCTCCACACTTCGTCTGTGGATGAAGTTGAGACCCTGACCGCACGGGCATTGCAGATGTTAGCCGACACTGTGTCGGACTTGAAGGCCCAAATGGATGCCAACGAGAGAAGAGCCACGCGGCCGATGGAGGGCGCCCGGTTTAATGAGCGTCTGGGCCCTTTCTCGCACCGGGTCATAGAATCGGGAAGGTCTGGCAACCAGAAGTCCCTCAAGCTCACCTATTCAGGGTCCGGCTGCCCGTACCAGCATCTGGACAGTTTCCGGTCCCAGACTTGCGCCAAGGGCTACTCTGATGCAATATGCTGCAACATCTTCCAGGAGACTCTGTCTGGAGAGGCGCTCAGTTGGTTCTACGAGCTTCCGGCGAACTCGATCGAGGCATTCGAGCAGTTAGCCGACCGGTTCGTAGGCCGCTTCATCCTCCGGGTCGAGGGAGCCCGGACGTCGACCATCCTCTTCAACTGTATGCAAGCACCCGGGGAGGAACTGAGGACCTTTGTGAACCGTTGGTAGACGGCAACGGCCGGGGTTCGGAACCTAGACAAGGGCATCGCCGAGATGGCGTTTAAGCAGGGGCTCCGGCCAGAGAAGTTTTCCTACGCCGTCTCGGTAGAACTCCCGCAGGGGTATGATGAGTTGATGGCAATGGCCATCCGGCATGCTCAGGCCGATCACGAGACGTATGGGCACCACCTGCTGAAGAGGAAGCGGGATGAGCAGCAGGAAGACCATCCCCGGGAAGAGAACCCCCCGCCCAGTCGAGAGGACAAGCCCAGTCAGCGGACCGAAAACCGCGCTGCCCGGCCGAGCCGGTCCAATAGAAACTGGCCACAAAGGCAGCAAAGGCCTTATCCTGACAAGCCCCAGAGCGAGCACAAGCCGGTGCCATACCGCCAAGAACGTCCCCTGGCGATCGTGCCAGCACCACCGGCCGGTCAAGAAGTCTTCACCGCTCTCACCACTTCCTACGAGGATATTTTACTTGAGAACGGGAGCGTCATCCCCCCACCGCCCAAGAGAAGGCACCCGAAGGGGAAACTTACAACGGCGCAGACGGGCAAGTACTGCTCCTATCATGATGAGGCTACTCATCGGACAAGCCAGTGCTATGCTCTCAAGATAGCGGTGCAGGGCCTGATTAATGACGGCCAGCTCCAGCGGTACGTGGGGGAAAGAAGAGCAGACCCCGACCGGGAGAATAACCAGGCCTGGTGAACCCGCCAAATCTCCGAGCGGTTAGTTTGGCATATCACCGGTTCTACCATTGTAAAGAATATCACAAATATATGCAAGCTACTTTTGAGAAAATTCTACCGGCTCCGCCAGTTCAAGTATATTCATAATCAAGCAAGTACACAAGCAGTAACCATTCCGGAAAGATTACAAGGAGGAGCAAGGAAAATCCTAAGGAGCCACGACTCCACCCTCAGCAGGCAATCGGCCGGCCTCTCCTGCGGTACCCTCGTCGTTGACCTCGGTTCCGGCGCCGACTCTGGCTTGGGGAGACTGGGTACCGTTGGTAAAAGAATCCAAGTCCGAGCGAGTCACTTCTTCCGGCTGCCCCTCCACCGCCGACTGATGGATGTCTGACTGCTCATGGATATCTCCTTCAGCAGCAACCGGCATCAGGGAAGTGTCCAACCACCCCTTCCCCGCCCATTCCGTGTACGCATCCAAGATGCCCTCTTCCCTGGCCTTCTCCAGGAACTCCAGGAACTCGTCGCTCTCTCGGTATCGGAGAACGAACCGCTCATATTTCCCTGGGCCCTCTTCCCCGGCAGCAGCAGCGGCAGCAGCGCGCAGAGCGGTGGCTCCCACCTGGAGCTCATCTACCTTGGCCTCCAGCTCGGCCCTCTCCTTCTCCAGGCTCCGGTTCTGCTCCTCCAGCTTCTTGGCCCTCTCCTCCGATCTGGCCTTCTCCCGATCCGAGCGGGACTTCTCCACCTCCAGGCGCTGTCGGGCCTCCGATAAAGCAGCTATCTGCCTCTTCAGCTCCGGCAAATCATCGCTCGCGTCCGGTTGGTACAGATTGTACAGCAGCTGCACAACAACAGAAACAGTTAATCGGGCAGTAAGAGAAACAACCTACAAGCAGTGTAGTGGCACCAGTTAGTGCTTACCCGGAGGACGGGTTCCTTGCATTTTGGGCGGTTCCCGCCCGCCAGGGCTCCAGCAACCCCGGGTCTGTCCAGACCAAGGCCGGCCAAGTCCACCGCCACTTGCACTGTCCGGGCTACCCCTCGGTGCCTCCGCAGGCGCGGGACTACTCTGCCAGGCAGCGGCAGCCTTCTCCCCAGCAGAGGTAGGTTATACACCGCTGGTTAACATGAACCGTTTGGCCAGGTTCTCCCGTGACGACCCACCGGTGAGCGTCACCAGTGCGGAGGAAGGAATATCCCCGCCCCTCCGTTTCTCTCCCCGGCCTTCCAGAGAAGAAGATCGTGCGCCTACCCGGGCGACACGTGCCACGTGCGGCACAGACACCGGCCGGCTGGGGATCCTGCTCACTCCACCGGAAATCCTCACTGGCCCCCCGGTAGTCTTGCCCTTTCCGGGCACCGCTTAGGGCGCAGCAGGATGGGTCTTCACCCGCCTCAGGATGTAGGCGCCGTCATCAACATCCATGGCCCTCGGTTCCGGATGAGTCGTGAGCCGGCCAGACTCCTCGTCCACCGACGTCCGCGAGACGGTCTCGCCTTTCTCCTTCAGCTTGTTAAGAAGGTCTTCCCCGTCCATTGAGAGAGTGGTTTCGGGCTTGATGACCGCCCGGGAAGATGCACCTGCAAGGAAAGCGAACAGTTAGCATTTTGCCAGAACTAGCACAAGTATCACCGCTAAGGCCTGCTACGCACCGGGACCCCGTCCGAGTTGGCAGTATTCCAGCACTTCTCGCCGGATAAAGTTGAAGAAACTCCGTTCCAGATTGTCCCAACATCCGAGTATGGTCGAGATCCTCTCATGCTCCAGATCGGATAGCTCGAACGACTGATCGCCAATGGGTTGGAAGGCGCCAGGAACCCGGTACATCTTCCTCCTCGCCTGCCACCTCCCGCCCACCATCACCACCTTCTTTCTCCAGCTGTTGTCTACCCATGTAGGCATATTGGTGATGATCGGTTGATGGTTCCGGGCGTTGAAGGACAGGCAACCCCGGGACCCTTGCTTCCTGGAGTAGGACAACCTGTACAAGGATCGGAATTCGTTTACCGTTGGCATACTCATTCTGGACAGCTCATATAGGCAGCCGAGGCTCAGTAGTCGCCTCCACTGAAGCCCAGGAAGCTGCGCTGGCGACACCTGCAGTGCACTGAGCATGTATTGCACGTAATCCGGCAGCGGGAGCGAGAATCCATGCCGGAACTGGTCCTGGTGCACGGCAACCCAACCTGCCTCCGGGTTGCAGGCTGACTCTCCAGGATTCAGGGGCCGCAGCAGAACCTCATCCGGGATACTCCACGTTTCCCGAAGCGCAGCTATCTCTCCAGGGGTCATGCTACCCTCCGGTTCATCGCACACCACGGCACCCTTCCCTCTGCCAATGGTGTAGCTCACGGCCGGGGCACCCGCAAGGCGCACCCCGTGCAGTATTTCAGTCTCCGAGGATTCAGCCCCGGAAGACGAAGACAAGGCCGGAGACGAAGCCCTGCTTCCGGAGCAGTCAGCGACTTCCGTCTCCGGGGATTCCGAACCAAGCCAGTCCTCCAGCCTCTCCGCATCGTCCACGATAGGACCCCTGGCAACCGATTCGGAAGCCCGGTCAGAACTTGAAGAAGACATCCTAGCCTAGGGGAAGAAAACAAAACCCTAGCGCCCGTCAGCAACAGGCTACAACAGCGCCTTCAACGGCCTCTCCTCAAGTTTGCCGCAGAGCAATTCAGATTAATATGCTCAACCGAGGACAGTTCGGGGCAAAGAAATCAACAAACTTACCGATTAATATGCTCAACCGAGGACAGTCCGCCCTGCGAAAGCAGCGAGCAATGGTAGGAAGAGAGTAGGGAGCGCTCGAGAAAACGAATCTCGTGGGGTAAGGAGCTCAGAGCTTCTGCCGGATTTCTCTCTTTCTCTTAGTTTCTCTAAAGCAAGAAGCAAAAGTAAAAAGGAGAGCAGAAGAGGCCTATTTATAGAGGGGACCGGTGCCCTAGGCGCTTATAAATCCCGCCAAACACGCAATCAGGGCAACTCAAACGCCTGTGAATCCAGGCCCTCCATCTCAAGACCGCTCCCTACCGGCACGTGTCACAGCATTGGTAAACTGCCCATGCCATCATAACTGACGGGACTGATGGACTTCCTCCTTAAATGCATGTCAGCCACTTGTCTCGCACGCTGGCGACAGGGTAGTTAGGAGCGGGAACCAAGGCGTCAGGCCCCCCTCCACTTCCCTAGGCCTGAAGACCTCTCACCGGTTATGATTTTTCAACCGCTTCGAGAGCATCGTTCCGGGTATGAGCCATCCGCCCGGCACCATGGCAGTTCGCGGTTATGATCTTTCAACCGGCTGCATGGCTTCTTCGCTGCATGTCACTGGGGGACTCGACTCGATATGGCAGGACGCCCGGTCGACGTCCACCCAGCTGCATCTCACCGGTTATGATCTTTCAACCGGCTTGAAGACCTCTCATCGGTTATGATTTTTCAACCGCTTCAAGAGCATCGTTCCGGGTAGGAGCCATCCGCCCGGCACCATAGCAGTTTGCGGTTATGATCTTTCAACCGGCTGCATGGCTTCTTCGCTGCATGTCACTGGGGGACTCGTCTCGATATGGTAGAACGCCCGGTCGAGTCCACCCAGCTGCATCTCTCTTGGGGGACTCGTCTCGATATGGCAGGACGCCCGGTCGAGATCCATCCACCGGTTATGAAACATCCAACCGGCTCGAGAGCATTTCCCGAGAACGCGATCCACTCGGCCCCATGGCATTTCACTGGGGAACTCGTCTCGATATGGCAGGATGCCCGGTCGAGTCTCGCCCGGCTCCATGGCATGACCCCGGTCATGAGAACATTCGACCGGCATGGGCTTTATACACCCGGGTGAGTTTACATCTAACCCATGTACTCTTGTCCAGCGGGATAAAAACCCTGCATCGCATTGAACCGCGATCAACGTGGGGCTGCACGGCGAGCCTTGTCACCTCAACGCCTCCCCCCCCCTTACCTCAACGCTTATTCAACACAAGCTGAGAAGAACTAGCAAGTGTTCACCGGCGCTTCAAACAGCCCGCAACACCGGGGTAATCTCCCCGCAGCCTAGCAATATGGACTCGTCTCGATATGGCAGAACGCCCGGTCGAGGTCCAGTACTTAAGTTCACCTGGGACCCGTACCGATATGGCAGAACGCCCGGTAGTGGCCCAGTGAACTCTGCTCCGTACCGATATGGCAGAACGCCCGGTAGTGGCCCAGTGAACTCCGCTCCGTACCGATATGGCAGAACGCCCGGTAGTGGCCCAGTGAACTCCGCTCCGTACCGATACGGCAGAGTGCCCGGTCGAGCTTTCATGCACACATCTATTGCATGGCGGATTTCAACACTCCATTATCATTCCATGCACACATCTATTGCATGGCAGATTTCAACGCTCCATTAGCATTCCATGCACACATCTATTGCATGGCGGATTTCAACACTCCATTATCATCCCATGCACACATCTTTTGCATGACATCATCATCTCATACACTCCGGGTTTCACCCCACTCCATGCTCATAGCCCCACAATACTTGAGCACAGTACTACTCATATTACAAACGTACTTATAAACTGTTGCTTGCCATCGGTAAATAGGTACTCACCCCGGTCACGCCCAATATTCAACGCGGACTTGGGGGACTGGGCACCGTTGGGTTGGTAACCCTGCGGGTCTGCGGGACAAGAGCAAGACAGACTTAAGTCCCCATTCAAGATTTCACTTGACCGGGAACTTGGGGGACTTGTTGACAGTAGCCGCAGAGGGGCTACAGCAGGCCTACAGACCCGCAGCAAGTGCACCAGGGCCCGGCCCGAGGCCCAGGACCGAACCACCAGCACCCGGCCTCGGGGTCCAGCAGTCTATCCGGCTGCCAGGGACCCTGGGACCGGGGGCGCCTGCCTGCCAAAGAGGTCACCAGAACTGCCCTTCGAAGGGAACCAGTCCCACATCGAAGGGTGAGGCCAGCCCTCACCCCCAGCCACCTATATAAGGGCCCCAACTATCCTCATTAATATGTAACTTATCTCTCTCACCGCTTATATACGTGCTCAAGTTATATATATTCCAACTATACTGACTTAGGCATCGGAGAGGAGAAGGCCGGCCCGCCCGGTATTCCCCTTAGTAAGCAGGTTTGCAGGAGATCAAGTTGGATTCATCTGTATCTACCAGGCCCCCGGGTGTAGGCAAAAACACGTAGTAACAGATACATATTCAATCTGTTCTGTTTGCCCCACCTTTCTCACACTTTCCTCTTTCTTTTTGCGCATTTCTTCTTCGAGCTTTTTTCTGTTCTCTTCATGCCTTTTTCTTCTGATTTCGCGTTCAGCTTTGACATCCTTCCACTAGTATATGTTGTTTTTTTTCGAAATCCTTTTCATGTTTTTTATTCGGACAACATATGAATACATTCCCAGGGATGCTGCTGTACTTCCATAGTGCATTTCATCAATTGGAAATTCTTTCATATTTTTGTTCGACTTGAAATGCACTTTTTTCTTCTTTTTTTGCTTCAGATTGATTGAAAATAGGCATGGGAACCGGTGACTCAATGATTTGGAACTTGTGAGGTTCCGCTATCATGTCTTTGAGAGTCGGTGATATGGGTTGTGGTGCTGGTTGTAATATCCTGATTTTTTAAGTTGGTCAAATTTATTTTTCTTTTTAGAAATAGAAAGTATAGGTCGTCACGAGTTCGTCACATTTTTTGGTGAATTATTTGAGTTCCCAAATTATTTTTAACAATTTTTAGAAGTTTCGTCGAAATCCTATCGTTTTGCCACGTGGCGCGTCCTCATTGGTCAACGAGTTTTCTTAGTGACCAAGGATTGCCGCCATTTATTTCAGGTCTTATCCAATTTTCTATTAGTCATCTTGACACTTGTCAAGATGTTGTAAGGTGATGGTGGTTTTTCCAATTGTTGACATGTGGCACAAAAATGTACCAATAGATGGGTGGCACATGTCATTCTCTCTTCCTATAAATAGGATCAGCCCTCATCTCTCTTCATCTTTTCTGCCGATTCACTCTCTCTCCCTCATCTTTTTCTCTCTACAATATTATTATTTTATTAGATTTGCGACGAAACTTCCGCGGATCATAACTTTTTATCCGTAACTCCGATTCTGAATCCGCGAGTGGCTACAGATTCGTATCGACGCGATCTTTCTATTCATAATAGTTAGAGTTAGATCCAACGGTGATTTCTAGAAGGCTCGTTTTAGGTTGCTCGATTTACGATCTAGATCTCGATTCAGTTCGTCGAGGTGAGTGGTTTATGTAATGTGTTTCAAATGTTCTTATATGCTTTTAAAAGTAGTCGAAAAACATGTTTTGATCTATTTATAAAATATGTGGAATTATATATGTTTGGTGATATTTAGATTCTCGATTGGTTGTTGCGTATACATAATGTTGGAAATCATGTGTTTTTGCTTTGAATTATATTACATGATCATGCATTTCATGATGGGAAAATAGTGAGATTGGAAGTTGAAGAGAACATGAGTGTCTGGGAACTATTATTGAAAATAAAACATTTCGTGTAGTTGAGTTAACTCATGGGGACATCCAGTAGTTATGATCAGCCCACATGTGAAGTTGGGGGAAAGTATGCCCCTTCGACGCCAGAAGTCGATAAAATGATCTTTTTTGGGTTTCGGGACTGGGGACCATGAGTATAACAAGAAAACTAACGAAAGAAGAAAAAAATATATATTTGAGGACGGTGGAAAGTGTGAGGAGGAACATTACATGCATGCATTGTTATTATGTTATATGTTTTGGATTGCTTGAGTTGTTTATTTATTGTTGTTAATTGTATTGTGGTCGATGTGAAATATATGTTATACGTATTTTGTAGCGTGCGTAAAATGACATGGCTTTACTGGCATATTACATAGGGCACTCACTGAGCGCGTGGTTTTGCTCACACACCCATTTACTTGCTGTTTTTCGAGAAAAGTGTTTAGTGTCTGTCGAGTCGAAGTGTCGGATGAGCCTAGGATGGAGAGCCTAGAAAGAAGTTGTTTTTATTTTTTATTTATATTCCGCTTTGTAACATTTAACTCACACTTTGGGATCGGCGCCGGGTGCCTAAAAAACCCACCGACGCCGGGACCGGGGCGTGACACTGGTGTTGCTGGTAGTGTGCTCATATTTGCTGCTAAGATTTATACTGGTTGCTGCGGTGATTGAGCGGGAGTGTTGTAAGCTCCCCATGGAGATATGATTCCTGACAAGATGTTGAAAGAATGCAATTCTGTCACTGGTGTCTTTGGTGACCATCTTGCCTCGTCTGGGATTTTTTGATGATATGTTAAAGTTTCTTCTTTGTCAGCTGCGCGATAGGAAAATTCTATGAGATAACTGTTACTGTTATAGTTACTAATACAGATACTCAGATGATAGTTACTCAGTTCAGTTGATAGTTACTCAGATAGTCACACAGATAGTTAATCACATGATAGTTAGTCAGATAATTACTAAAATACTTAAACAGATAGTTACTGAAATGATAGTTAGTAAGGTAGTTACACCGATAGTTAGTAAGATAGATACTTAGTTGATAGTTACTAAAATAGTTACTAAGATGATAGTTAATAAATAGTTTGTTAGATGATAGCTACTAAGATGATAGTTACTAAGATAGTTACTAAAATTGTTATAAATATAGTTACTCAGATAGTGAGCTCTACAGTTACTGAAAAAAACTCACTGACAATTAGTAGTTACTAATGTAGGTACCAAAAGAATTACTATCTGGAAATTGAAACAAATTCTAATTACTTTTGCTTTTTTCTTCCTCTCTTCTTTTCTTTTCAGCCTCTTCTTCTTGTGCTCTTTGTTCAGCCAGCTGACGATTTCTTTCTATTTATTCCTCCACTATTCTAGAAGCGTCCAGCTAATCTGCTTCAAGTACTTTTTCTTCTTCATTTTCTTGACTGGTTTCCTCCACTTGAGCTTTCTGACCTTCTTGTTCGGCTTCATTTGCCAAGTTTTCCAGGACATCTGATTGAGGTTCTTGTGGTGTCATCTCCATTGTGTCGGAGAATTGAGTTAGCGCGGCCACAATTTTCTTCTAGCTCTCTAAGTCAGCCTTTAATTTCTCATTTTCCATGGTTTGTGCCGTTGCAATCTGCTTCAGCACCACAATTTCCAGTTCTGTAGCTTCTAATTGTTCTGACAGCTGCGCCAATCTGCTCTCTCTTTCTTTTAACTGTCTCTCTAAATCTGATATCTTCTTCTGCTTTAATTTGAGCTGTTTTGATAATTTCTCGCTCAGCATTGGAGTTTGCTTTTGGTCCCTTTCAATCTGCTCGTTTTGTTGAGGTTCATCTTCGTTCTGTTGAGCTTCATCATCATAATCACTGCTGCTCCCCTCCATGTCTTCGTTGCAGTTTGCAAAATGTTTCTGAAAAAAATAAAAGAACAATTACTGACACAGTTAACATATATCTACAGTTCCTAACACAGTTACTAAAATGATAATTACTAAGATAGTTATTAACGTGATATTTACTCAGATGATAGTTTCTCAGATTATAGTTACTTTACTAAGATGATTGTTATTCAGATGATAGTTACTCAGATTATAGTTACTAAGATAGTTACTACTCAGATGATAGTTACTCAAATGATAGTTACACAGATGATAATTACTCAAATGATAGTTACTAAGATAGTTACTACTCAGATGATAGTTACTCAGATGATATTTAATAAAATAGTTACTACTCAGATGATATTTAATAAAATAGTTACTAAGATTATAGTTACTCAGATAGTTACTAACATAGTTAGTCAGATAGTTACTAATATGATAGTTACAAAGGTAGTTATTAAGATAATACTTATCGACAAGTCTTTGAGCTGATACTTCCACATTTTTTTCTTCAACTGTTCGAGGTCCCATTTTCTGATCAGATGATGTTCATCCTCCCTCCCTGGAATAGGGTGCACCATTTTTGTTTTCATGCACAGCCAATATTGTTTTTACCAAATGAATGTTAGTTTATAATAAGCAAAATGAAACATTACAAAAAAAAGAATAAAGGAAGACAAAACTCGCACACTTACCAGAATGACATGAATACTTCCTCCTGTATTCTTCGATGTACTGTCTGATTTCTTGTATTTACTGAGACATATTTTCAGGAAGATTTTGACTTCTTTTGCCCAGGCATAGTTAGAAGTCTCACCTAAATCCTCCACAGCTCTTATCATGTCTATATGGACGGTTCTTTTTGCATTTAGGAAGATAAGCTTGATTAGAATGTCAATGATTATCAGCCTTGCTACATTCTCATCTCTGCTCAGTCTTTCCTCATCAGATTGAGGATTCTTGTTCAATTCTGCTGCGATGGTTTTATTCACAGTCTTTTTATTTACTTCTTTCGCTTGTCCGAAAAATCTCATCACAAAATCAGAAATGGGCGTCGCTTTTCTCTATGTAGGTTCATGTACGGTGTAGCCCCATAATTTTTGAAACATCTGATGATTTGATTCGGAACCTCTTTCCAACAAACTGAAACTCATCTCTTACGTGATCGTTAGCTTCCAGCTCCATCCCCACCTGGTTGTTTGACTTTGAACCGTAAACAAGGTTCTGGTGGAGTGCTTGAAACAGCTTTGCAAACGGAGTGCTCTCAATCAGCTCTACTACTGCTTGAGGAATTTGGCATCCGTATTCTTTAAAATTCGGTATGGTGCTTCTGAATTGTACGGTCTGCACCTGTTTCTTATGTTTCTGCTCATTTTAAAACACAATTACTATGACAGTTGAATAATAGTTATTATTATATTTAATAGTTACTTTTGATAGTTACAATGATAGTTACTAGTTATTTGTTGATAGTTACAATGATAGTTTCTATGATAGTTACTAGTTACTTTGATAGTTACTAGCTAATTTGATAGTTACTATGATAGTTACTAGTTATTTTGATAGTTACTATGATAGTTAATAGTTAGGTGAGATAACTACCATAGTTAGTTACTAGTTTCTAGTTTATGTGATAGTTGCTATGATAGTTACCAGCTACTGTGATAGTTACTATTATAGTTACTAGCTAATTTTAATAGTTACTATGATAGTTACTAGTTACTTTGGTAGTTACTTACAGGACTTTGCAGTTGATGTTCTTCTCCTTCTTGTTTTTTTTATCACATCAAGCTTCTTTGAATATTTATCATCATCTTCATCAATTTCATACTCAGATTCACCAGCAGTACTAGATGTATCATCTTCATTTTCATTATCATCATCACCCTCATCATCTTGTTGTCGTTTTCTTTTCTTAGCTTTACTTGCTCTTTCTTCCCTTATCTGCACATTTGATAAGCAGAGTTAGTATGACAGTTTTTTCAATTATAACACAGTTACTAGGATATTTACTGAAAAGAAACACAGTTACTATGACAGTTACCTACTGATTGTCGTGTTTGCTTTCCTTTTCTTGCATCAGCAACATCTTTATCATCATCGCTTTCATTAGCTTGTTTTCTTTTTCTTTTGTCAGCTGCCACTACCTTATCTTCTACCTGTTCTGCTTTCTTCTTCTGTGCTCCCGTCAATTCATAGTTAGATGATTTATACACTAACATTTGCATTACCAACTGCTTAATAGTTACACTAACAGTTACAGAAAAAAAAAATTTCGGTTACAAAGATAGATAGTTACCTTGTGATGTTTTAGTTTTCTAATCATTTTTTATGTATGTTCATCATTCCTTTACTTTGAACATATCTCGTGTTGTACATCGTCTTCACTGCTGTTGATATCTTTTTCTTGACTATTTCTCACTTTTGGTGCTATTTTCTGCATATGTGAGGGAAAAAAGTTACCAAACAGTTTGATAGTTACTAGAATAGTTACTGTTATAGTTTCATGCAGATAACACAATTTCATTCATTCACACACACACAAACACTCATAATTTTTAGCGCTTAAGTAAAATTCAAAATAAGAGCAGTTATATAATAGTTACTTTGATAGTTTCAACCATTTTAGTTTTGAACAAAATGTTCTATAACATCTATAAACACTGTAAATATGTATTAAACCTAAAATCATCTTCTAAGCTATCATCTAATCAACTCAGTGTAAACATCTTAGATTTCTCAGCCCCTTCTTCAGATTTCTCATACTCAATCAATCTACTTAGTGTAAATCATCTTAGATTTGAATGATCTGTTTAAATTCCGGGTACAATATCACCAATTCGATTCTCTATTTGCTCAATTTTGATTTCAAACTTCAAAAATTCAGATCTCATCGATTTGTTTTAAAACCGGACAAAAAAGTATGTGAAATGTTTTCTATGTTTGTTACCTGTAACTAGATTGGACATCCGGTACGGCGATGTGGAGCAGCAACGGTGGAGAAGCGACGCAACGGTGGAGAAGCAACTGGACGGTGGATAAGCAGCTCGGTGGAGAAGCAGCGGTGACGGTGTAGATTGATTCGGAGAGACGGAGACGTATGAGGATAGAAGGAGACGATGTTGATTCGGAGATGTATAAGGAGAGAAGGAATCGAAGAGAATGTTTGGCAGAGAATAAGAAATGTAATAGTAGTAGAGTGAGGAAGTTGAGTCAGTGGGAATAGTAGTGGTGCTATGTAACCACCCAACGGGATCGTCTACCCACTACGTTTTCAGTAACTGATCAGTTCTAATTCCGTTACAGTGGCATATATCGTAATTATGTAATATTTTATGGTTCTTTGTTAAACAATGTCCTTTTTTATGAACATGCCAAAGTTCAGATTTTTTTTCTAATTTTAGACCTTCAAAAGCCCTTAATTATAAAAAGCCAAAAAATAAAATACACACACACACACACACACACACACATATATGTCTTTCCTGCAAAAAATTTGGTGTGAAAACTTGTAACAATTTTCTTAAAATTAAATTTATTCAAACTAACGAGGTCAAGACCTGAAAGTTTGAAATAATCATCTTCACGTGACTATATTATATAGGGTAAATTCCTCCTCTGGTACCTGACGTACGGCCAATTGGACACTTTGGTACCCAACGTTTCAAAGAGAACAGTTTGGTAACTGAAGTTAAGTTTTATGTGATACTATGGTACTTATGTTGACTTCTTTGTTAAATGTAAGGAGTAAAATTGACATTTAGATATTATTTAAAAAAAAAAATTAAAAACATGAGTGTTATGCATTTAAGGCTATTGGTCATTACCTTGATATTCATCTTTAAAAAAAAAAAAAATTTTGAGAGAAAATAAATATGATTTAATTTTTTGTCAAAAGAAAAAAATATGAATTAAACTTTTGATATCTGTTGAAGGTAAAATAATTGAAATTTTTTTAGTAAATCTAGTATTTATGATTTGAACATCCACGATAATACATTTGGTTGATTAGATATAACTCTACGAAGTAGTCTTGTGAGTGTTTACATTACCACGATTGAATTTCTTAACTTATGTTTCCAACATAACTAAATAACATTAAAAAAAATGCATGTTTTAACCCAAAATATTAAAAAAATGCAAGTTTTTATTTTATTTTTATAGATTATACTTAAATGTCAATTTTACCCCTTACATTTAACAAAGAAGTCAACATAAGTATCAAACTGTCACATAAAACTTAACTTCAGGTACCAAACTGTCCTTTTTGAAACGTTGGGTACCAAAGTGTCCAATTGGCTATACGTCATGTACCATAGGAGGAATTTACCCTATTATATATATATAATCTTTCATTCCGTATACATATGTATAAGGGTAAATTCCTCCTATGGTATATGACGTATAACCAATTAGACACTTTGGTATCCAACGTTTCAAAAATGACAGTTTGGTACCTGAAGTTAGGTTTTATGTGACACTATGGTACTTATGTTGACTTATTTGTTAAATGTAAAATGGTAAAATTGACATCTAGGTATTATTTATAAAAATAAAATAAAAACATGTATTTTCATAATCTTTTTTCGTTTAAAACATGCATTTTCTTAATGCTTTTGGATTATGTTGAAAATATAAGTTAAGAAATTTAATCGTGGTCGTATAAACACTCACAAGACTACTTCACATAGTTATATCTAATCAACCAAATGTATTATCGTGAGTGTTCAAATCACAAATACTAGATTTCCTAAATAAAATTTCAATTATTTTATCTTCAACAAAACCCAAAAAATTAATTCATGTTTTTTTCTTTTGACAAAAACTTAGTTTATGATTATTTTCTCCCAAAAGATAAAAAAAAATTATGAATATCAATGTGATAACCAATAGCTTTGGATACATAACACTCATGTTTTTCATTTTATTTTTATAAATAATACATAAATGTCAAATTTACCCCTTATATTTAACAATAAAGTCAACTTTACCCCTTATATTTAACAAAAAAATCAACATAAGTATCATAGTGTCACATAAAACCTAACTTCAGGTATCAAACTGTCCATCTATGAAACATTGGGTATCAAAGTGTCAAATTGGTCTTACGTCAGGTACCATAGAAGAAATTTACCCTATGTACAATTATCCAGAGTGAACTTCTTTACACCATTTTCAGTTTTAAGTTATAACAATGTTTATTTTTTATTTGTATTTATATTTTTATAAGAGCACGGTTAGACATATATTGAGGGAAATACTCATTCGATTCTAAGGGTTATGAGTTTCACAAACAGTGAATTAAATTTATTAACTGTACTTTTATGTTGCAATAAATTATGACGGAAATGGAGTTAGAAGTGACTGTTTTCAAACTTCGATCAATGTTTTAATGACAATAATGTGTTTATTTCCTTCACGGTTCAATACTTCCAATTCCAAATTTATAATTTGTTTTACTTTGATATGTGACAATTTATTAGTTTCTTATGATATCTCATAGCTAAGATCGAACAACCAACCTTTTCTTCTCACACTACTAATAGTAACCGATAACTAAATTGAAGCATATCTCATTTGTCACTTTAAATAACAAAAGTTTTCTAAATTGTTAACTGTCATGTATGATTTTTCTTGTCATGTTAAATGTATGCATAATGCTAAGCATATTCATATCATGTTCTCACAGGAGTGTCATGATCAGGCCACATATGATTGTGTACATTATATGCTTATTTTAAGTGATTATATCACTATATCACGAGTAAAACTGTCCTTCATGCATATATGAACTTCACTATAAGCCGCTTTATCCGTCACAATGTTGAATGAAACTAGAAAATTATCCATGAAATTTTTATTAAAAAAAAAAAAAAAACAAATTGATCAAGACAAAAACTCAAACTATTGAAGCAAAATCCGAATGAATAAAATTATGTAAGTGAAGATAAATCCTCCTTAAAAAAAAAAAAGAAGATAAATCCTAGAGGACAAATTTACCAAAATAGAGCTCATAGGAAAATAGAAATAAAAATCATAATAAAGGAACATGTATTAATTCAATTCGGTTTTGGAATGTTCATTTTTGGATTAATGGAAAACCAACATGAAATTTGAACCAAAACCATCAGGTTACTTTTCCTTGAAAGGGGGTTAGGGGAGGCTCCCCTACCTTGTATATATGATTGAAATCATTGATAATATTACTTTGCTTAGAGGGGATATAACACCTTTATCACATTAAAAGCATTACAATTATTCTCGTAGAGAAGATCTTGAATAATAGTTGTACTCTCATCTAATTCGTAAATCACTATTATCATCAGAAAAACTAACAAGCTGAGCTAATTTATTAGCTACGTAATTTGTTTTACGATAAATGTGGCACACTTGTAGAGAAGAAAACACATTCATGTATGTTTTATAATCCTCCACAATACAACCGACATAAATAGGTTGACGTATAGTCCTCCACATTCAGGTACGTGTGATTGCCGTTGAAAGAAAACATTCTAAACAAAAAGTTACCGTAGAAAGTATGGCACAATCACACTCTATTTTCACATCTCCCCAACCCTCATGAAGAGTAGCTCGACCTCCGTGTAACCTGAGATATGCTTTATTAAAATTTTTGGATGACAGATTATTATCTTGTGGCTGTAGTTTAGTGGTAAGAATTCCACGTTGTGGCCGTGGAGACCTGGGCTCGAATCCCAGCAGCCACACCACTGAAATCTTTTTTTCCTTCAAAATTCTATTTCTTTTTTTGTTTTCGCAGTGCTACTGGTCATACGACGCCGTTTGGTCGTCACTCGCTCCAGGTTTATAAACGTAGACCCATTTCACTCCTCGACAAACAATTACACAGAGCTTCTGGCATTGACTGAGACTACTCGCCTCCGAAACTGTAAGATTTTTTCTCTTCGTCAATGTCTGATTTCGTTTCATTTTGATCCGTTAGATCTTAGGATTACCGATGCCCATTCTTGTTCATATTTTTTTCTTTTCTTTATTATGGTGTTGTTTATAGGATTTTGAAGATCTGAATTGTGTATAAAGTGTTAAGTGTGATGAATTTCATCTTGAATTTAAACATGGGTTTGTAGTATAATGCTTGATTTTGTAGAAAGAATCTATCTTTACTCAGTAGGTCGTAGTTGGGTTTTGCGAATTGATTCGAGCAATGATTTCTAGAGGGAAGCATAAGAGATTTCAATTCCCATACACAATTTAGTACGTTAACGATTAACGAAATGTTTACCAATTTAACAGAATTAGGAATAATTATTTTAATAAAAAGATTAGTGTTGCTAGAACTGTTTAGTATTAAGGTTCTTGGTTGTGAGAGTCGAGCAGTGTTAAGGTTTAGAACAAAATTGGTGTGGCTAGAGCTCTTAGGTTAAAGCTCCAACTGAACAAACACAGTTCTCTTGGACATCGAGGGCCTTGATCTCGGTACATCACTATAATTGCATAGAATGCTGCCGTTGCCACTTCTGCTGCAAGCTGTGGTTAAAATTTTGGGCCCAACAAACCCAGCATCAAACTAGGATAACTCAAACAGGTTTATAAGAGTAGTTTAGTATGTTAATACTTGCTGCGTGTAAAACTGTTTCATGAGGACCATGCATTTTCCCTTTTAAAACTGGTGATTGATGAATGGTCAAAAGCCTCGCCACAGCCAACCTAATCTCTTTCATGGCAACAGTTGATTCGCTGTCTTTTTGAATTTTTACTTGTTGGGCTGACAAGGTTTACCAAAGAACTGTCATCTGAGGCAGTGATGCTGGTGCTTCCCGCATAATTCTATATACACTCCGCTTATTTTTGTGGTAGAGCTGCCAGGATTGACTCCTTTGATATCCCCTCATGTGGCACATACTTTGGCACTAAGAACTTTGGCCGATAAACCAATTTCCTCCATATGTTGATTTCTTGGTTTAATGATTTTGTGTTTGATAGCTGCTCAACGTCTCTTACTTTCGGCTCGTATCTCTGATTCTTATTAGTTACGCTCTCTCAATACTTGTCGGGTCTTAATGCACATATCTATTAGGGTTTGAACTCCATCTGATGTTTGATTTGGGTCCATTACAAAGTTACTTTCTGTTGCATCCCTATTTAACAAGTTCGGAAAGTGATATTGTGGTACAATTCATCCTTCTAAAGTTCAGAATTTTATTTGATGTTCCAGATGTTTGACGATCAGGACCTGGGCTTCTTTGCCAATTTCCTTGGCATCTTCATCTTTGTTTTGGTAATCGCGTATCATTATGTGATGGCTGACCCAAAATATGAATAGATCTACCATTTTTGCTATTGGTAGAGATGTCCTGTTACTTTTGTAGTATGAGTGGTTTCACTATGGATACAACTGAATTTAATTAAAGGGTTACTATGCAATATGAATGCTCACTGTTATAGACATGTGACTGTTGTTCACTTCTAATTTCTGCTTAATAGGAAGTTTGCAGCACATTATATTTATGGATACTGGCTGTGTTAAAATTTAAATGTGGTTATAGTGTTTGATGAGTTGTTGGTTCTGTTTTGTCTTAGCGTTCTTAGAAATTGCAAAGAACATATTTTAAGGAGTTTTAAAGTTGGGATAGATGAACTGGAAGGATCAGAGGCGACTTCAATGGAACCCGAAAAAAAAAAAATGGAGAAGAGAAAACCTGTAGGTGCATATTCAGAAGGATAAGAATATTTTAGTTAATTTATATATGAACTTTTCAAATTACAACTTGTGCTGGGGATGGTAAACTACATGAAAGAACAAATCTATCAGCTTTGAAAGAAGAAAGATTGGACAAATTTATATGTATCTTTTTGCTAATGGGTTAGACATATTGTCAGCGAAACACCTCTTAGGACTGCCATTTGCCTAGTTTTCCTACTTTCTTCCTTGATCTTCATTTGATTAGTTTTCTTACTTCTTCCTTAATCTTCATCGTTTCTTCGCTCAAACTCCGGAAGCAGAATCCCAGGCTGCTCAAACATAGAACCATTTGGCTCACATCCTTCACTTCATCATCACTGTTACGTAATCTGACAACTGCTTCTTGGATATGTTGAAGGAAATTACTTACAGTGGCCTCAGCCTCAGCCTCACATGTACCCAAAATCATAAACGGGTTTGGTGATATGCCCATTTCACTATCGCATACGCTCTGCGCCGCTGTGTTGAATGCTGTAAGTGATTTCATCGAAGTCACCTGCTCAAGGCATGTTAGTGAATTCCCGATTTTCTCTTTTAGAAGCTTCAGATCAGTATTCAAATGTTGTCTTAGCTCCTGTGAAGCACCTTCAGATTTCTGTGAGATGAAGTCTACATTGTGAGCCACAAAGGGTAGAAGATCCGTCATTTTCGACATAGATCCTAGGATCCTACTGTAACAATCACCTTCGAAGGGCAAGAACCAGAAATTAGGCTCTGTCTTAGCTTCTTTGATGAAGTTATCCAGTTTATTGACATGAGATTTTAGCTTCCTGTGCTTTTCTCTCAGTCCAGTAGAAGCTGGTACGCATAGGTTTATGTCTTGGACACAATCTCTGAGTGCCCCCAAGCTCTGCGAAAACTGATTTTTGGCTAGGGTCGCTGCTCTCATAGGGTAGAAGAGAACCTCTACTAAAGTGAAACAAATCAATCCAATGCAAGCCTCTGCAATTCTTGCAACTGCAAACTCACTTGGTTGGCCATAATTTTCTCTTCCCAACATTAGCAACGCCCCAATCGCTGCTGAGATCCCACCAGCTTGGCCATACATCTTGCTATCCCTAAGAAAATGAGTGAAGACAATCCAAGGTAAGAGCGGTAAGAGCCTTAGCTCGTTCACTCTTTGGAAAAGAAATAAGCATAGGACTCCATAGACTGATCCCATTGCTGTTCCTTGTGCTCTAGCATTCGCAACTGTAAAAGTTGGTTGTCGTCCTGTTACGAAGCTGATGGCAATGGTGAGGCCCGACCAGTACCCTTGTCTCCTGTTGTAAATCAAACCAAGTAACACAGCAAGGCCTAATGCGATTGAGCACTTGAGGGCAAAAATAAAATTCGGAACGCTTGGCGTTATGCTTCTCCAGACCCGTTTACAGATACAATGTGGTTGAGTTTGTGAATCACCTCTTTTCCCTTTGCAGTTTGGATTGTTCCCAGGATGCCGAGCAATAGGGAGGTCACCTGAGAGGAGTTCCATGCAGTACAAGAAGAACAAAGCTGGGAGATTTGGATGGGTTGTTGTGGTGGTTTTGTTAGTCCAGAGGGGCTTGTCCAAGCTCTTAACTTCTGGAACTGTTGCTGCTTCAGAAGGCATAGAGTACTTAGATTGCAGCAGTTTTAGGCTCATTTGTAGTTGTGAGTTACGCAAACGATCTCTCAACTCGTCGTTGATATGATCGATAGGAAAGGAAGAACAGGAAGATAAAGCCATGTCCATTCCCCTAATTGGTATGTCCGTTTCTTGCAACCTATGTCCCAAGTCCCTATGGTTTGGTCTTAGAAATTTGATATCTGGTCTCTCCCACAACATACCATCCTGCTTAAGATGAAAGAAAGGACTTTAGTGAACTGAACTCATAGATTTGATCACACCTATTTCTTTCGGACTTTCATGATCGAGTGAATAATACTTACTAGATTAAAATTGATACTTTGAAGAAGCTTAGCTGCTGCTTTGGAAAGAGATTTTCCTTGAGAAATGGACTCAAGTGCTACTCTATCGTCTGCGACAGATATCGCTTCAACAAAACGACCTAACCTCTGCGAGGCATTTTCGGCATAGAGTCGCCATGATTTCTTAACCTGTGAAATTTAACACCAAAGAGAGTTAATTTATATCTGCGTGCAACTAAATACATACTTGTTCGTTTAGTCAACTGCTACAGAATGCAGATATGTAACAAAGAAGGAAGATAGAATTTAAGATATGATTCCCGAGGTTAATCTAGGGTCAATATATATTATTTGGTAAGAGTTTTTTGGACTAAATACAGAATCACCAGCAAGCTGTGCTCAAAGTTAAACCCTATTGGACAACTGGACAAGCAATGCTTCGATGTGGTTAATTCTAATTCAAGCAAAGAGTTGCATGCGTATGTTACATCGATCATTTTGTAATTGGTAAAGAAGACAATCAGACTAGGCGGAATAGCTCTATGTATTGCTTGCAACTGGACCACGTATCCCATGTATGCTTGCTTTGGATCGACCAAGTCATTATCTAAACAAATTTATACACGTGTATAAAAATGATTATGTAATAAGATATTTATACCTACGTATATAGGAATGATTATGGAATAAGAATTGACTTAAAAATAAGCTAATTATTTCATGCATTCCGGCAATTAACCTCATCACGATGCCATTTGCCGAAGAAGTTGGAGAAACAAAATGCTTATGTTAGACTGTCAACTTTGATGACATATATATTAGCCGATTTAGAAGATGGAATGTATTATAGTTGGCATCACTTCTGGCTGGTTCATCTGTCAACCCTCTTAGACTTCGGACTAGTTCAACTTGCATTAATATACAACTCAGAGTTGTAAAACGTTATCAATTAGCTGTTGATTGATAGTATCTTCAAGAATGGCTCCATACGCTACGTCGGTACGTGTTTCCCAAACACCTCCAGCACTCTTAACCGACGAAAATATGGCTATTTTTGACCATTTTTGTTGTCGGTAATGACATTCTGTGTCGTAGTGAGTGTTAATTGGAAGTGCAAACTAAGAGTGAACGATTAAGCTAATTAATTATATGTATTGTTGGTAAACTCTATTTCCTAATAACTTGCTTTGTTTAGTACGTAGACTTCTTGAAACGATGGCCGGGGAGTGAGGCTACATTTTATGTTTCTCCATATGTAGTTCTCCGTTCCAGCTATAACATCTGTAATTTTAAGACTAACTAACATGAACTTTGTCGTTCATAAACTGAAAACTGCATCCGAGTATCTTACTAACCTAACTACGCTCGGGCTTTGTTAGCTAATTTTCTAACACGAACACGATGACATCGGGTTGTAGAGAAGTATATCGTGAATGGTTTACTACTCAACAGCTTAAACTTTTGGCGTCTAGTATCAAAACCTTGCTTTCTTCCAGCGCAAATAGCTAATTCTCATTCTCATGTCTTTCTTGTTATGCGAGGCTACGCTTTCTGGAACGTGATGGGGATCGGAGTATTTAGTTACTGTCTAATTGGATTGTGATGCAAACAAGGTTAACAAATGCATATATCAACTGCGTACTTATATATAATACCTCATAGTAAGCTAGCCGAGGATATGGAAACATCATAGCAAGAACAGAAGCCACAGCTCCAAGCGCCGTACTCGCCGCCACCTGAGTCGGGTGCATGACAATCTCAGTACTAGCACCATGAACGACAGTACCCACGTAAACATTCACAAACTGCCCAAACGCTATCCTCTTGGACATCAAGTGCGTCGACCCCGGCAGCGCCACCACAAACACGCTGACAGCCACGGCCGCGGCCGCCACCTCGTTAGTGAACCGTGCTGGTCCGACCAGCCGCAGGACCAGCACGGAAGAAGCCATCACCTGGCAAGTAGCGTAGAGCACGTGCCAGCAGCTCATAAGGGTCTGGCCGAGGGTTGCGTCCGAGACTACAAGGATTGTTGTCATGTAAGAAAACGAGGGGTAGGTTAAGAAATTGCGGATAGGTTTCGGGCTGTATAGGGTGGTGCAGCCGACTATGGTGCAGGCCAAGGCGGTTCGGAGAGCAGCAGCTAAGCGCACACGCCATAAGGGATGGATTTGGCTCCCCATTGTTGGAGAGGATGGAATCATTTTGATGGAAAGGTGTGATATGCTAAGTCCTTGATTTGTAGGGGAGAGAAGATACACCTTTGCTCTTTGAGCTGAGGATGTACGTCTGCTGACGGAGAAGACTACTATTATATATATAGAAGAAGCTTGTCAAGCAATAAAAAATATATACATGGAACTATGGAGGTTTACTGTTGTTGGGATACAAGTGAAATAAGAGTTGTGGAATAAAACAGATAAAATTTGATAGATAATATAAGAAGGTTGAAAGAAATAGAAATGCATTTGTATATATTTTATGCTTTCTAAGGTTTGACTTTTGATATACGAGAGAAGGAATCGAATTCGGAAACTCTACAACACCTGAATACCATACTACTAAATCAAATGATAGTGATAAAATAAACCATTTATTTTGTATATATGAAGCAAAAACTATCGAAGACGTTAAGTATGAGAGAAATAATGAGGTCGTGATGGTATAGATTTTGGGGATATGTAATTATTTTTCTATAGAACTATGGAAAACTTTGGACAATTTAGATTACGTTTGCATTTCTTGCTTTCTATATTTCTTCATTGAAGAAAACAAGGGATACCAGTAAGAATAGGGACCTTTGTATTATTAAGAACAAAAGTATGGCATAAGCAGCCTCCCTATATTGGCCTTACATATCACTTGTAGGCTTGTAGCTAATATACGCTTCTACTCTATTTGATCAACTGCAGCATAAACAATCAATCTGCTAAACAAATTTGAAGCTACGTACGTACCAGTATCTTTTATGTCAATGTTGATCATGAATTTGGGTTTTGCATGTTTGTCCTATAGCTTTTGTAAGCACTGATCATGGCGCACTTAGATTTGAGATTGTTCTTTTTGTTTGGTCTTCACTAAAACCCCATCATTGAGGAACAGCTTCTGTTTATAAATACTATCGCATGAAAGTGACTTAAAAAGTTGTAATGGAATTGATGGGGCGTTGATTAAACAAATACTCAAACAGTTAGCCCTCCAAAATAAGAATAGTCTTTTCTTTTAAGCTTTCAGTTAAGTTAACATTTGATGATGATTAACAAAACATCACTCTCTTCAACAAAATAGGAATCCTTGGTTAAAACCCTCCCTGAACAAGACTCCAGGAAGGTTTGAACGCAGTCGACGAAATTCGAATACGGATTTATTGAAAGGTATTTTGTCCATCCAATTTACTGAAAGGTTTATACCTAACATTTTTTTTGAAATAAAAAAGGGGCATTTTGAATTTATACATGGAAAAATGAACTCTAATTTGAGCATTTTTCCAGGAAAGAGAATTTTCATCAGAAATGTCATTTCTGTACCGAACCCATTACTATGTCAGTCGACATGAGCTGAGGTGGAGATCATTCTTACTTTTTCTTTCTGTGAATTACATTGCAGATCGAGTTGGGAATTGAGGATACATCAACTGTCAAAGTCTCAAAAATGCAAAAGAATTGGGTGAACCACAAGCTAGCAAGCTGGTAATAAGTTGACAAGTAGTGCAGTGTCAGACTGATGGGGATCCATCAGGGTACTTAACACGGGATTCCAACATTCACTCAACAGACATCAGAAATAAGGACCAGCCAACTTATAAAATAGGACAAATCCATGTAATAAATAAACTGAATTTATTCATAAAACATAATCTTCCTAACAACTATTACAAAACCCATATATATAGGGTTTACAAAACTTAGAGCATTAGCAGTGGGGACCTATATTTGAGTCCTTATTTGAAATTTGGGTAAAAAAAAGTGGATTAGGCCTTGTAGTAGGTCAGAAAAAAAAAAGACCCAAATTAGTCGGAGAGTCAAATGTTGGATCAAATTTGACCCAAAGTGTGAGAAAATTTACTTTGGACTCAAAACTGGGACCCACCAAATTAGGCTGTTGTTGACAGTAGCCACAGAAGGGCTACAACAGGCCCACAGACCCGCAGCCAGTGTACCCGGGGCCGGCCTAGGGCCCGGGACCGGATCACCAGCACCCGGACCCGGGGTCCAGCAGTCTACCTTGCGACCAGGGGTCCGGGGACCGGGGGCGCCAACCTGCCAAAGAGGTCACCAGAGCTGCCCTTTGGTATGCGAACAGAAGGAAACCAGTCCCACATCGAAGAGTGAGGCCAGACCTCACGCCCGGCCACCTATATAAGGGCCTCAACTACCCTCATTAATAGGTAACTGATCTTTCCAACCGCTTATCATACGTGCTTAAGTTATCTATTCATCCCAACTGTACTAACTTAGGCATCGAAGAGGAGAAGACCGGCCCGCCCGGTATTCCCCTTAGTGAGCAGGTTTACAGGAGATCACGCTTGGATTCATCTGTCTCTACCAGACCTACAGGTTTGTGCAGAAACAATTGGCGCCGTCTGTGGGAAGCTTAGATAAAAACCACGTAAGCATTACCAATGGCAGAAAGCTCAGAAGCAGGCCAGGAAAGAAATGCCACCGAGAAGTAGCGTGTTGTACCAGGGCAAGCGCTCATCTCCACCCCGGTCGTCACGCGAGAGCAGCGCAGCGACCAGGGCAACCAGGAAGACGGGAGCTGTGGGAGGCCGACCGGCACGCCGGGGCCATACCATGATAGCTCGCGCGGGAAAGGCCCGGTGAAGGGCGACCAGCCAGCGCACCGGGGCTTTTCGCTGACGTTCTCGGACAATCCGAGCGACAGGGAGGAGAGCCCGCTCGGTGACAGTGACCGGGACACCACGTACAGCCCCGACCGGCACGATATGGCGGGGGAGATACGGGCGATGGCAGCGGAAGTCGGTCGCCTGCTCGAGGAGGGCGACCGGGATAGAGCAAAATCCAATGCCTGGTATGAGGAAATGGAGGCGGTGAACGCTGCCCTGGTAGCCGCTCTGGAGAGAGGACAGCAGCGCAACGACGCTATGACCAGGGCACATGCACCCACGCCAGGCCGATCTCAGCGGTTTGAATCGGGACAGTCATCGGGCGGAAGGCCCGGCGACCCCGAGCGAGCGGAGTCCCCTGCCGGCACGGCCCCCCCAAAGAGTACGCCGACGCCACGGCAACCACACGCTTCATTCGAGGATGAAGTCATGACCCCGACTGCACGGGCATTGCAGGTACTCACCGACACTGTGTCGGATCTGAAGGCCCAAATGGAGGCCAACGAGAGAAGAGCGGCGCGGCCGATGGAAGGCGCGCGATTCAACAAGCGCATAGGCCCTTTCTCGCACCGGGTTCTGGAATCAGGGAGGTCTGGTAACCAGAAATCCCTAAATCTCACGTACTCAGGATCCGGCTGCCCGTACCAGCATCTGGACAGTTTCCGGTCCCAGACGTGTGCCAAGGACTATTCCGAAGCAGTATGCTGCAACATTTTCCAGGAAACCCTGTCTGGAGAGGCGCTCACCTGGTTCTATGAGCTTCCGGCAAACTCCATCGAGGCGTTCGAGCAGTTGGCCGACCGGTTCGTAGGCCGCTTCATCCTCCGGGTCGAGGGAGCCCGGACATCGACCATCCTCTTCAACTGCATGCAGGCACCCGGCAAGGAGCTGAGGACCTTTGTCAACCGCTGGCAGACGGCGACGGCCGGGGTTCGGAACCTCGACAAGGGTATCGCCGAGATGGCGTTCAAACAAGGGCTCCGGCCGGGAAAATTTTCCTACGCCGTACGGGTGGAACTCCCGCAGGGTTATGACGAGCTAATGGCGATGGCCATCAGGCATGCTCAGGTCGACCATGAAATGTACGGGCAGCACCTGCTGAAAAGAAAGCAGGACGAGCAGCAGGAGGACCACCCCCGGGAGGAGCACCCCCCTCCCGGCCAAGAAGACAAGGCCAGCCAGCGGAGCGAGAACCGAGGTGCCCGGCCGAGCCGACCCAGCAGAAATTGGGGGCAACGGCAGCAGAGGCCCTATCATGACAAACCCCAGGGCGAGCACAAGCCGGCGCAAGTACCGGCAAGAACGCCCCCTGGCAATCATGCCAGCAGAACGTCAAGAGGTCTTCACCACCCTAACCTCTTCATACGAGGACATCTTGCACGAGAACGGGAACATCATTCCCCCACCGCCCAGGAGAAAGTACCCAAAGGGGAAGCTTACCCCGGCGCAAACGGGCAAGTACTGCTCCTATCACGATGAAGCTACTCATCGGACGAACAAGTGCTTCGCTCTCAAGATAGCGGTGGAGGGTTTGATTAGCAACGGCCAGCTCCAGCGGTATATAGAGGAAAGGAGAGCAGATCCCGACCGGGAGCAGGGCCAGGCCTGGTAGGCACGCCCAAACCTCCAAGCGGTTAGTTTGACATATCATCGGTTCAACCGCTGTAACATCATGATATGTATGCCAACTATTTTGAGAAAAATTCCACCGGTTCCACCAGTGCAAGTGTATTTATATCCAAGGAGTAATACAAACAAAAACCGTTCCAGCGGGTTTACAAAAAAAAGAGCAAAGCAAAAATCTTAAGGAGCCGCGCTCCCCCCCCCCCCCCCCCTCAGCGGGCATTCCACCAGCTTCTCCAGATGAAGCCGCTGCACCTTCTCCAGCAGTTTGAGGCCCGCCTTCCCCTTCCGGTTGCTCCTCGCCTACCGACTGCTCATGGATATTCTCATCAGCTCCGGCCTTCGGCATTCGAGAGGTATCCAGGTACCCCTTCTCTTCCCACTCCACGTAGGCGTCCGCGATACCCGATTCCCTGGCCTTCTCCAGGAACTTAAGGAACTGATCGCTCTCATGATACTTGAGGACAACCCGCTGGTAAAGCTCCGGGTCCTCTTCTCCAGCCACAGCGGCAGCGGCGGCGCGCACAGCGGCAGCTCCCACCTGGAGCTCATCCACTTTGGCCTCCAACTCGGCCCTCTCCTTTTCAGCCAGCTCCTTCTCCTCCTCGAGGCTCCGGACCTGCTCTTCCAGCTTGGCCACCTGCTTCTTGGCCCTCTCCTCCAGTCTGACCTTCTACCGCTCCAGCCTGGACTTCTCTACTTCCAGATGCTCTCGGGCTTCTGTCAGAGCTGTCACCTGCCTCTTCAGCTCCGGCAGCTCCTCGCTCGGATCCGGCTGGTACAGATTGTACAACAACTACACAACAACAGGGAGCTAATTAGGTAAGCAGCAAAGGTAACGAGTTACGAGCGGTGCCATAGCACCAAGTAATTCTTACCCGGAGGACCGACTCCTTGCACTTTTGGCGGTTCTCCCCCGCCAAGGCTCCGGTGACCCCAGGCCTGTCCAGACCAAGGCCAGCCACATCTGCCGCCAGCTTCCGGACGAAGGGACTCTCCAGACTCCCCCTCTGTTCCTCCGCAGGAGTGGGGCTACTCTGCTGACCGGCAGAGTTTGGAGCAGCAACAGCCTTGTCCCCAGCGGAACTCGACGCACCGCTGACCACCTTGAGCCGCTTTGCCAAGTTCTCACCTGATGACTGGCCGGTCAACGTCACCAGCGCGGAGGGAGGAAAGTCCATGACCCTCCGCCTCTTCTCACCCTGGCCGTCTGGTGAAGAAGATTGTGCGCCTGACCGGGTGACCCTGGTGACTAGCGGGACTGATCCCGGCCGGTACGGAATCCGGTTCACCCCACTAGGAACCTTTGGTGGTCCCCCGGTGGTCTTGCCCTTTCCAGGTCCCGCCTTGGGCGCAGCAGGGTGACTCTTCACACGCCTCAGAATATAGGCGTCGTCCTCAACGTCCATGGCCCTCGGTTCGGCATGAACGGTAAGCCGGCCGGACTCCTCATCCACCGAGGTCCGCGAAACGGCCTCCCCTTTCTCCTTTAGCCTTGAGAGAAGGTCTTCACCGTCCATGGATAAGGTATTGTCAGGTTTGATGACCGCCCGGGAAGATGCACCTGCAGGACAAGCAAAAGGTTAGTGTTTAAAACTCGGTCAGCAGAAATGCCACCGCTAAACCTTGCTACGCACCAGGATCTCGCCCGAGACAGTAGTACTCCAACACCTCCCGCCGAATGAAGTTGTAGGAGATTCGTTTAAGATCGTCCCAGCATCCGAGTATAGTCGTAATCCTTTCCCGCTCTAACTCGGATAGTTCGAACGACTGATCGCCAAGGGGCTGGAAGGCACCAGGAACCCGGTACATCTTCCTCCTCTTCTGCCACTTCCCACCCGCCATCACCACCTTTTTCCTCCAGCTATTATCCACCCAAGAAGACAGATGGGTGATGATAGGCTGGAAACACCGGGCGCTAAAGGTCAGACAATCTCGGGACCCTCGCTTCTTCTAGAAGGATATCCTGTACAGTGCCCGGAACTCGTTCACCGTTGGCATGCTCATCGGGGACAACTCGTATAGGCAACCGAGGCTCAGCAGCCACCTCCACTGGTTCTCGGGAAGCTGCGCGGGAGACACTTGCAGGGCACTGAACGTGTACTGCACAAAATCTGGCAGCGGGAGGGAAAACCCGTGGCGAAATTGGTCTAAGTGTACGGCAACCCAACCCACCTCCGGGTTACAGGCCGATTCTCCGGGATTCAGCGGCCGTAACGCCACCTCATCGGGGATACTCCACGTCTCCCGAAAGGCGGCAATCTCTTCGGGGTTCATACTACCTTCCAGCTCATCGCACACCACGGCCTCTTCCCCACTCCTGATGGTGTAGCTCACGGGCGGAGTGCCAGAAAAGCACACACCGTGTAGGATTTCCTCAGATCCCGAGGACCCGGAAGACGAAACCTCGCCCCGGGAGAGGTCAGCGGCTTCGGCCTCTGGGGATTCCGAACCGAGCCAATCCTCCAGTCTCTCCTCATCGTCCACGACGGGACGCCTATCGGCCGATTCGGAAGCCCCATCAGAGCTTGCAGAAGCCATTTAAACCTAAGGGGAATAAAACAAAACCCCACCGCTGGTCAGCAACAGGCTAGAACAGCGCCCTCTATGGCTCCTCCCCAAGATTACCGCAGCCGCCCCACTTAAAACAACTCACTGTCGGCGACAGAGCCCCCCCCCCGGCCGCAAAACGCCAAAAAGAAAAAGAAAAACACCAGGCAAAGAAAGCAAGACTTACCGATTACTATGCACAACTGAGGAAAGTCCGTCCTACGAAAACACCAAGCAATGGTAGGCAAAGAACAAGAACGCTTGAGGCAACGGATGTCGCAGGGCACCTCCACAGAGCTTTCCCCGGATTCCTCTCTAACCTTCTCTTCTTCTCTCTGAGCCAAAGAGCAAAACAGAACTTATGAAGGCAGAGGAGACCTTTTTATAGATGGGTCTGATTCCCTAGGCGCTTGTAATCTCCCCAATACGCAATCAGGGCAACTCAAACGCCTGTGAATCCAGACCCTCCATCTCAGATCGCTCCCTACTGGCACGTGTCCCAGCATTGGTAAACTTCCCACGCCATCATAACTGACGAGATTGATGGGCTTCCTCCTTAAATGCATGTTAGCCACTTGTCCCGCCTACGAGCGACAGGTAAGGGAGATAGGAGCAGGAACCGAGGCGTCAAGCCCCCCCACTTCCCCAAGAGCCATGGCAGTTCACCGGTTAGGTATCATTCAACCGGCTGCATGGCATCTCCACGACAGCTCACCGGTTATGATTTTTCAACCGGCTCGAAGGCTTCTCACCGGTTATGATCTTCCAACCGGCGCCATGGCAGTTCACCGGTTAGGTATCATTCAACCGGCTGTATGGCATCTCCACGATAGCTCACCGGTTATGATTTTTCAACCGGCCCAAAGGCTTCTCACCGGTTATGATCTTCCAACCGGCGCCATGACAGTTCACCGGTTAGGTATCATTCAACCGGCTGCATGGCATCTCCACGACAGCTCACCGGTTATGATTTTTCAACCGGCTCGAAGGCTTCTCACCGGTTATGATCTTCCAACCGGCTCCACGGCAGTTCACCGGTTAGGTATCATTCAACCGGCTGTATGGCATCTCCACGACAGCTCACCGGTTATGATTTTTCAACCGGCTCGAAGGCTTCTCACCGATTATGATCTTCCAACCGGCTCCATGGTAGTTCACCGGTTAGGTATCATTCAACCGGCTGCATGGTATCTCCTCGACAGCTCACCGGTTATGATTTTTCAACCGGCTCGAAGGCTTCTCACCAGTTATGATCTTCCAACCGGCTCCATGACAGTTCACCGGTTAGACATCATTCAACCGACTGCATGGCTCCACGGCAGTCCACCGGTTAGGTATAGTTCAACCGGCTGCATGACATCTCACCGGTTAGGTAACATTCAACCGGCTCGAGAGCATTTCACCGATTACGAGACATCCAACCGGCTCCATGGCATCTCACCGGTTAGGTATCATTCAACCGGCTCCATGGCATGACACCGGTTATGAGAACATTCAACCGGCATGGGCTTTATACACCTGGGTGAGTTTACATCTAACACATGTACTCTTGTCCAGCAGGATAAAAACCATACATCGCACTGAACTGCGATCAATGTGGGGCTCCATGGCGAGACTTGTCACCTCAACGCCACCCCACCGGGCAGATTGTTTCTCTAACACAGAACAAGTCTCTCCGCAGGTTAACAAACCTGCACATTACCTCAACGCTTATTCCAACACAAGCTGAGAAGAACTAGCCAGTTTTAAACGGTGCTTCAATATGGCCGCAACACCCACCGGGGCACCTGTTGGCTTATTCCACGCTCCAACAGGCCTCCCCGCAGGCTAGCAGTCTTACCCCATGCTTATCCCAACACAAGCTGGGCCGAGCCACCGGGCTACTCCCGGCCTGCCGTTGGTACAATTTCATTTTGGGAACTTGGGGGACTCGTTCTGACATGGCAGAACGCCCGGTCGAGATCCCATACACAATTTCATTTTGGGAACTTGGGGGACTCGTTCCGACATGGCAGAACGCCCGGTCGAGATCCCATGCACTCTCCGGGTTTCACCCCGCTCCATATCTATTGCATGGCGAATTTCAACGCCCCATTATCATCCCATGCACTCTCCGGGTTTCACCCCGCTCCATGCTCATGGTACGACAACACTTGAGCACAATACCATTTGTATTGCAAACATACTCATAACTGTCGCGCATCATCATTAACAGGTACTCACCACGCCTCTTCTGATCGAACGCCCGGTCACGCCCAATCTTCAATACGGACTTGGGAGACTGGGCACCCCGTTGGGTTGGTAACCCTGCGGGTCTGCGGGACAGGAGCAAGACATATTAAGTCCCCATTCAAGATTGCACTTGACCGAGAACTTGGGGGACTTGTTGACAGTAGCCACAGAAGGGCTACAATAGGCCCACAGACCCGACGCCAGTGTACCCGGGGCCGGCCTAGGGCCCGGGACCGGATCACTAGCACCCGGACCCGGGGTCCAACAGTCTACCTTGCGACCAGGGGCCCGGGGACCGGGGGCGCCAACCTGCCAAAGAGGTCACCAGAGCTGCTCTTTGGTATGCGAACAGAAGGAAACCAGTCCCACATCGAAGAGTGAGGCCCGACCTCACGCCCGGCCACCTATATAAGGGCCTCAACTACCCTCATTAATAGGTAACTAATCTCTCCAACCGCTTATCATACGTGCTTAAGTTATCTATTCATCCCAACTGTACTAACTTAGGCATCAGAGAGGAGAAGATCGGCCCGCCCGGTATTCCCCTTAGTGAGCAGGTTTACAGGAGATCACGCTTGGATTCATCTGTCTCTACCAGGCCTACGGGTTTGTGTAGAAACAGCTGTTTTGCTGAACCTTATTGAGACAACGGCTATATTTCTGACGATGCCTAATAATCTTTTGCATGTTCAATTGGTTATTATTGAAGTTGGATAATATCATTATATATTCAAATTCTATATTGAGTTGATATTCAAGTTTACTAACACATGTAATTCACGTTGATATTTGTTATATTGTAATGAATAAAAATTCTTGATTTTATGTTTCATGTCTGATGAATAAATTATATTATTTTAAACTAAGTTTATTAATCCTTTTTTTAAAACTTAATTGGAATGAATGTATACATGCCTAAAAATTAAATCAAACATAAATAAAAGACTCAAGTATGAATATGAGTAAAAAAAAATTGTGTTCTGAACCTACATATGAGTCTAAAAAATTGAATTAAAAATATAGGTCCAAAAATAAGTCATGTACCACTACAGCACAAAAAAAAATAAGTCTTGTTATACACTATTCAGATGGACTCAAATCACTATTCAGGATTATTTGGACCCAAATTTGAGTCTAAAAAATAAGTCCCCACTGCTGATACTCTTAGAGAATAAGTAGGCTTAATCTAATATGAAAAGCAATTATAGGTAAATCCTAAATAATTGTAAAACTATTCCCTAAAAGTACCTAAATAATGAAATATTAAAGATTGTAAATCTATAATTAAATGACTAAATAATAACTTGATGCTGCATCATAAATGTTCCCGTATCAAACTCCCGAGGACGAATTCAAGCCTTTAATTGATAAAATTCCACACAAAATCTTCCATTTGTTGAAGGAAAATACCATAAATGTGCCTTCGTCAAAGTAACTGACGATGACGAATTAGGAAATTAGTATCAATCTGATGTAACGTTTCAATCAGTGTTTATTACCATTATTGTAATTGATGTTTCCATTGTAATCGTCACCCTATATAAAGGGATTCTCTAATGAAATGAGTAGACCAATTCCGATTATTCTACAACACGTTATCAGCACTTTGCTTTAGCCAGAGAGAAGAAAAAAAGAAAAAACCCTAGGCCTTTGTTCCTGAAAAAAAAAAACCTCCAGAAACCCATTCTGCCGACGACAACTTTGTCGGCAGAGCATAAAGATTCTCTGGGCACCCAACAATCTGTTTTGGGCACCCATCGTCTTCTCCGATCTGACCCGTAACCTTCCGGCACTCGCCGATCAACCCTTGACGCCAGCCTCGATCGACCCCGCCCGTCCCAGCGCCGCCAGCCTCGATCGACTCCGCACGTCCCAGCACCACCGCCGCCGCTAGCCCCAATCGGCGTCGCTCGGCCTTGGCCTCCAATCCTTCGACCCAACCACCGATCCCGATCTCGATCCCGATCCCGCCTTCGTCGCCTCCACCTGCCTAGCCCAGTCGACGTGGCCCTCGACGACGATCCGGTTCCGCAGCAGCCCCGCCCCAGATCGCCACTGCAGCCCGGAAGCACAGGAACCCGAAGCACAGGAACCCGGAACCCGATCCAGCTTTTACCGACGACAGCTCGTCGGGAAAAGGCTGCCTCAGAAGTTCTCCCGACGAAAATTTTGTCGGCAGAACTTGCAATCCACCCGACCCGACCCGGATCTGGGTGACCCGACCCACGAAAAAAAAAACAGAATTTTTTTTTTGGGATAAAATTTGAAGGTAATTTTAAAATTACCGCATAATAATTCTTATTACTGTGACTATTTACTGTTTTATGAATTTAATGGTAAAATATTAAATTATTTAATTGATATGGTAAATGTATGATTAAAGTGACTAATCATATGAATATTTTTTTTATGTGACATATCAATTTAATTATGCGGCGATGAATATACGACGACAAATTTGGAGTCGAAGATCGAGCAATCGATTCATATGCAGTTTATTTGGCAAACTTACAAGTAATATTTACATTGACGCTCTGCTTTCATTATATTTTGTTTCAGTTATTTATATGATATAATGCTCTATTAAAATTGATTGCATTAGTATTTATATAAATATGAAACATGAAGCGTTATATGTTCATTTTATTAGTGTTAAATAATTGTTTTATTTAACATATTACTTATTTTGAACACTGCTCTGATAATGTAATTTCATGAGCTTCGTAATATAAAGAAAAAGTGACAAACCTATAATGTGGAAAAGTATTTTCACGAAGTAAGAAAAATATGACCATTACAAATTTTGGTCTTGAGATCCAATTTTAATTTCTTGAAAAAATTTTCATCATGGATATCTTCTTGATTATATAAAAAGCAATGATAATGAAATTTCATTAGCTTTACATGCAATGAATATGGAAAAATCAAAATTTTATTGTGATAATGAAATTTCACGAAGCATCGGATTTACCATAAAGTATATTGGTTTATTTTAGTTGTCGTGAATGTCATAGACCGCGAAACTAATATATTTTATTCTTCCTATATTTTACAGATGGTTTAACCATCACAGTTTAGTTTTGACATATTGGACTCTGAAGAATTTGAGTACCAAATTCCCCTATTAAGCCGACTAAGGCTTGAGCATGGTATATTTATGCAAATTGCTTTATGTAAATAGCAAAATAAATAATTTCAATATCTTGAATGACAATGTAAGGTCTAAGAAAAAAAAAATTCCCTGGAACAAATTATGCAAAGTAATGCAACAACCCTACACCAAAGGGCAATGACAATGTAAGGTATGAGAAAAAGAAATTTCCGGGAACACATTTTGAAAAATAAAACAACCCTAAATCAAAAGACAATGACGATGTAATGTCTTAGAAAAATATATATTCTTGAACAAATTGGGCAAAATAATGCAACGACCCTAAAACAAAGGGTAATTACCATGGACGTAAAATTCATATAATCATCCAAAAGTAAGTGGAAACAATGTAATATTTAAAAGATGACATAGGGGACATGTCATGTGCAGTGAAACACTCTGTCATTGTTGTAATTCAATGAATTATTGATACGTACATCATACGCTAGCAAAGAATTAGCTACGACTTTCAATAAGTATGAAGAATCATATGAGTACGTGGATTTTTTGGAAAAGTATCTTCAATATACAACAAGAACATCGAAAATGAATTTACAACTGAAGACATAACATATGGGAAGAATATGTCAAAATGACACATCTCATCATTGCAGCTATTAAAAGAGCACAAAGGATCTGGCTCAATCCAAAATAGACGTTGATTAGTCTACTTATAAATTTCCAAGATATCCTTATAAAGGCTATTACGCCTAAATACGACTTTTGGTCCTAAATTAGACTTTTTGTCTTAAAGTTTCTCTCTCTAAATTGGATAAGACTAAATGTAATCGTTGGCACGTTCATTTTTGAAATTTCTCTAAAGGAATTGAGATTATTCAAATTTTATTCATAATATACATGATTCAATTTTCTATATCTAACTTTGCAAAGTATTGCATAAAGAAAAACAATATAATATAGGCATGGCACAAAGAACTGTGTGCAAAGACATAATATAGGCATAACACAACGAAATGTGGACAAAGAAACGCACCATGTGATCCCTAGAATAATAGTACTGAAGGACAATGGTACTAATATAGCACAATAGTACTGAAGAACTGTAGTACTATAATGAAAGTGATAAGGATCGGTATATCTGTTCCTTTGGGATTCATAATGCACCTGCCTAACTAGGATTACCAAAGTTTTTATAACAATCCCCATCGAGTTTCTCTAAAGAACTTGAGTTACGTTTCGATGTATATATTGAGCATATGTCAAATTGACAATTTATGCGATAAGAGAAAATTGAATTTGTCCTATACTTTAAAGAAATTTATGCCACGATGTTCATGTGAAAAAAGACACAAGTGAGAATTCATTTGAGCTCCTTTGCATTACCTCTAAATGACTGCGAATGTAAGCGAGTATTAGAGAAGATTATATGTCAACTTAGTAGGTTCTAAGTAACCGCTAATTAAATCCAACGTCATAAGAAAATGATCTTTTGGAATTCTGACATAGATTGGCTTTGATCTGGTGATCCATACATTAAAGAAACTACTATGGACACCCATATTTTTGGATAAATAGAAGCAAACACCAGAAGAATATGGTTCACATACGAATCTGAGGACGATCAATGAACATTTGATCCTCAAATATTGTCATATAGGGTTGAAGACGTATGTTCAATTCCTAAATCCCGCCGCTCCCCCAATGTGGCATTATAATATATTTGATGCACAAGCATATGCATTTATACCTTATTATGCTTCTCCTATCCGTCGTGATTTTATAGATAAAAGTACATCATTCAAAGCCTATTCGTTAAAACAATTATGATTGAGATCATCATATGCAAAGGACACATGAGTTCCTCATTATGTTGTTATATTGAATCAAAAGAGGATTCAGTGGATCGATTCAACCAACTTGCGGACACCATAGATATTTTATGGTGTTGGTTGTTGTGTCGACACGCTGGTCACGTGTCATGACACCATCCACAATTAAAATTTATGCTGCTTATGCTAGAAAGTCAAAGCACCTAGGCCGGGTTAATTTCCGTAGGTGTGATGATTTTATGGCTTATTATATGGGATTTGTAATGGACATCATATTCCTATATAAAAACCCAATTGGTCTCACGGAAAACGACTACAGTAATAGTCTTAATATTGGTAAAACACACCAATACTTCCGTTTTGGGTTATGCAATTTTTGCATGCAGCGTTACTTTTTCATCTATGGCCATCATCATTGAACCAATTTACACCATAGCTAGTGACTATGTGTGAGGATTTTAAAGGATTTCAAACGAACTTGTAATCCTTGAGCTCTTTTGGATTGACACGGATCTACAATCCTTGAGCTCCATTAAATGTTTTATGTGCCAAAATTGCGCCGCCACAGCGCACAATGATGGGTTACTTGAGATGAATAAATATTTATGCTGGATATGAACTTCCAGCTATAGTCCGCTATGTCGAAACCTTGACAGGCGATCTCCTCACCGCTAGATTTGCGGTGTGTCACTTTGATGAGACAGTCTTCCCGTCGTTAGGGGGAGATAAGAACAAGCATGTTCAAGTGGAACGACAAGAATTGTCGTGGTTTGTCCCCACTGTGTCTCATCCCGATCCCCAAAATCACACAAAGTAAAGTGTGCAGATGTCTTATACATTAAAGTGATGAGATCATATAAACCTACTGCAAATATACCTGCAAGGATTGTGTTTTATCAAAAGGACATGGTACCACCCAAGTGGAATTGGGTATTGCACTGCCACCATCCATGGTGGCATGGTGACGCCATAAGTGGCATAAATGGTGTCACAGGCCGTGGCTCTCCAAGGAAGAGGGGGAGGCCACCTTAAGTTCGATACATACTTGTGTAAAGGAAGAAAACAAGTTTGGCACAACCTGATCTATTGATCAGTGATACTCAAATCCGTCTCATGAGAATATTTATGGATTGTGGTTATCATTGGGGGACGCCTCAAATGTTAGAACCAATCCTTAAAGTATAGAGATCTCTACAAACACATTACACTAGTGTACATGAGGACGTGGAATAATGAGTCTACTATCGAACCATACTTCGTTGAAAAATGTCAACTTAGTAAACTGGCCTAATGGAAAGAAGCGATCCAGTATAAACAAAGAGATAGGTATTTGGGCAGGTGACGCCGACACCGCAAATGTAAACCCTATCAAATATATCTTTGTTAGAATGCGTAATGAGAATAAGAGTATGCAAACTCACCTTATGGCGCAAGGTCTCTCAAAAACGCACTGGAATCGACTACGAGGAGATATTCTCTCGTAATGGACTACGATGAGACAATCTCTCGTAATGGATGTCATTGTACTCCACTACCTTGTCAGTTTGGTAGTTTCCAAAAAACTGAACATGCAGCTTATGAAAAGTGATCAAAACATATATCTCTATGGGGATCTAAATTAAGAGATATACATGAGGATCCTAAACGGACTTCATCCACCCAAATCAAGTGACTCTAGATCACATGAGTACGTTTGCAAAAGAAATTGAAACGTTCACTAAAGTGACTACTTGATTGGATAGAGATTGGTGAATTATGCCCTTGCGTGCTCATTATGGATATACATGAACTCTAAATGAAATAAGAGAAACTCAGTGTATTATCCTAAGTTGAGAATGAAAAAGATTTTGGGAATACACAGTCTTGAAATGGAACTCAAGGACTGTAATGATGGTGACCATACATCAATCGGCTTAGGCACTCTAAAGAATAAAGTGAGGCCTACATATACTCCCATGATCAGTCGAAGTCTTTACTATAGATCCGTTTTCATCTAAAGGAAGATGACGAAGAAGTATTGGGAAATGAAATTCCTATACAAGTGCAATAACGCATGATTGTACTTAAACATAATATGTAAGACTCGACTTCTCATTCGATGTAAATTTGTAAAGCTATGTTTAGCTCTGCGCCTACACAGCGCAAATCGTTCTTTCATTAAAGATATGAAAGATTTGGACTTATTCAATCTCTACATAGAATTTGACATGATAAAGAAATTATCCACGTCATAGCTAACTATGCGTAAAGAAAACCGCATTAAAGGTGAGATAAGAAAATCTGTTATTACAGATCAATTTCAAATTTCTTAATGGTTCACTCATACTCTAGACGAAGTTACGACTATTTTGTTATATGAAGGTCATATCACGAGTGAACCTGATGTTCAATATGAACCTATGTATTCAGTTCATGAACAACCTTATCCTCAAGATCAAAGTAAATCAAGTTGGATCTGAGGACGATGTGGCAAAATTTAGTTACTAAATCATTGCTCAAAGTCACATTTGGAAAAACATGTGAAAATGCATAAGTATGCTAATAAGACTGAAGCTCCCTTGATCAAATGAAAGAATCAGGGAGAAACCCATGATTAATGTAGAAATCAGGGGGAGGTGCAGACATCAGGGGGAGTCTAGCACATACATGTTGTTTTCAAATGTAATAGGTGCGTTGTGCTCTTTTTCCCTTCGTCCAAGTTTTATTTTGTCCCACTGGGTTTTGTTACTTGGCAAGGTTTTTAATGAGGCAACACCATATGCACCATTTCGTCTTTGACTTGGCACAAGGGGGAGTGTTGAAGGAAAATACCATAAATGTGCCTTCGTCAAAGTAACTGACGATGACGAATTAGGAAATTAGTATCAATCTGATGTAACGTTTCAATCAGTGTTTATTACCATTATTGTAATTGATGTTTCCATTGTAATCGTCACCCTATATAAAGGGATTCTCTAATGAAATGAGTAGACCAATTCCGATTATTCTACAACACCATTGATGTAGATCTTCTTTTGACATACTAGCTTGCAATTGAATTCTTTCTTTCCAAATAAATAAATACTTAAGAAATCGGCTCATCATAACTAATTTCCTCAACCCAAAATCGCTCTCACCTTTCTTGATATGATTCACAATATCAATTAATATTTTTGAAATAATTGGTGATGTTGCTTCCATGACCTCATCTGGCACGGCTTCAATAATGTTTTGTTGCACAGAGGAGTGAAACTTTTGCATGAGGAAGTCAACCTCCTCACTCTCCAAACATTTATTTGCACAATCTTCATAACAATTAAGTCTCGGCGGTTCATCCAAATCTCTAAAACTATTTTTTTCTTTTTCTGAAAATAATTCTTCAACAACTGGAAAATTAAAGATAGTGGACGTACAACCGTGGTAGTTGAAAGTCCTATGTCCCTCTTCATCGGACTTACACAACGGAGCACACTTATGAACAGGGTCAACGCATATCTCCTCTTCAGAACCATCACCTTCTTGGTAGAAAGTTTCGATACGATCAATACGTTGATGATAGGTGGTAACGTTTCCATCCCCGCCGGAACTCTTACGACCCCGTCGTCGAGCTTCGATGAAATCGATACGTACCTCAAGTTGCTTAAGCATCCTTTTGATTTCAACCATGTCATTGTTGACGTCACGACCCTCCATTCTGAAACCTCCCCTTCTTCGCCCAATCTGAGACATGGAATCCACCACGCTCTCCCAGAGCTCTGATACCAACTGATGGGGTTCAGGGTACCGAACATGGGCCTCCAACAGTCACTCAACAGACACCAGAAATAAGGAACAACCAACTCATAAAATAGGACAAATTCATGCCACATATAAACTGAATTAATTCATAAAACATAAGCTTCCTAACAACTATTACAATAACCATATATATAGGGTTTACAAAACTTAGAGAATAAGTAGGCTTAATCTAATATGGAAAGCAATTATAGGTAAATCCTAAATAATTGTAAAACTATTTCCTAAAAGTACCTGTTTCTGCACAGACCCGTAGGCCTGGTAGAGACTAGTGAATCTAGATGTGATCTCCTCCTGCGAACCTGCTAACTAAGGGGAATACTGGGCGGGCCGGTCTTCTCCTCTCTGATGCCTAAGTTAGTACATTTGGGATGAATAGATAACTTAAGCACGTATGATAAGCAGTTGGAGAGATCAGTTACCTATTAAAGAAGGTAGTTGAGGCCCTTATATAGGTGGTCGGGCGTGAGGTCTGGTCTTACTCTTCGATGTGGGACTGGTTTCCTTCTGTTCGTACATAAAAGGGGCAGCTCTGGTGGCCTGTTCGGCAGGCTGGCATCCCTGGTTCCCGGGCCCCTAGTCGCAAGGTAGACTGCTGGGCCTCGGGTCCGGGGGCTGGTGATCCTGCTCCGGGCCTCAGTCCGGCCCCGGATGCACTGGCTGCGGGTATGTGGGCTTATGTAGCCCCTCTGTGGCTACTGTCAACAAGTCCCCCAAGTTCCCGGTCAAGTGCAATCTTGAATGGGGACTTAATATGTCTCGCTCCTGTCCCGCAGACCCGCAGGGTTACCGACCCAACGGTGCCCAGTCCCCCAAGTCCGCATTGAAGATTGGGCGTGACCGGGCGTTCGGACAGAGAGGCGTGGTGATGTGAGGACTCGACCGGTGGACTACCATGTCGGGACGAGTCCCCCAAGTTCCCAGGGTGAAACTGCTGCCAACGGTAAGGCAGGCCGGGGGGTAGCCCGGTGGTTCGGCCCAGCTTGTGCTGGAACAAGCGTGGGGAAATGTACAGGGTTGCTAGCCTGCGGGGAGGCCTGTTGGGGCGTGGAATAAGCCTACAGGTATCCCGGTGGGGTGTTGCGGCCATGTTGAAGCACCGGTTAACACCTGCTAGTTCTTCTCAGCTTGTGTTGGAATAAGCGTGAGGTAATGTGCAGGGTTTCTAGCCTGCGGGGAGACTTGTTCTGTGTTAGAGAAACAATCTGCCCGGTGGGGTGGCGTGGAAATAACAAGTCTCGCCATGGATCCCCAAATATATCACAGTTCAGTGTGATGTAGGGTTTTTAGCCTGCTGGAAGAGTTTGCATGTGTTAGATGTAAACTCTCCCGAGTTTATAAAGCCCATGTGTTTGAAGCCTTGAGTTGTTGCTGGCTTGTCCTTGCCCGCAAGGGCGAAGGAGAGTGACTAAACCTATGGAATGCCATGGAGCCGGTTGAATACTACATAACCGTTGAGATGCCATGGAGCCGGTTGAATACTACCTAACCGGTGAGATGCCATAGAGCCGGTTGAATACTACCTAACTGGTGGAATGCCATGGAGCCGGTTGAATACTACCTAACCGGTGGGATACCATGGAGCTGGTTGAATACTACCTAACCGGTGAGATGCCATGGAGCCGGTTGAATACTACCTAACCGGTGAGATGCCATGGAGCCGGTTGAATACTACCTAATCAGTGAGATGCCATGGAGCCGGTTGAATACTACATAACCGGTGAGATGCCATGGAGCCGGTTGAATACTACCTAACCGGTGGAATGCCATGGAGCCGGTTGAATACTACATAACCGGTGAGATGCCATGGAGCCGGTTGAATACTACCTAACCGGTGAGATGTCATGGAGCCGGTTGAATACTACCTAACCGGTGGCATGTCATGGAGCCGGTTGAATACTACATAACCGGTGAGATGCCATGGAGCCGGTTGAATACTACCTAACCGGTGGCATGTCATGGAGCCGGTTGAATACTACATAACCGGTGAGATGCCATGGAGCCGGTTGAATACTACCTAACCGGTGAGATGCCATGGAGCCGGTTGAATACTACCTAACCGGTGAGATGCCATGGAGCCGGTTGAATACTACCTAACCGATGAGATGTCATGGAGCCGGTTGAATACTACTTAACCGGTGGAATGCCATGGAGCCGGTTGAATACTACATAACCGGTGAGATGCCATGGAGCCGGTTGAATACTACCTAACCGGTGAGATGCCATGGAGCCGGTTGAATACTACCTAACCGGTGAGATGCCATGGAGCCGGTTGAATACTACCTAACCGGTGAGATGCCATGGAGCCGGTTGAATACTACATAACCGGTGGTGTGCCTTTCCTTGATTTGAGGTTGACTCTTGGGGAAGTGGGGGGCTGGACGCCTCGGTTCTCGCTCCTACTTCCCCTAACTGCCGCTTGTAGGCGAGACAGGTGGCTGACATGCAATGAAGGAGAGAGCCCATCAGTCCCATCAGTTATGATGGCGTAGGAACTTAATCGATGCTGGGACACGTGTCAGTAGGGAGCGGTCTGAGATAGAGGGAATCTGCGGCTGGGGTTGCCTCTCCTTTTTTATTGCCCTAATTATCAACAAAGTGTAGTTTTGCCGCCTATAAGATGCTTCGCACCCCCCTCCTCTCTTCCTGTCGTATTTTGTTGAAACTCGGCTCCTCGTCTGTCGTCTGTCTGTGTTGTTATCTTGCTACACAACTAACTGGGCGTAAGGTGAATTATGTTCTTAGGCTTTATGGAACCTGGGAGGTCAGCCAATCCTGTCGGTGTCGGCCGTGCGTCGACGGGAGGGTCCGTGAGGCACCATCTGTTGGATGGCGACAGGGTAATTTTTTGTGACGAGCCGACCAGAAGCATGACTGCTGGCGAGATAAGGGATTTTCAGGCCAAGTGGGGCATTGACTCCTCCGTTAAGCTCCGGGGCCTGTATCCTGGGGAACTAGCCTGCAACCCGGAGGAGGGTTGGGTTGCCGTTTTTTAGGATCAATTTCGGCACGGGCTATCTCTGCCGCTGCCGAAGTTTGTCCAGTACCTGCTGAGCCTGATAAATGTCTCCCCCGCCCAGCTTCCTAGCAACCAGTGGAGACAGTTGCTTGGTCTTGGGTGCCTATTCAGTCTTAGCAACATGGACTGGCCCACGATAAACGAGTTCCGGGCGCTGTATAAGATTCTCTACTGCAAAAAGGCCCAGGCCTCCGGCTGTGTCAATTTTGCCACGCGGGACTTCGGTCCTCCCATCACTCACCTGCCGTCGTCGGTTTCGAATGTATGGCGGAGATCGGTTGTGATGGCCGGGGGTAGGTGGCAGCGTAATTCGAGGAGCTTTCGGGTGCCCGGGGCTTATCAAGCTATCGGGGATCAGTCGTACCGGTTGGTCGACTTGGAGAGGCAACGGATAGCCCGGTTTTTTGTTTGCTGGGACAGCCTGGGCCGGAGCTCTTACAATTTCATCCGGTGGAATGTGTTGGAGATATGCGAGATGGGAAAGAAACCTGGTAAAGTGCTTTGCACTGTTGTTTTGTGCGGTCGTATTTTATTCTAACCGCTCGGTTTATTGATTTTGCAGCTAATGCCCCCCGGCTCGCTGTTCGGAGCGAGGAGACTGTCGAAGCGGATGACGAACTTGTGGCCCAGAGGTTGATGGAGATGGGGGAGATGGCCTCGAAAACAGTTGTAGATCTGGACACCCTAGAGAGCACGGTGCATGATACTCCTGTGCCGCTCATGTTTTCGGATTCCCACTACGGTCGGCGGCCGGACGGTGAGGAGAATGCCCCACTTGTCATTCGGGATGTAGGACCGGTGGGCTCACCAGGTCAGGAACCTCTAGCGCGGCCGGTGGGGATACGAGCCCCACGGGAGAGAGAGGCAGCAGAGATGACTTGGTACCGCATAAGCGGTCTTGGCGAGGCTCCGGCCAAGAGGGCGAGGACGTTTGATACTGGGGCGTCAAGCTCGGCCGGTGGGGGGTCATCCTTGGTTCTGGCGGAGGGAACCGGTGGCCGGAGGAGTAGGGAAACCGCTGAGCCGGAAGCCGATCGCGGCTCTGGTGATGGTGATTTTGGTAGGTTCGTGGCATCTACCATCGAGGCCTTGGGACTTGATCGGGAGGCCCCCGGAGCTGTGCGGCCGGGCGAGAGCAGGAAGAAGGCTGTGGAGTTGGGTCTTCGGGTAAGTCTGGTCGCGTACCTGTGTGGAACTGAGGTTCTTTTGCGCTCCCTCTCCCTTTTTGTGCTACGAGCTAATGTTCTTCTTTTGTGTACTTGTACCAGCTGGTTCATAGCCTTTACGCTGCTGAGCCTAGTGAGGAGACTCCGGTTCTGGAGAGGCAAGTGGAGGACCTCACCATGCAGCTGTCATTGGCGGAGGCTAAGCTTGCGCAGGAGAGGGAGGAGGCCGGTCGGCTGGCGGCCGTTCGGGAAGAGAGGAATATGGAATTGGAGGCGAAGATTTTGGAGCTGCAGACCCAAGTAACAGCAGTCCTCAAGGGAGGGGAGAAGCTCGTAGAGTCCCGACTTGCCGAAGCCACTGATAAAGCTATTGACGATTTCCGGGAGTCGGTGGAGCTTGCAGAGATACTGGAGGCCGCCCGTGCGAGGGTATAAATGATGCGTATCTGGAGTGGAGGGAGAAAGGGTGGCTTGATGCCGAGCAGATGGAGGCTGAGGTAGCCTTGACCGAGAAGCTGGAGCAAGAGCGGTCTCTCAAGGTTGGTGGGTCAGGGATTAGAGGCTCCGGTGGCGCTGATTAGCGGTTTTTTTTTTATATATATACTTGGCAGATGTATCTACTTTGTAACCAGCTGGTAGTTCATTCTAGAGGCAGTGACTATCTGTTTTGAACGTTGGTACTAAACACAGTACTGTCCATTTTTAAGACAGTAATCTCACTTAGGGTAGAACCGCATATGCTGGATATTCCATGGGCGGGTGGAGTAGATGCCTTCGGTGTCTATGATGTAGAATGTCGCCGGACCTGCGGCTGCGGTGATTTGGTAGGGCCCTTCCCACGTTGGCTCCAAGGCCAGCGGTTTTTTCTGAACTTTCTTCATCACCCAATCCCCCACTTGCAACTTCCTTTCCCGGACCTTTCTGTCATAGTATCGAGCGACCCGTTGCTTGTATGTTTGGTTTCGCATATGCGCGTGGTCGCGCCGCTCCTCAATGAAATCCAGGTTGAGCTGTATGCCCTCGTCGTTTGTTTCGGCGTCGTAATTCTCGACCCGGCCGCTGGGCATGTCGGTCTCTACGGGGAGTACCGCTTCGCTCCTGAATGCCATGCAGAACGGGGTCTCCCCTGTTGCTTGGGTCGCTGTCGTCCGGATGGCCCATAGAACCGCGGGGAGTTCCTCAGCCCAACATCCTTTTTTGTCATCGAGCTTCTTCTTGAGGAGACTCTTGATAATCTTGTTGACCGCTTCAACTTGGCCGTTGGTTTGCGGGTGCGCCACTAAGGCGAACAACATCCGGGTCCCCATGGAGGCCGTGTACTGGATAAGATCAGCATTGTTGAACTGTGTCCCGTTATCCGTGACTATGGTCTGCGGCACCCCGAACCGGCAGTAGATGTTCTTCCATATGAATTTTTTCACCCGTTCCTCGGTAATCTTGACTAGGGGTTCCGCCTCGACCCACTTTGTCTGATAGTCAATGGCTACGATGGCGTACTTGTATTGTCCCACCGCTATTGGGAAAGGGCCGATGATGTCTAGCCCCCACTGTGCAAACAGCCATGGCGCTAACAGAATTGACAACACGATTGCCGGAGCATGAGGTGTGGTGGCATACATGTGGCATTTGTGGCAGGCGCCTGATATTTTTCTCGACGCTGCTGCCATGTCTGGCCAAAAGTATCCTGCCCGTAGCAACTTATGAGACAGGGATCGGGCGCCAGAATGGTTACCGCACACTCCTTCGTGGATTTCTTGCATGATGGCTTCTCCCGCCTCTTTAGTTACACATTTTAGATGGGGAAAGTTGTGCCCTCTTCGGTACAACTTGCCGCTGAGGAGGCTGTACCTGGCACTTCGGAGGTGTAGCCTCCTAGCCTCTACTTTATCCTGGGAGCTGGTTTTGTCAACCAGGTATTTAATTATCGGATCCATCCAGCTCGGTGGCGCCTCATCTACCGCAAATATCTCAGAGATGGTCTTGCTTATGCTCGGTTTCTGGAGGGTTTCAATCTTAGTTCTTCGGTACTCTGGTGGGTAGTTTCTGGTTGCCAACCTTGGTAGGGCGTCCGCATGCCTATTTGCCTCCCGGGGTATATGCTGAATCGTTGCGCCCTGGAATGGCTCGATCAGGGTTTTGGCCAAAGCCTGGTAGGAGGTTAACTGGGGTTCCTTGACTTCGAACAGCCCGTTCATCTGATTTACCACCAGGCTCGAGTCGCTGTATATTTCCAAGGATGGGATCCCCATTTCCTTGGCTAGCTTCAAACCGGCTATGAGGGCCTCATATTCAGCGGCGTTGTTGGAAGTATTGAAGAGGAACTGCAGGGCATACTCGTATGACTGGCCATCGGGCGAGGTTAGCATGACACCGGCTCCACTCCGCTTACTCGTTACAGAGTCGTCCACATAAAGCTTCCAACCGCTGGGGAGGCCTGGCTCGACCTTTATGGCTTGAACTGCTTCGGTGCCCTCGGACCGGCCGGAATGCGCTTCTACTGCCATCGGGGTGAGTTCGCATATGAAATCTGCAGCGGCCTGGCCCTTGATGGCCGTTCGCGGGGCATAAGTGATATCGAACTCTCCCAACTCGACTGCCCAACGTACGAGCCTGCCGCTAGTATCGGGTATTTGCAGGATCTGTCGTAGAGGGTGATTGGTATACAAGGTGATGGAATGAGCCTGGAAATAGTGCCGGAGCTTCCTGGCGCTGACGATCAGGGCCAGAGCCAGTTTTTCGATATCAGGGTATCGGCTTTCGGCTCCGGTAAGCCCCTTCCCTACATAGTATACCGGGAGATCGAGCGTGCCCTCCTTCCTGACGAGAGCCGCAGAGACGGCTGTATCCGATGCAGCTATGCAAAGGTATAGCATCTCGCCCGATACCGGTTTGGATAGGAGAGGCACTGCAGACAGGTACGTCTTGATGGATTGGAATGCCGCCTCGTGCTCCGCCGCCCAGTGAATTTTCTTGAACTGCTGCGTCTTGAGCAGTTTAAAGAACGGGGCGCACTTATCGGTCAGGCGGGAGATAAATCTAGCCAGGGTGGCTAGTCGGCCGGTCAGCATCTGGACCTGGTTTCTTTCCCTTGGTGTTTCCATGTCTAGGATCGCCTGGACCTTCAGCGGGTTAGCTTATATCCCCCGCTGGCTGATTATGTGGCCTAGGAACAGGCCCTCTGAAATCCCGAAAATGCATTTCTTCGGATTCAGGCGCATCCCAAACTTGAGCATCTTACCGACGACTACTGCCAAGTCTCGGACGTGGGCCCCTGCGGTCAAGCTTTTGACTAGCATGTCATCCACGTACACTTCCACCGTTTTACCCATCTCCTGCTCCAACATGCAGTTCACCATCCGTTGGTATGTGGCCCCGGCGTTCTTTAGACCGTACGGATCCTCTTGTAGCAGTAGGTCCCTCGGTCAGTCGTGAATGAGGTGTGCTCTTTATCGTCCGGGCTCATAAGCTGGACTATTCGGGGGAGCGGGAAGCTGTCTTTTGGGCACGCCCGGTTTAGGTTGGTGAAGTCGACGCACATGCGCCACCGGTCGGTTCCCTTCTTTGGGATCATAACCACGTTGGCGAGCCATCGGGGATACTGGACTTCCCGGATGAAACCTATGCCTCTCAGCTTCTGCACTTCCTCTCTGATCGCCTCATACTTCGCTGGGCTGAAGGACCTCCTTTTCTGCCTCACCGGGGGAACGTTGGGCAACGAATTTAGCCGGTGGACGGCTATTTCTGGGGATATGCCTGGCATGTCCTCGTAGGACCATGCGAACACCGAACTGTTGTCTCGGAGAAAGGTGATGAGCTCTTGCCTGACAGCCGGGGCAAGCTTCGTTCCTATCACCACTTTTTCGTTCCTGGTGATCCTCCGAAATGGAGATTGCTTCGGTTTCTTCCACAGCCGACGGTCGTTTTAGCTTCTCGTCTTCGGAGTTGGTGTCATCACGGGGGTCAATACTCGGATCAGGTACTGGCGCTTGTTGAATAGCCGTGAAGACCTCTGTCCGCTTTCTCCCGTGGGCCAGGGCCTCCGCATAATATCTGTGAGCGATCTTCTGGTCCCCGCGTATGGTAATGACGCCGGCGGGTGAAGGCATTTTTAACATCAGCATGTGGCCGGCTATGAATGTTTTCAGCCTCCACAACCCCGGCCGACCGATTATGCCATTGTATGAGGATAGGCAATCCACGATGATGAACTCCAGGTGCTCCTTCCTCGTCCTGTCTCCCTCGCCGAAGATTAACGGCAGGTAATCCGATCCCAAAGGCTGGACCACCTCGCCGGAGAAGCTTATCAGCGGCTCGTTATCCTGGGATAACTTGCCCCTTCCCCGGTGCAGCCCCTTGTATGCGTCTCGGAACATCACATTGACAGAAGCCCTGGTGTCGATTAACATGCGGCTGGTTATCCAGTGGTCTATTTGGACCGTAATGAGGAAGGGATCGTTGTGCGGTTGGATCAGATCCTCTGGTTCTTCTTCCTCATAGAACGTGACCGAGTTCCATCCGGTTTTAGCGGCTTGGCCGCTTCCTCCCCCAAAGGCATATACTTCCTTTCTCCGGATCGACCTTAAGCATCGCTTCTAAAGAACTCCGGGTGAGTCGATCTATGTGGTCCCCGCCATGTATCATATTTATACTTCCATGCAGCTCGATCCCTCCAGGGACTCGGGTGCGTATGGTTCCTACTTCTCGGGCACCCTGCATGTCCCTTTGCGAGTCGTCTGTCCGGACTCGGCCGTCCACAACCGTTCTCTGGGGTTGTTGGTCGTTAGTCCGAAGGGATGGGTCTTCAGGTTTTCGTGCTGGCATGATGGCCAGGGCCCGCGGTTATCACCCAGCTGGCGCTGCTGCCATGGGCCGTGCCTGTTGCCGCTCCGGCGGGGTCGCCAATCCTCCCATACTTCGGCTTTCTTACTGGTGGTAGGCGTACAATTGCGATCCTGCCGCCCCGCTTTGCTTTCACGGGAGGGTGTTGGTAATAGGTCATCCGACCTTCGCTTGGGCATCTTATCCCCATACGTCTCATGCTCCGCTTGGGCATGCCTGACGGCCAAGGCCATCAACTAGTCGTACCCCAGTGGCTCCTTTACTCGCAGGGCGTACGAGAGTTCCACGGGCCTTAACCCCTGCTTGAATGCCATCTCAGCGATCCTTTTATCCAAGTTCCTTACCCCGGCCGTGGCGATATGCCACCGGTTAACGAAAGCGCGCAGCGGTTCGCGGTCAGTCTGCATGCAATCGAAAAGAATCATTGACGTTTGGGTCGCCTTGGCTCTAAGGATGAATCGGCCGACAAACTTGTCAGCCAGCTGTTCGAATGTTTCCACCGAATTTATTGGTAGCTCGTAGAACCAGCCCAATGCCTCCCCCGAGAGCGTCTCCTGGAACACATTGCAGCACGTGGCATCTGAGTAGCCCTTTGTACCCGTTTGTGACTTAAAACTATTCAGGTGTTGGTATGGGCAGCTCACTCCTGAGTACGTCAATTTCAGGGACCTTTGGTTACCAGATCTTCCGGATTCCCTTATCCGGGGTGGGAAAGGCCCGGTGCGTTTGTTGAACCGTGCACTGTCCTGCGGTCGCACCACCCTTTTCTTACTGGCCTCCAACCGGTCCTTTATGTCCGACACCGAGGCGGAGAACGTCTGAAGCGTCCTCGCGGTAGAGCTGTCCTGCTCGCCCGACGCCAAGTTCGTTCGGTATGGGGGCTCAACCGGCCCGGAATTCCTCAGAGCTTCCGGAAAGAGTGGCGTGGGCAAATGCGCAGTCTTTCTCCTTCCCGTAGGCTGTCCCACTTCTAGGTGCGGGAACTCGTTACCTTTATTCGCGGGCCTTGATGCCGCCCGAGAGGTGTCCGGCTGGTGTCCTTTGTCCAGGGCCGCCAATAAGGCGATGTTTACCGCTTCCAACTCTTGGCACCGGGAATCCGCCCTTAGTCGGTCTCGATTGCCCTCCTCTTGCAATCGCACAACTTCTGCCTTCATCTTTTTTATCTCCCGCCCCTCATCGTATTGGTCAGGGTCGCCTGAGCCCCAGCGATCGAGGGTTCCGTCCCGGTCGGGAGAAGGGACAGACCTCGCGTTGACCTCAGTTTTAGGGTTTTGGGCCCGGTCGGGGACCCGGACTCGCTCTTTCAGCCCTCTTCCACCGGCTTTTATCTTCCTTCCCTCCATGGCTTCCGGATCGTGGATTTTCTTTCAAATTGCCTTTCAAAGGATCGATCGGGTTTTACCCTCCGGTAGAGCAACGCTGCTTTTTTCGTGGATCAAATGGTTCCCACAGACGGCGCCAATTGTTTCTGCACAAACCCGTAGGCCTGGTAGAGACTGGTGAATCTAGATGTGATCTCCTCCTGCGAACCTGCTAACTAAGGGGAATACCGGGCGGGCCGGTCTTCTCCTCTCCGATGCCTAAGTTAGTACAGTTGGGATGAATAGATAACTTAAGCACGTATGATAAGCAGTTGGAGAGATCAGTTACCTATTAAAGAAGGTAGTTGAGACCCTTATATAGGTGGTCGGGCGTGAGGTCTGGTCTTACTCTTCGATGTGGGACTGGTTTCCTTCTGTTCGTACATAAAAGGGGCAGCTCTGGTGACCTGTTCGGCAGACTGGCGTCCCCGGTTCCCGGGCCCCTGGTCGCAAGGTAGACTGCTGGGCCTCGGGTCCGGGCGCTGGTGATCCTGCTCCGGGCCTCAGTCCGGCCCCGGATGCACTGGCTGCGGGTCTGTGGGCTTATTATGTAGCCCCTCTGTGGCTACTGTCAACAGTGCCTAAATAATAAAATATTAAAGATTGTAAATAACTAAATAATAACTTGATGCTGCATCATAAATGTTCCCGTATCACTGACTGAGTGATTGATCATAGTCATTAGTTATTGATAGGTCTATTAGCAGAAATTGGCATGTCATCTTAATTGGGTTCATCACAGAAAATTTGCATAAAAATTGCAAATCTAGGCAGGTTGAACAAATAAAACACAATCTTGCCTGGCTACCCGAAAAGAAATGTTTTTTGTGTCTTCCCCATGAGCAACGGAAAGTAAATTTCGCACTAATTTTCTATCAAATGTTTGGGAATGTCGAGAAAATAATCGGTGTTTGATTTTTCTCTATGATATTGTCATCTTTCATCGTTCTAGTATGTCATTGTTATGTCAAAATAAATAAAATAGCTTATAATGCACTATTTGCTATTTCGTGCTTGTTAGAATGGTAAAATACAACCAAATGAAGCAGTCCTCTAAGCTTACAGGACAGGCTACTAAACAGTTTGATATATGTCGATGATGTGAATAACTGTTAATTGCTTGAGCTGCACTATTGATCGATCGATGAACATTTTGGTAGCAAATGGCGTACCAGCGGGGCAACACTGCAGGTCTAGTTTGAGAGAAATAACACGTCCTGTTAAGATCAAATCAATGAGCCCTAGCGTGTTATACAAGAATGACAATACCATATCTACCATCAAGACAAACCAATCAGTTGTCAAACTAGTGAATTATCAATATTATCATATGGTCCGAATCTTCTAAGTTTTTACTTCAATATTCACATCCATCGCGTTCATCCTAGGAATTGTAGGCTTGATAAGGAGATACGATGGTGAGGCAACTAGTAATGGGATGATTTGCTATAAGTCCAATCAATCTAATTGATAAAAATGTCTTACAGATGTTCACCACAATTCTGTATGAAAAGGAAACATTTTACAAGGTAACTATGTCAATTAGTCAATTACTGTACTACTATCAGTTACGAACAAAGTTAATATATACGTACACATTATGTATCAGTTTCTATTCAGAGCGAACCTTCGCTCTGAAATTCACGTGCGAAGTTTCTTTTTTGACATACTTTTCTGTCATATTTTCACATCTCCACCGTTCAGATGTTATAACTTAATGTATAATCATCTCTACAAAATTTCGTCAAACTTGATAATCGTGTGGCCTTTCGTTATGGTGATTTACACGAATAGTTCAGGTTGAACAAATTCGGTTTGTTCATTGATTTAATATAGTTTCGATACCTTAACGGTAACCAAATTAGATGAAATTTTGTAGGAATGATCTATACATTAGATTCTAACATCTGAACGGTGGAGATGTGAAAATATGACCGAAAAATGTGTTAAAAAAAAAACTTTGCACGTTAATTTCATAGCGAAAGTTCGCTCTGGATAGAAATTGCATTAAGTATATATATATATATATATATATATATATATATATATATGCATACAAGATTTTTACAACATTACATATATTTAGCAAGAGAAAACTACTTAGAACATGTACCTATATCTTGCCAAATATCCTGTATGTTGTGTTATCAAACTATCAATCACGAAAACATGTTCATGCCTAACTCTACCTAATCAGCAGTATATCAAGAGAACTATAGCCTCGACCTGTCCTATTTATGTAAGATATTTGTTGAGTAGGAGTAGTTTGCATGTGTAAATATAGCAAGACGGAGTTATCAGGTGTTTTCTAACATTTGTAAAGGCTTGCTTGCCTAAAGTGAGCTCCTAAAGACAAGAAAATGCAAGCTTACATGAGCAGGGATAATTTGAAACTCATGTTCCAGTTGGCCTCATTTGGTTTGCTGAAATGAAAATGATTGATTTTCTAGATGAGAAATGAAATTCCAGGAAAATTAATTTATATTCAAATGTTTAGTAACATTAAGAAAACTTCTTTGGAAAATTTGTTAAAAAGTCTTAAGAGCATATTCAACAGACTCTATTTTGACTCTTTAGCTATTTTAGAGAGTCTATTTAGTTTTTTTTATCAAAATTAGGAGCTCCACTATACTCCTAAGAGCAACTTTACCAATGCTAGCTATATTTTAGCCAAAATAGCTACAATGTCATTTTGGCTAGCCAGTTTAAAAATATGTCCGTATCAGTTCTCTCTATTTTAACTATTTTGAATTTACATATTAATTAAGTTTTAATAAAATTACCTTAAATGCAGTTATATATTACATAGAGTCATCTAAAAAGAATGTATTAAATTATAGAGAGTCTCATCTCGCTCTCTATATTTAGGAGCGAGATAACTAAGAGTTAAAATGGTTAGCCACATAGGAGTCTGGTGCAACTCCTAATTTTGATAAAAAAAAAAAACTAAACATACTCTCTAAAATAGCTAAGAAGTCAAAATAGAGAGTCTGCTAAAGATGCTCTAAGTGGCTAGCCATTTTAACTATTAGCTATCTCGCTCCTAAATATAGAGAGCGAGATGAGGCTCTCTATAATTTAATACATTAATTTTAGATGATTCTATGTAATATATAATTGCATTTAAGGTAATTTTTAAAAAATTTAATTAGTAATATAAGTTCAAAATAGTTAAAATAGAGAGAACTGATACAGACATGTTTCTAAACTAGCTAGCCAAAATGACATTTTAGCTATTTTGGTTAAAAATTGAAAAAAAAAAAAATTTATATAGACATTACAATGAGTATCCCGATAAATCAGGGATTCCTTATCTAATACAGAATCAAGTATACTAGTCTAATTAGGTCAAGACACATCCAGGAAGTTACCTAAATAACCTTCCTACAACACTCCCCCTTGTGGCGAGTGCCTAATGTCTTCATGGTGCTTACCATGTTGCCTCACTAAAACCTTACCAGCAAAACAAAAACCTCTTGGGCAAAAATAAAATGCATGGACGAAGGAAAAAGAGCACAACACACCAACACTACACTTGCGAATAACATGTGATGTAAACTCCCCCTGATGTCTAACAAACTTAGAGCTCTGATATATGGCGCATGCCTAGGCTCTTCACATGCTTCACATGCATAGATTTTCCCAAAGACTTGGTAAACAAATCTGCAACATTTGCCTCTGAACTCACTTGATTAACTTGGATGTTCAGGAATTCATGTTGTTGCACATTGTAAAAGAACTTGGGCGATATATGCTTAGTGTTATCACCTTTGATAAAACCTAACTTCATCTGCTCAATGCAGGCAGCATTATCTTCATAGATACACGTAGATTTATCGGTGGTAGATACTAGTCCACACGAATCACGAATGTGGCGAATAACTGATCTTAGCCAGACACATTCTCTAACAGCCTCATGGAGGGCAATGATCTCTGCGTGATTCGATGAAGTAGCAACCAAAGTTTGCTTGGTTGATCTCCAGGATATCACTGTATTTCCCATGGTAAAAACATAATCAGTTTGGGAACGAGCACGATGTGGATCAGAGAGATACCCAGCATCTACAAAACCAACTAACACGTTGTTGGGAGTCTTTGAGTAAGTGAGACGTCCAGAGAAGGGCACATTTGAATGGCCGGACGCTTCGCCATTATCATCCGCCACGTTACTAGTGCCAGTGGCAGTACCACAGCGTACGATGGTACTGTCGAGGCAGCTAGAAACATTGGTGTGAGGAGGGTGATTGGCAGAATCTTCTCTCTTTGTGCTGAAGGGATAGAACAGTCTCAAGTCAATGGAACCTTTCAAGTAACGAAACAAATGTTTGATACCGTTCCAATGACGATGCGTATGCGCTGAGCTAAATCTAGCCAGTAAGTTCACAGCGAAAGCAATGTCAGGTCTAGTGCATTGTGCCAAATACAAAAGTGCCCCAATCGCACTCAAGTATGGGTACTCAGCACCAAGAATCTCTTCTTCATCCTCTCTGGGACGGAATGGATCCTTGTTTACATCCAGACTACGAACGACCATAGGAGTAGACAACGGCGTACATGTATCCATGTTGAAACGCCTGAGCATCTTCTCCGTATAAGCAGACTGGTGAACCAGAATACCCTTGGTTCTATGCTCTAACTCAAGTCCTAAACATAACTTAGTCTGCCCAAGATCCTTCATCTCGAACTCAGATTTCAAGAATGAAACTGTCTCTTTAATCTCACTTGAAGTACCGATGACATTCATGTCATCAACATAGACAGCTACCATAGAAAATCCAGAGTCGGTCTTTCTAATGAACACGCATGGGCATAACTCATCGTTCTTGTAACCCTTCCGAATCAAGTATTCACGTAGGCGATTGTACCACATCCTTCCGGATTGTTTAAGTCCATACAGTGAACGTTGCAGCTTAACTGCATAAGCACTCCGTGGTTTAGAGTCTTTTGATTCAGGCACATGAATTCCTTCAGGAACTCTCATGTAGATATCCGTATCTAGATCCCCATATAGATACGCTGTAACTACATCCATCAGTTGCATACTCAATTTTTCGGACACTACTAAACTGATCAAGTAGCGGAAAGTAATGATGTCCATTACGGGAGAATACGTCTCCTCGTAGTCAATACCAGGACGCTGCGAGAAGCCTTGCGCCACAAGTCTTGCCTTATATCGTAAGATCTCATGCTTCTCATTGCGCTTACGGACAAAGACCCACTTATGTCCGACAGGTTTAACGCCTTTAGGGATCAATTCAACAGATCCAAAGACTTGCCTTTTGTCTAATGAGTCAAGTTCTGCATGTATTGGTTCTTTCCACTTCGGCCAATCTGCTCTTTGTTGACATTCAGTCACTGAGCGTGGTTCAACTTCGTCGTCATGGATGATCTCTTGTGTGACGGAATAAGCATATATATCATCGACGTATGTGGAGGCTCTATCCACTAAGAGACACGCGTTATTCAAACTGAGCGAGATTTCTTTGTTCTCTGAAGTCAACATTGGTTCTGTGTCATCCCACAGAAAAGATTCAGTTGACTCATGGACATAACTATAGTCAGAGACAATCTCATGCGAAGGATTCGCATCGTCGATGATGAGTGGATTTTGTGCCTTCGCTCGCTTCTTTCGAGGGTTTTTATCTCGAGAATTCTTCGGTCTCCCCCTCTTTCTAGTGGGAGCCGAGGCTGAAGCTGCTGCCCCTTCAAAGTCCATCAGGGCACCGTTGCGATCCGATTCAACAACAGCGACGTCACAGCGTACGATGGCGCCGTCGCCGGTGTCACCCTCACTTGAGGATATGCCGACGGCACTAGGTCTTAGGGCAGCTGAACCGGTCCCGTAATTCGGGACCTCCAACCTTGCCGGTACGTTTGCAACAGGTACGTGTGATCTTGTCACTTTCGCAATATCAGTGAAAGCATCGGGCATCGAATCATCGACTTTCTGAAGATCGATAATGCGTTGCACTTCAAGCTCACTTTGAGCAGTGCGAGGATCATGAAGAGACAAATCGTTGGGGGCACACCATGTCAATTCCTGACGTTCATTCGGAATGAGTGCATTCCTATCTCCCCCTAACGGCGGGAAGTGTGTCTCTTCAAAGTGACAATCTGCGAATTGCGCAGTAAATAGATCACCAGTGGTTGGTTCTAAGTAGCGGATTATCGTTGGCGAATCATAGCCAACATAGATGCCTAAACGTCGTTGTGGACCCATTTTGATACGCAAAGGAGGCGTAATTGGCACATAAACTGCACAACCGAAAGTACGTAAGTGCGATAGATTGAGTTCAAAACCAGTTACCATCTGGTAGGCACTAAACGCATTGTTGGCAATGGGTCGAAAACGAATAAGCATCGCTGCATGCAGTATTGCATATCCCCAAGCAGAAATTGGCAAATTGGTTCCCATAACCAATGCCCTAGCCACTAGCTGGAGTCGCTGAATGGTGGCTTCTGCAAGGCCGTTTTGAGAATGAACATGAGGAAGAGGGTGTTCGACTTCAATCCCAATGGACATACAATAATCATCAAATGCTTTGGAGGTAAACTCGTCAGCATTATCCATCCTAATAGATTTGATAGGATAGTCAGGGTGGTTAGCCCTTAACTTGATGATTTGAGCTAAAAGCTTGGCGAATGCAGCATTTCTTGTGGACAGCAACGCGACGTGTGACCAACGCGTCGACGCATCAACCAGCACCATAAAATACTTAAATGGGCCGCATTCTGGTTTGATTGGTCCACAAATATCACCTTGGATTCGATGTAAGAATGGTATATTATCAGTTGAAGCTTTGGCGAATGAAGGGCGAGCATGCAATTTAGCAAGCGAGCAAGCCTTAAAAAATGAGCGATGGGCATTGGAAATTGCCGTTGTGGCATAAGAGGACACATGTGGTGACGCCCCATGTCCCTGTGAAGGGTGGGGCGGCACGACGTGCGGCGTAAAGGCCACATCCTCATCATCCAGGTGCGAGGTCCCGAAACCCTGTGAAGGGGGGGGGGGGGGGGGGGTGGCGAGTATGGCTTGAAGGCCACAGTCTGGCGGGGAGCTTGGCTCCTGCGTACATCACGATGTTGAGTCGCGGTAAGAGGTTCTTCCAATCTCTTTTTCGACTTGAAAAATGGATGTTCATGGGAGTTCTTTAGAATCCGGATCATCATATCACGGCCAGGGTGGCCTAGTCGAGCATGCCAAAGCTTATAATCATTAGTGTCACAAAAATTGTCAGTGACATCATATGATTCGAAGACACGGGTTGTAGTGAGATATAAGCCATTGTTTTCAATGCACGGCATCTTCCCTAAGATACGGCGGCGGCCGTGTTCTTGAGAAGTAATGCATAAGTATTCTTCACCATTCTCAGCATAGGTATCCAAGTGATAACCGTTGGCACGGATATCCTTAAAACTCAGCAGGGTTCGATTTGTTCTCGGCGCATAAAGAGCATCAATGACATTGATAACAGTACCATTTGGTAACATAAATTCAACGGATCCTCGCTCTTTGACAACCGGCGAGGTACCTATCAATGTTGTCATAGATGAGCGATACGGTATTAAATCCGTAAACAACTGCCTATTCCTTAGAATAGTGTGGGTAGTTCCACTATCAGCTAGACACTCAACTTCACCGCGAGACATCTACAAAGAGACGAAAACTTGGGTTAGTTTCTCGCGGGACACAGTCTAATCACTACGCCGTAGGATGGAGAAAGAAAGGGGATGAGAATCCAATCGAGTGTATCACATGACATTTGGACATTATAACGTCGACAAAAGTCGGAAAGTGCAAGGTTGAATGTTACATAACCAAGCAATCATCATCAGAAACCAAAACGAAACCGGGGCTTCGCACATTGTGGTGTAGAACACCTTTGGTGACTGGAATAAAATGAGGTATAGCCTCCGAAGATCGGTGTGAAAACGCCTCTCGGGCTGCACACAAGCCAAAGCTGTGGATGTCAAAGACACATGGTGTCGTGGCACCAGAGTGTGGCGGATGCCGAGCCTACTTCACCTTATTGAGCCGATGACGGCCTGTTCGCCACCCCCTTTTTTTTTATTTATTTAGGGATTGAGCGTAGGTGGGATTATAAGTCCAAAATATAGAGCCTATGTGACCCAAAGGTGGCGTCACAAGAACCACGTGAGTTGTTAATACACGAACCTGATTGCATAAAAACATAAAATTTCTCACAATATGGGAAAACAGAGAAATTTTATTAAGTGCCAACTTGAATATATCAACTTCTAATTCCAAAATAAACAGACTAACTAGAGTCATAAAAACATGGCGAGTGCCATTATAATGGCGAATGTCATTACAATACTTGATAAACTAGAAAATCCATAGGCTAGTCAAAATCCGGGACATCAAGAGTTTGTGGTTGCGCCTTTGGAGAATCCACATGATGAGCATAATTTGCTTCAATCATCTCGTCCTCAGCATAATTGCTTTCTTTGGACATGAACTTCTTGTATTTCTTGTAGGCATTTAACATCTCCTTACTAGCTCGACAATTGCGATGGTAGTGTTTGGAGGAACCACATTTGTAGCACGGAGCAAATTGAGCATTCCGGTCATTGCTATGAGGTCTAGGAGGGTTTGGTACTGGACCTAGACGGGGTCCGTGGCCAGTCCGGCCTCCCCCTGAAGGTGGTGCGTATTCGCCACCTTCTCGCCTCCAAGTGTTGGAGCGTCGTGTCACATTATTTCCAGCATTCTGATTTCTTCCACGTACCTGATTGTACGGGGTATGGCGGCCTTTATTTTTCTGCTTTGAAGCCTTCCCATAATGAGCCTGTGGTGTTGGAATTGGCTTTGTACCAACAGGTCTCTGGCTACTATTGAGCCTAATCTCAGAATGGCGTTCTTTTTTTAGCCAATATTGCCATAAGGTCAGCGAATGATCTGATTCTGCCTTCATCAACTGAGATCTTATACTGATGTCCGAGGACATCGTAGGCCATGGGGAATGTGTTAAATGTCTTCTCCAAAAGATCTTTATCGTTTTTGATGACGCCAACCGTGCCAAGATCCACCTGTAGACTAATCATATTCTGATTGTATTTGTCTACTTTGTTATAATCCGAGAAACGGATTTGTTCCCATACATGAGGGCCTGAGCCTTGGCATGGTCCCCAAAAAGGGTGGTGGCGGCTGCATCAGTCAGAAGTGCTGGAAAGCCTTTGCTTTGGAAAGCAATTTCAACATCGGAAACCCATCGATGGTAGTCTTTGCCTTGAAGATCCAAGATCTTAAAATCAGGGCGTGACAGTGACGACGACGACATCTACAAGAGAATGAAACGTCGGATTAGTATCGCTTTAAGCAGATACTATCAAGTATAAATTGGAATTAGAAAGGATATATTCGGTCACATGAAAACTAGTTTCGATGCGAATTTTTTTTTCTTTTGATGCATAAACTGGTGGTTTCATACCGCACCTTCAAACAGTGGCGTACTCAGAAATCCACATAAGCATCTCTTTTTTTTCTTTTTTTTTTTTAATTTCCCTTTCAACGTGATTCCCCCAAGACCATCACTTAAAAACTACGACCGTAGGGGTGATTAAATCCTCATTCTAGGTCTCATCGGCGACGGAGCTGGCGAGTGACGATTGCCCTATCTCTTAAAGGGGGGTTGGAACCGAGGAGTACTCTCTGACAGAATTGACGCTTCGCGTGGGCGCTCTATTATTGCCTCCTATTCCTGAGGGGGGTCGGGGTTGCGTGGCGATACCCGCGAAAAACAAGGGACTAGTTGCTCTTTTGGGTGGGCCTTTCGTACTCAAGGGAGAATTATTGAGCGCACTCAAATCGGTTCAATATTCATGAAAAGCCGGGTTTGATATAAGAATGGCCGGAATCAGAGTAGAAGAAAGGCTAATAGCGCCCGATATAATATATCTATAGTTCAAAAACAGGAACTTTTATAAAATTTTTACCTTTTGATTAAAGGAACGAGAGCGTAAAGTTTGTTCTTCGACTCTTGTTTGGTTCTCGAGCCTCTTCCTACGCGAGTAATCTGGAGAGCTATCTTGAAAAGTTGATGGCGAGTGAACGTGTAGGCGGCCACGCGAATGGGCGAGTTGGCGGGCGAGCGAGCAGGCGGGCGAACGAAGAGAATGGACGAGTTGGTGGGCGAGCGAGCAGGCTGGCGAATGAGCAGGCTGGCGAGCGGGCTTGGCGAGCAAGTAGGCTGGCGAACGAATTGGCTTGCGAGCGCGTGGGCTGGTTTGCAGGCGGCCGGGCAAGGGCTGTGGCCTAGGAGAGGCCGACGGAAGGGATGGAGGAGGAGGAAAAAGTTATTAGGGTTTTTCTAGGGCTCAGGGAGGTCACGTGCTGATAACGTGTTCAAAGAGAAAAGATAATAGGGAGAACTGTATATTTATTGTTTGATAGAGACCTTTATATAGGCATTATAATGAGTATCCCGATAAATCAGGGATTCCTTATCTAATACAGAATCAACTATACTAGTCTAATTAGGTCAAGACACATCTAGGAAGTTACCTAAATAACATTCCTACAACAATTTTAGCTATTTTGGTTAAAAATTAATAAAAAAAAAATAACTAGCATTGCTAAAGTTGCTCTAAGGAAATTGTATTCCAGAAAAGTTTTTATTTCCTTTCGCATCCCAAGAGCAAAAAAAAAAGCAATTTTCCTTTCTCGATAATTACTTTCCGTGAACAATCAAATGAAGAGTTGATGTAAAGAAGCCTAACTTAGGATATACGTCCTATTTGATCGAGTACGATAACTAATGCGATGGGATATGGACCTATTCCATATGCTACAAATGATACGACTTGTCCTACGCAGGTGTTGAGCTCGTATGGAATAGTGTACACGAAGGTCTAACGATGATGCGAGTCACATGACTCGATGCATTATGTTTAGAATGTAAATAAACAGAAAAAGGTGTCACAAATGCTCTGCTATCATGAGTACTGTTAAAAGAAGAAAGAAAACTTGACCTGTAAAAAACCTAACTGCATTTTTGGAATTACATATATGTATAAGTTGTATAAGTTATATAACAATTAAAAGAAGACAATCCATGGCATACTTCTGCTGTTTCGTTTCCCTAATTTGGGCATTGAAGTAAAGATCACAAAGGCAGGTTTTTGAAGCAGCTTAGCTAGGTGACTGTTCTTCACTATCAGTCTATCTTCCATCAGCCCCAGCACCTAAATTTTCAATAACTTGTTCTACGCCCCAACATGACCTAGTGAAAGTGTGAAACAAATTGGAAATTCCTTCAGCTCAAGCTAATCACTAAGCATCTTAGAGAATCAGAGAGAATGTATTTTATTTCCCTGTGGAAGACAAACTCTACCATGTCTGAGAACCCAATCAACCCACATATAGTTGTTCAAGGTATTTATAAACCAACCATCTGATATTCCTATATACCAGTCTTTATCTTTCCTATATGTAGAGTCTCACAGTCCCAATACAATTGTGCTTGTAAATTTACTCATCAATACATAAGCAATCGTCAGCCACAATTCAATGTCTGCCCGAGACTTCAGTTCAAACCCTTTATGGTATGACGACCCTAAACATCCGAAAGTTTTGTCCTCCCACCCACCATTACCATGGCTACTACTCCAATAACCTCTTCCACCTCCGCTAGGTCACTTCCTTCCTCCACTCAGTCCTCCACCATTTCCACCTCCACCACAAAATCAACAAGTATTTCCTACTTTACTTACATCACTTACTTCCTTCATCTAGTCATCCTCCACTGCAAAACTCCTGCCCACAATTTTTCCAACCTAATTCTTCATTAACAGTCACTTCACCTAGCCAAATCCCCTTATTAAACACCACTTCTCCTCAGTCACTCCCTAGTTCACCTATACCATCACATCATCCCGACAATTTACCTCCCATAAAAGATACTCCTCCTTCTCATTCCATGGTAACTCGGCTCAAGGATGGCATTAAGAAGTCCATTCCCAAATATGCCTTACACTCTTCCTTAACTAATGACTTGACAGATCCTATGTCATATAGTAAAGCAGTTAAACATGTCTCTTGGCGTAATGCGATGCAAGATGAATTTGGAGTGTTGCAAAAGAACAACCCATGTGAACTTGTCCTTCCCAACAAATGAAACTTCAAGATAAAAAGAAAGCAGACGGCTCTGTTGAACGATATAAGGTACGACTTGTCGCCACAGCTTTCATTAGCAAGAAGGCATTGAGCTCATCCAATTGATGAACATGCCAACCATTACTGACAGCCAGTGCAAGAATTAATCGGATGCTGGACTGTTTAACCACTGGTGAAAAGTTCTCAGAGAAATCAATGCCTTCTTGCTGGTAAAAGCCACAATTCAATGTGTGTTTGTTACACAATTCAATGTGTACATCAGTATCCAATAACTGGTAAATATCAAAACAAGGATAAAACATAGAATACTCAATATGCGGTGCATATCCTTCCTATGCATGGGCTCAGGAGCGGTGTTCAATCTTAACCACCAAAAATTTACACACCAAATTGCAATCAGGTGTTAAACTGAGATCTTAATGGTGTCACTATCTTGTATTGACTCACGATTGGGAATTGACTTGTACCTATCTTGCATTTGCTCAACGTTTCACGTTTTTCTACTGCTGCATAGCGCGGTTGGTTTGAGGCAAATGCCTAGGCCAAAACCTTGGCAGTATTAATGATTTCTTGAAAATAAAATAGAAACAAGAGAAATTTTTTCAATAAAAAAATATTTTAAAAAAACAAGAGAAATTTTATTTGCACATTCTTAAATACTAAATACACACCCCTTACTTTGTTCTGTCAAACTTTTTACTTCAAACTTCCTCTTATGCTCTTGGCATGTGAAAATGAGTAATAGAATTAGCAACCATAGAAGTTGCAGGGTTGATAAAGAGACTGTGGAGACATAAATGATTGCAAAGACTAAAGAAGATGGTGATTCTGATGAACCAAATTCTCTAAAAAGAACAGTTTCACAGGCTCATCATTCTCCTGCACCTTCTTATTTTTCTTTTGGGCCTAGAAAGGATATCCAATCAAACACAGGAAGAGCACAAATCAAGAAAGGAGAGTTAAAACTACAAGTAATCAGGAGGGGTGCACTGGAGCCATCAACTAAAATCAATATTTAAATGTGTCTGGGAGTGGAAAAATGTGTAGGCAAGTAAATTGCGTGATTAATCATCCTCTTATTCAGAGCAATAGATTGATGAAGAATAACAACCAGGATGAATGAACAATATGGATAAAATGATCTGCACAGAGCGACTAAAAGTGAAAGGGATATCAGATTAAATAGAATCCCCATAAAGATCGTTGAAGTTGTTCTCTGTGTGAAAATTTTGGTCGAAAGGGTGAAATCGTATTTAACTTTTGTCAAAAAAAAATTGGAGGTGTGTATTAGGTAAATAGAGATGTGTAAATAAAATTTCTAATCTTCAACTTTTTCATGAACTAAACAGAACTTCTTAATAAATACAAAAACAACTAAAATGCCTTGACAGATATGATATGATATTGCAACTGACTGGGAGAGAAAAGCGAGATGATCACAATTGTGCTATCTGAAATATTATTCAACCAAGTCATGTATTCCATATGTGATTCATATTAAAGCACTGCTAAGTTCATTCATGCATACCTTCTATTAGCTTGCTACTCTCTTTCTTAAACATAGTCAATGCAAGTAATAGTGTTTGACCTTACCAGTCCCCCAAAAGCTGCCTTTCTTGATTGTAAGTAATACTGATGAAGAAAGAATAGCTCAAGACTTGTTTTGTGAACGAGTGCGAGAGAGAAACCTTAATCGTGGAGAAAACCGTTGCTCTTGCCTACTCGGAGATGTTGACTTCCTCTTCTGGCCTTGACTATTGTCACCACTGCCTGACATTTTTCCTGCAGTTGACACACAAAGTAACTGTGGCGTGCAACAAAAGTACAGAAGGGAAACCATAAGGGACAAAAAAATTTGCTTAAACATGGAACTAGATATGAATTAATTAAGATTAACAAAGTCAGTTTCTAAAACTCTGAATGGTGGTGAAAGTCAGAATGTGGGACTGAATTAGTAGTGAGACTTTCGAAAAGAAGATATAGTGATGAGTGACATAACACAGATGATTGTGCTTAGACAAGATATGTATATATGAATTTTAAGCATATTTCACCTTCAATTTGTCGACTCTTTCTGACAGCACCGGATGTGTGCTTTCTATTACTTTCTTCACCTGGTGTACCGCCATTCTGAGATGACTCAACAGCTTTCTTCTTTTTTGATTCACGATTTTCCTTTTCTACTACATGGCTTTCAGGAACTATCAAATTGTCTTTACAAGAGACCCTGGAACGAGTCAACCTCCCAGAGTTAGTTGAAACGATTGACTTGGTGTCTTTAGCACAAGTCTTCATCTGAACATATGCATCTTGAGTGGCTCCAAGATCACCAGATGTCAGATTTTCCTTATGTCCGTTACTCTCTGGATGAAGTGGTAAAGAGACTGCTTTCTTTGATATATCATTCTTCTTTCTCAAAACTTTGCTTTCATGAACAGTGTCAGTTCCATCAGAAGAATATGATCCTGTAATCTGAGCAGACTCATTCTCTTTTGATCCTTGTTTAAGTGCCATAAATGATATATCTTTTTCTTCTTTGACTGCTGAACGAGTCAACCTTCCTTTGTTGGTTAAGGCCCTTAACTTGATGGCTTCTGCAGAATCATGCAAATCACTGTTCTGAATTCCTTTATGAGCTGTTGAGCGAGTTGTTCTAGCACCTGAGTCTGAATTTGCATTTCCATTTATTAAAGATTTGGTTATATCAGAAGATACCTTAATAGATGTATCATTACTGTCACTGGACTTGAAAAGTTCAGTCCCACTTATAGCAGTATGCTTGTGAGTAAGTGATACTAGGGAGGCCAGAGCTGCACGGGCAGCAAGAGGACTAATATGAGACCTTTGCTCTGAATGCTCTTTGTGTTTGGATGAGAAAGGGGGCTGTGGGTCCTCATCTTCTTTGTTTCCTTCCAAGTTACCAGATCTCTTGGTGCCTATTTTGGACGCGGTAAGATGTCCATTGTTATTAGCTGCATGCAGAATCAGGAAGTATCTAAATGTTAACCATGCATTATGCATATGTATCAACCAAAAGGGTCATTCTATTCAAAACAGAAACAACATATAAAACTCAGCTAGTTCCTTAAATTTATGCCTGGTAAATTCCTATTCGTTCACAAGGTCCTCATTAATTATTTCACAATGGCCATGACTCCCATGAGGAAGACGGGTGGAAACTAAATTCTTAAGGGAGGAAGATTTAGGGGATAAATGAACAAAATGCTGAGTAGAATTACATTTTAAATGTATTTATATCACTAGTGGTCATAACTATATCTAGAACCTTATGTAAGCAGTCAGCACAAACCTTGGCAACCATAACTTCCATTGTTTTAAACTTCAGCCTCAATTATCATTTTGTTGAGAGAGAGGAGGAGAGGAGGAGAGGAGGAGAGGAGTAGCAAAGTAGCCATATATTTAAGATATAAGTTAAAATGTCTAAACTCATGTTAGTCATGTAAAATATATTAAATATTTCTTTGCATTAACAGTAGGATCAAGAGAACAGCAAACAAGGATATGCATTTTCTCCATTAGGTTATGCACAATGGATGTAGCATTCAGTTCATTAAGTGAGGCGCATTTACTACTGTATCATCTTGCAAACGCCAAATTTAAGAGACTATATATGTTATAACAGAAATTTGAATCGATAGTCCATACACACTCTGATATGTGTTACAAACATAAAAAGGAGTCACTATGCCGGAAAATTGGAGACATATTGCAGCAAACCAGAATTCATTAAACAGATAAAGTATTGAGTAGTGGTAGTTACCTTTAACCCCCTCTAATATGTCTACTGTAATTTCATTTGCGACTCCATTAGCTGAAATGTTGATCTCTTCTATTTGCTTTCCCAACAATTTGCTGAGGTCAAATTCGAATTCAACATCTTCATGCATGATTGGAAGGGGAGGTGCAGTATATGAACCCATTTGCTTAACTGATTTCAATAATGCAGCAACAGTTGGATGGGAACTGATGCTTTTGCTTGCTAGTTTCATGACTGAACTAGATGGGATGGTGACCATCTGGCCTTCGAAGTCCGGGTGAAGCCACTTAATCGTAAAAGTGCATCTGCAATAGACCCTTGTAGAGTGTCTCACTCTGGTCACCTAGTCATCATGTGTTCAGAAATGAACTGAATTAAAACAAGCATATCAAGTGAGTTGCACCAAAGTGTCACTTAAGATGGAAGCTTCAATATCATATATAACCCACTAAAACATGATAAGGTAACCAATACAATCTCATTTCTTTCTTTTATAGCCATTAACAGCAGATGTAAAGATAAACAAAGATTTTAAAAATTATATGTGCCCAGGGTCATTATCATTAGCCCTTGAAAAAAAAAAATTAATTCAAGAAGATACAAAGTTCAGGATGCAGGTAGATACCTTTTCCACCTTGGCATCATACAAGTGGCTCTTAAATGGTGATTTATGTATCGCCAGAACATGGTCTCCTTCAATATGAGAGCAGTCATCGCCCTGAAGAGGAGTAGAACGAAAACGAAGACGCATAAGTGCTTCATCCTTGTTCAACACCATATCTTCTAATTCCTGCCTCCCAAAGTCGACAATTACGCTATCTTCAGCAGAGCTGTGGACCATAATCAAGAGCCACCTCAGTACATTTGTAATGCCCACCCAAAACATAGAATTCAAAAGAAAATGGTGAAGTCAATTTCCTTGAGAAAATTAGTTCATGATGATTCACTACACACTAACATTCTTACCTAATGTTGACATTTAACAGTGAAGCTGTCACAATGTAGCAGAAAATTGCAGTTATGGATTACTTATCAAGTCACTCCCATATGAAGTAAGTGCAAAAACTAACTACAAAAATTACCAACAACATGAATTAAGTGCGCAACCAAGCCACAGAAATCGAACAACAACTTGCATAATTCAAATCTACAACAGCATCACTAGTTAGCACAATAGAAGCAAAAATGCCTGAGGATTCTTAATGACAAGTTCCCATATACTCTTTCATGATCAGAATCCAAACTGATCACACTTGAATGAAACCCAGTTTGCAATTGTAGAAAAAAACCCATTACTCAAATTTCTAATAAACAACAGTAATAAGGAATTCACAGTGTGAGTTAGGTGAGTGACCTGAGAGAAACCTGGCAGGGGTACCAAGAAGAATCCTGATTGCACAGAGCTTCAAGTTCACTGACAGAGTCCATTTCATTAGATTATGAGCTTCTGTTTGGGCGAACAATGGCGGAAAATGGAAAGGGACAATCTGTGGAAGATTTTTTGGTGTGTCTCTCTGGCATTTATCTGTAGGAGCTTTCCTTTTCTTTTTACCGGAAGTTAGTAAAAGTCAATCGATTGTAAAATGTACTGTAGGTAACATTACTGCACGACTCACCACGCGACACGTAAAGACCAGTTGCATCTACAACGAAATTTACTTGAAGAATATGAAGAAAGAAAATGGAATAAAAAAGAGAGATGAAATGAATAAGATCAAGCGTTGTCATATGAGGTGTGAATTGAGCCATGGCACATTGACACGCTTTATCTTAGGATCAAAGATAGATGATTTGTCTTCACAATACAGTATCTCAAGAGAAAACCAAAAGCCCCACCTTTCATTGTATCCATCAAAGTCCAAGTTGGTGGAATGACAATACAATGATAGTATCATTTTCACAAAAGTAATTGAAATTGATTGAAAAGTAATGTTGATTTAGATTTAGAAGGCTCTAATATTATGTGGTTTGTGTGGCTTTGTTTATATTTATGCTCCATTTAGATTAGGCCTTACACGTTGGAAATTTGTCTATATTGTATGTGTAGTGAGGATAGTCGATAATTTATTATAATTAACTAAATCGAACTAATTCTTAATTTATTTAGGAATTGACATAGATAAAAAACTTCATGATCTCAAGTTGGGAATCTTTATATTTGGAGGGGAATTGGAGCAACATGAAAAGGAACCGGTATTGAAAGATAGAGTCGAACAATCGTGACATCAACAGGAGAGAGGGAGCTGTCTAACATCCACTTAGCGCCCGACTAGCCCCCATAGCATCCGCCTTGCTCACACTTAGTCTACGCCTAGCCTGCTTAGCCCCCGCATAGTTCGCCTAGTCCCCGCATAGTTCGCCTACCTCTCGCTTAGCCCGCCTACCTCGCGCCTAGCCCGTCTAACTTCGAACTAACTCCCGCTTAGCCCCCTCATAGGTCGTCTAGTGTCCATATAGATTCAAACTAATTTCCGACTAGGGTCCTGCCTAGATTGTCTATTTGAAACACATTAATAAATAACAATTTTGTATAGTTCATTACTTCATATTTTAACTTGAGTATTTATGAAATTTGTATATGAAAATGGTGCGATTTTCACGTATGAGGTGATCAAGATTCAAAGCATCATGACTAATCCACTCATTACTAAAGCCCAACTAATGTTCGTAACATCTATGAGAAAATCAGTTTCATGTCAAATACTAAAAACTAAAAAGAGGTTTTTACCCAAAACTACAATTTTGTGTTAATATTTACCAGTAGTAAGATTGTTTTTTAAAATTACCACTAGTAAGTTTCTATCCAAAACTAACAGAATCTGTTAAACCATAAATTATGAAATTACCCTCAGAAATCAATACCTCATAAACCAACATCCGTCGTCCTCCGCCGCGCTTCCAATACCACTGAGTCTCAGAAATCAAAGCCAGATTGAGTTTCTCCTTATAAAACCCTAAAACTCTCTCTCTCTCTCAACGCTCTTTTTAATGGTGAAAAAGTTCATCCCAACTGTCTTCAATCCCTCGAGAAGATTTAGAGTTTGAGAAAAGTAAGAGCGACCAGTTGTTCAATTTCCTCATCAATCTCATCAAACCCAAACCTAAACCGGTCATCAAACCTAAAGAAACCTCCGCCGCGCTTCTAATCTTTTTGCTCGCCGCCGACGCCCTCGCTTGGCTCATCGTCGAAGCGCCTCGGTTGGCTCGCCGAACTCCATCTGATTTCGCCGCCTCACTGCCTCGCCTCCCTGGGCGCCCTGCCGTACAGCTCGCCGCCTCCAATCGAACTCAATTAGGGTTTATAGTGAGAATATGTGGATATATATATATGGATGGTACGAGTTGTAATTTATAGATTTTCAGGGTTAATTATGTCATTAAACAGTGAAATGGTTAACAACCCATTACTGTTAATTCCCTACTGATGGTATAAAAAAAATTAGGTCTTACTATTAGTAAATATCACCACAAAATTATAATTTTGAGTAATTATGTAAACTAAAAACTAACATCACGTGATTGTTAAACCTTCTTTCTATATTTGTTTTTTTTATGTACTTAGAAATATAGTAAAAACACATGAAAACCTTTTGAATTACGTCCAATTCTATTTTCTCACCTCTCGGTAAAATTGGAAACACAATGTAAAGGCTTTTCTAAGATATATTGAATTTTTCAACATGTAAAATCTGCAAGAGTCACATCAAACCCAGAGTCAGAAACAGAGTGGGCCTCCACTGAAACGCGGGAAAGTACAAAGAAAAAAAAAGCCCACTAGGTCATTGACGCCGATTGGAGGAGTTGAACCAAACTCAACCACGAGTCTCCAATAGCAACCTGGACACCATCTTCACCGTCCGCTAAATCCAAGCATCCCACAGCCTCCGGTACTGTAGGGTTCGAACATTCTGGAATTCCAAACCCCCCAACACCCCCACTGACCCCTATATAAACCCCACCCACAAACCCTAGCAGCCTCACTTATCTCTTCAACCTCCGCCTCCTTTTTCCTTTGTCAATTTCTTCGTCGACTTAAAAAAATGGCCGGCAAAGGAGAAGGACCGGCCATCGGAATCGATCTCGGAACCACCTACTCTTGCGTCGGAGTATGGCAGCACGACCGTGTTGAGATCATCGCCAACGACCAGGGAAACCGCACCACGCCGTCGTATGTGGCCTTCACCGACACCGAGAGGTTGATCGGAGACGCCGCTAAGAACCAGGTCGCCATGAACCCAATCAACACCGTCTTTGGTAAGATCTCAGATCCTATTAGCTTATTAGATCTGTATGCTTAGTAGATTTTAGATCTTGTATTGAGCTCATTGAAGTTTGTATGCTGTAAATTTTGCCGTTTTTTTTTACTGTATGGTGTGGTAATTTTGTAGCTGCTTGCTTAGTAGATCTGTGCTGATTACATTGATGATATGATGGTGCTGTTTTGGTGTATTGAAACCGTATTGGATCTATAGCTGCTGTTGTTTTTGATTTTGAACTTTTTGAAAGTAGTTTAGATCTACCGTACTGCCTATTTTTCAATTTTGAAATTACTAGCAAAACAGTAAATTGGTTCATGTTAAATTGGTATTTATATGAAGTAAATTTGATGACTAATTGTTTCTTAATTACTAACTGCGAAGTGAAATCTGGTTAATAGATCTTATCCTTGCAGTCTTGAGTAAGAACAGAGCCTTCAGCTAGTGACTAAATTTTATGCTTACAATTTGATAGTTTTTTAGAAAATTTGTTAGTATCAGTTTGTTGTAGTTTGTAAGAATTTGATTTTTCAATCAACCAATTTACAATCGGTCGCAGTTTGTAGTTTTGAGTATTCGGGGTTCAGATCCAATCTAGCTACTATATTTAACTTGAAGTTGTTATATCAAGGTCATATGCTAATTGGATCTCTACTGTTGCAGATGCTAAGCGATTGATCGGTCGCAGATTTACCGATGCTTCTGTTCAGGGTGACATGAAGTTGTGGCCATTCAAGGTCACCTCTGGCCCAGCTGAGAAGCCTATGATCGGAGTCTCATACAAGGGTGAGGAGAAGCAGTTTGCTGCTGAGGAGATCTCTTCCATGGTCCTTATTAAGATGCGCGAGATAGCTGAGGCTTACCTTGGTGCCACCATCAAGAACGCAGTGGTCACTGTCCCTGCTTACTTCAATGACTCTCAGCGTCAGGCCACCAAGGATGCCGGAGTCATTGCTGGTATCAATGTCTTGCGTATTATCAATGAGCCTACAGCAGCTGCCATTGCATATGGTCTTGACAAGAAGGCTACCAGCGTTGGTGAGAAGAATGTGCTTATCTTTGACCTTGGAGGTGGTACCTTTGATGTCTCTCTTCTAACCATTGAAGAGGGTATCTTTGAGGTTAAGGCCACAGCTGGTGACACCCATCTTGGAGGTGAGGACTTTGACAACAGAATGGTCAACCACTTTGTCCAGGAGTTCAAGAGAAAGAACAAGAAGGATATCAGCGGCAACCCCAGGGCTCTTAGGAGGTTGAGGACTTCTTGTGAAAGGGCGAAGAGGACCCTCTCATCCACTGCCCAGACCACCATTGAGATTGATTCATTGTACGAGGGTATTGACTTCTACTCAACCATCACCCGTGCCAGATTTGAGGAGCTCAACATGGACTTGTTTAGAAAGTGTATGGAGCCAGTAGAGAAGTGTTTGAGGGATGCCAAGATGGACAAGAGCACAGTCCATGATGTTGTGCTTGTTGGTGGATCCACCCGTATTCCCAAGGTTCAGCAACTACTCCAGGACTTCTTCAATGGCAAGGAGCTCTGCAAGAGCATTAACCCCGACGAGGCTGTTGCCTATGGTGCTGCTGTCCAGGCTGCCATTCTCAGTGGTGAGGGTAACGAGAAGGTTCAGGACCTTCTTCTATTGGATGTCACCCCTCTATCCCTTGGTTTGGAAACTGCCGGAGGTGTCATGACTGTCTTGATCCCCAGAAATACAACCATCCCAACAAAGAAGGAACAGGTCTTCTCTACCTACTCCGACAACCAGCCCGGTGTGCTCATCCAGGTCTATGAAGGAGAAAGAACCAGGACCAGAGACAACAACTTGCTCGGAAAGTTTGAGCTATCCGGAATCCCCCCAGCTCCCAGAGGTGTTCCCCAGATCACAGTGTGCTTTGACATTGATGCCAATGGTATCTTGAACGTTTCAGCAGAGGACAAGACCACCGGACAAAAGAACAAGATCACCATCACCAACGACAAGGGCAGGCTCTCAAAGGAGGAGATTGAGAAGATGGTTCAAGAGGCAGAGAAGTACAAGTCTGAGGACGAAGAGCACAAGAAGAAGGTTGAGGCCAAGAACGCTTTGGAGAACTATGCATACAACATGAGGAACACCATAAAGGACGAGAAGATTGGTGAGAAGCTCCCAGGTGCTGACAAGAAGAAGATCGAGGATGCCATTGAGGCTGCCATCCAGTGGCTGGACAGCAACCAACTCGCAGAGGCTGATGAGTTTGAAGACAAGATGAAGGAGTTGGAGAGCATCTGCAACCCAATCATTGCCAAGATGTACCAGGGTGCTGGTCCTGATGGTGCTGGCCCGGTTGATGATGATGTTCCAGCTGGAAGCGGTGGTGCCGGGCCCAAGATCGAGGAGGTCGACTAAATGCTATGATTCAAGCTTTATTGTTTTGTTGGGATTGTTGAGTAGGTGGCGGTCTGAACATTATTTATCGTTTTTATTTTGGATTTTGCTCTGATCTTTATTCAGAGCTTTTGGTATTAATTTTTGCGGAACTTATAGGCCCTATGTTATATTTTCCCCTGGCAATTTGCTTGGGGCCTTTATTAATATCTTCAACTATTTCAGTAGTTCTTGTGAGCTTACTCCTTTCATTCTGGTTCATACATATGTATGATGAACAAGCTATTCTTTCTGCAAAGTGCAAAAGCTATTCAGTCTGTTTGTGGTTCCGGTGATTTTCGTTTGGGACGCGACAAGTTTCTTTCAGGTTGTACCACTTATAAGGGTAAGGCTCTTGCTGATGAACATGGCATAGCATGTTTCTTACATATTGAAGTTTCTGACCTTACAACGTGGTTGCCTTTTCCGGAGAGGTCTTCTTTTCAATAGAGCTTCTGGGGGATATCAAGCAAAGACTTGCTGATACAGAAGACAGGTATTATTCGTTTGAACTATTCAAGTCCATTAAGTTGCTGCCTATTCCTCCTGAATTCTACATATACTAAACAAAAGTTGCTGCTTACTCCTGAATTCTACACGCAACTAGGCATCATGTGTATCTATAATTTAACATCATTATTATCCTTTTGGGATACCACCATCAGTCCATCATACACTCTGTTATTTCTCTTTTGTTGATAACAATGTCGTAGTTTCCTATATAACAGAGTTGGTGCCACTGTTCATTCTTTTGGGATATTGTTCATCCGCGTGCCAAGCATGCGGGGTTTTTTTTTTTTTTTTTCCTTTCTTTTTCTATCAGATCGGGCTCTTTTCTTCTTCTAAAAGTCAAAATTGGTGGCTCTCTCATCTCCAAGCAGACTTTGCCTCACTCCCCGTTCTCTCCGATCTCTCCCTCCCTCTCATCGGATCTCTCCCCAAAGCGTGCTGCTGAAGCTTTCTCTTTGTTCCTGGTTTTGCTTGATCCTCATTTGAATCAGACAAGGTAAAGTCTTCAACTTTTTTGCTTCAATCCTTAGCTCTTGCAAAACCCAGTTCCTAATAGCTTCAGGATCTGAAAATAAACAAACCCCAATCGAATAAAAATCAAATCTTATCACTTTGGCTATCTGGGTGTTTGTGTTTTGGGTTCAGGATCTGAAAATAAACAAACCCCAATCGAATAAAAATCAAATCTTTATCACTTTGGCTATCTGGGTGTTTGTGTTTTTTGCTATATTGTAGATTTAAGTGGCTATAGTGTGTAGGGCTTAGGTGCCAAACAATGTTGGGTCGCTCCACATTTTCCAGACCCGGAAACTTCCGGCCTGAGAATCTTGGCCCCAATGCCGTAGCTTTGATCAGAAACCTTGGCTTTGCGTTTTTCGTGTTTGGGGTTCTAATCTTCACTTAAACTTCTCTATCGCCGCCGTCATCATCAACTGGAATACCTCACGGTCCCTTTATCTTTTTCTGCCTCAAAGATTTTCAATTTCAAAACCCAGAATCAGAAGCCTCAGTTTGACATTGTAGCCGAATCACAAGACCCAATTTGATATTCAGCTTGAAATTGCAGAACAGGGCTCTTCTGCTTTCTGTTTGTGCTGTTATGCATGTTCTCCGAACCTTTCTGGTAAGCATTTCTCATTGCATTAAAAAAAACAATCATATATATATATGTATGTGTGTGTGTGTTGATTGGTTTCCAAGAAAACAGAGGAAAATAAAAATGAATGGAAGTTTGTTCTTTGCTGTTTGATATTCCGAGAATAGAGTATAATGGTAAACCAAACAATGCATTGTTGTATATACATGTGTTAGCTATTCAGAATTTGGGTTTCAAGTCTTAAACTTGGAGCATTCAGGGTTTTAGGAAAAGGTTAGCTTTTTGATTCATTTGGCCATTTGGGCCCTCTCATTTCAATGCAGAGCTCATAGGGTTTATGGAACCTAAGGTTATTGAGATGGACAGTTCGGAGACATAGATTTCGTGAATACAAGGATGGTTTTGGTTTGAAGAATCTGTGACTAAGCTATTGCATATTGGTTGTGTTGGAGACACTGATACAATGACGACGATGCCATTGAGCATGTTGATGTCCAAATTGCCCAAATTGCAAAATCTTTCTGCTTCTGATCACTCATATGTGGTGTCGTTGAACCTTTTCGTGGCGCTCCTTTGTGCTTGCATTGTGATTGGGCATCTTCTTGAGGAGAATCGGTGGGTGAATGAGTCGATCACTGCATAGTGTGTAGGGCTTAGGCAATAGCAATATGTTGAGCAATTTCTGAGTGTATAGTCTGTTGCTAAATCACTAGCAATATGAATTGACGAACATCAGAAAAATGTTGAGCAATTTCTGAGTGTATAGGCCATCTTGAACTAGGACTGAGGCAATAGCAATATGTTGACTTACGAGAAATGATGCCAATGTTAGGCAGGTCATTAAGGTTGTCCAATTCTTCTTTCTAACTTGGCCGCACAATCTTTTGAAGCTCTTCGAAAGTTGTCATTTATATATCCAAATCGGCTATAAAGTAATCCTAGACAGATCTTTGATTTAGAAACTAGAAAGGTTCACTAATAGGAGCAGGTCAAAACTGGTGTGTTCCTTTGCTATCTGCAAAAGATCTTCTTCTTGAGTAACTCTGGAAACAGATTTAAATTACCACACACACTCGATGCAGTAAGACATAAGTATAAACAATGCATGTCTAGACATTTTACGGGAAATCTGTACTGTACATGAAGAAACCTGTTGGGGCATTGCATGTCTAAAATGACTATCCTGAGTTTATTTGGTTGTTTACAGTGATCGTCGTTTAGCTGATCATTTTGGTGGGAAACTTCATTTAGGCTATATGCAAATCCGTGAGAAGTTAGCAGAGCTCCAGGTATGATAATCGTTGTATAATTATATAAAGTTTTCTTAGGTTGGTCTCATGATTTTATATTGTAAATTAAAGAGGAATTACTGGTAATGCTCTTGAAAATGATGATTTTGAAACTTTTGGGCATAGGAGCATATATGTAATTAAAGTGTTTCAAATTACCTGCCAAAATGAACTTATATAGATGGTGAGTATTTATTTCTAGACTTTCTCAATGTTATTGAGCTGCTTTTCTGAGGATTCCAAAGGCCAAATAAAAAAAATAAAAAATCTCATATGCCATGTGCAATGAATTATGTTTTGTTTCTGGGTAAAATGGTGAATGAGCCTTGGGTCATATTTTTCAAAATGCTACCAGTCTTGGTTTTGGCATATTGCTAGGTTGTGAGGAAAGTTAAAGAGTTGTTTTTGGGTTACAGATAATCTCTTTATGAGAATGTAATGCACAACCTAATTAATTTCGTACAGAGTTGGCCTTTACTGTTCATTCTTTTGGCTATTATTCATCCGGGTACGAAGCATGTGGGTTTTTTTTTTTTTTTTTTTTTTTTTTTTTTTTTTTTATAACTATCTCCAAAACTCACACAGTTGCTATCTCCAAATCACAGTTACACAGTTGCTATCTCTAACGTCAAAATCGGTCGATCGCTCCCCGCCCCAAAAAATCTCCAGTCCTTTCCTCCCGGCCACCACCGTCTGCACTACCACCGGTCACCCTCCCTCCCGACTCCACCGCCGTCCTTAGGCGCCTCTGCCCTCTCCCTCCCGACCCTACCGCTGTCCACGCCTCCCTCTCTGCCACCCTCGACGAATCCCTCCATTATCAGGTACCTCTCTCTCCTTCGTTATTTTGTGCTAGGTTGGTTTTGGTGTTCTGGGTACCTCTCTCACAACCCAATTTGTTGTTTGTCTGAAAGTAGGGTTCGCCTAGATGCGTATGACCAAGACTCGAGTTGCTTAATTTGTACAAGTCAATAAAATGGGGTCAAAGATAATTAGTTTGATCAACACCTTAGAGTATTGATTTCTGGCGCAATGTTTATGGAATTGATAGTGAGTACACATCTTAGAGTATTGATAATTGGTTGTGGAAAAATTAGAATTCCATGGATTCGATTTGTTGGGTCTGTAAAGACGATTCTTCTTTGCCATTTGAATAGCATTGTCTTGGCGCATAGATACTGAGCGAGGTTGCTAAATCAATAGTTTCCACCTTATTCAATTTGGTCAGCATTTAATGAATTGTGGACAGGACATAACAAGTGCTATGTACAACTTGCTTAGTTTGATCAACAACTTAGAGTAGTAGTGTTGTATAATCATCTCTATCTTCTTCTTTTTCTTACGCATGTTTTGACCAAGTTTAACTCAACTTGCTTAGTTGAAACTAGCCTTCAAATAGTCCCGTTATTATGATAAACTAGCCTTCAAATAGTCTTGGTCTATACATGAAGTCGAGAAACATATTGATTATATAGATGCCAAGACAATACGAAAAAGCGATGTTTGATTTAGAGCAACAGATTATACAGCTTAAAATTTTCGTATTTGATTTAGTTTAGAGCAACAGATTTAGTTTTGGGGCTTTGGATACATATTAATTTCATGAATGGATATACTTTTTTGTTTTTGGTTTTTTGTTTATTGTTTTTTTTTTGTGGTAACATTGACCATGTGATTCTGTTGGTTAGTTGGTCTACATTCACCGATCAAGTCAATTTGGATTCGCACACAGAACACAAACCAATTTGTATTCGCACTCAGAACTACAATTGCAAGGAGGTGATACCTTTTGTTGTCTTTTTTTGTTTTATACTCTGTGATTAATTTTAAGTACAGATTGGGAGAAGGAATTATATGTACAGTGAGCTAATTGTAAATCTCTTCTTCTATATACAAGTTGAAGTTGAATTAACTGCCAGAAAGCGATAGGGTTGTTGGTTATATTTCTTTCTGATAGGTAGTTTGTGTATATATGGAATGAGTTCTCTGATTTTTCTCCTTTTGTTTGGATTCCCATCAATTTTCAGTTTATTTTTTTTTATTGTTGTTTAGCTCTATATGTTTGATATTTGTTTCTGATATGGGTACTTCAACATGGGTTGTGCTTTCAATTATGGTGTGCATTATTTCAGCCATGCTTTAAGCATACATCACTACTTTGATTTTGGTCATGTATAGGTATGGTGAACCATTGTATGACAGTAAGAAGCTGTAAATAGTCATGCATCCCTTTTTTTTTTTTTGGTGAAACGGGTTATATACAAATGGTTTCATATATATATATATATATATATATATATGGCAAAATTACTGTTTTGGTCACTGATATTTGTCAATAACGACAGTTTGGTCACTATCGAATGTCAAATATCAAAATGGTCACTCAAGTTAATGTTTCATTATCAATTTGGTCATTAGACGTCAAACGACTGTTAATTTTAGAATATTCTTCGAATATTCCGTTTCTTGCCAGGGTATTATGGTCACTGAGGTATATTGGCGCCATTTTTTTCTGGGTTCATAGCCATCTATGTTTTTCTGGGTCCAATATTCACCATCTGCCTTGCATCTCTCAAAGAAATCAGCAATCTTGTTGCTGGACTCTTCACCATTGTTGGGATCAATATGGAATCCCGAAACTCCATCAACAATAATTTCAGCTGGGCCTCCTTGGTTTGTAGCAAATGTGGGCAATCCACAATTCATTGCCTCAATCACTGTAAGACCAAAGGCTTCATATAATGCAGGCTGCACAAAAGCTCCCTTTGTATCTGCAATGCAGCGGTACAACTCTCCGTTGCGATATCTATCAGTCTGAGCTGCTATCCATCTGAACTGGCCATTGAGTTGATATTCTTCAACCAAGGCATGCAGTTTGATAATTTCAGCAATTTCTTCTCTGTCTTTGGACTTGGATGGATCAAAGAACCCCCCTACTATAACAAGATTAGCCAAATTTCTCAGCCTCTTGTTCTTTCCAAACCATTCAACTAGTCCTGAGAGGTTCTTCACTTTGTCCAGTCTTGCCATTGAGAAGATGACTGGTTTCTTTTTGTCTGACAAAAATCCTCTGTTCAAATTAAGCATGAAGCATGTTTTAGTGCAATGTAAGAGACTAAGAGTAGAGTGGTATCAAAATTGTCAAATGAGTAAACCCAAAATTATCGAGTTTTTACATGTGTTCGTCGTTGTCCTCCTTATTGTAGACCATTTGTTCAATGGAAGGATGAAACTTAGTAAAGCGCTGGTGTTTATCGGAGTAGGGGAAGTAAACAGATTGGTCAGCACCGGGAGCAGCAATGTTGAACTTCGGATCAAACACATCAATGCCTGAGATTACTCGACACAGTCCTGGCATTGTAAATGCAGTGTGGCTTTCATACTGTCCAGGTCGATCCTTACTGATTCAGGAGAACAACCATTAGTCTGAGGAGCTAAAATGATTATGAAATGCAGTTTTCGATCAATTTTCAGAAGGAAAACTAGAAGATAGCCTTACCCTCCTGCTATTTCTTGAAATGTGCTAGTTATGACAAAATCAGTTGAGTTCATAGAGATCAAGTCAGCAGTGAACTGACAAGAAAAGTGGTACTTTGTATCAAACTCCTTCCATTTGGCATCCGAGTCTTCATACTTGGTCTTTTCTAGAGCGTGCGCAATTGTTCCCTGCATGTGGTTTAATAGTAGTTAATTGACACAAGATTTTTCAAGAATCTCAGATTTAAAATGATTATGATCAATTGATTGGATAAAATCATGGTCAGAATTAGACCTGTGTTATTCCGAGCTTGGCAGCCATCAAAGAGGCCACCAAGTTTCCATCACTGTAGTTCCCAATTACGAGGTCTGGTTTGCAGTCCATGTGTTGTAGGATCTTTGCAGTTGCATCCTAGGAGATTGGTTTTACTTGAAGAGTTTGCATCAGGCTTATCTAAGCACTCGGGCAAACTGGTGATGCTTGAGAAGTTGACATCTACAATAACCTCATCAGCATCAGGCTTACAATCATCATGGCTGCTACCAGCCTCTATCGGGGTCAAACCATGGAGGTTGTTGCAACTGATCACAGAACCAGAGAGCTTCATGCTGCCAAATATATCAGTCGTCGGACTATCCTCTGGAATAGCAAGTGATTCAGTGCATGTAAATCCATTTGGACGTTTCAACGATTCAGAATCTCCTGCAACAACTGTATGGTCTGACTCATGGGGTTTGGGGTTTGTCCCATTCTGGTCATTCAAAATTTCATCAGAATCTTGAAGAGATCTATCCAGGGTAGAATCTGGTAGGACAATCTTCTGTCCAGAATAATCCAAACTTGCAATTCTACCCTACGTACTATAATAATCCCATATATCAGTTCGTAGATATAGTACCGTGGATGATGGTGGTGGGAAAATAGAGCCGAACAGAGATGAAGAAGCTGAAGACGACGAATCCCGAAGCCAAATTCCCCCAGAACAACACATTTGTAGGAAAATTCGGAGACTCTGAACTAAACCCAGAAGCCAAAGTCTCAGCCGGAGATGGAATCTGAACACTGAGCTCGGAAACAGAGGAGTCAGAATGAGCCAGAGGACAAGACCACTGGAATTCGAACGAGATATTTCTTTCTTTTAGGGTTTTTAAATCAATTAAGGCTTAAAATGACATATATACCCTCAACACTTTGGCACATGTAGTGAACATCGACGGCACGTGACATATTTTAACGTCTCAGTTCACGGAGTGACCATTTTGATATACTTTGGCATAACTTGAGTGACCATTTTGATATTTGAAATTCGATAGTGACCAAACTGTCGTTTTTGACAAAGATCAGTGACCAAAGCAGTAATTTTGCCTATATATATATATATATATATATATATATATATATATATATATATATGGTGGTGTATATGTGTGGAGATGGTGAGGGGATTCTCAGGTTTGTGGCCTCTATTCTTCCCTTTTTTTTTTTTTTTATTACTGGAAGTTTTGGTATCCTTCAATTGTGGTGCTAGAGACCCATATGATAAGTACTCTTCGTTAAAATTGAAAATTGGTTACGAACCACTAGGAGATGAAGAGAGTACTGAGAATAAGAGGCCGAATCGTTGCAAGTATAGGGAGAGTTATTGGTACCTCTTGATTTTTGATTTTTCAGTGTCTTATAAGCTTCTTTGATTTCAAATATTTTGGGCTCGATTGTTAGATTTGTTTGATAGGTTTTAGGCCAGTGTTCAAACTTAAGGAATTAGCTGGGTTTTGTGATTGTCGAGTAGAAAATTTGGATTTTAATAACTGGGTTGTGGCCATCTGTTGTATTTATACTCTTAAATTGCACATACGTGACTGCTAATAGAACTGATGGTTGGTGAAATAGAAACTTGATGGTTGTGCTCAATCATAACGGACATAATGGTTAGTAAAATCCTAACAGTTCACGATCCTAACATTTTCTGCCATAGTTTAGTGCATATCTGCACATTCTGTAGGAAATTGTAGTTGAAAAAATGCATCAAGTAGGCTATACAGCAGGTCATCATTAAGAAGACTCGGTAGATAATGATAATCCATGTAAAACCTTCTATGCATACCCGTATTAGTTGAATATGAAAATAGATCGGTAGTATAATGAATATATATAATGTTTATAAAACCTTGAATATAAGGGGAATGATAGTGCCTTCTGTAATAGACTAGCTGAATACAAATGAAACAGTAAAAAACCTTCTAATATAATTCAGCAGATCAAATGACGCCATATGGAAACTGTTCCTTAAGTATGTAGTCTTTATATATATGTCTTGCCGAATCTGTTCCTTAAGTATGTAGTCTTTATACAAATACACCAATAGAATTGTGCACTGTCAAGATAAGACAACATATAGAACAAACCATAGGACTTTGTTAAGTATGTTGCTGCTATATTATTAGCTTTTTTGCTTCATATTAGTTCTTTCTTATAATTATAGAACAACATAATAATATTTATTTTGTTTGCTGAAAAATATTTTTTAGGTATGGGTCGGAGAAAGAAGTCAGCGACACCGTTGGAGTCTATTGCAGGAACTTCTAAAGACAAAAGATCTTTAACCAAAATGCATCGCTTTTTTCAAGCTATTTCTGAAGAATGCCATGAGGCGGAAACAACAGCATGCGACAGTAACAATTGTGGAGATCTTCACCAAGTTATCTCAGGTAGTGTACAATATGAACTGTTCTGTTATTTGAATAAAGGTTCTAATACTAGCTAAAATAGTGTTGTTGAATTATCAATTTTTCAATTATAGAACGCCAAAACTTATTATTTTGTAGTTTTGGAAATCAAAACTTTATTTTCATATGATCTTCACCAAGTTATCATAGGTGATGTACACATGTAATAGCTTATTATGTACTTTGAATTGTTGTGTCGTTATTAGAATGAATCTAATAGCATTTTTCTAAAATGATTCTGCTGAGTTATCAGTTTTGCATGACAGTCAAACTTTAAAAAAATAGTGTATGCATGTTCTATGTTTAGATTTTATAAATCTCGGGGTTATTCTTATTTTGTTTCTCAGGCAAAACGTTTGTTTTCATATGATCGTCATGAAGTCCTCTTGCGTGTTGTAACATCAAATTCTCTATAAGAAATAAAGTCGTCTCTTGCTTTTGTTGTCGTTTATCGGTGTATTGAAAATGTTTTTGAGTCAATCATGAAAAGTTGAAAACAGGAAGTCTTTTAGCAAAATAAAATGTTTTTTTTTTTTTGCTAAACTTTTTCCTTATGAATCTTTTCTAGGAACAATGACAAACAGCCTGAATGGTGATGTAAATCTTCATGAGACTATTGCAGGTGATATAATGCTGTGTAAATTCTTTCTTTCAATTTTTTGATGTTTGGATTGTTTAATGGAATTGAAATTGGTTTTTCAGATATGATGCGCAAGAGGAAGTATAACTCTCTTGACAAAGGAATTGTGTCAAATCAAGTGGAACTTTCTTCTAAGAGATCATGCTCATCTGTCGGCACTTCTCAACAGTGTCTGCCCTCTCATGAGTCAGGGACTCATGCGGACGAGAGTAGTGATGATGAAGCGCATGAGGATAGCGATGATGAAGATGTTCATAGAATTATATCAGGTGCTGCTTGCTTTTCTGTGTTCTTGGGTAAAAATGTTACATGTTGCATTTCCAGTGCATTGTTCTATCTCCTATATAATTATAGTGGGTTATTTTTGTCGTTTTTTTATTAATATATTCTAGAAGTGAAGGTGTAGTTTTTCAGAGTACTGTGGGTTTATAGATGTTACTACTTTTTGTTTCAAGCAAATGTAGAACTTTTACAATTTTTGAGTTGTTCAATTTGAGATTTTAACTGGTTAGAATCTTCAATTCGCATATGTATGTGAGATATTTCCACAATCTTTCCAAGTTTTTTTTTTTTAGGGAGAATTGCTATTGCCTCTATTAATATGAGTTTGAGTGATTGTATGTTGATATCAATTCATCATATGAGTTCACTATATATATATAGTTTAGTTCTTTAGAAGATTGTTTAGTTGAACTTCATATATGTTAGATCAAACATAGTCTGACGTTATATTTGATTACATGCTTTCAAAATGAGATCTCCATGCACATCAATTGTATACATAATGTAGTGACGGTGATAATATAGAATTATATGATAGATTTAGTAGATTGTTTTGTGGTTCGTAGCTACTTCATGTAGTTGAATTGTTGTTTTTGTTATGTTAATGGATCTAAATTTTTTTAAAAAATAAAATAGTTTGTTGTTATCACGTATCAATTAGCTTAATTTTAGTTATCTTTTTGTGAATCAGATGTTGGTGTAGGATCTTTTGGACAGGCATCATATCAACGAAGTCGAGCAGGTTAGGAGAAACTTTAATATCAATTATTCAATACTAAATATTCATCATCATATATCGCCAATCATAAATTATGTAACGTATTTTTATGATTCTCATTGCATGTGTCATTGTTGATTATAAGGACTCTGGTGATGACTCTTATATATGTAACCATTGCACTGCCCAATTTTGGTTAGACGAAGTATTACAAAGAAAGAAAAATAATCAATTGATATATACTCATTGTTGTGAAAAAGGCCGAGTTCAACTTCCAATGTCATATCCAACACCACTTTTTCTCGATGAACTATTAAATCCAGATAATGGTAGAAGAAGTGTATTGTTTCGTGATAATATTAGAGTGTATAATTCTATGTTTGCTTTTACATCAATGGGAGCTAAAATTGAGCATAATATAAACAATGGAGAAGCTCCTTATGTGTTTAAGATATGTGGTCAGGTGCATCATAAAATGGGTTCAGTTTTACCTTCGCCAGGAAAATCTCCTAAATATGCTCAGCTATATGTATATGATACTGAGAATGAGATTTCAAATCGGATGACTGCTATTGATCCTGATCATGCAAATAACAAGATTGATGCTGATATTGTAAAAGAATTGGTAGAATTATTAGATGAATGTAATGAATTGACGAAAGAGTACCGATCTGTAAGAGATGAATTTGAAAATCGTTTGTTGCCCAATTTTGATGTGACTATATTTGATCGTGAAAAGAATGATAGTAAACAATATGAACTACCTTCTGGTCGTGAAATTGGTGGATTGATTGTGGGTGACATAGGTGAGTTTAATTCGAATAGAGATATAATTATTCGATCTAACGAAGGTCCACTTAAAAGAATCTCTAAAATTCATCCAAAACTTATGTCATTACAGTATCCACTTCTTTTTCCATATGGAGATGATGGATTTAAAATTAATATGAAATTGAAGTCAATGTCAGGTGACAATGATGATAAAAATAGAAAATTAACAATGAACAAATTCGCATGTTATCAAATTCATGATAGGGCAAGCCAATCAAGTACTTTGTTGAAAGGTGGTAGATTATTTCAACAATATTTAGTTGATGTATATGCAACTGTCGAAGAAAATCGTTTAGAATATATAAGACATCACCAACCAGAACTAAGATCTGAAACATGGAATAATTTGTCTACATTTGTTTCAGAAGGAATTGTTGAAGGTTCAGATGTTGGTAAAAGAGTTTTTCTTCCTGGTTCTCACACAGGTAGTCCAAGAGATATGATAAATAATTACCAAGATGCAATGACAATTTGTAGAGAATATGGTAATCCGGATTTGTTTATCACTTTCACGTGCAATGTGAAATGGCCAGAAATTTTGAGATACTTTGAAAAAAAACCTGGATATAAAGCAGAAGATCGTCCTGATATTATTTGTCGAGTTTTTAAAATAAAAGTGGATGATATGATTTCTTATATTAAAAATGGAGAACCTTTTGGAGAAGTTCATGCGCATGTATATACAATTGAATTTCAAAAAAGAGGGTTGCCCCATGCTCATTTATTATTTTGGTTAAAAAATAAATACAAATGTCATACAGCAGATGATGTGGATTCTATAATTTCAGCAGAATTGCCCGATAAAAATATTCATCCACAATTGTTTAAAATAGTTAGTGAATTTATGATTCATGGTCCTTGCGGTCAACTCAATCCATCTTCTCCATGTATGCGAGATAAATTATGCACAAAACATTTTCCAAAAAAATTTACTTCTAACACAATTTTTGATACAATAAACTCTCCTCAATATAAACGTCGTGATGATGATTCACGTTTTGTACTTAAAAAAGGAGTTGAAGTTGGCAATAATTACGTTGTACCTTATAATGCTAATTTATTGTTGAGATATAATGCTCATATAAATGTGGAATCATGTGCTCAGTCTATGTTAATAAAATATTTGTTTAAGTACATAAATAAAGGATCTGATAGAGCTCGCGTATTGATTCGGGACAATGTGAACGATGAAATCCAAAATTATCTGAATTGTCGGTATTTAACTCCTCATGAGTCTGTTTGGCGTTTATTTGAATTTTCCATTCATTCTAGATATCCTGCAGTTCAGTACTTGAAGATTCATTTGCCCAACGAACAAACAGTGTGTTTTAATGAATTTAGTTCTCTAGAAAATGTGTTAAAAAATCCAAGTATTGAAACTACAATGCTAACTGCTTGGTTTTCTGCGAACATGAAATATAAAAAGGCAAAGAAATTAACATATACTCAGTTTCCTACTAAATTTGTGTGGAGTGATAGCCAAAAGTCATGGACACCAAGGAAAAAATATCGTGTTCTCGGCAGAATAGCACATGTGCCACCAAATGCTGGTGAATTGTACTATCTTAGAATGCTTTTGAATATTCAAAAAGGATGCACTGATTTTATATCAATAAGAACAGTCAATGGGAAAGTATGTTCTACTTATCAAGAAGCATGTCGAGTTTTAGGATTACTGGGTGACGATAAAGAATGGCTTGAAGCATTGTTGGAAGCTACTTTTACTGCAACTTCTGCTCAAATTCGTTATTTATTTGTTACGATTATTTTGTTTTGTGATGTCTCTGATCCTAGAGCTTTACTTGATACATATTGGGTTAGCATGTCTGATGATATATCACAGAAAATGAGATCAAATTTTAACATGCGATATCTCCACATACCGGAAGATGAATTAAAAAATGCTGTTTTACATGAACTTGAGAAATTGTTTAATATGTCTTCCAGTAGTTTAAAGAAACATCAATTGCCAATGCCAAGAACACAACGAATACATGAACTTGACAATAGACTTATCAGAGAAGAGCTAAATTTTGATTGTGAAGCATTAAAAGAAGAGCATTCGAACTTAGTCACAAAATTAAATAGTAATCAAAAAGTTATATATGATGAGGTCATTAAAGCTGTGGAACAAAAGAAACCAAGATCATTTTTTGTTTATGGTTGTGGAGGTACAGGAAAAACTTTTTTATGGAACACCATAATTTCAAGATTAAGATCCGAAGGCAAAATTGTTCTGGCCGTTGCTTCATCAGGCATTGCTTCGTTATTACTTCCTATAGGTAGAACAGCTCACTCACGTTTCGCAATAAAGCCAATTATAGATAAAGATTCAAGTTGTAATATAAATAAAAAAACTCATCTTTCTGCTTTAATTGAAAAGGCTGAATTAATTGTTTGGGATGAAGCTCCTATGTGCAATAAATGGTGTATCGAATCAGTGGACAGGACACTCCGCGATATTTTGTCAAAAAAAGAAGAACCGTTTGGAGGAAAAACAATTTTATTCGGCGGAGATTTTAGACAAACATTGCCAGTAATACAAGGTGGAAGTAAAGAACAAGTAATTCAACAATCGTTCAATAATTCATATTTGTGGCCTACTATTACAGTATTTCATATGACTGAAAATATGAGATTATCAACGATTGGTTTAAGCAACATAGAAAAAAATGAAATTAAAAACTTTGCTAAATGGATACTAGAAATTGGAGAAGGTCAATTAGAATCAAAATTGCCTACAGGTGATGCAGATATAAGTTGGATTGATATACCAGAAGAATTACTTACTGACCCTACAGTTCATCCTATACAATCAATTTTTCAAGCAACATATCCCAATTTTTTAAACAGGTATAGTGATATAAATTATCTAAGAGAGCGTGCCATAGTGACTCCAAAAAATATAATTGTTCAGGAAATAAATAATTATGTAATTAAATTATTACCTGGTGAAGATAAATCATATTTTAGTTCGGATTCAATTTCATACAATTCAGGTAATAATGATAATATCAATATCTTATATCCCATAGAATTTTTGAACAAGCTTGAATTTAGCGGACACTACCAGAAAAGGCGTCATAGCCGACGACGCCATCTCGTCGGCCGTTTCCATTAATTCGTCGGCTATAGTCATAGCCGACGAAGTATCGTCGGCTATTATCTCGTCGGGATTGCTCCGTCGGCTATAGTATAGCCGACGACACACGGGGTAAGTCGTCGGCTTATGAAACACCAGGTATAGCCGACGAAAAAAGCGTCGTCGGCTATACTTCGAACATTGCCGACGAGAAGATCGTCGGCTTTAAAAATTACGTAACTGCCCCTAACCCGAAGTATAGCCGACGACACTATCGTCGGCTATACGTCCGTTTTAGCCGACGACACTATCGTCGGCCATAACAATCGCCGGTACCAGGAACGGCTTTTTTTTGCCTGAAGCCGGGAGGGTATAGCCGACGACATATGGTAAACATCGTCGGCTATAGCCCTTATAGCCGACGAAATTTGGTAAAAATCGTCGGCTATAACTGTTATAGCCGACGAAATAATGCCAATATCGTCGGCTATAACCCCTAAATATTTAAAAAAATTAAAAAATTTTACTCGGGCCCAATTTCTCTTCGTCTTCGGGGGCTGCAGAAAATGCACAAACAAACATCCAAATATCCAACAAATATCCACATCAATCCATCCCTAATATCCTACATACTGTACAAATTAACCCACTATATATATCTACTCATCATCACCCCCTAAACGCGTAGCGTCGTCGACCGGATCGTTCGAGTTCCGGTGGCTATGGCTGTCCTGATCGGCTGGCGTACTCCGATGCTGGGGGGGAGTGGGGACGACGAACTGGGGCATCTGTGGCGGAGGCGGGGGCTGGAGTCCAGCCTGCTGGGCCTCCCAAGACTGCTGCATCCATCGGTACATCTCCGCCACAGATGCGTCTCTGGCCTGCTGCGCCGAAGCCTCCGCAGCCCTCGCCAACTCCGCCTGCTGGAGCGCCTCCACCGCCCTCGCCAACTCCGCCTGAGTCCTCTGCAGCTGCGTCTGCAAGTCTCCTCTCGTCGAAGCCGCACGCTGCGTGCTGGGATTGGCCGGCGTGAACTTGAGAACCCCATCTCCCGCCGCGCCTAGGCCTCTCTGGTAGAAGTAGTTGTTCCCCGTCCCTACCGCCGCGTGCATGATCTGAGAGGCCAAGCGCGGCTCAAGGGTGTCGATCGTGGAGGCAAACTCCGCGATCGCCTCGTCGGACGCCCCGTCTCCCAGAGTGTCTCGCGCGATCCCGAAGGTGATCGCGTCGGTCTCCGCATCTATTTCCGCCTAATTGACAAGAAAATATAATAAACGAATTAAAAATTATATATATAAATTAATTTCATGAAACACTTTTATTTAAGATGGACGAATACTTACCACTTGGTCGGGACGCCCCGGATATATCTGCGCATGAATCCACGACAACGGCCTCAGCGGTCGGTCCCTCCTCGCCATCTCTGCCCACTGCCTCCAGGAGCGGGCGCCGCCGTGGTGGGGGTGCTCGTTCCTCCTGCGGTTGTCGCTGTTCGTCCGCGAGATTTTCTGTATTATAACAACAAACATATAAACGCAAATATAAATTAGTAACTAAATTAAAATATTAGGAACTAACCAAAATAAAATTAATAACTAATTTAGTTACTAACTAATTTAATTTAATTAGTAACTACTTAACTAACTAATTTAATTAGTAACTACTTAACTAACTAATTTAATTTAGTAACTAACTAACTTACTAACTACCTAATTTTATTTAATTTAATTTGATTTAATTTAGTAACGAACTAACTAACTATGTAACTAACCAACTGACTTAATTTAATAACTAATAACTAACTAACTAACTAATTAATTGAATTAAGTAACTACATAATTTAATTATTAAATAACATTAAAAAGTTATATACTACCAGGCTAAATTTTCTTACCGAGACCCTGTCGCTCCCGAAGTAGGCTACCAGCCATAGCCACTCGTACTCCCTGTACCGGAACTCGTGGGGGGTTGCAGCTCGCCCCAAGCGCTGCTCCACATGGTACGTCCTGTAGTGCGTGGACAGCTCGTTCTTCCACTCGGAGTACCTATATTAACAGAACACAACTGTTAGATATATATATTCGTACACTGCCAATAAATATATTTATACAAAAAAAAGCAAAACACATAACCTGTTCTTCAGCTGCTCGTCTCTCCACCAGTCCAAGGTAGGATGGACTCTAAACCATTGCTGCAACATTATAAATTAATTAGAAAATATTTTTATATAGTTATAAGGACTGAATTCATAATTGTTTATTTTCTATAATAAAAATCATATTTAACTCACCGACAGTGCATTGTACACTCGCGCCTTGATCTCATCGGGCACAGAGCCCCAGTCGGGCCACAACAGTGGGACCCTGTCCCGCACGAGCATGCCCGTCGCGTTGATGTACTTGGTGGTGGTGTCTCTCCGCTCAATCGGGCGTCCATCCTCACCGGGACCGGGCAGGATCTCTCTGATCCCACCGGCCAGCTCCCTCTCCAGGGTGGACATGTTCGCTGGCCCTCTGGTCCGTCTCGTCCCCGCGGGTTTATTGACGAGGACGCCTGTTAAAATGAACACATAGTTAAATAATTATTTAAACTAACTAATTAAATAATTAATTAAACAATGTAAATAATTAATTAAACTAACCAATTACCTGCGTCGTTGTACTGCTTGTCCCTCTCACGAACGGCCCACAGGCCGCGGCAGTCCTCTGAGTCGAAAGGACTGTAGAAGTAGGCCTCCTCCCAGGGAATCTCGTGAGGCCGGTCGTGCCTCCAAATCTGCCTCCCCCTGGCGTCGTACTCAGGGATGGCAGGGAGGAACTGGACCATGTACATCCCCGATGGCGGAGACATACGGGGCGTGGACCCTGAGGGGCCTGCTCCCCCTGACGGTGGGCCCCGTAGCTGTGGACGCTGTCGCTGTGGGGGGACAGGGAGCATCTCTGGAGGGTCCAGATCGGCGCGCGGTGGGGTCGGCTGCCGATCCTGGAACAGTGCTGAAGTGCACTGGGGTCTGGTGGCTCTGCGTCCTCCTCCGACACTCGAGTCAGGGCCCGCTCCCGTCGACTCATACGAGGAGCCCCCACGTGGATCGCTCGGCGTCAATCCCATCAACGTCTCCTCTCGTCGACTCAAAGGCCGGCCTAGGCCCCGACGACCGCTGGATCCGCTCCCCCCACGGCTGGATCCTGCCTGAGCGTCGGGGTCGCTCTCGGTCCGTCTGCCAAGCCATCGGTCTACAAAGCGCCGGTTTCCTGCACAATTAGTATATAAATTCCATAAATTGCACAAAAATTCCACAAAACAAAATTAAAAACATCATTCAATGTATATATACCTAATTATATATATACGTACCTAAATATATTTATACCTAATTATATATATATATTCCGAAATATAACACAAAATTCCTTAAATTTCACAAAAAAATAAAAAACTTTTTTAAATATATATACACCTAATTATATATATACATAACTATATTTATACCTAATTATATATATATATATATATATTTCGAAAAATATATATATATATATCATCATAAAAATGAAAAAAAATATTTATACCTAATTATATATAAATTAGTATATAAATTAGTATACTAGTATATAAATTCAACAAAATTCCACAATTAGTATATAAAAACCGTAAATTTAACAAAAAATCCACAAAATTAGTATATAAATTCCACAAAATTAACAAATTTAACAAAAAATCCACACAATTCCATAAATTTCAAAAAAACCCTAAATTCCACAAAAAATTCACAAAAACCCTAAAATTCACAAAATTCGACAAAATTAATAAAAACCGTAAATGAGGCTCGATCGGGACTACCTGACATGGTGGTGCAGTCTGGACGAGGACGGGTGGTGCGGTGCGGCGGCGGCGGCGGCAGGGGGTTTCGGATCGGCTAGGGGCGGCTGCGGCTGGGCGGCTGCAGCAGGGGCGGCAGAGGCGACGCAAGGCAGGGGCGGCTACGGCGGCAGGGGCGGCTACGGCGGCTCGGGACGGCGGCTCGGGGCGGCGGCGGCAGGGGGTTTCGGGTCGGGGAGGGGTCGGGCACGACGGGGAGGGGGCGGGGAGGGGGAGGGTAGGGAGGGGGAGGCTCGGTCGGCGTCGGTGGTGGTCGGTCGGCGTCGGGGAGGGACGGGCGGCTGCGGCAGTGGGGATTTAGGGATTTAGGGTTTCTGGAAAATGAGGGAGGCGCCCTCTGTTTCGGTTTAAATCGAAGGACTATAGCCGACGATGTTATTTTAATTCGTCGGCTATAGTTATAGCCGACGAATTTCGTCGGCTATACTCTGACGGGCCGGGCCGAAATCCGGGCCGGGCTGAAGTTGGGCTTTGCGGGCCGGTTATAGCCGACGAAGTTAAGTCTATCGTCGGCTATAATATGCACATCGTCGGCTATAATATGAATCTCGTCGGCTATACTTTACGCTCTCGGCAGCCGTCAGATCTCGCCCATCTAACGGCGGACAATGAAACGGCGCGGATCGCAAGAGTTTAGCCGACGAAGTTCAGGATTTCGTCGGCTATTCCCTGGTCAAGTTTTGGTCAAACCTCTAAACGCTTTAAAACGGCAATTGGCCCGTCTAGATGACGTTTTTTGGCCTGACCTTCAACAGAGAATAGTTTCAAATCGATGCGACGCAACTAACCGTATAAAAATTTTCCTCCAAATATTTACCGACCGTCAGGCTACCCATAGGAAAACGGAAGTAAAAAACACCTAACCGCAACATTCGGCACACAGATTTTGTCCGAATCTTCCCATTTTTCAACCGTAGTCGTATTTCAATATTTCGGTCGTATCTTATTTCACGACACTTTTGCATTTGAACGGTCTACGTATGGTAACTATTTGAAACTATACATTCACTTAAACACTTAGTAAATAAGTTAAGGAACATTAGTGCATATGTTCCGATTTCGAATCTAAAAGTTTTGAAAATCTATTCCAACCGTCAGATATCACCGTTAAGATTAAATACATGTATGAAAAAAAATACAACTAGATCTGACAACGTTAAAGGGTCGATCGGATCGGTCAAACTGCTTGGTCAAACCTCTAAACGCTTTAAAACGGCAATTGGCCCGTCTAGATGACGTTTTTTGGCCTGACCTTCAACAGAGAATAGTTTCAAATCGATGCGACGCAACTAACCGTATAAAAATTTTCCTCCAAATATTTACCGACCGTCAGGCTACCCATAGGAAAACGGAAGTAAAAAACACCTAACCGCAACATTCGGCACACAGATTTTGTCCGAATCTTCCCATTTTTCAACCGTAGTCGTATTTCAATATTTCGGTCGTATCTTATTTCACGACACTTTTGCATTTGAACGGTCTACGTATGGTTTCGGTCAATATACTTTAGCCGACGACTTGCAAGTCGTCGGCTACAGTATGGGCATTATAGCCGACGAATTGCAAGTCGTCGGCTAAAGTATGGGCATTATAGCCGACGAATTATGGTCCATTTCGTCGGCTATAACGCTGATCTTTCTGAAAATTTGCCATTTAGGGCCTGAAAATTGCCTATTTCACCTGATAAATTCCTGAATATCGCACAAACAAATCAATACAATTTCCCATAAATTCGAAAAACGGTAATTAAGGACAAAAATTATTTTCATACATGCATGCACCATCGTACACAAATACATACATAAATAGTATACTAAGGATGATAATCAGAATCATCCTCATCACTTGAGTCAGACGTAGTATAGTAGTTAATATCTGGCAACCGGTGCTCGTACTCGTCGTCTGAGTCATCGTCGGGCTGATATAGACGATTCGGATTAACATCATACATGGGCACCTGACCCCTAGGAAGTCGGACCACTCTGCCCGGCGTCACATTATTATCGCGGATGGTGGAGGATTCCGGAATGTCGCCGGCGTCCGGCTCTTGGTATGCGGTCGCTTCTTGACACTCTGTGCTCACACCAAGTGTGGTAGCACTGTATATGTCTCGCTGAGACACATGGTTAACTACCTTCCACGTGCCTTTGTTCAAAGGATCGTCAAGATAAAAGACCTTTTTGGCCGCTGTGGCGAAAACAAAGGGGTCGTCTTCATACACACTAGTGGCGGTATTCACCGAAAGTATGCCGTACTGATCGATCCGTGTGCGGTGCGGCCTAGTATCAAACCATCGACACTTGAACAAGTGGACTTTCATGCGGTTCCCATAAATGAGTTCAACAACTGACTGTAGGACACCGTAAAAATCCACGCCCCCCTCTGCACCATCGACCATCACCCCACAATTCTGTGTTTTGCGTTCCCCGTCTCTAGCTTCACATATATACTTAACGCCGTTGACATCACACATTGGGCGGACTGTGGAAGATATCGGCTTCATCGACAACAGCCTCAATTCCTCTGAGTAATTTGTATGACCACCCCTCGCAGCCACTTGCATCAGCTGAAAAATATAACTCAAATCACTCGGTGTGTTTATGATTAAAGAATAGGGAACTGTAAAAGAAAGTCATCTAATATATATATTTATACACTTACCCATTGTGGAAAATAGTCTGCAAACGTCGTGTTGTGGTACTCGACATCACCGCGAACTTCCTTGCTGTGAAGATGGTGACGTTTCCAATATTGTACCTCCGGACAGTTTATTAGAACCCACCAGTGGGCAATCCCTACCTCATGGTCAGGCAACTTGTCCACACCCTTTTTCTTGAAGCTTCCGTATGGTACAACAGAGTTGGCGACGATAGATAGGTTGAACTCGGGGTCATCTCGACTTGGATGTTGTGGGGGGTCCTCCATCGCTCCCAAGTACAACTTGGCGTACGTTACACACTCATGCGCAATGTAAGCTTCAGCAATACACCCCTCAGGCGCAGATTTATTGTGCACATATTTCTTGTAGTCTCCAAGTTGTCTGCAAGGTTAACAAGTGCGTGTTAAGAGCATGCAACTTTTATTTAAAAACATGTATAAATCAAATTTATGAATAACATGTACCTTTCGATGGGATACATCCAAGTGTAGTGTACGGGACCGGTAAGCAACAATTGTTGGGGAAGATGGATCATCAGGTGAGGCATGATGTCAAAGAAGTTTGGGGGAAATATCCTCTCGAACTTGCACAAGATAAAAACGATTTCCTCATGCATTCTCATGAGGTCTGATTTTCTAACTTCTCTAGCGCATAACTTCTGGAAGAATCTTGACAACGCCACCAACGGCTCAACCACTTCATCCTCCAAGTACGCTCGAATGAAAATAGGGAAGAGGCGTTGAAGCAGTACATGGCAGTCGTGACTCTTCAATCCGTACATCTTGTTGTCTCGGTAGTTAACACACTTGCTTATGTTACCCGCATAGCCATAAGGATACCTGCATAGCCATTAACAACAATTAGATTTCATGCATATATAGTCGTCCAACAACAGATGGATTCTTTAGGGAATACATGCCTAATTAATAAAAAGTTACCTGACATTACTCAGCCATCCAAAGATTTCATGTTTCTGGTCCCTGGTGACGGTGTAAGGAGCTTGGGGCATTTTGCTCCTGCCCTCTCTCAACCACAAATGGTCCCGCAGTCCCATATTTCTCAGATCAACGCGTGCCTTGGGGGTGTCTTTTGTTTTCTTCTCCCAATTCAAAACTGTGCCAACCACGGCTTCACCCACGTTCTTCTCTATATGCATGACATCCAGGTAGTATCTGGTAGCCAACCTGGCCCAATAAGGAAGTTCCCATAAGATGCTCTTGTGTGACCAGAACCTATACCGATCCGGCCTCTCTGGAATCGTGCGCAACACATCGGGATGATTGCTAAGCGGACCAAAGTCATACTCATTCAACACTGCCAATATTTCCTCCCCTGTCCATTGCTCCGGTGCCCAGCCCCTTTCTTCAGTCCCATCAAAAGCCTGTGCATCGTCCCTAAATGGATGGTCATGCGGAAGCCAACGACGGTGACGCATCTGGACAATCTTGCTGCAATGAGGACTGGAGCAATCAACAGTCATGCACTCTGAACAAGCCCTGTAACCCCTGGTGACGCTGCCCGACAACATACCCCTCCCAGGAAAGTCACTGATCGTGCCAACAAGCATGGCATGCATCCGGAACATCTCATTTTTGAACCGGTCGTAGACCAGGTGGCCGTTCAGACTCAAGTACCGAAGCTCCTCAATTACGGGTCTCAAATACACATCGAGACACTTTCCCGGATAACCTGGGCCTGGAATCAACAATGTGAGCATGTTATATTCCTTCTTCATGCACATCCACGGTGGAAAGTTGTACGGAATCAAAATAACTGGCCACACACTGTACTGAAGCTCTTTCTTGCCAAAAGGGTTGAAACCGTCGGATGATAGCCCTAGCCAAACATTTCGAACCTCTGATGCAAATTCGGGAAACTCCAACACGTTCTTCTTCCAAGCCTCTCCGTCGGCGGGATGTCTAAGGGTGTCATCGTCAGGCACATTCCTCTCAGCCCACCATCTCATAGCTTCGGCCGTGAAAGCACACATGAACAACCGCTCAAGCCTATCAATCAGCGGGAAGTACCGAAGTATCTTCACAGCTTTCTTGTTCCCTTTAGGAGTGAACTTATACCGCTCTGTATTGCATAATGGGCAGTATTCAAGATCTGCAAGTCCTTCCCCGTAAAACAGAACGCAATCGTATCTGCATGCATGAATCTTGATGTAGGAAAGGCCGAGATCTTTAAGGATATGTCGCACCTTATGATGACTGGTAGGAAGCCGATGTCCGGGGGGCATCGCCCCACCCCATAGCCGAAGCCAATCATCAACCGATTTGACAGTGCCTTTGTTCTCCGTTTTGATCTTCATCACTCCCATGACAGATTCAAGGACAGTCTTACTGCATCCGGGGTACAACGGAGTCTGTTGCAATGCGATCAGGTTGTTGTACTTTTCCATACCACTTGTGTTGACCGGAGATCGGGGTAATGGCTCGAGTGGCTCAATATCAGGGAAACACTCCATCTCCGGAGGTGGGAGTTGCACATCTGGTGCTTCCTCAAAGACACCGCTCTCACGAGGAAACATATCGTTGATCCAGTTCGTTGTCGGATCATTGGAGGAACTCCCTCTCTCGGCAAATTGTCCATGATCATGACGACCCGCAAACTCTGGTTCACCGTGATAAATCCAATTAGTGTATAGGACCCAAAATCCATATCTAGCCAGGTGTTGCTCCACTGTCTCTATGGAAAACCGGTGACGTGGGGTGGCACACTTGCACTTTTTACACGGACAATAATGAAGTGTAGTGTCTCCACAGTTAGCCATCACAAAATCCAGGAAACTCCTAACTCCATCATGATACGCCTGATCCCATCTTCCAAGGGTAATCCAACTCTTGTCCATCCTGTAAATTCAAGAAATAAATATAGCTATATATAGATATGTATATATGCACGTACTACGTACGTACTAATTAATTAAAAAATTCATCATTACACACACACACATATATATATATATATATATATATATATATATACACATGCATCCCTAAATTAATTAAAACATCGTCAATCTCCCTAATTAATTAAACACAATGTATTTTTTATATATACCAACAATATATTTTTAATTACAATTAAATTAATTAATATATATACATTTTTTCATCAAATTCATCTAAAATCACCTATAAATCAACATTAATCAATCACTAATCTTCAACAAAACTTCAATTCTATCTAACCAATACAACATATATATCAACCCATTAATAATCTCATCTCAACACATATATATATATATATATCAAATTAATCACACATTTATTCTAATTAAACTCTAAATTAATACACCTCTGCATATAACCAACTAAATCAACACACACAGCAATATACGTACCTTTCAAGCTTATGGCCGAGGTTTTGGACGATTTCAGAGCGTTTTGGACGATTTCATCGACGAATGAGCTCCCTGATGCAGAAGGTCGATCTGATATAAGAGTTATAGCCGACGAATACCCCCCTCGTCGGCTATAACAAAAACTTTTCGTCGGCTATAACTCTTATAGCCGACGAATACCATCCTCGTCGGCTATAACTAAAAACGTTTCGTCGGCTATAGTTATAGCCGACGAGTTGTCGGCAGTCGTCGGCTATAATATTATAGCCGACGATGTGGCCGACGAAATAGTAGTTCGTCGGCTATAACGGGTTATAGCCGACGAGGTACTATTTCGTCGGCCGTTTTTTCCCATATCGTCGGCTATAACCCCTTTTCTGGTAGTGGGATTACCTACACATGAACTTATATTGAAAATTGGCATGCCCATTATGTTATTAAGAAATTTAGATCAGATACGTGGTTTATGTAATGGCACAAGATTAATCGTGACAAAGTTGTTTGAAAGACTAATTGAGGCAAAAATACTTACGGGAAATAACATGGGAGAAAAAGTTCATATTCCAAGAATAGTATTATACGCAACTGAAACTAAATGGCCATTTACGTTTAAAAGACGTCAGTTTCCTGTCCGGCCATGTTATGCAATGACAATAAATAAAAGTCAAGGCCAGTCATTAAACCAAGTAGGAATATATTTGTCGGAGCCAGTTTTTACTCATGGACAGTTATATGTGGCATTATCTAGAGTTACGTCAAAAAAAGGTCTCAAAATCTTTATAAATAATAGTGATGACATCCCTAATAATTGTACAAAAAATATTGTTTATAAGGATGTCTTGCAAGGTATATAAATTTTTTGTATTTTTTTATATGATATACACGTACATTTCCAAATTAGTTGTTAGATTGTTGAATTGTTACAACTTATTGCAGGTCCAACAATGAACAAGCAGAATTGAAATGAGATCGAGGCTCTTTTTTGCTGAACAAATGTGTGATTTCTGCTTTATGGTGAAATTGAAAAGATGTTTTCGTACACCTGTGTTTGGTGCTTTTGTTCAGTGTATTTAAGTAACTATTAGTGCTGGAACTAGCTAATGTTGTGATCAAGAGTGACTTTCTTGATCTGGAGGTTAGCTACTTTGTGTTTCTGATAAGTAATGTAATTCTGATATTCAACTTCATGTGATGTGTAACTATGTAACAATGTTGGTGATGTTAGTTTTTTGTTGTATCAACTGCTCTTGATATTTTGATATTCTCCTATGATGGGATTTCTATATGCATTATTATTTATCTATCCATGTTTGATGCATCATGTGAACAAAGAAAGAGTAGCAAAGCACTAAAAAATTTGTGACGTACGTATTGGATTAGATATAGATAGTGTGATTTGGAGTGAATTTGTATTTTTGGCTCAATATCCAACTGTATTGTTTAAGTATACTCATTCCATCAGGTAGTCTTTTTATGTACACCAATTTTATCTGCATAGAACCACACAGCTACAAACTTTAAAGAAAAGTAAATAAACAGCTTTTAAAAGGTCTGAAAGTTAGTTCAAACTTCAACAAAACCATAGGAAATCAGAAATTACAAGACGGTAAAGATGACACAAACACTAACATAAATCCACTGACAACTTTTCCTTAAATTTTAACATTCAACCGCGCCGTAGGCGCGGGGCCTCACCTAGTCTAAATAGTAGATGAAATGATGTTTACTTGGAAGTCACTGAATAGCTAGTCCTCCAAGTCTACTTCAGTTGGCTGTTTGTTTCAGTCCAGTTTAGTGATTTTAACGGAGCTAAGCTAAATTTACCTTTGTTGAATTTATGCAGCATGAGGTAATCAGATTAACCAACCAGACCAGACCAGACCAGACCAGGGAGCAAATCAGCTTGATTTTAACGGAGCTAAGCTAAAATAACCATATTGAACTTGATATGATGGGTAAATTTTCATGGCAAACAAACCACTCTGGTAGGAAAGAAACTGATTTCTTACAACTATATATGTGTAACTGGTGCTTTTATTGTTCCCTTTATCATCATTCTATAACAACTGATTTGGGTGTCATTGGTAGATAGTTTGGAACTACTGATATAATGGTAGATAGTTGATTTTCATGATAAGCTTATTTCCATGTTCCTTTATTCATGTACGAGACTTGAAATTGGCTCATCCCTCATAGGTTCCCTCTCTGGCCTCTGATCTACTCATTTTCTTGTTACCGTACCTTTAATATTCTCTAGATGGTCACAGATAAGAAACCTATAGTTTTCTTTTCGATGAAGTAAGAAAGCTACAGTTGGGAACGATATTTGCTGCGTTTGGTGACCTGGTCAGATTATGAAATCCGATTGGAATATGGAAACCATCAAAGTTTCCCTAAAAAAGTGGAGCACACTCTTACGATTAATCCTAGTCCCACTTGGATGTGATTAGAGCACCGCGTTTAGATGGATTCCCTTACTAATCCAATCACAAGTTTGATTATGTTTCTTGTCCGGGTTGGATGAAGTTTCCAAAATACGCACCCTCATAAATACTAGATCTTTCACACAATTCATCACAACAAATCACAAAAAGCATATCCAGAAATCAAGCAATCAAGCTGTTGACAGTAGTCATAGAGAGGCTACCTAGGCCCCCAGACCCGCAGCCAGCACTCCTGGACCATGCCCAGGGTCCGGGAACAAAGACTGGACACCTGGTCCCGCGATCGGACATGTCTTACTTGTGATCGGGGCTCGGGAACTGAGGATGGCAGCTCCCCAAGCAGAGGCCGAAACAGTCTGACATATGTGCAGAAGGGGGTCAGTCCCACATCGAAGGGTGAGACCAGTCCTCATACCCGACAGCCTATATATGAGTCCCAACTACCTTATTAATAGGTAATCAATACTTCAACTACTCATTCCCGCTTAAGTTATCAGTTTATCCCATCTATACTGACTTAAGCATCGGAGCGGAATAGACCGGCTCGCTCGGTATTCTCTTACTTAGTAGGATTTGCAGGAAGGAATCACACCAAGATCCACCGGTCTCTGTGAGTCTACGGATTTATATAGAAACAACTGGCGCCGTATGTGGGAAGAGTCCAAAAAGTTGTGTTGTCCTACCAGTGGGAAGAGAATCAATCAGCCTACGGATCGCAAAAAAAGGGGTTACGTGGCACGTATGTCTGGAAGTACAGAACAAAGGGGGGAAAAAATCCAAAGGAGGATCGGCAGGTTCTGGAGCCGGTGCTTGCCAAGATCCCGGGGGCTGGGCAGAAGCAGCTCGCTGGTGGCTGCAGTTAGAACGCTACCACAAACCGTGATCCGGGCAGTACGGTCGGTGAGTATAACGGAGATGCGCGCGGGAAGGGCCCGGTGGAAACCCTGGTCTTGGGCATGGAACCCGCACCGGCGTCCACCAATGCCCCAAGCAGAGAGGAAGATAGGTTGGCCAGCAGCAACAGCCAGGACGATGTTTCCAGTCCCGGCCAGTACTATATGGCGGGAGAGATAGAGGAGATGAGAGCGGAAGTCAACCGCCTACGAGCCGAGAGCGATCGGGACAGGACAGAAGCCGATACCCGGTATCAAGACATGGAAGCGGTGAATGCCGCACTGGTGGCTGCCTTGGAAAGAGGACAACAGCGCAATACCACTCTGACAAAAGCATTCGCACCGCCGCCAAAAGAGTCCCCACACCAGGAGGTGGGACAGTCATCAGGGGGAGAGAGGGACACCGGCGTGGCGGGAGAGGAGCTCCCGACAGACACAGCACCACCGGAGATCGTTCCGGCACCTCGGCGGGCAAGCGGTTCATTCGAGTATGATACTCTAAGGCCGACCGCACGGGCATTCCAAATACTATCTGACTCGGTGTCAGAGATGAAGGCCCAGATGGAGGCCAACGAGAGGAAGGCTGCGAGACCGCCGGAGAGCGCGCGGTTCAATGAGCTAGTCGGGCCTTTCTCACCCAGGGTTCTGGAATCCGGAAGATCAGGTACCCAAAAATCACTAAAGCTGACATACTCTGGACCAGTTGTCCATACTGCTAGCACCTAGACAGCTTCCGATCCCAAACGTGTGCTAAGGGTTACTCCGACGCCATATGCTGTAACATATTCCAAGAGACCCTGTCCGGAGAGGCACTCAGCTGGTTTTTCGAGTTATCGGTGAACTCCATAGAGGCATTCGAGCAGTTGGCCGACAGATTCGTAGGCCGGTTCATATTAAGGGTCGAAGGGGCCCGGACCTCGACAATTCTCTTTAACTGCAGGCAAGCAGACGACGAAGAGCTGCGAGCTTTCATTAACCACACAAATGACTGCCTTGCCTTGAAAACAGCAATAGAGGGACTAGTCTGAAGCGGCAACTTGCAGCGGTATCAAAGAGAACCCGGCAACTAGGGACTGTGCGAGACCGGGACTTCTATCCCATGACACCAAGGCTCGTATGACCGGTCGAAATCTTAAACCACCCGCTCAAACCCGGCGCCTCCCCAGTTCAAACCCGTAGAGAAGCTCAACGGTCCAACAACTTATCAGCCCGAGAATAAAATGCTAATTTTTCCAACATAATTAGCTAGGCATTCCAACCGGTTCGACCGGTGTAATTTCAAGAGTCGTCTATTCCAACTTTGTTTCCAAGTAAATGCAAAGGGCAAATCATTGGTAGCCAAGTCGAGCAAATTGAAAAAGGCATAACACAGGCTCAGGAAAAATGTCCTTTCATTAAAACTCAAGGCAATGTTTATAGGGAACTATGCCATTGGCAAGCAACCCGGTGGGAGAAAAAAAAAAACACAAACATAAAAAGGTATGGAGTATGGAGTCTGCTAAGGCACTTCCGCCTGCTCCCCCTCTTCAGCAGCCGTTCAACCCGCTGCGTCATCTACGGCCGGTATTTTTGAGGCGTCGAGATACCCCTTAGCCTTCCAGTCGTCAAAGGCATTAGCTATCCCCGCCTCCCGGGCCTGTTCCAGCATATCAAGAAGCTCATCACTTTGCTGATACTTCTTAACAGCCCGCTGGTACAGCTCCGGGTCATTCTCATCGACCGCCCCGCCGGCAGAAGCAGAGGCCGTCACCACCTGCCGCTGGAGCTCCTCGACCTTGGTCTCCAGCTCGGCCCGCTCCTCCTCCAGGCCCTTCTTCTCCTCTTCAAGAACCTCGACTTGGGCCTCCAGCTTGGCCACCTGCTTCCTGGCCCTCTCCTCCAACCGGGCCTTCTCCCGTTGGAGCTTGGATTTCTCCACCTCCAGGAGGTCCCGGGCGCTTGTCAACGCCGCCACCTGCTTCTTCAGCTCAGACAACTCTTCACTTGCATCTGACTGATACAAGTTGTACAGCAACTACAGTTTGATAGGCATCGGTTAGAAAGCAACGAAGCACAAAATAATGATTGGACGAATACCAGTGGTAGACTATCCGTACCTGGATGACCATCTCATTGCTAGTCTTATCCAGCTCCATGCCCCTCATATCCATAAGCAGACTCCGGACGAACGGCTCGTCCGGACGAACGGCTCGTCCGGACAACCGCGCTCTGGTCCCAGCTCCGTAGCAGGAGTCTTCTCCACCACAGACGCGTCTGTGCCCGGAGCGGAAGAGATAGAGGCCACGAGAACCTTGCCTTGGGTGGTAGTGGTGCCACCACTCGTCAGCTTTAGCCGCTTGGCCAAGCTCTCACCAGCCGACCGGCCGGTAAACGTAACAAGCGCAGAGGCTGGTAGCTCCCGAACCCTCCTCCTCATTTCACCCAGATCAACTTGTAAGAAAGAAGATCGGGCGGCAGACAAAGGGGACTTGGTGACAATAGGCACCGGTCCCAGTCGTCGGGAAATTTTTGCAGCACCACCCGGGGGCTTGGACAGCCCCTTAGGAGTCTTCCCTGATCCGGACGCCACCAGGCGTCCCGCAGCAGGAGTCTTTACGAGTTTTAAGTAGGGCTGCGTTTGGGTAGGTCCGGGTCGAAAAAAATCAAAACCGAACCAAAACCCGAAAGTTTCGGGTCGGTCCGAGTCGGGTTTTTAAATTAATAAACCTGTGATTCCGGGTTCAATTCGGGTCGGTCCGGGTTTTCGGGTCTATTTCCTGAGAAATTTTCTGTGTTGAAACTTGAAAAATTCTTGAGAACAACTTTGAAAGCAACATAAGTTTGATATCCAAATGACCCATGAGAACAACTTTGATGCAGAATAAGCAACAGAAGTTTAAAGTCATGGTCATGGCATATTGCCATTGATAAAAATTGTTGACCATGCTATACTAGACTACTAAACAGATTGATCAAATGAAAGAGTGAAAGACCAGCAGTTTAGCATTACTGGAAACATAAATGACTGCACAATGCACATTAACAGCTATAGAAGAAACTTCAAGACAAAATGGAAAGAAACAAGAAGCCAAATACAGTAGGTTTCAAAACAACCTATTAACCCTATGACAAACTCTCAGCACTCCCAGCAGCAGTCAAATAGCCAAATACAGTCCAACACTCCAACAACAATGTAAAGTTACAAACGCAGCCCTACGACCCCTATCAATTCCACATGCTCCAACAACAATTTCAAATACAGTCAAATACACTAATACAGTCCAACACTCCAACAACAATGTCAAATAAAGACATAAACTCCACAATTCCACATGCATATAAGCATATGCTGCTCCCAAGTCCCAAGTCCCATTCAGTCCAGCACCTCACCAGCAACTCAGCAAGTCTAAAAATGCAACAACTAAGATTTTAAGTAAATGAAGTTGTTCCCAAACAGTAAAACAAATAACAAATAACATACAACATCATTTACAAAGTAAGAAACTAACCTTGAAATCTCTATTCATTTTTTCGGCTTCTTTGAAGATCCAACACTCCCAGCAGCAGTCTTCATTTTCTTTGTTGCCTCATCTGCTCCTTTGAGTTTCTTTGTTGCCTGATCTGCTCGAAGGGTCACATCCGAATTCAAATTGGATTCGAAGCTTCCTGCTTCTGTTTCGACAGTGTTTCCCAAAGGTGAATCCATGGGAGTGATGGGACTGGGTTTTGATTGAGAGATTGGATTCGAGATTGAGAGACTGAGAGAGTGAGAGGGACTGAGGGAGGCGTCGAAGACGAAAAGGGGTTAGCCCCCGGTTTAATGAGAGGGGCATAAGTGAAAAAAAAAACCCTAAAAAATCAGTGTTTCTGGTTTCGGATCGGTTTCGGTCTTTCACTTTTGGAACCCAGACCAATCCGGGAGTATTACAATTGGTCCGGATTTAGACCGACCCGGACCGATCGGGTCGGTTTCGGGCCAAACCGGTCCGGGTTTTCTGGTTTCGGTCTTAAAATCCCAGCCCTAGTTTTAAGGCGTAATACTCGTTCGTAACATCCATGGCCACGGGTTCCTCGTGTATGGTTAACTCACCGGTTTTCTTGTTAACCGTGTCCCGCGCTGCGACGTCTCCTTTCTCCTTCAGTTTGGAGACAAGATCCTGATTGTCCATGGACAACGTCTCGTGGGGTTTAATGGATATCGGGGAAGATACACCTGCAGAACACCAACCAAAGGGGTTAGAGAAAACACCAACTTACTCAACGGAAACATGCATAATCAATCTACAACCTACCACCCACCGGGATTCCCCCCAGGCAACACAGTTCCAACACCTCCCGCCGGATGAAGTTGTACGAACTCCGCTCCAGGTCGGACCAGCACCCAAATACCCGGGCGATTATATCCCTCTCCAGGTCAGACAACTCGTACGACTGATCCCCGATCGACTGAAAGGCTTCGGGAACGAGGTATTTCCTACTCCTCTTCTGCCAATTCCCCCCCTCCCCTCCCCGCCATCACCACCTTCTTTCTCCAATTATTGTTGAGCCAGGAGGGCAGGCAGGTTATCACCGGCTTATAGTCCCGGGCGGAAAAACTCACACACCCCTGCGCTTTACTCTTTTTCGAGTACGTCAGCCTGTACAGGGCTCAGAACTCGTGTAACATTGGGAAGCTCATATCACACAGCCAATAGAGACAGCCTAGACTCAATACTTGCCTCCACTGGTTTCCGGGGAGCTGCGCCGGTGATATCTGAATGACACTTAGCAGGTACTGCACAAAGTTTGGCAGCGGGAGAGAGAACCCATGCCAAAACTGGTCCTCGTGAATAGCAACCCAACCTTCCTCCGCGTTACAGGCCGACTCCCCGGCATCCAGAGGTCGGAGATCTACCTCTCCGGGAATACTCCACCTTGCCCGAAAAGCGGCAATCTCCCCAGAACTAAAAGAGCGCTCAGGCTCATCACAGACTATGGTTCTATTCCGGTCCACAAGTGTGTAGCGCGGGCCGCCTGCTGGGTGGGTAGTGCCCAAGGACACTCCATAGGGAGCATCCTCCTGTCCTAAAGACCCAGACGATGACGCCTCGCCAGTCGAATGGGCGACGGCATCTGGCCCCGAGGACGAGGAGGCAAGCCAGTCCTCCATCCTCTCTTGGTCGTCCGTCAACGGTAGCCTGGTGGTCGGTGCAGAGGTTTCACTGAAGCTCCTAGAATCCATGTAACCTAAGAAAAATAAATAAATTATTACCCTATGGCTGGTCAGCAGTACAACCTAAACAACGGCCGCGGGGCAGCACGAAGCATGTAATGCCTCAGCGCAGCCCCACAACGGCCACTGGGCTTATCAACCGAAAACTGCCAGATCTCGCTGAGATTCGGTACCAGCGGGGTCCCATCCAACGGGCAAACCAAGATACAACCAGGTGCCAATCGGATCAACCCACGGACAAGACAAAAGGAAATTTCAGAATCACAAGGGCAGAACTCACCGATTGATATGCACAACGACGGAAACTCAACAACTGGAAAACACCGAGCAATTGTGTTGAGCACGCTAAACAGGGGAACAGTTCTCAGCCAAAAGTAAAATGCACGAAGCGGCAAGGGTTTATATACAGGTCCAGCATCCTGAGTGCCCCTTGAATTTTCTCCCAAAATACTCAGTAGGACAAGTAAAACGCCCGCGGATCCGGGCCATCCATCCCTGACCGTCCCCTAGCGGCACGGGTCCCAGTATTGGTAACTTCACAGGCCATCATAACTGATCGGACTGATGGAATACCTCATTCAATGCATGTCAGACACTTGCCTCGCATGCAGAGTGTCACACCCCTAAACCGGGTTATGACTAATGTAGTGATTGGTAAAATAAAATTAATTCTTTGCATTTGAATAAGGATAGAAACTGAATTTGGGAGTTAAGAATGAATATAGCAAAAGAAAGTCTGGGACTGTGAGATATTAAGCTGAAAATAACTTTTTGATTTATAACAAAATAATACTACTTGTTTCTCAAAAATTCCACCACATTTGTACCAAGTTCTCCAGGTTCATGCCTCTAACATGTACACTAAATACACCCAGCAACATAAATGAAGTACATCTCCTGGAATGGTGGACAGACTACAGCAACATAAAGCTAGCAGCCAACGTCAAACACGAACTAGCTTAAACTTCTTAAACAAAACCAAACAAGACTTCACACCGTAGCTCAAGACAGTTCAGAAATACTAAAATTGCTGCCTCCAGTAGGCCTCTTGCCTGAAATCACAACAAGAATATAGAGAATGAGCTTTACACGCTCAGTAGGTACGATAAGCAATCGACATAACAATGATTCTAAAATTAGTATATATTAAAATGAAATGAGTGAATGACAAGTAAAATTCAGAGGAGATAAAATCTTTAAAGTTACTGCAGGAATGTATTGAAAGTGTCGCAAACCCAAAGTATACCAGATATTAAAGTGAGGCTTTCAAGTACTGAAGATAATGAACAAGGTAAGAACCATAACAAATAGCAAGGTGAAATATGAGAAGTAAAATGTAAAGGTATAATCGAAATGAACTACTTCCAGAGCCTCATAATCAATTGAGAAATTTTCAGAAAACAGAACAATAGTTCTGTAATCGTGCCGGTTAGAGCCCACAGCTCAGCTAAGCCACTGAGCAACCTCCGCAAACGGATTTCCTGATCAGGTTTTGGGTCTATTCACCCTAGGGAGACACAATCCCTCCTTAAAATTTCCTGGGCCTAACCAAATAAAATCATTAAAAATAATAACAAAGCTTTTCCAGGAGTTATATACCCCTTTAAAGCAATCAGATCAAAGCTTGAAACCCCCATTCAAGCTTATGTAAGATCCTACTCGAAGATCAATAGGCTTTTACTCAAGACTCCTTTCTTCAAGAACCAAAATTCTGAACAAGACAAGGCATAAGATCGAAAGGAAAAGAATATAGCAGTAGAGATTAACCAACAACTCGACAAGGAACCAATACATATAGGTAAGACTTGACTGAGAACGAAATTTGATGATATTGGAACTGATGATCAAAGTTATTATTTGTACCTGAAGTGAAATATGAAGGGAAAATGACTCATGGTCATTAGAAAAAAACTGAAAACACAAAATAACAATTAAAGTAAACTGAGGGAAAAGAGAAAAAGTTTTCTTTCAGTCAAGAAGAAGATGGGAAAGTCCTTTCTCATGATTTAAGGGAAAGAAAGTGGTTACTGTTTGAGATTTGAAAATCGACCTTGAGCAATTTGTGAAACTAGTAATCCAGGTTTCATAAACAATGTTTTAAGAGAAACTTGTATAAAATTCAAAGGCTGAATTCCTGAAATCATAATCACTTACAGAAGACCAAAACAACTCAAATAAGCAATTATTGAAGTTTTGTTTCAAAATTTCATATGAAGTTCACGATTGAGAAACTCACATTTAATTTGGTAAGAGACAACCCAAAATCAACAACTCAGATAATGAAAACTAAATCAATTAGAGATAAGGAATTTGTTAAGAACAGAACCCTCCACAACGAACAAACAAGCTCAACTAAACATGAAATCACAGATTAGGAATCAGTAGGATTTAATCATAATGGAAATTGATACAGAAGAAAGGGGAAGCTCACAATCAATCAATCCAATACATATTAATCTAGAATCAAAGCTATATAGAAAGTTTATTTTCCCTACCTCAAAAAACCAAATTCTCCAAGCGAAATCAAAAGACTCAAACACCCAATCTACTCAAGTAAGCCCAATCAACTCGAGCAATCCAGCCACCTAAATAAGATTCAAAAATGATTCATGCCCAAACTTTTGGTATAGCAGAGACGAAAATAATAGAGTTCGAGGAGATTTAACTCTTACTGAAATTTGCTGCAATGGACCGAAGAAATTGGGCAGCAAAACTAATGGCAGTCTCCTGAGATCGTTGTAAAAGTGTAGGCTTTGGACATGTAGGAGTCGGGTCTGCGGAAGAAGAAAGAGAAGAGAGAAAAAGAAAGAAGAAGACAAAAGCTTGAGAAGGAAAGGGGCTGCACCCAAACAGTATAGTGGAGGAAAGAAAAGAACTAAACGAGAGTACTATGGCCGGATGCTTCTACACAATCAGTAGATAATCATGTACAAGTTAATCTCACATCCTAAAGACTCGAAAATAGAAAATAAAAAAAATAAAAAAAGAATAAGAAAAGAAAAAGAATGATGACATGAAAATAAATAAATAAAAAAACAGTAAATGAAATTAATTTATAATCAAAACCATGCTCGTCACACAGAGGGTAGTTGAAAGAGCAGGGGATAAAATCGAACCTTTCCGCCCGGAGCTTATTCCAACCTAAGGCTGAAATATTCCAACAGTACGGGGCATTCTAACATTTATTCCACCGGTACAAGGCATTCCACCTGTTGAACTTATTCCACCTTTACGGCCGGTGGCCACAGCTAAAACCGGGAGATTTGATCCTCTCGTACAAGACGATTCTTCTAGCAGGCTAAAAACACTGCGCATGTTTTATCTCGCCGCCGGGCGGTTGACTACAGCCAAGAAACAACGGCTAGGTATCCCACCTGGAGAACACTTCCAATAACACATGAGACTTCTTCCCGTAGGCTAAAAACCCTGCATGAATATTATGTACAGGCTACACTATTCCAATTGTAGTACCTGCTCCAACTAAAGGCCATTCACCGGTACATCCAGCTTGAACCATTGGCTGCAGAATTCCACCGGCTAGGTCCACACTTGCTTAACGCTCACTCCTACAGAATAACCCGTTGTACGAACCGAGACATTCCTACGGACAGCCTTGTACGACCTACGGGCTCCAGGTACCACCGGGCTTTATAAACCTGGGAGACTTGATCCTCTCATACTGGACAACTCTTCCTACAGGCTAAAAACTCTGCACATACCTCATGCCTGTAACACACAGGCTGAGAAGCGATCGGGGATGCCGGCCAATACGAACACAGGGCCGCTTGACCCCACCGGGAGACTTGATCCTCTCATACAGGACAACTCTTCCCGCAGGCTAAAAACCCTGCACATACTTTACGCCTGCAGAAACAAAGGCAGTCATACAACACCCCACCGGGAACTCCTCTAACACAGGGCACGTTTCCTGTTGGTACCAAGTTAACTCACCAAGACAACTCCATTTAAGGCACCCACTGACCACTGACCTTTGCGGCTACATTTCTCACTTGGGAGACTCGTTCCACCCGTGCGCTATATTCACCCAGTTTTCCCGGGACATAGCATGGCACTGCCGATTTCAGCGCCACATTATCATCATCTCATGCACTACATCACCATGAACATCATAACCATGCACTCATCACATTATGCATCATCATAACAGGTTTATCCGAACGCCCGTCCAAGCCCAATCTTAAACCCGGACTTGGGGGGCTAGGGCACCGTTGGGTTCGCATCCCAGCGGGTCTGGGTGCCTGTAAAGCAAGACAGATTTAAGTCCCCATTCAAGATGACACTTGACCGGGAAGTTGGGGGACTTGTTGATAGTAGCCATAGAGAGGCTACCCAGGCCCCCAGACCCGCAGCCAGCACTCCTGGACCTGGCCCAAGGCCCGGGAACAAAGCATGAACACCTGGTCCCGCCCTCGAGCATGTCTTACTTGTGATCGGGACCCGGGAACCGGGGATGGTAGCTCCCCAAGCAGGGGCCGAAACAGTCCGGCAATATGTGTAGAAGGGGGTCAGTCCAATATCGAAGGGTGAAGTCAGTCCTCATACCCGACAACCTATATATGAGTCTCAACTACCCTCATTAATAGGTAATCAATACTTCAACTACTCATTCCCGCTTAAGTTATCAGTTTATCCCATCTATATTGACTTAAGTATTGGAGCGGAATAGACCGGCCCGCCCATTATTCTCTTACTTAGCAGGATTTGCAGGAATGAATCACATAAAGATCCACCAGTCTCTGTGAGTCTACGGATTCATACAGAAACACAAGCAGAGTTAGAACTAAACAGAGTTTTCAACCATGAGTGCGAGATCAAGATTCGTGGTTTTCTCGTTTCTCTTTTTGTTCACAATAACCTCATCTATTTGTCAAGCAGAAGCTCTTTCACTTGGTTAGTTTGTACACCATGAGATTCCAGTTCCGGTGGTTGGCCCGGAAAGTCTGACGTTTGACTGCAGCGGGGCAGTCCATGTAGGAGTTGCAGACGGTAGGATCTTCAAATGGTTGGGGAGCCAATATGGATGGACCGAGTTTGCCACAGCCTCCCCAACTAGGCCAAGATGGTGTGGTGGCAACACCAATAAAGACTATGAGCCAACTTGCGGGAGACCTCTCTGCCTCAGGCCTCAGGTTCGACCACCAAACTTGCGAGCTTTACATAGCCGATGCCTATTTTGGCCTCATGAAGACCGGACCAAACGGCGGCATAGCACGAAAACTTGCAACTTCAGTAAATAATATTCCTTTCCGGTTTACCAATGATGTGGATATCAATCCCGTAACTCGAATGGTTTACTTCACAGACTCAAGTAAAGTTTACCAGAGAAGACAATGGGAGGCATCATTCAAAACTAGTGATAAAACTGGACGACTGATGCGTTATGATCCACGTTCGGGAAGAATGGATTTATTGCGAGATGATTTATCTTTTCCAAATGGTGTAGCTGCAAGTCTAGATGGTAATTTTGTGCTAGTAACTAAAACTACAAGCAAGAGCATTTTAAGGTATTGGGTTTGAGGACCCAGAATGGGTCAAAGCGAGGTTTTTGCAACAACGCAAGGCTTTTCTGATAATATTAGGAGAAACATAAATAGAGAGTTTTGGGTTGCAGAGAATAAGAATGGACGAGGTAGAGCAGCTAAGTTCGACGCCTATGGGAATTTCATGGAAGCCATAGATGGGTTTAATCGTATTAGCCATGCTCAACAATTTCATAGTAATCTTTGGATAGGTTCGATCGTAAATCCCTTTGTGGGTATTGTTCGCAACATTCCTTGAATTGTAATTTTTAACTGTATGATAGTTTTTTTTGTTTCTTGAAAAAAAAAAAAAACAAAATTCAGTTTAGTACCCTCAATTTTTGGGTAAAAATCAGATTACCTTCTTTTTGAAAAAAAAAAATCAGAATGACCCCTAAACTTTCAAATATGATATCCCGGGTCTAAAATTTCAAGTGACCTCGAAATGTGACGTAAGCTGCTGTTTTAGAACTGACAACAAGAGCCTACATTTGGTTGATTAAGACCATATCTTCTGCATGTGCACTTTATTGATGATTATGACTAGAATTATGTGTTTTTTATTACTACATTTTGTATCCAACCAGCCTCTTATGAGTATGTTAATTAGGTTTCATTTCAAATTTAGAATGTTTTATAAGCAAATGATCCATTTTACCCTCTATGAAGGTTCCAATATTGGAGTATGAGCCCTTGTTGTCAGTTCCAAGTCAGTAGCTTACGTCTTATTTTGAGGTCACTTAAAATTTTATACCCGGGAGATCATATTTGAAAGTTTAGGGGTCATTCTGATTTTTTTTAAAAAAAGATGGTGTAATCTGATTTTTACCCAAAAGTTGAAGGTACTAAACTGAATTTTGTCCAAAAAAAAATTTACTTTGTAATTTGCTAATTCTCATTCATAGTTAAATTAAGATGTTCTTACATTAATGTAGAAAACAAATATTCTTAACCAGTGATTGTGTTTTTATTATCAAATATATACATTTCGTAAAAAAGTTAAAATAAATTCTAATTTCAATTTAAGATATATAAATCTACTTTTTTTTTTTAATTTTTTATCGAGTATACGAACCTACTGTTATCAGGCATAAAAGAGGTTATTTATCAACATTTCTCATTATTTTATTTCTCAACTAGACACACACGCACACACTGTGTGGAAATTGATTTAGGAGTGTTGCTATTGGGACCTCCACATTTGCTCATTAGACCTCCAATACTTTCTACACCTCCATTAGACTTTTGAATATAAGCATTTACTCACTAGACCTCCATTTAAATTACCAAAATAACCTTAAATATGTTATTCAAATATATTTCAATAACTTACTCATTCAACCTCCTATTCACTCATTAGACCTCTATTTTTTTTTCTTCCATGTAAGATCTAATGAGATAAATCAAAACATAGGATATACAAATATTTCATAACACACTAGCATTTGCCCTTGTACTATTTTAATAGTTACTAGTGTGTTGCAAATATATTTAAGGTCTAATAAGGTGTATAAAAATATTCAATATACATATTTTATTTATATATATATATATATATATATCTATATATATATATATATATATCAAAACACTTGACCCTTTTTTTTTTCATGTTGCAAAACTTATTAAAATATATGCGCTTAGTTTTCAACACTTACTCTTAACCTTATATTTTGTATATGCGCTTAAACATGTATAATTATAGTAACTTTATGTCATATTAACAATCTTATATTTTGTAAATTGGCTTAATTTCAACACTTACTGAAATTGGAAAATAAATTTGATAAGGAAAATAATAAATACCATTATTATTGAATTGGAAAGTCTATAGACAATAAATATAATACTCTTTTTATAGACTTATTGTCCTCAATAGTCTTTATGTAAGAGGATATAAATGTAATTCAATAATTGAAAATAGAGGGAGGTCAAGTGAACAAATGTGGAGGTTCCAATAGCAACACTCTTTGAAAAAATAAAATAAAAAGGTAAAACAAAACAGAGAGTTGGAAGTTGTAGAGGGATGAGTGCGAAGTTATGGGAGCGAGGTTGCAGAGAGATTGTAGGAGAAAATAAATTAGAATATTTCTGAATATTATTTTATTTTTTACTATTTTGTCCTTTATTTATTAAAATCTATTTTAACATAACGTATAGTTGAAGGGTTTAGTCGTATTTTCACAGGCCTTTTTGCTAACAAAGCCTGTTTGCTTAATAATAATACTAGCCTTCCTGCACGCGCATAGCGCGTGCGAAAAGGCCGCGCTCGCGCGTGCATTTATTTATTTTTTGGGGAAAAATATTGTCCTATGCACTGGCTTTTCTCTTTTGTTGTCAGGTTTGTGTTTTTTAGAGTTTAGGAGCAATCTAGTGCAGTTTTTTAATGATTACTTAATTATTCTGCACTACTCATGCATGTACGAAAGGGTCGCGCTCGCGCGTGTAGAGCTATTTTATATGTAAAATTTGTTTGACCATCGCAAGTGCATAGAACCTTAAACTCGAACTAAATGGATTTTAACTCTCAAACTCCTAAATAGATAATATTGTGTCATATACATCTTATATTTCATGCACTACCAAAATCATGTTTTTCGATCATCAAGTTATTCCAATTCTGCATCAGCTCCATACTATGCAACATCCTTGTTCATTAGAGCTTGCCAATCTTGTGAATACATATTTTAGGAAGTCACTAACATATACATAATAGTGCGTGTCTTGACCAAAAAGAAAAAATACAGAATACAGAATACAAAAATACAATTTAAAGTAAATCTTTACATGGTGCATCAAATTGAAGATTTATAATTCTTTATTTTTTTTTTGTTCAATTACAAAGAAACGAGAATAACAAAGAGGAACATTTAAATGGGATGCTATAGCATTAGTAGCAGACATGGAGAAGCAAATATTCCCGTTGGAGCTTGTTCTAATGCTTTCTCTATTTGGCAGCACAGTTCACACTCATGCATGATTCTTCCCTTTTTGCTTCAAGTTGGTGTCATTTTTGTCAATAACTGCATCTTGGACCATGGTCATAGTAGTATGGTACTTGAAATTCCTTTGGTCTTGGTATGCAAGATCCTCTGTTTTTGAAATCCGTAAATATTGATGTGATTCTCTACACAAAAACTAAACTCTAACTCTTAAGTTCCACTACAATTTTTTTTGCTGAAAAGCTATATAAGGGGGACAAACCAAAACTAAAATTACTTAGAAGCAACTGAAAGTAGAAGAATAAAAAACCAAACTATACCTGAAAAAGAACCATTCTCTATTTCCTGTGATCATAATGCTTCCTGTGCAAATTATAACAGAGACACCATCAGCTGCAACATTGATCATTTTATATAGTAAGGCATACATTAATCGATTAAAACTGAAGATGAGATAAACCTTACATATATTCCAGTGATATAGTTGCCAAAATTCGTAATAGAATATATATCTGAATATTATTTTTAAATAGTTATATCTCCTGGTCTTCAAGGCCGCTTTGGGTACTTTATTTTGGTCATCTATCCTGACATGTTGAAGGTAATTTAAATAGGATTTAGATATGCAGGTAATCTATCTTTTTTTTTTTTTTTTCATTCGATTGACATAAAAATAAATGAAGAAAATGAATTAATATAAAAAATTACATGTTGAATCCCTTCATAGTTCTAAGAAATTGTGATCATAGCCAATCATTATGCGGTGTTGTTGGTACAATTACATATCCAACTTATGAAGATAAAAGCGCAAGGGAAGTAAATTGAAGATAAAGATATTAGTATCTTTACATTGATTGTATCTCCATTACCCAAAAAACATTGTCAATAAGTCAATAATCCTCAGTTTGCAATCATTAAATGGTATAACAACGCCTAAGAGTAGGAACATATGTGTTTCTGTCTGAATCCGTAGACTCACAGATACCGGTGGACCTTGGTGTGATTCCTGCCTGCAAATCCTGCTAACTAAGGGAATAACGGGCGGGGCCGGCCTATTCCGCTCCAATGTCTAAGTCAGTATAGTTGGAATAAACTGGTAACTTAAGCAGGAATGAATAGTTAAAGTATTGATTACCTATTAATGAGGGTAGTTGGGACTCATATATAGGCTGCCGGGCATGAGGGCTGGCCTCACCCTTCGATGTGGGACTGGCCCCCCTTTTGCTCATATTGTTGGCCTGTGGACTATTTGCGCCCCTGTTTAGGGAGCTGCTGTCCCCGGTTCCCGGACCCCGGCCACTAGTAAGACTTGGCCAGGCGCGGGATCAAGTGTCCATGCAACGCTCCCGGGCCCTGAGCCGGGTCCAGGAGTCCTGGCTGCGGGTCTGAGGGCCTGGATAACTTCTCTATGGCTACTGTCAACAAGACTCCAAGTTCTCGGTCAAGTGTCATCTTGAATGGGGACTTAAATCTATCTTCCTTCATAAGCCCGCAGACCCGCTGGGGCACTTACCAACCGGTGCCCTAGCCCCCCCCCCCCCCCCCCCCCCAAGTCCGCTTTTAAGATTGGGCTTAGCCGGGCGTTTGAATAAACTTATTATGATGATGCATAATGTGATGAGTACATGGTTATGATGTTGATACTGACAGTTGCATATGGGTACAAAATGTAGTACATGAGATGATAATGTGGCGTTGAAATCTGCCATGCTATGTTCCGGGAAAACCCAGTGAATATAGCGAATGGGATGATGTGACGTTGAAATCCACCATGTTATGTTCTGGGATAACCCGGTGAATATATCGAATGGGATGATGTGACGTTGAAATCCGTCATGCTATGTTCCGGGAAAACCCGGTGAATATAGCGAATGGTTTGGTGTGACGTTGAAATCCGCTATGCTATGTTCCGGGAAAACCCGGTGAATATAGCGAATGGGATGACCGAGTCCCCCAAGTTAAGAACGGTAGCCACAGTAGTCGGTGAATGTCTTGAACCGTTTGAAGAGGTCACCCAGTACTAGCAAGAAACGTGCCCTGTGCTATAGGAGTTCCTGGTGGGTGGCGTGGCCCAGAATGATCCTAGGCAGCCATCGCCACGTGTTTCACAGCTACTTGTTCTTGCAGGCATATAGGATATGCAGGATTTTTAGCCTGCGGGAAGAGTTGTCATGTATGAGAGGATCAAGTCTCCCGGGCTGAAGCGATCCCGTGTTGGTACCGGAGACATCCCCGATCGTTTCATACTCTTTGGCCGTATAGGCGTGAGGTATGTGCAAGGTTTTTAGCCAGCGGGAAGAGTTGTCCTGTGTTAGAGGTTTTTCCCGACGAAAAAAAAAAAAACGGCCGACTACAAAAAATTTTCGTCGGTAATTCTATAGAATGGCCGACGATTTTATTTTTCGTCGGTGGAAAAACAAAATCGTCGGCCATAGTGTAACCATAGCCGACGATACTGTTTTTTCGTTGGTATAAACAAAAATCGTCGGCTATATTCATATTTCAGTCGACGATTTTGGATTTTCTCTGAAACATTAGCCGATGAAAACTTTTGAAATTTTGGCCGACGAAATTGACATTTTCGTCAGCTATAAGTCTATATATTTTCAGATCTAGACAGCAGCTGCTCATTAAAAAAAAAAGGAAAAAAAAACGGGAGAAAGAGTGAAAAATCTGTGGGTATTGTTGAAATCCGTCCTCTCTTACATTGTGGAGCTATATATAGGTACGTATATGTGTATATATGTTGATTTTGAGTTTTAGTTGAGTTGATTTTGAGTTTTAGTGATTTTGAGTTAGTAAGTGATTTTTTGTTTTGTTGTTGTTTTAGTGTTAGAATGTATGTATATATGTTGATTTTGAGTTGTAGTTGAGTTGATTTTAAGTTAGAGTTTAATTATGTGTTTTAATTTGATGTTATTTTAATTAGTGTTAAAATATATATATATATATATATATATATATATATATGTGTGTGTGTGTGTGTGTGTGTGTGTGTGTGTGTGTGGAGTTTAATTATATATATATATATATATGTTAATTAATGGTTGTTGATAGTGTAATTAACTTAAATAATGGTTGATATATAGTGTAACTTAAATAATGGTTGTTAATGGTATATATATATATGAGTTGATGTTGATGTTGATAATAATATATATTGTAATGTAATTAATTATTAAGGATTTATATATATATATATATATATATATATGTATGTGTTAATTAATTTTTTATTAATTAAAGTTATATATATATATATTATTTTCAGGCTATATATATATGGATCCGGATAAGAGTTGGATTTCGCTTCCAAGGCATGACCAACGATACACTACAGGAGTTGTGAATTTTTTGCAGTTCGTCGAGGAAAATGCAAACGGGAATGAATACCATTATTGCACATGTAATAAATGTAGGTGTCGCAGTGATATGTGTCGATTTCCGATTAGGACAGTATGAGAGCACCTAAAGAGTAATGGGTTTTGGCCGAAGTACACACGTTTGATATATCACGGTGAGCCATCATTAGATGGATCGCATGATCATGGCAGTTTTTTGAGGCGGGCAGTAGTAGTACATCCAAGGATCCAACAATGGCATTCGTCAACGACGTGTTTCCTTTTGAAAGCGGTGTACGTGGGGAACAATATATGCATGACCCGGTGCAGCCCTTCCCACAAGTTGTCAACACTGCTGCCTTTGACAAATACAACAAACTGATTGCATTGCAATAGACCCCTGTGTCTTCAAGTTCTGAGAAGACAGTTCTTGAAAGTGTGATGGAGGTAATGAGGATTAAAGTCGAGACAAAATCGACTATCAGACAAGTGGATGAATATCTACAGTACACTTCTTCGTTGTTGGAGGAGGGTCATCGTAATCCTACCAATCACCGTAAGGTCCGAAGTATCCTCAAAGATCTAGGGCTTTCCTACATTAAGATCCATGCATGCACATTTGACTGCGTTCTCTTCTAGGGTAAAGATGCAGAAGGGAATGACCTTGCTAGCCTTGACGCATGTCCGATATGTCAGTCTGACCGATATAAGTTGACGGGAGTAGGCAATAGGAAACCTGTGAAAGTGCTTCGGTATTTTCCGTTGAGAGATAGGCTTGAGCGGTTGTATATGTCAGAAACCACCGCAAAAGCTATGAGATGGCACGGTGAGCGGAACGTGGGAGACGCAGATATCATGACACACATCTCTGACGGAGCGACTTGGAAGCATATAAACAATGAGTTTTCTCATTTTGCGTCAGATGTCAGAAACGTCAGGCTCGGGCTCTCAACCGACGGGTTCAACCCTTTCGGCACCATGAGTCTTTCATACAGTATATGGCCGGTGGTTTTGGTACCTTACAACCTTCCTCCGTGGATGTGCATGAAGAAGGAATATAATATGTTGACGTTGTTGATTCCGGGGCCTGGTTACCCAGGGAAATGTCTCGATGTGTATATGAGACCATTGATTGAAGAGCTTAAGGTACTGTGGGACATTGGTCATCCCACTTTTGACAAGTACAAGGAGGAGACGTTCCAGATGCATGCCATGGTTATTGGTACCATCAGTGATTTTCCTGCTTATGGGATGTTGTTGGGCAGTGTTGTTAGGGGATACAAGGCTTATCCAGAGTGCCTCAGCGATTATGGGAGCACCCCTCATTGCAACAAGATATGCCGAATGGGTCATCGTGTGTTCCTTCCGGCGGATCACCACTGGCGTTACGAGTCCGCCGCATTTGATGGAACCGAAGAACACGGTGGTCCTCCCAGAAGATGGACGGGAAGAGAAATTTTAGCAGTGCTTAATGAGTACGATTTTGGGCCCCTCAGCAATCATCCTGATATTGTAGCGGAAATACCTGAAAGACCTGAGGAGTACAAATTCTGGACACATAAGAGCATATTGTGGGAACTCCCGTACTGGTGTGAGTTGTTGATTCGTCACTTCCTAGACGTTATGGACATAGAAAAAAATGTTTCTGAAAGTGTGGTGGGCACAATGCTGAACTTGGAGGGGAAGACGAAAGACGGTCATAAGGCTCGCACTGATCTGCAAAACATGAATATCAGAAAACAACTATGGTTGAAACAAGGGAAGAGAAAAATGCCTCAAGCTCCTTACACCATCAAGCCTGAGCATAAATCAGAAATTTTCCATTGGATAAGTCGGACCAAATATCCTTCAGGCTTTACTGGAAATATAGCCAAGTGTGTGAACAGACAATTCAACAATCTTTACGGGTTGAAAAGTCATGACAATCATATCCTGCTACAACGTCTCTTCCCTGTTTTCATTCGGCCGTTCCTTCCCCGTCACGTTGTGGAGCCGTTAGTAGCGTTGGCAAGATTTTTCCAGAAGGTATGCACACGGGAAGTGAGAAAATTTGACCTCCGGGAAATGCAACAAGACATCGTTCATATCATGTGTAAATTTGAGATGATATTTCCTCCAAATTTTTTCGACATCATGCCTCACCTCATGATCCATCTTCCTCGGCAGTTGTTGCTTACCGGTCCTGTGCACTTCACTTGGATGTATCCGATGGAAATGTACGTATTTTACACCTTATGTTAATTTTCTCATCAATATATGTGATTTAGTATTAATGTATTATCATAACACTTTAAAAACTTGATTTATAGGCAACTTGGACAATACGGTGATTTTGTCCAAAACAGATCCGCATCTGAAGGATGTATAGCTGAAGCATATATTGCGTACAAGTGCGTCACCTACATGAAGCTGTATTTAGGAGCGTTACAGGAAAGCATACCAGAAGATGTACCTTCACAGTTCAATCTTTCCATACTCTCCGACGATGTTGTACTCGGTGGAAAAATGCCAGTTTCCTACAAGTTGAAAGATTATGAGGTAGCCATTGCACATTGGTGGGTACTAATTAACTGTTTAGAAGTTCAGTTTTAGAAGAACATGCATCTAAACTGTGAACAAGTAGGAGGTGATCTCGATTACCACAACCGGAAATTCGCAGAGTATTTCGACCGCTGGGTACGTAACTTTAACATTATTCTATACGTATTTATATATTATTGTGTATAATTATTCATATTTATAGTTGATTCTGATGGTTGCAGATGGACCTTATTAAAAATGATAATCACCCAAATTGGTCGCACGAACTCAGACTTCTAGCGATGAAGCCGGTCTATTCAAAAGTTTATGCGACGTGCAAGGTGAATGGTGTGTTATTTCGATGTGACAAGAGACGTCAGACTGAAAACACAAAATTCAGGGGTTATGGCACATGGTGGGGATGATGGAGTTGACTATTACAGTGTTCTCCATTCAGTTGTGGAACTGCATTAAGATATGACCGAAATAATGAAATACGACTACGGTTGAAAAATGACAAAATTCCGATAAACTCTGTGTGCCGAATGTTGCGGTTAACTGTTTTTTACTTTCGTTTTCCTATGGGTAGCCTGACGTTCGATAAATCAATTTTGTAAAATTTTTATACGATTAGTTGCGTCTCATTGATTTGAAACTATTATATGTTGAAGGTGAGGCCAGAAACCGTCGTTTAACTAGACTAATTTTCGTTTTTAAGCGTTTAGAGGTCTGACTTAGTGGTTTGACCTACAGTTTAGCCGACGAAAATTATATGTCGTCGGCTAAACTCTTGCGATCCGTTCCTTTTTATTGTCCGCCGTTGGATGACTCAGATCCAACGGCTGTTGATTTTCCAAAGCATAGCCGACGAAATATTTTAAATCGTCGGCTATTCTCTCAGTTTAGCCGACGAAAATTATATTTCGTCGGCTAAACTCTTGCGATCCGCGCCTTTTTATTGTCCGCCGTTGGATGGCTCAGATCAGACGGTTGATGATCTTCCAAAGTATAGCTGACGATGTTCATAGAATAGCCGACGACATTCAAAGAATAGCCGACGAATTGAAATATTTCGTCGGCTATTCTTTCTTCTATAAAAGCTTAAAGCCGCAGCAGCCCGACTTTTTCAGCCCTAAATCCTCAAAAACTCCTCCTCCGCTCCTCAAATCGGCCGTGCGTCTCCTCCATTCCGAACTACTCGTCCTCCTCCTCCTCAAATCGGCGCCGTTCCTTCCCCCACTACCAGAAAAGGGGTTATAGCCGACGACGCCATCTCGTCGGCCGTTTTCATTAAATCGTCGGCTATAGTCATAGCCGACGATACTTCGTCGGCTATTCTCTCGTCGGGAATGCGCCGTCGGCTATAGTATAGCCGACGACACTGAGGGTAAGTCATCGGCTTATAAAACACGAGGTATAGCCGACGAATAAAGCGTCGTCGGCTATACTTCGAACATTGCCGACGACAGGATCGTCGGCTTCAACAATTACGTAATTGCCCATAACCCGGAAGTATAGCCGACAGGATCGTCGGCTATACGTCCGGCATAGCCGATGACACTATCGTCACAGAGAATAGTTTCAGATCGCTGAGACGCAACTAATCGTATAAAAATTTTCCTCAAAATATTTACCGACCGTCAGGCTACCCATAGGAAAACGGGAGTAAAAAACAGCTAACCGCAACATTCGGCACACAGATTTTGTCGGAATCTTCCCATTTTTCAACCGTAGACGTATTTCAATATTTCGGTCGTATCTTATTTCACGACACTTTTGCATTTGAAGGGTCTACGTATAGCAACTATTTGAAACTATACATTCACTTAAACACTTAGTAAACAAGTTAAGGAACATTAGAGCATATGTTCCGATTTCGAATCTAAAAGTTTGGAAAATCTATTCCAACCGTCAGATATCACCGTTAAGATTAAATACATGTATGAAAAAATTGCAACTACATCTGACAACGTTAAAGGCTCGATCCGTACGGTCAAACTGCAAAGTCAAACATCTAAACGCTTTAAAACGGAAATTGGCCCGTCTAGATGACGTTTTTTTGGCCTGACCTTCAACAGAGAATAGTTTCAGATCGCTGAGACGCAACTAATCGTATAAAAATTTTCCTCAAAATATTTACCGACCGTCAGGCTACCCATAGGAAAACGGGAGTAAAAAACAGCTAACCGCAACATTCGGCACACAGATTTTGTCGGAATCTTCCCATTTTTCAACCGTAGACGTATTTCAATATTTCGATCGTATCTTATTTCACGACACTTTTGCATTTGAAGGGTCTACGTATAGCAACTATTTGAAACTATGCATTCACTTAAACACTTAGTAAACAAGTTAAGGAACATTAGTGCATATGTTCCGATTTCGAATCTAAAAGTTTGGAAAATCTATTCCAACCGTCAGATATCACCGTTAAGATTAAATACATGTATGAAAAAAATTCCAACTACATCTGACAACGTTAAAGGCTCGATCTGTACGGTCAAACGAAGTATGGTCCATTTCGTCGGCTATAATGCTTATCTTTCCGAAAATTTGCCATTTAGGGCCTGAAATAAATTCCTAAACATCGCACAAACAATTCAATACAATTTCCCATAAACTCGGAAAACGGTAATTAAGGACGAAAAAAGTATTCATACATGCATGCACCATCGTACACAAATTCCACATAAAGAGTATACTAAGGATGGTAATCAGAATCATCCTCATCACTTGAGTCAGACGTAGTATAGTAGTTCATATCTGGCAACCGGTGCTCGTACTCGTCGTCTGAGTCATCGTCTGCCTGATATAGACGATTCGGATTAACATCATACATGGGCACCTGACCCCTAGGAAGTCGAACCACTCTGCCCGGCGTCACATTATTATCGCGGATGGTGGAGGATTCCGGAATGTCGCTGGCGTTCGGCTCTTGGTATGCGGTCGCTTCTTGACACTCTGTGCTCACACCAAGTGTGGTAGCACTGTATATGTCTCGCTGAGACACATGGTTAACTACCTTCCACGTGCCTTTGTTCAATGGATCGTCCAGATAAAAGACATTTTTGGCCGCTGTGGCGAAAACAAAGGGGTCGTCTTCATACACACTAGTGGCGGTATTCACCGAAAGTATGCCGTACTGATCGATCCGTATGCGGTGCGGCCTAGTATCAAACCATCGACACTTGAACAAGTGGACTTTCATGCGGTTCCCATAAATGAGTTCAACAACTGACTGTAGGAGACCGTAAAAATCCACGCCCCCCTCTGCACCATCGACCATCACCCCACAATTCTGTGTTTTGCGTTCCCCGTCTCTAGCTTCACATATATACTTAACGCCGTTGACATCACACATTGGGCGGACTGTGGAAGATATCGGCTTCATCGACAACAGCCTCAATTCCTCTGAGTAATTTGTATGACCACCCTAAACCCTAAACCCTAAACCCTCTCAGCCACTTGCATCAGCTGAAAAATATAACTCAAATCAGTTGGTGTGTTTATGATTAAAGAATAGGGAACTGTAAAAGAAAGTCATCTAATATATATATTTATACACTTACCCATTGTGGAAAATAGTCTGCAAACGTCGTGTTGTGGTACTCGACATCACCGCGAACTTCCTTGCAGTGAAGATGGGTTCGTTTCCAATATTGTACCTCCGGACAGTTTATTAGAACCCACCAGTGGGCAATCCCTACCTCATGGTCAGACAACTTGTCCACCCCCTTCTTCTTGAAGCTTCCGTATGGTACAACAGAGTTGGCGACGATAGATAGGTTGAACTCGGGGTCATCACGACTTGGATGTTGTGGGGGGTCCTCCATCGCTCCCAAGTACAACTTGGCGTACGTTACACACTCATGCGCAATGTAAGCTTCAGCAATACACCCCTCAGGCGCAGATTTATTGTGCACATATTTCTTGTAGTCTCCAAGTTGTCTGCAAGGTTAACAAGTGCATGTTAAGAGCATGCAACTTTTATTTAAAAACATGTATAAATCAAATTTATGAATAACATGTACCTTTCGATGGGATACATCTAAGTGTAGTGTACGGGACCGGTAAGCAACAATTGTTGGGGAAGATGGATCATCAGGTGAGGCATGATGTCAAAGAAGTTTGGGGGAAATATCCTCTCGAACTTGCACAAGATAAAAACGATTTCCTCATGCATTCTCATGAGGTCTGATTTTCTAACTTCTCTAGCGCATAACTTCTGGAAGAATCTTGACAACGCCACCAACGGCTCAACCACTTCATCGTCCAAGTACGCTCGAATGAAAATAGGGAAGAGGCGTTGAAGCAGTACATGGCAGTCGTGACTCTTCAATCCGTACATCTTGTTGTCTCGGTAGTTAACACACTTGCTTATGTTACCCGCATAGCCATAAGGATACCTGCATAGCCATTAACAACAATTAGATTTCATGCATATATAGTCGTCCAACAACAGATGGATTCTTTAGGGAATACATGCCTAATTAATAAAAAGTTACCTGACATTACTCAGCCATCCAAAGATTTCATGTTTCTGGTCCCTGGTGACGGTGTAAGGAGCTTGGGGCATTTTGCTCCTGCCCTCTCTCAACCACAAATGGTCCCGCAGTCCCATATTTCTCAGATCAACGCGTGCCTTGGGGGTGTCTTTTGTTTTCTTCTCCCAATTCAAAATTGTGCCAACCACGGCTTCACCCACGTTCTTCTCTATATGCATGACATCCAGGTAGTATCTGGTAGCCAACCTGGCCCAATAAGGAAGTTCCCATAAGATGCTCTTGTGTGACCAGAACCTATACCGATCCGGCCTCTCTGGAATCGTGTGCAACACATCGGGATGATTGCTAAGCGGACCAAAGTCATACTCATTCAACACTGCCAATATTTCCTCCCCTGTCCATTGCTCGGGTGCCCAGCCCCTTTCTTCAGTCCCATCAAAAGCCTGTGCATCGTCCCTAAATGGATGGTCATGCGGAAGCCAACGAAGGTGACGCATCTGGACAATCTTGCTGCAATGAGGACTGGAGCAATCAACAGTCATGCACTCTGAACAAGCCCTGTAACCCCTGGTGACGCTGCCCGACAACATACCCCTCCCAGGAAAGTCACTGATCGTGCCAACAAGCATGGCATGCATCCAGAACATCTCATTTTTGAACCGGTCGTAGACCAGGTGGCCGTTCAGACTCAAGTACCGAAGCTCCTCAATTACGGGTCTCAAATACACATCGAGACACTTTCCCGGATAACCTGGGCCTGGAATCAACAATGTGAGCATGTTATATTCCTTCTTCATGCATATCCACGGTGGAAAGTTGTACGGAATCAAAATAACTGGCCACACACTGTACTGCAGCTCTTTCTTGCCAAAAGGGTTGAAACCGTCGGATGATAGCCCTAGCCAAACATTTCGAACCTCTGATGCAAATTCAGGAAACTCCAACACATTCTTCTTCCAAGCCTCTCCGTCGGCGGGATGTCTAAGGGTGTCATCGTCAGGCACATTCCTCTCAGCCCACCATCTCATAGCTTTGGCCGTGAAAGCACACATGAACAACCGCTCAAGCCTATCAATCAGCGGGAAGTACCGAAGTATCTTCACAGCTTTCTTGTTCCCTTTAGGAGTGAACTTATACCGCTCTGTATTGCATACTGGGCAGTATTCAAGATCTGCAAGTCATTCCCCGTAAAACAGAACGCAATCGTATCTGCATGCATGAATCTTGATGTAGGAAAGACCGAGATCTTTAAGGATATGTCGCACCTTATGATGACTGGTAGGAAGCCGATGTCCGGGGGGCATCGCCCCACCCCATAGCCGAAGCCAATCATCAACCGATTTGACAGTGCCTTTGTTCTCCGTTTTGATCTTCATCACTCCCATGACAGATTCAAGGACAGTCTTACTGCATCCGGGGTACAACGGAGTCTGTTGCAATGCGATCAGGTTGTTGTACTTTTCCATACCACTTGTGTTGACCGGAGATCGGGGTAATGGCTTGAGTGGCTCAATATCAGGGAAACACTCCATCTCCGGAGGAGGGAGTTGCACATCTGGTGCTTCCTCAGACACCGCTCTCACGAGGAAACATATCGTTGATCCAGTTCTTTGTTGGATCATTGGAGGAACTCCCTCTCTCGGCAAATTGTCCATGATCATGACGACCCGCAAACTCTGGTTCACCGTGATAAATCCAATTAGTGTATAAGACCCAAAATCCATATCTAGCCAGGTGTTGCTCCACTGTCTCTATGGAAAACCGGTGTCGTGGGGTGGCACACTTGCACTTTTTACACGGACAATAATGAAGTGTAGTGTCTCCACAGTTAGCCATCACAAAATCCAGGAAACTCCTAACTCCATCATGATACGCCTGATCCCATCTTCCAAGGGTAATCCAATTCTTGTCCATCCTGTAAATTCAAGAAATAAATATAGCTATATATAGATATGTATATATGCACGTACTACGTACGTACGTACGTACTAATTAATTAAAAAATTCGTCATTAATTACACACACACACACACACACACACATATATATATATATATACACATGCATCCCTAAATTAATTAAAACATCGTCAATCTCCCTAATTAATTAAACACAATGTATTTTTTATGTATACCAACAATATATTTTTAATTACAATTAAATTAATTAATATATATATACATTTTTTCATCAAATTTATCTAAAATCACCTATAAATCAACAATCAATCACTAATCTTCAACAAAACTTCAATTCTATCTAACCAACATATATTACCCATTAATAATCTCATCTCAACACACATATATATATATATATATATATATATATCAAATTAATCACACATTTATTCTAATTAAACTCTAAATTAACACACCTCTGCATATAACCAACTAAATCAACACACACGGCAATATACGTACCTTTCAAGCTTATGGCCGAGGTTTTGGACGATTTCAGAGCGTTTTCGAAATGTTTTCGACGAATGAGCTCGCTGCTGCAGAATTGATCTGATATAAGAGTTATAGCCGACGAATACCCTCCTCGTCGGCTATAACCAAAAACTTTTCGTCGGCTATAACTCTTATAGCCGACGAATACCATCCTCGTCGGCTATAACCAAAAACGTTTCGTCGGCTATAGTTATAGCCGACGAGTTGTCGGCAGTCGTCGGCTATAATATTATAGCCGACGATGTGGCCGACGAAATAGTAATTCGTCGGCTATAATTACTTTTAGCCGACGAAGTACTGTTTCGTCGGCCGTGTTTTCCCATATCGTCGGCTATAACCCCTTTTCCGGTAGTGCCCTCCTCCTCCATCCGGCCTCCTCTTCCATCCGGACAAAATCCGGCCTCCTCCGGCCCCCTCCTCCTCCTTCCCCTCCTCCTTCCCGTCCTCCTCCTCCGCCAAAACAGATCCGAAGGTTTTTTTTTTGTTTTTTTTTCAATTTATTTTAATTTTATAATTTAGGTATATAATTTAGATATTTAAGTGTGTTAAATTGTTATATATATTGGTTATATGTATAAATTGTTAGATTAATTATATATATAAATTTGTAGATTAATTATATAAATTGTTATATATTTGTTAATATTGGTTATATGTTAAGGTATATTTTAATTGTTATATATAAATTGTTAAATTAATTATATATATAAATTGGTAGCCTAATTATATAAATGATTATATTTATGTTAATATATAAATGGTTATTTGTATGTATATATATGTTAATGATGAAATATAGTTATATTTGTATATAAATGGTTATATTTATGTTAATGGTTAGTATTATTTAAAATTAGGTAAAATTTAAATATTAATTTGTTAATATGTTTTAAAATATGTTAGTATTATTGGTTATTATATTAATTAGAATTTGTTATTTAATGTAATATAATTTAATATTAATTAATGTATTAATGCCTCAAACTCCAGATGGCCGATGCACTCAGACAGTCGTTCTTCCAGATCTAGGGGTTCTGGAAGTTCTACCAGTTCTGGAGACTCCGAGAGAACCCTTAGCCAGCCTGAGAGGACCACCAGCCAGCTGCGGAGGAGTGTGGATTCATCCCAGCCGCGGAGGAGTGTGAGTTCTCGGCACCAGACCCTTTTAGCGGCGGGGCGGCCGTCGAGCAGTTCACGTCCCCCTCTCCGGCCAGATACTCCGAGGTCGAGTAGGCAGCTATTTGAGGACGAGATAGCTCCAGATGTTCATCAGGTCCGTATGCCTGAGGTTCATCGGGAGCCGATGACGAGTCCGGCGCCGTCTACTGTTGACTCGACTGAGGGGCCTACACTCCCAAATCAACTCTACCTCCCGTACAACATTCCTGCGATACCCGAAGTCAACGAGCGTGGTGTGCCCATATGGCCTGATATGCCTCAGTACGTGAGTGTTGCGGAGGCCTACCATCATGAGCCATTTGAGCGACCTGAGCTCCTGATTTCGGCGAGGAGAAAAGGAAAGTCGACAGACGGGTCATCGAGTTCAGGTAACATTTGATTTTATTAATTAAATATTTTATTAAAATTAACGCACTAATATTTAATTTTATTAACCAATCGTCGTTTATGTGATAGGGACAGCCGCTAGCAGTTCAAGCATGAATACGAGAGGTGTCATATGTTTTGACACGCTCAGGAGAACTGTTGAGAGCAGGGGGAGGATCCAGATCAACGAACCCCCTAATCAGGAGGTTCAGGGGAAAAAACGCCGCAATTACGCGGGTTGCGTGGGGGCACTAATTAGGGATAGAGTCCCTATGTTGTGGACATGGTGGGCTGATGTGCCGGAAGAGATTAAGAGGGAGGTCAACAACGCGGCGTCGGTGAGTAATTTAAAAAACTTAATTTATTTATCGTAATATTTAATAATTTTCGGTATTGTTATAATTGTAAAACTAATAAAATATTATCTTTCAGGCATACTTCGAGATTGCCGAACACAAGCAGGCTTGGGCGGACGCAATGCAAAACTCGAGGTACGTTGGGAATTCCTCATCTTATAATTTGAAATATTTTATGATATCAATAATATTTCTAATGCGCTTTTGTTTTTTCCGTAGGTTCAAAGAGTGGAAGAACGAGCTCCGTACCCACTTTGCCGAATACGACAGACATGGTCGTATGGGTACTCCAAGAGAGTTCATGTTCAGGGAGTACGAATGGCGTTGGTTGAAGACAGTAGACTTCAACAACCCACTTATGCAGGTAAATACTAAACTTAACTATAAATGTTTATTTTGTTAATATTTTAATTATTAGTTTAATTATTTTATAATTATTACACTAATATTTTTTAATGCATTTTTCTAATATTTTATTATTTGTTTGAAGGAACCGTCTCGGATAAACTCTGCGAACCGCCGCCGTAACACAACCCCCCATCATGGTGGTTCTAGGTCATTTTCACAATATCAGGAGGAGGCGCTTAGAGATCATCCTGATAGCAACCCGTACCTAGAGACGTTCAAGAAGGCTTATCCACAAGCGACAGAACAGCTCGTAAGTCGTTGATTACGATTTTAAAATTTTAATTATTCATTTTACTTAATTATATATTTGTTAAAATATTAATTTTTTTTTTCCAGTTCAATTAGGAGAGGGTGAACCGGGCCGAAGAAGAAGTGTTGCAGGAAGTAGTTCGGGAGATACAACCGAACATTTCAGAGGCAGATCTGCAAGAAGCTCTGCGCCAGGTCGACCGATCGAATGTCCAAACGGTAGTGAGGATGTTCGATGCAGCCTTCCCAGACCGGTCAAACCAATACTACTGCCGGGGTTTGGGAAGTTCTGGAATAGGGCTCCTGAAGACCACTAAGGGAGCTCAAAAGAAGGGAGGCGGGGACAGCCAACAGATGAGGGGGGAAATGCAGAGATTGGCATAAGAAAATGCAAGATTTGCGGCCTAGTTCCAGAGATCACAGGAGCAACACCGCAGAACACAGCAGTATCATTTGGATATGTCCAGTTGGCATGCTGAATGCGAGAGAATTCGGCGACATAACTACGCCGGCCAACAAAACTGGTGATATGCTATGTTCGCGGCACAACAACAAGGCCTTGAACCCCCGCCCCCGTTTGAGCCGTTAGTTGAACCCCCAATACCTCAACCTCCCGAGTTCGTTCAGCAGGATGACGAGCATGATGGACATCAGGATGCTGGGGATGACGTGGTGGACTTTAGTGCTTTAGGTGATGATTAGGGTTATATTTTATGTATATTGGAACAAATTAAATAATAAGTCATTTAGACGTGTTTCTTGTTGGTGTAAATGCATGGATTGTCATTGTGAATTGCAGGTTGCTTGGAATGGTAATTTAGAAATTAATTTAATTTTTTTTCCCCAAAATGTAAGAATAGCCGACGATATTGGCATTATTTCGTCGGCTATAAGTGATATAGCTGACGAAATTTACCAAATTTCGTAGGCTATAACTTTTATAACCGACGAAAATGACATTATTTTGACTGCTATAACTAATTAATGCCTATTAAAATATTAATATATTCTGACGAAATAACCGACGAAATAGATGAAATCGTCGGCTATATTTCAGAACAAATAGCCGACGAATTTCGTCGGCTATAGTTTACGATATCGTCGGCCATACTCGAAAATATCCGACGAATTTTGTCGGATATTTTGCCCAGGTTTGGTCGACAAAATGAATTTTCGTCGGTAATATCGTCGGCCATACTCGAAAATAGCCGACGATTTCGTTATTTTCGTCGGCCATTCGTTTTACCGTAGAATTATAGCCGACGAAAATTTGGCATAGTAGACGAAATTTTTTTCGTCGGCTATTCTGTCTGATCTGGTAGTGCCCCCTTCTGCTCATATTATTGGACTGTGGACTATTTGCGCCCCTGTTTAGGGAGCTATTGTCCCCAGTTCCTGGGCCCCGGCCACAAGTAAGACTTGCCCAGGCGCGGGATCAGGTGTCCATGCAACGCTCCCGGGCCCTGGGCCGAGTCCAAGAGTCCTGGCTGCGGGTCTGGGGGCCTGGGTAACTTCTCTATGGCTACTGTCAACAAGACCCCAAGTTCCCGGTCAAGTGCCATCTTGAATGGAGACTTAAATTTGTCTTCATTCATAGGCCCGCAGACCCGCTGGGGCACTTACCCACCGGTGCCCTAGCCCACCCCCCCCCCCCCCCCCCCAAGTCCGCTTTTAAGATTGGACTTGGCCGGGCGTTTGAATAAACTTATTATGATGATGCATAATGTGATGAGTGCATGGTTATGATGTTGATACTGACAGTTGCATATGGGTACAAGATGTAGTACATGAGATGATAATGTGGCGTTGAAATCTGCCATGCTATGTTCCGGGAAAACCAGTGAATATAGCGAATGGGATGATGTGACGTTGAAATCCGTCATGTTATGTTCCGGGATAACCCGGTGAATATACCGAATGGGATGATGTGACGTTGAAATCCGTCATGCTATGTTCCGGGAAAACTCGGTGAATATAGCGAATGGTTTGATGTGACGTTGAAATCCGCTATGCTATGTTCCGGAAAAACCTGGTGAATATAGCGAATGGGATGACCGAGTCCCCCAAGTTAAGAACGGTAGCCACAGTAGTCGGTGAATGTCTTGAACCGTTTGAAGAGGTCACCCAGTACTAGCAAGAAACGTGCCCTGTGCTATAGGAGTTCCTGGTGGGTGGCGTGGCCTAGAATGATCCTAGGCAGCCATCGCCACGTGTTTCACAACCACTTGTTCTTGCAGGCATATAGGATATGCAGGGTTTTTAGCCTGCGGGAAGAGTTGTCCTGTATGAGAGGATCAAGTCTCCTGGGGTGAAGCGATCCCGTGTTGGTACCGGAGACATCCCCGATCGTTTCATACTCTTTGGCCGTATAGGCGTGAGGTATGTGCAGGGTTTTTAGCCTGCGGGAAGAGTTGTCCTGTGTTAGAGGATCAAGTCTCCCGGTGGGTGGCGTGGCCCGGAGTAGTCCTTGGCCGGTAGTCGTCATCGTTGCATTTGTTCATGCAGGTGGGATGTATGTGCAGGGTTTTTAGCATGCGGGAAGAGTTGTCCTGTGTTAGAGGATCAAGTCTCCCGGGTTTATAAAGCCCGGTGGTACATTGGAGCCGTTACGTCGTACACGACTGTCCGTAGGAATGTCTCAGTTGGACAAACCGGTTATTCCATAGGAGAGCGATAAGCAAGTACAATTATGGCCGGTGTGATACCGCATCCAATAGTTGGAGGAAGAAGGTGGTGATGACTGGGGGGGCTGGCAGAAGAGGAGTAGGACTTACCGGGTTTCCAGTGCCTTTCAGCCGATCGGCGATCAGTCGTATAAGTTATCGGAGATGGAGAGAGATAGGATCGTCCCGGGTATTTGGGTGCTGGTCGGACCTGTAGCGGAGTTCCTACAACTTTATCCGGCGGGAGGTGCTGGAACTATGTCATCTGGGGGGGAATCCCGGTGGATGGTGGAATGTAGGTTGTAGCTCTGATCCCGTTGAGCGAATTGGTGTTGACTAGTCTATTTGCCTTGTGTTTTACATGTGTATCTTCCCAGACGACAATTAAAGCCCACAAAACGCTGTCGATGGAAAATCAAGATCTGGTCTCGAAGCTGAAGGAAAAAGGGGTCGATCTGGAAACCGGGGAGCTGACCGTACATGATAAACCGGTTTCAACTTGACGTTGCGGACGAGGATTACGTCTTAAAGCACGTAAAGACTCATGCTTCGGGACCCCGGACGGCGTCTGGATCGGGGAAGGCAGTTGGTGGGCCGTCCAAGCCCCCGGCTGGTGCTGCAAGGATTCCACACCAGCTGGGGCCGGTGCCAACTGTCGCCAGATCCCCACTGTCTACCGCCAAATCTTCTTCTTTACAGGTTGATCTGGGTGAGCGGAGGAAGAGGTCTCGGGAGATGCCGGCCTCCGCGCTTGTTACCTTCACTGGTCGGTCGATTGGTGAGGGTTTGGCCAAGTGGCTGAAGCTGACGCGTGGTGGCACCACTACCGCTCACGACGATGGTCCTGCGGCCACTAGCCCTGCTGCTGCCGACACAGAAGCATCGGGGGTAGAGAAGACTCCTACTGCGGGGCCGGGCACGGAGCATAGTTGCCCGGACGACTCTTTCACCCGGAGCCTGCTCATGGACGTGAAGGGAATGGAGCTGGAGAAGATTGGGGCTCCGGGAGGGCGGCCGGAGGAGCACCAGCTGAAAACCAAGGAGATGGCCCTCCAGGTAAGGATAGTTTGCCACCGGTATCCACTCAACACTATTTCGTGATCTGTTGTTTTCTAACCGGTGCCTGTTAAACTGTAGCTGTTGTACCACTTGTATCAGTCGGATGCAAGTGGAGAGCTGCTAGAGCTGAAGAAGCGGGTGGCGGAGTTGACAAGCGCCCGGGAGCTCCTGGAGGCAGTGAAGTCCAAGCTCTAACGGAAGAAAACCCGGTTGGAAGAGAGGGCCAGGAAGCAGATGGGCAAGCTGGAGGCCCAGGTCGAGGCTCTGGAAGAGGAGAAGAAGAGCCTGGAGGAGGAGAGGGCCGAGTTGGAGGCCCAGGTCGAGGAGCTCCAGCGGCAGGTGGCGACGAGCTCTGCTTCTGCCGGCGGGCCGGTCGATGAGAATGACCCGGAGGTTTACCACCGGGCGGTTAAGAAGTATCAAGAAAGTGTTGAGCTTCTTGACCTGTTGGAACGGGCGCGGGAGGCGGGGATAGCCGATGCTTATGATGATTGGAAGAGTAAGGGCTATCTTTATCTTGACGTCTCAAAGCTGCCGGGGCCGCAGGCAGATGAAGAAGAGGTTCAGGAGGGTGACCCCGAGCCGGCCGCTGGTGAAACCGCTGCTGAAAGAGCTCCTGCTGAAGAGGGGGAGCAGGCGGAAGTGCCCTAGCAGGCTCCAGACTTTTTTTACACTCCCGCCCCCCCTTTTTGCTTTACGCTTTTTTTTTTTTTTTTTTGTACACGCTGCCCTGAGTTATAATGAATGGACATTTTGCCTGTGTTTGTGTTGTGCCTTTTCCAATTTGCCTGACTTAGCTACCCATGGATTGCCCTTTGTACTTTGTTGAAAACAAAGTTGGAATAGACAACTACTGAAATTACACTTGCCGAACTGGTTGGAATGCCTAGCTAGTTGTGTTTAGGAAAGAAAAAACTAGCATCTTATCAGGCTGACAAGTTGTTGGACCGCTGAGCTTCTATACGGGTTTAAGATTTCGACTGGTCGTATGAGCATTGGTGTCGCGGGATAGACGCCCTGATTCTGCGCGGTCCCCACTGTCCGGGTTACCCTTGATACCGCTGCAAGTCATCGCGGCGGACTAGGCCCTCAATCGTTGTTTTCAAGGCAAGGCAATCATTTGTGTGGTGTGTGGCTTCATCGTGGTAGAAGCAGTATATACCGGTCTGTGCCCTGGTCAGGTTCTCCTTTGGGTGCTTTCTTTTTGGTGGAGGGGGGATGTTGTTTCCGTTCTCATACAGGATATCCTCGTACACTACCAGAAAAATAAGTTGTGCCGACGAAAAAAAAAAACAACGGCCGACGAAATGATTTTTCGTCGGCTATTCCCAGGAATGGCCGACGAAAATTTTTTTTCGTCGGTACAAAGTAAAATTCGTCGGCTATACTCCAATAATGGCCGACGATTTTTCTTTTCGTCGGCTATACTCCAATAATGGCCGACGAATTAATATTTTCGTCGGCTATAAAACTTTTGGAGTATGGCCGACGAATTTTACAATTTCGTCGGCTATAAGTCTTTATATTTTCAGATCTAGCCAGCAGCTGCTCATTTGCAAAAAACGGGAGAAAAAGTGAAAAATCAGTAGATATTGTTGAAATCCGTCCTCTCTTACATTGTGAAGCTATATATAGGTACGTACATGTGTATATATGTTGATTTTGGGTTTTAGTTGCATGAGTTGATTTTGAGTTTTAATATATGTTTTGATGTTATTTTAATCCTAAAGAGTAATCGGTTTTGATGTTATTTTAATTAGTGTTAAAAAAATAATGATGATGTTAGTGACAGTTCGGGTAGCATAAGTCCTCTTTCTCGTGCTTCGATAAAAGGAAAACAGAATATCTGACGGTTTCTGGAGCTTTTATCAAAACAGAATGATGATCAGAAGGTCATCCAGGCTACTAAATTGGTCATACCGAAAGATCCTTTTTTCGCAGTTATCTTGCAACCATTCAACTTCATTAACTGTTATCTGGTGAGGATTAAGTAGTTAATGAAGTCGAATGGTTACAAGATAACTGCGAAAAAAGGATCTTTCGGTTTGAACATTTTAGTAGCCTGGATCATCTTCTGATCATCATTATGTTTTGATAAAAACTCCAGAGAGCTTGGCATTCTGTTTTCCTTTCATCGAAGCACGAGAAAGAGAACTTATGCTACCCGAAGTGTCACTAACATCATCATTATTTTTTTATTTTTTTCATAGAATAGCCGACGAACAATGCATCATTTCGTCGGCTATAATAATAATGGCCGACGAAAATTAATTATTTCGTCGGCCATAAGTTTTTTTAAAATAAATATTACATTTATGGCCGACGAAAATTAATTAGTTCGTCGGTAAAAATTAAAAATCGTCGGCCAAAGAAAAAATTTCGTCGGCCATACACATAGAATGGCCGACGATTTAAAGTTTTTCGTCGGCTATAAACCTATGGCCGACGAAATTGCTTTATTTCGTCGGCTTTACTATATCATGGCCGACGAAATAGCTTTATTCGTCGGCTATAATTCTATAATGGCCGACGATTTAAAGTTTTCGTTGGCTATATAACTTTGGGAAGAATGGCCGACGAAGTGGGCAATTTCGTCGGCTATAAGTCTTTATATTTTCAGATCTGGACAGAAGCTGCTCATTTAAAAAAAAAACGGGAGAAAGAGTGAAAAATCTGTGGGTATTATTGAAATCCGTCCTCTCTTACATTGTGGAGCTATATATAGGTATGTATATATATATATGTGTATATATATATGTTGATTTTGAGTTTTAGTGATTTTGATATAGTAAGTGATTTTTTGTTTTGTTGTTGTATTTTAGTGTTAGAATGTATGTATATATGTTGATTTTGAGTTGTAGTTGAGTTGATTTTCAGTTAGAGTATAATTATGTGTTTTAATTTAATAATGTTATTTTAATTAGTGTTAAAATATATATAAATATGTTAATTAATGGTTGTTGATAGTGTAATGAACTTAAATAATGGTTGTTAATTAATGGTATATATATATATGAGTTGATGTTGATAATAATATATATTGTAATATATATGTGTTAATTAATTTATTATTAATTAAAGTTATACATATATATTATTATCAGGCTATATATGGATCGAGATAAGAGTTGGATTTCGCTTCCAAGGCATGACCGACGATACACTACAGGAGTTGTGGATTTTATGCAGTTCGTCGAAGAAAATGCAAAAGGACCGTACCATTATTGCCCGTGCAAGAAATGTAAGTGTCGCAGTGATATGTGTCGATTTCCGATTAGGACAGTATGGGAGCACCTAAAGAGCAATGGGTTTTGGCCGAAGTACACACGTTGGATATATCACGGTGAGCCATCATTAGATGGATCGCATGATCATGGGCAGTATTTTGAGGCGGGCAGTAGTAGTACATCCAACGATCCAACAATGACATTCGTCAACGACGTGTTTCCTTTTGAAAGCGGTGTACATGGGGAACAATATATGCAGGACCCGGTGCAGCCGTTCCCACAAGTTGTCAACACTGCTGCCTTTGACAAGTACAACAAACTGATTGCATTGCAACAGACCCCTGTGTGTTCAAGTTCTGAGAAGACAGTTCTTGAAAGTGTGATGGAGGTAATGAGGATTAAAGTCGAGACAAAATCGACTATCAGGCAAGTAGATGAATATCTACAGTACACTTCTTCGTTGTTGGAGGAGGGTCATCGTAATCCTACCAATCACCGTCAGGTCCGAAGTATCCTCAAAGATCTAGGGCTTTCCTACATTAAGATCCATGCATGCGCATTTGACTGCGTTCTCTTCTGGGGTAAAGATGCAGAAGGGAATGACCTTGCTAGCCTTGACGCATGTCCGATATGTCAGTCTGACCGATATAAGTTGACGGGAGCAGGCAATAGGAAACCTGTGAAAGTGCTTCGGTATTTTCCGTTGAGAGATAGGCTTGAGCGGTTGTACATGTCAGCAACCACCGCAAAAGCTATGAGGTGGCACGGTGAGCGGGACGCGGGAGACGCAGATATCATGACACACATCTCTGACGGAGCGGCTTGGAAGCATATAAACAATGAGTTTCCTTATTTTGCGTCAGATGTCAGAAACGTCAGGCTCGGGCTCTCAACTGACGGGTTCAACCCTTTCGGCACCATGAGTCTTTCATACAGTATATGGCCGGTGGTTTTGGTACCTTACAACCTTCCTCCGTGGATGTGCATGAAGAAGGAATATAATATGTTGACGTTGTTGATTCCGGGGCCTGGTTACCCAGGGAAATGTCTCGATGTGTATATGAGACCATTGATTGAAGAGCTTAAGGTATTGTGGGACGTTGGTCATCCCACTTTTGACAAGTACAAGCAGGAGACGTTCCAGATGCATGCCATGGTTATTGGTACCATCAGTGATTTTCCTGCTTATGGGATGTTGTCGGGCAGCGTTGTCAGGGGATACAAGGCTTGTCCAGAGTGCCTCACCGATTATGGGAGCACCCCTCATTGCAACAAGATATGCCGAATGGGTCATCGTGTGTTCCTTCCGGCGGATCACCACTGGCGTTACGAGTCCGCCGCATTTGATGGAACCGAAGAACACGGCCGTGCTCCCAGAAGATGGACAGGAAGAGAAATTTTAGCAAGACTTAATGAGTACGATTTTGGGCCCCTCAGCAATCATCCCGATATTGTAGCGGAAATACCTGAAAGGCCTGAGGAGTACAAATTCTGGACACATAGGAGCATATTGTGGGAACTCCCGTACTGGTGTGAGTTGTTGATCCGACACTTCCTAGACGTTATGCACATAGAAAAAAATGTTTCTGAAAGTGTGGTGGGCACAACGCTGAACTTGGAGGGGAAGACGAAAGACGGTCCTAAGGCTCGCACTGATATGCAAAACATGAATATCAGAAAACCACTATGGTTGAAACAAGGGAAGAGAAAAATGCCTCAAGCTCCTTACACCGTCAAGCCTGAGCATAAATCAGAAATTTTGCATTGGATAAGTCGGGCCAAGTATCCTTCAGGCTTTGCTGGAAATATAGCCAAGTGTGTCAACAGACAATGCAACAATCTGTACGGGTTGAAAAGTCATGACAATCATATCCTGCTACAACGTCTCTTCCCTGTTTTCATTCGACCGTTCCTTCCCCGTCACGTTGTGGAGCCGTTAGTAGCGTTGGCAAGATTTTTCCAGAAGGTATGCACACGGGAAGTGAGAAAATCTGACCTCCGGGAAATGCAACAAGACATCGTTCATATCATGTGTAAATTTGAGATGATATTTCCTCCAAATTTTTTCGACATCATGCCTCACCTCATGATCCATCTTCCTCGGCAGTTGTTGCTTACCGGTCCTGTGCACTTCACTTGGATGTATCCGATGGAAAGGTACGTATTTTACACCTTATGTTAATTTCCTCATCAATATATGTGATATAGTGTTAATGTATTATCATAACACTTTAAAAACTTGATTTATAGGCAACTTGGACAATACGGTGGTTTTGTCCAAAACAGATCCGCACCTGAAGGATGTATAGCTGAAGCATATATTGCGCACGAGTGCGTTACCTACATGAAGCTGTATTTCGGAGCGTTACAGGAAAGCATACCGGAAGATGTACCTTCACAGTTCAATCTTTCCATACTCTCCGACGATGTTGTACTCGGTGGAAACATGCCAGTTTCCTATAAGTTGAAAGATTATGAGGTAGCCATTGCACATTGGTGGGTACTAATCAACTGTCCAGAAGTTCAGTTTTGGAAGGACATACATCTACGCTGTGAAGGAGTAGCAGGTGATCGCGATTACCACAACCAGACATTCGCAGAGTATTTCGGCCGCTGGGTACGTACCTTTAACACTATTCTATACGTGTTTATATATTATTGTGTATATTTATTCATATTTATAGTTGATTCTGATGGTTGCAGATGGACCTTATTGCAAATGATAATCACCCAAATTGGTCGCACGAACTCAGACTTTTAGCGAGGAGGCCGGTCTATTCAAAAGTTTATGCGACGTGCAAGGTGAATGGTGTGTTATTTCGATGTGAAGACAGAGACCTCAGACTGAAAACACAAAATTCAGGGGTTATGGCACATGGTGGGGATGGTGGAGTTGACTATTACGGTGTTCTCCATTCGGTTGTGGAACTGCATTACGGGGAAGGCATGAAAGTGCACCTTTTCAAGTGTAGATGGTTTGACACACGGCCGCAGAGCATGAAAACCGATCAATACGGCGTAAGTTCTGTGAACACTAGTACATCATGGTATGAGGACGACCCGTTCGTTTTAGCCACATGGGTGAAACAAGTGTTTTATCTTGATGATCTCGCCAAGGGTGACCCGTGGAAAGTAGTCAACACTATCCACCATCGCAACATTTACCGGGCGTCTACACTTGGAGTGGCCGAAGAGAACGAGGAAGGGGGCACCGCGTATCAAGAGCCCAACTCAAACGGTATTCCTGACTCCTCTTTTATTCGTCTAGACACGCCGGTGCGAATTCGACGTGAAGAGCCACTGCTTGTTGATGTTGATCCAATTGAAGAAACTAACGAGGACTCTAGTGGTGAGGAAAGACATAGATTACCCCTATCGAGCAATTCAGAAACCGAAGAAGACTCATCCGATGATTCCGATTACAATCCGACGGATTAAGTAATTTAAATGATGTAATCCTTTCACTTGTAATCAACTCATTTCTAATGACCGGGCGTGGGGATGAGCCTCCCAGCTAGACTGGGTTCCAAACCCCTTAAATAAAAATTTGAAATATGTTGACTGTTGGGTTTCTGATTTTTTATGTTCAATTTTGGTTATATGTGAGCAGGACATCGAAATAGGAGAGGTGTAAAACCACTGATTTTTAGGTTTTTTTTTTCAGAGAATGGCCGACGAAAAATGCATTATTTCGTCGGCTAAACGGAAAATGGCCGACGAAAAATGCATTATTTCGTCGGCCATAATGTATTAAAAAAATATTTTACGACCAATGGCCGACGAAAACTAATTATTTCGTCGGCCATAATTTATTAAAAAAAAATATTTTACGAACAATGGCCGACGAAAACTAACTATTTCGTCGGCCATAAGTTTTTAAAAAAATAATAATATTACGAACAATGGCCGACGAACATTATATATTTCGTCGGCCATAAGTTTTTAACAGAAAACGACAAAACAATAGCCGACGAATACTAGGTTTGATTTCGTCGGCTATGATTAAAAAAAAAACAAAAAAAGAGCTGTTTCCATTTTCTATCACTATCGACAAACCATTGCTTCACCCTTCAAATGCAAATGTGTCGTGAAATAAGACATGACCGAAATATTGAAATACGGCTACGGTTGAAAAATGGGAAGATTCCGACAAAATCTGTGTGCCGAATGTTGCGGTTTGCTGTTTTTTACTCCCGTTTTCCTATGGGTAGCCTGACGGGCGGTAAATATTTTGGGGGAAATTTTTATACGATTAGATGCGGCGCATCGATCTGAAACTATTCTCTGTTGAAGGTCAGGCCAAAAAACGTCATTTAGACGGCCCAATTTCCGTTTTACAGCGTTTAGAGGTTTGACTTTGCAGTTTGACCGACCCGATCGAGCCTTTAACGTTGTCCGATAACCTTGGATTTTTTTTCATACATGTATTTCATCTTAACGGTGATATCTGACGGTTGAAATAGATTTTCCAAACTTTTAGATTCAAAATCGTAATATATGCACTAATGTTCCTTAACTTGTTTACTAAGTGTTTAAGTAAATGTATAGTTTCAAATACCTACTATACGTAGACCCTTCAAATGCAAATGTGTCGTGAAATAAGACATGACCGAAATATTGAAATACGGCTACGGTTGAAAAATGGGAAGATTCCGACAAAATCTGTGTGCCGAATGTTGCGGTTTGCTGTTTTTTACTCCCGTTTTCCTATGGGTAGCCTGACGGGCGGTAAATATTTTGGGGGAAATTTTTATACGATTAGATGCGTCGCATCGATCTGAAACTATTCTCTGTTGAAGGTCAGGCCAAAAAACGTCATTTAGACGGCCCAATTTCCGTTTTACAGCGTTTAGAGGTTTGACTTTGCAGTTTGACCGACCCGATCGAGCCTTTAACGTTGTCCGATAACCTTGGATTTTTTTTCATACATGTATTTCATCTTAACGGTGATATCTGACGGTTGAAATAGATTTTCCAAACTTTTAGATTCAAAATCGTAATATATGCACTAATGTTCCTTAACTTGTTTACTAAGTGTTTAAGTAAATGTATAGTTTCAAATACCTACTATACGTAGACCCTTCAAATGCAAATGTGTCGTGAAATAAGACATGACCGAAATATTGAAATACGGCTACGGTTGAAAAATGGGAAGATTCCGACAAAATCTGTGTGCCGAATGTTGCGGTTTGCTGTTTTTTACTCCCGTTTTCCTATGGGTAGCCTGACGGGCGGTAAATATTTTGGGGGAAATTTTTATACGATTAGATGCGTCGCATCGATCTGAAACTATTCTCTGTTGAAGGTCAGGCCAAAAAACGTCATTTAGACGGGCCAATTTCCGTTTTAAAGCGTTTAGAGGTTTGACTTTGTAGTTTGACCAAACGTATAGCCGACGAAGTTATATTTCGTCGGCTAAAGTCTGGTGATCCGCGCCTTCCCATTATCCACCGTTGGATGGGGGAGATCGGACGGATTCTGAGGGACGAAGACTATAGCCGACGAATTATGTAATTTCGTCGGCTATGCCATACCATGGCCGACGAAAAATGATTTCGTCGGCTATGACATAGTATGCCCGACGAAATCACTGTATTCATCGGCTATACTATATCATGGCCGACGAAATTGCTTTATTTCGTCGGCTATACTATATCATGGCCGACGAAATAAAGCGATTTCGTCGGCTATACTATCGGGTATAAGTAAAATGCAGCCGAACCCTAGCCTCCATTTGCCCGATTTTCCCTATCCTCCTCGAATCCGGCCCTCCTTCATCCGTCGATCCTCCTCCCTATTCCGGCAGCCCGGCGCCTCCTCCTCCTCCTCCTTGGTTCGGCAGCCCGGCGACTCCTCCTCCTCCTCCTTGGTTCGATCCGCCGCCCCTCCTCCTCCTCCTCCTCCCTGTTCCGGCAGCCCCGGCCGACCCTCCTCCTCCTCCTCTCTGTTCCGGCCGCCTCCCCCTCCTCCTCCTCCCCGATTCGGTACCGGCCGGCCCCTTTTTTTTTTTTTTTTGTTATTTAATTATTAATAAATTAAATTATGGTTAATAAATTATATATAATTGTTAATTTAGATATAATTGTTAATTTAGGTATAATTTATGTATTTATATGTTAATTTGTGTATAATTTATGTATTTATGTTAATTTATGTATTTATGTTAATTTAGGTATAATTTATGTATTTATATGTTAATTTGTGTATAATTTATGTATTTATGTTAATTTATGTATTTATGTTAATTTAGGTATAATTTATGTTTTTATATTAATTTAGATATAATTTATGTATTTATGTTAATTTAGTTATAATTTATGTATTTATGTTAATTTAGGTAGAATTTATGTATTTATGTTAATTTAGGTATAATTTATGTATTTATGTTAATTTAGTTATAATTTAGGTTTTTATGTTAATGTATGTAGTTTTTAGGTTTTTATGTTAATTTAGGTAATTTTTGTAAAATTTATTTTAATTGTATATAATTTAGGTGTAATTGTATAATTTATATGTATAAATTGGTTATTATATAAATCGGTAAATATTAAAATATGTTAGTATTATTGGGTATTATATTAATTAGAATTTGTTATTTAATATAATATAATTTAATATTAATTAATGTATTAATGCGTCTGGCTTTAGATGGCCGATGCATTTAGGCAGTTGTTCGGAGGTCGTCGTTCTAGATCTAGAGGTTCTGGAAATGCCGCCGGTTCTGGAAATGCCGCGGGTTCCCCAGACTCCGAGAGGACGGCTAGCCAGCCTGAGAGGACCACCAGCCAGCCGCGGAGGAGTGTGGATGCAGCCCAGCCGCGGCGGAGTGTGAGTGCTCGGCACCAGACCCTTCTCCAGGCGGGGCGGCCGTCGAGCACTTCACTTCCGAATGTCGGTCCCTCTGTGGCGCCGAGGTTTAGTCGGCAGCTGTTTCACGAGGAGATAGCTGCCGACGTTCCTCAGGTTCGTATGCCTGAGGTTCATCGGGAGCCGATGCCGATGCCGAGTCCGACTCAGTCTGCTGGTGACTCGACTGAGGGGCCTACTCTCCCAAACCAGCTCTTCCTCCCATACAACATTCCTGCGATACCCGAGGTCGACTATCAGGGTCGGCCCCAGTGGCCTGATATGCCTCAGTTCGTGAGTGCTGCGGAGGCATACCAGCAGCAGCCATGGGAGAGCCCTGACCTCCTGATTTCGGCGAGGAGAAAAGGAAAGTCGACGGCAACCGAATCATCGGGTTCAGGTAACATTCGATTTTATTAATTAAATATTTTATTAAAATTAACGCACTAATATTTAATTTTATTAACCAATCGTCATTTATGTGATATGGACAGGCGCTAGCAGTTCAACCCAGAGGAATACCAGAGGTGTCATCAGTTTTGAGACGCTCAGGAGAACGGTTGAACGGAGCGGGAGGATCCAGATTGACGAAGCTCCTAATCAGGAGGTTGGGGCGAAAAAGAAACGCGACTACTCGGGTTGCGTGGGTGCACTCATTAGGGACAGAGTCCCTATGTTGTGGGCTCGGTGGGCTGATGTGCCCGAAGAAATCAAGATGGAGTTGAACAACGCCGCGTCGGTGAGTAAATAAAAAAATTTAATTTAGTTATCGTAATATTTAAAAATTTTCGGTATTTTTATAATTATAAAACTAATAAAATATTATCTTTCAGACATACTTTGTGGTTGCGGAACACAAGCGGGGTTGGGCGGACTCCCAACAGAGCTCGAGGTACGTTGGGAATGTCTTATTTGATAATTAGAAATATTTTATGATATTAATAATATTTCTAATGCACTTTTGTTTTCTTCGTAGGTTCAAAGAGTGGAAGAACGAGCTCCGTTCCCACTATAACGAGTACGGCAACCGTGGTCGTATGGGTACTCCCAGAGAGTTCATGTTCAGGGAGTACGAGTGGCGTTGGTTGAGGACCGTAGTCTTCGACAACCCGGCTATGATGGTAAATATTAAACTTCACTATAAATGTTTATTTTATTAAAATTTTAATTATTAGTTTAAATATTTTATAATTATTTCAGTTATATTTTTTGATGCATTTTTCTAATATTTTATTATTTGTTTGAAGGAACGGTCTCGGATAAACTCGGAGAACCGCCGCCGTAACACAATCCTCCATCACGGCGGTTCAAGGCCGTTTGCACAATATCAGGAGGAGGCGCTCAGAGATCATCCTGATTGCAACCCCTACGTGGAGACGTTCAAGATCGCTTATCCACAACCGACAGACGATCTCGTAAGTCGTTCATTATGATTTTAAAATTTAAATTATTAATTTTACTTAACTATCCATTTGTTAGAATATTAATTTTTTTTCCCCGTCCAATTAGGAGCGGGTGACCCAGGCCGAACAAGAGGTGCTCCAGCAAATAGTTCGGGAGACACAACCGGACATCTCAGAGGCAGATTTGGAGGAAGCCGTGCGCCAGGTCGACCGCACCAATATCCAAACGGCGGCGAGGATGTTCAACGCAGCCTTCCCACACCAGTCCAACGAGTACTACTGCCGGGGTTTAGGAGGTTCTGGACAAGGGCTCCTGAAGACCACTAAGGGAGGTCAAAAGAAGGGAGGCGGCCAGACCCAACATATGAGGGGGGAAGTGCAGCGATTGGCCGCAGAATTGGCGACCTCTTCCCAGACAGTAGAGGAGCTGCGCCGCAGACAATATCAGTACCAGCAGTATCAGTTGGATATGGTCCGTTGGAATGCTGAGTGCGCCAGAATTCGGCAATACAACAACGACGGCCAGCAACAGTGGATTTATGAGATGTTCGCGGCACAACAAGAAGGCCGTCCACCCCCGCTCCCGTTTCAGCAGTTAGTGGAGCCTCCAATGCCTCAACCTCCCGAGTTCGGTCAGCAGGATGATGCGCCTGATGCTGTAGATGATATCCTAGACTTTAGTAGTTTAGGGGATAATTAGGATTATATTTTATGTATATTGGAACGAATTTAATAAAAATGGTGTTTAGACGTGTTTCTTGTTGGTGCAAATGCATGAATTGTTTTTGTGATTTGCAGCTTGCTTGGAATGGTAATTTAGAAAATAATTTAATTTTTTTTTTTCCAAATGCAAGAATAGCCGACGATTTTTGCATTATTTCGTCGGCTATAACAAGTATAGCCGACGAATTTTACCAATTTTCGTCGGCTATAACTTGTATAGCCGACGAAAAGTGCCTTATTTCGTCGGCTATAACTAATTAATACCTATAAAAATAGTAATATATTTCGAGGAAATAGCCGACGAAATTTTATTAAATCGTCGGCTATAGTTAAAATACCATAGCCGACGAACTTTTATTAAATCGTCGGCTATAGTTAAAACACCATAGCCGACGAAATTTTATTAAATCGTCGGCTATAGTTAAAACAGAATAGCCGACGAAATTTTAGTAATCGTCGGCTATAGTTAAAACATCATAGCCGACGAAATTTTGGTAAATCGTCGGCTATAGTTAAAACACCATAGCCGACGAAATTTTAGTAAATCGTCGGCCATACTTAATGGATTTTGTCGGCCATACTCAAAAATACCCGACGAAAGTCGTCGGCTATTTCACCCACCTTTGCCCGACGAATTTTTTGACTCGTCGGCCATACTTAACTATAGCCGACGAAATTTTTTTTTTCGTCGGCCATTGGTATTACCGACGGCGTATTACCGACGACTTATGGCCGACGAAATTTTCGTCGGCAGAGGTTATAGCCGACGAAAAAAAACAATGGCCGACGAAAATTTTTTCGTCGGCTATTCTTCCGTATCTGGTAGTGGTAGGAGGAGGTCAAAGTAGAGAATACCTCTTGTCGTCCTGCTGGCATGACCGCTAGGGGGCGGGTTTGCTACTGGTAGGATGGGAGGTTCCCTGCTCGTTGGGGAATGTCAACATAGTCCCTCCGGCCCTGCTGCCAGTTTCTGGCTTCCTGTCGGGCGGGTTCGGGCTCTTCCTGCCTTCTCTTGTGTTGATGGCTCCCGTAAGTTTCGTGGTCTGCTTGGGCGTGCCTGATAGCCATCGCCATCAGTTTGTCGTAACCCTACGGGATCTCCACCCGCACAGAGTGCGAGAACTTTCCGGGCCGGAGACCTTGCTTGAAAGCTGATTCGGCGATCCCTTTATCCAGGTCCCTGACCCCGGCGGTGACCGTTTGCCATCGATTAACAAAAGCTATCAGCTCTTCGCCGTCTGCCTGCCTGCAGTTAAAGAGGACCGTCGAGGTCTGGGCCCCTTCGACCCTTAGTATGAATCGGCCCACGAATCTATCGGCCAGTTGCTCGAATGCCTCTATAGAGTTCGCCGGTAGTTCGTAAAACCAGCTGAGCGCCTCTCCGAACAGGGTCTCCTGGAATATGTTGCAGCAAACGGCGTCAGAGTAGCCCTTAGCACACGTTTGGGACCGGAAGCTGTCTAGGTGTTGGTATGGGCAGCCGGCCCCGGAGTACGTTAGCTTTAGCGAATTTTGGGTCCCGGATCTTCTGGATTCCAGAACCCGGAGTGAGAAGGGTCTGGCCCACTCGTTGAATCGTGCGTTCTCCGGCGGTCTCGCAGCCTTTCTCTCGTTGGCCTCTATCTGGGCCTTCATATCCGACACCGAATCAGATAGTATCTGCAGTGCTCGTGCGGTCGAGCTGATGGTATCTTCCTCGAATGAGCCGCTGTTTCTCCGAGGGGCTGGGAATCAGATAGTATCTTTGGTGGCACCGTGTCCGCTGGGAACACGTCTGCCGCCACGTCGGTGTCCCTCTCCCCTCCCGATGACTGGCCCACTTCCTGGTAGGGAGGCTCTTTTGGGTGTGGCGCGAATGATTTTGCCAGAGCGACATTGAGCTGCTGGCCTCTTTCCAAGGCAGCCACCAGTGCGGCATTAACCACTTCCATGTCTTGATACCTGGTGGTGGCTTCTGCCCTGTCCCGGTCGCTCTCTGCCCGCAAGCGGTTTAGTTCCGCTCGCATCTCTTCTATCTCTCCCGCCATATCGTACTGGTCGGGACTGGAGACATCGTCCGTACTGTCGCTGCTGGGCAGCCGATCTTCCCCTCTGTTTGGGGCCGCGGGGGACGTCGGTGCGGGTTCCAGGCCCAAGACTTGGTGGTCGTCCTCCGGGCCCTTCCCGCACAGATCTCCGTCGCGTTCACCGGACGTACCGCCCGGATCACGGTTGGTAGCAGCATTCTGACTGCAGCTACCAGCGGGCTGCCCCTGCCACGCTCCCGGGATTTGGGCTAGCACCGACTCCAGATGACAGACCCGCTCCCAGATTTCCCCTTGAAATCCGAGGTGGACATCTGTAGCCAAAGTTAGAGACTAATTATATCGAAAATTCGACATAACCTCCCCTAAAAATAGACTACCCCAAAACCTGTAAATTAAACATTACACTTCCAAATAGGACCTTATGTCCCTCACAAAAACATGCACCACCAACCCAAAAGAATAAAGGTCACTAGCCCAACCATGACATACTAAGTATTCAATATTTAACCCATGGTTACATCAAAGTATAAGGTACAAAGTCTAATAAAATTTAAATATAAAAGAGTACGAAGGAAACAAGTCCTACAAGTCTGGAATGGATGGCGGTAGATAAGGAGAATGCCTCAACGTGGTACGGTCCAACCTCATAGAAATCTACTACCTGGGCAAAACGGAAAACCAAAGAGCCCGAGATAAAAACATAGGAAAACGTGAGACAAGCTCAATGAGAGGACAAAAATAAAGTTATAAACATCATTTCAGAAACTCAATTTCTTTTTAAATCATTTCTCTTTGGCAAATCTTTTGCAAGCAATGCACAACAATTATGGAGAACAATTTGCAAGATTATAATACAAGTGAAAACTTGAGAACTGAATCGTCATATATTTCATAATGAAAATTAATTAAATACGCCTTGATAAAATCTCATAAGAAGTGAAGACTATAACTGAGATAGAATACAATACATCTTTGGAAACTCAATTTGTGTAAATAACTCGTAACTCAAAACTTTACCAAACTTATACCCAAACTAAACTGGTCATGCACCTACAATGAACTAAGTCATAATAGGCAGAGTGTGGCGGACAACTGGTCATGCACCCATACTGAACTAGGTCAGAATAAGCAGAGCGTGGCGGACAACTGGTCATGCACCCATGTTAAGCGAACTTAACATGAGCAGAGCGGGGAGGGGGAATAATTGGTCGTACACTTGTGCGCAATAGGCATAGCGGGGGAACTGGTCATACACTTGTGCGTCCGCTGAACACAAGCAGAGCGAGAAGGGTATACGTGCACGTAACCGGAGTAATTGAGTCATCGTATCGCAAAATCACTGGGGTTGGGTACTCGTAAGGTAGTTAAAAATCTCATTTCTTACTTTCTCAAATTAAATATTGCCTTTTTTTGTAACCGCACGACCTTTAAACTTTCTTTTTCCAAGAACAATTGAAAAGTATCTCTTTTCCCAAAACAAACAATTAACTCAATATATATATATATATATATATATATATATATATCATAGAATCTATAAAGACGGTAATAATTAAATTATGAGACAACATAATAAGCTTCATGAGAAATAGGTAGAAAAATGAGGAATTCAATAAAACATTGAGAAAACTCATTTTCTTTCCGAAGGTAAGCAACATCATTTTAAAACATAAACCACAAGATCGCATAAACACATAATTAAGTAACTAAATAAATAGATGCATCAAGAAATTAAATATCGGAGTAATTTCATGCAATGATTAAAAACAAAGTCCAACTCACAAAGAATGACGACTAATTGTCCCAATTTGGAATCGCCCTTGGAAGCTTGCCCAATTAGTTTACCTAGCGAAATAATACCATATAAAACATTTAAACTCAATTCCATTAGGCAAGGTAACGAACCATGAATGAAACCTACAAATCACTACCCTCGCCATGATATAAGATCATCCAAGCTTCTATATCACCAAATATTCATCTTAACCTTCTCCCATCACTTTTCTCCAACTCCAACATGTCCAATTAATAATTTTCCCAATTTATTCTTAACACAAAACCCTAATTTATCATCCAAAATCCACCAACTTACTTAGGCTAACTATCACACAATTTAGGAAGTAGAACAAAGCATAAAATGAATAAAGATTTCCATGAAATGTCGTCGGAGGCGGCGGAGCTGCGGTGGCTCAAGGTGGCAAATACCCAACATTCAAAACTTCAAACTAGATGCAATTTTATACTTAAAACAAAGCCCACGAGGTAGGGAACACTTTATTACCTTGAGATCCTTCCAAATTCTTAATGGTTTGGTCGGAATTTGCAAAGCTTGCTGGAAACTACTCAATCTTCTCTCATTTGATTTGTTAAGCACAAGAGGAATTAGGTTATAAGACTAGTTTAGAAAGAAAATCCATGAGATGAGGAAGAGATTGGTACCAATTTTGGCACGGGAGTGGCCGGAATCGGCGCCGAAGTTGACTTTTGTGGTGGTGGCAAGGATGAGGTGCCTCCCCTTCTTTCTCTCCCTTCTTATTTCTGTTTCTTCCCGTGCAACAAGAATGAGGGGATGAATTGTTCAGCCTCAATTAAACTAGGATCAAGCAAAAATACCAAAATACCCCCCCACAAGAAAATACTTATAGTTTCTTCGTTAAAACTCCGTTTAACATGCCACTTGCGCCTACACTCTCGTATCGTCGCGCTCTATTTTCCTAAACTATGAAACTAATTTTATTTTTTAAAAAAATATATTTTTCTAATATGAGAGGCTAATTTAGTGATAAGATGTATTAATATCTAAATGCTATGCAATTAAGCAAAGTTAAGGTAATTCTAGGTTCGGGGTGTTACACCAGAACCCACTGGTCCTCTAGATATCCTTCCCTCTTTTTTCCTGTACTTCCGGACATATGTATTTTTTGTGACCCGTAGGCTGATCGATTTCGTTCCCGCTAGTACGACAACACAAACATTTTGAACTCTTCCCATAGACGGCGCCAATTGTTTCTGTCTGAATCCATAGACTCACAGATACCGGTGGACCTTGGTGTGATTCCTGCCTGCAAATCCTGCTAAATACGGGACCGGCCTATTCCGCTCCGATGCCTAAGTCAGTATAGTTGGAATAAACTGGTAACTTAAGCGGGAATTAATAGTTGAAGTATTGATTACATATTAATGAGGGTAGTTGGGACTCATATATAGATTGTCGGGCATGAGGGCTGGCCTCACCCTTCGATGTGGGACTGGCCCCCCTTCTGCTCATATTGCTGGACTGTGGACTGTTTCGGCCCCTGTTTTGGGAGTTGCTGTCCCCGGTTCCCGGGCCCCGGCCACAAGTAAGACCTGCCCGGGTACCGGATCAGGTGTCCATGCGACGCTCCCCGGCCCTGTGCCGGGTCCACGAGTCCTGGCTGCGGGTCTAGGGGCCTGGATAGCCTCTCTATGGCTACTGTCAACAATATGTTTGCCTAGTGATGATATGAGTCATAAAATAGTTCTTCGTTGAAAAGTTGTCGTTCTATCAAGCTGTAAAAAGGAGCTTAATAGGTTTGCAGGCATCTAAGAGAAGATGCATAGAACACAGAAGAATCACCCATGATTGTTCACTTAACCTGAGAAAAATTAGGAGTAAGAAAAATAAGTTAGTCCGAGTCGTACACACCTAAGAATAAATTGATTAAATTCAACTAAAGTGGCATGTGAATTGAGAATTGGCATAGGAACATACCACAAAGTTATTCCGTCTCTTTCGATAGTTTTGTTGTTTACTTATAAAAAAAACAAATATATTTTCCTTGTTGTTCTCTCCCTTCTTCCTACACTCTCTTTCCTTCTTCATGTCTCTGCAAAACTCAATTCCCAATCAATCTCTACAACGAAAATAAGATTTGGTTTATAGAAAAGTAATTGAAAATAGCAGAAATCGAAAGCATAACCCATATCTCAGAAAAAGATGAACTGATCATTCTCCAAAGCCAAGAAAAATGTAATCCTCCCTTTGTCTTCTGGACCACAACTTGAATAACTGATATTGTAACCATACGAAAAAGCAATATATGAAAATCCTTCATCCCAAAATTGACAGGGCTATCTCTCTTCGCAGCAATTCAAAGCTCCCAAGTATCCCATAAAATAGAATAAGAAGAAATTGGGGAAAACTCACCAAATTAGGATCAAAGAAGGCGATGGAAGATGAGATGACAACCCAATAATCTTTACCTACTGAAAACCCAATAATCGTCAAACCACATATATAATTCCGACCTTTGTTTATCTCAAGACTTCCTTTTCCTGCTTTAGTGATGCCCACTACTTCAAAGCTTCTATGAAAGAATCAGACAGAACATAAAAAAGAATTCTGAAATCAATGGAAACCGAAATCTTGAAAATTGAGTGAAGGTGAGTACTATCAAGTATCAACTCGTCATATATCTTCGTGTGATTTCAGATAGGGAGTGTCGAGGGATTGCGTTAACTGCAACAACGTAGGAGTTGTGGAAAACTGAAAAATCATTCTTATTTTTACAAATAATATGCATTTGTGGGATTGTATATTTACTCTTCTACCCATATGTATTAAATTTGTTTTATGAGGGTTATTTTGGAAGGAGGTCGATATAAGTACCATAAATTAAATTGACTTAATTAATAAACATAGATAACGGTTCTTATTCTCAAAAAAAAAAAAAAAAGTGGTTCGCCTCAACACCAAAAAGGCTTTCAAGCTTGGGGAGTTGACATTGATCACAACTGCATCTGGACTTCAGTTTCTGTTTAAGCGCATAAGATGAAGTTGTTTGACGCACACTGTCATCTTCAAGACCCAAGAATCTTCAACAAGGCACCCCAATTGATTGCTTCAGCCATCGATTCTGGCGTGGTTCGCTTCGCCGTCAATGGGGTCTCCGAGCAAGACTGGCCTTTGGTGAAGCAGATGGGCGAGTCTCATCATCCTCACATAGTTCCCTGCTTTGGTCTCCACCCTTGGTTTGTTGCAGACAGAACACCCAACTGGCTCAACACCCTGAAACAAAACTTTGAGTCCACACCCTCTGCCGCTGTCGGAGAGATTGGATTGGACAAAGGGAAGAAGGTGATGGGTGATTTCGGCGATCAGGTTCATGTGTTCAAACAGCAACTGGAACTGGCCAAGGAGTTAAAGAGGCCGGCATCCATTCACTGTGTTCTAGCTTTTGGCGACCTTCTTGAGATAATGAAATCTTTGGGGCCTTTTCCTGAGGGGTTTTTACTTCATTCATTCCTAGGCTCTGCTGAGATGGTTCCTGAGTTTGCCAACTTGGGTGGTTACTTTTCGTTTTCGGGGTTTCTTATGTCCATGAAAACCAGCAAGGCCAAGAGGATGCTAAAGGCAGTGCCATTTGATAGGCTTTTACTGGAGACTGACGCGCCTGATGCATTGCCAAAGTCTGCAGAATCGGAGCCGCTGCAGCCGGTTGATGGTGATGCTTCGCTGAACCATCCGGCGAATATTCACAGTGTCTTGGTTTATGTTGCTTCTTTGTTAGAGATGGACAAGGAAGAAGTTGCTGAAGCAAGTTACCAGAATGCTCTGTGTTTGTTCTCTTATTAGGTCTATGCAATCCAGTTTCTTGTAAAATAAATGTTCTTGTTGTTACTCAACTCATCTTGAAAAGTTGGAATAAGAATCGCGTTATCATATCTCAGCCCTATCGATTTATGTTTCTGTTAACACTTCAGATTTCAGAAACAAGCAGCTCGTTTTAGTGCCTCAGAGATTAATCAGATGATATACTACTCATTTGAACTATGAACTCTGCTAGACTCTAGCAGAATGGATGTCAATTTTGCTGCTATACTACTATGAATCAAAATCTTTGACCTGATAGGAAATAATCTTCGAATATTGGATGCAGATCAAAAGTATGACAATGTCATATTGCCTACCAAGTCTCAATGCCAACCACTTGATATGTTTTACGCCTAACAATAACGAAGGTATCATATCTGATATGCTTCTATATCAATGGATCGTAGAACCTGCATCTTCTAGGAATGTCATCACACTTATCCCGTCACATTCCTTAAATATCTGTTTGCTTTGACAATTCTCAGCCAGATTATGACTACCACAATATATAGGCTAATTATTAGATGATAAGTCATTGGCCACACACATTGTGTGGCCTTTTCACTCTTCCCACTCCCACCACAGTCTCAAAGATCTTCCACTTAGGCCTCGTTTATTTCCCGGAATTGAGAGATTGAGAAAAAAAATTTATTCATTTCTATTGTTTAGTATGCACAAAGGAAATGAACAACTTTCCTACATTAAGGGAAAATGAGGGGGAAAAGTAGTTCATTCCATAAACCTAATGAATCAAGTTCCCTCCTCAATTTTTTGCATTTATAAATCACAACTATTATTTTATTACATTAATGACATCTCTTTTTACAACTTTCCTACTAACTTTCCTTATGTTACCAAACACAGGAAAGGAAACCTCACTTCCCCCTCAAGTTCCCTTCCCGTGGGAAACAAGTTCCCTTTCCGTGAGAAGAGAGGAGTAACTACTTTCCTTTTCGGAAACCAAACGAGACCCTAAAGATACAACTCTGATCAAAAGCTGGGTGGTGATGACAACTACTACCACAACTTATAGTCTTATATGATGCAGATATCCTCCAAACATAGAAGACTTTGTACACATAATTCATCCACAATTATAGAAAAAAATAACATGTAGCCCTAACACGTGTCGTGCAGCAAGAATGCAAGTCTTGATCAGCTGCAATAATCAATCGGCCAACTACTATTCCTACAATGACTTCAAAGAAATCTTTAATAAAAGGACCAACTACTATACGCTAATAAGATAGTTTATACAGTTTATAACTTTATCTCAATGTTGACTATATTATACTTTGTAGATTAGTTGCCAGTTGCTAATCATCTGGTGTATTTTATCACCTTAATTGCATAAGCCATTTTCTTAATTGCAAAACTAAAATGCAGGACAATATCAAGAATAAGTTGTCTGCTCACACTACTAGGATCATGGAGAAATAAGAATGAACAAGTTCCGAGCTGATAAGCAAAACCAGACAACAAGAATAAAACTAAAGCATTTAAATATTACTCAACTTAAATGAACATATATATAAGCTATCAGAGGTCATCACATTCAAGGTATTCAAAAAACAAAAATTGAGCCATAATTTCAATAACTGGAATCAGATATATAAACCAAGAACGAGACTGTCAACTACAGAGCATAGGATAGGGAGCAAAAACTGCAATGACAAATATGAGAAGCAGCATTCTTTTTCCCTTTCATGAAATACTAAAATACACTTATACTATATGGTACACAGTTAGTAGAACAATGAAGCACCACCATATCAAGAAACCTTACAATCCTATCATTGCCTATTTCAAGTCAACATAAGATCATTGCCTCCAAGGTGAGGGCGAAGGCATACACGAACCTCATGTTCTTCTGGCCCGACGCGTAGTTTTGGAACCATGATCTCAAGCACTGATCCTGGCCCATCATAATAAGCTTCTATGTTAGCGTCTTCAGGAATGCGGGTGGAGAGAGGAATTTCTCTAACAAACTCTCCAGGAGGACAGTGCTCAGAGGCAGGATCTGTAAGCCTGAAAGTACGATCATGTCTCTTGATGAATGGCATGCGAGATGTGCTTATACAAGAGACCTTGATGATACCATGAGTGAGAGTGTTCCTCCATGAAACTTTTACCCTCTGAAGATCCACGAAGGGCAGGCTGATAATGATCAAATAACCTACATCATCCTCATAAATTGTCTTTGCAGCTGTAACAGGCCCATGAACGTTCTTCATTACACCATTAAATTGATGTAGCCACTGCGACTCATTTGGGTTGACTTCAATATCTAGGACCCGATCAGGAGGATTAACACCCAAGAAGCAGTCATCATCATTCCCGGTTGGGAAAAACTCCTTCCTCCTCTTGCTACTTGGAGATAGGTCCATTCCATTACCATTTCCGTGTCCATTTCCGTTTGCCTCGCAGTGATTGTTGTTAGATGGCTGGGTAGACAAGTTCAATCCAGATCCGTTCAGCAGTTTCTTTGAGTGGTTGTTCGTCACAGTCTTTATAGGAGGTGGTGGCCTCTCCAGCTCAAAGTCTGTATTTGGAAGGTTTCTCCAAGAGCTAAAATCACCTGCTTCCATAGGGATGGTGAAGTTCATGTCCCTTCCAGTAAGCTCCATCCACCTCTTGCGCTCTTCATCATCAAGAACCATGAGATTGGGTGCCCGGACAAGCTCGATCCCATGCACGCACTGCGGATTTGAAAGGCCCCTATAATGCTTGCGTTGCATCCTGTGGGATCGAACAAAACCCTTGTCAACACTAAACGGAAACGGTCGCTCCCCTTGGCGAGAATGCCCATTCATGTAACTCCTCAGCTGCATCTTCCCCAATGCGTTCTCCGGCCTCTCCTTGAAAACCCACATGTACATGTTCTCCATGTCATGCTGCACCATGAAAACATCAAGCTTGAGATCAGTTTTCTCAAACCCCGATACCCCATTACTGTCCCGGACAATCTTCGCCTTTGACTTCTCATTCGACGCAGGCTTGAAGTAGAAACTAAAGAAGAACCAGGCACCCCATATGCTGTCTATCCGCTTGGCACATTTCCTCCCAACCTTGGAAATTGCAAGCAAACTCTCAGTCTCATAAACCTGTGGACCAAGCCCGACATCCAGAATATCACAGGGATCCGAATTCCATGATGGCGGAGGTGGGCTGCGCTCGGCCGACAGGGGCAAGTTGATGTCAGGCGGCCGGGAAAGTATGATCTGGCGACTCATCTCTAAATCCAATTCTTCGTGAGAGGAGGCACTGGAATCCATTGACAAGAGCGTTGATGGGTGATGATTATTCTCCATTGACAGGGCAGTGAGCAGAGAATCAACCATTTCAGCTCAACAACAATTCCTTGTGGATCACTGGTGGATTCAATATTGCCATTTTCGAATTCAACAAAATAACCTTACAAACACCTTCATCATCATATCAATCACCACTATATCTCCCCTCCATCAAAACCCTAGTTTTATCAATCAAAATAACACAATTTCTCTCACACTCCCATCAAAATATTCAATAATATACAGCAAAACAACCCAATAAATAAAAATTCCAAAAAAAAAATCTAAAAGCTAAAATTTATATCGAAATGAAAAGACAGAAAGATCACAGCTCGAACAACAAAATCAAGGCATCAAATTTTACTTTTTAATTTCTTATAAATCTCTTCAATCTCTACAGAGAGAAAGAGATTCGAAAACGCTATAGAAACACTATATGCAAACCCAACCCAAGAATTCGACCAAACACAGGTGGGAGACAATGAATCAAAACCATCAAATCCATAAAACCAATTTACAAATAAAAACTAAAAGCAAAAACCCAATAAAATGAATACGAAAAGAGTGAAAAATCTAGAGAGCGAAGAAGGGGGGGGATCTTGGAAGAGATTACCTTTTGGGATAAGCATCGGGGAAGCGGAAGCAAGAGGGACCTCCATAGCTGACCATGATGCTCATCTGCAGCATATCATCAACTACCATATTTCTTTTTCACCAATTCCAGCTTTTTTGTTTTTATTATTTACTAAATTAATTTTCGGATTTACGCCAGTCCAAAAAATAAAATGAAAGATTGGGAATTTTTTGGGAGGGAGTGAGAGAGATTTAGGGGGAGTAGGGAACAGAGAAATTTCAGAGTCGTGTGGGAGCGTCTCATTATAAAGACCTGAGGGTTGAAGCCTTCACTGGATGTCACCCCATTTTCGCCTTCACCGTTACTTACCGCCGTGACGGTGCGCGTTTTTTTTTTTTTTTGCCTCCTCCGTTTTATTTAGAAAAGAAGTGGGTATTTGTCCAACTCTGTCTTTTTTATATTTATTTATATTCAATTTTTTTTAGTGATAAAAAAAAAAAAAAATCAACTCTTCATACTGAATTTTTGTAGTGAAGGTAACATAATTCGTGAATGAGATTTTTCATTCCAAAGGTAGTGTTCTTTTAGGTCATTTTTGCCTTCTTCCTTGCAAAAGAGATCTTAGCTTCCAACTGATCAGAACTTTTAATTTAGATTCCCTTAATTAGGCTTGTGAAGAGTAACAATTGTATTGTCCCTGTTCTTTTCTATTTAGGTGGATCAGACATGGTTAGAGCATGAGAATAGTGGAGTGAGTAGTTCTAGGTAGTAAATGTTAGTGTTATGCGTTACAATTAGAGGACCAGAGGTATCACATAACACAATCGTGTCATTCAAAACGATTTCTTTAAGTAGATGACCAACTTGTAGAGATAAGATTTATTTTGATGTACATACGTGCTTGCAGTAGATGTTGAACTTGTGACGTGGCAGCATTGAGCTTTAGTAATCGACACATATCGCGCGCTTATGACATGCATAATATGCGTGACGACCTAACATGCGCCGTATACATATAAAACGTGTCGTGCTAAGTCCACTCAATTCTTACATATAAATAACCAGACTCACTTTTTTCTTTCTCTCAAATTCATATTATATTTTATTGAACAAAGTTTCACTTGTCCGCACATCATTGATTTTAAGTAATAACAGGTGTAAACGAAAGTTTACTTAACTGTCATAATTCATAAGCCTAAATAAGTAAATATGGAACTAGCAACATATTGGTCCCTTATTTTCATGATTTCATAATCCTAAACATGGAGCAGTTCACTCATATATAATTGAGAGACATATAGATTAATTTTTTTCATGATTTCATCATCTATACATATATAGCATAAACTGATTATTAAGTACGTATTGGTCCCTTATTGTCAATCGAAAAAATCGACGCTCAGTACATATAGATCGATGTTGATTTGTACTACAAAACTGTGAAGCTTAATTAATTAATTGGTAAAGAAACAATATCTCACCGAAACAAACCGAACAGACCAACTTGCATAACATGAAAAGCGATCTAAACTGACAATTAACTGAATCAAAAGTTTAAAAGGATCACTACGCGGCATACAGACCCAACTTGCATAGAAATTGCTCGATTGGAATTGAATCAACTTTAAAGATTCATTCCAGAAACAGATTTTCCTTCCAGCCACTTTATTTTTCTAAAGGATGAATCAAAATCATCATCTAATTTCTGGAAGAAGAAAAAAAAACTATGGCGCTGAATTGAAAGCCTGGTTATTAGATCCTACATTATTAAAGCTTGTTATGCTTTAAGAAGTAAGTGTCGTCCACTCTTCTTTTGGTCTAATAATTATATGGTGGCTGTGGTTATCAGCAGTCGTATCACAAGGGACCTAGCTCCCTTCTCCACTTCCCTGGAAACCCTAAATAACAATCCAATTCCACCAATGAGCAAAAGTGGAACTGCTTTTGAAATATTGTTGATTGTTGTGCACTACACCATTCAAGACATAAGGCGACTGACTTTGAATGCGACTGAAATTAATCAGTCGTCTTAAAAGGTTTTAGGCGACTAACTATATGTCAGTCGCATAATCGTACAGTTCGTCGCCTAAAAGACTTTAAGGCGACTAACCTTAGGCGGGGAGTATTATAGTTGCCTAGGAATGTATTAAGCGACTGATTATTGGGAATTAAAAATCAGTCGCTTTAGAATGTAGTTTAAGCGACTTACTTTTACAAAATACGTCGCTTAAAAATTTTAAGTTATGTTATAAACAATTGTCTTAAACAGAACCCAGAAGTTGAAGAAATGAAAGAGGGAGAGCTGTGAGCTGCGAAAAACTGCAAAAACGGCCGATTTCACCAATTTCGGGGTTCAATCACTTGGGTCTTCTCTTCCAATTACTTTATAGGTTAGTATAATCTCTTCTCTTCATTCTAATCACCATATTTGAGTTTGATTAGTTAAATTTAGTTTTTGAAATCTTGAGTTGGATTTTGTTTAAAATGTACTTTGTGTTGTTTTTAGTGTTGGGTGTTTTTATATATGATAGAGTTGGTGTTGATTTTGAGTTTTTTCACTATATTTGTGTTAGATTAGTTGGATTTAGGGTTTAAAATATTGGTTTAGATTTTGTGTATTATGTATTTTGTGTTTTATTATTTTTGGTTATTGAATATATCAAGGATTTAATGTTGATTTTTTGTTTTTCACCGTATTTGTGTTAGATAGGTTGAATTTGGTGTTTATATTGTTGGTTTAAATTTTGTATATGATAAATGTTGTGTTATTTTTATTGTTGATTTGTGTTTAATTATCCAATTGATGTTAATTTACTAATGATTTGTGTGTAAATGTGAAAACCATTAGTGTTTTCACGTTTTTTTATTAATTGATACATTTATGTTTATTATCCGGATGAGCATGTGAGAGTGATTTAACTCTCGCATTCACCGGTTTGTTTTTAGCTTAGCATTCCCGTTCGAGAATCAAACACGGACATTTGATTCTCGAATTGTCCCTTTTTTGGACAGTTTGGGAGAACATGACTTTGTCGAGCGTGCTTGCACTTCTTGCGGTTACGTTTTTGGTTTTGGGTATTGATTTCGACATGATCTCTCTATATTGTTCCTTGAGTGCACATTAGGTTGTTAGATATTCGTGCACTTGGGGAACTGTAGGGAGATGCTGCCGAAATTTTCCCAAACTGAAAACATAACCCAAGGGGGCAAGAGGCTTGATAAAGGAAGTGTTCTCCTGAATGGGATAGGACCCTAACCGCAGATATAAGGTGGAGAATATGACACAAATGTTTATGTTGTTGGTTACTAAATTTGTGTATTTTTGTATGTTTTTCATATGACAGGTAACATGGACAAGAGTTGGATCGAGTTATCTAGAGGTGATCCGAAGTACATTCAGGGGATAATAGATTTTTGTGCGTTTGTCCTCCGTAATAGCAGTAGTGACAGGGAAATGCACAGGTGTCCGTGTAAGCATTGTCTATTGCAAAAGCGGTGGATTACAGTGGATGAGATGTTTACGCACTTGAGAGAAAACGGTATGATGTATAATTACACGACATGGATACATCACGGTGAGGCTGCAAACGTTCCTTCATTGTATGAGCAGAGGGAAGAATATCTTAAGCAGAAGGCATCTTCCAGTGGTATTGTGCAACCTGAGACAGATCCCACTATGGAAATTTTGTATGATGCTTTTCCATATCTTAATAGATTTTTTCCGCCAGACAATGTTGATGATGGAAATTATGTAAATGATGTTGATGATTTAGACCCTATTGCCAGAGCAGCTTATGAGAAATATAACAGACTGTTATTAGAAGCCCAGACTCCGTTGTATGATGGTAGTGAGGAGACTGTTTTGACTACTATCCTTAAAGTAGTGAAGATAAAAATGCATAATAAATGGTCAGATAAAAGTTTTAATGAAAATTATGAGTACATTAAACAATTGCTTCCTCCTGGAAACAAGTATCCTGATTCATATCGAACTGTAAGAAAGATTCTAAAGAACATGGGTCTGGGTTATGAGATCATTCACGCATGTCAGCATGGTTGTGCGTTGTTTTACAAAGAGAATGCACACCGCAACAAGTGTCCCATATGCAAGGAGTCAAAATGGATATATTCTGAACAGGGTACACGAGTTCTTGTAAGAAAGGTTCGTTACTTCCCTCTAACACCGAGATTGCAACGCTTATATATGTCGCCGCACACAGCAAAGGAAATGCGGTGGCACGGGGAAAGGATTTCAGATCCTGATTTTCTTAAACACTCGGCAAATGGGGAAGCATGGCAAGAGTTTGATAGGGACTTTCCAGAATTTGCCAACGACATTAGGAATGTGCGACTTGGACTAGCTACAGACGGGTTTAATCCTTTTGGTGCAACAGGTCTTTCTCACAGTACATGGCCTGCTGTGGCAATGCCTTACAATTTGCCTCCTTCACTGTGTATGAAAAAAGAATTTAACATACTTGTATTGTTAATATCCGGTCCGAAGTCTCCAGGAAAGTGTTTAAATGTGTTTATGAGACCATTGATCGATGAGCTACAAATGTTGTGGAGTACTGGAGTTCTGACTTATGACCGACATGAGCAAAAGTCCTTCATAATGAGAGTTGCAGTGATGTGGACCATTAGCGACTTTCCCGGATTAGGGATGTTGGGAGGCATCCAGACAAAAGGCTACAAAGCATGTCCCATTTGTTTGGAAGATGTTGATTCAAACAACTTGACAGGGCGAATGGCATACCAGGGTCACCGCAGATGGCTACCCGGGAGACATCCATGGCGTCAAGCAGCAGATAAGTTTAATGGGAATGTTGAGTTAAGGGAATCACCACCTTCTTGGTCTGGGGAGGAGATTTATAGCAGTATCCTCTCTCATGACTACCCTGTTCAGAGTTTGCATCCCAAGTTCAAGCCTAAAGCAACTAGAGAGAAACTTTGTTGGACTCACGTTAGTATATTTTGGGAGTTGCCGTACTGGAGCACATCGAGAATAAGGTATACCTTAGATGTCATGCACATTGAGAAGAATGTGTACGACAACATCAGTGGGACCATATTCGGTCTGGAAGGAAAGACGAAGGACGATGTAAAAGCTCGTGAAGGTCTTGAAGAACTAGGGATACGGAAGAGGTTGTGGAAGAAGTCCAAACCCGGGTCAAGCACACAAAATATTAATTTTGACCGTTTGATGTGATCGTTATAGCTAAATATCAGGACACGCAAAAATTCAACTTCTTTCGTGAACGTTTGATGCTCGATCGAAGCAGTCAACAGTGTTTCTGTTTCGAGTCAAAATTAATTGATCATCTTAAGCGACGAGTTTTGGATTAATTAGTCGCTTTAATTATATATTAAACGACGGTATAATTTTGTTTCCGTCGCTTAAGGGAAAATTAGGGCGCCAATAAAATGAAAAAAATTTGCGCCAACTTTTTTAGTGAAATTTTTAAATGTCTTAAACGACGGGGTAATTATATGTGCGTCGCCTAAAGACCCTTATACTCCCCACCCTATCCGTCTGTAATTCATTCGATCCCAAATTAAATCCTTAAATTCCCAAACCTCCGCCTCCACACCACCGCTCCATCCGTCGACCTCCGGACTGCCGCCTCCGCGTCCACACCTCCCCCCCCCCACCATTACCTATGCTCCCCCCACCGCTCCATCCTTCTACCTCCCAACTACCGCCTCTGCCTCCACACCTCTCCTCCCACCGCTGCATCATTCGAACTCCATCCCTCGACCTCCGGACTGCCGCCTCCGCCTCTGCTTCTCCTCCCTCGTCTTCAATGGATTCTCCTCTCTTCCGACTCCTTTCTCAATTCCACAAGTAATTCCAATTTTTACCCTAATTCAGCGGATTCTCCTTTTCCTGTCATTAAATATTTAGCTATTGAGGTTGAAGTTCTTGATGGTTGATGGATTAAACTGCTTCTTGATAGCATATGTTTCATAGTTTATTGGTTAGTCATTGTTTACATGTTTTGTAATACCTGCCATGCCATTGTTTGGATAGTCTTGTTGGAATACTGCTATGTTTGTTAAGTTGTTCTACTTTAATCTTATAAGATTCAGATGGCAGTGATAATAAGCAAATCATGAATAATTTTGAGTGGTTTGCTTTTATTTGAATGTGTTCATTGCTGAAAAAGAATAGTGTTTTTGCAGCAGCAGTGTTTAGTTGGGATTTTATCAAGTTTCAAGTGTCCGTTTTTCTTTAAATTTTGTGGACCTTTTCTCGAAACTGTGAAGTACTGACCTGCATAATTTCATAGTGTTTGGATAAGCGTTTCATTTATAGAGATTTTCTGTTTGAATGTGTTCATTGCTGAAAAAGAAGAGTGTTTTTACAGCAGCAGTTTTTAGTTGGGATTTTATCATGTTTCAAGTCTCCGTTTTTCTTTAAATTTTGTGGACCTTTTCTCCAAACTGTGAAGTACTGACCTGCAAAATTTCATAGTGTTTGGATAAGCGTTTCATTTATAGAGATTTTCTGTTTGAATGTGTTCATTGCTGAAAAAACGTTTCATTTATATATACCTCTTATATCAGGAATGCCTCCAAAACCTCGAGTTGGAAAGACAAAGAAGACCCTCGAGATGGAGGACCGTCAGCTACGGCAGGAGTTGATGAGACGATCACTACAAGCACCACCTCTATCGACGCTAACGCCGAATGTTGATGCTTCTAACTCACATTCAGCTGCTGCTGGTCCTTCAACTACTACTCCTTCAGCTCCTCCTCCTTCTGCTCATAATCCGGTGGACCATTGTTCTTCTATTCAGTCACCTAGCTTACAGCTAATGGCTCCCCCACTCCCACCATTTGTGCCATCGACGTGTACTGTCCACAGTTCCGATACTGCATCTACCGGCGCTTCCACGACTGCGCGCAGCATTCGCTGCAAGAACTTGGAGACGACAGGTAATTTACGGTTACTGTCTTTTATTTCATTAAGGATAGATATAGATGATATGAAAACTTCTAATTGATTTGGTAATGAAGGATATAATGCTTATAAGCTTGTTTCGCCTTTCTGTGTAGATACACCAGCAAAAAAGACGAGAGGTGTGGTGGTTGGTCTCAAGACCCAGCAACTGGTCCGGACTACGGGAGGGAAGATCGTGGTGGAGTATGATGAGTTTCACAAAGGCCCGAAGAATCCGCAGGTCCAAAGCATGATTTCTAGAGACATAGGAAGTTGTGTGAAGGACTCTGTGCCTATGATAAAGCCCACCTACAGGGAACTAGATAGTACACAGCGAGGGATCGTAGTTAACTACCTCTCTGTAAGTTTGTTCTTTAATATGTTTTTTACTCTTCTTATTGATTTTATTTTTCTTCAGTTTTCTTACTAATGTAGGTCCATTCTATATATGTAGCCACACTACGCGATTCCTTTGGATCATGATGGCCTGTGGGCGTATGTTCAGGACGCTGCAGCAGATCGGTACAAGGACTGGAAGTCCGATTGCAGACAACATTGGCTGCTGTGGAAGGAAGAGGTTCCTCTTGAGTTTCTCCATCGTGCGGCCCAATGGGAGTGGTTGTGCATTCACTTCAAGGACCCTACTCATATGGTAATCAATCTCTCTCCTTTTCATGGTTAATATTAGTTGTGTTTAAAATGTAATGGTTGTTAATAATGTGTTACAGGCCTTATGTGCAAAAATGAAGGAGATTCGATCGGTTGCTACAAGGATGAATCACCACTCTGGCCCAACCGCCTTTAGTTATCGGGCAAAGAAGCATCAAGATGAAGGACATCCAGCCCCTTTCGTCCGTGCCTTCGAGGATGCATATGCCAAAGACTCTGTGGGCAGTGCACACGTGGTGAGACTTCTATTTTTTGTTCCATTTCTTGTTTTATAAATGCACCGTATTTTTTTATTAACATTGGTTATGTGTGTGATTGTAGGAGCCGATGAAAGAACGTGTGTCCCATTCTATACAACAAAGGAGGGAGAACTACCCGGATATCCCCCCCGAAGAACCTCTCTCCATTGAAGAACAAGTCAATGTGATAGTGGCTCAAATTGGGGATAAAAGAGGCACGGAAATACGAGGGGTAGGAAACTGCATGCAGCGGGAGCCAAAGAGGAGAGGAGGCGCACGGCGTGTCGACGTAGACAGCATCGTGGAGGAGCGGGTTACTCAAGTAAGAGAAGCACTGATGGAGGAGTACATGAAGAAACAAGCTGAACAAGATGAGCGTCAACGCCAAAGAGAAGCTGCCCAAGATGCTGTCCAAGAAGCTCTACAAGCTGCCCAAGAAGAGCGCTTCCGGCAAATGGAGGACACAATTGCCCAACTCGTATCGCAAGCACGTTTAGGGGGTTCAGGTACTTCTCAAAATTCTTGACTTCTCGACATTAAGTGACGTGCGTGGAGGCAACCGCTGCTAGAACTGCTATGTTTATTACATGTTGTGTTTAATAACAGAACAATTTATGTATCTATTGCACAATTTGTTTTTTGAATGAATGTGTTGCTTTCAAATTTGTGAATATAATGTGTTGGTTTGTATTGGTGAATGATATGAGTTGTGTATGTATGATTTTAAGGTGTTTTGGCAGTGCAAGAATGTGAAATTTGGTTTTGGTTTTGATTTTGTAAAAGGGCAACGCAGAAACAGACTCTGTATTAAAATGCAGAAACTAACTTAAGCGACTAACATATCTATATCAGTCGCCTTAGTAATATTATAAGCGACTTACTTATTTATATCCGTCGCTTTAGTCACATATTATAGCGACTGATACGATTTTATCAGTCGCTTTAGCATACACATTAAGTGACTGATACAACATTATCAGTCGCCTTAGTCTTAGTATTAAGGGACTGGCATAATTCTGTTGGTCTGTTAAGATGGAAGTTCTTAGACGACGGGCATTTACATTAGTCGCATATGGTTTCGTTTAAGAGACAGACATAATGATAGTTAGTCGCCTAAACCTTAGACGACGGATATGTAGATTAGTCGCATATTGATTAGTTTAGGAGACTGATATTGAAATACTTAGTCGCCTAAACCCTATGCGACTTCGTTTAGGCGACGTCGTTTAGGCGACGGAAGACGCGTCGCCTTTACCCCAGGTGACTGGTTTTCTTCATTAGGCGACGGACTAAGTCAGTCGCCTTACATTTGGAATGGCGTAGTGGTGGTGGATATTGAAGATTTTAATTAGAACTTTTTCGTTAGGGTTCATGTAAACAAAAGATATGGTCTATGTGATTGTGATCATCTTATTTGTTAAATATTGGGAGGCAACAAATTAATGAGCAAAGCCATGTAGAACAAGCTCTGGTTCAATTATTAGCTTATAAAACTACACAATTAACTTATGCTAAGTATTTTTTTTTTCCTTCTTATAATTAAGTAATCAGCACCAATAGCTAAGCTTCCCATACTTAGCCTTAATGGGGGTTCAAATCTGATAAATTAGTCCATAAATTAGCTGCTTTTCTGTCTCAAAATAATGTCTTCATGATCCATTAAGTTTAAAGGGTTCTCGTGCTGATCACACCATAGTTTCCTCATATTGCATGCTCAATCACCACAAATTATATTTCTGTGTCCCTCTGTTTTGGAATTATATATGCTCGCATCAAATTATCATACAGCGCGCATTACAACCCATTTTTGATTAATGAGGTAATATATTCAAGGAAAGAAAAACAAACATTGTAACCATTTGCCGATTAAAGTTTCAGATAAATGATCCCTTACGCAAATTTCTAAAAATTTCACAGTTTTTCTGTAATTACAAAACATATATAACATGTTAATTAAACTCATAATTGGAATTATATATACTGGCTTGGAAATTATGTGGGCGTTAAGGTTGAAGAGAATAAATGTGAAACGGTGTTTCAGTAGATCATCATCCTTCTTACTTAAATTATATATCTCTGCTGCAACTCTTCCTTAACATGTTGCTGGGGAAAGGGCAAAGTAAAGTGCAGTCTCATTAGGATAAACACCTTCCGGCCACTGATTGAGTTTTTAAATTTATAAATAGATCGAAGCATGAAACCCTAAGCCAGCAGGCGCATTTTATAGTAATATTCAACAGAAGCGAGCGTAGGAATCTTGATCAGTTTCTTTTCCTCTTACTTATAAACAAAAGTTGATTACTGGTTACCCAGATCAAACTGCAGACTATATATTGTTTGTACATAAAGGTCACTCACTGCAGGTATCCTCCAGATATGTATGCCTCAGATATCACCTCGATCTCCATATGGCCAGGGTTTTACTCAGTACGTATCTGAAGCCTTTAGAACTTACCTAGTAGCAGCAAATTAATATACAGTTCCTTTTTGGGACACGTACGAGGAAGATGTGGGAGATGGGTGCACGTGGCACTCTGATGATTGTTTATAGAAGGAGAGGCAGGCCTCTTGCTTTTCATAATCGAACTCTATATATGTGGATTCATCTGACCTGGTCTCGTCTGCTGCATATCTCCACCGGGAAACAGACCAAGAAAAACCAAAAGCATCACCAGCTGGCCGGCCAACATGGGTTTTGTTCGTTCTGGGTTGGGATAGCTAATCTTGCTCATTCGGTTGGGATGGTTAATCTTGCTTAATTTTCCCTCACCATAATCTCTTTTATTGAGTGCAATTAGTGTAAAATTCACAATAGATAGTAAGCTTTTGCATGCAGTCTTTTTTCCGATTGAGTTTAGGGTAATCTAATGGCTTCCTAAGCTCAATATTTTAGCACTTTAACGCATATGAAATGTTCTAATTTAGTTAATTTAACAGATTTATGAATTAAATTTGGATTGATGATATCCTTATCTGACACTCGATACTAGCTAGATCACATGTAGTGGTTTGTTAGTAAAGTTAGTTATACAGATAACTAAAATAAAAATTGTCTTACTATTTTCTTATATCTATTTTTTTTCAAGGTTAATTAGATAGATTTATGATATTTTTTAGGGAAAATCGAAAAGTAAACCATTTTGTAGCTGCCAAGATGGTAGAAATAGAATGCACGTCTAAAAAGGTCGCATCTCTGAAACATGTATCATTCGTAAAAACAGTAACCATGCATTAACATATTTGAAACATGTAAATCATGCGTATGAGAAGTTGGAATATAGTATCATATGGATCAGTGAGAACTGTGAACGGTTCAAACAGAGCAATAGTGATGCCGTGGGTCAGTAGTGTCGGCACTCGCCAGCATTTTGTTCTAGTCAGGCTGCTAATCAAAATAGTGATAACATATGAAATGTCCTTGATCCCTTACAATTTAGACACGTCTTTTAGAAATAACACCAAGTGACTAAACAAATGAAGAAGAGGACATCCCGAAGCATTTGTCTTCAACATAATTACAAGAAATAGGTAAGTGAATTTGGAATAGGTGTAGTGAATTAGTGATGATAATATATAAACAAACACAATAATTGAGACAAATTGTATAAGACAGCTTGGGTGAGAAGTTGAAAGCGAGTTGAATTGGTATATAAGAATATAAGAAAGGGGTCTCGAAGATTGGTGGGATTTGGGATCCTACTCGACTCCACAGATCCAAAAGAACAAACCTTTATACACATGGAAAAGCAACAAGTTCAACCATCTTATTGAGAGACTTATTTGATTCTTTGAGTTGGTTGGAATCAAATCTTGGAAGACCATAGTGCATAAGATTGGGAAGTTATTGGGGTACAAAATTAGAGTTAATTAGTTCGACCAACACAAACTTGCCAAGTGAGCACTTAGTTTTGATACTTGGAGTGGGAATGACTAGTGTTGTAGTACCAGTACAAACAAAACAAATGTCAAACCATCTTTAATTATTGTCACTTTTCCAATGTGCTTAGGAGAGAATCACATGTGATGGAATAGGATTATAGCAAGTATTTTTTCTGTAGCATGATCGAATAAGGTATACAAGTTGGTCACCTTTATGTTGATCAGTGATACTTGTGTTTTCTTTTAAGTGGAAAGAAATGGAGGGTCTATGTGAGAGATAGTTCAACGCTTTCGTTAAATTAGATCGATGATAGTGAATAAGTAATGAGATTGAATTTTTCGTATTTGTATTTTTGCGTGTTAATGATTGTCTCAATTTGCCAAATAAATATTGTATATTTTTTTTTGTCTTATTATTACTAGTTCACCCCATTAATCTCTAGTGCTAGGTTGCATAGAATCGGGTGCGGATACGTGGAAGTGAAACGTTTGGAAACGCGGAAGCGTTTTTTTATAAAAATATTTAGAAGCGGGTGCGTTTTGGAAGCGTCGAATATATATATATATATATATATATATATAGAAGCCCAAACCCAAACCCCTCCAACACAAGAAGTAGAATCAACCCGGAGAGAGTGGGCAAGCTACCTCTGCCATCTGACCACCCTGCTATCCGGGGATGAGAGGCTTAGGGCCGTTCCCTAAAGAATGTCTTTGCCAAAGGGGCTTGTCTAAGATCTCCATATCTCCTCCTCCTCAACCACAATGAACCCACCACCGCCTCATTTCCTCCAACACCAACCTGAAATCCCTCCAACACCAACGCCAAACCAAATCTCCCCAGATCTCCTCCTCCGTCTCAACCACAATGAACCCACCACCGCCTGTTCATGGCTTTCTCATTTTCTGATCAAAATGTGTTACCAGATTCTTAGTCTTTACTTTTACAATCTTCTCATCTCTCATCTTCCTCACTTTTTTCAACAGGCTTATCCAAGCCACCCCTGCAGTTCCCTCAACAGGCCCATCTCCAGATCAACAAGTCCTCCTTCGTTTTGGGTTTCACTGGAATGAAGGGTAGATATGGTCTCAAAGATTCAATCTTGAAGACCACCCATTTGAGCCAACCTGTAAATGCTTCTGGGTCTGATGGGTTTTCACTTCTGAATCCAAATTTGCCCACGTTTCCTACGCGCTTCCAAATTTAGGAATCGCGCTTCCGTCGCGCTCCCAAAAGCTTCTTTTCCCGGAATCGCGTTTCCGAGCGATTCCGTGCGCTTCCAGCACGCTTCCGCTTCGAAAGCGTGAAACGCGACCTTCCTGGCGCTTCCGTGCTACCTAGCTCTAGTGTATGCCAAAAAGGGGGACATAAACCGACTTAAAGAACTCTAATTTGAATGTAGTTAATCAGTGTATTGATGAGTTCCATTTGTTAGAATTAATACCCTATCCAGAATTTCAAGAGAAATAAGTGTAGCATGCCGATAGTAATAAACCATGAAAATGCATCTATATGGATATATAATTAGATAGCACTACCAGATCGGACAGAATAGCCGACGAAAAAAATTTCGTCTACTATTCAAAATTTTCGTCGGGTATTCCTTCTATCGACGAAAATTTCGTCGACTATTATTCGTCGATAAAACGGCGTCGGTAAAAATATACCCGACGACAATAACGACATCGTCGGCCATTCCAAAGTTATCACCGACGAAAATACATTTCGTCGACCAAATCTTGGCATAATGCCCGACGAAATTCGTCGGATATTTTCACATATGGCCGACGACATCGTAAAATATAGCCGACGATCTCTTCTGTTTCGTCGGTTATTTGTTCTGAAATATAGCCGACATGCAGATTTCATCGGAATATATTAAAATTTTAAGAGGCATTAATTAGTTATAGCCGACGAAACCGTCACTATTTAACATAGACCACCGACGAAATAATGTCATTTTCGTCGGTTATAACAGTTATAGCCGACGAAATTTGGTAAAAATCGTCGGCTATAGCAGTGATAGCCGACGAAATAATGTCAATATCGTCGGCTGTTCTTACATTTTAGGGAAAAAAAATTAAATTAATTTCTAAATTACTATTCCAAGCAACCTGCAATTCACAATGACAATCCAACAAGAAACACGTTTTTCATTAATTATTTAATTTGTTCCATCCTGGCCACCATCCTACTGTCCATCATGCTCGTCATCCTGCTGAATGAACTCGGGAGCTCTCCGCATTCGAGGTTCATCTAACGGCTCAAACGGGGGCGGGGGTTCAAGGCCTTGTTGTTGTGCCGCGAACATAGCATACCACCAGTTTTGTTGGTCGGCGTAGTTCTGTCGCCGAATTCTCTCGCATTCAGCATGCCAACGCTCCATTTCCATCTGATACTGATGTGTTATGCGTTGTTGCTCCTGTGATCTCTGGAACTGGGCCGCCAATCTTTCATTTTCTTCTGCCAATCACTGCATTTCCCCTTCATCTGTTGGGTGTCCCCGCCTCCCATCTTTTAAGCTCCCTTAGTGGTCTTCAGGACCCCTATTCCAGAACTTCCCAAACCCCAGCAGTAGTAGTCGTTTGACCGTTTTGGGAAGGCTGCGTCGAATATCCTCGCTGCAGTTTGGACATTCGATCGGTCGACCTGGCTCAGGGCTTCTTGCAGATCTTCCTCTGAAATGTTCGGTTGTGTCTCCCGAACTACTGCCTGCAACACTTCTTCTTCGGCCCGGTTCACCCTCTCCTAATTGAACGGGAAAAAAAAAATTAATATTCTAACAAATATATAATTAAGTAAAATTAATAATTTAAATTTTAAAATCGTAATTAACGACTTACAAGCTCTTCTGTCGCTAATGGATAAGCTTTCTTGAACGTCTCTACGTACGGGTTGCTTAAATGATGATCTCTAAGCGCCTCCTCCTGATATTGTGAAAATGGCCTAGAACCACCATGATGGGGGGTTGTGTTACGGCGGCGGTTCGCAGAGTTCTGCCGAGACCGTTCCTTCAAACAAATAATAAAATATTAGAAAAATGCATAAAAAAATATCAGTGTAATAATTATAAAATAATTAAACTAATAATTAAAATATTAACAAAATAAATATTTATAGTTAAGTTTAGTATTTACCTGCATAACTGGGGTGTTGAAGTCTACTGTCTTCAACCAACGCCACTCGTACTCCCTGAACATGAACTCTCTTGGAGTACCCATACGACCATATTTGTCGTATTCGGTAAAGTGGGTACGGAGCTCGTTCTTCCACTCTTTGAACCTACGGAGAAAACAAAAGTGCATTAGAAATATTATTAATATCATAAAATATTTCAAATTATAAGATGAGGAATTCTCAACGTACCTCGAGTTCTGCATCGCGTACGCCCAAGCCTGCTTGTGTTCGGCAATCTCAAAGTATGCCTGAAAGATAATATTTTATTAGTTTTAAAATTATAACAATACCGAAAATTATTAAATATTACGATAAAGAAATTAAGTTTTTTAAATTACTCACTGACGCCGCGTTGTTGACCTCCCTTTTGATCTCTTCCGGCACATCAGCCCACCGTGTCCACAACATAGGGACTCTATCCCTAATTAGTGCTCCCACGCAACCCGCGTAATCGCGGCGTTTTTTCCCCTTAACATCCTGATTAGGGGGTTCGTTGATCTGGATCCTCCCGTTGGTCTCAACACTTTTCCTGAGCGTATCAAAACATATGACACCTCTCGTATTCCTGCTTGAACTGCTAGCGGCGGTCCCTATCACATAAACGACGATTGGTTAATAAAATTAAATATTAGTGTATTAATTTTAATAAAATATTTAATTAATAAAATCAAATGTTACCTGAACTCGATGACTCTTCTGTCGACTTTCCTTTTAATCTCGCCGAAATCAGGAGCTCAGGTCTCTCAAATGGCTCATAATGGTATGCCTCCGCAACACTCACGTTCTGAGGCCTAGCAGGCCATATGGGCACACCATGCTCGCTGACCTCGGGTGTGGTAGGAATGTTGTATGGCAGGTATAGCTGATTAGGGAGAGTAGGCCCCTCAGTAGAGTCAGCAGCAGACGGCGCAGGACTCGTCATCGGCTCCCGATGAACCTCAGGCATACTGACTTGATGAACGTCTGGAGCTATGTCGTCCTGAAATAGCTGCGTACTACATCTCGGAGGATCTGGCCAGAGAGGGAGACATGAACTGCTCAACGGCCGCCCCGCCGATAAAAGGGTCTGGTGCCGGTTGCTCACACTCCTCCGCGGCTGGGATGAATCGATTCTTTGAGGCTGGCTGGTGGTCCTCTCAGGCTGGCTACGGGTCCTCTCGGAGTCTCCGGATCCGCTAGAACTTCCAGAACCCCTAGATCTGAAACGACGGCCTCCGAATAGCTGTCTAAATGCATCGGCAATCTGGAAACAAATAAATTAATACATTAATTAATATTAAATCATATTACATTAAATAACAAATTCTAATTAATATAATAACCAATAATACTAACATATTTTAAAACATACTAACAAATTAATAT